>CM077140.1:10000000-14800000 GCA_039645545.1 Dendrolimus houi
TGCACCCTTTTAGGTAATCTTTCTAACTTTATGTGCATTATATATAATATGAAATGAATTTTACGCGATCATAAAACCACACCCACGACACATGTTAATTTCGATCCAATTTGGCACTACTTTGATAAGAAATATAGAAATATCCAGTATGTAACCATATAAAGTTTTGATTTCCTACATCTTTCCCATTCCAGTTATTTGCGCTCTAGTAATAATCTCACCTTAATGACACCTATACACACTTCTTCCTTCGTTGATAAGTCTTTCACGGTAGAGGCTGTCCGTTTATGGAACTCACTGCCACTCAACATCAGACAAGCTAAATCCATATTGTCTTTTAAACTGATGGTTACTAAATATCTTTGGTCCTCACAAGTCTAAAACATGCTGCTGATTTTATATATAGTATGATATATTGTACTTTTGTATAGTATATAAAATATATTATTATTTATTTTTCATTTATTCTTGGAATGTTTCATATTATTTATTGTCTTCACCGCCACTGTTGTCTTAATATTTTCCTTAGTTTAGGGGGTTGCCTGGAAGAGATCGCTTTAAGCAATAAGGCCGCCCTTTGTTCAACATTTACTGTACCTAGTTTTAAGAACGTAGTTTTAATTTTTGGTGAACAATAAAGTGTTTTCATTCATTCAAACCTAAACTATAAGTACGCAAGTGTTATGTTTGTGTGTTAAATACTATAATACATGAATCCAGATATTGTATATATGTTTTCAGACAACAATGTAGTAAAAATCTAAGATGTAGCAACAACGAAAAAGACTTAATGGCTCATGTCATAAATTAAAAACAAAATTAAAAGTTGTTTAAAATAATTTAGACACTAGCATCCTGTGTACCACACGTATCATTTGACATAAAATACTCGTAATAAATTATATTTTAGTGGCATAATTATTAGCATAACTGGTACAGAAGTATAATCCATAATATCGGGTCGTGGAGTATAGAGACCTACATGAGAACATAAGACAATTGAGATTCTCTGTATTAACTATCAAAATATGACGAATCTAATCTTCATTCTTAAATTTGTCCTGATATTGCTTGAAATGAAATATATATTCTTGCATAAATGTATTTGTATACAGGTGTTATTCTTGGAAATACATGGTTCAGTACATTTTACCAGCTGCAGTTTAACAGTTCTTAATTAAATCATTAGTTTCTTTTATGTCATTAAGTACCTTTTATATAATTTGGATAATATTTATTACCTTTGTTTATTAATCTTCTGTGTATGTCAATTATTTATTGTATATAATTAATAATATTTTAATTATTTAATGATATTAAGTTTCAAATTTGTCATTAAGGAATTCGATTGAGTCTAATTTTTCTACGGATTAAATTTAGGGATTCATGTAAAAAAATGGCAATATGTAAACCTTATAATGTTCATCCGTCATGAAAACATATAATGCCGTCACACATGTACATCTATTTCCGCATTCTTCCGAAATCGTACATTTGTAACCTCTTATGAAGTGGAAAATTCTAAAAAAATAATGGTTTTTAAAAACACTTCAAAGAAACAATGTTTTGAACGCGATTAACTAGTGATGAACGTGTAGTTTTCGAGGTGATTTTCAAATAAATTCTTGAAACATAAATATTAGACGTAACTTTTCTCCGTGCGTGACATGCACTTGGGCGATTTTTGAAAATAAGTATTTGTGCCCTGAGAGCATATTAACGGATGAGGTGGCTCGCATTGAATAGATAATCATTCGATACGACCCGAGGTTATGCCTCTAATACTCAAGTAATAAAAGTCTTTTAAAGAGATTTATGATTTTTGTCGGAAAAACTTTAGTTAAGTTATTAAAATTCGACCTTTCATATATAACATTATAAGGTCAAGACGTAAAAATTATGTATAGATTTGATTTGTTTCGGGATGACTTCTTTATGATAAAAATTGTCAGTAGGTCCTGCTATTATCTGCGGAATCAAAGAGGTTGTCAGACATAGCTACTGAAGTGACGGTAGCATTGGTCCACAAATTCCTAGTAGCTCAGCGAATTATGGAGTATGGCATGTGCTGTCTCTCTTATGGGTAAAATCCGAAATTAAGACATCTATAAAGGTAGGTACTAAGCCAGACAGGCAATATAGTTTGTTACATTTGTTTCAGGCTCGATGGTCGATGGAGCAGACGAATTTTGGAATGGAGACCGCGTCTATGTAAACATATAGTATATGGCGCTCTCCAACTCGGTGGTCTTTCGACCTACGATAAGTAGCCGATGGACTCTGGATGAAGAAGGCAGAGGACCGAAATGTGTGGCGACAATTTTCAGAGGCCAAGAGTGGACTGCGTTGTCTTCCAAGTATTGGTGATATGTGAAAGGCTTCCAAGAATAAAAAGGATTCCTAGGAACGAAATGTTGAAAGGCAAACAGATATGTAACTCCTTATTGTACACCATTACAGAAAACTTAAAATATTCTTAATGTGTACAAAAAGAGGTCTTATCTTTAAAATACGCTAAAATATAGTTTATCCATATGTTTGTGTGCGCTAAACCTTAAAAGCAGTTGATGAATTGACTTCCCTAATAATCAATATCAGCGGTTAGTAAAATATATCAGGTTAAATCATACATACATACATACATAATATCACGCCTGTTTCCCATGGGGGTAGGCAAAGACTATGGATCTCCACTAAGCAAATCATTTCACTTTGAATGCAATTTGAAATGTCATAGTAATTATTGTAGATGAATGATAATAGTAGATATTTACACAGTTACGAAACTACACCCTGCAAGACAACAGACTGAAGTGAATTTACAATTGACAAACAATGTTAACAAGACTGTCCGTCCAAGTGGGGTTAAATGATAATACATATCAAGACAGTTATACTCCAACACTTGAGCGACACCGTTACATAGGATTGCGATCCTGATTTTTAAAATTTAATTTTAGAGATAAAATTTGTTAAGTCAGTCACACACGTACTTGATGTCCCACGATACAGGCTAGTCCTAGTGCGGAACCTATGTAAGCATTATTTCAGTGTAATTCTTTGACAATAAATTGATTTTTGATTTTAATTTTTGATTTGATCCTATAATAAATTTAATAAACATTTCCTATATAGTCAAAATAGACACATATGTTGTATATTCTAAAAATAAGCAAGTTATGTGTGTGTTACAGGTAATATGCAATAGGTCTGGTGCTGATCCTAGACGCCGAGACTGGAGTAGATTGAAAAAAGGAAAGTTTGGGTGATCTTCGCCAAAGATGAGGGAACGCTTGGGGAACAGCTCGCTCCTGTCTATGAATGACATTTTTAACCTGCCACTTAATAATTGTTAAATCTTGTGAAATTCATAACTACTGTCAAAATAGTAATTATCGTGATATTAGTAACTATCGTGTAATTAGTATTTATGATAATATTGTTAGGTAGTTTGGAGTAAATCGCCTGTGGCGATAAGAACGCCCATTGTAGAATGTATGTGTAATAGAGTTATTCATCCATTCATTTATGAAATTTACATTGCTGGGACTCAAATCCGGATTGCAGCCATCCATTTAACAAGATGTGCCAACACTTAGACCACTAGATGCCATCAAACGAAACCATCAACCAGTCTTCGATATCCTGCACATCCATACTAATAATATAAATAATATAATATGCGAAAGTAAACATGTATGTTATTCACGAATAAAAGCCTGAAGTGATATTATTAAAATCTGGCATGGAAATATGTATATTGTATCCTGGGGTAGGATTACAGCTTATTTCTGACTCAAAAAAAATATTGACGGATGTGAAATTTGTATGATAAAACCCACATTTTCTCATAATTGTGGAAGTTCACTTTTGAGTTTTTGGCAAGAATTTAAAAAATACATTTTTCAGCATTACAATTGTGTTATTATATAATTCAGAAAGCAAAAAAATAAATGCAGACGCACATGCGTGTAAAAGCTAGTACCTAAATAAAATATTTATGGCAAAAATAACATTTGCGCAAGTATGAAACATAGTCAAAAGATTGGAACGCTAACTACATACCGACGAACAATACACTCGCGAGAGGAAAACTAAAAGGAGAAATAACAGAATTTCCAAAAGGCCCCGATTTTCACGTCCATTGTCGTTTCTGTTTTTTTTATTTCATCTTATTTAGCGCTTTGTCGGCGAGCCCTTTGAAGTCCCCCTACATGGGGGGGAGGGGTGTTACAAATTGCGTCACGCTGTTATTTTGAAGCGTAAACACGGCTCCGCTACTATTTGCTCGTGAATTCGCAATACCATGCACGAAATGTAAATCATAGTGATTATACTGAAATTGGAACGCATCTTGTGAGTGTCGAGGAATTTGGGGGGATGTAGACGCGGAGAATGTTTGACTACACCCAACGGCTGGTATATAAGTAAATGTGTAAATCGGCCCACAGGATTGCCTTACTACACCCACGACGACCAGACCATCGATGAATGTGGCTGCTAACCTCGGCGATGTTACACATTTGCCCGACCATCGTCATGTTATAAGGTAAGAAAACCGCTGACAGGTTACCAGAAGAAGCAAGGAACCGTGATGGGCATCGACCTTGCGAAGACCATGAGACGCAGTAGATCAGCCAACGAGAGCCGTAAGAATAAGACCAACGTTATTTGGGGAAGGTACCAACGGCTCCTGTACTCCAAACCCAGTTACCGGACGGATAGATGCCCGCCGAGTTGCATCTAGCGCAAAGGTTGAATTCGAAGTTTCAATCTCTTCTCTTTCTCTTCTAAAGACCAATAGAGAAATAAGACTACTGAACAAGCATCTTGTGTGACAATGACAATATAAGATTACACAACATCTTTCGTCATCGGCATCTATGGATCTCCACACTTAAATTTTTTGACAATGCATAGACAGATTGAAAATCTTCTCTACCGCTAGCCGTTTTTATACTGCGAACCTGTCAGACAGGCCAATGATCCGCCTTATGTGGAATAACGATTGTAACCCTAGGGGCGAAAACATAGCCTTATCAGCCTTTAGGATGGAATAGAGTGATCAGACAGCAATTGGGAGAGCAGAATTCCAATGGTTCAGTCATGAGAATTCAGTCATCAGAATTCTCATTCATCCATCGAAAAACGATTAACTCACGGCTAACCGTATCATGCCGATATTTTACTAGAGCGTGGTATCATACCGATCCAGCCAACCCTAAAGGTGCTTTTACATGGGCAATTTTTTGACCAATTATCGCTTGGCAACAGTAATGAAACAATCTGGAGCAGTTAAGTGGAGCAATTGCAATAAAAAGCGGCAATTGTCTCGGGAATATTATTTCTAATTGTTCCATATTTTCCACATTTCTCAACGTCGCCATATGAGTTGCCGAATATCCAATCGGTTTGGAAATTTTTAGGCAATTTTCTTTCCATCTCGTTTGTACGTATAACTTCGTTTCGTTTTCGCGAGAGAAACAGGCCGCGGCGGCAGGGATTTAATTTTTGAAGTTGCTCCATATTGCATGGTATATTGTGGCTGTATCTCAGCAATGGCTAGCTACATATTCCCATCGCCCTAAATAGCTTGACGTAGTCGTGACGTCATAGTTGACAAGAATTGATCGGGATTGAACAATTTTAGTTGCTCATTTAAGAGCACCTTAAGAGCTGTAAATAAGATAACGCCACTGCAGTTATAGTTTTTATTAGTTTCGTTTAAAAAGAAACCAATAAACGCTTCAAAAAGAAATCATTAAACTTCTCTATACAAAACTTTAAGAGCAAAAGAAACAGTATGCAGTAAGCTATTTCAGTCGGTTTTAAAAAACTTATACATAAATAACGTACTATATCCATCAACAATGAATTATAAGCGCTATAAAAAGTCTACTAAACGCCATGATAACCTCGATCAACTGCCTATTTCCACTTCAAAACATATAGTAAATTAAGAAGATAAGCTCCTGATATAGGAGTTTTGTAACAACTTATACCTATTTTAAATTAGAATATAAAGCGGTTAGTTAACGGCTTCCTATATAGAAGTAGCACGGACATGGGGTTGCGTTAAAAATGTTCAACTCTCATCGTTCATATTTAGTATGTTTGGTATTTTAATACCAAATTTTATGAACACAAACATATGGGAAGATATCAATGTATTTTATTTAGATATCTCTGTATACATATGTATCTGTTATTATGTATGTATGTGTGTAAGTACTTCTTTCACTTGTTAACTTGCGTATATGTTTATTGCATTTTTACACAAACTTAGTTCGCTCTAGAACTAAGAACTTTGTTCGTAATTTAACTTTTTTGCAAAACTTTTTATTAGCCTTACATATTAAGTACTTTTTTATTTGTTTGTATTATTATAATATGCGCTGTTGGTTTTTATTTCAATAAATAAATATAATAGTATTTATTATGTCCCTGCTCCATGTGGGATAGTGTTAGTGGCTATGGCCAAATGTGTCTTGTTTATAGCATTATAACAATATAGTATCACAAATAACGCATTAAGCCCATCGCTACATCTGCGTGAAACAGTCACTCTAACATTACACCGGAGCACTAACATGAGTGTATTTAAAAAAAATAATCAGCAGACACCCATTGTATTATGTATGTGTCCATAAGCTAACTAGGCAAGTTACGCTTATGTTATGGTTTCTACAACGGATAACTCTAGGCCCAATCCAAGCTAAGTGAGTTTTTTTTTTGATGACGCAGGGGCAATGTCTTTTCTTGGGACACCATCCTCAGGCCTGGGGGGAAGGCTTTACACCGAGGGATATGTGGGACTCCTGATCGGCCGTATGCCCAACGTGTCCTCCAATCTGAGGAACGGGGGATGGTCGACCGTCAGACTACCCACTAAACCTAACCTGCGCCCCTCTCCTATGCGCTTTTATGGGGTGCTACAGGAACTGAACTATAGTTATTACATCTGTGGCACCCCTACGCTTGGCTCTCACATAGGGCACCCCCGGGGAAGGGTACCCCCTTCACGGGGTCCCCCGCTGGTCCCCGTGGCCCCCTGTGATGGGTTACGGGAGAAGTTGTGCGTAGCGGCGCCTACGACCCCTAGGCTGCTTTCTGCGGATGGGGTGAGCGTACTCGCTCTCCTCCCTCTCACGTTCTGCCGCCTCCTTCTGGGCCACTACTTGCTCCAGAAGGAGGTCACGGCTAGCCACACCGAGTCGACACAGCCGACCACGTTCTCTAATTCAGACCTCTGAGGTCCCCAGGCGGCGCACTCAACTAGCGTATGTAGCGCTGTGTCTATCCCGCCCCGCTATACGGTGCAGATACTTACCGAAGCAGCCATGCCCGGTAAGTATCTGCACCATCCTGTACGTTAAGGTCCCGCTTCTGCGCGAGACCCAACGAGACAGGTGGGAGCAAACAGCTCCTACCGTCTCCGTGCCAGCGACTGGGACTTCGAGAGCCTGTTGCCACCTTTCAATCAGGGCCCCGGTCGCCAGGGTCCTGATCCTTGCCACCTCTGCCGGGCACAGTCGGCTGCCTCTCTCCCGGGCATTCTATCGGAAGCGGTGTACTTCTGCGAATACTTCCGCCTGGAGCTCCCAGGGCGGATCACCCGCGAGAAGTGTCGCCGCCGTCCACGACACCGTACGGTACCCCCGGATAGATGTCACCGCCAGGACCCTTCGAGATCTCTTCAGCAGGGTCCTGTTCTTGCGATGAAGTGCCTGGGATAGGCCATAGCAAAGGACGGAAAGTTCATTTACGAAATTTACTATGCCAGGAATTGAACCCGGAAATTCTGCGTTCCTGTGAACATGGTGAACAAATGTTTAGAACACTCCACCGCGGAAGTCGTCAAATTCTCCGGTCATCTTAGATTATATACTGGAATGCAGCAGACAAGCTACTTTACTGGCCAACTTGATGTAAAGTGGCTATTATATTAACTCGTATCTGTAAGTCCTATTGCTTCGTCATCTCCATGTTGCAGGTTACAGGGAGTTTACCCTCCGCACTTGTATAAGGCTATGTATATGTTTCCTGTACTTCTTGTATTTGGGAAAGCAATATTAGTTTTACAATACTGTACTAGTAGTCGCCTGTGCTCGATATTCGACCATAATAATTAATGTCAGACTATTCTTCTATAATCACAGATTTCGTCAAGGCAACAATAAACAAAAAGAGTATATGTGCGTGCGTGTGTCAAATACATGGTAGTGTGTGTAATGTTTTTTTTATTAATTTAATGTATTTTTATGCACAATTTGAAAAAAACATTAGCATTCGTCGCTTCTTCTCTATATAAACTATAAGTGTGCGAAATATTATACTCCTCCGTCCGCGCAATATTCGTAAAAAGGGGTACAAAGTTTTTGCTTCCGTTTTAATATATAGATAAATCATATATAAATCAGGCTCTCACAGAATATCGGCGTTAAATGGTCAGCCTTCTGCTAATCGTTTTTCGATGAGTGAGAATTCCGATGACCCCCTATCCTATCCTCCTTATTCCATTCAATGGCTGGCAAGGCGTTGGCTATGCCTGTTGTAAATGTCTATTGACGACGGTAACCACTTTCCATGAGCTCGTCCGGACTAGCTGTTAGCCAGCTTCGCAATAAAAAGAGTATAAATAGAATACTAAAAAAAATCAATATCAAAACGACTTATTGACTCTTCGGGAGATTAGAGGGCTGGTTTCTACCTCAGACAACGGATCAGTATGGCGATCCAGCGAGGTAACGTAGCCAGCCTTCTAGGAACCTTAGCCATCGACTTCGGTGGCTTAAGCTCAGTATTCTATTTATAGTCTTAAGGGATTATAGGTACAATACAATATAAGTTAGGTACCTTCACTGTACTAGTTTATAGTTATAATGCATTTATAGTTATAAACTAAAAAAACATGAATTTATAATTAAAAATTATCAATTTTTGTTTTTCTCTTTTATTCAAGCAACAACTACGCCTAAGCCCCGATTCTTTTGATCCGTGCAATTAATCTAACATTATCTCTTATAAATTCTAGAGTTGGCATAACCTCAGCTATGACAAAGGCGGTTTCGGTTACGTTCAGGAGTTTATCGCCCGCAACGCCATCTTCGACTTCCGACACCAGTAACAACGCTCTAAACACCGGAAACGAGGTATAAAATGGGAAAATAAAAACATTCATTTTATTACGATTCTGAGCCACTAGGATTTCCGTTTCGCTTTCAAAAAAGAATCCGAAGATTTTCATAAAAGAGATCTTCAGCTATATATCATAGTTTCAGTGTGCCGCCCACTGTGGGGTATTTATCAAACGAGATTATTATTATTGTGAACGAAAATAAGCTATTCCGCCCGCATTGCCAAATAGTGTCGCATTTCAATAAATCAACCATTTTCTAAACGGTTTGTAGGACATACTGATTCAGAAATCAGCTAATGATTTTTATTTCAGACCGGACACATCTGATGATTTAGCTTTTCATGTTACAAAGAACATAATTAATGAGGGGGCTAAAGATAGAACCGCTTCTGTTTAAAGTTCAATTTTTTATTTATACAATATTAAATGAATTATAATTCTTGATTGGTAGGTAATTTTAATATCAAATTCAGTTGTGCACGTCAGCTAATCGCAGTCCGCTGCTGGACGTATGACTCTCAAAGTTTCCGGTACATATCTCGGTTCTTCTCTTTTCTCATCTATTGCCTATACGTTATATATTATATAGGTCATCAGTCCACCTTAAGGCATTGTACACTACATTTACAGAGACCCGATCTATATATATATATATATATAATATATATAGATCGGGTATATATATAACCCAGGACTCGTCTGGTCCATCGGCTGGATGTTACCGGCCCATCATCCTTAGTTCAAATTCCCAGCAACAGAACTTTTAAGAAAATCGTGTAGTTATTGTAAATTACAATTGTCTTTGGCTTATGATTAGTTTAACTTTTAGTCATACCTACATTTATTCAATACTGTTATATAATAATGACGTATTGCCTAGAAGAGACCGCTTTAAGTGATGAACCTCCCATTGTTAACATTCACTATGAATTTAAAGATTCCGTAGCCATTTTGGTTGAAACGAAACCTTTATGAAATCGTCATGTCCGCCCGTCTGTTTATCCGTCTTTGTACGCCACAGTACTTTTGTTAGAAACTATTAGTTCTGTATGGATGAAATTTAAAAGGAATTTAGTTGTATTCTGCACCACCTACATCGCCAGATTAGGTTAAATTATTCTTTAAGATAGGTTGCCTGAAAGAGAATGCTGTAAACGATAAAGCCGCCTATTGTTTTTACCATGACAATATTGTAATCGTGCATTTTTGTAATTGGTTATTTGATGAGCAGTAAAGTATTATCTATCTATCAATCATATATAAAGCTACAGAAAGGTGTACGTAATGTGAAGGAAACAGTGGTTGCTTGACAGTTGTACTTTAGCCTTCATTGTAAGTAAAGGGATAAGCAAATGCTCGATTTTTAATTATAAGTTAACTGTCATGTACTTGGGGCAACGCATCGGCGTTGCCATCCAGCGCGGAAATGCGGCTAGCGTTTTGGGCACGTTTCCAACCGAAAGCGGTATGGGACTTACTTATATATTATTTGTATTTTTTTTAATTACGATATTGCACATAATTTGAACTATTATGAGATAATATACTTTTCAAAGTAAATATAAGTTAAGTTATGAACATATATTGTTCACCAGGACTTGGCTAATATCATCAAACCGATCCTTTATTTATGCAAACAGTTCAATCCAATAAATTTAAAACGTGCAACATTTACATGCCGTAATGACCTTAACTTAAACGTTTACATTTAAATACTAATGTACGTTTAATAGACGCATATATTCCTCTCTGATTAAATAAAAATAATAAAATACAAGATCTAACAAATTGAAATCAAGATCATTAATGAGTTGAGATATAAATGACAGAGAAACTTCAAAGCTTTTAGAGGCTTTAATAAATGCATAACAATATTAAATATGTTGGTATTAAATCAATTGTAAGATCTTTGTGTCTGTGTGTATTCCGCCTAACATAAATCTGGATAGTGGCTCTTCAAAGTAAAATTTTAAATATGCATAAAAACGTCAAACTGTTAAATTGATGACACCGTACGAATGGACCGAACGACGGTCGAGAATGTATTTCAACGAATGATACAGATATGAAAGACGCTGAAGCGATTTGTAAAAATACAATGTGCAGACATACAGTGATTGGAAGATATGTTACTTAAACTATAACATCAAGATAATCAAGCTAAGTAGGATATGTCTCTTGAAAACTTTTCACATTTTAAGTTCAATTAACTCGTATTACAAAAGTGGTGATTTTATTTAATTTACTGTCTGTCACTAGCTTAGGGTATGCAGATAAAGATCAAGGTGTGAAGATATAAACATATGTATTACAATAGGAGGACACTTTTTGGACGCTACCAAAGTGTCCTCCAGAGGTATTTAATTTGAATAAAATTTTAGCCAGGTGGGAGGGCATTTGCCCGACTGGATGGGTACCACCCTTGGTCTAAACTATGTCGCCATAACAACCTTCAGTTCCGGCATTAGTGACCAGGTTCCAGTCTCCCTTAAGAGAGCAGCACCGCATTTGTAGCACCTTTGGTGTTGCAAATGCCCATAGGCAATGGGAACATTTACATCAAGTGGGCCGTCTGACTGTCTGCTGAACTCCTGCAATTAAAAAACAAAAAAAACTTTTTTGACAAAGTTTCCAATTTCTTTTTAAGTTAGCCATTGTTCAAGCTGTCTGAGTGTGGCAGTAACTTTAATAAATATACTTGATAGAACAGTTCAATAATATCAAAACACAATGAACGAGATTTGTGGCTAACCAAATGATGTCATAGTTTAGACTATTAACCGAGAGCAACGCGGCCTAGTTTTAAACGAATCGTTAGAAGTTTTAAACGTTCCTGAACAGAGAGCGATTCATCGGGACGCGATCACCGGCTCTCCGTTTTATGGACGTGTAATAAAAAGCTAAACTGGAAGATTTTTATAGTTTTAAAACTGCTAAGCAACCGTTTTATAGATGATTGGAGCCACAATAAAGGACCTTTGAAGAGTTTGACAATAAGATACTGCTTAAGAGATTTATTGTACAATTGTTTTGAGATAAGTTTTTGATTGGGCAGTATTTGCGCAATAATTAAGTGGTTTACTGAAAATTTAATATTAGTTATTATTTTATGGCAATGAACATAAAATAAGTATTTCGAACTCATGATGGCCTGGCAACTCACGTACGTCTCAATCAATTGACATAGATACGTTTCGACAGTGTGCATGTACCGCTTAAGCAGCATCTCTGACCCGATGTGATTATTATCACAATTACAAATTGTTAAAAATATAGAAAATTACATTAAGGAAACTTCAATGAGTATTTTGATGATCCCGGCAATCCATCTAATATTATTAGGTACACAACTTTGTTCTCGCTGTTTTTATATAGATGGCGTGCGACAAATAGACATCGATTACATACATTATAGACGACATACAATACTCTTTAGTATCTTGTGAACATAACCTAAAAGCACCAGTAATTGACTTGTATTTACATTATATAGTTATTCTCGAATAAAGATGTCAACTTATGAGGCGAATTCTCGTCATTTGCGGAAGTGTTAATTTATTTTTTAATATTAAAAAAACTGCGACTGAGACTCACTGAAAGCTCTCAGACGCTTATGGCGAAGCTGCTATGAGTGAAACAACATGTCGCGAATGGTTTCAACGCTTTCAGAGCGGTGATTTTTAGGTAGGAAACCGGCATAGTGGTAGAAGATCAAAAGTTTTTGAAGATGCAGAATTAAAGCATTTGCTCAATGAAGACGCGTGTCAAAGTCAAAAGAAGTTGGAAAGATCATTGCAAGTGATTATAATAAGTTTTTTACAATAAAGATTTGAATTAAAAAAAAAAACGGTAGAAACAAACTAAGAAAGTAGTTGTATGTAAAAAACGAAAAACTACCTTCCACTTCATACTAAAATTGGGCTTGCCCAATCCCTTTTCCTTCCTATCCTTGACTATGGCGACATTAGCTACTTAGATATTACAGAAAGCCAATTAGATAAACTATAGCGACTCCAAAATTTCTGCAATCGTTTCATAATTAGTTTGCGCAAATATGATCACATTTCTGAATTTCGTAGTAAGCTCGAATGACTTCCTATCCGCCTTCGCCGGGATGCTCATTTCCTATCACTTTTGTATAATGTACTCTTTAGCCCAAAAACACCCTCCTATTTGAAGGAATGCTTTGAGTTCTTTCAAGAAAGTAGTACAAGGCTCTTAAGATCATCAGCAAACCTGCGACTAATGACGCCAATACATGCTAAGCAATTTTTTCAGAAACCTTTCACTGTGCAGGCTTTAAGGTTGTGGAATGCATTAGAGCATCAGAAGTCACTTACATCTTTTAATAAACTTCTCAAAGATCACTAGCTAAATTTATAAACAGTAATTTATGTATGTGTATGAAACTCTATGTCCTTATTTTTGTATATAAATATGTATACACATACATATTTATATACAAATTTTATTTACTATTAATTGATTATTATATGATTGTATATATTTTAAACTATGCGCATTGAATACCGACCTATTATTAGAAATGTGAAATTATTTCCAGAAGGTTGTCTGGAATAAATCGCTGTCAGCGATAAGACTACCGATTGTACTAGTTAAATGATTGTTCACTCATGTGTATTATTTTCTTGTGTGCAATAATGTGTGCAATTCTATGTATACCTTAATAACATAGCGGGTTTTCAAATAATTTATAGTTTTTGATGTCACAATAACAAATTAAATAAAAATAAGAACTGAATTCAATTATTACAAACTCGAAAAGTGTTGCAAAGAAATAAAGGATTTGCTATTTTAAGCATGATGTTTCCACCAGTTATTGGCTGTTACATATCAATCGTGTGGTTAATAAACAAAAAGTTAACGAAATTCACAGCGATCAAAAGAGAAAATCAAGTCTCACCGTACAAATATGGTGTTCCCCAAGGACGCAACCTGATCCCGCTTGTATTCGATTGATACAGAAAAACTTGTCCAACCTTGTTGTAACCTCGGGCCCTCGTTTAATTTACTAATTGGTCATTATTCTTCAACTTAACGACCCAATTAGATCCAATCAATCCCTTTTACTGCATTACCATTAATGCATAATATACATACTTTATGGTTCTAGGGAAATTGTACGATTTAATGAGAATTCTGTGTGAAGTATTAGATGGCAGGGTTCTTCGGTTTCAATTGCAGCACTTGCTTTTAAAATATTTCTTGCAGTCAGAAAACGCTATACTTATAAAGTTAGGTAGCGATATCAGCGATTTTTTTGCAACAGTTTCAACTGTTCCTAATATATCACCAATACAAAGAATTTAAGGCCACATTTTAGCCGAATTCTACACTTAATTTAAACATACATATTACAATATGTACTTAAACGTATACCGAAAGTTTTATAGCTTTGATCATCCAAACATAACCTAACAACATATGTTATCACTAAGAAATTTCTAAAACATCAAATTTTTAAAAAACAATAAAACATACTTAGTGTTGTAGGTAATAGCCGAACCTATGAAATTAATACTTAATTTCTAACTTAATAAAGCTAAGGATTTGATTTAAGATAACAAAGACAACCCTATAAAGAACTTGTTAAATGAACAGCGTAGTGATATTACAAATGAGCGGTCATTTCAATCTATAAGGTAAATTAATTATAGCTTTTTTAATTAATCTACATATATTGGTTTGAATAAAAATAGATTTTTTTATTGCTTAAAGCTGGAAAAAAGTTAAGCAGCTCACCTGATAGAAAAAGGCCATCGACGCCTATGGACGTTTACAACAGTCAGGGCGTCGCCAACGCTTTGCGGCTCTAAAAGAGTTTTTATTACACTCTTCTTAAACAACCCCGTGTCGTAGCGTTGAGAGTAATCCTCGGCCGGCTGTTCTCTCTAGATCGTTATTTTACGCGGAATAACTCTTCTAGAGAATAATTGCGCACTTGCAAAAAAAATATATAGCAGAACAAGAAGCTTTTAAAATGATATTAGCTAGAGAAAGTCCGGCTGCTGCATTCGGGTAATCACTATTAGAAGGTATATCCGCTACTTTTGGATTAGAAAATTCTGACGAAATCAAGTTGGTTGGTACTTAAAAATACAATGACAGACCAGATAGGTAGAGAGATATTAATAACATTTGAGGTATAAGGTAGAGTATAAGAATTTCAATCAAAAATCATTTAAGGTTGTGGAGCTATATGATGAAAACAATGCACGTTGCAAATGCTTCTATGCTAATTCAGATGCAAACTCAGATTTAGCACAAAATAAGTAACATCACAAAATAAGCTTGACTTTCGTACTTCCAATACATATAGACAGAGAACCGTCTCTTTTTGAAGGTGGATAAACATAACAAAAGTATAAGCAAACCATAAACAAACTGACTGTAAAACGAAAGCAATCTTCAAATGTGCCTGAGCAGCTGGTTTTCAATGCTATTGCATTGAATATTTACAAACAGCTTAACCGGCAATGGAATATGATAATAAAACACAGACTGCACGTCGACGCAGCATAAATCAGCTTCTTCTGTTTAGGATCGGACGCGGTTATTCGAAACGAGAACCAACTCTCAAACTTGCAAAATCTGTAATATTATAAAAGTGTAGTCTTTTGTTTCTTACATTTTTTATGTTTGTTTGTTTGGGAATTACGAAAACAATTGGGCCGATTTCGATGTTGTTTTCGCTGATCGATAGTAAATTCCTGTATTTAAAATCTGCAATATTTTATATCCCGAGAGTCCTACGGGAATTTTCATTAATCAATAAAATCTTTAGTAAAACAATTGTAGTTGTGTATGCCTTTAGTAATATTACTGATCTCCTTTCGATCGAATTTCCGGGACTCATACAGAAAATCCATTAACCTGCTGAAAATAACCTCTCGATTTTATATTTAGCAAACTGTATGTTTGTTACCTGTCCAACGGGGACAAAGTCGCGGGCAAATGCTAGTTAAGTTCTATTATCATTACAAGTTGAGTACATAGAACGGTTAAAAATGGTGTTTTATTTTTTTTAAATATCCAAGCTTTAATATTTGTTACCCAACTTGTTTTTATAAAAGGGGTTGCCTTGGCTGTTTTGTACAGCTTTTTAACAACTCATTTTCTATCAATGAACCCTCTATCATGATTAATATTTTGCGAGGGGGGGGTATCCTGAAACTTCATCGAAGCCCAAAAGTAGGATAATCGTAGTGTTGAAAGTATTAAGATGACCATACGGTCATCTTAATACTTTTACTTACTAGGTATACACCTATAGAAGTATGTAATATGAAACTTAAAAATCAACAACTGATAATTTAATCTATATTAGTCAAATAAATAATTTACTTGCTTTAAAAAATTTTATCGATATCATTTTAAACGTATCAATGATACATACAACTGATGCAGTGGTAGCCTACGAACTAGTTCTAATTTGAATAATCAAGTCCAACTTATGACATATTTATTATATGAGAAGGAAGACAACATAAAGTATAACTTTACAACCCTGGTGTCTTATTAAATTAATGAATGAAAACACTCCTCGTCCTTTAAATAGTTTTTTCCAGGGAACCCCCTTGATTCAGAAAAAGTAAAATGGAATAATGACATTCAAAAATGTGTATATTAAATGATAAACAGACAACAGTAGATAACAAATTCATATAGAGAAGCAGTAGTGCTATAGGATCAGGGAAGACCAATAATATTCAGTTACCATTCCATTAAACGTTGCTACAGATTTAGCCTACCTGATATTGAGTGGCAGTAAATTATAGTCAAACATGTAGCCTGTATCGTAAAGGAGTTGACAACAAGAAAGAAGTGTACACAAGGGGCCTAAAGCAGTTGTTTTTGGAGAATCGCTTAGAGACATTGACATGTCTCTACTTAAACTGGTAAGTCTAGGACATAGCATACAGTTCCGCTTTATATTGATACTTATCATATTCGTTATATATCATTAAAGATAGATTATTGAAGCAGATTTAGATAAAATGATCACCAATTTTTAATTGATCAGTCAGCCTGAAAATTAAGGCTTTCACGAATTGTTATTCCAAAGAATCCAGTTTCCACAATTCGTGGAGATATTGTATAACCAATTTTAGTTCATTTCTATTCCATTGTAGGTCTGTGCTCGGCGTATTTCGGACTCCTTTGATCTCGCCGCCCGCTTTAATGAGGCGGGCCGTATAAACGGTAACTAGCCTGAATTGTTCCTTGCCTACTGTCTCGTTTTAGCGGAATCTAGGGTTGCTCTTACTATAACGTAGAATACAGTATCTAACCATATCACTTCCGGTTCAACCCGCGTTTTGAACATTTGATTAAATAGGATGACCTTCAAAGTATTGAGACAACTAAGAAGAGAACAGAGTTTTTGGCAGGAATTTCAAAGGCGATATATTACTGTGCAGTTTTATTTTCTAAATACTGTTTTTCCTGACACATACAATCTGGGAGTCTTTAAATCATTAGTGAATAGGTTTCTACTAGGTAAGTTTGCTCCATTGCAATCCGCTTCACCAGGTTATCGTTCAATATTAGGTGAGACAGTGGTCAAATGCGAACCTGTACGAACGTATTAAAGAATAATCAACCAAGTGCGATGAACTCAACAATTAAGGTTTCTGTAGAGTTGTCCGACGTCCACTGTTTTTGGCATTTGGTACAATAAATATTATTAGTTTTAAATAACATTTTATAATATTATCATTTATTTTTCCGCACCACCGGTATATTTTATTCATTTGTTTTAAGATAAGTTTAGGAGGTTACCTGGAAGAGATCGCTTTAAGTGCTAAGGCTGTCCTTTGTTCAATCTAGTTTTTAGTTAATGGAGAACAGTCTTTCCATTCATTTCTTTATGCTTCTTTAAGACACTGTTATTTTAAACAAATTGATACGCACTATTGGCCCTTTCGGTATTTACCATAAAATACAGGTTTTTTTCTACCTTCGATCGGTTAAAATCCCGGTTCAAACAAGCAGATGTTTTATCAGATATCTTTGAAAGCAGTTGTAATCACTTTTGAAAATAAAGGAGTTTTTTTTATCAAAATTTGCTATCTTCAATACTTACGGTCGTTTTCTTCCAACAACGGAGTTTTTTCTCCCGATATAAAGTTTGGCAAGTTGGATATTTTAAGAGATTTTCGGCAACCCTAATGAAAAGTCTTTGTTAGTTTTACACCGTAATGCGCTTTTTTGCTTTTAGGAAATTTTTGTTTATACGACGGTGTAAGAATTAGTCATTCTGACTGGTTGTAGAGAGTTAACAGGTTTTGCTGGGATTTCCATGTCACACTAAACAACAGCATTATTACCTAAGCGTTATTTCCAGTCACTTTAAAACTTGATGTCTTCATACCTGTCATTTGTTGTACATCTCTGTGATTTATGTAAGTATTTGATCTTTGAGAAAGGTAATTAAAATTAACGGATGTAATTAACGGTTTAGTCTATGCTTAATCGACTCATCAGATAATGGATCAATATACCAATCCTGAAAAATTGAGAGGAAAAGATCGGTATGGGCATGTAATGAGAAAGGATGAAAGTCACGTGATAAAAAAGAATGTTAAACTGCAACATTGATTGATAAACATGTAAAGGTAGACCAAAAAAGAGATGGATAGATTGTGTGAAGGATGATATGGTGGTTTGTCAGAATAGAGGAGAACGTATGTCAGAATAGAGGAGTATGGAAGAAAAAGACATTGTGCCGACCCCAAACAATTGGGAAAAGGTGAAAGAAAAGAGAGAGAGAGCAATCCAGCAAGGTAGTGTAGCCAGCCTTCTGAGAACCTTACCCATTGACTTCTATGACCTAGTGTCAGTATTTTACTTGTAATCCTTGAGGGATTATAGGTAGAATACAATGTAAGTAATAAGCATTAATTAATTCGTTTCTAGTTTAAAATTTATGTGTATTTTGATGTAAATAAAATGTTTATGTTATTATAATATACGTGAAATTTACTAGCGCATATCTCGCAATCATCCTTTATTCCGCGGAATTTATTTATCCAAGCTGTCGACTGTATAATTAATTTTAACCAATAGCAAAGAAAAAAGACTTTAAATAACCACAGGTAAATCTGTAGCTACTAGAAAGTTTATATTGTATAAGATCAGGGGGCTTTAAGCGGCCGCTTTTGTAGACTCGCTTAGTGAAATTGACAGGGGAGGTTTTTTATTATAGCTGGAGTACAGTAGACAGTCCGACTGCTCACCTGATAGAAAGCGGTTACCGTCACCTATGGACGTTAGCAATACCAGAGATGTAACAAACGCGTTGCCGGCCTCGAAGAAATTTTATGACACCCTTTTTGAAAAACTCTATATCGAAACGCTGTGGAAAATCCTTAGTTGGGAGATCATTCTAAATCCCCAAGGTACGCAAGAGAAACGTATAGGCGTAAATTATAACAAGAAGTTCCACTTTATTTTGATATTTGTCATATCCATAATAGCAATCTGCGAAGCAGCTGGCTTAAATCCCCTGGATATACCGATTCGTCAACTATATCAATGCACTCATTTGCTATGTAGAAAATAAAACTTAAATTTTAAAATGGATATTTAAAGTTAGAAATATCAAGCGGTTTGTTTTTACTTTTCACTACACACTACATTTTTCACGTCGAAATCAAAATTCAAATACAAACGTAACATGAAATACGAATGTATGAAATACACTGTACATTGGGTTTTAGTGCGAAAATGTTTGCGAAAAATATGACTATATAAAAATAAACAAAATAAAAATGGAACACGACTTTTCATTTTGTAGCGTAGAAGCGAACAATAGGCGGGAAAATTGCGCGTCACAGCGCTGCTCCAATTTGTCAAACGGCCGCGAGATGGCGGTCGGATCCAACATGGCCGCTTCCGGGAGCGTTTAATTAAAAATGCGTCTCAGTTCATTGTTGTCGCTAGTACAGAGATAACGTGTTGAGTGGCTTTTATTATATCAAGATAATTAGGTCATGCGGGGGTGCAAGGGCTTTGATGAAAAAGGCTCTTTTATCGGATCCCCTTGTTTTTGATTCGCCTTGACGTCAAAAGTAGATTTTTAGACGATTTTTTTATTATTTTACTATTAGTGATTTTTTTAATGAACCATTATGTCCTATTATTAGTCACATTATACCATATTCTTAATTACATACTATTTGCCGCATTTAAAAAGATTAAAGGAGGCTTACTGGACGAATCTTAAAATCAACTTGTGAATAAACATGTAAAACGAGAAATTCATATGGAGCTATTTAAAGTTGAAGAAGGAACATTATCCAGTTTTAAGTACAAGAATATAACTCGATATGATGCAATACCTAAAGAAGTTAAACAATTGAAAATGCTAAATAGAAAACCTCGTAAGTTTTTTTTTAAATGGAAGACCTCAAGTTAAGTGTGTTGCATTGTGTTATGTTATGGGTACAGAGTACACTTCTACAATAGACCATTTTGGTGCCTATCCTAGACAGCCGGACTATATAGTAAACAACGGAAAGTTTAACGAAATTTACCATACCAGGAATTGAATACGGAGCCTTTGTCGACAAAGGCTTAGCCATCTCAGAGGCTGTAGTTTTATCTATAAATTTGTTACAATTTGACTCTAAAGACAGATTTTCAAGAAAAAATAAGGACTCAGATTTAAGTATCAATATTTAAATTAATGTCACATACGAATTTACATTAAAATAACTTTTCAGATACTAAATTGCTTTGAATAATCATTCAATACATATGAAAAATTCTATAACTACCCGCAAAACTTGCTTATTTAAAATATAACATGAAAAAACCTAATGGTCCTGAAAAGCCGGATTCTGAACAGGAAATGAGGGGTCGGGTAATGGCGGCACTCGACGGAAATCCAGCCGGGGTCAGTTTTCCTCCTTGCCTCTTAGCAAATAATAAGGGGGGCGAAATTCACAATCACCTACAATAACTCGAAACGGACTCTACGCTCTTATGGTAAGGTCTATAATGATTTTGATGGGTATATTTATGTTGTTTCTTAGGTAGGTGATAGTCCGTATTATTGGAAGGTAAACTTATTAGTTTCTTGGCTTATGTGTAGGTATCTCTTAAACCAATAAAACAGAAAGCAGAGTTTTACGCTATCTTTATAAAAGGAAGTTTTTTTTATTAAGCTCATGACCTTTATCAAAAGTGAAATATTATTGCAGGTACAATGTTATGTAGTCGGCAATAAGGGTTTGTGGAAAATAATATATGTATATTTTTTGGATTTCGTAATCAAACGATAAAAACTGAAGAGTTGAAATTTCTTATTACTACGGAATCCTTCATTATGTGTGGATTAAAAAGTATTTGCTATTTTTTATATGTAATTGCGAAATTAGTTTATATCTTTTTTATTCTTATTATTTTCGCGGTCTTAGATTGTAATCGATTTTCATGAAATTCACACTAATATGTACGAAGGTGAATTAAAAAGTTCTTGGAATCAATATTAAAAAATGCAAAAATTGAAACAATTTTTTTTCTATATAATCTCGAAAACCTCCTCTACGACAGATATAACCGCGTCATTATCGTGAAATCTAGTTCCACTAATTTCCTGTATTAATTTTGGGTATAAGTGAAAATCACTTGGGACTAAGTCCGGAGAATATGGTGGGTAGTCAAAGAGATAGAAACCAGCACAGCGGATTGCGCCGAGCACAATTTCCGCTCGATGAGCGGGAGCGTTATCGTGAAGAAAGAACACGACCAACGACAGTTTTCCGCAACGTTATTCTTAATCGCTTCACGCTCTTTCGGAATTAAATTAGCATAATAGGATCCAGAAATCGTCTGGCCTTTTGGTATGTAATCAATAAAAAGGATTCCTTCACTATCCCAAAACACTGAAATTCTTAATGAATGGAGAGGATGGTTGTTTCCAAGACATGCTTTGAAGAAGAAACAAACTTATATTTACATTGTGTGGAAAACGAATTGTGGGTAGTACGAATAAATTTCAACATGTATAAAACTAATAAACATAACATGCTAAGTGCCATATCATCAATTGACGTCCCCGAAAAAACATGTGATATTAAATACAGGGTCGCATCTATTAAGACCCCTGTCCACACCCCAAGGCACATTCGAGTGGATGTCACAGTACGAAAACACCAAACGGGCATAATGTGAAATAATAGAAACTACCCTACGTATTAAAAAACAAGTGGGAAACTGCACACAATGGGGATCGAACACGGGCCCTCAACGTGATAGGGTTGTACGTGTCATGCATTTTTAATTGTTTTCGGTTGTTGACTTATTCTGTGGCGTTTTCAAATTGAATTTTTAATGTGATAGTTGTCTTATTTCTATGAATATGAAATTAGACGTATCATTGTTTAGATGTTAATTTATAGCTTTTACCTTTATATTTATCTATGTAAAAAATTGAATTTCGTTTTGAGAATCGTCCAAGAGTGTGTCGATCTACACGCAATGAAAAGTTTAGTTTCTATCTTTGACTTTAATGTTGTGAGAGATAACCTTAAAATAATATTATATTATGGTATGATGGAGTTATAGTTTCAATTTTAAATATTTAAGTAATTAATTAAGTATTTCATTATTTATATATTTAATTAAACATTTACTCGGTTAATTAAATATTTATTTCGATTTCAACTTTGTTATTGAATCTCGTAAACTGATCGGTTATTTCTATGGTTTTGTAACCATATTACAGAAATTTCCTCATTTCCAAATCCTTCAGTGTGGATGGTGCGAAACGCCATTGACCGATTTTTTGTATTGGGTAAGAGATAATTTATTTATTTATTTGGTTTACCAACAATTACTTGCACTAATACAAAAGATGTACATAGCTTTATATAATAAAAAACATGACAAATGCAGTAATTACTTATAGGCAAACACTACATGCAATTTGATATTTCGTAGTTTTAAAAATTATAATATAATTAATTTAAGGAAGAGAGAAAAAAACATAGTAATAAGGCTTTAATAGCTATTAAGTTTCAAAAATATAAAATATATATATATATATATATATATATATTAAAAAAAATAGAAGTTAATTAGTAATGTGAGATGCAATAATTCGACGAAATTTGTAATATGAATTTGCATGTAGATCAGTAATATCACTATAACGGTTTATTAGTTTACATAGTCTAGGTATGGGAGAGTTGGCACCAAGAACGGTACGACGTAAAAGCGGACACAGGGGTGTAATAGGTGTTCGAGGGCATCTAGTCGGTACTTTAAAACTAAAGCTATTAAGCAAATCGGCACAGTCAATCATTCCATTAAATAGTTTAAACAAAAATTGCATATCTATAATATGCCTGCGTTTGTTCAAAGAAAATATTTTAATCTTAAAACTCTTCTAGAATACACTTTCAGTCATCGTCGCCAACCCTATAATGAATGCGCAACCCTCCCCGTAGAGCATTGAGTGTATCAGTCATAGATTTGTTTGAATTTGGTCTTATTAATTAACTGAGTAGTATACGGGTTTACAGTTGTACTCACATCTATTGTAATAGAGACCTTTGTTAGAAGTTGACATTAAACAAGAGATGACTAAAAAAAACAAACTACGCATCCGAATTGAGCAAAGACGACATGAAAATCACTGATTTTTTTTTTCATAAGACAGGTCAAGATACAGAAAAATATGTACTTGTATGTAGCTATGTACCATTATCACGTGCTCACGGTGAAGGAACACATCGTGATGTAAGCTGCACATCAAGATAATGGATGTGTTAAATCCACCATTCCTCTATAAATGAGAGCCCCATATCTGGATTGTTATTTCTATTTGAGCTGATTTTTTCAGAACGATTCCAACCTCATAGTTTAGAAATTAGAGCAGTCAGCAATATTGTGTTAGTCAAGATGTACCATCTTTTGGTCAACAGTAGAAATATAGTAAGTTTTTTACTGAGCGACTGCCGTTTCCAGTTCTTCCATTGAGACTATCCTAGTATTTATCCCTAGTATTTATATATAAGATATTATTTCTGAGTTATGGCCGGTACCATTCATTTCTACTATCATACAAGTAAAGTCAAAATTCAACCGATGGTAAGGCAAGTGAATGTAATGTAAACTTTATGGAGCTAACATGTAGAAGTTTCCACTTTATACTAAATACTAGGAACAAATATAATTAGAAAATCCCACATGTAGGCTTTCATGCATTTTCAATAAATAGTAAGATACAGAAACCAGTCATTAAATGTTCGCTATAGTCACTTCTACCCACAATATTCATAATATATGTACAGAACAACACTATTTTAATAATTAGGATGTAGTATTCACGATCGCGTCGCATGTCGTAATAGACACGCGCGCGTCTAATTGCCGCTCGTCGCATAATTGGTCTGGTTAGGAATATAGCGATAATGGTCCGTGTGCGGTCGCCTTTATGGGTAATGACGTGAATATGGGAGGATATTAGAAAATAATTTTCGGGTTACGAAAGGATTATGATAATGATGAAGGGGATGAGTGATATACACTCAGCTGAGATGGATGTGTGATCGTGTGTGGTGTTACAGGAATGAACAAGGTGATAAACGAGTACATAACGGAATCGTTGAAAGTTGCACCCGTGGCTGAAAATTTGAGAGGAAGACTAAGGTGGTATGGTAATGTAATGAGGAGCGATGAAAGCCACGTGACAAAAAGAATGTTAAACTTACAAATGTAAACACAGACAAAAGAAGTGGATGGATTGTATGAAGGATGACATGATAATTTTTGGTGTGGCAGTGGACATTCGCCAGAATAGAAGAGTAAAGAAAGAAAAGACATATTGTGCCGACCGCAAATGACTGGGGGAGGTACGAAGGGTATTTAATATTTTATGTTATAGGTTCTCTATTGACCACATTTTTTTTATCCAGGGGAAATCCGTTTGAGTACTAACCCGTGACAGGCACAGAAGCCTGTGGGGATAATTCGCGACCCGTGTGTGGGATTCGCCAGGCACTAGCATACCCAGTCAAAACTGGTGCCACGCTATTGCCACTCCCCAGTTAGGGATACCCACTAAAACCCCTGTGTGTTCCGTCTTGCGCCAGGGCTACGGGAAAGCGGGAGACTGTCCCAACTCTGCGATGCCCTGGCAGGCGGGGGCCTCACACACAGGCCTCATCCACAGCCGGGGGACTTCTCTCTATTGACTACTAATTTATCTGATGTTAAGTAACGATGTGGTAGACAATTAAACATGACACGTTTACTTTGAAACACTTAAGAATAAAATAACTAATTCCGTACTTTAGTGTGTTGCCTTTATGATTAGCTCCTTTATGTTCCCCAGATTTCAGTAATGTACATTTTTCGTTACTTTAGGTGACATCTAAATAAAAGTAATATCATCCCATAAAGATCTTACTGCTGGTATGGGCCTCTCCACTATTGCTGGACACAACTAGACACAAAAAGCGTGCGTGTTCATATTTCGAAGAAAATGGATCAATTATTATTATTATTTCAACCTTTCCGTAAACAACATCCTATCATTATAAAATCTCATTTAAAATCACAATATCAATATTCATAGGGTTGATGAACACGTGCCGGAAGGAAAGGGAGAGTGAACCCGGTTATCTCACTCGCACAGGTCGGAAATCGTCCCAGCGTGCCCCAGAGGAAAGATATTTTATCTGCTATATGTACTAGATACTACTAAGGTTAAGGAATCTATTTATTAAGGCTAAAAAGTTGATACAAAAGTTTTTATTATGGTACTATATTCTAATAATAAAAATAATAAACCCACAGGGGGGTATTGTGGCGAAGCCTTAGGTATGTAGCGACATCTCGTACTCGACTCCAGAGGGCGAAGCCAAGCCCCCGCCTCCATGCTACCCTTTGCCAACTCACTAGAGTTCACTAGAGCTAAGGACTTAAGTTCCAGGGGTGGAAGTGATAAATGGCATAACGTCGGAAATAGCTTTGGTGAATCTGCATGCAGCCCACCTCTATACACCCCTTAGCCACTTATACCTATGTTGCTTCTCGCCATCTTGGACGGCATATTTTTGGGGCCCATCCAGGGAGCGGTGAATCACACCGAACACTCCGACAGGTTAGACACTAGTCCCCCATAGCCCAGATCCGTAGTTCCACCAGCAGTTCACCCCAAAAACTTTTTTTCTCATTTTCTACAATAGTCCTACATTGACCAGGGCTTGTCCTTGAGTGCATTTTTATATGGTGTAGAGAGGGATAATGGTCAGTGAGTGTCATGCCACATTTACATTATATTTGTAAAGGGACCTCTACGTGTTGGCCTTCCCGTAGCCCCACGCAAGCCTTCCAAAAGTAAAGTCTTGAGATTGGGGACGCGAGTGCGCTAATGACTAAACTACCATGGTACCGAATCCGTAGTAAATAGAGCCTTTATTAAAAAAATCGTCATGTCAATCTGTACATTTATTTTTGTATACCTATCACTGCCATATATCTCGGAGTCTCCTTGGTCTACTTATATATATATATATATATATATATATATATATATATATATATATATATATATATATATATATATATATATATATATATATGAAATTAACAATACACGGGTGGATTGGAATTTTTAAATGACGAAGTCGTCATTTATAAATTATATGCACGTGCATTATGGGTTGGCTAGTGAAGTGCACTGGAACAAAAAGTTTCTTGGGTTCGATTCCCGGCAGGATAAGTTTTAACCGAATTCAAATTTGAAGAAATACTCCGCCACGAGGTGGCAGCTCCGAAAAATGTAGGCAAGCAATTTCTAAATGTCTGTCATTTAAGTATAAAACAAAGCTAAGCGTCGGTTACCCAGCTTTCGAGCACAGACGTCGGTGGCGGCAACTTCAAAGGGATGGTAACCGCACCCCTGGCCCCCTGCCACCACTCCCCCCGCCCGAGGCGTTCTGCTGACGACCGCGTTTGTACATTGCGGTGCGTCTAGTATTTGGCCACGATGTGTGCACCCCCCAAAAACTCGGGGTTGCGGGTGACAGCGCGAAGGAATTTGTTTGTTTATGTTTTATATAAAAATGTATTATTCAGTTTGTTTTCTTTTGTGTATTAGACTCTGTCTCAGGAAAGAAGTACGCGCCGCAGACGCGGCGCTACGGTCGCGCAACGGAATGTTAGAAAGACAAAATATTTTTAGAAAGATTCCGATTTATGGCCGGTTCCTGTATCTTACCGTTCATTTGCCTTACTATCGGTTAAAAATAAACATAAGCTCCATACAGTGTCAAAATTCAACCGATGGAAAAGCAACTGAATGATTACTAAGATAATTATAGGAAACAACCATTAATAGTATTAGTAAATAGAATAATAATATAATGTAACATTTACATTAAAACAACATAACAATGTTATGTTATGCGGTAATCTGTATAATTAGTTAAATTGTTGGCCGCGCGACTTTTTTTCGTGAGACGCACTTTACCCGGTTTCTCTTTATATCTTAATAACCGTTCCTTATCTTATCATTGGTAGAAAAATGACATTACTAGTACCTATGCAGTTTATGCCTAACGACATACCTACGGATCGTACAGTGCTGAAATTTCGACGACTGAAGGATCAGCGCTAATCCGAACGCGGCCTAATATCTGCTGATGTGTCACAGGTCATCAAATTTAGATATGGATTTAACGTCTGAATTCATTAGAGAAGTAGTTGTTTGGTTAAGTAATCAGTTGTTATTTACTTTCTTGAAATTCGAAATGAAAAGCAGAGTGTTAACCTCGGGTGAAAGGACTATTTAGGCACTCGAACTATCAGCGCCTATCCATTACTGTCTAAACGTCTTAGACTACTTAAGCCACATTTAAAGTTAGATATTACTGTAGAAAAAGTTTTATATTTGTTCGATGGATATCGAACATTGTATTGATGCGGGCGTTTACTTGGCGGGCTTCCCGCGACCTCAATGTGTGTGCACCAGCAAACGCCACATTGCGAACTCATTTTCCATCCTAGTATAGCTTATCGGAAAATAAATACGTAGCCTAAAATAATGGTGTTTGTGTTCCCACGAAGTCGCGCCCCGAGGGATATTACTAAAACTTTATCCAAAAATTGATCTTGTAACAAAAAACAAGGTATATTATATTAACCGTGCACAGAAGGTTTGCCGATACCCTCATGATGTCACGCGTCGATGGTCAGTAGGGTTGACAAAAAAGGTAACATAAATAGTTGTTGCAATAAATTTATTATTTTAACTTATTATTGTATAATATATTTTACATAAGTATATAGAATAATAAATAGTAAGTAGTTATCGGCAAACCTGCGCGCGGCTTAAATATACCTATAAAGACACGACATGATTACATTATGGTACCGTTTTATTATGGCATATACATATTAATTATGGCAACGGAACCCAAAAAACTATTGAGTAGATTTTAAACATGTTTTTTGATTTTATTTCGTAAACAAATGACAAAATGAGTCAACGTTGGTTCCTTCTACGGAACCCTTCATTGTGTGTAGAGAGATATGTACTTAGCCGATGTTCTATATCTAGTAACCAGAATTTTTTAGGATTTATATATATTTATACGAAATTATTCACACAAAAAACTTAAATATAAATATTCATAAGTAATATTAAATTTTCTAAAAAATATACAAATAGTATGGCCTAAATTGCTGTTCGTTGGGAACATACCCAAAACGCTGGCTCCAATTATATCTATTCTTATATTATCTTTCTAATAAAATTCCCAATAGGAAATGTAGAGCCTATGTTTACATTTCTCCGAATACTAGTTAATTCAGTACATGACTATCTAAAATTCATAAATAAAACATTCCTAAGGGCAGCGTCACATGAAACGACATTATCAAGCAATTTGCATTTTCATCTGGAGGGTCATACTTTCGCGGTTTTCCTTTGATCTTGGCATATTTATATGCACATTATATGTTCTGGTCAAGAATACTATGATTTTTAAAGTACCCCTTATGGGATCGCCTCATCTGCCTTTCTGTCAGTCATTTCTCTCAACAACTATTAGGCTGATGTGAATGAAATTTGATAGGGACGTGTTGGCTACCTACAGCTAAGGGGCCATCCGCAGATTACGTCACACGAATTTCATGATTTTTGACCCCCCCCCCTGTCCTTGTCACAGCTGGTCACATTCGGGAGACTCCTCCCTCCCTAGTGTGACATCACAACACAAGAAGACAAAAAAATATTAAATTAAAACAGCAGTTCCGTAATTAGTTTTATTTAAACACTATGTTCATAGAGTTGGAAATATTTTACTGTATTGACGGCCTTTGTGGTTGAGCAGGATAAGCCTTTGACGACTAACCTCACTACAACGCCCTCTGCGTTGCCCTCTGGGTACAATTCCTGGTAAAGTAAATTTCGGAAACGAATTTCCTCCTTGATTTATTATGGTCTAGGTATCTGGGATATCGGCACAAAAATAGTCCGTTGTATATTATCCATAACTAAAGCGTAGCTTGCTTAATTAGGATATATACAATATGTGTGTTTGTCTGCCGATTATTTATTTATTTTGAAGTTTTTAATTAATAGATCAAATTTTGTGTTACAAAGCTTAAATAGATTTTGAAATGTGACGTCACGAAATTTAAGAACCCTCCCACCCCTTGTCACACAATGTCACACTTCGTCGACCCCTCCACGAACCAACCCCCCCCCCTCCCCTTGACGTGTGACGTAATTTATGGATGGGCCCTTAAATAATGGTTTAATAAAACCGTGAAAAATCTAGAGGTGATCCTCACACATGTAGTTGAGGGTTGAATATCTTTTCAAGCGTATATAGTCATGCGGTGTCGTTAGTCCGTAACGAAAACGTCATAAGGATGTTTCTAAAATAATAATGAATGATAAAGTATAATTCAAACTAACAATGATAATACAAATTTATTTATATTGATTGTTATAATTCTCTGCCTATGGGAGTGTGGACGTTATTTATTTATTTTAAATTGAAATTTTGACATATTATAATGAATTGTATAAATAATGTAATTAATTGTACGAACTAAATCTGCACGCCAATCGGGCAATAACACGTGTACCATAAATGTAACTACTGTAACACCTTTTAAACCATGTTTTATGCAAGTAAATAAATTTTAAATTTGAATTCTTATTGAATAAATAAAAATAAATAACGAGATATTAGCTACCAGTTTTAAAAATTGTATTTCCCTCTAACTTTTAAATTTGAAGTGGTAAAGTGTAAAACTTACTTTTAAAGTAATTGGCTCGAATAGAATCCGTTGAGTAGCAATTGATTTTTTTTATAGTTTTAACACAGCAGACAGGCAGACGGTCCACCCGATGGAAAGCGGTTACCATCGCCTATGGGCGTTTGCAACACTACAGATGTCACTGACGCGCGGCCCGTCTCGGAGAAATTTTATGACAACTTTTTTAGAAAATCTCGTAGCCCTGTGGGAAAATTTGAGAAATGGAGTGAGTATATTTGAACAAATGATTTTTGGTTTTCGTAACCACAGGACGTAAACAGCAAACGTTCGTTACCCTACGGGTCTCATCAGCGGATGTAGTCCGAAATGCACTTAGCCGATTTAATTCCATTGTATTAGTTTATAATTGAGGTCTCGCGTAACCAAAAGGCTGGTTTGCACCTAGGGCAACGAATTAGTGTTGCCATTCAAAGCGGAAATGCGGCCAGTATTTTGGGCACGCTCCCCGCCGACAGCGATTTGGAGTCAATTTTTTATTTATAGATTTATGTTATTTTGTAAATATAGCTTTATTTATAGTATTGTTTAATTTATTTATTATTAGTCCTTAATCTACTTTTAATTTATAATCAATTGAATGTTTGTTTATAATAATTTATAAAATATATATAATACATCAGCCGGTTTGGCGGTGGAAACAGCTGAATCATTCAAGCGGCGCAAATATGCTACCGTCGGTGAGTTATGCTTATGCCGTTTGCTGTTGAAACAGTTGGACCATGGGGTCCTGGAGCGATGAGCCTCCACAAAGATCCATCGAAACGACTCATTGACTCTTCAGGTTTTCAGAGGGTGTGGCAGTTCAGCGAGGAAACACAGCCAGCCGTCTGGGCACCTTACCCTTAGAAGACTGTGACCTAGGCTCAGTATTCTATTTATACTTTTGAAGGATTACGGATTAGGACTTAAAATACAAGAGGACTAATTTCAGTTTTCTTTTATTGTATTAGTTTATAATGTCTTACTTTAATAAATTGTGTATTTTGTTAAGCCTAGTATTTATAGAAAAAAATATACAAATTTACCCACACTTTTTGGCAGTATTCATATCAAATTAATTTTAATTAAGGTTATAGGTCTAATAAAATTTAATTAATACAAACATAATTACGCGCTCAATGACTATAGTTATTTGTTATTGCTTGTATAACGACATCAAAGGATATTAAAAATGTATTACCAGGATATGACATACACGAATTACCAGTGTGGCCAATATTGTAACAAAAAAGTTAAATTACTTATTCAAAATTACATAGAGTATTTTGTTCACGGATATGAAAGATAAGCTGTCATAAAACTGCATTAATTTTAATTAAATTTATCCGGGTCGTAGCATCGTTGGACAGTAGGTATGATAATTGTTCAGTAAAAAATGTAAGCCTGGAAAGCTTCTAAACTTTAGACGGATAGATGGCGCCACATATCATTATTTGCTTCATTTTTGATGTCGAAAGTTTTTTCAAACAACTACAACTAATTAATAAACAACTGACAACTCTGGGATCGATCCCAAACACTTTAGAAAAAAAATTTACCATGGTAGGAATCGAAACCGTGTCGAGATTACTGAACCACGGGGGCCACTAACTACAATTTGGTTTTCAAAAATTTAATTATGTTCTAGATTATCTCTCTGAATTCAAATGGTTAAACATATCTCTTCGTATAATAACAGTCTAGTTTGAATAACACCAAAATTGTTATTAAAATTAAATGATTTCCAAAGCATTACACAATACCTAATATAGTTTACAAAAACATAAGTAGTAAAAAAAAACCTAGTTAAAAAACCCTCTCACAAAAACTTCACCTAGCTTTAACAATTTGATTACTCTGCAGAGATTACGGGACGAAAACGCCCTCTGGAGTGGGCGAGAGACCGTCACGTATGCGTTACGCGGGGCGCATCGCAACTGTTAAAAGATGCGGTTCAACCGACAGCGAGTGCGAATTTAGACCGAAATGTCTTTAATCCACTAAACAATTAAATTCACCAGCAGCCACAGATGGCCACCTAAAGCCCGAGATGGTCACCGAATGCAAGTGAATGGCCAACTGAGCCGCAGAAGAGCCAGCGCAAAGCCATCGGACGCCGCAGATTGGCCAACGTGAGCTGCTGCGAAGTCATCGCCATGCAAAGGCACCAGCGGCTCCAAACTCAGTTACCGGTGGGTAGTTGCCCACTGAGGTGCAGCCGGGGTAAACAGATAAAAGCTCGAGGCCCCAACCTCCTTAATCCGATAAAGAGGAAAAAGACCCTGGAGAGGGAGAGACAATCAAAATTTTTATGGAGAGAAAGAAAGAAAACAGGTTTATTTTTAGAATGAAGATAGATGCATAGGTAAACCAAGCATGTATAAGGTAATAAAATAATAAAAATAAAGGGAAAAACAACCACAGACTACAAAGATATCTTAGTAGATACTAAAAAAATGGATCAAGTACAGCATTATTGTGGATTCTGTTTTTTTTAATTGTCCCTCTCCCATTGCAATTCATTGTCAGGGTATTGTTATAAGGGTATTTTAGGTTTCATTTTATTTTGTTTACTTTTTATTTCTTTTCTTTTTATTTCCATCTTATTCTAACACTGTTTTTTAATGTTACTAAACATACTATTACTATATTCTATTGTCTATCTATTACATATTTTCTATTTATGCTTTCTACACATACGAAGGAGAATCGAAAAGTTCTTGGAATCAATATTAAAAAATGCTAAAATGTAAACAACAATATTTTATTATTCTACATAATCTCACTCCAATGCAATGTATTTAGAATAACGCGTTTCTGACTTCTTATTCCTTGTGAAAAAATTGTTTTTTCTAGTCTCGAAAAACTCTTCTACGGCAGCCATAACCGCCATTATCGTGAAATTTAGTTCCACAAATTTCCACTTTTAATTTTGGGAATAAGTGAAAATCACTTGGGACTAAGTCCGGAGAATATAGTGGGTGGTCAAGGAGATTGAAGCCAGCACAGTGGATTGCGTTGGACAGCGTTATCGTGAGCAAACAACACGCCCAAAGACAGTTTTCCACGTTTTTCTTTAATCGCTTCAAGCACTTTCGGAATTATATTTGCATAATAGGGTCAAGTAATCGTCTGGCCTTTTGGCATGTAATCAATAAAAAAGATTCATTCGCTATCCCAAAACACTAAGGCCATAACTTTGGTAGCGGTAAGAGCAAATCGAAATTTCTTAATGGATGGAGAGGATGATCATTTCCAAGACATGCTTTGTCTCTTAATTTCAGGATCGAAATGGTGGACCCACATTTCATCCATGATGACAAGGCGACAGCAAAAAGTATCCGAATAAAGCTGGAACATTTCGAGATTACGTTAGAAATTTCCAAACGTCGCTTTTTGTTTTCGTCGGTTAACAATCGTGGCATCCATCTTGCCGACACTTTTTAGAACTCCAGTGAATCAATTAAAATGGATTGAACGCTACCAAAAGATATTTTTGGGATCTCAGCTATATGTTTTATAGTTATTCTTCTGTCTTCCAAAACCACATTCTCAACCTTTTTGACATTTTCTTCCGTAACGGAGGTTGTAGGTCTCTCAGAACGCGGATCATATTTACAGCTTGATCTACCTACCTCTTTTAAATTTAGCCACCCAGTAGGCAAACCTAGAATAGGATACAGCATCATCTCTTAATATCTGCTGAATGTTCAAAATAAATTCTTTCGTAGACATTTTTATCAAGCTGAGATATTTTATCACCGCACGCAACTCACTTTTATCCATAATTATGCGTTTTTAGCAACTCGTTGCACAAAACAATTTATTACGTGCAAACGAACTGATAAAAACAAGTGACAGTTGGTATAAATATTGTGTGATTGACACTCTTTAATTTGAATGTTGAACTTCTTCCAAAAATTAATATATTGTTGGGATAATACTAGCAAATAGTTAAATAAATATTTACATAATTATAATATTAATTTCATCTATTTTTGTATAACTAAACGATGAAGGAGAATACTGCGAAGAGAGAAGGAGTAACTGCAGATTTCGATTTTGTGCACTGTTGTTTATCTAAGACATAAATACCCACAGGGGGCAGCATTGGAGCTCATCATTGTGACGGCAACGGTTCCACAGGCGAATGAAAGGCATTATTAAGCCAGTCAAGGGGAGCAGTCAAATTATTTTTATTTTATAGCTGATTATATATTTTTTAAATATAATAAAATGTATTGCAAACACCCATTGTTATGACTAAATTGTTATCAAGTTAGAACCAGGTCGGATGCCTCCGGTAAATGTCGAATTTACTCTAGCTACCGCAATTTATAATTTAGACTTTTCACCCTCATTGTCATAATGAACTTATCTTCCTTAAACAATACCAATTTTTTGTTAATATAATTAAAAATAAATACCGATGATTGCTTTTTAAACACAACAATTATTTTCTATTGATATAGAACATAAATTGCCTTTCCATATTTAGAACCGGAATATTATCGCCACGTTTGGAATATAGTGACTTCCATGAAGCTATTTTTACTGAACAAGATTCCTTTTAAACAGCTTCTACGCCAGACTATTAAAATTATAGTATTCTTTGAATCATTATATTTACTAGCAATGTTAGACCCGTATTCTGAAAGGAATATTTAATTTCTTATGGGTAAATCGAAACTGGAGACGATAATTTAATCGATAACATTGATCGCATAGTTTTTTGAAGAAGCCTGTAGGTATTTCAAAATGCGTTTAAATTCGGTGTGCAAATGAGTATTGTTCTAAAATATGGGATTTAAAAATAAACCTATAACGGAAATTGCTCTTTTCTGAAGAAGACTAAGAAAGACCAGGTCCTTTAGACAAGTAGCATTAGCGCAAAATGAATAGAATGAAAATGTACGGGAATAACATAATACTTAGCGTAACGATATGTCATTTCTATACATTTTCTATTTTTCTCGTTTAACGTTAATACTAATGCCACATGTTTACAGGGCCAGTAGTGGTTAAATGAAAAGTGTTGAAGAAATGAATAAAGAAAACTGTGATTCAATTTTTAAATTAACTGTGAATTAAGACAATTAATATTTAATTTTTATTTATCTTATTTAATTTTGTAATAAATAATTAACCTCCGAAATTTGTGTCGGCGATTGATACGCTGTTTAAATGGTCGCAGCTTTACCATAGATAGACAAGCCTCTTTAAAATCTACAGAGGTCGCTTATATTTTAAAACTCACGGGAGGCGGATGATGAAAAAACACAATACGTACCTGCAACAAAGAATAATACATTAGAATTTATGACACACTAACAATTGTATTGTGCTTAATATTAATTGACTTCCACGCTTTTCTAGAAATGACGGAATAACTGCATTTTGAGCTTCCGCAGTTATTTTGGAAAAAATTAACCTTTATAAAATCGTCAACTGTCTATTATGTCATATTTACTTCATGTCACAGTCATTTTTCTCAGACTTTACAATTTACTTTCATATTACATCCATATAGACCTTATATGGATGTAATATGAAAGTAAATTGAAGTTTTTGTAGGTTTCTAATATTAGTTCTTTTACATTTAAATTATTTTCTTAGTTTCATGGCCATCTTTGTTACTTGTCTATATTTCAACTTTTCATGAAAGTATTATATATATATATATATATATATATATATATATATATATATATATATATATATATATATATATATATATATATATATATATATATATATATATATATATATATATATATATTCTTATTTAAAAAACACAGCATTCTATAAGGGTGCGGTATAGATATAGGGCACCTTTATTTTAAATAATAGGAGGTGTGTAGGCTGATAGAGGAGGTGGGTGGGAGGGAGGCATACTTACCCCTTCTGCAACCCCTATGTCAAAAAATTTATAGTTTTTGAGATATTAATGTTTTTGTGCAGCAGTCAGCGAGTATAACAACCGATTTGTAACCATCATATAAATAGTTATTAATGGATAAATGGTGAACAATCTGTACTGGCACTCGCCAGCCGCTGTTGCGGCAGACTCGCTTCGCTCACTCGGCTCGTGCGCTTTGGTCTAAAGACTAATCTACCTAACCGAACTTACTTACCGTTCTAGTCACTTATTACGACTTGTGCTAGAACAGACTGGTCACCATTTATTCATTAATAACTATTTAAATGATGGTTACAATTACAAAAACATTAATATCTTAAGAAGTATACATCTTCTTGACGTAGGGGTTGCAGAAGAGGTAAGTATTCCTCTCTACACCCCCCGCCGATCCCATTACTTGAAATAAAGGTGCCCTATATCTATACCTCACCCTTCAATAATTATGCCGCTATACAATGATGTAATAAAAACGCAAAAATGCTAAAACTTAGAGATGGAATGTAACTGACAAATATTATATATATTTTTCAACATACATAGGTGGGTACGACCATCTTCTCATTAAATAAAATTTAAAAAACCAACACGATAGACATTTATATAGTTTTACGAAATCCCCACTCAACTATAATGTAGCTCTATGAATTGAATACGCTTTCTCGCCAAATTTCATTAATATAATGGTTTCATGTAATTCGATGCTTATTATTTTCGTTTTAGAGCAATTTAAATAAAAGCTTGTTTTTAAAAATATTTTTAAAGGATCAATTTATTTTAAACAATTTTCTGGAAACCCATTATTCGCCAGTTCAATGAGTGGTCAGCACGCCTAGTCAATAACAAGGCAGTAATCTACACATAAATCTTTTCACACAATCCCAAGTTCATTGTCGTCGAAACACAGGTTTTCATTCAAGTTTAGCTGTTCACAGAGGAGGCAAACCGGACTCGCGATGTTCCGGCAGGCAGTTGGATCAGTTAACAGCCAAACAGGCTAAAGGTGAAGTATAATGGTTTGAATTTTGAGTCCACAACTTATGATTATACATACATAACTTGTGGACATACATAAAACGGTATATATAATGTTTGAAGCCATCAAAAATTATGAACGAATGTTATATTCAAATAGAATTCCGTAGCGGTAACAAGCGTCTTCTATTCTCATTATTTAGCGGATAATAATATAAAAAAAGCAATGAATAGAAAATCACCCCTCACCCCTACTATCGGGGGAGTATTGGGATAGTTATCTCAGGAACAAATATATAACCAAGAAAGAAGAAATAATAAAATATTTATTGTCGCAAATAAATGCACACACACACAAAATACAAGGATTTTTAATTATAAACAGATATTCGTTTAGAAAAATGCACAGTGGCGGAATGAATAGGTTCGCCAGTTTTCAAATTGATTCATTTAATGTACCACGAGCACATGTTACCTTTTCAAACTAAGTCACAGAACAGGGAGTTCCACAGAAAATTATGTTTAACTATTTGACAATAAAGTTTAAAATTACTTAGATCAAAGTTGTTTGATTTTATATGTTGTCTAAGAATATTGTTGAGATATCTAAAACCTTTTTTAATGGTTTTAATATTTATGATAAGCGCAGCGTTTATATCCTCTTTGTTTCTTATTGTTAATCTCAGCATCTGTCATTGTCAACATAGAAATTTTCTTTTTTCACGTTTCTATCTTTGTATACGGATAAATAAAATTAAGTGTCTGTCTGTAACGCTAGAATAACAGCTTCTTACTAAATGCATATGTTATACTAATATATAAAGCTGAAGAGTTTGTTTGTTTGATTGAACGCGCTAATCTCAGTACTGGTCTGATTTGAAAAATTCTTTCAGTGTTAGATAGCCCATTTATCGAGGAATGCTATAGGCTATATATCATCACGCTAAGACCAATAGGAGCGGAGCACCAGTGAAGAATGTTTCAAAATCGGGGGGTTTTGAAAACAACTTCCACGCGGTCGACGACGCAGGCCAGCTAGTGAAAGTATATACGGCAGCTATACTAAAATCTAAATAACTGTTCCGATTAATCCAGTGTGACACTTTGTAAACCCCCTCCCCGCCCCTTAATCACGTTTTCACAGAATATCGGCGTGAAACAGTTTGCCTTGACCTAATCGTATTTCGTATGATGAATGACGACTCCCCCTATATCTATGTTCCCTAATCCATTCTGGTTATCTGACCCCTTTATACCATCCCATTCTATACTATCCTAAAAACTAGCAACGCATTGGCTTCGCTGCTGCTGTAAACGTCTATAGGCGACGGCAGCCTCTTTCCATCAGGTCTGTCCGTTTGTCAGCTTTCTTTTTATTGTATGAGTTCAGCAGACAGGCATACAGTCCCCCTGATGGAAAGCGATTGTCATCAACTACGGACATTTGTTACACCGAAGGTGCTACCAATGTTCTGCCACTTTGTAAAACGGAGCCTGGAACTTGGTCACTAATGCCACAATTCAATTGAACACAATTCAAGGTTGTTATGGCGGAATACTTTAGACTAGGGTTGGTAACCATCCAGACGGGCAAATACCTTATCACCTGGCTGTGGGTTGTTTTGTTGCCAGACCACCCGGCTGCAGGTAATTGTATTCTTTAAGCAAGTAACATAGCAACAAACTTTTAATGCAAACAATTAAGCGCACCAACCGGGATGGGTTGCCAACTTGTATGTGGGACTCACGACGCAGATGCACCGCGATTATACGCAAGCGCATATTAATCGCTTCTAATGCGCCGTTAGGATTGTCACTTTCCATTCGACGAGACAAGCAAATCAATGTTACATATTATGTTGGCGGGAGGTAATTGAATCAAGCACGGCGAATAGGTTTTAATAAGAATATTTTGACTTAAGTCGGGTTTGTATATCTTGGGTTACCGTCGGCCAGGGCCTGCGGAATGGCAAGGCCATACCTTTAGCCCTGGCATACAAGTGAAGGCCGGAATACCGAGGGGTTTTAGTGGGTATCTCCAACTCGGGTGGCAATAATACTTGCTTACTACGGTGCCTTTTCCATCCCAACATGACGAGTCACATACTCGCCAACCGTGCTTCCCCGGCGGTGGCTATTCCTCAAAGGATTTGCCCTCGTTAAAAAAGGTTTGTATATCTTACTATCCATGCTTCTACTTCTAACTTATCATTGATAGAAAATTATTGTTACGATTTTGTAGGGGATTTGTAGCATGTTAATTTGAAAATGCCGTTGGAATTATCACAAAGTTTATTAGAAGTATACAGTAATTTGCAGATCATAGTTCTTACAAGTATAGCCGAATACAATAAATCAAACGGTAAGGCAAAAAATCGTTATCACATAAATCACGCGAAGTTCGTCGTTATAAGATGCTCGCTGCGAAAGTGCACTAGGTAACGCCTCGTTCGCAGTCAGAACACGACTAGTGCATTTCCCGACTGACCGACCCTCATCCATTTGTAAATTAGACGTGCCGCTCACTGGTTCTTGAAATCGTTAAATGGTCAGCTTAACGGCTTCCAAGAATTCACGTGAAATACCAACAGAGGAAAGAAGGTTTTATGACGTCTTATGGCTGCGTGAACAAAGAGATTAGTGCGAACAATAGATCACTCAAATTCAAAGGGATAATAAGACACCTCCAAAGGACTAATATCGGCTTGCAACATTATCATCGATTGTTTCATGGGAAAAAATACTAACTCTGCAATCACAGTTGGTATTCTTTCTACGCCACCAGTCCGTATTTCTTTTTGTAGAAAATTTCAATTAAAACTTTCAATCAATGTCTCTTAATTAAATAATATAAAAATATACATATAATAACTTGCCGTCAAATTATAAATAATTAAATGATGGTCTTTTTAAAACAAAGGCTTCTTAAAGGACAAAGTTTATTATAATGTTATTGATTATTTGACTGATCAATTTTAATTGTTTCTTTTTAATATTTTTCTTTTGAATTCTTTTCACAATTTTATTTATTTTATCTTTATTTCCATTGCAATTTAACTAAATAAACTTTTTGAGTGACTTTTTTATTACTAAACATTCATATAATTTTAATTTTAGTATAACTGTGAGACAAAGCGTTCTTTACTTTTGCCTCCACTTGAACATTTGTGCACCCCGATGATGTAAAATATGCTGTATATTGTTCATCTCAATGTTATCTACGCTGTCACCGTGTTTTATACAAGTAAAGATATTTGAATTTTAAAAAATATTACATTTTTAAATTTAAATCCGAATAAATTGAATTTTCATTTTTGTTCGTCTTCCCTGATGTTATAGAGCTGTTATTATGAATTTACAGTTAAGACTTCAAAACCGGCTGCAAAATAATATACTACAATTAATACACACCAAATATATTTAAATTCCTCTTCATGCGAGACATTAAAGTATCGGCAAGATGCCAGATTGAAATAGCCAATCTTAATGAGATGTGCATTATATTTTTTTTCAATTAGGCTATATATACACAAAAGTATATGTGTCTGCTAACATTGGACTATTATTTATTTATGCAAATATTTTGATTGAATTAAAATTGCCAATAAAGTTTAGCTATGCGATTTGTAGGTCAAATTTCACAATTAAGTAGGTAATATGTTCGAAAAAAAATAGTAAAATTATGTTCATATGTAAAATCGAGCATAAAAATATCTTGTTAACAACAAACATACTTTTGAAATATTATAATAAAATTAATTTAATTACTGGTTAAACAGTAATAAAAAATGCTACTCTATTTATGACAAGTTAGGACATGACGTCATAACTTGCTAACTTCATACAAAAATTAGAAGGCTGCTATTTTTTTTAACATGATAAAAGTATTTCAATTGTCTTGACTGTCAACTAACACATTAGGAAGTAGAACTATTATTTAATTAAACATGGTTTTCAAGAATTATATCAGCTCATACAATTATATCAATCCCACTCCTATGCTTCCAACCTTTTTATTTAAAGGGCAATGAACGACAAAACCGTCATGGTTATTCAAAAATGTAATAAAGAAAATATAATCTAACTAAATAAAACATAAAAGTAGAAATACACAATTCATACAAATAATTATTTATATGTATTAACATTTTTATTTATAATAATTTTACTTGTTCAAATATTTTTTTATTAGCGATAATGCTATATATAATTTGAACTAGAGCCTCTAAAACTGGGAAATGACAGTTATAAACATTTTCATGTGCCCTCAGCCTAACATTGCAGTCAAAATCGCCTAGTCACGGAAACAAAACTTTCTGATTCACTACAAGATAGCAGTAAAGTGGATGGGATCCATCAAAAAAATCATTCAAATACCAACCTTACTACCGTACAGATAAGATATATCAATTTCGTCATGCAATAAACAAAATTTAAAAAAATCAACATTATCTCGAGTATAATCAGTTTTTTCGTCTCGTGTCACTAAGCTTTGGTTCAAAGCTCTCGAGCTTTTGATAAGATGCTTATTTGCCTTTTTTGCTTCTACTAAATGGTTTTGGGGAAGATATTTATATCTTTGAAATTTGTATATTAACAATATAACTCGAAATCTGATATTTGGTTTCAGTGATTTTGCGGCGTGTGATTTTTTTTATTTAAATTAATTCCTATTAATAATAATTACATTATCAAAATCGGTTTCTGTTAGAGACCGCTGGTATTATGAATAGTAGAGCTTTGTTTTCTGAACCACTCGTGTGAATAGGGTTGCCACCTTTTTTTGAAGAAAAAATTGTATTTTTGTTTTTAAGCTGTAAAAGTATAATTTACGAGTATTGCGACTTTTTACATTGGCCAGTAAATATTTATTATTTTTAAAATAATCATCTGTACAAATAGCGCGACAATTAAACTAGCGATGAAAATATAGTACATTTCGTACTATATAATCTAATAATATAAAAAAATCTCGCGTCTCGGCGGTTGTGGCCGAACTCCTACGAAACGGCTTAACTGACTTTAATTTTTTTTTATATTTGGTAGTTATGAGAATAGGTTGTAAATATTTTCCACCCTCCTATGGTAGTTTTTTTTTAAATTTTTATGGCATAACAACGTTCGCCGGGTCAGCTAGTTTTTCTATATATAGAATAATTAGCTAAACTATAGTACGATACTATATATTATAGCACGGTTGGCAACCCTACGTGTGAACCATATTGGGATCAATATTTTGATTTCAGGACTTAGGGCCAGTTTGATCGGTTTTATACCACGATCTCACAGAATATCGGCGTTAAATAGTTAGCCTAGAGATAATAATATTTCGTACAATGGAAGCTGAAATGAAGATAACGATTCCAGCATGGCTGCACCACGTCTATACTGGTCTTTTTCTCAGTGCAGGAACGGCGACAGAATGCAATTTCCTGCGGCCGGGTGGCCGGTCATAAGAGGCGACAAACTTTTCAACAACAATTAAACAATAAATTATAACACCATACAAAGTCACTAACAACAAAACTTATACACAGACTCACACCAACGCGCGCTACCACCGCATTGCATTACACGCACACTTCACAAACAAACCAAGACACACAAAGAGCCTAAAAATTAATAACCCAGACACAGAAAGGAAAAAACAACACATGGCACTAGTTAAGATAATATATATAGGTATAGACATAAGGCACACACTGCATATGCACTTCCTCACAACACCAGCATGTAACAGATACACTCTACATTAGTATGTTTTGTATTAAAATTAGAATAAATTAATATAATAAGTTATTCGTAAGGTACACCACAACACACATATGATTGAACAAATGTCACACACAAAAACAAAAATTACCAAGAAGCGTGTATAAATACTTAAAACTTTCTTCAAAATTAAGTTATAAAAGAGGGTACGGAACTCAGTCCGTAGAATTGTTAAAAAAAAAGTGGCGGCTAAACGAGCCACAGTCAGGTGGTAGGGTATTTTATTTGTACGGCTGGATGGCTACCATCCCTGGTCTAGAATATGCCGCCATAACAACCTTGAGATGTGTTGCGGCATTAGTGGCTAGGCTCCAGTTTCCCTTTAGAGAGCAGCAGCGTATTTAATGCCTTTGGTGTTCAAATGTTCATAGGCGATCGTATCCGCTTTCCATCAGGTGGGCCGTCTGCCTGTCTACTAAAATCATGCAATAAAAGTCTAAAAAAGTTGTAAAATAACTTTATTTCAGAAACATATGTCATTTTCATATGTAATACACACTTCTACATTAAAAATTAAGTAATTAAAACTAATTACTAGAGTGTTTCACCCGCGTCATAATGTCGCGTGGTAAGCCTAAGGCCGTCTTCTGATTTGTAGGAGCAGCAGCGACGAGGAATCGGCATTCTAGATAGCGGTACCGAAAACTTACCGAACGCCTATATTTTTATGAGCATTTCCTGATTAGCTCGATATCTGAGCGTCACATACCGAATAAATCAGGAAGCGCCGATAGAAATTAAATTAATCGACATAGCCAGAGGACAGGGATGAGTGGCTCCGACTTGGGGAGACCTACGTTCAGCAGTGGACTGCGAATGGCGAACGACCATCGAAATATAGGTGTTTGGTAGGATTCCGGTATCGAACATACCGATTCCGTAGCGTTGCTGCACTATGAAATCCCAACGCGCGGCCTTAGTCTGCGAATCAGAAAGTGGCCATCACCGAAGTTTATTCATGTTCATATAACTTTCTGAGTGGAAAAATGATTCACTACGCTCTCTCCTAACTAGCGAGCCAGACAATAAATTAAAAATCATAAGCACTCATAAACGCGTTTATATGCGTTTTTATAGAAACATTTAAACAAAAAGACAGACAAGAGAACGTGAATGATGTTATCACAGTCGGGTGCAACGGCTTTTAAAATATTTTAACTTATGTATCCTATTCATAGCTTACCATTGCAATGTTATCTTTATTACCTAAATAGCAGAGTTCATGTATTTTACTCAGTTAAAATTTTTGGTTATTTATCATACATTCATACATATTCATAGGCGCTATTGTTTTGGAAATAGAGTTCATATTCGAACCGTTAAATATATTATATTTATTGAAATCAGTTTTTCGTTTCATTTTAGAATGTAATTAATAAAAGTTTATCTTAATGAGTTCACTAACTTCAGATAAATAATATGTGCGGAATATCAAAATGATATAGAAATACCATACTAAAAATACATATTTTTTATTCTTCAATCTAACATTTTATTACACTTTTAAAAATAGTTTTTAATAATATGCTGAGTTTCCAGCATCATTTGCGTGAATGTTATACACGTCTTTTTCTAATTATATAGTTTATATGTTTTATAAAATACTTATCTTTAAGTTTTACGTGCAAGTCCTGTTAGTCATTTTTTTATTTATTTTATGGGCATTTTATGCTTAACAACAAATATTTTCCTCTCTTTCTTTTCTTTATTTTATCATTAATTTATTTTATACAGACAATAGCCGTGGCAGGCTGAGCTTAATACCATTGCCTAAAACTCGTTACAGATATCACATTCGGCCTAGGGGCGTATCAGTTAATTAATAATTAAGGGTTTCGTAGTGGAAACCAAAGTCTCCAGTTTCCGTCAAGTAATTACAGAACCCTAAAAAGTTATTAATGAAACGATTTTCGCGATCCCAAAGAGTTACGGTTCAACAAACAGAAACTAAACTAACCTAAACAAAATAATTAAATACTAAACATAAATTTATTAATGTTTTATTAGTTTACTTTTCACTTTAAATTACAATATAAACTGAAAAATAAATTACAAATTAAGCTATATTAAAAACTAGAACTAAATAAAAAAGGGGTATAATTACAGATAAAAAACTTAATAAAGGAAGTTATAAATAAAATAAGAGATATTTTCAAAATTGGCCTTGAATTACTTATTAATTTTCAAACAAATTAATAAGTAATTCAAGGCCAATTTTGAAATAAAATAAATAATTATTAATAAAATATAAATATTAATAAAATAATTATTAAATTGTTCTGTTAATTAAAGACATCTCAAATACCACTCAACGGGTCTTGTTTTAGCCAATTTTGTTTTTAATAGTTTATCAGCGTTTTCCAGCTTCTAGTTCAAAAGTTAGAGGGAGTGGGACATACGTACTTTTTACGAAAATGGTAACGAAGACCATCCCACCTATTTCCTTAAATAAAAAATTGTTCTCCTCCCCCTTCTACTTTCCTGGGAGATATTAAATAGGGAATGGAAAGGAACGAATGAATGACTGAATGGTACGTACACTAGGGAACCCTAAATTCAAAGTCCCTGCCACAAAATATTACCGGAATCATTATCAACTCATTAATATGTACATGTACATTTGTACATCAAAAGTCATGGTCAAAACTAGTTTTTCGATGACAAAGTCAATATTATGAATATTTGTTAGTCGCACCTCCATATTTGACCATCGTTTATTTGTTAGTAAAGATTGATTTACATTAATATCAATTTGCATACCACTCCGGCGCTGTGGGGTTAATTAAAGTACTTAATCACCTGTGTTTAGTTATTTATTATTAAACTTATGCCCGGTTTCTGAGGTAACCAGTTATGAGTTCAATAACAATTGATTCTATAAAGTTATATAATAGATTAACTTAGGTTAACTGTGAACCTACAACTAGTACTAAAACTCGCCACTAGATGGATCTATTTAAGAAGTAATATCTTTAATATCAATTTACATCAAACAAAAACGTCCATTAGACGTTAGATATTTCTTATTAAATAGATCCATCTAGTAGCGAGCTTTGGTACTAATTGTAGGATAACAATTAACCTAAGTTTATATATTACATAACTTTATGGAATCAATGGTTATTGAACTCATAACGGGTAACCTCAGAAACCGGGCGTAATATTGGTCAGTTAAGTTGAACCTAGTTTAACTATCGTACGACGGTGTGTTCAGAAACGCAATTTTATTAGTTATTAAAACGATAGCGCTAACGAACAGATAAACTACTGTTAAAAGTACTTCAGAAACCGAGCATTAGTCGTCGGTTATTTGTATGTCCGTCACGGGTGCAACTTTGAAAGTTCCCCTATGTACTAACTTCTCGCCTTATCCATTCTTATAAGACCCATCCATCTCAACATTCTCATCTCAGCTAAGGAAGACGTTTTTGGTCTATATGGCCGGTAGTACGACATATTTATGTACCTAGTTTGACCTATACATCTATATATATATATATGATGTGAAATACGCGAAAATATTTCTTTTCTTCCTTTTTAAACACAAAACAAGGTTAACCCTCTTGAACCTAAGCCCCAGTTACCTCAATTCCATTTGACGGCGCCTAGATCTTTTAAAACCCAATGCCTGACTGAGCGGCACAGCCCTGAATATTTGATAAACACCTGAAGCGGCTTTTAGCCGTAGATTAGTGAACACAGAGCGCGACGTAAACCGCTTTTGTGGAAATGTGTTTGTATTACTTAGCTCTTCGCTCACTATTTTTATTTTTTGGTATTATCTAATGTTTTATTATCAATCAATAAATAATCAAAATTTTAGTAGGTATCTGTACGTAATTTCAAAATAAAAACCAAAATTTGAGTGATAACTAATATTTATAGATTTAAAAAAATTCATCCATGAATTACATGTATGGCGACAACCTCTAAATTGTATTATTTAATAACGGTGTATAGAACACACCAGTATTTAGTCCAAAAAAGTTTAGAGTGGCGATTTTATAAAGATTCTGTTTTCTGATTATTAGTAGTATTCGTATATAATATATAAACAAGAAAATTTCTGAAGCTAGATGTGTTACTCTTTCACGCAAAACAACCGAATGGATTTTGATGAAACTAAATGTAGGTGTAGCTGTAATGACAGCTTATACATCAGTATAACACAGACTGCAGTGTACATAGATATTGTTTAAATTGGTTAATGTGTAACAGTAAATGTTAATCTCGCACGAACGCAGTCGCGGGAATAATTCGTATTATAAGAAAAGTTAGTCAATGTATGAAAAGCTAAGCACACAACGAGAATTCATAATATAGACTAAAGCTGATATGGTACACATGCTACATGGTTCAACCAAATTGAAACAATTTGGTTCAAAGACACAGAACTTATAGGACGATATTCAATAACATTTAAAGACTAAATTGTGTGTTTATATTTCAGACGAAATAAAATGAAGTAAAGCATTTTTTTTTACTTGTGTGCGTAAACTTATGTACAGGGTGGACCAAAGGTCCGTTTACTTTTGATACGGTAACTGCTTCGAGCAGCAACGGCGGGGTGGAGCAGAGGGGTTATGCAATGCAAGAGCAGCCAAAGGGAATTTAGTGCCATGGCGTCAACATCCGTTCTGCGTACGCGAGAACTATCGAAACAACGATTCTTCGACTATAGCACAAAGAAAATTTTGAACTCATTACAACAATGGAAGCTCCATCGATTCAATTGATTAGAAAATGGGTGCAGAAGTTCGAGGAGATAGGTTTAGTAATAAATTAACCATGATGCGGCCGACTTAGAACTTCAAGAGATGCCGAAAACGTAGAGCGGGTAAGAGCGTCTGTTCGTGAACAACCTGACCTCTCTAGTCGAAAGCGGTCTAGCGTCTTAAATGTGCCGAGAACATCGTTAAGTAAGCAAGATGGGGCAACATGTCACACCTCCAATGATTCACTGGGTGCAGTTCGCGAAATTTTTGGGCTAAAAGTTATATCCAAAAGAGGCGACATTGACTGGCCACCGCGTGGCCCAGATTTATCCCCAATGGCTTTTTCTTTGGGAATACCTTATGAATAAAGTAAATCCAACAGCAAACCAGTGTCTCTTGAGGAATTAAAGGAATATATTCGCGAGGAAATACACAACACTTCACAAAACACCTGTCATTGAAAATTTCCGCTCCAGGTTACAACAGTATGAAAATAATCAAGGGTCACATATCGATGACGTAATTTAAAAAAAAAGAAATCTCTATTTGTGTACTTTCATAATAAATAAACAGTTTTTATCATATTTAGCTAGTTTTTATTTTTATCACTGTTTAAAAAGTAAAAAAGACTTTTGGTCCAATCTGTATTATACGAGTACACGTGATTAAGTCTGTGCGGTTAATAGTAATGTTTGATACATTATTATTAATGGGAAACTATTTCAATATTATCCATATTAATTCGATTTAATACCGAGTTCTCGTATCGCACTGCAGCATGATCGACATCCTTTAACCGGCTTCAGTTTGAGAGACTACGTCATTTTATTGATGGTCTAATTTTTACATCAATCACTTTAGTTACTTCATCCAAAATAAATGGCAAAGTGAACTGTGTAATGTAACAACTAGACAGGTCCTTTCAACAGGCGATATAAAATTACTAAAACCGATTAACGCGATAAGTAATCGCGAATTGATATTCCAAATAGCCGCCATGTTACGTGAAACAAGAACGCCCACTTTTATTAATATTAATATTAGAAGAAAAAAATAATTTATACGGACGGACGCGCTTCGACGATCACGACCAATTAACTATGATACAGCAATAGAGGAACAGCAGCCTTATTACCTTAGAGATAAAGTTGATTATCAAGTTAATCCAGCTCGAGACAAAGTGGTTATAGAGTCGATAATTGGCAACGATCATCAAGTTTTTAAAAGGTAATCGTTTATAATTATTAATATCGTAGCAAAAGGCTCTTTTGTGCAAAAAGGCGTAATTAGTACAATTTTATTCCGCCCATTTTAGTTCTTTCTTCTTCTTATGGTGCGGCTTCATGTGCGACAATCTTATTTAAAGCGTTCAAAAATTACGCCGTTAACGAATAGCCACAATAATGTATATATATACGTTATCTGTCAATATTTAACGCATCTCAAATAACTCCTTAAACCCATCGCCCTATCTGCGTAAAACGGCCTTCATCTTTAACACTATCGCAGATGAAGTCATTATGCCCCTGCTACTGTGTCACGCAGATGTAGCCAAGGGTTTAAGGCAATTGTTAGCAGGTGTATAACAGATTGTAAAAAGATAAGAAGAATTTTAACATTACTTTTTATTATGTTGATGATATTTTTTTATAATTGTAGCAGGTTTATTTATTTTGGATTATGGAATTAATCGTATGGTGTAAGTGTTTTCATATTGTTAATTGTTGAAATTCATTCACATAAATCAATTATGGTAATCGATAACTTATTTTACTTGTGACCTTATGTTACAGTTATTAAGTAGTATAGTTGTTTTTCTCGTGTTTCTTTATAAAGTTAATAATTAATTTTGTTATGTACCCTCTTATTTCTAAACGATACAATCGGCCATTTCCTTAATTGAATAATAATGTTGTATTTTTATTTATTCTGTGATTAGAGCTTGTTTTGTATAGAGTAGTTCTCCAGAATTTACCTCCATTTTATATTACAATAATATGATATGGTAATTGTGTAGGTTATAATTCAAGGTCTCTCAATTGTACATGGACGGTATTCACTACATGTTATTTACATGTTGGCAGACGCGATAGATTTATACAGTGTTCGGTTTGTTTTGATACATGTAAAACTTTGTATTTATATAATATTTTATATAATATCTTGTATAAAATGTTGTCTAGAATTTCCAAACAATAATGTATTAGATTCTTTTCATTCATAATTAAAATAGTTTATCAATAACTTCAATCCGCTATCGGTTGTGCCAATTTGCTAAGATGGTTAGACTGTAAAATTGTTGGAGGGATGGCGAGGTGTTCTAAAATGCTTGTAGAGTGTGAAGAGTTAGTGTATGTAATATGTTAAAACCGTAAGGTTCTCTGATTATAAAGTATTGTGACCAGTTGCTGTTCTTTTACTACCATAAACCTTTCGTGAGTTGTTGCAAGTATTACACTTATTTTTAAGATTTCTCGTCTTCCAGATAGAATTTAGGGCTTGTAATAGAAAAATATAACATTTTTTAAGCCATATCTCAATTAATTAATTTTTTTGGCATAAAAGTGACTTTTTGGGGTCTCCATTAAAATAATTTATCAAACTAAAATATTATAACCTAATAGAATAAGGAACACCTAACTTAGTTATATTCTACCCACTAGCTGTGCCCGGGACGTCGTCGCGTGGAATTTGTTTTCAAAACCCCCCGATTTTGAAACATTCTTCATTGGTGCTCCGCTCCTATTGGTCTTAGCGTGATGATATATAGCCTATAGCTTTCTTCGATAAATGGGCTATCTAACACTGAAAGAATTTTTTAAATCAGACCAGTTTACTTTCTGAGATTAACGCGTTCAATCAAAAAACAAAGAAACAAACTCTTCAGCTATATATTAGTATAAGATAATCCCTCAAGACTATAAGTCGAATAATGAGCCTAGATCATCATCTTCTATGAATAAGGTGCCCACAAGGCTGGTTACGTCACCTCATTTTATTGCCATACTATGATCCCTTGTCCAAATTACGAATATATAAAATGCTTTTAATAATCGTTGTCGTGGTCAATCGCAGTCCACTGCTGGATGTAGGTCTCCCTACGCTTTCCTCATCCGGCGCCACCGGCGACCTTACGCAGGTCGTCGGTTCTTCGGACTGGACACCCGTCCGACACTGCGTTTACTGAAACGCGGTCTTCACTCCAGGACTCATCTGCTCCATCAGCCATCGGTCTGCGACAGACGTGACCGGCCCACTGCCACTTCAACTTGCTAATTTTCTGAACTATGTTGGTTCACTTAAGGATATCCTTATTTCTAATTATATCCATAAGATAAACACCCACCATAGCTTGCTACATAACTCGTTGAGCGACTTGGAATTTGTGAACCAGTCCTATCGTCAGTGTCCACGTCTCGGCCCTGTAGGTCAGTACGGGAGGACGTACTGCTCGAAGACTTTCGTCTTCCAGCATTGCGCGATGGTCGACGAGAAGACGACGAAGCTTACTAAATCCTGCTCAGCCCAACTGAACCCTCCTATTGGCGTCCCCCTCGAAGTTGTACCTGCCTACCTGCTTTTAATAATAATAAAACTAAAGATTAACCGACAATCGTTTAAGCAGGAAACATTTATTATTCATCAAACGAAAGCCTAGTTTTGGCGTTGCGGATACACCATGCGCGGCTTGTTCCTTTTAGGCAACGATGTAGGTAGACAATTAGAAGTGTATGCGCAAGCGCAGGCTTCTGCTATTTCCTTTGCGATTATCTTGATTTCGCATTATGACTCGACTGGATTATTTTTTATGAATATTAATGTCCAATAGGCACGCTTGAAGCGTCGTAAATTTTGTGATTTCGTAGTGTATGTTAACATTATAAATAACAACATTCCACTTTTATAGGGGGAGCGGATAGTATACCTGCCACGCTTTTTCAAGGCGGATTGACACTTCCGTTATCAGGATGTGATGTGACTGTGAGCTCTCAGAGTGAAGCCGGCTAAAAGAAGTCGATTTTGGAATAGCAAGACGATCTCGTCGCAGTGCATTACGAGAACAGTTTTAAATAGTCGAATTGGTACGGATAAGGGTAGAACAGCTTCCAGTGGACACATTACTATTACCCCACACAGTTGCAAACCATATATATATATATGTATATATATATATATATATATATATATATATATATATATATATATATATATATATATATATATATATATGGGCAAATCTGCATGTCTGATGAACTCGTGCAATTAAAAAAATAGAAGCATATACGAAGTCTACGCGAAACAAAGTATCGAACGAAGTAGAGCATTTTCACAAACTTTTGTGCGTAAGCATATCTAGTGTGTGCGTGCGTGCGTGCGTGCGTGCGTGCGTGCGTGCGTGCGTGCGTGCGTGCGTGCGTGCGTGCGTGTGTGTGTGTGTGTGTGTGTGTGTGTGTGTGTGTGAATATAAAATAAAAAGATATTTAATGTTTTAAATTAAATAGTTGGGTGCCAATTATTGTACTGGGGTGGCAAGAATGGTATAATTTCCTTATATTACATAGTGGCAAATTCGCCGTTCAAACCTTTTTATTTCTAATAAAATTTCCGAATAAAATCAAGGGTAAATCTCTAGTAATAAATAAATATACTATGATGAATTAAATATAAATTCCGTGCATTGTGCGGGTGCGTCCGTCCATCCGCAACTCATTAGCCGCGATGCGCACACGCCCCCTACACCCGTCGACGACACGCGACCGCTTACCGGCGGATTTGTACATTCTAAATTTAAAAGGTATAGCGGAAGCATCTAATTTTTTTACTACCTTCCTTTTAAACCTACATATTTTTGAGTTATTTAACAATTAGCCAAGGAAAAACCCACGTAGAAATGACCACCGGCTTCGACTAAGGATTTTTCACTTAAAACATTATTTTAATTTTCTACTTCATACTTAAACAAAATACAAGAATTAATGTAATAAGTTAGCGTTGATGTCACATATACGTAAATTTACGATGATATCTGATGGATACCTTTGTTATGCTGGTATAGTCGAATTGACCAAATTCAGTCAATGTGGTTGAAAGATATAGAACCGCAAAGACACGGCGACGGTATTCAATGACATTGAATAATATAATAAAACTACGTTTTAACGGTTTTAAGCGCGGCAATTTATTTATTATTTTATTAATAAATTACCGCCCTTAAAACCGTTAAAACATAGTTTAATTATATATATACTAGTCGCGAAAACTTAAGAAAATATTACATTGAATGATTCCAAGTTTATGTTTATGGGGATTATTCATCCAAATTGAAAGATAGAAATGAGCCGTCTAATATCGGCTTTAGATGTGTATTATAATGATAAAGATATTAATGACATTTAGCAAACAAAGTGCAAATAATGAACATAGCATATGTATAGTTAATTTAAAATTAAACATGAGCTTGACGATTAGTCTTATTAAAATTAACGCCTCTATTTTGATATTATATTAAAGTAAATCAATTAAGTAAACTAATATATTATTTACTTTACTCGCTAAATGCATGCGATATTGGTTCATTCGTATATTAATCGATAAAAATGCAACCAGACACTGCATAAAAATAAACTTAAAAAATCTGAAATTTGATTATGGAACAACATATTCTTCATTCCAATTTCAAATAATGTCGGTTGCACACGCGTGTCGCGGACGGGTGCGATAGCCGTGAGCGCATCGGAAATAATGATCCACGGACGAATTGAAACGACACGCTGGTATCATCCAAATTATTTAAATTTAATTTTATACACTCAAAACATGAAGATTCTCTTAAGATAAGTAGCAATTTGATTAATCTGGTTGGTTTACTTTGACGCAATCTTCGAATTAAAAAACAACGTCCTGTATAACTATTTTCAATTTTTTTTTTTTAAATATACAATTCATTCTAATATTCCACTCTCAAAATATCACATTCTTTATCTGAATACAACGTGAAAAAATTAAAAATTCACAGGGTGAATGCACCTATTCTTATTTAAGACAAGACACGTGTCAAGGTTCATTGAAAATAGAAAAAATATAATAAGAGAATATATTTTTACCGTCCCTTTCCATTCCATTCCCTGACAACTGACACGGACACGCGAATCATCGAGTTTCCTGAATAACACGTCAAAAAGGGCAATTTATTGCCGAGAAGGTATGCAGTGGATTTTATTAAGCGTTTCATATTAGGGGTTATTATTGTTACATTGATAAGGGGTAGCTATTATGGGTGAAAGCGATTTGTAACGTCACTATGATATTTCTATTAGTGTAAAATTATGATAAAGAAATTGTATATTTGTTTACTGACAAAATATTTAAAGATTTATTACAATTTTTACGGGGCTTTGGGAATATGATATAATTGGGTATTTCACACATATTACAATAAATTCTAAAACAATGTACATAAAACAGAGCATGCGTTTAAATAACTTTTTTTCATGTCACTTGTAAAAATTAATTGTAGAAACAGTTTGAATTACTGTTTAAACACTAATCAGTAAGCTATTTGACTCGTTAAAATTATGACGTCACAACCCAGTATACCCGTACAAAATTAAGAAGGCTGTGTGTTATGTATGTAAAAAGCCCAAATGTACCCCATTATAATTAAATAGATTTAAATCAACAAGTTTTAAAAATAAAACTTCTTATAATTAAAAAATAAAAATAGGGGCGTTAAAAATAGCTAAGAAAGAAGTATTAGAACCAAAATATATAACAAGATTTCCAACTTATTAATCAAAAGTCTTAAAGTGATAAATTAAATATATAGTTGTAAACAAATATACAACTATTTAAAGTTTTATATCTAGATATTTTATATCTTATTTTATATACGGCACATTTATGTGTACATAACTTTCTACTATAAATATAAAGAATATAGTGGGTCAAACAGTTTTGGGTAAATAAGATTTACGACATACTCAAATTAAGTGAAATCATGACAGGTGCACACACATAACAATTTTTGTCTTGATCCATTGAATCAAGTGGCCCACTCAGCATTATTCTCTCACTAATAGCACAAAATCGAATTGCGTACGACCTGACAGATGGCCCCAGTACCGCCCGGCGGACCGACGACAAATTTGCGATATTACATGTGGATTAATGTCCGTATAGCATTTTTTAGGGTTAAATTGTCTTTTCAGAATCGCCCTACAGTTCATTTCCATTCAAATTTCACCCATAATAGTTCAATATTACTGCTCATTTTCTTATGAAAGATTATCCGTTGATGCGACGTTGTAATGTTGTGATAGCTGTCGAGATCGCAAAGGGTGATACCCCAGGCTAGATGGCATCCGTACGATGGTTATCATAATCCCTGCATTGACATGATGTGATGACACATGTCGTGTAGTCGTGTTCTAAAATGTTTTTAAAATTCATCTGACAGTTCTTGCTGTCCACAAATGGCGCTCCCACCCTATTGGGATAACCATAGAGTATATTTTTGTTTTTCGTTTTAATTTTTAGTTTTGTCAGTCATGGGAAGGTATATAATGGACAGTTCACAGTAGATTTATAGTATTTTTTATTTGTATAGAGATTAGTACTCATTTGTTTATTTTGTTTAATTATTTAGTTGCGTTATGTAAGAAGTGCAGTAGCCTCTTACGAACATTAACGATGCATTGTTTGTTTTAACTATGTTGCTTTTAATTTAGATAAGAAAGCAGATCAAATTTGAAATTAGACATTCTAAATTATTTTTAATTACAATTTTATTTAAATTGCAAATTGTCTCAAAAGTTACCAATGAAATTCATTCGTTTCGTGTGCCTCGTTTAGTTTTCATTTATAATCTAAATTTATTTTTAAATAAATACCAAATATGCATAAATGTTAAAGCACGTTATATACAAATATGCATAAACTAAATTTATGTATTTGAACTTTGTTCCCTCCCTGTCACGGTATTTAAACATTAAAAAAAATCATAAGGTGAATGTTGATAATATGTTTTGTAATGTAACAGAGGACGTATACTAGAAGTTAAAGAAGGGCAGAAGGGGAAGATAGAGGTGTACGGCAGAAAAAGATATACCTACTTTGCCGACTCCAAATAATTAAGGAAATCATTCAAGCCTTAGGTCCTCTATCGGCAATGGGTTTCTTCAAAAAATCTGTAAGAAACTCTTTGATGCCACTCATGATTAGAAGGCTGGTTCATATTTCGGACAACGAATCAGCATTGCCATACTTCCCTCCACGCCACGCTTCCCTCTGGCAGCAATTTATTACAGACTATATATTAATTTATTTATAACTTACTTTATTCGAGTTATAAATAATAATGTATTTTTATTTTTTATGTTGCTTTAGTTTCACTATTTATATATATATAAAACAACAGTTAAACTAAAATAAAGAAAGTATAACAGGGATATAATTGTGGAATTTCTTTTTAAATGAATTTTTGCTCGAGTCTTCACTCACGATAATGTTATCCCACGGGAAGCGTACATTTTGCCGACATAAAAAGTAGCCTACGTGCTATTCCAGACTATAATCTATATCTGTACCAAATTTCATCCAGATCCGTTTAGCCGTTCCAGCGTGATTGAGCAACAAACACCCATTCAAACTTTAGCATTTATAATATTATTACAGATATACATCAATGATCAATACTATTGCACTATCACAAACATATTATTTCTGCACTCAACTCCAATATATTAGTGAAGATTAAAAATCACCAACAAAAGGCTGGAAAGGGAATTTTGAATTAATATGGGGAGCCCTTCACAATTAGAGCAAAACCGGGAAGCGAACTGTGGAATCGTACGAAATTACAGGACTCGCAACTCCAAACAAATGCACAAAGGCGGGAACCCCTCGTCTCTGTAAAGTGCACTATGCCACGGCTATGCATTGAAATGGGGACAAAATTTTAATATGGAGAACGGAGGAGGGCGGCTAGAGGGGGGGTTGTTTAAAACAATTAGCAAGGATATAGATATTTAGTGCCCACACATATCTAAATGTAATGAGGAAGGATAAAAAGTGACAAGAATAATATTAAACTGGAAGATTGATGGGTACAAATATAAATAAAGGTAGACCAAAAAAAGAGATAGATGGATTATGTGATACGTTGATGGTGGTTACCCCGTTGGATGGGGTGACCGCACCACTAGGCGAGAGTCCATGGCTCAAACGCCGTGAGGGAAGTACAAAATAAGACGACGAGATGTCGTACTCTTTAAGTATATTGTGCATTTTTTCTTAATCTTAATTTAAATTATACTATATATACAAAACTCTTGTCGTCTACGTGATGTGCACACCGAAATTCTAATCATTATTAAATATTATATTTTCATGTTTATGAGATTGGACATTTTTGATGATATATATAGACAACTGCCCAATCTTATCGACGGTTTTAACACCGATATCAATTATCTGTATTTATATAGCATCACGTTTATGTATTGACCGTAGTCTTTAACAGTGCTTAATTGTACATCAATAAATTCGTAGATGAAACATGACGCAACAGATGACATGATGATTTGCTGAGTCATAGACAGGATGTATGTCAGAATAAAGGAGTATTGAAGGAACAGACATATAGTGCCTACCCCAAACAATTGGGTGAAGGTGAAAGAAAAGAGAGAGAATACTATATCCAAAAAATAATACAGTTTTAGAAAAATAATAACTGGGAACTACACTCGCCTAGTAAAAGTTTATCTCTGAAAAGCTCCCAAATCGTGCAAGACCAGATGACGTTATTGTTATTAAAGTCCTTCAATTAATTTAATTTGAATTTGATTTGAATAATATATATACCTAATATCTTTTTATAATAAAACTTTAAAAAACGAGAGGTAATTGTATTTTAGCCCCTTTTCTTCTGGGCGATGTACCGATGGGTTTAATGAGTTATTTGTGATGCGACATTGTTATTAAGTGTTACCGACGTTAAACTTTGGCAGAAAACGGATGCAAATACTCCGTTAACAGCGTCAAAAACACATTATCCTAGATGGAACAGGGATATAAAGAAAAAAATATTACAGTTGAAAATCACAACAATCCAAACCTCTAATAAGCGTTAAGTAATGCCTTAATATTTCTAAACTGAAGAGCCTTCGTCAGCACTCGAGTCGATCGTTACAGGCAACAACAAAAAAATGGAGAAAATGCGAAATAATCGTACGCAAAAATCCCGCGACAAATGAACATCGGGAACTCGAGAGGGTCATTAAAATGGGGCTCGTTCTAAAAATGTTAGGGGGTGGCTGAGTGGGGGGTTTTCGAGAATCCAGTAATTGGACCGGGGAGGGCTTTAAATCGCATTCGAGCTACTAGAAGCGGAAAGACGGCTCAACCGACAATAATTAACAAAAAATATATAGGTGAATCGATCTCTTTTGTCCAAAGAGTTGTTCGATTCGAGTGCTTGTAATCGATGGTCATAATCACTCTTATTTGAAATTGATCAGATGACACAATATTACGAAATAAATCTACATCATTAATTATATCTATAATTAGTGACCAGGTTCCAGTCTCCCTTAAGAGAACAGCATCGCATTTGTAGCACCTTTGGTGTTGCAAATGTCCATATGCGATGGTAACCGCTTTCCATCAAGCGGGCCGTCTGCCTGTCTGCTGAACTCATGCAATAAAAAAAATTGGTTTTAAACTATGACGTCAGAACGTGCTATTCTCGTACAAAATCTAAAAGGTTTCGAGATTTTGTAAAATGACAAAGTGTGTTAATTGATTGTGGAATACATTGTTTTAATTCTGTTTGTGGGGCCATTTAATGCGTCCGGAATTTTGACTTTATATTAATTTCTTCTGAAAAAAGATATCGGAATGGAATATATGTACATCAAAATATAAAAATCTTGTTTTAATTCCGGAAATTTTCACTGAAACCTGTTGAGCCCTTTCAGAGTTTATAGGATACAAATTTTGAGACAGACTAAGATTTGACAAATATTTTAAAAACCTAATTTAAGATTAGCCATAGTATAGTTTGCACTTATATTTTGGCATTACTTTTGATATCACAGAAACTAAAACTTTACTAATGTGGAAGCAATGGATTTAACAGAAATAGTAGCAAAGTAAAGAACAAGTGCTAGAATTATTTTTAAAAAAATACAATTACATCGTATTGGAATTCGTTTATAATTTTTTATTCATGTTAACCCCTTTATCTTTAATCGCTATTTACACTCTCTGAGTGCGATCGAAGTAATCTGTGTGTAATACTAATCGAAATTTCATTCGGAAAAACATTTTATTCACAGCCAAAGCGAATAAGCTTAAAGAGAGCAAAGGTCCGGTAAACCAAGGTAAAACGGTAAACTAAAATAATAAGCAAAAATATAAATAACTACGTAAGAAAACTTTTTCTGACGTCTTTAATACGCCCATTAGGTTATTTTGCGAGGCGTCTAATTAGACAAACAATACTCCTTTAATATTAACGTTAAACCCATGTTTTTGTGGGAAACATACCCTTGTTTAGCAACTGGGGCTTAAGGTAATGATGTGGTATGATTTAGTGATTGGCTATGAAAATACCTCAATATTCGAGTCAAACGAGTAATTGGAGTCGAAAGTATTATATACAGAAAACATAACCTTTACAACTTACCATCTACTTTAATTTTCTTAGAGATATTTTTTACTTGTGTAAAAGATATAATTTTCTCTTTACCTTCGTTTATATAGAGCCACTTTCTAATAATAATATTAGAATTTTGTGTTAACAAGAACTATTTAAAAGTTTCTATTCAATCTAATTTCTAATATAACTTTATTCTGCTGCGTGGAATACGTTGGGAGCCAAAACGAAGTCATGGCTGGACATGCAATGGATTGAAAATTACGAACTTTAGTGATTGTACAGAATGAAGTAGGATGACAGATATTGGTAAACGAGTATTATTAATTGCCAGACAAAAATAAAGTTACTTACGTTGAATACAAACCATAAAATTCTAACTCACCGATCGAGTTGAAATTCTAGTATTTTGAGTCGCAAGTGAAATGTATCACATCACTATATGTTTTGCTTTCACGTTTACAATATTGTTTGAGTTTCATATTTTTTCAGTACTTTTCTTTTCCCTGTAATTGTGTGCAAACGAAGGGCGAACTGTAATCGTTTTACTAATGGTTTTACCCGGTATCGAATATACTTTAAGTATTACTTGAAACTTGCTTTGTGTGTAGCTAAATTCCCTACTAAGGGAAATCACCTCAAATAAATTACGTCACGCGTTACGGGGGATGAAGTGTGACATTGTGTGACAAGGGGTGGGAGGGAGCTGTGTTAAATTTCGTGATGTCACATTTCAAATTCTAATAATGTATACAAACTTTAAAACACAAAATTTGAACTATTAACGAACAAATTCAGAATATTTCGAATTCTATATGTATGAGCATGGTGTTTGAATTATCAAAAAATAATTTAAATAAAAATGAAACCAATTACGGAACTGCTGTTTTAATTTAATAACTTGCCGATGTAAAATCGCTAAATATGTGATGTCACATCAGGAAAGGAGGAATCTCAAGTGACCAGCTGTCCCCTGCCCCCTAATATAAATATTGAATATATTATTTTAAACTAAATGCCAATATTTAAATTAAAATTTCTATTATTAGACACATAGTGATAAATGACCGTTATCAGAATATTTATCTCTTACTTTGTTTGAAAAATTGACTCTAATAGGCTCGAAAACAGTTAAACGTATTTCAATGAAAATTTTAGGAAGTGAAACAAGAATTTCGTCTTAAATTTTCTACAAAAAATAACGAAGTACTGTAGAAAACACACACGTAGAAAACAGCTATTTACCTATATTCATGAACTTCTTTACTCTGTGGTTTAATCATATTCCACAAATGCCAGACTCCTGTGATATCTATATTATAAAATTCTAAACATGCCATATGTGTACATTGAAGCTATTAAAAAAAAACTAGAATATTACTATACAAACGATGTAGAACACAATGCTTTTTTTTAGACTTATTGTCGGTTTCTTCGAAATTAACGTAAAAACTACTAAGCCGCTTTGGATACGGTTTTCGCTGATCGACAGCAAATTCTTAAGCTTAAAATCTGCGCTACTTGTTATCCTGGGGCGGGAATTTTTCTGGGAATGATTAAAAATGGCCAGATTATAATATGTGTCCCGGGAATCCCGCAGGAATTTGAAGTCAAGCGTGGACTTTGTCGCGGGCATATCCTGGTCTAGCATAAAATTCTTTACGAAATCATTATGATCACTGGGAAGATGGAAAAAGATCTCGAGGCCGCAGTCCGCTGATTTGGTCCGACCAGATCCGCATCACACTAAACGATTCCGTTACGACGCATTGCAGATCGCCCCTGTTCATTACCAATGACGAAAAATAGTGCAAAAGTAGCGGGGCAAGATCACGACCCCCAGTAATGAAGAATACCACTCAAGGAGGAACAAAATTACTAAAGGCAAGATTATATTACTTTGACTAAATTGCATCAAACCCACATAGAAGAATTCATAAGTTATTCAGTAGAAAAATGACACCATATATTTTTATCTATGATGACGCAAAACGGTCTGCCTTTAACAAGGTTTGTCAGTCATCATTCTAAGAATTAAAAACATAAATAACCATACATTAAACCACACAATGTGGCGAGTATGGTAAAAAATAACAAAAAATCAAAACAAGGGAATCATGTCACCACATTATGTTAATAGGCCCAAGATATGACAACATCGAAAATAATCCTCTTTGTTAGGATAGGCACATTAGAGGCCAGTCCTTTGGGACACGGTCCTTTGATTTCCAATTCGATGAAAATTAATACACCATTCCATATAATATGTGTACACTGTACATGCATGATATGAGTACGGGGTACATATTTAATGTTTTATGTACGGACAGGGGTCGTTAAGGGTGTAATGTTTATTTATGAGAAAAAATATTGTGAAACATAAAATGTCGCAATCTACATACTAGCTGTGCTTCTAACTTCGTTCGTGTGGTATTACATACATACGTTTATATTCGTATCTATCTTTAAACCGTGCAAGACATCGAAACAATTTACACTAGAATAGAATATACTTTTATACAAGGTACAAAACAAAGTCGCTTTCCGCTTCTCTCCGTATATATTTTCATGTAATTAAAATTAATATTTATTCCTGAGAAAGTTCACGATAACGCAACAAATTACGATTTATGGATGTTTCAGCCATAGTATCCTATTTGAAATATACTTTAATTCAGCTATCATAAAAGGGTTCGATCCTGGCCAAAATGCTTGCACCACTTAGGCAGTTTTGACCTAATGTGCATATTGTTACAATTACCACGTGCCAACAACGGCGAAGGAAAACATCGTGATGAAACCTGCACATCGAGATAACCGATGTGTCAAACCTGCCAAGCCGCATTGGACAAGCGTGGTGCGTACACTGTCCGATCCCCTATAATGGCAGGCGCGAGCCCAGCAGTGGGACATTTATGGGCTGTTATTATACAGCTATCATAAAAAAACAAACATTTTCGAAACAAGATGTGTCATAATTAGGGGTTGCGTTGTGAATGGCGGTATCCCGCGTACCACACGCGATTCAAAAGGCGTCAAATAGCTCGTTAAAAGCCCCTAACAAATAGAAATATTACTCATAACTTAATCCCCGATTATAATAGATTTAACCTGCCATAAAATCATATTCAGAATTTTTTTCGCCAAGCAAATACGGAGGGGTGCTCCTATACGTATTTGTAGCGGATCGTCGATTAACACAGCACAATGGTTATGATATAATACTTATAAGTTGTAATTTATGGTATTTTATTATAGGGATAATTGAGGGGTTTGGGGGTTTGTTTATTGGATTTAATATTTTCATTTTCGTGTACAGTCGGTGTGAAATTGGACGCTCGTTTAAGGGCGGTTACGGATAGGGTTAATCTGTACTCAAGTGGTATGGTTGCAAAAGGGCTGTGTGCTGTTGCATTTAAGTGCATTTATAAATTGAGTCGGATATTTTTAATGGGATGCTAAAGCAAGATTTTTGTATTGGGTTTTATAGTAGGTATGTAACATAGGCATAAATGTACTAATGAAGAAACAAGTTGATTATCTGGGGGCTTTTAAATAATAATAATAACTAGCAGACAAAACACCCAAATTGTATATTATCAAGCTGTTATATAATTAAAAATGTATAATATAAAGTAACATCGAACTTTAACCGCCATTTTATCATAAGCGACATTTGAACCTAAATATATTTTTTTTTTTGGAAAAGGTATTTTAAACAATTATTTTGTTTAAAAACCTTTCAGTTTTAGTTACATTAGTCCGTACTGAATCAAAAATTTGAAGATCTGGAAACAAAATAATAGTTTAAAGTACATTTCGCAACAAAAAAATATACTTAGGTCCAAATGTCGCTTATGATAAAATGGATGTAAAGGCTCGATATACAATGAGCCACTCTGGGTCAAACAGGTTGTCTATTTGGTTATATGCATCTATCCCACAGAAACGAATTCATTTATCGCGATAAAAGGTGTTCTAAGTATTGACCGGGATATTAAGCTAGCTCTATATAGTTTCATTTAAATCCAGTTAGCAGTATTCACGTCATATTCTTAATAAGCAGAGATAAAATTTCTAAACGTTTTTGAAATCTGCTGGTTCGAATTAGCCCTACTGATTATTATTACAAAGTGAGATTTTTAAAAATGCTGACGTATTTAAACTTGAATCTTTACTTTAAAAGCAAAAGGTAAAGCTCATGCGCACTCTACATATAGAAAAATCTTCGATTTCAGATCATTATGCAATAAGTATATGTTTTATGCATATCAGGGAAACTTGTTATACTCGCATGTTATAGTGCATTTACACTTATTTTAATATGTCATTATACTAATTACTAGCACATTAGTGTACAAGTCTGAAATAACTGGCTGTCAACTAATAATGACAGACCTTTACGAGCCGAGGAATTATCTGTTGGTTTGCAAATTGCGATCTTATTCAGTCCTTGTCATATTAATGAGACCGATGCATTTTTTTATTGCCTGAAGCAGGGAAACAGGTAGACGGTCTACTTGATAGAAGGTGGTTGCCGTCAGCTATAAACGTTTGCAACACTGGGGGCGTTGACAACGCGTTGCCGACCTTTAAGAAATTTTATAACGCCCTTAAACAACCCCATATCGTAGTGCAGAGAGAAAACCTTGGCGGGAAGTTACGTCCAGATCAGTGTCGTACACGGAACAAGAGTTCTAGAGAACCGTTGCGTAGTCGAGCGTGGGAGCTCAAGGAAATGGTGGTGGTGAACATCCCGTCGATGGCGATCGATGCGGTTATAAAAGTAATGCGTTGGCACCCGATCAAACAATTCCTCGGAACACTCCCCGTTGTACAGACGGTAGAATACGCCGAGAGATGCTGCAGTCTCTCCGAAGACTAAGTGATTCTAAACCAGTAGTTAGTATGTGATCGTCGACTATACGAACGGCGCGTCGCTGAATGGGGTCAAGGGATAAGGTACTCCCTCACCGCAAGCATTCGTCTTTAATGTAATGTTACAGATTCGAGCATTACATCGGCCAGGCAGGAGAACCAAGCATTACAGTGCGCAAGCTGTAATGATATAATCTGTAATATTTTGATACAACTTGTAACACAACGACTGTTTCGTCTGACATTGTGGAATCAACTAAATGCTCAAAATCGAATACAAATGTCACACTACAGGCGAATGCTCGCGGTGAGGGAGCACTTCAATGCATGTGAAAAAAGTGTAACTTGACAACTGAGTAGAATAGTAACCGGGATTTATTCATGAAATGTTACACAAAATCTTTCCATCCATAGATCAATAAATAAAATTGAAGTGTGTGCCTATGATTTGAATACGAATGCGGATATAAAAAATGCGAAACTGAAAGATGGATGAATTGTGTGAAGGATGACATAATAATTTGTGGTGTGAAGGGGACGTATGTCAGAGTAGAGAAGTATAGTAGAATGTAATACATATTGTGCTGACTTCAAATAACTGGGAGAAATTTAGAGAAAAGAGAGAAGTGAATTTTTCAAGTAGGCAGGCCTCTATTACTATACCCGAAAATATAAGATATAGTGAAAAATACTCACAGGAAGTTCCGGGGCCGAATTTGATGGTAAAATATAGGCAGTATCATAAGACCCTAGTCAAGAATTGAATCGGCTGATTTGAAAAAAAACATACTGTATATACACTAAATCACAGTGCAGTTTGTAAGAATCCATTTATGTGAAAGAATATCAAGCGTAAAACTAAGGGAAAGAATTTTTTTTAATAATCTGATTAATATTTTCGGGTTTTCATGACTTGTGCTGTCACTTATCCAGTTAAGCAATACTTAATTTATAAGCATGTTTTTTTTTCAAATTGGAAGGATGAAACATAAATTCTACAATAATTTTATATACTAGAATAGAGAATAGATGACAAAATACCATTAGAAAAATATCTTAGTTTTAAAATATCATGACAAAAATAATGTTACTAAATATTTACACCATACTTAATATGCTACTGACATAATAATACTAAATGACATTATCCGCCAGGCTCTTGTCACCACCGGGATCCCAGCCATTTTAGAGCCAAATGGACTGTGTCGCGACGATGGCAAGAGACCGGACGGGATGTCATTGGTGCCTTGGAAGATGGGACGACCATTATTTGGGACGCAACGTGCGTTGACACTTTGGCAGCGTCCCATCTTCCCGATACGGCTGTGGTAGCTGGTGCAGCTGCCGCCCGACAAGAGGAACTAAAACGCCGCAAATATGCATCCGTTGATAGTGGATACATATTTGCGGCTTTTGGTGTCTTTTGGGCAACGCATGAGCGTTGCCATACAACGTGATAATGCGGCCAGCGTTTTGGGAACGTTCCCAACTGACGGTGATTTGGGACCTATTTACTATTTGTTGGTTTGATCTTTTAAAAATTAAGTTATATATATTATTAGAGTAGATAAATTAGGTAAAATAAATTCATGTACAATAAAATTATAATATGTTAATTGACTTGCTAAAGTTATGATGTCATAACTTAATATTCATCATTATCCTAGCGTTAAATCCCAGTTGCGTTCGGACCGTCTGAGTCGAAGCCCGCTTTCCTACTTTTTCTTCTCCACTTCGCGCGGTCTATTGTAAGACTAATAGCCCAGTAATAATTTAACAGCACTCTTAAGTATTGCAGATAATGTGGCAATCGTCAAGGGAAATCGGTCGATGGCCAGGGTATTTATTCTTTAAAACAACTATATAGGAAGTCCTTAAATGTATATTTTTAAGTCATATAGAAATACTTATTCTCCTTACGTTCCGATACTTTAGGGTATAAAGAAACTTACAATTTCGTTCTGGTGTTTGTCTGTCTGTATGTCACAGCCGATTATGACAGGAATTTTTAAAGGCAAAAATATAAACTTTGGGACACATGTAAGTCTTATCCATAACTAACATTATAAATGCGTACGTAATCTGTCTGGGACGCTTTCACGGAAAAACAAAGATACCGATTTTGCTGACATTTGGCATATATTTACCAAATTTTAAAGTATAGTGTTACAAGATGTCCATCACAGTAGTCATGAGAACCATAGTGTATATTAGTATGACATTGACAATCGTCATAGATAATACTTTTAGTCGATGTATCAGATGATTCGATTTATAATTAAATTACCATTTTCTACCGGTTAGTCATCTAGATAATTTAGTGCATTAGTAACTAATTATTATAATTGTTTTTATGATCCTGGCAACACTATGATGTAATTGCTATTTTTAGCAATGATGCAATGTTATTTTTTTGTAGGGTAGCATTTTCCGTATAAAAGGCGTAGTGGCGTTTAGACTGTGTTCATTCGCCCTATGGTGGGCATCATTAGATTCATCCCCCTCTCATGGCAACAGTCCAGCCGAGGTGAAACTCCCTAGGGAGCCCCCTCGAGCAAGTTGCCCCCCGGGCTCGAGCGCCTTCGCTTCGCAAAGGCACTCGCCCCGAAAACCCCGGTAAAGTTGTGAGGTCTTCGGACCAACAACATAAAGTCAAGTCCAATAAAAAAAAAAACTGTTCATTGCGTACTGTGCTGTGTGAATATTCACATCAAAGGCTGAACAATAAGGGGAAACCCTGCCCAAATAGTTAATATTTGGTACTTTCTTACCCAAATCTCTCCTTGCATTTTACAATAGTCTCAATATCAAGAATGGATATAGAATACTTTTATCCCGGAAAATACGATCGTTTTCGGGATAACATTAAGTAAACTTTCTTGGGTCAAATAGCGCCTAAATAAAAATTTAATGCAATGTAATCTGTATCAATTATTGTTCGTCAAATAAATCAGGGTCTATTGGGATTATTTTATGAATTAATATTTATAAATAAAAGCTTTTGGATATTGCTATATGGGGTTTGTTTATTTGAATCAACAATACCTACACCTTAACGGTTAAATTGATTGCGAGTCCATCAAACGATATGCAATTTTTCTTATGAATTGAAACTGCTAACTTGCAAATAAATATTAACCGTCTTATCTACATGCTACAATATATTTTTAGTTTGTCTGTATTGTCTTTTTCGATGACTAATTTATAAAAAATTCCCCTTTAATATCTAACTATAGATGTTCCTAAAATGGACTAACACATTTAAACATCATTAACTAGTATTAAATGCAAAAATCGTTTACGTGAAGTATCAAATTGATCTAAGAAAAAACAATGTTTAGAATACTGAGCGCTTTATTACAATAAACGCGGTAGTTTCGATTAAATTTTTCAACAATATAAGATAATCAAGGCTCGTACCAAGGGGATGAAAGAAGGGGTATAGTAATACTTTTAAAAGCGTCATCCCACTTTTTCACCCTTCAAAGTGCTTTGAGCGCGATCTCATTGTGTACAGTGATGTCACTACTCTATTGTAATTTTCTGTTTCTTTATACTTTTTTGGGACAAGATTTAAATTCACAATAGGTAGATTCTTCTTCTTTCAGGCTTTGTATGATAATATATCCACAAAACTTTATTCCATAAAAATACAATTTCACTGGAAAATATATTTTTCTTTGCTATGGACTTTTTTTTCAATAAGTGGCAAAGCGTGTGTCGGAATACACACAGCAAATGGTTTTATAGAGGTAATTATGTCCACTGTGTTTGGATTGGCTACCGAACCATAAAAACATTAAATCGTAAATACCCCAGTTCTCACAAACATCTTGTAATTTAAGGAATCGCTTCAGATCTTCTACGAGAATTTCGATGTATTTATATATAATAATATCAGCCCATAAATGTCCCACTGCTGGGCTCGGGCGACTCATTATACGGGGGAACGGGCAGTATACCCGCCACGCTTGTCCAAAGCGGCTTGGCAGGTTTGACACATCGGTTATCTCGATGTTTTCCTTCACAGTTGTTAGCACGTGATAATTGTAACAATATGTACATTAGATCAGAAAACTGATTAAGTGGTGCGTGCGATCCGCCGAGGATCGAACCCACGCCTTTTGGGTTTGGGACGCGTGCGCTAGCCATTACGCTACCACGACTTAATATTATTATATATTACCTCGATGTATTTATGTACAATTATATATTACTAGCTGACCCGGCAAACGTTTTGCCATTTAATTTATTTCCAGTAATTTTAAGTAAGTTAAATTATTAAAGTACTACTATCGCTATTAAAAAAATAGGGGTTGATTGTAGAACGGTGAAAATTTGAAGTTGTATGTATTTTTCAATGCTAAATCATAATAAAATATAAATAAGAAATTTTGTCACAATATATATTTAGGGGTGGGTCACCGTTATCATTTAGGGGTATGAAAAATAGATGTTGGCCGATTCTCAGACCTACCCGATATATACACAAAATTTCATACAAATCGGTTCAGCCGTCAGAGGAGTCTGGTAACAAACACCGCAACCCGAGAATTTTATATGTTAGATTATTATAACTTAATAATTAGCCACTCTAGAGCGCTACTACAACATGTGCATCGGACGAACGACGAAGTGAGAATGGTGTGTAGCTCCAGCCGTACGCTTTTATATCCGAGAGGTGACGAAACGAATCGAGTAGAAATCACAACTACCCGCAAATATTATCTAATCAGTAATCAAACTGATTACAATAGTAGACTTAACATACGAGTCGTATTGTTGAACGTATGGCAAATCCCATCAATCACGTCGACATTTAATCAACATTGAAAATGGAAAGTTGCACTTGCATACTTCGATCTACATGTATCTGCAACCTACTCAATAAGACCGAGCCGTCATCCCGACGGATGGTAATTGCCTAGAAAGTCCTATCTGCCACCCCTTTGTCCCCCTACTCCCCATTTAACCCCCTACGTCTGGTCTAGATTCTAGCTTCGAGATCTAATCTCGTACCGAATGAAATTCCTGTTATGTTTTCCGCTTATGTATGTATGTTCAAAAACATAGTTTTGAATTTTAGTTCGCGATTTTCGATTTTTTATGTGCTAAGGATTTAAATGCATAGATAATATTAGTGTTCTGTAACCATTTAAATATTAGGGGCTTTAGGGGTATCTTTCATACAATGGATGGTGTATTGTAAGACATATTTTCAAATATTATATATAATTCATAATTATGTTTCTGGACCACGCACGAAGGTGGTTAGTTACATCGTAAATGTTTATTGTTATAAAGAAACTCTAAATATTAAATAATCCAATGTTAATCTAATATATAAAATTCTCGTGTCGCGGTGTTTCTTACCAAACTCCTCCGAAACGGCTGAACCGATTTGTATGAAATTTTGTGTGCATATCGGGTAGGTCTGAGAATCGGCCAACATCTATTTTTCATACCCCTAAATGATAAGGGTGACCCACCCCTAAATATATTTTTTGTCTAAATTTCTTATTTGTATTTTATTACGATTTAGCATTGAAAAATACATACAACTTCAAATTTTCACCCTTTTACGATCAACCCCTATTTTTTAATAGCGATATTAGTATTTTAATAATTTAACTTACGTAAAATTACTAGAAATAATTTAAATGGCAATAAAACGTTTTCTGGCTCAGCTAGTTTCTTATAAAATTGACATTACAATAACCTATAATATTATAAAATTCTAAACATGCCGTGTCTGTACATTAAAACTATTTAAAAAGAAAAACAACTGGAATAGACTGTAAAAACGATGGAGAACACGATGCAATTTTTTTAGGTTTCTTGTCTGTTTGTTCGGGATTCCCGTAAAAACTACTGGGCTGATTTCGATGCGGTTTTCGCTGATCGACAGCTTTGTTAGACTTAAACTCTGTCCTACTTTTTATTCCTGAAATTTCGCGGGGACTATATACATCATATTGTATGTATTAAACTATATACATTATATTCTTCAAAGAGATTCTACAATATTTCTTATCAACTTTTTCATCTAATATAATATATACTAACCTTGCGCAGAAGGTTTGCCGATAGCCTCATGTGTCACGCGTCGATGGTCAGTAGGGTTGGCAAAAAAGGTTACATATAGTTGTTGCAATAAATTTATTATTATATATACTTTAGATAAGTATATATAATGATAGTAATTAATACAATACAATAATAGTAAGTAATCATCGGCAAACCTTCTGCGCAAGGCTTACAGGTGGTTGGTTTGTTGGTGGTGCTGGTAACGCTTTTTCACGATTCTATATGACAAAAGGTGGACGCTAGTCACCTCCACAGGATTACATTGTGCGTGGACTGCCACGCACTTAGCTGCTTTTCTGATCTAAGTGTATATTGTTACGATTGCTGCGTGATGTTCTTAAATGAAAACATCATGATATAACCTAGATCGTAATTACCGTTGTGTGAATCCCGCTAATTTATCTTGGTTAAGCGTATTGGATATACCATACGTTTGGCTAAAATGAGGAAGTCCGAGTCCCAGCTATTATGATACGCTTATGGACAGATATTATACATAACAAAATTCTATGTATCATTAAAACAAAGTAAGTATATTTAGATGCTATAATAACAGATTGTTATTTGTCGAAAACAATAAACAATCAAATCACTGACAGGGATCTAAAGCGGCGTACATTAAAAGGCACCTGAGTCAAATAACTGCTGGTTGTGTATCCAAAAATTGTACCGACAAACGAACGCGCGGTAATATAATTCGTACTTCCGATTTGGCGATATTGGTTGGGTAAGTTAAGAGAGATAGCGGGTATTAATTTTAGACTTAACATGATTAAGGTTTATTCCAACACAAATCACAAAACAAATACGAATGCAGAGAATTATTTTTTACATAAAATAATAATAATCGACAGTCAAACACACATATTGTATATTCCTAAATTAAGCAAGTTACGCTTGTGTTATAGGTAATATACAACGGACTACTCTGGGGTCAATCCCAGACACTCAGACCAAAATAAATACCGTAGAAAATTCGTTTCCGAAATTTACCATATCAGGAATCGAATCCGAAGCCTCTGCGTTGCATTGAGGTAGGCCGGCAATGGCTTAGTCCGCTTAAACACAGAGGCCGTCAAAATATATAGTATACAATAATATCTGGCTGTTTTGACTGCAACTTTTTGAAGTAGTCGTAAGAGGCGACAAAAGATCCCACAGTCTGTTGGTAGGGTATTTAGCCGTCTGGATGGCTACCACCCTGGTGTAGAGTATTCCCCCATAATAACCTTGAGTTGTGTTCCGACATTAGTGGACAGATTTTAGTCACCTATTTAAAACATAAATGTGCAGGACACAGTGCACAGAACATTAAAATACAATGCAAGGTATTGTTCTCTTTCCCAAATTTGTGTCAATCCATTCATTAGCTAGAACTTAGAAATTGAAATAACAAGTATACGCTACGCCACATTGAAATAATAGTAAATTTCGATATTTAGTCATCATCATCTAAGCAGTTTTAATCTCTAAAACTTTCACTGAAATTTGTTAAGCTGTTTCGGAGACTATTCGATACAAATTTTCCAACATTCTGACAGCACGGCGATTAGATAAACAACAGTTTTCATGTGAATGAAGATACATATTTATTTTGTAATCACATACAGACACTGCTATTTTAATTATTGCTACTTATAACAAATAAAAAGGAAACATTTAGAGTTAAATAAATTATATTAAAATCTTATCTATCCCGCTTAAGCTTATGTCGTAAACTACACAATTTAGGGCTATCGCCGATGTAGTTAGGTTCAAGGACAGGCGGAGACGGGGAATGTGGCCTAGCTTCCGGCAGAGGCGACGGCGGTCGACGGAATATTTATTAGAACGTCAGGTTGAATGATCCGTTGGATCTTGCTGTTTGTTCCAAACGCTGTTATTATAAAATTGACGTCTGTGTATTGTACAGTCGTAGCTGACTGAAAAGTTTAGACTTTTTGAATATCAGTCTGTGTGTCGAAGAAAATGTTTGGTCCAAATTAATGTAGCGACGACAAAGATGCTATTATATTTTGCGAATCTGGCAAACGGGCAGACGGCCCAGTTCATGGAAAATGGTTACCGCCGTCTTTAGGCGTTTGCAACACCAGGGGCGAAGCCAACGGGTTGCCAATCTTTAGGATGAGATGAGATAGAGAGATGAGACATAATATAAGCCGCGCGCAGAAGGTTTGTCAATGACTACTTACTATTATTGTATTGTATTGTATTGTATTGTATTACTTACTATTATTGTATATACTTATGTAAAGTATACACAATAAAAAATTAAAATAATAAGTTTATTGCAACAACTATTTATGTAACCTTTTTTGTCAATTACTTCTGACCATTGACGCGTGACATCATGAGGCTATCGGCAAACCTTCTGCGCACGGGTAGTACATTCATATCAGACTCGAGACAGAGACAGGATTGCACCGTTGCCGAGGCGATTGGAAAAACCTAACACGCTAACGCATGTTATGGGGCCGACTATATAGAATAGAATAGAATAGAATATACTTTATTGTACAAAAATGCTATATAAAATCAAAAACATTAATATATACAAGTACAATCGGTGGTCTTATCGCCTACGGCGATTTCTTCCAGGCGACCTTTGGATGGAGTATAAGAAGGACAACAAATTCGGTAGTTATTAAAACAGCACTCGTCCAATAATTTAGATTATTAATTAATAAATAGTAATGTATATAAATTCCGTGTCACACTGCTTTGACCGCGATGAACTCTGAAACTACTTCTAATAATATACAACCCTGACGTGTAACATATTCACGAATAAATGAGTTTACAAAGAATGGGATAGGGTAGGAGGAAGTTGGGCGGTGGGGTGGAAGTGAGCAATCGAAACTCTCACTCATCGCACGAATCACGCTTAGCACAATGCTAACCGTTTCACGCAGATACTCTGTGAGAGTTTGGTATCACACTGATCAAGTCGGCTGAGTTGAGTGAAGAGCTGTAATCAAGATAATTGCAGCATAGCTCTGGCAAAATCCCTTCTTTAGGTCGTGAAGTTGGGTCAATTATACAAATCATGAAATACTGTCATATTTTTATAAATACATAAATTTAATATTGACGGATATCCGAAGTGTACGTGAAAACTGCTATTTATGCGAGGCCTAATAATGATAGACAGTTTATAATATTTTTGTCTGTTTGTAAAAGTTTCTCTCGAATAAACAACGGATTAACCAATGGATTTCATTGAAAATTTTAAGGATTAAACCAGGAGTTTTATCTTGAAATTACGTGTATGTTCCAATTAGGTATCATGTAGGATTCTAAAATTTCTGAACATCTATACTAATATTACAAAGAGGTAAAATTTGTAAGTTTGTTTGTAGGAAGTAAACTCTTGACCTACTGAACCAATTTTGAAAATTCTTTCAAATATAATTTTGAATATTGTTTTTGACGCCCAGCGAAGAAGGCACGGGTCGTTTAGTATGAATATAAAGTTCAATTCTGTGGTGAACGATGTAGTGGTCATAGTTATTTACTATTAAAAAGGATACAAGATTTAGTGGAGACGGATACGCTTTTATACATTCTTGGGCCCAGGTAGTAAAAAGAAGAGAGTGATTTTAAAATTTACTTTTATCATGTTGACATTTTTTCTAATTGTTGTGGATTTAGATAATTTGGCATGAAGTTATCGTATGGTGTAAATGTTTTATATTATTGAAATTCATTCACATAAATCGACGAAGGTAATCGATACCGAATTTTAATTGTGCCTTATTTTTAAGATTTCTCGTATTCCAGATAGAATTTAGGGCTGATGTTTTAAATTTTGTAATAAAAAAATATGACGCTTTTTTAAGCCACATCTCAACTAATTATATTTCTTTGGCCCAAAAGTCCCCGTCTCCTTTGGAGTAAAACATATCGTTTCACACAATACATTCTCGAATAAATATTTACAATATTACTCAATCAGTTGTAACAATACTATTGATTAGTGCTCAGACAACAATGCTGTTTGTCTATTGTCTGACTGTCACGCTAATACTTCACAGGTCCGTGACTCGTGTGACATCAAATTAACTTTCCAAATGATTTAACCGGGTTCAAATCGATTGATAGTCGTGATTTAATTGCACTAGGACATTCCCGTGACCTCGACTACAAACAAACCCTACCGAATCTGGTATAAGTATAATCTAGGGGTTTCCAAGTTACTAGTGAATAGGCACCTTCTATATAGGTAAGCGAGCTCCATCCTATACTGTATTCAGGGAACGGTGAGTCAAGTTGTAAACAAACCATAAAAAGACTTTTCATAGGTCATTTTTATTTAAAAACTAAATTTAACTTCTAATTTAAAAAACGTTAGTAAAATTTTAATTAACAATTTAGTATATGTATGTCGTACCTATTATTTTCTTTTTTATTTGAACGTCGTTAAAACTTACTTTTTTATCTATTTTTGAAGTGAAACTTCTTTAGAATCATTGTGATTTGAAACTCAATGAAACAAAAAAGCGACAGTAAAAAGAGATAAACACATAAATCTATATAACTAAGCTTACGAGAGGATGAGATACGAGTTTTACATTGTGTAGCACAGATTAGAGGGTCAATAAGACCGATGACAAAACATAGGTCCAATTTGGACCGAAATAAAACTGATAATAATATTATTAGACAGTGAAAAATTGAAAGTGATACTTAAGAAGTTTATTTTGAATTATAACATGTTAACGGATGTAGGTTAAAGGAATTATATTTATATTAATAAAAGTTAGGGAAGAATTATCTGTGAGTATATTCTCTGAAGTTTTACTGCTACTGCGTGTGAACTGCACACACACAAAAAAAAAATCATCTCAATAAATTATGTTAGAAATATTAGATGCTAAAAACGTGAAAATTATGTGGTTCTCAAAATCGACACGTTTATTATACTAACGAATTATAGAGTACCGTTAGTGTGAACATTTCACATTTTAATGTGTCGTTTTATCATCGGTCGGTTTATATCGGCCATCTTTACTTTCGGTCAGCTTGTTGTCACATGACAGTGAGGTTTGATATTTCATTTATTTCTTGTTATTCCCTTGTCAGTTTTATTTTTGTTAAGTTTCTCCTTGTGTTTTTTTAGTTATTTGTTTATTGTTTTCTTTTTGTTATTATAACAAATAAATAAGACATTAGTAGGCACCCTACATTTAACATTAAAATAAAGCTTGAGAAACACTGTTTTCTTTGTTTACACTTTGTCTCATGCTAAAACCAATATAGTGTAGACCGCTTCATCAATTAACACTAGATGAGACAACGGTCAAACGCGAACCTACAATAACATAATTTTACTAAAATTAATCTCCCATTTTTTGTTGTCTTCCTTTATTAGCCTTATTTATCTGTAATAATTACTATAACTAATACTCTCTTTATTTTATTTTATGTAATCTACAATTTTTCAAGTTGATGATGTGAATTTAAATCCTAGCCAGGTATCCTGCACGGACTAGCAAGGGTGGTGTGGCTGTTTTTTGTACCTCTAAAAGCAAGAAGGCTAACCAGTAGAGCGTATTTATAAAAAACATTATAAATATTTAAGCTAGTTTTAAGAAAGCAATGGTGCTCTGGATGATATCATCTATAGCGACCTCCTATTTTATGTCATGTACAGGACAGTAGTCGATCAGATGGAATAAAGTTACAGCCAATTTTACAAAGAAACGTAAATGTAAATAAAATTCCTTAACAAGGATTCTTTCTTAATTCATCAATTTAATTAAGTGCCAAGACTCAAATCTCACAAAACAAACGTCACAATACGACAATACATCCCGCATAAGCCCCAAAAAGCACACAATAGCCGGCTAAAAAACCGGCCAGCGAAAATCCATCTCCTAAAACGTCATTAAAGCATAACTCCAGTGTCCCCGCGACGTATCTCCCATACAGAACACTTTAAGCGGAAACCCCTACGCATCAAGACTCCCAACAATGGAAGGTATATCTGACAATCCCGAGTAATAAAAGCCAGGAGCGCCCACATTAAAATCTTATCCCTTTCTTAAATATAAAAAATTCATGAAAAAATAAAGAGGGAAATCTCCCCTCTATTATTCCGTCGAAATGCCCCCCTTTCACCCCCACGTTATAGAGAAAATTTGAGGCAAAGAAATCTTAACTTTACCAACTGTTATACAAAGTTACAATTGGCGTGGCGATTCTTATTTTATGAGCCAAACGAAATTGCACTTTATTTGTAGTACGGTAAAGATGTGTTTGATACGCGATGCATTTCGCAGTGTGTGTAGAAATGGCGCCTTAGGTTGGGATATTTGAAAATGAGATGCAGCGTGGAGAAGGGAGGTTTTGGGGGGATGGGACTCCCCTCGAAACCCGAATTACCGGGGCGTGTGTAATGATTTTCCCGGGTGGAATTATAGTAGGTATCGGATGGGTTGGACGTATTCTTTTTTAATGATCCAATTATTGTGATAAGGGTAATCGGTGGAAATCCTTTACAAAAACCTATGTATATATTATCTATTTTTTTAACCCAACCCATTATAATTATCTTACTAACTTGTCTACGTGTGAACTTCAGATTCTCAATTAATTAGACCTATCTTCTTGAATTGGGTAAAGTTTTGGCAGTCTGCGTCCCGTCATTGGGTTCCGTAGACATGAGAAACGTAGTGTAAGTGTTTACGTGTTTTTCAGCCTACGGAACCATAAAAATGTCACATTCATTTCTTATCCGTGCAGAAACAGATAAATAAAACAATTTCCTGCGGCCGAGCGGCCTGTCATAAGAGGCGACAAAACAACACACAGCCAGGTGGTAGGCATTGGCCCGTGGTCTAAAGTATGACGCCATAACAACCTTGAATTGTGCTCCGGCATTAGTGGTCAGTTTCCGATCTCCCTTAAGAAAGCAGCAGCGCATTTGTAGCACCTTTGGTGTTGCAAATGTCCATAGGCGATGGTAACCGCTTTCCATCAGGTGGGCCGTTTGCCTGTCTGCTGAACTCATGCAATAAAAACAAAAAATCTCGAAAACGAAACGGGAACTTGAACATAGACGAAATTATAACTATGAAAGTTGCACCCATGACTGAAAAAATGAGAGGAAGAAGACTAAGGTGCATTGAGTATGTAAAAAGATTATTAAACTGGAAGATTCATGGGTACATATGTAAAGGTAGACCAAAAAAAGAGATGGATGAATTGTGTGAAGGATGACATGATTATTTGTGGTACGACAGCGGACGTATGCGAGAATAAAGGAGTATATAAGGAAAAGACATGTTGTGCCGACTCCAAATGATTGGGATAAAGTTAAAAAAGAGAGAACTAACTACACTCCTCCAATATCCAGGAGGCTGCGATGTTTACAACGTGATGTATCTCAGCTGACTATCAACTATCGTATTATATACAAGTGCTAATTATTAAGAAGTCGTTTGTATTCAGCATTATTTGCAGGTGTCTCAACAGCTCATGTTTTGTTATGATTACGTATGTTTTTTATTACCTGGCGTACGTCTGTACCTAATTGAAACAGGTACGCATAGTAAGGAATGAAATAATCTACAACTTAGCTCTATTTATCCTGAGTCTATAACATGAGTCTATAAACGTCCTCATTTTTCCCTACTTAGATTAGAATAAACCTGCAATGATTTTCAATGGTAGATTGGCGAATTTCTTACACGAGTAATCTTGATATTGCCTTATGTTGATTTCATTCAAAATATTGAACACCCCAGATTTGATACATTTGACATTGAAATGATCATATACGTACTAAGTTACTACGATTTTTATCAAATTGCTGACCCTAACTAAGACTTAGGAGGAGAATAAGCTGTTAAGGGCTGAATTAAAAGTCCTAAGAAACATCGTGGGTCTGACAGGAGAAGCGATGGTAATTGGCGGATCTCGCTGAATCGGACTGAAGAGCTGGTGGATGAGCCCAATATCATAGGCGAGAGCAAGGCACATGGCTTGGCCACTTATATAGAATGGGCGAGGTTCGCGCGGTGAAAATAGCCTATCAGCGCCGAACAACGTTCGGTGACCAATTGATCATTCCAGGGGCCCAATTCTGCTATTACAATTGTCACGTTTTATTTTAGGATAAATAAAAACGCGGTCAAAATAAGATTAAGAAAATTAGTTTTTCTTTAATAAATATGATAAGAAGTGGGTTCTTGCCAAACAAAAATCAGTTTCCCTGGCTAATCTTAGAATAGGTACCGCACTCTCCTGAGAATCCTTGCAGTATGCTGGATAGCGCGGTAGTCTCTCATTCGCAACTCCTAATGCACGAGGCTCAGGGACATCGAGGGAGTATATTTCGGAGACAGTGGGAGGAGTTTACTCCTAACCAAATTCCCAGTATGTGAATAATAAGGCACTTATTTTAAACACGAATATAATAACATTTACAAGTTTAGCTTGTAAGTAACTAAAATAATAGAATAAAAGTTTTCAAAATATTTAACAGTTAAAATACGCAGTCTTATCTATGAGCCAACCTAGATGATTTTTTTCGCCTCCTCTACCGTCATTCAGTCGTTTAGTTTGTACACCTTGAGACGTTCCTTTACGTGTATCAAATTATTGTATGACTTTATGATATTTATGGGTGATGATTTTTTAAAATTATAATTTATATTATTATTAATTGTTTCATTTATTTAATAGATTGAACTTATAATTTATATATATATATATATATATATTTGCTAAAAATACTATATCGTGTAATTGTGTGTATCAATTAAAATTAAAAGAGAATACTAGCCTCAACTATTATTGCTAATTGTTTTGGCCACTTTAGTACACTATACTATATTAAACTAACTTAAAAATAAGATTAAATACGAAAATAAACTAAGTAATAAATGGTAAGACGAATCTATAAAAAAAATAAAAAAAACCATATATCAAAGCCCGTCCAGCCCCACCAGACCACTGTCGCTGGGCATTGTACCTAGAAGGCTGGCAGCATTACCTCGCTGGATACAAAGGCTAATCCTTTGAGCGAGGTAAGCTCCAGCCTTCCAGTCTTCCCAATTATAAATGATATTCATATATTTTAATTTTAATTATATGTATTATTTTATTTTAAATATTTATAGTTTTAGATTTTTGAAGATTAGTAAACAACGATCGTAAATAATTGTTACACAATCTCATCGAAATCGCCAAAGACTATCATCTGAATCCGTAGGTTTGTCTGATTTCGGTATTCTGGTATATACCTGGTATATAACTCGCAAAATAAATATTTAAATTTTTGGTAGCTTTTCAATATTAATTTCCGCTAACGCCATTTCTGCTAATGGTAATACCAATTTTTTCTACTATGATTCCGTACCAACGATATTGTGGATTTAGTAGAATATGACTAAGACCAAGATATCGAAATAGCAGAATTGGGCCCCCGATATAGCTGGAGTGACGTAGTGGAGACTGTTCTGCGCGAGCTTCAAGGCAATGACTGGCAGGAGACAGCGCTGAACAGAATGGAGTGCAATATTCACATTTCGGAGGCAAGAATTCATTTTTGGTGGATGAGCCGCAGCAGTAAGACTTTATTCGCGTGAATCTCCACTGTTCGAACCATAAAGGAAATTATATAAAATAAAGTTCCTCTTTTAATCCCCAAAATTCTTCATTGAAGTCCATCGCTACATTTAGGACAGCATTCGAGATAATATTTCAGATTGACAGGCAAAATATTCTTAGGTATCGAATAAATATCAGATTTCAATTACATTTTTGAACTTATCTTGAAAGGCAGATACTTCGATTTTATTTATTCGTATACATTGCTATGTGTGACTATGGGGTACGACTTTTAAATTATTAGTCCATGGCATCACTTGCGTTAATATTATTCCATAGGAACCGTATATTTTACCGGGATAAAAAGCAGCCTATGTGCTATTCCAGATTATAATCTATCTCTATGCCAATTCTGATCTAGATCCATTCAGCCGTTTTGGCGTGATTGAGTAACAAATATCCATCCAAACTTTATATAGATTACATACACAAGTTTTAAGGTTTGGTAAAAAAAACTGCCAGAGTAGTGCATTCTCTACGGCTATGATTCGAACCTATATTATAGGAACGAGATGCTGGTGCATTAGCCACAAAGATACTACTACTTATCCTCTATATATGTCCTACTAAGGCACTTAAAAGCTTACATCCGTAAACAACGTTTTGAGCGTTATCTGGGCAATATAACAGTCATCTCGTCATATCTTCACGACTAATCACAGACACGTAGTCAAACCGTGAGTAGACTAGTCACCCAGTCGAGATTGTATTTAGGGTTCCGTAGCAATTTTGACAGAAGCGGAACCCTGTACAATCCTTAAGTCCGTCCGTCAGTTTATGTATGTATTTATGTCATGGTCATTTTTCTTAGAAGCTACTGAGTCTATATAGATGCAATTTGATAGAAAGGTGTATTTTATATGGTGCAACATAATGATGTAGTGAATTTAGAAAAATAAAAAAAATAGGCCGCCATATCCATATAAATACAGTGCAAGTTAGGGCATTTGCCCGTCTGGATACCTACCACCTCTGGTTTAGGGTATGCTGTACTTTTTAGGAGGGGAAATCCGATTTAGGACAAACTAGCGCGGGGGTAACGGTGACGACGTGTAGGATTCGCCACGTCAGGATGGCACTAGCACCCCTAGGGAGTGCTATTTCCACCCGAATCGGAGATGCCCACCAAAACACCTTGGTGTTCCGTCCTTCGCTTTTATGCCGAGGCCAAGAGTTTATGACCGAGTCACTGCGCTTTGGTAGGCGGTGGCCCATCAGCCTCATCTATTGCCGTGGGGAACCAAGCCCCCGGCGTCATCATTCTCCTTTTGCGTGGGGCGGTATATGACGCGGCCCACGAGAGTAGGGCATGCCGCTATAACAATATTGAGTATTCTGGCATTAGTGGCCAAGATTTAGTCCACCCTCCGAGACCGGCAGCATATTGGTAGCATCTTCGGAGATGCCGACATTATTAAATCAATTTATTTGAGAATTCAAATGTTTTTACATAGCCTGTTGGCTTTGTGATAACCTTACAGGTCAAAGCAATTAGTGTGTACAATTAATTAAAACTTATCATGGCAACAATATTGCATTTTGCGGAAAATTACTGTTTGCTACAGAGCCATAGTATATAAGGAATACACATGATTTCTAAATTTAGCTTATTTATGTAGCAAATAATTGGTATGGACTACCTGGAACAATATGTTTTTGTTTTGAAGTATGATTTTAAGCACTGCTCGAAAAAGTTTTAAGTAAGTTATATTTCTACTGATTTGATTTTATATGAAACTAGCTGTAACCGGCAGACGTTGTCCTTTAAAAAATAAAAATCTAGAACCCGATTACGGTGTCATCTACCGGGACCAAATGTTAATCTAAACTCGAATCAACTTGAACAGAATAGAAAAATATTAAAGTACTTATATTGCTATTAAGAAATAGGGGTTGGTGGTAGAAGGATGAAAATTTAGGGTTGTATGTATTTTTCAATGCTAAATCATAATAAAATATAAATAAGAAATTTTGTCAAAAAAAATAAAAAATATATATAGGGGTGGGTCACTTATCATTTAGGGGTATGAAAAATAGATGTTCGCCGATTCTCAGACCTACCCGATATGCACACAAAATTTCATCGAAATCGGTTCAGCCGATTCGGAGGAGTTTGGTAACAAACACCGGGACACGAGACTTTTATATATTAGAAGATAAAAGCACAATGAAGATATTTTAACTTATATTGTATTCTACCTATAATTTATTATGACTATAAGTAGCAGTGGCGTGGACTTCATAGAATTCGATTCCCCATAACCTTTAAGAAACTAGCACCTAGCTACTAAAAGGTCGAAAGCGTCATGAATTTATTGGCGCTTACGTTCTTTAATCGTGCATATATCATAATGTATTATCTATCTCTTACGCTCGGCGGCTTTTCACACGTATTGGATGAAATAGCAACTCATAACCCGATCGGGCACTGGTTTTGTTTCAAAATATGGAATAAGAATTAATACATCGCAAGTTAGACGTGTTTTCAACAGCGGTGTAGTCGGCGCTTGCATTTCCATCCCGCGCCACTGATAAGTACAATACTGAAGGTAGGTCCTGCTAGGTAATCGAAGTCAATAGGTGAGGTTTTTTTATATTGCTAGAGTTTAGCAGACAGGCAGATGGCTCCCCGGTTGAAATGCGGTGACCGTCACCTATGGACACTTCCAACGCCATAGGTGCTACAAATGAGCTGCTACTGGCTAAAAGGAGACTGGAACCTGGCCACTAATGCCGGAAAACAACTCGAGGTTATTATGGTAGCATACTCTAGACCAGGGGTGGTAGCCATCCAGACGGACAAATGCCCTACCACCTGGCACATCTGGTTCCTAGAACGGCTGGCTACGTTACCTCGCTGGCTATACTGATTCGTTGTCCCAGGTAACAACCAGTTCTTTGATCACCTGAAAAGTCGATTAGGCGTTTTGAGAGCTCTTTGTAGAGGCTCAAATTGTTTTTGAATTATGTTTCAATATTTCGTGATTTTAGCCTTTTTCGTATATTTAGATTTACAGAGAAAATTATGTGTATTTAGTATAGTAGACGTATGTGACGAATGTATAGGTGGGTGATGTGTATGATTTATAATAATATTAGGTTATGATATAACGAGGTTTTACTGATTGAAGAAGTTATGTTAATCACAAAGATTTACCAATTACTACATACAAATTATTTAATTGCACAAAACATACTATGTAAAATTATATTATGACGCATCAAATTGACCTCTTTGGTTTAATTATAATAATATTATATATGTACCTAATAATAATCAACTGTTATCCTCAATATTTGAGTGACAGAGAAATAATTTAGTTTCCGGTCTGGGTGTGCTCCAACTATAAACATACAAAATTAAAAAAAATATATGTAAAATATTCGATTTGCGAATCCCGAGACGGCCGGAACGCAAGCGACCCCGAAATTGCCGGCCGCATTCACCCAGACAAAAGCCCTAAAATACACCCCGCGAGTAAAAAGAAAAGCATTTCCATCTCTGCCCCCCTCCCTCATTTAAATTTCCCGCCCCAGTGCGGGGGCGTCGAATAGGGGCGGCTTCCGTACAACAGAGACGAAACTTAAAACCTAGTAGAAAAGAATGAGACGGTCGTATCTCCACCTGTTGCGTTTATAGAATATTTTCGCGGCATATTCTTTTTACGTTCCTTGCCGCGTTCCGGAGGATTTGTATGGCCGGCCGCCGTGCATGCGTACTCCGCTTAAACATTGAACATTATCGACGTACAGTGCCGACCGTCGACGTTCGATTTTTGAATCTTTTCATGCGGATTCTAAATTCAACTTATTTTTTTATTTAATTGGCGGGATTTATGCCGAGCTATACTGGATTTTATATTTCTCGTGAATAGAATAAATTGATCAGAGATGTAAAGAACAAAAATAGTGAATGCATTTTTATACACGTTTTAATTTTAGAAATGAGGTCGGCACTCAAAATATTTTTGTGCCGAAACGGGATCCGACACATCACTAATTTTCAGTGCCCACTCCACCTCCGTTGTTATTTTCATTTGTACATGGATCCCTAAACACAATTTAATATGCCAATGTCAAACTGATTACGGAGTCCTAAAAAGAAAACATACAGTCGCTAAAGAGCCAAATCTATACTAATATTATAAAGAGGAAAGACTTTTATTTTTTTTGTGTTTGTAACGAATAAACTCAAAAACAAATGGACCTATTTTTAAAAATTCTTTCGCCACTCGAATGCTACATTATCTCTGATCAATATAGGCTACATAAAAATTAGGTATCCTAAAACTTCAATAATATAACCCATCAATCTAAACAAAATACTTCGCACTGGAATCGGGTTCTACAATTTTGATGAAATTTTATGTGTGTAAGTGGGTCCCGGGATGATTTTGATTCACAATTAGACCCGGTAGGTGGCACTGAAATCGGGTTCTAGATTTTTATTTTTTCAGAGCAGCACGTCTGCCGAGACCGCTAGTATCAAATAAAATGCCATTTGTATTTATTCTTTTTTGAATCCACAACCAATCAAAAGTCAGAATTTAAATTTTCAAACTTGGAACACCTACTATGAAAATACACAAACAAACACAACAAAAATATGAATGTTTAATTTTCGAGTTCGACTGTACAGATTTATACAGCGAGTGCAGGATGAAGACAGAAATAAAAACTGTTTGCGTTACCGTTTCCGGCGCGTCTTGGGTTCGAACCCGCGCTGACACGTGGTGCGGTTATTACTAGGAAATAATCCAATAAAAATAGTATCTAGCCAGGCTATTAAATTACGACTTCAGTAGGGCTAGTCTAATAAGCAACTAAATATTACACCAAACAATTAAAACTTAATTAAAATTGGAGTCACTAATCATGATTGATACATAGAATAGATTTATATATATGTAGATATTCTAAAAAAATGAGAGGAAGAAGATTAAGGTGGTATGGGCATGGAATGAGAAGGGGTAAAAGTCACGTGACAAAAAGAATGTTAAACTACAAGATCGATGGGTACAAATGTAAAGATAGACCAAAAAAGAGCTGGATGGATTGTTTGAAGAATGATATGATGATTTCTGGTGTGACAGAGGATGTATGTCAGAATAGAGGAGTGTGGAAGGAAAAGACGTATTGTGCCGACCCCAAATAATTGGGAGAGGGTGAAAGAAAAAGAGATTTTAGAAAGCTGGTTAAAAAACCGTTGGACGAGGATGTGTGACGTAATCTTGGGAAGGCCTGCAAACTTCGTTCGCATTACCATGACGATTGTTTGTTAGTGAATAGCAATGGCGGCACCAAAACTACGGGAACGCGGCGCCATCTCTTTGGAGTAAGTATTAATATAATATCTATAGTATTATAAAATTCGAAACATGTGCCGTGTCAGTACATTGAAGCTATAAAACAACTGGAATAGACTATATAAACGATCGAGAACACGATGAATTTTTTTTTCAGAATTCTTGTCTGTTTGTTCGGTCGGGATTCACGTAAAAACCACTGGGCCGATTTCGATGAGGTTTTCGCTGGTCGAGAGCAAATTCTAGATTCTAGACTTAAAATTTGCGCTACTTTTTATGCCAGGAAACTCGCGGGATTTTTTTTGGGAATGACTTAAGCTACATCAATTACTTGGCCATTAAATAAAATTGTTGCAGTAAATAGAATTGTATTTATTATTCCTCGCATGTAAATATGTAATTTATATTATTATAATCTATATTTAATTATGTATATTTAAGTATCTATATTAGTTTATTATTTTGTTTCTTTTTTCTTTAATTACGATTATTTTTAATTTAGTTAAACCACCAAATATTATTTAATCTTTCTTGTAATGTCTCCTTGGACACCGGGTTGCCTGGAAGAGGTCGGTATAAGCGATAAGGCCGCTCATTGTTCTAATGGAAATGTCTTTATATTAAATGTCTAGGTTTAAGTTATGGTGAACAATAAAGAGTTTCATTCATTCATTCAGACTTAAAATAGTCAGATAAAAAAAATCAAATTCCAATGTGATTTTTTACTGATCGATAGCAAATTTAATGAAATAAAATGCGTGATATTTTTTATCCCAGGAGCGGTTTGAAGTTCTTCGGATGCATAAAAATTAGCTTATTCAGACACAGTTTCCACTAAAACGATAGCTTACATTCTCGTTTTAAATGTTGCGATACTTTGTGTCCCGGGTATCCCGCGGGAATTTCAAGTCAAGCGTGGACAAAGTCGCGGACATATTCTAGTATTAGTATATTATATTAGTTATGTAAAATATCATTAAAGAGAAAGAGAAGAAATCTATGGAGTTTTTTATTTGGCAACCCTAGTTATCTAACTAAAACACCAAGCCCTTTATGAGTTTATTATTATAATTCGTATATAAATAAACAAAGACTCATGTTTCTAATTTTATGCTTATAATATTATTTATGAGATGACCAGTTCGCTGGCATTAGGTCTTTGGATTAAAAAGACTTCGATAACAAGATCATATTAATAATAGCAATAATCGGCATACAAACACACATATTGTACATGCCCAAATTAAGCAAGTTACGCTTGTGTTATGGGTAATATGCAACGAACTACTCTGGGGCCAATCCCAGACACCCAGACCATAGCAAATAACGAATAAAATACGTTTCCGAAATTTACCATGCCAGGAATGGAACCTGCAACCTCTGCGTTGTAGCGTGGTAGGCCAGTAAAAGCTTAGTGTTTGTATTCAGCGAGGTAATGCTGCCAACCTTCTAGGCACACTCACGCCCAAGGACAGCGGTCTGGTCGGGCTGAATCGATTGTAGTTTATAGTGTTTTCTTTACTTTTTAGTGTATATATTTGTTAGTGACTTATTTACTGTATAGTTTTATTTGTAAGTTAATTTCTATTAGTATTTTTGTAGATGATAGAACTAATAAAGTTTTATGGAGAAATTTGATTTTATCTATAGATTTATCTCCTGGACATACGTGTATTTGTGGAAGAAGAATAACTTGTAACAAACTCTGCAATCACAATTGGCGACATTGGTCCTTCCTTGTTTTTATAGAAAATCGCAATTAAAATTTTCAGTGAACCCTTTAAATTTATTTTTTAAATTAAATCAGTGATAAATTGATGTTACACACATGTTAGCTTGGGGGTTTCTAAATTTCGCGACGTCACAGTTCAAAATAATTTAAATGGAACTAAAATTAATTACGAAACTGCTGTTTTAATTTAATAATTTCTTGATGTAAAATTGCTAAATATGTGATGTCACGTGAACAGCTGTGACAATGAGGGGAGGGGTCAAAAAATCATTAAATTCGTGTGACGTAATTTGTGGAAGGCCCCTTAGTTTCTTTTTCAACTTTATGAAAATTACGAATTTGAAACGGAGCTTAGTTTTGAATGACTACAAAAAAAACAACCCTTAATTGGCACGGCGGCCAACACAAATTTTTTATTTTTCGCGACATCACTTCGAACTTTGTAAGCGCCATACAAACTATACCTTTCAAGCTACGACTATGTTATATAAAAAGAAAACTCTAAGACTGATTTAAGTAACACCCACACTGATTTTCTACAGCCATTGAGTATCGTCAATCGCAAATCCATTGGTTATTGACGAAATGGTATTAACTGTTTACTATACTATAAAAGCATTAATAAGAAGTCTGTTAATAATACAAAACAATAATAGAGTTTGTTACACGAGACATTATAGTTCGATCACAAGCGATTATCGCGAGATAACCGGCGTTTCTTACTTCTAAGCTGTCACATCAATGTCTAACAGCCATTATACACGTAGCTACAATGTTAGTTACAATGAAATTGTTGTTAGCGACTACACGTTGTACGTATATGATAAATTCAAGACTATAATTAAGACAATCGATATTTATCAACCAATCGTAATTCCCTGCTGGACATAGGCTTCTCTTCCCCAAGTTTGCGTCACACATCCTCCACTTTCTTCATCCAGCCTCAAAATTATACCGAACGATGGTAAATCGATATTTAGCTGACTCAATAGGTTTCAGTGATAGATTTGGAAGAACATCAAAATAAACTTTAAATTGTAAAAATATTAACAAAATATATATGAAGAAATAAAATATACGTATGTAACAATATAAATAGATTTTTTTAAAACCGTGAAAAATAAAATTGCAAAAGTGTTTATCGCTGTTACTGAAATAGTTAATATCTACAATATCGAGTCTATTGTAGTACCGACATTATTAATTTATAGCGCCGATATTATTGGATTTTATTCCTTAATAATGCCAAAAACACTGAGTACCTTGATGATAATTGCAAATTAGGTAGAAATTAACTTTTGTATACATCTGTCGGATAGGTGAAATGAATAGAAATCGTTTTTTAATTGTTGATTTTTCCCTACAAGTTTCTACTTAATTTGTCATTTTCATCAGTAGGCATCAATAGATCAATCTACCTATTAAAAATTATTTTTATTTATTTTTAAAATAAAATAATAGTAGCTTCTTGTCATGAGTATACAGATTTAAAAGGACTAAAAGAAATAACGGCCATAATCGACGTTATAGAAACTGCCACTATTAAAATTAACGATCAAACTGTATCCACGTGTGAACCGGCCTTAATTTCTTTGCGTATTACAATCTGTTTCACAGATAACGTCCGACACGAATAGATAATAAACTGATAACAATTTGATAAGTTTGTTTTTACACTTCGAACAGTATAAAAATGTGAGAAATACTTGTTACGATTCGCACAAATAACGCATTAACGTCTTATGTTTTCCCGTGGGTGAGATAGTAGCTGATATAATTCATATCGAACATAAAATTTGATTTGAATATATGATTTGATTCCTGACCAGGGTAATTGATTTTTCATAAATCTAATGATACCACTTTCGTTTTCATCAAAACCAGCGTCGAGACTCCTTTGAGTGATTTTCGCTATTTAGTTATACTTTTGGATTTGGCCCTGAAGGCCCACTTGTAAAATTCAGCTTGTATATGTATTTAAACGAATTGAAAATCTTCCTGTTGTTTTACGTCGTTTAAAAAATCATAATGTTCTACTGTTGAAAATTTAATGGATTTTTCTTTATCTGTGTAGGGATAAGGTCGGTACTTACCATTGAAACTGGCAGAGGATGCGCCCCACCGTTGGGATAGGGATACGGCGCCATGAGGTAACCCATATTGAAACTGGCTGCTGGATGCGGTTCGAATTTACCTGAAATATAAACATTATGCATTTAAATGGCCATTATAATGCGAACAATACAATTTTAGTTAAAACTACTTGGCCCTCTTTTTTGTTCAATTTATTCATACGCATCCATATTCAAATTCAAGTTTTTATTCAAAACAAGGTCCACTGGAGAACTCTTTTTGAAGATCATACATGTAAATCAAAATTTAAATTTATTTCCTATTCTATGCACACACACCGCTTCGCAACGTGTTATCGCTGGTCAAAGAAGGAAAGACAAGAACTTCCCCAGCAACACGTCTAGTTAAAAAAGAAATTGTGTGTGTGCAGTTCACACGCAGTAGAAGTGAAACTTCAGACAATATACTCACAGATACTTTTTCTCTAACTTTTATTAATATAAATATAATTCCTTTAGCCTACATCTGTCAACATAAGTAAAAAAATTGAATTGTATATGTTTATCTCTTTTTAGTGTCACTTTTTCGTATCATCGATTTTCAAATCACAACGATTCTAAAGCAGTTTCACTACAATTTTTTTTTTCATAATTTTAATTATTTATATACCTCAGGGTCTTTTTTTGCATAAAAAATTGCAACCCCAGGAGCGACGCCAACGCGCTGCCAGCCTATAAGATGGGATGGGATGTAGTAGAAGAGAGGGACCTGGAGAGCATTTTATCACACCAATCGACCCAGCCGTAAGAGCTATCTATAATCAAGTAATGATTTCAGCTGGGCTTTACCACAATCGTAATTATACTATTATGAATTCCGAATGGCTGCTGAACTTTAAATCCCAAAAATGTATTGATATGGTGAGTGCGTACAACGAATCCATATTCCGCCTCCCACGCGGATCATTGTATGCCTACGCAACGTGATAATCTTATGTAGGGGATACTGATTACACGCGCCGATTAGCATTTGTTATCTGTTGTGATTAAATTCATTAATTTCGACAACAAAACTTAGCTGGTGCTTGTTTGTGTTGTGCATGGCGGACTCTGTGGTTGAGCGGGCTAAGCCGTTGCCATCCTATCTCACTGCAACGCAGAGGCTCCGGGTTCGATTCGTGGTATAGTAAATTTCGGGAACATATTTTCTCCGTTATTTACTATGGTCTGGGTGTCTGAATCGGCCCCAGAGCAGTCCGTTGTATATTACCCATAACACAAGCGTAACTTGTTTAATTTGGGGATATACTATATGTATGTTTGTCTGCCGATTATTATTATTAAAGATAAGATATGAAAGGCCTAACCTTTTAATAAAATTTTAGAAAAACTATTTTTCGATGTACATACATACTATCTCGCCAATTTCCTGTTTCATTTGCTAAGATCTAGCACACACCTTTCGCCTTATCTACTTTAATGAATATCTTCATACATGTCTGTCTGAATGGCTTTTTACATGACCTTTTTTCAAAATGTATGTGATTTAAGCTGTTTCTAATCTTCTATATTGTTCACTAGTTTCCTTAACACTGGTAGAAAACCGACATTACTTGTATGGAGTTCACGCCTACTTTTGACCAATAGTACCGAAAATAAATGGATAGTAAGATACTTTATAATACTTTTACAGTAGGTAGACATGTTCATAATTTTATTGTATTAAATGTTGTAAATATATGTAAATAAACTAATTAGACAGTAAGATATATCATAAAAACTCGGTATTGGCTGTTACCATCGTATTACTGTGTATTATCGGTGCTAAACGATGTAACAACAAGAAAAAAAAAATCTGACGTAGCTTTTCTTTAATGGTGATACGCTAAATGTTATCCTACATCAGTATAATTACAATGACCACTGTATTTATTATCTCTTCGTTAATAACTATGTTTGCACTACACATGAAAACCAATATCATTTAGTTTCCAATATAAATTTAAAATATAATACAATAATGCACAGATTAAATTACACTTCTATACAGGAAATTGATTAATCTAATTCTATTATATTAAAATCATAACTAATTTTGAAAGGTGAATAAACTATAGTCAAGTTAAAAAATCGGTCAACACAAAATTGTAGACACACAGTGAAAGTTCCGTATAAAACAAAAAATAGAAGGTAGTTCGATATTTTATATAAACATAGTTATTTTAGGACCTGACTAATAATACCCAATGGAGTAGATATATAAACTTTATTCTCTTCTTCTAAGTAGTTCCCTCTCTGCTCTTGAGGGAGGATCTTGACCTTAATGGCATTGCTCTCCTCCAACGAGATCGGTTTCAGCACGGTGGAGGGCCGAATTCGTAGATATTATGTCCAGCTGGCTAGCAACCTCGTCAATGCATCTCTGTCATGACGGCCTCTGTGGAACCCAGAGACTCCGGGTTCGATTCCTGGTATGGTAAATTTCGAAAACGAACTTTCTGTTATTTACTACGGTCTGGGTGTCTGGGATCGACCCCAGAGTGGTCCATTGTATATTACCCATAACACAAGCGTAACTTATTAGCTTGGGGATATACAATGTGTGTGTGTTGTCTGTCGATTATTATTATTATTATCTCTTTGGAGTCTACCACGAGGTCTCTTGCCTTCAACTTTACCAGTGACCACAAGTCTCTCCATATTGTCTGGGTTCTTTCGGACTATGTGGCCAAAGTACTTCAATATCCGTTATCGGCATACAGCAGATAAACTCTTTACTATATAATATTTTTTTATTATTTAAGCGTATTTTAGGGCCATCGTTTTAATTCCTATTGTTTTAGGAATTTGTCACAAAATAAACTAACTTAAAAAAATACAATTGAAACTAAAAATAAACTTTCTATTCTATTCTAATTTAATAAAGACTAAGTAACAAATAACTGTTTTTTTAATAATAATATTTTTGTATTCAAGATTAAAATTAAATTATAGAATACAACATAATATATAATTTGTATTGAATTATAAAGTACAATATAATGTTTTGCAATTTTACAATTATTTTGAAGTTTTTATTTAGTTTTTTTTGTAAACCTTTTCTATTCTAACTTTTTCCGTAAATACTATACTATTCTGAAGAATAATTTTATTAAAGTTGTTCTATTGTATAATGTTATTGTTGTTATTTGAAATCTAGATCAAAACATATTTACCTAAATATAAAATACTACCTTTTTTTATTTAACAAGACAACAATGATTTATTACTTATTGATATTGTTACGAGCTACAGGACTCGAATTAAAAATGCCGTTGGAACTACTATAGAATTTATTAGAACTGTACAAACACGTATAAAACAAATACAAATAAAACTGGATGCAACCAGTTCACACTGCACGATTCAATACAATTCGACACGCGCAAAGTCCGTCGTCTATATCGCTAATCGAGAGTACTAGAAAACGTCTCACTCGTTTCGTAGTCGTCGCTTGACTGTCCACCCCTCCATTCGGGCATTGTCTTATACTAACTACACAGTACAAAAAAAATTGGCCGCGCGCACTGAGTTTCCGAGAAATAGTAATTTGCACACCTGGTTATCTATTCCGGCAAACGGCCAACAAGTCGAAAACAATGACAATAGGGATTAGTTCGACGCTAATGATGGTCATAAAACAAGTAAGAAAACAATAGCATGTTTTTCTTAATGACAAATTCTAAACATAAAATAATTCCTAAATCCGGGAAGACAATAAACTGCGCCTACGACTGGCAGCTGCGTGTTTATCCTTGACGGCATGTAACAATATATACACAGCATAGAAAACCTCTGGGGTTTATATTAGTGCTATGGGTAACTACGTCCTTAGTATTTAACAATTTTAACCTTAGATTCTTCTGCAAACAAACATTTTGAAGCATATTAAATTTAAAAGTATATTCAGATAGATATTACGGTAGATCCTATATATAACTAGAGTTAATACAATAACGATGTATTTGGATATGCAAAATAATATATAAGGATCCCTAATGTAATCCGTTCGACACTTCGTCAGTAGCCATGGTGCGCAATTACGCGTCTAAATTACTTCACGTCCCTCTATAATTTGATCCCCCCTCCATATTCGTCTAGCCGAGCCGTTATGGTCTCACTACGATTGTTGATGTGTTTACGAATGGAATTGCATCATAGTGATATAGATTTAAAACAACATACAGGTTTTCGCTTCAGGCCCGGTAGACAAATGAAATGTAGGGAATGACATAATACTTATTGTAATGATATGTCATTCCCATACATTTTCAATCTATTCGTTAAGTGCTAATGCCACTTGTCTACAGGGCCTGGCATAGATGGTAAACTTTACACAGCCCCTAAACATACCACCACTGGGTTTGGGCCTGATATTTGTATTGGAGGGTGGAGATAGTATAGTATATAGCACGTGGTAAATATAACAATATGCACATTTGATCAGACAACTGTCTAAGTGGTAAATGCTTTCTGATCAGGTTCGGACCAGTGCCCTTTGAGTTTGGGACTCGTACGCTAAGCACTAAGTTACTATGGCTTTAAAAAAATCATAACATATATAAATATACAAATTATATAAATGTTTATAGATAAATAATGAATATATTGTTACACCTAAGCGCCAAACAAACAAAGACAAATTCCTCGTACAGATTTGTAGAAGCACATTTATTACCCGTCAGCATTTGAATTAATAACATTGAAACTATTGTAATTCTTTTATGATCGTCTTCTTTTGTTTACATATTTATTGGCATACATTTCTACAGAACAGCCTATTGTTGTATTGTAATCATTAGCCAGGTGTTACGGATTTTAAAAGTACAAGCTAATTCAAGGAAATTCGATCCACGTGGACGGGCGGGCATGTTGCACTTGTGCAGGAAAAAACGACGGCCTCATGGAGGGAGGAAGTCAGTCGAGCGAGAACCACGATACAAGCGAGACGTGTGTACTACAGCCGGGAATCTAATAGTAACGGACTTTGCGCGTTTTATTGAATTACGACCTTCTGCATTACGTCTGGACTTGTTGTGTTTGGTTATATTTGTACCTCTGTTATACGTGTTTGCATAGTTCTAATAAACTCTATAATAATTCCAACGGCATTTTAATTCGAGTCTCACAAATCGTAACAATATATAAGTTTAAGTATCATCATATTCCAACGACAGGTAATATTTTATGGTCATTGTTTTAAATGATGGTAGCGATTTTGCTTGTCTGATAGCAACAGGCAGCACGTTCCAAAGCTTTATAGCCTTGACGGTAAAAGAATTTATAGAAAGTTGAATTATGCGTAGGGGTGTAGTAGTTCGTACATTTTCCGGGATAAAAAGTAGCTTGTGTGCTATCCTAGACCATAATCTATGCCAAATATTCAACCAGATACATTCAACCATTCTGGCGTGATCGAGCAACAAACACCCATCAAAACTTTCGCATCTATATAAGTAGTAAGAAAAATATTATAGTTAGAATATCGACGAATTTATAGCCATTGGATAATCTACATAACTATGTAAAAAAAACTCATAAAACACAATTATCAGTTCTACAAAGCATATCAGTCACAAGGACATTAAATCTTGTTTATTCGATGATAAGAAAGATAAGATTTGATCACAATAAATACTTGAATGTACGTAAAACGCCAAATTGTCTAGGAGTTGGTGGCGATCATTATTAGTAAGTTGAACATGGAAGAAAATATAAGAAGGGATGGCGAAATCGCACAAAAAAGTATTTCTTTTTTATTTTATTTTTATTGCGAAGGGAGTTTTCGGCGGGAACTGAAAGGAGATGTTGTGCTGTGCAGTTTTATTTTCTAAAAATGTGTAAAATTACTCTAAAATGAACAAAAGTTGTTGGATATTGATAGTTTTCGACTAGTAATTATGCCTTTTTGTGTGAAAAGTGAACTGTATAGTCAAATCTCGACGATAGGTGACGGTCTCTGTGGTTGAGCGGGCTAAAACTTTGCCGGCGTACCTCACTGCATCGCAGAGGCTCCGGATTCGATTCCTGGTATGGTAAATTTCGAGAACGAATTTTCTGCATTATTTATTATGGGTCTCTAGAATCGGCCCCAGAGTAATATACAACGATATTACCCATAACAGCGTAACTTGTTTAATTTGGGGATATACCATATGTGTGTTTGGCTGCCGATTATTTATTTATGTTTAAATCTGGCCTTTCGAGTTTTCACAAGTTGAATGGCGACAGTTGTAATCTACAATTCAACTGCGCTACCTATACGCAGACTTATACATCAGAATTGGCTGTGTGGACTAAGATTCCCTTGCCTGCCTATGTGGCGAATTATACTGCCTACTCCGGGAGCGTTCACGGCTAATATCCGAACCCACGTCACTGGGATAACATGCGGGCGCCTTAGTCACTAAGCCTACCACGCCACGGTGTAAATTATTTATCGTCCTTAATTAAGAAAAAACTTGTTTAATTTCCCAACGTCAGTCAAAGTGTCAAAATTAAGGATCTTAAAAAACGGATGAGCTCACAAGTTAGTCGCAGTTTTTATTTAATTTCAATATGATAATTAATCATATTGACTCTGAGATTGCTTTCCACGAAATTGTTGCAGCACAAGGTAGTTTCGTGTTATACAAGTCTAGTTTACACACACACACACACACACACACGTATATATATATATATATATCTCTCTCTCTCTCTCTCTGATGTATTTACATTAAAAATGTAATCTGATTAATGTATAGGTACTTTGAAGCTAAGATTAGATATGTAATTACGGTTTACATCTATACAGTCGGTATGGGCATATAATGAGGAGGGATGAAAGTCACGTGACAAAAAGAATGTTAAACTACAAGATGGATGGGTACAAATGTAAGACCAAAAAAATGATGGATGGATTGTGTGAAGGATGATATGATGATTTGTGGTGTGACAGATGTATGTCAGAATAGAGTAGTGTGGAAGGAAAAGACATATTGTGCCGACACCAATTAATTGGGATATGGTGAAAGAAAAGAGAGAGATAAATAAAACTGAAGTGTCTGTTTCTAATGCCAAAAAAAATGCGAAAAATTAGAGGGGATAATTCGGACCAGAAGATGTAATTTTTACAATTTTTGTCTGTCTGTCTGGATGTCCGGCTAATGTTTAAAACGGCTGGACCTATTTTGACGGGACTTTCACTGGCAGATAGCTGATGTCATAAGGAGTAATTTGGGCTACTTGTTTTTAGGGTTCCATGAAATTTTTTTTCACGCGGACAAAGTCGCGGGCACAGCTAGTTCATAATATATTAATAGAATTCAGTTTTTACTGGATAAAATAATATGGTAGTTGACTATCAAATCTACTGAGATACTTTTTATTATCTCACAAAACGCCGAAGCCACCTAGATTTTTTCGGGCATTTCAAATTATGATGTAATTTATATAACAAGTCAAATAACGTATTAATTATAGTTTGAAGAGTAAATAAAATTATTTCTGCCATAATATTTCAGTTATTACAATGGCAGGGTATTTAAACGCTCGCTTTTCTAAATGAACAGTGTTAGAGAATTTATCGTGATATGTGTTAGTTATCCCATTGTAGTAGTATAACTATTGTTCGTTTCAAACCAAAATACATCACCCAACATTACTGACTACATCACTGGTGTAGCGAATAAAATAGTACAGTGTACTTAATCTATTTTTTTAAAGTCTAGGGCAGTGGTCGGTGCCTCTTTTCTAAAATGATTATTCGTTTCTTACAAAAGTTTATAAATAATATTCCGTGCCTGCACGAAAGACTTCGTGAAAGAGCCGCAGCCAAGGAGTCAAAACGACGCAGTATGCTGACTAGGCTAGGGGGTTCCGTGGATATTGTGGGCCATCGTGAACTAGGCGGTCTCCACCCGCAAGCCAGCCGCGAGGGGGCGCGTTGGAGTTTCACATGATCTTTTCAACTCTGTCTTCAGATAGCAACGGAGATGCCGGGTAGGAGGGGCACGCTTCAGTCAAGCGGTGGGCCAATGCCAGTTGCGGTGCGGTGAAAGGTTTGCTTCACGTTCTGTGGCTAAGGGCGAAAGGAGGAACACCAAGAAATTTTAGTGGGTATTACGACAACCCATCTTGGTTGGCGAATCCCACTCTACCGCCGCTGCCATTTTCGAGCAGCGTAGTATCCGTAAATGGATTTCTCCTCGCTAGAAAAAAAGTGTTACTTAACAAACAGAGGTCACTTAAAGCGATCTTTGTTCAATGTATCATCCAATATATCTACATAGTTTGAATTTATAATTAAGAAAAAGTACCTTTTTAATTTTTACTTTTACGGAGCCTCCTCGTCACGCTGTATCACACTATCTGGTTAAACATACACACTCACACAAATAGAGCACCACAGAAACACTTTTCCCTCATTTTTGTTTTCTATAACTGTATGCCAATTTTTTTTAATGATAAATGGATTCTTGTTATTAGACGATGATGCGGTCGAAGTTGGAGCACGCTTACCTAGAAAATACCTATTCTCACGAGATTTGAAGACATCCGGATTGTACTTTTCGCGGAACACGGAATCTGGTAGCGCATTCCACAGCTCTGCTGTACGCAGGAGGAACGTGGAGGCAAAGGTGGTATTTCCGTTATGATACGATGGCGCAGACCAGAGCACCTTGTCGTCCGAAGTTGGAATGGTGTAGGAGGAATCAGTTCGAACAGTTGAACCGCACACTCTCCGAATGAATCCTGTACTTTAGTTACAGTTTACTTTAGTACTTTATGAACAGCGCCTATTATATTAATATAGGAGTTTTCGGCGGGAACTGAAAGGAGATGTGCTGTGTAGTTTTATTTTCTAAAAATGTGTGAAATTACTCTAAAATGAACAATAGTTGTAGGATATTGATAGTTTTTGAGTAGTAATTATGTGTTTTGTGAGAAATGTGAACTGTATAGTCAAATGTGGCCTTTTGAGTTGTCACAAGAACTCCGTTGAATGGCACCAGCTAATAACCCATAGTTCAGCTGTGCTACACATAGGCTTAAGAAAATGAAGAAACTACATTATAATCTAAGATCTGGCTTAGAGGCCTAGCTGCCAAGCCATAAACCTAAATAAATAAATAATAATACAGTTTATTTTAATTACTTAAATAATTTTGTATCCCACTATGTGGTAGAATGTACATCTACAATTTTATAACATCTGTATAAACTACATTCTTACAAATAAAAATATTGATATTTTTAGAAGACTTGCTCTCACTACGCATCCGACCACACGAGCATTAGTTTGGCTAACGAAAGTAGATACTCGAAAATTCACAAACTTGTACATGGCAATGCTAATACAAATGTATTGACATTTGTCAGTTCACCAAAACATTGTCATCATAGTTGTCTTTTTGTTATTTTGGTGTAATTATGGTTTAGCATGTACGAGCTTAAAACATGAATAAAACCATTAAGAGTGAAATGTGGAAATTATTGTTTTACATTATTTATAGTATAACATATAATTCTAACTCTATGGCATTGTTTCTAAACGATTTTTATGTCGCGACCCACGAAAAAACCAAAAAGCTAAGTAAAAAATCTTGCGACTCTTTCACTGCAAAATTATAATATTTTAATTAATAGTTTTATTTATACGTTGGTTTGTATATATGTCATATTTAGTAACAAACTGTAACCCTCTTTAATAACAAACGCGATCCCTAGAAGGGTCGCGACCCCAGGTTGAGAAATTATGGTCTATAATAATGCGAAGTTGTCATTTTGATATTTTTTAAATTTGCCGCGCTCTTTCAGTACGATAATAAAATAGCAAAGTAACAGATCGGCCTTTAAATTCCCTCCAAGTCCTCTTGAATACAATTCGAATCGGAAAGTAATAACTCGTTCCGGGAACACCGTTCACGGTGGGCCGTGGGTCACCCCACCAAATATTGACACAGCCAAGCTCAAACGCCGTGTAATATGTAATAACCACAATTGTACACTTTACACTCGTGTTCTGAAGTTTAGTTATCGGCTATCGTACATATTTCTCGCTACCGGGTTTAAGTTATTTGGTTTTGTAGGGCGTGTGTATGAAATATTTTGATGAGAGAAAATGTTTAAAATATTTTATTTATATTTTAGTAAAAAAATATAAAATAAAATTTAGGATATATATATAAATTAATAACTTTTTAAAATATTTAAATAATTTAAATTTAAAAAATTATAACTTATATATATATATATATATATATATATATATATATATATATATATATATATATATATAATATCCTATTAATAGTAATCTCTTTAGATTAGATTGTAATGATAAAGTGGTAGATTTACAAATCCCACATGAAAAAGGAAATGTTTGCTATATTAATATAGCATATTGGTCAAGTGTGTGGTAGTCTACGCACAATCAAAGGTTCTGTAAAGGTGGCCAATGTCCAGGCTTTTCGGCATTTGGCTACAAAACCTTAAAAAAGTATTTAGTCGAAAAGTACTTAACGGATCTTGTTCTTAGAATCGTTGATTTGAAACTCGATGAAACGAAAAAGCGAAACGAAATTTATAACAAGTTTAATGATAATAAGGTATCCCACGGAAAGTATCCTTCTATAATGTTAATTATAATAATAATATTAATCAATAATATATTATATTATTCGTAGCCTCCTCACTCTAGTCTACTAAACGTTGTAGATATAATTATGTTCGCCTGTATATATTCTGAAATTTCCATTCTACTGCGTATGAACTGCACACACACACACACATATATATATTTTTCTGATAATACACTCCTTGATCCAAATCAAATAATACGATAAAAGTGTACGGGACGAGACTTCAGCGTCCAAACTACATTTTGTATTTTGAACGCCGAAGCCTTCCCGACTAGGTAGGTATTTATATATAGTACAAAGGTGGCTATTAAATATTAAACATAGGTGTTCGGCTGCCTCATTAAAAATATGAAATACGACTCGACATTCCTTTTATTGTCAAATAAAACTATACAAATCAGATTCATAGTTGAATCACGGGTCAAGTTGAGAAAAAAAAGCGCTATAAAAAACCACTACCTGTGTGGGTTCGATTCTTTCACGGTGCTTGTTTGCGGTTACTACAAATTATACAGTGCCGATGTGGATTTGTTTGGGAAAGAAATAAAAATGTTATATTTTTTTATTCTGGCAATATAGGCAAATGAGATCTTACATTCACATTCTGTCAGGGATTTTATGGAACTCGTTAACCGGCGAATATTCGGAATAAAAATCTATCCGAAACCTTAAACGGATCAGATATAAAAGATTCGGATAATTTCGAATAGAGATGTACTTTATTTCTTATTATTATTAGAGGAATTTACACAGTAAATGTGACACGTTTTTTCTCGTCGTGACCTTACGTAAGAACTATCCGAAACTATCAGGTAATCCGAAATAATATCATATCCGTAACTGAAACCGGTATAATATTATACCGGTTTATATGGATATATGAATAATCATATATCCGTATCCATGTCCAGAACTAAAATGTCATATTTTTAAAATCTCTAATTTCTGTCTTCTATGCTGGATGATCACTATGATGATTTCTACAGCAAGGAAGTATACACAAATCAGTTTGAAGACGTATTTGCGTTTTTATATAGCATGTATACTGTATAATTGTATACTGTATAGTTGTATACAGACAGTTACTAAAACTGGAATAATATATAGATAGATATATAACACTTTATTGCTCACCAAATATACAATTTCAAAAATGCACAATTACAATATTGTCATGGTAGAAACAATAGGCGGCCTTATCGCTTAAAACAATCTCTTCCAGGCAACCTAACTTAAGGAATTGTTTAACCTAATCTGGCGATGTAGGTGGTTCAGATTGTTAGGTATATCATAAATAAACAGACTTAAATTCTTTTTGTTACTATTAATTGTATATTTTAATTTTAGGTAGCCGTTTTATGACAGTCGCTCAGTTCTCACACAATAATATTATATAATAATAATAATCGGCAGACAAACACACATATTGTATATCCCCAAATTAAGCAAGTTACTTACGCTTGTGTTATGGATAATATACAACGGACTACTCTGGGGCCGATCCCAGATACGCGGACCATAGCAAATAACTCCGTTATAATACGTTTCCGAAATTTACCATACCAGGGATCAAACCCGGAGCCTCTGTGTTGCAGTGAGGTAGGCCGGCAAAGGTTTAGCCCGCTCAACCATAGAGGCGGTCATGCACAACACAAACAAACACCAGCTAAGTTTTGCTGTCGAAATTAATGAATTTAATCACAACAGATAACATATTTTATAAATTAAATACATACAAATATATATATAGGCGATAATACAGTTCGCACTTCAGTAACTTCTCTGCTATTCTCTCATTTGGCATCTTGCGACAATCGCTTAAACTCTTGATGCGCCAGATATATTGTGGGAAAATAGGTAAATAATAAAAAATATTTATACAAAAAAAAAAAGAAGACAGGTGGTCTTAGTTAATGACTTAGGAAGAGGATATTAAAAAAAAATTCAATAATGTATATTCTAAAAAAGGTATTAATTGAAATGTTATTAATCCTGTGGTCACAGAATAACTTGGACTTCGCAAAGTATCTATAAAATTATATGTCAGAAATGTTCAACTTGTTTTATTTTTTATTACATTTTACTAGTGTATATTATATACAGCCCGAAAGTATATTCCTTGGTACAGCGCAGCGGAAACAATAAATTTGTTTTTTATATTGAAATTTATAACATAAAATTTACTAGTAATTTGCATTTGAATTGTAAATTCTCACGGGAATGGATCTAAATCTATCACTTTAATAATCATTACGATACTGTTTTTGTAAAAAAAAACTAATACAATATGCTCTCAATAAAATTTAGAAGTGTTATTAATGATATTGATGAAGTATTACAAAAATAATCAGATTTAAATAAATATCTAATTTATTTGTTTTGTATATTATTTATTATGTAGTTTAGTTTATAATTTAGTTTTATTTGGAATATCTGTCATCTAGATGACTTCTTATTATGGAAAACCAGCGTAGATTCGTAATTTAATTTTATCATGTATTTTAAAGGTTGTACAAGTCTGATTTTAAATTAGTGTGTGATTTAATGAAAGTAACATAGATTTTCTGTATGTAAGATATAATGTATAGTTGGTAATTCTAGTCTCCTGGGCTTTGATATCAATGAATGTGCATGGCAAAATTTAGCTCGACTCAAAAACAATTATTGCCCAACAATGACTCTCTATTTTAATATATTATTATACATTTTTGACAATAAACCTGCACAGCATAATATCACACTACAAATACCCGTTTATGAAAAAAAATATTCGTTGTGTCATGCGACCTAAAAGCTTCGTAATAATACAATTTCTAAACGTAGGAACGCAAAACAACTGCTTACACTAAAACGGACTTGAGGGTGTTTTTTAATTATGACAAGAAAAATTGACATTTCAAAATTAACATATTTTATTGTGATTTGTACCCGTAAGTAAGCCTAATAGTTTTTAACAAAAGTACTGCAACAACGAAGGTATTTTTCTCCTGCACTTTCACACACAGACATATAGACTGCAATTTTATATACATACATCTAAACGAAATCATAATATCATCATACTTCTCCTAAAAAGGTCACATCAACATTCCGATATCGAGATTAAATGGAAACCAAAAAAGCATTATTTAATTTCACACTTTTAATTTAAAAATGAAAAACAAGTTTTTGTAACAATGATTGATGATCGCAGCCGAGAATGGAAGCCTTATTCTCTATACCCACGTTCAAGTGACGCCTTTTACACGCGACTCGAAACACGTATCGATTTTATTGGGGAAGTAATTTGGTCCCCATAAACAAGCCTTAGGCCAGCGATGCAATTGCCGAAAGTGCGGCGCTGAAAGTTCAGATCAATACGCTCACAGTGTTTTTTAAGTAACAACACATCAGCTGAAATTACTATGTAATGTCGAACCTTTCGTCTAGCGGTTGTCTACGTGAGATCGCAAAAATATAAACTTTTTTAAAACTAAACTAAAAAACCTTTTATTAAAATAAATATAAATTGATAAACCGCAACATTTAACGAAGACTGCACAGCACCACATTAGTGTTAAGATATAAAGTATTAGTTAATAATTATTTTTAATCTCAATGTAAGTGAACTAAATGTTCTTATGGGAAATAAAGTTCTTAAACCGTAAACCTAATGTATTGTTACGAGTTTAGCGGGACTCGAATTAAAATGCTGTTGGAATTATTATAGAGTTTATTAGCACTATACAAACACGTATAACACAGGTACAAATTTAACCGAACACAACAAGTCCAAACGTAATGCAGAAGGTCGTAATGCAATAAAACGCGCAAAGTCCGTCACTATTAGATTCCCGATTGTAGTACGCACGTCTCGCTTTGAGCGTGGTTCTCGCTCGACTGCCGCCTCTCTCCATCAGGCCATCGTTTTATACTGCACAAATGCAAATATGGGCATATTTGCATTTGTGCCCGGTAAGCGTCGACGTAATTTCCTAGAAATCGTAATCCGCACACCTGGCTAATGATGCCTGCAAGCGACCATAAATGAGTACAATAGGCTGTTCTTCACAATAACCAATAAATAAGTGAATTAAAGAAGACAATCATAAAATAATTACAATTAGTTCAAATGCCGACAGGTAATAAAATATGTTTTTACAGATATGCAGGTGGATTTTGTTTTTGTCGGAACTTAAGTTGTAACAGTATTTTGAATAGCAATCAAAACATCAACATACTTGAACCACTTTATGTACATGCTCCGATATTTTCAGGTATCTAAAAGTAAATAATTTCATCTCTTCAATATTTAAATTTTATAAGTGTTGGTGGTAATAAACACTGTTAAAATTTAAATATTTTAAAGGAATAGGGAGATTTATATAATACAATAAGATGTTTGGGTAAAAGTTTCTTATTGTACTATTTTCCATCGCGTAACGCGCTGAACTGCACGCCGCGTAATTCCAACAGTTCGGTGTGTCATGCCAACCAAATACTAAGACCGATCATTCAGTAGCCGAAGTGCCGGCGCCGTTCCTCCAGCAGATGTCATTACACTTTAAAGCTCCTTTTACGAAGGTTCGCGAGTCAAGTTGCGCGTTAGCTATGTTTATCTGAGGCTGGTGTGCATAAACATTTAACCCATGGTTAAAATAAAATCATCGCTAAAATGATATGCCTAAACAGTGATTATTTCATTTTAGCCGTTGGTTAAATGTCTATGCACACCAGCATGAATAGAAATGCATGCCGGTGTCACCAGCCCTTTACAATGTAAAGCTTACGGGGCACCTAAATATAGTTCGCTATCTCGCTCGCACATTACCACACTTATATATAAAATTGACATAATTTACTTATGACAAATCCCATCACTCACAAATCTCAACATTAAAATTACAAATGTTTCACATAAATTTGATTCTGACTTCATGTACATTTTTTTTTTATAAAAATCAATTCTTGTAAAAAATATATTATACGAAACCTTCTCTGAAACAAAATACCTTTTTTCTAAAACATTCGTAATGTTATTATTGAGATCTGTGTAATACAATGTTGTAAGTAAATTCTGTCAAACCTTCAAAAACCTAGCTTGTTAAGGGCGGGTCACATTGTCGTTCGGGAAATTAAATTATATACCCAAATTGCTATAATTACGACTAAATTAAAATACTCTGATTTTAATATATGCCACATATGGATTCTTAAGCGATATTAAAAAGTACGCATACGTATATAAAAAAATCAATTCTTGTAAACAAAATTATACGAAACCTTGTCCGTAACGAAATGACTTTTTTTTTAAACATTCGTAATATTATTGTTGAGATTTGTGTAATACAATGTCGTAAGTAAATTCTGTCAATACTCAAAAATGGGGTAATGCGCGAGTGAGATAGTAAGCTCCGTTTAGGTAGCTCCTTAAGGGCGGGTCACATTATCGTTTGGGAAATTAATGTTTAATAACCAAATTGTTATAATTACGACTAAATGAAAGTGCAATATACACATGACCACATATATATATATATATATATATATATATATATAAATATATATATATATATATATATATATATATATATATATATCTCACCAGCTTTTTCCCGCGGCTTCGCTTGCGTTAATATTATAACAAACGGCAACCATAAATTTTTCCGGGATAAAAAGTAGCCTGTGTAATTCGTTCAGCTGTTCTGACGTGAGTGACTAACAAACAGCTATCCAAACTTTCGCATTTATATTATTAGTATAGTTTATATAGTATGTAGAAATTTAATAGATCATGAAAAACCGAAGATTTTCCTTAATATATTTTATTGATGGCAAGATATTTAGTTCGGTACTGTGAAAATTCTGTAACCCTGTTACTTTTAAAATTTCAACTAGAAAATGGAAAATTATTTTGAACGAGATGCGTTGAACAGTTTTTGAGATATGGTGTTGGTTTTAATTAACCATTTTTATAATTCCATAGCCAAATATGAACAATGGACGCTGGTCTCTTCTATGGAACCCTTATTGCGTGAATTGTTACGCACTTGCAAGATTTCAAATACAGGCTATTTTTTCGAGGTCATTATTTCATTAAGCTTAAATATAAGTCACTCTGAGTGTGGCAATAAGTAACATGTGTAAAAAAATCATTCATCCAACGAGACCCTAATTATGTAAACATATCAAATAGCAATTAGACATTGGATATGATGACAGGATGGGCTTCACAGGTTGTATGTAGGTATGTGTATAAAGAGAGAGCCGGATCTATAGACGAAAAAAGAAACAAGGATAGTAAATATTATCTGGAATATTCGATTGTGAAAATATTGTTACGAGTTGCATGACTGGAATTAAAATGCCGTTTGGAATTACTATAGAATTTATTAGAACTATACAAACACGTATAACACAGGTACAAATATAACTGGACACAACCAGTAGAAACGTAATAAACGATTCAATAACACGCGTAAAGTCCGTCATTATACGTTATCTAATGTCATACGTCTTGTCCACCATCGCTAGACTCCGAATTTTGGGCCATTGCTATATCCTGCATTGATACAATATGGCTGCCCGCCCGCGTAGATCGAATTTCTTAGAATTCGTAATATACTACATCGGATCACTTTGGGGCCGATCCCAGACACCCACACCATAGTAAATAACAGAAAGTTCGTTTCCAAAATTTACCACATCAGGAATCGAACTCTAACACAGAGGCCGTCTATAGTTTATAGTTGTAAGTTAGATAGTTAATATACAATTACAAAGGTGTCAAGTGTGTCCCCCTCTTTAAGGTTGGAAATATAAAGTTAAATTTTTTTCATGAATTCAAGATTGTATTCAGACCAGTACATATCTAGGACGTCTTTCCCCATCCAGTCCCTACTGTCAACTTCGCGCAGTTCTTTAGCCTACCAGGCCAAAGCCGTTTTTTTAAATTGGGATCATTATCATCATCCGAGGATTAAATCCTGGTTGCGTTCGGAGCGATCGCTCCGACGTCCAGGGTCCGCTTTCCTACTTTTCTTCTCCAATTCGCGCGGTCTTCAGCATCCCCCGTTTAAAGACCACTGGTACGCATGTCATCTTTCACAACGTCAACATAATAATTCTTGGGCCTTGTCTTTTTAAAATTAGGAGAGCAGAGTTAAAAAGAATATGTGGGTAACAAATGTCTAGCCATGCCGCCTCCGCCAGGACTCGGTCGAAGGGGAAGGCCCAAGAAATGTAGGCTTGATGTTGTGAAGGATGACATGCGTACCAATGGTCTCAAAACGGGGGATGCTGAAGACCGCGCGAAGTGGAGTAGAAAAAGTAGAAATGCGGTCCCTAGGCGTCGGAGTGAACGCTCCGATCGCAACCGGGAATTAACACTCGGATGATGATGATGATGATGAGTTAAAAAGAATATTTTTTCAGCCATAATACCATATTTCCTGAACAATAACTTCTATCTAGGAACATTAAGAGAAAATAGATTTACTTTCACATTTACTTTTAAATTAGTATGTATAGATATGATAAAATAGAAACACTAAATATATTGAAATCATTATGCAACAACGAATATAAGATTAAAGTCAAACTTCACGAGTCCTTATAAAAACACGATAGCAAAAAATCTTGTAAATATTGTCATCCGACAGGGTGACTAATTCAATTCAACCAAGAAACTACTTAGTCAAACACCACAGCGTGGCCTATACATTACGTCACTTGCCTTCGCTTCGAGGTTCGAGGCAGGGTCGTGGCGAGCCGATCAGATTAGGAACCGAAACCGGTTTTCTCGAAACCATCCCGATAAAAAAAGAAAAAACAACAACTCTAATAACAACAAATAACGAGACGGCCGTCCCGTTTCGGTTAGTGTGGACCTTACGTCGATAAAAATGAGATGATTTTATCGATTTAATTGATATTTGAAAATGGAATCCTGTGATTATGTAATCTTAATTATTATTGTGTTATATTATCGATATGTGCGTTATCGTTGTGGGCAAAGATTTTGTTATGAGTGAAATTTAAATAAAAATTTAGTAGCGTTAAATTTAAAGAACAAAGATATTTAAATGACAAGCTATCAGTTGTAATTACGGCGACGACGATAGGTGTTAATTAATACTTATGTTAAATTTATTTGTGAACTCAAGATTATTCCGGCAGTAAAATAAAGAACCCAATTTAATGTTCGGATAGAAAATAAAGATTTACAAAGTTACAAATATAAGCTAGACATAAGACGCATAAACAGAAATATGTACAGAATTATATAAATATACATTTAAAATAAAACTAGGAAGAAAGGAAATAGGAATTGTAAGAAAAGGTAGTGTAAAAATAAGGATACTCACATAGTCAGACTATAATAATACCATAAAATATAATTTAAAAAAAAAAGAAATTCAAAATATAAGGCACGAAAAGCTGTGCCCTCAGAGATGGACCAGGGGTAGTAAAATACCCACGATTGTTGAAATATTAAAAAAAAACTTATACAAAACGGAAAATCTTAAAACAATCGATTGTATATATTTATATTTTTTAAATATTTGCATCATAACATGCTATTAAGTAATAACAAAATTAGATTATTGTTGTAATAACCATCAAATCAGTTGTCACTTGTTAGATGGATGTGTTATCGTATGTAAAAGAGATAAAAATGTTTTTACATATTATATGTCATTTGAGTTTACATTCTTTAAAAGTACATGGACGATTCATAAAATGCAATGATGCAACTTAGGATATTTACAGGGAAATACAGCAAGCATGTCTCGAACTTGCAGTGTGATTTGAGAAACAGCTACTTGCAATGTGTTTTCCACAATTGACCAGTGCAAAATTTTAAAGTACAGTATCTTCTTTTATTTTTAATATACTTTATAATTTTAAGATAAACGCTTTTGAGTTAATTAATAAAAAATCTTATTCTTCTTTAAGAGTATATTAAAGTCAAAATCTACACGTATAGTTTTTAATCATAAATGAATTCGCTCTACGTATACATCGTAAATGAACGTTTTAACTAAATACTTTTATTACTCTATCAGTGTGTATTTTCTTTTAAGTCTATCAAACAAAATTATTAACAGTAATAAAATGTCAATAAAAAGCTATCATACACGAGCAATCTCAATAAATATTTTATCGATCATTTCCCATCACTAACTAGGGGTGGGCGAGATGAAATTATACGAAAATATTGTAACGATAGTGACAGATGATTATAAGCTGGCGATAAAACATACATAATTCGAAGTTAATGGCCTGCGGGGCAAGGTTTTAATGCACCAATAATTCAGTTCATTTATCGACACTGTGCTGTACCAACATTGTTTTAGATTAATAAACTAGCGAAGTACTAAAGAACAGATTTATTTTTTCTTCTCTTCTTAATTGTCAAAACAAAGCCGACTTCAAAAGTAAATAAAAGCTAAAAATAAAAAAAAATTTTACATCTCGTAGTCGGTGCAAAGTAAAACATAAAAATTATTATATCTTACAATTTTTAGTTGTTATTTTATGTTTTACTTGTTACCGATTTCAATATGCAATATATTATTTTTTTGCTTTTTAGTTACTTCTGATGTCGGTCTTGTTTTTTGGTAAAAAAATATTTTCTACCTTTCTGCGATACAAATGCTTGAACAGCTTCAGAAAAAAAAGTCAATTTCCTTGGGGTCCACTCATCAGATCCCGGCTTGAGACGATGGGACTACCTCAGGACTATATATACTCTTTGCAATAAAAATAAATAGAAATTCGGTCCCCAATTGACGGCGAAATCGCGTAATAAACATAAAAAACATACAATCCAATTGAGAACCTCCTCCTTTCTAAAGTCTGTTAAAAATATACTAATGTTAAAAGAATAGCGAGCGTAGGACAAGCAGTTCGTTCATTGCATTTCGTCGTAGTCAGAGATTTCATATGCGATATTACGGAACACAAAATTAGTGATATCCAGCGAAAGCGTTGCGCTTCATTGCGTACTCACTTTAACTGTCATTAAAAATATGCGTAACAGTTAGATATCAGGTTATTACTGACTTATTCCCAACTGTAACAGCGTTATAGTAGTAGTACTCAGAAAATGAAGAACAGTAACAAATAATGCAATTTCCAGCAAGCAACAGCGGTGACAAGTTTCCAACAGACTGGTCAAGTAAGTGACACCTTAATATTTTTTTTACCGACGGATCATCTAATGGGAAGTATTAACCGTCGCCTATAGATATTTGCATCACCAGGGGCGAAGCCAACACGTTGCCCGCCTTAAGGATGGGATAAAGGAGATGGAATAGGAGAGGTGAGATAGGGAAGGATCAAGATAAGAAGGATTGGATAGAGAGATAGGATAGGAAAATGGAATAGGGGGACGAGGAAGTGGGCTATTGGAACTCTCACTCATCGCACAAAACACGATTATCTCAAGACTGTCTCACATCGATATTCTGTGAGAGCATGAAACAGTCGCCGGCCCCAAGAGCTGTTATCAAGTGATAACTCCAGCGTGGATCTACCACGGCATATAAGGCAAATCTTAACTTAGCTCACCAACTGTTATCGGTGATGAATTTCTATTAGATAAATCACACAGATATTCATATTTGCCTATCATGGTAACAGAATTAAGTGTGGTTTAATCATTTTCATCTGTATAATTAATCTTATTTCGTATCGTAAATTCTGAATAAATATGTAATAAAAATAATTTAAATGAAAATTTATCGTTAATTCTTAAGACGTTAATTCCACTTCACTAAAGTGAGCGATTTATCGCAAGGCAATCGATTATCGGTTACTGGGTAGTGTTGGAACAGAGATTTTGGGAATCGATTAAAAGAGAACAGCTCGCAATGTTAAATTTACAATACATTGACTCGATTTATATTCAACTATTATAAAGTGTACATTAAGGAATCGTGAATATGAGTTCAGAGTCAGCACGTGGTAAGAGTAACAAAGCAATTTAGGTTAGAAAATTTTCTTAAAAACACTATTTTTATATACACTGATTTAGGGACGCAGTTCAGAGGGTGGGCTTTGCTTTGCACTCTAATTTAGAACACGTACTGTGAACAGCGCCAATATGCCATGCTCTAAGTGATGTGTTTATATACTTGCGCTGCACATTTCCCTAGCCATTTTTTACTTGCTGCCGCGGAAGTGGGCATTTACCACTTGAAGCGGTGCATATTCTCTGGCCAAGTGCCGAGCCCTCGTCTTTGCTGTGCGACGCAGATAGGCGTATTAACCACTAAACTATCATAGCTCTCATGATTAATTCAAATCGATAAAAAAATGGTTAAAATGTAAAATGAAAATATTTACTTACCAAAAACTGGACTTAGATCCGATTTCACCGATAACTTTCCAGAGTAAGGTTCTCCTGATTTTTCCTGTAACAAACAATAAGCGAAAATTAGAAATTAATAACAAATTCAACTGTTTTTATTCCAAATAAGTTCCACTGGAGAACACTTTTTGAAGGTCACACATATAAGCCAAAATTTAATTTTACTTCCTATTCTATGTAGTACACCACTTCGCACGTGTTATTGTTGTTAAGGAGAAGAAGCGGCAAGAAACTCCCCAGCAACACGTCTAGCTAAAAATTGTTTTTCTTTATATTTCTTATTCTATTTATATCTCCAGTTCTTTTTTTATAAGTTTTATATAGAAGTATGTTACAGAATTGCTTTTCGAAGAATTAATGGAGTTGCAGCAAACAGTGCATGCTCAGTAAAACAAAGACACAGTAAGGGGAAAGAAGAATATTATTATAGTTATAATAATGACGAGACGTACTAAAAGTTTATACTGCAACATATCTCCATAAATTTCTTGCATGTTTGGCAAAATTAAAACGCTATGCAGACGATTGTATAAGAGGCTGGAGCGAGCTGCTATGTAAATTGAGTTTTATCATTTAAACATTCTTCAATAGCGTAATGTCCCTTTTTAAGCAAGATACTTCCTTCCACTAAATTTAAAACCAAATTAAAATTTGGTTTTAAATTTAGTGGAAAGCAGATCTAACATTTCATTCGGTATCTTATTGAAGAAGCATATACCAACCCCCAAGAAAGAGGACCATACTTTTTGTAATCTAAAAGATGGCAATATCAGTCTATTACAATACCTGGTGTTGAAATTGTGAACATCCTTATACTGCTTATTAATTAATAAATTAAATGTATAGCTATCATAATTATGAACAGGACTTTGGTAGGAGATAAAGGGCTGGTCTCAGTGAACGCTGCGTCAAACAAATAGTTGGGATATTCTGTATAAGCAACGCACAGACCAGAAAGTAATGGAGTAAATTGCAGGAGGCCTATATCCGATATGGCCTTAAAAATAATATAATAGGTTGGGGAAAAAGTCTTTTCGCATATAGTAGGTATGAACTTGCAATAAGATCTCTTTGGCTATACTATTTGTATCTTGCTGGTTTTGGTATCACCAAAAAGTTTTAATTTTAAAGAAGACAATTCCAAATTCAAATTAGGAAAATGGGTGATTTTCATTTGTTTTTCTTATTATTAAAATGAGTGAATCTAATGAAGAAATTCGATACATTTTAAAATTTGACTACAAAAAAGGTAAAAATGCAACACAAGCCGCAAAAAAAATTGTGATGTTTATGGACCTAATGCAGTATCCGTGAGAGTAGCGCAAATTTGGTTTAAGCGTTTTCAATCCGGAACTTTTGATATCAAAGATGCACGTCCCTCTGGTCGCCCTGTTACGGACAAAATTGATGCCATTTTTGAAAAAGTGGAGCAAGATCGGCGTATTAGTAGTTACGATGTAGCTGGAGAACTGGGTATTGACCACAAAACGGCTTTGGTGCATTTGAAAAAAGCTGGGTACACAAAAAAACTCGATATTTGGGTGCCTCATGAGCTCACTGAAAGAAACCTAATGAACCGTGTACTCATTTGTGATTCTTTATTACGACGTAATGAAACCGAACCATTTTTGAAGAAGCTGATAACTGGTGATGAAAAGTGGATCACGTACGACAAGAACGTGCGAAAAAGATCGTGGTCAAAGGCTGGTCAGGCTTCATAGACTATGGCGAAACCCGGGTTAACTCGCAACAAGGTGATGCTGTGTGTATGGTGGGATTGGAAGGGCATTATTCATTATGAGCTGTTACCGCCAGGCAGGACCATCGATTCTGAACTGTACTGCGAACAACTGATGAGATTAAATCAAAAAGTTGAGAGAAAGCAGCCGGAATTAATCAACAGAAGGGGTGTGGTTTTTCACCATGATGACGCTAGACCTCACACATCTTTAGACACTCAGTAAAAATTACGATAGTTTGGCTGGGAGATGTTAATGCATCCGCCGTATAGTCCTGACCTTGCACCTTCAGATTTTCACCTGTTTCGGTCTCTGGAGAATTCCTTAGGCAGTGTCAGGTTAACATCACGAGTGGACTGCCAAAACCACTTGTCGCAGTTTTTTATCAGAAGCCCCCAAAATGTTTATAGCAATGGGATCACGTCCCTACCTACAAGATGGCAAAAAGTTATCCAATAAAATGACACCTACATACTTTAGTCAAAAATAAATAAACTTTATAAAAAAACCTTTTAAATTTTTATATAAAATGCGAAGAAACTTTTTCCCCAACCTTATATTATAATCATCTTTTAAGGAGTCAAGATAATTTTTATATAATTTATTATTGTATAACAAATGTACAGCAAACGAGTTTTAGTAATCATTTCATTAAATTATATATGAGTCAAGATATATTAAAAAAAACTGTAATAAGGATTATTTTAAGACGTCATTATTTTTATCACGGTATTATGCAGATGTTAACACCATACACGCTACCAAATGATGCATTAAACAATCGCTTAAACTACCAAATTATTCACTTCGATATATTTATTTATACTCTATTACCCTTATATGAGATAACAAACTGATATTTCCGCTTGCATTAGCTCTAAGACGGTGGTATCTATTACCGGGGCAATAGACCGATGATATCGAAACACCTTAGCTCCATTGGTTGGGGGAATATTCTCTCATTGATCGATAAAATGTTTATTTTATCAAATATCGAACAATAGATACTATGAAGAAAATAAAAGAGAACACGTTTTAATAATGGTGACCTGCTTTCCATGGGGCTAGGCAGAGACGATGTATCTCCACTTGCGACAATCCTGATAAACAACTTTCACCTCATCTACTATCATTAATCTCTTCATACATGCACGTTTATTGGAGGTGATTTTTGCCTGACCTTTCTTTAACACTTTTGCTATATGATCGTCGTGTATAAGTCGCAGTCAAATCTTGAAAATTTTCGGTAACTATATACACTGTAAACAACAACAAGCAACGTAAACTTAGGTCTGGATGAGAATAGCGGGCGATGCTTTTATATGAGTCCATTTTTTAATGGAAACTTGATTGATATATGATTAATTTTGTGTTTTATATTTAAGAATATTAATTATTGTATGTTTCACAAATAAATTAAATAAATGAGAATATAAATTCTGAAATTGCAGACTATTTTTTCAGTTGTAGGTATTTAGGTTCAAATATTATTTATTTACATTATACTTGTAGGTATAAGTACATTTTACAAAAATGATATTGTAAAAATGCTATGTTATATTTTAAAAAATTCGCTAAGTTTACAAATTCAAAAACTGTTACTAATTTTCTCTCATGTGTTTGAAATTTGCAACTGACCAGATGCAACAGAATTTATGACTAGACCAAGTAAATACATAAAGGCTTGTTGATTTTGTTTTAACATTTTGATTAAATATGATATTAAAAATAAACTTTTTAAGAATATCAAATATTTGACTAATTTAAAGCGTCAAGTTAAGCTTTTTTATTTTGTTCAATCATCGAAAACCATTCGGCCTTTACAATAAATATCGAACATTGTCGTTAATAGTGTATCTAATCACTGACTAGGGGATCGTAATTGGATCGGTCCGAATCAGTTTACCCCACTTCAACGTGTTTACCCCCAAAATAATGGTAACACCGATTTTCCCAATCGTTGTAATTTACTTAGATTAATTGATTCATGTAACTCTTAACGATCGATAACGACTTAGGTTCAATTGGACGTAATCATAGAAATCGAAATCATAGTTTATTTTTAAATACCTTCCCTGAAATAGACAGAGGGTTATATATGTATATTTTTATAGAATACTTACTTCTGCACACTTCGCTGGGCGTCAATAAAAAAATATATTAATTACAATTTATAGACTATGTCACTGAGGAATAATATAGCTTTCTACTAGTGAAGGAATTTAGAAAATCGGTTCAGTAGTTCAAGAGATTACATCCTAATAAAACAAACTCACAAACCTGACTCTACAATATTAATATATATATATATACCCACATATACTACACGTGTGTATGCCTACCGCCAACTATTTCATTTTAATTATCTAGTTTTAATTTCTGTTTATGGTTATTATTAGGTTGGGGAAAAAGTTTCTTCGCATTTTATATAAAAATTCAAAAGGTTTTTTTTATAAAGTTTATTTACATTTGACTAAAGTATGTAGGTGCCATTTTGTTGGATAAATTTTTGCCATCTTGTAGGTAGGGACGTGATCCCATTGCTATAGAAATTTTGGGGCTTCTGATCAAAAAACTGCGGCAAATAGTTTTGGCAGTCCTCTCGTGATGTTAACCTGACACTGCCTAAGGAATTCTGCAGTGACCGAAACAGGTGAAAATCTGAAGGTGCAAGCTCAGGCAAACTCTCGTAATTTTTGCTGAGCGACTAAAGATGTGTGAGGTCTAGCGTTATAATGGTGAAAAACCACACCCCTTCTGTTGATTAATTCCGGCCGCTTTCTCTCAACTTTTTGCTTTAACCTCAACAGTTGTTCGCAGTTCAGTTCAGAATCGATGGTCCTGCCTGGCGGTAACAGCTCATAATGAATAATGCCCTTCCAATCCCACCATACACACAGCATCACCTTGTTGCGAGTTAACCCGGGTTTCGCCACAGTCTATGAAGCCTGACCGGCCTTTGACCACGATCTTTTTCGCACGTTCTTGTCGTACGTGATCCACTTTCCATCACCAGTTATCAGCTTCTTCATAAATGGTTCGGTTTCATTACGTCGTAATAAAGAATCACAAATGAGTACACGGTTCATTAGGTTTCTCTCAGTGAGTTCATGAGGCACCCAAATATCGAGCTTTTTTGTGTACCCAGCTTTTTTCAAATGCGCCAAAACCGTTTTGTGGTTAATTCCCAGTTCTCCAGCTACATCGTAACTACTAATACGCCGATCTTGCTCCACTTTTTCAAAATTGGCATCAATTTTGTCCGTAACAGGGCGACCAGAGCGACGTGCATCTTTGATATCAAAATTTCCGGTTTGAAAACGCTTAAACCAAATTTGCGCTACTTTCACAGATACTGCAATAGGTCCACAAACATCACAATTTTTTTCGCGGCTTGTGGTGGATTTTTACCTTCTTTGTAGTAAAATTTTAAAATGTATCGAATTTCTTCATTAGATTCACTCATTTTAACAATAAGAAAAACAAATGAAAATCACACATTTTCCTAATTTGAATTTGAAATTGTCTTCTTTAAAATTAAAACTTTTTGGTGATACCAAAACCAGCCAGATACAGTGGTATAGCCAAAAATATCTTATTACAAGTTCATACATACTATATACGAAAAGACTTTTTCCCCAACCTATATTTATTCTATAGGAGTCTAAACTAATTTACCACCGCTTCGCAACATGTACTAGTCGCGAAAACTTGAAATAACTTACTTAACTACTAAGCTATCACTATTTAAAATATAACCTTGTAGTAGATAATACGTACAAAGGTAAAAAAAAACACTATCAGTTCAAGTTTAACGACACTACCGAAATACGTTTTGATATTCAAGATATAGATCGATATAATCTTTAATATCATACATATAATGTAAAAACAGGTTATATGTATTTGATATTATATGGCGATAGAATAATATAACTAAGATATTATTAGGAATCAAAATTATATCTACATCCGGAGTATTTTTATAGTTACGCATCCATTTTGGCTAAAACTAAAGCCTTATGACATAATGACGGTGACCTAGCCTCAGTATTCTACTTATAGTATACTTATAATATATAGTTAAGGGATTATAGGTAAAATACAAAATAAATAAGTTTCTTATTATATTACTTTATATGTCTTTCCGCCATCGGAAATGGCTACATATTTGCGGCTTTTGGGGTCAAGACTTTGGGAGCATGGGGGCTGCGGCGCACAAACTTTATCGAGACATAGCGAAACGCCTGGCAGCCGTCTCACGAGAGCAAAAACCTGGTCTATACCTCGGACAATGCATTAGCGTTGCCAGTCAGCGAGGTAATGTTGCCAGTCTTTTGGGCAAGTTTCCAACTGACAGCGGTCTGGCACTAGATTTCATAGTTTAATTTTAATTTGTATATATAATTTTATTTTTTATTATTGCGTGAGTTCAGCAAACAGGCGGACGGCCCACCTTATGGAAACCGTTTACCATCGCCTATAGACATTTGCAACACCAAATGCCCTGCTGCTCTTTTAAGGAAGACTGGAACTTGGCCAGTAATGCCGGGACACAACTCAAGCTTGTTATGGAGGCATACTCTAGTACCAAGGGTGGTAGCCATCCAGACTGGCAAATACCCTACCACCGCCTGTGGGTTGTTTTGTCGCCTCTTATGACAGGCCGCCCGGCCGCAGGTAATTGTATTCTTTCTCCGTTCCTGCACGGATGAAAATTTTAGTTTAATTGTATATTTAAATGTCTTACATTAATTATTTTTAAAGTATTTATTTTCATTTATGCTTACATTCATATACATAAAACATATTCTACTCTGGCGCAGAAACCTCAGGAAGTTATGATACATAGTGACTTGAAAATTAATTTAAACTATATTAATGTTATATTAAAAAGAAATTTGGAGAGGCAAGGAATTGTTATCATCATTCGAGTGTTTACTTCTAATTTGATAGTAATAATCAGTTATCATTATGCTAGTATATTGTTCTGATTTAGGCCCAGGACTGCACATACGAGCCCGATGAACCACTTAGGAAATTAGTATAGAATCCTTTCAGATTATATTTGGCCGATTCGTGGTTATTTTTGTACTTTTGTACATGGCCTGCGGGTCCTCTGGGAGATCATTTACAATAGTTGGTATTATATATTCTTCAAGCCTTGGCGCATATGCGTTATTGTATTTAGGTATAATATGAACCACACGCGTCAGATATCGGTCTCATGTAGTTAGGTCTAGTCTTCTTAAGTAATAGTCCTGGTTTATTTCATTCAGTACTTAATTAATACTAAATAAAAAAAAATAACTATATCAAATATACTCATAACATTACAATATTGAAATAATTCTATATTGTTTTTATCTCGATTTTTATAGCAAATTGAGTCGGTAACGCATTACGACATTACTGATTGTTCCGTCATCGAGCTGTCAAAAGTAAAATAAATGCTAGGCGATTGTTTTTCCTGGTATTCTTTCATGAGTACACTAATGGGAAACGAAATTAAGAAATAATTATTGCAGGATAAAAGTTAATATAAAACAAACAAAGTCGTGGCAAAAACTTAGTTGCTTTATCAGCTGAGGCAACTATTTTAATTAAAACTTCTGTAATTGATATAGACAGTGACATTTCGAAAACACATGTCTTTTTAGAGTTCAAATAACTAAATGTAAAAAGGAACCGTTATAATTTGTATTCGTTGTCTGTCTGTATATCACAGTTGATTTTCTCAGGAACTAATGCCATTTTAGGTATGAAAGGCACACTTATATATAATACATAAATGACAATAAATAACTAGTGTGTTTACGAAAAAAAAACTGAAAGGACGGCGAACGTTAAACTTTAAAAAATAAAGTAATTAAATGAATGGGTCCTTGGCACATTCGAAAAATATATTTTGAGTAGTACTTCAAAATACGTGAGGAAATACTGTCTCTTCGTAACTTTAATTATTTTGAAATAAAATACAATAATTTTCTATACATTAATATTTTAAAATAACAAATAAATTAGATTGACGTTTACCTACATTGTTATAAATAGGTCAATTCATATTACACTAGAGTTTACCCTCGTGACGCGCCGCGGGTCAACCTCTAGTGCGTGTCTCTTGTTTAAAGAGTAGGCGGTACAGGTTACATTGTATAAATTTTTTGTATATTTGCCCCCGGAAGATTCACTTCATTTTATATCGCAAATTATACCATCCCCCGTCTATCTGTTAACTACATAAATGGCAAAACTTGACCAAAATGATAAAGTAGACAACATGGACGAAATGGACCAAGTGGACCAAGTGGGCCCAGTGGACTAAGTGGACGAAATGGACCGAATCACCAAATCTATCCTAATTTCCGGGATAACCTTCACATAAATCTATCCCATTATCCGGGATGAAAAGTATCCCTTGGCCACCGTCAGTATTAAAATTACATATGTACCGAGTTTCAGCCAAATTGGTCCAATAGTCTTTCCATAAAAGGATAACAAACAGAGAGACAATTTTTTTATCCCGGAAACTATGCCATTTTTCGGGATAAAAAGTATCCTATGTGCATCCTCGGCAGCGAAAATATATATACTGAGTTTCAGCTAAATCGGTCCCGTAGTTTTTCCGTGAAACGGAACAGACAGACAGACAGAGTTACTTTCGCATTTATAATATTAATAAGGGTTTCATTATTTAAACTAGCGTTATGGGCAGACGTAGTCCTGCCCTGAAAAAATAAAAATCTAGAATCCTATTCCATGAAAAACATTTTATAGCTAATTTTTTTACACCTTGGGATACATTATTGAAGTTTTAGTAGGTGGTCCTAATTTTTCTGGTAATAAATATAATCTATATTATTCAGGGATTATGTAGTATTCTAATAGTGAAAGAATTTTTGAAATTGGTCCAGTAGTTTTTAAGTTAATCCGTTACAAACACAAAAATAATAATCTTTTCTCTTTATAATATTAGTATAAATTAATGTGTATTTTAAACATTTAAATAAATAATATCGATCTTATTCATATTGAGGTAAAGTAAGTTTAAGAACCATGAAGAAGCCTACACAAACTTACCTACTTATGTATAACATTAAAGAATCAAATCAAATATTCAAAAATAGAACACCGCAAACAAAAGCGTTGTTGTTTAATAACATGTTAACAACTTATCGATAAATTTTTAAATAACGAACGCGTTTCGCCTTGGGTCGTGCTGGCTAATCTATAAATCACAATATCTTAATCCGCGCTCGGCAGTGATCGATGTCATGGCAAATAGGCGAGCTGGGTTATCTATTTGCTATAAGGTTTGGGCTACAATATTTAGTGTAAACATCACATAAAAATTGATAAAGAAGAGATTTATATCCTTAAATCTTGAACACTCCTTCATATCTACTTGATTTTCCGTACAAAGAGATTTTCCTTAGAATTTTTTTACTTGTTTACTACCTAAGCAGTTGTTTTCCAAGAAATCCTTTTAAAGAGATTTTACTTTTATATACTAATCTTTAAAGATCCTTAGTAACTCCCGACTGTTGGGTGTAGTATAAAATCTAGGAAAATCAAATATAAAATTTCGTATAGTATTTTCTATCAGTCTTACATTAAAGGATTAGCAGTTTTACACTTTAGACCTGACGTCTAACTACTTTGAAATCTGTTATTTCATTTTTGCAGAATAAGCAAGTGTCAAACGTTAATGAGTAATACAATCTTATTTTAATGTAGGTACATAATTATATTAAGGTCTGAATATGTTAACATGCGTACTGATACTAGGTAAAATGTATCGTCGTCCAAAATTCTCATATTGAATGTAAAATATTTGTTTTAAAAATACATACTTTATTTAATGCTTTTCAATAAATATTTACGATTCGAATCTAATAGGTGTAAACCCAACCTAAACGCAAATCCATTTCACATTGATAAACACGTGTTATCGTACACGCTTCAACATCAAGTTATGCATTATGCTGCGAATAGTTGGTTACACAATCCTCTGTTACAAGGCATACATTAAAGCTTTATCGATACCAATATGCATTTTTTACATCACTATATTTAATTTCATTTTCAATAATTTCTCAAAATTAAAACACATTCCAATTCAAAGGAATATTTTGTTTTTTTTAAAGACAACTCAATTCTACCACGGTTACAGCCTGTAATCGTATAAACATGTAAAACTCGGAATCGCACTAACCCGAAATAATCTACTTGCAAATTTTGTTATGAGTAAGAATTAATCTTAGAAGTAATTCAACATAAGGCGACTGCCATAATAACCATTACGCTAACAATGCCAATTTTTTTATGTGAAAATATTTAACTATGCTTTTTTTAATTTAGAAAGCGACGACAAATAATACATATTAAGAAACCTAACTGAAACCAGTAGTTTTCATAACAAAAAAATTGATAATAGATCCCTCTGTTGGTTTTTTTATGTTTGCTTGTAGGCAAACTGGCAAATCGAGTTGCTAGTTTACTCATTTCAGAGGAACGGATTCCAATGAGGCCACGCTTGAGACTAATGGGTTTCACATATCCATAACACCGATTTGCAGGTTTATAAGGATAGTCTTATCACGTTACAATAACTATAATTAAAAGGAATCCCCTTTTAAAAAACCATAATCCAAGGCGACGATCTGCTCTTTTTAATCCCAATTAGCGATATAAAGATAAAACAAATTCATTAATATTTATCAATGAAATAAAGAATATCATAAAAAGAAAGAAATGTTCAAGCACATTATTTTTAATTATTCACGTAATCCGACACTTTTTGGAACTGGAATAATAAAAGTCGTAATGTGGCGTTATTAAAACTTTTATCGAATCACAAAATCGATTCGAATGCGACTATCGATAATTTAAACGATCGTTTGATGGAAGTGCGGCGTAATTTTTTTTTTTTTGTGAAATTAAAGTTCTGACATGAGTGTTTATCTCGTACTTTAATTGGGCATTGGATATTGAGTGAAGAAGTGAATGTCAGGGTTGTGCTGTTTTATAAATTCGATTTAATTTATTAATTTTTTATGATTCCGTAGTCGTTTGCCGAGAATAAAACTTTTATAAAATCTTCACATACTTCCACCGATATATGAAAAAAAAAATACAAGGGGCGAAGCCAACGTGTTACGAGCTTTTAGGATACGATAGAGGGATGAGATAGAAGGATCAGACAGGAGAAATGGGATAGAGGAGATCGAATACGGGATTGGTATAGGAGGATGAGATAGGGAAGATGGAATAGGGGAAGGGGGAGTAGGCCATCGGAACTCTCACTCACCGCACGAAACCATTTAATGCCGATATTCTATGCGAGTGTGCTATCACACCAATTGAGCCGGCCCTATGAGCTGTAGTCAAGATAATGATTACAGCATGGCTCTACCACATATCACTCCTATCACACTAAAAATGTATGTCGTAGCTATTTTGTTTCACTTATTATTCGATCGATCGATGATCGTGCCGGGAATTATATCATTGGTATAAATAACTAGAAACCCGCAATATTGCAATGAAACTTGTCTCATGAAGTTTAATTATTGAAGATACATTTAAAACTACAAGTCTCTTTTTCCGGCCGTAATTATGTGAATGTCACTGTAATAATTTTAACTTAAATGAGCCTATAACAACATTATTTTATTACAAGAACACCTGTCATTTTCTCATCACACAATGTTGCAACCTATATCTGCAACGAAGTTTATTTAAGAGTCCACCCTTTTTTTTCGAGGTGGAAATGCTTTATTACTCTAGGAGAAATAGTGAGGTTGTATGGAACTCTCGGCTATTCTTAGTATATCTTCTTACTAAAACCAACCCAACAATATTTAAGTCACAGAAGTTCTTTGCGCTAATATCATGGAACAAAGCTGAGCTGACACTTCGATTTTGCAGCTGTGAGCCGGCCTGCATCAGTTTACTTTGAGCAGCCCTCTTGCCGTTGGCTCTGAACCTCCACCACTGCATCCTTGATGCATAGCATTAATATATAGCTGCCGATGCTCATTTAAGACTCCCACGTTTTTTCCAATAAAATTATCTATATACTATACGTATACGTATACTTCCAACCAATGGCCTCTGTGGTTGGTTGAGTGGTCTAAGAAGCCTTTACTGGTCGAGCTCACTGGAACACGGAGGCTGCGAGTTCGATTTCTGTTATGGTAAATTTCGTAAACTATGGTCTGGGTGTTTGGGATCGACACCAGAGTGGTAATATGCAATATCAACAACATTGCATATTGTCCATAACACAAACGTAAATTGCATAGCTTGGGGATATACAAGGTGTGTTTGTATGCCGATTATTGATTAATATTGAAAAATATTTTTTATCTTTTACTTTGGTTTGATAAAACAATGCAATATCGTCATCTCTTTTACGTGCAAGCCGAATTAATTAGTGCTGTCAATACTAATTTCTGCGATCTGTTGACAGTGGCGTCATACATACGGTGTGCTCTTAACTCTTACAAAGTTAACTTCAAAATTAAATGGTCTTGCCATCCTCGTGTATATTAACAAATGGTATCTGCGATGCGAAAAGTGCGAATTAAGAAAAATTATACCTTTTGGCATTTTTTTTGTCTTTCATGTGGTTTTAAAGGATATTCTCGATTTGGATGGCAATCGACAATGATGAAACTTTTACAATACATTGTAATGTAACTTTAGGGTTGTCAAATTATACGCTTATTAAGGACGATGGGAACATTATTGTCTTGTTTTTAAATTATTATACTATTAATATTACAAAACTAATAGCAGTATCAACAAAGAAATTAGTACAATTATGAACATTATGGATTTTTAAATTTAAAATCGCCTATTTGTCTGTATGAAAAATGTATTATTATTACGTTAACGTAAAGGAATATATTTTATTAAAAATTCTTATAAACAACGTTGATTTTATTTCATTAATGACTATATCGATATGTAATCTGTCCTCATTCGACCCTATGTGGTGTGGCGTAATAAATGATACAAGAATATTTCTCGGAACGGACGGGTCCTTGCCTCTCCTTTCTTTTTTTTTCACCTCCGAAATACGGCTGTCAGGGGAATCGGCACAAAAGATAAAATAAATAGTGGACGAGTGACGTCATTTAACAAATATTTACATTAAGTCAATTTTAGTATCATTAACAGCCATTTTTGGGTATTACGCTTATGTAAAAATTATCTTATCGATAATCAGAAAGTTAGTGACGGCAACATACATAAATGTTTTAGCTATAATTTAAAACATCATAAAACTTTAATTACTATCGATAATTTATTTTATCGGCAGATGAACATCAATCATAACTTCAAATTTGGAACAGAACTTTTTCAAACTATTTATAGCTGGCCAATAATCTGTTCATTTATTTATAACATAAAAACCATAAACATGTTTTTTGTTTTAAATTAACAAATGACTATTTGGCGGAAACTTGAAGGTTGTTTTTTTGTTGTGTAGGTTTATTTTCCAGAATAATATTGGTTAAAAATTAACGATAGTTGGAAAATGTAAGTTGTTTAGTGAAATTACTTTTTCTAGCTGCTACAAGGTAACTAAGAAGATAAACAAATGACACTGGCTAGATACACGAATCATGCAGAGCCATAGTTTAAATTAAGAGAAGAAACCGCGTCTCATTCGACAGATAGGAGTTCGAATACAGGCCAGGGAGCGTACAGCCTTATTAAAAAAATGTATTAGTATATACTCATCTTTTAGGAGCTTTAAACACTAAGATTTATTTTTCAATATATGTAATATAGTTTTTCTATTGCTGGAGTATAGCAGACAGGATGACAGCCCACCTTATGTTAGGTATATATATATCATCACCCATAGATGTTTAAGACACCAAAGATATTACCAACGTGCTGTCGACGTCAAATAAATTTTATGACACCTTTTTGAAAAACCCCAAGTCTTAAAGTTGTAGGAAAATCTCATCTAGAAGCTCATTCCGAATCCTCAGAGTGTGCAAGAAAGTCTTTCTTGAGCATCAATCAATCAATCTTTCATGATCACTTTAGTTGATTCATCTAAATTGAAAGACAGAACGAACCGACTAATATAGGCTTAAGGAAGTAAGGATGAACGCCCAACAAAACTAAAGTATAATGACAAAATAACTTGTTCGATTCAGTATTTAAATGCAACACAAAATGGGTATTATCACGTCGTTTGTTTGTTCACACGCAATTAGAGCTCCTCCCGTCTCATTAGCACATCGGTCGAAGACTTTACCATGGCATGTATGGTGGTCCTCTTCACTCACATTCAGCTTGGTATTTCTGTCTCTATCGGTTGATTAAGGCTTTGCTCGTCTAGGCTCTATTCAATACCGGATTCGTATCAAACAGTGTTCGAAGCTGTATGTTTGTTCGATTGAGATTAATGTTGTAATTTTAAATGCTGCTATTTCAAAAATAACGTAATAGTGCCTTAGCACAAACTTATTTTTTTATATTAACTTAAACCCAACTTCAGTGGTACAAATTATTGTGGGGGGGGGGGGGTGCACCTTCACATCTCCTCGGGCCCTGAGGGAAGTCTACGAGAGGAAAGTAAAACTCCTGGGGTCCGCTTCTGCACACACCATCACTAGGAAAGGAGTAGTAAGATGCGGACCGCCAGAGTATCCACTAAACCTACCAGCGTTCCTCCGCGTCTTTGTGAGGCGCTATAGGATCTGTCTAGGCAATTCGCCGCAACACCTCGACGCAATGCGTTTAATTGGCATACCCCTGGGAACAGAACACCCCACGTCCCTGGGTCTGGTTCGCCGGGGGGGCCCGACGACCCCGGTGCTGCTACGTCCATGGGAAGAGATGAGCGTAGCAGCGACACCGTACGAAGCTATATACAAAAAAAATTGAGACCAACAAAAATCACAACTACCAAAAATTTTCAATATATACTGAGGTTGCCAGTAACAATTGACTATTGGAGCTTATCTGAGGCATCTTTCCGTCTTAGCACCATAAGTGTCAAACCGGCCATAACCTAATCCATAATCACCCATTAGGCCACGTCCGGGCGTGTTTCAATAAGCCGTGGAGACGATAATTCGCTGTTATTATCCTCTGTGACCCCGCGAAACACCCGATCCACATCGGCCAGGCCGTCGAGCAACAAAAAACGACCTAAAACAACCGCCAAAATCTCGTGTGACCATAAAAAATAGCTTACAATCGACCGTGCAAAATTCAACTTTCATAACCAAATTTTACAGTTGAAAATCGAACACAATTGAAACCAGTAGTCAAAGCCATAAGATCCGAAAAAGGAGCTTTATTTCAGAAGTGAGAAAGCCTAAAGTGAATTATGGAAATTACTCACCTATCCACGCCACACGTAATTGGACTGTATTTAGTAGGAAATACATTCGAAATTTAAAATGAAACGCGATTTTTTTTTTTAAAAAGGAACGATCTTGTTTGGCAGGCGTAGTACCTGCGCGGGCGCAGACGAGCCCTGTATTTATGGCGCCTGACTCGTGGGTGAGATTGCCACTTAAGAAAAAAATATTACCAATGCATTCTTTACACTTAAAAATTACTTCACTTAAATTATGATATCAGGAAAAATATTTCAATGTGTTAAACAATGTTTTTATTTTCCGTTCCAAATTTGACGGTCAACAGATGACTGCGTCATTTACAGTCTTTATATAAAACAGTTACTGTACAACTTTTTGCAGCTGGTCTTGGAAAGAAATTAAATTTTTCACACTTATACTTCGAAAAGTATGTGAATAACAAAAAAAGGTTAAAAATTATTTTATATTATATTTGAAGGTTTTTTATATAGACAAGGCTCCGTTAATAATTGTAATATATACAAATGTCACAATCACCCCCGAAGTATAACAATTAAAATAAGTGTTTGTCTATGACTTCTTAATAAATGTAAACATTTCCATTTAATAAGAATAATTTTCGTTTGCCCACTAAAATTACAAGTTTTAAAAATACATAATTTAAAATTAAAATATTAATTAATATAAAATTATTTGGATGAGCTATCTTAAAATTACAATATTTTCTATTAAGCTACTTCGTTCATCAATATCTGTCAAAATAGTTAATAATGTTTAAAATCTAATCATTCCGGGAAATTTTAAGTCCTAGCAACATTAATGGGCCGTTCGGGAATGACCACGTGGAACATGATTCTTAAAACCTTGTTAGTCTAACATTTAGTTCCCCTCATTATGGTAAGGAATATTTCAAGATTATGCTTCAGTATACATTTTCGGACAATTATTGTTGTACTGCTTTAATTTTTTTATATTACTAGTAAATATTATCATATCTTTATATAATTCTTCTGTGCGTGTGTATATGACTGAACTCCTCCTAAACGGCTGGATCGATTATAATTTTTGTCCGTCTAATAATTAACCGAGTCCTGTCAACTGTTATGAATATAGTGAAACTTATTGACACATAATAACTTCAGTACCTTTTGTAAATAACGGCTGTGACATATGCGTATAGACCGTATGTCCGTCTGACAAACTAATGGACAGACATGACGATTTTATAGTCTGTTTTTACCAAAATTGCTAAGAAATCCTAAAAACAAATTCGTACTGTGAATACTGTGCCCCTTCTCACTTCTACAACCGCACAGCTCGCCAACGACGGGATGTTCACCCCCATTTCTTAGAGCTCCCACGCTCAACTACGCAACGGTTCTCTAGAACATTTATTCCGCGTACAACGTTGATCTGGAGGGAACTTCCCGCCACGGTTTTCCCCTTGTGTTATGATACGGGGTTTTTTAAGAAGGGCATTATTAAATTTCTTAGAGGTCGGGAACGCGTTGACGACACCCCTGGTGTTGCAAACCGTCTACAGGTGACGGTAACCACTTTCCATCAGGTGGGCCGTCTGCCTGTTTGCCTACTTCAGGATAAAAAATAGAATATAAAAAAAGCAAAATTACAGTTCCATGCGAAATTTTAATAATAAGTACCTATTTACCCGCCCAATAGGTATTTCATTGATCACTAGTGAAATAAATATATTTATAGTCTATGTATATCTACTGGTGCTATAGAGGCATGGTGGTTGATACATACTTAATTATGATTTATAATAAATGATTTATAGTAAAACGCCTAAGGTGTTAAGCCAGCTTCTAATAACGATCTTAACAGATTGTTAGCTCGTTTAATAACATAGGTATGCAAACGCCGTTGTGAGATTGAAAATTATTATTACATAATTATAGGATACATTAAGGATAAATGACGAGTTTGATAAGTATCAGATACTTATATCTTTTATAAGCTATATATCTGGAGGCTGAAGAAACAACCGCTCATGTCCTGCTTGATTAGGAGGTGTTGCCCAATACAGGGCGAAATATCTACGCCCCAGGTAGCTTCCGAGAAGTCTTAAGCAATGTTAAAAATAATAATAATTTATTTCGATTCAGATTTAAATCCATTTGTTAGTAACAAATATTATATGTATGTAAGTAGGACAGACAACGTCCATTCTCTCTGCGAACACCCTCAGGATATTGTTGGTGCTAGCCCGGACTCTGAACAGTAAGGACGTGACTTATTTACGCCTGATGGCGTAAAATTCTTCAGTGCGCGCCTTCGCAATCATGGTAGATCCACTGTAGAATCGAGGCAGCATCAGCAGGATCAGTTTAAGAAACTGGTAGACTTCCTGGAGGAGCTGGGCTGGATGCAGTAACCCTTCATCCACCCTTGCACGCAAAATAGGCGCTATCTCGTTGAGTTGCAGAAACCGCTCGATTGCAAAAGACTATCGTTTATAAGCTTTGAAATAACTCAATCTAGTATCGCTATACACGCATGATAAGGTTCTGCAGAGGTGACCTGCACCCATTCTTTTTCTTTGGCTACGGGATCTTGCAACAGAGTGTTTAGAGAGAGTTCTGTTACTACTCGATCACGTTCAGGTTAACGCAATTTTGTATGACATGATTTATGTTTCCCTTCACGCTCACAAAATGGCGCTTAGTCATTCTCATACAAAATTGCGTTAATTTGAACATAATCGAATAGGAAGTAAAACTCGCACGAAGCGCACAGCAGTAGTCGAAAATGCCCTTATTGATCTTAAATAAAACAATTTTTTTTGAAAGGACACATAATTGTTATCTTATTGTTATGCATTCATTGCCTTAAAAAAACATTCTCCAGTGGTTTGAATAAAAACTTTCGGTTTTGAATGACTGTGATAGGTATATTCAGAGCCATGCTGGAATCATTATCTTGATTACAGCTGTTTGATCGGTGTGATACCACGCTCTCACAGAATATCGGCGTGTATCGTTTTTCGTGCGGTGAGAGAAAGATGCGAAACCCACTTCCTCTTCCCGTTATCCCACTCGTCCTAACCCATCTCCTCTACCTCATCTCCTTTATCCCATTCGTCCCGTCTGATTTTTCTATCCTATCTTTATTCCATCCCTCCTCCTATCCTAAAGGCTGCCAACGCGTTTGTTTCGCCCCTGGTGTTGCAAACGAGTATAGACGACGGTAACCACTTTCCATTAGATGGCTGATGTTTATCATCTTCGTAAAAAAAAATTATAGACAGACGACCATGACGATTGTATGAGGGTTCTGTTTTGCCAATATTGCTACGGAATCCTAAAAAACCGTCACCAATACAACAATACCCAAAACACTAAAGGGCCGTCTTGAAATTTCACCACAAACCGGATGGGCTCACTTTGCTTTGTTTACATTTATTTGTGATGAAATTATTCACAAAAAATACATCCCAAACCCGATCGATTGATAAGCTGTGTAAAATAAAGGACGCCTGAACACAAAGGTATTATGGAGAGGATATTTGTATTGAAATTTATGCCTTGTATTCTAGAGCTCTTCTAGAACTTGTACTCAATGTAAAATGAGAACAATGGATTCTCGCAGTGAAGAAACATGGTTATCATCAGAGTATACATATATTGATTGCATTCTGAAGAAGTGTCCAGTGGCATTTAGTTTAAATACAATTGTCTATACATGTAATAAAACAGTATAGGTCGAATTTCTGTACAACGAAAAAAAATGCTAAAAACAGAGATGTAAGAAGTGAAATAGAACTAATTTAGTTTTTTTTTTAATTTTATGTCTGTCTGTCTGTTTGTACCGGCTAATCTCCGAAACGACTGGACCGATTTAAATGAAATTTTGTTTGGTGGTAGCTTATATCCCTGGTCAACATATAGAATACTTTTGATCCCGAAAAATTAAAGAGTTCCCGTGGGATAGTTAAAAAACCGCACCACGCGGACGAAGTCGCGGGCATCAGCTAGTAATAAATATTTTTGAGAGAGCTTGTGTTTAATTAATTTCAATGTCTTGTTGGAGGAAATAGTACTTCGTGACAACTAATTATCTTTGTAATATATGAAAATCTCGCGTCACGATGTTTGTGGCCGCACTCCTCCGCAACGGCTTAATTGATTGTAATGATTTTTTTGGTGGGTATGAGAATAGGTCGTAAAGTATTTTCACCCCTCCTATGGTGTTTTTAATTTTTATGGCAGAACAACTTTTGCCGTGTCAGCTAGTAAATATATAAAAAAAATGTGTTTCCTTTGTAAATCAAACATATAATAATAATAATCATCGGCGGACAAACACACCTATTGTATATCCCCAAATTAAGCAAGTTACGCTTGTGTTATGGGTAATATACAACGTACCACTCTGGGGCCGATGCCAGACACCCAGATCATAGTAAATAACGGAGAAAATACGTTTCCGAAATTTACTATACCAGGAATCAAACCCGGAGCCTCTGCGTTGCAGTGAGGTAGGCCGGCAACGGCTTAGAGGCCATCCTATGTACCTAGTATGCAGGTAATACTAGTAAATAAAGCTTCTGTTGGTCTATTATTTATTACCCGCTCGGCCCCCTCTTGCCGGCGCACGGTATATGCCCTTTGTTTCAAGCGTCTTCTCTAATTATTATTATTTCTGAGAGCAAAGTTAATATTTTTTTACGTTTGCTTCTAGGTGAATTGGCAAACAGTCTATCTGATGATAAGTTGTTATCGTCGCCTATGGACACCTGTGAAACTAAGGGAGCCGTAGAGATGCCTACCTCATTGAGATTTTAGATATCTGTTTATGAACAGCTTCGTATTGTATCGCTCTGTGAAAACCGCTGGATGGAATTCATTCCACAGCTTGCATTACGTATGGCATGAAGAATTAAAGATTTATCTTCTCAGGACACCGATAACACACTGCCAAGTCATAAATAACCGTAAGTGCACCGTCTTCAAATTTTAGGACCATGTCCAGCAATATTTTTACCTTAGGGTTTCAGTGTATGCCGTAAAAATGTAATCTAACCTAAAATTTAGAACTTAATCAACTTTTGTAAAAGCTGCGATCACCAGTTAGTTGAAATTCCTCCGTACAATTTCAACTAACGTTTGCAGTATAAAGAAAAATAATCACATCAAACTATGGTTCTTCCGTCATATAAAAAAAGAAACAAGATTTCTTACAGACAAACATCTCCACCTCTCCATTTCTCAAGAGAGAAACGAAACCCAAGTGGTCAAATATTGTTTTTTGAAAGACACACGGCGACATGCGCGGCCGCATGTTTTGAGATAACCCTTGTTGCGAGGAAAGCAAAACAATATTGGGACGCATTATCTTAATCCTTGGCTTGAGATATTCTTCGGATGGACGGTGTGAATATAGTTTCCTAATAAATACCAATCGATCTTCAAATTTTGAGTTATCAAGTGAAGTTTAAAAAGGTAGATTAGTTAGATGACACAGCATGTTTATAATGTTCTAAAATCACTTTCATATAAAAGAAAGGTAAAATAAAAAACAATATTAACCAAATGGTTAGAGACGTTATTCGGAAGGACAGTGTGATTATCCATTCCTAATGAAAACCAATCTTCCTTGAAATTTTGAGTTATCAAGTGAAGTTTAAAAAGGTAGATTAGTTAGATGACACAGCATGTTTATAATGTTCTAAAATCACTTTCATATAAAAGAAAGGTAAAATAAAAAACAATATTAACCAAATGGTTAGAGACGTTATTCGGAAGGACAGTGTGATTATCCATTCCTAATGAAAACCAATCTTCCTTGAAATTTTGAGTTATCAAGTGAAGTTTAAAAGGTAGATTAGTTAGATGACACAGCATGTTTATAATGTTCTAAAATCACTTTCATATAAAAGAAAGGTAAAATAAAAACAATATTAACCAAATGGTTAGAGACGTTATTCGGAAGGACAGTGTGATTATCCATTCCTAATGAAAACCAATCTTCCTTGAAATTTTGAGTTATCAAGTGAAGTTTAAAAAGGTAGATTAGTTAGATGACACAGCATGTTTATAATGTTCTAAAATCACTTTCATATAAAAGAAAGGTAAAATAAAAAACAATATTAACCAAATGGTTAGAGACGTTATTCGGAAGGACAGTGTGATTATCCATTCCTAATGAAAACCAATCTTCCTTGAAATTTTGAGTTGTCAAGTGAAGTTAAAAAAGGTAGATTGGTTAGATGACACAGCATGTTTATAATGTTCTAAAATCACTTTCATATAAAAGAAAGGTAAAATAAAAAACAATATTAACCAAATGGTTAGAGACGTTATTCGGAAGGACAGTGTGATTATCCATTCCTAATGAAAACCAATCTTCCTTGAAATTTTGAGTTGTCAAGTGAAGTTAAAAAAGGTAGATTAGTTAGATGACACAGCATGTTTATAATGTTCTAAAATCACTTTCATATAAAAGAAAGGTAAAATAAAAAACAATATTAACCAAATGGTTAGAGACGTTATTCGGAAGGACAGTGTGATTATCCATTCCTAATGAAAACCAATCTTCCTTGAAATTTTGAGTTGTCAAGTGAAGTTAAAAAAGGTAGATTGGTTAGATGACACAGCATGTTTATAATGTTCTAAAATCACTTTCATATAAAAGAAAGGTAAAATAAAAAACAATATTAACCAAATGGTTAGAGACGTTATTCGGAAGGACAGTGTGATTATCCATTCCTAATGAAAACCAATCTTCCTTGAAATTTTGAGTTGTCAAGTGAAGTTAAAAAAGGTAGATTAGTTAGATGACACAGCATGTTTATAATGTTCTAAAATCACTTTCATATAAAAGAAAGGTAAAATAAAAAACAATATTAACCAAATGGTTAGAGACGTTATTCGGAAGGACAGTGTGATTATCCATTCCTAATGAAAACCAATCTTCCTTGAAATTTTGAGTTGTCAAGTGAAGTTAAAAAAGGTAGATTGGTTAGATGACACAGCATGTTTATAATGTTCTAAAATCACTTTCATATAAAAGAAAGGTAAAATAAAAACAATATTAACCAAATGGTTAGAGACGTTATTCGGAAGGACAGTGTGATTATCCATTCCTAATGAAAACCAATCTTCCTTGAAATTTTGAGTTGTCAAGTGAAGTTAAAAAGGTAGATTAGTTAGATGACACAGCATGTTTATAATGTTCTAAAATCACTTTCATATAAAAGAAAGGTAAAATAAAAACAATATTAACCAAATGGTTAGAGACGTTATTCGGAAGGACAGTGTGATTATCCATTCCTAATGAAAACCAATCTTCCTTGAAATTTTGAGTTGTCAAGTGAAGTTAAAAAAGGTAGATTAGTTAGATGACACAGCATGTTTATAATGTTCTAAAATCACTTTCATATAAAAGAAAGGTAAAATAAAAAACAATATTAACCAAATGGTTAGAGACGTTATTCGGAAGGACAGTGTGATTATCCATTCCTAATGAAAACCAATCTTCCTTGAAATCTTGAGTTGTCAAGTGAAGTTAAAAAAGGTAGATTGGTTAGATGACACATCGCACGCTTAATCGAATACTTGATACTATCCCAAAAAGTGAACTTTACAGAAGAGCCAAAAGAGACTTGTAAATTTGAATATCAGTATCATTACATGCATATTAATCCTGCATATTAATTTTGCCAAACGTCAATTTTACAACAACAAGGTACATGATAAATGTGACATCGTATGTTTAAACAGACATGAAATCAAAGCAACCACACAAAAGTGGCTTATGGAACTTGATTACCAAAAAACTGAAAACTTATTATATAATATCATATAAATTAACCTTATTATATATATCAGAATATTGTGATTCACCATTTGCACACACATACACACACACACAAACCCACGTTAACATCTATTTTTAAATTTAATTTTAGAGATAAAAATTGTTAAGTCAATCACACACGTATTTGGTGTCCCGCGATAAAGGCTAGTAGTGCGGAACCTACGTAAGCATTATTTCTGTGTAATTTTTTGACAATAAATTGATTTTGATTTGACAATGCCTTCCTATTGGATATTTTTGTTACTTTTAAACCAGGATTAGCGTTAATTACAAGTATTTCTATGCTTTACAATAGACGGCATTAAAAAAACGATTCGGCAAAATTTTGGATGGTGTCACTATTGAATTAAGCGTACAACATATTTACAGTATTCTAAAATTATTTGCCCGACAATTATTATCCCGGTTATCCCGTCGGAGTTTTTCTGGGAATCATTTAAAATGGCCAAATAAAAAGAAATCGAATTCCAAAGTGATTTTTTACTAGTCGATAGCAAATTTTATGTAATAAAAAGTGTCATTTTTTATCCCGGGAATTTTCCCCGGAGTGATTTGGACTTGTTCGGGTGCATAAAAATTAGCTTATTTCGACACAATTTTCACTAAAACAATAGCTTACGCCTTTTTTAAATGCTGTGGTACTTTGTGTCTCGGGAATTCCGCGGGAATTTCGAGTCAAGCGTGGACGAAGTTCGGGCATATCCTAGTATTATATAATACTATATACCATATAATGTATAACCATTTGAATTTGAATTTCCCTTCGACGTTTGACATTTCTTTATAGAAATTGATCCTTATAAGCTACACTATGCGGTGGTGTAATATACAGTTGTTGTTTTTTCAAAATTAGCTGATTCGACTGCTGACTAGGATAATTGATTTTTCCAAAAATCTAATGATACTGCTTTAGATTTCATCAAAATCGGCCCCCAAATTCCTTTGAGTATTTTTCGCTATTTCGTGTAGTTTAGAATCTGGCCCCGAAAGCCCACTTACAAAATTCTCCTGTATACATAGAAATGTTGATGTTGTTCAGAAAAAGGTTACCCAAGATTGTAGGCAGTAAGCACTCGAGGTACAAATTGCTTACAAGTGGTGGTTTCAGTACCTTTCGTGCACCTAAAAAATGTTCCCAGCCATTAATGTTTGAGTAGTTTATTTTTTCATTTCTTTTGTATTTGTTCCCATTTTAATTTAAAAAAATTTCAATTTTGACAACACACTAAAAACCCTATCTGTTTATTTACACATTATAGTTTAAATGTCATACGAACATTAATCTCGATGTATGAAACTCGCCAATCTGCCTTGTACAAATGCATGATGTAAACAATCAATGCCACTGGAACAGAAAACCTAATCGACGCTTCTAAATTTATTTATTTTACAGTCTTACTACGCCATTGTGTGCCTGCTATATATATATAAAATAATCCTTCATACCAAATTTCATCTCTTAATTCCGGTTATTTATAATAAATATAATATATGATAGTCCTCGACACAATTCGTAACCGGTCGCCTTGGCCTTCGCACAATGAAATTTTGGTTCATTTTCCAAGTATGAAGTATAGTTTCCTTTCGAGTAAAGGGACATGAATATAATATTATGGAAATTTCGATAGATCGCACCACATTGCCGAATGCTCAAGGCGCAAAGCAATCCCTGCTATCCCACCGACCACTCAAGATTCGTGCCGGGAACTATACATACATATAGAAACGTATAAGCGAACCAACGTGTCAATTTTATAGTAGTACTATTTGTGCTGAAATGGCTATGTGCCCTTATCAGGTCATAGCTTATCAGAGCCACTCGGCACCCGACAAGCATCGCCTTGCACGGGTTGACGCCGTGTACTCAACAAAAAACGTGGCGTGCTCCACGAAGTGCAGAGTAGTGTCAACGATTAGTACTAGGTCGATACGTGAATCACTCCGAGCAGCGGGTTGTCACTGAGTGGTTCACTCACCGTTCACGCGTGAACAGCTTGTGAGCGGGTGCGGGTTCTCTGATGAACTATGACCAAAAATCCGATGAAAGTATTTTCCTGATAGCTACCAAAAAACTCAAACATTTTTCGTTTTTTTAACCAAACAATTGTCAAGGCCTTTTCTACTTCACCAAAAGCTTAATTGAAAACACTCATTCACAACTTTTGCTCGCATTCAATGAAACAATTAGTAGAAAGAATCTTTTGCTACTACCCTCATCCAATTTGTTAAGAAAACTTTTAAGTCAAAGGGAAACCTATAAAATGTTCCCAAAATACCGAACAGAGCAAAACAAACAAACGGAATTTATGTACGTTTATATATAGATATAAAAAAACAGGACTGTGGTTCGTTAGGGTGCATGACTGGCAATCCGATCGGACATGGAGTCAGGAATCAAATCAGTAGTTGGGATGGATACGCCATGTTTTATCTGTATCAATAAATAAATTTTTAACAAGTTAGTAAATTTATATAATAATATAATATTCTAAACAGGCTGTGTCTGTGCGTTAAAACTATTAAAAAAAACAACTGGAATAGACTATATAAACGATGGAGAATACGATGCAATTTTTTTTAGATTTCTTTTCTGTTTGTTCGGGATTCACATAAAAACTACGGGGCCGATTTCGCTGATCGACAGCAAATTCTTGGACTAAAACTGCGCTACGCTTTATCCCGGGAATCCCGCGGGAATTTTTCTGAGAATTATTTAAAATGACCAGATAAAAAAATCGAATTCCAATGTGATTTTTTCACTGATCGATAGAAAATTTTATGTAATATAATGTTATTCTTTTATCCCGGGAATCCCACGGGAACTTTCCCGGAAGCGGTTTTAGGTTGTTCGGGTGCATAAAACTTGACTAAAACGATTGCTTACATTCTTTTCTAATGCTGCGGTACTTTGTGGCCCGAGAATCCCGCGGAAATTTCAAGTTAAGCGTGGACGAAGTCGCGAGGATATCCTAGTTTAAAATAAATGCCAATATTTAAATAGAAACTTCTATTTATACCATGCCCAATTACAAACGACTGCTTTTAATATGTTTGTATGTTAAAAGATTTTCACGCAAGGTTCCCAAATAGTTTAACTTTTTATCAATGTACATAATCCAATGGGACTATTAACGATATTTTTTTTAAATCATGTGCTACTAAATTATTAGGTATGTTTCATTGCAATATTTTGCAGGGTTTAGCAGGTACGAATACCTGCTTACCCAGCAAAATATGTGTAACCCTGCAAACAAAGTCGCGGTCACTGCTAATTATCATTTAAAAAATCAATCTTAGTATTTTGCACCTAATTAAAATTACTGTACAGTTCCAAAACACTTCTAGTGTAGTATGTACAGGGAAGACAGTGTATTTGGTTAAATATAAACCTATTACATACAAATAAAAAATACCTAACAAATATATATACGAGTACAGTATCAATAAATTTAAAGCTAGTTAAGCCCGATCAGACCACTGTCGCAAGGCAGTGTAGACCACCAGTGTGTAACAAGAAGATAAAGAGCTTAACTCGCTCAACGATTTAGGTAGTATTTGTATTCAGCGAAGTGATGGTAATGCTGCCAGCCAGTACCGGTGAAGTATGGATGAAATATAATAATAAAAATAAAAAAAAACTAAATAAGCTAAAATGTAGTTTAAGATATCAATATGTGTATTATAAATTTAAGTTTATTTTCAAATTCCTTAAGCTTTCTAAGTGGAACTATAAGTCTAAAACAACTACTTCCATTAAAACTCGTTCTGCCATAAATATACTCAAATCGCATATATACAAAGTGAACGGGTTTAAGAATTAACATAAATATTGCATTTAAACTACTATTTACATTACTAAATCGTACTAATACATATTGTTAAGCTTTATTATAGTCAATATAAGCGAAGTCAAGCAGACAGTATTAGAATACAATATCAGACATCAAAGATTGCGGTGCCGAAATTGATTTATATTCCACACAGCGTTCACTAGGCATTGTTTAATTTTTAAATTGTTCAAATCACTTTAAGTTGAATGTAGTGACCTTCAAAATACGTTTAGTCACTCCCTAATTTTGAGTCAAATTAAAGTGCAGTTAATTAAATTTAGAATTTTAAAAGTTCTATCTCAGACGAATAGACGTAGCCTATGTGAACAATAGCACACTGGAAAATATTGAACCTTTATTCGTACTAATTCGATCATTTAATAGTAAGTTCTCATAACGCATTGCCGCCCGTCCGGCTTCCTTTAACCAGCGTCACTCTGAGCGTTCGGTCTACCTATTTAGTTGGTCTGAGTGTTCTATGATTTTTTTTAGACAGAGGATGAGGGAATTTTTTATTCGCAGCTTGGTGGTAATCTGTATTCACATCGTACAACCCGGAACAAAAAGCAAGGTAGTGTTACGTACAGTAGTATAAATGATAAAGTGGGAAAGAAAAGTGAGCTGAAGAAACGTTACTGTTTAACTAATCTGGTGTTTCTTCTGTCAACCTAAACTAGGGATACGAAAAAAAATCTTAGGACCATAACTAAAAATGGATAATGGCTGTCCATTTGCAGTATATGGAGGGTTTTGAACCAGGATTTTTGTATTCGTCTAAGTTTTTGAGCCACAACGAGATTTTTTATTTTTTTCATTGCAAGAGTTCAGCTGTTTAGCTGCAATTAAAAATGTATCTAAAATTTGGCTAAGACTGGTGTGGGGTTATAACAGTCCGGCTTTTGATGCCAATCTGTTTGAATGCTTCACAGCTTAGATTCTAGAAATGTGCGAAGTCATGTTTAATGTATCCAATAGTATCTACATACAGAAAAGGGTTACCTACATTAATGCCGTATCTATTTTAATGAGATAGATTTGCATATGAACTTCATGGCTAATCTTAGAACGAATGACTTACGAATATTACTTTGAGTAAATACAGAACTTGTGCTAAGTCATAGTAGTTATATCTTTCGGTAGTGTGATGAATTCAAAATCAATTTCGTTCTAATATGATTTAATTCACATTTGAGCGTACCTGTGATAACACCCTATAATAAAAAATAAAAAAGTACTTGTAACATATCGCCCATAACTTTATTCCAAATAAATATTAAAATTACAAAATCTATAATATTATAAAATTCTAAACATGCCGTATCTGTAAATTCAAGCTATTAAAATAAAAAAACAACCGGAATAGACTATATAAACGATGGTGAACACGATGGATTTTTTTTTAGATTTCTTGTCTGTTTGTTCGGGATTCACGTAAAAACTACTCAACCGATTTGGTTGAAACTCAGTATATATATATATTTTCAATGCCGGGAATGAACACAAGATACTTTTTATCCCGAAAAATAGGATAGTTTCCGTGATAAAAATATATTTGTCTCTCTGTTTGTTATGCTTTTACGGAAAAACTAATGGACCGATTTGGTTGAAATTCGGTATATATGTAATTTTAATACCGAGGGTGGACAAGGGATACTTTTTATCGCGGATAATGGGATAGATTTGTGTAAAGTTTGTCCCAAAACAAAAGCCTAACCCTCTTCGGATAGGTTTTTTTGTGATTTTCCATTTTCGTCATTTTGGTCATCTTTGTCCTTTTTATCATTTTTGTCATTTATGTAGTTTTCATAGATGGGATACATAAATAAAACTAGGACGGTTTGAAATAAAGGATGAAAGTTTGGATGAGACCTATTATATCTCAAGTTTATAGATATAAAAATTCATCATCTATAAAAAATGCGACAGTAACTCGATATGTCTTTTCTTTAAGCTTTCACGGAAAACTACTAGGAATTCTGGATCGGTTTCGCTGTAATTATGTTTAAATGTAGTTTTAATGCCGAAAATGGACATAAATACTTTTCATGCCGGAAGATGAGATAATTTGCGATATAAAATGAAATTTATCTTCCCAGTGCAAATAGCACTAACATAAAAATTTAGTACAATGTAACCTGTTAACGCATGCTCTTTAAACAAGAAATACACACCAAAGGTTGACCCGCGGCTACGCCACGGGGTAAACTCTAGTTGTTCGTAAAATCAATAGATGTTTTTAAAACAGAACTGTGTCTTTGTGTAGAAAACGAGAAATAAAACTTTTAGAGTTTTCAAAAAACTCGGTCGTATAACATAGTATAGTTGAACTGATACTGGTAGTTAAAGCATGTGACAAATCTGCAGCTAGTTCCTTTGTCTGCCAATATGGCGAACTGAACATCAAACATCAAAATATGAAGTCGGGTAATGTAATGACACCTCGTAGTTCGTATACTAAAATACAAGAATTTGAGAACGTGTCATAGGATAGATCCTATTCGTGTAGAAGTGAACAGGTAGCGATGCGCCTGCGTTCCTCAAACATGGAAAATTCTCGGACAATGCACAATCAACATGGCGTGTTTGCCCACGCTACCGGTATTGGCCACACGCGCGACTCCTTCCTACATAGTGTTGCCAGTACTCATAAGCTTAGCTACCGACTAATTCCTTTTTTTTTTATTACCAACATGTAGTAATAAACAACTCAAGGAAATAGTTGGCTCTGTAAGTATACTTTCATAAGTATTTTTAGGTTTCCATTTGAATGTATTTAATTGATTTTTATTTGCTTTCAGATTTTCATTGTTAATCTAATATTTGAACTTTATTCGGTAATCGTGTTCACGTTATAACTTAGCTATCAGGAGTCAATGACTAACTTTAGATTTTTTTTCTTATTTATCCCTTAAGAAAGAAGCAGCGCATTTGTAGCACCTTTGGTGTTGCAAATGTCCCATAGGCGATGATAACCGCTTTCCATAAAGTGGGCCGTCTGCCTGTCTGCTAAACTCCTGCAATAAAAAAATAATTAAAAAAATATAAAGGTTTCATTACTCAAATCATTACCCAAAGTTACACAAAGAAAAGGAAGGATATCCTCAAATAGTCATTTGACCTACACCTGGACACATGTCTTCACCGGAAAGCACACTCTGCACCTAGTTGCCTATCGCAAATAAAAAATCAAAAAATTACAAAGATTGAAAAGTCAATGTATTTATACAAATTAGGACGTTCCGCCCGTTTCAATGTACTTGGCAACACTATTCCTAAAACACACCAAGCGCAGGCGCAATACAAATATACGACTTTTCTATGGATTTTTGGGATATTATACCGTCAGCAGGATAATATTTAAACAAGTTTTAAAACGGCGCGGCATTTTATTTATTACATATCAAATTACGAAGATTTTAAACTACTTTTACTGACTTATATGGGTAAATTTCTACAGTAATACTAGGTAATTTATCATCCTAAGTTAGGCCTTTGAGCCCGTCTTGTTAGATTTCAAAGCAGACTGCGAGATTAATTAAGATAACACCAAATCAGGAATTAAATGAACCATAAAAGAGTATAATAAACAATTTTAATACATTCAGACTAACAAACATAACGATGAAAAATTAGTACACTTCGAAAATGAATATAAATACAACAACGAACTCCACATTGCAGCAAGTAACAAATTGACGGTCAACAAATTGAAGTTCACGCTTAATTTATTTCTTAGCCTGTTTTGTTGACAGTACAGGTGTAATATGCTAAAGGGGATATAGTTGGTGTTTAATTTTCTAGCATACGCATGTACTTTGTCATAGTTGCAGGTGTGATATTAATTTCTTGCTCAGGTATTCAACTAAGTTTATTCTTAATTAAAATATTCAAGTGAGACTTAAAAGTACATCTCTCTCTCTTTTATTTCACCATCTCTTAATTATTTGGGGTCGGCACAATACCTATGTATTTTCCTTCCACACTCTTCTATTTTGGCAGACATCAAAGCAAGCGGTTTCAAAATTACCACTGTTGTATAATCTCACTGTGAATCCGATATGTTTCAAGATATATTGGTTTAAGTAGAAATTTCAATATTATTATTGCTAGGTAATATAGTATCTGGAAAGATGCTGTGATTCTATTCAAATTGCGCAAAAATTAAAAATAGTTTCAAGTTTAATTTGTCTTTAAATGTCGCAAAACGATAAAGAGTACAAATATTACTTCATTATATTAGTAAACAGTATTGAAGGTGAGAGAGAAATATAGATTAATTAAAAGTCGATAAGTTGCGCTGCTGACGGTACATGCGCTCGCGCTGTGCCTCAGGCCATTTTTGTGTGCCATGCATAGCTTTTATGTTCCTAGTAAGTGGACTCGTTAGTCTGTGCCATCGTTTCGCGGCGCACTCCTTATTTATCTGTGGACTATCGTCATGAATACATATTTTATGATGTAATGGAAAACATTACGACTTTTATGTTGTCGCTACTGCAATGTGTTAAAGGTGTTACAAATACTCGAAACAAATTATTTAAACAAGTTAAACGCCGTGGGGGTCAATATAAGAGCGAGACTTTAATAATAATCTATGAGGGCCTGATGGAACTTCGAGAGTTTTTACAGATTATTTCAAATTTTTTATTGTATTATTGGAACGGAAATGATATAGGCGGAGCGATGTGATTTATATGAAGGGCTTTTCGTTGCTGTCAGGTATAGTTAGATGCAAATGTGTGATTATAAGTATGTTGTCTGTCAGTCTTGCTACCTCACCTCTCTGTATAGGAAACACGGGATTTAGGATGTACATCACGGATCGATATTGAATACTGGTCCTTATTTAATACACATTGTGTTCCTTGAATACATCAAGTGTCGCAGTACAATGACATTGTTACCTTGAACAATTGTCACACATGGGTGGTTAGTCGCTTTATTTTTCACACAATAATTTATGGCCCTAAATTTTACTATTCATTCACTTGCCCTAATTTTGACATAAGATGGACTTTATGTCAAATATTAACCGATAGTAAGACAAATGAACGGTCGGTAAGATATAGGTACATTTTTTCCGGGCATTAATCTATAAATCTATCTGTAATCTGTCTTAAATCCGTAGAAGGTTTAAGTTTATATAATGAATGTAAAAATGAGAAAAAATTCACTTGGGCTAATTGGGGGAGCCGCTGATTTCGAAAATGCAATTTTTAGAATTTCCATCTATATGTTAGAGTATCACGTGAAAACTACTGAACGGATTTAAATGAAACTCAACGCAAAGCTAGCTTATATCTCAGGTCAACACTTAGGATATTTTTTACTCCGTTAAATGACGTCGTTTCCGTGGGATTCATGAATATAGCTTTTTCGTTATCGCGTTTTTTTGTCGTTGCCGTTGCATTTGACCTCTGGTTAAGTGGGCTAAGCCTTTGCAGGCCTATGTCACGGCAACGCAGAGGCTCTAGGTATCAACTCCTGGCAGGGTAAATTTCGGAAACAAATTTTCCGTTAATTAATATGGTCTGGGTGTCTAGAATCGGCCCCATAGTAGTACATTGCCCATCACACATGCGTAACTTGTTTAACTTGGGGATATACAATCAGCGTTTGTCTACCGATTATTATTTATTAATTTACTAACAAATATGACGTCGAATACGCAAAAAAGTATTGCTGACACATGTTAGTCTATACTAAACACACTTAGACACAAGGTATGTTAAAAGTGATGATCGAAATTTATTCCCACGGGAATATAATACTTCTGGAGTTAAGTGGTCAGTCTATCCTTAGCAAAGATGAAGAGGGATTCATCTAGGCAAAGACTTTCTTTGTTAAGAAGGGCAGACCGGTGTCTTCAGAATGGTGATGGAAAGAATTGTATTAATTGTATGTTTGTAACGAATAAACTCAAAAACTACTGGACCGATTTCAAAAGTTCTTTCACCATTCGAATGCTACATTATCCCTGATTAAAAAAGGGTATATAAATATTAGGGACTAGCTTCTGCCCGCGACTTCGTCCGCGTGGAATAGTTAAAAAAAGTAAATTAAAAACCCCCGATTTTGGAACATTCTTCATTGGTGCTCCTCTCCTATTGGTCTTAGCGTGATGATATATAGCCTATAACCTTCCTCGATAAATGGGCTATCTAACGCTGAAAGAATTTTTCAAATCAGACCAGTAGTTCCTGAGATTAACGCGATCAAGCAAACAAATAAACTCGTCAGCTTTATATATTAGTATTAGATTCCTATTAAAACTTCAATAATGTAACCCATCAATCTAACCAAAATACTTGCGCTGGAATCGGGTGCTACGATTTTGATGAAATTTTATGTGTGTTTGAGTGGGTGGGTCCCATGGTGGTTTAGATTCACAGGTAGACGCGGTAGGTGGGGTTGGAATCGGGTTCTAGATTTTTATTTTTTCAGGGCAAGACAACATCTGCCGAGACCGCCAGGAAAATAGTGCAAGCTCCTAGCGCTTATCGATAATGAATACAGTGCTTTATTTATCGCTTGTACAATGGATTTGCGCGTTAGACCACCCACATTTTTGGAAACCCGTTCCGTGCCAGCATAATTTGTTAGAGGGTTCCCAATTATATGGTCATACAGAGCGTGATAGGGTGTTTAGTGGTTTTTGGGGTTTAGTGATTTAGTGAAGTGCTTTTTGGATTTGTCGAGTCCGTCAGCAGCGGGAGTGTTAATTATGTACTACATGTTTGTAATAAAAGTTCATATTGCAAGAATTATTTAGAAATATTTGAAATTATATTTTAGATGTAATCGTCATATTTTTCAATTATGTGATATTCTTGTTGCAATTGCAGACTTATTCAAGTATTAAAAATTGAATTACTAGTTATCAGAAAAATTAACTGGTCCATTATAAAAGATATCAACAGATTTTGTTAAATATGAGTGTGCATTGATTGTCTTGCTAGATAGACATTTGCCCAAGTAATGTTACCCGTCAAAACTTGTAAATTTTTTATCAAACATAGTATCACTCCTAATAACCTTAAATAAATACATAGTTTTTAATGGGATATCTTAAAATTTCTGACATATTTTTATAACTCTACTCAATAATTAATTTATGGTATACCACACCACCACTTGTTAGATTCTGATATTTCCCAGACGATTATTTTAATAACAACTGAATAATGCGAAGGATTTAGGTCCCTTAAAAGAACTTAAATACCGTCGCAATTAGAACATTTATTTCTCATAGGGTAACATTATTCGATGTCATAAGGGTAAGCGCGCCCGGAACTCGGTAACGAGTGATTAGTGTTACCAGTTCAGGATTACACGCCTAATGGATGGGGTGTGCAATCGTTTAGTAGGGTCATTTGTTGTACGAGTATTTTTTTAGGGACGTCGAATGTCTTTTTGGGATTCAAAATACTAAATTAAAGACAATTATTTTAAGATTTGAAAAAGAAAATACAGGAAAAAGAATCAACCCTAAAATCCGGGATCATAAGAAAATAAAATCTGTTATATACATATTATTACGCCTGTTTCCCATCGGGATTGGCAGTCTATAAATCTTCAATTGTGACTTACCTTTACAAACCACTTTCGCTTCATCTACTTGCATTAACCTCTCTCTTCATACATGCACGTTTATTTGAGATACTTTTTATCTATTAATAGCGCTAATAATAACAATTTAAAATAGAGAACTGCTTATCACTGTTTTATTTCATATAGCCTAAAGTCTAGATTTAATTGCCTGTAGATAAGATAGAAAAATGTAGGTAGGTTGCTAAAATTATTATAAAATAATGTTATGTTAACTATAGAGAAATGTATATAAATAATTGTATTAAAATATAACATAGCATTATTATTATTAAACATTATGTTGTATGATTGTTTTTGCATCCATATAAATAGTAATAAAAAATTCAAAGCGAATTAACCTAAACTATAAATCTAAAAAAATAAAACACTTCATAATATAACAGAAAGTATTCGAAACAATTAAAAATCGAAGTTGCGTTCCATTTTCGAATACGTCGCAACGATTGGCCGAACAGTGATTCTCAGGGATGTAATGGGTAATATTATATGAAACGAGCTTTTTACAACTATACCGATGGAGGCCCAGAACCTGTTTTTGATGCCTTTTGCGTCCGTTTCGTTTTTATTGTGCTTAGTTTGAGTTTTATTTCATATAACTTATAACATTACACGTTTTGAAAGGGTATATTTTTTATTATTTTCAATCGCGTCCTATTAGTATTTACTTCATATTTCACGCTCACGGCGTTCCGTGGAAAGACTCAGTTTTGTTACCTATTTATTTATTGCGCTTGCACAATAAGTACGCGAGAACAATATGTGATTAAAAAGAAATCTACAGTAAACCTTTATACCACACACCTTGGAACTTTTGACCCACGTTGTCGAGGTCAAATTTTAAAACGTTAAAAACTATATATTTAAGAGCTATGGTAGTCCGCCGTAAAATTAAAAAGACAAATTATTTGACGTCTTCGTGGAAGCAAGCCTTTGTTATCTCACAAGTGTTTTTTAAGAGTTCTGTGTTTAGTCTGTCCTTTTCTTTCTTACTTTCGCTGTCCCTTTTATCTCGTTAGCACGAAGGGCGTTCTAGTAAGGCGTAACAGACGCTTCTCACGTTACGCAATTTTGACACCTTCGACTTTAGTAACAAGATTCCTTATTGTATAAACAATAATCGATGTACGATGAATCGAGTCGAATCCTTTAGGGCGTAACTGTTACTGGCTGTGTAGCGTGATATCGATTTATGGCGCACGGAATAAGTGTTCGTTTGCCTTAATTGGCGCCTATTCGATACATCGTTTGTTTCGATACGGTATTTTTTTGTAGTAGATACTTTCAGAAGTTGAGCTCAGGCGATACTCGTTAAGGTCCCCTTTTGCTTGAGACAACAAATTTGAATTTTAGCCGCATTAACATAATGATCATCATTCGTTTGATGGAGCAGGTGTTGTATCGGTTCATTCTCGGTTTTTATTGAAAAAATCACGTTATTACATTTATTAGGGATGGGTCGATTTGTCGGGAATATCGATTGTTATGAATTTTATAATTGATAAATATGTGGTAAAGTATCCAAACTAATTATTGTTAATAAACCAAACGAGCAAAATGGAAAATTCCATATTCCCTTTTTTACCTATTGTTGCAAATTATAATAATTATAATAAACTACAGATTCCGGGAGATGCTATCCTGCTCTGAAAAAATGAAAATCTAGGATCCAATGCCACCACCCACACAAACACAGAAAAATCACCAAAACGGTCTAGGAGATTAGGAGGATCCTAGAACCCGATCCTAGCGCCATTTACCGGTTCCAATTGTGAATCTAAAGGATCCCGGAACTCACTCAAACAGACAAAAAAATTATCAAAATCGGTACAGTTGTTCTGAAGTTATGCGTGTGAACATACATTTCTACGATTCTTTTTTATTTATATCGAAGATATGTAGAGCGATTGAGTTTGTACATCAATTTGAGTTTAAAAATGTGTAAAACATTATGGGGATTAATTCAGATCAGCAAATTCCGAAAATACAATTTTTAGAATTTTTGTCTGTCCGTTAGGGCGTCACGTGAATACTTCTGAATGGAGTTAAATGAAACTCGACACAGAGCCAGCTTATGATCCCAGATCAACAGTTAGGATATTTTTCATCCCGATAAATGACGTTGTTTTCGTGGAATATACTAATATTACGAAATGACGATCGACAGCTAATTCTTAGACTTAAACTCTGCGCTACTTTTTATCCTGGGAATCCCGCGGGAAATTTCCCGGGACCGGTTGTTGTTGTTCGGGTTGTATAAAATTAACTTATTCCGACACAGTTTTCACTAAAACGAAAGCTTGCATTCTTTAAATGCTGCGGTACTTCGTGTCCCGGGAATCCCGCGGGAATTTCAAGTCAAGCGTGGACGAAGTCGCGGACATATCCTAGTATAATAATATAAATCTTCATTCAGTAAAAGGCCGGTGCTTGAATAAAGTAAAAAAAGAAGCTACTAAAATGATTATAAGTAAATGTGTTATTGTAAGCCCTACACGAGTTTAGATGTGGTGTTATTTGTGTTATAGTATGTACTACTAGTATAGTAGTAATTTGTAGTGTAGTATAAATAATATATTGTTACAACTTAGGCTTCGACAAAGACAAATTCCATGTACAGTCTGTAAAAGCACATTTTATTACCTGTCGGCGTTTGAACTAATTATAAGCCTTATATGATCGTCTTCTTTTGTTCACTTAATTATTGGCATACGTTTCTAGTTGTGGAGAACAGCCTATTGTTCTATTGTACTCCTTTACAGCCGCTTGCAGGATACATCATTAGCCAGGTGTTGCGGATTACGATTATAAGCTAATTCTAGGAAATTGTGTCGACGTTGCCGGGCGGACACATTTGCATTTGTGAAGTATAAAACGACGGCCTGATTGAGAGTGGAGTCAGTTGAGCTACAACTACGATACGGGCGTGACGTGTGTACATTCGGAAATCTAATAGTGACGGACTTTGCGCGTTTTATTGAATTACGACCTTCAGCATTACGTTTGGATTTATTGTGTTCGGCTATATTTGTACCTGTGGTATACGTGTTTGTATAGTTCTAATAAACTCTATAATAATTCTAATGGAATTTTAATTCGATTATATAGAAGTTCAACATTTATTTATACAACTAAACAGTGATTATTAATAATGCAAATCGATTATTCAGTTATACTAATATACTTGACACATCACTAATAAACGTATCGTATCTTATATGTTTATGGGATTAAACGTAAGATCCGATGAGTTTCGGTTAATTAATCCAAAAATTTCAAAACAAATTTCTCTCAGTATCTTCCAATTTTATGCACGATGATATCTGTTGATATTTCTTTTTATTGGAGTTATTTTACATTACGTGAATTGTGAGCTTTTAATTCTGATTGCATGCCAAGAACGTTTTAATTTTCTAGAATGTCATATTTGGTTAGATGTTAAACCGTTTTATTGATATCCACTAGATGAATTTTTAGTATATTTTAAATATTTTTAACTTTATGAAATTTAATTTACTAATATTGGCACAACTTTTTGTATTAGTGCTATAAATATAACTAGTGTTATGTGCTAGCTATTAATAAAGAACACATGAACAATGTATCTTTAATTTATAGAGACAATAACAAAAGTCTTAATGGACAATTTCTTAGTACGAATACTCAAATTCAAATTCAAAACTTTTTATTCAATATAAGTTCCACTGGAGAACACTTTTTGAAAGTCATATATATAAGTTAAAATTTAATTTTACTTCCTAGTCTATCTATACCGCTTCGCAACGTGTTATTGCTGTTAAGGAGAAGAAGCACAAGAAACTCCCAAGCAACACGTCTAGCTAAAAATTGATTAACTCAAACTTTTTTTAAATAACTTTTATAGTAAGAGAATTTTTATAGTAGTAAAATTTCTCTCCACATGTCCAAACCACCTTAATAAATATCATGCAAGCAAAATTCTCTTCGCATTAAGATAAATCTCTCAAAGCAAATTCTTTTTACCCTCCAATGAATATAAGTTATTTAGACAGTGTTATTAAAAATCATTTAAATATTAACTTATAACTGTTTACATACAAATGCATTAATTTAACAACGAACTCATTTTCTCTAATTATATAGAAGAAAAACTCAGCTCTACACTTTCAAAACTTAGCAACTGACATTGTTTCTTAAATTTAGTATTATGCTTACCAAAACATGTAACTACTGTATCAAAATTTATATTTCTTGTATTTATTTGGACACAAAAACAATATCGTACAGAATTTAGCGTTGTGAGTCTGATACATAAGTAGTTTTAATGAATACAATACCAACATCATTTGCCTCATATTGTATAAATTTAAAATATACTAACTACCATAAGTTACGTAACGGCAAAAGAGAAAAAAGGTTGGTATACAATCACGGAAAAGAAGAAGAAAAGGAGACCTCACCGAAACGACAAACTGGTCCAAATAAGCGTTACAGTTTATTTTTATCACAGTATAGATTTGCGTTTTACAGCTATCTCACCTGATGTTAAGTGAAGATGCGATCTAGGATAGAGCACGCTTACCTAGTAGATACCTATTCACTTGTGACTTGAAGATCATGGATTATGTGAATCGGGGAACACAGACTCCGACAAATTGTTCCACTCAACAGCGGTGCAAAAAAAAGATACAGGCAAAAAGTTTAGTTCTAAGCCATGGACTAACTATTTAGTTCTAATAGTTTTGAAATATATGTATATCGTTGAAGTTTATGACTTTTTTGTGCTGTAGTGCAAAAGTTCTTAGAATGTACTTGCTAGGTTTTGAAATTGGATAGCTGATATGCCTCGGCTCATTTAGAGTCGTATAATCATTAATATATGCTTCTATAATTCGCGTGTAAGCTAAAGTAAAGTAGGTGTCATCATCTCTTAAAAACATTTACTATTTTTACACAAATAAAAACTTGATGAAAAAATACATCAAATATTTAATCAGAATCGAAAGTGTTTAAAAAAAATAACATTTACTTACAGACAGGGATTAATAGCAGTAATTTATCTTCGTTGGCTTTAAATGCATATCCAAAGCTTTCATCAAAGATTTTTTATATTATAAACACGAGATATGAAATTATAGTTAGAATTTTTAGAAGTGTCTGCAGTTAAGCTGGTATTACACAATTCACTTCTCTCTTTTAATTTTTCTGAAGCGACTAAACTGACTTATATAAATATACAATTGAATCATTCAATATCAATGAATGTCGTGATTTAATTTCTCTGTGTAATTCAGCATTTACAGATCTTGTTTTCAATTCTTATGGAAAGAAATTCCATTTACCCACCATATCGAATAGAGCTGTATTATTATAAGCTTCTAATTTTTAAATCATACTTTTCTATAGGCCTAAATTTTTACAAGGTCACATTACTGTATTTGATTTACTTCATTTTAATGTTTGTTCGTGAGTTTGTACAGTCGTGGTACGAAAAGTTTCGCCAGTTTTCAAATTGATTCATTTAACGTTCCGCGAGCACATATTACCTTTTCAAACTAACTCACATAACAGATTGTTCCACAGAAAATAATCACAATAACAGATTGTTCCACAGAAACAGCCTCTGTCATTGCAGATATTTTATAAACGTAACATTTATTGAAATGTTGGCATTACTAATCTTGTACTCGCCTTTATTCACGAAGTTAGGGGCGCGGGGGCGGGGGAGGTGCCGCACGCATACATACATAACATAATGGAAAGAGGTTACCGTCGCCTATAGACGATTGCAATACAAGGAGCGAAGCTAATGCGTTGCGAGTTTTCAGGACGGGATAGGAAGGAAAGGGTCCAGGGGATGGAATAGAGGGATCAGACAGAAAAAATGGGTCACAGAGTAACGATGAGTTGATCTTGCTTAAATACTTCTAGTCTTGGTCTTGCATATTTAGTCTTGGTTTTACTCATTTGACCTGTTACTTGGTATTTTTTTTTAAATATTCCTAAATACTCGTACTTGGTTTTGGTCTTGTTCATTCGGTCTTGGTTTCGCTTTTTCGAAAGACCAAGACTGCAAGACCAAAACCAATTTTACTCATCACTAATACAGGGGATGGAATAGGCGAATGGAATACGAAAGATACGACAGGGGGAGGGGGTACCCGGCCATGGGAACTCTCACTCAACGTATGAAACACAACAAGCTCAAAGCTAACCATTTCACGCTGATATTCTGTGAGAGCGTAGTATTACACCGATTGAGTCGGCACAGCGAACTATAATGAAGACAATGATTCCAGCATTGCTGTACCACTTCACATGACTTAAAAACACATTTTTTTTAGTTTACAGCAAAAATGTATTATTAAACTACTAGCGAAACGTGTCTAGCGAAAACCATGTAATACGAAAGGTGGTTTTGAACTTTATTCGAGCAAATTAAAATTAAGTAATTTATCTATAAAACATTTTTTCACTAGCAAGGGATATTAGGATAACCCACCGTTAATATTGATCATTTGTGACAAACAAATTAATAATTTACATCGTCAAAAAAGATCGATTGAATTCTCACATGATAAGATAGGCAATTCCGGAAATTTGTCGTAATTATTAATTTTATTAATTATACTAATTTAGTTTAATTAATTAAATAGTCGTGGTAGCGTAATGGCTAGCGCACGCGTCCAAAACTCGAAGGGCGCGGATTCGAATCCTGGCCGGAACGCATGCACCACTTAGGCAGTTTTTTCTACTTACTACGTACTAACAACGGTAAAGGCAAAAAATCGTGATGAAACCATATGATATGATATGATGCATATCGAGATAACCGATGTGACAAACTTGCCAAGCCGCCTTGAGCAAGCATGGCGGGTATACTGTCCGTTCCCCACTGGTGGGAGGTCCGAGCCCAGCAGTGGGGCGTTTATTATTATTATATTCATTTAATGTTGAGGTGGTTGGGACATGTAGAGAGTATAATCGCAAAACAGGTGTATGACAGTATTGTGAATTAGAGTTGTTGCCGGTAGAACGAGACAAACATACTATGGTCAAATATCAGAAGTGTTAACACTTCTCTCTTTAAAGAGAGGTCATATAAAAAGTATCTCAAATAAACGTGCATGTATGAAGAGGTTAATGAAAGTAGATGAACCAGAAGTTGTTTATCGGGATCGTCACAATTGGAGATCCATAGTCGCTGCTTAACTCCCATGGGAAACAGGCGTGATATTGTATGTATTTTCATTTAAATATAAAACGAATGTTTGCGATATGATGAGACCGATTTTGACAAAATTAACGTCAATATAGTCCGTTGAATTAATAAAGATATCATAGATTGGAAACCGGCAGCGGTTTTATCTTAATTTATTTAAAATAAAATTCATCCTTATCTAAATAAGTATTAAAATAAGTAATTTAAAACGTTGACCATATTTTAACGATTCCTAAATGAATCTCAAAACCACGGCCAAATGCGAGACGGTCTACACACAATACATACAGGTAGCGAACATGACGTTGTTGTTATTTATCAACGGAATCCAAAAACAACATAATTGAAAATACTCCTTCCTAATCTCAAATATTATTCAAGAAATAGTATTTTCATACGCAGATAACTAATTTCAGTAGCTCGCGATAGTGTACGAATCGTGTAAGCGTAACAGAGTTTAGAATGCATAGCAACAGTCTAGCATTTCCACCTGCGAATAAAGTTCAGTATAGATTAATTTCATGTCGGAAAAGAGTCTGCACTTTTCTGCGCAAACTAAAACTGCCGATCGGTATTATAAGATGTGTCTGAACACGGATCATTGCTACCTTTCAATTCGGAGGAATCAACCAAAGTGATCCATATAAACAAAAACTTGAACCATTCAATGTCATTGAAGGATATCATCGTGTTTTTTTTTTATCGTGGTATATGTTGATTATATGATGTTAAGTGAAGATGCGATCTACGATGGAGCACGCTTCTTCCAGATACGTGCCTTTCGAATTGATTCAAGGTTGATGCGGCTTTAATATTAGTACTTTAAATTTGCCTTAGTTTAGAAATTACGCACATAATATATATGACTACGCAAGCCGAATACCTAGAGGAATTAAATAAAATTTAAATGTGTTCCCGTGTCCTAAGCTCAAATGGCGCGGGTTCGAATCCTGGCCGGAAAGCATGAAACAAAGAAGAAATAAAGAAAAATATTTGTTTCTAATAGCGAAACACAACACAAAATAGTACTAACATATCAAAGTATAGACGAAATTATACAGAAATGCATAGCATAGCATGCACCATTTAGGTGTTCTTTTTATTTAATATGCATATTATTAAATTTACCACGTGCTAGCGGTGAAGGAATACATCGTGATGAATCCTACACATCGAGTTAACTGATATGTTAAGTCGCCAATCCGTCTTGGATAAGCGTGGCGGTTATACTGCCCCTATAAATTGGAGACCCATGCCCAGCAGTGAGACATTTATGGGTTGTCATATTAAAGGTTTTTATTCAAACTAAAATCTACCGAAGAAATTTTTTTAGTCATACATATAAGTTAAAAATTAAGCCTACTTTCTACTCTCCTACTCTATACAGTACACCGTGTAATACAACTATAAACTATCTAGAACATTCCAAACCCTTCCAATTTCTAGTAATACCTCTAATAATTTAAATTTATTCATAACTTTATCAATATATGCCAATTACTATTCATATGAAACATTGAAACAAGTAGCTTTTAATAAGTTATCTATGACTTATCATTTTTTATGTAAAATTAATTTGTGTGATGAAAAAATGTGTAAATGACAAAGTTGTTTGTTCGTTACAAGTGCTAGCATTTAAATGGAACCCTCATAAAAACTGCAAACACATGTTTGAATATTTTTAAGTGTTTATCAAATAAATACTAACTGATACAATAAAAACTCTATACATTTAATATTGTTACGAGTACGTGACTCGAATTAAAATGCCGTCGGAATTATTATAGACTTTATTAGAACTATACAAACACGTATAACACAGGTACAAATATAACCGAACACAACAAATACAAACGTAATGCAGAAGGTCGTAATTCAATAAAACGCGCAAAGTCCGTCACTACTAGATTCCCGATCATACACACGTCACGACTTGATCGTGGTTCTGGCTTGACTGCCCCCTCTCCCCATCAGGGCGTCGTTTCATACCTCACGAACACAAATGTGCCCGTATCGTAGTCGACGTAATCCGCAACACCTGGCTAATGATTCGGCCGCAAGCTGCCATAAACGAGTACAATAAAACAATGGGCAGTTCTCTAGAAACGTACGCCAATGAATAAGTAAACAGAGTAAGACGAATATAAAAGAATTACAATTAGTTCAAATGCCGACAGGTAATAAAATGTGTTTTTACAGATATGCAGGTGGAATCTTCTTTTTGTCGGAACCTAAGTTGTAACAATATATTTAACAAAATTACATTGCATTTGTACTTATTAAAATATGATGTTCTCAATCTCTTATGTCCTCCTAAGATCACAGTATAAATATTAAGGGCAGTAGTTACACGGCGCTGTCTAAACAAATTATGCAGTGGATAGGATGAGTTAACGGAAAGTAAGGTCTAAGCAACCAGGGCACTCTCCAAGCCGACTTGGACAAGTGTCGTGGGTATAGTGTTCGGTTTCCTATAAAATTGAAACGCTCAAGCCCAGCAGTAAGATAATTATGGCTTGTTATTATTTTATATTTTTTAAGGATATTTAGAAGAACTGTTTTTGCAACAACGTGAATTATTCGAGGGTAGAGGCGACTTTTATTGAAGATCGCCATAAGTAATCACACGTAATTGTTTATCCATGTCGATTCTAACTAATAAAAATCTGAAAGTGAATCTGTATATAATTTTCCTTCCTTAGATCTTTTATACCATAAAAACTGATTGGGGCTATTTTTCGTATGTATGTATTTTAAAAACAAGAGATGTAATAAAGTATAAACAGTTTACAAAAGCGATTTGCTAACTCCCTCGGTAATTTAAAAATAGGCAATTCTCGAAAACACAGCCACTTACATTATAAATAAATTATAATACAATCGATGTATTAATAAATCACTAAAACCATTAAAACATTAGATAACAGACGCTGTCGAATTTTCTCAACATCAATGGTTGGGGTCTAACTGTACTATTCTTTATATTATGTTAAGACCTTGTATAGGTTAGTATTAAAATAGAAACATTATATATACCATAGCAGCATTATGTGATCTAATTTAAATTTATAAGTTTGCGATATTCATTAACATAGCGTGCGCTGAGATGTTCATAGCGGAAAAGAGATCTTTTGAGTGATAAGACAACACCTGCCGAATATTTAATGCTTAAGATAAGAGTTCAAGCCATTACTAAATTTACAGTCCAATATTCTCATTAAATTATTTTTAAAACGAATTAATAAGTAATGAAAACAAACTTTTAATTAATTAGGCACGTGGTTCGCTTGATTTTAATGTTACTGACATTTGAAATACGCAATAGTGTTCATAGAATAACTAATGCCGAATGTGTTTACATAACATATAGGTAGCACACCTGTTTCCCATCGAGAGATATACAGGGACAATGTATCTTCACTTACTACGATCCTAATACACATCTTTTGTTTCATTTATTTCCAGCATTGCTGTATGATCGACGTGAAGAAAGATTTTGAATGTAGTTCGAACTTCTATTGACTTTGCTCTCAAAGTTGTGCTTACCTATCTGGGTAATTTAAATTAAGAGAATAGGTGTTGACCAGTGTCGGTCTCGGGATTAATAGACGACGAACAGGGGGATGGAGGCGCTGCTACGCTCACCTCCTCCTAATGACGTAGTGCAAGGATGGCGAACCAATGCCACGCGTGCCAATGAGGGCAAACGACAGGATATTTCGGGCACGCCACCGATCACACAGTTTACTTTGAAGTATTATATTACGAACGAACGCCAAAGAAACTGTTTGACAGATGGCTTCAGTTCAGCATACATTCTGCTTGAAGTAACATCTTATAATCCTAATATAACTTACTAGGATATACCTACGACTTCGTCCACGCTTGACTTGAAATTCCCGCGATATTCCCAGGACACAAAGTTCAACAGCATTTAAAAAAGAATGTAATCTATCGTTTTAGTAGAAACCGTGTCGGAATAAGCTATTTGTATGCACCCGAACAAGTTTGAACCGTTCCCGGGAAAATTTCCGGGGATTTCAGGATAAAAAGTAGTGCAGATTTTAAGTCTAAGGATTTGCTGTCAATTAGCGACAACCTCATCGAAACCGACCCAGTAGTTTTTACGTGAATCCCGAACAAACAAACAAACCGACAAGAAATCTAAAAAAATTGCATCGTGTTCTCCATTGTTTCTATAGTCTATTTCATTTGTTTCTTTTTTAATAGCTTCAATGTACAGACACGGCATGTTTAGAATTTTATAATATTATAGAATTGTCATCAAATCCGCAACAACACAAGTCACACTAAAGTTACTTTAATTTGAATACACGTATAACTGAAAAATTTATAATTGTACATTGCAAAATTGTTTTTGTTATTTTGTAGTAAATAAAGAGTGTTGAGCTGATAATATTTAGCATTATGACTTTCCCAATAATCACGAAGTCAAAATTATTTGCCGCCACGTGACCTCATTAAACATTTCTTTAGAAAAAATGGCACGTTAAAACATAAAGGTTCCCCTCCCCTGACGTAGTGGAACCGGGTTGAGGTCGGAAGACCCCCGGCGAGCCATACCCAGCCACATGGGATACCGTGTTCCCAGGGGCACCCCATCGTTACAGTTTGCGTCGAGGCGTCACGGCGAACCGTCCACGACATAACCAATGGCGCCTCACAAAGACACGGAGGGATGCTGGTAAGTTTAGTAGGTAGTCTGCCGGGCGGAATCTCACTTCTTCTTCCTGATGGAAGGCGTGTGCAGAGCCAGCCCCTGGGAGCCCCACATATCCCGCGTAGACCACCCCCGATGGTCTGAGTGGTAGCGCAAATGCATTCCTCCAGCGATATAAAATAATTGTGTGTGTGCAATTCACACACGGCAGAAATGATACTTCAGAAAAGTAGCCTACGAGAGAATGAGATAAATATAGTGTATCAGGAATATTAAAATAATTATAAAGTTTATTAATTTTATAATGTTTTTACTAAGCTCAAAAATTATTTTATATTTTAATTTTAAATTTAAAAAAATATTGCACTTCTTATATTACATATTTAAGATATATTATAACACATATAGGACAGGGATGAGTGGCGCCGACTTGGGTAGGACTACGTCCAGTTGTAGAATGCGAATGGCTGACGACGTATAACACATATTATTCAGATTCCAAGTTTTCACTTTTAACAAACGACACGAGGGGCTATATGATAACTAAAATAGGAAACAAATGCTCTATTTTCAATTTGATTTATGAATTTCAAAACTTCAAAATATTTTCAACTCTATCTTTATGAGAATAGTATTTTATTAAATATCTCTTTTTAGTGTCGCTTTTATTTCGATTCTAAAGAAGTTTCACTTCAAAAAAGATAGGGTAGGTAGGGTTGTTATCAGTTGAACTTCTGATTCTCGACCCTAGTGTGGCTCTACCACAGATAAAGAATGTAATGCTGATCAACAACATTAAATCAATTAGGTAGAAAAGCATGGAACTGAAAGAACACGGCGGTCATCAAAAACATTGAATGATTGAAATTTATGTTTATATCGATCACTTGATTCATCCACATTGAAAGACAGAAATGAACCATCTAATATCTGATTAAGACATGAACTCAATATTAACGCAAGCGGTGCCATGTGAAGAGCTGCAGTAAATAAATCTTGAAACCATAAAACTTATTTTGTAACAGTCGTATATAAAAAGATATTATTGCACCATTATTTTATATCCCAATGTCCGAGTCATGTTGGCGACAGAATCTAAAAATAGATACACATAAAAACCAACCATCACATCAGACTCGTTCCAGCAAATCTATTTAAAAAGAACGATTAAAAATTCAATAAAAAATCTTTCCAATTCCAATGTGAGATGCAATAACTACAATTGATATAACCAGTGTTGATAGACCTATCAAGAACTGAAGAGGATACCCTAAATCTCCTACTTTTGTTTGATAGCCGAGCGGAGCGGAGGGCCGGTACGTCTGGACATGCGGTCCTCTGTAAATGGTGTTGCTAGTGCCCTTACTTGAAACTAAATTCCGAATAATTGAATTTTATAGTTAAAATATGATACCAAACTATTAAATAAAAGGATAAATAATCTGACATTTGAGTTATTTTAAGTGCCTGAAAAGTTAAAATAAAATGAAGAAATTTAATTTAAAAAAACCGTATAATCACAGCCAAAACATCGCTAATGATGATTTTTTGTCGCATGGAACAAGTCTTAATTACGTAATTATTAATTAGACCAAGAGTATTATTTCTTTTAATTAAAGAAAAATTACAATATCGTATAAAATTAACAAAATACTATTAAAATAGCTAGAAAAGTGGAACATGGTCCTTAAAGCTAAAACTTATGCTACGACCTTGGGAATAAGAAGTTTATAAAAGAATACTAAAATTGTGCTGTCGGGGAGCCACCACCGTTAGGAACGAAGTTTACTCTACTGTAGGCTGCTTAAAAGAAGTTAGTTCCAAAAATGCACGGACAACACTAAAATTTCGTGAAATTGGGTATTTGAATCAATTTTCTCATAATAACTAATCGCAACTTCGTAGCACAATATGTGAGAAATTATTACAGTGACGTCACACGAGCACTCGGCCTGTTTTAGGTACTCGGGTAGCGCAGGTTCAAAAATGTATTTTTTATTTGATATGACTTTTAATTATAGGGAAAAAATAAAATAGTTTATTATAAAACTTATACATAATTATATGATCTTTTCATTTATTACAAAAAAAATGAAGTAAATACCCAATTCTACTGACACTGGCAACCCGTACAGTATGATATTTGAGAAACAAACAAACGAAGACAGATAACATTTGTTCGAGAACATGAGTCAACGGGTCGGGTAGGTTGTTTGCTTTGTAAGCGCGGGAAATTTGAATGTAGAACATGGATATAGTTTGATTATATTTCGAATATATCGACTGTTCTATATTCGAAATGATAAGTACCTTATCGTTGAATAAATGGCGTCGTCTTAGTCTCAGTAATTATAGATACAGAACGTCATGCTTATTGTATCCTATTTTCATAAACAAGATATGCTTTAAACGTCACATATACTCAAAATTAGTATTCTTGATGGTAGTGCTTCATCTACGATAATGTAACAGATATACTCGTAGGACTTTTCCCACAGATTGGTGACGGGTATAATGCGTTATCTGTGATGCGATGTTGTTATTAATTGTTAATGACTAAATATTGACAGATAACGTATGTATACACTAATAATGTGGCCATTAGTTAATGGCGTTATTTTGTAACGCTTTAAATATGACGCATTCGGCAAGTCTAAATCTTTAATATTATCGCAGATGAAACCGCATCCTTAGTGAACGTTTCACGCAGATGTAGCGGGGTTTAATTCGTTATGTGTCATGCAACATTGTTATTAATTGTTAATGACGTTAAACGTTGACAGATAAAATATGTTTACATTTTTTCCTGAATTGCATTACTGTTTCATAGCCGTTACATCCAATATATGTATTTGCTCTTCAAATTGAACACTACAGAATCGTTTATACATAAATGTTAGTGTCATTGTCTGGATGTTTGTCTTTTCCATCATCACGTCCTTGAGAATGAAAAAATATTGTTATTTTTGATAAACGTAGAATAAAACGGGATACGAACTTAAAATTTGCGTAAGCAGTCATATGTAAAACTGTAGTCGAAATATAAATTTGAAAATAGAATATAAAAAGACATTCTACATAATATATTAGGATAATGCTATGAAAAACTTTTATAGAACCATTGAACGCATTTCATTCAACGCAAACATTTGAAAAAAGAACACTCATTTCAACCTCTCATTCAACATTTCTGCTCGAAAATACTAATTCTATCTATACATCCAATAAATATACAATAAATATCCCGGAATTGGGTACGTATAGATGTAATTAGGTTAACAAATGTGTAATTTGTTGAAAAACACTGATATTATGTGTTAATCTGTCAACAAACGGCGGAAATATGTTAGAATGAACGCGATTTTTTAACTTTTTTCACTGCTCATTGACTTGTACATATTGAAATATTAATGACGTTTCTTTCAACAAGTGTTGCCAAGTGTAACAAAGTAATTATGCGAATGGACAACACTATAAGCGGATTTGAACAAAAAACTAAAAAGCAAGACTAAAAAAAGTTATTGTAAAATGATTTTATACGTTTAATCTATTTGTTTAGTCTAGTTGTTTAATATCTATTTTTATTTTTACTTTTTGATCAATAATAAGACAAAGTTACTATTTATATTAATTCTTTTGCGTATTTCCTCTCACCTTTTACTCGTCCTTAGAATAAATTATAGGCACGTTTAAATGGCATAAAAATGAAAATTGTGAAAAATGTTATTACTATAAAATTAAAATTTTCGGTAAAAATGTTATCTGTTGTCAACACTATCTTTACGCAGAATTAATTTTGTATTTTTAAAACGTTTTACAAATTATTATGTAACCTTTGGAATAACGATATAAAATGAAATTGTAACTGATTATTAGAATGTTCCCTCCCAATGTAGATGTTTTATATGTGGTATTCTGATTTTAGTTTGCAATAATTGGGTTCACTTTTTTATAAATATGACTTTACACTATCTCTAAATCTATCCAATGTGATGTGTCATAAATTGAATATAAGCATTTTATTTTTATTCAAATTTTAATCTTATTCTAGATCGGTAGCACTCCGATACTTAAACCTTACAAATATGAATAGGATAAATATCATTAATATTATAATTTTGTGTAAATGGACGAATATTTGTGTAAAACACTACCTTAAATATTAGTCTTAGCGGACTGTAATTATTTTAATAATGAAAAATTGCTCGTGCGAATGTATGACCAATTTAATATGAAGAGAAAAATATATGACATAAGAAAAAACAAAAGGACATCTATGTTCTAAATTCAAACATTAGGTAGCCAGTATTAATTATGCCGCACCAAATCTATAATATAAATTCTAACCATACCGTGTCTGTAGATTGAAATTATTAAAAAAATCTGGAATAGACTAGAATATAAACGATGGAGAACACGATGCATTTTTTTTTCTCGTCTGTTTGTTCGGGATTCACGTAAAAACTACTGGATCAATTTCGATGCGGTTTCCGCTGATCGACAGCAAACTCTTAGACTTAAACGGGAATATCGCGGGAATTTCAAGTCAAGCGTAGATGAAGTCGCGGGCATATCGTAGTACATAATATAAAAACTTTTTGTTCGAGATTCCAACAGTTTGTTAATATATCACAGAAAAACTATTGAAAGAATTTTGATGAAACATTGCCGTGTACAGTAGTGTATAATATAATATCAGCCCATAAATGTTGCACTGCTGGGCTCGGGCCTCCCATTACAGGGGAACGGACAGCATACCCGCCCCGCTTGTCCAAGGCGGCTTGGCGTTATTGTAATAATATGCACATTAGGTCAGAAAACTGCCTAAGAGGTGCATGCGTTCCGGCCAGGATCGAACCCGCGCCCTTTGAGTTTAGGACGCGTGCGCTAGCCATTACGCTGCCACGACTTAGTACACTACAATGTATACATTATAATAACAAAAAGGTTATAATTTTGATTCAATATTGTTTAAGTTAACGTATTTACTCAGCTAGTCTAAAAATAAAAGTGATTTTTTTCTAACTGTTACTATTTCACATCAATTTAGGTGATCCAATTAAATAATATGTAATTGTGACAACGGAGTTGAATAATAAGGTAGCTACTTTTGATCCCGGGCAATTAAAAAGTTTCCGTTGCATACCTACTAGAATTTTATATGAGCGGTGCCGCGTGAAAAGCCTTAACTGTATACAAACAACACAAGATGTCTTTTCGTAACACTTAATCCGTGTTAGAGTCGAAGTCCCGGGGCGCCGTCTCAGATGACGCATAAGGAGATAACGCCGGCATTCGGACCAACGCTTAAAGGCGTAATACCACTTCAAGATATATATAGCAAGCTGATAGAATATAAATAAATAATCTGCAGATACACATATATTGTATATCCCCAAGCATGTTACGCTTGTTTTATAAATAGTAGACCACAGACAACTCTGAGGTGGATGCCAATTACCAAGGCCATCGTAAATAAAGAGATGCCAGAATACAATCCGAGACAACAAGGAGAGATGGATGGTAATTTACTCGTACCATATATCTCTACACCATTAAAAATAATTAATATTCAGCAAACTAACTCGCACATTGTATATCCCCAACCTAAACAATTTACGCTTGTTATGAGTAACATACAAAGGACCACATTGGGCCCAATTGCAGACACTCAGACCATAGTAAAAAAAAAAAAGGAAAATTCGTTTTCGAAATACAGAATGCAAGCCAGAAATAGAACCAGGGCAGACTTGTATAAACGAGTTACAGATTAATACTGTTCTAACTGTGCACAAAAAGCGATATCATCATTAAAACCATCTCATTGAGATAAACCGTAGTAGGAATAAAATAATTTACTAATGGTGATCATGACATACATATTGTGTACCATCATCACCATTAAGATATTTTTAAAGTTATATTTTTCTGAGTTATTGTCATTCTTAGTGTTCAACTTCGATTTTCTCAATACAGTTTAAATCAATTCAAACACACCTTTGATGACGTGAAAGATATATTTTTTTAAACAGGATGTATTGTTTAAATAGGCGATTTCCTTTGTTTAGCAACAGCTACGCTTTCAAAGCAACGCGGTCTTAAAAAAGCCCCCGTTAACTCTGACGACACCCGAAACGTGTTACCGTGATGATAGCCAGGAGCTAATATTTGAGGAATTTAACTCAAACCGTTTCAGAGATAAATGTTGAATGTATTTAGATAATAACAACTTAGTACTGTAACACTTTCCAGTTTTTTAACTTTTTACATTGTTGAACAAATTTGGTCAGTGTGTTAATTAAGTTTCTATACCGGGAGTTCCGCGTCCGATTATAAGCCTCGACGAAAGGCTCTCGTGCGACGACCGCGTAACATCCTCACGGACAAGGTCGACGATATCACAAAACGGCTGGCTCGGATCAGCCCGCCCGCGGTTAGGACGGCAGGCTGGCAGGCACCGACAGACAGACACAGACGGCGGCGTCGACGCCGCCAATCACGATCTCTCCACGTCCCTGCGAGGGACGCCAGGAGACACAGCCCCCCCATAGGATAGACTAGGCGTATTGCTGGGAAGTTTCTTTCGCCGTTTCTTCTCTCCCAGCCATAACACGTTGCGAAACGGCAGTAAGATAGTATAGGCCACCGCGAATCGCCGATCCCGGTCCGCCGGGATCCTTCCTCTCGGGCTTTATATTACCCGTCGCCCGCTCTCAATTAGTGCATTGTGTCGCCCTATGGTGGGCATCATTAGATTCATCCCCTCTCATGGCAACAGTCCAGCCGAGGTGAAACTCCTGGAGCCCCTCGAGCAAGTTGCCTCCTGGCTCGAGCGCCTTCGCTTCGCAAAGGCACTCGCCCCGAAAACCCCGGTAAAGTTGTGAGGTCTTCGGACCAACAACATAAAGTCAAGTCCAATAAAAAAAATATACCAGGAGTTTATTTATTCATGTAGGAACGAAATGTTTCCACTTTGAAACGAGATGGCGTAAACCAGAGCGTCTTGTCGTCCAAAGATCAAATCAGGAAATCAGGTGAAACAGTTCAACCGAAATCATTCCTATAAAATACCGATAGATTGATAATCTATCGCAATGAAGCTGGTCAGTACCAATGAGCCTCTTGGCTCTTCTCCCAACTGACTCCGTTTGAATTTGCATTTTACCTGAGTCGTCCCAAAGGTGAGAACAGAGGGCCTAAAGCGCTCGCCTTTGGAGAATCGCTTACTGAATTTGACACGTGTCTAAATATACTGGCAATAGTATTATATAGCATAAAGTTCCACTTTATGTTGATACTTGTCATTTTCGTCATATGAATCTGCGAAAATGACCTCTTTAGGCCCTGAGTACACCATCCGAGATTTTACTTGTGCTCGTCTACCGTAGTCTTTTTAATAATATAACTTGCCTAATTAAATAATTTGTTGATGTTCTCAATTGCTAAAAATAGTACAATAGTATTACTATCAAGACGTGGCGGTCAATAATAGTAACCGAATTCCCTTTACCACATGCTCTGATATAAACGACCCCCTACAAGGAAATGTGGGTAGACCAATAAAATGCTTTCATGCACTATTTAACGGCTCAGTCCATTGGTTACAGCTATTTTTATACTTTCCACGTGTCGACGTATCGCGGATCGTTACCACTGGCATTCGAGCTATATGCGATTGGGAGAATTTAATTTATAAATACCGTCATTTCGCGAACTACAATTTATAATCACGACGATCGTCTGATCGGTGTTCGGGTTTGAATTTTGGTTGTTTTCATCAATGTTTAATTCATTTCATTGATCTTTAAAAGTTGTTTTTGTATAAAGATACTGCACCGCTTACGCAGGTATTGATATCAAGGCTTGCCATTTTGGCGCGTTAATACAATGGCATTGGTATTTTCTAAACTATGAGAACACTAAGCAAATGCGCGGCTCATGACAAATTGAACATGTATTTTGAAGTCTTTTTTAGAGTTCTCATTTTAGCAAATATGGAACCGTTGTTTTCGTCTTCCGTCCGTGTGGTTTTGTTTGTAACAGATTTTTTCTCAGTAACTTCCGAGTCTATATGTACTTATGTAATTTTACAGAGAGGTGTACTGTCACTACATATGTTACACCTAATCATTTTAATTCATCAATCAATCATTCATCAGTTCTATCTCATTTTCCGCACCACATGCAACGCTAGATTAATTAGGAATTTCCCTCAAAACAGGTGGCCTGGGAGAGATCGCTTTTAGCGATAAGGCCGCCTTGTGTTTTTACCAAGAAAGTATTTTGATTATGTAGTTTTACAATTGTTTATTTTGGTGAGTAATACAATACGGCGACTGAAGGGTGGCCGAAGCGTCGGAATAAAGAAATCAAATAAATTACTGCGTTTAAAACCGTTAAAACGTAGTTTTATTATGTATACAAGTCGCAAAAACTTAAGAAAATATAATACAGTGTTATCTAAAACTACAAACACCCAAAAATTAAGGGTGACTGCCATACGTGTAACTAAGGACTGAAGAAAATTTAAAGGGTATGAAAAGCAGGAAAGCGGAGCTCGTGTTCCAAAGTGAACGCTCGAAATTTAATGCTTAAATGTTGATAATAAGAATAACGCAAACCGGCTGTTTGTTTATCGTACCTGTGAAAAAAAAGCTCAAAACCTAATCTAATCAATACAAAAATTTGAGAAAGTAAGGCGGCGATCTATCGCGCCTTTCCAAGTCCCAATACGTAATATTATTTATATCCGATCGGTATATTTAAAATTTTCGACGTTTGTAACGCCATGCGCTTGGGCAAGGCAATTAAATGCACCGAAATAGCCGCAGTGCGTAATTGACGGGCTGCTGCGATTTATGTGCGTTCAAACTAACACCGGATAGTGCGTGCGTCTGTACACGCCCTTTTTTGTTGATTTGAAGTATGAAAGTTTAATGTTTTGCAGTTTTGATTTCAACTGTGCTAACTATAATGCATATAGGTAAATGTAATATAGATCAAGATAGTTTTTATTGGATTTCTGTGATAGCCACTATAGTTAAGTGGCCTTTGCCGGCCAAGCTCACTGGCTCGCAGAGGTTCCGGATTCGATTCCTGGCACGATGAATTTCGTAAGCGAATATTACGTTATTTACTATGGTATGGGTGTCAGGGATCGACCCCAGAGTGGTTCGTTGTATATTACCTATAACACTAGCATAACTTGCTTATGTTGGCGAAATACGTATACGATATATATGTCGATTATTATTTATGCATGAAGAACATAGTTTTGATTTTAACAAGGTTTGAACTAATGATATCCACAACCTATATATTGATATTAAATGATGTACAAAAAGAAAAACGTATAAAACAGGCAATGTAACATAATTATTATACCCTGGAATAAAAAAAACTAGATGATCGAATTAATAAACAAATAGACAGACATGTAGATAGATAGCCAGACAGATATATAGATAGAAAAACCAGAAAAGATAAAATCAGAAAGAATACAATATTAGGAAAAATAAAATTCCGATACTGTAACAGTAGAAGTAAAACAAAGTGTGACAAGGGGTGGGAGGGAGTCTAGATTTCGTGACGTCACATTTCATATATTATATCGTTATAATTATGTATTTAATAATTATGTAGTCAGTAAATTATGTAGTCGGTGTCGATAATAATTGTATTGAGTAGTCTGGAGGAGATCCCCTTTGGCGACAGGACCGCCCATTGTAACTTTAATGTATGTATGTATGTGCAATAATATATTTAAGCTTTAAAACACGAAATTTTAAGTATTAACGAAACACTTCAAAACATTTCCAACTCTATCTGTGTGAGCATAGTGTTTAAATTATTAAATATAATGTATTATATCTCATTGTCTCGCAGGGTTAGTCCTATAGATTTATGTGTTTATCTTTTTTTAGTGTCGCTTTTTCGTTTCATCGAGTTTCAAACCACAACGATTCCAAAGACGTTCCATTTCAAAAAAGCCTATATATTGAAAAAACACGCTCATTTATACGTATGGCGGCTAACCGTATTCTTTAGCATTTTTGAAGTTATACTAGACTACACCTTCCTTGCCAGGGCGTATGCGGAGTAGGCGATAGTCATTTCCCGCGGCTCCTTCCAATGCCTATAGGCATACAATATTACAATTTGTATTTTTCATTTTGCAATCTTAGCGCATGTTTTGAAATAAAAGCCGGTGCCTGATCGGGTTATGAATTGTTACTTCATCCACGTGTGGAAAGTTACCAAGCGTCCTTTTGGTTGATAGCTAATTTATAGAGACACTAGTAATAAAAAGTTTGTACAGTACGCGTAAACGCCAATGAATGCATGGCGCATTCGACCTTTTCGTCGCTAGTTTCTTAATGGTAGGCTGTGGGGAATCGAGTTGGGAATGAAGTCCACGCCACTGATCCCTTTACTGTTATTGAACAAACGCGCACTTGGCCAATTTTCATATGCGTATATAGAAGGTGGACCGGGTGGGCCGTGCCCACCCCAAGATGTTGGGTTACCGATTCGAAATTCTAGGCTAAACCTAAGAAACTTCACAACAAAATCATTGCAATCAATAATTATCTACAGCCGATATATATCTCTAATATATAAAATTCTCGTGTCGCAGTGTTTGTTACTAAACTCCTCCGAAACGGCTGAACCGATTTGTATGAAATTTTGTGTGTATATCGGGTAGATCTGAGAATCAGCCAACATCTATTTTTCATACCCTTAAATGATAAAGGTGACTCACCCCTAAACATTTGATTTTTTATTTTTTTGACGAAATTTCTTATTTATATTTTATTATGATGTAGCATTGAAAAATACATACAACCCTAAATTTTCATCCTTCTACCACCGACCCCTATTTTTTAATAGCGATATAAGTACTTTAATCATTTTCTACTCTGTTCAAGTTGATTCGAGTTTAGATTAATATTTGGTCCTGGTAGATGACACTGTGATCGGGTTCTAGATATTTGATATATATATACAATACACAACGTACTAAGCCAAGCTAAGACGGATCCGTAGCTTTTTTTGTGAAAGAAATATCCCTAGATACGCCAATGCCAATTTTTATACAATATCCAATATAGATTCCATTAATATATATGTGAATGTCGCTTTCATGTATTTTATTGACTCCCCTTATAATCTGTGTTGTACAAATCCAAGTCGAAATTCTATTTGAAAAAAATGTCGTAAAACCAATAGTAAAATAACATTTATCAGCGACTATTTATTTACTAGAATCACGTTTTTACCGTTTAATTGATTAGCGGATATATCGATTTAATGTCTTAATCGATACATTGGTGTTATCTAACGAAATTTATTTTTGTTTCGCACTTTTATTATCTGTGGCTGGTTCATTTGTTTTTTTCTGTGGAATGATTTAGTTTTATTTTTTATTTAATGAACATAAGGAGACATCAGTATCTTAAATCAATTCAACATCATAGCGATAAATCCCGGTAGCGTATGCATTGTCAGTTTAGAAGCCCGGAATTAAGTTACCTCTTTCTTCACTTCACGCGGTGTTCGGCACTCCTTATTTTAAGACCATTGGCAAACATGATATACTTCACGATGTCAAGCATGCTAGAAATTCATGTAGAAACGGAGAAAGAATACAATTTACTGAGGCTGGGTGGCCTTATAGTAAAAGGCAACAAAACAATCCACAGTCAGGTGGATATTTGCCCGTCTGGATGGCTACCATGCCTGGTCTAGAGTATGCCGCCATAACAACCTTGAATTGTGCCCCGGCATTAATAGCCAGGTTCCAGTCTCCCTTTAGAAAGCGGCAGCACATTGGTAAAATGTTTGGTGTTACAAATGTCCACAGGCGATGATGACCGCTTTCCATTAGGTGGGCCGTCTGCCTGTTTGCTGATCTCATGCGATAAAAAAACTGTCTTACAAATTTTCTGTGCAGTTACTTTTAATTTTCCATAACTAAAATATTGTTACGAGTTGCAGGACTCGAATTAAAATGCCGTTGGAATTATCATAGAGTTTATTAGAACCATACAAACACGTATAACACAGGTACAAATATAACCAAACATGACAAACAAGTCCAAACGTAATGCACGATTAAATAACACGCGCAAAGTCCACCACTAAATAGATTACCGAATGTACACAAGTCTTGCTTTGCTTGTGGTAATCGCTCGACTGACCCTTCTTCAATCGGGCCATTGCTTTATATCGCACAAATGCAAATATGTCTGCCCGGCAAGCGTCGATGCAATTTCTTAGAAATCGTAACCCGCACACCTGGCTAATGACTGCCATAAAAGTTTATAATACACAATGGGCTGTTTTCTAATCACCAATTTTAAACACAAAGTAAACAAAAGAAGTCCAAATGCCGAAAAGATAATAAAATGTGTTTCTACAGGGCTGCAGGTGTGAATTTGTCTTTGTCGGCACCTAGATCGTAACAATATTATTGTATGTAGTATGTAAGCATATAAATGTCTAGGTTTAAGTTATGGTGAACAATAAAGAGTTTTCATTCATTCATTCATATATTTATATTGTTCATTGTAAGGGGGGCCAGCACAAGATAATTAAGTATTTGCACACCTAGCATAAATATAGCATATAAGGCTTTGATTTCTTAAACGCGGAGACACAATAAAGATGGCAATCATATTGGGACAATGTTGTTTCAATAGTTCAATAACTTAAGAAACTACGAGCACCACCCGGATACCACATTATAAACCAATATAATAAAGAAAACTTTGTTATATTCTACTTATAGTCCCTTAAGACTATAGGTAGAATTCAGAGCCTCGGTCTCAGTCTCCTGTGAATAGAATGCCCAGAAGGCCGACTACGTTATCTCGCTGGATTGCCATACTTTTAAAGAGCGTATATTTTTCAATAAAAATTTAACAATGGTTGTATTGTGTTGATTGCTTTTATGCAAAACTTGAGTTTATATTAAAAATGTCAACTGTTTGGTGAAATATATTTTTTCAAAGTGTCAAAAAATCGCCATTGCATAGCGTTAGTCAACTACGGATTTGCCTGATTTGATTTAGAGGCCGGGTTAAATGTAGCCGGATTACGCCTGGAGCCTTCTTTTATGAAGATCATTCTGATACATTGGTTCGTGAATACTTGACACTAACTAAATATACAAATCGTACAAAGGCGTTTTAAAAAGGAGATGAAGATGAAAGACATCTATATAAATAAAAATGAATCATAGAAATGTACGTACGCATCTGTATATCTTGAGAACGACTACCGATTTTCATGACTTTTTTTGTGTGCGTTTGAATGAGTCCCTGGATTATTTAGGTCCTAGACTTTCATTTTTTCAGGGCAGGACAACGTCTGCCGAGACCGCTGTACTTTTATAAATTGCCAAAAGAAAAAAGCTTTTAATATTTTGATTTAAAGGCACTTTTTGCTCATAATCAAATACCACATAAAATTTCATATCCCAATAAAACCAGCCCCTGATGTTCTAATAAAAAAAAATATGACGCGAACTTGACTCGAATTTTTCATTTAAATAAAAGTTTTAAAAAAAGCTTCTATTGTTCTTCTATTTTTAAGAAAGCAATTTGTTCGGCCCAGCCGCTTCATTAGACAATATAAACTTCTTTTAGACAACAATAAAAACCGTTTTACGTGTTTTTCTACTAAGACAATGTACAGAAATTTACGACTTGAACAAAGCTTGTTAAAAATAGCTTAATAATGACTATAGACAACGGTTAATGTTTAACGGTTAATTTTTAGTGTTATATGTAGTTAGTTTATAACATAATATTCATCAAACAATGGACCGTTTAACTATCTTTAAATTAGGATCAAAGATAGTTTTTTGAATAAATTATATTGTGACGTCATAATGAAGCTAACTCGTGATTGGTTGGTTTTGATGGAAGTCTCTTTTAAACTATCCACTAAAAACAGCTTCTGTTTTTGAATATCTTTTTTGAAAGGTCGCTATCTTGGTTTTTTTTTTATTTAAAGAAGTTTTAAGTCGGAGCTCTTTTGTTTTCGTCAAACTTATTTAATGCCGCAAAAATTGTCATAATTTCTTTTATATTACAATTCTTGCGGTGCGGAGCTATGAAATGGCTCACTTAATTTTATTGTAATTTTACAGATAGTGAGCAAAATTTTGGCTATAATAAAAATTAGTGTGTCGACTTATTATTACATAGCAATGAAACATGTTTTATAATTCAGTAATTATAATATTTATTTATTTTATAAATAAGTTTATTTATCTAACATAGGATGCTTTTTACAGTAAAAATGTGATAGTTTACACGGTATGTGCACGCGAAGTATACGCGAGTAAAGTTACGTAGAAAATTTCTTTTAAGCATATATAGGAAATAAAAGACTTAGAGCGGAAACTTTGGGTCCATGGGGACCAAATACCCACAAACTTTTCAAAGATGACAAATCGCTGTTTGAGGCAACAGGAGACTCGAAGGCTAAAGCATACCTCGCTCAAAAAAGTAGCTTTGTATTTAGCAAGGTAATGCTGCCAGCCTTTTAAATATACTGCCTTGCGACAGGGGCCTGCTGGGTTGGACGGGTTTTATATTTAGATATTTATTTTTATTATATATTTGCAAGTTATTATATTCATATTTTATTATAAAGTTACTCTTAAGACAATTTAATTTGCATTTTGGTTTTTTTAAATATTATATAGTAGTACGATTACAATCTTTGTTATGCAATAATCTATTAAAAAGAATCAAACTGTTTACAATAGTAGTAACTTTTATAAGGGCAATAAAACATGTTATAATACAGAAAGAAAGTTATACGGCAAATAAAAATCACCGCATTGAAAGTGAGTGCTAGTTTTTATCAACGAATCAATAATGTTCCCAATATCCCTGATAAGGTATCAGCTGCGTAACTGACAGCCCTGTAAAAAAACCACAGAGTAGAAGAACATAGTGGTTAACTGTGTTCGATCCACTGTAAGCTGTGGCGTTTGGGCTGCGGTCAGTTTTCAGTTAATACACGGTACAAAATTTTTATGGTGGCTGCGCTATCTTCAGCTTCATCTTCACCTCTCATCCCTTTGGTCTAATCCCTAGCAAAGGAACCAGTAGTGTGCGAAACGCATTTCCCCCGCCTCAAAAAAAAAAGATACAAAATTTGATGCGGAGGGTTCGATAAATGTTTTCATGGGTCGTTTGTAACTTTATAACAATAAAATAATACTATGATCTCAAAAAAATAACCATTAATGTATACATAATTTAGATAATTAATGTAAAGCCTTATTAACATTTTAATTTAAACTTTAATCCTTTGAAGACAAACTCACCAATGAAGTAGAAGGCTGTCCCAACGTTGATAAGAGAATAACTCGCAAATTTCGGAAATAAACTGGCTTCTTAACTGATGCAAGTAAGATGTGTAACATTAAAAGGATTCAACAGTTTTTAACGAAGATTGAATAAATTGCGTCTCGGTACATCGCAAAGTAAACTTTTCAAATCTCATTGTGACATTTGTTTGAAAGAAAATTCAAATAATGTATTTTTGTAACAAAAGTGTTGTTTCAATAGCGTGAATAACGTTTTGTTTAAAATGTGTGTGTATGCAGTTCACACACACGCAGTAGAAGTGAAACATCAGGGAATACACTCCAGGTAATTCTTCTCTAACTGCTATTAATATAAATATAATTCCTTTAGCCTACATCCTTCAACATATTATAATTCAAAAAATTCAATCTAAATTACACTTTATCACTACCATAAAGTTCAAAATTCAATGCAGTGATACGCACAATTTCCTTTGGTTTACGTATAAAAGAATATCTGCCTTAAGTATATACAGGTAGAGCTAAAATTAATAAGAAATCCTTTAAGTTTTATTTATATTGAAAATTAATACTGATGGGTAAAGAGAAATGTGTTAGTTATATTTCGAAATAAATAAGGTTGAATTTTATGTGTTTATCTCTTTTTAGTGTCTTTTCGTTTCATCAATTTTCAAATCACAATCATTGTAAAGAAGTTTCACTTCAAAAATTGAAACTTTATAAAATCATTAAATTGTGTCACTTACTTATCTAGTACAAGTATAAAACTACATTGGCACGGCGTGTGTTTGCCGACATCAGCTGTGAAACTTATTTTACCATTAATCGAAAATAGAACTCCTGGTAACTCAGATCAAGCAGCAACAGATCAATTGCAGCTACTCTCACTGTCTTTCCTGCTACTATAATTTTTCATTATCCTACTCTGGGCCATTTGATAACTTTTATAAAAAAATAAAATAAAAAATAATTAAACGGCAGACAAACACACACTCTGTATATCCCCAAATTACGCAAGTTACGCTTGTGTTATGGGTAATATACAGCGGACCATTCTGGGGCCGATCCCAGACACCCAGACCATAGTAAATATCGGAGAAAATACGTATCCGAAATTTACTATACCAGGAATCGAACCCGGAGCCTCTGCGTTGCAGTGAGGTAAGCCGGCAAAGGCTTAACCCGCTCAACCACAGAGACCGTCTGAAAAAAAGAAATAAAAGACTATATATATATATATATACACATATATATATATATATATATATATATATATATATATATATATATATATATATATATATATATATACGAAGTCGTGGTAGCGTAATGGCTAGCGCACGCGTCCCAAACTCAAAGGGCGCGGGTTCGATCCTGGCTGGAACGCATGCACCACTTGGCAATTTTCTGACCAAATGTGCATATTGTTACAATTACCACGTGCTAATAACGGTGAAGGAAAACATCGTGATGCAACCTGCACATCGAGATAACCGATGTGTCAAACCTGCCAAGCCGCCTTGGACAAGCGTGGCGGGTATACTGTCCGTTCCCCTATAGTAGGAGTCCCGAGCCCAACAGTGGGACATTTATGGGCTGCCATTTAGTAGATACATATATATACATATATATATATATATATATATATATGTGTGTATATGTGTATCTACTAAAATACTCGCCACTCTCTTAATTTAGTCATAATAATTCGAAGTAGACTTAAATCCTAGTTAGGATTGTATAATAATCTTCGGAAAGTAGCAAACATTTTAGTATTTCAACGTCTATCCTTAAAGTCTATTAAACTTGTAAATTTTTTGTCAATTACATCTTACTAACTGCGTCCCGCGGTTTCACCCGCGTGGTGATGGAAAATCGTTATATTTTGGATAATTCACACTATATCTTTAGCCTATGTGTTATCAGAATAACACATAGGCTATAATTTATAAAGATATAGTATAGTGTAAGCTATATTATTGTAAAGTTTCATCAAAATCCATTCAGTAGTTTTTGCGTGAAAGGGTAACAAACATACATCCACACATCCTTACAAACTTTCGCGTTTATAATATTAGTAGGATAAAATGTTGTTTCCTAAAATAAATAAATAAAAGTAACTAAACTGACAACGCCACACTTTCCGCTATTCTATTAACATACGAACCGCAGCTTTTACAGCGAGTCGTTTATCTAATGTCCAGAAATGTGTATCTGTCCTTATGTTATCGGAACACGGGTTGACAGCCCAAAGGATTATTAAGAATAATGGCGCCATGCTCATAATATTCGATAGTGAGATATACCAAGATAGCGAAGGTTTATTAAGGCTATTTTGGTCAGTGCTATGACTTAGCTTGCGTAATACTGCTATAGGAGGTTTACATTGAGAAACGCCGAAGACCGCGTGAACTAGAGGACAAGTAGTAGAAAAGCTACCACTCGGCTTTAAAAAGCGGGACTTGCAATATAAAGATTATTTATTAATCTATACTATATTATACTATTTATATTTATTAAAATACTAAATATTATAATACGAAAGTTTGTATTGTTACACGCCGACAAAAGTGAATGCACACTTGCCTGCCATAAAACAGCCTATTGTGTGTTATACTCGCTTATGGCCGTTCGCAGGCATAATTAGATGTCTATGGCAGGCAGGTGTGCAGATTACGATTTTTAAGAAATTCGATCTACGCGGGCAGGCAGCCATATTGTATCGGTGCAGTATATAGCAATGCCCAATGGAGAGATCGGCAGTCTAGCGATGGTCACAGGCGAGACAAGACGTGTGTACATTCGATAAGCTATATAGTGACGGACTTTGCGCGTGTTATTGAATCGTATATTACTTTTGTACTGGTTGTGTCCAGTTATATTTGTACCCGTGTTATACGTGTTTGTATAGTTCTAATAAATTCTATAGTAATTCCAACGGCATTTTAATTCGAGTCCCGTAACTCGTAACACTATGGATATTTGTTGCTCAATCACGGCAGAACGGCTGAACGGATCTGGGTGAAATTTGGCACAGAAATAGATTACAGTCTGGAATAGCGCACAGGCTATTTTCTATCCCGGAAAATGTGCGGTTCCCCTGGGATAACACTAACGCGAACTAAGCCGCGGGCAAAACGGTAGGACATTCTTAAAATCAAGTTTCTTGAGAAAAAGGCAGGAGGTCAATGACCGTAAGAAATTTTGAATATGCCGATGATGAACCATTTTTGAAGTTGTTATATTACAACACTTAAAATAAGTGTACTTCCCAAGCTACATAAATAATTAAATGCACTATTTCACAACGCGATATCGCAATTTTAAAGAGAAGAAGCGGCAATAAAATCCCTACGTTAAGAGCTTTAAGATATTACATTAATAATATAAGCATAATTGTTATTTGTAGGACCACATCTAATTTGCATACTGGCAATAAAAAGCTAATAAAATGATTTGCAAATACTAACTTACGATCTCATAGATATGCATACAAATTATCATAATCCTTTTAAATTAACAACATGAATTAGGATTAACAATTTTTCATGCGTGAGTTTTTATTAAATTTATATTAAACGGTATACAAATATTTTATTGGATAATTTTATTTACTTAGTAGTTATTCAATTTTATAAGAAATATATTAAAGATAATAAGCTAGCTCACAACCGGTGTTAGTTCTAACGTTCATCAATTATCTAATCTTTACACAGTCGCTTTCCGCGTCTGTATATATCCGCTAATTATTAAAAGACGTAACGGATTTTTAAACAGTTTTTACCATCAGATAGATATTTTTTCACTAAAGGTTTATATACACACACACACACACACACACACACACACACACACACACACACACACACACACACACACACACACACACACACACACACACACACACACGCACGCACGCACGCACGCACGCACGCACACACGCACGCATATATAGGTTATATATGTATGTATGTATATATATATATATATATATATAATGAAAATGGCCTTCGCTTGAGGCTCAATCACGCCTAAACCACTGATCGTATCGACATGAAATTACCACCATTCGATGCGAAATTTTTCCTAGATGGTTTATGGCTATTTATTTTTCGAATTCTGACGTTCCTTCATTTTTTTTATTGCTGTTTTACTTTCATGAACATTTATCCCGCTAATAAGAACAAAAGACAAGCGTTTTCTCTTGATTCTTTTGTTTTCATGGATTTCAACGGAGTTTACTAAACGGATTATGTTCTTTTACATTCAGCTAAGAATCTACTTACAAACTTCCACGCATCCACCCACCAACTCCCACGCACCCCTGCACACCCACTCTCATTTTTTGATAAAAATAAAATGCCGTATCTATGATCGAGTGTCACTTGAGAACGGCTGGACCGATTGGGTTAATTTTTTTTTTGTTGTCTTCAGAATTGTCAGGAGAAGGTTTATGTGTAAGAAAATTTTAAAAAAGTCTGCTAAAACGTTAAAAATTTCGATGATAATCGAAGTATTCCAATTTCTATAGTTACTCATCACGAAATCTCGGGAACTATAGGACTTACAAATGTGAAACTTGGTAGGAATATTACTTTCGTTGTGTAGAGGTCAACTAAAAACGGATTTTAAGAAATTCATCCCCAAAAGGGGTTTGCGGGGGCATTAACAATGAACAATTCCCGTTTTTAAACTATAGCTCCTATAAATTCTAAATTTGGTAGGAATCTTCTGTAAGAGATGTAGAAATAGTCTAAGAACGAATTTTACGGTAGCTCACCCCACAGGGGTTGCGGGGGTGGTTTAACAATGAAAATTTTTATTTTTTAAGCCGTAGCTCCTACAAACTCCAAATTTAGCTAGAGTCGTCTATATGTGATGCAGAAATGATTTAAGAGCGGATTTTACAACAACCCACCGCCGAAAAAGATTGCGGTAGTGGGTGTTAAAATGTGAAATTTCTATTTCCAAACTGTAACCTCTATAGACTCTAAATTTGGTAGTTAATTTATAAAAAAAGTTTATTAATATATTAAGACATAATATTTAATCTTCATCTTCATCTTCAATAATCATCTTATGGATTGCAAGAATTGGTAACTCTTCAACTACGAATTCGTTCGAGAAAGTGATTTCATCGAAGAATATTCTAAATTTTGAGTCGGATAGAAATTGATCATTGATAGTTGGGAAGTGACAAACAAAATCCGCAGCATTTGAGATCGTCACAATCTATATTAATGATCAATTTTTTTTGATATAAATTCAAAATGGATGCGATTAAATTGAGAAGAAAAAAATAATTTAAATGACGGTAGAACTTTGCTTACACATTACTTGATTTTTGTTTATTCTTAAACAATGACGAAGTGGAGCATTTTCAACTGCAAACAGATAATTATATGAACGCATTCCCGTTAAAATAAAAACGTAGTAATTTCTTCCTCCATAAGTTTGAAAACCATATATTTCTTCTACATAACCACGAAAACTGAATCGCGATAAATGTAAATTTACGTAATGTGTCTATCGTTATCTATTTAATTATTTTTATACCTGTTATTTCTTCTATAAAAGTATCCGTCATTTGGATGAATAATAATAAATGAGTCCCTGATTAAGTTTACGACGTTATCATGGTTATTCATCTTTCATAGGTTATATCAATCTGTCATTTAATAGATAGTCTTTTGTTTTATCATTTGTTTTCTTTGGTTATGTTAGTCTGTTATTTAATCGATCGTCTTTTTTTAAAAACAAAAATAACATAATATAATTTTAAGGTTAGTTGAATGAAGAAGAAGTTTATAATCAGTTCATAAAGAAGATACGTATATTCATTATATTTATTTATCTTTTAATAAGATATATATTAATTTATCATTTGTGATAATAAGTGTATTTATAAATCGAATATTAAATATTTATAAATTATGTAAAAATAGTAAAATTATGGCGAAAAAAAGAAAAGCTCAAATTGGCCGATCGAGGCCGACACGCACAACGAAGAGACAAAAAATAGTACGTTCACAACAATTTGTTGATGAAGCAATTGACGAAAATATTGTCAACGACAACGATATAAATAATGAAGAAATTAGAGAAAATAATATCAATGACAACGATGATATTAATAATGAAGATAATAATGATATTGATAATAATAATAATAATAATAAGCCCCTAATACAACCCCACGTCCTGATTGAAAACCTAATCACGTAGGAGGCGGACATACGAATGAGAAATTAGTGGCGTGGCTAACGTGGCTCTGGAAACCCATCAAAAATGGAGCTACGCTCTAAACGTAAACGTATAGGACTGCTGCCCGGGGGCGATCGCCGGGGCACACATGGAGCTGACGCTGGGTGTCTCAGCATGCGAATTGTCAGCGGTGAGGAGTTGAACAGGCGGGCTCCCACCGACAAAGATGCTACAGCCGAAATCCGTGACGATGGTGATAGTTTAACAGTCAGAACAAACACTCCAATAGAACCATATAGCCCAAGTACTGTATCGTACACACCCTCCAGATCATCTTCACCTTCCGTACCATCGTCACCCCAAACACTCTCTTTTATCCCAGATCCACCCATACCAATCTTGAATGTTGGACGGGAGGCAAGTTCCTTCTTATCCGTGTCCACCAAGGCTGGGAAATCACGAGTACGCATGAAATGGAGCAAAGATGTGAATACATTTATCATGCGTACTTATCTTCACATAACCAAATTAGAGACCGACATGACCACATATAGGCAACAATTACATCAACTTTTTTCCCAACAAGATCCGGAAGGAACCGTTTCAGAACAAAGAATATTAATAATTAAAAAAAGGTTAAATAAATCTATGTCCTTCGCCTGGCAAAGTAATCCGTTTCATAATTCGATGAGATAGAGTGAATATGTACATTACATGTTGATAAAGAAGAAATAACGTTTACTAATACTTAGTTATACGTTTATAATGTTCGTTGCAACGATAAACATGAAGTTAATAAATAAACAAAAAAAATATTGAATGGTTACTAGGTTCATTGTTTTTTGCTATTAAAAAAAAAATAAGCAAATAAACATTTAGAGCATTCATCTGTCATCAACGCTACTATCAACATCAACTTCATGAATTTTCAACGGCCACCATTTTTCCGGCAAGGGCGACGTTATGAGTATGTCTTTTTATAATTTTTAATTGAATTTAAAATCTTTTTTGTTTATTTTATAAATTATTGATTATTTTTTTTTCAGATTCACTGGGTACGTTCAGGAGCTTTTCGGGTACCGTGAATTACTCTTTACCAACAATTTTTCATTTGGTATCCGTGATCGGTCTGGAGATCATGTTATAATGATTGTCGATAATCAACATGAGCTTGAGTCGATTATCGAAAAGGTTGTGGTTAAACGTACTCTCTGCTCACCGTATTGGTCCGCAGTGGTTATACGTTTAACCATTTCCATTAAAACATTTTATGATATTTCTTTTTCAAATATCATATCGCGTTACAGATGCCATCTGGAACTTAATATAATAATATTTTTTTTTTACTTTTTGAAGGTGCTGATGGTTCGCGTGGTCTGCCAGTATGCTCGGAGCTTTGATGTCGGTCAAAATGACTCGCCGTTTGAATTTCGAGTTTTTAGTTTGAACTTCGTTATGTTAACGAGTATGTTTTACGTCCCGGCAAACTCAACTTGCGAGCGACGAGTCGTCGAATGTGAGATGGAGGAAGATTAATACTCATTTCTCCATGAATCGGACCATTTCTATTCACTAATTTCTCCATTTATTCTTTGTTTTGTTGTTCATCAACATTTATTTTTATTATAATAATAATTTATTATATCAATAAATTTTATTTTAAGTGAATTTGACTCTTCTTTGAAAAATATTTTAAATTTCAGAAAAATAAAAATTAACAAAAAATGAATAAAAAAAAATAAAAATTAACAAAAAAAAGCACAAAAATTATATAAATAAAAAAATTAACAAAAAAAGCAAAAAAATTATGTATAAAATTTAATTTATTTCCTTTGAAAATTCGCCCAGCGAAGCGGGCGGGGACGGCTAGTATATATATATATATAACCTCATTAATATTTTCATGGGTTTGAAAATTTTAGTTACATTAAAATGTTTATACGGCTATAACGATATGTATCAAATGTTCAAATAAGCTGCGCTTACATACTCGCGCTGCCTACTTCCCTCACAAAATTCCCGCTTGCTACCGTGGAAGAGGGAATAATGTAAACGAGTAATATAATCCCTGTTGCGGTCAATACTTAACAAGCAGTTTTCATTTTTTATGAATACAACCATTTTTGTTGCGAAGCTCACGGAACGGAGTTAACTTATATCACGGGGCGTAACTTGGATACTTTTTATCCCGATAAATGACATCGTTTCCGTGAGATGAAAATAGCTAAAAAATGGCGCTGCAATCGCATCTTTTTTGGAAACTACTGAACGAGTTAACAAAGATACATTTTATCCCGATAAAGAACGTTGTTTTCTTAAAATAAACGCATTAGCAAAATAAATGGCGCTGCAATCGCGCTTTTTCAATTAACTAACAAATACTTTGTGATAGGAAACAAGTCATTCATTGTATTACTTCACTTCAGGTTGGCTTCGACTCACCTCTATGTTTTCCTGCGCAACTGTTTAGACTATATGGAATTAGTTCCTTTGGTATTGTAGTGAATTGAATAAGAAACAGTAAAGTTTTAGGCCTAATATTATATTAGTACCTCATTTAGTTTTTATGTAAATAACATAGGGTTTTTCACGCGGCGTAACCGCGGGGAAAGCTCTGGTTGTTTATAAGCCTTAGGCTCTTTTTTAAAACAAATACAATTTCTATATTTGTATTATGATACTTTTCAAAGAAATAATGGAGGTGTAACAAACAAAAAATATTGTTACCGTCGCAATAATGATATACTAAAAATTCATACTGCGACAAATATAGACTTGCAACACTATGAGCCAAGCCAACGCGTTGGCAGCCTTTAGGATTCGATAAATGAGATAGAATATGGGATATGAAGAATGGGATGGGATACGAATGAAATAGGCGGAGAGAGAAGTGGACCATTGGAATTCTCACTCATCGTACTGTTATATCGGTCCCCAGTACCTAGAATCCCCTCACCTCATCCCTTTTCCGCTAGATCAGCATTTCCTGTCTTTACATACTTTCGATTTCTATACACAGATCAGTTACATCCAATCCTTGGTCGCGAGCGGTTTAAGTTCTTTTCTAAAAAGACTCTCCAGTGTCTCCGTCTAACAGTACGAAACACGATTAACCCAAATTTGACCGTATCACGTCAATGTTCTGTGAGAGCGTAGTTGTAATCAAGATAGAGATTCCAGCATGGCTTTACGTCAGTAATAACAGTTAAAGGAAAACAAAATGCGAATTGAAATTAGTTACTAACATAACTATATTGATGTGACATTAATGATTTATTTATTGCTTGTTCACTAAATTATTTGCCAACTATGACCCGTGTCCAACAATTCCGATTATTGTATTATTCATTGTTAGAAGTAAACGGAAACAGCGAATCGTAAAAGAGATGAAATGGCTGAACAGAGACGCACTAAACCTGCATAGCTAATGAATTTGTGATGGTCAACTTGTGTCGTTTGACGGACGATGTGAAAACTAGGGATGTACAGACACGATTTTGCGGATACGATATCGTATTCGTAGAAAAGCATCGCCGGTTGCAATAAATAAACGAAACATGCATTGTATTTTTCTTAGATTATTATTTTGGTACAACACACACAGGATTTTTCAATAAATTACACGATGTCAGTATGTTTAAATGTCTTGTCAACTTAATTAACATCTAAACTGAAAATGAGATATTAAAAAAGCATATATTTTAAACTAACCATCTAAATACACAGTTTAACTAAAATTTTGTTCAAAAATATATGTTGTATGAAACAACAAGGTTTTTACATAATACATATGTCAGTAGTGGAACCCAAACGGACAAAAACAATAAACATTGAGCATGCAGACTTTTACCTTAACATCCAAATTGTTATAATAAAGTAGATACCAGTCAAATCAAATGAGAAACTTTATTTTACAAAAAAATTTACGTCATTATTTCGTACAAGGGGTTCAAATAACGCATTGTTTAAACAGTAATTAAAACGATTTCTATTATGATATTTTGAAGTCTTTTTTGATATGTATTAAATTAATTAGGTCGACTTACGTTTTTTTGTTATGTATTATAACAACACAAATTAAGCTAACCGTGCGTTTTAAAATATTATATTTATACAGTATTTCAAAATTGATTTAAGATAATTCTAAAAAGTAAAGATAAACTATATATTCAAATTATAAATAAACTAGAAAATCTTGTACCAGATAGTTGTATAGACAATGTTAGTATTTATTGTAACATGTGTCATCAACACAATCACCACGTGTTAAAATAACAAAAAAACATTTTGATAAAACGTGTGTATCGTGATAATCGATCGTATTTATCGTCCGTTTTCTTAAGTGGGGATTGGCGATATATCGACATCAGTATCGATACGGTGCATCGTTACTAACAACTTATATCTTGATGTGGCAAGCATCGCCAGAGAACAGTTATTTTTTAACATCATCATCTCATTTTATTTTACAAAAATCCGTTGATATCTGCCAATCGTAGTATGATTAGGCTGGGAATATGTTTTATCGCCAGTTATTTTTTTTATTTCAAAGAAATAACACAGAAACTAAACTAACGTAAAAAATACAATTAAATATTAAAAACAAACTAAGTTATAAATGAATTAATACGTGTATAAACTATGTAATAATCGCTGCCAGAGCGAAGTGTGTTAAGACGGCTGGCTTCATTGCCACGATAGATGGTTGATTCGTTGCGCGAAATACGAACCAGCTTTCTGATCACAGATGGCATCGAACAGTTCCTTACAAATTTCATTAAAGAAACCCTTTGCCGATGGACCTCACGGACCTACAGTTTCAACTCCAAACGGCATATATATGTAATTCCTTCTTAGAATACTATATTTGCGCTGTTTGAGAGCTTCAGCTGTTGAAGCAGCATTGTCAGTCACTGATTCAGTCATTGGAAGATGTGACGCTGCCGGAGTGTCGACGCATTTGTCTCAAACAAGCGGTCGTATTTCAAGGAATAAGAGACATTCAGTCCAGCCTCTTGCCATCGTCGCGCACCACGTCATTTGACTCTGGGATGGGTTGTACGCCGACGCTGACAGGAGCTCGGCGGATGATCTCATTGAGGCTGGCATGGCGAGAACTTCGGCCAACAGTATGTAAACATAATAATCCGTTTTGGCCATACGGGTCCACCATAGTTGTACACTGACAATGATTCGTCTATTAATTTATTTAAAGCGAGCACACATTGCATAAATAGACAGTTATACAGGCCAATGCAAAATCCCACGTGCAGACTAAGCCGTATATCGTAATTAGGAATTGAACACCCACACATGCGACTTGTACGGCTCGAGAAATTAATAACAGATAGTGTATACTAGACTGATCCTTTTTGAATTGTAGATGAAGCTAATCATAATATTATGACAGGGTCATGAATTATTCGCTATCTATGCATATGGATGAGGTGCTGTTTGTATGTTGAATTCAAACTATAGAAGGCTTATATCAAGTAATGGGTGTCCACGCTATATAAGAACCAGCATGGTATAACCGACTCTTCATGTAGACAGTTTGTTACCAAAGGGTCAGTTATAAATTGAATTATTAATTTTCTTTTGACTTATATATAGGTATATATAATTATATCAGCCCATAAATGTCCCCCGCTGCTGGACTCGAGCCTTCTATAGGGGGAACGGACAGTATACCCGCCACGCTTGTCCAAGGCGACTAGTCAGGTTTGACACATCTGTTATCTAGATGTGCAAGGTTGCATCACGATGTTTTTTTTCACCGTTGTTATCAGGTGGTAATTGTAACAGTATGCACATTAGATCAGAAAACTGAGTAAGTGGTGCATGCGTTCCGGCCAGGATCGAACCCGCGCCCTTTGAGTTCGGGACGCGTGCGCTAGCCATTACGCTAACACGACTTTTGAATTATGTGCTCATAAAATGAGTTTTACACGCGGAACTTCGTACGCGTAGTTTAAATTATCTAAGGATGGTTGTCATGTTCGTTTGTAATATAATGTATTGCATGTAATAAACTTAGTTAATTACAAATAATATGATTGATTTTTTTTCGACGATCATGGAACCCCGCGGAAACGTTAAACAACGGATTTATTTTGGCCACACAAAAATACACATTTCACTAAACAACTCACATTTTCTACAGTAACAAGGATAATTTACTTTAAAACAATCATTATATTACGTTGTTAAATTTTCAAATATAATTACTATTTACAGAAATAATAGCTAATAAATTAGACTTCTAAAATTGGTACTTCATAGCTTCAGTTTAAACCGATCTTAATTCGCACATATAAATATACGAATTAATAAACACTAATCATCTAAATATACGCACAAGGTTGGATTAATAAGGGTACAGTGTGAAGACAACGCAGATGTGTGCTACACCGGACGCGAGATCAAATAAATACGAGATCAGGCGCAGATATCGGTTTTCCTTCAGTTGATATCAATACTTTCATACTAATATAATTACAAAGGAGACGGACACGCTTTCATATATTCTTGGGCCCAGATCGTAAAAGTTGAGTGATTTTTACCGTACATCAAAAAGGAGGTTTTCAATTCGTCTGTAGGTTGTCTTTTTTTTGTATCTTCGTTACTCGATTTCTCTGGCAATAGTGAATCGATTTTTTTTAGAGAAACTCATGAAAATTGATAACAGACTGCTTCATAACACGCTATCGTCGTCAATTCTAAACCGATTTTCAATTTTTTTTCTTTACTTGTAAGTCTACTTCCGAGGGGGTTTCCTTTGAAGTATTGTAAAATATTATTTATAATCATTTATATTATAAACAAATAACTTAACCTTAGCTAAAATAATTTGTAATATAACAGGAGCCTTATTCGGCTATTCCTATCTCCTCAAAATCGCCGCCGGACACTATGGTCTCAATAGTAGATTTCGGTATTCTGATAATTTCAACGACGTGCCACGGCCACTGTATCTTTATAAATTTTTATAAGCGAAAACTCGCGAAATAAATCTTAAATTTTTGGTATCTTTTTAATATTCATTTTGGCTAATGTCATTTCTGCTAATGGTAATACCAATTTTTCTACTATTATTCTGAGTAGATATTGTGGATTTAATTTAGTAGAATACGAATTTCTGACACTATCGCAATGGAATCATATCATCATCAAGATACTTCAAATAGCAAAATTGGGTCCCAGTTACATTGTATTTTATTTATAATCCCTTAATACAAGAAGTAGAATACTGAGCTTAACTCACTGTCTTCTATAGTTAAGACTATCTACGCCAACTCACTAGGGCCCGGTTCCTATCTTACTGACCGTTCATTTGCCTTACTTTCGGTTAAAATTTGACATACACATACATCTAATTTCAAAATTCCCCCGATGGTAGGGAAATTTGAATGAATAGTAAGTATAGGAGCCGGCCATTAATCGTTATACTGATCCGTTGTTTTTAATCACAACTGTATAGAGGCAAGTTCCCTATATCTCACTATTCATTCAGTTATCTTACCATAGAAATTTGACTTTTTTTATTTTTTTATCTGTAACAATAATTTTACATCATAAAATAGTAGTAAGCCACCACTTAAACCTATGAGGTTTGCGTGTGATGCAACACACCCTCGCATTTACAGTAAAACTTATTCTATATAAATACAAGATTTGTAAACAAAGATTTTATTGTGTTCTCCATCGTTGCTATAGTGACGTATATGTATAATTGTATATACATATATACACACATAAACACACAAATATGTACATACATATTTGTGTGTGACAACCTGGTGGGCATGAGCGTTCGGTATTGTGTATATGTATATATGAGCAATACTCACATATATACACCTACACACATATGAATTGCTCATACATACATATACATAATCCTGAACGCTCATACACGCCAGGCTGTCATTGCAATTTTTCTAGATAATAGCTTTTTAGTTTCTGTTTTATATTTTTAGAATTTAAAGATTCCCTTAGTGTAGTGGGCAATTGATTAATTACTTTTGGTATTACGTAGTTAGTAGTATATTTGCGATAGTGCTTATTGTGGGGTGGGATGGTTAATGTCTGTTTTGAGATTGATCTTGTATGTGTTTTATGTTATTTTTTCATTTGTAATTCTTGGTTTTTAAAGTAGTTTTCTTTAAGTAACATTACTTGCATGGAGCTTATGGAAATTTTAACCAGAATTAAGGCAAATGAATTGTTTGTTAATAAGATATAGAACTGGTATGTGAACTTCTAAGGACGTGTACCAATACTCTGGCAAGAGCTTGAATCCGCTTGTCCAACGCGGATTGGCCGGTTTGACACATCGGTTGTCTCGATGTGCAGGTTTAATCACGATGTTTTTCTTCACCGCTAACACGAGGTGATTGTAACAATGTGCTATATATTAAACACTAAGCTACCACGGTTTTAGAATACAAATAACTAATATTAATAAATTAGGTTTACTTTAGTAGAAATTTTCTTTACTGTATTAGTTTACAATATTGTAAGTCACGGACTCAGCTACACCGTCAGATGGATTATGCACTTTTCCAATCGTCTATCGACATAATAGAGGGGCGTTAACCACTGCCCCTGTGACAATATATGCTCGTAACACATAAAGACGCGTCCACATTTTAACACGAGCAACACGAGCTTAAGAATCCCGTTAGTGGATCCTGTTCTATATTTAGCGAACAACGCGCTCTTGTCCCAGCCCGTCCGCTTCCGTCGGCCATACTTCACATATGAAGATACGGCTATTTGTGCATATATCGAAGGATTTGTACCTTGCGCTAATGTTGCTTCGAGCGGAAGTACGTCGGATAGTAGTTTAAGGTAGATAGTGTAGACTGCGGTTTATGATTAGCCTTTCAATACAATGAATATGCGCAATATTCCTGTTTTGAAATTCAAGTCAATAGTTTTATTCGTAAGTGTTTATAAAGCAAGTTACGAATTGTAAACGCACAATACACTCTAATATACATAATTATAATACCAGTGTTACTGTTTGAAAAATAAATGCTAAGATTAAATAAGGGATAGTATACACATTTAAACGCTGATGAGATTTTTTAAATACCTAATTGTTTAATGAGACATAAAACTAACGAGAGATGTCTTTGGGAGATCTGGTTCGAACGAAGTTTTGAAGACCACCGAAGAAAATGTATAAAGGGCAATTACATGACCTTCTAATTTCAAAAACACATAGATCATACATATATTTTATTATATATATAGTTCTAAATTGGATTATAATATAACAGCGGTTCGCGTTTTACCTTTCGGTAACACTTTTTTTCGTTTAGCTACCATCCGCCGAGTAACGTGCGATAAGAAATTTTGTTCCAATAAACCTACAATTTCTAAAACATATATCCTATTAAGAATATGAAGTTAATTTGCAAATACAGGTTTTTAACTATTATATATTGAATTATTGATATCAATTTATAATAAATAACAAGCACAAAATAGAACATGTTTAAAAAAAAATTATACTAAAAACACTGTTGAACTCTTCCAGACTTTATGTGTAGGGTTCTCGAGTTCTTTAGAATCGTTTTGATTTGAAACTCGATGAAATGAAAAAGCGACACTAAAAGAGATAAACACATAAATCTATAGGATTAAGGTTGCAAGCGGATGACATAGAATACATTATATTTAATTATTTAACCACTATGATCATACAGATAGAGTTGGAAATGTTTTGAAGTTTTTCGTTAATACTTCAAATTTCGTGTTTATAAACTTAAATATATTATAACGATATGAAATCTGACGTCACGAAATTTAGACTCGCTCCCACCCCTTATCACTTTTTGTTTCACTCATTTTTTTTTATAATGCAGGGGAATTTCTTTTCTTGCGACACACTCTGGCCATAGATACGGGGGAAGGCCAAATGCAGCGTCTCGTATGGTACCGGTACCCCTCCCCGAAGAGCGAGATCCGACGAACTACCCACTAAACCAAACCTTCGCCCCGACGATTGCACCAAGTTAGAAAAAATAGGAAAAATAAAACAGGGTTATTACACCGTGACGATCTAATGCGCAACCTTGGTACATCCCGAGGAGCAGAGTGTACCACTACATCAGCAGAGGTAAAGGTCCACTGTTACCCCCGTATACAGCGGCCCTCTGCGACGAGTCTTTACATTCTTGTCCTTTTATGAAATTATTGTTACATTTTACATGTACATATCACTATTTTGACGAAAAAAAAATTTAAAAAATGTAGTTACAAGGACCTGCACTGACGGCGATGATTTGTAAACAGAAAAAGGCAAGAATGTAAAGAATATAGAATAAAGAGTACCTGGTTCCAAAGATATATACAATAGACTACGTTAGGGGTGATGCCTGGGGCACAATTCTGCTATTTCAGTATCTTGCCATTGCGAAGATATTCAAAGTACGATTGCATTGCGATAGTGTCAAAAATTCGTATTCTACTAAATCCACAATTTGTTATCGATATAGTAGCGACGGAATAATAGTAGAAAAAAAAATGTGCGTCTCGAGACGCCCGACAGAAGTGATAACTTGAACTAATCAAAGTTGAATTATTTAATATTGAAATTGTTTAACTTGAGAAAATCTTAGGTTATTACTTAATTTTATGTATATAGCGCGTGGTTTAGAGTGAGAGCAGAGGAGCCTGCCTGCCGCTGCCGTATGCGTGAGAGAAAGGGAAGCCAGACTGACTGGCGCCGTAACGCGTTGCGTAACGAAGCGGTTTACCCTCCCATAAGAAGTTATCACTTCAAAAATTAGTATTACCATTAGCAGAAAAGGCGTTAGTCAAAATGAATATTGAAAAGGGAACAATAATTTAAGGATTTATTTCGCGCGTTTTCGCTTATAAATATTTATAACGACAGAGTGTCGTGTCACGGGCACGACTTTGGAATTTACAGAGTACCGAAATGAGGTAAACCTTAGATCGCAACGACATTGTCCGGCGATTTTGACGAGATAATAATAGCAGAATCAGGCCCCTGGTCTGAAGGGCCAATAAAAAAGACCACTTCTTCAATGACACGGTGCTTTACTACTTTAAATAGGCAAGTGGCAACCCTAAAACATTGCCAGTTTTAATAACCCGTCCATTAGGGATAATTTAATCTACAACCATGCCAATACGCCAGTCGGATGGCACATGTGACGCTGAATTAAAATTTACAACACTATAAAACCAGACTACGACTAATGTTAGCTGGATGCAGATGGCCGACTGTAAAGTTTCGAGTATTAACGATTTGATGATATGGTTTTCAACCACTTGGTAAATAATACGCGGTGACTATTTTACATTTATTAATACAATAAATCAGTAGAAGAAAGAATTTCACTTATATAAAAACTTTATTGGGTTTCTTATACATATACCTTCCGTGAAAAATTATTTGATGGTTCAAAACCGCTTAGGAATCTGTTGCGTGGTTTAGGAGTTAGCAGATATACAGACTGACGCAGTAAGCGACTTTGTTTTATACTATGTACTACTGTGTGTTTTGTACTATCTATAACATTATAAAATTCTAAAAATGCCCTGTCTATATATTGAAGCTATTTAAAAAAAACAACAACTACACTATATAAAAGATGAAGAACACAATGCATTTTTTTTAGATTTTTTGTCTATTTGTCTGTCTGTCGGTTTGTCTATCTGTCTGTTTGTTCGGAATTCACGTAAAAGCTACTGGGTCGATTTCGATGCGGTTTTCGCTGATAAACAGCTCATTCTTAGACTTAAAACCTGCGCTACTGTTTGTCCTGAGAATCCAGCGGGAAAATTTCTGGGAATTATTTAAAATAACCAAATAAAAAAAAACTAATTCCAATGTGATTTTTTCACTGATCGAAAGCAAATTTTATGTATTAAAATGTGTGATATTTTTTATCCCGGGAACTTTCCCGGTAGCGATTTGTAGTTGTCTGAACAACTGCATAAAAATTAGCTTATTCCGACACAATTTTCACTAAACCGATAACTCACATACTTTTTTAAATGCTGCGGTACTTTGTTTCCCGAGAATTTCAAGTCAAGCGTGTACGAAGTCGCGGGCATATCATAGTTATTTATAAAATAACCTAGATATTTTATGGATCCTAATATTGACACTGCCAACTTGTGGCCGGTTCCTATTAAAAGACGTAAGCGCCGTACAAACAATGTCAAATTTCTTCCTATGGTATCTATGGTAACCTAATGGAATCCGCAAGGTTAGACATGTACGAAATCTCTCACATATCTAGCTTTATATGGATTTTAACTATCTATTGACTTATTTTTATTGACATCTACTGTACTGTTATAGGTTATTTATCCTACTCTATATTTACATGTTGTACCTGTCATTATTAGAGGTGAGGGCGGCTTAAAATAAACGAACAACTTTACTACTGCAATTGTTTATTATTTTCGGTCAAAATTTAATTAATGTTATAATATATGACTGGCCACCAATCCAAAGTTAAACAGATGTTCTAGATGTTTAACTTGAAATTACTGGACATCTCAAACCATATCGTCATATTAAAGAAAGAAAAAGATTTATTTAGAACTACAATAAAAACCACTTAAACTATTTAAATAAAAACTAAGTAAATGCAGTCCTAAATTGGTCTTAGCTCAGCAAAATTGCCAGTTGAGATAACCAGCGCTGATCTTCCGCTGAGGCCTTTAGTGGCATACACGGGCACAGGCAAATTAAAAAAAGATATTAAGTGATCACATAAAAATTAAAAAAAATGGAAAAAATACCAAAGCAATCTATCTATATATATATATATATGTAATTCTTCTGTACGTGTGTTGACAGTGAACTCCTCCTAAACGGCTGGACTGATTTTGATGATATTTGTTTTGTGTGTTTGAATGGGTCCCCGGATGATTTAGATTCACAATTGGAACCGGTAGGTGGCGCTGAGATCGGGTTCTAGAATCCTCCTAGTCACCTGGAGTGATTTTGTTTTTGTGTGTTTGAGTGGGTTCCCGGATGGTTTAGATTCACAATTAGAACCGGTAGGTGGCGCTGAGATCGGGTTCTAGAATTCTTCTAATCACCTAGACCGATTTTGGTGATTTTGTTTTTATGTCATGAAACAGTCTTTTAGGAATTCAGAAAATATGGCGGTACGAAGTTCGCCGGGTCAACTAGTTATCTATAAAATTTAAAAAAAGCGATAGAGAAGAACTTAAATAAATAATAGGTTGGGGAAAAAGTCTTTTCGCATATAGTATGTATGAACTTGTAATAAGATCTCTTTGGCTATACCATTTGTATCTGGCTGGTTTTGATATCATTAAAAAGTTTAAATTTTAAAGAAGACAATTCCAAATTCTAATTAGGAAAATGAGTGATTTTCATTTGTTTTTCTTATTGTTAAAATGAGTGAATCTAATGAAGAAATTCGATACATTTTAAAATTTTACTACAAAAAAGGTAAAAATGCAACACAAGCCGCGAAAAAAAAATGTGATGTTTATGAACCTAATGCAGTATCTGTGAGAGTAGCGCAAATTTGATTTAAGCGTTTTCAATCCGGAAATTTTGATATCAAAGATGCACGTCGCTCTGGTTGCCCTGTTACGGACAAAATTGATGCCATTTTTGAAATAGTGGAGCAAGATCGGCATATTAGTAGTTACGATGTAGCTGGAGAACTGGGAATTGACCACAAAACGGTTTTGGTGCATTTGAAAAAAGCTGGGTACACAAAAAAGCTCGATATTTGAGTGCCTCATGAGCTCACTGAAAGAAACCTAATGAACCGTGTACTCATTTGTGATTCTTTATTACGACGTAATGAAACCGAACCATTTTTGAAGAAGCTGGTAATGAAAAGTGGATCGCGTACGACAAGAACGTGCGAAAAAGATCGTGGTCAAAGCCCGGTCAGGCTTCACAGACTGTGGCGAAACCTGGGTTAACTCGCAACATGGTGATGCTGTGTGTATGGTGGGATTGGAAGGGCATTATTTATTATGAGCTGTTACCGCCAGGCAGGACCATCGATTCTGAACTATACTGCGAATAACTGATGAGATTAAAGCAAAAAGTTGAGAGAAAGCGGCCGGAATTAATCAATAGAAGGAGTGTGGTTTTTCACCATGATAATGCTTGACCTCACACATCTTTAGCCACTCAGCAAAAATTACGAGAGTTTGGCTGGGAGGTGTTAATGCATCCGCCGTATAGTTCTGACCTTGCACCTTCAAATTTTCACCTGTTTCGGTCTCTGGAGAATTCCTTAGGCAGTGTCAGGTTAACATCACGAGAGTACTGCCAAAACCACTTGTCGCAGTTTTTGATCAGAAGCCCCCAAAATGTTTATAGCAATGGGATCATGTCCCTACCTACAAGATGGCAAAAAGTTATCCAACAAAATGGCACCTACATACTTTAGTCAAATGTAAATAAACTTTATAAAAAAACCTTTTGAATTTTTATATAAAATGCGAAGAAACTTTTTCCCCAACCTAATAATACAACATTTAACACACACTGACATGACTAACGCAGTCAGGATAGATCAGGCACACCCTCCACATGCGCACCATCATTAGCACTGGTATCATGAATAAGATTGGCTTGGCGCACTTGATGGTCATATAATAACTTTTCAGTTTGAGTCTAAATCCATGAATACTTTTTATATTTTTTATAGGGGGTGGGATATTGTTCCAGCATTTGGAGGGGGCTACTGTGCCATGCCGTAGCGTCACAAGCTGCGTAGCACATTGCCGCAGTGCCGCCGATCTTTGTGAACCGAACCAGGAAGCTTTTCATACAAATACAGTGGAGCTTGATGCTTAACTACTCCGTAAAGTAGGCAAGCAAGATGTAGTTTAGTGGTAGCTTATATCCGCGATCAACATATAGGATACTTTTGATCCCGAAAAATTAAAGAGTTCCCGTGGGTTAATTAAAAAACCGCACCACGCGGACGAAGTCGCGGGCATTAGCTAGTCTTGTATAAATTTCTTATAGTTAGCTTAATATGGTTTAAGGAATTTTAAAATTTACAAGACTAAGGACCATTTTATTATGTAATATGTCAGGTGTAGTGAAAATCACTTAATTAGCAACAAAAGTTATATAGAAAAAGTAATATGTGGCACAAAATCATGATATGCATATTTCAAAGCAATTAAAAACGACAGATTCATCATCGAACTCCAATATCAATTAGCTAATCACTCAATTTGATGAAATATTTTATGCGTTAGGAAGTTGCGTGGCTTTATAGCCCCGGCTGGTGGCAAGCTGCATGTTAAGACACCGTATCCACCCGTACTCAGAATGTTACTTAATTGCATACTAATCACTAAATTCTTGTTTTTAGTACATAATATTTAAGCCTTATCGTTTTCTTAATCAGGACAATTATAAGTTAAACATCGTTCAAAATATCGTTGTTTTTTTGGTAGTAAATTTAAATTTTGAATTAACGAATGAATTAATCTTTATTTGCAAATACAGGCAGTAGTATGCTGACTAGTTAGTAAAGAAGACCACTAGTATCATCGTACCTGACCTATGGTCGTACTTAGGTATATGTTAAGTATATGTATCTTCTTACATTTTAAAATATATAATACTAAGACATTAAAATTTTAAGTCTTAAACATTACATATGACATAAGTCAAATAAAATAAAATAATTTGAATTATCATTACGTCAAAATGTATTGTGATGTCTTACTATGTAAGTTATTTAAAAAAAATATAAAAATATTCATTGTTTTTAAGTAAATTATTTGTTTGTGTGCTAAATCTCAACCGTGTAGTAAAATATAATTATTCTAGCTGTTACAAAAATTACCTCTATTCTATCCCCCTGTCCTATCATAAAGGATGGTGGGCATCGGCTTCGCTCCTGCCAACCCTATCTCGCTATTTCATTCACCTATCGCATCGCCTCTATCCCGTTCCCCCTGTATGATACCTCTATCCTATCCTAAACGCTGGTGGGCGTTGGCTTCGCTCCTGGTAACAGCTTTCCCTTAGGTGGGTCATCTGTCCGCTAGCCAGCTTCATAATAAAGAAATAGGGTCCTAAATAAATTCGATTTTTGTACCTTCATTGAATTGGTAACACATTAAGGCATTACTAATTGTTCAGTTATCGAGCTGTCAAAAGTAAAGTAAATGGAAAGAGTTGTTGTTATAAAAGAGAAAGTTGTCATAAACGCACCCCTTGGTACTTTTAAGTAAGGACCGCATCATCACTTGAATACCTACGTTCTTTCCTCATCATAACATACGAGGTGTAACCGCAGCGGATATCGCCTAGCCATATACAGTGGGCCGCTTTTTCTTTGACCAGTAAAAGGCATCTTGATGTGGTCTGTCAAGATACTAACTTGATGGCCAGCATCCTATAATGATCAGAAAATTAAGTAGGATGTGATTATGGTTTTTGTGATATAAGGCCATCCTGTAGGCAATGATATGGACATAATATTGAGGTATTCAAATATAAAGATTTTATGATATAACTATATAATTATGTATGATAAAACTACACAGGCCATGGAGAGGACAAATATTAAGATTCTTTTGCTATATATTAAGTATTTGAATTATATAAATATCTACAACGTAGTCGACTTTATAGTGTTGAACTTTTAATATACATGAATTATAAACTAGATAGATAATTAATTATAGTACATTACGTACTTTATAAGTGCAGTCTTATAAAGTACTATAATTAGACATTAAAGACTATAATCATATTGATTTAGTATACACAAATATATAAATTTACTGTGAGTTACACACACAGCGGTCACAGTTCAAGAAAAAACATTTAAAATCCATGCACAGGTAAATTTCGATTCACATCAAATTCGTTTTATAATCGAAAACAAATCGAATACGGCAGACGAAAATTGTTTGTAACCATTGTAATGGCATCACGTACATAATGGATGTTATTATGACATACAAAGAATTGCACCCATAAGTTTAATCCAATATTTATGAACATTCGTAGTTTTTGACGCGTCTGCGTAAGACTGGGGCCGGTCTGGCAGCGATTAGCGTCCGGAAGTGAGCGATTAAACTATATTTTTATAAACTAAATAAATTTATTCTTTTTTATGTTTTTTAATACATATACATAAAAATAAACACATATTAAAAAAATATAAAAAGATGACGTCCGTCGGCAGCGGGGCCTAGGGTCCAAACTACCGGTGGTTAAGGCTCCAGAGACATGAACTTCCTCACAATGCGTGCCGTGCTCAGGAAAACTGCCTTCTGTATCTGGCCCTTCACCCATTTACCGAGCGAAAGCCTCTCTAGATGTCGGTCGAGGCCCTTCGCTACTAAACCGTTAACGGACACTACTATCGGTACGATGATCGTTGACTCCATATGCCACATGTCAGTAATCTCGTGCGCGAGGTCTAGATATTTCGTTAATTATTATTAATTATTATTTTCCGCATTTACGAGATTATAGTCATGTGGAATACTTATATCAATGAGCATCGTACGTCTCGCAGATCGATCTATTATCACATTGTCAGGCTTATTGGCAACAATAGTCCTGGCTGTGATAATAGATCGATCCCAGTAGAGCATAGCAATATTATTATTATTATTATCATCATCCCGATTAATTCCTGGGTATAGTTAGTGCTTATCTAGGTAAGCAGTAGCTGTGGATCGCTATTTACTACTTAACATCTTAGAAGATATCTTTATCTTCGATTAGTCTTAATTTTATTTCAACTAATAAAAACTACTATTATAAACCTCAAAAAAGAAATTTTCATCATTTATTTGTAATATTACATGAACAATCTTATGTATCTGTAGTACATACAACTCCAAATAAAGTGTATGAAGTCAATAAATTTACTTAACTCATGTTTACTAATAACATGTGTGAACAAAAGATTTATCTATAGAAATACAATAACGATAAACAATATTTAAAATTATAAGACTGCTAAAGAGAGATTCATTATAATCATAACACGTGTTAATGTGTTGTATAAACCATGTAATTATATTATAATTTGCAGACCTACAAGCGTGAAACATCGATAAAGTTCAAAATTTATTTGGCAATATATAGCAGATACGTGAAATATAGACATTTTATAATATTACGAAATTGAGGAATGTATATTAGTATAAAATTTATTCGAATTAAAATAAATGTTAAATAAGTTACTGACGCTGTCAATGTGACCACAGCCGACCCAAAAATAGTTGCCTCTCACACCGTATTTACACGTGTGTGAATAAGACGGTGTCAGGCCAGTAGGTGTTCCATGTTTGCTCACCCTCTACAGGTAAATTTTTCCAGTGGGAGTCATGTTTATTAAAAGAAATACCAAAGCAGGTAGACGCTCTTTGTAACTCCCTAAAATATAATAGAGTTTTCGGAACTAACACAATGCGTTTAATAATTTATTGTTGGTCGCATTCGATTTTCGGAAACAACTGGTACCTGTAGTGAAGTTTTTTTTTGAAGGCGCCCAATGTACAATAGATGTTTGTACGACCGGGATGTTTGTTTTCCGGGCAATTTGCGATTCGGTCTTCGAATTTTCTTTTATCTGTGAATCTTGATATAATCTGGGTTATTTGTGGCGAAGAGTTAATTGAGCAGTTGTCTCATTATGTCCGTAGATGCTTATCTGAGCATCGAATTGTACAATAATGGGTTCGTTTGCCGCGACATGCCTTATGAATATTTAACATTCTCACATATTTAGGTGTGTATAAGGTAAAGAGTTTTGATGGGTCCAAGTGCTTTACGATCTTTTTATTAGCGTGAAACGGACCTTATCGGATACGCCGTAAAAACTTCCATTAAAGGGGAGGTCGACCTGTATTTGGCGTGTTAAGTTTTATAATATAATTTTAATCGTGTCGTAAATAACTGTCACTGAGGAATGGACTGTTTTAAGCTTATGTCCACGCGATTGTTTATCTGTGCTTTCGAAATGATTTTTGATAAAAAAGAGAGTGTGGTTATTGCTGCCCATAGACACCTGTACCATCAGGTGTTATCATGTCCATTAGCGAAGTTATTATCAACTGTAAAATTTATAATCATGCATATTGCGTAAAGAGGTAGGCACAGATATACATTTTTGATTAAACTTTATTTCATGAAGAGCATACATGCATTTATGTTGGGAGCTTTTAAGTACTATGGACTGATGACATGCGCATGGTGGCCGGTAGGAGCTGGATGAGGAAATCGGGTGACCGGCACATGTGGCACAAACTTGGGCAGGGCTACGTCCAGCAATGGAGATAGATAGCCTAACAATAACGATACGTATAAGACACTAAATTCTTCATTTCTCATATTCTGTAAGTACGCTGGGAGTTGCCTAATCACAGGGATGAAAACAGCACTTTACGTCCCTGGGAAGCGATTCTCCCTGTCACATATTACATGATAAATCGCGGCATAAATTGTAATAAAAAATATCAATAGTTTTGTAACATCATTATATTTATAAATTACTTTTCAATAAATTATTTACTTATTATTATTTATTTTTCATAAATTTGAGCTAAATATTACAAAAAAAACTATAACATATTTGACAAAAAAAAAACTGGCTGATAGAATGCTACAGAAAAAAATGACTTGACGTTCCATATGTGATCAGTCAGTTAAGAAAGTTGCAATAATTTGATCAGTTTCATAAAATCTTTTGATAAAAAATCAAGCTACCATTTAAACATCATTGCTCAAAAATACAAAACAAGTTAAAATCGGCACATCTTAACAATACCAACAAATATGGGGGGTGTGAAATCTTGTAAAGCTTACAAATGGTACAACGGGGCTAGATTACAAGCACCAAATATTAAACAATTCATACAATAGACCCATGATTCTTAACACAACGCAATATAGTCTATTTTCGATGAAGTATTTGTTTTATAAATGCTAAAATATTGCGGCGAGAAGCATAAATACAGTGTACCCAATAAATTCGATTCTGGCCCGCATTGTTGTACAAAAAGGACAAGTTTCCTTACAATTCAATAGAGATCTACCTGGTAGACACCTGCCGTACACTGTCAGGCACAATATGTATAAACATTGTGCTGATTTGTCCGTATGCTGCCCAAGTTTTTGCAAGTAATTGTAGCGCCGCGTGAAATCTTTTTTAATTCACAAATGTGGGTAGTTATTGAAGAATACGATTGAGTAATGCATTTTGATGGACCACCTATATTTTAGGAATAAAAAATGTTGCATGTTGTCTAACTGCATGTCCATCAAAAGGTTGTCCGGAAGAAATCGCAAATAGGGATAAGACCGCCTATTGTATTGTAAAATTTTATTTCTTTTAACTGTATATCTTTTAACACGCAATGAAGCATATTTATTTACTCTGTCTATCCCCGTTATTGAAAATGAATAGGTGATGTATAATTAAATAATTAGTTATTTTGTATTGCCTGCATAGAACTAACGTGCTATAAGCATGTAATGAGGAGGTATGAAAGTCATGTGACAAGAAAATGTTAAACTGGAAGATCGAAGGATACAAGTGTAAAAGTAGACAAAAAAGAGACGAATAGATCGTATGAAGGATAACGTGATGATTTGTGGTTTGACAGAGGATGTATGCCAGAATTTAAGAGTATGGCAGACTGACAAACGGATATGCCGAATGTATAGGGGTACTGTTTTTGTCAAAATAGCTGCGGGGTCCTAAAACGTAAATTTTGAAATAAATTTTAAATTTTCTTTGTATTAAATAGTGTCTTCAGATCCCCGGGTGTGACCTAAAGTAAAAGTGTAACGGTAAAATTGGATTTGGCGATCTTAATAATATAATAATAGACAATAACACTTCTAATACTTTGTTCTTGAAGAAAAATTCTTAGACAGGCGATTATAGATAGGGCAAGGATATAAAAGACTATAAAGATTTGCGCTGCTACACCTTTGGTCATTGTATCGAAATATCATAACCATTTTAGCCGAAATTAAAATATACATCGTCAGCGTCAGAGGACCTTGTATGTAACTATTAAATTTTTTTAGTGATATTATTTTTTTCGTCAAATTATTAAAATGTATTACTATATGTAATAATTTTGACGAAAATAATAATTTATAAAAATTGTGTATATGTGCAGTTCACACGGAGTAGAAGTGAGAGTTCAGAGAATATATACTCAAGAGATAATTCTCCTCTAATTTTTATTAATATAAATATAATTCTTTTAGCCTACATCCGTCAATATATTATAATTTAAAATAAACTTCTTAACTATCACTTTCAATTTTTCAGTTTTAGTCTAAAAAAATTTAATATCAGTTTTATTTCGGTCCAAATTGGACCTATGTTTAATCATCGGTCTTATTTACTCTTTATAATCTGTGCTGCACAATGTAAAACTCGTATCTCATTCTCTCACAGGCTTAGATCTATAGATTTATGGTTTTATCTCTTTTTCGTTTCATCGAGTTTCAAATCACAACGTTTCTAAAGAAGTTTCACTTCAAAAAACAATTACAAGGTCCTGCATTGACGCCGATGACATTTATAAAACTACATAAAAATCATAGTTATACAACGTTGTATGAATAACAGAAACATAGTAGATATGAAGTTCTTAGAAACAACTTGTATATCCATTCAGTTTCCTACTAAGTAACTCGATAGATGAGAAACTTCGTAAACAGGAACTTGGTACAGCTAGCAACAGAAGTTATGAGGAATTATAAACTCAATGCCAAAGGTCTTAGCGATCATATAATTATCCAGTGAGCTGTTTATCAGTGGGGTTAAAACGGTCACTTTAGCAGAATCGTATTACAAATCTGTTGAGTACTACTTTTACACAAAATAGGGTGGGTGGTTGAGAGTCAACTAACACGCTTTTTATTATCATACAAAACGTCTCGATCTTCTTGATTTATTTATGAAGCCATAATTTTTAATTAAGATTAATTAAAATAACTTTGTTCTCGATACTTTAAAAATAAAATTGTATTTTAATACCCTTTCTTAATTCAATATAGTTTATTCCTTGGGTTTATGATAAAATATGACATATTAACTAATTACAATCAAAATAAAACGCCTGTCAGTTTATTTAGATATGTCATGTCTAGATATTTACAAAACTGTTATGTAAAAATTGATATTATATAAAATAAAAATTATCATATTATTATTTTGAGCATGTGTGGTGATGAATGTGGTCACCGTAGCAGCAAATATAATAAAAAAATATTAATTCTAACTAGCACATTCTATGTCAGTAAACAACATTCTAAGATTTCTTGTTACATTTTTTAAACAGTGATTTATTTTAGACATATAGTATTAGAAGGCTAATTGAAGGAAAAATTCACATTATAATAATGCACCCAATAACATTTTTCTTAATATTTCTAATAAGGGTCGTTGAATACTGAAACTTTTTTACTAGCGGTACAGGAATCCATCAAAGGAAATACAAATTGATGATTAAGCCAATCGAGTCGTAAACAAAATACACTTACCTCACTCTCGGTCCAATCGATAAGACTAGACTTCTCCTCTAATAGGTTCTCAGAACTGCGCTTCTCGTCTTCTCCGTCACCTTCGTCTTTGAAGACCTTGACTTCATCCGTGGAGCCCAGGTCGTCGCCGCCCGAGCTCGCTGCAGAACTCGAGTGCGCATGCGGCATCTTCAAGAACCCAACACCCTAACATCCATTATCCCATCCTCTAAAAACTATTCCACTATCTGTCATCCATGACCGTTAGCACTAAACCGCCATTATGTCTTTTGAAATTTGAAAATTGGTCCTTCGAGCCGGATTTCACTTACATTTGCATTAAATTGTCGCAATGTTTGACACTTAGACTAATTTAGGCGATTGTTTTATTTATTTATTTTTATTAATTTTACTAAACTAAAATGAGATCACAGATAACTTTTGTCAGGTTGAACTTAAAATGCCTAAAGTTGAGGTGTTCCGTTAGATTCTCTGCCGGGTTGTATCTGGAAAAGGAGAAAGAGACCTTTTAGTGTTGTGTTAAGGTTTAAAATTGGGGAATTTGTTTGTCAGTTGGTAACCAGTGGTTGTATTGCAATGTCTGACACATCTTTTGGGTCAAGCTCCTCGTCAAGTGTACGTCAACAGCCACTCTTGGCGAATAGCCAAGTGCAGCTAAGAAATATTGGGGATATATTATTAAGTAAGGGACAATTCATACAAATATAATTATGACGTAGGATTTTCTGTTAATTAGAGTTTGATTTATGTTGCTACTTGCTTATAATCGTATATGTAATAATTAAGTCCTTTTGAAATCTATTATAAATGATATGCAAATATATATAATACGTAAGAATTATATTAATTAGTTTCGCGTGATATAATAACCGATGTCATCTAATTTAGATTTGTTTCTTATTAATATTTAATGTTTGTGTTAAAATTAACTTTGATGATTCATCTAATTGACGCTATCTATGTCTATAATTACTTAATTAAATAATATCTTCTATAATACTATAAAATTCTAAACATGCCGTGTCTGTACATTGAAGCTATTTAAAATAAAAACAACTGAAATACACTACATGAACGATGGAGAACACGATGCAATTTTTATATTTCTTGTGTTTGTTCGGGATTCACGTAAAATTTATTAATATATTTCGATGAAAGTAGCTGAACTGAAAAGACACAATTACATTGAACGACGTTGAATGACCCAATCTTACATTTACATGAATCACTTTCGTTGGTTCATCAAAAATGAATTAATATTAGCGCCATTATTGGTGTTACGAAAACAACCACACTGTAGGCCCGCAATAAATTCTAATCCAAATAGAATCCAAATGAGGGTGATATCAGTAACATCGGTTCAGGATGCGCGTACGCAATTCTGACTACATTCATCACACTCGGTGCTTGTGGTTGGTATGTGATATAGGTGTGAACAGCGCATTATGAATAATGTGGACCGACACGCCTGCGCTGAGCTATGCATTACAATCGCTAGTATGCATTATAGAACGGATAGAAATGACACTTAACTATATATTGAGCAGTTTCGAATTGAGACATTATGTCCGTGGGGTTCTAAATTTGCAAGTCTGATACTACCTATCCCTCGGACAATGCTACTTTGTAATATATATATATATATATATATATATATATATATATATATATATATATATATATATATATATATATATATATATATATATATATATATATATATATATATATATAAATAAAATTCTTAGCATGCTGAGTCTGCACATTGAAACTATTTAAAAAAATAACTGGAATGCACTATATAAACGATGGAGAACACAGTGCAATTTTTTTAGATTTCTTGTCTGTTCGGGATTCACGTAAAAACTACTGGACCGATTTGAATGCAGTTTTCGCTGATCGACAGCTAATTTTTACACTTATAATCTGCACTACTTTTCATCCCAGGAATCCCGCGGGAATTTTCATAGGAGCCGTTTGAAGTTGTTCGGGTGCATAAAAATTAGCTTATTCCGACACAGTTTCCACTAACACGATAGCTTACATTCTTTTTTAAATCCTGTGGTACTTTGTGTCTCAAGAATCCTGCGGGAATATTAAGTCAAGCGTGGACGAAGTCGCGAGCATATCCTTGTATATATATCAATCATACCAAAAAAAACTGATTGGTAATTTGTTAAAGCAGTGCGGCTACATATATTCGTTGTTTTGATTATAACATATTGGAGCTATCCAAACGGATTCACTCGCTTGAAGTTCCCATCGACAACCTTATTTTCCATTAAAAATACGAATATTTGCTGCTACCCGCAGATCATAACTTTCCACTCCATAGTTTAATATACTACCAGTACTGTTCTGCTACTTATTGAGTTAAATATGAAGGTCATTAAAACAAACCCGCATGTCAATACACTGGAAAAAAAACAACATATAGTCGAATTAAGAACCTCCTCTTTTTGGAAGTCGGTTAAAAAAGTTAAGTCCCTTATGACTGTGACACATCTAGAACGACAGAAAGCCAGACGGACGGACATTATATAATACTAGAAGTCGCCCATGCTCGAAATTCGACCATAATAATTAATGTCAAAGAATATACTTATATATACAATAATAGTTAATTTGACTTGAACAATAAACAAAAGAGTATATATGCGTGGGTGTGTCAAATACATAATACGTTGTAGTGTGTGTAATGTTTTTTTTTATTGATTTAATGTATTTTTTATGCATAATTTAAAAAAATATATTAGCATTCGTCGCTTCTTCTTTCTGTAAACTATGCAAAATTTCATACTACTCCGTCCGCGCAATTTTCATAAAAATGGATACAAGGGTTTTGCTTCACAATATATAGATTATATATAATGGTTCCGTTTTCGCAAAATATCTACGGTACCATAAAAGAAGTCGTAATTTTTTTTGCATGTTGATTAAACCTCTAATTATCGTGTTTATACTGTGTAATAAGATTTATAGAATTAATATCCAAAATTAATTGCTGTGAAAATTCGGCGGTGTAATAAATTACAAAAATTTAATGCAATTTTATAATTAACACGTACACGTGATTCCTACAACTTATTATACCAAGGATTGTATCTAAAGTCTAATTTGGAGGGGGTTAGTGGCGGAAGTGACCGAAAAGCGTTGTGCTTATAGTATTGGAGAAGAGAACACTAGAGGCTAGTTATAAAACTAGCACAGGAGTGACCACGGGTTGTGGAGGGCATCGCAAGCTGGGACTACCTCCGATGTCAGCAGCTGACGGTTTAGTGTTACCATCATTCTACAGAGAATACGCGCTGTGTCTACTCCCAAAAATATAGTCGTCGTCATCGTCAGCCAACTGTTGTCCACCGCCGGACGTAGGCCTCTCAGTTCAGTTTGTGAATCAACCCCACTGTCAATGTCCACGTCTCGGCACCATACGTCATGACGGGTAGGACGCATTGCTCAAAGACTTTCATCTTCAAGCATTGCGGAATGGTCGACGTGGAGACCCTTTTTTTGTACATGGGAAATGTATTGCTGCACCATGAATTTTCTCGCGGCCGGTGTGTAGGGCTCCTCGCAACAACGATGTGCTTTGACACGACTGAAGCTAGGTATACCCACCAAAACCCCATGGGTGCCTCCTTTCGCCTGAGTGCCGGGGTTACGGTATGTAGCGCTAGCTTTTATCCACAACCCTGGCGGGCGTGGGCCCGCCCACCCCTAACATTTTATTTACATTTAAATTGTTTTTTTAATAATTTAAACACTGCTCATACAGACTTGGAAACATTGTGAAGTGTTTCGTTAATAGTTCAAATTTCGTGTTATAAAGCTTTAATATATTATATTTTGAAATGTGACGTCACGAAATTTAGGACCCCTCCCACTCCTTGTCACACAATGTCACACTTCGTGGACCCCTTATCCCCGTGTGGCGTAATTTAAGGTTGACCCCTAATGCCACTTGTCTACACGGCCTGAACTGTTTTCTTTTAACTTCATCTATTACCTCGGCGAACGTTTTTACTGGGTACTTAGTTTGAATAAAATCTTTTGCATTTGAATAAATTTGATCACCTACAAGCGTATTTGAGTGCATTAACTCACAGAAACACAATCATAACGTGTGATTAACATTTAAATGTTTGTTAAACGGCCATTTTAGTTTATTGACCTTCAAATTAATATTATTAAACGAAAACACTGTCTGTGCGCAAATTAATGATGATACAACGGATTTTCATAATTTCGTGTTACCACCATATACATCATTTTTAATCATGACAACATTATACAACTGTAGTGATAATGTTTTTTTTGTACTTTATAGCAGATATGTAAAAGGTATATATTTTTCAAGATGTTTCTTTGTTTCGAAGACAGTTAACAAATATTTAATTAAATTAAAGATTTTGTATTATCTGGACCGTGACAACTACAATTTTTGTTATCTGAGCACTTGATATAAAGTTAGGTGTATAATTCGGCCATGAACGGCAGCGAAGAGGTAACCAACATCCACTGTTATGTAATAAAAAAAAACCACATATCTTAAAAACTATTCATAATCTTATTCAAATCAATTTTTGTCGAAAGATCATATAAAATTTCTTATAGGTAGGCAACGTATTAGCGAGGCCCTTGTGTTGCAAACGTCTATAGGCAACAATAACCGCTTTCCAGCAAGCGGGCCGTCTACCTGTTGGCCAGCTTCAGCCAATTTTTTTTTTCTACCTTTTTTCAAGATAAAGAACAGAAATACATTAAATTATTATTAGTGCCTACATATTTGTTCTGCAGAGTGACGAATTCTCAAACAAATGACTTATACGTAGGTAATGAATACATATAATAAAATTAATTATTTGTCAACTCTAATGGCAACCTAATCCTTTGGTAATCCAGTCCATAATATGCAACATCGAAACTGCATTCATTATAACAGTGAGCTTTGTAGTCGCACAATGCAAACATTACCCTGGAATGTAGATGAGGTATGACGATTTAAAAATATTGCCTGCGATATTTTCGCTCATCTAACTAAGCAACTGAACTAAAATAACTAGATTCTAACATTAAAATAACTGTTTAGTTATTATAAAGTATTAATCATGAAGTTACGTTGTGACAGACACCGCACGTACGATGTTCAATAGTATTTGTGGAAATTAAATTATTTTGTTTTTCAAATTACAAAAGAAGCAAACAAAGTAGTTCTAGAAAATAGAATTTCGATAATAAAAAAAACGGAATAAGCTATATGTTTAAGTTGCGATGCAGAAAGTTTTCACGTCATAATTCATCTCTTTCACTCATGCCCAAATGCAATAACATTCCGTCCGCTCGCTCGTTGCTACTGTGCGAGCGCGACGCCAACACACTAGTACGTGACTGAAAGAGGTGCAATGATAGGTTACTGCATGAAGTTCTGTCTGTTCGGCGACTAGTTTTTGGTTTCATTTAAACTGTGTTCTTTTTTCACTACATTCAAATGGCTGTTTAGGTCATCGATTTTCACATAATTCACTAACTCAGTTCATGAGCTTTTGCAGTAAGTATTAATATAATGAACCCTTGTAGTTTGTTGAAAGGTCGAAGTCAATTTACAATGATTCGATATGGAAATAAGTTCAGAAACGATTAGGGAAAGGAGGAATATAAAAGAATGAAAATGAATTACCGGATTCTCTATTTTCATTTCTGTCTAGAAATTTTCTACTTCTATCTACCTGTTGTTATCCTATGTAATTTTCTATTAAATAATAATAATAAACAATATAAAACGCACACGTTGTATATTCCCAAGCTAAGCAAGTTATGTGTTATAGGTAATATACAACGGACCCCTCTGGGGTCAATCCCATACACTCAGACCATAATAATAACAGGATGTTCAATATTCAATATTATATATTCAACTAACGGTCTCGGCAGACGTTGTCTTGCCCTGGAAAAATAAAAATCTAGAACCCGATTCCAGCGCCACCTACCGGGTCTAATTGTGAATCTAAACTACCCCGGGACTCACTTAAATACACATGCCGGCCGACGTTGTCCTGCCCTGGAAAAATAAAAATCTAGAACCCGAATCCAGCGCCACATACCGGGTCTAATTGTGAATCTAAATTACCTCGAGACCCACTTGAACACACACCTCGGCCGACCTTCTCCTGCCCTAGAAAAATAAAAATCTAGATCCCGATTCCAGCGCCACCTACCGGGTCTAATTGTGAATCTAAATTACCCCGGGACTCACTCAAACACACATCTCGGCCGACGTTGCCCTGCCATTGAAAAATAAAAATCTATAACCCGATTCCAGCGCCACCTACCGGGTCTAATTGTGAATTTAAACCACCCCGGGACCCACTTGAACACACACCTCGGCCGACCTTCTCCTGCCCAAGAAAAATTAAAATCTAGATCCCGATTCCAGCGCCACCTACCGGGTCTAATTGTGAATCTAAACTACCCCGGGACTCACTCAAACACACATCTCGGCCGACGTTGCCCTGCCATTGAAAAATAAAAATCTATAACCCGATTCCAGCGCCACCTACCGGGTCTAATTGTGAATTTAAACCACCCCGGGACCCACTTGAACACACACCTCGGCCGACCTTCTCCTGCCTTAGAAAAATAAAAATCTAGATCACGATTCCAGCGCCACCTACCGGGTCTAATTGTGAATCTAAACTACCCCGGGACTCACTCAAACACACATCTCGGCCGACGTTGCCCTGCCTTGAAAAATAAAAATCTATAACCCGATTCCAGCGCCACCTACCGGGTCTAATTGTGAATCTAAATTACCTCGAGACCCACTTGAACACACACCTCGGCCGACCTTCTCCTGCCCTAGAAAAATAAAAATCTAGATCCCGATTCCAGCGCCACCTACCGGGTCTAATTGTGAATCTAAATTACCCCGGGACTCACTCAAACACACATGCCGGCCGACGTTGTCCTGCCCTGGAAAAATAAAAATCTAGAACCCGAATCCAGCGCCACCGGGTCTAATTGTGAATCGAAATTACCTCGAGACCCACTTGAACACACACCTCGGCCGACGTTGCCCTGCCATTGAAAAATAAAAATCTATAACCCGATTCCAGCGCCACCTACCGGGTCTAATTGTGAATTTAAACCACCCCGGGACCCACTTGAACACACACCTCGGCCGACCTTCTCCTGCCTTAGAAAAATAAAAATCTAGATCACGATTCCAGCGCCACCTACCGGGTCTAATTGTGAATCTAAACTACCCCGGGACTCACTCAAACACACATCTCGGCCGACGTTGCCCTGCCTTGAAAAATAAAAATCTATAACCCGATTCCAGCGCCACCTACCGGGTCTAATTGTGAATTTAAACCACCCCGGGACTCACACTCACACATAAAATTTCATCAAAATCGTAGAACCCGATTCTAGTGCCAAGTATTTTGTTTAGATTGATAGGTTACACAATTGATTTTTTAGTAGGGATCCCTAATTTTTATATAGCCTATATTAATTAGGGATAATGTAGCTTTCGAATGGTGAAAGAATTTTTGAAATCAATCTAGTAGTTTTTGAATTTATTCGTTACGTTTGTAACGAATACAAATCTTTCCTCTTTATAATATTATAATAATCTCCAACTAAAAAGCCTGATTTGACACTTAAGAATGTCTATGGAACGTAACTTTGAATGAAATCAACAAAACTGGAAGCCAATAAAAATTTATTTATGTAGTTGATAGTATACATAATTTTTATACTGGTGCATTATATAATGTAACATATTTCAATTATTAATTTCCTGCAATTAATTTTTATTAATCCTTTAAGTCGTATTTATCTATGACGAAGTCCCAAAAACAGTTACGTTCTAAGGCGTCCTATTTTTAATTCTAGTGTTGCTACCAAAGGGTTGTTGCAGTTCATTAACTCAATTCGATTCAAGAAAAAACTATATACATATTTATTCCAAACCTTACATTATTTATGTATTTATACTAAAACAATAGTACATAATTGTACAAATATATATATATTGAAAACAAAAACGATTGAATAAATTTATATAATTTAAGGGTGAATTCATAAATTTTTTAATAGATTAATTGTAGTGCGTGATAAATGCATGCGGTACACGCAAGGCGACGTGAGACAAAACTTTCGCGCTCCATATAGATTTTGTGAGGTATTTATGTGACACAAAAAATAATTAACCTAAAATAAATCAAACGATTACAAAGTCATATAATTTTAAATCGATTAAGTTGGTTTTAACGATTTAGAGGTTTCAATCCCTAAATATGTTGTCATGAGAACTGTTAAATCTTTTTATTTTGTGATTATTATAGTATAGATAAGCAATATTCTACTTAATCTTTAATAATAATAATATCTTTATTTGTTAATGACACGGTACAATGAATTAAGATCTATAACAGACATCATGTCATTCACCTATTCATAGGGCGTACAATACAAATAAGGTTATTTAAAATAAAATTTATAAATTAAAAATGAGGCCATCAGCTCGCGTATCCGACTTCCCAACAGCTTTAGGGTCACAAGTAATAAGCATCTCCACACCCATCATTTCTGATGGTAATCATAAAAGGGGTTGTAAAACGTTGCTGGGACCAGCATCCTATTAAGACTGAGGCGATGTGTCGTTATTTTGTTTTATTGTTGTTTTTAGTGCTTGTTATATTCTAATAGCTTTCTGAAATCCATTCTTGGATTTACATAATTGCCTATACGTGTCAATGTTTTGTTCAATAGGAACCCTTTCTTTGGAGGTTAAGTGCTTTATTCACCGTATCCATGTTTTACGGTATATAATTTACTGCTTGGCCTTTTCCCGATCATTTGTGGTCTCACTGGGGTCAGTTTCTTGAAGGCTATTCTCTTGAAGGCTTATATAGTTCTATTCTGTTATATTACAGATCATAACCTCATAAAACGATCGCCAAAGGCGACGGATACGCGTTCATACATACTTGGGCCCAGATTGTAAAAAGATAAGAATGATTTTAAGATTTCTTTATATTGATATTGTTACGATCTACACGCCGACAAAAGTAGATTCACACCAGCATACCATAAAAGCACACTTTATTACCTTGCCGCATTTGGACTTCTTTTGTTTACTTTGTGTTTTAATATTTTATGGCAGTCATTAGTCAGGTGTGTCGAACTGATTTTAAGAAATTCGGTCTACGCGGTCGGTCAGCCATATTGTATCGGTGCAGTATAAAGCAATGACCCAATAGAGAGATTGGCAGTCTACTGATAACCACAAGCGAAGCAAGACGTGTGTACCCCATGCGGTAATCTATTCAGTGATGGACTTTGCGCGTTTTATGGAATTACGATCTCGCATTGTGTTCAGTTATATTTGTACCTGTGTTATACGTGTTTGTATAGTTCTAATAAAATAAACTCTATAGTAATTGCAATGGCATTTTAATTCGAGTCCTGCAACTCGTAACATATTTTTATAATCGTACTGGGTTTAGTTATTTTGAATGAATTAATCGTGTAGTGCGAGTATTTTCATATTATTATTAGTTGAAATTCTTTTACATAAATCGATTATGGTAATCAATAACTTATTTTATTTATGACCATATTTCTAAGATTTCTTGTCTTTCAGATAGAATATAGAGCTAACGTTTTCCATTTTGTAATAGTTAGTAGTAAATATAACACTTTTAAGCCATATCTCATTATTACATTTACATTCATTATATTTCTTTGACCCAAAAGTCCCCATGGACTTTAACCTGTACACAGCCCGGTGAATCTCCCGATTGCGTCATTGGCCGCAACTAGATTTTTTAAAGTCCTATTATCTCTTTAAGAGTTTTTCCATTTCAAGTGCCTTACTAATAACAATAATTGTTGTTGAAAAGAACATAAAAATAGTGACCAGGTTCTAGTCTCCCTTAAGAGAGCAGCAGCGCATTTGTAGCACCGTTGGTGTTGCAAATGTCCATAGGCGATGGTAACCGCTAATAAAAAAAAGACGTAACCCTAAAAGAAAAAAAATAAGAAGTATAAAAACATAAAAGTAAAATCGCTAGTTGGAGGTCTGGACAGTGGTTGCAGGTACACCCATCATTTAATACACAGGTACAGTTTTAAACAACTCTGCTTTCCAGTTAGCTGCGAGCCATGGCTTGAGGGCTCCGTGTTACGTACCACACCGCTACCACTGTGGAACTATGGTAGATCCGTATGGACAACACGGATTAAAATGTTTACATACTGTTGGTCAAAGATTTCGCCGTACCAGCGTCAATGACATTATCCGCCGAGCTCTTATCAGCTTCGGTGTACCGGCTATCCTAAAGCCAAATGGCTTAGTGCGCGACATGGCAAGAGGCCGGACGGAATGTCACTTATTCCTTGGAAGATGAAAGGGCGGTTCGAGAAATTTTTATTTTTACATGGGGGTACGGGGGTCATAAATCGTCAAAATCGTTCTTACGTAATTAATGAATGGCCCCCAAGTATATTCAATACAAAACTTTTAAAAAAGAATAAAAAAGACAAATAAGATTACATAATTATAGACGGAAACAGTCGGGGGGATAAAAAAAAAACAATTGAGTATTATTCGGTGATATTCTTTCCAAAAATGAATGATCAAGCACGAGCTTTAAAGAACACGTGGTTGCTGGCAATGAAACGTACAATAGATTTGCCCATTTGTTAATAAGAGCTGTAATAGTTTATTATCTATATCTCAAAATAACGAAAAACAGTAAAGCTTTTTTTTATAAAGAACTCGCCTATCTTTATCAAAATTATAAATTCAGAAACTTGTAAGTTATCGACGAAATTTCAAATGTGCATTTACAAAATTATAAAATAATTCTCTTTGTACATTATAATATGTAAAATAGATTTCGCGTAACGCCATTATGAATATTTGTATTTCTAAAGCGTGAAGAACGGATGTCGTAAATGGTTTCTTTTTATTATATATAATTTTAATTTTGGAACTTTAAAATAATAAAAAATAAATAATTTAATGCTTTAAAATAATAAATTAAATTGATGTATTGTGTAAAGAAGTAATATAAAGTTTGTTCCACACGAGTGCAATGTTATGGTAGCGGTATTTATAAACGCTAAAAGATTTATGGTGTGATGAACGAACATTTACATATATATTATCACGATATTTTATTCAGCTATATCTTCTTATTTAAGTATAGCTTTGCATGGTCATCTAGTCAGTGACAAAACAGTCTACAGCCAGGTGGTAGGCTGTTTGCCCGTTTGGATTACTACCACCCCTGGTCTAGAGTATATAACTAGAGTTGTGTTCCGGCAATTAGTGTCTAGGTGTTGAGCAGGTGTTGAGCTCCTAAAACACATTTATGATGCTTGGGAAGGATCACAGAATGCCATTGGTGTATTCTGTGACCTGTCCAAGGCATTCGATTGCGTTGAACACGTGACCCTCCTAAAAAAAGCTCAATTATTACGGTATTCATGGCGATTCTCTCAACCTATTATCGTCTTACTTAAATAACAGATCCCAAAGCGTTGAAATTAACAATGTCAAATCTTGTGAGACTGGCATATCTATGGGTGTGCCCCAGGGCTCTATTCTAGGTCCCTTCTTATTTTTGATATATATTAATGATTTGCCATATTTTATTAATGATATGTGTGAGGTAGTGTTGTTTGCTGATGACACATCACTTATATTTAAAGTCGATAGAAATAAACTGAACTTTGACGACGTAAACAACGCCTTATCCCAAATATCTAAGTGGTTTACTGTAAATAACTTATTACTCAATCCGAGCAAAACTAAATGTGTTAAGTTTCTTATGCCCAATGTAAAAAATACGATATTAATATCTCTCTTAACGACACTAGACTTAATCTAGTAGATTCAACTGTATTCTTAGGCATTAACCTTGATCAGAAGCTCCACTGGGGCGCTCATGTATCTAGTCTCTCAGGAAAACTTAGTTCTGCTGCATATGCGGTCAGAAGAGTTAGGCAGTTCACTGACGAAGAGACTGCTAAACTAGTTTATTTTAGTTATTTTCATAGTGTCATGTCCTATGGTATTTTTTACTTTGGGGCAACGCTGTTGACTTAGAGACCATATTTGTTTTACAAAAAAGAGCCGTAAGATCAATTTACAACCTCGGCCCTCGGGAGTCTCTTAGAGAATGCTTCAAGGAAATCAATATTATGACGGTCGCCTGCCAATATATCTTTAATAATATAATTTATATTCGTAATAATTTGAGTGCCTACAAGCAGTATAAGGATATTCACAATTTCAACACCAGGCATTGTAATAGACTGATATTGCCATCTTTTAGATTACAAAAGTACTGTCCTCTTTCTTGGGGGTTGGTATACGCTTCTTCAATAAGATTCCGAGTGAAATGTTAGATCTGCCTTTCACTAAATTCAAAACCAAATTAAAAAGTATCTTGCTAAAAAGGGATACTACACTATTGAAGAATACTTAAATGACAAAATTCATTTACATAGCAGCTCACTCTAACATCTTATACTATATTTTGTTTAATGTTATCTTGCCAAGCTTGTAAGGGATTTATGGAGATATATTGCAGCATAACATTTTAGTACGTCATATCATTATTATAACTTTCATAATATTTTTCTTTCCTCTTATTGTGTTTTGGTCTTATTGAGTATACACTGTTTGCTACAACTCCATTAATTCTTCAAAAAGTAATTCTGTAACATACTTCTGTATAAAACTTATTAAAAAAAAACAACTTGAGATATAAATAGAATAAGAAACTTAAAGAAAAACATTATTTAGCTAGACGTGTTGCTGGGGAGTTTCTTGCCGCTTCTTCTCCTTAACAGCAATAACACGTTGTGAAGCGGTATACATAGAATAGGAAGAAAAATTAAATTTTAACTTATATATTTATATGACCTTCAAAAAGTGTTCTCCAGTGGAACTTATTTTGAATAAAAAACTTTGAATTTGAATTTGAATTTGAATTAGGTTCCAGTCTCCCATTAAAAAGCGACAGCACATTGGTAGCACCTTTGGTGTTACGAATGTCCATAGGCGATGGTAACTGCTTTCCATCAGATGGGCAGCCTGTCTGTCTATAACACAAACGCAAATTGAGCTTGGAAATTAAAAATGTGTGTGATATTGTCAGTGTAATGCAGAAGTTGCATTTGTTATAAATAATAATTAACACATGAGTTTATGTTGTTAAATATATTTTTAATTGGCTATTTATTAAAGCTAATGATTTTTTTATATGCTTACTTTTTGATTATTCGAAATACCCACCGTTCCACTGTGTAAATTGTATCTTATGTTTTCACAAGGTGACTCCAATACAGTGTATCCTATAAAAGTTCCTTAGCCCCTTTGACAAACACTGTGCCTTTATAAAATCGTCATGTTTGTTCGTCCTTCTGTCTTTATATGTAGAGTAATTTTTATCAGAAACTTCTGGGTATATTTGTATAACATGTAGTACGAGTTATTTATTTATAAGTAACAAAATAAATATATAAATTATTATAATACTAATTTAACTTTAAAAAAATTATACCAATTATAAAATTATAGATAAAACTCGTCCAACCACTGTCATTGGACAGTGCTTCGAAGACTGGCAGCATTATCTTACTGGATACAAAGGTTAATATTTGAGCCGCAATAGTTAGTAAGAATATAGTAGTAGAGTTTATAATGAAAAGAAAAGATGCCTGTGGCATAACTTGATCGTAACAGATAGGAGAAATAAAAAAAATACAGACTGAAGTGGCTTATCTCTGTCAAAACTTTCACAGGGCCAATGGAACAAAACAGAACAGAGTCCTGGGGCGTAATTCTGCTATTAGTATGTTGTCAAAATCTCCGGACACTATCGTCTCAATCGTAGGTTTGCCTGATTTAGGTATTCTGCTAATTCCAAAGGCGTGCTCGTGGCACGTCACTCTATGTGTATAAATATTTATACTTAAAAATTATATTTATTATTTATACACTGTGTATATATATATATATATATATATATATATATACAGTGGTAGTCATATAATTAAGAACGCTGATTTAAAGGGAAGATTTTTTTCAAACTAAGACGCAAATCTAATTGCATGCATTTTTTTATTTCTCTCGATATCGTAAAACTTTTCCATAATACTGCTGTATTCATTGATACAGATATTCATTGATATGATTAACTAAAAATAAATATACAAATTTTTACACTACTTCTAAACATAGTATACCTATTTACTGGCTGGTCATGTAATTAAGAACGCTAAATAGTTAATACCTTTATTCAAATTTAAATAGAGAACACTCAGTCGATTTGTTACTGTTTGTATAATTTTGGCGCCATTTAGTGCTGTAAAAGATTAAAAGTGATTGCTTCTTATGAAAAAACAATGGGGAAAAATAAAAGTTGTAATAAATCTACAAGGGAAGTAATAATAAAACTTCGCCGGAAGAATTGGTCTTATAAAAAGATAGCCGATCATCTGCAATGTTCAAAAACGATCGTTTTCCACGCTGTAAAGCATTTTGCTACGTATCAAACTACTTCGAATGTTCCACGTGTACCTAAATAGAGAAAAACAACTCCTCGAAACGACCGAAACATCGTTCGTATGGCAAAACAAAATCCTTTTAAAGGGTCCAATAAGCTGAGAAAGGAATATTTTGGTGAAAACAACCCTTCAGCAATCTCAGCACGCACTATTCGAAGACGTTTGGTAGAAGAAAAATTGCACGGTAGGATAGCAAGAAAGGTACCCATATTGAAACCTTGCCACAGGCAAGCCCGGCTTGCATTTGCAAGAAAGTATGAAAACTGGACTGTGCGACAGTGGAAAAATGTACTTTTTTCTGACGAGACGAAAATAAACAGAGTATGTTCTGATGGAAAACGATATGTACGACGTCCCCCGAATACAGCATTCGACCCTAAGTACACGAAAGTTACATTAATAAATAAAGCACGGTGGTGGAAATGTGAAAATTTGGGGGTGCTTTTCTGGACATGGTGTTGGACCTGTAAAGTTGATAGAAGGTAACATGGATCAGTTCCAATACAAAAATATACTGGAAGAAACAATGTTACCTTATGCTGACGACATTCTAACGTGTATTTGGACATTCCAGCATGACAATGATCCAAAGCACACTGCACGCACCGTAAAAGGATTTCTTACAGCGCAATCAGTTTCTGTCTTAAACTGGCCAGCTAACAGCCCAGATCTAAACCCAATAGAGAATCTGTGGTTCGAAGTAACGAAAAAGGTTTCAAATACACAGTGTGGGAATTTAAGAGAGCTGTACGACGTTTTTTTTAGAAGAATGGAACTCTATTTATCTTGCGAAATGTCAAAAATTAATAGAGTCAATGCCTCCCCGGTGTAAAACAGTAATTAAAAGCCGTGGATATGCTATTAACTATTAATTTTAGTTAAAAATGTATTAAATTGCTTTTTAAATTTCGCGGGCTACATATTATTGTGATTTTTTAAATGTGAGTGTCATACAAAACGATTCCCGAGCAGTTTAATAAATCGTTCTTAATTATTTGTCCAGCTTCAGTATTATTTGAATGTGTTACTTTGGTAAAATAAATAAAATGTGAAAAAAATATAGTTAGCGATTTTATTCTTTATTCCTAAGCCACGTTGCTCTATTAATGTGGCTATTTTATAAAATAACTAGTTGCTTCTCAGAAGGTACACATCTCTGTGTATGACACGATTTAAATAAAAAAACTTCTACAACTTCAAATCGTTCTTAATATATGACCACATATAATATGACCACAACTGTATATATATCTATACATATAATAAACTTGTAGAGGTCAAATTTCTGTACCATGAAAAAAATGCTAAAAACTGAGTTAGTGGGATGTAAGAAGTGAAATAGAATTAAATTAGATTTTTTTAATTTTATGTTTCTCTGTTTGTACCGGCTAATCTCCGAAATAACTGGACCGATTTAAATGAAATTTTGTATGGTGGTAACTTATATCCCTGGTCAATATATAGGATACTTTTGATCTCGAAAAATTAAAGGGTTCCCGTGGGATAGTTAAAAATCGCACCACGCGGTCGAAGTCGCGGGCATCAGCTAGTTATAATATAATTTTTACTTATAGATTTATTTTATTTTGTAAGTGTAGTTTTATTTATAGTATAGTTTAGTTTATTTCTAGTAAACATCTTAACTATTACTATAATATATTTTTTTATAATATTATTCTGCCGCGACGATATGGAGAAGATAATGTGGAATTAGTAGAATACATATTTTCGACACTATCACAATGCAACTCCAAGATATTTAAATAGCAGAATTGGGCCCCTTGAGTGGAGATCGCATCACTTTAAACGTAGTGTAGGACGCCCTCCAGCCCGGCGTAAGATTACCGCTGGGCACGGGATGACGACAAGTATTATTTATAAAAAAAAACCACATATAATGCATGAAAATGCATAATAAAATGCAATAAAACATTTTTGTAACAAATAAAATCTACGATAACATCATTTATCTGTATTAAATATAGATTTCCGAGTAATTAGTACTGACTGATACGATAATTATAATCTATCACAGCCAATTTAATAATTGATAACTTAATTACATTGGAATTATCACATAAGGTTAAATTATGTTACTGGTTGTGCGAGAATAATAAATACTTATAGTTCTTCCTACTACTAAATATCAGGTCTTTCGAAATATTTATTCATTATAATGAGAGTTCCAGTACTTTAAGTGCGGGTGTACTTAATTCAATCGTGCCGCCACTGTCGTCGCGTGTTGGCGTTGTCGTCTACAATGTCATCATTGTGGATTTTCTCTTCTTCTAGTAAAATAGAGTAAGTAGTTTTCATAAAAGTTCTTTGTAATAGATTTAAGAGAATCTAATATAATAAAATAAAAGATTTCACAAAAAAACATACAAAAAAAGAAAAACATAATCCTCTGCCCTGATCAATGACGAAGGAGGCGAGAAAAGTGTGGATTTTCAGTTATTTTAGGTCCATAACATCTGTGCAAACTTATTTAGTTCTGATATGCTGTTGAAGTATAAAAGTTAGTAGAAAAAATGAACAAAAACCATTTTTATCCTTTTCCCTGTTACATATTTGGTATACTAATTTTTATAACAGCTTCTTCGTTATTTAATTACAGCATTGAATATTTCCTAATAAAAATATATAATTTCAGTATTTTCTAAGACACATACACGTGTTCATACATTTTTTTTTATTTAAAAACCATTTGACACAGGCGTGCGTTTAGTGTCGCGTTACAAATTCGTTGCATGCCTTGCTTCCTTGAGCATACATCCAGAATAATTTGACCCCTATTCTTTTACATATTAAGACGAAAATAGTTCTTGATATATTGGTTAGTGTCCAGTTTATTCTGACCTTTATTCCCTGGCTATCCTGTCGAGCTTACAGGTCATGTTACTATAGGAATTTTTCAGATGAATTTTAACTTTAAGTCGACGTAATAAGGTACATTTTTCAAGTTATTTTAGATTTTAAACATCCATTTTAAAATGAGATTCGTTTCTAAACAATGGACACGGTCTAAGAGGTAATTTTGACTGGTTATTAGTAAGACCAAGTTCGAAAGAAAACGGTAGCATATGGTAGTATCATATTACTTCTCCAGGTCACGTTCGACTTGATAAATATTGTTTAAAATGACAGTCGAGTTGATTTGTCAGCGGTTTTTGGAATTTTTGTGACCAATTCGGAGTAAGGAATTTGAAAAGGTTTTATTTGAATAGACGGGCAAAGATGGCCACCCAAAATGGAAGTTGACAATTAAGATGCGCATGCGCTTATGAAATGAAAAGGTATTTTTAAAGAATCAAATAAAATAAATATTTAGGTCCGATTTCTTATTGTTGCACGAGTTTAGGAGACAGGCAGACGGTTCACCTGATGGAAAACGGTTACCATCGCCTATTTCAACACCAAAGGTGCTACAGATTCATTACAAAAATAAGATCCTACATATTCATTGATAAGCCTTTAAATAATTACATACACAGACAGGCAAATCGAAGTGCAAATGTAGCGTGGATTAGTAGTTCTCACCCAAAATCACTAATTATCCTTCTGAAAATTGCAACTTATATTTTATTTTCAATAAACAAAAAACTCGTATGCAGTAAACATATATCACCGTCTGATAACTCACCTGTAACGCAAGTCAGTCTTGTGCACGGCCTAAAATAAAATATATTAAACACTTCATATATAACAAAGTATTTTATTGTTAGCTGTATTAAAATTTATTTATTTGTTTTACTAATTAAATATTACATAAGTAGAATTCGTTTTTATGATTTTTTTTTTATTTAACAAAATTGGGTCGTTTTGGTATTATGCCAAAAGGAAGGTTTGCAATGAAAATCAGCCTTGTGTCGGATATAATTCCGGCACAGCAATATACCGAGTGCAAACCTTGTTTGCTGAAAATGCGGCGTAGAAATTCTCAAATTATGCTCTGTGTATAATAATTTATAAAGAATGTAATTACGTCGCTATTTCTTAAAATAAAGTTTTTCTTTCTTTCTTTCTAGATGCGTTGCTGCTCTCTAGAGGGAGACTGGAGCGTGGCCACTAATTGCCGGAACACAACTCTAAGTTATATTGGCGGCATACTCTAGACCAGGAAGGTAGCCATCCAGACGGGTAAATACCCTACCACCTAGCTATGGGTTGTTTTGTCGCCTTTTATGACAGGCCACCCGACCGCAGGAAATTGTATTCTTTTTCCGTTCCTGAACGGATAAAACATTATGCAAAATTTATTTATTTTAGATTTTATTTTATTTTAGATATTTTAAAATATTATGCAAACCGATGCTTAAAATCTTAGTCCGTCTAAATGAGAAAATAAATTTGTATTACCTGACGCAGACCGCTGAGATACCCCACCTGATGGAAAGTGGTTACTGTCGCCTGTGGACGTTTCAAACATCCGGACCCCAATTCGGCTATTACAATATCGTCAAAATGGTCAACCAGTAGTGTTATAATGACTGTTTTGAATAGAAAAACAATCGGCACCGGTAATATACAGAGGACATTTTGGGTCGATCCCAGACACCCAGACCATATCAAACAACGGAAGAAATTTTGGATGCTAGTAATCGAACCCGGAACATCCGCGTTACAGGGCAAAAAGGTTTAGACTACTCAATCGCAGAAGTCGTCATTCAATCAATAATACCTCATACCTCGAAAACTATTCAACGAATCTTGATCAAACCAATAAAGTTTGAGGACCACAATTCTAAGCCCTTCTCCATATACAGATTAAGTTTTTCAAGGAACTTATACTTAGTAATTAATGTTAACGGATGTCAATAATTAACTTAATTAATCGGAAAACGGTCGACATGTCGATAAAATTCTCATCCGCTTGAGTTGTTTCCATATTTGTTTAGTCCACATGTTTTGATCTAAATACGTTTCTTTAAACAATTTTATATTAATTATAGTAATTGTTGTTTTCGTATTTTATTAAGGTTTCGCGACTAGTACACATAACTAAAAGTACGTTTAAACGGTTTGTCTTTGTCTTCGGGGATAATGGCTACTGAAAAGTGGCCGAAACGTCGTAATAAAAATAAAAATTAAATAATAAAGCCATTAAAACGTAGTTTTAATTATGTTTTTTTTTCGTGTTATAAATATATTTTTATAATTTCTGCGTTTGTTTGGTGCAAAGTATTTTAAAGTTCTTCATTTACAAAATTGTACAAAAGTGAAATCGGGAATTAAAAATAAATACAGTCGGTCTTGTTCATAGAGAGTTAGAGTAAATTTGATCGCTTCTTTATGGTTCTCAAACAGGCGTTCAAACTTACTCTAACTCTCTATGAATAACGCCGAGTTTCTTTAACGTTTTATTAACTAAAATTTCATAAAGTAGGATATTTAAACTTAAGTAAACCTAGATTATTAATATCAGTTATATTGTATTCTACCTATAACTACTTAAGACTATCGGTCTTATTCATAGAGTTAGAGTAAGTTTGCACGCCTGTTTGAGATCCATAAAGAAGCGATCAAATTTAATCTAGCTCTCTATGAACAAGACGGACTGTATTTTTTTTAAATCCCCGATTTCACTTTTGTACAATTTTATGGTTCTTAAAGAAGCGTTCAAACTTACTCTAACTCTGTATCAATAAGACCGTTAAAGTAAAATGCTGGGCCTAGGTCACACCATCTATGGGTAAAGTGCGCCCAGTAGACTAGCTCGATTGTTTTTAATCATACCAAATTATCTATACCATCTACATCAACAGATTTAACGGTTTTTATACCAGGTTGATTGGACTTTCTTTTATTCTCTAAATATTTTCTTTCCTTATAATCAGGGTGGTGTAATTTGAAAAAGAAAGTCGGGGTGTATAGCTAGGTCACACGCACCCTCTGGACTGGATCCCTAAATTAGTGTAGTAATTTAGAACTATACTTGCTTGGTTTTCTTTATTATGTAACTAGCGATCTCGGCAGACGTTGTTCTACCCTGAAAAAATAAAAATCTAGAACCCGATTCCAGCGCCACCTAATTGTGAATCTAAACCACTCCAGGACTCACTCAAACACACATAAAATTTCATCAAATTCGCAGAACCCGATTCTAGCGCCACGTATTTGGTTTAGATTGATGGGTTACATTATTGAAGTTTTAGTAGGGATCCCTAATTTTATATAGCCTATATTAATCAGGGATAGTGTAGCATTCGAATGCTGAAAGAATTTTTGAAATAGGTGCAATAGTTCTTGAGTTTATTCGTTACAAACATACAAAACTATAAATCTTAGTATAGATTTAAGTTCATTTTACATTGTAACATTTATTTATGTTCGTTTTATGGATACATATTTGGGTTGTTGTAGTTCTAAGTATTATTTTTCCTTCTTTCTTCTTACTAATAATGATTTTAGCTAAGAATATTCTTATTGCCTAGAAAATATTCTTTTAATCAATAAGGCAGCCTATTATTTTGCATATTGTATTGTCACCATATACTTGTACAATTATTTATTTTGTTTACCAATAAAATATATTATTTAAGTATATAATATTTTCTTAATTTTTCGCGACTAATGACGAAATAATAAAAATAAAATAAATTACCGCGCTTAAAACCATTAAAATGTAGTTTTATTATATTATTTAGACTTCGAAAATTCAACAGGAGATAGCATCAAAGGCATGGAAGAGAAAATAAGGGCAAAGCTACATGAAGAGATCTCTTAAACTTTATGAATATCTTGTTTTTTCTTTTACGTATAAGGAAGACAGTTCTTAGACACAACCACTAGAAAAGGTGGGCACTGCATTATTTATGTCTAATTAGACCAATCAGCAAACTTGAACATTTGCCGCCTGTTAATTATTCATGCTGTGTACAAGCCCTAAGTTATTTTTATAGATATTGTTTGCAGGAATTCCTTATTAGGGTTTCATATTATTTTATAGCCTGTAACGACAGTATCATCGATCCCTATGCGCTAAATGGTTAGTTATATAACAGTATTATAATTAAGGTTCCTTTAAAGTAAGATATCTTAACTCTTTGACTCTAGAGGCCCGAGATCAGAAGGCTGACTCATATTTCGCCCAGCGAATTACCATTGCCATAGAGTAAACCATAAATAAACATTAAAATTCACAACATCATCATATGAAACAGAGCGTCAGTTACATCCCTTAAATGATACACATCAAAAATTGATTAGGTCATCGACCTCTTAGATAACACTTCTGTCCTCCTACAATGACCTCGGAGATAAATTAAGAAACACCGAAATTAGTCATTAGTTAGATAACAAAGTTCATTCCTTTTATCTCAAAACAAGAAAATATAAACAAGACAAACGGTTAATTGTATTTGGGATATACGATTGGTGACCGTCGTGTTGATTTCGTGATGGCCTTTATCAATTGGTACCACAGACGAATAAAATCAGTAGACCGAACCCCGAGCTCTCGGAATGAAGCCGGCTAAATGAGGCCGATCGCACCGCAAAATTACGAGAAGTACAGGGGCCCCGAAAGTGTGTAAGCAAAAATTCTTAAAATGTTTCTTTTAATTTTTTTTATTTGGTTCGCAAACTGGCCAACTCACCTTACTTTTAAACAAAACTATAACACAGATAATAGTTTGCTGACTGGCCTTCTTGATGCGAACACAGCATGCATTATATAAAGACATTGAGTACATAGTAATTTAAAAAGAAGAAATAAATAAATAATGAAGTTAAATAAATAAATAACAAGGAGTGTGAAATTTCTTGATGTGCTTAACCGATGTATTGAAAATATCGAGCTCATGGCAGATATTATTGTAGGCAGTACAAAGACGGTAGAGTGGTGATGGTGGCGGTGAAAATGTTATCCACAATATTTTATAGATTAATAATATTTTTGAGAATAACTTATTTTCTATAGAGGCAGAAAATCTAGAAAAACTGAAATCGTCTTTAATCATGCATGATTTGATAAGTAAATCCGAAAAAAGGGGAAAAAAGTGTATCTTTGATTTGAATTGTTTGTGTATCTTAGCTCCTAGGAGCATTAAGTATAAATAAAGTAATAAATTATAATCAATATGTAATTATTAATTCAATTCGAGCATTTTTTAATTTCTTTTATAAAAAACTTTACCCATCCTTTGGGCCTAACACATTTTGTTGAACGGTCCGTCTAATCTAAGGCAAGCTGTGCCACTGCGTGTTAGTACAGTTATAGGTGGAATAGTTTCCATAAACTAATGCCACTGAAACTAAACCGTCAGATATATGAATGAATCTATCATACGACCGGTCATGTTATATGGGTCCGAATGTTGGACCACTAAAGTGATAGACCACAAACGGCTCCACTGTGTTACTATAATGGATAAGGTGAGAAATGAATGCATAAGGGGATCTTTGAAAGTTGCACCCGTGACTGAGAAATTGAGATGAAAGTCACGTGACAAAAAGAATGTTAAACTGCAAGATTGATGGATGTAAATGTAAAGGTAGACCAAAAAAATGCATGGATTGTGTAAAGGATGATATAATGATTTGTGGTGTGACAGAGGACATATATCAAAATAGAGAAGAAGTATGGAAGAAAAAGATATATTGTGCCTACCCCAAATAAGTAGGAAAAGGCGAATGAAAAGTGAGAGGTGGAATAGAGGTGGAATTAACCACACAAACGCAAATACATGTATACTACATAAGTTTACGGATACAAGATTGTAAAAATAGCTTCACTTAATTTAATTTTGATACTTGTTTACATAGGCTCCGTCTACTTTTATTCATCTGAGGTTGGTATTATACTTTTGTATATCTAGTCGGTGTCAAGTATTCATGAAATGAATATGCCAGTTTGGGATAATCTTCAAGCGAACAGACATCAGGTGATAGGCTAACCTAAGTTATCTTCCACCTTAGCCAAATTATAGATTTTGACTAAAGTCAAATAGAGGAGTTTCTGTGTCAAGTCGACGTCTCATATCACTAAGAACAACGTTAACATTTTCCATACCAACACGCATTTCTCGCATTAGAACTAGAGATGCCACGAATAGTGGTTTGGCCGAATACCGAATCAGCCACGCTCTCGGCCGAAGCGCGGAATATTCGACTACTGAATGTTAGGCGTAAGATATGTGTAAGTCGTGCGTGTAAACTAACCTGAAGCAATAATTTGTAAATTATTTTCCTACCTTCTCGCAAATGATAGGTACACATAATTAAAATGATGTTTTAACCGTTTTAAATTATTTTTATTTGATTCGGACATTTTAAAAACTGGCCGAAACGTAATGTAAAATTTAAAAAAATCGCATTGAACACTGTTAGAACTTAGTTTAACTATTAATTTTTGATGGAAATATATTCAATTTTGAGCAATATGTGCGGGTTTTTTTATCAGGCTTTGGTATTCGGCCGAATACTGCGTACTGTTCGGCCGAATGTAATACGGAATATTTAAATAATTGGCCTAATAGGCTGAATACCGAATAGCAGCCGAATATTCGTAACATCTCTAATTAGAACATTCAATAGCATAGCATACAACTATCCGTGCAAGAATGGACAAAGAATACTACTAGACGGGTGAATGCCCACATAACAACTTGTGTCGTGTTCCGGCATCAGTGGCCAGGCTCCAGTCCCCCTTCGAGGCCGGGAGCACATTAGCTCCTTTGGTATTGCTATAGGTAATGTTTATAGGCGACGGTAACCACTTTCCATCAAGTGGACCGTAAGCCTGTCTGCTGTAGTCCAGCAATAAAAAAAATATATTGTCATATGATTGCTGCACGTAATATTTGCAAGTAAAAGTTAAGAATCATCATGAAACCGTCACCATAAACATGTCATTTATCGCCTCTTTGCTTCAATAATGTATTATAATGAAAATGGAAATTTTAGATTTTTGAATTCTCAAAAAATAAATATCGAAACGAACTACCTTTTTTTCTGTCAATCCAAGCTATTTTAAAATTACCACATTTTTTTAGAAAAATTACATCGTAAAGGCGATTTTTTTATAAAAAAAATAAAAAATGTGTCGGACTTCTCACTTTTTTTATTGCATGAGATCAGCATTCAGCCAGACGGCCCGCCTGATGGAAAACGGTTACCATCGCCTATGAACATTTGTAACACCAAAGGCGCTGCCAATGTGCTGCCGCTCTCGTAAAGGGAGACTGGAACCTGGTCACTAATGCCGGAACACAACTCAAGGTTGTTATGGCGGCATATTCTAGACCAGGGTGGTAGCCATCGAATCGGGCAAATACCCTATCACCTAGTTGAGGGTTGTTTTGTCGCCCCATACGACAGGCCGCCCGGCCGCAGAAAATTGTATTCGTTCTTCGTACCTGCACCGGACTGCGTTATTGAAGCAAAGAGGCGATATGTTTTCGAGTCATTTTATTTCAACCACGTTTTGCAAAAATTAATACACATTAAGACGCCACTCATAAAACAAATAATTAATAGAAAAGCATAAAAACTTTCTATACACATTAAGTTTTTTTAATACGTTTTTTACAAGGGCGACAGGTGGCAACGGGCCAGAAATACAAATTCCTAATTTCATGTACGTAAACTAATTTACCTGTAGGTATTAATACTATTATAACATATTGCATAAAAATGGCGGACTGACTAATACGTGACTTGAAGTATTATATCATAATTTAAACAAGCAATGTTAGCGAAACGTCTTTGGCGTTGCCAGGACTACGACGTATTTGTAAATCTGCACACCGAGATAACCGATGTCTCAAACCCGCCAATCCGCGTTGAACAAGCGTGGCAGATATAAAGTTTGAATGAAATTAATTTAATTACAAAATTTGTAACAAAAAATATGATACACGATTCAAAATAGGTTTGTTTGTTTACACTAATGTTGAATGGCCCGGCCACGAACTTGGGCTTAGCGACGAGTGACGTGATGGAGATTATCGCTGACTGCGACGAGTTGTGGTATACTTCCGAATTAGCTGTGCAATAACCAAATCAGCAAATGACATTGTTTTTCAAATGAAGGTTTGTGCATTTGTCGTCTTGCTAGATATTTGTGTATTGTGCTTACCAAAATGTGTAAAGACTTTATCAAAATATGATATCGGTCCCAGTAAGCTTATCTATCGATTATTGAAATAGTTGAGTTGAAGTTCATGACATTATTTTGTGCTGCGATGTAGTTTCTTAAAATGCTCTTACTAAGTTTTGAAATTGTACAGCTGACATCTTTTGTTTTATCGCCCTTCGCGTCGTGCTTACCTGTTGCTCAAAGAGACAAGGTCGTGGCCAGGCCGTAAAGCTGACACCGAAATAATTACGAGTATTACAAACAGCTGTTATGATTACATTATGTCAATTACAAATAGAATATCGGATTATCGTGAATTATAGTTCAGAACTGAGATCATAAATTACAAAAAGAACGACATCAAAGCGTATGCAATATTTTGAATCGATTCCTGGAATAAACAGATAATAGATCAAACGGTTAAAGTATCAATAAAAGTGGTTTACAGAATATACTTAGTAACTTTTCTATTGAAGTGCATATTCAGAAACAATAAATTTAACAATTTCTTCCGGTATTTTTAACCGACTTGATAAAAGTAGTATGCTCTCAGTTCGTCTTGCAAATATTTTTTTAAACGTATGTGTGATAGTATACTAATGTTTTATTAAGATTCTGTAGCATTTGTAGCTAAAGCTGAATCCCTATACAATCGTAATGTCCATCTGTCCGTCTATCTATATGTCACACAGTATTTTCTCAAAAATAGGTACTAGATTTTTGAATACAAGCTATTGTATGTCACAACAATTTTGCTTTAGATATAGGTAGAAGTTGATAAGATATATTCTATATGCAGTAAAACTAAGTTCGAGATAGGTTTTGTGTTGGGTATTGGATACTGTTAGTTAGCTAGTTATAGTTCAAAAATGCTTTCAATGAAAGTTTCTTATTGGTATCTCTTTAACAGAATCTCTAAATTTTGGCTTCTAATAGAGTCTGTTGCTCAGCTGGCTGGCTAAAAGCTAGGGGTTCTATCAAAGGTGAGGCAGCACTTCACACCACTTCAGTTGTTAAATCTTTACCAAGCACAAGTACGGTGTTGCATGGAATACTGATCTCACCTCCGGGATGGCTCAGCCAAATACCAGCTCGAGATAGTCGAGCTGGTATTGTTTTAGACAAAAGAGCTAGGAAACTGATAGGCAGTAACCGACTATTCGATGAGAGGCTTCAGAGCCTAAATCATCGACGTAAATTCGCTAGTTTGTCGGTATTCTATAGGATACACTTCGGGGAGTGTGCCACGGAATTGCATGAATTAATTCCTCCCTCACCATTTTACCAATTGATAAGCAGACGTACGCGCTCACGCCACCGATATATGGTGGAAATATGCTATGCTTCCACTATTATCGTACGTACCGCTGAAGAGTGGAACTCTTTACCGTCGTTTGCTTTTCCTGAAAAACACAATCTAGGTGTTTTCAAGTCTCGCGTGAACAGGTATCTTCTAGGTCAACGTGCTCCACCTTAGACTGCATTTCCACCTGACATCGAGCGCAATATCAGTCAAAGGCGAACCTATTCAATATAAAAAAAATACAACAAGAGTAGCCAAATAAGAAAAATATTGTACGTTTCTCACCGCAATGGAATCTCTCACTGTGCTTGGGCTGATAAGCACTTGGCCGTTTGTTACGTGATTCCTCTAAACCTTCAATGCCGAACAAAGGGCAATAAATGTTATAAACAATAACTTGTGATAGTTTTAATAGAGGTCCCTTAGAACAATGGATGCCATTTTCACTTTTTTACGTCCTTCCCTTGAGATCCGTTAGTTTGAAGTCAGGTAGACTGACTGGACCCTTGTTTAGTGACATTGGACTCAGTTACACAATGTTAAGCAACGATAAAGGAGTGAAACCAATTCAAAAAATAGTTTTTCAAAATTGGCCTTCTCTCTGATTTCTTTTATACTCAGTGCGTGTGCTTTAAATCCAGTCTCAAAAAATAATTATTTACAATTATTATATTTTTTTACATATATAATTATAAACTGGCACAATGAAGGAAACTTAGCTTATATTATATATTATTATTATATTCTAGCTATAATCCCAAAAGACTATAAGTGGAATACTGAGCCTAGGCCATCGAAGTCAATGGGTAAGATTCCTAGAAGGCTGGCTACGTTACCTCGCTGGATCGCCATACTGATCTGGTGTCCGAGGTAGGGACCAGCGCTCTGATCTCTCGAAGAGTCAATAAGTCATTTTGCAATATCTTTGTAGAGGCAAATTTTACAATTTTGTAATTGTAAAGACGTTATAATAAATTTTACTATCCCTTGATTGATAAAACCATGAACTTGATTGGAAATTAACCTATAGTTCAATTCTATCTAATTTCTATTCGTATTTTTATAGCACTATTGAAGTACAAGCATGATACTGCAGCTTGTTACCAGCAAATTAAAAGCGTAGTCAAAAATATAGGGAACACTTTGACGTGGTAGAGCCATGCTGGAATCATTATGTTGATTACGGCTTTTAAAGTCGGTTCGATCTGTGTGATATCACGCTTTCACAGAATACCGATGTGAAATGGTCACCCTTGAACTAATCATGTTTCGTACTGTGTTATGTCGGAGACTCCGGAGAGCGTTTTAAAAATAAACTTATCCGATAAAACACTATTATTTTAAAGCTTAAAATTTATATAAAAATGAAATGCTTTAGGTGAAATTTGAGTCCGAGAAAGGGAAGTCCGATCAAGACGGAAGATGGAGATGAACTAACTGTCGGTTGAATCCCTTGGTGAGATCTGCAGAGCAAAACAGGATGGAAACATGATCCAAGAAGGATGGCAGTTTCTTGCCGCTTCTTCTGCTTTAAACGGCGATAACACGTTGATAAGCGGTGTACACAGAATAGGAAGTAGGTTTAAATTTTGACTTAGATGTATGGCCTTCAAAAAGTGTTCTCCAATGGCACTTACTGTTACGTGCGAGCGGGGGTACGTATTTAGGGTTGGAAGAAAACACCAGTTTTTAAGTAAACGCTTTTATTAACTTACACAACCGTACGTGATTCCTCTCCGCAGGGTCGCCCCTACACGCACGACTAACGACGCACTGTCTCGACGATAAGTTTTCTCACTCACAATACCGTCGCCGATATTGCGTAGACCACCTCCTTCTATTGCAGAGCTCACCTCCGAATTTACTGCGTGTAACTCGCTTCTAGATCTTGAACTGTCTACTAAACTTTTCACTAAGTTCACCACTAAACTCTTTACTAAACTCGTCACTGTCTTCTACTAAACCCTTCTTTCAACTCTCTAAACTTGCCACTATTTTCTATTTAACTTCTCGTCCAACTTTCCTGTATCGCACTTGTCGCTTCGCTATCTTCAATTGAACTCAAACTGCAAACTGCCCGGTAGTCACACCTTACGCTGCTTATTGTTTACCCGGAAGAATCTTCTGGAACCCATAATTTCGATCTTCTTTTCGTTATTCTTTTATTTAATATCCATCCCTTTCTAAACATCTATCTATCTCTGTCTTTTCCTTCCAGAACTTTCTATTCCAGAACTTTCGTTTATCATCTATCCCTTTCTAACATCTATCTCTGTCTTTTCCTTCCCGAACCTTCTATTCTAGAACTTTCGTTCATCGTCTATCCCTTTCTAAAATATATCTGTCCTTGTCTTTTACTTCCAGAATTTTCTACCTTTTTCTAAAAGTCTTAAGACCGGCTTACGCTGCCAGAAAGTTCTACCCTCGGTCGCCAAATTATTTTGAATAAAAATTTTCGGATTTGAATTTGGATCATGTTCCATGGACGGTTGATGAGTGAGAGTTCCGATGGCACAATTCCTCCTACTTCATCCAATTTCCCTATTCCAGTCTCTTATCCCATGCTAAAGGCTAACAACGCGTTGTTGCCATTGTTGACAGGCGATGGTAACCACTTTCCATTTCCATTAGGTGAGCCGTCTGAAAAGGACACACCTATTTGCATTGCGAGTTACCGATTCCACGTGCAGTTTTATTTGAACGCTATTCTGGAATACGGACATTGATTTCCAGAAAGTTCTTGTAACCAAAACACGCAAGCAAGCACCAACCAAGCAAAATCAAGTAATCGCGTAAACACGACCCGTTCACACTACATTTGTTTGGTCCTATTAAACCCGGTAGCAGCAATTACGCTCCTCTTCGCGCTACGGGCGTGACACACGGCTACCCGACCGATTGCACATGACCGCATCGCGCTAACGAGTTGCGGCGAACACGGTGTTTTCAAATTAGCCGGTTATATTACAAGACGCTCGAGGCGATTCGTTTTTCGAAATTTGAATTTTCGAAGCTTGCGTTCTGAAATGCATTTTTATTATTTTTTATTAATAAAAGGAATGATGAATTAAGAAAAGAGTTTAGAGATTTTAATAAAAAAAGTTTATTTTCTTTTCAAGCATTTTTGACGTACTATGTAAATCTTTTTTTTAAATTAGGTATATGGGTATTAGTATATTATAAAGACCGAAAATAAAGCTAGGATATTTTTTACCGTAAATATATACAAGTTCCCGCAAGTATATGGAATTGAAACTCACGTGCCGAGTGACTCACATTACAGGCCATTAACTAACTATACTCTTGGTTAAGAAGACACATCATTTCAAAGGATAAGTAAGGCTGGCAACAGTCAGATATCCTCCTTAATAGTCAAAGCGATTCGCGTGTTTCATTAATTGAAATTCTCAATTTGCATGTCTCATTGCAATTTCTTTACATCATCAGCACATAGTTAATATACATTAAAACATAAACATGTATAAACGATGCATACAGGTTTGTGTGTTTGTTACAATCTCTTCTAAAATTCGCACGAGATGCACATGGTTAGCCACTAAGCCTCTGCGACTCTTCTATAAAAATATTCACAAGTTTCTTTTAATGCTAAACTATCAACTTTTACTCTTCGACCTCTTTCGAAACAGTTCACCGTAAAAATATTTCCAAATCAATAAAATCCTGACAAAACATAGCAATCAAAAAATTATCAACCGAAAAACCTCATCCACTTTTTATAACCTCGTTGTTAGTGGGGACCTAACCCGTTTTTGTTAAGTCCAATTTTTATGAGAACATCGTTCTCCTGTTACAGAGATACCACAGTATCTGTATAGTTCGGTGGAGAAAGTAGACACAAAAGACTTCGTAGATCACCTTAATTTTATGAGTATGGATGACTGACTTTGGATGTTTGTTTTCAATCTTGAAGGCCTTGGGATTAAAGCAATTTTTATAGAATTTGGTACATTAATATTTTCAATAACGGAGAGGAATATACGAAATTTTTTATCTCTAAAAATAATAGTCCAATTGTAAGAGGGATACGAATCCAAAAGTTTACACAAGGGAAGTCGCGTGGTAAGTCCTTCAAGTTTATATTTTTATAGTACGAAACTAAAGCTTATACACGATAAAACTGACATAGTTTTTAAATTAATATTAGTATTATGTCATTGCAGATTTGTATTAACTACTTCACTTTATGATAGTAGCACAATTTTCAATCCCTTCGTAAATAAATCAATTATCTTAGATTCACAAAATAAAAGAGACATTCACCAAAAACTACTTATAATGATAAGACGGTTCTGTGAAATTAAATGAAGAAATGATAAAAAATGATGCTGCAAAGTTGGCAATAAGCTAGGTACTTGGTAATTTCACTATATACAGACTTGTATATATTTTATTTATATATTTAATTATTTTAAATACAATATTTATATATGAATGATGACATTTTGAATCCATCACAATTTTTTTCTACAAGAAATTACTGTTAGCAATAAAGACGCCTTTATTCTATAGAATAACTTTTTAAACTTTATCCTAGCATTTTTTAAGGACGTATATTATTTTAAAATTGGATTATGTTTGTGATGGTTACCACTTTATTGTGTTGTATTGTCCTTCATGACATAATTTGCTGGTCCTAGGCGAAAGAACAGTCTTAATTGCCAGCATATGCTGAGACTGGTTCCTATTTTAAGACTATATTGTTTCTATTGTTTTCTGTTTGATATTATTCTGTATTGTGTTTGTACTGAATAATTGAATTTCTTTCTTTCTTTATTGTTATGACAAACTCTTTATACACTAGTATATTTGCCCTTTGACACGTTTGCACCACTAATCTACCAGCACTATGACGACGTATTCAAACCGGTCAGAGATGCGCGCAAGCTTGTTGTGGAAACGATTATTATACATACATACAAACTTCATATATAAATATACGTTTACGGCATTGGAAGTTGAGAATTCGAAGGGTTAACTTCCTACGTATATTCATTTTATAAGGCTTTACTTTGATGGCGAGTGTTAAGGATTAAATCCGCTTTCAATAACCATTACTTATATGGCTATTTAAATATTTTATCACAAGTTTCACCGCTGAATAAGGGTTTGCACTGTTGCTTTGGTGTTTGTTTTATATTTTAGTGCGCTATTAGTTCACTAGAACGTAAAGGTTCTGAATTTGAATCCGAGTTTGGGAATGTGTTTGTCTGCAGATATAACAAGTTTTACTTGATATTTAATATGCATATTTTGTCACTTCCCTTGTTAAAACTAACTCGCGGTAGTTTAGTGTTTAGGGCACCCATGTCGCATTCCAATGACAGGTTTGACTCACGATCAGAAAGGATACATTACAATTACCATGTATCCCGGTATGGCGGTACCCGGTGTATCAAACCCACTAATGCGCCTTGGACGAGCGTGGCGGGTATATTGTCCATGCCGCTATAAATGGTGGCCCTATCCCAACAGTGGGACATTTATGGGCTGTTATTATGTTTTCCCCAGGGTATTAATAACCGCATTAGCTTCTGAACGTTTATGGGCTCATTTTATTAACCGTTCGAGATCTAGTGAATACATTTTCTTTATCAACACATACTTTCAGTACACTGTCTCTTTCAAACCAGGCATGTGTAAAAGGGAAGAACGTAGTTGTCAATAAATTAACAACAATACGCGTATTGCTATTTACATTGAAAACTTTAAGTACACATTTGACATGCCGGGTTGTTTGAGCAAAAATGTGGGTGTAAGCGAGAGGTCTGATCATTGAGGTCTTTAGGTTCAAGACAAGAGATATAGCGATTTTAGCACCTAAAAACAAGAAGTTCAATTTCTTTCTCAAAAATACAGAAAAAATTACACGAATGTTAGTTTATTTGTGGCTTATTTATTTTCTTTGTGTGTCCGTTGTTTGTTGTGGTAAAAAGTTGTAAAAGCTATTAAAATCTATTATCTCTACACTATAAGTCCTTTTTTCCCATACATGTTTTTTCTTTCTTTAAACAATAAAAATAATATCATATTCATATTTATTGCTACTGTGTATCTCAAATACGATGGTATGGCTGACACATCCCATAGAACGTATATATTGCTACAATTTACGTTCTATGGGATTTATCAGCCTTAACGTCATATTTGAGATAGACAGGTGTAAATTTTTAGTTACAAAAATGGTATTCATTAAATCAATTATCCACTTTATAACTTTTTAAATTGAAAAAAAAACATCACATGAAAACCTGTGGAATATCCTAAATTATAATAAAGCAAATTAATATTGTTACAACTTAGGTTCCGACAAAAAAACAAATACCACCTGCATATCTGTAAAAACACATTTTATTACCTGTCGGCATTTGAACTAATTGTAATTCTTTTATGATCGTCTTCTTTTGTTTACTTATTTATTGACATACATTTCTAGAGAACAGCCCATTGTTTTACTGTACTCGTTTATGGCCGCTTGTGGCCGAATCATTAGCCAGGTGTTGCAGATTACGTCGACTACGATACGGGCACATTTGTATTTGTGTGATATAAAACGACGGCCTGATGGGGAGAGGGGGCGCAGTCGAGCGAGAACCACGATCAAGGCGAGACGTGTGTATATTCGGGAATCTATTAGTGCCGGACTTTGCGCATTTTATTGAATTACGACCTTCTGAATTACGTTTGGATTTGTTGTGTTCGGTTATATTTGTACCTGTGTTATACGTGTTTGTATAGTTCTAATAAACCCTATAATAATTCTAACGGCATTTTAATTCGAGTCCCGCAACTCGTAACAATATTATCTATTGTGTAGTTTTCCTTTTTAATATCTTAACATACTGATAAGTTAATTATTATATTGATAACATATCAATGCTTAAATAACAATCTGAATACAAAAATGTATAACTAATAAAGATATTTTTTTAAGAATTTATTAACTGTTAAGGACTAGTCTGATAAGTTACAATGCCATTTGAACTGCTTGTAAGGCCGCAATATACACGTTCATTTAGTCTGTTGGGTCAAAATACTGAGATTTAAAAATTACTGTTATATAATATCAAGTCATTAATGTTAGCTATATTTTAGTAGTTTGTTTTGTAAGATGAGTGAGAGTTTTTTTTTGGCACGAGTGCGGCAGTGAGGCAGACTGTCCACCAGATGAAATACGTTTACCATCGCCTATGGACATTTGTAACACTAAGGGTGCTGCTACCAATGTGCTGCCGCTGTCTTTCGCTTTCCGCCCACTTTCCCTTCCCCCTATTCCAATTTCGTATCCTATCGCCTCTATCCCATTCCTCCTACCTAAACTCTCTATCTCATCGTTCTGCCCCATCCTCTTTGTCCCTAGCCTGAGGCTGGCGATACGTTGTCGTCGCCCCTGGTGTTATAAACATCTATAGGCGACGGTAAACACTTTCTATGAGCTGGACCATTTGTCTGCTTGCCAGCTTCGAATTCATAAATATAAATAACTTTTTTTTAGTCTAAACGACGTTTTAAATTGTTTTTAGGGTTTTCATTCGTTAAGACAATAAAAAAATAGTTTAAAATATCGTTTGCAATAATAATAAAAAACTAAGTAGAAAATGTTGCTTAAGATAAATCGTGGTAATGGCTCATGAAATCTAGATTCGATAAAATTTCACGCAAACTTTCATAACTTAGACCAATCTCGCCGCCGGGCACTGTCGCCTGCGCTTGCGCACCACTAATTATTATTATCTGTCCCATGTGGCGACTCGCTTTAATACGACCCTGCTCCACGCATAAAAAACGGCTAATTTGTACATGTGACACATTGGGATGTTTGTTATTAAGTTCATGAGCACTTAACATATGCTTCTGTATACGATTTTTAAAATTTTAATCAATTGTTCAGTTATTTTATTCCTAGTAGAATGTGTGGATACATTGTGATTACTAAATGAATATGCGCAGAACATGAGCATAGTACTATTACAACATATCTTGGCGTTGCGAAGATATTCAAAGCACGATTCCATTGCGATAGTATCAAAATTTTGTATTCTACTAAATCCACAATATTTTCACGATAGTGTCGTGGCGGAATAATAGTAGAAAGAAATTGATATTACCATTAGCAGTATGACGTTAGCCGAAATGAATATTGAAAAGTTACCAAAATTGTAAACATTTATTACGCGAGTTTTCGCTTTTAAATATCTATAAAGGTAGAGAGGCAGAGTGGCGAGCCACGGGCACGCTATTAGAGTTAACGAAATACCCAAAACAACTTACGACAAATCTACGATTGAGACGATAGCGTCCCGCGATTTTGACGAGATGGTAATAGCAAAATTGGGGCCCTGTACAAAAACACAACTATATATAACTAATTGTATCTCGTATATAGGTACCACCTTCGACACAATCAATCAATCTCTTTTATTTTTGCCACACGTTCTCTAGAAGAGATCACTTGTAATCACACGGTAAGACCTCCCAATGTGCACATTTAGATTATTTTATTATACAGTGTACAATAAAGGGATATCTATGGATTTACTAAAATCTTCTTTATTAACTTAGAGAAAGACTTTGGTTTTTTTAATAATCAGCTGTGCCCCAATACCCCCCAATTTTGAAACATTCTTAGCGTGATTATATATATATATATATATATATAGCCTTCCTCGATAAATGGGCTATCTAACACTGAAAGAATTTTTCAAATCAGACCAGTAGTGCCTGATATTAGCGCGTTCAGTCAAACAAACAAACTCTTCAGCTTTATATATTAGTATAAGAGAAATCTAGATTATTCATAATTAATTACATACTTGTGTTATCCATTTCCCTTTCCACTTTTAAGTTTGCTATTGTGGACGTAGGCATAAACATATCCAACCTTTGGCTGTTTTGACGTTACATATAATAACATTTATAATTATCTTATCATTTTATTGATGTGCATTACCAAGATTTGCTCTAGTTTATATAATCATTTATCTACTCTTACAGCAATTATATTGGTTTTTTTATAATTTTAATAATATAATAATTTATAACATATAAATAATAACTTGTCACATGCATTTATCTATACTAATTTTGATCTACACAAGCCTGTACACACAGGCACATACGTATTGCAATGATTTACATCGTACTGATTTTTGGGCAAAACAAACAAATTCCTGTGGAATACGGCGACTCTGTTTAAAAGGTAAATAAAATTTCAAGTTAAAGTTAAAATTGTTATATTATTGAAACTATAATAAGTAATAAAAAAAACAAAGCAACAGACACTTTTTAATAAAACCTAATGTAATAAAAGTCCACACGAAGTCATTGAACTGACAGTTTATTTTGGGTAGTAAAAAACTAATTCATATTTCAAAACGAAGTCGCAGGTCACGAGCAAAGGTAAACGCACCAATTACTGTCCACGTCGAGGAACGTTAAGTAGTCCCATTAACAAAAATTAGATTAGACAATGCATTTATTTAATTCAAACCGTTCTAGGTCGCGTTGGCTATGCATTAGTCATTAAGTAAAACGTCTAGTGTGTCTGTGGAAATTTTGGCAGAAGCAACCAAAAACGGTTATAATAACTAAGAATTAATTGTAATTTTATTAGCTAATGATTATTTGTTATATTTAAAAGGGATGATATTTTGCTGTGGCAAAAGTTCCGGAATTACACATTTCTGCATGGCATGGTAAAAACACTGGTAATTGATTTCTCTCAGCTATATTGTAAAGAAAATTTGATTATTTTCTCATTAATTCTTATCCTCACTACCGTAGATACTGTACAAAGATACCGTGTAGGGACATATCGTCGGCGTCAGTGAAGGTAGGAAGAGAAGGAAGCACCTTCTAACTGCATTTTGTGGTGATTTTTTTTCCGTTAAATTATAATTAACAAGTATTACTACAATTTTGACGAAAAAAATAATGTAAAAAAAAACAGGAGACCGGAAGGTTGAAGGTTACCTAACTCAAAGGAATAGCCTCTGTATGGATTGTATTCAGAGAGGTAATGCTGCCAGCCTTCCAGATACACTACCCAGCGACAGTGCTCTGGGTATTTAGGTATGTTTGTAAGTTAGTTTTATTTTTAGTAGTTGATTATTTCGTTTATATTTATATTAATATTTAATGTGTGCAATTTATAAATTCATAATAAATAAATACGTAAAATTAATTTAAAAAACAAATGTAATTACAAGATCTACTGATGCAGACGCTATAGAATAATAGATACTAAAAAATCCATATTGACTCAGGACTTTTTAAGCAAAATGGCTGTAACATACATAGATTATGACAATTTTACATGAGTTCCGTTTTTTCCAAAATTACTATACAACCTTAATTAAGATGATGAGCTAGACACTACTTCTATATAGGATAATTATCTCTCTTTTCTTTCACCTTCTCCCAATTATTTGGGTTCGGCACAATATGTCTTTTTCTTCCATACTCCTCTATTCTGACATACGTCCTTTATCGCACCACAAATCATCATGTCGTCCTTCACACAATCCATCCATCTCTTTTTTGGTCTATCTTTACATTTATATCCATCAATTTTGCAGGTTTAACATTATTTTTGTCACGTGACATTCATGCCTCCTTATTACCTGCTCGTAACACCTCAGTCTTCTTCCTCTCAATCATTCAGTCACGGGTGAAATTTTCAAAGATCCCTTTATGTACTCATTTCTCACCTTATCCATTCATGTAACACCACAAATCCATCGCAACATTCTCATCTCAGCTGAGTGGAGCCGCTTGTGGTCTAGTGTGGTCACTTTAGTGGCCCAACATTCGTACCCTTATAACATAACCGGTTGTATGATAGATTTATATGTCTCACCTTTTAGTTTTGGTGGCATTAGTTTTTCGCATATCACACCGGTTACCTGTCTCCATTTTAGCCAAACTACATTTATTCTTCATTGATTGTATTGTTGTTGTGTTGTTGTTGTGTTGCATAATAATTATAGATAATTTAAGAATTTCATCTGAGTCAGGTTGCCTGGAAGAGATCGCTTTTAGCGATAAGGCCGCCTTTTGTTTTACCAAGTAACTATTGTTTTGTACTTTTTTTGTAATTTTTGATTTGGTGAACAATAAAGTGTTGTCTATGTCTATATATATATATATATATATATATATATATATATATATATATATACATACATATATATATATATATATATATATATATATATATATATATATAAATATCCAAATACTTTTATTTAGTTTAATTTATAAAATAGTCTGTTAAAATATTAATCGACGTAAATTAAAAATAATAAATCATATTGGAAATCTTTAAAACAATTCACAAAATATTAGTCACCGTTTACTAATGATGTTCAAAAATGCTTTTGCCCTTGTGAAAAAAATTGGCTCCAGACTACATGAAAGCAATATGAAAAAACATCTCAGCATTTGATTTTGGACTCTATTTCTACTGAGTAAAGGTACATGATTATTTAAGTGAGTGTAAATAGAAAGTTGGTTTTTTTGTCATTCTTGGTCGTGGCGCGAAACCGTCGCGTCCCTGTCTTTCTAAGAATCGTTCATTTTAGTGTCCAGTGGACATTTATTAACGAACCGAATATGGGAAAAATAAATTATGTTTATCAACTACGTCTCAGTTTCTGGCGAGATGTTGGAGATTGGTCTTACAGTATGTAGTTTTAATTTTAAGTCCTGTTTCGTTTAAAATAAGCGAATTTGCTTTTAAATCAGATTTGTGTCATCATCGTCAGTCAATCTCAAATAACGCATCAAACACTTGGCCTACTGTTACAGTTATTTAGTAACATAGTTGTACTTGTAATGTTTCTTTTTAAAGTTCATAATTAATTTTGTTATGTACCCTCTTATTTCTAAACGATACGTACAATCGGCCATTTCCTTAATTGAATAATAATGTTATATTTTTATTTATTCTGTCATTAGCACCTGTTTTGTATAGAGTAGTTGTCTATAATTTATCACAATTTTATATAACAATATTTATCCTTTATATGACGTGGTAATTATGTAGGTTATAATTCAAAATCTCTCAATTGTGTATAGACGGTATTTATTACATTTTATTTTCATGTTGGCAGACGCGATAGATTTATGTTGTGAGCGGTTTATTTTATTATATGTAAAACTTTAAGTACAATATCTTATATTAAATGATATCTACAATTTCCAAACAATAATGTATTAAATTCTTTTCATTTATAACCCTTTAATTAAAATAGTTTATCAATGACTTCAATCCGCTATCGGTTGTGCCAATTTGTTAAGCTTCTTAGACTGTAAAATTGTTGCGAGGGATGGCGAGGTGTTCTAAAAATGCTTGTAGAGTGTGAAGAGTTAGTGTATGTAATATGTGAAAACCGTAAGTTTCTCTGATTATAAATATGTGACCAGTTGCTGTTCTTTTATTACCATAAACCCTTCTGAGTTGTTGCAAGTATTAACACTACATCTGCGTAACACAGTCACTAACTAAGATATAAGAGAAACACACAACAGTTCGCTTCGCAGCCCATTGAGCGCCTTGGAATTTTTAGTTATGTAGAAGAGCTTACCTGTTATCTTTATTTTTTTATTGCATGAGGTCAGCGGACAGGCAGACGGCCCAACTGATGGAAAGCGGTTACCATCGCCTATAGACGTTTGCAACACCAAAGGTGCAACAGACGCGCTTCTGCTCTCTAAAGAGAGACTGGAGCGTTGCTACTAATGCCGGAATACAACTCAAGGTTGTTATGGCGGCATACTCTAGACCAGGGGTGTAGCCATCCAGGCGGGCCAATACCCTACCACCTCGCTGTAAGTTCTTTTGTCGTCTCTTACTACAGGCCGCCCAGCCGCAGGAAATTGTATTCTTTCTGCGTTCCTGCACGGATGAAAAGGACTCAACGTGTTAAGGAAAATATGACTATAAGTCATCACAAGAACTGTATTTTTTTTTAACGAAGGGAAATCCGGGAATAAATACCGCGCGGGAAAATGCGGTGAGGGTGTGTAGGATTCGCCATGCTGGGGTGGCACTAGCAACCTCACATAAGTACTATTGCCATCCGAGTCGGGGATAACCTCTCTCTCACTTCTCTCCGTGCAGGAACGGAGGAAGAATACAATTTTCTGCGGCCGAGCGGCCTGTCGTAAGAGGCGACAAAACAACCCACAGCCAGGTGGTAGGGTATTTGGCCGACTGGATGGCTACCACCCCTGGTCTAGAGAATGCCGCTATAACAACCTGGAGTTGTGTTCCGGCATTAGTGGGCAGGTTCCAGTCAGTCTTTAGACAGCGGCAGCACATTGTAGTAGCACCTTTGGTGTTACTAATGTCTATAGGCGATGGTAACCGTTTTCATAATTATGGAGTAATGGTTATGAAATAAAGATTTATTTAATCAAAGACCTCCAATTTGGCTAAGGCTTCAGTTACATGAGTTCCGGATTTTACCTGGTCCTTTATTCCTTAAATCCTTAAACATTATTCTTAAAAGAATAATGTTTAAGGATTCTTTGACACTGGCCAGCACAGAAATTTTGTAAAGTTATATTGAAAAAAGAAAACTGACTACAAAATACATTCTATTTATAATTCGCATCTCACTACGCATGGCAATAATAAATAGGAAATTAACTGCGTGCTATGAAAACCAGCGGTGAAACGATGACAATTCCAAACCGATTTGAATTTTACGATCAACTATTTTATATAGGGTTGCCAGATTATAATTCAAATTTAGAAAAAAATATTAAAATAAAGAATACAGATATTTTTAAAATTGAAAACAATTCATAGAGAGTAAAGCCGATATTAGACGGTTTATTTCTATAGTACAATTTGCATAAATCAAAATCGTCATCATCATCACGTAATGATCCATATAAACACAAATTTAAAACATTCAGTGTCATTGAATACCGTCGCGACCTTTCAGTTCGGTGCTTTTCGATCAAATTGATTCAATTTGGTTGATCCGTTTAATATCAGCATTATTGCCGGAAAAATCAAGATTGTATTTCTGTGCGGGTTTATTTTGAAATAACGTATAAAACCATAAAAAAATTACAACAATTGTAGGATTTGTAATGTGTTTTAACGCTGTAAATGTCAAGGGTATTTTGATTGTGACTGTAACATAAAAATATGGATACTGCTTTCATCTGATGCCTATTTGCTTGAAGATTATTCTAAAAATTGAATATTCTTCAATACCTGATAATGGCTAAATATAAATGAGGTGAAAGCGATATTTAAAAAAAAATATAATTGCAGGCAGCACAAGGTATAATTGATCGTGAAGTTAGCTAAGATATTGTTAATAACTTTGATTAACGTCAAACAACGGAGTTGTTATGTCAATTCGATTTTCTTTTACAAAGCATTTGATTTTTTTAAACAAAAACATATCTTGCATGTAAATAATTAATAAATCTCTCTAATCACCTAAAGAGTCGATTAGGAGTGTTAAGAGCTCTATTAATATCCCACAACAATTGTTCAATATTGTCAAAAATTGTACGTTTTGTAAAATAACTGCACAGTAAAACACCACTCTCAAACTTCCCGGCAGAAACTCTTTCAATTTTTATTGCAAAACTGAACGCAGTCGTTAAATTCAGCCTGTCGTTACCAACCCTAAAATGTGAATGCAACGTTTGAAAACCCCTTTAAGTAACAACTCAGTTTAAAATTTCAAATGTGGAAAACAGTGTTATGAGTCGTCGTAAATGTTTGTAACTAAAACTCTAAAAGTGGTCGCAGTTTACGCTAAAAGTACATACTTTCTGTTATTTTACGCATATATACGAAAATAATGTGTTCCACTCAGTTCGGTTTATTTGGATATAAGGAGCTACTTCATTCCACAATTAACATCTACTCAAGAAGAAGGTATTGTGCGCCCTCCAGAATAGGGAAGCGGGCATATGTTACAATAAATTCCAATATTTTACATAAGAACAGTCTTGAATATAACATCCTATCATCTAACATCTATAATTTTATAAAATTCTAAACATTCTGTATTTATACATTGAAGTCATTTAAAAAAAACAACTGGAATAGACAATATAAGCGACGTTAAATTTATGCATTTTTTTTAAATTTCTCGCCTGTCTGCTCGGGATTCACATACAAACTACTGAGCCAATTTCGATGCGGTTTTCGCTGATCGACAGCAAATTCTTAGACTTAAAATCTACGCTATTTGTATCCTGGGAAACCCGCGGAAATTTTTCTGGGAATAACTTAAAATGACCAAAAATTGTTTAATTCCAATGAGATTTTTTCACAGACCGATGATAGTAATTTTTATGTAATAAAATGTGTGATATTTTTTATCCCGGGAATCCCGTGGGAATTTTTCCGGGAGGGGTTGGTAGTTGTTCGGGTGCATAAAAATTAGCTTTTTCCGACACAGTTTTCACTAAAACGATATCTTACATTCGTCTTTAAACGCTACAGTACTTTTTGTCCCAAGAATCCCGCGGGAATTTCAAGTCAAGCGTGGATGAAGTCGTGAGCATATCATAGTTTAAAATATTATGATAAAACATTATAATTTACTCCCTTTAATTTTACCTACTTTTGACGTCATAAGTAGGTACGCTCGAACAAAATCTATGAGGCTGCGACGTACTGTAAATTTATAAAAAGTATGTCAGTTGATTTGACTGTCCGCTCCCCTCTTGTCGGAGTCATTTTTTAATAAATAAATCGTGAATTTAAGTGCATAATGTACCTATATATATATACAGATATATATAGGTATATTATGCACTTAAATTATTATAGACAAACACTCACACACACACACACACACACATGTGTGCTTTAACATTTTTAATACCCAACACAAATAAACGTGTTATAAAAAAGTGCATACAAATTTGGTAGGTATATAGTCCACTCAAAGTTTTCATATATACTTTTGATCTCTTTTTTCTCACTTTCTCCGAATTATATATGGTCGACACAATATGTCTTTTCCTACCATACTCCTTTATTCTCATATACGTCCTCTGTCACAGCACAAATCATCATGTCATCCTTCGCACAATCCATATAGATCTTTTTTGGTCTATCTTTACATTTGTACCAGTCAATTTTGCAGTTTAAAATTATTTTATCATGTGACTTGCATTCCTCCTCGTAAAGTGCCCAGTCTATTTATACATTTTTCCTGTTAATTTGTGCAGTCGATACTTTCAATAACGGAGATGAGTATATGATAATAATTATTGTCGTATCCGAACATAGAATTTGTACTTATCAACGTATCCAAACCTTCTTTTCGCTCCCTACCAAAGATATTGGATCTTATCTATGCTTTGTTCTCTTTCTGCCATTTTGTTAAGCGGGTGTGCCAAAAAAGATACTCCAATTAAAAAAAGAATTATTAAATTTTATTTTTATTTAATTCAGAAGACTTTTTATCCTTAGAAATGTTTTCATCATTTCTATTTAAACAATTTATGTGCTTTTCAAAGGACGTTATAAAAAATCCTTAAAACTTAACTACCCAGGATAACACCCATTTAATACACTACGTATTCCGATGTTAATTTAGTATGCTACGCGTACACACTGGGCAACACGAGCGCATTAACATTCCCGGTCTCGCCGTGGTTCTCATAGCGAGCCGCACGCGTTTTATATTTGTCCCATACTAGTGCCTTTGTTATAAAAGATTTACATACTTATTCTGACAATATGTTGCGGTCATGTTGCATTTTGAATCGGTTTGATTATGTCGCAGTTAGACTAATTACTGCCTTTGGGGGCTTCTTGCTTTCAAACGTCTTTCGTCGGTCCTTTTCGAACTTTCTTTGCTTATTTATTTTTAATATTTAAGTAAATTTTCCATTGTATGTTCTGTTTAGGTTATATAGACTTTATTATTATATTTATTTAAAGAAATCTTTGTTCTTTCTTTCTTCTATCTAAAATTTCTATCCGTGCAGGAACGGAGAAAGAATACCATTTCCTGCCGCTGGGCGGCCTGTCGCAAGAGGCGACAAAAGAATCCACAGCCAGGTGTTAGGTTAGGTTAGGGTATTTGCCCGTCAGGATGGCTACCACCCCTGGTTTAGAGTATACCGCCATAACAACCTTGAGTAGTGTTCCGGTATCAGTGGTCAGGTTCCAGTATGCTTTAAGAGAGCAACAGTGCATCTGTAGCATATTTAGTGTTGCAAATGTCCATAGGCGATGATAACCGCTTTCCATCGGGTGGGCCGGGGTGCCTTTCTATTGAACTCATGCAATAAAAAAAATCATATACTCTTTCGGGCTGATCGGACGAAGGCGTTAAGAGTAAGGCCTCTGGTTCGTGGCCTCGTGGTTGAGCAGTCTAACTCACTGGTACAAGAAGGGGACCTGGGTTCGATTCCTAAGGCAAACGTCATAAACGTAATTTCCGATAAGTTATTTTCTTAATTAGGCCCGGCGTCTCCTCTAATATAATTCCAGCCTTTCGTTCCTTTCGGCTACTCTGGACAAGTGGCTTTAGCGTTAATCGAGTAGAATGAAAATATATGGGAATGATATAAAACATAGCGTAACGATATGTCATACATTTTCCATACATTTTCTATTGTATTCGTTCAGCACTAATGCCACTTGTCTAGGGGGCTGGCAAGTCTTAGATTTTTTACGGGTGTTCTTATCCGTTTCTCTCATACTTTATTTACAATTATCGTATAGCTGCGTATTATACTAGTTATAGGTTCCGTATAGGTGACAAACGGCCTGGCTTTCCTAATACACTTGAACCCCTTGACCTCTAATATTACAACTGGACAGGCTGCTGTCGTTATTGTGCCTGTTTGATTGGAGTCATTTCGGCGCTGATAGTCAAGGCGTTGAGTGCGAGAGTCCTAATGATCTAATAAATTATTTGTGTTAGTACGAATACTAGTTCCAGATACTGTCGAAATCAGTACTTCAGGACCCCGAATCTAACTCAAATTGGCAATCAAATCGAATTGGAACCGTTACTTTCGACGGTTTTGGTAGTCTGTAAGACATCTCGGCTCAATATTAAATCAATCTTGATTTTGCCGAGACTGATTTAATGTGAATTTTAGACATTATCCATATTTGGCCACTGTCAGTCGAATGGATCTTGACTTGCACTGGTATGACTTTTTTTGTATAAAGGTAGACCTGGAGCCCAGATTGACACGAAAATATGCTTTTGAAATTATATGCAGCAACTAGTTCTGTGGTCGATGGTCGATGGACAATGGTCGAACGAACGAACTTTTCTATACTTCCTCTGGTCTGGACATTTGGAATCTACTCTAGAATGTTCCGTTGTATTTTTTATCGTTTGGCTACGGAACCATAAAGTAAGCATTTCACTTAAAATACCTCCATATCTCAAAAATGCTCAACGGCTCTCGTGCAAACTAATTTTCTCCGCAATTTCACTAAACCAAAACGATTAATTTTTATGATAAAAATCTATGACATACATAAGTAGATTGACGCACATTACGATACGTAATAATTGTTTTAGTAAAAATGGCTACGGAACCCTAAAAATTAAAAATAAACAACATTTTAATAACAATCGGTCACTGCGTTAATATGTGTTTTAAAATTCAGCGATAATGAAATCGGAGCGCCATCTTTTTGGCTATACTCTATCCCCTGGGAACAGTAGTTTTTCTCTGAACGTAAAGTACCTCATGTTCTATTCTATACCCCCGACTACGTGTTTACAAATTCGTGACAATCTCTTCCGAAATGAAGGCGTGAAAACATCACGAACACACTAGCATTCGAATTTAGGTATCATATTAGTTAGGATGTGATACGCGCGAAGTTTTATTTGTAATGGTTAATTATTTCGATTGAGGTTACCTATATAGTCTACTAGCTTCCGCCCGCGACTTCGTCCGCATGGAATAGTAAAAAAAATAGTAAGTTAAAAATACCCCCGATTTTGAAATACTCTTCATTGGTGCTCCGCTCCTATTGGTCTTAACGTGATGATATATAGCCTATAGCCTTCCTCGATAAATGGGCTATCTAACACCGAAAGAATTTTTCAAATCAGACCAGTAGTTTCTGAGATTAGCGCGTTCAAGTAAACGAACAAACAAACTCTTCAGCTTTATTTATTTATATATTAGTATAAGATTCTTCCGCCTGGCAATTATTATAACAAATCTTTTATCGTCCAGGCCATTAACTCTGGAATGCACTACCACTAAACATAAGCAGACATGATCATTACCTTCTTTTAACAGATTAGTTAGAGAAAGAAAGAAATAAATTATTTGAAGAAATAGCGAGAAACTTACATCGCTGACATGTATCTTAAAATTAAAAACATATTTTGAGAATTTGTACGCCGCATTTTCAGCAAACAAGGTTTGCACTCAAGATTGCTATCTCAACCCATAGAGTTATTGTTTACTTTTGTATATATATGTATAATATAATATGTGTATTTATGCACGTATGCATATATATATATATATATATATATATATATATATATATATACTATTTATTAATTAATAAACTAAATTATTGTACGAGTGCCGGTTTAGCATCTACCGACTGTGTTGCACTTGTTATACTCCATCCAAAGGTTGTCTGGAAGAAATCGCCATGGGCGATAAGACCGCCGATTGTACTTGTATATATTAATGTTCTTGATTTTATGTAGTATTTTTGTACAATAAAGTATATTCTATTCTATTCTATTAATCCTCAATAGTTTGTGATAGATGTGAGATCTATTACGCGTACTTATGACTCAACGATCTTTATACCTGTAAAAGATCGCGTACTCAAAATGACACACGAGCGAAGAATATCATCGAGCCATAAGGACGCGTACTTGTCCGCAGGTTTATCACCCGCTTTATGGCCGGCTCCTATATCTTACTAACCGCTCATTTGTCTTACCACCAAAATAACATTAGTCATAAACTACATACAAGTAATGTCGAATTTTTACCAATGTTAAGGCAAGTAGATGTATAGTAAGATATAGGAACCGGCCATTAGGGCCAAAAAACCAGTTCTTTATTCAGTCATCATTTATTAGAGATTATACTAATCATATAATTAAATGATGACTGAATAAAGAATTGGTTTTTATTTAATTTTTCTATAAAATTATATCGTTTTGTGTTTGTCTTCAAAAGTTAGGAAAATGAATATTTGCGGTGTTGTAATATAAACGAGGAATATGGACATTGGTCAGAAAAATTGCCTAAACAGTGCATGTTCCCAGGAATCGAACCTATCGCGGTTACTAGTCACTAAACTAACACATCTATCCATATCATACATATATTACATATCCATACTATAAATTAATTTGAAAGTTTCTTTGGGTATTAGGGATGGAGAAGTTATGACTGCGCATGTGCGCAACCCGCCGGCAAATTACGAGTAGTAGGTTAATAAATAATATACCTACAATTTTCTTCTTTTCAATTTTGTTAGCTGCAATTTCATAAGTTCTCAGAAAAGGGCTGGTATAAGATATTTAAAATGACAGAAATAAAGTTAAAATTGAACTGAAAAAATTAGCGCAGTATATGACAATCACCCAGACTTAACCGGACTTTGTTCTAGCTTATTGACGTTTTATTGTTTAAAATATTTTTAGACTTAATCAGTTAAAAACTAATGTATTAGAAATAATAATTAATTACATCAAATAAAAATACTGTCTTATTGATTATTATTAGTTAAAAAATCTTGTGAGCCCTCACTAAACTGCGCCTTTTGCCCTTTTTATTCCTAGTTCTTCTTCAATGGTTTCAATAAACACTTGAAAAGCTACTTTAAATGACATGTAAAGTATGTAGCTATTACAGACTATTCTTTCTTCGCAAAAAGAACTAGTACACATACCACCAGAAATAAAAATACACTACTATATTGCCTCAATTTTAAATTTGGAATGTAAATTAAATTGCTTTAAAATCTCAATTTTTGTTTTGTACCGACTTGACACAACTACCAAGGAAAATTATAAAAAAACGATTTTATATTAAATATTTATAAATATCAATGCTATAAATAATAAACTTTTATTTCCACCAATTGATGTCACACACAATGTAATACAGTAGGTATTTATGTTATACATAAATTTGAGATAGGGAATGTCTTTTGAACTATTGACTAAAGTATGTTGTATTCTGGAGTAACAGTAGGCACCCTGATATTTATGCGAAAATATCAATTATTAGTAATCTTTGAAAAACATTTTAGATCAAAATCAGTGCAAAGCAATGAAACTTATCTGTGATTACTTTGTTGTTTCTAACATTTATAACTTATGACTTTGCAATAAAATTTGGTTTTCGAACGGGGCCATGTCTCACCACGACTGTCTCGTTTTATTGCCAGCCATAAAAAAGAAAAAGAGTCATGAACTTTTTAAAGGAAAAAAACACCTCATTCTTGTATTTTAAAGCGTTGCATTCTTCGTTCGATATTTGAAAAATGATTCTTCATATTTCCAATAGACTTTAAAGAAAAGATCGTTTGAACTACGTAATAATATACAAAAGCATTCAAATATTCCATGCCGTATATGTTTGTATTTTACCGCAACGATGTTAGATTAATATTATGCGACGATTTTTTTCGAAATGGGATTAACTGCACTGCTCAATTGTAGGGAACAAACGGTGTATGGGACTCACAGTGTCTGCCAAATACACACTAATCACCACATTATTGCGCTATCTAAACCTCAAATTGCGGGTGATTAGCTGAGCCATAGAACAAAAGTATTTTTATTTGACAAAATAGTTTTAGTCTGCTTGAATTTTTAAGAATATGCTGAAACTTGAATAATGATGAAATCAAGACGTATACTAAATCCAAAAGCCGTGTAAATTATAAAATAAATATCCAATTATACTAAAATATAATAAAACATATTATAATGTTTGATACAACAATATACTTATTATGGGCATACGAGAGTTTTAAACATGTTAAGTTTTTACCAAGCAGGTGCTCCCGCGCACATTTGAACGACTATTTCGTTATTTATTAGGGTCTTCCAATAATAAAAAATAAATGGCATTACAATTATCAAGTTGGTCCGGTTGTCATTTTTAGTACACAGCAAATAAACGTAATGAACATTTCAATAAAACCGCTGGGCGTCTTTGTTAATTAAGCACGATTTTAATTATGAATTATTGCCTATATTAATCCATTCTCGTAGTATATGTCAACGGCTTCTGTTTAATTTAATAATTAATTACTTGTAATTCATAGGAAAGTTAAAATGCGGTAACATTATAATGTGTTAGCTATGTTAATTTTTAATTAGAAAGAAAATATACTTTACATTCCTGTTTGTTTGGTTGTGTTGTAGCCATGTTATTTTTTTAATCTATAATCTATGATTAAGGAACAGAATATACTCATAAGGGTTTTTAGAGGGAATTTGAGAGGTATACTTGTTGCCAAGCAGACCCGCAGACGCGGCGCTGAAATCGCCGTACCCGCTAGCGAAGTAGTTAGCTGCTGATTCGTAAATCCATGTAATTAATGAATAATAAATATTAATCATTCCATAATTAAACCCATAAATTTATTTCCCGGCTACATTGCGAACAAAATTAGAAAAAACAAAAGGTAAAGCTATCATTGGTTCCTTCGTTTGGGGACTTGTTTCATGGCGGGAACTTTTATTCTGCGGCGCAGTTTATTTTAAAATGTAAGCAACTATTTCAAAATTAATAATATTCATAGCTTATTGATTGTTTTTAAACAATAATTCATTTGTGTGGAAAGTTTTTAATTGCTATGTGACAAGTATTTTATAGTATTGATGCTATTTAGCGTCAGTCAAAGAACTACGATTTGACTGAGGCTTTTGTTCCATGAAATATTTTCATGGCTGGTCCGGTTTTCTTAAATTTCGCATTTTAATATACTTGTATATTTCAAAACAAAGTAAATTCTGTTTGTATAACGGATAAAATACGACGGACAACTTTCGGGCCGATTGTAATAAAACTCAAACCAGAGCTAATATAGAGAAGGTAGCTATCAAGATATAACCTACTAGGAAAGTAAGCACTCGGACACTCAGACCAATAGACCGTGGATGCCATCGTATCTTATTTCTAAGTATAGATATTATAATCTTGTTATCGTTAAGATGTAGTTACCTACATAGTTACTACTTGATGGCATTAAATACTGCCGGACTATGCAAGTAAAAAAAACTTTTGTGTTTTAAAACAACAATTTGATCATTTTAAAAACAAAACCAATACAGAAGTCGGTTTGTGGTGATGGCGCATGAAAACACTATTGTTTACCATATCTTTGGTCTAGATTCTAGATGCCTAAACTAAAAAAAAAAATAAACCTTAAAATTTAAGGTGGCCACTTTAAGTTGTTTGCTTTTTCTATTAATTATTTGGATAAACTAATCTATATATTTTATAAACTTACTATTTTGCAACAAAATTATAGGTATCATCATTTTCATTACAGAGTATGTACGTTTTTTAGTACGATTGTATATTAAAAGTAGGTTGAATTAGATGCCGTACAGGTTGAACAAAGAGCGCCCTTACAAGCTAAAAGTGACCGCTACTAGGTAATCCAGGAAGTGTAAAACATGTTTTAATATGAGAAAGTCAGTAACATAAATATTATTTACTGGCAATTTTTTAACTCATTAGAAGTCATTGTACTACTTATCATTCGTTAAAATATTATTTACATGATATTGATTACATATTATGTTTCATTGCAGTAAAATTTTATGGAAAACATCCGTCAAATTATGGGTTCATGATTACCATTATCAAGGCAGGTGTTTTAATAATATAATCACTATAGGGTCGACCCTATCATATTTAGATCTGATATAGTCAGCTGTATTATGGAATACCTCTGCCTAAAAAGCAGTTATTCTATCTATGAACAAGACAGTTTTTGACAGTTGATAAGTACCGCATGGTATTACATAGGCCTTTTGTTTTAAATATTAAAGGAACATTTTTAATTCCACATTTAAAAAAGAAATAAAAACGGGAATAACGGAAAGGATTCAAACTTATCGCATTAATTGTAAATGTAAGCATTTAATGTTGATCCTTGTTATGCAAGTTCAAAAAGTGGGCTGTGCTCGAGTCAAAAACAAGAGGTGCGTGTCACGGAGATGAATATGCTTTGCGGAGTCATATAGACCTACTGAACATTCATATCCATGGACTAGCAAATTGGAAGAGAATCATCGTATACTGGTATGTTCAGCAGTGTTATACAGAAAACGGCAAGTTATGTAAGGACCGAATGATTGGTCATATTCCTCTTCACAATAAAAGGGTTGTTGTAAACTACGAAGTAAAAGACAAGTAAACAGATTCTGGATTCTGATGACGATGCTCGGAGCACGACCGCGATTTAATGTTATTGTGATGACTTCTTAGCCAAGTTAAAGTTTTATGTACTTTACCAATCAAGCATAATTATCAATTAATTAACATATAGATATATAGACACATTTATTAGAATTCTTTAAAAAAAGACGGAAGTTTACAGGTTTTAACTAAGATTATATTGAAGAATGTGTTACAGAAGAACTTTCATTAACGTGTGAGGTGATCAGTCAAGAAGGACATTCAACTTCTGTTGAATGCTGAGCGCATGTAACATGAGATTTTTGAAAACTACGCCGGCTTGTTTTGCGTCCGCCTCGCGTCCGGTCACAAATGGATGCAAAGTTCACCGTTCACAAGTCAACACTACACCGCCGACGATGATAATGTATGTATTATAATCTTATAGTCGTCACAAGTGATTAATACACCAGCCGACGGTATTCGAACACTAAAAACTACATCAACAAAACTTCAACTATGTTCGAATGAACAATCACAGTACTTAATGGCTTTGGAATTGTAAATAATTGTGTTTTAAACTGTAAATAACGCGAACCGGCGGCCACACGATCCGTGGTCGCCGTAAGTCGAATGCGAAATCTGTCACCGATTACAAAAATACACTAAACAGAATTGGTGGCGAAAATGGAGGCCACCGACCCCAACGACACACTGATGGGCCATAATTAATCGGCACGTACCTAAACAAGACGGGCATGACGCTGTCCAAGCGCCGAACTTCCAAAAAACACGTTCAAAAAATGCACCACGTTTGACACAACACGCACGTTACATACTTGTTATCACACACTGTTGTCGCTTATAGCACTCGCGATGCACGTAATGCGGGACACTGGTCATTATTTTGTTTATCGCCGGCAGTTTTGGTTTCGGCGCGAGAGCGTGATACAAACCACAACCAGCCAGAGAGTCGCGAGTACACTGCACACAACAATGGCGAAGCGCGCGCGAGAACGGGCCGAAGCGCCCACACGCGCCCGTTCTCACTCACACTGATAGTGACGGTGTGCACCGACACGCGCGTATAAAAAACCAGCGATCGGTATGCAGACATTCGTTTTGAGCAGGTCCTCGGCTTGACGCTGTTTTCGTCTACCATCCAGGGTTCCCGGAATTGATTCCCATTTCTCTGCACTTACGCACACGCATTTCTGACTACTTTACCGGAATCATTTTGAAGTTAAAAGTGTAACTTAGACTTACTTGGTGCATACCTCACCATGATAATACTATCATTAATCCTATCATCGGCTATTCAGTGTTTGCTGATTAATATAAAAACTTGGTATAAAGGAAGTATATAGTGACCGTTCACCGTTTTTCTATTTGCCTATGGAGCTCTAAAATGTAGCATGTAAACAAACGAATGTCACATACCTCGAAAACAGCAAGATATAATTATCTCAGTGTAACCAATTATCCTTAAGTATTTTTAAAGGCTAGTTCGAAGGATCACTGTAAGCAAGATGTACTGTTTTCAGACTATGAAATAAATTTCTTAACATCACACTGTGAAATACATAAGAATACTTGAAATGTTATTAGTAATTATTTAATTTTGGTTCTATTAATTGACTATCAAGATAATTTATTTTTGTTGATTTTAGTTGTTTAGCGGTACTAACGAGGTCAATGTAGTGGCCGTTAGAGCACAGTTCCAGCCGAGTTAATATTATCATATTGAATTTCAAATCAATGCGAATTTGTTGTCAAGAGGCGAATGAGAAATATACCCGACCTGCACGTTTGCCACCACAAATATTATTCGTTTTTTTTGTTGAATATGTAATAAAAAAGCTAGAAGGGTGGGGTATACATTTCTTATGACCTTTGAACTCATATATCACTAAATATTATTAAATAAAAGTTATATTAATGCATCAATATGATATATTTCAAGAGTTGTCTAAAAATACTCCATGCAGGCACGTGTATATAAAATTTTTGTTGTAACTCGCTGTTAGCAGACTACATTTTTAACATGTGATATGGCTGTGCCGTTCGAAAGTACAGACTGATAGAATAATGATTAGACAGGTCAATAAATAGACTATAATCATTTTGTCGTGATTGATCGTAAAGTTGTTAAATTTATCAATGATGGATTTTATTTTATTTTGATTTAACATCGGGACATATTCAAATAACAGTAAACCTTTAATTATTAACGGTAGTTAATATGTATAAAATTAAATTTTCATATTTTGGCTTTTTCGTTTATTTTAAATTATAACGTAAACATCATATATTTAACGGCATAGCTTGCGTAAAGAATATATTAAATGAATTAATTTTTTAACTAAATTATAGGATTTTCTCCATTGTGGCAACATTACAAACAAAAGAACGGCAGTCAGCGAACCTTGAGTGGGCAGGCGATACGATTCGAGCCTGCGCCCGAGTCAGCGCGCCATGTTGCCGCTGGCAAGAATAAGACAACGCTCTACATCCCTATCCGCCTCTCTTTTACACGCTTGTTAGCATTATTGCGTGCCGTAACTATACTCGTCAGCGACTATACCGCACACCCACATACACGCATTGTTATCTTATACAAAATTTATAACAAGCAACTCAGATTTGTTCTTTCTCGGACACTCCTAAATTCTTTGCGGAAGGATTCCTTTTTTGGGTCCCGAGGCGTGAGGCGTTAAGCCGGAGGCGATATAAAATTATAATGGTCACTAAACATTTGATAAAGTTTGTTTTGCGTGATTCCGGTTGTTATTTTGGCAACACTGAAACGCTGATAGTTTTGGCGGGTTGTTGATTGACTTTTATGAATGGATGTTGTGAATGGTAAATTATAATTTAGTAGCGCGGAGTTTCGAATTACGAGAGGCTTATAGTATCTTTGTTTCTATATTTGACAGTAGTTTGAATGCGTGGGTATAAATTTATATGTAATCGATACTGTGTTTGTAATCATAGACATAATAAAGCCTTTAATTGTAATTAGTTATAAGTAGATATAAATAGATTGAACTGAATAAAACTCTTTATCTAACTTAAGTAACTATGTTCTTAATTTAACCATGTCAAACATTCAATAATCTGTATTGTACCGGATGTTTTTAGGTTCTAGCGATAAACTACATATTTTTGATAGCAATTACAGTTCCTTGAAGTTTATTAGAATCTAGTGGAAAAAAGAATCTATAAACAGAGGAGTGATGAGTGATTTCCCTCTCCTACTCCATCTCCTTATTCCATACCTCTATTGCATTCCTTTATTCCATTCCTTCTGTCTGATCCTGCTATCGCATCACTCCTATCCCATCTCCTTTCAACTATCCCCTCTATACCAACCTAAACGCTGGCAACGCGTTGGCATTGCCCTTGGTGTTGCCAACGTTTATAGGCGACAGTAGCCACTTTCCATTAAATGGGCCGTCCGCGTATTTGCGAGTTTTGCAATAAAAACAATATTATAGGGCCAATCTTATAATAATCCAGACTTTTGACCACGAATCTCTGTGGGACAGTATATAAAATTATCGTATGTCTGTGAACGTGTATAAGATTTCAATAACATAGGGCAATCAAATTCAAATGTTTTTATTCAAAATAAGTTCCACTGGAGAACACTTTTTGAAGGTCATACATATAAGTTAAAATTTAATTTTACTTCCTATTCTATGTAGTATGGGGGGGCAGTATGCCTGCCACGCTTGTCCAAAACGGCTTGGCAGGTTTGACACAACGGTTATCTCGATGTGCAGGTTGCATCACGATGTTTTCCTTTACCGTTGCTAGCACGTGGTAATTGTAACAATATGCACCTTAGGTCAGAAAACTGACTAAGCGGTGCATGCGTTCGGACCAGGATCGAACCTGCGCCTTCTTTAATTTTTGGGACGCGTGCGCCATTACGCTACCTCGACTTTTTCGAAATGTGAACTTACTTTATCGTTAAAGAAATCTTGAAATCAAATTACCATTAAAAATTATCCGGTTCTTAATCAACATTAAGCAGTTTGCACATCTTCAAGACAGGATTGGGTCCAAATTGTGTTTTAAAGCCTTTCACGGATTCTCGATAGGCCCTTCACACGCGAGCCTCACGATGAATGGTTCAATTTGACTGGATAATTGGTTTGCTACCGAGAAAACCTGAATAAAGGGTATCATTTTGGTTTTTAACGAGGAATTCTTGCTTAAGTTTTTGGAGTGGTGTGTTTTTAAATTGTACGTGCGTGTTTAATTTTTGCGATTGACAATTATCGATTGTTTAGGATAAGCTTCACGTAATTGGTAAAATTTAAGTTTAAAATTTTGTTATTTCGCTACGGAACCCAAAAATAGTTTTCGAAGAAAATTCTTTAGAATCCTTGTGATATGAAACTGGATGAAATGAAAAAGCGGCACTAAAAAGAGATAAACATATAAATCTATAGGACTAAGCCCGCGAGAGAATAAAATACTAGTTTTACAATGTGCAGCACAGATTAGAGAGTCAATAAGACCGATGGTTAAACATAGGTCCGATTTGGACCGAAATGAAACTGACAGGGCCATTCATTAATTACGTAAGGATGATTTTGACCCCTCTACTTCCATGTAAGTATACATAAGACTTCTCGACTGCTCTCCCTCTTCTTACGGAACATTCAATCTCGTTTTTCCGAAGATTTTTATTCTTTAGCAAATCATTTAGTTTGTACTCTTTCTTACTATCAGATATAGATCTTTATATAAAATTGACGACTTGTAAAATATAACGAATGGGTTTTAGCCCCCTCCCTCCCTCTGATAAGGGCATGTACGTAACCATGAACGGTATCGCAGTGTGAATCGAGCCTTAGTTACTTGAAACTTCCGAATGTACTGTACATATTATTATAATCACAATAAAAACTCTTTTGCTTTTATTGTTCATTTTAATGGTATATCATTAATTGATTGTAAGTTCATCCAACCAACGTTAACAATAAACCTACGTATGTATATATCTAAATACCCCCTTACAAGTAGGGTTGCCAGATTCGATGTAAATATATTTAAAAAAGAATTTGATATTTGCAAGGGTGTAAGTAAAAAAAAAACAAAAGTTTTTTAAATAAATAACACAAATAAAAATTAAATTACAAAAAACCCCAAACGTAACAAAGAAAAGCGAACATTTAAAAAGTCAAAAGTAATACCAATTGTTGAGTTAGCAAATTCGATTGAGTAACACCTATATATTTTAATTATAGAAATTGATAGATGGCACGATAAGATATGCTCGTTAAAATGGCGCTATTAATTTCGCGGCGATTTTCTTTTGTAGAAACTCGTGCCAGTATTTTATGATTTCTATGATCTAGTGATTTAAGAATTGTTATGTCAAGTTCACAGGACTGTAAAGGCCCCAGGATTGAATCCGGTAATTTCGAATTTCGTAAAATGAACTTTCCACTATTTAATCTGTTCTTGGTTTTGAGTTTGGTTCCAGAGTTGATTACTGAAAGTATAGTATTAGAGGTCATGGACCCTCCGGCGCCATGATCTGTTATTGCGGCGGGAAAGGAATGCGTCTTCTCGCTCCCTCTTCCGCTCCGCCGCCTCCTTTGCGGACATGACCCAGGTTGAACACTCCTGGAGAGTGTGAAGCGCCGTGTCCTCGACGCTGGCACTGCAGTGATCATGACGACGCTGACGATTTATTACGCCCCATTCGACGCAGGTATCGGTCGAAGTAGCCGTGACTCCGGTCGGCCCATTGTGGCGGGACGGGCCTAACTGCCTCTACGGTCTTATGACCGGTGCTGGGATACGCTAGTCGACTCTGCCATTCCACCATGAGATCTTGCAGGAACTCCGCCTCGATATCTCGAGGCGTAGGACGGAAATTCTGACTGAGGGCGTCCTTGTCTCTAGATCCCATGGTAACAGGCTTAGTTTAGGAATGTAATAATGTGTGCGTTTTTTTTGAAAACCTTCATTCATTCTGATTTCTAGTATGCATTTCTTATGTTTCTGCTCCATCTGGGATAATGTTCGTGCTAGTGACTGTTCCACGCAGATGTATCGACGGGTTTAATAGGTTATTTGTGATGAATTATTAACGCCGTTATGTTTAATTTAATGCTATAATGAAGGCGCATTTCACCACATTCACCAACACTAACACTATCCCAGCTGGAGTAGGGACATTAGAAATTTGCAGAATTGTTTAAGAAGAGGATAGAGTAGGGTTTTCATTATTAATATTAATTTGTCGCTTTACATGGTTTATTTTTTGTATTTAATTTATTTTTATAGTTTAGATATGTGCGGGCGCGATGCGATGGCCGGGAGAAGGCAAAGGGACGTGGAAGAAGAAACAAGGGGAACTTACCTCGCCACCAGTCCACCGCCACACTGCACTCGTCCACCGGGGGTTCACACACTTCACTAGGATTTGATTAGACGAATTAAAGTTATTTAATTAAATTAAAGTGGTATTCTTTATGTCGTTTCTCAACTATGTATTTGCAGTGACAGCACTGACAAGATGTAAATTTCTCTTGTTTGCGCATTCTTCATTTAAAGTTTATTATTTTTCTTCATGGCGAGGATGGGGAGGGAGAATTTAGAAGTAGGTGTTCCTCGGCGTAACCGATATATATTAGTTTAGATTAGTATTATTGTATTTATCTATTTTCAAAAAAAATCATTTTTATATAAAAAAAATAGATCACATTATTCTTTTATAAAAATACATCAAAAATAAAATACATATTTAATAAAAAAAAAAAAAAAACTTGTAGTTCACCGCCAGTGGGTCCTGAGGTCCAAACTATCGGTGGTTAGGGCTCCAGAGACAGGAACCTGCTCACAATTCGTGCCGTGTCCAAGAGTGCTGCCTTCTCTATCTGGCCCTTCACCCAGCTTCCTAGCGAAAGCCTCTCTAGATGACGGTCGAGGCTTTTCGCTATAAGACCGTTGACAGTGACAACTATCGGCACAATGCTCGTTGACTCCAGAGGCCACATAGCGGTAACCTCGTGAGCAAGATCTAAGTATTTTATATGGTTTTCTTTTTCTTTTTTCACGAGGTTATCGTCATGATAACATGATACTGATGTCAACGATTATTGCTCGTCGCGCAGATCGATCTATTATCACGATATCAGGCTTGTATTGTATTATTGTTATTATTATGTTAAAATAATAAAAATAATGGTCTTCTTTTTTAAAATAAAAGAAGAGGAATATTAAGAATGAAAGCTACCCTTTAAAAACAGAGCTTCTAAAGTTCCTAATATTTTTACCGTTAATCCAATAGGACTTTTCTGAAACGTGTTTTGAATAATCAGTCATTCTTTTTATTTTTTTACTAGCAACCCTGGCTACGAAGCATTTTGAAACAAAAAGGCAGGTTATATAAAAATGTGAAGTAGACACTTATTATGTGTTGTGTACTAGCGATTGCATTCGCTCCCTAACAATTTGGAACGATTATCATGTTCTGTGTTCGTAATTTGAATGTGTTTTCGAACGATTTACCATGACTGATAGAATTTCACGCGGTAAAGATGATTTGTGTATACGCTCCATGATTTGTTGGATCATAAGTCAAAGACTTTTGGCGGGAAGTGAAGGGTGTATTGTGTTGTGCAGTTTTGTTTTCTAACTAGCATGTATATTGTGAAATACCATCGCATTACTATGACCACCATTAATTGAAATGTTTTTGGTTATATTCGTTTATATCGCTGAAACGGCATCATTTATTGGAATAAATAAATAAATAATCGGCAGACAAGCACACATATTGTAAATATCCCCAAATTAAGCAAGTTACGCTTCTGTTATGAGTAATATACAACGGACTATTTTGGGGCTTATCCCAGACAACCAGACTATAGTAAATAACGGAGAAAATTCGTTTCCGAAATTTACCATGCCAGGAATCGAACCTGGAACCTCTGCGCTGCAGTAAGCTAGGCCGGCAAAGGCTTAGCTCGCTCAACCACAGAGGCCGTGAAGAAATATAAGTTCTGACCCGGGATAATTCATTTAAATAAATAGTTTTGATATGATGTTCTCACAAGGAGACAGAAAGACAAAAATTTTAAAGGGCGTGTTTTTTTAAGTCTACTGGCCCGTTTAATGTCCTTTTTAATTCCTTGTACGATCTCAACTATTCTACAAATTTATGATATTATATAGTTATATATAGATAGATATGTATATTATAATGTGTAATATTAATTAAAAATGAATAATAGTTTTGGGATATTAATTGTTTTGACACATGTTACAATAAATTTTAAAATTATTTACACATGGACTGGAAGCTAAAGATCAAATTTACTATCTCCTTGCTTTTAGAATAATACGATAATAAAAATCTGTTTCGTACAATAATTAATAAGCTATTTGACTTGTTAAAGCTGTGAATGTTGTCTTAGGTGGCTACAAAACAACTTACTCTCGTAGAATATCTAGAGGGCTGCGACATTTTGCAAAACGATAAAAGTGTTTCTGTTGATTCGACTCTTACCTTATTTGCAGGTGGAATAGAAAGAAAGAAAGAAAAATACTTTATTGGAAAGAAACGAAACTCTCTAGTCTTGCATATAAAGTATATAATAGATCAGGCCAGGCATCCATGATCTTGCAGCATATTTAGATCACATCATCTCAAGTTGCTTATGATGATTATGGTGAGTGTTATTGCAATAATAATATTAAATGGTAATATTATAGGTCGGAATTAAGAGTAGTTGGGCAAAGAAAGTTTCGATAGAATTCATTAATCTTGACTACTTGTACTGCCATCTATTTAACATTAGGATAAATTTCATAATGTATACAAGTGCCATCTATTAATAACGTTATGAAAACGTGTTCATGCCCTTTATTCCAGTGTGTCAATGGGCTTTGTAATTTAGAATAGTTTTGATGGATGGCGTTGTATGTTACTAGAAATTAGGTGCACACTAGAGAGCGAGCGAGCACTCGCATAAATAATTGCGCCATCTATATTTCAAATAAAGAACTTCTAAGCTTTTGACACCTCTGTGAAAATAAAAAGACAATAATATTCAACGTTCTCTCGTCTGTAATTATTAGATGTTTGTAGAATGGCTAAGAACATTATAATTTGAGGTGTACATTCCACCAATGTGACAAGACTGCAGTAAAACTTTTTCTACTCGATCCCGATTATAACTATTCTCAAATTCAAGTTTTATTTCTAGATAAAAATATAAAATATAACCTAAATAATAAATAAAAATAAATTAAGTAGGTAGAAATAAATAAAACCTGAAAATAAATTATACTCTGAAAAGCTATTTGCGGGAACTTGAAGGGTTATATTTGTCGTGCAGTTTTATTCTAAAAAACATGTTGTATTTTCCACTAACTGTATGCCTGTAACCAGTGGCGACTTTACTTATAGTGCAGGGTGTGCAGCGCACACGGGAGCCGGGTCTTGGGGAGCGTCGAACGCCGCTCGCGACATCTCCGAACAGCATGAGTCGCTCAGCAGTAGTAGTATTACCAAGCAGTCACTATATACCTCTTTATTCTTCCTTCCCACAATGTGTTATAAGAGAAAATGAAACAACAGTATCTATGCAGTTGTTATTTTAGCACGGTTTATATGAGAGTTCTTGTTCTAAACGTGTACTGGTAAATCTATAGATGTTTGATATAATATGAATTTTAAATAGCGGGGTGGTGGAGTGGGGAGAGGAGAGATACATACTTACCCCTACTACAACCCCTATTGTCCAGAAATTGTGAAATAATATTTTTTAATAAACACGATCTCATTTTTTTTTCTTTCTAATATTGCACTTATTGATAGGTCCAAAATTTAACAATTCTTTCAAAGTCCAGAAAAGCCAGTAATCAACAGAAAAAAACCAAAATCAGCGTAAGTCGTCAAAAATAAAGAAAAAAGACAACAGAACACATTCACATACACTATAAGAGTAATCATGAATATATTCAAAATGGCGACCAATTAAGACGAAATTATAAATCGTGTATATAAAATAAATAGTAAATGGTTACAGTCAGTTCTGGCACTCGCCGACCGCTGTCGCGGCACGCTCGCTTCGCTCGCTCGGCTCGTGCGCGTTGGGCTGAGGCTAACCTAATCTAACCTAAATCACTGTTCTAGTCACTGGTCGCGACCTTTCACCACCCATCGCAATGATATTAGTGAAAAAATAAGCGAGGTTACGTTTAGCAAAAAATAATATTTCCAGAACTCCGGACGATAGGGGCAGAAATGGTAAGTATACCTTACCCTCAAACCACTCCGCCCATCCACTACTTAAAAATCGTATACCGGATATCTGAGTAGATATCATTTAAAATTGCACCATTTGCACCCGAATTTCTGATCACTGGTGAAAGTATAACTTTAATTGTTCTATCTTGACCAGGGTATTGATTGCACACGGGCGCTATATGGGCTAGAGCCGCCTCTACCTGTAACGCCAAATGCCAAAGTGCATCCATTAGCGCGTTATGAAATCACAGGCCGACTCTTCAGTTATATTATACAGATTAAAATAAGTATATTTTTAATTACTAAAGTAAAGAAGACGGCAGTTAAACACACAAATTATACATTCTCAAAATAAACAAGTTACGCTTTTGTTATGGGTAATATACAACGGACAGCTTTGAGAGCGATCCCATGCACCCAGACCTTGTTAAATAAATAAAAGTTCGTTTACGAAATTTACTATACCAGGAATCGAACCCGGCATCTCTACCTTCTAGTGAGTTAGACTTGCCAACGCACAGGACCATAGAGGCAGCCATCTAGACAGACACCAAAGATCTGAACAAACAAATCTCCAATTTCACACCCCCAGCACACGCGAATTATTTGTATGCGGAAATCGAACCCGGAACCGCGCGTGGGTCCCAGTTGACTTGTGATATTTACGCGGAATCGTGTCCGCGACGCGACGACCGACTTTGAAAGTGAAGTGGGTTCGGCCTCAAGTGCGGGGTTAATAACATTTGGCGCTGAAATTGATTTTAATATAGCTAATTTTCAATTTTGATATAAGGCTTGGGTTTCACCACAATTACTTCATTGTATAGCAATGATTCTGTAGAAGAAATAAAAACCCACGCAATTTAAATAGATTATTATGTTAAGAGTCATTTTATGCATGATTTTATAGTACAGACATAAGGGACACTATACCATTGTTGGCATTCCAGTACAAAGCAATGATTGGCATCTTGGTATTTTATTCAAAACATTAAGATATCCAAATATGTTTATTATTTGTAGCCATACGGTATAATTATAGTAATAATACCCACGTTGCCCCTCACCAATCTTCTACAGCATTTTTTTGGGGCCCATGCAGGGAGTGGCGAGTTACCGTCCGCCTATTTCATCCATGTTCCCCGAACATTGCCACAGGTAGACGCCATAGTCCCAGATTCCTAGTTTCATTAGCAGTTCATCCCAATAGACCGGTACCTTTTGTTCTAATTTCCTATAACAGTCCTACACTGGCCAAGCTTATCCTTGGGTACATTTTTATATGATGTATACAGAGATATTCGCCGGTGAGTGTCACGCCACATTTTGATTAAAATTCAATCAAGGGGCCTATACGTGTTGGCCTTCAAACTGCCCCACTCAATCCCTCCAATACTCCGAGTCAGTTTCATGGCCCGTGGTCTTACTTACAAGATAATAATATTATTGAATGGGAACAAAATAGAAAATATAAAGTTTTAATATCTTGGATAAATTAACTGGGCGCCAATCATTGAAGGGGTAGCCAATAATGACACAATTTAACCTATATACGAGTACATTATATCATTCTTGTATTCTACAGGCTCGAAGAAAATTTATCTCTTCTTGCTATCACTTTCTAATTAATTTGTATCAAATGTTATTTTAATTTAGCAAGCAAACACGTTTTTTCTTGAGTAGCATGTAACGGATTACTACGGAGATGAATTCCATGATACCCACTAGATCTACAACACAGTTGAATAACAAAAAAGTGTTCTGGGAAATTTTATTCTACCGGGTCTCCGATAATTTAAATACAGAGATCTAAGCGGTCAGTAAATATCATTACAAAAACGTTGTTGTACAAAACACCTCCCATGATGCGGACTATAAAGCTCTCAAACGGTTGATCACCCCTGCAGCTAAAGAGCGGCAAGTCTCTCGAAGTAACAGTCGCTAGCCTTACTCGACTCCCAGTCGACAAACGCCTCCGTTCTGCCGCGGACCTAAATGAACTTTCACATTTCACTAAACAAAAAAAAAAAAACACCAGCCAAGCAAAACGGTACCGAACGCGATGACGTACGTTTGAAATTCGAATAGTGCATTCTTGAATCAATTTTTTAAAAAGTGGTGTGGTTAAAAACTTTTTTTGTTGAGAATTTATGGTCAGTGCCTAGTGATGCTCCAGCCCAGATTAAATGGATGGTTTTCAAGGATGGCTGTTTTGTGTATATGCTTATTATTATTAAGCACGACTGTATCATGTCAAGGTAAGACTTTTTAATCTGTGCTTAATGTTAAACGAGTGTCACGCTCAAAAATCGTGACATATGTTGCTGTACAAAAATAGAATTGAATTTTAAGAATTCAGGCCCAGATAATATTATTTTCACAATTAAATATACTTATCTATACATATATTAAAAAACCCAAAGTTTATATATCAATAATATGGCGGAATACATAAAAATAAAATACGCGAAAGTTCCACATACGTTAGACATCAACGCGCTATATAAAGCAGGTTCATTAAGATTTGAACAACTTTTCCTTTTAGAAAATACGTTTTAAATATTTATTAAATACAAGATTTACTAGGCGTAACACATGAATAAATAAAATATAAATCCTAAATCACTTTTGTCTAAGATATATTACGATATAAATTCTGATATTAAACAGAATGTATGTCAAAAATAACTAATTTACAGCAAATTTAAAAGCGTATATAAGTTAATTTTTTACAGCACATTTTGAGTTTATAACTTATAGGAAACTCAAAAAATGTCATCTACGTATACGTAGTATTCTTTGAAGATTGCACGATTTACACTTCGACGGATATTAAGAGAAATTTTTATTTCATTTAAGTGTTGGCTAATTTTCGTAGGCGACTTTCTTGTAGTTTACCTGCTATATTACTGCAATAAGGCTACCGAGGATGCAAGAGTTCCTCGGTCTTTCCGCGTGACTCCACATATCCACTACACCATGATAAGCAGACCACGCTTTACTGCCATACAAAAGGATAGAATTAAAAAGCTCTTACCTGTCTAGGTGTTAACATAGATTATGTTTTCTTGTTTAATGATGATATTCTCTGATGTAAAAAATATTATTACACCAAATCGGTTGATTATCCCACTAAAACAATAAAAACTAATACAAAAAAGAAAAACTTAGTTATATTGTATTCTACCTATAATTTCTTAAGACTATTACTAGAGTATTGATTGACCTAATAAGCTTCCATACAATTTTTGAGTGATTCACTCTAAGAAATACGTTTTAAACCTTAGATAAGACTGTCACCTAAAGCGTGATAATTCAGCTGGTTTCTATATTCTACTATTCATAATTTTTATTACTACTACTAGTTAAAATTCGACATAAACCATACAAGTAGTGACAATTTCCTACTAATATTCTATTCAAAGAATGGGTAGTGAGATATAGAAACTCTCTTTTCGTTTTGAAATATTAAGAAACTTTAGAATTGCGTTTTGTACTAACCGATTAGCTTTCCTAGTACTAATTTTTATGTTTTAAAAATATCTTGAATAACGGCTGTTTTTCCTGAAACATACAATTGAGGTGTCTTCAAGTCTTAAGTGAACAGGCATCTTCTGGGTAAACGTGCTCCATCTTAGACTGCATTTCCACCTGACAACAGATAACTAAAAAAAATATTTTATCCAGACTAAGTTCATAATGAATTACAAAATTACATAATTTGCAATACATGTAAGGAATCTATGGAGATTTGTCGCAGTATGAATTCTTAGTATGTCATTATTGCGACGGTGACAATATTTATCTTTGAAAAGTGATTGTAATACAACTTCTATATGTATGAAAAAAAAAGGGCCTGAGATAATATATAAATAATTATGATGAAAAAATCTTATTTAGCTAGACGTGTTGCTTGCCTTGCTTGTTGTTTCTTGCCGCTTCTCCTTTGAACTACGATAACACATTGCGAAGCGGTGTACATAGAATAGGAAGTAGATTTAAATTTTGACTTACATGTATGACCTTCAAAAAGTGTTCTCCAGTGGAACTTATTTTGAATAAAAAAAATTGATTTGAATTTGCAGTTTACAGTATACATTTATTTACATAGATATATAGATAGATAACACTTTATTGTACACCATTACAGAAAACTTACGAACTAGTATTATTCTAATTGTGTACAAAGGACGGTCTTATCACTAAAAAGGGATCTCTTCCAGACAACCCGTGGCAGAAATGTTGCTGATTAGGAGTGGCGATGGTGGTATACATAATTATTGTACGATTACTTACATTTTAATAATAAATAATATACACTTAAGTTATATACATATACAAGATATAGTGATAAAAATGCAACTAATTAAACATAATAAATATATAATACTAATTATATAAAATTACAGATCATTATATTGCAGATAGTATTTCCTGACCATGTTCTTAAATGTTATTAGAGATTTTGCTTGTCTGACAGCAACAGGCGATGTATTCCAAAGTTGGGACAGCCTTAACCGTGAAAGAATTATTGAAAAACGCTTTATGAATAGGAGTAATAAGTCTATGTTGACTGGAAGGGCGTAAATTGTGAGATTACATCAATGTATCCAAAAAATACAAAGTAATTAGAATAAAGAAAACTTAGCTTAGCGATATTGTATGCTATAGTCCCTTAGGGCTATAAAAAGTATACTGAGCCTATGCCATCAAAGTCAGTGGTTTCCTAGAAAGATGGCTACGGAACCTCACTGAATCGTCATACTGATCCGTTGTCAGAGGTAGGAACCAGCCCTTTGATCAAGATATCTCTAAATTTGTTACATAAAAAAATCAAAAATCTTATATAACAGCTAAATTGCCAACATTACAAATATTGCGTTCTGTAATATGTGCCTACTCGTAACTAAGCCGACTATTGCAGAGAATGTATCACATACATAATTAAATGTAATTGTTTAACTAACTTTAGTACCTACATTAATTACACAATTACAATAATAAAATAATAAACCCCAATGTATTTTTGTAATTTTATTAATTATTCAGTATTTCTTTATTTGTATCTCTTTTTTAAAGATTACATAAGAATATCCAAACCAGTATACTTACTTTATATGTAATACTATAAACTAATATAATATAATTTACACCACGTTTGACAAATTTAATCTGTTTTTTTTCCCACCACGGTTTGTCTGGAAGATGTCGCTTCTAAGCGATAAAACCGCCCATTGTGCAAATTTAGAATAAATAAACAAACAATCGGCAGACAATTACACTTATTGTATATCCCCAAATTAAGTAAATTACGCTTGTGTTATGGGTAATGTACAACGGACTACACTGGGGACGATCCCAGATACCCAGACCATAGTAAATAACGGGGAAAATTCGTTTTCTGATATTTAACATATACTAAGACTAACTAAGAATCGAACCCGGAGCCTCTGCGTTGCAGTGAGGTAGGCTGGAAAATGCTTAGCCCGCTCAACCACTAAAAGGCCGTCGAATATGGAATATTTTTCGGCTATAAGTTTTTCTGTATTTTCTGTAATGGTGTACGATAAAGTGTTATCTCTCTCTCTTTCTCTAATGTAAAGATGAAAACTTAATATTAAAGTCAATCTTATACTAATATATAAAGCTGAAGAGATCGTTTGTTTGTTTGCTTGAACGCGCTAATCTCAGGAAATACTGGTCTGATTTCAAATATTCTTTCAATGTTATATAGCCCATTTATATGGAAAGCTATAGGCTATATATTATCACGCTAAGACCAATAGGAGCGGAGCACTAATGAAGAATGTTTCAAAATCGGGGGGTTTTGAAAACAAATTCTACGCGGACGACGTCGCGGACACAGCTAGTTAAAAATATAATTCCTAAAGAGTATAATTAAAATAGGTAGTAGTCTCCTATGGGTACTACAATTAATTTTTATTCAAAAACATTTAATAGAAAATATTTATTGAAGAAAAAGTACCTAAATATGTTCATTTATTACTTTGTATGATTATTTATAAGAGAATATCTTAAACGTATGAGTATAGCATTAATAAAACAACATATTAGTAGTTCTTTGATTATAGAAATACCAAGTGAAATCCAGGCCCTTATCACCTATCTTTTAAGTCTTTGATAAATATTAGAAATGTATTTCGTCCCACAGTGGTCTGTTGTGACTTCGGGATAAACAATGTGTGTGTTTGTCGACCAATTTTTATTTAATAATAAATCTTTACTGGAAATATGACATGTTTTATACAGAATGTAATCCTCGAGATAGCTATTAAGCCTATGTATCGGAAATCAGTTTGCTCTCTCATTTATACCAAAAAGGACTTCCGTTTACTTCGCACATATTTATTTAAATGCACGACTGCCAATTTAATAATAATAACAAAAAGGTAGGTACTTGAAAAACTTTTTTCTAATGTTTCCGAAATTACTTTTTTTATTTATTTATTGAAAAATTAAGTCCCATTACACTAAAAAGTTGAGAATTTTCAAACAAAATTCTTGCTTATAAACATTTGTCCATTTTGGAGCATATTTATAAGTTTTATAAAAATCTCAACAGCAATATAACAAACATTAGTGTGATTTTGAAATATAGCTCTCAATATGAGAAAAATATATATTAAAAACTTAATAGATTTTAATATTTGTTTATGATGATGGACATACAAAAACCATGAAAACAACTTTATCTCACATACGATTTGAATAGCATAGATTAAATTATAGAATGTCAAGGCTTTTGACGAAACACACAAAACGAAATCAACAGTTTTAATGTTATAAATTTCAAATGGAGTTTTACGTAAGTTATTATAATTTGAATGAAGTAAATTTTTATAATTATTTCTCATTAATAAATCTTTCTACTTGCAAAATAATCTTTTAATTAGTATGTTACATTATTTAGTTTTATGACTTCACGTTTCTTTTGTGATAGAAAGGCTTTTGTAATGGTTTACCCTAAATATTATTAGATATTTTTACACCGAAATCTAAACCTACTTTGACAAAAATTTTTTTGTTGTTATGCTATAAATTTAATATTTGCTTTGTTTTCCGGTTCTGTCAAATACGTGGTAATAATAACACACATAATATTGTAAAACATTTTTTTTAATTTAACTATACGCATACATTGGTCATGATACACCGAATATATCTTTTTTCTTTTATTTATATAATAATATCAGTCCATAAATGTCCCACTGCTGGGCTCGGGCCTCCCATTATAGGGAAGAACGGACAGTATACCCGCCACGCTTGTCCAAGGCGGCTTTGGCATGTTTGACACATCGGTTATCTCGATGTGCAGGTTGCATCACGATGTTTTCCTTCACCGCTGTTAGTACGTGGTAATTGTAACAATATGCACATTAGATCAGAAAACTGACTAAGTGGTGCATGCGTTCCGGCCAGGATCGAACCCGTGCCCTTTGAGTTTGGGCGCGTGCGCTAGCCATTACGCTACCACAACTGTCTGATTTTCTTTTATTTACAACATCTAATTATAAAAGAAACTTAATCTAAGTTAACTTAAATTATTATTATTAGTTATATTGTATTCTACCTTATATTATCTTAAGATATAGACAAGGTTTGATATTTAAAAATTAATAAATGAATAATGTTTTTAAATATGTATGATTAATTTTGAAATAATGGCAGTGATCTAGAATCTAGGTAGATAATCAATATTTTTTTAAGAGTTCACTTATCATTATTTAACTATATTTTTGACTAACGTTCTTCAATATAACTTTTATCTGCTTATTAAAAACCACTATTTCAGAATAATGATGATAAATAAAGTAAGAAACTCCCCAGCAACACGTCTAGCCAAATGTTTTTACTAAATATTTTATTTTGGGTTATATAAGAAAATGGCAAAACAGTGAACATTCTTCACCTATACATTTTATATGTGTCGTGTTAGAATAATGGATAAGGTGAGGAATGAGTACATAAGGGGATCTTTGAAAGTTGCACCCGTGGCTGCAAAATTGAGAGGAAGAAGACTGAGGTGGCATGGGCATTCATTGAGGAGGGATAAAAATCACGCGACTTAAAGAATTTTAAACTGTAAGATTGACGGGTACAAATGTAAAGGTAGACATGGGACAGATGACGTATGCCAGAAGATAGGCATTCCGTCCAAGAAAGAACATTTCGTTGGTGTCAGTGCAGGACCTTGTAACTGCATTTTCGGTGACATTATTTTTTCGTCACAATTGTTACATGTTACATGCAGTAATATATCATAATTTTTTCGAAAAAAATAATGTCATCAAAAAATGAGGTTACAATTTCCTGCACTGACGCCGATGATATTGTGTCGACCCCAAACAATTGGGAGAAGGTGAAAGAAAAGAGAGAGCCAACTTTTATTTCTAATGTTAATACATCGCACATATCCTAAAAAGGAAGTTTCTAGCACACAAGTGAAATCGTAGATATAAAGCTTTTCCACCACTAGACACCTATGTCTAAAGGAATGTAACAGACCAACATATAAATGTTAAATATATACACACTTAATTATATCCTATTTGTCGAATGTGTATACCTATGATAATGTAGCAACTACTTGCATAAGAGAACGGTCAAGTAAATGTCATCTTAAAGTGTTAGTTATGTGTAACTTATGTGTTTATTGTAGAACTGACTATGACCGTCACTTTGTTCTCTTTGGACTTGGACTTTATCTTCATGTCTTTTGAACCTTGCAAGATATCGAAATGGAATATAGACGAAAGCTTAAAATGAATTTCCTTTTTTAATCCATAAAACTTTCATTGAAATCCGTTGAGACGTTTCAAAGTCTATTTGAGATAAATCGAAAGAAAGAAATGTCAGGTTGTATTTTAAAATAATTGCTAATATAGGTGTATACTATTAGCAATTATGCACTGTATAGTTAGATTTATATTTGAAATAGTTAAAAAATCAGTTAACTATGAAAACTGGCGACTTGAGCCCTTATCGTCGTCTGAATAGCTATCAGTCAATCATTTTTTTTTTCTAAAACATAGTTGAACATGAATAGCTATCTCATAATATAAAGTTACCAGTATGTTTTGTCATTCACACGACGTGCAAATCCTACACTAATGCTTCCAAATAAATGTCAGTATACACGTCAGGTAAATAAAAAAAAGATAAGATTATTAAAAAAAAATCCACTTCCGGCCGGTTCCTACATCTTAATATAGTAACCGTTCATTTGCCTTATTAATGGTTAAAATTTGATATAAGTAATCTTAAAGCAAGTGAATGTGAAAAGTAAAGAAACGGGTCATTAATCGACAACTTAATTCGCTAGCTTCGTGAGTTAATCGACAAACAAACACACGCATTGTATACACCCAAGTTATGCTTGTGTAGGTAATATACAATAGACCACTGGAGTGTATTCTAAACACATAGACCATAGATCTCGTCGATCATCCCGCAATGCTTGAAGACGAAAGTCGTCGAGCAATGCGTCCTCCCCGTCCGGACCTACGGGACCGAGACATGGACACTGACGGCAGGATTGGTCCACAAGTTCCAAGTCGCTAAACGGGCTATGGAGCAAGCTATGTTGAGTGATTCTCTTATGGATAGAATTAGAAATGAGGATATCCGTAAGAGAACTAAAGTAACCGACATAGCTCGCAAAATTAGAAAGTTGAGCGTCTCGGTAAACGTAGTGTCGGACGCCCTCCAGCCCGATGGACCGACGACCTGTGCAAGGTCGCCGGTAGGCGCTGGATGAGGAAGTCAGAGGACAGGGATGAGTGGCGCCGACTTGCGGAGGTCTACGTCCAGCAGTGGACTGCGAATGGCTGACGATGATGAGATCATAGTATTAACTGTGCCTAGCTCACTACGCCACGCTCTTTAACGGACAGATAGTTTACGAAAATTACCATGCCAGAAATTGAACCCAGAATTTCGCTTTCTAGTGAGCTAGGCCAGCAAAAGCCCGCTCACCCACAAAGACCGTCAATATGAAATAAAAATCCTACGCTAACAAAGTCGCAGCCACTACTTCTTTTGCATATATCTATATTTTTGCTACTAGAAGAATTTTGATCACCTAACAACACTAACTAACATTTTATTAGTGTTACATCCGACTCTAATAAAACACATTCCACATTCACGTATAAATAACGGGATATCTTTGTGATATTAAAATTATTAATTACACTAATTAGTATTCAACAGACGGATGACATGAATACTGTGGAAATTATGTCTGTGTAGACGTGAAGGTATGATGATATAAAAGAAAATAGGTTTATATGTCAAATAATATATAATGGCCGCAATAATATATCTTACTATACATTCACCTGCCTTACTTGAATCAAGATAGCAGTTACGTAATTGGTTTTATTTCCATTTAAATTATTTTTTAATAATTTAAACACTATGCTCATACAGATGGAGTTGGAAATATTTTGAAGTTTTTCGTTAATAGTTCAAATTTTGTGTTTTAAAGCTTAAATATATTAGTTTTTGAAATGTGACGTCATGAAATTTGTCAGCTCTTATCACACAATGTCACACTTCGTCGACCCCCTTTCCCCTTTAACGTGTGATTAAACGGTTGAACTTTGAAATGACTTGTATGGAGCTATGTCCAATTTTAACAGATAGTAAGGTAATTGAACAGTTGGTAACAACATACAGGCCACAAATGTCGCCAGAAACTATTAATTATTTCTAATTTTACGTACCTACGTCACATTTCTGGAATCTTAATCACTTAATTCTGATACACATATTTACTATGAAACTTAAAAGTATCTTAGCAAAATTTTAATTCGTTAATTAATTTGATGTAAAAACTACTATTTAATGAAATACTCCTTCGCGAGTTGCCTCAAAAACTGTTTCTTCGGGTGTCAGTCAAAGTCTTACAATTTGGCTAATACACGGGTCCTATTACTAACCGTTCAATTACTCACTAGTGGTTACAATTTGACATAAACTCCATACAAGTAATGTCGAAATTCAACCGATGATAAGGCAAGTGAATGAATAGTAAGATGTAGGAACCGGCCATAAGACGACTGTCACACAGATCTATCATTCGTTTGGAGTATATGAGGGTTAATCAAAAAGTTTTTAGAATCAATATTAAAAAATTAAAAATTTAAACAAAAAGTCTGCAGGGCAAGCCTTTGGTGTGGGATGCGACCTGCGTAGACACGTTGGCCGCATCCCATTTACCAAACACGTCTAGATCAGTGGGTTCGGCGGCGGAAACAGCTGAATAACTGAAGCGGCGCAAATATGCAGCCATCAGTCACATGTTTGTGCCGTTTGCTGTCGAAACGCTTGGACCGTGGGGTCCTGAGGCCATGAGCCTCTACCAAAATTTATCAAAACGACTCATTGACTCTTCAGTTGAACAAAGGCTGGTGCCTACCTCGGGCAACGGATCAGTATGGCGATCCAGCGAGGAAACGTAGCCAGCATTCTGGGCGCCTTATCTATAGAAGACGGTGATCTAGGCTCAGTATTCTACTTATAGTCTTGAAGGACTATGGGTAGAATACAATATAAAAAGTATTCTTTTATTGTATTAGATTATTTATAAATTTCTTCTTTGTACTAGCTTAAACAAAAATATTTTATTTTTCTACATAATCTCTCTTCAATGCAATTCATTTAGAATAACGCGTTTCTAACTTCCTTATTCCTTGCGAAAAAAATTTTGCTATTGAGTCTTGAAAAACTCCTCTACGACAGGCATAACCGCATCATTATCGTGAAATTTAGTTCCACGAATTTCCTCTTTTCATTTTGGGAATATGTGAAAATCACTTGGAGCTAAGTCTGGAGAATATGGTGGATGGTCAAAGAGATTGAAGCCAGCACGGCAGATTGCGTTGAGCGCAACTTCCGATCGATGAGCGGGAGCGTTATCGTGAATAAAAAACACGCCCAACGACAGTTTTCCACGACATATTTTATTTAATCGTTTCACGCACTTTCGGAATTAAATTTGCATAACAGGGTCCAGTAATCGTCTGGCCTTTTAGCATGTATAATCAATAAAAAGGATTCATTCACTATCCCAAAACACCGAGGCCATAACTTTGCCAGCGGTAGAAGCAACTCGAAATTTCTTAATAGATGGAGAGAATGGTCGATTCCAAGACATACTTTGTCTCTTAGTTTCAGGATCGAAATAGTGGACCCACGTTTCATCCATACTCACAAGGCGACGGCAAAAATTATCCAAATCACGCTGGAACATTTCCAGATTACGCTTAGAAATTTCCAAACGTGGCTTTTTGTTTTCGTCGGCTAACATTCATGGCACCCATCTTGCCGACACTTTTTTGAACCCCAGTAAATTAATTAAAATGGAGTGAACGCTACCAAAAGGTATCTTTGTGATCTCAGGTATATGTTTTGTAGTTATTCTTCTGTTTTCCAAAACCAGATTCTTGACCTTTTTGACATTTTCTCCGTAACGGAGCTTGAACGCCGCTCAGAACGCAGGTCATCTTTACAGCTTGATCTACCGCTTTTAAATTTAGCCACCCAGTACGCAACCGTAGAATAGGGTACAGCATCATGTCTGCTGAATGTCCGAAAAAAATTCTTTGGTAGACAATTTTTTCAAACTGAGATATTTTATCACCGCACGTAACTCATTTTTATCCATAATTTTGCGTTTTTAGCAACTCTTTGCACAAAACAATTTGTTTGAATATCGAACTTCTCCCAAAAAGTTTTTATATATAAGAACTTTTTGATTCACATAGGTATTTTTTTGAAGATATTCTATTCTATTTTGTTCGGCGATGGCTCCAACGCTATGATGTGCGTTAGATTTTGCCAATATCGGAGTGACTATGTAAAAATGATAGGTGTAGGTAACTTTGAACGGTGAAGGACGCTTTCTAATAACCTGAGGACAACACAAAACATTAATTGTATTAAACTGACTACGTTATAAGTAAATATGATTAAAATTTAGATATTAACATAAATTTATTTGAAGATATACTTTGAATATTCATGAATATTTAACATTGACGGAATATATGAATCGTACAAAACCATCTTATATATCAAAATCAATTGTTGTTCGTTAGTCTCGCTAAAACTCGAGAACGGCTGGACTGATCTGGCTAATTTTGGTTTTGAATTATTTGTGGAAGTCCAGGGAAGGTTTAAAAGGTGAGTAAATATGAAAAAAAATGATTCTGAGGCGTTACGAAGTTTGCCGGGTCAGCTAGTATTTAAAAAAGAAGAAGAAGAGACATATAGATTCATCGACCAACACGTATCTTAAGTGCCTATGTTTATTCGTGTTACTTTAGCAAATACTTAGAGGCACTTACTTATCCTTTCAAGTTAACTATTACAACATGTTTTAGAAACCAAAAACATATGATAATTTAATGCCTCGTCGAGAAACGTGATTAAGGCCAACCATATTAGTAATGATTATCGATCTAATTTAAATTTATACTTATATCGGATCTAGAATGTTCGGATTGTTAAAAAAAATACATTAGCGTTTGTCTGCGCGTTTGTTTATAGCGGTGAGTAATCAAGCGAAATTCCAACAATTTAGCAATCTGGGTAATGGTAGTTTATTAGCCGGCTAAAACCAGGTGATAATTATTTGGCTAATGGAGAAATGACCCGCCAACCGTCAGCCGACGACTGACTACTATACCGTCAAGTTATGACACGGCTGACGGCTAAACTGTAAATTTGTTATTTTTCGAATTTATTTGACAACCATTAGCAAGTTGGCGAACTGGTTGATAACTCAGCCATGGCTATTTTGTGAAAAATTGCTAATTAGCTAGCTTTGAAATAGCTACCCATGTCTATTTGTTTCTGCAGAAGCAAAATGCGTTACATATATATGGGTATGGTCGGCGTCAGTGCAGGACCTTGTAACTACATTTTTTAAATTATATTTTTCGTCCAAATTGTTACATATTAGTAGTCAGCCAATCACAGTCCACTGCTGGACGTAGGCCTCCCCTAGTCGACGCTACTCATCACGGTCCATCCATCGACCATCGGTCGCTAACTTGCTAAATTACTTACTACTACTATATGTAACAAAATTGTTACGTATTGTAAGTAATAGTTGTTAATAATTTGACTAAAAAAATAATATCACCAAAAAATGTAGTTACAAGGTCCTGCACTGACACCGACGATATATACAACAGATCATAAGGTCCCACTCTTGGGCTCATGCCTTCCCTATTTAAGGCGCAATATACAATCACGGGAAGCCCACGAAGGCCACCAAAACTCACAGATAAGCTAATGATAGTGCCACTATAGTCATGGACGCGGGTCCAGCGGCCTCACACATCGCTACCACCGGATCGTAGCTAGACGAGTGGAAGCTAGGGTAAAGAGATATAGCTCGAAACCTCAACATGCCTCAATCTAGGAAGAGCAGGCAAGACCCTTGCGGGCCCCGCTTGTCCAAGGTGGATTGGCACATCGGTTATCGTGATATGTAAGTTTCATCACGATGCTATATTTTAATGTCAGCACGGTGTAATTATAACACTAAAAACATTAAAAAAGTGCTTAAGTTTTTACTCTAAAAGGTTACCGACTAAGCTGCTACGGTTTATTAATTATATTGCAATATATTTAAATAAAATACATTTAAAACTTTGCTTTCCGGTCTGGGTGTTGCTACATTCACAGTATATTACTACACAAGTGTATTTTGTTTGTAATTAAAATATTTTATATCAAATTGGAATTTGATTTAAAGTTGTGATCTTATCAGCGCTTATAAAAAGTTTAGTGGATGTGGTTATATACGAAACGATGTAAAAATCTCCCCAGCATTATTAAATTGGCATGGCATTTATTTCTGTATTATTTTTTTTGAGTAAGTAATACACTGTTAGTCTTTATGGCCCTAGCGAAAGATCAGCGCTGGTTAACTTAACCAGCAACATGCTGATCTAGAACCAATTTAGAGCTACACTTGTTCGTTTTCTTTTTTTACTGCATCTTGCATAGTAGATTTATTTATTTATTTATACTCGTGTATTGTATTCTCATTTGTGTTGTAGTTTTAAATAAAAGTTTTTTTCTTTTTTCTTTCTTTCTTATACAACAGCAACAATACTTTTTATTGTACACTAAAATATTAAAAATAATACGCTTAGATATTTGTATATTATGTCTTTAATACTTTAAGGTTATAGATGACCAGTCTTTTTGCTAAAACTTATTTCTTCCAGGTAATGTCCGTCCCCCGATAACATAGTGGAATTGACCCCCCCGACTAGCCACACCCAGTGCCGTGGTGTGTTTTAGTCTCAGGGACACCCCTCCTTCTTGGCTTGCATCGAGGTGTTACGGCAGTCATACCCACGGTTACGTATCATCATAATGCGGAGGGACGCTGGAAGGTTTAGTGGGTAGTCTGACGGTCGGTGCTTGCAAGCTCTAACGTTGAACCTTGTGTGCAACACCAGTAGCCGGGAGTCCCACATACCCCTTGGTGGCATCCCCCGGGGCCTGAGGATATGCGCAAATGCATTCCCCCAGCATTGACAAAAAAAAGGTAACAACGTCCGTCCCGATTGTTGCTTCTGGCTAATTATTTTAAGGGAGACAGACTGTTAATGAGCAAGACTATGATTTCTTTCACCTTTACTTTTTAAGCTTTTTATTCATGCTCTCTGTTCAGGATTCTTCCGTGCAGGAACGGAGAAGGAATATAATTTCCTGCGGCCAGGTGGCCTGTCGTAAGAGGCCAGGCACCACTAGGCTGTGGGTTATGACAACCTGGTGGTAGAGTATTTGCCCATCTAGATGGATACCATCTCTGGTCTAAAGTATGCCGCCATAACAACCTTGAGTTGTATTCCGGCATTAGTGGACAGGTTCCAGTCTCCCTTTAGAGAGCAGCAGCGCCCGTAGCTGCTGCTCTCGTCTCTGTAGCGAACTCATGTAATAAAAAAATAAAACGCACGTTATTGTAACGAGAGATCTAAATTACTAGGATTTCCTAAATTATAATATAATACCACGGATTAAAAAGTTTTGTAGACAGATCCGTAAGTCATTCTACAAAAAGTTGAAATATGAAATGAAATCGTAATAATACCATTATAGTATAATATACATAATATATCATGTTATACATGTTTATTCAAATTAAACCGTTCTGCTTATTATTTTTGGCCAACATTCCAAGGTGCAAATCTACGCATAAAACGCGCGATCAAACATTTGCATATTCACCGTAACTACCAACCGTTGGGAACCGCAATTTTGCTATTTTACAACCGCAAGCAAACCTATTATAAAGTGGAACGTCGCTTGAGACATCCGATATTAAGTGCGTGGTCGCACTGTCAGCGTTTTATCAACGTAGTCCTAAACGTACCATATACATAGGGTAAACTATTTTTTTTGCCACACCCTCTCCCCTCACTAGGACCAGGTCAATTATATTATTTAAAACATTAAATAAAACTTCATATTCTTTAGCCATACCATGATAACACTAAATTATTGTAGTTACAAAAAAAAAAATAGGTTACTTAACATCTTCCATTAAACCGACAGGGTGCTAATAACAGGGGTACCAGCAATTATATATTTTCCCCTATAGCGCTCAAGGAAAACGGTAGAATATTGAGCCCAAGTTGCCATCTTCTATGGGTAACAACAATAAAAATGTCATTTAATTTTAACAAAACAATAAACAAAAAGAGTCATTTCACGCAAATTAATTTTTTTTTTTATATGTGTTATTGACAATTACGAGTAGTTTAACAATTAAACTTTGGTGGAGGCAATATTTTGCGATTGGTTTCGACATTGAAACTTTATTAGTCGTTAGTTCTACATATATTTTATTTCAATCATTTTATTGGCAAAACAATGGAGTTATGAGTCAATTTGGACAAATATTTTGTTCACCTTAAGTTGACCCTGACCATAACTTAACGTAAACTTCCTAGAAAGATTAATCTAAAACGCATTTTTATTAAAATTAAATAGAAGAGATTGCACTTACGTTAAGATCAGTTCATAGTATTATTAAAATTAATTATCACAATTTATTATAATGTAGATATATCGTACTAATTAACCTACATACAAACAAATTGCGATCAGCCAATTAAACTAGATTTTTTAAGTGTATAGAGACGGAACATTATCTAACTTTTTTTCATACATGACTAACCACCGCCCTCATAGAGTTAAAATACCAATTAACTAAACACTATATAAAATTATTTAAAATAATGTTTAAAAATATTCGTTACCTTGGTATCAACCAACGTTAAATATACATAGATTGAAGGAATTCAGTTAAAATGAAAATAAAAACATACTAAAAAAAGTCACAAATTATTATTTTTTTTACTAAATTTTTCTTTAATTTCTTAATTAATTAATTCTTTAATACAAAATATTTTTTCCAGTAAAATTGAATTTTAGTAAGAAATTATTTTTTTACTATTTGAACGTATGCCAGCCAGCTTGTATGAGAATATCTTCCTGATAATTTAAATTTATGATTATATTGTATCCCGTGGAAACTATTATATTTTTCAAGATAACATATCCTATGTTTATCTCCGTCATATACATGTACCAATATTCATGAAAATGTTTTTAGTCGACTTTCTCCTTCAAAAATGCATTTTTAAATAAAATGATTTATAAGTAATATGTATAATTATTTGTACACTTCCCAGTTTTCAAAGGTGTAAATAAAAAAGTGTACTAAAATTGACAGATTCTCTCTCTCTGTCCTTTCACCTTCTCCAATTATTTGGGATCGTCACACCTGCGCATACGTCCTCTGTAACCTAACCTACACTACAAATCATCGTATTATCCTTCACAAAATCTATCCATATCTTCTTGATCTACTTTTACATTTGTACCCATCAATCTTGCAATTTAACATTCTTTTTGTCATGCGACTTTCATACCTCCTCATTAAAATTAACAGATTATCGCTAACATAATTTGTTAATTCTGAAGGCCATGGAAAAAAAGCAAACATCTAACCAAAGTCATTTTCAAATTATACATTCTAGTATGGCTTTGATGAGCATATTTGAATTTTTACCAAAGGCCAGATTTTCGTTCCAGAAAACGGATTTGACACGCTTCCCGCTAGAACTGGGACTACTAACTTCACCGATATCGAAACCTGCCCCTCACTAGGTCACCCGACTTGCTTCTAGTGATGTCCACGGATGTCTGTAGCCGGCAAACGTGTCGATGAACGTACATTAGTGACATTGAAGACTTGTTTTACTTTTTTTACAGCAGCTCGTTGAACGAAGGGCGTATGAGATTTCTAGGGTGTGCCATTGAATGTTTATGACCTAGTTAATTAGAAAATTATAAATAGGTTATTCTAGACATTAAACAAGGATTAATCGTGAAAAGCGCAAATTCGCCATTTTACCCATTTTAAATCGCTATACCTACATATATACGATACAGTATATAAGGTAGGAAAAATGTCAAAGTGGTGCCTGCTTCTTAACTAGATGACTTAGACATGCAAAGTCTCTGTGATTGAGTGGGCTAAACTTTTGCTGGCCTACCTTACCTGCTTCTCAGAGGCTCCGGACTCGATTCCTGGTATGGTAAATATTGTAAATTAACTTTTTGTTATTTACTATGGTCTGGCTGTGTGGGATCGGCTCTAAAGTCGTCCGTTGTACAGTCGCTGTGCGAAAAGGTTCGTCAACTTAAAGTCGACTTTTGCTTGCACGGGTACAAGAAACAGTACCGCCAACATTTAACATTTTAATAAATGTTACGTTTATAAAATATAGAAACGTGAAAAAAGAAAGTTGCAATATTGACAAAGACGGACACTGAGATTAACAACAGTTTAATCATCAGAAACAAAGAGGATATAATCACTACGCTTATCATAAATATTAAAACTAATAAAAAGGTTTTACATGTCTGAACAATCTTTTTAGACACGATAGAAAATCAAACAACTTTGATCTAAGGAATTTTAAACTTTATTGTCAAACAATTAAACATATTTTTTTGTGGAATAGTCTGTTCTGTGACTTAGTTTGAAAGGCAACATGTGCTCGCGGAACGTTAAACGAATTAATTGGAAAATTGACGAACATTGTCATACCACGACTGTACACTATCGTAAGACAAGCGTAATTTGCTTAGCTTGGGGATATATAATGTGTGTGTTTGCAAAAAAAAAAAGATGGACAAACATAACTATTTTATAAGGATTTCATGATTTTAATGTGGCCACATAGGAAGCATACAATTTCGTAAAAAAAAAATCGGTCCGCCATTGACGGAGCAATCGCGTTACACATAAAAAAAACACAGAGACGAATTGAGAACGTCCTCCTTTTGAAGTCAAATAAAATAGTGCGCTTAAAACCATTAAAATTTAGTTTTATTATAAAATAATATGATTTAATCTTGAGATTATTATTGGGAAATTAAGGCTTTTTTATTTATTTTATTATAACTACGGGACCCCGATAATCTTAATTAAAACAAATGTCTACTATCTCGAACGCTGTTAAGAAACTTGTAATAAATAATAAGTAGGTATATATATCTTACAAGTGGTCAAGTAGGTAACTCGATTCGGGTTTGAGTTCAATTGCAAAATTCCATTCACTTTCAGCTCGGCAGTCTCTGAACTTAATTTCGCAGTTAATACATAACAACGTTGAAAATAACTTGAAGATATAGCTTCTTCTTCATTTATCATACCATTCTAATGCCATTTCGGCAACAACGACATCGTTTATCTTTGTATATTACACTTATTTTACTTGGAAACCACCGGGTCTGTGTATGAATGAAGTTTAATAAGATAATGGCAAGAGACTGGATGGAATGTCACATGCTAATGTGAGATGAGACTTGTGTTGGTTGACACACCGGTCCGGTCACATCTTCCAACGACCGAGTCAGGGGCTGACAACGACGCCGCTTTAGCTGAAGCGTCAAACCACACAAATATGGAGCCTTACGAATGTATTGTTGTTTGTTTATGATTTGAAACACTATTATATTTTACTTATTAAGTTTATTTTAATATTATATACAGTAGCTCTTAATTATTATTTTAACATAAATCTTAGATTAGCAATGGTTATGTGTCTCCGTGTTCGGTTCGTAGAAGGGGGCGAGGAGCTCGGTAATAAGTCAGCTATCATTATTGTCAAATAATATTGACAGTGACGTTTTATTTTACAGATTAAATACTGTTAGTACAACAAAAAGGTTACATATTTGTGACGTTTGGGGTTGAAACATTGGTCCCATGGGGTCCATCAGCAAAGAGTTTTTTTTGAGGACGTCTGTAAGAAACTCTTTGACGCTACCCGTGATCAGAAGGCTGGTTCATATTTCACCCAGCAAAAATAATAAGCACGCACCACAGTATCGTCTAGTGCCCACCCCAGGATGTTGAGTTACCGATTCGAAATTCTAGCCTTAGGATACCTAAGAAACTTGACACAAAAATCATTGAAGTCAAATAATTATCTACAGTCGAGAATTCTATGTAATCTATGTAAAACATCTGAAACAAACATGACGTTACCACTGTAGGTAACATAATTTAAAATACCTTTACACTTAGTGTAAGTAAGTGTAAAGTTATTTATGATACTAGTCGCCAATGATGGATTTACACTAGGGACGCTAGGGACTAGCGCCCAGGGCGGCGAAATTTTCGAGGGCGGCAAAGTTTGGAGTGTGAGCAAAAAAAAAATCAACTTACTGCTATACACCACCACCAAATATTAAAAATCGAGTTCTCATTGAATATTTACGTTTTGAAGTCTATCTAGTTACAGTGCATATTTGTTTTCGGTCCTTTACTCAAATAGTGCAGAGTAAAAATAGAGCGGTATTTTTCACGGTGCCCCAGGGGGGCACTCAAGGTGAATCCGGCCGTGCTAGTCGCCCCTACTCACTGACTGTACATTGGGTGTCGTCGACACCGTGTCGGCTCTGCTTTGCGATCGTCAGCCATAGCATCGCAGGAACCAGGACCTGATGGCGAGGTGATGGATCCGTACCATTCGTTTCATGGCTTGACATAACCTCCGTAGATTAAATGTCAAGCTATCGACCTGTTATAGTTCGAATTTTTAAAGTGACCCCCCTCCCTGAAAAATAACCTTAGATACGCCAATGGCTGTTGATGATGAAGCAATGATGAACGACAATTATTTAGTAGTTGAAAAATGACAGAAAAGTATCGTACGTAGCCCTTAGGGGCTTTTCCAAATTTCGGTTTTTACTGGGCCATTTTCCTAGCATTTTTCTTCCATGGATATCATTAAATTTTACATACCTAAAAGGCCAGATTTTTAATATTTAGTGACCTAGACTTTTCATGACAAATACACTGAAGATTTTAAAAAAGTAGAGTAGTAAATTAAACCGTATATTTGAGCCCAATTTAGCTTTTGTTTTCAACTAAAATAAAGAGTTCACGGCTGTTTACTTAAGCAAATATTGTTTAAACTACTTTCTTATTTACATTTCAATAACGGTGTCCAAATTTTAAACTGTGACTTAACACTTATTAACTGTGAAGCCTGAGTGGAGAATATTAAACATAGTTATTAACTATATAAGTATTTTTAAAGTATTTTTAACATATTTATTATTACTAAACAAAAATTTGACTAAATATTATACATATAAACTAGTATGAAGAAAACTTATATTGTATTTTACGTATAGTCTCTTAGGACTATAAATGGAATATTGCACCTAAGTCATCGAAGTCAGTGAGTAAAGTCGCCATACTTTTCCGTTGTCCGAGGTAGAAATCAGCCCTCTGATCACCTGAAAAGTCAATTTGGATACTGAGTGCTCTTTGTAAAGGCTCATGGCCTTAGAACCCCATGGTCCAAGGGTTTCAACATCAAACGGCACAAACATATAACTCTCACTGAAGGTTACATATAAAACTTGAAAGACACCGATGTGATAGACCAAGAAGTCTCCACTTAGGTGAGACGAGAATGATGAGATGGATGGCTGATATTACAAGAACGGATAAATTGAGAATTGAATAATAGATAGATAGATGTCACTTTAATGTACACAATTACAGAAAACTTACGAACTAGTATTATTCTAATTGTGTACAAAGGGCGGTCTTATCGCTAAAAAGCGATAAGACCGCCGCGATAAGATCTCTTTCAGACAACCCGTGGCAAGAATATTGCTGATTAGGATTTTAATCATAAATAATATATAACTATACTATATGTACAAATATAATAATAATACAAATGTAATATAATTAAGTTAAGTATGTATATAGTAATAAAATGCAACTATTTAAACACATATCTATATGCAATATAATAATAATTACATATCAATTGCAGTGGTATTTCCTGACCACGTACTTAAATGTTAATAGAGATTTTGCTTGTTTGACAGCAACAGGCAATGTATTCTAAAGTTGGACAGCCTTAACTGAGAAAGAATGATTGAAAAAAGTTGTATTATAAATAGGAGTAATAAGTCTATGTTGACTGGAAGGGCGTAAATTGTGAGAGCAAGAAATAAATTCGAAGCGTTCTTTAAGGTACTGTGAAGTAGTGGGAATGAAATGAAATGGGATCCTTGAAAATTACACCTGTAACTGAAAAATTACAGGAGTATATATGGGCATGTAATAAGAAGGGATGAAAGACACGTGATAAAAAATGTTAAATTAGAAGATTGATGGGTACTAATGTAAAGGTAGACAAAAAAAGAGATGGATGGATTGTGTGAAGGATGATTGATGACTTGTGGTGTGACAGACGACGTATTTCAGAATAGAGGAGTATGGTAGGAAAAGATATATTGTGCCAACCCCAAATAATTTGTAAAGGTGAAAGAAAAGAGAGATGAAACGTGATAGTCTTTTGTTAAACGATACAGATTTGCTATAAATACAAAATATTGAACTAAATATTCATAGTTGGTTTAGAAAGTTTATAACATCTATATTACAATACATGCAAAAGCATCAGCACACAGACAAACCTGTTTGACCTTTCGCTTGTGAAAGTGTGTAGACACTAGTCTGAGAAACGTCTTTATTTGATATTTATTTTGTCAACAGTGTAAGATATTAGTCGTGTGAAGGGTAGACTTATCTGTAAGATTTATTATATACTAGCATATACCGGGAGGCTGGAGCTTACCTCGTCCAAAGGATTAGTGTACTGTATTTATTAGCGAGGCAGTGCTTCCAGCCTTCTAGGGACACTATCCAGCGATATGGTCTGTTTGGGCTAGACCGATTGTACTTTATAGTGTTTTTTAGTGTATATATTTGTTAGGGTTTTTTATTTGTATGTATAAGTTTTACTTTAATTTGTGTACATAATTTATTTTAAGGCTACCATTTTAATTAGGTTTGTATATTTGTAATTTTCAAGTTGGTAATACAAATTAATACAATAAACAAATATTCACTAGCATATGGCAACTAAATTTCGTTCGCGTTGCCATGACGACATAGTTATTTATTATCCAATTTCAATAGCGATTGTAACGATCTTTTCTTCCTAAATTCGTCAATCTCACAGAAATGAAGCTACTGAAATGAAAAGTATCCTAAATGTTGACTCGAGATATAAACTAGCTCGTTGTTCATTTCAATCAATCAAAGTTTCAATTAAATCCGTTCAGTACTTTTCACGTAATACCAACAGAGAGACACATAAAACTCTCAAAGTTGCATTTCGTATTGTGCTGGTTCGAAATAGTCTCCCTGGTTTTATCATGTTTTAACCGCATTGTACAAAGTTGGATCCTCTACAGAATTATTACATATTACAGTACATAAGTCTTTGAAAGTTGCACCCGTGACTGAAAAATTGAGAGGAAGAAGACTGTGGCCACGCAGGAGGGAAGAAAGTCACGTGACAAAAAGAATATGCATGGGTACAAATGTAAAGGTAGACCAAAAAGGAGATGGATGGATTGTGTGAAGGATGATATGATGATTTGTGGTGTGACAGAAGACGTATGCCAAAATAGAGGAGTATGGAAGGAAGAGACATGTTGTGCCGACCCCAAATAATTGGGGGAAGGTTATAGAAAAGAGAGAGACAGATAGATAGATTATAACATGGAAAAATTGAAAATGACAGTTGCATAAGAATAAGTAAAACAATTGAATGGTTTCACTTTTGAATTCACAAACCTGTGTGAATTCATATTTTATTAGACTGATTACTTTTATCTGACAAATGAAAAATCGGCCCTAAATGTCAAAGGGTATCAATTGAACTAATTTATTCATACTTGACAAACGTTTTGAATCTATGAATTTCATCCGACATCACCATCATTTTTAAGCTTAATTTTTTTACATTATGCTTTATTCTAATTTTGAAGTTAGTTTCTAGTTATTATCATTTATACAATTGCTTGATTTTAATTAGATAATATACTGATTATGATATTACTTTATAATAGTCCTAGCGATCCTGGCAGACGTTGTTATACCTCGAAAAAATAAAAATCCAATTGTAAATCTAAATCATTCTCGAATCCGCCTGAACACACATAAAAAATTGCATCGAAATCAGTCAAGAAGGAAGAAGACGTTTAGGAAGAGTTCAATCACATATACACGCACGTATAAGAATGTTATATACAAAGATTTTATACATAAAGATAAAGATATACTAAGCGACACTTTTTTTATTGTACATACCTAAGTCATTTTGTGGAGAAAGTAATAAATATATAAAACTTTATGAACTTTTTCAATTGGTGATTAAAAAGCCAGGCTTTGCTCAATTCAATTGCTTTTAGTAACGTTTTTGGAAAAATATCTGCGGAATTCTCAAAAGAAGAACTAGACACCTATCAATTGAATTCACTCATACATTGTGCTCCATAATTGGGCATGCATATGACCGATTTGTCACAGACCAGCCAGTATTGTGACGTAATGTTACGTTATTGTAATCCAACAAGACAATGCACTGTTATGTTATTTAATAATGTTATAACAGTGTAACTGGATTTTTGGGCTATTAATCGATTGCTGCGTTGTTTTCACATTACAAATTGGAGGGCATTGGACGATCGGCTTCACAAGGTGTGCGCAGTTTATTACAGTAAATTATGGAAGGCCATTACTCTCATATAAAATGTTATGTCGTCAACATCTTAATCAAAGTTAATTTATATTTTTAAAACCCTTGATCAGGTTGCTGATTTTAACATAATGAAATTATTATATTACGCCCTATGCCAATCTGTTTTGAGCTATTGTACACGTCATGGGGGGGAGCTGCCAAAACCGCAATGATAAAATTAGATCGTGCACAACGAGCAGTACTTAAAATCAGTCTTTCTCTCCCGTTCTACTTCCCCACCAAAGACCTTTATGAACGCTGGAAAGTTTTAACTGTTCGGCAACTCTTTATCCAACAAATTGTTCTTAAACAACATGTTATCACACCATTTATATCATCCAATTCTATTATTAAAAGGAATTACATCCCCTGTAAACAAAACATTGTCAGCACAGCGTTTTGCTGTACATTTTTGTTCTTTTTAGGGAGTTACCTATATAATAAAATCAACAAGCGGATTGATTTATTTCCTTTGACTAAAGCTAAATGTAAGAAACTCTCACCGAATGGCTTTTGAAACTCGACTATGACTCCACTGAAGCACTATTAGTCCTAATTACTTAAATATTTCCCTTTTCATTGTTTTTATTATCATCTTGTGTTATAGTATTTTATATGTTCACTCATTTATTTATCTCTATGTAATTCTCATAGTATAATCTAATCAATTTCTCTCATTTCAAATCACATAAACTCACACAGACACATTCACACACATTTACGTACAATATATACATAAGTACATATAAATACACAATTACACACTGCACACCGATCTACAGTCAATACATTGTATTTCTTTTATAATCGAATAACTAGTTGTAAGTATATATACCTACATTTTTCCACGGGGAGAGAGAGGCTGGTGATCAGTCACACAGGATTTTTCCTTTTACTGACACCAGGCTCTCACCAATTGTTAGTAATTTAAAACCTTTTTTAGCAATTACTTATGTCATGTTATATTGTGAGAGCAAATAAATAAATAAATAATAATAATAATCTTTACATAGTATAAAACAAAGTGGCTTTCCACGTGTGTCTTTCTGTCTGTATATTCGCTAACTCCTCCTAAACCACGCAACGAATTTTTAAGCGGTTTTCACCATCAGATAATGTTTCACTGAAGGTTTGTACATATAAAAACTTAATTAAGTTTATTATAATTAAGTATTTATGTATGTAAAATAGAGTCAGTCCGTACTGCTGAACACGCGGCGTAGCCGTGGAAATACTAGTTTATAATAAATTACCAAAATAATGAAAGAATAAAGGGCTATTTATACGGAGAGAGTTTCTTGCCTCCAAGATACGATTGTCGAAAGCAAGAAAAAAAAATATTATCATGTAAACTAAACATACGATATCGTACGTAGAAGGGCGATAATCGCTTGGTCATTGAATAATGACGTCTCTGTGTAAACAAAATACAAAATACCGTGTTAATCACCGAGCTCGAAAGGCAGTCTCACATTCAAATCGGTTAAAACTGATTTGTACGATACTCGCATGAACTTGAAAAAATGTCATACTAGTTCTACTTTAGACAAGTCGAGAAATCGTAGACAAATATCTCAATGCGATTGGTGTCGTAGTGTAAACAGAACTCTTGGTGATAATTACCTTACGATTATCGTATGACATACTCGTAGGCGAGTTTTTGTTTTTTGTTGAATGTAAACATGTCAATGCGATTATTCTCTAAAGAGTATCGCCTGTGAAAATAGTATACGATTTTGACCCTAAACGTGCGAAAAACTCTCTTAATGTAAATCTCTCCCTTAAGAGTAGAATATACAAAATATTTATGCCCGTCACATTTTTCTAATGCGGATTAGCGCTTTATTACATTCACTATGTATAAAAATCGATCAAGATCTGCCGGTTTATGTTTACAATTTATTTTGATACTTGTTATACTAATTAATACGCTTCTGCAAAATATCTGCTTTAGGCCCCTTAGCTCACATTATTTGAATAAGACAAATCTTCCATAACTTGTATAAGCAATATTATTAAAATAACATTTAAGATGTTAAGAGAATAATTTAGTTAAAGTATTCAAACATATTCACAGCCTTGTAAGGTATTCGTTTCGTTCACTTTTCGATACTAGTAAATCCACTTTTTGATATAACCTTCAAAATTTTCCTGCTTACCTCTGACGTCATTTTATATTGTTTTTGCCAAGTTTCACAATATTAGCTTTTTTTAGTAATAAATTTCGATGTGCCTGATCAACTCCTCCGACGAACAGAGAACGGATATAAATTCTTATCCCAGACAACGGATAACAATGGCGATGTTAACATTATCTACCTTTTATACTTTTACTCATCGAAGGAAGGCCTTTGTTCTTCGTGCTTGAAAGTTGTCGAAGTTAGGACTTGACCTCCAGGGATGGAAGTGTTAAAGGCATAAGACAACCCAATAATCGAGTCACTTTTAATCCCATTTTGAAGTGAAACTTCTTTAGAATTGTTGTGATTTGAAACTCGATGAAACATAAAAGCCACACTAAAAAGAGATAGATACATAAATTTATAGGAATAAACCTGCGAGAGAATAAGATAGAATACATTATATTTAATCATTTAAACACTATGCTGTACAGGTGGAGTTGGAAATGTTTTGAAGTTTTTCGCTAATTAAATTTCATGTTTTAAAGCTTAAATATATTATAAAGATATAATACATGAAATGTGATGTCACGAAATTTAGAATCCCTTCCAGCCCTTGTCATACTTTGTTTCACTTCTAACTGAACGGAGAGAAAATACTAATTTCTACCATCTACAAAACAATCCACAGCCAGGTGGTAGAGTAATGAATACCCCTAGTCTAGAGTTTTCCGCCATAATAACCTTGAATTCTCACGTCTCGAGGCCGGCAGTATATTGGTGCCTCCTAGTGGTGGATCTAGGCTGGCTGCCACCCTAGGTCCCGTTTGAAATGCCGCCCTTTTTTAGGTTTCCATAGATGTCCAGCTGTCCATTTGTGTATATCATTTACATTTTCTCGAAAATTACTGGACTTACATTAATGAAATTTAGTCAGATGGTGTAATGTATTTAGGGCTACAAAATTATGTAGCAAAATCATAAAACAACTAATAATTAGGGTTGGTCGCTTTAAATTTAACGGTTAAGACATGTTGGGGTGTCGTTAGTTATGGTATTAACTGACTGATGGGAGTGGGTACATAAAATCAGCGCTGTGTCGGATTACATTTCGGCACAGCAACATGCTGATAATTTATTTAATTTTAATTACTTTAATTTTAATTACCTCGCGTTCAATTTCTTACAATTTTACGAAGTTTTCACAAGGTTTTGGGACCCAGAATATATTGTAGCCGCGAAGTTGAGCTGGCCTATATTAAGTCAGCGATTGCTTGACGACCAAGATGGAAGTAGTCGCTTCGAGCCTATTTATACGTAAACACAATCACCTCAAAATCAATTTCATCAATCGAGGTCACTAAACGTACAACGTAAGGTCAATAAATGGTTCAATTAGACCAAGTAATGCAGGAAGTTGAGCATTTAGTCGTTTAACGCGTGTTTTTTAACAGTTAGTGGCTTAAACGACTTCAAGTACGAGGTAACGTTTCAAAAGATATGTAAGAACATTAATGTGGTGAATGTTTGGAATAATTGCCCTTTACTGTCTTAGTTGTGGGGGGAGCTAACGTTATTGAATAACAATAATTGTCAGACAAACATTGTAGCTATATCCCCAAGCAAGTTACGCTTTTGTTATGGGTTATATACAACTGATAAATAGTGAATAGAATACACCATTAACTTTTTATAATTACATTTTAATTTTTAGTTCTAATAAGAAGTTTGTCAGAAGCTGATACATAATGGAGTTTTAGAGGGATCTGAAATTTTTCTAAAAATTCGTGTATAAGTATTATTTGAATATAAACAACAGTTGTAAGAAAGTGATAGTTAGTTAGTGAAAAGTGTGAAATAGTTAAATGTGGGTTTTCGATAATTCATAAGAACTCCGGTGAATGGCGTCAATTGAAAACCTACAATTTAGCTGACCTATACGATGACTTTTTTATTGCCTGACTTCAGCAGACAGGCCGTCTGGCCTACCTGAATGGAAAGCGGTTACCATCGCCTATAGACATTCGTAACACCAATGTGCTATCGCTCTATAAAACGAGACTTCAATCTAGCAATTAATGCTGGAATACAACTCAAGGTTGTGTGATACATCAGAATTGGCTGTATGCATTACAGCCCCGAAGTTTTTCGAGGGGGGCAAAAACTGAAAAATGCTGTCCCCGCTCGCCTATATTTTTACCTTAATTATCATCGTCCTTTTAGTCATCAGACGCACTGGTGGATACGCGTGATTCTGTGGTTTTTAACCTATGCCTACGCGCCCGACGAAAAGTAATTTATGTGCTTAAAGTTCTGCACGTCTCAGTGGTTAAGTTGCATTAATGATGAGTTGTGTATTTTTCTGCGATGTTTGAATTTGTTGCCCTCTGAATTGATGGCCCAGGGCATGGGCTCGGCTTGGAACCCTCGTCCTCCTAGATCCGGTCCTAATGCATTAAGATCATTTGCTTGCCATTGTAGCGAAAACTTTACTATTAAATAGTGGAAACATTGGAATCAAATTAAACACTTGCCTAATCTATTAAAACATATAATTCATAAATTCGTATAAATTTGAATTGCAAAGTTCCGTTGTGTTTTTTTTTCGCATATTTACTATTTTAAATACGTTTTAGCGACCTTGCTGGCGCGAATTTAATGCAATTATACAACTAGTTATCAAGTATTTGAAATAACTATTGCATAGTTATCAATGGATATCAATTAAGGTGCGAATAATGCGGTCAGAATATTAACGACATTGTTACCAACTCAATTAAGTAGATTGGTAATTTTGGATTTAATTAACGAAATATTTGAGTTTTTTCTTGGATCAGGATTATTAAATATTAGCAAATACTCAAGTCTAATTTCTGTAAAATTAATATAATAAGTAAATATATTGGGTTAGTTTGGTAGCCCGCGTATAACAAAGGGTTCCGTAGGGACAACTAACCAGATTATTTTCGTAATTTATTTGGGGCTACGGTACCAAATAAAGCATTTAGGGCCGCTTGCATAACGATCGCCTTTAAATAAAAATTAGTTAATCATATTAAACTGCCTAAATACGTTTTACACAAAACATATTGATAGTTCTTTAAACATATTTAGCGGCAAATTTTACGTTGTGAAACACGCTAATTGTATTTAAGGGTGTTAAATGCGTTTTGTGTTTCTTAAATAAATTTAAGCAACCATATGCAAGCGACCCTTCATCTCTTAATAAATGCAGTTTTACTATTTAAATATTCTTCAATAGTGTAGAGGATATCCGTAATACTGCTTGATCTGGGATAAATTTATAATTATTGATTGCGTCACGCAGATGTAGCGATGGGTTTAATGCGTAATTTGCGATGCGATATTGTTATTAATTATTGATGACGTTAAAAATTATCGCATGTATATTCACTACTGTAGCTAAGTCGACTGCTTTATTTTTAACGCTATAAATAAGACGCATTTGACCACAGTCTTATAGACTGACTATAATATTACCGCAGGTGAAGCCCGAGCATAAGCGAACCGAAGTAACCAACATAGTTGGTGAAATTACAAGTTGAAGTGGCAATGGGTTAATCATTAATTATAATTAATTTTTCAATGAAAGTTTGCATATAGATAGATAACACTTTATTGCTCACCAAAATAAACAGCTACAAAAATAACAGACGGCCTTATTGCTAAAAGAGATCTCTTTAAGGCACCCTAGCTTAAAATAAATTCTTAACTATAATAATGTTACGAGTGCGGGACTCGAATTAAAATGCCGTTGGAATTACTATAGAATTTATTAGAACTATACAAACACGTATAACACAGGTACAAATATGACTGGACACAACCAGCACAAACTGCACGATTCAATAACACGTGCTAAGTCCGTCACTATATAGCTCATCGAATATACACACGTCTTGCTCGTATTGTAATCGTCGCTTGACTGCCGGTCTCTTCGTTCGGGCATTCCTTTATACTCAGCTTACAATATGTCACGACCGGGTAAACAATGGATTCCAAAAATCACACCTGGCCACTGCCTACCATAAAGGATTACAATACATATTTTTTTTGCGGCTTTTCTGATTACAAATATTAAACACAAAGTAAATAAAAGAAGTCCAAATGCGGGCAGATAATAAACCGTGCTTTATGGCCGGCAGGTGTGCATTCACATTTGTCGGCGTGCTTCGTGGAATTTTGGCTAAGTTGTTACAACCTGGACGCCGACAAAAGACAAATTCACACATGCATACCTGTAGACATTTTATTACCTTTTCGGCATTTGGACTTCTTTTTTGTGTATTGTAATCTTTTATGGTAGTCATTTGTCAGGTGTGATTCTAGAAAATTCAGTCCACGCGGCCGAGCAGACATATTGTATTTGTACAATTGAGAGATGAGGCAGTCGAGCGATAACCACCAGCGAAGCAAGACTTGTCTACATTCGGTAATCTATTTAGTGACAGACTTTGCGCGTGTTATTGAATCGTGCATTACGTTTGGACTGGTTGAATTCAGTTATATTTGGACCTGTGTTATACGTGTTTGTATAGTTCTAATAAATTCTATAATAATTCCAACGGCATTTTAATTCGATTCCAGCAACTCATAACAATTACATATTTATATTGTTACAAATTTGTGGGGTGTGGATTCAAAATGCCGTTGGAATTATCACAAAGATCATTAGAAATATACACACGTAATTCACAGTTCTTACAAATACAACAAGTATAAACCGTATAGCAGAAAATCGATACACATAAATCGCGCAAAGTCCGTCGCTATAATATAATAATAATTATAATAACAATCGGCAGACAAACACACATATTGTATATCCCCAAATTAAGCAAGTTACGCTTGTGTTATGGGTAATATACAACGAACTACTCTGGGGCCGATCCCAGACACCCAGACCATAGTAAATAACGAAGAAAATACGTTTCCGAAATTTACTATACCAGGAATCGAACCCGGAACCTCTGCGTTACAGTGAGGTAGGCCGGCAACGGCTTAGCCCGCTCAACCACAGAGGCCGTCATAAGATTGCTTCCAATGTACACTAACGCCTCGATCGCAGTTGAAACACAACTAACTCAGTTCCCGACTGACCGACCTTATTTGTAAAATAGCCTAGCAACGTGTCCGCTGGTCCTTGGAATTCTTAACTTGTCAACTTAATGGCTTCTATGAATGCGCATGAAATCCAAACAATAGACAGATGGATTTACAAAGGGATTAGCGTGAACAATATATCATTCAATTTCGAAGGGGTAATAAAACACCTTCAAAGTACCGGTTCGCAACAATATATGCATATAAAAAACTTTATTAAAATTGTATGTAAGTAAAATGAGCTAGGGAACACTCTATTTTATCTATATTTTAAACACAGGAATTTGTCAGTTGATGTGAGATTGCGTGGTCATTGCACTGCTTCCCACGGTGCTAGACTAGTCTCCACGCGCGACTGCGCCCGTGCACGTTATTCCGCAAGTATATAATTACACACACACACAGATTACAATATTTGACATGTTTTGAAATGAATTACTGTTTAGAAAACAAGTTTACGATTCCGATTTTGTAATGTGTTTGTTCATTTCTTATAATTTATGTCTTTTTATATGGGCTTTATGATCATAAAAATTAAACAGATAGAACTTGAATAATACCTAAAAATAAGCTATTATAATGTTCATGCTCTTTCTTTTGACATAATATGAAATAGTAGTTTAAAACAAAGATTCTAGAGAATTGTATGTGTCACATTTTTTATTTTATGCTAGCTGTGCTAGCGGCCTCGTCCACGTGGAATATTTTCGCGGAACCTAAAAAAAGTAGCCTAAGTTACTCCTTATAACATCCTATCTGTCCGTGAAAGCACCGTCAAAATCGGTCCAGCCGTTTCAGAGATTAGCCGGAACAGACAGACAAAACATTTTAAAAATATATTTTTTGATATAATACATATGAAAGTATATATATAAACGGTACTCGTTCAAATCGTTGTGATTTGACACACGTTGAAACGAAAAAGCGACACTAAAAGGAGATAAACACATAATCTATAGGACTAAGTCTGCGTGAGAATGAGATACGAGTTTTACATTGTGCAGCACAGATTAGAGAGTCAATAAGACCAACAATTAAACGTAGGTCCAATTTGGACTGAAATAAAACTGATGATAATATTTTTTAGACTGAAACAGTGAAAAATTGAAAGTGATACTTAAGAAGTTTATTTTGAATTTATAATATGTCGACGGATGCAGGCTAGAGGAATTATATTTATATTAATAAAAGTTAGAGAAGAATTATCTATTAGTACAGTCTCTGAAGTTTCACTTCTACGGAGTGTGAACTGCGCACACACCCACAATTTTCTAAGCCGCGTCCCCCGCACTTTTTTTCCCTACACACAAAACGAAACACCTTCACGAAGCATTTGGTGTAAGTAGTGTTCAGTTGAAACACCTGCAGGAGATCCAGCTTTATAGCTAGTTAAATAAAGAAACATAAATAATCAAATAAAAAAAATTAGGCATTCCTTGGCTGCACCTTGACCGACCGCGCACCGCGGTTTTTTTTAAGCTTAACGCATAATATATTGTAATGTAAGTCGTAACATGACTACCAAACTTTTATCGACAACAGGAGGTATGTAAGCATACAATCTAAGTGGGGGCAGCTGCCAAACCCCCCCCCCCCCGGGTACGCCCTTGCCGATCCCCTCTAACCCATCCTTCCTAAGGGCTTGCAACACTTTAGCTTCGCCCCTGATACTGCTAACGTCTATTGGCGATGGTAATTACTTTTCGTTAGTTGGGCCGTCTGCCTGCTTGCTAGCTTCGCAATAAAGAAAGAGGCCATCTTCTATCTTAATAACTCTATTCTAATTATCCTTGGAAAATGTTTTTGCATTCCACCGCTTCACTAAATCAAAGTGACAACAGACTTAGGTCATTGACCTTGTAATTTTTGATTGTGCGAAATTGGCAAGGGCCCACTTTTAGAGTTTCACCGCCTACCAGCAGGTGGTGTTCACTTTCACCGGCACACCTCGCTCCACTGCGCGGATGCTTTGTGAATCATCTTTATTGCTTAGCACTTAATCACCTTTATATAAAGTATATCTAGTTGAGCAACTGATTTTGTTTGTATGATAAATACTTTTGCGTTTGATAAATTATTTAGGGTACAACTACATTTTGACAAAAACAAAACTGTTAAAACAAAACTGTTATATATGGGAAACTATCAATATTGGCACCCGCCTAGACATTGGGCACACTCTATTTATTCGAGTTTAAAAATTAATATATTTTCTAGTCATACAATAACAATTTTATTATCATCTTATAGCTAATAAAAATAATAAGTTCTTAATGTTTTGAATAAATGTATAGATTAAAAATCATTGGGTTGCCAACGATGATTTATATAGCCGGTTGCTGTTTTACTACGCATTCACTTACCTTACTGTCGGCAGAAATTTGAGATTACTTGTATGGAGCTTATGTCAAATTTTAACTGATAGTAAGACAAATGAACGGTTGGTAAGATATACTTAGGAACCAGCCGATGGAGAAGAAGTGCAGAAAGTAAATTATACTCTATGATAAAAGAACCTCGATAACGTTTAACCTTAATTTAACGAATTACTTTCAAATTTCGAATATTGAACGGGGTTGCTAGTTTTAAATTAAAGAGCAAACTTTTTATTATTATTTATTACAAACTCGAATTATTCTTTACGTAGAATTCTATTTTTTTCCAGGTAAGTCCGCACCGGCAACATTCGAAATTCAAATCACCAGTCATCAGGTATTTATAAACGCATTATGATGTGGGCGATATCGCAACGGCTTCGTTCCATTTCTCACTAAACAGGAGATGTACGCAACCTGATGCTTTGTCACCACGCAATGGACCTTGAAAATTTAAGTTACGCATATTTCACGGTATACCGCTTTTGTTTCGCATAATGTGGGTTAATAATAATCGGTGATTTGCAAATGTTTTGAATTTGTGTTCTAGAATTACCAGTGATTTAATTTTATTTTTTTTACGTATTTCTTCGTTTAATTTTTTTTTTACATTTTGGCGGTTATCTGAACGGTAATGTTTTTCTGTATAATGGTTAAAAATTAACAATACTTATTGGATATTGACTGTTTTAAAGCAAGAGTTGTGGGTCTGTGTTGAAAATAGATTTTTTTTAGGGAAATATTGCTTTTTAAGCTGCAAAAAGCAGGGACGGCTTGAGACGGTAGACTACTGCCTACGGTGACAAAATTTAGCGGCGACAAAAATGCCTACAAAAATGTCTGCAAAAACGCTTGAACTGCTAAAGCTACAAAAAAACAAACATAACACCCAAAAATATATTTCGATTCATTCATTTGAATCTAGGAAATATATGAGTAGTAAAATGGTGGCATTTTCGAGTTTGCCTACTGCAAAAAATCTACGGCCAGCCTTGCAACAAGACCTAAAATTTGGTTGAGGTTTTGCTTGAAGATTAGCCTAAAACTTAAAAATTCTGAAATACATATTTGAAACAGGCTAGATATACAAATCGTGCAGATCTATATTTACAAAGAGAGAAACTAAAGTACATTGACCCTCAAAACTATTAATACTTTAGCATAGTTATGAATATTTTTAGGAGTTTTATTTATTTATGAGTTTTATTATGATACTAGGATTCGCACGTGACTTCGGCTACTTTAGACGGAATAAGCCAATTTATACGTGTCCTAACAACTTGAAACCACTCCCGGGCAAAATTCCACGGGATTCCCGGGATATGAAGTATCATAGATTGTATCACAGAGAATTTATTATCGATCAGGGAAAATATTATATCGGAATCTGATTTTTTTTCAACCAAATTGGCACTTTAAGCCGCTCCCAAGAAAACGAAAACCAAAACCGCATCGAAATCCGCCCAGTAGTTTTTACGTGAATCCCAAACAAACAGACATTCAAAAAAAATTCAAAAAACAAAATACACTTTTAAAGTGTAATATTATCATAGACTATCGGGCCCTTGCCTTGAAAAAAAATAGAACACGATTGCACCACCACCTACCGGGTCCAATTATGAATCTAAACCATATTGGGACCAACTCATACCAAATACAAACTCGACACACAAAAAATTTCGTCAACATTCTGGAACCCGACTGCAGCGCCACGCACCGGGTCCAATTGTGAATCTAAACCATTCTCGAATCCACTTGAACAACACACACAAGAAAATCATTTAAATCGGTCCAGGGGCTTAGGAGGATCCTATAACCCGATTCCAGCCACACATACCGCTACCAATTTTGGACCGAAACTATCTAAACAATTCACTCAAATAAAACTACGTTATAACAGTTTTAAGCGCGGTAATTTATTTGATTTTTATTTTTCCAACGTTTCGGCCACTTTCCAGTAACCGTGATCATGGAAAACAAAGATGTCAAGTGTCAATGAGTATTGTTAAACATAAACATTTTATTATCTTACAAAACGAGATAGCCTCGTAGATTTTGTACGAACTTACCAAGATATGACATCATGACTTTGTAACTACAAGTAAAACGAGTCAAACGAATTAAAAATATTTTTATCATGCAATATTAAAATTAAAATGGTATTTTAACGTCCGTACATTTGCATAGTCATGTAATTGAATAATTTAAAAATTTAATGCTATATTTTGTGCTTTACCTCTTAAATCCTGTCTTTTGTTGTATTATTAATAAATTCGATAGTTCAAGGTCTATCTATCCAGCGCACTTTTGGTATAGTTTAGATGAGTTTTTCATGTTCAGAGTGCAAGTGTTTAAATGTCATATTAGTCTATCGTTTTAGATATCATTCTGAATAATATTCTTCGTTATTTAATTATTTGAATATAAGATATTTTTTAATTTTATATCTTACTAGCTGACCCGGCGAACTTCGTACCGCCATATTTTCTCAATTCCTGAATCTTCCTAATCACCTGATTAGGAAAATTCTAGAACCCGATCTCAGCGCCGCGTATCGGTTCCAATTGTGAATCTAAACCATCCGGGAACCCACTCAAACACACAAAAACAAAATCACCAAAATCGGTCCAGGTGATTAGGAGGATTCTACAACCCGATCTCAGCGCCGCGTACCGGTTCCAATTGTGAATCTAAACCATCCGGGGACCCATTCAAATACACAAAACAAATATCATCAAAATCGGTAAAGTCATTCTCAAGTTATGCTCGTACATACATTTCTATGATTCATTTTTATATATAAGATTATCAAACACCTTTAACGCCCCTGCTACACCTGAGTTAATGTTAGTGTTAGTGACTGTGTCCCGATGCGATTTCCTTACAACATCAAAAATAACGCCGTTAATAATTAGCTACATAAGTGCATTTACGTGCGATATCTGTCAATGTTCAAATTCAGTAAAAATGTCGCATCTCAAATAATGCATTACCCTTGCCTACATCTGTGTGACACATTCATTAACACTAATATCATCTCAGGTGTAGCAGAGACATAACAATTATACTAGACTCTATCTCACGAAAGAAGTCCCGCAGACGTAGCGCTACAGTCGTGCAACCTAATGGTAAAAAGATAAAATAATTATAGAAAGATTCCAATTTAATAGTATTAGTAAATAAGATAATAATATATTGCAACATTTACACTAAAACCCTTGATTAAAAGAACATAAAAATATGGCTGGCCTGATCTGTTGTAATCACTTCCATTTTTTGTCACGGGTCTCGTTTCGTGAGACGCACTCTATCACGATCTTGAAATTACTTTCCACCGGCCAACTAAACGAAACGAGCCTATCTAAGGGCTTCCAAATTTAAAATAAGAAATAAAAAAGGAGTCAATAAACTTACGGCATGGCTAAAAAGGCTACATAGAGGTCTTGCCCGATTACTTTCTCGAGGTGAAAGCAGTTATTTCGTCATTACGGTCGCATCGAGCCCGCGATCCGTCACTTGTCGTCATTATCTAAAGTCGATTGTTTGGATGATAAATAAGTAGGTTTAATGTGATAAAAGATTGTATTATGCAATACATACATAATAGGTCAATTTTTAACGAGTTTTGGCGGCAACTGGGTGATGTTTCCTGTGCTGTGATTCTATTTTCGAAAATCATATAGTATCTGTAGTCCATTTAGGCACTGACAAGCCAACAGCTGTTTGAAAGACGAAAGAAAGATTTATTTAGAACGTCGATAAAAAATTATATAGCGCGAGAAAATACACATAAAATATACAATGTTAAATGTACTTAATTTTATATATAAATTCTTCTATAATATAAAATTCTAATAGTGTCGTGTCTGTACATTGAAGCTATTTAAAAAAACAACAACTAGAATACACTATATAAACAATGGAGAATTTTTAGATTTCTTGTCCGTTTGTCTATTTGTCTGTTTGTTCGGGATTCATATAATTATTACGGGCCGATTTCGATGCGGTTTTCACTGATCGATAGCAAATTCTTAGCCTTAAAATCTGTGCTATTTTTTATTCCGAGATCCCGCGGGAATTTTCTGGGAATTATTTAAAATAGCTAAATTAAAAAAAATCTAATTTCAATGAGATTTTTTCACTGATCGATAGCAAATTTTATGTGCTAAAATGTGTGATTTAGTGCCGAGAATCCCACGGGAATTTTCTCGGGGTGGTTTGTAAATGCTGCAGTACTTTGTGTCCGGGTAAATCCTGTTGGAGTTTCAAATCAAGCGTGTAGGAAGTCATGGGCATATTCTAGTAATATATAAAATGATTATGTTTGTGTGTATGTCATTGAATTCCTCCTAAACCCCTGGACTGAACTTGATAAAAAAAATTGTGTGTTCGATTGGGTCCCAGCATGGATTAGATTCACAATTGGACGTGGTAGGTGGCGCTACAACCGGGTGAAAAAATTTATTTTTTTAGGGCAGGACAAAGTCTGTCGGGCCCACTGGTATACATACATATAAGAAAAATCAGAAGAAATTCTATATTGGTCCTAGCTCGGCATATTGTTTAAATTGTTCATTTTCACTGACCGTAAAAAGTCCAAGATCCTATTAAAGTCAGAAGACATTCAGTAAGTTAAAATGATGCTTATGGGAAATTTCACAAAGAGGAAAATAATAAAAATAAAACACAATATGCAATAAAGAAATTATAAGCATCCGGCATACAATTATCATTAAGTCAAATTGGGCGAAAGTTTATAATGTTTTGCATTTCTTTTTAAATGTTGTAAAAGACCTTTATATTAAAAGTTTTAGTTCACTCCATAAAAGAGAGCAGCGTATAAACTTAAACGTCAGAAATGTAAATAAGGTGAGATATAAATGAAGAAATAATAAAAATAAATATCATTTATTCATAGCCACAATGCATAACAATGGAAAAAATAAATAAATTTTGTGCAGTCCGTCAGCTACTAAAGTCCCGAACTAGGATTCAATTTGTAAATTACAGTTGACTTTGGCAACTTTCGGTTGCAGCAGAATACAAAATACAATAAAGGCTAAAGTCAAAAATTGCAAATTTTTGAAATTAGATTAAAATGAGATTACTGTAGTAATGGGGTTCATATGAAAACATTTTACTCTTCAATAAAATTAATTTAAAATTAGGTTAACTATATAACTATGGTTAAAAGTTTTAGTGGTATATCTAATCTATATCGTCGGTTTACTGCAAGAACTCATTAACTGACATACATATAATATGGTCGTTAATGAGTTTTTGGAGTAAGCCGACGATATATCGAAACGCATGACAGACAGAGAGAAGAAAGAAGAGTTTTACTGGACGAAAATTAATTACACCGGCCCACAAAAAAGTGTGTACTTTTGACCGGACTGATATATTCTTATGTATTTCGATGCGTTGAATCTGTGGCCAGTTTGGTCTATAGACTCTCAGAATTTTCAGAGTGTATGGACCATAAGACCGAATCTTTTTTAAAATTTATTTATTGCATGAATTCAGCAGACAGACAGACGGCCCTGTAACCCTGACGGAGACTGTAACCTGGTCACTAATGTCGGGACACAACTCAAGGTTGTTATGGCGACATACTTTAGACCAGGGGTGGTAGCCATCCAGTCAGGCAAATGCCCTACCACATGACTGTGGGTTGTTTTATCGCCTCTTGAAATTGTGTTCTTTCTCCATTCCTGCATGTATAATCTGTGGTCAGTTTGTTCTATACACCCTCAAAATTTTGAGGATGTCTGATCCAAACTGACCCTAGATTCAGATTCAGCTCAACAAAATACATAATACAGAATATGTGGGTCTGCTCAAAAATACAGACCACTTTTGTGGGCCAGTGATATATCATTCCTAATTCTTTTTTCAAGATTATAAAGTAAGTAGTAACAAACTAAAAATACAATTGAAATAACAGTGAATGAAATTTTATTGAGGCCTTAACAAGAGTATAAGGTATCTATTAAATCATCAAATCAGTTATGTATGAGAATGACAAAAGGATGACACTTTTTCTCAACAAAACCAATATTTCTACTCTAATTTTTCTGTTAATTGATGAGCGATAAATTTTTATGCTTTTACTGGCCTCTTTATTCATTTAAATCGATTAACTCATTGATCTGTTAACCTTGAAGATAATGATTAACACTGACCGTGAGAAGGAACCCATGGGACGTTTGATTAATGTTCCATGGTCTTATAAGTATGTGGAAGACCGTGTGATAAAGAGTACGAAATATATGCTTCGATGGCACGTGAAGTTAGCTAGCGGAGGCTTACTGCTAGTTGTTTCCCAAGTACAGGTGGGCTATAACATTCGAGGAATTAATTTTTTTTAGACATGGTAGACAGATGATACCACGCTCTCACAGAATATCGGCGTGACGCAGTTAGCCTTGAGCTAGTCGTGTTTCGTGCGATGAGACTTTCGATAGTCCTCCCCCTCTCTATCCCATTCCCCCTAATTCATTCCTCGTGTCTAATCCCTCTGGGTCATCGCCTTTATCCCATGCCTCCTTTTTATTTGATGACGCAGGGGGAATAGATATCTTTTCTTGGGACACCGTCTTCGGGCCTCGGGGGAAGACTCGCCGAGGGATATGTGGGACTCTTGATCGGCCGTATTGTCATTGCCACCGAGCAAAGGACAGGGGGATGCTCGGCCGACAAACTACCCACTAAACCTAACCTGAGCCCCTAGCTCACACGCTTTTACGAGGCGCCACAGGAACTAGACCAATACGTACTGCATCTGTGACGCCCCAACGCTTGTCGACGAACCCAGGGTGTCCTGTGGGGAAGGACACCCCCTATCTCATCTTCTCTATACCATACAAAAGGCTGGCAACGCGTTTGTTTCGCTCCTGGTGTTGCAAATGTCTATAAGCGACTATAAACACTTTCCATTAGATGGGCCGTCTGCTTATTTTCCAGATTCGTAGTAAAAAATATATTAAATTATAAGTCTTGCGCAGAAGGTTTGCCGATGATAACCCCTCCCGCTTCCTACAACCGCGACCCGCGGTCATCTAGTTCTTAGTACTACTTAGACAAGCCCCGGTCCCAGTCGCAGGAGGGGTAATCATCGGCAAACCTTCTGCGCACGATTTATATAGTCTCAGTGGGGAAGTCCGTCAATGGGGGAACTTCATACACCATTCGTTATTTCCATGTTTGAATAGCAACAACGACGAAAAATCAGTTAGCAAAGCTAAGACACAATTTAATTCTATATTCAAATTGTAATTGACGCTAAATTACGTTTATAGAAGGTAAAAAACGGGAGGTATACGAACTTACCCCACTGACAGACCCCACCTTGACTATATATTAAAGCACAAATATTATCGCAATAAAGTTATGTTTTTCAATAAAATAGTAAGAAATTTATGTTTGAAACATAACATTATCTTAATATGCGTCAGACCTTAAGTGATTTTCTCAGTAATTTAATACCAATAGCATGTGTTTAGTGGAATGAAAATAACATATTCACGATCCTAAAACATAAGTATTCATCATTAGAAAGTAAGAGATACGCAACAAAAGTGATAATAGTTGTTGCGAAGATGCTAAGGGCCAGATCCTAAGAGAAAGTGGCCGCGTTAGAAGTTGCTCCACCACTATATCATATTACAACACTCGATGTATCTTATGTATATATTAGCAGCATATGTATTGCTTATAATATCAGCATAAATCGCCCTAGTGCTGAACTTAGGCTTCTCATACTCGCCACGCTTTTCTAATGCTGGGACTTCATTTGCGTTAGTGTTAAAGATTTAGGCCATTTCACGCAGATTGTTAATGACGTTAAATATTGACAGATAATTAGTGGCAGTTGCTTCTTTTAAAAATGAAACTCTATATAGACTGCACTGTATGATTACTATGAAACTATTTACAATTAAATTATACATAGAAGAAGTACGTAATGGTGCTATTACGAATAAGTACGAGAGAGTCGAGTAAGAGTGGTGAGAGTTAATGCCTTAATCTTTTTCCGACCTCTAAGGCCGCTGATATAACCCACGTTCCGTGCGTCGCCTAGCTGCTAATTGTGCGAGCTATGAGCGTTGGCGGTATGCGGGGCGCCGAGAGTAGGTGTGCTCCGGCGGGCAGGTCAGGGGGGTGCTCTCTGTGCGCAACATAAGGTATATATATATATACACTAATGCGGCTATGAGTTAAGGACGTAATTTTTAACGCTTTGAATAAGAGGCATCCGGCCACAGCCTAAATCTTTAACACTAACGCAAATGAAGCCCCAGCAGTAGGTGGATTGGTAGGTTATGAATTCAATTATCTCGATACGCAGGTCTTATTACGATGTTTTCTTTAACTGTCAGCACGTGGTAATTGTAACAATAGGCACATCAGAAAACTGTGTGGTAAGTGCTTCTCAGCCAAGAATTGAATTCGCTTAATTTCAAACGCGAGGTAAGATGAAAGCGTGTTATAAATAGATGGCGTTAATGACGAGTAAAAAAGTAGTTCCGACACGCTCTTACGCCCTACGTGACTAGATGGCATTGACGTTTCCCTTATTTACAACATATTTTTTGATCAAATCAGTCAAAAAGTTTTCAAACAAAAAGAAACTTGCTTATGACATATTTTGCTATAAATTCTCATAATGGATAAAAATGTAAAAATAGATCAAAACATATAATTAATTTAAGAGATTGTCTGAAGGATGACATGATGATTAAAGTTTGTGGTGTGACAAGTCACGTATGCCAGGATAGAGGAGTATGGAATTAAAACACATACTGTGCAGTCCCCAAATAGTTGGGATAAGGTGAAAGAAAAGAAAGTTGCCATTAACTCTAAAATCATTTTCATATAAAAGAGCGAGCGCTAAAATACCATACTATAATATCTTGAAAGTAAAGTAAAAGTTTAGTTTTAATTTAGTTAAACCACCAAATATTATTTGAATTTTCTTTTAAAGTCTCCTTGGACACCAGGTTGTCTGGAAGAGATCGCTATAAGCGATAAGGCCGCCAATTATTCTAATGCAAATGTATCTATATTAATTGTCTAGGTTTAAATTATGGTGAACATAAATAGTTTTCATTCATTCATCTTGATTAAAATAATTATTATAATATTAATAGTATAATAATAGTATTAAAAAATATGTTTTTTTTTAAAATAAAGATGCAGATATTTATATATCCTATTTTGATAAAAATTGTAGAAGTCAAATAGTTTAATTTTTTTCTTAATTTTAATAATTGTTTAAATAATAAATAATTATTACTCTATTTAACTCTTTTATTTTATAATGTTATAATTTACTATTCTCGTATAAAATTTAGGGGCTTTGGTGTTTTGTAAGATGATAAAAATTGACTTGACTATAAACTATTATTCTTGAGACTGCTTCGTTTTTGCGAAAATGGCTATGGGATTTTAAAAAGTGGTTTGACGGCATACTTTAGAAATTATATATTTACGGTGAGTTAATATTTATTTTATTGCTTTTTGAACGCTCGTTAGTTAGAAAGTTGTAGACTTAGTAATTGCGGATTTGGAATTTTAAAGGGCTTATGTAATACATATTAAAATTATTTCGTAAGTAATTTTGTCGAGCTTAATTTGTTATGGAAATACTAAGGAAATATAATCACAGATTTGTATACTAAACATAAAATGATTAATTATTACCTGTTACTTCGTTTGCGACAAGACTTTATATTCGTATCTTCTAAGCCCTGCAATATTTGGAAATGAAACCTATACATAAATTTAAATTAAAACTCCTGTTTGACTCCCTAAAATGTTCTTTAGAATAAGTGGATCTTTATGGAGCCCATTTTAGGGCACATATTCAGACATATTGATAGACGAAAATTGTAAAAACTGTCTTTTCATATACATATATGGGCCTATTGCAGATAGATTTCTTTTAAATTCTGGCATATTTATAAATTAGAAGCAATAAATACATCAGTTTTAATGGTATAGAAGAAAATATATTTTATATAATTAGTATTATATTGCATATAACTACATATTTATTATGTTTAAATAGTTTTTATATTATGTATAAAGTATTAGTTGTATTTTTATATATTTTTATCACTATATCTTGTATATGTATATAACTTATGTGTATATTATTTATTATTAAAATGTAAGTAATCGTACAATAATTATGTATACCACCATCGCCGCTCCTAATCAGCAATATTCCTGCCACGGGTTGTCTGGAAGAGATCGCTTTTTAGCGATAAGACCGCCCTTTGTACACAATTAGAATAATACTAGTTCGTAAGTTTTCTGTAATGGTGTACAATCAAGAGTTATCTATCTATCTATATTACAGTTTTATATGATTAAAAAGTCGTGGTAGCGTAGGCGCATGCATCACAAACTCAAAGGACGCGGGTTCGATCCAGGCCGGAACGCATGTGCCACGTAGGCAGTTTTCTGGCCTAATGTGCATACTTTTACAATTACCACGTGCTAACAACGGCGAAGGAGAATATCGTGACGAAACCAGTACGTCGAGATAACCGATGTGTCAAACCTGCCAAGCCGCCTTGGACAAGCGTGGGGGTATACTGTCCGTTCTCCTATAACCGGAGGCCCAAACCCAGCAGTAGTACATTTGTGGGCTGTTATTCATTTATTCATATGATAAAAAATAAACTTAAATTCCCTTCCCCAAAATACAATTTACCTTTTTAGCAAATTCTATTTATACCTTGTTTTTGCTTACAAGATAATTGTTTTGCATACAATTTTAGTTAAATTGTGCCTTTAGATGATTAATACAAAACATTTTCTACTGTAATATCTAACTTTAGATGCGGCTTAAGTTGTGTAAGACATTGAAACATCATTAATTATTATTTAACTGCAATTCGTTGGAAAAATCATATTTGTAATTTACAGAAAAGATCTGCTGAGGAAAAACAATGTATAGATCCGTTCAGCAGTTTGTCGTAAAAAGATAACAGAATTTTACATTTATATAATTATCACTCAGCGCCACCTACCGGTTCCAATTGTGAATCTAAACCATCCGGGGACCCATTCAAACACACAAAACAAATATCATCAAAATCGGTCCGGCCGTTTAGGAGGAGTTCACTGTCAACACACGTACAGAAGAATTATATATATATACATTAGAAAAAACCTAATTTAAACAATGTGTTAACGGATTGTTATCTGATGTATAAGCTATCTTACAGCAGCGATCCTCAAAATGTTTTCAGTGGTTTTTCAGTCGAAGCGTACCAAAGATGGATGGATTACAACATGGATATAGTAATACATAACACCTAGTGTAACAAAATAGTTTCCAACCAAATTTTCATTACCTTGTACATTTTAAATGCGTATACCGAGACTAATAAAATCTTCCTGTTTCACTTGTTACCTTCTACCACCTTCCTGTCTGTACAGATTTGTATTTTAAGTGAAAGTAAAGCTATTAAGTTTCCGCTCAAGAACTTTAATAATACATTTAATGGTCTTGTTTTTAAGGCTAAACTTAACAGTCAATTTGCACACAAAATATTATTAGCTCAAAATTTAAAACTAATATTTGTAATACTTAGCGTTTTAGATACAATTAATATAGGGAACTATTTTATAATGGTATAATCTAGTATTATATATATAAAATACAAGTACGGCCGCATCTCCTATACGAGAAAATACGAATAGCTTTTTGGGAACGTTGCCAACTGACGGCGGATTCATATATGTAATTTTTGTTGTTATATATTTTTTCAATTTTAATTTCTACATATAGTACACTTTTAGTGTTTAATTTCATTTTAATTTGTACATATTTTTTTATTTTTAGTGATATATTATTAGTTTCCATACACATCTTAAATTATACAATTTAATATTATAAAATATGTGTGTGCAGTTCATTTGCACCAGAAGTGAAACAAAGTGTGACATGGGGTGGGAGGGATTCTAAATTTCGCGACATTCAATGAGTTGAAATTCAAACCCTAAAGAGGTGAAAGGAGGGATGAAAGTTTGTATGAAAATCGCTATTTTCAAAGTAAGAAGCAAGAAATTTTATCTAATCGTTTCTAGTTAGAAATAAATGTATATCAATGTTTTTGGAACCCCTAAGACTAGTTATTTCTAGACTATGCTATTTCTAATCTACGCGAGCAAAGCCACAGGCACCAGCTAAACTTAATATGCAATCACCGACAATAGCGCACTATACTGTTTCCAAGCGTTTATTTTACTTTTGACGTTTGCACGTCTATCGAGTTACATATTCTTGACAGTAAAAAACTCATGAAACAAATTACATAATTGTCGTACTTTATTGTTGCGGGTGACGTAATTGTGATGTTATGTTGGTCACGGAACGCACAGACTATTAAACCATCGACACTATACGTAAATAAATCGAAAGTAATCGATTTGAAAATAAAAAATGTTCTACTTTAAAGAAAAATAATACCGCAATTATCATAAGTGCCGTTTTATTAGAATGTTTAATATAATTATGTAAAATATGTTCATTAAATGTATATATATATTTATTACATAGTAATAGTATATTTATTACACGATATAGTATTTTAGTAAAAATATATAGATGAGTTAAACTGATTAAAACTCCCACCTTTCAAGTACGTCCGCTACCGCCGGTTCTGCTGCATCCGAACAGGAGGCCCTCAAGCGCTGCAAGTCCGCCGTCATCGGAAATAGTTACACATTTGCGGGGTTTGGGGTGGAAACTCTGGGTCCCTGGGGTCCTAACGCTCTAAAACTTTATCGAGATGTCGCCGAAAGCTTAGTAGACCTCTCACGCGACCAAAAGGCTGGAGTCTATTTTACTCAAAGGGTAAGCATTGCGTTACCATTGGTAACGTGGTAACGCCGCCAGCCTTTTGGGAACGTTCCTGGTAGGTGACAGTGGTTTGGGACCAATATTTTATCTATAATTATGCCCTCTTTATTTAGTTCTAGTATTTAATTTTAGGTTTCTTTTTTATAGTTTAGTTTTATTTTTAAATAATTTTAGAATATAGAATAGAAAACACTTTATTTTTCACCAAATAAACAATTACAGAAAGAATAATTACAATAATTTAACGGCAAAACAAAAAGCGGCCTTATCGCTTTAAGGCTTAAAGCGATCTCTTCCAGGCAACCTGACTGAGAGGATACTTTTAACAACTTATGTCTAGGTATAATTAAATTAAAAAGAACTGAAAATAAAAAAGGAAGAACAGCACAATGTGGAAAGTAAACAGCTAAGTTAAGAAGAATAGAAAAATATATATTTTATTATAAACTAAGGTAATTCGTTTTTGACAGATTTTTTAAATATATGATTTAGCTTTTCTGACATCTACGGGTGAAGAGTTCCAAAGGCAAACAGCCTGCACAGCAAAGGAATTGGAATATATTGTTAACTAAAATTAAAACTTATTTATAAATTTAGTCAATTTTTATAACAAATCGGGTCGGTAACGCATTAGGACATTACTAATTGTTCCGTCATCGAGCTGTCAAAAGTAAAATAAATGCTTGGAAAGACTATAAGAACAACAATACTCTCGAAAATCACTTTTCAAGCCTATATTTTTAAAATCTCGAACTCTATTGATGCACAATGCCATGTGCATCCTGGAATCGTTCAAATGTATCTTCAACATGATGTTGTTAAACAAAACTTTCATTTTCGAATTCAATTGCTTGTAACAGTGAATTAAAGTCAGACGGTATGTTACGCGAGATGAGATCACCGAGCGCTAGTATTGCCAGGTCAGAATCCTAAGAATACAGTGTCACAGATGATTAAGACAAAATTTAGTTTAGTTATTTAAACTTTACTGTAATTTGATCGGTAATTTAGTTTAGTGAGTAAAGTCGTTTACATTATTTATGTCAATATTTTAAATATCGTTATTTTTATTAATCTTATTACAAAATGTTATCACTCTTATTAATTTATAAGAGTGATCCGAATCCTATGTTCATTATGCTGTTAATTGTCGCGAGAATCGAATTAAAATGCCGTTAGAGTTACTATAGAGTTTATTAGAACTATACAAACACGTATAACACAGGTACAAATATAACCGAACACAACAAGTCCAAACGTAATGCAGAAGGTCGTAACTTAATAAAACGTGCAAAGTCCGTCACTTATTAGATTCCCGATTGTAGTACACACGTCTCGCTTCGCTCGTGGTTCTCGCTCGACTGACTACTCCCTCAATCGGGCCATTGCTTTATACTGCACAAATGAAATATGTCCGCCCGGCAACGTGGACCGAATTTCCTAGAATCGTAATCCGCACACCTGGCTAATTATGCCTGCAAGTGGCCACAAACGAGTACAATAGGCTTATAGGCTCCACAATAACCAATACATAAGTGAACAAAAGAAGACAATCATAAAAGGATTACAATTAGTTCAAATGCTGACGGGTAATAAAATGTGTTTTTATAGATATGCAGGTGGATTTTGTTTTCGTCGGAAGTTAAGTTGTAATAATACATACAAATATGACCACTACGAATTCGTACTAAGATGACTTACAATAATTATCTTCTGAGGGTCTAGAATCAGCCCTAGAGTGGCATGTGTATATTATCTATAAAACAAGGGTAATTTGCTTAGCTTGGAGATTACAATGTGTGTGATATCTGTAGATTATTTAAAACAGAAATATGTAGTTAAATTAGCATTTTTTATAATCAACTCATTAAGGGCCGATTTTTTAATGACCAAATAAAAGTTATTCATAGGATAAAATACAATATCAACAAATTAAACATTACAGTTGCGCAAATAAAACAGTTGAATTGTTAAACTTGTAAATTCAGTCAGGTTAATGTATTCAATGCTTGTATGTATATGTTAATGTATGTATGTGTATATGTATCTATGTGTGTATATACATATTTTATATGATTATATACTTATCTATTACATTATTATTATCATACTTACTTATCATATTATTGTATATTATATTATATATAGGTATATTATCATTAGTATAATCTTAGCTGCATGCTAACAAATTATTGTGAATAAGATCCTTGTCCATCCAGAGGTTGCCTGGAAGAGATTGCTTTAAGCAATAAGGCCGCCCATTGTACTACTACCTTCTAATTTTAAGATATGTAAATGGTGTACAAGTGTTGTTGTTGTTGCTTAAATTTTATGTAATGATTAAAAAATCGGCCCTAAATTACACAATTAATAATAAATTGTTCACTATCAATAAATCCCATTTTAACTTTATTCTTCCATGTACGATGATAATATTATTTAATTATTTAGATATTATTTTAATAACACCAAACCTATATTATCGCACGCTTAATTACGTTTAGTGGATAACACTTACTTTTTTGACATGAGGAATGGTAACAGGCTTTGTGTGTAGTAGTGTTGATTTTAGTACGATTTCAGGATTTTTGCGTATTTGTGTACACTATATTTTTTGCTTAAAAATATACCTAGTGTTTCTATACACTGTATTTATTAATACAGTGTCCAGTAGAGTGAAAATAAAAGTGAAAACACGGCAGATCTACAGTAATTACATCTGGCAATACTGCGGAGTGCGTCGCGTCGGTGCATATATTCTGCGCTTACATCACTAAATTTTTATCTGCAGCAAAGGAATGTCATTCCTTTGACATACCACTAAGCAAATAATATATAACTTATAGCTATAATCCAATGTTAACCATCTTAGTCCTGATATTCATATCTTATTCATTTTCCAAGTAATTCAATTGCTATTTAAAGATCGTCTACCTTCAATTTACGACGTGGTAGAGCCATGCGGGTATCATATCTTGATTATAGCGCTTAGTGCCAGCTCTATCTGTGTGATACCACGCTCTCAGAATATCGGCGTAAAATGGTTAGTCCGTCTGTCTTTTTGCCAGATTCGCAATAAAAAATATTCAAATAATTCCAATTTTGGACCAATTTGTCGGTAATGAATAATAATAAAAACAAATAGTATGCCCATCAATACAGTATTGGCAAACGGAACTGAACACGCACCATTTACGAGGAAAGCAAACCGTTGACCCACTTACGTTATTACTGTTTATTAACCGCTGATCCATCGGGGTCATTCACTTCAAAGGATTGACACTTGTTATTAACTTTAACTTAATGATAAGCTGTATACATATATTGTGCAGTGCAGGTCGTCAAACTTTAGAATGCGCTGCCTCTTATTATGAAAGATACCAATAGATTACCTTCATTTAAGAACTTATTCAGAAAACACTACTGTTCCTTAAATAATCATGCCTAATTGATATACAATTAAATAATTACAATATAATTTATTAGTGTATATCTACTTTATAAAGTGGTTTCAGTATGTGTATTTAATTTTTAGTCTTATCTACCCTACACTCTCTACACCACTTATGCAGATTAGTTAAATTTATTATTAAGTAAGGTTGCCTGGAAGAGCATTTCTTTAAGCTGCCTAATGTTTTTTACGAAGACAGTATTTTAATTTTTGTGATTGTTATTTTGCTGAGTAATAGTTATCTATCTATATGTATATTTAAAATTACTAAATAACTAGCAGAAAGTCTTGACAGTTGTCAGCCATTTGTTATCCACTGGTGGACATAAGCCTCGAGTTCGTGCTACATATTCCGTCCTTCTACACTCCTAATTCAGCCCTCAAATTGCGTATGTTGTACAAGTTAACAAAAAAATTGAGTAAGTGAAGTAAAGTCAGCTGTACCACCTTGATGATGATGACCTTGATGTTTTTATAAAATTTTCACTTCGTATTTCAAAAGTTAAAGGGGCATGGGTGTACAATTTTTCCGTCTTTGGGAGTTAAAATTTTACCAACTATAGACTTCACTAAAAATTCATTGAGGAATGTCGTTTTGTTTTTTAACACCTAATTAACAATACTCCACATGACCATACATGGTCATGTGGAGTATTGTTAATTATAAGTACACTGTGAAGTTTTTTCAACACTTACTTAGGTGTATGGTAGCCACCTTTACTCTTTATTTTTTGCGATTTCACTACATAATTTTGTAGTGCTAAAATTTATTAAATGTAGACCTAATAGTTTTGCGACATACAAAGGCGGACGGACGGTTATGACGAAAATAAGGGTTGGGTATTTGAACCCTAAAAAGATTATGTTAGATCTTGTTTACAATTTGCTATATTTATAATTAAGTATATTATAACATCGACAGGCTATGCATATTGCATGCCACAGTTATGCAATAATTTTAAACGTTTTGCGAAACTGGACTAGATTATGGCAATAACTGTTGCATTGCGTGAATTTCTCCGCAGAGTGCGTTTGGGATATGAATATTTATTATTGATGCAAGACGCTTAAGCTGCGTAAGTTTTAAGCGGAAATAGACGAATTATTCTTTCTGATGTAGATTGCCCAGATGTACTAAGTAAAACCAACTTTAATATTCCGGCCTTATCAATTAGCCAATAACTATCTATACCTTTTAGTTCTATCAGTTATAGGCAAAATGCCTTTTCTAGTACATGCGAGCAACTATTCAAATAATATAAATAAGCAGCATAATGTTGACCCATTTGGGATCAATATTTCGGGGGCCAAGTGGTGTCTAAGGAATGTATTTTTTAATGATCTATCTCTCTTTTCTTTCACCATATCCCAATTATTTGGGGTCGGCACAATATGTCTTTTCCTTCCACACACCTCTACTCTGACATAGATCTTCTGTCACACCACATATCTTCGTATCATCCTTCACACAATCTATCCATCTTTTTTTTGGTCTACATTTACATTTGATATAGAGATTTATCTTTCAAGATAGATGGGTACATCTATCTTGAAGTTTAACATTCTTTTGGTCACGTGACTTTCATCCGTCCTCATTATATGCCCATATCAACTTAATCTTCTTCCTCTCAATTTTTCAGTAACGGGTGCAACTTTCAAAGATCTCTTTATGTACTCATTTCTCACCTTATCCATTCTTGTAACACCACACATCCATGTCAACATTCTCATCTTAGCTGAGTGGAGACGTTTGTGGTTTATCTCTTAATGATAGTTCTATAGTGTACTGTATATCTGCGTGTTACTTAATCAAGATATTATTCACAAAAATCTGCAACTGATTATGTGATAACAATTTTAACTGTTTATTCATGTGTATTAGTATTACCTGTAGGTTTTTCATCATTAATTATTATATTTATAATTATTATTTATTCCTATTAGTCCCCCTTACCTTAAGGAATGTTTTGAATTCCTTCGCCTTCCTACTTCCACAATTTGCGCACTCATACGTATCGTAAACTCACTACACTTCATCTTTTTATGATAAATCTTTTACAGTGCAGGCTGTCAAACTTTGGAATGCGCTACCTGTTACAGTCAGAGAGGCCAAAACATCGCCTACATTTAAGAACGCACTCAGAAAACACTACTTTTTCTTAAGTAATTATGCCTAATTCTTATGCTTTAGACTATCTTATAAATATGTTTGTATATATTTAATTTATGAAATATTTAGTTTAAGTATGTTTGTTTAAGATCTACCTAATAATCTGCACTACCTACATCGCCAGATTAGTTTAAATTATTCCTTAAGTTAGGTTGCCTGGAAGAGATTGCTTTAAGCGGTAAGGTCGCCTATTGTTTCTACCATGACAATATTGTAATTGTGCATTTTTGAAATTGTATATTTAGTGAGCAATAAACTGTTATCGATGTATCATTAAATAAATAAAGTCCCAACGATTTAGAAAAGTCATCGACTCCTTTGGAGTTGCAGATGACATGCGGAAACCACTTACTATCAAGGAAACCGTATGTCATTCTGCTTGCCTACAACCATTAAAAATAGTATTTTACGCACAAGAGCAAATTACACGTCAAGTATATCCCATACATGTGTCAAAGCCATTAAAGCGCGTGAATTTCTACTGTCTGACCTTGATTTGTCAATCGAAAGTAGGTACAACCGGACACCGACCAAGTGGACACCATGTTGTGGCAATTTTAATATGCTTCCTACCTTATTCTTAACACACACGGACTATTTTCCTTTGCCGTTTAAAATTAAAATTTTATTCTTATATGTTGAGCTTTAACTTTAGATACGGGAGGATAACATTTGCTATAATTTGTCTTACATACAAGAACAACATTTAAGTGTGTATTGTGTGTATTTATCTGCTAGATTACACAGGTTATTTTATTGTACAATGATTTTTGAGTTATATAAATCAATTTGATTTTTTTTCACAATCCACTTCATAGTTTTAAATATTTATAGTTTTAACCTATTTCTCAGCAGGGTCTCTAAATTGAGTTTTGGAAATTTTACTAATTTAATGAATTTATTATGTCTGAAATCACATGACATACAGACCGACGTCATTATTAGATACATTTTTATTGTACTTAATAGTGTTATGGAAAGACACCAGTAAAACCAAAAGAGTTCTGTGATTCCTCCTATCTGATTCCTCTATTCCACCTCTCCTATTCCATGCCCCCTTTTTTTACGAGGTGTAATCTATCATGGACACCCTACCGCTTGGGGGATAATAGCAGGGTAGTGTTGGATTCCCGATGGCATGCTCGGACTTACCAACTAATACAGTTCACTGATCCAAGTCGACACCGTATGTCAGGACTTCGGGAACCAAAGACACATTTGATGGTCCTGACGGCAAAGGTTCATAGATCCCCCTTTTTTATTGAACGAGTTCAGCAGACAGGCAGATGGTCCACCTGATGGAAAGCGGTTACCATCGCCTAAGGACATTTGCAACACCAAAGGCGTTACAGATGCGCTGCTGCACTTATAAGGGAGATTGGAACCTGGCCCGTAATGACGGAACACAACTCAAGGTTGTTATGGCGGCATACTCTAGACCAGGGGTGGTAGCCATCCAGACAGGTAAATTCCCTGGCAAGTCACCTAGACCCTCATACATAGAGTGGAATGGTGACCCAACACCATTATCAATAACACAGCCCAGTGCCATCTCTATACCACTATCTGAACGATAAGTATATATATACATATATATATATATATATCGTTATGGCCGCTATCGTTCATGGCCGCTATCAGGACGGGAGGTATTGGTGACAGTTCCTTCTTCGACGACATCTTCAACTTGGCAACGCGTTGGCTTCGCCCTAGAATTGCGAGCATCTATAGGCGATTGTAACCACTTTCCATTAGATGGGCCGTCTGCCTGTTTCCCAGCTTTGCAATAAAAAAATCTATCTGTTCAGAATATCTGATAATTATAATTTCTGTCATAGCCATTTCTAGCGTGATCATTTAATTATCATCTAATTAACAATGCAGTGTCAAGATCTCAAGACAATGGCCTGTTATTTAAAGAATAAGCAAAAACTGCACCACATACTACAGTCTACTGTGAAAGAAATTCAAGGGAAAGTTCGCCATTTCCTTACGTAATACATATTTATATTATAGTTCAACAACCTGCTTGTTGTATAAGATGTAAGGTGTTTCACCGAAATCTACCAAATGGAATTTGACATGCTACTTGATAGCAAATATGTACATAAATTGTCTAAATTGCACAGCATATTATATTTGTAGCGTATATAGTGAACATAACATGTTTTTGTTGTATACGTGCTTTCAAAACAGACTGGAAAGTCATTAGTCAAAATTATTATTTTCATTCTTCTCTTTTGTTAACCCCCACGTAAAAAGAGGGGTGTTGTAAGTTTGACCGCCTTGTGTGTCTGTGTGTCTATCTGTGGCACCGTAGCTCTTTAACGAGTAAACCGATTTGGATGCGGTTTTTTTTAAATTTGAAAGCAGATATTCTAGTGATGGTTCTTAGACATGTTTTATCAAAATCGGTTCAGCTGTTTCAAGGTCATCAGCTCTTTTGTTATCTGCGGTAGAGATAAAACTTAAAATACACATGTATGCTATATAATAACTGTGCAAGATTATGGAATTCTTGGTCTGGTGCTCCAGGTTGGACATCCAGTACACTCTTGAAAAAAAAAATAGAGAGATATGTCAACCCGATGAGCTGATTCTGCAGCCAGGATATCCAGCACACTAGTACACTCTTGAATAAGTATACTTTGAAAAATGCTCACAACTGTAAACTCTGAAACTAAACTAAGTATAAAATTTTTATAATAAAAATTCATGTTATGGGGGTCGATAAAAATGAAACCACCATATTTTATATTGAATCGTCTATATTACAAATCGCCGCCCTAGGTACTTTATTATTAGAGTTATACCTTTAGACAATGTCGTGCCGTTTTGCTATACATTAAAGCTTCCCTGGTGCGTGCCGTGGGAGCGAATGCGCGCGACCACCTTACGGCTTATCAGTACAATAAAGACTACCTCTCGAGCTCCTGGACTCGGTTAAAGTCGGTTAAGGGCGGGGTGCTGCGGTGCGTCGGAGTTCGATATTGCGAGACCAAACGAACATTCCCGAGCGGACGCCGGCTGTATTTGCCTCGCCACAGTGTGTATACTTATTTGTTTTTGTTAAAATGGTATGGGCATCATCAATATCTGAGTGTTAAATCCCAGTTATGTTCGGAGGATTCACTTTGAGGGGTGAGGTCCGCTTTTCTACTTTTTGTCCACTTCGTGCGTTTTCCAACATCCTTTACTTTGAAATCAATGGTACGCATGTCATTCTCAACGACGTCAAGCCAGCACTTCTTGAGCCTACCATTTCTGCCGGGATTTGGCGCAAGCGGCATAGCTAGTGTTTATTATTTAATGCTGAACAATGATTTTGAGTCATGGTAACCCTATATCTTGTTCATACTTCAGTACATATTCTTGATGCATGCATATTTCCTTCTCTTTTGTATACTGGTATGTATGTATACCTATATATCTGTCACCGCCAATTATGGCTTACTTCACGAAGATGCCGCTATGGTGCTCGTGGATTTCGTTTGCTGTGTCAAATAAACAGACATGTACGAAATAGTGGATTTTTGGCAAGTGCATTGAGTTGCTGTACTTATAAAATGGTGGCCGCCCTAATAATGACTGAATTTGGTGAAAGTAACTGTTATTGTTTAAATGATTGATTGCGCTAGTTTCAAGATATGTGCAAGATATAATACTTCTGAAGCCAAAGGCGGACATAGTGTTTGGACATAAGTTTGGGTAAGCCTATCTAATTTGAACTTATTTATTGTTATGTGACAAATGTTTACACAACAACTGAAAGCAACAAAATTATACTATTATCTTCAGCGGTTTCGTGTGTATGGAATATCCGGCGTGTTTTTTTAACATCGGATCCGCGCACACAGCTAGATATCTGTTCCCTACGTAACTAGCCGGTTTCCGTAAATCGTGGCCGTACCAGCGTAGGCTACTCTCTCTTACAGTCTGGCTGCTTTTGAAGGTTATGATGAAGTAAATAAGATAGTGATGAAGTATAGACATGTAAAGAGAACATGAGAAGGGATAAAAATCATGTGACACATAGAATGTAATATTCGAAGATTAATGGCTATAAGAGTAAATAATTGTTAGGTACATTATTTTTAAAATATTTTATTAGTAAGAAGATAGCAACGTATTTTAATGCAAAAAAATATGCAAATTATTTCCGAATTTATTGTAAAATAATCTAACTCAATGCCTTTTCAATTAAAAAGCTAAGCTTTAAGAAACGAAATATCGAGTTGTTTTTGTAAAAATATTATTGAAATATATTTATTCAAAAACTTATTTTACTTTAAGACATGCGGACAAAAACCGCAACGACATTCCGCGCTCCGATAGACAAACACTGTCATAATTACTGAGCCGTTTTTGATATAGCTTGAAGAATATAAATTAACTTGTTTAATTGATAATATCAATTGGTATTACTTGTTTGGCCTTGCTCCGGTAAACTGTTGAAATTATTTCAAGTAATAAAATGTATATTACAGTTGGGAATTTGTAGTGTAATTCTTATGACATTTCCTAAATATTTTTAATTTTTACTAGTTTTATAAAAAATTGAATATATATAAACAGTTTTTGATAAAAATATACAAAACCTATTTTATTTATTACTCTTGTATTTTGAACACTTTTTTCCAAAGTTAAAATTTCCAATTTTTTTGTAGACATACAAGACTTAATATTTTACAATATGTGTGTATAAATTATACGGATGTTAAATTTTATACCTCTAGCATTAGTAGTTCTTCTGATAATCAGCTGTGAGCTGTGACATACAGACATGCATCGGAGTGAAACTCTAAGCGCTTGTGTACACGAGAGTGCTGACGCCGCCGCACTTTTGCTCGCATATATTATGTAACTTCATACAAATTCACAGAAACCAGCGCGGCGACATGTTGGCGATGTTGTCTACACAGGCGTCAACGGTTTACACCTTTACATATTACAACTCTAAACATCACCCCTATTTCTTTTACCTTTGTCCAATTTTTAATTCACCAGATAAGTTACCTCTCATTATAACCTAACTGATTACAAAAGTGAATCAAATTAACTATCGTATTATTATATAAACAAACAAGTACCTATAGCTTTTATTTATTTTGTGCTGTATTTTATCAATTGGGTAACTTTTATCTTGCATTGAAAAATTGGCCCTAAAGTGTAAACCATTGCGTAACATGAAACCAATATGTTATCTTCAAATAGACAATAGAAAGTCAATCGCTATCAAATTGCGATGTGTCGCTATTACATCCGTAAAGCCTCAAACAAGTTTCGCAAGTGAAAACTTAAAAGGACCGTGAAAGTGTAGGAAATGCGATTAGGACGGATTGATGGTTTCTACGTTGATTTTTTACTAGAATCACTTTTATATAAATACCGGAAAATTTCCTTTAAGTTGTGTTGGGAAAGTACTTTAGAATTTCCTAAAGATGAATGTATTTTATTATTATATAACATTAAATAATATATTATATTTTTTAATGCGTTCATAATTCGACTATTAATTTTTATTAATAAAGTTGACATTCATCAAGTATATAATTGTATTAAACTTTGACATAAAGGTGACAAAATTGTGCAACAAATTGTAATAAATAATATTCTATAATATGATATCATAATAAAAGACTATTAAATAAAAATGTATGACATTTATAAGCCATATTAGTTTTTAAGAAAATTTGTATGCCAGTAAATTGCGTAACATGTTCTCGCCTTATCATAGGACCTTGTTATCCATGTTTCATAAAAAATAAAGATTTCATTTCATTTCAATGCTGTTTACTGTCCACATTGTACAGTTCTTCCTTTTTTATTTTACTTCTTTTTAATTTAATTATAACTAGACATAAGTTGTTAAAAGTATCCTCTAATGCCCGGTTTCTGAGGTTACCAGTTATGAGTTCAATAACAATTGATTCCATAAAGTTATGTAATAGATAGACTTAGGTTAACTGTTTTAACATACAGCTAGTACCAAAACTCGCCACTAGATGGATCTATTTAAGAAGGAATATCTATTTACATCAAACAAAAACTTCAACAACAAAACGTCAATCAAAAGATATGGAATAGATAAACGCCTAATATTGGTCAGTTAAGTTAAACCTAGTTTAACTATAAGTTATTGAACCGATAGCGCTAACGAACAGATTAACTACAGTTAAAAGTACCTCAGAAACCGGGCATAAGTCAGGTTGCCTGGAAGAGATCGCTTTGTAATTGTTTATTCTGGTGATCAATAGTGTTTTATATTTTATTCTGTTTTTCAAGTATGATAACTTAGTGGCTAGGGAATCCGATTTAGATAAACCTATCAAACCTATTAATAAAATATAACGAAAGTAAAAATGAATCTAGTGATAGACTATGTAGCAGACAACTGACACCTTAGAATGAATGATGTGTATGTAAAACGTAATTTTTATTTTTATCTCGTTTTCTCTATATTCCTCAGTATATAAGTATATAGCGCAATGTAGATCGCTTATTCCTACAAATTTTTATTCATATAGAATTAATAGTTTCTTTAAAAAAAATATATTGTGCCAGATAGACACGAATATGACGATTTTATAACTGTACTGATTTTTTATCAAAATAGTTACAGAATCCTAAAATGGATGGTTTTGCACGTAGTATAGAGGGGTTAAACTAAAGACACTTTCTCATTACGAATATGACAAGTAGCAACATAAAGTGGAATTTTATGCTATGTCTTACACCTATAAGAAGCGTTTAAAGTATTACTAGACACGTGTCAACTTCATTAAGCGATTCTCCAAAAGCGGTTGGTTTATGTCCCCTGATCTGTAGTTAACACCGCTGGCTATTTCATAGAAAAAAACCTTAACAGCCTATATTTAAAATGTTGTTTTATTTTTCGGGTAAGAAACTTGTCTTCTAATCTTAAAAATCATCTCTCAGTGAGTATAAATTAAATACTATTTACATGATTTTGTGGAACAATATCCCACAAATGAGCATCTAACGGTGTTCCATTTTATACACCATGTCTTTGTGAACACCGTGATAGTGATGCGCTGTAATTTTTATACTTTTTTTATTGATAATTATGATGAGTTTTAATTGCTACTATGACACTTACGTTTTTGGGGCAATAAATTGTTACGTCATCCACATTAAAATAGAATTTCAAATATCAATCTCTACCGTACATATTATTTCTTACTAATACAGGAATATGAAAGTAACTGTGTTTATCCCTCCTTCGCGATTACGGAAATAAACTATTTTATCAAAAAAAAATGTAGTATTTTTAGATTAGTTCATTTTGATAAACTTTATTTATAAAATCTATCTGTCATAAAATTTGGTCTTGTATTTATTATAACGGCGTTGAATGTATCTATATAGGTTACTTTTTAGACCAGAGAAAGACTTTTTACGGGAATTGATGGGAACGAAGTTGTATTAATCGATTATCACGAAGTTTAGCATAATATGTATCCAATAAATACCATGACCATATTATGATAAATTATATCATAATAATCTCAAAAGGTCTTATTCATATTGAGTTAGAGTGACGTTGAACGCTTCTTTAAGGTTCTTAAGCTTTCAAACTTACTCTAACTGAATATGAATAAGACCGAAAAAATTAATTTTCTAAGAAGAAACGTAATCTTTCACCAATAACACAGCCGTTAAAACTGAGATTTGCCAATGTAATAACATTGCTGCTTATTAGCAGCATAATGGCAGCAATTTTGTCTATAAATAGTTTGAAGCGTGTACACAAACTAATAAATAGTGTCTTATAACAGAGCTGCTACATTGACTGTTTATTTCTATTTTTAAATGCCTACAATAAATAAAAATTCTATGTCGATTGAAGTAGTCCTTGTAACATTTCGTGACTGTTTATCACTTTCAACGTTTTTTGTTTGGTTGATAACAATAAAATTATTTGCTTTTATTATTAACAGCTGTTTAATACGTGTTAGTGACATAGTTGTTGTTTTGGCCGTTTTATTGAGCAATTTATCGTCAAATTTTTGAAATCAATACTTATATAATACAAATTTTCAAATGAATTTTGATTGCTCGTTGTAGGATGCATTTTCCGTTTTCATGCTTTTGTGACACAAATGTTATGTAAGAGGTAAATTTTATAAACACAAAATGTTACTTGAATACCAAAAACAGAATATATTTTGAGGGCTAAATTTTAAATGAATCTAGTATCGAATATTAAATTATTTTTTTTTAGTTTCCATGTCACATAAATCGATATATTTCCGTATTAATTAAGCACGTCACTATAACACGTAACAATGCTTTGATCGCAGGCGCCGTACCGTGGCTGCGTACGCGCATCCGAAGTTGACAGTGGCCATGATTTCCGCATAAATTGAGATTTAATTCACGGTTGACATTTACGATTTAATAATACTATACGTTTATATGTTGGCATTTTAAGTGTATTTTATTACATGCAGTCAAAATAAGCGATGTTAACAATCTTTTGCATGTTCTTTTTATATTGTACTAGCTTCTGCCCGCAACTTCGTCCTCATGGAATAGTTTAAAAAAAGTAAGTTAATAAACCCCCCGATTTTGAAACATTCTTCATTGGTGCTGCACTCCTATTGGTCTTAGGGTGATGATATATAACCTATAGCCTTCCTTGATAAATGGGCTATCTGACACTGAAAAAAATTTTCAAATCAGACCAGATCAGTTCTTGAGATTAGCGCGTTCAAGCAAACGAACAAACAAACTCTTCAGTTTTATATATTAGTATAAGAGAGTAGTACCAGGCGGTTTTGCACTTATGACTTCTAGGGGCCTAAAGAGGTCATTTTCGCAGATTCGTATGAAATGACAAGCATAAACAAAAAAAAGTGTGGAACTTTATGCTATGTCTTACAACTACCAGTATATCTAGACACGTATCAATTTCATTAAACGATTGTCCAAAGTCGACCACTTTAGACCCTCAAGTTATCCTTATTTCAGGAGCATGATCTACCTGTCCCGTTTTCCCAAGGTGGTTTGATACTTTACAGGATTTTGTAACTTTAAATTCTAACCAACTGCATTGGCTCAGCGACCTAAATAGTTTCGGGCTCCGAACTGATTCACACCACTTTGTTTTGTGCTGCACAGTATCTTGGCTTGAATCTCGGTGAGGTCACCTTGCAATCTATATTTTCAGCAATACTTAGGATGAATAATTGGTCGCCATCGACTGGTAGCACTAAATATGCTTTTTTCACACTCCGATCTTCCCCGTCCGTTCTACGTGACCAAGCCAATTGAGACGGTGAGCTTTTATCTCTCCAATTATGTTGGGCTCAGCCACGAGGTTTTCTATTTCAGAATTGTTTCGGACCCAAATTCCAACATCATCTCCTCTATTTTTTGGCCCATATTTTTTTCTGAGAACATTCCTCTTTACGACTAACAGTTGGTTCTTAGAAACTTAAAAATATACCATAAACGTATAAATAAGTATAAAATGTAATGTAACACATCTATTTTCTGATCAATAAGAACGTTAAGTCAATTAAAGGCGTTGGCAGTAGGGCGTATCAAATTTTTGGTCTTGCGACAAATAGTTGTGCTTAATAAAAACTTGAATTGACTCGTTGTATATATTCATTTGACCTTCATTATGCAAGCCTCGACTACACGAAATAAAAACAGTTTAATTAAACTTTAAGCGCTTAATTAAGGTCCGATCGAATTTATACTTCATACAAAGTCAAACTGAATTTTTTGTTAGGAATTATGCCATCATGGCCACCCTACAATATCGTGGCTAGGCCCTCTGTGTCACGCGGTCGCTCCCATGACCCTAAGCTTACTTACAACACTTTAAACTATTGATTGCTTGTACCAAAAAAAAAATAGTATAAAAATAGGACTAATAAGTGCATGTTTAAAGTGAACTTAGGAGGCCTTCCTCCTAAGAGATTACTCACACTTAGTACTAACTACTAATAGTACACACTTACTAGTCGGTACTTGACATAGAATTTCGCTACATTTCGCAACGATACAACACGTTGAGATCGTGTTTGACATTGCCAAAGATTTTTATACAAACAGCAAATCTATTGTCAATTGCCTTGTGAGGGTATGGCCTTAGATTTGGGCTTACAAAGATAAAATTTGATACATACACATATATATATATATATATATATATATATATATATATATATATATATATATATATATGTATTAGATTTATTTATTTATTCATTTATAAAATAACTCACAGGTAGGTAGATCATTTGCCTATCTGATGGCTACCACCTTTAGTCTAGAATATGCCACCGTAAAAACCTTGATTTGCGTTCAAATACCAGTGACCAGGTGATCCAGTGCCTCCTTCGAGGCCGACAGCACATAGGTATAGCAAATGTTCATAGGCGACAATAACCACTTTCCATCAGCTAGGTCATCAACCTGTCTATTGTACTCCAGCAATAAAAGAAGTACTAAGAATAAGAAGTTTTTTTTATAATGGCCTCTATGTTTTAAGTATGTTGAAAGTATTTTTATTACGTGAAAAGTATTAAATTTAGAAATTAGCAACAATTAATTAACAAACACTTATTTCAGTCTTATAATACAAGCACCAAGTTATCGACTGTCGCTGTTCGAATGTTCATATTGCAACGAATGGCGTAACAATCCTCTCAGTGCGACCGCTTGCATAATAAACATTATAGGTTGAACAGACAAGCACCCGGATTTTGTTATTAGATATGAATTCAATGGCCATTGCTTACGGCTTCAAATGCCTTCCTCAAAAACTTACAATAACCAAATCAAAATGAGAAAATAATTTTGAAACTGAATATTTGATACATTTTACAATAAATTCAATATACAGTCTACTCTTGATAATTTGACACTCGTTAATTTGAATCTCTCGATAATTTAAATAAAAATTCCGGTCCCTTGAAAAATACTCGATAAATTGAATAAAATCAATGTTAATTGGTCCCTTCGGTAATTTGAAGTTGAAGGAATATTATCTTGCTCGCAGACATGCGACAATTTGAAGTCCGGGCTTTCCTACTCTCTATAATTTGAAGCGTTTATCATGCACATACCTGTCGTTTGTTTACATACATATACAGACCTGTCAATTGTTTACATAAATGAGATATGTGTAAGTTCGCATTCCAGTCTTCTTTCAAACGTTAATGAGTCATGTTAATGTTTGATTTGTGCTAATAAAATTAATCCAAGAAAGAACAAATGTCTTTCCATAAGTTCCATAAGTAAATGCTTGTTATTTTGAATTCTTGACAATTTGAAATTTATCTCTGGTCCCTTGAGTTTCAAATTATCGAGAGTCGACTGTATTTATTTTATTTTATTAAGTGTGGATGAGTATTATTCTATCGTTTTATTTTCAAAATTTTATCATAGAAAAACAAGCTATAATTTACTTGTTATGTTTGGGCTTTACCTGCAATAATTTTATAGCTATTGACTGACCAAACGCGTCTTATTTATAGCGTTAAAAATAACGCCCTTAACGATTGGCAACATAAAATAACATTAATAAAAAAATGTTTATTTCTGTTCCAAAAAGTACATACAAGAGTTTTGGAGTTGGGACCTTTTATTAAGTATTAATATATATTTATTTGTATTTGAAGGACCCGATCTCAATTAAATTAAAAGATTAATAGCTAATTTTTATTACAATACTTAATAAATCACTTTTATCAGTTGCATGAATATCTCTGTGAATTGTGAAATAGAGAAGGATGTAAGAAGAAGAATGAATGTAGCATGGAAAGAAAGAGAGAAACGAAAGAGAGACTAAATAGGAGACAGTTGACCGGTGTGACATGCGACATACAAATGCCACTGAAATTAAAAGGTCAGATATAATAAATCTGTCATAAGACCGTTCATGTTATACGGGTCCGAATGTTGGGCCCCTAAAGTGATAGACCACAAACGTTTCCACTTAGCTGAGATGAATGTGTGGTGTAACAAGAATGGATAAGGTGAGAATTGAGTACATAAGGGAATCTTAGAAAGTTGCACCCGAGACTGAAAAATTGAGAGGAAGAAGACTAAGGTGGTATGGGCATGTAATAAGGAGGGATGAAAGTCACATGACAAAACGAGTGTTAAACTGCGGGATTGATAGGTACTGTAACGGCCAGGGGTTTCTGAGCTGATCGGGATCTTTAATAAGAGACTGGTTCAGGATATATAGCTTATATTAGCAATCAAGACACTTTTACAATCATGTTCCGCTCGTGGCCCGATACATGGTGGAGTGGCGCCGAAGCCTAAAAAATTGAGAGAAGAGGACTGTTTCGTGTGCAAGTTAAATCGAAGCTGAGCTCATCCTACCGCTTGCTTGAAAAGGACGAACGTGCAGAAGAAGCAGCGACGAGCTTCTCTAGCAGAATCTCTCGATATATCTGGTAATATTTATTTAATTATTTTAAAACATGACACAGAAATACATGGGGATGAACAGAGATTTTGGGGAATTTTTATCTGAGTTTAACATTATCGCCGCCGTAAATAAGTGGGACGATGTTAATAAGCTGATCATATTCCCAACTTACCTAGAAGGCGCCGCTTTGTCATTCTATAGAATAATATACAATGACAAACTTACTTTCACAGAATTGTATCAGGCCGCGAGCTGTACACTTTATTGTAAAAGTCTCTTCGTTGATAATATAAACTATATATTCTCTGAACCAGTCTCTTTATTCAAGATCCTGGTCAGCTCAGAAACCGCTGGCCGTTACAGAACAAAAGTAAAGGTAGGCCAAAAAAGAGATGGATGGATTGTGTGAAGGGTGGTATGATTTGTGGTGTGACAGAGGACGTATCTTAGAATAGAGGAGTATGGAAGGAAAAGACATATTGTGCCGACACCAAATAATTGAGTAAAGTTTGAAAAAAAGAAATGAGTTTCTCTGTGTGTATGAATGTGTATACATTCACAATTAATAGCAATGTCGCATCACAAATAACGCTTTAAACCCATCGCTAGATCTGCGTGAAATGGTCAATAATATTAACATTATCTCAGACGGAGCAGTAACATAATACCTATATAACCTATTTATATCACTAGATAAGGTGATCAAGGCACGGGAATGTTCTAGTATGAAGTAAATATAATATAATAACGAATATATTTACCCGTGGGAGTTATTTAAGGACAAACAAGTCTAATTACTGTTAGTTAATCTAGAAAATAAAACATATTGAGTTTAATAGTTTTACGAATACCATTCTAGGCGAGTTGTTCGAGCTGAATGTTTCTAATTGACCGATTATTATATTTGGATTAAGGTGATTCATAAACAAGTTAATATTTGGGAAATATTTCGTGTTTAATTTATGATTCAAACTGGGTTGGAAAACAAATACAGAGGATATGTTATCATATAAGAAAGTTATTAGGAATTATCAAAATCTCAGGCTTTAATTTGTTACAAAAAAAAAAACTTAATTGTAAAATATAACCACCTTTTTAACTCTTTTTTAATGAGCCTATAAACTTTGTATAGGTATCTATTATGAATAAAGTACGAATAGAAAGCCTTGTTTTGATGACTAGTTTCACTCTTCGTTAGGTGTCACTATCGATTCATCGCAATGTACAGTACATTTAGAGATAAAATTATTGAATTGAGTTAAATTTGAAATCCACTGAGTTGTTTTGGAGCCTATTCGAGAGAAATTTCAGACACACTGACAGATAAAAGCAGTATTCATTTTGGCATTTATTTTCATATTATCTACAGATATAAAATTTTATTAGTATACAAACAATAATCAAAAAAAAAAACAGCTTTGTTATTGTTAAGGGACTATAGACGGTTGTTTGTCACAAAATACAATTGGTTTAAGTGCAGTTTAACATAGGTATTTTATAATTCATAAATTAATGCTAGCGAAAGAACAACTATTACTCGTGTTGGCCTTGAAACTGTTTTAAAATCACCACTAGACTTTACAATTCAATTAATCGAAACAACTGATAAAAGCTCTTTGTTTATCTATTTTATAGGTAGATAATTCTTTATTGTACACCAACTCAAAATAAACTTAAAGTCTAAAATCCTTTATTCATAATAGTTATACGAATTTTACAAGCTCGCTAAAGAAGACTTAAAAAATTGATTTTTATAACCGCATTTAGAATGTGATTATGAATAACACATTTTTTAACTAGTCTATACATCTCCTCTAACTTTTATGAATAAGCGGGTAACACTATATCAAATTACGAACATATATTTAGTCGTGTATTTATAACACATATCTCAGCCCATAATGTCCCAGACAGATAGTTTAGATAGACGCGGGCCTCCTCTTTTTTTGAGACCGGACAGTATACCTGCAATGCTTGTCCAAGGCGGTTTGACACCTCGGGTACTTCGAGATGCAAGTTTTATCACTATATTTTCCTTCACTGTCGTCAGCATATGATGATTGTAATGGGTACCTCGGGCGGCCGCCCGGGACGCTAGGGCATAAAGAGCGCCGCGAACACTAGGATAATTTCTAAGCTATATTACTGTTAAATTTCATTAAAATCCATTTAGTAGTTTTAGCGTAGGTGAGTGACAAACATGCATACATACATCATCACAAAGGGTGCTATATGCATGACTCGCCCGGGGCGCTTATGTGTTTATAATTATATTTTATACAGGTATGTCCTTGAGGACCACGGTGCATGAAAATAGCCCGGACTTTTGGAAGGCTTGCATGGGGCCGTGGAATGGCCAACAAGTAGAGGCCCCTTTGACAATTTTAATCTAAATGTGGCGTGACACTGACTGGCGGTTATCCCTGTCTACACCATGTAATATAGCCAAGGACAAGCCCTGGTCAGTCCAGGACTATTGTAGGAAATGAGAACAAGAGTGATCAGGCTATTGGGATGAACTGTTAGTGGAACAGGGATCTGGGTCTATGAGGATTATGAACCCCTCGAACCTTGCCCGTCGCAATGTTCAAGGAACATGGATAAAATGGGCAGACGGTGACTCGCCACTTCCTGTGGCATGCAACAAACTGGCGAGGGCCAACATGGGTGAGGTTCATCGAACATACTTCCGACGTTATGCCATTTATCACTGCCACCCCTGGAGCTTGAGTCTTAGCTCTAGCGATTTCCGCTCCGCGCCTGGTGGCTAAGGCAAGCACAGAGGCGGAGGCCTTTTCTTGGCCACCCGGAGTCGGGTACGAGGTGTCGCTGCTCACCTAAGACTTCGCCACAAAGCCCCCTTGCGGGTTTATTATAATTTATTTTATTATTATTATTTAAACGGATAGAAGAGCATTCCGCTCACTGGCACAGCAAAACACCAAGAACTCCTCTTCAAAAACTGAAATGAAGGTGATACTCGCACGAACGCAATAAAATTTGTGATGTCAATGAACCTATAATTCACGGGTCGTGTATCTCTCGTAACAATGTAAACGATACTATGTACAAATATTTGCGGGATTAAATAACATATCTTTCTGTGTGCTACTAATTTAATTAACCGTGTAGCTATTACTTCAAATGATACAAATTCCGCATAACATCGGGTACCAGTGTTAGCGGGCAGGTGACCGCAGTCTGCGATAACTGTAAAATAAAACATATTTTTTTTTAATGTAAATTTTAATTGTAAAGATAAAGTATTTTGTAAGTCCTTACATCTCGTTATTTATTTTTTCACTGCATTAAAATTAAAAAGGTTTAATATGTACAATATTTAAGAATTGACAGACGTTTTCCTATATAATATAATAAGACATAGTTGTTTAAGTTAGTTTGCATACTATTTATTTTTATTTTTAATGCCCATTACACTATCAGCGTAACAAATATGTAAATTTAATTGTCATGCATACTTTATATCTTTATAACTTAAGTATGAAAGTAATAGGCGTTTCTTTGATTGATTCCGTCTGATTATTTATTGAAGGTACTAGATTATTTAAAAAAAACATTGAATTTTCTAACCACTGTTAAAGGTGTTAGCGATTGTTTTGCTATACTGGTTACATAACAGTGAAATTAACAAGGAGCAGTTATAGTTTGGCATGGATTATACCTATATTTCTACAATATTTTTTAGGCTTTTACTCAGCTATTTGGAGTTAACAAAATATGATTGCATCATATCACACAATCCTCCTCAGTGGTACTTTTTGATTAGGATCAAACGATGTCGTTTTGTTCTCCGCGTATACTGAAATCATACCCTTAGTAAATTTGGTAAACACAGTATTCGTTCGAAATTACGCAACAATACACACATATTTATATGTGCAACACTGTAGTGCAAATTATATATATATATATATATATATATATATATATATATTTAGAATAAGTTATATAAGTTAGAAGGTTAATTTTATAGAGTCCTTCACTATATGATATTCAAAATAAAAACGAAGGCTTAGAGGTCTAAGTGAGGAAGTACTTCGCCTAGTTCACTTGGACGCCGAGGTCTCGGGTTCCATTCCCATTAAGAGACTATCCGTGTAAGAACGGAGAAAGAATACCATTTTTTGCAGCCGGGCTGGCCTGTCGAAAGGTGCGACAAAACAACACACAGCTGGGTGGTAGGCTATTTGTCCGACTGGATGGCTACCATCTCTGGTCTAGAGTATGTCGCCATAAAAACCTGGAGTTGTGTTCCGGCATTAGTGGGTAGGTTCCAGTCAGTCTTTAGACAGCGGCAGCACACTGTGGTAGCACCTTTGGTGTTACTAATGTCTATAGGCGATGGTAATCGTTTTCCATCAGGCGCGCCGTCTGCCTCTCTCCTGATCTCATACAATAAAAAAAGTTAGATTTCGTAAGGGAAAATTCTGACATTTATTACGATCATGGTATCTAGCAGTAAGGATATCCGTACTAGAAACAACATAGTTTATAAAATTAGCAAGTTGATTTAGCAATGGACCGGTCATATCTGTCGCAAGGCTAATGGCCGATGGAGCAAAAGAGTGTGGAGTGTTAGCCGCGTCGTGGTAAACGTAATGTTCGACGCCCTTTAACCTAGTGGAGTGACGACCTACGCAATGTCGCGCTGGATGAGGATAACGGAGGACCAGGATATGTGGCAGAAATTGGGGAAGGCTATATCTAGCAGTCCCTGCCATTGGTTGATGACGGATGCTTAGAGTTGACCCCAAGATTCCCTTCTTTAAAAAGAGGCTACAAAAGATATTATCCGAAAAATGCTAATACGACGTTAAAAAATTGATGACCAATTCTAAATTAAATTTGACAATACATAATATATACCTTGACAATTTTTATTATTAATTAATATTTCATTTTTGACATTGTATTTCTAAGGAATAACTCTGCACTTGACATATTATCTATAATTACTCTATAATTCTAGAAAAATAAAGTAAAATTAATGTCTGTGGATTGAGTGGGTTACAATCTGTTTTTGCTAATTAGTTGATTTTCAACTTTTAATTACTATTTGCATGCCTGAAAGGGCAAAAACGTGAACCAAAATAACATATTGCAATCTAATGTATTTACTAACCATCTTTTTTAAGCAAATAAATGATTTGATTTGATTTGTATTATATATAACACAAGCTACACTTACTTAGCTTGAGGGTATAATTATGTACACGTGAATATGTTAATCTGCCGATGTAAAAAGTAAATAAAAAACAACAGAATTCAATTAACTTAAATGATTCTACTATAATTAACGAGTTTATTTATAAGATCTTTTCGAAGAACAAACACGTTTCTGACGTTGTAACGTGCAAAAAGGACAAAAGAGGTCGCAGTATAAAGATTCATCTAAAAAAGCTAAAACGTGATTTGAATTTTTAGACCTTTTTGTTGCTTAGAATATTTAAAACATGACGTTATAGTGTTTTTATACATTTGTTTCTCGATTGATATTCACATAATCGCACCGCTCGCTATCGATGGTATATTCACCCTGAATTCCTTGAATTACTATTGGACATTTGGCTAGGAGAAAGAATACTTTGGTTTTTATGTACAATAATTAATTAACATACTGGTTCACTTTATAGTATTTATTTTTTAATTAATTACAAGAATATGAGACGACTGACTCAGACTGACTGACATATAGACAAGAGAGAACAAAACATAGACCATAGTAAACTTACAAACTAGAGCCGTTATACCCTCTTGAATTGGAGTTCTCTAAGACGTATTACGTGTACAATCATCTGGAAGAAACTTCTCGTCAATGGGCTCTGGGCTGCGATGCAGATGTGTCCCCCCCCCTCCAAGTTGTGAACTATGATGTAAAAAATTCTGAAAAATGCAAGGTCAATAACAAAGAGCTATCAAAACGGTTTATGGACTCTTCCAGTGATCAGACAAGAAGAAAGAAAGAAAAAATATTTGTTTTGTTTTTAAAGCACAGAGAGACACATTGAAAAAATAATAACAAACAACAATATCACACTAAATTTATACCAAAACATTACGTCTCGCGATAGTAATAGGTGCAATTCAGCAAATGTCAGGCAGTGGATGCCTGTCGCTGGTGATCAACTGCATAAATTCTAAACATGCCGTGTCTGTACATTGAAGCTATTAAGAAAACTGGAATATAGACTATATAAACGACGGAGAACGCGATGCATTTTTTTTTAGATTTCTTGTCTGTTTGTTTGGGATTCACATAAAAACTGCTGTGCGGATTTCGATGCGGTTTTCGCTGATCGACAGCAAATTCTCAGACTTAAAATGTGCGCTACTTTTTATTCCGGGAATCTCGCGGGAATTTTCCCGGGAGCTGTTTATAGTTCGGATGCATAAAAATTAGCTTATTCCGACACAGTTTTAATTAAAACGATACCTTACATTCCTTTTTAAATGTTGTGTCCCGGGAATCCCGCGGGAATTTCAAGCCAAGCATGGACGAAGTCGCGGGCACATCTTAGTATATAATATTAAAAATAATCATTACTTACATAAACAGGATATACAAATAATACATTGAATTACTTTATGTTCATGTAATACATATCGAACAACGAATAAGTATGGCAATGCTGTGAGGTAACATAGCCAGCCTTCTGGGTACCTTACCCATGGAAAACGATGACCTAGAGTCAGTGTTCTACTTACATTCTCGTAGGATTATAGATAGGGTACAAAATAATTGAGTTTTCTTTATCGAATTAGTTTATGACGTTATAGCTAGTTATAAATATTATAAAAAAAATCTTCTAATATCCCTGCTCCACCTGGGATATCGTTAGTGTTAGTGACTGTCGCTAAATGGGTTTTATTGATATCGTTAAAAATAACGACGTTAATGATTATCTTCATTAGTGTATATTATACATTGTTATATGTGAATTTTTAACACTTTTACAATGAATAACAATGTCGCATCACAATTAACGAATTAAATCCATCGCACACCTGCCTGAAATAGTCACTAACATTATCCCAGTCCCAGTAAAATGTGCTTTTTCGAGAGTATCATAAATAACATATTATTATTGTTATTGTAATCTTACAATAACAATGATAAAATGTATTTTTTTATAAACTTGAAAAAGCACTTCCGTAATTTACGCATATACATCTCACTGAGGGAAATTTTGTTTATGTCCCCTGCTCCATCTGGAATAATGTTAGTGACCGTAAATATAAGTGTAATTCAAACAAAATAATATAAAAGTATATTTCAAACAAAATAATACAAAAGTATAATTCAAACAAAAGATTGTTAGTTAAGTTCGGCCACATCTTTGAACCACGAAAACCAGTGAACAATCAAAACAAAACATCTTCTGACAACCGGAAATTTCAAAATATTAAGTGAGAATAAAAACCCGTGGTGATATTGGGCAATCCTTTGAAAATGGTGTCGATTATGAACAGTCACGAACACGAAATCTTTACGTAAAACCACTGTGAAAGACTAATCTTGAAACATTAACACTCAGATATACTTGATAGATAAATGCATAACTATATACATATATGTGAATAACATTTTATTCACTAATATTTATAAACGTAGATCGGCAAGTTAATATGTCACATTCCCTCGGTCCACGGCCGATAGTGACGCTTGACAGTGGAAGTGATAAAAGTATCCGGGAAACAGGGACGCGTAATAGTGGGAGTGAAAAGAAGTTTGAGAGTGACAGGGATGCTTAACAGTGGGAGTGAGAAAAAGTTCGTGGAAGACTAAGACGCTTAACTGACATTCTCGCTGAGCCTCACTTCTTTTCATCCTGCTGCAATGCGTCTCCCGGGATCCACGGACCATTTATTTTTAAGTAGTAATAAGATATTCATCAGTTTCTTGTTACAGAAAGAGCTTATTCAATAAACGTATAATATAGTAAAAGTGTTTACCTGCAAGCTTATAAGGCCGTACGTGACTTGGCCACAAGCCCTGCAGTTTCTGAAGAAAGTGCTAAAACAGGCTTCTATCGTTTGAAATGTCAATGTATAAAATGAGGAACACATTTGGCAGGTGTTGGTATAAACAAAAAGTTTCTTTGTCGTGGCCTCTTTAGGCGGACGTATTTGCCAAAGTTCGGCGCTCCCGACAGGATGCCCTCGCCCGTGGCGTGGTTTATTGCCAGGCCGAGATTCAGGCGATCAGGACGCGGGAAACCGCGACCATGGTCGAAACTTGGTCGAGAGAGTTGGAAACTCCTGAGGCAGACATTGAGACGGTGGAGGCAGTGCACCCGCACCTGACGCGATGGTTCTCGCGGAAACACGGAACCCTGACCTTCAGGATGACGCAGATACTTACCGGGCATGGGTGCTTCGATAAGTATCTGAATCATATCGCGGGCTGCCTGCCTTCCCCTCAGTGTCGCCAGTGTGGCGTATTAGATACTGCGTTTCATACGCTGGTCGAGTGAGCAGCATGGGCACCGCAGAGATATGAACTCGAGACCCTCGTAGGTCCAATCGATTCGCTGGGCAGTTTGTTGCAAGCCATGCTGCATAGCGACGATCATTGGGTGGGTGCGGCCAATTTCTGCGAGGCTGTCATGTCTCAAAAGGAGGCCGAGGAACGAGAACGGGAGAGAGGTGCGCATGCGTCTCGCGGGTACCGACGTCAGTCGGGGTCCCGGAGGCGCAGATATGCGCAAAATCTTTCCCCTTAAATACCGCTGCAGCCCTCTAGCATCTAGGGAGCAGAGGATTCTTCCCCCCTGTTGACGAAGTGAGTTTGCCTGTCCCGGGGCATTCTCAAGCACTGATGCGCTAGGATCAGCGTAGGCGTAACTATGTTCTAAGTCTCACGCTCTTCCTACCACAGCGCGGGGCTCATGGGAGGGGGTAGTTTTAGTGGAGTATTGAGTTCTTCGAGTCTCAACACAAGCCGGCTATTTGTCTCTGGTGCGCCATTCGTAGTGACACCACTCGCCGTTTTGGTCTAATCCCTAGTAAAGGACCCGGTAGTGTGCGAAATGCATTTCCTCCACCTCAAAAAAAAACAAAAAGTTTCTTATATAATTAAAATTTTGGGACGAGCGCCATTCATGTAACTCAGGGTTGAAAAAGTTTGTATTAGTGTATATCTCTTTTATTTTTTGAGAGAGATAGGATAAAGAGTATGGGACAGGTTACAAAAGGATAGGAGAAATGATATAGGGCGAGGAGAAAGTGGGTAACCGGTATTCTAACTTACTGTACGAAACACGACTTAAGCTTAACCATATCATGCCGATATTCTGTGAAAGCGTGGTGGCACACCTAGCAAGCTGGCCCTAAGAGCTATAATCAAGATAATGATTCCAGAATTGGTTTACCACAGCTATACATAGTCGTGTAGGATATCGTTTTAAAAAAAACATTACTATATTCTGGAATGTCGGACTGTTTTGCGTAAAATGAGGTAAACAATAAAAAATATTATTTATAAAAAAAATACTGTACGAGTTCAGCAGACAGGCAGACGGCCCACCTGGTGGGAAGCGGTTACCATCACCTATGAACATTTAACAACACCAAAGGTGGTACAAATGACCTGCTGCTCTCTTAAGGGAGACTGGAACCACTAATGCCGGGACACAAATCAAGGTTATTATGGCGGCATACTCTAAACCAGGGGTGGTAGCCATCCAGACGGGTAAATACCCTACCACCTGGCTCTGGGTTGTTTTGTCGCCTCTTACGACAGGCCGCCCGGGCCCAGGAAATTGTATTCTTTCTCCGTTCTGCACGGGTAAAAGATAAAAGAAACTTTTCTGTTTAATTCTTCATTGTATTTCACAGGAAACGTAACGAGTGGCAACATTCGGAATTTTACCATTGCCCAACAGTGGACACGCAACATGAGAATAGGTAAAAAGTTTACGACACGGACTAGTCTATCGACGACATTCCAGGTTTTAATTAAGTCTATATTTTTTCTTCTAAAGTCGTAAAATTTGTGCCCCCCTTCTAATTTTGATCTATAAAATGGTAAATTACTTAACATTATCATTGTTAAGAAACTCAAAAAACTGTCAACAAAAATTAAGTTCGAAACATTATCTGTTGAGTATTTTTGAGATATGAACCATTCTAGAAAATGTTTGTCATTTTTACAAATTTTCATTTTGCGTGGATTGGCACGCACTTGCCAGGTTTATTATACATAAAAAAACAATTCACAGCAAAGACTAACAAACTTGACCTTTGTATCGATTCATAAGAAACCAGGAATCGTTTGCTAATAGTCAATCAGTTATTTTTATCGTAGGCTATAAATGTTAATTCGACGTTTACACGCTTGGCGACGCGCGAGAGCGATGCCAACGGCCGCTCTGCGCGGGCGCAGCGTTACCAACAATTTGATTACTTTGATTTTAGTTTAAGTTACTAGCGACCACATATTTTTAAAGATTTCAGTGTGGAAGAAGAATATTAGAAATAACTGTCTTAGTACTTTATGTACTGCCTTGATATTGGGGTTTGATTCCGGGTATGGTAGATTTCGTAAACGAACTTTCCATTATTTATCTTGTACTATGTTTTAGCGACGCAAAAGACCAGGGAATATTTATTTTATATATATATATATATATATATATATTGCTTAAATCTCGTGTCTTCCTATGTAGTATGTGGAGGGGGGATCGGGGAGCGGGGGTTAGTTCGTGCCTGTTGTCGTCCGCGCACCCCTAACCAGTCTCCGGTCTGCCTCGTGCCGTACTATATGTGTGTTTTGGTTGCCTACGAACTTCCACTTGCCGCTTCCTTTCGATTAAAAAATATCTCCTGTTTTATTTGGTAGAGTTATGGTTTGGGTGTTCAAGGATTGGGGGTTAGAGTGGTCCGTTGTATATTAGTCATAACACAAGCGTAACTTGCTTAGTTTGGGGATATACAATGTGTTTGTTTGTCTGTCGATTCTGCCGATTTATTTTCATGCACATAACGTTCGTGATAACTTATTGGTATAGTTCTGATACTCTTGTTTAAATATTTAATATATATATATCTCCCAATTAACCATATTTATTAAACTGAGGCATTATAAACTAATGCAATAAAGAAAACTTAACTTACCTACTTCTAATACTCAAAATTATATGGTAGAATACAGAGCCTAGGCTACCGTCTTTTACGTGTAAGGCTAGTTTCCTCACTGGATTGCCATACTGATCCGATGTCCGAAGAAGGCACCAGCCCTCTGATCACTTGAAGAGTTGATGAATCATTTCGATATCTCCTTGTAAAACCGACAAACTCATGTTTAAATTGTTAGCAATGAGTATAAGAATAGAACAGTGGCGTAGCTAGGGGCAGCGGCGGAGGTGGCCCGCACCGGGAGTCACCCGCTGGGGTGACACCTGACCGTGAACATCAGTTATAGTGCCACCCATAAAAAGTCGTACTAAAGTTATTTCTAACAATATGTGCATCAGTTGCTTCATGTGAGGAGTTTCAGCAAATTGAAATCAATAAAAAATTATTTGCGGTCTACAATGACTGAAACCAGCTTAAACAATCTTGGTATTTTAAAGATAGAACTCAAAATATAAATTTCGATGACGTGGTTTCGGAGTTTGCAAGTGTTAAAGTTAGAAGGAAGAAATTTAAATTTTTTATTAACTAAATTTCTTTATATTTTATATATAAAAATTATTTGTAATACTCGTATTTTAATAAATCGTAAATTATTATTACTTTTCTTTTTTATTTTAACAGTTTTGATTGTGTTTGGGAGTGTCACCTACAATATCCGCCCCGGGTGCCACCCGTGCTAGTTACGCCACTGCAATAGACTACGGGAGTCAACACTGACGCTAATCACCTGTACCACGCATAAACAATTAAAGCAGATGAGCACGCGATTGCACTGGTATGATATACTGTGTGAACGTTCAACATTGCCACATTAATATATTAATTAATATATCGTAATAATAGTTATGTAGCAATTATTTAGAACCGTAAGATAATTTTTTTATAGCTAACCTTGACTTGCATACACGAATTTATTTTAAATATCCTTATTATATGAACAGGTTTTCTTTGTATCTTTTGAGCAGCTGTATTTTGGAACGCTTGTTTCTTTTCGGGATAAAAGTATCCTATGGCCATCTCGGCATTAATTAATAATTTAATATATACCACATACTAAATTATTAATTAATGCGAAATTTTTTTTAAACAATTGTTTTTGTCTTGCTACGCAACGTGGAAATGCGGCCAGCATTTTGGGAACGCTACCAACTGACAGTGATCTGAATTATACTTTTAATGTAAATATGTTTATATGTAGTAGTTTATTTTTTTAATTTTAATAATGTAGTTAATTTAGATTTCAATTTAGTATATGTTCTATATGGCACACAATTTGCAGTGTCCTTCGATAGCTCATATGAGCCAGGCACCAGTATCAGTCACTCTCACATCTTCCAATTTGATTATTTTAAAGTTTTACAGACATCGCGGCGCGGTGGATTAATATTGAGCTTTTATTTAAATATTTTTGAGTAGAGACTTTTCAATTCGTGTGCGTGCGTAGCGAGCGAGTTTTGCAACGTCTCTTTTTGGACGGGAGCGGGTAGAGGGGGGAGATTTTGAGTACGGAACAGGAAGGAGCGAACGTATAAAATGAATGGCGCGTACACCCTTATTCATAATAATTATACGCGGTTTATAGGCTCATTAAAATATAAAATATTATAAAGTTTTATTCATAATGCGATTATTAATAATTCTTTATTGAGGACCCTGTATTATACCTTGTATGACTAATATGAATAATGTTTACATTATTGTACACACTTTCGCTAAGTGAATGAAGTGACCTAAAACTTTTGATTGTATTAATGCAATTTATATTCAATACATCGAACATAAAATTTCTATTAGGTAATTTACCTAGATTTGTGAATTTGTTTTCTACGAAAGTTATATATATGTTTGGTGGCGTGCTGATTTCAAGTAACTGAACTTTGAAAACTATGAAAATGATTGTGATGAGGTGAATGTCAATTGGTTGAGTAAAAACGTAATTCTAGTGAATCCTACATGATAAGATAATAACCACAGGCCATTTTTCTCTCGCTGTTGAAATTATTATATTTAAAAAAAATAGACTAAATCATAACATATACAGATGAAATTTTCAAGTGGTTCTTGAGGGTCAAATTCTGAACAATATGAAATATCGAAAAACACTCAAAGGAGTCTCGAGGCCAACAAAATGTTATTTTCCATCCGTGATTGTACATCTATCACCCGCTTAATAATCGAGGATTTAGGAGCTTTTCAGGTTGTTATTCTTTATACTCCTCTTTCATATTAAAATGACTTTACTAATGATTATAATTTTTTCATTGTTTCAGGTAATACTTCAAATATCAAGGCATTAGCTCTGATACGCCCTACACGGCTAGCCGCAGTCCGATCTGTTGTCCGGCTGGCATGTCTTCTTCCATGGTACTCAAGCACATAGTAATAGATTTTCTTTAACTTTAGCTGCATCGGTTTATTTTCATCCGTGCAGGACCGACGAAAAAATACAATTTCCTACGGACGGGCGTCCTGCATTAAGAGGCGACAAAACAACCACAACCAGGTGGTAGGGCATTCACCCGTCTGGAATCTGGATGCTACCACCTCTGGGTTAAAGTATGCTGCCATAACAAACTAGAGTTGTGGTTCGGCATAATGACCAGGTACCAGTCTCCACTAAGAGAGCAGCAGCGCATTTGTAGCACCTTTGGTGTTGGAAATGTCCATAGGCGATTGTAACCACTTTCCATCAGGTGGGCCGTCTGCCGGTCTGCTGAACTCATGGAATAAAAAAAATAGTACGGTCGACGGACTCGTAAGTGAAAGACTAGCCTATAAAAGGCAAAGTACACGCAATTAATAAAATGAGATGGTCAGCGTGTAGGTTGTTGATGTCGGAACATTCTCGACTTCCAAGCCAAATATCAAGGTTGTTTATCGCAATACATCGACTGTCGTAATGCGGAATATTTATAATATATTATGCTTAAAAGCATCGTGTCAAGACACAGGGCTCGAGCCAGTCTTGCATGCGTTATTACACCACACGACGATTTTTTTTTACTTTGTAAACTACTAGAGATCCCGGGAGGTGTTGCTCTACCCCGAAAAAGTAAAAATCTAGACCCGAGCGCCACCACCGGTTCCATTTGTGAATTTAAATATTCCCACTCAAACACATAAACAATTTCATCAAAATCGATAAAGTCGCTCTCAAGTTATGCGCGTACATTTCCATGATTCATTTTTATATATATAGATTTAATAATAACAGCCTATAAACATCCCACTGCTGGGCTTGAGATTACCTATTTGTATGGGAACGGACAGTATACCCACCACGCTGGTCTACGGCGTCTCAGCTGGGTTGACACACCAGTTATTTCGATATGCAGGTTACATCACGTTGTCAAAATATTTTTCTAATAATACGTTAGGTTAGGAAATTGCCCAAGTGGTGGATGCTTTTCGTCCATGATTCGAACCCGCATCACTAGAGATGTGCACAGCTCAACATAAACGTTTTAACGTGTTTTTAATATTTGTCTAGAAATTATATTTCTAGAAAGTCGTGGTAGCGTAATGGCTACCGCATGTATTCCAATCTCAAAGGGATGTGAGCGTGTTTGAATCCTGGCTGGAACGCATGCACCACTTAGGCAGTTTTCTCACCTAAAGTGCATATTGTTACAATTACCACGTGCTAACTACAGTGAAGGAAAACATCGTGATGAAGCCTGCACACCGAAATAACCGATGTGTCAAACCTGCCAAGCCACCTTGGACAAGCGTGGCGGGTACAATGTCCGTCCCCCGGGAGACCCGAGCCCAACAGTGGGACGTTCATGGACTGTTTTTTCTTATTTTTAAATATTTCTAGAAATTATATATCTAACAAATATTATCACCATAAGAAAAAGTTTATCAGTCTTTGACTGACAAGCGATAATAAGTATAGCTTTTTTGTGGCAGCTCGAAAACACACATTTCATTGTTTCGTTGAGATATTTATTAAAGACATACTTTTGTATTAAAAATTATGTCTATGATAATCAAATTATCTTAAAGCTATGGCTTAATTTTGAGTAATATTATAGATTTTTAGAAATAAAACTTCACAACAAAACACGACTCGTTTATGTTTGCAGCAAAAACTCTAGGAACTTATAAAGGAAAACATTTGTGTCTTTTTTAGTAAAGTGCATGTCATGATAAGCGATGATCTATACAAATAAATAAATTTGAAGTGTCTGTTTATAATGTTAAGCTTTTTACTAAATGTATATGAAAGTTTATAGGGTATTATATCAAAAAAACAATATTTATAATTTTTGACTGACTGTCACTTTGTTCCGGCTAATCTCTGAAACGGCTGGACAGATTTTGACGGGACTTTCACTGGCAGTTAACTGATGTTATAAGGAGTAACTTAAGCTTTTACTTTAGAAAAAAACTTGAAAAACCGTAATAATAGGCAAATTAATTTCCATGCGGGCGAAGTCGCGCGTAACAGCTAGTAGTAAGTAGTAGTATAGTTATACTACACATTAAGATTGGAAACTAGAAATCATTCCCATTTATTGTGGTTCCATGTACTTGAAGACCTATGTCATTTTTACGTACTGTATCATCTTTAAGTGCTGTATCATCTTTACGATGTGTGTCATCTTTAAATGCTGTCTCATTTTTAACTGCTGTCTCATCTTTGTATCCTGTATCATGTTTAAGTGCTTTTGCCAATTGTATATTATGTCCTTGGACCACATCTTCATTTGACTCGGGCAAGCTTGTAATCAAATACTAAACTTTACCACAAATAACATTTATAAATACCATATGAAACCGAACAATCTTTGACCCTATTTCACCTTGTGGTTTGTACACATAACATCTCTATAATTGCATACCATAGTTACGTGAACGGTGCAGCAGTGACCGATCCTTCTGAACGCTTTGTGTTATTTCGCAAAAGCACTGTGTTATATCATAAACTTCACGGTGAATAACTCTTTGACATTTAATTTTACGGCTTTTGGTTATCACTTAGAATATTTGTCTGTTATACGTTATTGATTTTTTAAATATACCAGAATATATCGAAGAAAACGTGAATACAGGAATGATAATATACTTAGATAGATAACACTTTATTGCACACCAGAACATACAATCACAAAAGCAAACCATATTTACAATATTTTCTACGCAATAAATACAACAGGTGGCCTTATGGCTTAAAGCGATCTCTTCCAGGCAACTTAAATGAAAGGAATTTCTAACTAATCTGGTGATGTAAGTGATGCGCGAAAAAGGGGAAATAGGTAAATACTTAAACTAATTCAAGAATTAAATACACACACACACATGTACATAGTAATATATACATATATATATATATATATATATATATATATATATATATATATATATATATATATATATATATATATATATGTATAACCGAATGTGCGTTTTTTTGTTTATAACGTTTTCACGCTTTAACTGACGGGCTAGCAAGCCAATAAACATACAAATATTCATTTAAAAATAATGTCAGATGCTAGGTGTTAAAATTGTACAGCTGAGATGCCAGATTTATTACTATAATAATCCGGTTTTGTAGTACTTATCTCAAGAATCAAGAAAGAAATTTGTTAGACTTGATTCACACTACGATACCGTCCACGGTTCAATCTCGTTTCGGTGTCGGTCCGATCAAATCTTGCTATTGGCCAGTTCTATATCTTACTATTCATTCATTTGGCTTACCATAAGTTGAATTTTGTCATTACTTGTATGGAGCTTATGTCAAATTTTAACCAATAGTAAGGCAAATGGACGGTCGGTAATATTCTTAAGATATAGGAACCAGCCATGTGTATATACTACTACTAGTTTGCTGTCAGTTTCTGTTGCTTCAGTCAAATATTATTTTTGACGATCCGGTACCGACGCGATATCGGATTGGAACTAAACCGATAAAATTGTAAGAATACTCTTTTTTGTTTAAGAATATTTGACCGGATCGGAAACGGACCGAAACCGGAACTAGACTGAACTGTGAACGGCACCATAGTGTGAATTGAGCCTTATTGATAGAAAATAGGGAACATAAAGTAAAATTACTGATATAATTCACAGTAAGTTTTTAAATTGCTTCCTCATATCACACCGTTGCGTAATAGCTATACATCTTGTTCCGTATGCGCCTAATGGACAGACGCTGGAATCCACTAAAGGTGGTTTTGTGTGTGGCAAATTGCTATGATTGTCGGAGAATGTTCCAGTACAGCGGATTGACCACATTTCATATCCTAGTTGCCTCTAATATTGCATTTTGCAAATGTATCCGTCCGGTTATTTATTGAATGTGTTAGTTACAGTTCATTTTGTTTCAAACATTATTCTAGAGTTTTCAAAACTTTTTCTAAAGCAAAAAATTATACACATATTTAGAAAAACATTATAAATATTAAGATTTATTGGTATTCTAGAATCTAGTTCAATTAATAGTTGGCCTAAAAGTTATTCAAATTAAAAATCAAAAAATTCTTATGGTGCTCATTGGTAACCTCTGGTGTTGCATACAATAAGTAAACGTTACTGTTGTAAATTATCCATGTAATGCAAAATATTTGTTTGCATTTAAAATTTACATATTCTCATAACTTCATACTTTCCTCATATCATTTGATCAATATCTTATAATAATTATATCTTTAAAAATCACATAACTATTACAGATAACTGAATATATAATTAAACAGTGGTGCAGGAAATTCATATAAATACCGGTCTCCTTTGGAAAGTAAGGTCGGCACTCGAGGCCGTTGCAACGCTCCTTATACTTAAGTGGGCTTTGGGAAATTACCGTGGGCGAGTACTGTGTAATTGAGGCCCGGTATATAGAAGCTTCTAGTCTTAATGAACTAAATGTGTTATAGAAAAATCTGTGGCCTACTAAAGGCCCAAAGTACCTACGTTTTCGTAAGAAATGAGATTTTACTGGCAGATTATTCAAAAATTATTATATTATATGCATTAAAAGGTGATGTTTATCCAAAGTCTTTCAAAAGATTATTATGTAATAAAAATAAATACCTGTCATACTTTTTGAATAATGTTGACATAGATACAAATTATAAACTAATACGGTAATGAAAACTTAGATATTATATTGTATTCTACCTATAATTCCTATAAGTAGAATAGTAAGCATATAACATCGAATTCAATGGGTAAGGTTCACAGAAGGTTACCTCTCTCTTTCTTTTTGTCTTCAAATAAGTTTTTTCTTTCTTTCTTTCTCTGGATCCCCATACTGATCCGTTGTCCGAGATAGGAACCAGTCCTCTGATCTCCTGAAGAGTCGAGTCGCTCTAGCTACTATATACTTTTGCTGGAGTACAGCAGACAGTCTGACGGCCCAACTGTGATGGAAAGCGGTTACCATTGCCTATGAACATTTGCAACATTAAAGGTAATACCAATGTGCTGCCGGACTCGTAGCTGGAACTGGAACCTGGACACTAATGCTGGAACACAACTTAAGATTTTTTGATGGCATACTCTAGACCAGGGGTGGTAGACATCCAGACGGGTATATACCCTACACCTGGCTGTAGGTTGTTTTGTCGCCTGTTACGGCAGGCTGCCCAGCCGCAGGAATTAGTATTCTTTCTCTGTTCCTGCACGGAAGTTAGCAAACGGCCCACTTGATGGAAAGTGGTCACCGCCGCCTTTAAACGCTTGCAACACTAAAAGCAAATAAATTTTATAACGTCCTTCTTAAACGACCCCATGACATGTGCAGAAGGAAATCCTTGGTCGGAAATTCCCTCTAACTCGTTATTACCATGGGGGTGATAGACGTGCGAGCTAGGCTTGGAAACCGGTAAAAAAGTCGAACCGGGTGCAACATAAGTATATAGGAACTTTTCTTTTTGCTTTTGTTCCCACTTTAAGCTTAATTAAATGGTTTTGGGGAAAATTTCGTTAAATAGGTTTTGTTGAATTAACCGAATTCGAACTGTTTTTGCCGCACACCGCCAAAGCGCAGCCATGCGATACAGCAAGTTTTCAGTCGCACACGACTACATGTTGAGAGAGATAAAATGATACTTCCTCTTCTCGCAGAATAAACCGGTTAATTCAGGTTTATATAAAATGATTTTTAAGGTTTACACTCCGAACGAAATAGTTGACTAAAACCGGTTATAATGGATTAAAACCGGTTATAACGGATTTAAACCGGTTATTTTTAAACCAGTGTCAAGCCTTGTGTGCAAGTACCTAGTTACGTTTCGGCGATCTTTTTCGCTCGTCTATCACCGAAGTACGCAGACTGATAGAAGCGAAGAAAGTCGTCAAGCGATAAATACGTGTAATTGCTAGTAGATCTATCACCGCTTTATTCCGGGTTCTTCTATCTCACTAGCTGATGCCCGCGACTTCATCCGCGTGGTGCGGTTTTTAACTATCCCATGGGAACTCTTCAATTTATCGCGATCAAAAGTATCCTATATGTTGACCAGGGATATAAGCTACCACCATACAAAATTTTATTTCAAGCGGTCCAGTCGCTTCGGAGATTAGCCGGTACAAACATACAAACAGATAAACAGAGAAACATAAAATTAAAAAAATCTAAATTAGTTCTATTTCACTTCTTACATCCACCTGACTTGGTTTTTAGCATTTTTTTTCATTGTACAGAAATTCGACTTCTACAGTTTTATTATATGTATAGATTATTCATTCTTTTGCTTTATCATGGCTAGAAAATTGATACCACTTACATGTGAATTTTATTTATTTATTTAATTCACAAAACAGATTAGAATCAAAATACAATACATATATGACTAAACTAAAAACTTGTGAATCCAGATCGTGATTATATATATATATATATATATATATATATATATATATATATATATATATATATATTATAATTTAGGTAATACAGGAGTAACTATAAATAATTATAAAACTAATCTTTTAAATTTGTTGAGATTGGCGTCAAATACATCTCTAGAAGATTAGATTATGCTGATATTGAAAGTGTTGAAAAGGGTTGGACAATAAAAGGAGGAATGAAGGAAGCAATGTGTTAGTAAGGTATAAAACCGGGGATTAAATGATCTGAAGGGTTTCCTCCAGTGACAGAAATATTGACAGCTACCTAGTTTTCAGGCCAGTGTATTATAACGTATTACAGAACTTAAGACCACCAAACAATACCTACTCTAAACCGCATTTAAAAACTGGTTAACATTTAAAACGCTTAAATATTTTTGCATTCGTAATTGTAGTGTAACATTCATTTGCATGTGTGTAGATCAGACATAAGTAATTATGAAAAATAGCATGAGAGTTGCACTTGACATAGATTATTATTTTTAACCGTGCAGGAACGGAGAAAGAATACAATTTCCTGCGGCCGGGCGGCCTGTCGTAAGAGGCGACAAAAGAACTCACAGCCAGGTGGTAGGGTATTTGCCCGACTGGATGGCTACCACCTCTGGTTTAGAGTACGCGGCCATAACAACCTTTAGTTGTTTTCCGGCATTAGTAATCAGGTTCCAGTCTCCCTTAAGAGAGCAGCAGCGCATTTGTATCATTTTTGGTGTTGCAAATGTTCATAGGCGATGGTAACCGTTTTCCATCAAGTGGGCCGTCTGCTTGTTTTCTGAACTCCTGCAATAAAAAATAAAAAAATATACTCACAGACGTTAATGTTTAGTTTTGAGGTTTTATGTTTCGGCGAAGAATATTCAATGATTTTGTATGAAATGCTTAGAAAGATAGAAGAAAAGTAAAGTGAGCATGTGCGCATAGGATTCGTACTTGAGAGTTTCTCTCAGAAGTACGGATATTTCCAAGCGTTTATTTTACTTTTGACGTTTGCACGTCTATCAAGTTACATATTTCTTGACAGTAAAGCCCACATCATAGATGATACACTATATATGTGCACATGAAACAAATGACATAATTGTCACACTTCATTTTTATTTTTTTGAATTTTATGGCTTGGTTTCTAGACTTTTAAGCCAAGTCTGTTTTGGATATTCGGCACTTCACAGGTTTTCCAAATGTAGTTTCTTCATTTTCTTAAGCCTATATGTAGCACAGCTGAACTGTAGGTTATCAGCTGGTGCCATTAAACGGGGTTCTTGTGATAACTCAAAAGGCCACATTCTCACAAAACACATAATTCATATTCAAAAACTATCAATATCCTACAACTATTGTTCATTTTAGAGTAATTTTAGACATTTTTAGAAAATAAAACTGCACAGCACAGCATCTCCTTTCAGTTCCCGCCAAAAACTCCTCATACTTCATTGTTGGGGGTGACGTTATAGTGATGTTCTGTGAGTCATGTAACGCACAGACTTAAACCATCAACACTATATGTAAATACATCGAATAAATCGATTTGAAAATAAAAATGTTCTATTTTTTTCTTTTCTTTATTACAAAAATGGCATATTTAATACATGTAAAATATATTTATTCAAATTTGGGTATATTTATTTCACGGTATAGTAGTTTTAGCAATCTTATATAGGTTAGTTAATTTATTAAAAATTATTCATAAATGAACCGATTTTTATAAGAAATCGAGTCTGTAACGCATTAGGACATTACTAATTTTTCCGTCATCGAGTTGTCAAAAGTAAAATAAATGCTTGGAAAGGATATAAAACTTTTATTCGGTTGAACAATATAATAACTAATAAGTTTGTAGTATTATACTACAAACTTACTCTAACTCAATATGAATAAGACCGTAAGTGTTTATCCTTTTACTTTAATCTTAAAATTAAGTTTTAAAAACTTGTTTGTTTTTTTATTGTATGACTTTAGCAGACAGGCCGACGGCCCACAGGTTGGAAAGCGGTTACCGTTCCCTATGGACATTTGTAACACCAAAGGTGCTACCAAAATGCTGCCGCTCTGTAAAGGGAGACCCGGCCACTAATGCCGGAACAAAACTCAAGGTTGTTATGGCGGCATACATTAGATCAGGGGTGGTAGCCACCCAGGCCAGGCCGCCTGGCCGTAGGGACTTGTATTTTTACTTCGTTCCTGCACGGATTGAAAATATAGATTATTAAATCAAATCTAAATTGAAGAGATAATTATTTTTTTTTAAATTAAACTTATTTACAATAATATAATACATCTATAATCTTATAAATTATGAACTAGTACAATGTTTGAGCTTCCAGAGTTCGCATTTGCATCTGACCATGGATAAATGAATCAATTTAAAATAAACTTTGCGTAGATGAATTCTTATAGTGCACTATTAATGCAGGCAACTACAGATCGGCTGAGCGCCGGGAAGCAGCGCGTAACCGGTTTTATACGAAATAGAAGTCACAATGGATTGTGTTATAATTATTTAGTAAAACGTATTGAATGTTTCGTTGATATATTTGTTCTTAGATGAATATGCGCAACCCACTTGATGCAAATAAGGCAATTATAAATTAGGATATAATGAAGGAAATATAAAGGAACGACTTCAACGGACTGCTTGTAATCTTACAATAAATAAATTATTTATTCTCAATAATCAGCGCCTATTAATTTCCACTGCGAAATCTGAAAGCTCAAACATCTGGTGACCTGAAGGAAACTTAACTTATATCGTATTCTCTTTATAATCCCTTAAGACTATAAGTGGAATACTGAGCATAGTCATCGAAGTCAATGGGTACATTTCCTAGAAGGCTGGCTATGTCACCTCGCCAGATCTCCATACTGTTCCGTTGACTAAGGTAGGAACCAGCCCTCTGACCACGCAAGGAGTCAATTCTTTAGTCATCAAATAAAACTAAAGACAAAATATACAAAATAGATAGATAACACTTTATTTGTTGCTGTCTCATTAATTTAAACCTATTTTCTCATAGACTATTTAAATATGATTGATATTTTCTATATGTCAAACTCCGTTTTTTGTCCAGTGAAAACTATTGAGAGAAATACACCTCTTAATTATGGAAGACCACAACATTATTGCTCAACAAAATAACCACACAAAACTTCAGTTACAATATTTTCAGACAAAACATTATAGGCGGCCTTATCGCTTAGAGCGATCTCTTACAGGCAACCTAACTTATAGGACATTATTAGTTAAAATCTGGCGATCTAGGTGGTGCATAAAATTAGATTTTTTTAAACACATACAATTTTTTTAATAAATAACATACACATATTTTCTACACCGCCACTGTCACGTTTTAATATTTTCCTTAGTTTAGGGAGTAGCCTGGAAGAGGTCGCCTTAAGCGATAAGTCCGCCCTTTGTGCAACATTTATTGTACCTACCTATAGTTTTTAAGAACGTAGTTTTAATTTTGGTGAACAACAAATGTTTTCATTCATTCATTCATTTTAATTTGATAAATAGTATAATCATATAACATATTATAAATAATTGCATATAGTTAAGTTAAAAGCTATTCAAGTTTCCGTACCATTCAATACTCCGGTTTGACTGTTATCTTAAATGAATGCTTATTATCATATTCATGTTTGACGCCCTCTGCTACGTAAATATTGTATTATCAGTCAAATAAAATCGAAAGTGCGTTTTAAAGTGTAAAACCAACTGACTCCGCCGTGTCTGACTGATGTATTCGAATTTAGGTTTTGAGGTCGCCGCCATGTTTAACAAAAGCGCGCCAAACCTGTTCTTAATTTAAATTTTAGTGGGATGCAAGTGGTTTCTTCTCCTGAGGCGTTGTTTAATTTATGTTTTGAGAATGCTTTATGACTCTGGTTACAAATTCTTTTGAACCAGTCATAGCAATATTTTTTTTAAATATCAGTTTTTAAACCCAGTTTCAATCAATTTATAAATCTGTAATTTATATCAAAACGGCTGTGCAATTTCAAAACCTAGCAGCTCACATGGTTTTTAAGTGTATGTTTGTATATTCGTTGTCTTGATAGGCATTTCCCGATGTATTTGTACTTGCAAAAATATGTAAAAATTAGATTTAAATATATTATCGCTTTGAAATGGCATATGGTGGAAAATCAAGATTTTTTTGTGCCGTGTTGTAAAATTTCTTGGGAACCACTTTCTAGGTGTTGAAATCAAAATGTCACATTTTACTAGATAGTTGAGGATATACCATTGGGGTTATCTGGAAGAGATCGCTTTTTAGCGATAAGACCGCCCTTTGTACACAACTAGATATAATTTTATCTCTTTAAGTTCATTTTTGTATTGGTGTATAATAAAGTGTTATCTACCTATCTATCTACCATTGTTTTCCGAAATTAAAACTACACGCTGACGGCCCCTATGATTGAACGTGCTTGTGTTTGCGAGTGGCCGAGCCCAGAAGCTCCGGTTTTGAATCCTGGGTCGATAAATCTCGTAAACAAACTTTCCGTTATTTACTATGGTTTGGGAGTTTGGGGTCGGACGTTTAGGTCCTGGTTCGTTGTATATTACCCATATATATATATATATATTACGGTCAATTTGATTAATCGGGCAGTATTAATATGGACCGATCATTGTGAATGATAACCAAGAGCGTCGGTCAATTTGATTACTATGGCCGGTCTATATTAATAATGCACAATGGCCCATGGACCACTTAAAAAATTATGGTTTGAGATAACTTGAATTTATCACTTGGACCGAGTAATATGAATAGTTCTCTACTTCTAGCCAGACAATGTGATAAATTCGGTTATCTTCCCGTAAGAATTACGTAAGTTTAATTCATTTAACCTTGCCCTTAAATTATATATTATAGCTCTATATGGCACTTTTATTTATTATGAACAGATCCCATTTTTTAAATATAGATTTAGAAGGCTCAGGCGCCTTAGCTACGTGGTTATATTTTATGACCACTCAAAATTCATTTTATATCTCAATTATTAAATAAAAGTGCCATGTAACTATAACCCAACGTCATTTAATAAACAAAAAACTACAGTTCATCTGTGTTTTATTATATTGTCCAATATAAGGTTGTCATTATTCATACTGATCGGGAAAAGTGATTAATCATGCAGTTTTATTTATGTGGTCCATTTCATACGGGCATTATGCATACAGACCGGTCATTATTCATAGTGACCGGATTTGTCAAATTGCCCGTAATATATATGAATAATTATTGCGTCTTATTATTAGTATCCAGCTTTCTGTACGTGAACGCTATCTTTGCAATTAGATCTTGTTGATACAAATGTTGTCTGGAAGAAATTGCTTTAAGCAATAAGGCCGCCCATTGTGGCTGACCTTCTAATATTTAATCTTATTGTGTATTTTTTTCTGTCATGTTGGTGTACAATAAAAAGTATTGTATTGTACGTGTAACACAAGCGTAACTTACTTAGCTTAGGGGAGGATATATGTGTTAAAATTTTTAGTAATACCTTTTAAGTTCTAGCCATAAACCTAGATATTTTTGATACTTACCTGCTTGACCAATAATCCTAGTGAGCATGTTCAATGTTCATTTCAATTAAATGCTGTGTTTAGCAATGCACTGGGTATGCTACGCTGACTTTTTGGGACATGATCTGACGAAATTATATATTTATGTGTATTTTTAAAATTTTGTGTTTGTTTAAAAAATATTTTCGCCGCCTTTTAAATTACTATTTAATGTGAAGGTTAGTGATATTATCAATCTGATGTTAGCTTTATCTGATAATGAAATATTCATTGTTTGAATGGAATGTAATACGTATTCATTTGATTTAGTAATCTTTTAGTCGTAGTTTCAACAATATACTATAGTTTTGTCAAACACTCGCTGCCCGCGGTGCCTGCCATAAATCATCGGGGCACTAGGGAGAGACACGTGCGGTGCGTCACTTATGGATTAATCATACCTTTGTATACCTTTTCATAGTATTAATATCGAGACTACACTGGTGGGTCACTACGCTTCCCATTCCTTAGGCCTGTAAGTGTGACAGAGAGAGACGTAAGCGCTGTCCTATTTCCACATTTTATTGCCCTACGGGCAGCGAATGCGTGGCACCACTATAGGATTGATATTCGCCCAGTAAAAAGTTTAGTTCCGAAAACTGCTATTCTGTATTATTAGAGGGCATCACATTGTTGTCTCATTTTGTAGCGTTTTATCATAAAAACATACATTTTAAAGATTATTAAAATTGAAAGTTTTAGTATGTTTATTTTTGACTGACTTCGTGTAAAAATGTGTCTAGAATAATTAAACTTCCAAAAGCGAAAGAAGAATGACTAGTGGCAGCATCGAATTGTGTAGAGTTTAGAAGGTTTTAGTTATGTTTTTTCGCAAGCTAATTATTCTTAGTATATTTCCAACGCCAGTGTATGTTCTCCGTTAGGAAATTGCACACACGTCTATCGAATGATACTTGAGTAACTTAGTTACTTATGGCCGGTTCCTATATCTTATCGACCGTTCGTTTGTTTTACCATCGGTTAGAATTTGACATAAGCTCTATACACGTAATGTCAAAATAAATCCGATGATAAGGTAAGTAAATGAATAGTAAGATATAGGAACCGGCCCTTAGTGACAATGACTATACATATGTAAGTATATCATTAGTCTATAACCTAAAATACTAAACGGACTACCTAATATGGAATTTTAGGCAGGAACTCATCATTCTAGATGATGAGTTTTGTTATTTTATTATTTTTTTTATTGCAGGGGTTCAGCAGACAGGCAGACGGCCCACTTGATGGAAAGCGGTTACTATCGCCTATGGACATTTGCAACACCAAAGGTGCTACAAATGCGCTGCTGCTCTCTTATGGGAGACTGGAACCTGGTCACTAATGCCGAAACACAACTTAGGGTTGTTATGGCGGCATACTCGATAGACGAGGGGTGGTAGCCATCCAATCGGGCAAATACCCTACCAACTTTGTTGTGCAGTTTTATTTTCATAAAATATGTATTATTGTAAATAACACTAGTTGTACGCCGATATTGATAGGTTTTAAGCAAGAATCGTGTGTATATGATTTTAACTGTTTAGTAAAATGTGCCTTTTTTAGCTGCAACCAGAACTCCCGCATTTGGGGTAAGTCGAAGCCCTACAATTTATATGAGAGGCTGACATTCAGGACAAACGTGGACGAAGTCACAGGCGACAACTAGTGTTATAATCAAAATCGATTTATTTCGAAATATTTATCGATCATAATGGGTGGGTCCAAAAAGTCGTTTCATTCTCTAAAGGCCTTTTGACCTTAATTTGCTGGACAACTATTCTTTAAAATTATTACGTTGATTACCAGAGACAAGTGAATCATATTTAATTTTAAATGTCACGTTATATGACAGTTTTAATTAAGCTATTAGTGTGTACTTACGGCTTTGTTTGCGTAATATTTGTATTGTATTAAACGGTTTAAAAACTATGATAATCTCTTCTACGGATCCTAAAAAAATCCACATGCAATTATGTTTTGAAAATTTGATCGTATTTAAAGTAATATAGAAAGTAGTAGTAGTAGTTTATACCACAAGAGCAGATTAAGCAACTTGGTCCATACAGCCTTGTTTGATGGATTAAGCATAGCTCACTTAAATTATAGGTGATAGACGTTAAGTAACGGAGTTCTCGTGACAACACAAAAGGCCACATTTAACTACACATAGTTCACATTTCTAACAACAAAAAAACCACAGAATTACTATTCAAAAACTATCAATATCCCTAAAACTATTGTTAACTTTAAAGTAATAATAAATATTTTTAGCAAATAAAACTGCACAGCACATCATTCATTACCCTTCAGTTCTCGCCAAAACTGCGTTATATAGAAGGGGTAAAAATAAACTTTATTTGCATTTTTTAAACTTGGGGTCAACACGAGACTTCGCTCGCATAAACCTCAGATTCGTTTTTCTGCGAAGTCTATTTTGTTTTTCAAGATAAAAGCGGCTTATGTCCATATCCACTAGTGAAAGTTCACGTCTAACATATTTTATAATAATTAAATTTAATCGTGAATGAAGATTCTCAAGGCCGTAAAGTAGGAATAAACAAGTATTTTTATTTCACAGTCTTCAGTGTCAGTTTGACATTATAATATGTCAAAGAACAGGCATAGATTAAAAATAAACTTATTTTAAATAATAGAGGAGTTTTTGGCAGGAACTGAAAGGGGACGTTGTTCTGTGCAGATTTTTTTTTCTAAAAATGTGTAAAATTACTCTAAAATAAACATTCGTCGTAGGGTATTGATAGTTTTTGAGTAGTAATTATGTGTTTTTGTGAAAAATATGAACTGTATAGTCAAATGTGGCCTTTCGAGTTTTCACAAGAACTCCGTTGAATGGTATCAGTTGAAGTCTATAATACAACTGCACTACAATCTAAGTCATAATATATCAGAATTGGCTGTATGGTCTAAATATTCCTTTACCTGCCTTTATGGCGAATTCTACTAGGTACTACTTAAATAATAGAGCATCAAAAAAATTGTGAAGAATCTATTATATTCTATTCTAATGTATTTATTACTTTGTACATGTTGCGATTTCTCCTAATATTCTTCGGAGACGTTGTAAATCATATTATATACCTAATCATCTTAATATTATATTATAATGTATATTCTTATTATTAATTTTCCTATAAGCTACTTAATAATCTAAAATAATTTTGTATAAGTTGTAAACAAATAGTCGTATAAGTTTGTATAACTTATATAATTACGTCATGCTTACTAATATAATTAACAGTAATAATATGTCGCTTTTATATCAATATTTATTATTCATGATAATGAATTAATACTACCTACGCAGTTTAGTTCGACTATAACTTTTGCATTGTCTAAAATAAAAATTATTTTATGAATGTGATCATTTTAGTTAAATAAAGTACTTAAGTTTGTATATAGCGTAAAAAGCATTTAACATAACCTAAACCGTGAACAAGGCCTAAACAAAATAAACATCCAAACACAACTACTTTCATACTTGTACCTTAGTATGAATGAATAAATTTTCTCAATGGACCAAATTGCATAATATCTTCGAAGTTCTATAAAATAATGTTAATAATTCTAAAACGACGCTAAATTATGTTAATTGTCTTTCACTAATGCCATTGGTCTCGGTTCGAAAGTGTCCGAAAAATCGAGTGACTTCGCTATAATCGATTTCATGTACTTGACATTCACATCACTCGGTCGGAGATAAAAAATGACATTGAAAAATGTTTCTTATAGTTTAAAGAATAAATTTTAAAATCATTTAACTTAGTCCATTATGCAAATAATTATTTTAAAATTCGAACTCGATAGTAGTCGCACGTTTTTGAGTCCAATACGTCTTTTACTCGATTTTAAATTTCGAATGCGTATGAAGATGTGATTTGAGTTCTAAAATCACATTCTTTAAACTTTCTTCGGAGCAATTTATTCTTGTTTGACGTTTTACTTTTTCTTTTTGGTTTCACTAGTAGAGAAGGATATTTGTGAATTTAATTCTTGTCTCTTGTTTATTTAGCTTTATAATAACAAACATAAAATGGAAGTGAAATTATGGATATATCCTATAAGGTGGGGCCTCATCTGGGATACTGTTACAGTTATAGGCGGTTACACGCAGATGTGGCGATGGTTGTAATGCGTTATTTGTGGTGCGATATTGTTTTTAGTTGTCAATGACGTTACATATTGACCGATAACGTTTGTATACCTATTATACGATGGCAAAATAAAGTTGAAAATAATAAGGGCGCCACTTTGGTAAATTGGTCTAAACTCTAGCAACCCCAATATTAGGTCAAGAGCAATTTCGATACTTACTAGTTATTTCTAATACGACATCAAACATCGTGCAAGTATCAAGTTGCTTTAGTTACGACGTACGCATTTTGTCTACATAGCCATGTTTACTTTAATAGCAATGACTATAAATTCGTAAGCAAGACCTTTATTAACATCTTGTGATAGTTAACAGAACAATTATTTGATTAAAAGAAGCTAAACTAACCATTACAAACCTATCATGTCGGCTGTTCTTTGATAAATATCGTCGCATTATAACGAACTGATTTTTGCTTTATATTCCACTAGACATCTTTGATAAACTTTAAAACTCACTACTCACGTAAAACGTGATATAGTTACATGCGTATTTAGCTATATTTTAGCGGATTTTAGACTCGAATCAACGTTACAATTAAAATAACATGGATAAATTCGCGTTGTTTATGATTCAATGACCTTGAGACTACAGATAAAATAGAATATTACCAGGAGGCAAAAAAATAGTTCTCGTTCTAGACGTTATGGTCAGGTTATACCTATACACTAATGTGGCGATTCGTTAATGGCGTTATTTTTAACTCTATAAATAAGACGCACTTGGCCGCAGCCAGTAACTTTAACATTGCATAACAGGTGCTACCCCAGCATTATGATGCCTCAAAATTAAAGCGTTTTTAAGGGCCATGGGTTCAAAGATTACGCGAGCGAAAGCGAATGAACGAATTATTATGAAATTTGGTATATTGTGTACTCTTTATCACGGATACGTTTACTTAAAAAAAGAACTTTAGGTACTTAAATGAAGCTTGAGAAGCCCTTGTTAAAATGCAGCTAAAAATAATTGAAATGTAAATTTCACTTCACATTTGTAATATCAAAATAATACTGTTAATTACAATTATATGCTAATTATTCTTTAACATTGCGTTAATCAACATTTTAAAATTCGACTCGTTACAAAACACCTAATTATTTTAATTCACAGTAGATCTGTAATTGCTTGAATCAAAATCAGTAAGCGATCTCAAACGTTCAAGATTACCGATTGCTTAATAAAATTCTGTTTAAAGCGATTAATTATAAATATGATGTCGTTTTAACAAACAGAAATCATGTGAACAGCGTTGAGTAATTTAAAAAAATACTTAGACGAAAAACTCTGGTACCAAGAACATAAAGTTGAATTTCGAACGAAACACATGCGAATTCGCGGTTTTGACGAGCATATCGAAACGGCGATTTTATGTGACAACATCATAGCAACAAAAGGTTTTTTCGCGGTTATTACTCCGTGTAGCCATTATCACATTAGCCGTGCGAACGAAAATATTCAACGGAATGTGAAATTTTTCGAATTCAGTAAGAACTTTCACTAGACGACTCAGAGGTCAATGCGTGGCCTTAGCTTCTTTATCTATTCGAAATTTAAATATCTTTTTTATTATTATTAATCTGTTAGTGTGGTTATAAATTGTTATTTTAGTGACGCGATTTTTGTGTGAAATTCGATATTATTTGTCGATGTCTATAATTAGTTTGCAAATTGGTTTTTAGAACTAGTTTTTTTGGCCTACAAATATGATTGCATGTTTTTTGTGAAATCTTATTATTATTTATTAAATATTCTAAATAATGTTTTTGTGTGCTTTAAAAAAGTAATTATTAATTCTTGTAAACCTTGTTGTATCACACAAAACTTAAGATTATCTTGTATCACTTCTTCAGTTAAGATTAAGTGAAGTGATACATGATTAAAACTACGTTTTAACGGTTGCAAATGTTGTATTATATTTCGACATTTCGGCCACTTTACAGTAACCGTGAATACAGAAGACAAATATGTCAAGCGTAAATGAGTGATGTTGAAATTATTATTAAGCCTTCCCTCAACTTGTTCATTTTGATTATTTAATTTTTATTTTTGTTTATAATCTAATTTACCATCGCTTCGCAACAAGTTGTGGCTTGAAGAGAAGAAGTGGCGCAAGAGAGTCTTCAGTAAAATGCCTAGCTCTAATAAAACTTAAGTAAATATTAAGTTCTTGACTTTGGCTAAATGAACAAACTGTGTGAAGCTATATTAAAAGAGTTATGGAAACATTCAAAATGCAAATGACTTTTAAATAATCCCAAATGAGATTTATTAAACAAATGTTCTATTCAATGCAAATAGGGCCTGTAATGGTTTTTGTTACCCCATAACCCCCATTGTCTTTGTGGGATCTAGAGAAATATTGACCCAGAAACTATTGTGTTGTGACCTTGTCTGTTATATGATTTTTATAGGGTTCGGTAGCCATTATGGTAAAAATTGAGCCCTGGTGAAAATGTCAACTATTGAATTTGCAATTATTTTCCCCAAATTCTCAGTACAGTTGCAAAGCGACGTAGGTATAGAAGTTTTATTCTATACTAGCAATGCCAGCAAAACTTCTTTCATGTTGCCATAGCGATGACTTTGTTATAGACTTATCGGTACACTGTCGCTAAACTGGCCCGCATCAAAGGGTTTTGTCGCGACAATATTCTCTTGCGTGGCTAGACCTGCATCACTTTAGAGCAGTCCACACTTTGAAGCGGGACGGACATGTTTGTAATTTTTTGTACAGTATGATGGACTGAAGCAACGAAAAAGTGTTGGAGTTTATTCAATTTCATGAAGCGGAGGGCGAACAGCACTCGGAACGATGTCCGCGCCAACGCGATATGCATCTAACGTAGAAAAGAACATCACGTATACCCGTAAACGATGTTTTTAAGCGCGCCAACGCGACGCGAATCTTCGTCGGCAAATGTAGCCCCACCATTAGTGTATTTCAACGGCGACATCAAAACACGACTGCAACGCCACTTTTCTGGCTATAGGCGTCTATCTTAAGGGAATAATGTCAATTATCGGGATAAAAAGTATCCTAACTGCTGACCCGGGATATATGCTAGCTCTGTATCGAGTTTCATTTATATCTGTACAGTAGTTTTCACGCGTTGCTTTTATATACAGACGGACAAAGATTCTAAATATTGTATTTTCCGAATCTGCAGATTCTAATTACCCCCACATTTTTGTCTTTTTAAACGATTACCAAAAGGAGGAGGTTCTCAATTCGTCTGTATGATGTTTGTTTTTGTATGTATGTTACGCGAAAAGGCGAAAAGGCGACAAAACAACCCTCAGCCAGGTGGTAGGGTATTTACCCGACTGGATGGCTACCACCCATGGTCTAAAGTGAGCCGTCATAACACTTTTAAATTGTATTCCGGCATTAGGCATCTTTGATGTTCCAAATGTCCATAGGCAATGGTAACTGTTTTCCATCAGGCGGGCTGTCTACCTGTCTGCTGCTTTTTTATTGCATTTCTCATGCAATAAAAAAGGGGGTAGTCATATCCACTGAGACACATTTTATCATATAAAAACGCTGGTTAGTCGGTAAAGGAGCCTTCTTTGTGCATATGCTCACGCACTTGTCCGATTTTTGAAATGTTGCAACCAACTTGGATAATTACTAGTAACTTTTTTTCTCTGCACTGATAATTTGACGTTGAGAAAACCAAAAACCTTCTACAATATTGTTACATGCCGTCAAAGATAAGCGCACAGCTGTCTGTCGTAAGCGCAGCTTATTGTCTTCCCGGATTTAGGAATTCTTTTGTGTTTTGAATTTGTAATTAAGAAAAACATGCTATTGTTTTTCTACTTGTTTTATAAACATCATTAGCGTCGAACTAATCCTTATTGTTATTGTTTTCGACTTCGTTAGCCGTTCGCAGGTGTGCAATTTACTATTTCTCGGAAACTCAGTGCGCGCAGCCAATTTTTTTTATACTGTGTAGTTGATATAAGACAATGCCCGAATGGAGGGTGGGCAGTCAAGCGACGACTACGAGACAAGTAAGACGTTTGTAGTACTCTCGATTAGCGACATAGACGACGGTCTTTGCACGTGTCGAATTGCATTGAATCGTGCAGTGTGAACTGGTTGCATCCAGTTTTATTTGTATTTGTTTTATACGTGTTAGTACAGTTCTAATAAATTCTATAGTAGTTCCAACGGCATTTTTAATTCGAGTCGATTTAATATTGTTACGAGCTACAGAGCTCGTAACAATATTATAATATTGTAGAAGATTTTTCGATTTTATAAAATAGAAAAAATGTAGTCTTGTTTTTTAGATTTTTTATGTTTTTCGGTTTATTCTGGATTCACGTAAAAACTACTGGGCTGATTTCGATGTTGTTTCCGCTGATCGATAGCAAATTCTCTGTCCCAAGATCTGTGATATTTTATATCCCGGACATCCTGCGGGATTTTTCCTGGGAGTGGATTCAAGTTGTTAGGACAAGTATAAATTAGCTTATTCCGTCGAATGTGTACAAAGTCGCGGGAGAATCTTAGTTGATAATAAAGCTATTATGGTCGAAACTATTATGCAATCATAATAAAAATATTAATATGTAAATAGACAGAAAGATACCACTTTATTGTCCACCGAAATAAACAACTATAACAAATCCATATTTTCAATCGCAAATGATTTCGAAAATTTTATCTAATGCGTAAAGATAAATACATAGTCATTTATGTCTTTCAATTTGGATGAGTCAGTAATCCGTAGAAACATGAAATTGATTGAAAATCAATGTCATTGAATACAGTCGTAATACTTTTGCGTCTTGCAACCAAATTGATTCAATCAGGGGCCTAATTCTGCTATTTCAAGAAACTTCGCGTTGCGAATATATTCAAAATTGATTATATTGCGATAGTGTCAAAAATTCGTATTCTACATGAACAAAAATGGCGTTACCCGAAATGAATATTGAATAGCTACCAAAAATTTAACACATAATTCGCGAGTTTTCACTCATAAATATTTGTAAAGATACAGTGAGACATAACGGAATACCGAAATCAGGCAGATCTACTATTAAGATATTGTGTCCGGCGATTTTGACGAGATAGTAATAGCAGAATGGGGCCCCTGGTTGATCTGTTTAATATCAGCTTATGTGATTTCGAAAACAGCAGCGGAGATTCCGAGCCAAGATTTAATGCTAGGGTGCATGATGCTGACACTGACTTCATTTACAAACCTAATAAACTAAAAAGTACTAAGACTTGTAAACTTGTTAATAGACCTTTATTACAACGTTATCTCACGCTCAAATCTTATATCACACCGTGACGTAACAAACGTGCGATTGTAAGGAAGAGTTTGTTTCCGAGCATTCAATTGATATTATCATCCATATAAATAGGCCGTTTTGTAATATATTCGTGTAAATGTACTAGATGTTATACGGTGTGATGGTCACACGTGTTTATTGGTGTATTGTATTGAATGGAGGTTTGTGGGTTAAAGCAGTACGTTAAAACTTTTTAAAATTATGTGAGTAGAATGATTAGACTTCTCTTTTCTATGGTCAATTATATTTTTATTTTACTTTACATGACCTTTCGGAAAAAGTTTCAATTCAATTCAATAACTTTATTTGCCACAATTTAGTTTTATATACATCTTATTCAATTGTAAAGGCACAGTAAATTATACCCTATAGTTATGGTGTCCAAAATACATGATCTATTACATAAATACGTCCGTGTTTACCGAAAAGTATAATCCGGGTATCTTCAAGTCTCGTGTGAATAGGACCTATCTAGGTAAGAATGCTCCATCTCCGACCGCATTATCGTCCGGCATTGGACGTGATCGTGGTCAAACGCCAACCTATGTATGTAATATAAAAAATAAAAAAATACTAACAATAAAAAAATATGTTAATTTAAGGACAATCACAACTAAGATCAATACAATAAATTAAATTATTTAAGATTTATTTCAAGGGACAAAAAAACTGCAAAGCTGTTTTCCTAATGGATAATAACGACACGAACCTATTTTGATAAATTCATCTACGGTATAACAGCATGCGGTATAATCGTATTTCGTATTTATATCCCATAGAAACTAACATATTGTTCAATTCAAAAAACTTTTGAATTTAAATTTGTCAAAAAGCGAAAGATTAGTAACCTGTAGCGCTATGTATGATTAAGCCACGTATGGTTTTGGAGCTTTAGAATTACATAGTTATTAGGTGATTATTCTTTATCTTACTCTTCTGCCATGATATTAGCATGGATATCTAAATATCATACATAAGTAATTACAACATATTTATTTTGATAGGAATGTGGTAGCTGCTAACTTAATTATTTGCAAAGCAAACTATTTTCCCTAATTGGAATATAGTATAATAAAACTACGTTTTAACGGTTTTAAGCGCGCTAATTTATTTGATTTTTATTATGCCGACGTTTCGGCCACTTTTCAGTCAAAAACGTCGAAATAATAAAAATCAAATAAATTACCGCCCTTAAAACCGTTAAAACGTAGTTTTATTATCTATACTAGTCATGAAAACTTAAGAAAATATTATGGATATATAGAAGTGCAATGTCAATGGTATTTACCAACCGTCAACCTCAGAAAATCACTATTAACGTGAGTTAGGACTTTCAACAGAGAGCAAGTAGAACTTGGGCAGTTTTCTGGCGTAATATACATAAGTAACAATTAACACGTGCTGAATTTAAACTTGAATCTAGATAAGTGCAAGTATTAGAAATAGAATTGCTCGAGTCTAGCAGTGAGATGCCTTAATTTGACATATGTTTTTAATCAAAATATATTTTAATAGATTTCATAAATTAAAATTGTATACTTCGTTTATCTAATATTAATAAGTTGCGTAGATAATTCATGTTTACGTATTTCAAATCGCAGAACAGATTAGTATATTAAATTCTCCAAGCCATAAACATGACTTCATACTTGACTCATCCTTTAAATTATTAGTATATCATCAAGTTGACCTTGCAATCAGTAGTTTATTTTGTTTGGACATTCATATTCTTTGTCTCAATTTTAAGAGGAACCTTTGCAAGAATTTTTTGGTTCCAACTAAGTATAGTAAAGAAAACATTACAGTTTTTCTTGACGATTACAATTACTTTTAATTATATTAACTTAATATTATCATCGGAGAGGAACATGCTGCGGTAGATATGTGAAGTCACATAGACGGACCGTGTTAGAACACCCGGCATGTGCGTCAGTTTTCACGTCCGTGACATAGAGAAGAGATTAGTTGATTATGTAGGTCCAGTCATGTTTGACTGGTTATATGGGAAACAAAAAATGGATAGGCGCAAGAATATTTTTTTAAGTAGTAAACGTTCAAAAAGACTTGAAAGTTTTCTAAATCCTGTATGAACGTTTACTACTTAAAAAAATATTCTTGCGCCTATCCATTTTACCAAGATTTGTCAGACGCAGCATAGCTAAAAATCTTTTGTTTCTCATATAACCAGCCACTTTTCGTAAAACTTAACCGGATGGACATAATCAACTACTCTCTTCTCTATGTCATGGACAAGAAAACCGCCGCACATGTCGGGGGTTCTAATACGGTCCCTAACTTTGAAGAGTTACGTTTTTAATAGGAGATTGTCGTTCTTAGTATTCTTCTTTTACGGTATAGCTCTAGGATAGGCAATTTATATTTCATTGTCTACAGCAGGTGTCTCCAAACTACGGCCCGTGGGCCAAATATGGGCCGCCAATGTCTTCAATCAATCTATAATATCTTCTTGTTGTTATTGTTGCTGTGATAACTTGGATAAAGCAATATAGAATGATAAGAACTCGGTTTTATTTACTTGATAGATAGAGCTTAATGACGTGTATATTACGCAGAATATTTAACTTAACCATAATGAGTGACAAATAATTGAAATGATTCCTATTAACATAGCCAAATTTATAAAAATACTATTGACATTTATACATAAAATACGGTTTTGGCCCTTTAAACTTATTGCAGTAACCAGAATGACCCTAAGGCTCAAGAAAGGAAAGTTATTTATTTATTTGTTATTTAATACATTTGCCTCCTCTATATCAAAGCTCTATATAGAGCTCTTGCTTATCTACCTAATTTTTATTAGAAAGTTTTCTTACTTTCTACTAATTCCATATATAATCTTTTTTTCTTACTACCTATTTTCATTTCTTTATATTTTTGTACATATAACACTGTGTTAAGACTACTTGTACTATCATTTTAATTCGTATTATAGACAGGCTAGAAAGTTTAGAGACCACTGTTCTTGCAATTGTAATTATAAAATCAAATAAATACAGATCAAATGATAGTTATCAACTTTGAATTCACAAGGTCAGTCTACGACTAGCCCACAATTGGTCTAGGTTAATTTAAGCTCGTCTTACCGGTTTTTGTTTTGAGTAATATGATATAAAATAATTGTGCAATTACATTACGGTGTTAATGAGGTCATTTTTGATTTATGTATTATTAGAGTTTGCCTCGGGGCTAAGCCGCCTGTCAAACCCTAGGCAGCAAGCAGCTTTATTTTATTTACACAAAAACTTAATTCGGCTTTTTATATAGGTATAATAATAACAAATAAACTATCATATAGTCTCGACAACTGTCTAGTAAAACATACAGATGAATAGAAACCAATCTGATTTGACGTAATACAATGAACGATATGTTGTTTATGAAAACATGGATATTTGTTAGTGAATATATATGTTCAGTAGTTTCCAAAAAAGATGCGATCGCAACGTCTTTTTTTTCGCTATTTTCGTCTATCCCCCGGAAAGGACGTCATTTATCAGGATTAAATGTATCCTAAGTTACGCCCTGGGATATAAGCTAGCTCTGTGTCGAGTTTCATTTATATCAGTTCAGTAGTTTTCACGTGATGCTCTAACAGACAAAGAGACAGACAAAAATTCTAAAAATTGCATTTTTGGAATCTGCTGGTCCGAATTAGCCCCCCTGGTTTTTTCACATTTTTAAACTCAGACAAACTAATACTAATACTAATACTTTATGTCGGAGAGTTCTTAGCAGGAATGTGTCTTTTATTTTCAAAAAATGTATAAGAAATAACAATAATTGATTAAAGTTATCAATAAAAATTGCAAAATGTTATTTTTTTATTGGAAATATATGTATGTGTGTTTGCGTTGCCAAATTAAATCAAATCTCAATTTATTGAGATGAGCCTTTTCGAGTTATCACAAATACTCCCTCGTATTTAATATACGCCCACAAAGGTCCCACTGTCGGGCTTGGACTTTATATTTTAGGTAAGTGAACCGTGTATCTGCTACGTTTGCCCCATCAAATTAGCTGGTTTTATATATCGGGTATCTCGATGTGCAAATTTCATCAAGATGTTTTCTTTAACGTCAGCAAATTCTAAGAACACCGTAACCGTGGTAACATACTGTATATGAGTTAATATTTTCTTAAGTTTTCGCGACCAGTACATATAATAAAACTACGGTTTAACGGTTTTAAGTGCTGTAATTTATTTCATTTTTATTATTCCGACGTTTCGGTTACTTTCAGTAGCTGTGATCACGGAAGACAAAGAAGGCTAATACTTCGGAATAATAAAAATCAAATAAATTACCGCGCTTAAAACCGTTAAAACGTAGTTTTGTTATGTATATTAGTTAATTTAACATCTTTATACCATATTCTAATGCTGATATTACAATTTAAACTTCTGTTTTTTGCAATTTGTATGAAGCAACAAAAGTGTTCTATGTAAACATAAAATCGCTTAAGTAGATGACATCGTTTCCTTTCATTTCTAAACCTTTGAACCAAATGGATTCAATTCGGATGAACCGTGTATTACTCAAGCAAATGAAAATTGAAAATTCTTCCGTTAGAATGATTTACTTATGATAGAGTTAGGGCCGCTCACTAATTTGTTGGTGCAGCAGCTGTGCGGAATCCGTATACTTGGTATATACAGTACCGAACTTACTAAGCGCCTATAATTTCTAAGGGCGTTTTGAGATACGCTCGGTATCGGTGCAGGAACGATGTCGGCACATGTCAAGCAAAACCAGGAAACGCTGGCGTTCGATAAGCTTTTGGTACCGCGTATACCGAGCATACCAACTTCGCATAGCTGCAGCACCGCTAAATCAACAGTCACTTCTATAACAATTTCACTGAAAAAGCGTGTTAAAGTTTAAAAACACGTGGTTCAAAGATCATTGTCAAAGTAGTACATAGGTGTATATACACACACACACACACACATATACTACCAAACTAGTACCTCCTTTTAAAAACTCGGTTAGAAGGTTAACTTCTCGCTCTACTTTTTATGAGAAACAAAATACTATGATGTGAATTTTATTATATTAAATATACAACCATAAAATTATATGTAAGACTTACCATTTGAATATAAAATGCATTTCGTAAACATTTTCACACGTATAAATTCATAGAATAGAATTGTGATAGTTTACTCAACGGCTGCGGCAGTTACGACATACAGCAGGGATTAATTTAAAGATGATGGTAATGATTATGTTGACATATGAAAAAAAATGTTAGTAGATGTATTATTTGAAAGGATGTTAACTGTGAAGGGTACCAAGACGTATTGTGAAAACCGAGTGCAGCGAAGTTTAATTTTACAGCGGCACTGATTTATAAGTATTAGTACCTTCCATTCCTGCGGTACGGGGCGTTTTAGACCTTGTAATAAAACCACGTTTGTGGAAGCATGAGGCCTATAAAGCCTTTTTTGGCTTGTATATAAAATGGCGGATAGATGCTACAGTTACCACGTTTAGCATGCGTGTTGGTAACCGCAGTGCCGGCCTATTTGCATCGGACATGCTGCTGCCCGGCTTCGACCAGGAGATTTAAATAGGCCGGCTTTCTTGAGATGGTTATGCCGCCATCGTTCGGTCGCCAGGGCCTCGTATGCGCTGACGGCAAGGGGTACCGCGGACAGGTGAGGTTGACAATTGGGCCTACAAAATGTTAGTCGCAGACCTCATATCTCCGACCCCTCCCCCCATAAAATAGTTTATGCACTTTTGTATTGTGTTGTCCTGTACTAGGTCAAGGTAACCCCGTATTAAGGTAGGTATATTACGGAACTCTAGTTTAATAGCACATCTCAAAAATATATTCATCTTTTTTTACACAGAACCAATTTGAAGTTACACCCTTCGCACCACATACAAGTCGTATGTTTTTCTTAGCCGCTCTGCAAGTGAGACACGTTCGGGGCGACTTAGACCTCGTTCCGCAGTAAACGTGTTAACTCAGTTGTACAAAGTCAAATGCATTCCAAGAAAGTACATCATAGTACAAAGTTACATGAACTTTGTGGGGGTAAATTTAAGTTATGTGGTCTATGTTAGTTTGCCTGTAGCATGTGGTGATGCACCATTGACGAGAGCCCATAACTCAATCGCCGTGATAGGAGTAAAAATAAGACGACGAGTAGTGTTGTAGCTACTCTTGTTGTCTATAGGTTTCTTAATTGTTCTTAATTTAACTTATATACAAAATCTTGACAAATGACTACATATACAAAAATCTTATCGACTCCGTGGAACCAGGCCATAAATTCCGGAGCATAATTCAAGGTTATTATGTCGGTATACTCCAGGCCAAGGGTGGTAGCCATCCAGACGGCCACCCGGCTGTGGATTGCTGTGTTGCCTCCTACAACAGGATGCTAATCTTATGCTTATCCGGTAATCCAAGAGAGTGCTCCTTTCTAGTACAACTCCGTCACTGAATTAGTTCACCTTAATGGTTATATTAGTACCATTCGGTTATTAGAACTTTTCTAACTTCTCTGTTAGCAATGGAATCACGGTCTCTAATAGTTCATCGTTCGTTAACTACACAACACTATCGGATCGCTGACTTGGCGTGTTGAGTGTTGACGGAATGAACTAATAGACCGATTGACGTTTGGTAGAGTGAAACGTACAGTATAGGGAACTAGTTTCTAATAGTACAACGTTCAGGAACTAAATAATGCTATTAGGCCCCAGAAATTAATATTCTTTCTTCGTTTTTGCATGGATGAAAACGCAAAGGTTTTATTTTAGAACTTCAATAGCTTGTCATATAACTCAATTCCATTTATATATGAATATATTGTACAAGGTTTTACAACATTGCAACTGCAAGTGCATTGACACAGGGTTGGCTCACCCACTGACATAGATATCTCTTCTCTCTTTCATACATAGAGCATATCTTTATATCCTTCTCTGTCACACGAGCAAGTTTTTACTCGACACTTTTCCTGCCATAAACGTGGAGGACTCGTTTCGAAACGGTGTAGTTAAAACCTAGATTCTCCAAGTCTTATCTACTAGGGATCTTTCTGTAATGCTGATTGACTGTTTAAAGATTTCTGTAATGATGCCATTATTGAGGTTGGAGAACAATAAAATTGTCTGGCAATCGAAAGCCGACTTTAAAAGTTCATGCTTTTTTCGTTTCCCCTTATTCCAATTCTTTGGGTTCGGCACAATATGTCTTTTCTTTCTATACTCTTCTATTCTGGCCAACAACCGTTGTCACATCGATATTCATCATTTCATCCTTCACACCATCCATCTTGTCTTTGGTCTATCTTTTCACTTCTATCCATAGATTTTCCAGTTTAATATACTTATAACATGTTAAATAGCTTTCATACTTCCTTATTACATACTCATACCGCCTGAATCTTCTTGTTCCTAATTTTACAATTTCAAGCAATTCACCCCTTTAAGAATACGTTTTAGAATACGTCAGTTATCAATCCGTCGATAATTTTCTCCGAAATGCAGGTTCACGGCTGACGGAAAGAAATCGGAACTAGTGCATAAACTACCATACAAATTATTCTACAACTACTTCGAAACGTATTTGCACAGATTCAGATCGGACACAGTGCGCAACCGCTCGTAAGGTTTCTTGCTAAATTAACTGCGGAACACTATAAATAATATTTGACAGTTCAAAACAATTTTCCCAAACATTCGAAAGTCTACTAAATAAGAGTAAATATTTTATAACAAAATAAAGGAATAAATACCGTTAGTTACTTTCGTTCGCCAACGACTGGCGAAAGTGAAAATACGCTAAAGGAAAAATAAATATTGCCTTACGAACTTACGATGGCCAGAGGTAGACGGCGGCCCGATAACACCTGTGAATGGGCGCTTGGAGTTGTTAAGGAACATGCATATTCTTCCGCGTGATTAAAAAACGATTATTTAAAAAAATTGTTCCTCCACCGCGTAAAATAGTTGTTTTAACTCGCCTATTCATCGTACATGCAAATTATTTAATTATGTGAATAGTTTACATATACAACATAGCTCTTTATATAAATTTTTAAAATCTATACATTCGTAATTTAATATTTGCACACTCTATAGGTAATGGCATTTTAAGCTAATTATAATTTAAAACCTATTTATCAATGTACCTGGTCATAAGCAATATGTTTTTATTGAATGAGTTCAGCAGGCAGTCAGACGGCCCACCCGATGGAAAGCTGTTATCATCGCCTATGGACATATATTACACCAAAGGTGCTACCAATGTGCTTCCGCTCTCTAAAGGGAGACTGAAACCTGACAACTAATGCCGGAAAACAACTCAAGGTTATTTATGGTGACATACTCTAGAACAGGGGTGGTAGCCATCCAGATGGGCAAAACCCTACCGCCTAGCTGTGGGTTGTTTTGTCGCCTCTTACGACAGGCCGCCTGGCTGCAGGAAATTGTATTCTTTGTCCGTTGTTGGACGGATACTGTACAGGGATAATGAAATTTCATTTCATTTCAATAAAAAACCTTAAGTCGAGCATTTTACCCTAATTTTTTAGCCTTGTTTATTTATATTAGTATAAATAAACAAGTTATGTTTGCCTGTGGAGCCACGTACCTATCTGCGATGCGGATAAAGTAACGTTCTCTAATGTGTGCGCTGACATTGATCTTCGCTTTGAAGACTCATTGCAAGCACGTCTCATGACACTCGCCTCGTGCTCGCGAGCCACGTAAACACTACGAATTCTGGTTACAGTAACTGCAACGGTCACGGCTCGCAGCTCGTACACGGCTTAAGACACTGTATATTTAATTTTAGACCATTTGTTTATTTTCAATATTATAATGCGACAGTTGTTGGCAAGCTGAATAAATTTAAAAAAAGTTATGTGCATTTAGTCCATGTACTACTGTGTAGAGTTCGATATTATAGGTGACAAACGTCCTCTATTTTCGTCTTTTGGCTACAGAATCAGATTTATTATTTTTGTATTAAATAATTATCACATATCTCAAAAACTTCGTGACGCATATTGTTCAAATAATTTTATATAGAAATTATTACTACAACCTGAATATATTTTTTTTTCTTACTTCATATGAGGTATAATAATTCTAATGCAAATGAGGCTTTGATGAGATGAAAGAGAATGCTTTTATTGCAAGAATGTGTGTTGATTCTTTAAGCTGCCAGTTATTCGCTTGATTACAACTTTGGACAATAGTTTCCATTTACAATTTTTTATTCTAATTTATACTCTATTGTATGAGCGACATGATCTATATTCATATAAAAAGACCATGATTTCGATGGTTTCAGAAAGCAGAGCGTGTGAAATAATTACTGGTTTGACAGTTCTTTGGGAGTAAATTAACTTTTATGTTTGTAAAATGGAGCGAATAATTATGATTTCTACTTTCAGTTGGATTTGTGGATGTGATAAATATAATTGTATGGCATAAACTTTTGAAGAAATTACAGATATTATATTAGTATTTTAATATTTGTTACTAATTATTACTACTACTAAGTAATTAAAATACATCGTCACATTTTTATAACAACTGACTAAGCTACACGACTATGTATTTCAAAAAATAAATTCCACTTTTATTTACAATAAAGATTTAAGGTGTACTATACACAGCTACCCTTTATCTTTTATTTTTTCCCATTTTCACTATATGGTTATCTAGCAACATATGGTATGCCTCACGCATGGACTCGGAATTTTCTTAAAAAATTACTGTTATATACAAAGACAGACATTACGCACATCTGTCCATCATGTTCATGTAAATATGATGGAAACACAAGGTTTTCGTTTTTGCCAATTTCGCAAGCGAAGTGCAATTCTGAAATAGATGGAAAAAATTATAGACATAAAATTGGTCTTAAACCAGTATCGCTTAATTGGGAAGGTTCCTAAGAGGCTGGATTGCAACGCTTAGGCAGTGGTCTGTTACAAAAGTCATATTAGCTGCGTACAGCGTCTCTTTACGCGACCGACGAATTTTTATTATGAGGACACACTGTAATGGTTTCTCTCAGACGCGTAAAGCGGCGGACATACATACGCTATGCGCGACGTCTATGCGTCAGGCATCTGAGAATCAAACCACCATAATGAATTTTAATAATGTCCCTGCTATATCTGGGATAATGTTAGCGTGTGACCATTTCACGCAAATGTAGCAATGGGCTTAACACGTTATTTGTGATGCGACATTGTTATTAATCGTTAATGATGTTAAACACTGACAAATAACATAAAATATGTATAACCACTAATGTAGCTATTCGTTAACGGGGTTATTTTTAACGCTATAAAGAAGTCGTATGTGACCACAGTCACTAACAATAACATTATCTCAGATTGATTAGGAATATAATAAGTAATCATTTGTCACGTTTAGTGTCATGCCAGACGCAGCCTACGGCGTCGTAACGCTGGAGTGTTGCCACCGCCTTATATTTTGGCTAAAATAAGGTCTACTCTTTGGTCTCGTCACATCGACCAACCGTTTTAGTAATTGCTTGTAATTAACCGTTGATGTTGAATATTATGGACATGACCATCGTCAAGTCCGTTTTGATAATGAGCTGTAGTCTGTCACATATATGCGACTAAAAAGTTGTTCACGTACTGTGTCAGTCAGTCACTGTGTCTATGACCACGATGTCTCATACCAATTTCATTAAGCACTACCGTACACGTCGCGCAATGCATAGCTAGGTCGCACAATTACATTAATTTTGTACAAAAAATTATATTGCGTAATTGGAAATGTAGTACAATTATAAACAATGATAAACCGTTGAGTCTTCTTTGCTTTTAAATTATTTTGTGTAATAATTATTTACTTTTATCTCGTTATGAAATGCTTAAATCATTTAATTGAATGTATGAATTCTGCCATAAAAATATTCACAGTTCAATAATTTAGCTGACAAATTAACATCTTCAAGGAAAACTACGCCAACTTAATTATAGATATTTTCTGCTTTTAAGGGAAAAACACTCACTAATGTCTTATTAATATTATGATTCTAAAATTACATAAAAAAATTGAGAATCTAAAAACATTTAGTATCTCGATATTTTTTTATGAAATATTAGGAACATAATATTAAGACATTAATGAGTGCTTTTCCCTTAACAAGAAAAAATACCCAAAATTAAGTTAACGTAGTCCCTTGGAGGTGCCGAAATGTAATCTATAATAATTTTGATATACACATATATAATTATTATTCATTTCATAGACATATTTTGCTAAGTAGGACGATTAAGTCCCAGGCGTTGAACGTGGCCTTATTTGCAAATCGAGAATGGCATTATATACATAGTTTCTAAGGGCACTTTAAAACATGAGCAAAGGTATGCTTGCAAATAACTATTGCGGGTTAGATGCCTTGCATGATAAATTTTGTAAACAAGTTTTTCCCCTATTCACGATAGTCTGGATGTCGATAATCAGCCACAGAGTTTTCAGTTGCATATTACGTATAACACAGGCATAATTTGGTAACATTACTTGTATGTGGATTATTTATAAAAATAAAAATTCAAGTGTAACGCCAAAAATAGACGCTTCATTTCTGTCTTTCTATTATGATAGAAATGAGGCAATGTCAACTTATAAATTACTTATTTGTTAAAAAGTTGAATGTATGTAACTTTTTAGCTGCTTATCTGCTTAATTGTTAGTTAATGGTCTGCCTGAGATTATTGTTGCATTTTCAAGAACAAATTTGTGTATCTATATTAATATTATAAAAAGGTAAAGTTTGTGAGGTTGTAAGGGGTAATCTCTGGATCTAATAAACCGATTTTGAAAATACTTTCACCAGTAGAAAGCTACGTTATTCCCGAGTGACATAAGGTATATTTGATTGTGATTAATAATAAATATTTTTTAATATTTTTCTGATGCCCAGCGAAGTGGGCACGGGTCAGCTAGTTAAGTATAAAATATTGTTGTATAGAAATAACAATACGTATAAATACAAATAACAAAATTTGAGACTATTTACAATAATTTAAAAAAACAAAAAAGTAGTTAAACAGTCACTTATGAAACCTTTTTAACAATTAAGATCGCTATATTTTTGTAAATTTTTATATTTCATTTCTATATATTGAAATACAGAAATGAATCCGTCTAATTTTCGCTTAATAACGGTAAAATAATGTATACTTACAAACTGTACGCCGTTTGAAATATTTTTACACTTGTATCATTATGCGCAGTGCGTCCATTACTTCCGTACACTTTACTGACACATATCACCTTTTTACTGGCGTAGCGAGTATGTCAGTGAAAACGCACATTCTGGCTCAATGCCGGTTGTGGAATCTAGTTGGGCTCGTAACAAGGACAATGTCGGTTGTATAGAACATAATTGTGTGCTTTATGATCAGTTAATTACTAAAGCCTAGACTGTTCATTTCTGCTTTTCAGTTCGGATGAATCAACCAAAGTAGTTCTGAACTTGTCAACCACATCGATTCAATTTGGTTGACCTGTGTAATAACAGCATAACAGTGTTAAGCTTTCCTATTAGGCTTCCGTCGTACTTTGGCAATGAAACGCTTTAATATCCCTACTACACCTGGGATAATATTAGTGTTAGTGACTACGTCACGCAGATTTAGCCAAGAGTTTAATATGTAATTTGTGATGCGACATTGTTAATTTTCTTCTAACCTTAAGACAGCAAAATGTGTTATTATTATGTTGTTGTCTTCAATAAAGAGTATAGTGTTGTTGTTGTTAATGACGAGCTAACTCATGTATGTACACTGATGTAGCTAAGCGTTAACGCACAGGCGTAGCCAAGTTTTAATATTTATTAAGTATACCAACAACAATATGCCTAAAAGGATACTAATATTTATGTTAAAAAAACAAACATGTGAAAAGTAAGAATATTCCGTGCAGGAACGGAGAAAGAATACAATTGCCTGCGACCGAGCGGCCTGTCGTAAGAAGCGATTAAACAACCGACAGCCAGGTGGGCGGGTGTTTGCCCGTCTGGACGGCTACCACCCCTGGTCTAGAGTGTGCCGCCATAAAAACCTTGAGTTGTGTTCCGGCATTAGTGGCCAGGTCCAGTCTTCCTTTAGAGAGCAGCAGCGCATTTGTAGGACCTTTGGTGCTGCAAATGTCCATAGGCGATGGTAACCGCTTTCCATCAGGTGGACCATCTGCCTGTCTGCTGAACTCAAGCTATGAAAAAAAAAAAAATGACAAAAGATTGTTTGTCGTACTTAAATTTAACCGGCGAGAGATAAAAAAATGCAGTTTTTTACCAAGTGTATACTCGAGCAGCAGTAAAAATATTAACTCTTTTTTCGATGATATCTCGTTTAATCCTTTTTTCATCAGAAATAATCAATGGTTTTGGCACTATTACCAAGCAGTGGGTGCACTATTTAGGTAACTAACGCTTAGCCGGGTAAATTCGGGGGGGGTGTTGAACCCCAAAACCCCTCTCTGGCTATGCCCCTGCAATAACGGCTTTATTTTATTCATATTTACACCACTGAACACTGCGTCCGTTACACTGAAGGTACTAAGATTTTATACCGTACATGTTCTTGAAACCGTTACCTAATACATACGAGTATGCCTTCATAAATAAAATGCCTTATTAAAATCACTTCTTTCTCTTATTAGAATAAATTTTACGCAACACACGCACTCTCCCGTTGAAATCATCAAGAAAGTAATTACATAAGTTACATAAAATACTAATACTTTTTATAATACGTCATTAGTAATAGACCGTAACTTTTTTCTCGTTGGATGTAAGGGAAATATCAATAGAAAACATGCAGATGAAAATTCTCAGAAGAAAATCAGAATTAGATAAATAGATAACTTTTTATTGTACGCCATTGGAGTGAAACTTAGAAAGAGACTAGCGACTATTTTAATTGGGTACAAAGGGCGGTCTTATCGCTAAAGAAATAATATTTAAATAGAAACAATTTTTTAAAGTACTATTAAGCCCTACCGTATGTGTGTGTATACATGTATAATATATTATAAAATTCTAAACGTGCCGTGTCTGTACACTGAAGCTATTAAATTTATCTTGCCGACATTTGTTGATTTTATGTTATTATATACGGTATTTTTTGGTTTCACTATTACTATGATGCCCCATCAAAAGGTTGCATGTGGCGTGAAAACCCAGGCTGGTTTTGATAGACACTGTGTAAAGGTAAAAATTTGTTAACTCTAGGAAGTCTAGAAGGCACACGTATACTAAATAATTCCAATAAGGGTGGACAGTCGATGTTACCATTTAGAACTTTAAAAAGAAAGATTTGGTCAAGAAATACCCTTCGTTGTTGAAGGCTATTAAGTTTGTAGTGTTTAAGTCGCGATGTGTAAGATGGTAAGCATTTTGCCTTATGTTCACTATAACATAAATACCAAAGGAATTGCGTTTGTATAGATTCAATAACCATAAACAAAAATTAAAATTAAATATATAAAATGGACAAGTTACTTTAACATTACTCTATGACACTTCACATCTCTGTCTTCTGTGATTACAACTACTAAAAAGTGGTCGAAACGTCGAAATAAAAATCGAATAAATAAAATGCTGCGCTTAAAACCCATTAAAAAGTAGTTTTGATTATATGAGGGTTCCATATTTTCGAAAATGGTTACGGAACCCTAAAATGCTTTTTGCTGAACGGAGAAAGAATACAATTTCCTGCGGCCGGGCGGACTGTCGTAAGAGGCGACAAAACAACCCATAGCCAGGTGTTAGGATGTTTGCCCGACTGGATGGCTACCACCCCTGGTGTGGAGTATACCGCCATAACAACCTTGAGTTGTGTTCCAGCATTAGTGGCCAGGCTCCAGTCTCCCTTAGAGAGCAGTAGCATTTGTAGGATGTTGAAAACGTTCATAGGCGATGGTAACCGCTTCTCGTTAGGTGCGCTGTCTGCCTGTCTGCTGAACTCATAAAATAAAAAATATATAAAAAAAATGTTTTGAAAAAGGAATAAACGAACTCTGCTATAATGCATTAGTATGTATATCAAAAACGTACTAAGTGCATATCAGATAGGCGGCACGGCGGCCTTGCCTCTGTTACTCACTTTCTACTATGCATCTGGGTTAACGTAACTGATCGAATTACGAAACCGAACCGAGCCGGGTTGGCGAACTAGTGCACAGCTTAGCTCACGACCAAGCCCCCAGTATTGAAAGTGATTTTAACATCGTCTGAGTAACTGATAATGGAAGCTGTACTCCGACCAGTGTTTATATTACATTTGACAAATCGACCAGTGATCAATTAGTCTGGACCCTAAGGACTTTTTTAAAAACCCCTTCCGCCAGATGAACACGATATTTCGGCCAATTTTTAACTTTTAGGTTCTTTTATATTTTTTTTTATGTCTTTTTCTCATCTTTTCTATTTTATTCTTTTCTCACATTCACATCACAAAAGTTCCTTATACTACATTTTATTACTTTAATGCCCTAAGGATTGGACTTTTTACCGTCGTTAGATTTTTCTGAAGCATACAATTTAGGTGTCTTCAAGACTCGCGTGAACAGGTATCTTCTAGGTAAGCCTCTTCCATCTTAGACTGCATTTCTACCTGACATCAGGTCAAATGTCGGTCAAACATGGACCGATATAATTTAAAAAAAAATACTCTAAAGCGTTAACCGATCGAATTAATATTAAAATCAAGTTTCTTTGTGAATAAATTCTAATTAATTGATTATTTCGTTTACCAAACGTAGTATGCCGTAATAAATAAGCCATATAAGTTATAACTCTCATTTTAATACTCAGGATTGAAATAAAAGAAAACTTACGACTTTTTAAATCTAAATAAGTGACATGCTATTTTTTTTTAAATTAAGATATATTTGTGCCGTTTGCTGTTGAGACGCTTGGACCGTGGGGTCCTGAGGCCATGAGCCTCTACCAAAATTTATCAAAACGACTCATTGACTCTTCAGGTGATCAGAGGGCTGGTGCTTACCTCGGGCAACGGATCAATATGGCGATCCAGCGAGGAAACATAGCCAACCTTCTGGGCACCTTACCCATAGAAGACGGTGATCTAGGCTCAATATTCTACTTATAGTCTTGAGGGACTATAGGTAAAATACAATACAAATAAGTTTTCTTTTAAAGTATTAGATTAGTACTACTTACATTACTTTATAATATTGTATACATTTTGGAATTATTATGTTGTCCCATAATCGTAATTAATATTTAAATATTCGCACGATCAATAATAGACTGGCTTAATTCAAAAAATTTGATTGTTGGGAAATAGTAAAAAACGTTTTGACAATCCGGACTTTCTTACTAAATGTGTTACTATTTAATGAAAATAGCATATAAATAATAAAATGAATGTATAGTATGAAGTTTATAAAATGAGTATTTTAGAGAAATTTTCTTTTTTTATATTATATTTTTTGGTTGATAAATTATGTTCTTGAGATAGGTCTATTTAATATAAAAAGAAATGTCACATTGAGTAAAACCTGGTGACACATTTTGAATTATGTCCATGTTTTATTTAATACATAACTGAATACTTCACATTTTTAAGGTTTAAGGCCATAAAGCATGAAATAGTAAAATATTTTCATATACTAAATAGCCTTAATTATCAATCGGTTAAGTTTTATGAATATTGTAAATAAAACTTTCCAGAAATTTTCGAACTAAAGAAACTAATTTATTAATCGGTCAATATAAAACAAAATCTCAATAAGTTCACTGTAACAGCCCTGGACATATGATGATTTATGTCACTTTCTTGTAATATTCCTGGCCAAAACACATTCGAATGAAAGAGACCGATATATCTACAACTTCGCTTGAAAACAAGATACCGAAGAAAACCTAACATTGGCAGATAGATGGCATTAAAATGAACTCCTTTCTGTGCTTAACTCATTTTGGACCGAAACCCTGATCGGTCAGTCTATTATTGAGCGTACTTATCAACACGATTATATTTAGGTTTGATGACGATAGTTTAGTAAATTAGATGACTCACATAGAGTCACTAATCATGTCGCCTGAAACAATGAAGGAGGACATATGAAACTTAGTGTCATAAAACGCGCAACTTGATAGGCGTGTAAACGTCAAAAGTAAAATAAACTCTTGGAGGAAGTATAGTACGTTTATTTTGGTCGATTTGTTTAATTTCTATAACATATTTTGAAAAACTTTCTTCGGGTGCTTTTTTAACATCATGTTTTTAATTGTTTCAGAAATATACGATGACGAATCAATAGAGTTGGCCAGGAATAAAAGACAAGGAGTCCCGGAAAACAGGGGTAAGTTCCTGAAAACATTAAAACTATGTAAAAATAGTATTGTGCAAAATATTCTTCTTTGTAATTTTTGTCTTTTATCTCTTATTTATTTATATTAAATTCTTTTAATGTACTGCATTTTGCATTCTGTCCTTTTTAACTATTTCAATTTAAATTTAACTGTTTTTTTTCATTATATTTATTTTTGTAAATTAGAAGTAAGGCTGATGATGTTTTTATTTATGTTAATTAAGATTTATAGGTTTTACTTTTTTCAATATGGTTACGCATGGTTTCCGATTCAGTGTTAAGTATTCATGGAAGTTTAAAATTATATATTAATAATTGTATTAGATATAAATAATAGAATCAATATATTACAATTCGGAAACTCGACTAGGACCGCATTTTAGGAAATAGAAATAATTATAAATTTCTTTAAATCTTCCTTTAAACTGTGGCCCAGTGTTTGGATCGCATATTTTTGTTTTTTAACTTTACATTCAGTAGTTTTCGAAATATATTTTATACTGTGCATTCTATATCGGCATGAATTCCTGAATAAATAATATCAGCCCATAAATGTCCCACGGCTGGGCTCGGGCCTCCCATTACAGGGGGGAACGGACAGTATACCCGCCACGCTTGTCCAAGGCGACTTGGCAGGTTTGACACATCGGTTATATCGATGTGCACGCTTCATCACGATGTTTTCCTTCACCGTTGTTAGCACGTGGTAATTATAACAATATGCACATTAAGGCAGAAAACTTACTAAGCAGCGCATGCGTTCCGGCTAGGATCGAACTCGCGCCCTTTGAGTTTGGGACGCGTGCGCTAGCCATTAATTACGCTACCGCACCTTTTTTTAATCTTGTCCCGAATAAAGCAAATATAAAATATTTCAATAGTACAAGTCGGTTGATGCTATCTAATTAATATTAGTTATAATATATTCTACGTATCTATAGGTAGATTAGTGAATCATGGTACACAGAGGGCTGACTACGTTACCACGATGGATCGCCATAGTGATTCATTATCTCAGGTAACACCAGCCCTGGATCACCTGAAAACCTAATTATGCGTATACTTATTTGATTTCACCATTTCAAGATCTAATAGAAAATGACATTGTAATTATAACTGTCAATTATTTATAGCTATATTAACAATTCAAATTGAAAACTTATATAACAGCAAACTGGAATTAAATGTCAAAACATCATCAACCTCACAAAGCAGCTGTACAAAATTAGTGCTAACGCTATTATGAAGTATTTATTCTATAATTATTACATTATTAATTGTATGTTTTTTCTTTCTCTTTCATCTAATCCGGGAACGTTCAACTCAAATGGACTATTGTAATATAACGCACCTCTGCTCCTATCCACATGACGATGACGATGACTCCGATGATGACAGATCTGACAGTACTCCTTGTGAACCAAAAACGAAACGACTATAACACGAAGATTGGTCGATACCACAGTGTGAAGCCACTAATCGGTTTACTCACATCTACGGCAAGAACATTCATTCAAGATGGTGTTACGACGGAATTTGCCACGCAAATCCTCGGAACCACCCTTGATAATGGGCGTATATATGCTCAGCTATTAACTAAGTCATCTCTAGTACTATACAATAAGCCATCTAATGTAGAAGAGCCTGTAATAGTTAAGCCTACACGTATACATTCCGCTTTCGATGGACAATGGAACGTCAAGCAAGATTTAGGTTTCATCGACCCAGAAAAGTTTGTTCTTAAGAACACAGATTATTTGGCCCCTAATAGTAAAATGGAGATAGTTTATGCTAGTAAACCTGCACAGGAAAATGTTAAGACTTGGAATTCGCCATATACACCTGAGAACCAAGTAGAAAATCAAGTTATTGAAGAACCAACTGCTCGTAGAGTGCAACCTGTTAAAGAAATCCCTCGTTACATACAACATGATGCCTACAACTTTCTTGACGGTCCGACTATGGAAAGCGAAAAAAAAATTGAGTTAATTGTTGCACCATCGATTTCAGATAATGTAAATATACCACATAGACAAAGTAAGGCTTATGAACCGAAAACAGAAACAATGGTAGATACTCAAGCTGATGTATTAGATGAAATTAATATTGTCAAAGTAAAACCGAATTACGATCTGCCGACGTTCACAATTAAGAACGAATTTTCGCCGATATTTTATTATATCGACAATGTCGAATCGCGTCTACCGCAGTCGCAATCTGCAACTCAGCAAACAAAGTTACCTAAAAAGCTTTTTGGACAAAAAAGTGAACCGAGACCAAAGAAAACGTTTACTTATGAAGGTTTTGCTGATTTCACTACTATAGTTGGTGACACTGTTATAATTTTTACTCCAAACACTGAAACTAGTCGTCCTCAAAGCCCTGATGAAGTTAACGTATTTCCTTCAGCCAAACGTGTTGATAAATTAGCTACAAAGATCACTTTTCTTTCCGCTGATATTCCTGTAGCCACTTCCACTTACAAAGCCCATGAAGAAAATTCTGCAAGTAAAACGACTCTACCTAGATTTAGTAGTAGTGAAGAACATATGTCTAAAAAAGCTTTAGTAAACGATGAAGACAGTCTAAAAAAAGTATTATACGAAATCGATGATAAAATTCCAGATTCTATAAGCGTACAATACAATAATGGATTTGATTTTAATGTAGACGTTATCCAACCTTCAGAATCACCGGTTATTACTACTGAAAATACTCAACTTACTGATGATCTAGGCGTAATTCCTATTCAACAAGATTATAATGTCAAAGCGACTGATCCACTAACTGTATTGAAACCAACATCAACGATTATTGAAACTCCTACAGAATCTATCGTGACTGAAAGAGATACAATTGAGTTGTTTACTAATTCAGAGGAAGAATCAGAAAATACTGCGGCAGAAATAACAGAAAAACCTGAAGAAGAAGAAGAGGAAAAAGAGGACGAAGAGGAAGAAGACGAAGAAGAAGAAACTGTTACGGAGATGAGCGCTGAAATAATGACCACAACTGAAAGTGGCCATAGCGACGAATCGTTTGAGGAAATTGAAACTACTACTGAACCAAAGCACAGTACATTTGGAACAGAAGATACAGAATTACACGAAGAACATGAAAGTCATGAAATATACGATAACCATGAAGAGCATGAAATGCATGAAGATGTTTTTTGTACTGACGGTCTTGAAACCCAATCGACAATGACTACTGCTTATAAAACTTTAACATATTTGACCACTTATTTTATACCTTTAGAAAGTACTGAAACAACGACATCTATTAAATCAGACGTAGTAGTTGAAAGCAATGTTGGTTACTTAACAAATGTTGTTTGCAGAACAAGTTTTGATATTGAACCAACAGCAGTAGTACATGTTGACGTAAATTATTCCGTGCATACAAGTTCAACGAGTCAAGTTGAGGAAGAAGAGTCAATAGATAAACCATATTTACATGTAGATTCTACCACAGAACAAGCTCCAAAAACAACAAAAGCTGAAGAAATACAAACTACAGCCCAAGAAGAAGTAAGAACTACAGTTCAGGAAGAAGAAAAAATAACTACAGTTCAGAAAGAAGATAAAAGGACTACAGTCCAGGAGGAAGAAAAAAGTACTGCACCTCAGGACATAATAAATGAAGAACCAGAACAAATATTATCGGATAAAGAGCTTACAACTACCACGACTTCTATTACAACTACTACTGAACAGTCTACTACGACCGAAGGTCATATAGAAGTCTCAGTTAGTACAGAGCATTCTACTGTGGCTACTGAAAAGACTACACCTCAAGAGCAGGAAGCTATTGAAGACCATGAAAATGAAATAGACGTTATTTATAAAACTTTGTATACTACATACACGTACTTTACTACATTCTTTGGAGACCAAACTTCCAGCGTTGCAAGTCATAAATCTATAGTCACAAATATTATCACATCTACCATTGATATTTCTAACCTGGATCCATCATTGCTAGGAGCTTTTAATGAAGATGAAATAACACCAACAGGTGCAGGTGTTGGGCGTTCTAGTGAATCTAGTGCGATAAATAGTGTTATTAAATTATATAAAAATAAAGACGTTATTGAATCCGTGGAGGGAGATGATGTATACAGCTCACAAACACCCACTCCATTTTTAGGTGACGATATAATTTCAAGTATTAAACCAGATGCAGTAAAAACCTATTATACAACATATACTTTCTTTACAACAATATTTGTTGGTACCGATGCCAATGTTTGTAGCAGAAGTGAAGTATATACAAATTATATAGGTCCAGATAATTTGGCTCCTACAAAAAGCAACCCTTTAACTATTGAAAGTACACGGGCTCAATTCGATTTCAGGAATTGTAAGCAAGTTAAGATAGAACAACCTGCTAATCCCGAAGAACATTCGTCTATGGAAACCAGTATTAGCATGGAAGAACCCAATACTGAACGTACTGAAAGCACACCGCAACCGAGCCCAATTGAAGTTGATATGTTATTTAGTGTTGAGTCTAATCCATTGGAAACTGAAAACTCTTATGTTACTGATGTTAAATCATCGTCCTCAAAAGGCGAAAGACAATATTTAGATAATAACAATGTATTAGATGATCAAATAAGTTCAGAAAGTAATATTGATGAAATATTGCCTTCACCTACGCTTTTATTACAGACTAGTTATACTACTTTCACATACTTCACTACTATGTACATTGGAAAAGATTCCAGTAAAATTAAAAGTCATTTAGAAACTATCACCAACGTTGTCACCGAAACTATAATGCCTAATAAAGAACCAGAAGAGGAAAGTAATTTGCCCATTACTTACTATACAACTTTCACGTATTGGACCACACTTTATAAAGATAAATCTACTACAATTACTAGTCGTGAAGAAATCGTTTCGAATGTAGTCACTCCTCCTGTACAATCAATTCCAACTGTTAGTCCAATTGATACTACTCCTATTGAAGTTGATAATGTCTTGCCACCAAAAGATTTGGAAGTAGACATTAAACCATCTTTGATTGATGACACTTTAGAGCAAGATGACGGAAAAGCTACATTCTATACGACGTATACCTATTTCACTACGTTCTATACAGGTAATACATCTCAAATAAGAAGTAGCTTAGAAACAGTAACAAACATAGTCGACAATACCAAACTCGTAGAAGATAATCAGCTAGGACGCAAAGTACCCTCTGGTACAGTAGACAAGAATCTAATACAAGACAATATTGAAAAGCCATTCATTGTCCCAACTGTAGTCAAAGAAGAAATTGAAGCGACTAAGCTGCCTGATGTTGTTTCTTCTTCTGGTACTGTTTTGTTAGGAACATACATTGATAATTTGTTTGCTGAAGTGAAACCTCCAACTCCAGCGCCTGAAATTGATAAAAAGATTTTATTTTCACAAGTAGCAGTTATTTCCGGTGATTCTACGATAGTAACAAGCGACAATAAACCATTGAACACTGATTCCAATACAACGACGACATCGTCAACAACAACGACTACTACAAGTACCGAAGGAACCATAATTACATCTTCACAAAATATAATCGAAAGCTCTTTAGTAGAATCAGAAATTACAACAGAGGGACGATTTGAAGAAGAAGACGATGGAACTAATACTAGAAAGAAATCTCGTCTCACATTTATACCAAAGAAACCATCTGTTACACCAGTCATCACTCCATTTTCTTCTCGGAACAGGCCTACTTTCATTCCAAAACGCGTTGGCTTATCTGTCGGTGCAACAACAATAACTAGACAAGATGTTACTCCTACTATTACTGCTATACCAACATTGAAATCAGTGCGACCATCTGGTTTTGGTGGAAGCAGAAAACCATCTGCGTTCCCTGGTTCTTCTAGTGCAGGTAAACGATTTAATGGCCGTAGTAGTGTTAGTTCTGTATCAGGTAATGTTCCATCTGCTTCAAGAGGTGGTACCTTGGCTAGAATTAGTATCTCACCTACCTCGAGAAGAACTGGGTTTAGATCAAGTTCACTTAGAAGCAATAGTTTAGACTACATTAGTCGATCTGCTGTTCCAAGGATTAGGCCCACCGCTTCATCTAGACTTCCTCCTGGCAGAAGCAGCCGACAATCAGCATCAATTACATTTGCACCTTCCGAACAATATGATGCAGAAACTTTTGAAACACAACCGGAGGAAAGTGTAACAGAACCAATGGAAGAAGTTACTGAACCCCCAGTAAGAACAACCAGTAATCCGTTGTTGAGATTCAGAAGGCCACCCATTGTTAGACAACCCGGAACGGCTATAATACCTCGTTCGACAACTCCGTCGCCTAGAAGGGCTATTACACCACGTGGTCGTCTTACTACTACCACCAAAAGGTTAACGACTAGAAGTACACCAAATCCTCTTTTGTCGTTACGAAGGCAGAGGCCGAACTCTTTGTTCCCAAGAAGAAATCTATTTAGACAACCTGATCCGGAACCAGTAGAAGAGATTAAAGAAGAAGAACAGAACGTAGAGGATAATGAAGAAATTTTAGAGGAGGAAGATTACCAAGAAGACAATGATTACGACTCTTCAGACAGAAAGGAAAGACAAATAGCCTCTCCGCCTCCTGCTAAAACAAACACAGTGCAAATTAGACCATTTACTTTTAGAAGGAGGACTAAACGTCAAGTTGATTACGGGAATAGGAAATATACAAATTTCAGAAGACCTAGTATTAAATCAGCTAATAATAGGAAATCCGAACCTGAGCCTGAAACAGAGGCTCCATCTACTGCAAAATCTAGACCAAGTGGTCGATTCAGTGCTAGACTTTCCACTAAGTCAAATTCTCAAAAGTCAGCCAGTAAGTCAAATACTCGGACTACAACTGCCTCTGCTCCCAAATCTTCTTCTGTGAGACAACCTTTTATAGTACGTGGTGAAAGTCGAACTACATCAACTACACCTACTCCAGCATATAGAAGGGGAAAAGCAAAGCCACCAACATCAAGATCAACTACATCGGCATCTAGACCAAAAGCTCCTAGACTGTCTGGTAAAAGTGCAACAGAAAGACCAAGACCTAGTACTAGCAGAACCACAACTAGGGCACGTCCTCGTACTACTACAAGCAGAGCTTCAAGCAGACAAAGAAGTTCGTTTGAAAATTTTAGTGGAGAACGTTTCAACTATAACAATGTTATTAATGATGGAAAACTTACGATAACATATCAAATCCCTACAGAAGTTAGTATTCCTTTTGTAAACGGTAAAATCACAGAATACAAAAATGTGTTATCAGCAACTTCTAGCTTAGAAACTGTACCAATAAATCAGATATCCACTATAGTTGGATCTTTAGGTCAAGCTCAATTAGTGCTAATTTCTGAATCTACAGAATTGGCTGACAATGGAGCTACAAAAATAATCAAATTCTTATTACATGAAACACCCACCACTACAGTAATATTTACACCTACTACCATAAGGGGGCGTAAGACGTCATTCTCTCATGTATTACCAAGTACAGTTTATAGTGTAGAACCAGTTACACAAACTATAGCTCCTGAGATCAATCCCAACGTCCCTCTTGCAAATTTGTTACTTTCACAACTACTTCTCGGTAATCAGCAACCTGCGATCAACCCTCTCCTAGCATTACAAGGACAGGGCTTGTTACCGCAGCAACCAGTAGCACAAACCCCAGTAACAGAATACAAGACTAAAGCAACGACTTATGTCACAACTGTAACAGATGCTAGGGAGACTGTTTTGCCTATTACGTTTAGAGGTACGCCCATTTTGACCACTATTATTGACCCGACCACTAATGTTATCACTGCTACCGAATTTATTACAGAAACAATTATTACAACTCCAACAGCATTAGCAGCTGGACCTCAGCTGAACTCTCTCTTGCTACCTCTCCTTCTACAACAACAACAACAACAACAACAGCAGGCCCCAAATCCACTCTTATCTTTACAACAGACACATAATCCATTATTAGGTTTAGGACAAACAGATTTCAACAGTCTGACTGGTCTCAATAATTTGAATAATTTCAACACACAAAATAATTTAAACAATGACATATACAGCAATAGTCCCAAACCGAACATCTTATCAGATCTAAACAGTAATGAAGATTTTTCGGAGGATAATGTGGATTTAGAAGACGATGCTCCCCCTCCACCGCCATCCGTTCGTGGCAGAAATAAGCCTAAAAATGCAAAACCCCCACCACCCCCGAAACTAACAAGTGTGGTAACATTATATGTGTCTGGTAAACATCCTGGCGAATTTAGTACCGTACTTTCGACAGTAGTAACTGATGATACACAAAAGGTTAGAAAACGTGAAGCGATGTATTATGAAGATGTGCAGGTGTCTCCATCAATCTTACCTACGGTTGATGAAATTTATAGTTCCCAATTAGACAGTAGCCTGAACGCTATATTATCAGATTCAGGAAGGTATACAGACAATTCTTCATTAGAGAACCAAATCGAAACACAAAGTCTTGAAAGTATAGTAGGAGAAATTAGTAAACACATTAAGTATGACGCGTCACCAACATTAGTATTGGAATCAGCAAGTCCAACTTCAATAAGTAATCAAAAACAAAGCATAGTTGACGACGTCTCGTGAAACATATAAGTTTGCTGTATAAAGTAAGGTTAGTTATTTATTTACTTTGTATTATATAGTAAGTTAACTACAATAGTGCCTTATAGTTGTAATTTTTTGTATAGATTAAGAAATAAATACTCTATGTACTTGACTAGATTAACAGTTCTTAAAGATCACCAAAAATATTTCATATGTTACCATAATAGATTTTGATCAATGTGAAAGTGTTAAAAATGTTGGTAACGCAACCACTCACTGCCTAAGAATAAGTCTTAATTAAAGTCTAGATTATGAATTTTAATCGTAATGTACTGTAATACTCATACTTCTTTCGCTTCAAATTGTACATTGCAACCAACTTGAATTTTAAAATAAATAAATAATGTAAAAATACTTTTAGATACTTTCATTTTTTACTAACAGTTACAAGAAACATTAACATCGTTGCTATTGTTACAAAATTCAATATTAGCATTTGCCCGCCAATTTGTTAAAATTGAACAGGTAACAAAGATTACAGTTATTTTGATAAATATAAAATCAAAGGTTATTTTCGGCAGGGTAAAGAATTTTTAGTATGAAAATATATGAACCCAAGAATTTCCCATAAAAACTCGGAATATGTAATCTTACTAAAGACATACTCAACTACCGTTGTTACAAGAATAAAAAGATTAAAGTATAAAGATTTTATCGATCAGCGAAAATTTCGCATCGAAATTATTTTTTTTCGACCAGGCCAATTTAAACCTCTGCCACGAAATTCTCCTAGAAATCTTGATATATAAAGTACAGCAGATTTTAAATCCGGGAATTTACTATAGATGACCGAAAACCATATCAAAATCGGCCTAGTAGTTTTTACGTGAATCTCGAACAAACGGTTACACAAAAAATGTAAAAAAACAAAAGACTGCACTTAACAATTTTATAGATTTGTAACATAAAGAGGTCGGAAAACTTACTGTCACTCCAGTTGAGCAAGTCTTAACACTTCCCACCGTGTGTTCTCTGGAGGATAGTCCGTGAATAGGATTTCATTTTGAAAGAAACAAGATACAAGATTAGTTAAGACAACAAAAGTATAATATGTATTGGTATAAATTTAAGGCGAGGGCGACGACGATGAGCGATAATAATATGTCGATATCGACACTGACCTCGCTAAGACGGTGATCTGGGCTCAGTATTCTACTTATAGTATTGAGGGACTATGAGTAGAATATAATACGAATAAGTTAAGTTTTCTTGCATTGTATTGTTTATTCATACCTATAAAATTCTAGAATTTGCCTTTTCATAGTCCAAATTTAGTATACTATTTATTACGGGGTGTGAGTTTATTTTGCGGAGTACAAAAATATCAGTCTTATAAATAAGACTGATATTAGTATATCTATAGTATTTTTATCATACCATAAAATGTTATGTTAAAAATACGTAGCTTCTTTTAACATAGATAATATTACATAAAGAGGTAATCATACACTTTAATAGCTAGCTCTTCTTATAGAGCTCATTCCTTAAGACATTCTGCGCATGACATTCTAAGGTCCAGACATCTCAACGGCAAACGACATAAAAAAATAACTCTCACAGAGGATGTATATTTACACTGGTTCATTGACTTTCCAGTTTCGTCTGCCGTACTAGTGTTAGTATTTGTATTAGAGTTTAATAAGCTTCGTTAAACTGCAGAAGAAAGTAGATGAAAAAATCTAATATCTTGCATATTGAATTCCGACATGTTGAGTTGACGATACATAAAACCTGACAGCAGTTGACGAGATTGACGTTACGATGACGATTGTTGACTGAGACAAAGGGAATGTGAAGAATATCTAAGTTTTCCCAGAAATGGATGGTACTAAATCCACATCCCGTGATGATCCTACCACCTGAGAGGTGAGTCCGATATTTTATCTTTAAAATAATTCACATATAGTAGTAACATAACTTTACCAAAGTAACTGCGCACCCTTTGAAGTACAAGTTTCCTCAGAACAATAGAAACAGTGCTAAAATATATAAGCCAATAAATTTAAGCTTTTCATATAGGTGAATCTTTCAAGTGGGCCTTTAGGGCCAAATTCTAAACTGTACGAAATAGCGAAAAACACTGAAAGGAGTCTCGAGACCAGTTTGACGAAATTAAAGTGATATTATTAGATTTTTAAAAAATCAATTATCCTTGTCAAATTATAGTGTAGATTCTAAGGATCAATTTCTGTGAAAGAATGTTAAACGTTAAACCAAGGGAAAGTGTTGTTTTTGAACAAAATGTTAGTTTTAGTCAAAATCGGTCTCGAGACTCCTTTGAGTGTTTTTCGTATAGTTTAGGATTTGGGCACATGAAAAATTCACCCTGTATAGACACAGTACCTATACACGGCCTTTTGGCTTAGCGGGCTAAGTCTTTGGCGGCCTAGCTCATTGGAAGACAGTGGCTCTGGACTCGAGTCTTGGCATGATAAATTTTGTAAATATAGTTTCCGTAATTTACCATAGTCTGAGTGCCTGAGATCAGTCCCAGGGTGATCTGTTGTATGTGGGACACTCCGAAAGTTTTGCGAATATAAAAATAAAATAAAATGTTGTATAGGTAAATATTTTTTTATTAAACCTTTTCAAAGTACTCTCTACCAGCCTCTATACAAAGTTTCATGCGTCTGAATCAGTTTTTGAAACACTTTTTCCAGTCCACCGCAAACACTTCGTTTACACCTTGCTCAAACGCTGACGGCGCATCTTCCGGCGACGAAAATTGTATCCCTATGAGCTAATTTGTTATTTTCGGGAATTAAAAGAAGTTATATGGTGCTAGGTCAGAGCTGTAAGAACGGTGACCCAGGAGTTTGACCGGCGTGCTATCCAGGAAGTCCTTCGTTTTGAGCGCGGTTTGGGGCGCGTTGTCGTGGTGGAGTAGTAGCCCGCGGAGCCCTGTGTTTGGTTGCTTGTTGCTCACAACAGAGAAAACTTCTGCAAAGCATTTGGTAGTATATCATTTGGCGTTGATGCATCTTTAGTTCCGTAAAAGAATTGACACCAAGTAGCCAGTCGAATTGAAAAAACTCGCGATTAAAGTCTTTCCCCCGCTTCTAGATCGCTTCACTTTGGTAGGCGTTGATTCGTTTTGAAACACCCAAACCGTCTACTCATCACCTGTAATGATGTCGTAAACACGCCGAGACGAGCCTGCTTCAAATTTGTTTATCATATCACGGCACCGGGCCTGCTTCTGAGCATCGGTGAGGTTGTGTGGCACCCGGCGTGAAATTATTCTCCTCACGCGAAGATGCACGTGTAGAATCTTGTGAAGGCTTCCCGATCCAATCTGCAGTAACGTTCTGAATCTCTTTTTACGTAATTCACCTATTGTCTTGGATTACATTTTTCACTGCTAGCACATTGTCTTCCTAACAGCCGTCAAAGGGCGACCTCTTCTTTCTTCATCCCCCAAAGTTAGTCGACCGCGCTTAAATTCGATGTATCAACGATACACGGTTGCCTTAGAAGGGCCTTTATCCATGAATGCCATTTGAAGTCTATCGTACGATTCGTCCGGTTTCAGGCGACACTTGAAATCCTAAAAAATCATAGCGCGAAAATGTTCCCGGCGCAGATCTATTTTTCAATGTGACATGATAATTTTAATTAGCTCGCAAATAATGTGGAGGGGAATTTTTAAATTGGATTGTACCTATTTTTAGTTATAAATAATCATATTTTCAAAATAGATTATAACTGGTTAGTCTCTCACACATGAAAACTTTTTTCGCAATACTTTCTGAGTGACCTAGTATATTAACCATAACACAAGCATAACTTGCTTAGCAGTTTATATCCAATGTGTAGGCTTCATTGCAGATTATTATTAAAAAAAATCGTAAATAATACATGGTGTACTAACTATAATCTTTTTCTAAATGACAATTTTTCTATTTTTACTTTACGAGTCACAAGTATAAATAGATATAATTATTCATATTCATAAGAATTTGATTATAATAAAACTACTATTAAATAATATGTAATGTAGTTTATTGTAAATTAAAAATATGCACTGTACATGATCTATGTTTGCTAAGTAAGACTAATTTAATATGATTGTCATTAGGTTAAAGTACGGCAGTGATATATACTATCTTACATTAAACTATTGACAACCTTGTATGCAAAGATTGTATGACTGTATGCACATCCCTTTCCAATACTATTTCAACAAATTTCAAATTTTGTAACTATTTTAATACAGTTTCTATAGTTATTGCTTTGAGTTGTAACATCATTGCTTTCAGATGCGCAGTTATCTTGATAGAGTAGTACTTAATACATAATGAATAGATGTTTTTGAAACTATATTTTTCTTTCATTTTTCAAATTCTAAACACTTTCCACATAATAAGATATTAGAAACTAAAGAATTTTTTAACTGTGTCAAATTATTATAATATCTATATTAAAACAATCTGATGCTATTGTATGTTATGCCTTTATATAGTATACATTTAAGTAAGTAAAATTAAGTAAGTTTCTTTACATTAGCATTGCAATGGCGATTCAAAAACATCTTCTTAGACGAACTTAACATTTTAGATGTATGTAAATAATATGATTGATTGTAGTATTTCAGTTACAAATATTAAACCGCATCGTGATTTTGTAAGTATGATTTCTATAACACTATATATTAACAAACATGTAGATATTTTTTATACAAAAGAAAAGCAAAACTCTATAAAAGACAACAAAATTTTGAGACTAACTGAACCAACATATTTTTGATATTACTTTTAAATCAAAATGTAGTAATTTCCTTTTATAGTGTCTTGTTTGAGCTGTACAATACTATACTATTAACTGCATATTTTATGATAGCTGTAGAAGTCGCTTCTACTAACCGTAATTTGACGCATAGTACAATAAAAAACAGAATTCGAAAAAATATTACCATTTACAATTTACATCATACTAACCCACGAAGAACCATAAGATTCGTGTTTAATTCTATTTATTCACTGTTCCAATAAAAAGTCTTTAATATTTGATTAGTTAATATTTTAGGTTATCTTTTCAATTTATCCATCACTTAGGTCACAGGTATGATACTATAAAGCTTGTTTCATCTAGTCAAGAACTGTGATTTGGCTGACCAGCTCAGCAGAAGAATAAAATTTAAAAAATGTAATATATTAATATTATATATAGCACAGAAAATAATACAATTTTCTGGAAGATGTCCAATGGCTACATAATCTGATTATTTTTATTATCAGCTAATACTAAAACTTTTAACTTATTTTGCTCTGCAGATTTGTCGGACTAATGATTCGTCAAATTGATCACTTTAATAAATATTAATTTGATCTTTCAGCGTTCAACACAAACGCTATAGTATACGATAACGCACCATGGAGACCAGGCAGAGAAATCGATGTAGACAAAGCAGCAACAGAAGAAGATCAAAGAAAATTGAAAAGTTTGGCAACAAGAATTATGTCCAATGGAGTTGAAGTCTTGGTGAAGGATAAAAATCCTGATGGGAAACAAGAGCAGGTAAATACACATATGACATTACCTATACACAACAGTACTCCAGAAGTTACTTAATTATTACATTTATAAGTATATTGAGATACTTAAAACCATATCAAGTTTAAGGAAACTGAACAAATCTAAGAAAGAGTTCGTATATAATATATAGGTGATAATGTAAAAGTCAAATAACATATATACAATAAATACATACAACCAAAAGCTTGAAAAATTACAAATAATAAATAGGCCCCAAATCACCACCAGGTATAGATCGTTCTAAGCTTCTAAATTGCTATGGTTGTCTAAAAATATTTACTGACATAATCCTAAAGTCTGATCAGTTGCATTACTTACAGTAACAGTCTTTGGTGAGTATTTACGCTATAAATTAAATTTGTTGGCATTTATATCAACACTTCTGTCTTTGTTCTTTATTCAACTAAAACGTTAATCATAAATGAAACATACAATCTTGATTTATAATTTCGTATTTTACATTTTTGTGACTTCTTTAGTTACTCTGGTATTAGACTGTAATAGTTAATATGTATTTTCCTACCTAATATTATAAACTTATAAATAATACTTCATTTAATCTTATTTCTCAGCGTACATTGAAACTAATGCACATAACATCAATAAAACCGACGCCGTTGAGTTCTTCAAAATCAAAGTCTTTGCTTACATCAGCTGTAGCTACTGTTATCAATCATCAACAAATAAGGGTATTACTACCAATGCAACGTCATATGCAGCACAACTACATCATCAAAACTTGCATGACAACATACACTTACCTTACAACTATAGTTCAAAATAAAAGAAGCGCAATATCTACATTCGAAACTATAGTATCAGTTGTTACTACAGAGTCTGTCACCAATCTGTTTGACACGGACTTTTTGGCAGATTTTAAACCAACAAAAGTAAGAATTGCTGTCCCGGTGAAAATCCTGATTGATTCCAAATAAACCATATAGCATTGCAAACCCAGTGCAAATGAACAAGCATCAATGGCTTTAACTAACATTAGTTCGATCATCTTATATTAATTACTGTAGTTAGTGTTTTCCTTTCACCTATAAGTTATGTAACTGTCTCTCACTTTAATACTTTAATTAGAATATGTATATTATAAAAGAAATATTCAAAATACATATTTTTTCAGACGAAATATATGGATGTTAAGACAATTCAACCCTCATCTCCTACAAATGTACATGTGAGCAGTTTTCAAAAGCTTGACAAACGCATCGATGACGCCGAGGAAAACCACCACAATTTTGATATCATTCAACCTTCAGAGACTAGTAATATACCATGCACAAGTTCATGTAGTTGTAGTCATACAAAAACAGAGAGTTTAAAAACAAAATACACAGAAGCTTCTGATAAAATGCCAAATAAAGAAGTGACAAAAATAGATGTTAGACCTACAAATAAAGAAACACTTGACAAGAAAACTCAGTACCCATATGAGTTTGAAGCAAGCTCTCAAGCTCCCACAGATAGGATAGTCGAAAAATATACTGAAGTAATAAATGATTATTCTGATGAAAAAAACTCTAATTCTGTTGAAGAAAGTGAACTATTAACAAATGAACAAGCACCTGGACCTCCAAAGATAAATAAAATTTCAACTACAAAACACCCAGACAAAATAAAGCCAGAAAAACTACAAAAACCCAATAAAAATAGATTTGTTGTTGCCGATTTATTAAAGTTAGGGAGTCTTGGAATTAAAGGGTTGTCACAATTAGCACCAGTGTTTGAAAAAATGACTGATTCTTTCATCAAACGTCAAGATACAAATACAAACAAAACAGCTACTACAGTCAAACCTGTGAAATTAACTTCCTACAACGTGAACAAAAGATTAGATGGTGATTTAGTATCTAAGCATAATAAGTTCCCAATTTACATACCTGTTGATGAAATGGAGACGTCTGAATCACAAAATATTTTTACTAATGCAACGTTACATCAAAACTTGGCGTGGGCAGCGGAACACAAGCATTCTAAGGCACATATTGTTTCTAATAAAATTATTCATGAAAGCCCACTTGTTAATGGTGGCATACCTATTAGCCCTGGGGAGATAATTACGGCCAATTCAGATGTCATAGTAGGTAAGCCCGCAGTAGGCGGGCCATTAACCTTAGCTGCAAGTGGAATTAAAATGCACAATCCAGTAAATCCACCCCCAATAGACAGCTTTGTGTCTGCTAATGAACAATATCGTATTAATGAAAAACCATTCAGCGAACAATCTTTACTTGATACTAAAGTGGACGATTCGTTTGATTTGAAGCCTCCTGAATTACCAAAGTTGAAGCCTAAAATCAATAGACCTTTGAATTTACAACGGCCGTCCATACCAACATATAACTACCAAAATAAAATGCCACTTAGAAAACCCCCTACACCTTATGTAGCTAATGAATATGTAATGAAAACTGAACATGTAAAAACTACTAATCCAATTTTAGGTAATCATGGTAGACCTGTTTTCTTAGATTATATACCATCATTGGCTAAACCAGCACCTAATTTGCTTACAAAACAACCTGTTGACAACGCCAGACCTGCTAATAACGGAGAAAAAAATATAGAAGTAACTGATAATAGTCCAAGTTCTTCAGAAGTAGTAAACATGAGAATAACAACCGATGACAAATTTACAGAAAATAGGGACGCCAACAAACCATTTTTGGTAGATATTCAGCCCTCAAGAGTGGCTAATGTTTTGATTCCGCATGGAAGTTCAACAGCATTAGTTTTTGCTGGTTCATCTGAACCTCACAAGACGGGCGAGTATATTGATGATCCATTACCTTATCCTGAACCTGGATACTTTGGAAGTTTTAGCATAGATGCACCTCAGATGACGAATGTACTCAACGTTACACCTAATAATAACAAACAGTTCTTTATTAAGCCTAATAACAATTCACCTTTGGAATCTTATAAACCAAATGCATCTTCATTCAATGAACAGGGTATAAGAAGTGAATTCAAATCAAAGTGGAAAGAAAGCAAACGTCAAGATTTTAATAAAATTCCTCCACCGACTAGCAACCAAGAAACTCAAATGCAAGTTGGTCCTCAAATTATGTCTTATAACCCCGATATTTATAACCCAACAAACAGCGGACTGGATAAATATGGTAAAGGCAAAGAGAAAATAAATAGTAAAGATATAATTGACAAAGAGTATGAAAACTTTTTAGCAGTGCCTCCTCCACCGCCTAAAATGAAATATAATCAAGATAAACCCTTTAATCAGCGTCCTATAGTACATACTAAGCCTGTTCAAGATATGAAAGTATTTTTAAATGTCAACCATCCAGTACCAAACGAACAAAAACTTCCAAAAGTAACATCAGAGATTTATTTTGCCGCTCAAGCTCCTGATAGCAAACCGGCACCAACTTTTACGATTCACATGCCAAATTCAGCACAAAAAAAATATATCCACACATTTAACAACGTACAAAATACAAACCCACAGGTTTCAAACATGAATCAAAATCAGAAGACGGCACAGAATGCTTTCACTGTTATTTCCTCACCAAACGTATCCAATAAATCTGTTGTACCCAACAACGATGCAAATAACATATATTCAGTTACTTTAAATACTGCAACCAATGTAGCGAGTGTAGGTGACTCAGGTCAAGTTATTGGGTCGAGTATGATTGTTCCAGTGAATTCAAATACAGGTCAGCTCAATGCAGATATACCCATTTCTACCAATTTTGCTATTAGAGTAGAAGAAAATCAAGAACCAATAGAAACAATTAACCAGCATAGTAACAGAAAACCAATTGTCTATGACGAACATGGTCGAGTGCCAAATGAATTTTCTCTTAGTGATAATAAATGGAATAAGAGTACTAACTTTAATAAAATTGAAACAACCATTTTTGGTAATAATTATTTTAATGTATACCCAGAAAAAAATGTTATTAAAGAGCATGTAAATCTACCAATACCTCCATCTTTAAATAGTCACGCTAATTTTCCAATGATCAATGACTACTCTACACCTACAACCACACTTTTTGACAATATCAAACCTGTATCGGAATATGTGGACGATGAGAGAGAAACAAAACGACCTGCCAAATATATTCCAAACATACCAGCAAATACAAATTCTCATGGTTGGTATTCTAGTATACTATTCAATGACAATATAAGTAATATCAAAGTAGAAGCTACTACAAGGAAGATCATACCCTTACTACAAGAATTTGGTGAAAAAGTTAATGTTCCTCAGTTTGACAACAAAGTAACTACCATTGGTAAGCCACCAAATTTTTGGACACAAACACCTCATGTTATAACAAGCATGAGTGTTGGTAAACCATTTACTAAACCCCAGTCAAGCCAAACTCCAATTCCGGTTCCAGTTCTTACAACCAAAACTTACAATAAGTACATCCCATCAATCTTTAGTGTTATGAAACAACCTGCTTATGATATACCTATAAGAGATAATAGTGATGAAACTACTACAATTAAAAACCTAAATATACATTCAGATAGACCTAAACCATTGTATGAAAATTCTGAAGAAATCTATGACGGGGAAGAAGAAATAGACAATATTGATAATGACGGTGAAGTAAGTCAGGAATCAATGAAAATCCCTGTCGTCAGTGCATCAAACGAATCGGAAGAAATTTCTAAGCCATCTTCAGAGATTTTATTGTTAGAAGATGAAGTGTTCAAGCAATCAAAAGACAAAACTAATAATCTCTCTGTCTCTAACACTGGATCTCAAACTGAAAAACCTTTCATAAACAATAATAAAACAACTTTTCAATCTAATACTATAAAACCAATTTATGCCAACAATCATTATAATATGAAACCAAGACCGTTCACTGCTCTAGTATCAACCGTGCTGGATCATCAGTTACAGCAACCTCATTGGCAGATTAATCAGTTAATGGAAAATGCTACTAATGTTTCTTCTTATGAAGATAACTTGGATTTAAATATTGGTGAGGAAATAAAATCTCCGTCTACTAATGAATCTATATCAATACAAAAATCTTCATATGAAAATGATATTAAACGTAAGAAGCTATCAGCGCAATTCACATTTGAACGAACTAATGCAACACGAGTTGTAAATGATTCAAATATAATAACATCCACTGTACATATAAAAGACAAAAAACCATTAATAGTTGAAAAGTCTACTGAAAAATCTAACTTACCTTCGTTTACAATTACCACTGAATTTGATAATAATAGAACATCAAGTGAGATAATAGATTTGTCACCTCCTCCACCAACTTTAGATTATAATTTCAAACCTTCAACAGTTGATGAGATGATTATGGGCATGAGTCCTCCTCCGCCTCGAACGCCACCAGCAGTTCGACCGCCACTTAGAGGGCCTCTGACTCCTCGACCTATACCTATTAGAACACCACCTAGCTACCGAACCAAACCACCGAGAACCATGCCCCCAAGAGCATCAACACAGAGACCTACCAGAAAACATGTCAATAGAGATGATATTTCAACTTATAGACCAGCGTTTGATTTAATTAACAATATTAGAAGACCTACATTTAATCGTGATCAACCATCATCACAATTGCTACCACCCCCCCGAGAAACGGTCACTAGAATTGCTAAACCAATCAATGAATTGCCTGCACCAACCTCAACTACTTTATTGACTCCTGATTTCGTTTTCCCAACTCCAGTATCTACAGGATGGTTAACTTCACCGGCAATAGAATTTTCGTCAAGCTTTAACTTTGCTCCAAATTCTATTAAATTCCCTGAAACACTCAAACCTTCAGTAATACCAGAAACACATGTATCAAGTTCTGAAAATTCATTTTCTTATGAAAATGTATATTCTTCAGAAAATTCATACGAACAAAGCTCGAACCAATCAGATGAAGAAACAGAAGAAAATATTACAAAATCTAAAGAAGTCAGTTCGGAATCAAACATTAAATATACAACTACTACCCAAACTAGTGTAGGTGATTCTAATGCTGATGAATCGAGTAAAGAGGATGAAACTACAGAACGTATCCGATTCCCATTCTTAGGACATAAAAACCGAACCAGAAAACCTTTCCCTACACGACACGATGATAAGAAAAACAATTCTAGCAAATTAAAACTTTCTTCGAAGCTAACATCTACCATCAGACCCACACGAACATTAAGTAGACCAGAACAATTGTACCCAACTAGACATACATCAATAAAAAAAATTATACGGCCTGTGACTAGGACACCATCTGTTATTTCTAACGTTATCGAAAGCTCAGAGACATCAATAGATGAAGATATTCTAAGACCAACGGAAAGTCTTAACGAAAATATTATACGTACATCCAAATTCGAAATATCAACTTCATCTAAGAAAGACCTATTTAAAGCTACTCCAATCTATGACGACTATAACTCCATTATACCGACACATCACGCTGGTAACGAAATCAAGATATCGGATGAAATTGTACCGACGAAAACGGAATTCCGTACAACTGTAGTCACATTAACTAAGACATTGTCTGAACCCCCAAAAACTATATCCAGCATTGGTTACATTAATTTAACCCATACATTAACAGTCACTCATACAAAGACAAGTCTCATTAGTCAATCTGAAGGAGCTCATACTCAGACGTTGGTATTAACAAATACGCACACATCGACAATTGTAGATGTGGTAACTGAAATACACACACAAGTACAACCAACCACCATAATTGAAACAGTAACAAAGCACGTTCCTATAGTACAAGTTGAACCTACACCTGTTCAAATAACTCCAGAAAAAACTAAACTTCCTTTGGACGATATATCTATGTCTTCAGAAGAGAAAGATAATCTAGTAATCAAGGAAATTGAAACAACAGAAAATGTACAGAAGATAGATACAGAAAGCGAAGGTGATAATGATTCGTTCTTTGTTGTTATGAAAAAATCACAGAACGGTGGTCAGTCGCCTCCAGTTAACACTGACGTTGAAACAGGGGATTATGATATAACTAGAAATGAGCAGGTTAACAGTGACGGGGTATCACAGGTTCTATTTGGTGAAATATTGTTAGCTGGTGCACCTTACTTGGAGACTAGCGTTGGAAACAATGGTAAGTCTTTTGATAATTCTTAACCATAAACTCTACGTACCCTTATTAGATTTTAAAGACAATAACAGACTCTATGAGCTGGCTCTAGAAATAACAAAATACTATATTAAATTAAATATAAATGTAATTGCAAAGAACAATATAGATATTGTGTTCTTAATTAATGTCATGTGTGTGCCAAGATTCTTGTTGTAAATTGATTCAACTCTGGAAGCAAATTTACTTGTAGCAATTATCATACGTGTTTCATACGCACCTAGTCACCATATTTTTTTCCCTATATTTAACTGGCGTACCCCAAGTGGTATGTATTGCACGATGAAAAACCCTGGTTTAGAGAAAAGTTTGACTCCAAATTTTGCAATTCAATAGCCGAGTTTTTGATAGGATTTTGAATGGTGATATTTTTCTGTGTTGTCTGTATATTTAAAAAAATATATTAATTAAAACTGAACAATAGTGATAGGTTCGTACCTATCACTATTGTTCAGTCTTAATTAATATTATATTTTTTACGATATTAATTGTTTAAAAAAATCATTATCGTCATTTGGCGTCAACAAACGACCAACAATTTGGCTGAGACATTTGCTTGAAGATTTAGGCTAAGAAGCCTTTCCTCCATCCAATAAGGTATGCATCATGCGACGTAACGATTATGTGGACGAAGCATATTATGAGAGGTGAAAACAAGAAACATTATATAATATTACAATTTGGTTTTGTCAAATTATTTCAGGACCAGTATTCGGCAAAGAATGCCAGCCAGATTGCAAAGCGTCTAGAAACGAACGCTGTCAAAGAATAGACGGTATTATGAAATGCGTATGCAGGCCAGGTTTCGCAAGAATGTTCCCTGATAGACCTTGCAAACGTAAGTAATTTTTGAAGTAAAACTTTTTTACGACAAAAACCTTGTTGAGCTAGATTTACTACTCATACGCATTAGTTGCAGTCCGGCTGGCCAGCCGGATAAGCGATCGCAACACGCGGTTGAGTACTGGCCGCACATTGAAAGCGCATAGTAACCAGCTGACCGGCTGATCGCGCCGGTTTGAATGCGCAACGAAGTGCGTATAGAAGTTTTACTTACATTTTCTTATCCTTTATCCGTGCAGAAACGGATATAGAAGACTAGCCCTTGCGGCCCGGCAGCTAGGTGGTAGGATATTCACCCGTCTTAATGGCTACTATCCCTGATCTAGAATATGCTATCGTAAAAACCTTGAGTTGTTTCGGAGTGTTTCGAGATTAGTGGCCAGGTTTCAATTTTCCTTTATGGGGCGGCAGTACATTGATAACCTTTGCACCTTTGGTGTTGCAAATTTACTTAGGCGATGTTAACCACTTTTAATCAGCTAGGCCGGTTGTTGTACTCCTGCAAAAAAGCGTTACTACTCAGTAGGCAAATACGGTAGAAAACAGTCAAGTCAATTGAGATGCTTTATCATCTTACAAAACACCGAAACCTCCTAGATTTTGTAGGATAATAATAAGTTATGACGTCATGACTTAACCGAGTCAAATAGCGTAGCTATTAATCATTGTTCAAACATATGCAAAATTATTTTTATCGTGATCTTTTAAAACTAAGATAATATATGGTATGCTTTAGAATTTAGTGATGTTACACATGTAGTACCTCGGGGGAGCGTGCTGGGGAAATTATTTTTTATAATTTATATTAATGACCTTTCACAATGGATTAATCATGACCTGACCTTGTTTGCAGTACGGTATTTTAACGTTCGTTCTTAAATATGAAAGTAATTCTAGAATTTATTGTAACTTGTGTCTTCTACTCAAATAAAGCAGTTAATATCAAACAGCAATGGAAACTTGAATTGATTTCAGCAACCTACACATACTCTGTGAAGCTGGCTCTCGATGCTCAAGGCAACGAAAGCCTCTATTATCAAGAGGATCTAGCCAACAACTCCAGCAAGCAGTACCAGACCCTCGCCGTGGCTACTCATGAGGGCATAAATAGGATGATAATGCAGTCAGATCTGAGGGATGTGTACCATGGAGTCCATATTACTGGTTTCCGTCCTATAGATATGAAGAAGCCTAATGGAGATCCTTATCATGGAATCATGAATGAGTTTTACGTACAGGTAATTTTATTTTTACTGTATAGGTAAATTTTAAATGTAAAAATCGTTCATACAAAATTTAATTTTCTGCAAATTTTAAGTCAGTTCTATGATAGCTCTTTGGACATTTCAGTTGTCCGACAATGCCCATGAGAGCAGATTGAAGGAAGTAATTGAGAAGTACTTAAGGAACAATAACTACAGTCTTGGCGGTACTGACGTGCACGCGGCTGGAGATCTGGTGGATAGATTGGAGGTTAATGGTGAGTAACATGCATGTAGTCAAATCTATAGCCATTTACTGTATTGCTATTTAGATAGAGCATCGTGAGAAAAAGAGCCAGTTTTAAAAGTAAATGGTCAAGCATAGCTATTGTCAAGAACAAAGCAACAGTCTAGCTGAGGTAAAGCCCTTAGCTCCCTCGAGCAAGTTGCGCCCCGGGCTCGAGCGCCCCGAAAACCCCGTTAAAGTTGTGAGATCTTCGGACCAACAACATAAAGTCAATTCCAATAATAATAAAAAAAAGCGCTAGCCAAGTAGTTCGTTGTCGGTTGCGATGACTAGACGTATGCAGCTCCCATACCCCTTTATCCGCAATAATTAGATTATTTAATACTGCGTTCTCGTAACGCACTGCGTCGCGATCAACGTCCTGTACCTGGCTTCACTTTGAGAGTCCGAGACTCCGTCTTTCTCTTAATGGTCTAAGGTAATTTAAATTTTTATTACCTTTCCAATTTACAGATTTCGACGAATGCACGAGCGGCCAATTCCATGACTGCTCTGAACACGCACAGTGCTTCAATCTTCGAGGAACTTACACTTGTAGCTGTGTCGAAGGATTTTCGGATCTGAGTGTCAATATCTTGTATCCTGGCAGGATATGCTCAGGTATAATTAGAACTAGAATATCAGTTTACAAACATCTAATAGCTGGGCAGAGGTCTATACATTTAAGGGTGTGGCTGGTTTCATAAAATAGTAACCATTTAGAGAGAACAGTACATTGGTAACACCCTTGGTGTTACAAATACAAACCGCTTTCCATCAGGAGGGGCGTCTGCTGAACTCATGCATTAAATAAAAATGCAAATTTTTAAGAAAGTTTTATTCAATATCTATCATATCACACAGTCAAATCACCGGCCTCATGGATTTACAAAAATATGTCTTCGTAATATACTTAACAAGCTATATATGATGAGTATGATGTGACTATTATGAAGACATAAAACAAGCAGTCGAATAGCACTTTAATTATTGTTTAGACAGAGGATAGCATTCTTAATCCAGGTATTGTTTTCTTTTTGAAATTTTAGCAATGTGTACTACATATTTTTAAATAAAACTTGTGATATTTTAAATAAACTCTTAAAAATGTTTAATTTCACTTTGTTTATATCGAGATGCACGCTATTACAATGCAAACAATACAAGAGAAAGCAATCAAACATAGTTGCCAGTAAAAAGAGAACTTAAGTGCTCACACTCTCCTGGCAGGTAAAATAAAATTTACAAAAGAGACTTATTCTAAAAGTACACATGTTTCAATCTTTATATATTTCTGTGTGATCACCCACGGGTATGATCTGGTTAAGGTGTCTTTTACACGTGACACCATCGACATCAATTAAGTATGTTACTCCATCCACCAATATCTTAGAAATAGTTCCCAACATCTAAGGATTTTTCCCTCTACGATAATCTTTAACCATAACATTTTGTCCTACTGTTAACTCTATATTTCTTTCTCCACTAGTGTATTAATTTTGCTTTACATGGTAAATGTAAAGTAACTTAAAAAATACAATTAAATATTAAAAATTAACTAAGTTAATATAAACTGTATAGAAGACTGGCTGCATTGTCACGCTGATGCGTTGCGCGAAACACGAACCAGCCTTCCTGTACTAAATTAATTTGGAAATTATAAAATAATTGTTATTGTCCTCCATTTTGTTTTATCTATATCTATACATACACATAATATATATAATATAATAAAACTTTAGTAGCGTAGTTATGGATAATTTCATTAAGGATGCTTGTGCAATTGATTGGTCTGATGTCTACAATGCAGTTTCTGTCGATTTAAAAGTTCATGTATTTAATAAGCTTTGATTAAGCTGTATGACCTACATGCGCCCGTAAGGGCTATAAAAATTAAACATCTACTTGCTCCCTGGCTAACAGATGAAATAAAATCCTTGCAGCACAAAAAATGCGTAGCTAGGAGCAAATACAAAATTAAGCCTACAGATGCCAACCGCATAAAATTTGTCAAGATTCGTAATCTCTGCAATAGGGTGTGTAGAGACGCTCAACGCCTTTATATTCATAAATCTCTTGAAATTGACGATCCTGCAAAAATTTGGAAGTTTCTCAAAATCTTTAGGAGTTGGCAAACCTTCGGATTCTCTATCAAAAGATTTAAACTTCGACCTGTTAAATCAGCATTTTTCCTCTAATGTCAAATTTGATAGGCAATCTAAAACTGCAACTATAAATTTATTTTCTAACATGCCAACTCCTACTTATCCTTCTTTTGACTTCTCTTAATTTCCTGATTTTTGATTGTTTCCTGATTGTGATGTTAAGAAGAGCTTAATGTCTATCAGCCCTAATGCTGTCGGCAGCGACAGTATTAGCCACAATATGATAATTCCTATATTATATTAGACGATATCATTCATGTGATCACCCACATCTTTTATGCTTTCTTCTGGTACATTTTCTGACTCCTGGAAGGAAGCCCAGTAATCCCTTTACCTAAAAAACCCAATCCTCTTCCTTTTCCGAATATTGTCCCATTTCCATTCTACCTTTTCTCTCTAAAGTTCTGGAGCGCCTTGTGCACAAGCAACTTAGCTTCTTCCTTAACACCAATTCCCTTATCAATCCTTTCCAATTCGGTTTCCGTCCAGGATATAGTACCACTACTGCACTAGTTAAATCACTGAAGATATCCGTCATGGCATGGGAAATGGTCTATTGACTATACTATCGCTGCTTGACTTCAGTAGTGCTTTTAATAATGTTGATTTTGATGTCCTTCTTGGAATCTTGAGTTCTCTTAACACATCTCCAACAGCTATTGACTTGTTTCGTAGTTACTTGTTTGGACGCCGGCAACGCATTCGTATTGATGATGTTTATTCGTCATGGTGTGATTTGTCTGCTGGTGTTCCTCAGGGCGGCGTTTTATCACCTCTCTTATTTGATATCTTCATTAACTCGATTTCCAATAATCTTTCGTCTTACCACCTTTATGCAGATGATTTACAAATCTACACTCAATGTAATTTTAACCAACTTTCAGAAGCAATTCAAACTACAAATAGGGACTTTACAAAAATTGTTAACTGGAGCCAAGCCTATGGTCTGAGCGTTAATCCGAAAAAAACTAAGGTTATTGTTGTCGGCAGTTCTAGGCTTATCTCCAAAATTGACTGGTCTTCGCTTCCCCATGTTGTGTTTGATAGTGTGCACATAGAAATCATTGAAACTGTTAAAAATTTAGGAATTATCATTGACAGAGAACTGTCTTGGCGGCCTCACCTGATTCAAATCAGTCGGAAACTTTTCGCGTCATATGGTTCACTAAGAAGACTGAAGAATTTCCTACCTACTGCTACTAAGATTATGCTTGCTCAATCCTTACTTCTCCCCCTACTTGAGTATGCTGATGCTTGCTATCTAGACATCACCCAAGAACAACTAGATAAGCTTGAACGCCTTTAAAATGTTTGTATCCGGTTCATATTTGGGTTGCGTAAATATGACCATATCTCCGAATTTCTTAATAAGCTTAAATGATTGCCAACTCGCCTTCGCCGGAATGTTCAAATACTCTCACTTCTGCGCAATATTCTTTTCAATCCCTGTACTCCCCCATATTTAAAGGAACTTTTTAGTTTCCTCTCTCAATCTCATTCCTGTAATTTGCGCTTAAATGAAAATCTTCTGCTAACGATTCCTAAACACACTTCGTCCTTTGTAGGAAACTCTTTTGCCGTACACGCTGTTCGCCTGTGGAACTCCCTCTCCTTGAAAATCAGACAAGCTACATCAATTTCTATATTCAAACACTTGATCACTGACCATTATTTGTCCATTGAATAAAATTGTTGCAGTAAATAGAATTGTATTATTCCTCGCATGTAAATATATAATTTATATTATTATAATCTATATTTAATTATGTATATTTAAGTGTCTATATTAGTTTATTATTTTGTTTGTTTTTTTTCTTTAATTACGATTATTTTTAATTTAGTTAAACCACCAAATATTATTTAATCTTTCTTATAATGTCTCCTTGGACACCGGGTTGCCTGGAAGAGATCGCTATAAGCGATAAGGCCGCCCATTGTTCTAATGGAAATGTCTTTATATTAAATGTCTAGGTTTAAGTTATGGTGAACAATAAAGAGTTTTCATTCATTCATTTAAACGAATAATAAAATTGTAGAGGTCAAATTTCTGTACAATGAAAAAAATGCTAAAAACCGAGTCAGGAGAGATGTAAGAAGTGAAATATAACTAATTTAGATTTTATTCAAATTTTTTTTGTTTCTATGTTTGTCTGTTTGTCTATCTGTTTGTACCGGCTAATCTCCGAAACGACTGGACCGATTTAAATAAAATTTTGTATGGTGGTAGGTTATATCCCTGGTCAAAATATAGGATACTTCTGCTGTTCCCGTGGGATAGTTAAAAAAACTTTAATTACTTAAACAGCTTATTATACAATTATTATGCACCTAATTAAGTATTGATATTGCCGGTATCATCATCATACAATAAAACAATTTATTCATTAAAAAACAATTAGGCTATATATTATTATTATTATATTATCATCACGGTAAGACCAATAAGAGCGGAGCACCAAAGAAAAATGTTTTAAAATCGGGAGGGCTTTTTTAATTTACTTTTTTTTATCTATTCCACGCGGACGAAGTCGCGGGCAGAAGCTAGTTCATAAAATAAATATTTTGCCAGTATATTCTTTATTATAAGAATATTATGTTTCTAACGGTTCTTATACAAATTTATTTCAGCTGAACCAGTTGGTTGCGAGCGTTGCAACTATCACGGCGCCTGCTATTCGCGGGACGACAAACGCGTGCTGTGCGAATGCTTCCAGTGGTATACCGGCAGCACTTGTAACGTTAACCTTAAAGGTACAGTACAGTAGGCAAACTAATTGCGCACGTTTGTCATTAAAATACTGTCATGAAAATTCATGCGCTGGTTGATCCCAGCCAATAGCCTAATGTTAGTGCATCAGTTTCTGTCTTTATAAAGGATATATAGTTATACTAATGGGCCCGGCAGACGTTGTCCTTGTCAGAAAAATATCAATATCAATCTAGGCCCCAATTGCAGTGTCATCTACCACTTACTGCCTACACTCAAATAAAACACAAAAATCGTCATAATTCTGGAATCTGATTCCAGCGCCACCTACTGGGTCCAATTGTGAATCTAAGCCGATCTCGAATCCACTTGAACACACAGAAATTCTTACTGAAATCGATCTAACAGCTTAGGAGGAGTTCAGTCACATACACACGAATAGAAGATTTTTTATATTTTTTATTGCAGGAGTTCAGTAGACAGGCAGACAGCCCACTTGATGGAAAGTGGTTACCGTCGCCTTTGGACATTTGCAACACCAAAGGTGCTACAAATGCGCTGCTGCTCTCTTAAAGGAGACTGGAACCTGGTCACTGATGCCGGAACACAACACAAGGTTGTTATGGCGGCATACTCTAGACCAGGGGTGGTCGCCATCCAGTCGAGCAAATACCCTACCACCTGGCTGTGGGTTGTTTAGTCGCCTCTTACGACAGGCCGCCCGGCCGCAGGTAATTGTATTCTTTCTCCGTTCCTGCACGGATGAAAATGAAATGAAGTTATGGAAATACTTAACGTTGTGTGTTATGAGCTTAGACTTACTCCAAAAGACAGTTTTATACACCTTTTCACTTAATAGTGTTATTTCAAACTATAAACTGAATGAATCGTAATGTAAATATACATGTTTTATATTCCAGTCGTCCTGATTGCACTAGTAGTATGCGGAGCGTTGCTCACGGCGATTCTTGCGGCGTGTGCAGTGATCTCGTGTAGAAGAACCCGCCCGCCGCAGAGGTCCATCGTCGCATGCATACAGAGTATGCCTGCATTGCATCAGGTATAATAAACTTCATAAAAAACTTGAAATCCGATTGACGCGCCACCTACCGGATTCAATTGTGAATATAAATCATCCAGGAAGCCACTCAAAGACACACAAAAAATTAATCAAAATCTTGGAACTCGATTCTAAACCATACAGGGCCTTATTCCAATACACGTAAAGAATTGGAATAAAATCCTTGGATCCAATTGCAGCGCCACCTACCGGATCCAATTGTGAATCTAAATTATCCAATATATCTACCCACTCGAACACAAGCTATCGAAATGACGATATTATATATGGATATAATAACTGCCATAGTTCATGGAATGCCACACATTTGGCCGTGACAGTAAAAACGTGACGCTTTTTGTCTTAAATGTCGTACTGATATTCTTTATTACGTTAATAAAGAAATTTGACTTTAAGAAAACTATTTATAATATACCTTATTAATTTTTTTATATGGGCAAAATTAAGATATATTTTTTATTGCCTGAAGCAAGCAAACAGGAAGGCTGCTCACCTTCTGGATAATGCTTACCGTCGCCTATGGACGTTTGCAATACCAGGGTGTCGCTAACGCGTTGCCGACCTCTAAGAAATTTTATAACGCCTCTTTTTAAAAAACCCCATGTAATGGCGCAAAGGGAAAACCGCGGCGGGAAGTTCCTTCCAGATCATTGTTATACGCGGAATAAATGTTCTAGAAAACTGTTGTGTAGTTGAGCGTAGGAGGTCAAAGAAATGGGGGTTAACATCCCGTCGCTAGCGAGCGGTGCGGTTGTAAAAGTGAGGCGCAGCACCAGATCAAACAATTCCTCAGAACACTCCCCGTTGCACAATTTAAGCTTATGCTATTCAACTAAAAAACATGTGTCCACCGGAAACTGGAGTCTTATGGTCCATGTCAGCTGGTTGTTAATGACGGCATAGTCCAAACCAGGGGTGGTAGCCATCCAGATGGACAAATGTTCTCGTGCCTGGCTATGGGTTGTCTTGTCGCCTCTTGCCTGGCCCCAAGAATTAGTATTCTTTTTCTGTATTTGCACCGACAAATATATGTAGTATAATAATGTAAGTAGTTTAAATATTTATTGTTGAATGGTTTCAGGGTGCCATACCTAAGCAGAGAACCGACCGACGCGCCTTAATAACTGAAAGGGGAGAATCTGGAGACGCGTCGAGCGTTCAGAATGCTTCTCTTCCTTATATGCCAGCTAAGGTAAAATAAGTTTTATGCATACTAAATTTTAAATACGATAATAATTCTGTCTGTTACCCTTCGGAATTTTCCGGCCGCGAATTGTGCCTAAAATAAAACATAAATGCAATGTAACTTGTGTGAATGCTTGTTTTCAAAATTATGTCCAGTTCAATTATGAAACTAAGACTATTATGAATGATAATTTTGTATATGCCCAAGCCAAGCAAGTTACACTTATGTTATAGGCAATATACAAAGGACTAGACCATAGTATATACTACTTTGTTCATATGGAGCATACAAATATATATATATATATATATATATATATATAACAGTTTTTATTAAACTATGTCTTAAAGTACTAATAAATTACAAAAAAATATTATGCTGTTGTTAGTATTAGTATATATGTTAGAATTGAGGAATTCGTCCATCTAGTAAAACATGGCTTAGCCAATAAGATTTAATGTACTACGTACTAGAGGTGTCCGTAACTGGCTTATTTGAACACTTGTTCTGGTCCATGGACAAGAAAGACCTCGCTTAGTCTGCGCCGGGCTGTTGTCGATAATTTACGTGTTTGTGTCAAAAGTAACTATTAAACAATGCCTCCATGTGTACTAAGATACTGTCCAAATTCGAATAAAACTTAAGATGTGACTTTTAACGGTAAGTTTTCTTGTCTTCTCGAAAAAACATCTTTGTATTAATTAAATTTTATCAATTTTAATTCGTCTCGAGTCATCGCTGCGACCATGTCAATGTTCAATCTTCGGTCGGCGAATTCAAACTATACTCTGTAAGCGATCTAACACTGCATGTTTATATAGTTTGGTTAGACGGCATTTAGCGCTGCAGAAAATACGTTGGTCAGTCCACTCAACGGCACGCTCGCCCCTCGCAGGACCCTGCTTTCATCTAGTTCGAACATTCAACCACCGAGGTCGTTATTATTATGGGAGCAATATTGATTAGAGATAGTATTATTGTTTCCAGCGTCCATCAACTGGTGCAAAAAAGTGTGTTATATCAGACCCGCCTGCGCACGATCCACCTCCTCCACCAGCTCCGGCTGTAATGATACCGAGGGCCAGGCTCAATCCACACCACGGTGACAGGTATTAATTTATTTTATTTATAAATTCTAATTCAAAATTTTTAACCAAACTAAACTCCACCGGAGAACATGTTTTGAAGTTTGTATGGCACATATAAGGTTGGGGAAAAAGTTTCTTCGCATTTTATATAAAAATTCAAAAGGTTTTTTTTATAAAGTTTATTTACATTTAACTAAAGTATGTAGGTGCCATTTTGTTGAATAACTTTTTGCCATCTTGTAGGTAGGGACGTGATCCCATTGCTATAAAAATTTTGGGGCTTCTGATCAAAAAACAGCGACAAGTGGTTTTGGCAGTCCTCTCGTGATGTTAACCTGACACTGCCTAAGGAATTCTGCAGAGACCAAAACAGGTGAAAATCTGAAGGTGCAAGGTCAGGACTATACGGCGGATGCATTAACACCTTCCAGCCAAACTCTCGTAATTTTTGCTGAGTGGCTAAAGTTGTGTGAGGTCAAGCGTTATCATGGTGAAAAACTACACCCCTTCTGTTGATTAATTCCGGCCGCTTTCTGTCAACTTTTTGCTTTAATCTCATCAGTTGTTCGCAGTACAGTTCATATTCGATGGTCCTGCCTGGCGGTAACAGCTCATAATGAATAATGCCCTTCCAATCCCACCATACACACAGCATCACCTTGTTGCGAGTTACCCCGGGTTTCGCCACAGTCTGTGAAGCCTGTCCGGCCTTTGACCACGATCTTTTTCGCACGTTCTTGTCATACATGATCCACTTTTCATCACCAGTTATCAGCTTCTTCAAAAATGGTTCGGTTTCATTACGTCGTAATAAAGAATCACAAATGAGTACACGTTTCATTAGGTTTCTTTCAGTGAGCTCATGAGGCACCTAAATATCGAGCTTTTTTGTGTACCCAGCTTTTTTCAAATGCGCCAAAACCGTTTTGTGGTCCATTCCCAGTTCTCCAGCTACATCGTAACTACTAATATGCCGATCTTGCTCCATTTTTCAAAAATGGCATCAATTTTGTCCGTAACAGGGCGACCAGAGCAACGTGCATCTTTGATATCAAAATTTCCGGATTGAAAACGCTTAAACCAAATTTGCGCTACTCTCACAGATACTGCATTAGGTCCATAAACATCACAAATTTTTTCCGCGGCTTGTGTTGCATTTTTATCTTTTTTGTAAATTTTTATAATGTACCGAATTTCTTCATTAGATTCACTCATTTTAACAATAAGAAAAACAAATGAAAATCACACATTTTCCTAATTTGAATTTGGAATTGTCTTCTTTAAAATTAAAATTTTTTAATTATACCAAAACCAGCCAGATACAAATGGTATAGCCAAAGAGATTTTATTACAAGTTCATACATACTATATGCGAAAAGACTTTTTCCCCAACCTATTATAATCTAGGAAAAAATATAATACTACACATTTATTTTTCATTTTATATATTTGAAGACACTTCGATAATATCTACGAAGTTGTAATTTTTAGTCGATAATCTAACTACTTGTTATTTTTGGACTGGCAATGAACATTGTCAGTTGTCAATCTCACTCTGACACAACTCGGAGCGCTAGTGTGCAACATGGATGAAACTTTTATCAAAGAGTACATTGTATATATAAAGAACTTTTATATGTATATAAGAACCGTAAACAAGCATTCAAACTTACTTACTTACTTACTGAAAAAGACAGTTAATCTCTAATATTTGAGTAAATCACGATAAACAACATTTCAAGTGCGTTTGTAGGTATCTATGGTGTTCATTGTATAATGTCAGAGTGAACAGAATGCATTACCATTAGTTTTTGAGAAGAAATTCGGTTGATATTCGATAGAGTGTCGTTATAGATTGGATAATTAAATTACTATACGCACTTGAAATGTTGTATTTTGTGATTTGCTTAAATATATTAGAGATTACCGGTTTTATTCATATTGAGCTGGAGTAAGTTCGAAGCATTGTTTATTGTTCTTAAAGAAGCTTTCAAACTTACTCTAACTCAATATGAATAAACGGTATGTGAACACCGAGGTTTTATTCTCCTCGTCCGACTACTCTACATCCCTACGTATTCACAAAGTAATGTAGCCTCTTGACCAGAATATGCATACCCATCACTGCTATTGCCAACATATTATTTGTTTCGTTCTTTAATTTTCGATGCATATTATTATATAGTACATTGGCTAAAAAATAATGTTGCGAGCCGATACTAATCCTTTGCAGGTGCCTTATTACCCCTTTGAATTTGAGTGATCTATTGTTCGCGCTAATATCTTTGTTTACGCCACCGTAAGACGTCATAAAATCTTATTTCATCTGTTTTTATGTCATGCGAATACTTAGAAGCCATACGGCCGACAAGTAGGATTTCAAGAACCAGTGGGTGGTATGTTTAATTTACAAATAAATGAGGGTGTTCTGACTGCGAACGAAGCGTTACCTAGTGCACTTTCGGAGCGAGTATCTTATAACGACGAACTTTACACGATTTAGGTGATAACGATTTTCTGCCATTTGGTTTGCTTTTGTTGTATTCGGTTATACTTGTAAGAACTGTGAATTACGTGTGTATACTTCTAATAAACTTAATGATAATTCCAACTGCATTTTCAAATTTACATCCTACAAATCTCCTACAAATTCATAAAAATAATTATAGTTAAGATGATAAGTATATATCTTATAGTACGGGTGGTAACCTTACCTTTGATATGATTTTCTCTATACTGTTGTTTCATTTCTAGTCGAGAAAACCTTTCAAGGAAACGAAGCTTGGAGCTAAGCAGTGAAGCAAAACTCATCAGTTATTTAGAGTCCGGTGCGGTCAAAACTAGTGAAGAGGTAATTTATTTATATATATGCAGTTTCAATTATCTACTAATCATCATCATCATCATCCGAGCGTTAAATCCCGGTTGCGTTCGGAGCGTTCACTCCGACGCCCAGGGTCCGCTTCCCTACTTTTTCTACTCCACTTCGCGCGGTCTCCAGCATCCCCCGTTTTGAGACTATTGGTTCGCATGTTATCCTTCACAACGTCAAGCCAACATTTTATGGGCTTTTCCCTTCGACCGGGACCTGGCAGAGGCGGCATGGCTAGACATTTGTTCCCCAGATAATTAGCCGGTCTCCGTAAAACGTGGCCGTACCAGCGTAAGCGACACACTTGCAGTTTGTCTGCTATGTCACGGACATGAAGACTGCTGCGGATGCGGGAGTTCCTGACACGGTCTTTCCGCGTCACTCCATACATCCATCGCAGCATATTCATCTCCGTGACACGCAGTTCTTGCTCGTGTCGCTCAAGTACAGGCCACGCTTCACAGCCATACAAAAGGATAGGTCTAATGATGGATTTATAGACCTGTCCTTTTAATTTAACCGGCATTTTGGGTCACAAATGACACCTGTCACCTCACCCCACTTGGGCTCAAGCTGCTGTGATACGGGCCATGACTTCGTGGTCGATATCCTCGGACGCACTAAGTACAGATCCCAAGTACTTAAACTAACCATTATCTACTAATCTTATGACCCATTAATTTGCTCAGAGCCGGCACTAACTTTTTTATCCCCGTAGACAAACTCGAAAAATGCCGCCCCACCGACGCTTAAGAAAACTAAAAGAAGTCTTCAATCTAGTTTTCTTCTCCCAGAACCCTGTCGATTCGTGTTGTATGTACTGGTTAATTTCACTACTCATATATTATCTAGATTCAAGTGAACGAAGCGAAATAACTATTCGCGTTCACATAATTAACATTTATAAGAAAGCTTATCGAGATTTAGGGTTTGTATTACGTCGAGTAGTAGATATTAATAGTATTTATGTCATTAAAACATTATTTATCGCTTTAGTAAGAAGCCACTTAGAAAGCAACGTAATCATCTGGGGCTCACAGGAAACTAAATATAGTCTCATGTTGGAGCGCATACAAAATAAACCTACTCGATTTTTATACCTAAGACTTTATGCTGTTTACCCATTTTATCCTTTGATGTACCCCACCTTGTTTGTCTTAGGCATGTTTGGGTATAATAATTTGTCATCCAGACGAAAGCTTGCATTGGTCTCCTACTTATTTAAATTGTTAAGAGGTAAATTGTTTAACCCAGGTGTATTAGCTGAAATCAAATTGAACATTCCAGCGAATTTTGCGATGAGACGTAGGCAGACACCAGTGTTCGTAGTACCACACGGCAGGACCAACTTACTTAATAAGGCGCCGATTTTTTTTTTAAGGCGGGGGAAAATCCTTTCGCACATACCGGGTCCTTTGCTAGGGATTAGACCGTTGTTGATCATGGAGGCTTTCCACTGAGGCAATCCAAACAATAATCAACCGGCTTGTGTGGAGACTCGACTAATCAATACCCCACTAAAACCACCTTCCTCCCATGTGCCCCGCGCTTATGGCAGGAAAGGCGTGAGATACAGAACGTAGTTACGCCCATACCGATCCTAGCGCACAAGTGCTTGAGAATGCCCCGGGAGAGGGAAACTCACTTCGTCAACAGGGGTGAAGACTCCTCTGCTCCCTAGATGCTAGAGGGCCCCTGCAGCGGTATTTCAGGGAGGGAGGTCATGCGCATACCTGCACCTCCGGACTCCCGACTGACGTCGGCGCCCGCGAGACGCATGCGCACTACCATCTCTCTCTCCCTATCTCGTTCCGCGGCCTCCTTATGAGACACTACCGTCTCGCAGAAATTGGCCGCACCCACCCACCAATCGTCGCTGTGCAGCAGCTGTGTCATTCTGAAGGTCAGGGTCCCGCGTTTCCGCGAGAGCCATCGCAACAGCTGCGGTCGAACCGCTTCCACTGTGTCAATGCCAGCAACAGGGTTTTCCAACTCTACGTAATAAGGCGCCGATGACACAGGCGTCGCGAACAATGAACAAGATATATCAACAAATTGACATTTTTATTTGTACTGTGAATGAATTCACAAGAACTGCAATGCATATTATATTATATGTTATGACGTCTGAATAGGTATATATGTGTATATAATGTATTATGTGTACCATGCTATCGTATTGATGACAACTGTAATTATAGCGATGTTTCTAAATTAATAAATAATTAAAAAAAAAAATTTTGGGCGTTCTGTTTGTTAATTTTTTTGGGGTTTAGTAGTTTAAGCGTTTTTGGTGAAATTTCTACAGACATTTTTGCCGGCCCCTAAATTTTGCCATCGTAGGCAGTTGCCTAACGTGAATACCGCCTCGAGCCGTCTCTGATTTGCTTTATAACTCGTTAAAATTTGACGTAAGCTCGATTATCTTATTGTTCTATCTGGGAGAACGGATTAGTATGACAATCCAGTGAGGAACCGTAGCCTTCTGGGGGCACTTTACGCATGGAAGACGGTGACCTAAGCTCAGTATTCTACTTTAATCTTGAAGGATTATAGGTAGAATACAATATAACTAAATTTCCTTTAATTGTATATGTTTATAATGCCTTAGTTTAATAAATTATGATATTATATTAAAAAAAGTTTTTCTTCCTATCAACAATTGTTTCAGATGCGGAGGAAACACAGTATGGAGTCTTCCTATAGCGTAAATAAAGAAAAAATAAACAAACAAGGTAATTTTAGGGTTCTGTAACTTAATACTAATAAATTAAACAATATTTAGCTAGACGTGTTGCTGGAGAGTTTCTTGCCGCTTCTTCTCCTTAACAGCAATAACACGTTGCGAAGCGGTGTACATAGAATAGGAAGAAAAATTAAATTTTGACTTATATATGTGACCTTCAAAAAGTGTTCTCCAGTGGAACTTATTTTGAACAAAAACTTTGAATTTCAATTTGAAAAAAATAGCCAAAATGAAATCCTCAAACGTTTGTGATCTCCATATGATACTAGTAATGTCAATTATATACACGGTAAGGTAAGGGCAACGAAAAGAAGATTGATTTTATGATCTGTTAATAAAGACTCAGTTAGAAGTTTCTTAGATCTATCTATCTGTATCTATAATATTGTTACGAGTTGCAGGACTCTAATTAAAATGCAGTTAGAATTACTATAGAATTTATTAGAACCATACAAAGACGAATAACACAGGTACAAATATAACTGGACACAACCAGTATAAACTGCAATAATCAATAACACGCGCAAAGTCCGTCACTATATAGCTTATTGAATGTGCACGTCTTGCTCGTATCGTAATCGTTGTTTGACTCCCTCACCCCTCCGTTCGGGCATTGTTTTATACTAAACTATTCAATACAACACTCTGGCTAACGACCATCATAAAGGATTACAATACACAATAGGCGGCTTTTCTAATTACAACTTTAAACATAAAGTAAACAAAAGAAGTCCAAATGCGGGCAGGTAATAAAACTGTGCTTTATGGCAGGCAGGTGTGCATTCACTTTATCGGCATGTAACAATATTATAAAATTATGAAAGTGTAGTCTTTTATTTTTAGATTTTTTTGTTTGTGTTGTTTGGGATGCACGTAAAAACCACTGGCCCAACTTCGAAGTGTTTTCGCTTAACAATAGCAAATTCCCGGAACTTAAAATCTGCGCTACTTTATATCCTGGGAATACCACGGGTTTTTTTTGTCAGCGGTTCGGTTGAAAAAACCAGATTCCGATGTAATATTTCCACTGATCGATAGCAAACACTTTGTCATAAAATCCCGGGAATCCCGCGGGATTTTCCCGGGAGTGGTTTTAAGTTGTTGGGACGCGTATAAATTAGCTTATTCCGTCTAATGTGGACGAAATCGCGGGCGAATCCTAGTATGATATAAAATAATAATAACAGTCCTCAAACTTCCCACTGCTGGGCTTGGGCCTCTCATTTATAGGGGCATGGATATTAAATCTGCTACGCCGAATGTATGGGTTTCACACATCGGTTATCCAGACGTGTAAGTTTCATCGTGATGTTTTCCTTCGCCGTCAGTATGAGATAATTGTAACTGTAACCATATACACATTAGGTCAGAAAACAACATAACTGGTGAATGCTTCCCAGCCAAGATTCGAACCCGCGCCCTTTGAGTTTGGGACGCCTGTGCGCTAACAACTAAATATGGGTAGCTATTGTAAAAACCAGGTAACCAGCGGTTGTTCTCAAAATAACCACGGCTAGGTTTTCAAATACTTCGCCAACTAGGTGATGAATGATTCGAATGATTTTCGAATAAAACATAACATATTTACAACTTGTCGTCAGCTGTTGCCATCTATCCGCCAGCTGGTCGTCTTTCAAAACCGATGAGTTTACGGCTTTGCCGTCAGCCGTTGTTTCTTGATTGGCGAGTCTTTCAACCTTTTAATGTTAAGTGTCGCATTTTTAGAAATAAATATTCTTTCTTTTTTTCCTTTAACCAAATAGTCATCGACTTGGGTTTTTTAGTCAGCTAATTAACTACCATTAGCCGAATGGTTCAGTTTTTGGAATTTTCGTTGGTTACATGTTTCTACTAACGACTAAGCTGTCACGGCTTCCATGGTATAATTTTTTTGAAATTTTCGACAGGAGCATTGGTGTCAGCTGGTTTCAAAGTATCTACTACAGTTAGACCGGAAGATACAAGGAAAGAAGACAGAGATGACGAATCTTCACTAAACAAGGGAGATCTTGACACTGACATGTCACGGTTTAACTCGTTAAGGAAGTCATACAGGTTGTATGCTTACAAAGTTTGATAAATAAGAATAAAATATTATAAAATGTTGGAATTGGTTGAGGCGCCACTGCTGTCTTTGTTATACTGTAGACCTGTCTATTTCTATATTCTCATACTACAATTCTCAGCTCCTTCTAGCTCTGTATTATTGTACATCTATAATATTATAAAATTCTAAACATGCCGTGTCTGTACATTGAAGCTATTATAAAAACCCAACTGGAATAGACTATATAAACGACGAAGAACACGATGCATTTTTTTTAGATTTCTTGTTTGTTTGTTCGGGATTCACGTAAAAACTACTGGGCCAATTACGATGTGGTTTTCGGTGATCGACAGCAAATTTTTAGACTAAAAATCTTTTACCCAGAGAATCCTGCGGGAATTTTAACTGGAAATTATTGTATTTTTTTAAATTGTATGCGGTATTTCCACAGATCGATAGCAAATTTGATGTAATGAAATGTGTGGTACTTTTTATCCCGGGAATCTCGCAGGGTTTGTCCCGGGAGCGGTTTGAAGTTGTTCGGGTGCATAAAAATCAGCTTATTCCGACACAGTGTTCTCTAAAACGAAAGCTTACATTCTTTTTTAAATGCTACGGTGGTTTGTGCCCCGGGAATCCCACGGGAATTTGAAGTCAAGCGTGGGCTGAGTCGCGGGCATATCCTAGTAATTATAATAATTTCCAAAATAATTTTAGTCGAAATTTTTATATGAAAATAAATTTCAATAAATTTTACTACAAAATAAAAACTTTAAAATAAGAGTTATATATATACGTAAATTAAAATAAAACTAATATATAAAACTACCTAAGAAATATATATTATAAAAAACTATGCACTAAAATCGATTCAGCCCGAACAAACCGCTGTCGCAGAGTAGTGCATATAAGTATTACCTATGGGGCAGTGTACCTAGGCTGCCAGCGTTACCTCGCTGAATACAAACACTAATTATAATAATAATAAGATTATTATTGAGACCAAAATTGTATTTAAATTATGTCTTAAAATTAAGACTGTTTGGGCACTACACCTAAACTTGGCCAAGCCTGTCTTTTAGGTGTTAGTCCCTTCCAGCGGCTTAATAACTATGACATGAGTAATAATTTAAGTACAAGTATTCGAAAACAAAAAGTTACAAAGAGAAATAAGTTAAAAGATAGATTCAAATTATTTTAAAGCGAGTGAGAAGTACATACAATATGTCTATAATTGTCAAGAGAAAGAAAACACTGCATACTTGGGACAGGAACATTTACGATTTTAATGAGTTTTTGTAGCAAAGAGTAGTTTTCGGTTTTAGTTTAGTTTCTAGGATTTATATTTATTATATTGTTGATATATCATATTGTTACGAGCTACAGGACTCGAATTAAAAATGCTGTTGGAACTACTATAGAATTTATTAGAACTGTACAAACACGTATAAAACAAATACAAATAAAACTGGATGCAACCAGTTCACACTGCACGATTCAATGTAATTCGACACGCGTAAAGTCCGTCGTCTATATCGCTAATCGAGAGTACTACAAACATTTTACTCGTCTCGTAGTCGTCGCTTGACTGCCCGCCCCTCCATTCGGGCACTGTCTTATACTCGCTACACAGTACAAAGAAATTGGCCGCGCGCACTGAGTTTCCGAGAAATAGCAATTTGCACACCTGCGAACGGCCACAAAGTCGAAAACAATAACAATAAGGATTAGTTCGACGCTAATGATGGTTATAAAACAAATAGAAAAACAATAGTATGTTTTTCTTAATTACAAATTCAAAACACAAAAGAATTCCTTAATCCGACGGTAACCACTTTCCATCAAGTGGGCCGTCTGCCTGTCTGGTGAACTTCGGCAATAAATTGTTTTTTTAAAGAAATCCGGGAAGGAATAAACTGCGCTTACAACAGGCAGCTGTGCGCTTATCTTTGACGGCATGTAACAATATTAAATTTATATTAATTTTCAATTCTATTCTATTTATATATGTTTTAAAATAAAGTGTCTTACAAGTATTTCCACACATTTAAAGGTTAAAATAACACGCATTATGCTATGTATGAGAAATAAAGAATTATTTTTCCGACTTTGATTTTTGTTTTAATAACTGAAAAATCCTTGTGCTTTCAGTCAAGAAGATATGTCTGAGTGGACAGATGCAGAGAGAAGGTTAGGAGAGTTGTGAGTACTTGTGAATAACCATGGTGTGGGAAAGGTAACCGTCGACGAAAAACCATTTAACATAATGAAGATTAATAACTACGAAATGCTCGTAAATATAGACATCTATAAACAAAACTATTGCGTGTACATTTTAGAATCGTGTTAATAATGTCTGTTACAAATACTTTGTTAAGGCGTTGCGCTGGTCTAAGTAATTTTACTAAGATGAGTACATACAACGATTCTACTTATTATGAGTGCATTAAATATTTAGATGAGTACAATTCTATTGCCCCATTGAAATGGCAAGTGAAACAGTTCAAAAACTTAAGATACTCGGTGTGCCGCTAATAACGCCTCAAAGTGACAAATAAAGTATATTTCACGACTTGAAATAGCATGATTAGACGTATCACTTTTTGTATCATTAATGACGCATTGAAGTGATTAGTTACAAATTACAGCATTTGTCCTGCAGGTGACATTAGTGACACATTGAAGTAGCAAGTAACAGTTAACAATTCCATCATGCAATAGGGAACGTGCACGGGGAAGGCACTGCCAACTGGTGGCGCAAATCTGAATCTCTTTTCGCAAACATTACTAGTACATTGATACTTCATGTTATACCGTAATCATATTTTTACTTAGTTAAATGAAAAATAACACTTAACTAAATAAAAATGTATTGTTCCATTTCTGGATGCTCTTAAACATTTAAAAGAAAAAGAAAAATAAGTCAAATAGTCTAAAATTCTATTACTTTCCCACGAATAGTAGTTACTTGCCATGGTTATGTGATAAACGACAAAAGTGGATAAATGCATTAAAAAACATATGTAATTAGGAGTTTCAACAACATTTAGCAATTACTAATGATGTTATTTGTAAAAATAGCTTAGTGTATATAGTAGTACTATTCGATACAAACAAATCTGAAAGTAAATGTAATTTTGTTTCAGTAATATAGATTATTAAATATAAAATAGTTACTTTAATAATGAGTTCAGAAAAACTTTACAGTTATTTTGACATCATAAACGTTAGAAATCTTCATTTGAGCTACAATTTTACCCGATATTACTGCATTTTCATGATTTCTGTTTCTTCTACTTCTAAGATATGCCCAGACTCTTAGAGTTTTTGACCTTTTGATATATTCTGGCCACGCTGACGATCATTAATAATCGGCCGGAACCCATATCATATAATTTTAATCATAATAAAAACGTTTTAAATATAATGTAAACATTGAATGCAACACGATGACAGAACTAAAAAGTTTCCTTTTTAAACCGCACTGTTGTTCTAGTGTCAATTTGTGCTGTTCGTGCACGTTCCCTATAGCATGATTTGACGTATCAGTCAGTCTGTATACTTAAGAGTTCACAATTTTCAAACGTAAAAATAATGTTTATATTTTGATACAAGTTTGACATTTTCAATTGTCAATTTATTATCTGCAATAAAAGAATGTACTTTAGTAATGCCTTGAAACGACAAGTAACATATTACTCATGGCATCTGACGTGCTACTCGATATGACACTTGTGACACGTCGAAGTTCCATCTGACCCATAGCTTACACTTTACTGTATAATTTTTCAGGTATCGTTACATAGGTGTTGAAAATTCAAAATAATATTTTTTTAATTACTTTTTTTATAAAATTCAGTTGGTTAAGAGATATTCGCTTACAAAGTCATAAACGGTCTTTCGTCGTTACTAGTGGGCAATGCATGATCGAAACTAAAATATGTTTTTGTTGTTCTACCGATTTAATATTAGTTAGTATTAATTTTCATTCCTATTTTATGTAATTTCAGGACTTTATCAGAAGCTAGGTCTATAGGAGGAACGTTACCGGCCAGCACTGGAAGAGCAGCCTCGTCGACACGTTTGACACACCAGGTAAAAGCGCAATTAACAGATTCAAAGCACTGATTCCCTTCACAAAATTAGTACCTGATCTACATTTAAATCCTCTATTTTAAGAATTTAAAACTTTTTTATATGCTTTCTGCTTTTAATATTTTTATATTGCACTTGCTCAGAAAGTGTCTTAGTACTTGTTTCTTTAAGGATTGAGGAGAATTTACTTGATTATTGTCGTAGAAATAAGTGAGCTAAAAAATGTACAAAGCACGTTATGGATTACCATAACGTGTTAAAAAACAAACAGACCAATGCACAACCAATTATTGTGTAACTTTAGGAAACAAATTTTTGTCTTAAATTTTGTCGCAGATTTAGTAGATCAAGTGATCTAATTTGTTTTATTTAATTACTAAATAAAACAAATTAGATCACTTGATTAAGAAATTAATCATATTATATGATTAATTTCTTAACATTATATTGCGGCTGCCTCATTTCAAAACGTAGCACCTGATATGTACGAGCATGAGTTATAACATTTTTCAACATCGTCTTATAGAAATCAAAGTGGGCACGAATTCATAAAAATTGGATTTATAAGTCTATACCATATATAATAACACATCTGTAAATGGTTCGAGTTTGTACATTGCGTTTAAAAATGTAAAAAAGTCACGGGTTATAATTCGGACCAGGAGTTTACGAAAATGCAATTTTTAGAATTTTTGTCTGTCTGCTGCCTGTCTGTTAGAGCATGACGTGAAAACTGCTTAACGGATTTAAATGAAACTCGATACAGAGCTAGCTTACATCCCGAGTCGTAACTTAAGATACTTTTTATTCTGTTAAATGACGTAATTTCCGTGGGATATCATTTTAGGACAATACTGAACGTATATAAATGCAGGTCGACATAGTACTGGCTTATAACCCGAGTATACATTTTAGGATACCTTTTATCCTGATAAATGAAGTCGTTTCCTTAGAATAGACGGATCGCTGCAATTGCGATGTAGACAACCATCGCTGTAATTCAATAACATGTCATTCATCACGTATTAGTAATCAGGTTGGCTGCGAATTTTCTTTATGTTTTGCTGTGCAGTTATGTACACTATATTTACTAGTTTCTTTGTATTTGTAGTGAATTCTACAAGAAACTAAAGTATGGAACGTTTATATATATGAATACCTAATTATTTCTTTATGTGCGTAACATAGAGCTACCTCCTAGGATTTTTTTTTATTTTCTCTAGAAAAAAAATCTAGTAGATAATATTTTTAAAAAAAGAATGAGGTTATCTACTAAAAATTATTAAATGTGATAGAATACCTACCGAAGGAAAGTGGGTCTGAGGATTTATCATTATTAGCTTTTGAAATGGGGCAGCGTTTTGAATAGACTTTAGAGCGCTTTCAAACTAGCGTTTTTTGCGCGTATGCGGTTGTTTCGGCATACGCGTGCGTCAAATAGCCGAACGTGAGTACAGGTAAATAGCTTCGGGAAGTTTTTGCGTTTGTATTACTATTTGTATATTTACAGGAATCCTAATCTTGAAATTCAAATTTCCTTGTACAATCAGCAAAAAGAGGTTCGTTACATTTTCAAGAAAAAAATATATTTACGATCAAAAGTCAATGGTTCCGAAACCATTGACTTTTGATTGTATATCTGTTTTGATTGTATTGATCATACATAGAGTACATTAATATAATAGGAGAGTATTGATTGTCAAATAAATAATTATTATTTACATTGCTAATTGTTGTGAGGTCTGACTATTTGGTTTTAGTTTGATAAATAATTAATTAATTGATTAACCGATTTTGAAAAATAAGGCGAGATTTGTAGTCTTGACGAAATATTACGACAGCACGGTCATACTTTGCTCCGTTTACCGCCATATCACCCTCAGTTTAAATAATTTGAAAATATATGGGAAACAGCGAAAATTTGCGTCGCAAAAAAAAATCACAATGATCATGAATGCTGTAATGACATTAGCTGAGGAAAAATTTAATAGCATAACTTTAAAGGAATGGAAAAAGTTTGTCTACATGCTATTGAGGAGGAAAAGAAGTTTCAGGGCAGGGATGAGGCTTTAGTTATAATATCAGAATGAATTAGAATTAACACAAATGATTCATCATCATCAGGAAAGTGAGGTTGAGGATGAGTGCCAAATGTTTGAAGTTGAAGAAATTTAGTATTAAAAATTATGTTTAATATTAATATTTATTATTTTAAAATCGTTTAATATTGCTGCCTATAAAAATAATAAAATATAACAAAGTATTAATTAATTTATTTATGTGCTGACCGTACCCTACTACAAACGCAAAACGTCTCGAAGCTAATTTGTCTGTACGCGGGCTTATTCAGGCGTGTATACTAGAACTAGTGATGGGGAGTATTAGTAGCAATACGGATTCCGACGAAGGATCCGAAGAAGAAAGAAGAATAACCAGCTCGTGCCTCTCAGAAACAAGCTTACGCGTTAGTGTAAAACGCTAATCTGAAAAAACTCTTAGTGATGAGTGTGAAGACACTTTGCTTGAGCATTATTTGCGACCCTGGCACTGAACCCTGCACCTTTCTCCAGGAGAACACGATGGCTGAACGGGACCTCGGCTCCACATTCCTGCTGCCGCACGTACACCTTTACAAACCTGATATAGTGGGTATCATTTTGCACTGTAATTATTACACCTCCCTTATCCTTTGTGCTTAGTTGAAAAAAAATTAAGTTTCACAGGTTTATTTTTAGTGTATCATAAAAATGTAAGAAAATTTGTGACTTGTATGGTAAATGTATGTTTTATGTATGTTAAAGAATGACTTGTTTTTCTATTGATTTTGATATAACTTTAGTAAGCAATTCAGTTCTAAAACTAATAATGCGTTCTACCATGACGACCATGGTCGTTACGGTCGCGGCGCAAATGTCAATAATGACGTCATAATTTTTGCTCACGCCAAGCTCACTATGACCGGTCTCAAGACAAGTCGGAGGGAGCTTGAGAAATTTGTCGCAATAATTTAAAACTTAAAGATGGCTATAAAAAAATACATTACTTTTTTTTTGATTTTATGGCTTGGTTTCTAGACCTTTAAGCCGAGTCTGTTTTGGATATTTGGCACTTCACAGGTTTTTCAAATGTAGTTTCTTCATTTTCTTAAGCCTATGTGTAGCACAGCTGAACTGTAGGTTATCAGCTGGTGCCATTAAACGGAGTTCTTGTGACAACTCAAAAGGCCACATTTAACTATACAGTTCACATTTCTCACAAAACACATAATTAATACTCAAAAACTATCAATATCCTACAACTAGTGTTCATTTTAGAGTAATTTTACACATTTTTAGAAAATAAAGCTGGACAGCACAGCATCTCCTTTCAGTTCCCGCCAAAAACTCAAAAATTACTTTCGATATTGAATACAAAGTAAATTAAATAAAATGTCGACGTTTTGAGTCCTGGAAAGTTATTCTGATTACCGCTAACAGAAACATTCATGGGTTTTATCATTTTTACAAGGAATTGCAAAAAATATAAAACTCGTGAATACTAAAATAAAAAATAAATATCTTTTGAATATTTTTTTAATATAAATCAAGTTTACTTATAATCTAATAATAATAATCTTTTTAGCTTTTCATTTATTTTTCAAGTCGCAATTTGCAATGTACATAATGCATTCCACTTGAGTTAGTGACTGTAACGCTCGCAAGCAGGTGGAATGGGAAAAATTGCGGTCGTGAGCGTTGTGGTTGTAATTGCGGAGTGGAACGTACCCATAATGCATGCATTGCAATGGTAATAAGCCTAATATAGCTAACATAAAAACTATCACTTATACAAAATTTCCACATCTTTGCTGAAAATAAATTTAATTTGATATTTTTAATTTTCAGACCAGTGACGTGTCAGAATTTGATTCCCTGTGATCACTCAAGAATGGATCAGAGGCCTTACGCTCACACGCCGTTCGTCATTCGTTTTCGTCCGATCAGCTCAAAAGCGTCAATGAAATTTTAGATACAAGAAAGAAAAAAGATTTCTTTAAAACTACAATAATATAATCTATATAATACAAAAATAAATGGAAAATAAAAAAGTTCTAAAACAAAAGACGAAAGAGGTTTGAGTGTAAGCCCTCAGACATGATGTGAAGTAAAATTAGTATTATTTATTCTAAACTTAATTGTTTTGTACTTAAAGTGGATTTGACTCACCACCAAAGTAAAGACTTAATTTATTTAAATTATTTATTCTAGTTAAGTACAAATTATTTGAATGCTTATAAAACGAGTACAAATTAAAAAGGGGCCTGTTTTAACACTTTTTAGAATTAACATTTTTTTAATGTCTGCTGTAAAAAAGATTGTTTTTTAATGTATAAAAAGTTGAACATAATAATATAGCGTCTCCACTATCTTCAACATACTCACAGCTTGCAGTGAATGTTTTCAGTTTACCGAATCTGTTACAGGATCTAGCGAGTTTAACATCAAAAGCTGAATGCACAGTTTGCTCACTAGCAACAAAATATTTATGATTTTTAAATGCTAGTTCTATTTGTCATAATTGAAATAAAATATCAAACACTCTTTAATATTAACTGGCTATAAAAAAAAAACTACTTAATTTGCGAGATATTTCTTTTGTTTTTTCGTGTCGAGCATGAAGCCAGAACTTAGAACAACAACAACCTTATTGTGAATGACTAATACGAACTGCGCAAAGCTCAATCAATATCATTTTAGATTATTTACAGAGGACTACAAAGTAAATACTTTTATATGAAAACTCGACTATTGTACATCTAAGTAAGAATAGCTATAAAATTATCCCAGATTGTCAAAGTATTTTAGTTATTTAATATGTTTAATACAAATTTCATACACAAGACATTACCTACAAAAGTATATTTTGTTCTTCTAAAGTAATTCCCATAGATCAAAGTAAACTTTAGCAATATATAAAATACCTCTGAACTAAGCGACTTGACTAACTAGCGACTTCGGATATGGTTGTTTAGCGACTTTGCAACAAGTTGGCAACATTGGCAATTTTTTTACACTGAAAAATATGTCCCTTAAGTTTTCACCATTAACAGCATAAACTTTTTATATTAAATGCCATAGTAAATATAAGCATTTCTCTTATAGCCGGTCTAGTATATAGTATTATTCATTTAATTTCTTTACTAGCTTTACTAGTTGAAATTTGACATAATCTCCCTTATACAAGTAACATATAACATTTTTGAACACAAATAACATTAAGTAGATATATACTTTTTTATAAAAGTATAGTGTGAAATAAATATATACTATAGAGTATACATACATAAATAATAATAGTAAAATTAATCTCAGCCAATTTAGCTCTCATCTACTCTATTATATATACCCTAGCTACACCTGGAATAATGTTAGTGTTAGCGACTGTGTCCAAATAAGACTTCTAGCGTTAACAAATAACACCCTGAATGATTAGCTACATCATGGCATATGTACATGAGTTATGAGGATATCGACCATGGTCAAGTGGCGTGAGGTGATAGGTGTCATTTGTGACTTGTGACCCCAACATGCCGGTTAAGTTAAAAGAACAGGTCTATAAATCCATCATTAGACCTGTCCTTTTGTATGTCAGTAAAGCGTGGCCTGTACAATGTTGCGATGGATGTGTGGAGTCACGGGAAAATACCGCATCAAGAACTCCTGCATTCGCGGCCGTCTTCATGTCCGTGACATAGAAGACACACTGCAAGAGAGTCGCTTACGCTGGTACGGCCACGTTTTACGGAGACCGATTAATTATGTGGGGAACAAATGTGTTGCCATGCCGCCTCCGCCAGGTCTCGGTCAAAGGCGAAGGACCAAGAAATGCTTGAAGTTGTGAAGGATGATATGCGTGCCTATGGTCTTAAAATGGGTGATGCAGAAGACAGCGCGAAGCGGAGTAGAAAAAGTAAGAAAGCGGACCCTGGGCATCGAAGCGAGTGCTCCGCGAACCCAACCGACATTTAACGCTTGGTTGATGATGATGATGTACATGAGTTATCTGTCAATGTTTACCGTTAACACTGTCGTATCTCAAATAACGCATTAAGTCCTTGACGATGCTTGCGTGACACAGTCACTAACAGTAAAATTATCCCAGATGGATCAGAGGCATTAGAGAAAAAAATGAATAAAATATAGTACACCGGTCATTAGTCATTAAGTGAATACGAGAAAATGAAAATAATTTGAATGAGAAATCTTGGAATGTAAATTTCTGATGTGTGTTTATTTGGTAAGAAAGATTTCTTATTTGAAGATTTTTCTTTTTCTTATTAAAAATCGAACTTTTTTGTGCAAAATAGTGCCAATAAAGTATGTTTTTGAAACGAGCTGTGGAAAATGTATATTATTTTATGTAAATGGGGAATTAGTTAGTTTTATATAAATTATAAATTGCTTTTGAATAATCATGAGGCTCTATTTATTTATGTTACATTTTTGTATTTCGTTAATTTTTGTATGTTTTTTTGTTAAATAAATAAATCACATTGTAATTATTTTCTTTTTCATTTAAATAGACCAATGAAAAGTTTTTGTCCAGTGGTAATTATTAAATAAAACCTACATGTAAAACAATCTACCAAAGAGCCAGCAACGTTGCATTCGCGTCGCCATGATGATATATTTGATAATGACCAAAAAAGGCAAAGACACCGCCATATTTTTTGGCTATATGTAGCCAAAAAAAAGGTAACTCGAAAGACATAATTTAACGGGATAAAAAGTATCCTAAGTGTGGCCTGAGATAGAAGCTAGCTAGCTAGCTCTGTTTCGAGTTTCATTTAAATCTGTTCAGTAGTTTTCACATGATGCTCGGACAAACAAATATTTTATTTTGTATTTTTGGAATATGCTGGCCTGTTGGACCGAATTAGCACCCTTGAATTTTTTAAAGTTTTGTTTTCATTGTACAAACTACTTCTAGTGGAGACTAGACCTGGATTTTTACACAATATTTACATCCATCCGACCAAATCCCTGAACTCATTATCTCCCCATCGGTGTTACCAGATACCTCTGGGTGCCTATTATTATCGTAACTCAATACCCGTTTGTCAAACCGATGTTATTGTTACAATTAACGGAATTCGCTACAATTCGCATTTTAAATGTTTCTTAGTTCGCTCTGAGAATAAAAGTTAAGGGAAGGTGTTTATATGGGCTTTTTGTTGTTCGGATTACGGAGATTAAGAATTGCACAAAAAATGCGATGAAGATATTTGAAGTGCTTTTAAATTCATAACTTTTTTTCAAAATAAATTCAACTGTATTTATATATATAATCTTTTCAGAGTAGAAATTGTATAAAGCAAAGTCGCTTTTCGCATCTGTCTGTCTATATACCCGCTAAATTCTTCTTTACCACGCAACGAATTTTTGAGCTGTTTTCACCATCAGCTAGACTTTTTTTAAAGTTTTATATATATACTAGGTTTTACCCGCGGGTTCACTCGCGACATATTATCTAATTAAGTTTTTACCTTAGTAAAATAGATACTTACTAGGATTTGAACCGCGTTGGGGCCTTGGGAAAACTAGTAATCTATATAATATAACTAAAAAGTCTGCCTCTAATTTAATAACGCGCTAATGCATGCGCTTTGGCGTTACAGACATGCGTTAGCGGAAAACACATTATTTTTAAATAAAACTGTGCGACAAATAGTTTTAAATCCTGCTAGTAAATTTTTAGGGTATAATTTATTTTTAGATTTATTTATTTCTATCTACTTAGAGAGTAGTCTGTAGGGTTTGATCCGCGGCTTAGTCGAGAAACCTCTAGTGAGAAATAAAAATGAGCAATATCCCATTTTAAAATTTAACTCTCATTGGCTCAGTTAGTAAACATACGTACAGCTCAATCGGCTCAATTGTCAAAACATAGCACAATGACGTCATTATTTAGGGCCAGTAGACTCGTTGAGGAGCTTGATAGAGGCCATTCCACAGCGATTCTCACTGGCAGGCGGGTTCCTCATTTTGCGAGTCAGTAATGACACAAAAGGAGGCCGTCGAGAGAGAGAGAGAGAGAGAGAGAGAGAGAGAGAGAGAGAGAGAGAGAGAGGTGCAAGCGGTCTTCGTCCGCCGTTGACTGATGGGGGTTCGGAGACGCCGATATGCACTGAACCAACTCCCATAATTCCATAGCAGAGGGCCGCTATTTACGTGGATATCAGCCGACTTTCACCTATGCCTTACGTAGTAGTACAGCTCTGCTTCCCGGGTTTTGTACCAATCTGGCATACTAGAACGTCACAGTGCACCGACTCTGTCTTATATCTTTTGTCGTTCTGACTAAGTGTTTTCTCTCGTCTTGGGACGCAGGTAGGTTTAATAGTTAGTTCGTCGATCCTCTTTCATCATTGGAAGAGAAACCAGGACCGTCAGGTACGAGAGGTCCACACGCACTCGATGCACGCGGTACTAGGCGCTGCATTTGACCTTCCCGGGCCCAAGTGTGTGTTGTAAGAAAAGACATGCCCCTGCATTAACAAAAAAAAAAAAGTCGTAATGACAATTTTTACATAATGAGTGAGAGTGCAAATAAATCTTTGTGCCTATAATCATAAAGTTAGTATAATTTTCTGTTGATTTAAAACAATAAAACATATTGCATAATTATGTTTATTTCCTTTGAAATAAGATATTTTTTTTTTAAATAAGGGGAATATTTATTAAAATTTCACCGAGCGAATCATACGGCCCTTGAAAAAGCTAAAGCAAAAGGTGTCGTTCCGGTTTTTACTCTGTCTCTATTGAACTAAAGAGCAAGGAGTGATATAATTCTTTAGAGCAAGACAGCTATATCTCTCGCTTCTTTTAGTGGGTCGTTTTGCACAAGTCTCATCTCATTCATCCCGACAGAATCCACAGATTATTATACTGTAGATATACAGATTATCATGCTGTAGATACTGTAAATATTTGTTTTTTTAATGTATATGTCTATATGTACTCACTATATATAAAGATAAAGACATTAAATAAGCGTTAGACGCCTAAGACGGTTATTCGAATAGACACAGGATTTATTAAAATCCATTAATGTTAAATGGTTCATGGTTGTAAAACAACACCATTGGTGATCAAGTGACGCAAATCAAGGCGTACAACAATTTCTAATACGCCTGCATCTATTGATTACAGCCATATATACAGTACTAATAATACTACAACAATAACATTGTCAGTATTCTATCTAGATTATAAACGAGAAATTTCGTGAGGATAGGTAGATGTTAATTTTTTCCACGCAAAGATCCGTTCAGTAGAATGGATTGTTATAAAACTTTATTATAATGTAGCTTATATAATATCAGACTAATTATATTTCCTCATTCATAATAGTTTTGATCGTTATAGAAGGCTTATAGACTCGTTAAAAAAGCATCATTCATAATTGCATTTCGATTACGATTATGAAAACTCATTATTTTAACGAGTCTATAAACCTCCTATAACTACAATGAATAACGAGCAAGAGCAAGCTGACGCATAGTCGAACTCGAAGTGCATCGAAGAGCCAATCTAAAAATGTACATAGTATATTGACCATTGTCTCCAATACGCAAGGCACACATTTATATCTACATAAAAAACGAGCAGATACTACCGAAAGGGGGCGCGCATGCGCACGAATTCAGGCGTATCTGAGCCAATTATAGCGATATTCGAATCATACTGACAACTGCATATTAGTGATGATAATTACAGCTACTTTAATATCACTGCCGTGAAGTTATTTCATTTTGTCACTGTTAGTATCACTGGTGATAAATCACTACCTGTTATACTTTATACGTGACAATTTTATTACCACGGCGTGCCACGGTGACAACTAGAACCGCAAGTGATTATGGGAACTGCGAAATAAAATGATTTGTCGCATTCTCAACGTTATTTTTCACGGCCTTATAAATACTTTAAGCAAATTAATGCCTAGTACTTTAAAAATAAACTCGAAACGAACTAGCCCATTTTTGGCGTGTACATGTTATCGCTATCTTTTTCGGATATTGTTGTTTTCAATTATAGCCTGTTTCTGTGTGTTACTAACCATTCGTTTTCCTTACTATCGTTAAAATTTGATACAATGTCCATACACATAATATCAAAATTTAACCGATGGTAAGGCAAGTAAACGAATAGAAAGATATAGGAACCGGCCATAAATCTCGTCCCATGTACATAACGCTCATAACATACATAATAACGCTCTCATCAAATGTCAATACTTGTTTCTTGTAAAGGGTGTTAAACGCGTGATTGAAAGATTTAATCACGCGTTATATTAGGTTGGGGAAAAGTTTCTTCGCATTTTATATAAAAATTCAAAAGGTTTTTTTATAAAGTTTATTTACATTTGACTAAAGTATGAAGGTGCCATTTTGTTGGATAACTTTTTTCCATCTTGTAGGTAGGGACATGATCCCATTGTTTTAAAATTTTGGGGCTTCTGATCAAAAAACTGCGACAAGTGGTTTTGGCAGTCCTCTCGTGATGTTAACCTGATACTGCCCAAGGAATTCTGCAGAGACCGAAACCGAAACAGGTGAAAATCTGAAGGTACAAGGTCAGGACTATACGGCGGATGCATTAACACCTCCCAGCCAAACTCTCGTAATTTTTGCTGAGTGGGTAAAAATGTGTGAGGTCTAGCGTTATCATGGTGAAAAACCACACCCCTTCTGTTGATTAATTCCGGCCGCTTTCTCTCATCTTTTTGCTTTAATCTTATCAGTTGTTCGCAGTACAGTTCAGAATCGATGGTCCTGCCTGGCGGTAACAGCTCATAATGAATAATGCCCTTCCAATCCCACCATACACACAGTATCACCTTGTCGCGAGTTAACCCGGGTTTCGCCACATTCTGTGAAGCCTGACCGGCCTTTGACCACGATCTTTTTCGCACGTTCTTGTCGTCGTGATCCACTTTTCATCACCAGTTATCAGCTTCCTCAAACATGGTTCGGTTTCATTACGTCGTAATAAAGAATCACAAATGAGTACACGGTTCATTAGATTTCTTTCAGTGAGCTCATGAGGCACCCAAATATCGAGCTTTTTTGTGTATCCAGCTTTTTTAAAATGCACCAAAAACGTTTTGTGGTCAATTCCCAGTTCTCCAGCTACATTGTAATTACTAATAGGCCGATATTGCTCCATTTTTTCAAAAATGGCATCAATTTTGTCCGTAACAGGGCGACCAGAGCGACGTGCATCTTTGATATCAAAATTTCCGCATTGAAAACTCTTAAACCCAATTTGCGCTACTCTCAAAGATACTGCATTAGGTCCATAAAGATCACAATTTTTTTTCGCGGCTTGTGTTGCATTTTTACCTTTTTTGTAGTAAAATTTTAAAATGTATCGAATTTCTTCACTAGATTCACTCATTTTAACAATAAGAAAAACAAATGAAAATCACACATTTTCCTAATTTGAATTTGGAATTATCTTCTTTAAAATTAAAACTTTTTAATGATACCAAAACCAGCCAGATACAAATGGTATAGCCAAAGAGATCTTATTACAAGTTCATACATACTATATGCGAAAAGACTTTTTCCCCAACCTATTATAACTAGTGATTTGCAAAAATACCACCACTGCTGCAAATACGTCCCATACGCATGAATGCGCGCGAAAACGCTCGAATGTAAATCACCTTTCGAGAATTCGACGTTTCGCTCCTACTCGAATCTGCGTCAGTGTGCCTTCACCCTTAGGAGGTTATTACGTGTTTAAAATAAAACAAAAATTTGTAAATATGAGACATAGCGTTTTTATTTAATATTTCAATAATATTTTAGTTTAATCGATAGAATATCAGCAATATTACAAATACAACGTGAAACAATAGAAACATGGCAACTTAATTAATAATTTCATTAATTTAAAACATTAGCTTAGCAACGGTTAATCGCCGTATTCAACACTTAAGCACACATACTTAAAAAAACGTAACTATTTATATATAAATAGTTAATACATTAAGCAATTATATCTAATTTTTGTTTATGACTGGTGTCTCTATCAGCGTACGCAAAAGTACTTAGAAAATCGGCCAAGTGCGTGTTAATTAATGCAACTGAGCCTGTAAAAGTGGCAAAGGTCCACTATATAGGTATTAGTCATTTGATTTCGGAATACTAAAAAAGTGTATAACGGATAGCGAACACCCCCAAAAACTGATTTTGTTCTAAATATTTATGAGTTCTACTTCTCAATGCTCGATTATTTAATGCACATAATTATGAAATAATATTACAGTTGTACAAATTCATAATGACCCTAATAGGGTATTTATTATAGCAATGGATTTGTGAGAAGCACATCGATTTATTCCATAATCTCTTATAAATCTGTAGAAAGTTCTTCCAAAGTGTAATAGCATTTAGTTATCAATATATTTTTAAATCCTTTAGGAATTTAGTGTCGTCTTTGGAATCTTTTAATTTAACAAGCCATTTATTGCATATATTTTAATGGCCATTGAATTTGGGCCAGAACTATGCAGGTTAAGTTTAGAACTTCCCTTTCAGTATTTGAATATTTTTTACGCATTTAGCAGCAATTATCTTACCTATAACGTTAGTAAATAACAATAATAACAAAACATCTACCAAGAATACCTGGTAGAGACCCAACTCTGATATGAGTTACAGCTTTACCTGTTGCATTGTTTAGCCATAGAAGATGAATACTAAAGAATGATAATTCTTAATTCAAAAACTTAATACGTAACACACTCTGCGATTACAGATGGCGCTAACAGTCCGTTCTTATTTTTATAGACAAGCTCGATTAAAACTTAATCAACGTCTCATCATATGAAGAAAGTCCTAACTAGGAGTTCCTTTTCAATATCTTGAAATCTAAGAAATTGAAAAAGAGCTGAGAGCGAGAGAAAAAAAAGAGCTAGTAGTTTTTTCTCTCAAAATTTACACGTTGAAAATTCCCTTATGTTGTTAAAAATAATTAAAACCACACAAAATGGTTATGAAATTCTTAAAACAGTGATTAAGTAAGTAATAAATTACTTACCATATAAAAAAGCATCTTATAAATTTCATGAAATTTAAGTAATTAACGAAAAGCTAAGGAGCACTTACTATTTATGACTGATTTCTGTTTTAAATAATAAGAAGTTGATTGAAAGGTTGAATTGAGATTTTATATAAAAACAAGAAAGGACTGGTGGTACCGTCTGTGTTGCAAGTGTGTTACTAGCTACGATTGTCTTTCTTTAGTTTCTTATTCCATGGTTTAGCCAAGCACATCTTTACACCTCTACGGTAATTCGCCTTCAGTCTCATTCCCTTACAATCCAATTTTCTTACAAAATTCCCCCCTATTTCATTTTCGAAATTGTACCAACCCGATAGCTATATCATCTTACTGGGTATGACAAACGCTTAGTATAAAATGTAACTGCAAAAGTCTATAAGTGCATTGGTAGAAAGCAGCAAACTCGTCCTTCATTTGAGTTTTGATATAGAAATATAACATCCTATTATTTAATGGAAAAAATTCAAATTATTTCCATTTCAAAATTATTTACAATTACCAAATTTATTTTATTTTAAATCTAAATATAAATTATTATATAACATTATAAAACAAATTATATACAATTTTACAGAAAACAAAACTATTTGTAACTTAAAACATATTTTTAAACTAAATCAATTGAGACTTGAATTAACTTGAAATGAAACTTATTACTACATTCAAATAGTTGATTGTTAGATTTTGTGAAAAATATATTTGAAATAAAAAAATATTTTTGAAACTGGTGTTTAAAAATATAACATGTGGCGCCATCTATTGTATTTGGGAACTTTTAAGTTTTACATTCTCTACTAAGCGACTGTCATCTTAATATTCTTTCTTCTTTTATGACGTGTAGGTATTTTGTGATTGAAGATGCAAATAAAATACTTTTTAAAATGACCAAATTTTGATTGAAATGAGTATAGCCGCCGGGAGTACTATGGTAGAAAAGATTATGTAGCGCGTAGATACTTAGTAATTTAACAAGTAAGCACTTTTAGTTTATAAATAAAATTGTATACTTGCTAAGTTACTAAGTTAATACTAATGCTAAATTACTAATTACAATTAATAAAAATATGAGAAAGAGATAAAAGAAATAAAGTACACCGTATATAGCTATTTTACCGCCTGTTGTTGTTTCTCTGTTATCATCCAAATCCCAATTTTTAAGGTTTAGAAGTTTTTTCAATTTTATGTATATTTTTTTCATAGAGTCCTTTGTGAACTTTACCTTACATAACAGCTCTTATGGTTTTGAGCAAGCTTTTATCTGAAAAATTAGGACTCCTACATATGAGTACAACTGTAGTTTTTTGTTTTACTGATACAATATGTGATTTAAGAAATGTATATTCCGCGTCATGTACTGTTCTCAGTTAAGTTCAGTGTATATGAATTCTGTTTTCAGTTACCTATAGCCATACTAATAAGCCATTTATTTTGACGCGGATTATACTATACATAATTATATTTTATCAATTAAGTATATCTTCGTTCATTTCATTTATAAGAATTTTGCACATACCTAAAATTAGGTTTAAATGGATTTTGACGCGTTTTTTATTTTTAGTCTAACATTTTGATCCCAGATTCTGAAAAGTGATCAAAACGTCAGTCTACTGTAAATGGTCACAAATCTATACACAAAGAAAAAAATATTAACAACAAATATACGCTTAAATTAGTGTAAACCTTCTATTAATTGAGTTTTCATTGTTTTATTTAAATTTCTTTTCTTTTTCGTTTTCTCGGTTTTTGTGTGAAACTTTTCGAGAGGTAACCCCACAGTTAGTAGTAAAAATCGCAACCCTATCCTACATTTCGGTATGCCTATCTATGTATCTACCAATATTAAAGTAATAAATTGTGCAAGACTGAAAACTGTTAACAGTTTAATAATTCTGTCAATTCATAACTCCTTCCTTCTTATCAACTTGCGAGAATGAGACAGACAATTCCAGATAATGAATAATATTAAATGATTCGTTTTATGATGATTGATATTCAGATTAACCTTTTCTGATGTAATGTTGAGTACATGAGTTTCATGTAAATATGTTATTAATAAAAGTAACGACAATGTTCTATCAATAATAAGGTAAAATAATAAATACTAAGATATACAAACAGGCCAAGAACGATAACATCAAACAACCAAACCACTCGACCGTTTAGTGAAACGTCTACATAAAGTCAACGATGGCCAACCAAGACCAATCGTTGGCCACAGCCGGAGCTGTCTGGACGCGCCCTAAGATAAGCTCAATGATGACAGAGCTGCGCCCGTTAATGGAAAAACGATAATTGTCGCATTACTTTTACTATAGAAGAAGAGTACTAAAGATTGACAAATTGCCCAATAAAAAACGTAATTCATAACACACTCCTGCGTAGAAGGTGGCACCACCAGTCCGCTCTTCTTTTTTATATAAAAAAATTCAAATAAACCTCTCAAGGAAGGTTTAATTATTGAAAGCATATTTATTAAACCTAAATCAGTCATAAATTGCAGGCTCAAATTAGTTTTTTTAATTTTTTTATTGCAAGAGTTCAGCAGACAGGCAGACGGCCCACTTGATGGAAAGTGGTTACCGTCACCTATGAACATTTGAAACACCGAAGGGGCTACAAATGCGCTGCTGTTCTCTTAAAGGAGACTGGAACCTGGTCACTGATGCCGGAACACAACACAAGGTTGTTATGGCGGCATACTTTAGACCAGGGGTGGTAGCCATACAGTTGAGCAGTTCCTTTTTCAAATAAAACTCAATCTACCTCTCATTATTTAAAATTCATTTTTTAAACTTAAATTAGTCATAAACTGAAGCCTTAATTAGCAGTCCCTTCCCAGTTTCATGAAATTAACTAAACTGAAAAGGAGCTAATTAGGACTTTATTTTATGACTGATATAAGTTAAGTTTATTTAATAAGTTTTAAATAATAAACTGTATATATATATATATATATATATACTGTCAGAGAGGTCAAATTCTTGTCAAAATTCAGAAATTTACTCAGAATGCACTATTTGTCTGCAAATAGTGCTTTTTAGTCTGATTGACACAATATAATAATAATAATAATAAGCCTGATATTGTGATAGTTGATCGGTCTACGAGACGTGCTATAATTGTAGATGTCGCGATTCCCCATGATGGTAATCTCGTGAAAGCCGAGAAAGAAAAACAAATAACGTATATTGATCTCGCTCACGAGGTTTCTGCCATGTGGAACTTGGACTCTACAATTATAGTACCGATAGTGGTGTCAGTGAATGGACTAATAGCGAAGAGCCTTAATCGACACCTTGAAAAGCTCTCGCTTGGTGTCTGGGTGAAGGGTCGGATGCAGAAGGCAGCCCTGCTGGACACGGCCCGTATCGTGAGGAGGTTCCTGTCGCTGGAGCCTTAACCACCGGTAGCCTGGACCCTAGGCCCTGCTTCCGGCGGATATCGATTTTTTTACATTTTTTTTTAATTTATATGTTTTTTTATATAGTATATATTTAAAGAAAAATGTAAAAAAAATCTGAACTTAAATAAATATGTGAAATAATAATATAATAGTTTTATATGTAACATGTATATAACACTATCCATAGTATGTGTATATCTAATTTTAAATTAATTTATGTATTTATTGCCCCTTTTTCCTGCACCACCTACATCGCCAGATTAGCTTCCTTTACTTTAAATGGCTTGGAAGAAATCGCTTTATGCGATAAGACCGCCTATCGAGCCTAGAAAATATTGTAAATATGGTTTGTTTGTAATTGTATATTTTAATCTGCAATAAGTATATTGCCTATCTATCTATTTATAAATTAAACTAGACAATCTAGTGCCAAGCCGCTGTCAGGTTGGAACGTCCTCAAAAGGTTGGCGGCATTATCTGTGAGTGCAACACTAATGCGTTGTCGTTAAGACCGGTCTTGTGGAGATGTATTTAAAGTTTAAGATTTTCTTTAAAAAGAAGAACGTGCTGGTGGTGCCACCTCTGTCGCAACAGTCTGTATTAGTTACGTTTTTTTATTGGGTTTGTCATTCTTTATGATTTTCTTCTATGCTATTAGACATGTTTATTTGAATCGTCTGTGGTAAAAACCTTGACCGATTTAGGCATCAGAGGTTTTAGTTACATTGCAGAAAGTCGTAGAATCAGAGACATTTTTAAAATATATTATAGTCGATAGTATGATGATAAAACGATGTACTTTTATGTCACGAATTTTGTGTAGTTTGCGTCGTAGAAAAGATAACATACTAGGAATGAAAATCCCCAGTAAAAGTCACTCTGGGAAGCTTCTTTAACATACCTCACATGAAGGCAGTACATGTTATACTTTTCAAGCATTTTAGCATTTCATTATTTAGAACATGTTTTTTAGATTAATCAGTTAAAAATTTAATAGACACTAAGTTCATATTAAGTGTTTTAATTTTTGACTAATATAAGTCAAAAATTAAAAAAATATATTATAGATAATATAACGTAAATAATTACTTGTGGCACCAACTCATATAGAATTTACGAAAGTTAAGATTTTTTGGCAATTACCATTCCTAGTATCGTTCTTCTTCGATGGTCTCTTTTGATTATTTGCAAATGGCAACGCAATAAACTGTTACGTACCAAAAATCGCCTAGGGGCTACCCACAAATTACGTGACACGAATTTCATGATTTTTAGACCCCTCCTCCATCTTTGTCTCCTCCTCCCTCCCTAATGTCACATCATATATTTTACAATTGTACTGTAACTGTACTGTATTTACAATTGTGTTGTACAAAGTTCAGTAATTAGTTTAATTTTCATTTAAATTATTTTTAATAATTTACACACTATGCTATAGAGTTAGAAATATTTTGCATGTTTCGTTAATAGTTCAAATTTTGTGTCTTAAAGATTAAATATATTTGATTTTGAAATGTAACGTCACGAAATTTAGGACTCCTCCCACCCCTTGTCACACAATATCACACTTCGTCGACCCCCCCCCCCCTTAACGTGTGACGTAACTTATGGATGAGCCCCAGTCTACAGCGATATTTTCTAAATAGGGCCTACAATCGCATTTTTATGACGACCATTAAATATGATGTGAATAATTCATAACATTTTACATACATAATATACAATCATCAGTAAGATTTCCATGACAATATCTGTTTGAAAAGCTTATACACTATGGCCAAGCCATGGCCGATATGTGGCAGGCATATTATAATTTTACCTACTTACATGATATCTCTTACATATTAGTCCTACAAAGTAACATTTTACCGAAGCAATAAAGGCTAAGTAAGCTATCTAAAAGGTTATAAAGTCAAAATAAGTTGGACTTCTGTCGTCTACGACTTTAATACAAAAATGAGTAGCAAAATACACTTTCCTTAAATGTTGATTCATATGAATAATAATAGTGTATATCTAAAGAAATAGAACAATAAAGATTGTTTAACCAAGATAATATTTATTTATTTAATATTATTGCAACGGATTGTAAGAAATATTGTAGAATGCAGTTGGACAAAGCACAAAGAACGTGTGGCGTTCATTGAACGCATCTATTAATTTTTAGAATGACAACACCAGGGTCGGCCATTTTGGGCACATTAGGTGTCAAATGTCAATACGAAGATTTAAGACTGTCAACAGGGGTCAATACAAAAAATAATATTTATTCAGGTTTGTATAACAAAAAGTATTGTGTATGAAAATAGAAATGCAGTGTACTTTCTGACAAACCGAGTATTTAATTTTAATGGTTTTTACATCACCTCATCAATCGAATAAAGAAAAGGGTCCCCAACAACCAAAAATCGTACCGACGTTGCGTGAGGCCCTAAAAAAACCTTAAAAAAATTCAAACACATTTATTCCTAAATATACAAACAAATTATTTTTTATCATTATTACTAAAATATAAAAATGACGAGCAATTCCTCGAAATGAATTTTCAATTAATTAAAGATTGAAAAGGGTTAATCCTCTTTATTTCCACCATGGGATCTAGAGGCGCGTGTCCTTGCGGCCGTCTACGACTGGCGCAAGGACGCCCTCAGTCGGGACATTCGTCCGGCGCCTCAGGAAATCGAGGCCAAAAGGGCAGAGTTCTGACAGGATCTCATGGTGGAATGGCAGAATCGACTTGCGCACCCCAGCGCCGGTCACAGTACCGTTGAGGTGGTTAGGCCCGTCCTGCTAAATTGGATTGACCGGAGGCACGGCACCCTGACGTTCCGCCAGACGCAGGTACTGACCGGGCACGGCTGCTTCGGCCGGTACCTGCGTCAGATAGGGCGTGAAACGTCGTCAGGGTGCCATCACTGCAGTGCCAGTGCCAGTGTCGAGGACACGGTGCTGCACACTCTACAGGAGTGTCCATCCTGGAACGAGGAGCGCCGTGTCCTCGACGCAACCATCGGAGCGGACCTGTCGCTCCCGGCCGTGGTCCAGGCCATGGTCGGGGGCCAAACCGGATGGGACGCCGTCGCCTCCTTTTGCGAGGCCGTCATGTCCGCAAAGGAGGCGGCGGAGCGGGAGAGAGAGCGAGCAGCCGTGCTCCTCTCCCACCGAAATAACCGGTCGCGGCGCCGGAGGAACCAAAACCTCCGGCCGCCATGAACACGCGGCGCGGGTGACGGTCACGGGAGGCTTTAAGGCCGTCACCCGCACCTAAAGCCGCAGAGTAGGGGGCGCGTCGGTGCCCGCGCGCGCCCCTCTCAACCGTCGAGCGCGGAGAGGCCTGCCCACTGGGTCGGGCCCACGCCAGCCGGGGTCGCGGAAGAAAAGCTCGCGCACATCCCGTGACCCCGGCATATGGCGTCAGGTGGCACCAAGGGGTTTTAGTGGGTATTCCGGCTCCTCCAGCCGGCGAGTCCCACACTCCCCCGCGGAAGTCTCCCCGGCGGGGGGTCCGCAAATGGATTTCCCCCTTGTAAAAAAAAAAGGTTGTTTATTTCGGAAACTAATAAAACGTTAAAATAATATTTTAATTACACAGAAAGAGGTAAATATAAGCAATTATTGTTGGGCTTAAAAGTAAGTATCACATATTATTCATATCAACCAAGGCATGGCAGATTACTCGCAATAGAATAATTCATACCAGAATGGAAATTTAAGATACGTAGTTTAATAGCTTTGAGAAAGGAACAAAAATATCCAAATAACTTAAAAAATGACAATAAGATTTTTTACATAATAAGTGAAAATTAATGTATCTATTTCTAAATGGAATCATATAGATTATTTATTGAAAGTGAGACTACCACCGTTTCTAAAATAATTTTAGTTACTGTTAAACGAGAAGAAACAGCGAAACGAATTTCCCAGCAATATATTACTGTTACTAAAGTTGTACTTGGTGAATTTCCGTTACCATCCATATTTAATTATACTGATGCCAGACAATTATCTAGACTTGATGTCACGTACCAGGTAGGTGGTATCAATACTTTTAGGTACACAACAAAATGAGAGTAAAATTATTACCACTTTTTCATTTCAAGTAATATTTTCAAACACAGCCCTATCCAGTGTATGATGAACAGTATATGTAATAACAATTATTTTTCTGTTCAATGACACAAATGCTTTCTAATCATTAATTTTTCAATTTATTTGTTTTAATTGTATATGGAAATGATTTGTAGTTCTGATAGAATTTAATTATAATTATTATTAATAGGTTATGTTATTGCGAATAATTAGCCATACTACATCAGTCTAGTCAATCAATCGAAGTGTGACAAATCCTTTAAAAAATTGCTAAACAATTTTAGTACTTAACGCGAGTGTAATAAGTATCATTTTTATTACAAACTATCACATTATACCTTATATGCATACAATGATTTTTCTACATACGGTATCTACTATAATATCTAATGCTCGTTTCCTACATCTTACTATACCTTCACTTGCCCTACCATCGGTTGAATTTGGACATTACTTGTCATTGAGATGGAACTTATGTCAAATTTTAACCGATAGTAAGGCAAATGAACGGTCGGTAAGATATAGGAACCGGCCATGAATGGAGTAAGTAGGGGAGAGTGCTAACTAGTGGCTTCTAATATAAAGCATTTTTTGGCATGTCTCAAACAATAAGAGTTCAAATCAGTCAAAACAGTCGGAAAAATCCATAGTACAAAATTTTAAATTATAACTACGCATATAATAGTCTGCATACAATAGCCATAAAGTACCTTTTAACTTCGATATAAGTGCAAATATGGGCAAATAGTTCTGTTAGTTGAAACTAGAAATAAGAAAAAGTTATATAGTAAACTTTTCCATTGTGTGAGTTAGAAATATGTGAGGAATCAATATAAAATAAGTTGGCCAAAAATGTCAGATCTTGTCAGGTCTTGATAGTCAACTGTTGATATGTTAGATCATAATCAACAGTCATACCAACCAACATGTCATATCAATCAACATGTCTTATTATTCAACATGTCATATCAATTGAATTATGTAATAAAATTATATTATTATCATCAAGTTAGCACTCCGTGTCTACGTTCGTACTTTTCACTACTCTGTATATTAGGACGTGTCAGTTTACTTCGATTCGCAATAATTTACTAATCATTTATCAGAACTTAGCGAATTGTTCCTAATCGTAGGTGTTTATTAAAAAAATCTCTCACATTAGCCGTTAGTGCAATATATGCTAAGCCATTATAGCTACATGAGCTTATAAAAGATAAAAGTAAAATTAGTAGGAAATTTAAGTGACTTATTGAAGTTACTTGGAATTATATTACTTTTTTGCAACATCTTCTAGACTGGATGGAGGTGATTTCGGGATCATTGTAAGAGATCTGCAAAGAAAATGAATTTAGATATAAATTATTTAAATACTTCACATGTGATATAAGAAGAGTCTGAATGTATATTTTAATCAAGTTTAACATACAGTGAACTTATCATCTAAGTTTTATAATAATTATTACTGTCCTATTAAAATTTTATATAGAACTCGGCATCATCAACTGAGCGTTATATCTGGGGTCCGCTTTCCCAATATTTCTTCTTCGCTTCAAGCATACTTCAGCATCCTTTGTTGTTAGACTATTGGTACGCATGTCCTCTCAAGCCAACATTTCTACTGGGACCGGCGTGGCGGTGGTGGCATGGCTAGATATTTGTTCCCCATCTAACAAACCGTTCTCCGTAAAACGTGGCCATACTAGCAGCGTAGGCGACTCTCTTGCAGTTCATCTGTTATGTCACATACATGAAAACTGCCGCGGATGTGGATAATTCATACAGCCACCGCGTTATATTATTTCCGTGACATGCAATTCTTGCTTGTGTCACTCAAGTACATACAGTCCACGCTTTACTGCTATACAAATAACAATATCAGCCCATAAATATTCCACTGCTGGGCTCGGGCCTCCCATTATAGGGGTAACGGACAGCATACTCGCCACGCTTGTCCAAGGCAGCTTGGCAGGTTTGACACATCGGTTTTCTTGATGTGCAAGTTGCATCACGATGTTTTCCTTCACCGTTGTTAGCATGTGGTAATTGTAACAATATGCACATTAGATCAGACAACTGATTAAGTGGTGCATGCGTTTCGTAGTACGAATTTGCAAAATTGATCACTTTAAGGCCCCTATCCTTCTAACTTACTCGGCGTTATGGGGTCACAAGTACCTGTCACTTCACGCCACTTAGCCCAAGCTGCTGAATGAGATATGGGTCTTGGCACCATGAAAGAGGTCCTCGGACGAAATCTATAATATTATAAAGTTCTAAACATGCCGTGTCTGTACATTGAAGCTATTAAAAAAAAAACAACTGGAATAGACTATATAATCGATGGAGAACACGATGCATTTTTTTTTAGATTTTTTGTCTGTTTGTTCAGGATTCATGTAAAAACAGCTGGGCCGATTTCGATGCAGTTTTCGCTGATGGACAGCTAATTCTTAATTACTTAAACTCTACGCTACTTTTTATTCTGGGGAATCCGGCGGCAATTTTTAGGAATGATTTAAAATGGCCAGATTTAAAAAAGTCGAATTTCTATGTGATTTTTTTACTGATCGATAGAAAATTAAATGCAAAAAATTTGTGATATTTCTTATCCCGAGAATCCCGCGGGAATTTTCCCGTGAGCGATTTGAAGTTATTCGGATGCATAAAAATTTGCTTACTCCGACATAGTTTCCAATAGAACGAAAGCTTACATTCCTTTTTTAAATGCTGCGATACTTTGTGTTCCGGGAATTTCGGAGGAATTTCAAGTCAAGCGTGGACGAAGTCGCGGGCATATAGTACTTAAGGGTCGATTTTTCAATCACCAGATGTAAGTTATGAATAGAATCAAGTATAACATAGAAAAATTAAAAATGTCACTTGCATGAATAAAACAGTTGAATGATTTCACTTTTAAATTCACTCAGGTTATAATTTATTCCACTGATAACTTTTATCTGCTGATTGAAAAATCGGCCCTCATATTTGTAATATATAATTATATCCTGTATTTTAATCTAGTAGTAATATATCACACAACTCCCAAATAAAAGAAAAATAATACACACAATATTTAAAATACCAAAATTATATAAATATAAAGCCAAAATAAAACGAATTAATATTGATTCATAAATGATTATGGTTAAATATGTTGATGATTATATTTAAAATAAAGCAACTGATGTTAAAGAAGCCGTACGATAAAGAATATTATACCTATTTTCTGATGCTATCTTGAGAGTGACTTAAACAATAGCAGCTGCAAACATAATTTAATTCTGTGTTAGGTACTTTCATATTTTGAAGCTGTCATAAATAATATTCAAAACAAACCAAGCAACATTGCGTGATAAAGGAAAAGTTAATGTTATCGTAGTGGTAATAAAATTATTTCAGACACCAAACGGTAATTAACTATTACAATTAACAGTATATTACTATTTATTAAATAGTAATTAACATATATTAATAAATCAAAACTAACATATAGCAAAAAATAAATTAATAACCAAATAAATGTAACGCTATAAAGGTTTTTTTTTGGTAAAGTAAGTTGCTGTATTATGTACTAAGGCTGGTATGCATAGACATTTAACCGACAATTTAAAAAATAGAAATGTGTGCTGGGATTCATAGTAGAAGTGAAACTTCAACGGACAAGTGGAAAAACGAATCGCAACGGACAAGTGGAAAATCGAATGGCAACGGACAAGTGGCAAAACGAATCGCAACAAAATTTTGACTTGAAGTTTTACGGGCAGATTGTTAATGTACTTGTCCAATTTGAAAACCTGCCCGTAAAATTTCAGGTATTTAAAAAAAAAATATGTTTGCTTATAAGCAAACTGGCAGACGGGTCAACTTGATTGCAAGCGGCTACCGTCGCCCATGGACATCTGCAACACTAAGGGAGCCGATGCATTGCCTAACTCGTTGAGACTTCAAAAATCTGTTTACGCTATTTTTAAAGAGCCCCATATTGTAGTGCTCTGGGAAAACCGCGGGATGGGAGCTCAGTTGTCAAATTGGACAAGTACATTAACAATCTGCCCGTAAAACTTTAAGTCAAAATTTTGTTGCGATTCGTTTTGCCACTTGTCCGTTGCCATTTGTTTTTCCACTTGTCCGTTGCGATTTGTTTTTCACTTGTCCGTTGAAGTTTCAATTCTACTATGTGTCCCAGCACACATTTTGATTTTTCGCAGGTTTATTGCAAATTATGATTTGGTTAGGTTAGGTATATTTTTTATTGAAACATATTTTATCTTATCAAACAAAAAAACTGAATTCGATCCGGAACCAAAAAAACATCCATAGTCTAGTCTAAAATATGCTGCCTCTCCACGCGTCTGTAACGCTTTTTCGGGACAGAAAAAATCCTAATACCTAAAAATAATAGTGTGCGAAATGCATTTACACCGACTCAAAAAATTAAAAAAAGAATGGCAAGTTACGGAGCGAATTTACGTAACATAATTTATATTAAATTTGAAATTAGCACGCCCGATCGCACTTTGGACGAGTTCAAACGCGTCGAACATTTGTTTAAGGAACTCTGGCTGGGTATAAAAGCATTACTTATTCTATGTTGGAAAAATCTTTGAAGATCAGATATTGACATTTTTAATCATACAGTGTGGAAAAACTCACGAATAAAACTTATCAATAAATAAAAACTTTTGTGCTTTCCGTTCGTTAATACTTGAAGTTTCTGGAATACACAGGTTGAATTCCCTCTCAAGTAAATATCAGATATAACCTTTTTTTGGCCCCGATGCGTCTGAGATTTACTTGACTGGTGTCCATTTTTTAAGAAATCCCTTCTCGGACAACGTACTGCATGCTTGTTACCTCATAACATAGCGTAACTCGCCTAACTTTAGAATGTTGAATTTTTTTATTTATATTTACCTCCTTTGAGCTGGTATAGGCGGTGATGATTGAGTATTAGGAGGAAGTGACGCTGGGGCACTTCCTGATAATGTATGATGTGATGGTTCCTCTTCTCTCTTTTCTCCTGTAAACAGAGAAAACTTCATGTCACTAGAAAAACAATTATGAATATACTGTTGAGTATAAGACTTATACTTGTTTTAACAGACTTCAAAAAGGAGGAGGTCCTCAATTCCTCTGTATGTTTTTTTTTTGTATGTTCGTTACTCGATTTCTCCATCAATTGTGGATCGAATTTCAAAAATTTTCTTTTATCGAAAAGTTATATTCCCGAATTGGTCCCATGGTCACCAAGCAAAATCTGATGAGTGAATCGGATCCCAGGGATATCGAGCATAATCCTTATTAAAGAACGCCGTGCGCCTAAATTCTTGGGAAAAGCTTGTATACATTTATTACAGGCGCTTAATTTTTATATGCATATTACACGATTTCTCCGTCAACTGAAGAGCAATTTTTCAGTTGTTTTCTTTTAACTCGCGAGATGGTCCCATAATCACCAAGTCAGGATCTAATCAGTTAAAGACCATATACACCGAAGAGTGAGATGGCAAATTTGTATACGCGTGCCAGTTGTACAATTTCTACAGGTGCATAGTATATTATTTCTAAAGCTATTGAAGTATTTTCGAAATTATTAAAGTAAAAAATGTTTTTTTTTTTAAACAAAACCGACTTCACACTTAAGACCAAAAATAAATATTTAACCGACTTCTTTTTTCCAACGTCTCGAAGTCGGTGTCAAGTAAAACATAAAAATTACTATATTTTGTTAATTTGTTGTTGTTCTTTTACGTTATACTTGGCACCGACTTTGAAAATTTGTAAAAAGAAGTCGGTTTTTTACATTATTATTTAAGCTATGAAACAGTATATTTACATAATTTACAATTATAAAATTACATATAATCGAATACAATAAAAGAAAACTTATTTGTATTGTATTCTATCCATAGTCCCTTAAGACTATAAGTAGAATACTGAGCATGAGAAGTCGGTTAAATATTTATTATTTGGTTTTTGGTGTAAAGTCGGATTTGTTTTTATTTTATTTTAATAAAAGCTAATGACACTTCAAACAACAAAGCATCAGATATTATGAAATTTTGTGATTTGACAACATTATGTAAATAGTTACGTTTGTGCATAAAGTATTTATTTATAATTAGAGTTTTTTTGTGAATTTGAGTTGACTGATTGGCCCCAAATCGTAAAATGTTCAGCATGGTGTATTATTCATATATACAAACAGACAAGTCGGAGCTCGAAGGACAAATAGATGCCTTAAGATATTAATTATGACGTTTGCTGATCTGAGCTTGAAAACCAAGCGATTGCGAGATCTACAATAATACAATAAAGAAATAAGGCTCAATTTTAACAAGATTACTTCGGCCAAGTAATATGCGACAAAATCCATAATCGTTAAAGAAACCAGAATCGTAGCGAAAATCTGTAACTTTAAATTTCACGAGATCTTTGTGACCGTATTGTTGGAATATTGAAATTATTGTTTCGACTGCAGTTCTTTCAGCAAATTATTTAAAGCTACATTGGACAAAAACAAATGATTTACTTGAATTAGTAATTTTGAATCAATATTGAATACAGGCGTTAGGGTAGTGTAGGGTATAAACTCACCTCTTATAATAGGTGTGTCTCCAATATAGAAAGTAGCAGCTGGTGCTTCCACCGTGGCTTCTCTAACAGAACCATCTCCGCTCACAGCACTCAGAGTATCAGTGCTGTCGAACATGATAGTTCGTTCCTTGGCCCGAGGCACGCGGCTGTCCAGTTCCTAGAAAATCAACAATAATAAGTTATTTAACTAAAATAGACAACATAATAAAATGTATTTGAATACACCATATTTTGTATTGTGATACAGTTTCACATTTCACCATGATATTGCCTGATGTTAAGCGAAGATATGGTCTCGGATGATGCGAGCTTTTAGGAGGTACTTGTTCATACGAGATTTGAGGACATACAGGTTGTAGGCATCAGAAAATACAGACTTCTTCAAGAAGTTGCACTATTTTGCTTCCTTCATATGTATAATGTATACCAGTGTCATATGTCAGTGCGTTTGGTGGTCCGATAGTGGAAAGGAGAAGGCGAGACTACAATTCCGTTTTCACTGTCTTAGGAATTAAATATTTATCATAAAATATGTTTTCACTTACCAATCTCTCTGTATCAGAATCTGGTTCGTGTACTTCAGGGTTCTGAGAATACTGTTCACTCGTGGACTGGTGTTCGAGGCTTTCCATCTGTACTGTGGTGATGGGATCCAGTGTGTCCAATGAAGATACCATCGTGTTTGACCCTACAGGGGGCACCGCTGTTATCTCGTAGATTAGTATCAAGCATGGTGGCACAGCAATACACGGGGTCAATATTATAGAAGGCTGTATCTAGCACAATAACGCATGTCATGGATATTGTCTGTATATAACGAACTACTGACAAAAAATAACTTTTGTGATAGTTTTACTTTCCTTATCATTGTAGAAGTGGCTAATAGAAGACATCTATTAACTTGATGGAGATCATCGAATATAATGAGTATGTGATTGGTTATTAGTTCTGATTATTTGCCAAAATCAGACAAAAATATTATGTATTAAGTAACAAAACCTTATAAATCAAAACAGTGGCAACTTTAATTATGAAAACAAACTGTCTAAAAAAAATGATTTAGATGATAAAATGACAGTTGAAAGTTAGTAATGTTCTGCTTTATCAAAACGCAATAGAAGAACGACATATGACGCTACTAGTCATGCAGTATTTAAAAGCTTTTCTGTTATAAGTTTTCACTGGGTGAGTATTTTCTAGTTCTTTGTATTCGAGGTACAATTACATTTGCTATGTATAAGGTGGTATTATTTCATTTGTCGAATCTGATACAAATTTATTGACATGAGCGAAGGTACAACCGTCTATAATATTTTATTGGTTATTCAACAAAGCAGGGATGAGAGCAAAGCTGGAACATTAAGAATATGAGAAAGTACTACATTAATAACATTAGATGTAGATAAATATTATGTAGATTTAATGAATAAGATTACAGATAGAGAACCATAAACGAAGTAAATATACTAGGACTGACAACTGTCTCAATGTAGTTTCAGGTTGTTCGCTAGATGTCACTATTATATTATGTAGATTCATCGTAATTGTATGTACGTAGTATTTATGTAAACTTATTGATTTAGTTATGATGTTGTATTTATATATGAAGTTGAAAAAGAACCTTAAATCAAATTTAAAATTTTGAGTCATTCAGTGTAAAAAAATGATTATGTTCAGAATAATAAACATTGGTTAAAAGTCTTCATCCTCTAGCAATTTAGTATTCAGAGGCTCTTTCGGTTATATTTTTGCTGGATGATTGTCATTCCTTGTACTCTACTTATATAATAGAACTAATAGGGGATGCATTATTATTGTAGAATACATAGTTTATAAAGCACTAGGTGAGAACTATTCTACAAAAAGTCACTTTTATAATTACATCCAACTGATTGTAATGGTTTATATTTATTTGATTAATAATTAATTTTAGAACGTTAATTTTCTCTATTAACTCTTTCAAAACTAACCGTTTGTATTCTATATCGATCTATTACCGCGGACTTATCGTGAGCAACATTTGTTTGTACCTAAATAATTGTTTGTTGCAAATAATATTTTGAACAATTATTTTCATAATAACCACTGTCCTAATTATAGATACATTTTAGGAACTCCAAGTTTTACATCCCAGACACAAACAAAACCTAACCCAAAATGTTTTGACACCAAACCATAAATTTTGGGGCAAAATATCCCCAATCTGGCAATCCTGCTGATAAACCGTACGTAGCTCTAATAATACTAGGATCTAGTGAACTAAAAATTGAAATATACAATTTAAAACAAAGATCTATTTAGGTACAAATGTCGCTTACGATTAATTGGCGTTTATGGTTTAATGTTATAAATAAGAAATAAACGATGTCTTACCTCCAGAAGTTAGACTTCCAGTCATTGGTGTATCAACTTCGTAGTTGAATGTCGCTCGCGTAGCGTTAGAGCTGGTTGCTTCAAGACTATCCGTGCTTCCTAACATCAAGTCAGCTCGAGCGCCCCTGCTAACAAGAGCAGTGTTTTACAATAAACTAGATGAGAGTCAAATCAATTCAGATACTTTTTATCAATACGATTGGGTAAAGTTGATGTACGAGTGGACAGTTATGATTTTGTACAAATAGTAAATAAAATTATTTATCATGATAGTTTAAAATTAAGATGATAAGATGATTTAATGCCTGTTTTTATTATGTAAATAATGTCGCCTACTCAATCGACAAGAAATATGAATTAATAATATAGTACCTATGTCAATTATATGTACTTCCAAAATCATAGAAAAATATGAGGTTGAAAATTCTTTAAAATCGAGGGTTGAAAAACCATCAGGAAAAATTACTTTACATAAGATCCGTTGTTTGAGATATGGAGTATTTACAATATTTATCTTTAGGGTTCTGTAGTCTAAAAACAATGACAATCAGGGGAAGTATGTCACCAGTACCGAACACTCTGTGTATATTAAGACACTCTTGGATGATTTTTCTTACTGTATTGATAATTTATTTTTTAAGCTTTAATTTTAGATAATTATAACCATCCAAAAATTCAGGCTAATTTTCAGGCTTTCTATAATTTTAGTTTAGGTTTGAGAAAAAATAAATAATTACGGGAATAATACTCGATATGGTTCTTACCTGCTAAAACTTCCAGAAGAGCTCAATTCTTCGTCCTGTCCACTCCAGGAACCGCTAGCTGGATCTGTAAAATGTTTACCCGAAAGGGAAATCACGCTGTGAGCAATCGACCTCCCACTAGAGGGCGATAGCTCACGCACTGCACTTCCCTCCCTCGAAAATTCCAAGTCATCAGGATGCTCTGAAGACATGATTATCATTTGCTTTGTTACAGTTATTACTTCGCTGTCGCTGTGCTTCTCAACTACTGTCATAAGACTATCTAATTCAGAAGGTTGTGAAGTGATCGATGAAGACATTTCTGAACCGTAAGACATCGCGCTTTCCTCAATTGGTTTGGCTCTAACAGGTATATCAACTGCTCCGTCTGGTTCAGAACTTGTGACTGTCTCAGAAACTTTCTTCCCATCAACAAATTTTTGCTGTATAACTGTCTTGGTTCTTACTACTTCAATAACCCCACCGTCTGTAAATGTACGTGCGAAAGTTTGTGATTGTTTTGATTTTTCCTCTTGATCAAGGATTTTCATCATTTCTTCACAATCACCGGGAATTGACTCTGCAGAACCATCGCTAGCACCAGCAGCACATACAAAGGATGAAGATTTTTTGCATTCTTCCTTGATTTCTTCTGGCTTACATGGCTCTGATGTCATAGGTTCGGGTTCAGGCACAAAATATGCGCCTCTATCATCGAATTTTTTCACAGTTATTATTTTTGGAGCCACTGGTACCATTTGCTCCTGTAATTTTTGTTCTAAAGCCATTTGTTGATCTATTAATTTTCTTATAGCAGCAGAATCGGTTAACATTTTTTGTGAAGGGCTTCCATAACTGCCGTCTTTACGCGGACTACCTGTTTTTTGAGATGGGCTTCCACTTTTTTGACTTGGACTACCCCCTTTTTGGGGAGAACTACTATCTGAGCTGCCACTGTAAGATCGCTTTTCTCTTTCTAAAAAGCTGCTACTTACTTCTTTTGGATCTGCCAATAACAAAGCTTCTTTTTGTTTAGCAAGTATTTCTGCTTTGAGTGCCTCAAGACAAGCAGATTCCAGACCTTCGAATTCTTTTAAACTGGATACAGAAATATCGTCTCCTTGACTTCTGCTTAATATGTATCGTCTTGGTAAAGATCCGTTGAGGGAGTCTTGAGAAGATGATGAATGTTGCTGATATTGCTCCATCAAAGCTCTTTCGAGATTTTCAAATTCTTGTAATGAGCTGATAGAAATATCATCATTCTCTCCTCGAACTCTAAATCTTATTCGAGAAGCCATCTCTGATTCTGATAAACTACCGAATGAATTTCTAAAACTACCGAAACTACCAATTGACTCCTTTTGTGAGCTTAAACTCCCAATTCTGCTTGCATCGAAATCAGTCATTTCTTCTTCTTTAATGTCTTCAAGAGGAACACGCTCATAGTCGTACCTTGGGTCACCTTCAAAACGCATTTGTATCCAGCGTTTTCCAGCTTCTATCTCAGCAAGTTCTTGGGCTTGTAACTTTTTTTGTTCTATTTCGTATTGAAGTAGTTCTTCGTCAGATAAAGATCCAGAGGCACTACTAGTACTGTCTTGCTTCTTCGATGTTTTTGACAAATATTCTTCCATTTCTGTATCATGTTTTTTAACATATTTCTGAGCTCTAATCTGCACACTCTTACCTTCAGGGTCAGTTTCTTGAGCTTCTTTAGCTACTTCTTCAATAACAACAAAATCATCCATTTCACCAGGCTTATCCAAAATTTCGAATTCGTCACTCGTAGGGGAATCTTGTTCTTTTTCTAAAGTATGAAGGGCTTTTTCTTCTGTTGTTACTACGAGTTCAGATCTGCTACTCTCTGTTACGAGATCTGACCTTAATTCAGGTGTTTCAGATATATCATACATATCATCCAAAACATATTCTCGCCCGTTATCAGTTGAAAGTGAGCTCTGACTAGGAGCTGATAGAGGAGTTTGTGGTGTAGAAATAAGATCGTGAGTTTTAAGACTTGACATTGAACTTTGTTTGCTTTCTAATTCAGATTCAGGGGTTTTAGCGCTTGATTTCTCTATTTTTGTTTTAGGTACTGAGGAGTCACTTTTAGATTTTAATATCTCTTCATACTCTAAAGATCCTACTGGTATTATTTGATCTTCAATATCAACAAATTCTCTTTGGCTTGGTGGAATTTCTGTTTTAGTAAATGGCACAACACATACGTCTTTTACTACTTTTTTCGTGCATTCTTCAGTAACTTCTGCAACTTTAACACCCGGCATGCTTTCGTTTTCAAATACAGTTCTGGCAATAACGATTTCTCCATCGGTTAGTTTTTTAATATCTGCTTTAATGAAACCATATTTTACTATTTCTTCATACTCTGAAGAGCCTGCAGGAATCAGTTCACTTTCAACGTCAACGAATTCTCTTTGAGGTTTTTCTATTTTAGCTGTCGTAAATGGTAGAGCTTCATCCTTGTGTGATATCGCTTTAGTCACTGTTTCTTGAATTTCTTCCTGCTCAAGTTCAGATTGAGATTGTGAAGTTGGGATGTCAAGTTTAGAAATAGACGACGATAATACTTCATCACTTTTGAATTGACTAGATATTGTAGTATCAGAGCCTTCCTTTTCTTTTATCAAATCTTCATCTATTTCTATACTTTCTGTTACTCCTTCTATGGGAAAATGTTCTGGTATCATTTCCTTAGGCTGGAATCTCATTTCATGTGATCGTTTCATCTTTCCCAAGGGTTCCAAAATATCTGTTTTACTTGCTTCTTCATCCGGCGATATTTCTTCATCACTGACGTCTCCTAATTTGGGCGCAACTTTCTCAGTTTCATGAAGAAATTGTTCTATATAAGTACTACTTTCCATGAGTTCTTCTTTGAGTTCATTGGCTGAGGGTACAAGAGTTTCAGATGCATCTGATATATCAATACTTGCTACATGGCTAGATCCATCTGAGTCCAAGCTTTTCATACTATCTCTAGATGCAAGAGAACTTCCAGCTGTGTAATAATCTTTTGATGTTCTTAATGATTGTGAAGATACATCGTGGCTTGTAAGTGCTGTTTCGAATTCTGTTGCACTTTGTGCCGTCATCATAACTTCAATGTCCGATGACAAAGGTCTGCTTTCAGAATGCTCAAAACTATGGTAGTGACTTCCACTAGAACTAGACCAACCCTCAATTTCAGAGGCGGAACGTCTTTCTGTAATACCCAGTTTGGATTTAATGTGTTTTTGCACTCGAAGTTTTACTTCAGGACTACCTTTTGATGAGCCATCTCGATCTGATAGAACAATTTCACTCTCCGTTTCTAAGATAGAGTGGGGACCACTATCTGATCTGATAGAAATATCAGCATCAAGTGGTGGACTCGATTCTTTAGCATGATGAACAGTGTCTTTTTCTTCATCAGATGTAGTTATTTCTTCTTGAGAACTCACTTTATAAGTCATACTCTCTGAAAGTTGACTCTCTAGTGTCTTATCATCTTTTTCCATAGAAATAACTGTCTTATCTATATTTTCATCTGTGTGTTCTTCAGTAATGATTTCGGGTCTATCTGGACTAATTAATAGCTTAAATTGAAATTCAGATGGCGATTGCTTGTATTTAATACTTCCATCACTTTTCTCACTTATAATTTCTACTTGTGCTGCTTCAATAGACTGTTTGACTTCATCTATAGTTTTTTCCAAAACTGACAAGTCGGCAAGTGGTTGGGCAGACATTAATGAATCAAAATCCACTCGTTCTGACTCGAGTTTCGTAGCATGAAACTCAGCCGAAGAGAGGTCAGTATCGTAACCGCTACTACAAATATCTTCTAAACTTTTTTCCTTCACTAATTTAACTTCTTCTCTTTTATGATCAGTTCCCGTTAAGTAAGCTGAATCAGCTTCTGTAGAAAATTCAGACGGTTGTAATGTTTCTACACTCATTGTGGAGTCGATAGATTTTTGCAACATTTCACCTTCATGTGATTCTAAAGACTTAATCATGCACTCAGTATCAAGACTTTCTCCGGATTTTACCATCAAGTCTTTAGATGTAGTGCTTAGTTCATCAGAAAGTTCAAATGTTATTGGCGACATGTCAGTTTTGGAAGTTCTAGTTACTTCAGTACGTGTTTCAACGACAGTTCTGATTTCTAAGAGAGTGTCGCTATCAGAACTTTTAGTGGTTATGCTAGAAGTCTCAAAAGACGTTTTGGCTTTAGGCTTAGAAATAGCGTCAGCCATTTCAAATGGATCTTCTTTCTGTAAAGATACCTCCCATACTTGTTCTTGAATTTGTTGCTGAGGTAACTTTATGGGTGATTTAGTACTTTTTTCTTTTTTGGGGGTTTCTCCAATTTTATCGTCGTGTGGTAGATCTGGAGCTACTTCAGATTCTGAATGTGTGTCTTGACTTCCAGTTCGACTAAATGTACTTTTAACTGGTGACGTAGATACTTTAATTTCTTTTATGAAATTTACTTCATACACTTCGTCGTCCTTTTTGAATGATTTCGATTTGCTTTTTGGACTGGATTCAGTAGAGTCACGTTTTTCCGTTGGTTCACTCTTAAAACTTGGTGCATGAGAAGCATCCGAACTAAGATCGTCGTGTTCTTTACTTTCAATTATTGATTCCTCTTTGTGGTGTTCCAATGTTGAACTTACTACCTTACCTTTTTCAGATACTTCAACGCTCGATACACTTTCATCTTTTTCTACTATTTTTAATGTTGATTCGACAAATGCTACTCTATTTTTACCATCATCTTCAGTAATATCTTCTAACTCCCCTGGTTCAGTAAAGTATTCTTTACCCCACTGTTCATGAGAGAAATCCCTTTCCGATATTTTTACCTCATGTTTCTTTTTAACAGTTTCATCTTTAAGTGCAGTCATTTTTTCTTCAGATTTCGTTTGACGGCCTGTATATAGTCCTTGTTCTGAAAATTCTCTCTCAACTTTAACGATATCGGTATCATCTGTACTCTTAAATACAGTTTTTGTTTCAATGTCAGATCGTTTTGCACTGGCTTCATGAGCTTTTTCTACTTTCTTTTGAGAGGTTTCAGTTTGGTCTCCCTCTTTTCGAATTGTAGTTTTTTCTTTTGTTTCATGTTCTTGTCCGCGAAGTTCATGCGTAGTTGCTGTTTTAATTATAAGTGAGTCATCGTCAGAAGATGACACTTGTTTCATCTCTGAGAAAAATTCTTGACCAGATATTTTCTTGGTTTCTGTTTCTTTATGAGACAGTATCGTACTAAACTCATCCGTAGTACCACCAAACTTAGCAGCCATGTCTGATAAGACAGCCTCAGGATCTATTGTTTGGAATTTCAATTCTCCAGTTTCATAAGTTTTATGAACAGATGACGATGATGTGGAAGTTTCAATTTTAGATTCACTATAAAACGTTTCTGACGATGTAGATTTTTGCATTTCTTCCATTTTAACAGCGAGTTGTTCTTTTTTTATTTGATCTATTACATCAATGCTTTTTTCAATAGTTCTATCTACCAGTTCAATGGCACCACTTGTAATAGTGGGTTGATCGACATTAACAAAAGTCAAGTTTTCAGCAACATGCTTAACGGGTGATTTAGGTCTTGCTGCAGCTGTTAGTACTTTAGAAGCTTCTTCTAACATATCTGTAAAGGAAATAGAAGATATTTCAATATTTTTTAGTTATAAAGTGACAGTAATTTAATGAATAAGTGATGATCATTGAAATTTTTACATGTAGCACTCTAGTGGACTTTATATTCCAGAATTAGTTATAGATTATAATCATAATGATTATTTCTTTAATAGAATAAAATATAAGATAAGTTAATTTAGGAAACATTGACGACTTTGTTGCAATTGAAGCTTTTTAAGCATAATCCTTTTGTAAAGGTGTTATAAAATACATTTTTGAATAATACTTATACAGCGGTGAAAGCTTTAGTGATGGTGTAAAATGATGTAAAATAAACGAAGATATAAGAATCAAAGCGAAACGTTACTCAAATGTGAATAATAGGAGTGATAAAAGATTGCGAATAAACAACGACGAAATCAAATAACCTTCAGGTAAAGATTAAAAAGCGACGAAAAGAAATATGATGTTTAAGGTCGGCTTGTGGGTCCACTTACCTACAGCGAACGTAAGGGCTCCGCAAGAAAGAAAGTAAAATTTACTGTGCTGACGAACTTTAGCATAACTTGTGACTTTAGCAAACTAAATTTTTATCACTTCAATCATTGTACTTAAAAAGGATTTATAAACTTTCATATTCATTGTGCTTGTGCAATTTAGTCTACTTTTCTTTATTATAAATTACAGACTTCGTTATCACAATAAAATGTTACTGATTACCTGTAATTTTTTTAACAAAATCATCGGGTACAAAGTCATTTATGATTTTAGACAACTCAATCACATAAATCTGCATGCGATAATTGGCGGTAGAAATAAAGAGTGTGGCAAACAAGGCTATCTAAAGATGGTCGTTACTACCAAAATCAAGAGTAAAGTTTCGCTATGACTCTACTTTTGCCACTACCTTACTGCAATAAGCTTAATTCTTTTTTCTTCGTCAATATTGTTGTCAATTTTTGAATTTTATTCATTAAATTTAAGTGAACTTTTACAATAATTTAATATGTGGGTAGATTGAAAAAAAATTACAAACCGCTTTGGTGTGCTTCAGTTTCGCTTAAAACGCTGTCGCCGGCAGACGAAGCACGTGGCGATTGGCGGCTGGCATCCAGGAACGATGAATCAGATCCTAAATAGGTGGTAAGTATTAGCCTCTACAGATCTAGCACAATTGTAACATACGTAGTGTTAAGAGCATTTGTTACTAGTAGCGTCATCTACTCAGATTGTTATTAGTGGCTCCATCTATAACAAGCTGTAGAGGTGCTATTTATATTTTGAAAAAATGAAGGTACTTTTGTAACCACCTGTGGTGTTTGCCTGGTTGCGCCGCATAACTGAAATTGTTTGAACAAATGTCATGTTCTATTTTATAGAATTCTTATCGAAGTGATTAGAAACTAAGTATTAGATTTAGTATAAAGTTATTATTGATGTTTTGACATAATTTAAGACCTAAACAAGTTCTTCTACTATAAGAATCAAAAGTGTTACCATATTTTTTAGACTGTCAATTATGTATAAATACTGCAAACCCGCTGTGATTCGGGTAGTCTTTGTTCAGAAGTGAAATAAAACAGTACTGAAAGTGCTTCGTGATTTATTACATAAATCCCGCACGAACAGTAGACAGATAGATAATTACAAACTACAGATAAAGCATTTAATTATAGGATTCATATTGGGAAATCGAATAATCATGGTAGTCGACCAAAGATACCAATAAAATATATTACATGAGCATTACAAAATACTATGATATCGAGAGGATGCCTAGCGACCTTTTGAAAATGTATCAAATAAAAATTTACTCATTGACTCCTCAGGTGATCAGAGGGTTGGTGCCTACCTCGGACAACGGATCAGTATAGCGATCCAGCGAGGAAATGTAGCCTTCTGAGCACCTTACCCATAGAAGACGGTGATCTAGGCTCAATATTCTACTTATAGTATTGAGGGGTATGGGTATAATACAATATCAATAAGTTAAGTTTTCTTTTATTGTATTAGTTTATAAAGTCAGTAAAAAGCTTAATGTTCATGTATTCTTAAAAAATAATAACCTATGTATCATATTTTGAATGAGAAGAATGTCTAAAGTTTTCGATTACAAAACGTGTTCTTTATTTTCAGTTGAGAACATTTTGATGAAAAATGATATTGGGTTTAGTCTTCTCTAAATGTCACTTAAACCCATAATCTTCATTCACCCTTCAATATACCGCACCCTGAATTCAATACTGTCACTATCTGTATGTGCCCGGATTTCCAAAGAATACTTAAGGAATGTATCCGGGCATCCGAATAAAACCGCTGGTTAGCAAATAGCTCAACTTTGCGCGTCCCTTGTTGTGTATTCAAAAAGTAATAAATATGAATACATATAACTTACATAGCACGTAGAACATTTACGTCCGCTAACACTTTACACAATCACAGAAAAACAAGTCGAATAGTTCACTGGGCCGGCCTTTGATATTGTTTTTGTATAATTCTAAAGTATGTTGCGAAGTTTAGAGTCCCAGGGTTCGAAGAGAAGTCTTGCAAAACGCGCCGACGCCGCTGCATTTCGCGCGTACTCGGTGTTGGGGGGAGGGAGATAGACATGTATACACATTACTATAGTGAGAGAGAGAGAGAGAAGAGTATACTATGTAATGTATGAAAGTGTAGTCTGGCAACCATGCTTGATATTCCCGCTAAAATAATAAACACTATCCACTACTTTTTAATGCCATCTATCGTAAGACATGAAAATACGTGTAATAGGCCTAATCCTGGTTCAAAAGTAACAGAAATATCCACTAGGAAGGCATTGTGATAATACTGATATTCATACTTAAACGAACGTTTTTTGTCTCTCCTGTAAAATTCACTTTTTAACCGAGTTCAAAAAGGAAGAGGTTCTCAATTCGTCTGTATGTTGTTTTTTTGTATGTTCGTTACTCGATTTCTTCGTCAACTCTAAACCGATTTTAATTTTTTTAGCTTACTTGTAAGTCGTATACTCCTGAGGCAATGTTATGGTCACCAAGTCAGGATCTATTAAGTGGATCCCAGATAAATCGAGAGCAACTTAATGGTTATTAGGTTAGTTAGTTAGTTAGTAATCTTAAAAGAATGCTGTGCGCCTAAATTCTTGGACAAATAAGCTTGTATACGCGTGTAGGTATTACGTTTTCTACAGGCGCTTAATTTTTTGTATGCATGTCATGCGATTTCTCTGTCTATTGTGGACCGATTTTTTATTTTTTTCTTTATTCGTAAGAGTATATATACATCCAAGGTGTTCCTATGATTACATGGATGATCATTGACTTGATAATTCAAGTCAAGATCTGATGAGTGGATCGCAAGGAAATCGAGAACAACCTTTGTTAATGAGCATCAACACCGAAGAGTGAGATAGTAATTTTGTATACGCCTGCTAGTAGTAGAATTCCTATAGGCACTTAATATATTATTTCTAAAGCTATTGAAGTGCTTGCGCAACTTAAAGGTAAAAAATGATTTTCTTAACAAAAACAAAACCAGCTTCAAAAAATAAATATTGAACCGCCTTCTTTCTACAACATTATGAAGTCGGCGCGAAGTGAAAAACATAAAAATTACTATATTTTGCACATTTGTTGTTGTGTTTTATGTTTTACTTGACCCCGACTTGAAGATAATGTAGAAAGAAGGTGGTTACATAAATATTTATTTTTTGATTTTTAGTTTCAAGTTGGTTTTGTTTTGTTATTTTTTTTTTTAATAGTGTCAGCATTGATTTAAGCGTGTGATATAGATTTGAACCCAAAATTAAATCAATCTATTATATAATTATTGCCTTCATTTTTAAACAATTATAATGTTATAAACAATATTTATACTAAAAACAGTCCAGTGTCAAAGAAATTTTTAGCTAAACATGAATAAAAGTTATAAATAATTTATATTAAAGAACGTGATCGTTTACCTCTGAGTTGTAGTCCATGTACCTTATCACTGGTACCTTCTTCTGACCTTGCTTTGTCTTTCAAAATCAGATCAACTGGAGATGGGGGTGGCGTTTTTGAAAATTTCGATGCAAGATCTACAATAATCAAGCATTGCAAAAGATTAATGTCAGAGAAAATTGACTTACTTTGAAACTCATTTCATTCAAGTATTAGTAAAAAATTATTCATTCTCAAATGTAAAAAATTCATCGTAGTAGCGTAATAGCTAACACACGCGTCCCACACTCAAAGGGCTCGGCTTCGAATCCTGGTCGGAACGCATGGACCACTATTTCTGACCTAATTTGCATATTGCTACAATTACCACGTGCGAACAACGGTAAAGCAAAATAGCGCGATGAAACCTGCACATCGAAACAACCGATGTGTCAAACTCGCCAAGCCGCCTTGGAAAAGCGTGGCGGGTACATTGTCCGTTCCCCAATAATGAGAGGCCCGAGCCCAGCAATGGGATGTTCATGGGCTGCTATTATTTATTCTCAAATGAGTATATTATATAATGAGAAGTAATATTTTCATGCTTACAATTTAGGATCCGTTCAAACGAGCGCAGAGTGATAGCGTATCTAAGCGTCAAATTTGCGCGCATTCGCACGTTTTTACGTTTAGTAGTGATGGATATCAATTCCCACACGTTGTGAAGTAGTGTGAAGTAGATTTAATTTTTAAATTAAAACATTAAGCCTTAAAGAAATATTCTCCAGTGGAACATAGATTGAATAAAAACTTTTGAACATGATATTAAAAATAATATTTTGAATAATTATACGGAAGGTGTGTAAAATACTTGTTGATTTTGGGGAATTGGTAAAATAAACAATTGTAGAACAATATTAATTGTTTTTAACCAAGGATTGTTTTTCTACTTGCTTTCTTCAAAAACTTGTCAACTGTTTATGGCCAGCTCCCAAATCTTACTAGGCATTCATTTGCTTTATCACCGGTTGGATTTTAACATTACTTATATTGAAATTTTAACCGATAGTAAGGCAAATGAATGGTCGGTAATATATTGGAATAGGCCAGTAGTCAATTGTTGTGTTTTATGCTGAAATATTTCTTTTCTTCTTTAAACGGGGATGTCGGCCGTTCAAGGGTCTCGCACATCCCTTGGTGTAAAGCCTCTCCCCAGGCCCGAGGATAGTGTCGCAAGAAAAGACATACTCATGCGTCAATAAACAAAAAAATAGCAGAGGGAATTGCCCCTTTTTTACTTTTTGTTTTCGGATATATCTTTTACTCTTTTGGGAAAATAAATTGAGGTTACAGTTGTAGTGGAACTCTTACAAGCCAATAGATGGCGCTGGGCAATAATTGAGGTCACAAACATTTCCCGAAACATACAAAGAATATATACAAATTTTCATCTACACAAAGGGGCCTAGGCCTGCGAAGGACAACAATAGCCTCGCTGGAAGATCTTCCTTTGAGACGGAGGAGCATTCTATGTCGCTCCTCCAATCCTATACGGGGCACCACCTTCACAGTTTATTTCCCTCTTTTTTCGTTTTTTTAAAACTTACATTCTAGTACAGTGTAAGCTTGTAAATGTTATTGTCTTATAATTATTATAATTATCACGTACTGACGGTGTAGAACAACATCGAGAACCCATAACTCATGTGATACACTCCAATCTGCCTTGGACAAGTGTGGGAGGGATGTACGGTAAACAGTATATCCTCCAGCTTGCTCAAGGCAGATTAACCAGTTTGACACATCGGTTATCTCGTCAACACGCGGTAATTGTAACAATATGCACATTAGATCAAAATAAATTTTTATCCGTGCAGGAACGGAAAAGGAATACAATTTCCTGTGGCCGGGCGGCCTGTCGAAAGAGGCGACAAAACAACCCACAGCCAGGTGGTAGGGTATTTGCTCGTCTCGATGGCTACTACCCCTGAAGTGTGTCGCCATAACAACCTTGAATTGTGTTCCAGCATTACTGGCCAAGCTTCACTCTCCCTTTAAAGAGCAGCAGCGCCTTTGTAGCTCCTGTGTTGCAAATGTCTATAGGCGATGGTAACCGCTTTCTTTCCATCAGATGGGCTGTCTGCCTGTCTGCTGAACTCATGCAATAAAAAAAATTAAAACTTTTAAACCTAAACTTTTATGACGTAGGAACTTGACACGGGCTAGCTGTACAAAAGGACATATAAGAATAACAAAGAATAAGAACAAATTTTAAATAGAAATTAATACACTCACCATGAGTAACATGACTGGAATCTATCCTGATAAGTGCTCCTTGGGAAATATCTTCTAAAAGATTTGAACACCGTCTGTTTAGTTCTTTCATATCTGGGACCTCATCTTCAGCTTCTTTTTGTATGTCTTCCGTTAGTTCTTCTTCTTTCTCTTTAAGTTTTTCTACAGTTTCTGTAACCGTTTGTGTAATATCAGCTGATTTTTCAATTAAGTCGCTACTAGTCCCTGAAACGAATTCAACGACTTTTGTTTCTTTGACACTTTTGTCGTCTGTAATTTGTTCTTTTTTCATTTCTTTCCTTTCTTCACTAATACTCTCCAAAGCTACAGAGTCTTTTCCACTTTCCTCTTCTTTTTTGAATTCAGATTTCAATTGAGCAATTTTTTCATCAATTTCACCTATAAAATCTTTTTCCGTTTCATTCACATCTGAAGGCTTTGTTTTGTCAATAGACTTTTCTTCTTGTTCACTAAATAGTTTACTTTCTGTCATAATAGAGGTTTCTTGGGATGAACTAGTTGATACTCTTATTATTCTGGATGTAGACCTTTCTTCTTCAATAAATTCTTTACTTAATGTAATTCCTTCTGAGACGTCTGATGCTAGAGTTTTTGAAACATCTAGAGATGAATGATCTTCAGAAAATGTTTTATCATCAATAGATTTTGAAGATTCTTTAACACTTTCTACCGAAGCTTTAGAGAAGTCTTTAGTCAAGTCTACTGTGGAGTCTTTGGAAAGTTCATTAGTAGTGAAATCTCGAGATGTGTCTTTACTATCAATAGAAGATTTTGAATAATCTTTCGTCAAATCTAAAGACTTTTTGGATAAATCAGGGGTGACTCTGTCCTCCATTTGTTCTTCTATTCTTGAATCTTCCCTTGTTTCCATTGATGTTTTTGAAAGATCTTTGACAAGATCAGCACCACTGATTTTTGAAAAATCAGCGGATGTTCCATCTTCCAGCACAGATTTTTGATCTTCGTCAGAAGATTTTGTGAGTGTTGATATGACTGTAGTAACTGATGATTCAGTAGTCGACTTAGATATGATATCAGCACGTAAAATGTTATCTACAAAGTGGGTTTTCTTTGTAAATTTCTCAGTTGATTTATCTTCTTCCTCACTTTGCCGGGCTGCACTTGTACTTGGGACATATGCTTCGGAGATTTCAATTTTTTCATCATGCTTAGGGTGAAAACTATCAAGTGCTTCATCACCATATTTTATATCGTCTACGAATATATCAGACTAAAAACATACAAAGTATTTAATTAGAACGATTATACTAAAGATTAAGAAAAAGTATACATAATATATTATTACCTCTTTATCAGGGAAATCGTCTGCATCGTCTAAGGAGTCAGTGCGAATTTTTCTAGGGTCAAAACTTGAAATTGGTATCTTCCCATCTAATTCTGATGTAGGTTCTATTATTTCCAGTACTTTCGCTTTATCCATATCTATTGAAAATATTTGAATCAGTATATTAATACTCAATAAAGCTTTAATATAAAAACTAATTATTTACACATTTTTAAACTGTAAGTCTTACCTGATTCCGAATCAGTATAAATTTGTTCTTCTACTTCTTCGGGTGAACTTTGTACAGAAAATGTTCTAGCGTGTTTCTTTTTGGGTAATATAGTAATTTCACCGCTATCTCTTGACAGTGATTTTATTAATGCCGGTCGTCCTTTTGCAAACTTTTTTGTCTCTTCAAGCACAGTTTCTTTTTTCAATACAATTTCTTTTTCTTTAGTATCTTGTGATTCTAAGTACCCTTCTACAGTAGTAACTGCTTCTTCAATTATTGAATCAACGGACACTTGTCCAGTAATATCTTGAGGTTCAACAATATCAACAGTTTCCACAATATGCTCTTCAGATGAACCATCGATATCTTCAGAGGCTTGTTTTATTATGATCTCTATATTATCAGCCATCTGTTTCATTGCTGAATCTGATTTTTTCATTTCTGTTACTGTTTCAGTAACAATATGTGTTTCAGAAACTACGCTAGTTATAGATTTTGGTATTTCTTCTTCTGTTTCTACTTCTGATTCTGCAATTCTTTCTAATGAAATAGCCGGACTAATGCAAGAATGTCTACGTTCTTCTTTTTGTGGTACTTTGGCATCGTATGACCGCTTTTCAGATTCGACTATCTCTTTAGTTATTGTTTTGGAATCTTTGTCTATAACTGGGCTTCTGGCTGCAGCAGCAATTGTACCTTTTTGAAGTATATCATCAATTACTGGTTTTATTTGTTCTTTTGTTATTTCTAGACCTTCTTTCAAATCTAAATCCTTGGGTACAAACTTTTTGATATCTTTTGTATCTTCTAAATCTGTCAAATCAAACTTGCCTAATGTATCGGTTCTTATTTTACTAACATCAAATTTGCTTTCTACGACTTCTTTTTTAGTCTCGATGGTCTCCACAAAAGACGAAGAACCTAGGTCTTTAATGATTTTAGTTAGTTCAGTAACTACTGTTGGTTCTCCTTTTTTACTGGTAACAGTATACGTTGTTTCCGTTTGCTTAGTCGTGAATACAATGGAAGGTTTTTCATGTACTACAGTAGATTCTATAACTTTTTCTTCAACAACTGGATGAACAGTTTCGGTTAATATTACTTTAACGTTTTCACGTTTCAGTTGTTCTTCTCTTTCTTTTGCTAAAAAGTTACTGACCTTTTCTTGGACATTTCTAAAAATTTAATTATCTTTTATTATTTTTATGTAAATTTAAAAATAAATCATTTGAAACTTAGAAACATACCCAATTTCCGATATATGTGGAAGTTTATGTACATAATCAGCAACGTGATCTTCAGGAAAACCTTCAACATCATCTAACGAATCACCATGAGTTAATTTAGCCAATTTGGTTGAGTCAACTTTTCCTGAAATATAAAGTCATGACAAGTTCTTAGAGACTAAGGTTTCTTAGTCTTGTGAAGGTGAAGTTTTTTTATTTTAATTAATTTTGTAATTTAATGAATAAAAACTATGATTTTTATGGCATTATTATATTGTTCTGAATTTAACAAACCTGTAATTATCTTTGTTTTGAGTTCTGTTTCATATTTTTGTTCATATTTATCTCTAGATGCATCAACATGGGTTCCTTGTGTACCTATATCATCTTCTGATTCTTCAAAAGTATAATCTCTAGATTCTGTTAAACTATGAGCATCTGACAAACGCTTTTCTTCAAGGCGAAGTTCGCTTACTGATCCCGAACCAGCAGATGTTACGGATTGCCGTTTAATTACTTCAACTGAAATATTAAATATTTTAAAAAACAGAGCACTATAATTATAATCGGAAAAAGAAATATATATATATAGTCAACAATTGACTAGAATGAATAGTTATGAAACTATATATATATATAAGTGCAACATCCGTCCATCATAGGGCGCAGTTGAAAACCAGTGTCAGGCATCTGTTGCCAGGCACATGCTGGACTGCATCTATTTGGTGCCATCGTGAGTATTTGTTTTTTTTTTGGTATATATCATTGTACAATTAACCGCCATATGTCTCGCCGTGATTACCAAATAAAGGTTTTTTCATTCTGACTATAGAGCTATATTTGGCGAATCTCTAAGTTGCTATCTCTAAGTTTTAAACTATCTTAGACCAAAATGTAATATATTATGCTTAGTTTTTTTTCTAGTTATATATTTGTAGTTATCATCGTTAGTTTAGTTAGTAGTAGTAGTTAGTTTAGTATAGTAGGAGTGTTCTGTATGCGCCTGAGAACGAATAGAATTACATAAAGCTATAATTTGTAACACTGTGATGTTGACAATACAAGAGCTATTAAATCAATATTGGTATTGGGGAAAAACCAGACGAAATAAGAATAACAAACCTTTATCAGCATTGTCTTCTTTATCAACGTGAGTCTTGACTTCCACAGTCTCTTTGACTTCCACAGTTTCTTTGACTTCCATTTCTTTAGCTACGGTAATCTCTTTGTCTTTGTCCATTAATATACCTTGAATCGGTTCATCTTCGGAAGATGTTTTCTTTTCCGTCACTGCATCTTCTGAACTGATTTTATCTGAAATACCCTCAGAAGACTTGCGATCAGAAATTTCAACTTCCCTGCTGCTCTCAGAGGATATTTTATCTGATGTCTCATCTTTGTCAAATGACTTATCTATATCCTCAGCTTCAGTAACATATATTTGGAATTCTTGTTTAATGGGTTCACCATCTTGTAAGTCACTAAACTTAGTAATCGATATAGACTCTGTTCTCGAATGTCGTTTTGATGGTACTTTTTTGAATACTGGTTCATCAACTTTATCAGAATCTGAATCCGGTTTATCTTCAATTGATTTAGGATCTATTTTGATAGAAGTAAAGCCAACACTCTCTTCAAATTTCTCATCACCAAAACCACTTCCTGAATCTATTGTTTCTTCATACTCAGCTCTTTCATCGAATTCAGATGAAGATACTTTTGCTTTAATATCAGATTGATCTGATTTTAATGATTCAGCTTCTGAATGACGTCTAGAATCCGTATGTTCTGAATCTTCAAGAGAATCGGAATAAATACGTTTTGAAAAGAAACATTCTTGAACACTGTCATCTTCTGGTACGGTTTCAATAAACTGACGTGCTTTTGCACTTATAACTGGTGATTCTTTTGGTGAAACCTGTAATGAAACACGGAAACTAGTCTTAGTAATTTTAAATTAAGATATCGTTTTTGGTTTCTATAAAATATTAAATCGTAAGAACCACTGCAATAGAGTAGTCAATATACTTAATATTTGATTAATGTTTAAATTAGAAAAAAGCTTTTCGGCTAAATTTAGTTTAGTTACTTCTGAATTTGATTTTGGTCATATTTGTTGTAATAATGTAATAACAATAAAATATTTAGCTTACTTTTTCAGCTTCTTTTGTATCAAGAGTCACAGGGGAATGTGTTAAAGCGCTGTATTCATTCTCAAATTTCAAAAATTCTAGTGTCTTATCTCTAATGGTTTCATTCTTGTCTACGATAGTTGTCATAACGGTTTTAACTTCGATTCTTGTAAGGGTTGATTCTGCACTATCCTTGTTATAAATAGGCTTATGGGCTGGACTCGTTCCTATTTGTTCTTCTAAGTCGGAAAATTGAGATGTTTCATCTAAAGAGTCACTTCTGTGTTTAGAGTCCTTGGAATATACCTAAAAATATTTATATAATAAAAGCCGCCGAAGCCAAATTATTGACAAAAGGTGAAAGGAAAAGGTACAAATTCAAGAATGATATAATTATGAAACTTAATGACTAGATTGAAAATTTGTCCGATATAATTTAAGTTCAAGATAAATAAGGAATAGGTAAGGTGAATGGGAAGAATATAATATAACTTACTTTAGATTCAGTCTGTGATATAAAACTAAAATCTTTCTCGGTGCTCTGTTGTAAATCTCCGAATGAATCAGCCTTATCCATAACAGACTGTGGCGAGTCTTGTGACAACTTTTTACCGATTAAGTCTTGCATATCGGAACCGATTGAATCTGTTTTAGTAGGCTTGCTTAAATCTGACTTTGTACTAGCTAGTGAAACTTGAGTTTCAATCTGAAAACAAAAATGAAGTATATAAGAAATTTTTTAGCTACTTGAAAGAAAATAAAAGTAAATTATAAATTAAACTAAAACTTATCTATCTATGCCTCTTTTCTCCTATTGTGGGAGGCCCGAGCCTAGCAATGGGACGTTTATGGGCTGTTATTATTATTATATATGCTTTTTTTTATAAATACAAACTGACTCATTGACTCTTCTACTGATCACCTATCAGAGGACTGGTGCTTACCTCGGCCAACGGATCAGTATGGCGATCCAGCGTGGAAACGTAGCCAGCCTTCTGGGCACCTTATCCATAGAAGACGGTGATCTAGGCTCAGTATTCTACTTATAGTCTTGAGGGACTATGGGTAGAATACAATACAAATAAGTTAAGTTTTCTTGTATTGTATTCGATTGTATTTGTAAGTAAATAAAAAAAAATACAAACTATGTTATATACTTTCTATTCCAAGAATTAAAGGAGTTTTAACTAACACAAAACAACAAGGAAAAAGAAATGTAATGCTTCTTCTGCCTATGTATGTCACATTCATTTTTCAAAAAAACTTCTGGATCTATATAAATAAAATTGGGAAAGATGTACTCTATACGCATGGGGAGAGGTTTGCTGTATGTGTAATGGAGGTTTGAATTTTTTCAATACACAAAGTCGTTTGGATATCGTCAGTCCTTGAAAAATCAAACTAAACTTCTTTAACGACTTTTTTATTTCAGTCAATGGGTGGTAAAGTATTAAAAGAATGGTGAAAATTTAAAAATATTTTCAACGAAGATCATTATGATTTTTAACATATTACATAGATTGACACGCACGTGCCCCTACTATTTTACGATAAATATATTAAATTGAAAACTTCAACAATTTAGTTTCAAGATTTCATAGTTATTGAAAGGGAAAAAATTGACAAAAAAGAATGAAACTCTTCATAGATACGTGCAGCACACTATGAATATACCTTTTCTTTCACTTTTTCACTAATCGATACGTCTTTTTCTTCTAATGTTTCAGTAATATCTTCTTCGCTTACTTTTGATCTCAATTCTTCAGTCATTTGTCTTGCTAACTTCAATTCTTTAATAGCAATTACTTTGTCATCTTTTTGATCACCTTCGTCAGGTCTCTTATCGTCTTTATCACTGTGTTTAGCTTTATCTCTGTCTTCTATTTTTTTGCTAATATCTTTTTCAGGTTTTATTTTAGCTTTTTGTTCTAACTTATCAACTTTAACAGTTGTTTGCGACTCAGTTTCAGTCTCCGAATCAGTAGATTTCTTAAGAAATTCACTGTCTTCCTCAGAAGATACCTGTACAAGCGTCGAGTCAGTTCTCATTGCTTTAGGGAAAGGTTTCTTGTCATCCTGTTTTAATTTAGAATCGAAATGTTGAATAGTTTCTTTTACTGATTTGACAGTTTCCACGTGCTTTTCAGTTTCAACTGTAACTTTGTGAGTAGCGTGTGTTTCCACGGTAGAAATCTGTTTAGACTGTTCTCTTACAAACTCTTGTGTATATTCGATGCCTTGATCTTGTTCTAAAGTATGCTTTTTTAAAGCTTCCTTAGTTAATTTCACAGTAGTTTTTGGTATTTCAACTATTTCTTTGGCCATTCTAGATTCAAAAGTACTAATTTTATCTTTCAAAGTAGCTTCTGCTATATCCTTTTCGTCTTCTATCACTAGATCTGGAGATCTGTCACCATCTTCTAATTTTTCTTCCACTTTCGAGGCTGCAATTTCTTTTTGAGATATTGCTTCTTTGGTAAAGGTATCTATTTTGCTTTCTACAACTTTTACTTCAGTAGTCTCTATTGCTGTTTTTTTAGGAGTAATAGTTACATTCGAGAAATCTCCAGACGGAAATCTCATTGATTCATTTCTCATGTGCCTTTGTAAATGTTTGGGAGTGGGTTTGGCAGGTGATGAAGGATCAAACTTTCTGAACTGATCAACTCTTTCTACCGTTTTAGGTTCTTCCTTTTTGACTTCTGCTACTTCTTCTTTAATGACTTCAACAACCACAGTTTCTTGTTCTACAGTTTCAGAAGTTTTTGATCGTGATTTTTCTAATTTTGGTTCTTTCTCCATTACCTACAAATTAGGATCTTTTTTTATTTAACACACATACTATTTATTATTTACAACAAAATTTGAATGAATAATAAGGCCTCCTAACTAAAAAGGTGATTAAGTTAATTTTAGTTAAAAGATATCTTAAAATCTAAGTTAAGACGGTTATTACCTGTTGTTCAATGTCTTGGAATTTTTTAATATCTGGTTTAATTTGAGTTTTTATTTCTATTATCTCTTCACGTATCTCCTTCTTTTGTTTCGACGCTGGTATTTTACTAGAACTTAATTTCCTTGTAATCTGTTCTTTTCTTTCTGCCACGCTCCGTTTTACATCTAAAATTGAGAATGATTACTACAATACAATTATAATGTTACATCTTATAACGCAAATATGTTATATACTAAGAATGTGGTCACTAGATCAATGATTACGTAATTATAAGAAACATTTTTACATGATTTAAGCTTTACAATTAAATTCACGCGTATAGCTATATATGTCTCGATTAATGTAATGTTTAAAATAATCATCTTTCGTGGTCAACTGGATATATCTGGATGTAATTTGTCTCCGTTTCTTCTTTTTAGGAAAATAATAATATCATTTTCAACATTTTCAAAAGGCAAAGATTTAAAACAAGATAGTAAAGGTATAGTGTAAATATTAATAACGTATCATATGGTTAATTACTAACGCTGCCTTTGGTGTAATGAATTGTGCATTAACCATCTTCCTGCGCTAGAATTTCTGTGTGGCAAGTTTATATTTCTAGTACAGTAAGTAAATCTAATAACTGAATTTCTAATTTTTTTTCTATTATAGTGTGTTAATATATTATGCCATGTTTGAAAACACACTATATTGCTTTATCTATTTATTAAATTGCTTTTAATAACTCAGAAATTACCTTCATCTTCTTCGCTTTCTTCACTGGGTGTCGGAGTTCTTTCTACTTCACTTTTGTCAACTATGGATTTTTCTTCAGGTGAGTATTTGGCTTCGTCTTGGTCATGTTCAGATTCTCTATGCTCCGCAATTTGATTCTCATCGTAAAGTTTGTCCTTGAGTTTATTGTCTTCTTCAGCTGGAATATAAATTTTAATAATTTAAAACGACTGAAGAATAAAACTGCAATTAAATTTTTTAAGGTTCCATTCATTATTTATATAGCAAAAATGGAACTCCTTGTAAAATTGTCTTCTTATTTTCATATGTTCTATGTTATACTTGGTCGTTTTTCTTAAAAGCTACTAGGTGCATATGAATATTTTTTCTAAAAAGGTGCATGGTTCAATATTCAAAACACAACAGTGAAACTGCGACAAAATAAAAGTAGCCACTATAATGTAAGTAAGGGATGACAAAATTTGTGTGGAGTATCGTTATGTTACAATTGGGGCCGCCTGCATATTTGTAAACAAAGCACATTTATTACCCGCCGGCGTTTGAGCTAATAACATTGTAGTTCTTTTATGGTTGTCTTCTTTTGTTTACTTATTTATTGGTTATTGTGGAGAGCAGCCTATTATACTCATTTATGGCCGTTTGCAGGCATAATTAGGCAGGTGTACAGATTACGATTTCTGGGAAATTGCGTCGACGCTTGGCGGGCAGACATATTTGCATTTGTACCATATAAAGCAATAGCCCGATTGAAGAAGGACAGTCAAGCGATAACCACTTTGCAAGACAAGACGTGTGTACATTCGATAATCTATATAGTGACAGACTTTGCGCGTGTTATTGAATCGCGCGTTACATTTGGACTGATTGTGTTCAGTTATATTTGTACCTGTGTTATACGTGTTTGTATAGTTCTAATACATTCTATAGTAATTCCAATGGCATTTTAATTCGAGTCCTGTAACTCGTAACAGTTAAATAGGTGTTTCAAAATCATAAATTTTCAAGTCACCTATTTATTTAAGCTAATAATTCACCAAGTCGCGGTAGCGTAATGGCTGGCGCACGCGTTCCAAACTCCAAGGGCGCGGGTTCGAATCCTGGCCGAAACGCATGCACCACTTAGGCAGTTTTCTGACTTAATGACCGAATGTGTTACAGTAACCACGTGCTAACAACGGTAAAGGAAGATCGAGATAACCGATGTGTAAAACCTGCCAAGCCGCCTTGGACAAACGTGGCGGGTATATTGTTCAATTGTCTATACCGGAAGGTTCGAGCCCAGCAGTGGGACGTTTATGGACTGTTATTATTAATGAGTCACTAATGAAAATTTGATTTAAGAAAATTTTCGTAATTTCATTGCGCGATTGCATGTAGAATATTACACCTTCCTGATAAATATTATTCAAGAAATTTTATACTAGAGCCTCGAATTTTCAAAGTGGTTACTCTAAAAAAATACAATTTGAAAACAAATCAAAATTACAATACGCAATAATTTGTTTGGAACAAACCTTTGTAGGCTTCGATCTCCTCGGAAGCTTGTCGCTCCTGGTATATGTTGCGTTGAATTCGCCTTTCGTTTGTCATTTCAGATTGTGGTGCTATAATATCGTCTCTACCAATACGACAGAGGGCTAGTTCTAGAGCATTATCTGTAAAATTTAAATTTAAACAACCTTATAGAATTTAATAACAGTATTTTATTTTTAAGTTTTCGCGACTAGTGCACACAATAAGACTACGTTCGCGGTATTTTATTTGATTTTTATTATTCTGACTTTTCGGCATCTTTTCGGTAGTTGTGATCACGGAAGACAAAGATGTCAAGTGTTAATGAGTATTGTTAAAGTTTTATTTAGCCTACCGCCAATTTGTTCATATTAATTATTTAGTTTTAATTTTGTTTATGGTTATTATTTACTCTATGGGAGCCTTATCTAATTTACCACCGTTTCGCAACATGTTGTGGCTTGAAGAGAAGAAGCGCAAGAAACTCTTCAGCAACATGACCAGCTCTAATAATTTTATATAATATTAAAATGGGAGGGAGGTAAAGTAAAAAGAAAAATCCAATCCGGGAGGGATCCGATCATCAAAACTGTTAAAACCCAAACCCATCAAAAACCAACTGCCAGTCCTCAAGACACTGTGAGCTCTTGCTGCGTTCACCGGAACACAAACCAACTTGATGGACATTTTCTCTTTTTATTTTACCTCACACCTCCCCCCTCACCTCACATTTTAATATTACTTACCTAAAGCTTTAGTGCCAGACTGAGTCTTCCACAGTTTGAGCATCAGTTGCGCCTGTTCTGGAGCTGTAATCCTCTTGGCTTGTATTTGATTGACAGTAGCCACACTGACCCCTAGCTCATAAGCTAGGGCTACCCAGTCCTTGCCAAGAAGGTTGCAGATGTCCTCCAATCTATCATATGGTTTATAAATACATATAGTTCACCGCTGTACCAGATTTGGCATAAGTATTAAAGACTTATGACGTGTCAATCGAAGTTCTTGTAATTCACGAAGGCAGGCGTGTTCTACTTCTGATAAACATGTATCTGTGTGTACGTGAGATCAAAAGCAGGTATGAATGGATGGCACGCTCAGAACTGATTGTCCCCTCAGACACATACACACCCTCAATGTACATGTACACGATCAACCACGAGTAATGTCGACTTGCCTTCATGGATTGCAAGAACTACACTACCTATAGTGTCACATATTATACAAAAATATGTTTTTAATACTGGAAAGGGAGCTCGTATGAAAATTTGAGTTTTAAGAGTTGAGTAATAATACCACGAAGAATTAATTGAAATAACTCTATTAATTAGCACATTATAAACTTTTTTATTTTTCTATCTACAATAAGTCAAAGTGTTGCCGCTCGATATTTAGAACGAAAATTAAACGGATAACATTAAATTGAATTTAATATCCATTTTGTACTTGATAGCGGAACTCTCTTCGTGAAAGTCTAAATTGAGCATAAATGCCACTTGTTATTTGCCCGTTTTATAATTATAGATCTGTTATTTACCTTGGATCACTCAGCCGTTGTCTCCATATCAGCTCTTGTTCCTCAGTACGCCTCGGTACTGCATCTGTGGGTATAGGCGACGTTCTTTCTGTCGGTTCATCCGGTACCATGATGTTTAGTATAGCAATCTATGGCAGAAAATATTTTACTGTAGCACTTTATATTTCATCTTTATATCATTTTAATTAATTTTCTTTCTATTGGTAGATGTAGCATAAAATACTTATCTATAACTATAAAGGAAGGGGTTAGTTTGAATTTAATTACCGGTGCTGGTGAAGGCTCTCCCTTTGGAACCTTAGGATCTCGCATGAACTGGCACCGACATATAGGCTCCAAGTCCTGAGTCTTGATCATCACAGGGAACGCCACTCTGTTTTCTCTGAACGCACGGAATGGAATCGATAGTTGTTCCCCTGATTTCGCGACAGGCACTAAATTACCTCCGAACTCTAGATATATGGGTTTGCCTTCATGTACCTGTGTAATCATGGATTAAAGAAAAACTAATTTAAAGACCCTTTACTAACCAACCAACTATCTCCGGCCCAATAAGAAGAACGCCTACTAACAGGGGGCGGAGTTTTAGTGGGTATTCCAGCAAATAGCCGGCGAGCACCATACTATCACACTGTTATGTTCCAGTTGTTGATATCCATAAATGGATTTCACCTAAAAAAGGATTCTAATGCCTAAAAATAAGACTTATGATTTCACTCTGGTGTCTGTTAGCGTGTCATAGCTGACTATCTTAGGAACTAATAAGGTTAGAGATTTAACATACTTATAGTAGTCTCGTGTACGTATCAACAAATATGCAGGATCAAAATCAAAATATATTTTAAGGTACCGTATTGATCTATCTGTCATTTTACCATACATATTTTGTTACCTTTGTAAATTACTTTCTCTTCTTAATATTGTTGTATCGTTCTCTTTTTAATATTGTTGTTGCAAATTATATAATTCTTTATTATATGGTATATAAAATGTTATAATTGTGTAATACGTCACTTACTTCGACATCTCGACTCTTAGCCACTTGTATGAATCTTTCAATTCGTTCCAAAGCCTTATCTTCTTTATCATCAGTTACGCAGAACATTCGCAGCTGCGCCTGATTTTCATCAGTTCTCTTCGCATAAACCACAAATCTTGCCATAAACGGTACGTGGATAGCTTCCCTGGAATATAAGTATCAAATGCACTTATTAGATGATCAAAATCATTATTGGAATACCTAAGTTATTAAAAAGTTGTTTTGTATTTAACTGAAGCCTGATTTTTTATATGGAACAGAACCATGGCTTTTAGGAAATCGATTTCAATGATTTGGATTTTTCACTATACTGTTGAAAACAGTCAAGTGAGAAATCATAAGAGTTGTTTAGGTCAATTATTTTGATTGGTTCATTCGTTTGGTTATATGATCGGAATAAAATCAGCCACGCCGACATCTTCCCATCTGTGCCCTCCTAAAGAGGCTCATTAGCCAATGACGTTGTGTCGTCACGTGAAGACACTGAAGGGACACCGCCGTGCCACAGCTCACCACGGACATTAAGTCGAGTATCGACTAAACGATCGCGCGCAGAAGACCGACCCGCTCCGCAGCCGTGTGTGCTATATTTTAATAATTTAACCGCCCTATTGTGTATGACAAAAAGACTCGCTAATACCGATGTGTGCAACCATCTGATCCTCGACGACCGCTGCCATACGTCTCCAGGCTCTCCGAATTGGGAGAAGTGCAGTTTCGGAAGGTTAAAGTTAGTGGCTTGATTTTCCTTCCCATATGATCAATTGGATGTAAAGATTGATCTGATTGGCCTGCCATCCACTGCTCTTGAGCTATTTTATCAAAGGCCGTACCAGTCCAGGAGGTAGGGCAATTTTATACAACCGCCACCACGTGGTGTACTATAGAGGAGGGGGGGAAGGACCTCAAAATTTTACCCTTGGCACCACCAAGAGTGTTATGGTGAATATAAATGTTTCAAAAATCTATACATTATGATCATAGGCGATTCTATTTCTTAAAACAAAATAAAGCATTCTTCCTGGGTAAAACCAATGTCTTTGCAGAAAATCTACCCATGAAATGTAAATTATTAAGTTACATTCTCACGTGTTTCCAGATCGTGAATATATTCTTAGTAGTCCAAACATATTTCGTCATTGCAGCTTACCTATATAACTCCGTAGCCATCTTAGTAGCTTCTTCCACATGTCGGCAATCAATCAGCCAATATCTCGCTGATACGGTAGTAGTGAATGATACGCAATCATTCACGAAAGTTAATGGTGTGTTTTCAGTAACGTCTTCCCAGTGAGCTCGATTCGTTCCACCTGCCATCAATAAGTTTCTATACGATTCTTTAAAAAACACCAAGTCTAAACACATGCTTTAATTCTGTACTTTAGTACTCTACAGTTAAGATGCTTTTTGTTCGCTTGTTTTCTTTATGAAAGCTACAAGGCAGTATTTTGCGGCTATAACGCTATTTCTTACTGCCACGATTATATGCTACCCTGTACGGTAATGCATGCCAAAGCAAACTTTTTTATCTATCTGATCGTAGATCAAAAATAATTTTAACTACTTCAAATATCATTGCTACATATCTACCTATATTTTTGTTACAGTTAAAATAGAGTATTTGTAAATTGTGTAGTTGTAAATACATATTTTTAGACAGCTTATTGTCACTCATTTCTGTTTTATTGAAATAAAACCTAAATTTAAACAGAATGACAATTTTAATACAAACAACGATGTAGAAGAAAGATTAGAAATCAGAGATAGGTTTAAAAAAAGAAAAGTAAAAAAACGTAAATAAAACAGTTTCCAAAACGGCCTATAGCAAACACACGACAAGCTTAGACAACACATCACATAAAATTTAACGTTTCATTTAGTTATTCCACTTAAAAATGAAAAAGTGACTGATAATGTGGCACACTGTGTACTATTACAACCTGTTTCTTATAAAATAGTGCTTAATTAGTCATAAAAAATGAAAAACAATGAAACTACAATTTTCAAAAACGAATTTCCAAACTGCTGGTCCGGTTTTTCGGAAACAGATCTCTCGAAGGACATTCACTGAAATAAAACCCAAAATTCAATCATAAAAACCAATAATTTAAAAAGAAAACAATGTGTTTAGTGAAATAATGAGAAGTAACAGAAACGAGATCAAAATAATAGAAGATGATGTGAAACAGAAGAACTGATAGGCCGTTTTGGAAAAGAATTTTGATTAATACAAGCAAATTAACGAAAATTTTGGGAACATTGCCGTTGAAGAATGAAATGAAGATGACGATGGCACCGCTAAGATTTTTGTTACGCTTAAACTAACTAAACAAAATACAGGTATTTCACGTAATTTAAAATTGCTTACAATGTGCCAATATTTTAATAATAATTCTTTTAATTAATAAGTTGTTTTACTTAAACCGTGTATGTGAACATATCGCAGTGCATTCTCTTGATGTCCCAAGAATTGTTGAATGATTATGATACAGAGTGAATGTGATTTAACAAAGCGTAAAAAATTCAGCACGTGCAAAGAGGAAAATGTATGAGAAGCAATATATGGAAAGCATTCATAAAGTGAAAGAGGGAAAACAATATTGTGTTTCGACATTCATACTGAACACACAATCGAGTATGAATATCGTATTGAAAACAAGAATGATTCATGAAAACAAAATGAACTAAAAACCAGCAAGAATCCAAACGGAAATTTCGAACAGAAATATAACGAGAGAACCAAACCGATGTTTTTTTATTAGATTCAATCTTTTTACATAGTTCGTATAATACTTCTAATTTTTTACCTTCGAGAGATCGTTTGCGAAATACCCCTGTTGGTGCGCGCCGATAGGTGGCAGCATATTAATTTGCGCCACACACGGTGAGCGTGCAACACACACAAACACGAGAACAAAGACAATGTAGACACGCACAAAACGCACACACGAGGCCTTATCCCCAGGACTGCCACCTTAGCTGTGTCAGAGCTAAATCTAGACCTTTTTAAGGTTATCTAGTTCCTATTTTTGCAAAATAACTAACTAACAGTACCAAGTATTGAGCTTTTTAATTTTTATGCTCTACATATAGTGGCAATAGTCCAAAGGTCGTATATCATGTCAGTTTTTCATTGAATTCTAATTGTGACAAAATTACCATTGTCCATCGCTATTTACTATTTTTTTTAGGTTTTCATAGCCAAATGACAAAAACGTTAGTTATTTGTCGCCTCTTCAGAATCCTTTGATTTACGTGGAACGACATGCACTTGCTTGATTTTTTTAAATTTCGAATCTCTAGCAGAATTTAGTGCTTTTTGTGAGATTATCTAGCGTCCAACATTGATACATAGGTGGCAGCCCTGCTTGCCTTTTTAGCTGCTTTGTGTATTTGCTATAAGCATTGCCCATCGTTTCGATTGTGATAAAGAGTTTTTGTTTTATGTTTGTTTGTATAAATAAAACAAACTACTCTATCTCATTTTAAATTAAACATGCTCATCCCGTTGTCTATTAAATTGGGAGATATAATTTCTAAACCTCTTACTACATTTACAAATATAATGAGACTATTTTAATAAAATTATCTGTACTATCATAACAATTATAAAAGATTTTAATATTCAAAACTATTGTCTACCGATCTCAATGTAGATTAATCACTATTTGTATCTCCTATGAAATGGAATTGAATGATAATTTAGCTATTTAAAATTTTACTATTAGAAATCTACATATCATTTAACGCGTTGTAATGGAATATTTGTTTTCAATAAGAAAATTATTACTTATAATCTTTGAAGCGTTATTCAAAAGCTTAAATCCTAATTTTAGGCTGACTTACCTCTTCCTGCAAAGCGTTCTTATCATCACTATAGCAAAAAGGCATACTCCATTGCAACACTTCACATACTTCTATTTATTACTAGAAATTAAAAGCAACTTTAAATAAAACTCTGTATTTCTATAATTCAATGATCATTGTTATTATTTGAAAACTTTTAGTTATAGGATTACACAATGACACGGGAATAACACTCAGAGTCGGCTAATTGATTATTAAATTCAAATACTCTACAATTTATAACAAATAATTTTTTCGCATTTCCTCTGTGGTTATAGACAGTGCAAACTGTTCAATCGAAAATAGTTTTGAGGATTTAACCAATACTGTGTTTAATCTGGATATAGTTGTTATTAGTGAGTTTTAGTGCAAATTTTCTAATTATTTAAAAATATCATTAATATTTTATAAACAGCCATATTTTTGACAGCACCTGCCTCAAAAAGAAATTCTATCACAAACATTGCAATCAATTCTTTTACAATGTTCAATTTGTTTGTAATTGAATAAAATATGTACTAAAATTATCCCAAATTATGCGCTGAATTTTAAATAACATTAATTAGAATACAAACTATTAAATTTTTAATTTATCTTGATTGATAAAGTAAACTTATTAAAATTTTTGAAGCACATTTTGGTTGGCTTCCCGTAACGGTATTGAAAAACCAGTATAAATTATTTTATTAAAGTTTCGTCTTTCTAGCTTTCTGAGTATCATTTTTAAGATATTAACTTCTAGTAACAAATAATTTTATTAAAAATAGTAAAAAGCTGTCTATAACTTTACCTGATATGGAACAAAGGAGTCTTAGTGTTGGTGCGGATGACGTGCTATATTGATTAGTCATTCCCTGTGTATGAGGTCTTGGTGCCGGCATACTCAAGGTTATAGCCTTGTGGAATTTCCTTCTTCGAGGTTCCACTGTAACTACGGGAGATACTGCCACACCTCGTCCCAGGAGTTTAGCAGTCAGTTCCGAATCTATGATTTGCGCCTGAAAATTAATTAATTAAGGTATCCGATCTACAGGGATAAAATTTATCGAATTACAGAAGTTTTACGATTTAGCAACGATCGAAATAGCAGAACAGATGTCATATAAGATTCCAAATGGAGCTGTTCTACATTAACTATATATGATAATATTAGTAGTGATAGCAATCTATACTAGTATTATAAAGAAGAAAGATTTGTGTTTTCGTATGTTTGTAACGAATAAACTCAAAAACTACTGGACTGATTTAAAAAATTCTTTCACCAATCGTATTCTACATTATCCTTATAGGCTAAAGAAAAATTAGGGATGCCTAATAAAACTAATAATGTAACCCATCAATCTAAACAAAATACTTGGCGCTGGAATCGGGTTCTACGATTTTGATGAAATTTTATTTGTGCTTGAGTGGATCCCGGAGTGGTTTAGATTCATAATTAGACCCGGTAGGTGGCGCTGGAATCGGGTTCTAGATTTTTATTTTTTCAATGAAGGACAACGTGTGCCGAGACCGCTAGTAGTTTATAAAAATACGATTTCTGTATACAGTTTCCAGATTTCAGGTGAGTAAAGATTACATCCGCCATATTCTTCTAAATCCGTTTGCCGAGTTCACGTGTCGTTCTTCACAGAACACGTTTTATCATCTTCAGCACATGTCAATTGTAACATGCACATTAGGCTAGAAGAACTTAACGTACGACATCAAATGGAAGTGAAAAGAAAGTTAGCTGTAGGGCCTACGACGACTATTATTACACTTCTTTATCTGTATGCTATATTCCATTTCCTAAGACCAAACGTTAACCATGTCACCATGCTTCGTGAATGGTTATTTTTGTATAAGTGTGAGATTAGGTATTATATATTTTTACTTACCTCAAAAATTATTATTATTAAATATGATGTGCCAAGGGTAAACTAAGTTTGCATGATTACTAAAATGATTTTTTTTTTGAAAACTAATATGAATAATTCTTAAAATTTTATAATCGAATCTTTAATGTGGGATATTCATTATTTGTATAATAGATTTAATACAAAGCTTTTTCAAAAGAAACTAAAGAAATATATGAATATGAACACTGAATTATTAAGCTTAACTTGTTCTTATACTTCTTGTTGGTTAACAATTATGTTAATCCCGGCTGTTGATAGAATTTACTATTTACATAATTTGATTCAATTTGCATGATTTTCAATATTCTTAATTGCCTTTTCGCTTTCATCTCCTGCTTCACGATACCAAACAATAATTTTCTTGGTCTTTACAATTTCTATAGAAGTTAAGATCCAATTTAACTTTCCATGTAAATACCGTTACCCTCATTTCCTTTACCACAAAGTTTCCTATTTACCAGGCTCAACTACGCAGGGGTTGTCTAGAACGTTTGTTCCGCATACAATAACGGAGGGCATTTCCTGCCCAGTTGTACCCTCCGCACTGTACCATGAGGTCATTGATCATGAGACCCATGGTGTTGCAAAGGCTCATAGGCGGTGGTAACTACTTTCTGTCAGGTGGGCCGTTTGTCTATTTACCAGCTTTTGGTACATAATTATAATAACATTGTTAAAAATATTGTTACGACTTAGCCAAAATCCCACGAAGCAAGCCGACAAATGTGAATGCGCACCTGCCGGCCATAAAGCCCGAGTTTATTATCTGCCCGCATTTGTACTTCTTCTGTTTTCTTTGTGTTTAATATTTGTAATTAGAAAAGCCGCCTATTGTGTATTGTAAACATCTCTGGTAGACAGTGGCCAGGTGTGGTTCTAAGAATCCATTGTTTACACGGTCGTGACATATTGTAAGCTGAGTATAAAGGGATACCCGAACGGAGAGATAGGCAGTCAAGCGACGATTACGATACGAGCAAGACGTGTGTACTTCGATAAGCGATATAGTGACGGACTTTGCGCGTGTTATTTAATTGTGCATTACATGTGGACTTATTGCGTCCGGTTATATTTGTACCTATGTTATACGTGTTTGTATAGTTCTAATAAATCCTATAGTAATTACAAACGGCATTTTAATTCGAGTCCCGTAACTCGTAACAATATCCTTTTTGATGTTTTGTGATTTTATAAATTCTCTCTCTCTCTCCCTCTGGAATTACTTTTCCAATTTGAAATTAATGAGGATTTACATCACTGAACGATTATAAGAGGCGAGGTAGTAATTCAAGGCGTACAATACAGCATTGGCATAAGTAGTAAGAACATTGTCACAGTTATTTGACTGGATTATGATCAGGTAAAATATATACAATAGAACTTACTAATAAAAAAACTGTAGTGAAAGAATTATTAGCCCTTTTGATCCTCATTGACAATTTTAATACAGTCTTTCTGTGTTTATTATAATGCTGATATTAGACGGATCAACCATATTAAATCAATTTGGTTGAAAGGCACATAAATGAAAGGGCGGGCACGAGGGAACTCAATAACAATGTTTCTATGGATCACTTTGGATGATTCATCCAAATTGAAAGATAGAAATGAACCGTCTAATATTGGCTTAGGTAATTGTTAAACAAAAATAGGTGGAAAAGAGCAGTCGGTGCGATATTAAGCAAATATGAACAATATGAAATCACAGGAAAAGCTTAAAAAAGGAAAAATACTTCGTGACAATCAAAATGTCATCTATTTCTCACACATGCGCTTAAATCAACATGAAACACACTTAAAAAAAAGCTTAATAATATATTGAAATAAATGCAAATAAAAATATGTGTACATCATGCAATTCTCACGTTTGGTCTTTAGGAATAAGGTACATAGCAACAGTCGTAAATATTTGCTAAGCATCAACTCATTACCCAATAAATTTAGCATAATTCTTAAAATTACATCTAAAAACTACGATATTTAAATTACATCACTCCTTTAATCTATACAAAAATCAAACAGTATAAATATCAATTCCTATTATGGGAATTCAACCGATATCTGCTTCAATAGATGGCTTTGCAGTCAGTAAATGCACATATAACTTTTATAAAGTTCGATGGTGTATGAAACTCGCTAAGCCGTTCTGGACAAGCGAGTGTATATGTTCTCTTGAAGTATATAAGCCCAATGTGTTCAGTGGGTCATCTATATGATACTCTTATTTTAAGTGCAACGATTTTGGCAAAACATACACAGAATTTGTGCATGGCACTATATTGCTAGATACAATAAAAAAATTCTCGCCAATACTAAAAATTATTAACACATATCACACAAAAACGTAGATACATTACTTTCCAAAAGTAAGCAAGTTATGCTCTTGTTACGTGTAATGCACGACGAAGAACTTGTAAAGTCGATGCCAGACATCCAGGCCAGAGTAAAAAACGAAAAGTTCGTTTACAAGAAATTTAACATGCTTCGAATTAAAGACGGTACTTCTGCTAAGCAACAGTCCGTCTGATTCTTGCTAAGAAGACTAAATCACAGAAAGCATCAGTTATATAATATACTGCCACTGTGGTTGAATGGGCTAAACCTTTGCCGACCTAGCTCACTGGAACACATAGGTTTGATTCCTGGCATGGCAAATTTTGTAAACGAACTTTCCGTTATTTGCTATGGTCTGGGTGTCTAAGATCGACCCCAGACTGATCCGTTGTATACTATCCATAAAACAAACGTACCTTGCTTAGCTAAGGCTAAAGCTTAGCTTGATATACAGTGCATGTGTTTTGTCTGCCCATTATTATAAAACAAATATATAAAAATATAGGCTTTGATTTGGTTCTATGTTTGTAGTGTATTAAAATATACGAAAAACATGCCTCGTGTGTTTATTAAGCTATAACCTTATAAAAATACGATTTTTACTAATTACAACGCCATCTACTTGAAAAATATTGCTGGGATCGATTTAAATATACATCCTGAACGCCTTCTCACAAAAAATTCGTCATGCTTCTCTCGCCTAAAGACCAATTAGAGATAATATATCAATACCAATGAAACTGGCGTAAAAACGCAGTGTGAGATACCCCTATGCTTTTGTGATTTCATACAATTCAATATTGCTTAAATTTAAAACAAAATTATTTATTGTAATATTTTTTTATTGAGCTTTCTACACAGTGTACTTTTAAGCTATTTCTAAATTTATTGGGTATGAAATTATTGTTTGCGGAGCAACGTCTTAACATTTAAATTCCATTACATTATAATATTAAACTTATATTAAAATCACAATTTTAGTAAACATTTAGAACGTTATCGGTTATAGCGCGTATTTTTTTTAAATAACAGTTTTAGAGTAAGTTGTCAACCATTACGTCAACTGTTTAATGATAGTCGAATAAAACAGAAAGCCGACAAGTTGACGGCTTAGCCGTTAGCGATGGCTGACGATAGGCGAGTGATTCACCCATTAGCCAAAGAGCCATCAGCCGGTTTTTTAGCCGGCTAACCTAACCATATGTCATAGTCGGCTTGGTATTAAATATCTCTAAGTCTATTTTAATACAACTCATTTGTTAAAATATAATTACAATCAAATTGTAGATCTTTAGCTGACGCCACATATTAAAGTTCTTGTGGCACTTACGTAATAATGAATATCCTATTTATTGCAAGCTTTTAACCAAACTTGTATAGATATTATGAAAATAAAACTGTATGTAAAATACGCGCTAAAACAATTTTTGCTTAGTGAAAGTTATTATCAACCATAGAAGAAATATACTAAAACGACAATCTTCCAGTAACAACATAACTCTGAAACATGGTGTTAATCAAAACAGAGCAATTAGTAAACTATTCAGTCTTAAGTTGTTTTAAACATTTTAACTGAAATATAATAGATAGATAACTCTTTATTGTACACCATTACAGAAAAAACTTAAAGACTAACGGCTTTATTCATAGAGAGTTTTCTTAAAGAAGCTTTCAAACTTACTCTAACTCACTATGAATACCGTAGTAGTTTACTATTATAATTGGGCACAAAGGCTGATCTTATCGCCATAAAGCGATCTCTTCCAGACAATCCGTGACAGGATTAAATTTGATTGGACATGGCGTTGGTAGTACATACATACACAACATACATATACACAATAATATGTCTATAATATTATAAAACTCTAAAAATGCTATGTACATTGAAGCTATTAAAAAAACGAACTGGAACAGACTAATAATCGATGGAGAAAACAATATATATTTTTATTTATTTATTGTCTGTTTGTCGGTTTGTTTGTTTGTTCGGGATTCATGTAAAAACTACTGAGCCGATTTTGATGCGGTTTTCGTTGATAGACAGTAAATTGTTAGACTTAAAATCCGCGCTACTTTTTTTCCTGGGAATGTTGCGGAAAATTTTCTGGGAATGATTAAAAAGGGTCGGATTGAAAAAAAAACCGAATTCCAATGCGCTTTTTTCACTGGTCGATAGAAAATTTAATGTAATAAAATATATGACATTTTTTATTCCGGGAATCCCGCGGGAATTTTTCCGGGAGCGGTTTGTAATTGTTCGGGTGCATAAAAATTAGTTTATTCCAACACAGTTTCCACTAAAACGATAGATTACATTGTTTTTTTTAAATACTGCGATAGTTTGTGTCCCGGGAATTCCGCGGGAATTTCAAGTCTAGCGTGGACGAAGTCGCGGGCATATCCTAGTTATTTATATGGTTGGTGTCAAGCCAGTAGTAATTTAATTGAGGAGATAGTAAGAATATGCTACAAGAACCGTCTGTTAGAAGATTTTCAGAGTTTATACTAGGTAACTGTCAGTTTAGTATTCTTCTTGCATTATATAAACTTATCCCATTAAATACATTTGCTTCACTAGTAACGATATGTAATACATGATGGCCGATGAAGTGATAATGATAATACATGATAAGTGACCTTAAATTCCTAAAAAACCTACACAAACTCAATATTTAAATGTATAGAACCATATTGTCACAATTGAGAAATCTAAGTAGATTAATTACTACATTTACGATGAGTCGATTTTGGTGTTTTGGTGCAAAAAATGAATCTATACCGATTCCTTTTTTGCGTCATAACTTCATCCGTCCGTCTGTCTACGTATATAGTACGTAACAGCCATATTTATTTTATAAGACACTACTAAGACTACATAGAAATTTATCAGAACACTATATTTCATAATATCATAGCGTTATAAACGCTTCTCCATGGTGTAATGCATAGATTTCCAAAGCGGCCTACATCGAACTGAGGCGTTTACCGGAATGAAAAGAATATGGCGGTCCGCAAAAATGGATTTCATCGAACAAGTCGGAACTACAATTTTGGTTTTCATGAATACAATCCGCATATACAACGAGTACTTATTTATGTACTGTGGAGAGTATAATCTATATAAAAATAAATTATATAGGTACTGCCTATACCGGATCACCGGTAATCAGAAAGCAGCCCTAAAATTAAATTATAAATTAAAGTCACACCTTAATTTAATCTCGTGACACGTCCGAAACGATAGAAAAATAAGTTTTTTCTTGTTTCACTCACACACATGAATAAAAGGGCTGTTTCCCATTGTTTATTTTCGAATAGTTTCTATAGACAAGTTCGTTATAAGCGTTAAAAAATATATTAAGTTCTTAAAATAGAGAGTTTGTGATAGGCTCATAAAATTATATAAATCTTCAGTGAATTCGCTCATATAAAAAAATCCATAAATCTCAAAAAGCGTGTCGACGGTAAAAACTTTTGGCATTATCATTTTGTACTTTTGATGATTAGAAATCAGTATGTCATATTAATTCTAGGGAACACAACATATTTTTTTTTAATATAAAAATAATCCTTTCAAACAACTTTTTCTGGCTTAGTTACATATAAAATAACGAACACAGAGCTTGCGTTATTAATTATCACGATACATTATGAATTAGCTGCTAGTGTAAAAATATAATAAAAATATAGCAAGATAATTTGATAAATTTTAATTAATATAATATTAAAATAATACTATATTCTTATTAATTCATAAGTTTGAAATATAAGCCCGACTATGTCGTTAAGAGAGACTTAAACTATAATACTTTTTGGAAATTATTTATTAATAGCTTTTAATAGTGCACTTATACTTAATAGTTCACGCTCTCTGCGTTCTCGTCTGAATATTTGCCAACTTAGGTCATTAAACGTCAGAGGTCCACGGTATAATTTAAAGAGATGTAACAGTGAGTTAGGTAGCGTAATCGCGCTAACTCATTTTACTGTGCCAGTGTGTTGACTCACTTAATCCAAATGTGTTAATAACTCAAAACATAAGTTAATGTTGCGACAAAGTGTGCTTTCTGCGCTGTTTTAATTTTATGTAAAAATATTTTCATTATAATTTGCGTAAATTGAATATACCAATCACTTGAGACCAATTAATTTAGAATTATTGTTTTTGAGTTTTAGGTGTATCTAAAAGTTGCGCAAAATTATGAAAGTCATCAGCACTTTCATCAAAATTAATTTACATTAAGACTCTAATCATAATTATCTAAAATTGTTAAAACTAAGGTAAATAGACGGCAGTTACGCAAACTCAATCTAACCTACAGGTTGACAGTTTCGAGCAGATAATTAAGATTACTACAAAGCTACGTAGAAAGGCCAAGAAAGCCTGTTTTATAAGAAGTATATTGGTTAATATTTTACGTTAAATAAATCAGTAGTTTGAAATCTTTTAGGACATTATATGAAACCGTGCCGTCTATTTAACACAATTTCATCCAAGTTTCAGATTAGTTCCAATTAGCTTAACTAACTCCCATAATTACTTTTATGGCACTTTATATGGTAACTATTATGCATTTAACTAAGAAGTATACTAAATATTCCTTTTTTATTAAAATATGGCGTACTTTCGCCTAATCTACATCGATATTTCACAGTATAATACTACCAGATTAAAGAGAAACGTTTCTTTTTAGAGACATTATTGACAGTGATCTTTTTGAGATTTTTATCTTTAACACCTTTACGGGGTTTGAAAAGGTTTACCTGTAGGCCCACTTTTATTTTCTTCGTTAGAGCGCCTTGTGGGAACACCGCTTGCACTTGAGGTACTACTGAGCTGGATACCATGCCACCTGAAAATTGTACACATACATAAAACATATTATAATAAACTCTAAAACAATATTTATACAAAAGATCGGACCTTAAAATGCCTACATTTTTTTCGTACTGGAGTACAGGAGACAGACTAACGACCCACCTTATCAAACTAAAGGTTGAAATTTTCAGCTTAAAAAAGTGACTTAATTCATTAGTAAGTCATTGAAAATGATAATGATGTTTCATGATTAATTTTATACTTAAGACAATAAATAGCTGGCAAGATGATCTCTTCTAAAATCATAAACATTTTATTCACTTCTCTTACTTATGAAGTATGAAGAAAAAATTTATAAGAGCTACTGAATACTTTGAACGAAAATTGTTTGAAACAAGAGTGGCTTAGTCATTTTAAGAGGTATATTTTATTGTATCTTTTTTGTTTGATTGAAAATTATAGCTGATTATTTGATTATAAAAAAAAAATATTACCTTCAGGCCCGATGGCGTGAACTTCCTGTCTAATGCGGGATATAACAGCAAAGTATTGCGGAAAGTCGTGCGTCAGAATTCTCGTAACGCGCGGTGCGTCCCAGCCCTTTTCCTCATCATTGGTTTCTATTTGAAAAAATATGAACATCAGTATTTTATAAATTAGCACATACTGATTAACTAAAATAGAATATCGATAGTGAAATTGTAACAATTAACTCATTAGCTTTCAATAGCATCTTGAAGAGTGATGTCTACTGTCTACACTTCTACCAATACCAACCCTTTTAACTAAATTAAAAGGGTAGGTATTGCTAAAAGTGTAGAATAGTTGAAGCATATGATTATCTTTTAACTGTTAGCGAAATATGCCTTTTGGAATTGCCAAAAGGACTCCCTCGTTTGGAGTCAGTTAAAATCCAAAAATTTGGTTGACAATTATCCTTGAAGATTATTCTAAGACTTGAATATTCATGGACACTCAACACTGACTGGATACACAAATCGTGCGCAGTCCCTTTAAAGGACGAAGATAAACTTTGGTTGGCACCATAAAGACAATGATCTTCATCTAATAGATCGTCATCTAATTCCTCTAACGTCCTCTGTGGTTGAGTGATCTAAGCCTTTGCTGCCCTAAAGAAATGTAGAGGTCCTGGGTTCGATTTCTGGTATGATAAGTTTCGTAACCCAACTTTCTGTTATATACTACGATCTAGCTGTCTGTGATTTACCCCAGAGTAGTCCATTTAATATTACAAGCGTAACTTGCTTAGCTTGGGGATATAAGATGTGTGTGTTTGTCTGCCAATTATTCAAATTAGCAGGTAGGTTAGTGCAGCCATGCCAGTTTTCAAAAACTTCACCTTCAATCTCGAGTGTCTCGTGCAAAATGTCTTGAACCACATCGTCAGTAGCGTCCGCATTGTGCTCACGCCAACTGGTACCATTGTCAGACCTCAGTATAACAATCTCTCGCTCCTTTCCTCTTAGCGATGCGTAATGAGGTACTTCCAAAATTACCGGTCTGAAATACAAAAAATATTTTATAATATTTAATACTTTTGTAAGTTCTTTGTTAATGGTCATTAACAACTAAGTGTTGGGGGCTTTTTTTATACAGTATCGAGTATTGTACATCGAATATCTACATCCTACTGCAGCTAACTTGGTCTCGCCACAGAATTAATTTTATCCAAGAATATAAATTAAATGCAAATGATTTAAAAACTAGGGTCTTTTACCAGCTTTAATTTCATCCTTGTATCTTGTATTCATACCATACCGATAGTGTAGGCTCAATCCTTAACTGTAGTCACGGACAAATTCGATAATTTATCATTCACATTTATGTACTGATGTGTACAGTCGTTTTTATTGTATTTAAAATCTAAATAAGAAAAAAATTACCCTAAGAATTTAGCTGAAACTGGGCCCATCTCCAGTACTCTAGCTGCGAGTGCCTCTCCTTCCATCAGAGGCGGCATGTGATTGATGCGAGATGGTTTCAAATATCTGTTGGCAAAACATATAAAGTTATTATTATAAAATCCTTGCTGCGTATGTACGTGTTGTTCGTCTCAAACTATTTGATAGATTAATAAATAGCACTTTAATGCTCAACAAAACAATGGGCGGCCTTATCGCTTAAAGCGGTGTCCTCCGGGCAACCTAACTTATAGAATATTTTAGCTAATCTGGTGATGTAAGTTATGAATCATCTCAATGTTTTTACCACTTTATGTGCTACTATTATTTTTTATTGCTGGAGTACAGTCGACACAAAATCGGCCAACCTAACGGAAAGTGGTTACCGTCCCTAATGACATTTGCGAAACCATTGCGCTGCTGGTTTCGAAGAAATTTATTGACACCTTTTAAGAAAAATATCCAATACCATACACAGAAAAAATCTCTTTTTAGAGACCATTCAAAATCCCTAAGGTGCGCAAGAGAAACGTTCTTGAGCACCTTTGTGTGCACGAAGTATAATTGGTAATCTAAGCTTGAAGTGCAATAGACATGTACCTGCATGTGATCCTAGTGGGTTGCTGAGCAGATAATGGTGGAACGATGACTCTGACTCCACCACCACGACAACCTCGCATTGCACCACCGCGTGCGTCCACAAGGAATGACACCAAGAAACTGGGCAGATTAAATTTATTACTAACAAGTTATGAATTTAAGTCATGACGGTTTAGGAATTAAGTAAACTCTTTCTACTGTTGTAGGCTGGACTGCTGGCTGGGGAACATGCCTGTCTTTTTTCTCTCTTTCTTCCCGATACAATGTGGATATTATTTTAATTACTACGTTCAGAGTGTAAAGGAAAAGCTCGAGAGGGGACTTGCACGTTAGAATTATATAATGATAAAAATGGCATATCATCTGTTCCCCTAAAATGTGGAGGTCTAGTTAGTTAATTAAAGCTCATGAGTGGTAAAACTATGGGTAGAAAACATAAGCATTATGGTTTTACCGTGTCTATAGGCAAAAAGTCATAGCTGTTTTCCTATAGAAGAATAGAAGATATAGAAGAGACTTGAAAAGAAGGTCTATTCTACAAGTTTCATGGAATTCGTAGTAATAATAATTTATAAAGAGTTAAAAGATTGTACTTACTTCTTCCATTGTAGTTTTTTCCTGTGAATGCAAATCCAGGATGCAAGAAGGATAAATCTCGATTAGATACTACTAACAAATTCTGGAAAAAACATTTTGTAATCTGTAACTATGCCAAGATACAAATAATTCTGTTGAAAGATATTCTTATTTTTAGATTTCTTCCTATATTATATTTATTTTGGGCATCGAAAAATACGCCATTAGGGAACATAGACATAATTAGTATTATATTATTGACAAAGCAACATTAGCTGCAATTATTCTAAAAGAAGTATAAGTATAGTCTGTACAGAGTTCAACCGGAAACTAATTTACTGACTTTGATGAAATTTTCTATATTAAGAGTTTACAGATATAGGTATAATTGATCCATTAGCATTGTTTGTGGATGATTTGTTTAATTTATTTGTGTTATTTTGGACTTCTTATTATGAGACATAGAGATTCCCTACGTGTTTCTATAGCCCCATGAAAACCAAAAATCCGGGTCTTTTTATGGTCCGTGAATAAAACAGACATAATAAAGAGAAAAGATGCTTAACAACTGACTTCGGCTGCGTCGGGTCGACGTTATAGCAATATCCCTCCGGCGCTTGCGCAGTACTGTATCGACTGATGCTCTTGACCACCACTTCCTGCTGTGGCTGGTAGGGCAGACCATTAACTGACCCTAGAAATAAGAAACTTGTATTTAAGTTATTTAGTACATTGTGCACATTATTGTGCTTATTGCTGCAATTAGTACTTAATAGGGTATTTGGTATTCCAAAATGCTGTACAAATACTAAACAAAAATTTATACAAAATTATAATAATCATTCCTATTTATTTACACCTCGAGTAGTTTATAAGCCTTAAGAAAATACTAAATGAAGAATTGGGGTTTTGAGTACCTTGAGACGTCTCCATGATATTTTTATGACTCATTGCAGATTCTGTCCTTTCGTCTTTTGTGACATCGATAGGTAATGAATCATCGCCTAAAGACTTCATGTCGTCCGCGGTCAAATATCTGTAAGGCTGATCGTTTAGGATTGTATCTTCACCTAAAACAATTATCTAGTATAAATATTGTTACGAGTTGCAGGACTCGAATTAAAACGCCATTGGAATGATTATAGAGTTTATTAGAACTATACAAACACGTATAACACAGGTACAATTATAACCGAACACAACAAGTCCAAACTTAATGCAGAAGGTTGTAATTCAATAAAACGCGCAAAGTCCGTCACTTATTAGATTCCCGATTCTAGTACACACGTCTTGCTTCGCTCGTGGTTATCGTTCGACTGCCGCGTCCCTCAATCAGGGCATTGCTTTATACTGCACAGATGCAACGTGTCTGCCCGACCGCGTAGACCGAATTTCCTACAGTCAGTTTGTACTTTAAATCCGACACACCTGACTAATGACTGCCATAAAAAATTGCAATACACAATGGGCTGTTTTCTAATCACAAAGTAAACAAAAGAAGTCCAAATGCCGAAAGGTAATAAAATGTGTTTTTACAGGTATGCAGGTGGGAATTTGTTTTTGTCGGCGTCTAGGTCGTAACAATATATTGAATACGTATGCTATATAACCATAAACGAAGAATACGAGCAAGTAAGAAAGTTAATTTTATAAAGATTCCCAAAACCTAAAGTACTTTTAATGTTGATCGGAAGGCGAAAAACGTCTGTGAAACTTTAACCAACGTCATTAATAATATATTTTTGTGGACCAAATCTGACAAAAACTGAATACATATCTATTTCATATTTAAACAGAATATTGGAACTAAATTATAAGCTGCCACAAATACTATGAACGCAAAATTATCCAGAAAAGATACTTATGATATTTTGCAAACAAAGTGGAATTCACTAAATACTGGGAATTCTTCTTCCAGTCGAATATTAAGCATTACCAATTAAGAAAACCTTTAGCAGAATATTATTCTTGACCAGTTCGAGTCTTAACATACCTCCTTCTTCTTCAGAATCAGACATGAATGTCTCGAGCATAGTTTCTGGGGCGACGACCTTGTACTTTTCCTGAGAAGCTGGAGTTATCGATGGCTCAGATACTTCTTTGAGAGTTTCCATTACAGTCACATATCCCAGTTTTGATGCTATGTCCAATGGTGTTTGACCATTCTAAATAGACAAATCAAATTAAATCAGCTAAGTCTTTTAAATTCTATCACCTTGAATCACAGTAAGAATGTTTGGGTATTTTCTATAATCACGACACTCTATTAAGTAAAATAATCTAAGTCAAATTAGAAGTTAAGGAAATACATTGGTTAAACTAGCTGTGTCCACAACTTTTTTCGCCGAATCCTAAAAAAGAGAACTAGCCTAAGTTACTCCTTATAATATCAGCTATCTGCCAGTGAAGGTTCCGTCAAAATCAATCCAGCCGTTTCAGAGATTAGCTGGAACAAATGGTTTTAAAAGAAGATCTAAAACGCCACAACATATTTGTGGCTTTTGATATAGAAACTCTGGGGCCATGAGGTCCAGAAACACACCGCCATTATTGAGACCTATCTATACGGTAGATAAGAGCCTCACACGACCAAACAGCTGGCCTATATTTCCAACATAGTAACGTGGCCAACGCTGTGGAAACGTTCCCAAGTGACGATATGATTTGGGGCCTATTTATTATTTGTTATAGTTTTAAGATTTTTTTATTTTAATGTGAATATTTTACAATAATATAAGCTAACAAATGAGTTTATTAGTTAAATAAAGAAAAAAGAAGATGTCGTGTCGTGTCAAGAAGTGATAACAGTTGGTCCCAAATCGAAAATACTGGATCAGGCTCCAGTACCGATTAGAGCTTTTCTTCTTCAGCTCTTAAATACCACAATGAAACCAGGAAACATTTTGTAACTTTAGACGTGCATATTTCACCAACCATTAATTAATAGTAGATTATTACACGAGAGGAGAAAGTGACCTATGTAAGCATGAAATAGTTTGGCACACCAGAGAAGTAAGGGTGCTAATAGTTCGAGTGCCTGAATAGGCCTTTCACCCGAGGTTAACACTGTGTTTTTCATTTTGTATATGAGAAAAATAAATAAAAACGGATCAGTTAAACAAACAACTACTTCTGTAATGAAATCAGACGTAAAATCTATATCTAAATGTGATGAACTCATTTAATACGTCAGATATGAAACGTCAACTAAATTGTCTTTTCAGGGACGAAAAGTACTGGATTCATCTACGGACATGAAGATGAATTGGAGTAAGTTGATCACAGGATCAACCAACTCCAAGCGTACTTTTAGAATATGAGAAATGAAAAATAATAAAAGTTAGTTTGTTGTACGAAATGAACAGAAATATGAACATTTTTATTATAACTGAAGAAATTATTTCATACTTACCGTGGTTGTCGCATTAGCATCTGCTTTATGTTCAAGTAAAATATTCACAATATTTATATGCCCTTGTTGAGCTGCGTGATGTAGTGCTGTATATCTAAAAATCACAGATTATAGATTACAATTATTTAAAAGAATAAAACACGCCGTATTCAAATATTTGAGAAAAGTTGAAATATTTTTATTATATGAAATTATTATCATACAAATCAATAGTAAATCACGGGAAACAGTGTTAGCAGTAATAAGAAATAAATACTAACCCATGACTAGTCTGCGCTTTAACAGATGCACCATTCTCGAGCAAATACCTCACCATATTCGCTTGACCGTAGTGGCTGGCGATGTGTAGAGGAGTGTATCCTCCTTTAGTGCATATGTCCACCTGTTATTACAATAATAGTAGCTAGAATATTAATAATATCATGGAAGAAGAATACTATAATTGAAAGGAAGAAGAGGTGATATGGGCATGTAGTGAGGAGGGATAAAAATCACGTGATAAAAAGTGTGTTAAATTACAAAGTACAAATGTAAAGATAGACCAAAAACGAGACGAATGTGTGAAGGATGACATGTTGGTGTGACACAGGACGTATGTCACAATAGAGGAATATGGAAGGAATAGGCATAATTGTGAGAAAGTGAAAGAAAAGAGAGAGAAGAAGAGTACTAAGGAATTGTAACCGCCCAGTAACAAACGTAACTTATAGCACACTCTGCAATCACATTTGTGCCACTACTTGATTTAACAGAAAATCAATTAAAACGTTCAATTAACGTCTTCTTATTTAAGACTTTTTTTTAATTTAAGTCCGTCATTTAAAGTCATAATTAAGCCGACATACGGTTTATTATTGTCTTTCGATTTGGAAGAATCAAACAAAGTGTTCCATATAAACATAAACTTGAATTAATCGATGAAATTGACTACAATCGTATCTTCTTAGTTCTGTAACTTTGAATTGAATCAATTTGGTTGATCCGTCTAATATAAGCATTGGCTTTCATTTTAAATTCCACTATTACATGACATTATAAAGGAAGAATAGATAGACATACTAATATGAAAGAAAGAGATAAAATATTTTGTAAATTTTGAAACAAGTTAGTCCACGGGTTTATTTTTAAAATAAAACTAAACAAATCGCTATAAGTATACTAGACAAATTGGTATATAAATTCATACCTCAGCCCCGTTTTTAACCAGCAACTGAGCAACTGGTACTCTATCCTCTTGAGCAGCCAAATGTAACGCTGCAAGTCCATTTTTCGCCTGCTGGTCCACTTCAGCACCATGCTCCAATAGTAATGAACACATTTCTGCATGACCCTGATGGAAAGAACAGACAGTTAATTACAATAACACTTTGTTGCTTGCCAAAATAAAAAAGTTACAAATTTGCGCAATTAACACTTTCTTCGCTAAACAATAAATAGCTTCAACAAGTAGGCAATCTAACACAAAGGATTTGTATTAGATTATCTGAAATACATACCTAACTACGAATTTACATTCTCCCTTTTCTTTCAAAAGTATTAGAACGCCCAGTCCACAAGCAATTTAGCACTTTCCTTTCTCTAAATTCATTAATGAATCCCTTCCAATCCGGGTTTCGTCCAGGCCACAGCACAGTCACAGCAGTGGTCAAGATTACGGATAATATCCGGCATGGGATGGAGAATCGCCTGTTGACTATACTGTCACTGTTAGACTTTAGCAGCGCCTTCAATAATGTTGATTACGACTTATTGCTTGGTATTCTTTGCACTCTTAACGTATCTCCATCAGTAATCGACTGGTTTCACAGTTACCTGCATGGGCGCCGGCAGAGAAGAGAGAGGTATTAATGAGTCATACTCATCCTGGTGTGGTTTAACTGCCGGTGTTCCTCATGGAGGCGTTTTATCTCCCCTTTTATTCGCTGTTTTTATAAACTCTATCTCTGAAAAATTGACTTCTTCCTACCACCTATATGCTGACGATTTACAAATTTACACACAAAGTGACACTGATGAACTAAATATTGCAATTAATAAAATTAACACTGACCTGGACCACGTTCTAAGATGGAGCAAAAAGTATGGTCTTGCCGTAAACCCTCAGAAAACTCAATTGATAATCGTCGGTAGCCCTAGGATGAATGCTAAAGTTAACTGGTCCTCCTTACCACATGTTGTTTTTGACGCGACACATATTCCTCTTTGCGATACTGTCAAAAATCTCGGCATAATCATCGATAGGGAGCTGCCTTGGCGGTCTCACATCACCGATTTAAGACGCAGAGTCTTCTTATCTTCTAGATCCCTCAGAAGATTAAGAAACTTTTTGCCCACTGCTACCAAGATTACGCTTGCTGAGTCTCTCTTGCTTCCCATACTTGATTACGCTGACGCCTGCTATCTAGATTTAACCGTAGAACAGTTGAACAAGCTTGAGCGGCTTCAGAATTTTTGTATCAGGTTCATATTTGGATTGCGAAAATATGACCATGTTTCCGAATTTCGTAAAAAACCCAAGTGGCTTCCTATTCAATTTCGCCGGAATACTCATATTCTCACTCTCCTTTATAACATATTATTTACTCCTAATAGTCCCCAGTACCTTAAGGAAAGTTTTAAATTCCTTCGCCTATCCACTGCCCATAATTTGCGCCATGATACGTACTGAAAACTTATGACGCCTGCACACACTTCATCTTGTTATGATAATTCTTTTACGGTGCAGGCTGTCAAACTTTGGAATATGCTGCCTCTTACTGTCAGAGAGGCCAAATCATTACCAATATTTAGAAATTTGCTCAGAAAACACTATTTGTCCTACTAAATAGCTATGTCTGATTAACAGAATATAATCATGCTAATACATTATTATTATAATAACTTATGTATTATTATATATATATATGACTATGTATATATGTATGTATTTGTATATTCATTTCTTAAACTAGTTTGAGTATTTATGTATCTATCGCCTTTTTCCTGCACCACCTATATCGCCTGATTCAATTTTTTTTGTTTCATTTAGGTTGCCTGGAAGAGATCGCTTTGAGCGATAAGGCCGCCTGTTGTATTGCCTAGAAAAATATTGTAAATATGGTCTGTTTTTGTAATTGTATATTTTGGTGTGCAATAAAGTGTTATCTCTCTCTCTCTCTCTCTCTCTACCTGAAATATATCTAAAAGATTGGCTAATCTAACGATATAGATGGTGCACAAACTTAGAAGCTACTAATTTTTAAATTCATTAACAATTTTAATTTAATACTCAAGATAGCTCATAAGCTTGTGTATAACATATATAATTGTGCATAATTAAGATATTTTTGTTTAAAGAAAGATAATGCTTCCCGAAGTAGATTTTTAACCGTCAATAACGTTTGGTGTTCCGTGCTTGCTAAAATGGCTACGTAAACTTTAAAAATTATACTGTACTCTTTAAGGCGTACTGAGAGTGTGTGAGCGTAGAAAAATCATTATAAAATCTCATAATATTTACCTGCTGTGCCGCTAGGTGCAATGGTGTGAACCCGGCTTTTGATTCAGCATTCGTCAACGCTCCGTATTCGAGTAGGGTCGCCGCCGTTTCCATTTGATTCTTCCTTGCAGCTATGTGTAGCGGGGTGTGGCCATTTTTGGCAACAGCCTGTAGAAAAATAATTTAAACTTAAAATCTTATAATTTGATTTGCCCTTCTATCGGTCGTTAATATGGCTACGTTTTACGAAAGCTCAAAAAATCTTCCCTTGCGCTTAAAACAGTTCTAATTTAATAATTTACGTTAGCAATTACCTTAGCATCAGCACCCTTCTCCAATAGAGTTGTGGCCACAGCCTGCTGATCATATTGTGCCGCGACATGTAGTGCTGTCATTCCATTCTTGCCGGCTTGATCGGGTGAGGCACCATGCGCTAGGAGTAAGTTCGCTACCTATTCAACAATTTTATACTTTAACATTAAATAAAAATACTCGGAATAACATTGGTCCAATAATAAAAGAAACTCTAAAACATTCCCCAAATTAATTTGTTTTATTGACTAATGCCCAGTTTCTAAGGTACTTTTATGTGTAGTTTATCTGTTCGTTTGCGCTATCGATTCAATAACTTATAAAATTGCGTTTCTGAACACACCAACGTACGATAAACTTCAATTAAACTTGGTTCAACTTAACTGATGAATATTGGGCTTTTATCTATTCCATATCTTTCTCAAAATCATAATTCAAAACTAACCTAAAACGGGTTGTCTGGAAGAGATCGCTTCTTAGCGATAAGACCGCCCATTGTGCACATTTAGAATATTTTTAGGCTATAAGTTTTTCTGTTTCATGTAATGGTGTACAATAAAGTGTTACCTATCTATCTATCTAAAACATATAATTATGGACAGCAGTTCAACAGAGTTGGATATGGAAATACTGCAGATTATTTCTACTATGTTCATACCTCGAAATTTAAGTATCCATTCGCATTATTTACAGATAAGGAATTTAAAATGAGATATCGGTTCAACAAGGGTACCGTGGTGCCTTATGTGAAAAAAAAAATACTTCATTAGCACCTTTAATCGTAAACAAATGTTGTCCGTGTTGGAGCAAATTTGTATACCTTTACGCTTTTACGCTACTGGTACTTTTCAGGTCGATATCGGTGGTGATATAAATGTTTATAAAACTAATGTGTCAAGAGTGATATTTACAGTAAGTAAGGAAATAGCAAAATTATCCCGAACTAACACAAGCATGCCATATCCAGAACACCTTAGAGAAGTGAAGGCGCGTTTTATATTCCAATCAAACGGCAAAGAGTAAACAAATATTGTAAAAAATCAAATTTTTTATGATAATGATTATATACATCCAAGAGATTGCCTAAATATATTATTTAAAGCCACCAAAGTGACTTTAAATCGCTAAAATAATTCGATATATTACTAGTTGTAATGATGAATTTTATCGATTTCATAGGTATCGAATATTTCCATACGTATTCAGAAACTCAATAACAGTTAACCTAAATTTATCTATTACATAACTTTATGGAATCAATTGTTATTGAACTAATAACTGTTAACCTCAGAAACCGGGCATAAGCGGCGCAAAAAAACTTTAACCAGATAATTTTTCAATTTTATTTATATAAGCCTATTTGGTTGCGCGTAAATTATATTCAAAATTCTTTAAGAAACGGAACGAATAGTAATACGTTTAAATCGTGTAAAACCACCTCCTATCTTTTTTTTCCTCTCCTGTACATACCTTAGCGAGCGGAAGAAAGGAGACGGCGTGCGATGTCAACAGCATCGCAATAGTGGTTATCTTCGAAAGTTTACCTTTTGCTAACGAACTGCAACGCGTACGCATCGTTCGAATATTGTTAACAGTTTTTCGTGTATATACTTATATATCAATTAGTTGAATTCGTGCAAATTGAACAAGTGCGTGTATCGTGATAACTTATAAGAAATACGGAGAAATCATCGCTTCGCTACATAAAGGTTCTGTGCAATCCTTCCTTCATATAACTGCCTGTATTTCCCTGTGTTCTATGCAGCTATATTTTCCATCAATGTGGTTTTACATCAAAGGGGAACAAGTAAACAATTACCAATTCGCGTAACCACTATTATTATATAAAATATGTTGATAACATCAGACGAAAATTAAAAGTATTATAAGTAACTTTTAAATTTTAGGCTACCTAATTTATTACGGTCTATGTTAATTTAAAATTATTCATCACCTTTAGATTTCCATATTTTGCTGCAAGATGAAGAGCCGTGAATCCTTTCTTCGTAGTTGCAGTGAGCGGTGCGTTGTGTTCAATTAATGCAGCTGCAACCTAAAACGAGTGATTTTATAACAACAACAATAATTTACATAATAATTATTGATCTCTTTCTATCATTCTTCTTTTTAATTATTTTATTTATCATTCAACATCCTCTTCATCTTTTTTGCAGTTACTTTCATTTTTCAACATAAATTATTATCCAAAAAAGATCTACTTCCACTTTAATCTTTAAAATCATAGGCTTCTTACCTATATATACCTTTCAATTTAATATTTTTACTACATAATAGCTGTATTGTCTCGTTAGCCGAAACTTTACTTAGAATAAACAGAAAATCTTCTTACATCATGATTATGTTGCTTGGCAGCTATGTGAAGTGGATTATAATGATCAGCGGTAATAGCTCTCACATCCGCACCGTGTTGAAGTAACAATACAGCGATATCAACATTGCCTAATCTGGATGCAATATGGAGAGGAGTTTGACGCTCACGAGCCTTCGCTTCAACTGCAGCGCCATTGCGTAGAAGAATACGAATTATATCGGTCTGTAAGTAACATCATATTATTATAATTGTAAAACATTTCAAAAAGAATATTTAAAATTGCCTGATTAAAATATTTGTGGCCTAATATTTTAAATAAACGATTTTAGTAGTTGAATTGTAGCAGAATCATACGTAATTACTTTAATTCCATACCAATAAATGTATGTATAAAAATGTCTTTCGATGTATGTTTGTTCCTTTATCAGGTTGTTCTTTGTTCAGGACTTTTTGAAATCCAACGATTATCTTAAAATTTGGGGTGTAACGTACTTTCAACTATGGGGAAACACAAGACATGATATTTAAAATAATCCCGCAACATGGGATAGTTACTACTGGATAAAGAGCGAAAATTTTCGAATTTGAAGGCAAACCGACAGGTTTAATGTGTTAGTAAGGGCAAAATTAAGTCTATATAAATTATGTTGCAATTTTCTTTTTTATTTATACCTGGTTAGCTCTAGCAGCTAAATGAAGTGGAGTTTCTCCCCTAACCGTGGGCACGTCAGGGTTAGCTTCGTGTTGTAATAAATATATAACTATGTTCATACACCCCATAAATGCAGCTACATGGAGTGGAGTCAGTCCTGATTCTGTAGTTGCTTGGATACCTATTAAATAAAATATTAAAACTCATTGTAAAGTTTGTCATAAAATCAACGATTTATCAGAAATTAATTCTACAACTTGAAATATTAAAATTTGTAGAACTATCGGTTCGCATAGCCCGCATGATACGTCGTGGACCATAGAAAATAATGTAAGTTGCAAGTGAATACCATGAAATAGATTAAAAATGTGATTTACAAATAAAAACATCTTACTTGCTCCATATTTAAGGAGTAATTCCACAACTTTGATTCGGTTCTTTTTACAGGCGATGTGAAGTGGAGTAAAGCCATTTAACGCCCTTGCGTTAGCATCAGCATTTCTAAAAAAATATTTCTATTTAATAAAATAATATCTAAATTTAAAATATTAAACCTTTATACATTTTTAGTATCTACATATGTATATCGTAACCATTTTTTTTTATTACCAAGTTTTATAAGAAATTTGGAAACAAGATGTTTGCTGCTATTCTGTAATGTAGTGTAATAGCAAAAGTAAATAGTTGAGCTTATAATTTTTTTAAATATGCAGTTAGTTGAACTTTAACAATCAAAACCACGTTATCAATTCAAAACTAACTGTTATCTACATCTACAAAGCAGATAGGTATAAATTATCAATCAATTTTGTAACTCACCTATCTAACAGTAGCTTAGCTACCTTCGCGTGCCCGCAATGAGCAGCCACGTGTAACGCTGTCAGGTAATCAACAGTAACATCATCAACTGGCGCTCTTCTGGACAGCAACACCCTTGCAGCTTCGGCGTGGTCACCTTGAGCTGCCATGTGTAAGGGTGCCAGACCGTTCTAGGAAAGGATAAAATTTAAACACATTATGCTTTAAGAAAAAATGTTTCCTCAAATTTCAAGAATAGAAGGAAAAGAGAGGTTTCCTATTTTTTTAATCTGTCTCAGGTTTATAAGATTTGAATGTTCATGAATATTGACACAAACTAGATAACGAAAAAAAAGGATCTTATTATTTGCACACTTAACCACTAAACAACTACATACGAATAACTGTGAAAAATAGAAACTAAATCATTTTCAACTTAATCTCTATCTCTCTATCTAAAACAAATCATCTTTATAAAAAGATAATTGCAAGAAGTTGACATAGTTATTTAAAACATAAATACAAATAAACGAAAATGGCTTATAAGAACTGTGTTGTAATTTACAATGATATCTTACTTTGCTTTTACTAGTGATTGGAGCTCCTCTATCGAGTAGAGACTCAACGACTCTCTCGTGGCCGGATCTAGCGGCGCAATGCAATGGTGTTAGTCCATCTCTTGTACGAGCTTCTACATTAGCTCCATTGTCACAGAGTAATGCTACCATATTTTCTTTGCCTGTAAAATAAACATGATTAATAATAATTTATAAAACCAATATCAGCTATATCGATCGTTAAGTGAAACTCATAATCGAAATTTTGCAAAATTGAAGTTCTTTCTCCAAGTAGAAAAATTTGATAACTTGCATTTTCCGATTTTCGTTTTAAAAAACATTTTCATTTATTTATTATATTATATTTGTCTGAGTTATCGTTGGATCCATGTTGAGATTGTTAATCTTATGTGATTTAGAAAGAACGTCCTTAACTAATAATTGTAGTTACCACAGGAGACGACGGTAGACTAGCAAAGCGAGCTGCTTGTCATATATATTTAGCTGACTAACATCTTACCCCATTTAGCAGCAACATGAAGTGGGCAGATATTGTGTTTAGCAGCACAGTTCACATCAGCTCCTTTTGCCAGAAGTAATCGAGCCACTGCTTCATTCCCATAATGAGCAGCGATGTGCAGAGGTGTAAATCCTGATTTTGAAGTCACATCTGGATTGTGTTCATTCTGTAACGAAGTAATTACATTAAACAAAATTTCATATAGGAGCATTTTATAAGCTTGAAAGAAGATATTTTCCTATGGTATTTTATTAGAATTCCCGATTGTAACAACAATCTTTTGATTTCGAACATCTCAATTTATACTTATGATGTTTAGTCTGAAACAGTCAATCTTGAGTTGTGTTCCGGCATTAGTGGCCAGGTTCCAGCCCTATCTACGAGTCCGAAAGCACATTGGCAGCACCTCTGGTATTGCTAATGTCTATAGGCGACAGTAACCACTTTCACATTTGGGCCGCCAGCCTGTCTGCTGTACTCCAGCAATAAAAAAAACCAGTAGGAACCCAAGATTTTTTGGAGTTTTCTCCTTAAGAACCGATTTTTATTTAGGGTATAAAAAAATTATAAGGAGTGAAATAATGCAAGCGTTAACTCAAAAGCACTACGTTTTTCTTATTATACAATTTAGAACTATAATGCAATCAAAATCAATCAATGCATAAGCAATACATTCGTACTTAAGTAGTAAACTCCAGTCGTGAATAGGAGCTGACACATTCAGTTTTTTTTTATTACACTCAAACTTTTATAAGCTGGATTACTCTATATGAATAAAAGAGATGTTCCTCAGCTTTTATTGTAGTACGTTTAGTACATTCAATAATTGTTTTGAGATTATTTATCACTCCTCGAACATGTTACCAAGAAACTTACCTCAAGTAACAAGTTAGCAGCTTTCACATCGTCCTTCTTGGCTGCAATGTGTAGCGCTGGCAAGCGGACTCTTCCGCGTGTGTCAGCTTCAAGTAACACCGCCACTACTTTCTCATGTCCTTGCTGCATAGCCACTGCGAGTGGTGTGAACCCGTCCTAAAATATTTCACATTTTTAATGAAGATCATAGTTACCGTAATTTATTATGATTATCGTAGCGTTTAATCTCAGTACAATCTTCAACTTTTTGTTATCCGCAGATAATGTTTAGCATCCCTTAGTCTCCAGCATTTCTAAAGGCGGCATGCTTAAAAATGCTGCTGCTGCGTTCTACCGGACCTTGGTGGAGTCCATATGACTAGGCTGTTTAATAAATATAGATGTAAAATATTTAAATCGCTGTTGTATATTGAAAAATTGGTAAAATTTTACAATATTTTAATTCAATTGAAAGGACAATTAAGGCTTTCAATTTTTTGATAGTTTTTAAATGATAAAATGCCTTAAAGCGAGAAAATAACGAACTATGCTGACTTCTGGTCATGCAGGATTTAGGAGGTTTCAGAAGTATGTTTTTTTACTGGACAATTGTTAAAGCGATATTAAACAAATCATTTCGGTCTTTCATTTTTGACTATTTATTATTCTGGCCAAAATCGTAGTAATAAATATACATGGAAAATACAATAACGAAATAAATGAAATATATAAAAAAAATATTGATACTCTTTTGTCTCCTAAATTTCCCAAAAGTACTATATTTTTACAGCTTAAAAACAAAAATCCATTTTTTTTTTAAAAAGGCGGCAGTCCTAAATGTGATACATATAATAATAAAATTAAATCACTCAATCTAACTGAATACCGTTGTGTTCTTTTACTTTTGTGCTTTTCAAGCAAACTGATTCGAATGATGCAATATCAGGATCGTTACAGTTATCATGTGTTAACAACGGTGAAGAAAAACATCTTGATGAAATCTGTACATCGAAATAACCGACGTGTCAAACCTGCCAAACCGCTTTGGACAAGCGTGGTGGGAATACGATCCGTTCCCCTATAGTGGGAGCCGCGAGCCCAGCAGTGGGACGTTTATGGGCTGTTATTATTATAATATCAAGATTGTTCTTAATACATTTGGCATGACGATGAGACCAAAAATGTTAATTTTTACTACAACAAAGGCAAGGAACTATAGTGAATTTTAAGTACCTCAGTAGCAAGGCTCTGATTGGCGCCATTAGCCAGCAAGAACTTGACGACGCCATCATGATTCTCCTGTGCAGCCATATACAGGGGGGTAAAGCCATTCTGTGACTGGATGTTGACCTGAGTAACAAAGAAATAAAAATTATCGGATAGGTAAACCTTAAAGACCACATGTCTTTAAGGTTTACCTATCCATATTAGCTGACTTTACCTAGCTCTAGCAGATTCGGTTGTTAATTACGGTCTAAGTAGTTATGGTCAAACATACAAAACATATTTAATGGATATATACAAACTTCTGTTACGTTTATAAAAAATCATAGTACCCAAAAATATTAAATCTAAACATAAAGACAATTATAAAGAATTATTCAAATATTGTAATGTTATGAGTATACTTGACAAGGTTAAATTTTTAATACTCACTGAATGTAACAAACCAGAACTATTACTTAAAAATACTAGACCTAACCACATGAGACCGAGATCTGACGTATGTAAATATATTATATTATTCCTAAATATAATAATGTGTATGGGACAAGGCGCGAGGAATATATTGTTAGATGCCGTCAAAGATAAACGCACAGCTGCCTGTCGTAAGCGCAGCTTATTGTCTTCCCGGATTTAGGAGTTCTTTTGTGTTTTGAATTGTAATTAAGAAAAACATGCTATTGGTTTTCTACTTGTTTTATGACCATCATTAGCGTCGAACTAATTCTTATTGTTATTGTTTTCGATTTTGTTTGCCGTTCGCAGGTGTGCAAATTACTCTTTCTTGGAAACTCAGTGCGCGCGGCCAATTTTTTTGTACTGTGTACTGAGTATAAGACAATGCCCGAATGGAGGGGTGGGCACTCAAGCGACGACTACGAGATGAGTAAGACGTTTGTAGTACTCTCGATTAACGATACAGACGACGGACTCTGCGCGTGTCGAATTGCATTGAATCGTGCAGTGTGAAATGGTTGCATCCAGTTTTATTTGTATTTGTTTTATACAGTTTGTACAGTTCTAATAAATTCTATAGTAGTTCCAACGGCATTTTTAATTCGAGTCCTGTAGCTCGTAACAATATGATAACAATAATTGTAAATAATCTCCCAGAGGACCTGCAATCAAAGTCCAAAAATAACCATTAATCGAACAAATATAATCTGAAAAGATTCTATATTGATTCCCAAAGCGGACCATCAGGCTTACGTGTGCAGGCCTGGGACTAAAATAGAACCATATACTAGAATGATGATAATCCCGCTTTTATTATCACCTCAGAACTAAACACTAAAATGATGATAACAATTGTCGCCTCTGCTCATATTATTGATATAACAATATTGTATACACGACTCTCTGCGGCACGAATAAACCTATGAGGTATCTGTGCCACAGTCAAAATTGTGTTTCTGATGTATATGAATGTAAGCATATTGGACAATTAAAAAAAATATCGTGGTAGAGCCATACTGGAATCATTATTTTGATTACAGCTCTTAGGGCCGGCTCGATCGGTGTGATACCACGCTCTCACTGAATATCAGCGTGAAACGTTTATCCTTGTACTAATCGTGTTTCGTGTCATGAGTAAGTGTTCCGAAGACCCAGTTCCTCCTTTCCCTATATCATCCCATTATTCCAATCCCATTCCTCTTGTCTGATCCCTCTTTCTCATCTCCTATCCTCCTCTTTATCCCATCCTGTTGAGAACTTTTTTAATTCATCACAGGGTGGTTTATGTTAAATATAGAATCGACTATTTATAACTGACTGTCTCAACAGATATTGCAAAAAAAAATTATATTCTTCTCTGTAGAAACAACTCGTTTCTCTCCCATCTTCCATCTCACAAAAAGGTTTCTCCACCTGTCCACGAAATTAGCAGTTAAAAACCTCTGCGGGATAGATGACTGCTCTACGTGGAAATTGGCAGTAAAAATTATTTTGATACGAGAAAAACTTTTCAAATATACGTCGGAGTTTCCGGATACCAAAGACACTATTGCCATTGAGAAAGACCAAGAGGCACTGGCGCTGATTTTCTGATCAGTTGGGAATGCCAGAAACAACCTTTGTTGCAATGTCGTCGCCTGAAGCGGACTACATCACGTTGTCAGAGGCAACTAAAGAGGCTGTAGTAGTAGAAGTTAGGCGACGGTAACCACTTTCTAAGACGTGAGCCATCTGTCTGATTGCCAGCTTCGCAATTAAAAAAGAATTATCATACATCGGGCTAGACCTTAAAATGAAAAAAGATAAGTCTCAACAAGACCAGTTTATCCGTGCAAGAACGGAGAAATAATACAATTTCCTGCGGCCAGGAGGCCTGTCGGAAGGGGCGATGAGACAACCCACAGCCAGGTAGTAGGGTATTTTCCCATCAGGATGACTACTACCTCTGGTCCAGAGTATACTACTATAACAAGCTTGAGTTGTGTTCCGGCATTAGTGGCCAGGTTCCAGTCTTCCTTTAGAGAGCGGCAGCACATTGGTAGCACCTTTGGTGTTTGTTTCAATTCTCCATAGGCGATGGTAACCGCTTTCCAGTTTCGGATCCTATTTTACTGTTCGTATTCATAAAACGAGACAAATAGCAGATATAATGATGCTAAGTAAAATTGCACAGTCTAAAATATACTCGCCTTATTTACGATCTAAAATATGTTTAAAAGTGCCAACAAGACTATTCCAGAATCCATTACAATTGTTTGTTCCTCGGATATCTAGTAATTATATGGCAAATTCTTATTTAACCGTGTGTCAACTAACAATAATCATTTAGCTGTTACACATGATATAGATTTATTTATTACTAATCCACAAAATCTTAAGACGTTCCTGGTAAAGCATTGGTCTGTATATCAACGAGTTACATTCAATAAGTCAGTTTTAAAATATATATTTTTTCTTTTTTGTGTAATTGAATTAATAGAATGTAAAGTACTTACTAGCTAACATTATAGCTATCTATATGTGGAAACAATTAAATGGTTATAGATTTTTAGTAGTCTATACGTAGTTATAAACTGTTTGTTTTCCCAATAAAATAAAACAAAGAATACTAAATAAGCTCGTAAGGAACCATAACAAGCTGAAAAATCGGGCATTCATCATTCACAATATACATTTTAAAATAACACAAATCTTCCAACATCTTACATCAGGTGTTTCAGAACACTTCCCGGATATTTCGCAATGCTTACCACTCTAATAATATGACTGAGAAATATCCAATACACCATGTAAAACTGAGAACATTTGTAAATCTGTCAAAATGAATTAGAGCACTTCGATATCAGATTTGTTGTGTGTAAATTGGTAAGGTTTGTTATCGCTTTGGTTTACGAAAACTGAAATCTTATAGTCCATAGTGTAAAATACTGAATTACCATTAACAAAAACACAAAGGAGTTTGCATTATGAAAACTGTTTAAAGAATTATATTGTTACAACTTAGGCTTCGACAAAGACAAATTCCACGTACAGTCTGTAAAAGCACATTTTATTACCTGTCAGCATTTTAACTAATTGTAATCCTTTTATGATCGTCTTCTTTTGTTTACTTATTGTGGAGCACAGCTTATTGTCAAAAGCCAGGTGTTACGGATTATGAGTACAAACTGATTCTAGGAAATTATGTCGACGCTTACCGGGCGGGCATATTTGCATTTGTGCAGTATAAAACGATGGCCTGATGGAGACAAGAGGCAGTTGTGCGAGAACCACGATCAAGGCGTGACGTGTATATATTCGGAAATATAATATTGACGGACTTTGCGCGTTTTATTGAATTACGACCTTCTGCAAAACTTTTGGATTTGTTGTGTTCGGTTAAATTTGTACCTGTGTTATACGTGTATGTATAGTTCTAATAAACTCTATAATAATTCCAACGGCACTTTAATTCGAGTCCTGCAACTCGTAACAATATTTATTATGTATATACTTTTCTGAAACAGTTATAAAATCTTTCAATTTCTGTTCCCATATAGGAGTATTTTTATTAAAAATGCGGTCAAAATTATTTCATACGCTTTTCATACATACTGTAGTATGTAAGCATTTGTATTGTTCATTGTAAGTATTTGCACACGTAGCATAAATGTAGTAAATAGGGCTGTAATTTTGTTAAACGTGACGATAATAAAGATATCAATACTACAACCACCTCAAAACCACGAGCAGCACCCGCGCATACCACAATAGAAATTTATTAAGAAGACTTAAAAGGACAAAACCATTAGAGTTATTGTTATAATACTCTCATAATAATAAAGTGTAGTGCTATGTGCTACACATGAACAAGTGTCTTCTCCTTAATAAAGACAATAGGAAACGTTTTATTGGACACATTCTTAGTTTAAGTTATATCTAGTTATTTTAGGTCAGATTTAAATTACTCATTAGTCTTATTTCCTAGATTAGATTGTAATTTTAATGTTGTATCACTAAGACACATTATATATGGAATAAAATCTAATTTAAAATATCGTGATGGAAATAATTTTAAATTCTGTTTAAATAATTATTTATGCGGCATTTGACTCCTTTTACTTGTACATACTTCATTATTTTCATTCACCTTCTCCCCATTATTTGGGGTCGGCACAATATATCTTTTCCTTCCGCAGTCCTCTATTTTGACATACGTCCTCTATCACACCACAAATCATTGTCATCCACACAATCCATTCATCTTGTACGTGCTACGGCGCGACACTCAAGGTTGCTATGGCGGTATATTTCAGACCACTTTAGACAAATGTGTTAATTTCTTCACAAGGTTACAGCTATAATCTGAAAGACGTTTGGAGTCCGGCTATTAAACAGTCAAAAGTATACCCATCATCGAAATCATAGCACGTCATGGAAAAACAAATCACATCACATAAAACCTCACATCCACTGTGTTGAAGCTATTAAATGCGAGAAAAATGAATATATCCGCCTGTCACACATTCGACCCCAATTGTTGTAGTAACTTATTGGACAAACGCGCCTCATTCAAATGACGTGAGTTTGATTCCTTACACTTACAGGAAAGTATGTACCAACTAGGGAAGTATTTCTGAACTATTGTGCGTATTGTGTTATAATACCATATACAGTTTGTAAAAGATGATATGGTGCAAAAACTTGCTTATCAGAATTAGCAATTTGTGAAACCTGCCATTCCGATCTTGGACAATAAACGTATTTATTCCCGCCCTTTGTACTAACTCCACTGTTTTTTCACGAAGCCTAAAAATTAGTGAGTGACCTATCTTTCCCTTTCATGGACTACAAAACGTCCTATTTTCCAACTAGTACACATAATTAAAACTACGTTTTATCTGTTGTAAGTGCGTCATTTTGTTTGATTTAATTTCGACATTTAGGCTATTTTTGGACGGATCTTGCTAATCGTTCACTAAACGGATGAGTAATATTCGTCCGCTAACCGGATGGCTACAATTATTATTCATCCGGTTAGTGAAACACTAGTCACTTCGCTTTTCAATAACCGTGGTCACAACTACTAAAAATTAGTCAAAGCATCCAAATTAGACAAACATTTTATACAGGAAATACCCATTTTCTACCAATGCTAGAATAAAAGAATGGATACTAAAATACAGAACCCGGCTTTAGTCGTTGGTATACTTTTGGCATCGCATCGCGTGTTCTGGAAGCTGACCCTAAAAGCTTTTTACGTGAACGATGAAAGCAAACATTTCGATTTGATAGATCATTAATTCCTGTTTAAATTAGCCACGCAAGTGGTTTATTGATGTTTGATGCCATGTTCACTGGTTACATTGGTTTTAATGTACTTTATGTGCCATTGCATTTCACGGGTTTTCCAGCTTCCTGTACTTTTGGTGTATAATTATTTTTTAAATATAAACCAACGAACACATTGTATTTTCCCAAATAAAGAAAGTTACGTCTATGTAGTGGGTGTTTATTATACAACTTACCACTCTGTGGCCGGTTCCAGACACCCAGACCATAGTAAGTAACGGACAATTCGTCTACGAAATTTACCATGCTAGGAATCAAACCAGGAGCTTTTGCGTTCAATTGAGCTAGATTAATAGATGATTTAACCCGCGACTGATTCTACATGCATTTTTTTATAGCTGGAGTACAGCAGACAGACTGATGGCTTACCTGATGGAAAGCGGTTACCGCCGCCCAAGGATGTCTGTGACACAAAACATGTCACAAAGGCGCTGCCAGTCTGGACATTTTTTTATGAAGACCTTTTTAAAATACTCCTTTCGACTAGTATACATAATAAAACTGAGCTCGGTAATTTATTTGATTTTTATTATTCCGACGTTTCGGCCACTTTTCAGTAGCAGTGATCACGGAAGACAAAGGTGTCACTTGATATCTTTGTACCGCGCTTAAAACCGTTATAACGTATTTTTATTATGAATTGTATAATATTTAACTGGGACCCTAAATCAACAAAATTGGTTATTGCGATCAAAGCCCCTAGTAGCTACTAAAAACGTAAGTTATAAACTAATACATAGAAAAAAACTTAACGAAACAAATCTAATTAATTACATTGTCTACCTAGATCGCTGTAAAGATCCACTGTAGGAGATAGGCCTTAACCTCCCTGATTACCTGCACTGTCAATTACGCTACTACATAGTTCATATCGAGCGGTGAAAGGCTATTTGCTTTAAGCGATATTTTGAAAATGTGTCAGGAGAAGAATTTAAAGTCTGAAATCATCCAAAAAACGCATCTGGGGTTATGTTAGTGTTAGTGACTGTGTCAAGCAGATGCAGCGAAGGCTTTAATGTAAAACAGAACGCATTGTATCGGAACGTTTTCAATTTGTCATGTATCAAAAATAAAAAAAATATTTTCTTCTACAGCAAGATGGCGAACAATAAACTGTACTGTTTTATTATGTATCTTATAATATTAATTTATCACTTGAAACATAGTAATAATTATCGTAACCCAGCATACTCGTATCAACCCGTCACGCGTTGGACTTTTTTTGGAAAATTAGGTAAACAATAAAAAATATGTTTTTATAAAAAAGAAAAAACACTTCAGTTGCATTCTTCATAATATTTCACACGAAACGTAATCAATAGCAGAATTCAGGATTTTACCAAGGCACGACAGTCATGCTCTCCACATTCGGTTGACTAAATGTCTCAAGTGTTAGACGTCAATATTCAAGGAGAAAATTTGAGATGCGACATGTTAATGATGTTAAATATTGACAGATGTAATGTAGATAATCATTAACGGTGTTATTTAACGCTATAAGTAAGTTGCATTTGGATACAGTCACTAACAATTTTCAAGGTATAGCAGGGATGATATTTTCTTAAATTTTCGCGACTAGTGAACAGAATAAAGCTACGTTTTAACGGTTTTAAGAGCGGTAATTTATTTAATTTTTTAATATTCCGACTTTTCGGCCTCTTTTCAGTAGTCGTGATCACGGAAGACAAAGATGCCAAGTGTCAATGAGTATTGTTAAAGTTTTATTTAGCCTACCGCCAACTTGTTCATTTTAATTATTTAGTTTTAATTTAGTTTATGGTTATTATTGACTCTATGGGAGCCTAATCTAATTTACCACCGCTTCGCAACATGTTGTGGCTTGAAGAGAAGTGGCGCAAGAAACTCTTCAGCAACATGCCTAGCTCTAATAATTTTATATAATATTATTAAAATTAAAATGGGTGGGTGGTTAAAGAAAAAGAAATTGTCAATCAAGTTGGTTTGTGTTAAGGTGCACGCAGAAAGAGCCCTTGAGGTCTGGCAGTTGATGTTTGCTGGGTTTGGGTCTTAATAGTTTTCATGATCGGATCCTAAACAGGTGGTAATTGCCAACCATCTCCTCTATTGAAATTTGGGTGCTTTTTAATTTCAATAGCCTCACGCATCATTTTAGGTATGAAACGATTCTCTTTTGCGAGGATTGTTGGTTTATTGATTCTGATGGTTCAGTTTATCTCGCGTGTGTTGACTGATTGCATACTTCGTAGATCTTGTGTTACATGTCAGCAATATAGCAGGTATATTAAGTTAAGACAGTAGGATAAAAAAAGTATAATATTAATTCTCTTGCAAAATATCGCCTAAAAGGAATCGTCGTCGTCTTTTACAAATATAATATTTGATATATTTACCTGAGCTCCATTCTGGACCAATAGTTTCACTACAGCCTCCTGACCAGCAAGAGAAGCGATGTGAAGAGCAGTATTGCCTTTCTTGGTAGCGGCATCAATTGCAGCACCACGGTCTAGGAGTTCTCGCACAACTTCCACATGACCATCTTTGGATGCGAGATGGATAGCATTTAAACCGTTCTGTGAACCAAAAAATCTATGTTATCTTAATAGGCCTGTACCATGAATTTGTTACGATTATTTATAATTGGAGTACGTAGCAGAGGTTGACGGTGTACACGATGGAAATTGGAAACCATCGTGCTGCCATCATTGAAGGAATTCTGTGACACCTATTTCGTAATACCTTTCTTCACGGCCCTAGGAGAATAAATCATATTTTTTTAATATATGGAGCTACCTTGCTCCCATCCTCCCCTAACGTAGCCAGGGACATTGTTTTTCTTATATTACATAATGTGTATCTTAATATTTATTTACTTAATTGAATTATTATTATAGATACTTATTAACTATGTAAATTATAAATGTATAACATTTTTGAGTCTAACCTTCCTTGTTTCTAATATAGAAAGAAAGAAAAATATTTACTGTCGCAAATAAATGCACACACATAAAATACAAGGATTTTTACTGATAAACAGATACAGTTTAAGAAATGTACGTACATACAATTCACGGCAATGAGGCTGGAAACTCAGCATTATGCTGTGTCAGGAGCTAACAGCGCTGATTTTCAGTTCCAGCCTCCATCAAACCAGAATTAACCCAAACAACCTACTATTTAACTTCATGTAGGTAATTTTAAAACAGTGTTAAATAATAACATTACATGTATCACAAAAATGAGTTTGCCAAAAAATATTATCTTCCATTCTACAAATATAATAAACAACGCTAAATAAATCAAATGTCTTATATCAATATAATGTATATAGAAATATTTATATTGAATGTAACAAGAAATAAATTTATTTAAAAATATGTAATTATTATAAAGGTAATTAAATATAATTTTATTATAAAGGTATATGTGGGAATTATATAGATAAAATACTACAGACAGAATATATAACAGTCGATATGTACATGAATAAGTATGTATATTTTTGTATGTATAAAAATAAATGATATACACACACACACTCACACACACACACACATTCATACATACACATATATATAATGGGCAAAATAAATCAATAATCTATACTGAGAACTTGGTTAATTTGTCAAACATCAATTTAAAAAGTATAAGCACAGGGGTCGATATGATCAAAAACGTCTTTTCCATGCCGTACTCTGAGTACAGCCAGAATATCACAATATCTATGTTATTTACGTATTCTCTTATGTCTATGTGTATATAATATGTCTTTGATTTATCTATATATTTCCTATGTGATTTATCTGTATACTACACAAAACATACATACACACGCACACAACATTATAAATTATTTTCCAAAGAGCCAGACAAATCTGACGGGCCAAACATCCTCCCAGACTCGTTAAGAATTCCGCCGTGCGAGGAAGCGCGATAGCATTATTCAAGTCAATTCAATATTATTTATATTTAAATTTTATATATATATTATACTCGTATATATTCAGGCGTGAGAGTGAATCTCATTTGTACTTATACGCCTGAGTAATGCTCTAATGCCCTCGCGCTTCCTCACACAGCAGAACTCTTAACAAGTCTGGATGTTTGGCCCGTCAAATTTGTCTGCCTCATTGGAAAATATTTTAAAATATTATACTTGATAATATGTATAAAGTTCAGACTTCCTAAAATGACGTAAGTCTCCCACATTTTTTTTAAGTGTCTGTCAAAAGTTATGTCCCACAGGAAGTGTCTGGCAACTGTATATCTTCGTTTATAACAATATCATATATGACATATGTAAAAACTAGCCTTGCTACTTTGACGTAAGTTAACATGGGCTTTTTCCACCTTTGATACCTGCTACCTGAAAAACGATCTGATCCTAAAAATTTCATCTTACCTAAAATTACGTAAGTCTGAGGTGACTGGGATCTCACTCTATAATCCACTAGACCTAGACGATGTACTAGACAAGGTCAAAGTCAAATAGGTGCCTTTAAAAAATTTCACAAGTGGATCGTGAAAACATTTTTAACTGACTTCGGAAAGGAGGAGGTTTTCTATATGTTTTTTATTTTTTTATTATGCGATTTCTCCGTCAATTGTGGACTAATTTTCAATTTGTTTTTATTTGAAAGAGTATACTTTTACATAGTGTAAATTATTTAAAAAAAAAAATGGAAAAAAACGAACTACGGAACTGCTGTTTTAATTTAATGAGTTCCTAATGTATAATTGCAAAATATGTAATGTCACACTAGGGAAGGCGGAGTCTCACGAATGGGGCCAGTTGTGACAAGGACGGAGGAGGGGTCGGGAGCGTGAGCGTACTTCCCCGCTCCGCTCCCGCCAAAGGAGGACGCGCCGACGCCGGAGGTCGGATGGCGACCTTCGCCCGCCGTAAGCGGATGGCGCGGGTGGGGCCCCTTGGGGTATAGGGGTTGTCACTCACCCGCACATGCCGTCGAGATGAGAGCGCGAGTCTTCCGTGCGCGCTCATCTCTCTTCCCGTGGGGCGCGTAACAGACCGCCCCACGCATAGAATAGACCGAGAAGGCGCCGGGGGAGAAGCTCCCCCGGCATTGGAAGAGGCCCAGTGAGGGGGGCCCACGCCTGCCAGGGCACGCGGAGTTGGGAATCCCGCAATCCCGTAGCCCTGGCATAAGGCGCAGGATGGAATACCCAGGGCTTTTAGTGGGTATCCCTAACTGGGGAGTAGCAATGGGCACCGGTTCTGACCGGGCACGCTAGTGCCACCCCCGATCTGGCGAATCCCACACACTCACACTGGTCGCGAACATCCCCCCAGGCTTCTGTGCCTGTCGCGGCTTAGTCCTCAAACGGATTTCCCCTGGCCAATAAAAAAAGGACGGAGGAGGGGTCAAAAATCATGAAATACGTGAACGTAATTTGTGGATGGCCACTTAATTTAATTTAATTATTAGTATAATTTTATATTTGCAGATTGGTTTTTATAGATGTTAAATTATTTATAAAATGTCAATATAAAATAAAACATATAAATGCAATTAAAATAATAAATTTAAGATATTAAGAACATTACAAACTCTCATACTTTTGCCATAACGTCAGCAAAATCTTAATACTAATAGGAGTTTGGCCTGGCGTCAGTTGGCTTTAATGAACAAGGATCGTTCAATGTCGGTACAAATGGCTAAACGTTGGAACGTTGCCAATGTAGGCCAAAGCCTTTGGCATAATTTTGCATGGTCGGCTTTAGCATCCGCTTGATATTATTAAATTATGATGAACTTAGTATTTTATAGTAGCGTTAGGAATGTTCTTTGGCTTATGAGACCATTAGTATTGGATGTCATCCTTCACTTATTAAACATATGGGCATGCGTTTGTTATTAAGCTCTTTCAGAAATTATACATACTTGCAAACTGCTTTGTTAAGCCTTGCATTAGTTGGCACTGCCACTGAAGATCAGCGCTGTGCTGGAAGGGAGTCCAACACAGCTTTATGCTGAGCTGCCGACCTTATTTGTTGGAAATGCGACGTACAACATATTTAACATATAACCATAGAAATGTATAAATTATTTCTACATTCTTGTATTGTCGCTTCCTAACAAATGAATTCTTTCTTTATTTCTTAATTCAAAATATATTTAAAAAAACCCTAAATAATTTATATACTTATACATAATGATGATCGGGACATGGCTGCGCAGAACTAGTACGGATAGGGTAGATATTGCACCACTAGAGATAATATTTATTAAATTTGCAACATCTTATTACTATGAGAAAATTTATGTGACAAAGTCAATATTATTTGTTCTGCCAAACAAAACATATCTATATTATTATAAAATTCTAAAAATGCCATGTCTGTACATTGAAGCTATTTACAACAAATGGAATACACTAGAAAAACGACGGAGAATACGTTGCAATTTTTGTAGGTTTTTTGTCTGTTTGTCGGTTAGTCTGTTTGTTGGGGATTCACGTAAAAACTACTAGGCCGATTTCGATGCGGTTTTTGCTGATCGACAGCAAATTCTTAGATTGAAATCGGCGCTACATTTTATCCCGGGAATCCCGCAGAAAATTTTCTAGAAATTATTTCAAAGGCCAGATTTTAAAACATTGAATTCTCGTGTAATTTTTCCACTAATCGATAGCAAATTTTATGTAATAAAATGTATGATATTTTGTATCCCGGGAATCCAATGACAATTTTCCCGGGAGCAATTTTTAGTTGTTCGGTTACATAAATATTTGATTATACCGACACAGTTTTCACTAAGACGATAGCTTACATTCTTTTTTTAATGCTGCGATACTTTGTGTCCCGGGAATCCTGCGGGAATTTCTAATTAAGCACGAACGAAGTCGAGGGCATAACCTACTTTAATATAAATATAATATAATACAAAATATAAAGTAAAAAAGAAAAATATTGCTGGGGAATTTCTTGCGCCACTTCTTTTCGTCTATCAATACCTAAAATTGTTTTGGAAATGGTGGTAGACTAGGGATTTTCAATGCGTAATATATAAGACATTATTCAGAGTTGAATATTTTCATTTTTCCGGTCCGGTCGAAATCGTTTAAAACCGGTTTATTCAACAAAACATATTTAACCAAATTTTATTGCCGAAAACCGTTTAACTGAGCTTAAAGTGAGAACAAGACCGAAAAGAAAAGTTCCTATGTACTTAGGCTGTAACCGGTTCGGCTTTTTTACCGGTTTCTAAGCCTTGGCAGTAATTTTGGTCTCCACACCAGAGCGCAGCGGTCTTAGTGTGCGTCAGTCCTAAGTGATTGCGCACCGCACAGGCGGAACGAACGGCGCATGAAACAAATGTTGGACACACGCACTTAGGTTTGCAAGGAGACACCAGATTTTTAACTAAATGCTTTTATTAACTTACACAGCCGTACATGATTCTTCTCCGCAGGATTGCTCCTACACGCTGCACTGTCCCGACGATAAGATGTCTCATTCACAATGCCGTCACCGGTATTGCGTAGACCACCTCCTGCTGCTGCGGTGCTCACCTCCGACTTCACTGCGCGTAGCTCGCTTCTAAATCTCTTTTTAAACTATGCTAAACTCTTCCTTCACTTAACTGGCCACTAAACTTTTCTCTAAACTCGTCACTGTCTTCTACTAATCTTTTCTTCCAACTCTCTCGTATCGCACTTGTCGCTTCGCTGTCTTCAACTGAACTGTAGGCGCGCCTTATGTTGCTTATATATCCGGAAGAATCTTCTGGAACCCATAATTTCGATCTCCTTTTCGTTATTCTTTTATTTACTGTCTATCCCTTTCTAAAAATCTATCTGTCTGTCTTTTCCTTCCTGAACTTTTATTCTAGAATCATCTATCCCTTTCTAAAAGTCTTCAAACCGGCTTACGTTGCCAGAAAATTCTACCCTCGGTCGCCAAAATAGTGTCTAAAGACTTTTGTACTTGCGTTACCGCGCAAGGCCTCTGCAAGAGCAACGCCGCGGACGATTACCTTATTTACCACCCCCTAAGGCATCCACTTTTCCCGCAACAGGATTAGCCTGGTTTCTGAGAAACCGATATGATATTACCAAAGTATAAAATATCGTAATTTCCTCTCGGCGTCTATTTTTTGTATAGATTGCATTTGTTTGATTTTTTACTTTCTCGACTTTTTATTGTAATGCTGTGTGATCAGATTTAAATAAGTATAAAAATATAAAACTACAATTCAACAATTTTTGTATTCATGTCAGCGCGTGCGTTTTGTGTGTGCGTGTGTACATATTATGTGCGCGCGTGAGTGAAAGGTTTTATATTTGAGTAGGTAACCAATAAAGACTCGGTTTCCTCAAAAACGCTAAACAATAGGTATTAAGACCTGTATATTTAGCTTAATTATAACACTTATATACAAAAGTACATAAACTTTTACCAGATCCAATTAAAAGCTAATATTTCCTTAACAGCGTGCTGATCGGCCATAAATATTTCCTTTAAACTGCGAGCAGTTAGAGCTATAATAAAAATCCAGCCCCACCGTCCGTCTGTAATGGCCATATAAATTGAAGGACATTAATAAAATGAATACGTCCAAACTTTTTTATAGGCCTTTTTCCCTAAATATAGTGGCATACTTTATAGCTGCTATTAGTTAGTAACAGATTGCTGCACAATAGACGTTTTTTTCTTACAAAACATGAAAAGATGGTGTGGTCTATTTTCACACTAAAACTAGTTCCTGTGGCCGGGCGGATTGTCGTAAGATGCGACAAACCAACCCACGGCCCGGCAGTAATCACCCATGGCGTAGAATATACCGCCATTGACTACAACCTGGACTGTTGTTCTGCCATTAGTGGCTAAGTTCTAGTGCCCAATTTGAAGCCGGCAGCATATTGATAGCACCTTTGGTGTGGCAAATGTCCATAGGCAAAGTTAACCACTTTACACGTAGGCCATCAGTCTGTCTGCAGTATTAATGCAAGAAAAAAACAGTGGCTTTTTTTTAAATCACTTATTTATAGATGAAATGATAAATTAGTACAATGAAACAAACTTAATTTATTTTGTATTCTATCTATAATCCCTTAAGACTATAAGTTGAATACTGAGCCTAGGTCATCGAAATCAATGGGTAACGTTCCCAGAAGGCTGGCTACGTTACTTCACTGGATCGCCATAGCGATAAAAAAAATCCTTTGATACAAATTATTCGAATGACTTCAAAAACGGAATATAATCCTGTTTGACTGAGAACCAAATTTATCTAGTTCTCAATTTCTCATTGCTTCAACTTTGTTAAAGACACCGGAGCTGCGCTTATCTGTTCAGAAATTGTTAGACAATGATTTCACGTGCTGAAATACTAAGCCGGATAGCATTAGAACTTTGAAGCTGGCGTTTTCTTACAAAAGAGAAAATTCTCATTCTTAATGTTACAATTATAGTCAACTAGAGTGTAGAACACACATATAAAGCCAACGTCTCTTCAAAGGCTAAAAGATTTTAGGACCGTCTGTTCGGTGCTTGCCTGTAGTACGTAGAACACCCGTGCATCAATTTTGCTGTTTACCCTCTTTCTGTCTGAGGCGACGACAAACGCACTGCAGGGTAAGGGTAGCCATTTTGGACACGTCCTGTCAATGTTTTGACCAAGACACACATATTTATTAACTTATTTTAAATACTGGTCGCACTTTGTCTTACATAAGACCTCGTGAGCAGTGTTAGCTCGAAAATGGAATTTAGTGCCGTATGCTGTTCTTATGTGCAACCTAAACTGAGCCAGGAGAGGGCGGATCTCAAGGTTGGTGGAGCTTTTGTTTTTCTAGTGCAAGGATCTAGGTCATATCTCTCCTATACAGTCCACAAATTGAATCAGCATTACCCGTGGGCTAGAGTGCCCCACACCGTCTGTAAGTTCGGGATTATTGACAAAATAGACTACTCGGCTCTGGCTGTATGAAGTCAAATGAGAGCAACTGATACTAAGGAACACAATCCCAGAAATGGGAGGAGTACTGCACAAACAGTAGAACTAGAGTAATAAACGGTTATTTGTAGAATTCATTTCGGAGATTGTGCGGTTGAACTGTTTGACCCGATTCCCCGTATACGATTCCATCTTCGGACGACAATGCGTTCTTGTCTACGCCATCGTTTCACAGTGGAAACACCTCCAGTGCGAACGCAACGTTTCGAATCCATGTTCCATCTATATACGGCAGAGTTTTTCTTTTTTTTTCTTATTTATATATTTTTATTTTTCTTTTTTATTCTTTTCTTTATTTCAAAGATAAAGAGTCCTTACAACTATACAAAAACGTTTTGAGCTTGTTCTACATATATGCTTATTCTATAGTATATTTTTATTGAAAGATCTACTTTCTTTCTTACATTTTTAGCCAATATGTCTATGTCTGTTAAATATCCTATATACCTATCTATTTTACATTTATTTATAGTTTTGATGTACCTTATTTTCTTTTTATTGTTAATGCTGTACTATACTGTTTTGTTTATTTCTTAGTCTATATTTATCGTTTTCTATCCATAATTTTATACATTTATTCTATATATTCTAAAATACAAGTAATATTGTATCTTATTTATTTACTTTTATTTCTTCGTACAACTTGGCTAACTATGTTTATACAGTACGCGATCAATTCTTTTCTATATCTTTTGGACATTAGGTCTTCCATAGTTTTGTGTATGACCACAGTATTTATCTTTGATTTTAGCTCATACCTCTCCCGGAAATATACAGGACATCGGAAGATCAGATGCGGAATGTTTTCATTTTCCTGGTCGTCACAGATTCACAAGGGACTCGCCTTGCACCCGAAGCAGTTCAGGTACTCAGAGAACCCCCGTGCCCTGTGAAGAGCTGGGTGTGCAGGCCGGCGAGGCTATATGGCAGAGTTGTGCACTACACTACCAAAATCTGTTTCCCGAAAAGTACAATCTGGGTACCTTCAAGTCTCGTGTGAATAGGTATTATCTAGGTAAGCGTGCTTTATCTTCGACTGCATTATCATCCGACGTTAGACGCGCTCGTGGTGAAACGCAAACCTATTTATCATAAAAATAAAATAAAGTACGTTTCGTCGTAAAATAGTAGGCTAGTGATTAGGCTTCTTGGTACCCCATAGCAGTTCATACATTTGTTCGTAACGGAACTTGCTGATGTGTGCAAAACGGTGACCGTGTTAGTGTAATGTATGGCATCCGTATGATAAGATTAAATGAAATGACTTACAGCATTACTAACGTTGATATCGACACCTTGTTCCAATAGACTGATGATCTTCTCAATTTGACCAGCACGCGCAGCACGCAGGAATGCCGTGCTGGCATCCGCCTGGAACAAACAAAAATAATAATATAATATTATAGGTAGACAAACACACATCCTATATCCCAAAGCTAAGCAAGTTCCGCTTGTATTGTAACGAAAATACAACGGATTACTCTGGGGACGATCACAAACGCTCAGTTCAAAGTTAAAATGGAAAGATCGTTTACAAAATCTACCAAGACAGGAATCGTACCTGGGACCTTTGCCTTCTAGAGAATTAGACGAGTAAAGTTTTAAATCAGCCGGTTATAAAGACCGTTAAAAAATCATAGATAACATCATTAGTAATAAAGACGTGTATTAGATCTGTACAGCAGATTTGCTATAGTGAAATTTCGTTTCTTTTGTGCAAAAGGTAGTTACAAGGCTTCTATCTTTACAAACAGCTGTGTGCGCGTCAGCCATATGAATAGAACATTGCAGACTAAAGTCTGAAAATGATTTAAGTTTTTTATTTATAATTACTCGCATTATTAATCAAATTATATTTAGACTAATAGTATAAGGTATTTATATGAAAGTTAGTTTAATCATAAGTCTCCAAATTAGCCCATTTTATCTGAGTAAATAACAAAATAAGACGAACAATAATAGAATGAACTACCTCCAATAAATTTAGTTATATATCTATCAGTTCGTTGGTTTTTATTATGATTTGACGGGGATATGGGGATGCGTAATAAAACTCCCTGGAGCTATGATGTCATTGGTTTGAACAGTCTGAGACTGTCCTATTGTCGCACTTACAGTTAGTTACTCCTTAACCTTACTTGATGGAATGATATAAGCCGCGCGCAGAAGGTTGACCGATGAATATTTACTATTATTGTATTGTATTACTTACTATTATTGTATATACTTATGTAAAATATATACAATAAATTTATTGCAACAACTATTTATGTAACCTTTTTTGTCAACCCTACTGTGACCATTGACGCGTGACATCATGAGGCTATCGGCAAACCATCTGCGCACAGTTGTAAACAAGAAAACTTGCTGCCTCGTTACAAAAATGAATGTAAATCGACGACAGCGCATACACTTACATACACTTTGTATTATTGTAAAATATATGAAATTCATTCAAACATTATTTAACAGGTGTATAACGTTATGTATGTGTGTAATTATAGCAAATTCAAACTAAAAAGCCTGGATTGTCACTTAAGAATGTGTATGGAACGTAACTTTGAATAATCAACACAACTGAAAGGCAATAGTAATTAATTTATTTAGTTGATAATATACATAGTTTTTATACTGGTACATTATATAATGTTATAAAACATATTTCAATTATTATTTTCCTCCAATTATTTTTTATTATTCCTTTAAGTGGTATTAATCTAAGTCCCAAAAACAGTTACGTTCTAAGGCATCTTATTTTTAATTCTAGTGTTGCTACCAAAGGGTTGTTGGCGTTCATTAACTTAATTCGATTCAGGAAAAAAAACTACATATTTATGTACTTCTACTAAAACAATAGTATATTATTGTACATATTGATTGTATAAATATATATAATTTAGGGGTGAAATCTTAAAAAAATAATAGATTTTTTGTGGTGCGTGATAAATACATGCAGTACGCGAAAGGCGATGTGAGACAAAAATTTTGCATTCCATATCAGTTTTGTGAGGTATTTGTGTGACATAAAAAATAACCAGATTAAAATAAATCAAACGATTACAAAGTCAAAAAAGTACAAAGTGATAATCGGTTAACTTGGTTAACAATTTAAAAGTTTCAATACCTAAATATGTTGTAATGAGAACTGTCAAATCGGGCCTTTTATTTTATAATTATTATAATTTATTTGAGTATAATTAAATGAAGTAATTATAAATTAGTAAAATATTTAATCCTATCCTCATTTTCTACTCAACCTGGTGATGTAAGTTATTCTTTAAGTTGCATGGGAGAGATCTTTTTAAGCGATAAGGTTGCTTATTGTTTTGCCAAACAAGTATTCTAGACATGCATTTTGTAATCGTCTATCTTATTTTCTTTATTAATTGAAGGAAAATTAATCCGATTTATTCCAAAATCTCGTATTTTGTCTAAAGAATTTAAACAGAGTACTGAATGTAACTCACGCCTTCTATATATATGACAGATAGAAGAAGAAATAATAGCAAAGTTATATACTCGTATATTGTATTATCATATTAATGTATTCTCCGTGGTAGGTTAGTATTATTAAAAATTTGAAATTGAATTACGCACCAAATTGTGACTTATTTATAGTTAACAATAGATAAATGTGCAACAGAAGGTGTATATAAAAATAATACTTAATTATTATGTTTTTGCAGTTAAATAATATATATATTTTTATATTATTTCATATAGTTTGTTTTAACTGCAAAAACTTAATAATTAAGTATTATTTGTATTAAATAATATAAATAATACTTAATCATTAAGTTTTTGCAGTTAAAACAAACTATATGAAAACATGATCAAATGTAAGAATAAATAAATTCAGTTCCACTACACATCAGATCCCTTAACCCATACACCCTAATTTGAATTTGAGTACCTTTCAAGTTGATCGTTAGAGATATCCCTTAAAAATGGCCGCTTCAAGCCTCTCTTATAAGAATTTCAAGAGCAGGGAGAAGTTGGGGTACAACACTAACAATTACTCGTTAGTTGTGATGCACAGGGCTGTTAGCTATCTTCATGCCAATTATTTTAGTAGGGTGAATATAGACAAACCTCTTTAAGCTCGTGTAAGCAACAATTTAAACAATTATAAGTTCCCAGCACAATACGTAAACAGCTTGTTAGTAGCACCAAGCTTGCTTTTCGATAGTCAGCAGAGCTTGAAAACACAGATGTTCACATGACAGAAGGTTTTCCCAAAACTTGCACCGTTTCATGTCGAAGGAGGATCTTTCCTGTGCCTGTGAACCAGGAAGCCAGTGATCGAATAATATTCGACGTCCGATCTTTACATGAGAAATAATATCAACAAATATGCAAGACTCGTTAGTTAAGAAGCAAGTAGGGGGCTTCGTTGACTTTGCAGTGAAAATTATCTGAAAGGTGGTCAATAGGAACAGAACAATAAATAACGCTGTAAAAATGTGATAAGTTATATGTAATATTAACGTTAAAAATTTCAGCGGATTTAGGGAGCGGAGATAAAAGAGACGGAAAGGACTTACAGGATAAGGTCGCCGCACCAGACACGCTACGAACGATACGGGCTTCGCAGCGACAGACTCTTCTTCCTCTCTTTGAGGTTCCTTCGGCTAGTGGACCAGCTGGAACGGTACAGCGAGTATCTTCCAACATGCGGGTTGATGTAAGCGGGTTTACAATGAGGTACAATTCACAAAACGCGGCGAGGTTTGCGCGGAAACAGTGGCGCGTATAGAGGTCGGACGTAGACTATGTCACATTACATAGTGACAGAAGCGGCGAAAGAAAAAAAGAAACAAAGAGGCGGTTACCAAATAGGTCGGCATTAACAGTAATCAAACAACGAAGTCTAAGTTAGCTGTTAACAGTGTGTGTATATAAATAGGAATAGATAAGTAAACGTAAATAAATATATATAAAAAGTCTAGTCTAGTCTAGTTACATAATCTAAAATTAAGTGAAATCCTCGAGAATATTCATCATAGATTTGTTCTTACTTATAATATATTTATAGGACGTACAAACCCCATAAAACTATATTTATAACGTCATTTTGTTCCTACAGCGTACATACATTATCATAATAATACAATTTGTCTAGGAGTAATATTTCAAAGTAAATTTTTGTCAGGGATACATTGTACTATTGTGTTACGTACATTAAATAAATGGGGTGAATAGAGAGTGTTAACTATTTAATTATTGGTTATCTTTAAATAGACAAAATCGATATAGACAGAGAGTAAAGAGACGTAAAAAAACGTGATTGTGGACAAGATTCAATCTGCTACCTATTTATTTGAAGATTAGTTGACCCGTTTCGCTGAGCGCTACTTGAGATATGCCAACATATAATTATATTTGACCATGGAAAAAAACGCTCCTTACTTTGCCCACTTCGCTGAGCGCTACTCGAGATAAGCCAATATATAATTATAATTGCCCATGGGAAAAACATTCTTTGTCAAGAAAATGCCCATCAGAGAGAATATTTGACTCTGGGACTTGTTAATTGTTTAGTCAGCGCATTCCGGCCGATAAATCAATGAATCAGCTCATTTGTCTCGGAAGTCATACTTCACATTAAAAAATTACAAAATGGCTATGTTAGTCATTAATATTGTAACTTTCTACTGTTGAAAGAATTTTCAAAATCGGTTCAGTAGTTCATAAGATTAATCAGACAAATAAACAAACAAAAAGCCATTTTTTTGTTCAAATTTTTCCCAAATCGACACAAAAATTGACACGAATAGTCTCGTATATTCCCAAATCACGAAAGCTACCCATTACTCTACAAAAACAGTGGGGGTCCATTCCACCCTAGTGTTCTGACTACCCCATATAAGAGGGAACCGTGATAATTGCTCGCGTGCTCGTATTGTCAATGCCCAGAACATGGTAACAGGCTTAATAAACAAAGGATTGAAATAATACCGTATTCCTAATGGATTTTCGTGTGTATTTTTGATGGTTGATTAACTTTTAATTGGATTAATACAATCGCCATGACAGCAGACAGTGTTTAGACGCCTGTATATAGTTGGGCATCATTGGCATATTTAAGTATGTTTTTTTTTAAACGACTTCAAAAATATAGAAATGTTTCTCAACTCATCTTTATATAATTGGTTGAGTTTATGAAACTAAGCAAACATATTTATTATTTCTGAAATTGCAAAAAAGCTTAGCTGTGCCATATAACTGAGGGTTGTATATTTTTTTTAATGTAATATAGTTGCGTAACGTAGTTGAAGACTTGATATCATAAGGCGCCGATTGGAATCCTGGCCGAATAGCATGTACCACTTATGGCCAGTTCTTATATCTTACTATTCATTCACTTGCCTTAACATCGGTCGAATTTTGACATTACTTGAATAGAGCTTATGTCAAATTTTAAACGATAGTAGCGCAAATGAACGGTCGGTAAGATATATGAACCAGGCAGACATTTCTCTAACAATTAATTACTATACCTTGCAAAGTTGATGTTGTTTTTATCTCTTACTTGGCACCGACTTCAATATGTTATAGAAAATAATTGTTTTTGTCTGCATTTACTTTTGAAGTTGATTTTGTTTTTTTAATAGCTTTAGAAATAATATATTAAGCGCCTGTAGAACTTGCACTACTGGTACGCGTATACAAGTTTGCCTTTCTGTGAGTGTAGGCGTTCTTCTTCGATAGTCTCAGGAATATGCTCTTTTGTATAATAAAAAAAAGACAATCGGTCCACAATTGACGGGGAAATCGCGTACCAAAAATACAGTTGAATTGAGAACATACTTCTTTTTAGAGTCGGTTAAAAATTCCATACACTCAAGAAAGCGTTGTGTACATAAGTATAGCACCAATATCACATAACCAAACAAACAATTCACGTTTCGTTGGGTCAATACACATTAGTCGTAAAAATGGTGAATCGTCAAGCCGGCAACCCTTATCGACATTGGCTTACGTCATTCTTGCGACGTCACCACCCCTTAGTCGCCATGCAAGATTGATGGTAGTAAAACTTGACTTTAGTAGGAATGCACTCGAGTTAAAAATAGGGGAGAATTTTACTAGATTTATTATAAAACTAGCTATGTTCGCGACTTTGTACGCGCTGCCTATAAATATTTATATTAATGAAAATTCATATATTTATTTCAAAATAGAATTTGACAGATTACTTATTGAGAGCATTGAGTCTACCACCACTTCCAAGTAATTTTAGTTACTGTTACGGAGAAAAAGGGCACAACAAATTGCCCAGCAACATGCTTAATTTTTAACTGAGTTCAAAAAAGGAGGAAGTTCTCAATTCATCGTGTAAATATATTTTTTTATGTATGTTCAGCCATAACTTTGTTGTTTTTGAACCGATTTTGATGATTCTTATGGCGTTCGATTTAGCAAAGGTTTGAAATAGTCACATATAAATTTTATTGGTAGCACACTTTGGTTTCCGGAGATATAGCAGAAAAACCTTTGAAATCAGGCAGAAATCTGAAATTGTTCCGGTTTTTCAGCTATAACTTTATTATTTCTGAACCGATTTTTGTCATTCTTTTTGCATTGGATTTAGTATAGCTTCAGAATAGTACCGTATAATTTCATTGCTATTAAACCCTGGATTCCGAAGATATAGCAGAAACTTACTCAAAATCAAACCGAAAACGTATTGTAAATTTTGTTTAGATGCCCCATAGGACCCAGAGGTGCTATCGCTGCCACGAGATTGGTCACGTGGCAGCGGTATGTACCTCAGAGGTGGACCACAGCGGTCATTGCTACCGCTGCAGACAAGCTGGGCATCTGGTCATCGACTCCTGCACCGCGAAGCCGCACTGCCCTGTGTGCGAGGCCGCGGGCAAGCCGGCCGGTCATCAGTTGGGTTCGAAGCCCAAAAAGCCCATCAGGGGAAAGCCAGCCAGCCTTATAGCGCCGGACAATACCGCGGCCGTGACACTCTCACACAGGAGAGGCCCACCCCAGTATTAGGAGTGGGCCCACCGGTCGGCGGCGGATAAAGGCTCACGCCATGGAGTTTTAGTGGGTATACCCGCACCGGTCGTGCCAACGCACATCGGCAGCGAAGTTATTCCTCGTGCGGCTGATAGTGCAGCAATGCATTTCCCCCCTTTAAAAAAAAGGAACGCCCCCAGCGTTTATGTCGTCGTAGGCAATCTCGAAAATCCACCCCCACCGAAGCTAAAAATCACAGAGAACTAAAAGAAGTCTTCTATCTAGCTTTGTTGTTCCAGAACCCTGTCTATTCGTGTTGTGTGTACTTATTGATTTTACTACTCATATATTTTCTAGATTCAAGTGGACGAATTGGTATTTGTTTGTTTATTTATTTATTACTAGCTACACCCCGCGGTTTTACCCGCGTGGTGATGGAAAATCGTTATATTTTGGATAATTCACACTATATCTATATAAATTATAGCCTATGTGTTATTCTGATGTATAGGCTATATTATTGTAAAGTTTCATCAAAATCCATTTACTAGCTTTTGCGTGAAAGAGTAACAAACATACATCCATACATTCTTTCAAACTTTCGCGTTTATAATATTTATAGTATTTTGGGCTTTTGTAGTTCAAGCGATCTTACAGACATTATTGTCGTCACTTTTGCCGCCCCTAAATGCTGCTGTAGATTACCTACCGTGCCTACCGTCTCAAACCGCCCCTGTTTTTATGTAGACTTCTATTAAAAGTCTTTCTTTTCATCTTGAAATCGTAAACAATTTTATTAATATAGAAGACAGTTTGCGATAAGGCTGCCATTTGTGACTAATTCTAAGTTATTTTTGTGTATTGGTTTATTAATATTGTTCTACAATCAAGTACATTCTATTCCTAAATAGATAGAATTTAGATTAAGCCTAAGGATGGAAGTATAAAATAGTGTTAAAAGACGATTGTTTCAAAAACCAAAATTGGAGCTTTATAAATTTTCTTCATTAAATAGGAAACTGAATTTACAACAAAGAAAAGTAATAACTGCAAGTAGCAGCTTATCAAAACTTTTCAATTTTCTACCCCAACTTTTTATTTTACCCTGTCCAAATACAATGTACGGATGAAATGTTGTGAACTGAAAGAAGTTTCACGTGCAATCTCTTCAGAATTTTCTTTAAAAGATGTTTGTAAAGGACCGTCAAGGGCGAATCATTCCATGTTTTATGGATTCTGTTGGAATGTTTATCCAAAATACAACGCAGACCGACCATAGAAATAATTTTACATAGACTACTTACACATTAAACAAGTAACATTCGTACCCGCGCAGTAAAATATTGACATTACTTCTTGGGCATTAAATAAAATAAAAATATTTGAAACCTGCCAATAGCAACTCTTATATAATAACTACTAGGATATGCCCGCGACTTCATACACGCTTGAGTTAAAATTCCCGCGGAAATCCCGAGATAAAAAATATCACATATTTTATTACATAAAATTTGCTATCGATCAGTGAAAAACGCACGATGGAATTCGTTTTTTTTTAAATGTGGCCATATTAAATCATTCCCAGAGAAATAATAAAAATACGAACAAACAGACACAGTGACAAACAGACAAGAAAACTAAAAAAGTATGGTGTTCTCCGTCGTTTATATAGTCTATTCCAATTGTTTTTTTTTAAAATAGCTTCAATGTACAGACGCGGCATGTTTACAATATTATAATATTATAATGTATATATGTAAATATTATTTTACCAACTATGTATTTGGTCTTTAAATAAATTGCAATAATTTTTGAACCGTAAATAAATATAGTGTAGATCTTTTTATGTGTTACCAAAAGAAAGCTAAAAATATTTTTTAAATTATTTTTCCATAAACATAGTCTGTTATTTAGGTTTATTCATTTTTGTTAATGTTGTGTTAATAATTTAATACAATTGTTTTAAATGTTCATTTCTGTCAATATTGCTACGATGCACGTATTCTGAGAATCTATAATTCTTTTAAAAAAATATTTTTTATTATCTTTAGTGCTTAACTTATCTGAAATTCTTTTAATGTTTGTCTTAATTGTTCTTAGTCATTTATTCACGCTAGTGTCTAAGTATTGAAATGTAATCAATTATTGTTAATCACTGTCTCTTGGTGTTTATGGTCGACTTTTGAGCACGACATATAAATTGCTCTCCTTGCCAATTTTTAGAAGCCATGTTGTTTTGCATTAAAGCTTTACAAGTTTGAGAATTCCAATAAATAGTGAGTGCATCTTTATTTAGGGTATCCATGTCTATTTAGATAATATATAAGGTCGCCACGGTGAGATAGAGTTAGTTGAGTTTTAATTGCGATCGTGGCGTTATGAAATGTACATTCCGAACGAGAATCTCACATTATTTTATTACAGACTTTTGCTTCACGATATGGACTTGTTGTGTTTGATTATGTTTGTAATAATTCTAAATCACGTGTGCTTCGTTCTAATAAAGTATGTGATCTTCCAAAAAAGCAATAAAATTCGAAAAAACTTCGAGGGGGAAGCCAATAGGAGGATTCAGTTGGGCTGGGAAGCACTCGGTAAGATTCGTCAAGTCTTCTCCACAAGTTCCAAGTCGCTCAACGGGCTATGGAGCGAGCTATGTTGGGTTTTTCTCTTAGGGATAAAATTAGAAATGAGGATATCCGTAAGAGAACCAAGGTAACCGACATAGCTCGCTAAATTAGCAAGTCAAAGTGGCAGTGGGCCGGTCACGTCTGCCGCAGGGCCGCAGGACCGCTGGCCGATGGAGCAGACGAGTCCTGGAGTGGAGACCGCGTTTCGTTAAACGCAGTCTCGGACGCCCTCCAGACCGATAGACTGACGACCTATGCAAGGTCGCCGGTAGGCGCTGGATGAGGAAATTAGAGGACAGGGATGATTGGCGCCGCCTTGGGGAGGCCTACGTTCAGCAGTGGACTGCGAATGGCTGACGACGATCCAAGATTTATAATCTTTAAATAAATCAATAAATAAGCAACAATTTCACTTTTAAGACAATGCAATATAGTTGATTTCATTTACATTTTGATGGCGTGTATAATTCAATATTAAAGGTTACAATCATAATTTAAAGCAATACTACCAAGAGACTCGCGTACTAACAATAGCAACAACATTACCAACCTCATTTAAACGAGGAAACGTTTCCTTTGCCGAGGGAACCCTAAAATGAGAAGACAAGCGCCTATTTGTAAAGCCTCAACCGCTTACAAAAGCACTGTCTGGCTTGGAGGGGAGGCCGGGTATTTGTTTGCACACCGACTCTTTGTCTCGTTGACTGTACCCTATTCTGGTTGTTATGTTAAGAAGCTACCTTAAGGCTGCCTGTCCATTGAAACGTAACGAGGTTGCAGAGCGGAGAAACGGATAGAACAGCATTAAAATTGCGTCAATAGACAGACTGCCAATCCTATTGGTTAATATATCTCCGTTTCTCCGCTCCGCAGCCTTGCTCCGCTTCAATGGACAGGCAGCGTTAAGGCAGCTTCTTCACATTTCTCTAACATAATAATAATATTCATTTCATAACAACAAGAACGTTTCTCTTGCGTACCGTGGGGACTTGGAACCAGCTTCCACAGCGCTACAACATGGAGTTTTCAAAAAGGGTGTCACAAAATTTCTTCGTAGCCAGCAGCGCGTTGGTGAGATCTCTGGTGTCGCAAACGTTCATAGACGATGGTAACCGTTTACCATCAGGTGGGCCGTCAGCCTGTCTTCTGTACTCCAGCTATAAAAAAATGGCAGCCTAATGGAGTTCGCTATATCGCTCATTACCACATTTTTGAAGATATTTGACAGAATTTATTTACGACAACTCTCTGTCATTTAACTTATCTCCTTACGGTATGCGGCATAGCTACCATCCAATCATAGTAGAAAGAACTTGCGCTTCAAAGACCCGAATGGCGATCTACAATAGACAGTGGCGTCAAGGAGTATGAAACAATTCTTACCGCAGTCATCGATGCTAGAAGCCAAATCTACAACTATCGACCCAAGCCCTCCTCTACATACACGTATAACACAAATGGACAGCTATATTGCTTCTCTTGCAGCCAAGTTTTCAAGAACAAATTCAGTTTTACAAGCAATTCTTATGCACATGCCAGATAATTATAGTACAGATTGCCATTGACGGATACATCAGGAAAATCATCACCGTCATCATTTAAATCTCATCAATATCTTTTTGCGACACCAGACGTGTTACAACGTGCTTGAGAGACTACTGATCCTAGGGTACCGTGTTCTTTTTTGACGGTGCCCAGAACGTTGGGTGTATGTTTACATGTCTATACTACATACGATCTAGACCTCACCAAAAGGCAACATAATAAGCTTGAGCGACTCCAAACCTTAACCCATATGATTCACAAACTTTTCTAATCTAATCTAATTTAAGGTTGTCTGGCAGAAATTGCTTTTAGTGATAAGACCGCCTATTGTTTTCTATACTTATATTTCTTGAACTGGTATCTTAATGTTATGCAATAAAGTATATTATATTCTATATCTATGTATATGGTGTAGATACATATGTGTAAATACAACTAAAATCGTTTTGCCGAAAACACATTTTACAAGAAAAAGGAAGCACCAAAGAGAGACTTGATATTTCGTCTGTAATTGAGTTACGTTCCCGCATACAGCAAATGTGATTACGGAGGCCGCAACAGGAAATTACGTCTCGCGCCCTCTTTGCGAGACAAACACAAAGTAAAAACGTTACCAGAATTTTTGAGGAAAAAAATTAAGCGTTTTCATGTAAAACACGTCAATCTTCTAACTTCATTATGACAAGGCCAAAAAAAACATGATTGTTGAAAAGCTGAATTAAACAGTTCAACCAAACTGAGTCAGATTAGTTGAAAGGCGCAGAAGCAAAATAAAAAGCTGATATAACACGATTCTATTTTGTCTTTCGATTTGAACGAAGGAACCAAAATGATTGTTGTGAATATATATAGTCAAGGTGGCGAAGTCCGCCAGTGGGGGAACTCTGTACACCTCTCATTATTTCCGTGTTTGTATAGTTACGAAGACAACAAATCAGTCAGTGAAGCTAAAACACATTCAAATTGTAGTTGGCGTTAAATTTCGTTTAAAAAAGTTAAAAAACGAGCGGTGTATGAACTTACCCCATTAACGGAATTCGCCACCTTGATAATATTAAGTCACTCAATGTCGTCGAAACTGGTTGTATAATTTTATATTCCGCATTTCAACCAAATTGATTGACTTTGGCAGAACCATGTAATATCAACTAAACGGCGATATGCATGATGACAATGAATGATTCAATTTTATGTTTACATGAATCGCTTTGATTGCCTAGTCCAAATTAAAAGACAGAAATTTTTGAAAGTTAATTATTACTGGTTTTGGGGGTCACGTTTTTGAAGTACATATTTAAATGTGATATACTTTATTTTTTAACATGGATGTACTCGCGGTTTTACTCGGGAGAATTTCGCTTTATGACTGTCTTTCAAAAGTTCGAAATCACTATGTTAGAATAATATAGACTCTGCTCCTTCTATTAATATTAAGAAACAACTTAAAGCTTTGTTCAAATCCTCTTAACTTTGTCACACCTACTTGTATTTTGTTTTTACCACTCTAAGATCATACATACATAGTCCGTAGATAATCAATTATATTATGCATGCCGTATTTGCATAGAAAGAATATAGTGTTAAGCTATGATACGGTTTAGTCAATATATATAAAAAAACATGTTTATAATCTATATTCAATTTTGCAGACCAAAAAAAAATATATCCGAATGATTTCATACGGCTGAGGGCCTAAAGTGGTTTGTCTTCGCCGATTCATATGATAAACATGACAAATATCAACATAAAGTAGAACTTTATGATGTCTGATAACTCCCAGTATATCTAGACACGTGTTAATTTCACTCAATCGTTTTCCAAAGTCGACTGCTTGAGGCCCTCTGTATGCCAGTATTTTCTAATTCGGGTTTCCTTTTTAAGAGATTCACTCTTCGCCGCTAATAAAAACAGGTTAAACCCCCAATCCAATATTAGCTGGTTTTTACCGTGTTAATTAACAAAATTATTTTCACGCACTCCAAATTCTTGCCGCTATCGCATTAATGAAACCCCTATAACCAGCATAACAACTAACCCTTGTACGCAATTTCAAAATTTCATCGCAATAAAACATTTACAGTCGGCTGGCTGGCAAGTCTCAAGGCCTCCCTCCCTCCCAAAAGGCTAAAGGTAAAAGTACCTATATAAATGTACAATGAAGTTCGTATGCTCATGGGAATCAGGTTGTTTGCTAAAATTATTGATTCGATCCGAATGAATGCTCGTCTTATTCCATAGATAAGGTTTCTTAACCTATCCATACTAGACTAAATTAATAATTACAGGAGCAGAATAATTATGCTAATTGCTGTATCCTGTCCTAGAAAGCGACAAAACAACCCACTGCCAGGTGGTAGAACATTTTCCCATCTGGATGGCTACACCCTTGGTCTTGACTATGCCGCCATAATAATCTTGAGTTTGTTCCGGCATTAGTGGGTAATTTTCAAACCCCCTTCGAAGCCGTTAAAATGTCCTTAAGCAAGGAAAACCACGTTCCGTCAGCTGTACTCCATCAATAAAAAAACAATGAATAAGTACAGTTTAAACTATGTAATGGCAGGTAATAAGGTGAATGGTGCGCTAAACTCTTTAATGAACACCCAGAAACTGTCTGTCAAGGCACGTTTGGCTCTCCATCATAGTGGGATAAACGCAGTTGAAATGAGAGCTTTGAGAAGTATATGTAAAGTAGGTTGAATTATATAATAAGGAACAGTGTGACAAGAGAAGAGAGAATAGATGCAAGTAGAATCACAAAATAAGTGTATGACAGCATTATGAATGGTAGAGTCGATGCCAGTAGACCGCGACATACACACCATGATCAAATAGCATAGGAATTAAATAGAGGTCAAATAAAAAAGCACCTTAAATAAACGTGCATGTATGATGAGATTAATGAAAGTAGAGGAAGCGAATGTTGTTTGTCAGGATCGTCACAAGTGGAGATCTACTATGGTCTCTGCCTACCTCCATGGGAAACAGGGGTGAAAATATGCATGTAAATATGTAAACAGTAATAATTAATATAATAGGTATACATACGCCTTTTTATGACGTCATTTTATGCATTCATACAAAATCTATAAGGCCGTGACATTTTGAAAGATGACAATGTCTCACTTGGTTTTACTGTCATCTACCATATTACATAGCATATGAAAGTAGAGGCCATGGTCAAAATATTCTATCAAGTTTCTTCAAATTTTACACAATAACTCAATTTATAAATTTGCATATGAATAATTTAAGCGAACAGGAATAAGTTTAGTATGCAGTGGTAAATTTATGCACCCCTAATTTGACAAGAGAGGTTGACGAACTTGGACGAAGCGAAATTATTACAATAACATATCAAAATATTTTTTGCTAAAGTTTTTCATAAAAATCAATGACTGTTATTACTACAACGAGGATGATAATAGCATATTGTTACGAGTCGCGAGACTCGAATTAAAATGCCGTTAGAATTACTATACAGTTTATTAGAACCATACAAACATGTATAACACAGGTACAAATATAACCGAACGCAATAAGCCCAAACGTAATGCAGGAGATTGTAATTCAAATACACGCGCAAAGTCCGTCACTAAATAGATTACCGAATGTACACAAGTATTGTTTCACTTGTGTTTATCGCTCGACTGTCGATCTCGCCATTGGGGCATTGCTTTATACTGCACAGATGCAATATGTCGCCTGACCGCGTGGACCGAATTTCTTAGAATCACACCTGGCTAATGACTACCATAAAAGATTACAATACACAATGGGCTGTGTTTCTAATCACAAATTTTAAACACAAAGTAAACAAAAGAAGTCCAAATGCCGAAAAGGTATTAAAATGTCTACAGGTATGCAGGTGTGAATTTGTCTTTTGGCGGCGTTCAGGTCGTAACAATATTTTTTTCCCAAAATTGGGTCAATTTCGCGGGGTAGCGATTCAAAGTTTACGTGAGAAAGATGAATAAACTTTAGAAATTAAATTATAATATTGTCTCAAATAAATAAATAAATAATCGGCAGACAAACACACATATTGTATAGTGTACACAAATAAAGGTGGCATAAATGTATATTGCCATAAATGAATGGTATGAGTACAATGTGATTCACATGAAACCACATTTATTCGACGATCGAAACGACGTCATTTGTCGAGATAAAATGTATCCTAAGTTGGCTCGGGATAAAAGTTAGCCCTGTGTCGAATTTCATTTTAATCCGTTCTCTAGTGTTCACGTAAAACTGTAACAGATGGACAAAAATGACATTTTTCGGAATGCTCTGGTCCAAATTAGCGACCCAGATATTTTAGCCTTCTTTAAATTCATTGTATATACAGACTCCATCTATACAGATTTATTATATTTATAGATAGATATTGATATAAGCAAAATATTAAATCTCACTCATTCTTTAGAAAATCAAACCACAAAGAACATTAAAAATCCGAGGAGAAAAGTAAGATTTCTATAATTTATTGATTAACCACACCACTCCAACCTCCCCCTATTAACCGGAATCGTGAACGGTATAATAGTACACTGCACTGTTATTTGAAAACGCAATCTCGCTGGGAGCCATTGGGGAGACCGGGGAAAGTTGATTGAAAATATCCTACACATTTATTATATATCAATTTCTATTCTGTAATTTAAAGATTTCGCCAGAAATAAAATATTGTTGTTATTAAAAAAATTGGCTAAGTGCCTGGGTGGGCTAACACACATATAGAGTTACGCAAAAATGGCTAACGTTGATTGATTTTGACAGCCGCTTTCAGTCGGTATATAAATTAGTGTAAATAACACACGCTAATACATAAGAGGTCTGACGTGGTTGACATTTGGATCTATAGTATAATTTCAGGATAAACGTAGACCAACAAATTCAATAACTGTCTCTATGAACTTTATACATGCTCTATATTGCTTGTATTCTGTTAACCTATAAAAGAAGCATTCACCTGTTCCACCTAATATTCCCCACCTAACCCAATTGTCGTGTGCCAACAGTCTGTTAACCTTGAAGCCTTTAAGACCACACCCCGATGACACCCATTTATGAGTTCATATTACTAATTACCTAATTAAAATGACACTTCTAGAATTTTCGCTATTTTTAGAATTTCGAACACCAAACGCCAAAAATTTTTCATCCGTGCAGGAACGGAGAAAGAATACAATTTCCTGCGGCCGGGCGGCCGGTCGTAAGAGGTAACTAAATAACCCACAGCCAGATGGTAGGGTATTTGCTCGACTGGATGGCGACCACCCCTGGTCTAGAGTATGCCGCCATAACAACCTTGTGTTGTGTTCCGGCATCAGTGATCAGGTTCCAGTCTCCTTTGAGAGAGCAGCAGCGCATTTGTAGCACCTTTGGTGTTGCAAATGTCCATAGGCGACGGTAACCACTTTCCATCAAGTGGGCCATCTGCCTGTCTGCTGAACTACAGCAATAAAAAAAAATTAAGAAGCGTTTATTTTTCGTCTTTAAATTGTATAAAATAACATCGAATAAATAAAATAATTCGAGTTATATATATAAGTTTTATCTGTGGGGTCGAGGTTGGGCAATGATTATTTTATTTTAATTTTTCTCCGATATGCTTACATTCATAGACATAAAACATTCATTCGACTGTGACACAGAAACCTCATGGGTTTATTCGTGCTGCAGAGAGTCGTGTACGTTTACATAAAATACATGATACATATTGACATTTTGAATATGAATTTACACAATATTAATGTTATATAAAAATAAGAGCAGAGGAACACTCCTCATAAGGAATTGTTTCCATGCTTCAAGTGTTTATTTCTACTTCTTTAAAAATTAGAAGAAAATCAGGGGGCTAATTTGAACCAGCAGAAAATACAACGTGTAAAATTTTTGTCTGTCTATTCGAGCATCACGTCAAAACTACTGAACGAATTTAAATGAAACTCGACACACAGTTACATAATGTTATTAGTTTTGAAGTTCTGAAAAAATGTATGGGCGAATGCAGTGTCGTCCGATGGAAATTCAAAGATACCATATCGTCGTTTATATTACAAGACCGCGAATATACATTTGTCTAACTTTAGAGGACGAATAAAAAACGATATAATTCTATAAAAAAAACAGTTATTTATTCAGTCATCATTTATTAGAGATTATACGTATCATAGAATTAAATGATGACTGAATAAAGATTTGGTTTTAATTTAATTTTTCTATAAAATTGTATAGTTTTTTTTCGTCCTGTAAAGTTAGGGACATACATATTCGCGGTGTTGTAATATAAACCAAGATTATTTTTTTATTACTCTGTATAGGTTCGCGTTTAACCATTATCTCGCTCGATTTTGAGCGGAGATATGGTCTAAGATCGAGCAAGCTTACCTAGAAGGTACCTATTCTCATGAGACTAGTCTTAGGTTGTAGGTTTCGGGAAAAATAGACAATATTCTAAGTGATTGTTTTAAGTCAATAGGTGGTTCAATATTCGCTTCCAAAGTCCACACAACGACTTTGAAAGCGAATACTGGACCTTGTAATTTTATAATTATAAAGCTCAGACGAATAACAGTTATTCGGCTGAACTATAATGTGAAAAATAAAAAAATACTAATAGTACATCAGGGATTGTTTATCCTTCGTCCTTCGAGATATTTTCGATTGATGTATTAGGTTGGGGAAAAAGTTTCTTCACATTTTATATAAAAATTCAAAAGGTTTTCTTGTAAAGTTTATTTACATTTGACTAAAGTTTGTAGGTGCCATTTTGTTGGATAACTTTTTGCCATCTTGTAGGTAGGGACGTGATCCCATTGCTATAAAAATTTAGGGGCTTCTGATCAAAAAACTGCGACAAGTGGTTTTGGCAGTCCTCTCGTGATGTTAACCTGACACTGCCTAAGGAATTCTGCAGAGACCGAAACAGGTGAAACTCTGAAGGTGCAAGGTCAGGACTATACGGCGGATGCATTAACACCTCCCAGCCAAACTCTCGTAATTTTTGCTGAGTGGCTAAAGATGTGTGAGGTCTAGCGTTATCATGGTGAAAAACCAAACCCCTTCTGTTGATTAATTCCGGCCGCTTTCTCTCAACTTTTTGCTTTAATCTCATCAGTTGTTCGCAGTACAGTTCAGAATCGATGGTCCTGCCTGGCGGTAACAGCTAATAATGAATAATGCCCTTCCAATCCCACCATACACACAGCATCACCTTGTTGCGAGTTAACCCGGGTTTCGCCACAGTCTGTGAAGCCTGACCGGCCTTTGACCACGATCTTTTTCGCACGTTCTTGTCGTACGTGATCCACTTTTCATCACCAGTTATCAGCTTCTTCAAAAATGGTTCGGTTTCATTACGTCGTAATAAAGAATCACAAATGAGTAGACGGTTCATTAGGTTTATTTCAGTGAGCTCATGAGGCACCCAAATATCGAGCTTCTTTGCGTACCCAGCTTTTTTCAAATGCGCCAAAACCGTTTTGTGGTCAATTTCCAGTTCTCCAGCTACATCGTAACTACTAACATGCCGATCTTGCTCCACTTTTTCAAAAATGGCATCAATCTTGTCCGTAACAGGGCGACCAGAGCGACGTGCATCTTTGATATCAAAATTTCCGGATTGAAAACGCTTAAACCAAATTTGCACTACTCTCACAGATACTGTATTAGGTCCATAAACATCACAAATTTTTTTCGCGGCTTGTGTTGCATTTTCACCTTTTTTGTAGTAAAATTTTAAAATGTATCGAATTTCTTCATTAGTTTCACTCATTTTAACAATAAGAAAAACAAATGAATATCACACATTTTCCTAATTTGAATCTGGAATTGTCTTTTTTAAAATTAAATCTTTTTAATGATACCAAAACTAGCCAGATACAAATAGTATAGCCAAAGAGATCTTATTACAAGTTCATACATACTATATGCGAAAAGACTTTTTCCCCAACCTATTATGTTTTTGGTTTACAAAAACAGTGCAAGATGGCCACAAATACGGAATTCTTTGAATTCCATTGAAGTACACACAGTTTGCCTATTAGTTATAATAACTAAGAAAATCATTAAATATGATTGATGGTTATATCCAAAATCATTTATCACTATTAGCTATTGATACTGATAAAATAGTGATAATTTTTTAAATCTTTATCTAAATAGCATTAAATGATATACGAGACACGAAATTATGAAAATTCCTTTGACTGCTTGCCGATATAATGTGCGTGCGTGTGGTAAATATGTCATATCTATCGTCTTTTATGCGCTCTTTTTGCGTTAGATGACCCAATTATTGCGATAACTTTTATACTAGTATAGTAAGTATATACTAGTATGTGTATACTAGTAGGTACATACTAGCAAGTACATATTAGTATATATATACTATTAGGTATATATCATGTACTTTACCAGCGACCTCGTCCGCTTTATTCTCATACTTATTGACCCAAAAATTCATAATTGCAATAATATTCCATATTTGAAAAAGGAAACTAACTATACATTTCTATTGCAAACCAATTTTACTTATATTACCTTAAGACGTAATTCAAAAAATTTATTACGTTAAGTCTCTGACAAAATATCACTTAAAACAAATAACCTTTCACCCCTCGATATATTTTTAATTCAAATTCAAAAGATTTTATTCAAAGTAAGTTCTACTGGAGAACATTTTTTGAAGGTCATACTTAAAGTTAAAACTTATATCTACATCCTATTTTATGTATACCGCTTCGCAACGTGCTATCGCTGTTTAAGGAGAAGAAGCGGCAAAAAAACTTCCCAGCAAGACGTCTAGCTAAAAACTCTTTTATATCTCTTTTATATCTAAGTTAAGGAATGATTAGTCGCCTAGAGCAATATTCATTTCCTATTTCTATCCCTTCAAGATTATTTTTTACGTCAAGAGTTAGCCTATATCCTTCCCAAGATCAGTCCAGTTCTATTAGATAAGACATTAATTGACTAGCAGGAACGAATTTAATAGATTTCCAACCTCCATCATATTACATAACCTTAAAACAATCTCATTGTGTGCAGAACTTATTGAATCAAGCCGCACAATCTCCGCAATTCTCGTGGCTTGAGCCAATAAGGGCACAAAGGAAACCTTACATAGCACAACTGAGAAGTCAAGGGCGGACCATAATGGCCTGGGAAATTGGTTCGAGAGCACCTGACTATAATCGTATTATACTGAGATGTGTTCAATGTGAAAAGTAAGAGTGCAAAGGTAAGTTTCTCTAGAGTTTCGTAGCCATTTTCACTAGAATGGAATTCCTGTGAAATCATCATGTTTATCTGTGTATGACACAGGTATTTTTCTCAGAAACAACTAAGTCTGTATGGATAAATGTTGAGAGAAAGATGTAACCTGCATGGCGCTACAAAATTAAGTAGGGAAATTGTAAAAGGAAATAAAAAAGAAAATGTTTATTTGAAGAAATAGCAATGTTCTTATATTGCGTACATGTGATTTAAAAAAATGCATGGATTGATAATTTGTGTACCGGATTTTCAACAAATAAAATTTGCATTCAGCTTATTGTTGGGCCGGAATAATAATCGACACAACGTTAATTTTCAGTGTAAACCTTTCTTTTAACGTGAGACCAAAAAACCCAAATATATATATGTATATTATTTTGTCGTGGCAAAATAAAGGGTTAATTTTTTATACTACACTATATCATCACGAGTATCATTAGTCAAGTCTTGTAAAACATAGCAATTTTTCTTAGTAACTTTATAACTAAATTAATAAATGGCGAAATATTAGCTCCGAAAATCCTTTTATTCTAGACGAAACGGAAAGTTCTGAAAAATCAAGTAATCGTCATTTTATTTTCATCCGTGCAGGAACGGAGAAAGAAAACAATTTCCTGCGGCCGGGCGGCCTGTCGTAAGAGGCGACAAAACAGCCCACAGCCAGGTGGTAGAGCACTTGCCCGACTGGATGGCTACCACCCCTGGTCTAAAGTATGTCGCCATAACAACCTTGCGTTGTGTTCCGACATTAGTGACCAGGTTCCAGTCTCCCTTCAGAGAGTAGCAGCGCGTTTGTAGCACCTTTGGTATTGCAAATGTCCATAGGCGATGGTAACCGCTTTCCATCAGGTGGGCCGTCTGCCTGTCTGCTGAACTCCAGCGATAAAATAAAAAAGAATTTAAATATGAGGTATTCGCGATTAATGCTTTATGGTTCCGAAGGCAAAGCACAAAAAATCTTTGACTAGTGTACGGAACCACTGCTGTATGCAGGCTACCAAGAACTTGCCCAGTTTATTCTTATAACCGTTGTAAATTCCAAATGTTACCCTTGACACTTTTAGAATTCGGTCACAAGTGAGTGAGTTACAACGATTATAAGAAAAAATAAAAAACGGCCAAGTGCGTGCCAGTCTACGAACTAAGAGAGGTTCCGTAAAGGTGACTTTCCTTCGAATTCGTTATTCGGCTATGAAGCTATAAAAACATTTAATATGAAAATACGCATATCTTAAAAAAATTGTGTGTGTGTGTGTGTGCAGTTCACACGCAGTAGAAGTGAAACAAAATGTGACAAGGGGTAGGAGAGATTCTAAAATTTGTGACGTCGCATTTCATATATTATATCGTTATAATATATTTAAGGTTTAAAACACGGAATTTGAAGTATTAACGAAAAACTACTAAACATTTCCAAATCTATCTGTATGGGCACAGTTTTAAATTGTTAAGTATAATGTATTCTATCTCATTCTTTCGCAGGCTTTGTTCTATATATTTAAGTGTTTATCTCTTTTTTGTGTCGCTTTTTCGATTTATCGAGTTCCAAATCACAACGATTCTAAATAAGTGGCATATATATTCCAACTAATTTCTTCCACATAGACCTAGTAATTGCCGAGAAAATGAGTGTGACATGCACTGAATAATATTGTTACAACCTGAACGCCGTCAAAAGACAAATTCACACCTGCATATCTGTAGACATTTTATTACCTTTTCGGCATTTGGACTTCTTTTGTTTACTTTGTGTTTAAAATTTATGATTAGAAAAACAGACCATTGTGTATTGTAATCTTTTATGGTAGTCATTAGCCAGGTATGATTCTAGGAAATTCAGTCCACGCGGCCGATCAGATATATTGTATTTGTATAGTATAAAGCAATGCCCCAATTGAGAGATGAGGCAGTCGAGCGATAAACACAAGCGAAGCAAGACTTGTATACATTCAGTAATCTATTTAGTGACGGACTTTGCGTGTGTATTTGAATTACGATCTCCTGCATTACGTTTGGACTTATTGCGTTCGATTATATTTGTACCTATGTTATACGTGTTTGTATGGTTCTAATAGACTATATAATAATTCCAACGGCATTTTAATTCGAGTCCTGCAACTCGTAACAATATTTAAAAAAATACTAAGTCGGACAGACAAACCGACGTGCTTGAGATGCCAATTTCACAGGGGTTTCGTTTTATCAAAATGGCTACGGAACCGCAAAAAGTAGTTTTAATTGCTATTCTAATAATTATAATTTCTCACTCACGATAATGGAGATTATAGAGTATGATTTTCCTGAATTATTCAAATCAATCTAGTAAACAATAAATTAACAAAAAATAAAGTTATATTTAATAAAATAACAACAAAGTAATATTAAAACATGAAAGTTAGTCCGTCCTAATTCGCTTTCAAAAACTTTCTTAGTGTGCTTGTTGAATGGGGACGCTAATATTGTGCCCAAAATATAGACCAGCCTTTTTGTCGCATAAGACATTTACCAGACATTTCGCTATGTATCGATGAAGCAATTAAATTTGAACTTGGAACCGATCCTATAACTTACTCGATACTTAGCCAAAATTGCCTTTGCTTCGTCCATATGCAATAGTATGTATTGACCTAAAACTCATCTTTGTAAAAGCATGTTCAAATTGGAATAGAAATTTACTAGTTCCGTTTGAGCCCATCTTTTATATTCTCCGATGCTAATAGTATATACATTGCTATTCTGTTTGCCAGCTACTTACTTATAGTAGGTTATATATGAATATAATTATGTATATAGAATTGTAAAACGCAGCATGAGGATTACATGACACAATATATTTTATTCTCACATTCTAATTTTATCCTTATTAGTACTCTGCAACGAGTTAGAAATAAATACATGTAAAATCGAAATCGAATTTGATTCGATTGAATAATATTTTAGTAATAATACTAAAATATTCAAATATACTTAAATACAATTATTAACAATGACAAATACCTCAAGCAACGGAACGCAGAAAATAATAAAAGGCAACCGGTCTTACACTCGTAGCAAATGGTTTAAGATTCGCTAGAATTATGAAGGTAATTTACAAATATATATAAAAGAAAATTACATGCATTATATAAGTTATTCACAGGTTGAAAGAAATTGAAGGTCACAAAGCGTTAACGGCATAAGTACTGCAATTCTCACCTGATTCGGCGTCGCTGTTTCCGTAGTCATATCTGCCTCGAACGAAGCTAGACTACTCTTCTTCTTTTGCCTCTGACATGAACAACAGTTCAACTTCGACACCTTAACCGAAATTTATCGACTGAGCATCGACATCTATCGATTTCCAACTAAACCCCGTTACCAATTGTCCGAACTAACATCATATAAAAGTTTTATTGTCCTTTGTCTATTTCAATCGAAAATCGAATCGTAATTCTAAATTTAACTACTATACAAGCGATCCGCCATCTTCCTTCCGTAGCCGAATTCCTCTATGGTCTGGAACAGAGTCTGTTCTTTATTTGAATTCAAATATGTCCTTAACACTAAAAGCAGAAGCTTGGTACACTTTTGCACGTTCTAAACTACTTTTTTTAATAAAAAGAATTGATAACGCACTAATTGTTGCGTTTAGCAGCTCACCGCGGGGGTGTAGGATTAGTTTTGCCGGCTCCAGTGGCCGAGAAGCGCGTCTCTGGGTGGGGTAGAATTTCCACTGCGACTGCGCGGGGTTGTTACCTTGTGTGCGTGATTTGCGTCCACATTACCAACTTACCCTGACCTCCCCCTTCCCGTCTGATCGTGTATCGAATAAGAAGCAACAGGGGTATATTTCGTGGTAACGGAGTTCTGTGTTGACTGGTATCATTGTATGTATGAATAGAATCGATAATGTACACCGTTCTGTTAGGAAAAGTCAGACATTGAGGTGCCGACAAAGCTTTTGCGAAATCGCATATGGGCATTTGGGGTTCGATAGGGAAAGCTCGTGTGTATTGATAATAATCATAATCCTGATTGGCAGCTTGTTTTGATGACTCTCAGGATATATTTAGAAAAATATTGATTAGCGCCGTTGCTTTGCCCGGGGATTTTAGCGCAGTGAAACAAACTGATTTTTATGCGTCACTTATACTGGAGGTGTTCAATAAAAAGTGATGAGGAGTATGACGCAATTATCTTTTATTAAATGGTATTTTAATTTTCGACGTAGTCACCTTTCAGGTTTATACACTTTGTGTATCTTTTTTCTAAAGCTAAAATTCACTTTTTAAAAAAACCTTCTTCCTAATCCTTTGAAAAATCGTATACCGCGGCGACTACTGCGTCACCGTCTTCAAATTTATTGCCCCTGAGATGTTCCTTTAACCGCGGAAATAGGTAAAAATCATTAGGAGCTAGGTCCGATGAATATGGAGGATGTTCCATCAATTCGAAGCCGACTTCTTGAATGGCAGCCATCGTAACTCTGGACTTGTGCGCGGAGGCGTTATCTTGCTGAAACAAAACACCTTTAGTGAGTTTGCCACGTTGCTTACGTATTTCCTCGTGCAACTTTGTTATTTGTCCTGGGTACAAAGTCCCCGTAATAGTTTTTTGGAGTTGGAGATGACGGTTTCTTCCAAGTCATGGACTGTTTTTTCCTTTCTGGGTCATAATGGTGAAGCCAGGTTTCGTCTATAGTTATGAATCAAACCAAAAATCGGCCAAGATCTTGTTGTAACACACACAAACAGCTTTGTGAAATTCTCAGTCTTGTTTGTTTCTGCGCGTTAGAAAGCCTTCTGGGCACCCAGCGCGCTGAAACATTTGCTATAAAACAAACATTAACAAGACGATCCGCGAAGACAATATTTTCAACTTTTTTAATCATTTGTTCAGTCACTACCGATCTGGCGAGTCCCTTGCGGGGGTCGTCGTTAATGGAAGTTCGTCCTCGCTTCAACTCAGCACACCAACGCGCAATTGTAGAATATGGAGGAGCATGAACCCCTAATGCTGCTCTCAAGTCTTGATTTACCAGCTCCGCAGTAAAAGTTTTCAAGCAGAGATATCGTATTACCGCGCGAACTTCAATGTTATCCATTTTTAAGAACACGTTCCGACACGATGCAAACAAATGACTTCTATTTTCAAAAACAAAAGAGAATTGATTACTTTTTTTATTATTATTATGTTTAATGTCTGGGCTACGCCTGTCAGTATTTTTTTTCCAAGGAGGATGTATCGCATTATCACTATTTATTGAACAACCCTCGTATATATACCTTGTCAATTCGTCCGTCTCTCATTGTATATCACATTCATTTTCTCAGAAACTACTGGATCCATATGGATGAAATTGATTAGGAACTAGCTTTTTCCTCCGGCTTTGATCGCGTTAATGTTATTCCACGGGAACCATATATTTTTCTGAGATAAAAAGTAGCCTATGTGCTATTATAGACTATAATCTATTTCTGTGTCAAATTTCATCCAGACCCGTTTAACTGTTCTGGCGTGATTGAGCAACAAACATCCATCCAAACTGTCGAATTTATAATACAATGCGGACTTTATTGTCCGCATCTCAGTTATATGGATTCTCGATTGTCCAAATTGACGGTCATTTCATGATTAAGATTGCAATATTTGAAGAAAATATATAGATAGATATTGGTAGCTCTTTTTGTCGTTTTAAATAAACACGTGTGCGCAGACGATGTAAGTCACCTTTCCAGACTTAATAATATGTATAAAAGTACAAAAATAGCTTTGTTTCTGTTCAGCAGACAGGCAGACGGCACACCTGATGGAAAGCGGTTACCATCGTCTATACGCATTTGTAACACCAAAAGTGCTACAAATGCGCTGTTGCTCTCTTAAGGGAAACTGGAACCTGGCCACTGATGCCGGAATACAACTCAAGGTTGTTATGACGACATACTCTAGACCAGGGGTGGTAGCCATAAAGTCAGGTAAATACCCTCATAGTTGGCTGTGGGTTGTTTTGTCGCCTCTTACGACAGGCCGGCCGGCCGCAGGAAAATGTATTCTTTCTCCGTTCCTGCACGGATGAAAATAAAATTATATTTTCAATTATTATGCGGATTTTCGATAAGGTATCCGAATGTGACAACAAACAACAATCGCTCCGGTTAATCGACTCTCCACTCTATTAGTATAGGTAATTTTATTTACCATACATATATACAGGCAGGTATTTTATATCTAACTGTATATATGTATGTGGGATTGTGAATATTTCTGAACGTATTAGTGGTTTTGCATAGAGTAGTTGGGAGTATTTCCCAACGATGTGTACGATGTGTAAGCGAGAACGATAGAAGATGAACGGAAGAAAAGATTTGAAATGATAAACATTAGACGGCGATGAAAAGAAGGACAAGAGACGATCGAATGAGAGCGTGGGTTGAGAGTTGGTGCTGGAGGAACTACGATGGTATAATTTCATAAAAAAGAATCTATACAGTAAAAATGTGTTAATCGAAGAAGTAAGATCTAATAAGAAGTTTAAAGTTTTATGTGAGTGAGACAGTGTTACTAAATTCAACACCACGTGTATGTACGTTGTTATATATATATATATATATATATATATATATATATATATATATATATATATTATATCACGTAAAAATAACAGAATGGTAGTTAGTTATACATAATGTATGTAATAATAAGTATCTGTTTTTTTTTAAATCAGCGGATTCGAATCCTGTATAGGGTAATTGATTTTACAAAAATCGATTGGAACGCTTTAGTTTTCATCAAAACGGCCCCGAGACTCCTTTAAGTGTTTTGCGCTGTTTCGTATAGTTTAGGATTTGGCCTTAGAGGCACACTTGAAAATTTCACCTGTATATAGAAATTAAGTTAATTAATATAAACTTAATTTCTATTAATTTATATATTATTAATATTCTATTATATTACATGAATTTTGGAAATAAATATTTTCTTTCTTTAATCTAGTGCCAGACCACTGTCAATAGGGAACGTTTCCAAAATATCAACCCTTTACTATTTTATCGTAAGCGACATTTGGACATAAGTATATATTTTGTTGCAACTAACTATTTAAAACTATTATTTTGTTTTAAGACTTTCAGCTTAAATTAGATTAGACCCTAATGAATCAATAACTGATAATCGTAAAACAGTTTATAATGCCTTTTGCATCAAAAAATATACTTAGGTCCAAATGTCGCTTAAGACAAAATGACGGTAAAGGCTCGATATTAACCGCATTGCTTCGGTAGCAACATTAATGTGTCGATCGAAGTATAGAACACAATTACTTTTAAACACGTTTTATATAAAATAATGTAACTATTAAAAACTAAAAATAAACTAAGTTATAAATAGTACACGCTATTATAGATTGTGTAACAAATCGCTGCCAGATGGGAGCGTGCCCAGAAGGGCGGCTGCATTGCAGCGCTGTATGGCGATGCTATTTGTTGGGCGAAATATGAGTCAGCCTTCTGATCGCGGGTGGCATCAGAAGTTTCTTGCAAAGAAACTCTTTGCCGATGGACCCCACGGACCTAATATTTCAACTCCAAACGGCACAAATATGTAACCTCTTCCTCAAGTTCCATATTTGCGCCGTTTGAGAGCTTCAGCTTTTGAAGCAGTGTTGCGAGCCTCTAACTCAGTCATTGGAAGATGTGACGGCGCTAGAGTGTCTACACATGTCGCGTCCCAAACAAGCAGCCGTCCCATCTTCCAAGGAATAAGTGACATACCATTCAGCCTCTTGCCATCGTCGCGTACCATCCATTTATTTAATATATAAACGCGTTTTATATTTAAAAAAAAAATTGAGAGAATGTTTACTATTTAGGAAAAAATTAGACTTTTGTACTCCTTTGAGGCTTTCAACCGGTCCTGACATTGGCGTTTGATATTTGACCGAATTGGTCGACGATCATTTCATAGCAACCTCAATCAAATGTTTAAAGTGAAATTTCTTTAGAGTCGTTTGAAACTCGATAAAACGAAAAAGCGACACTAAATTCACATTCACATTTTCGTAATTTTGGTTATTTTGCTCGTTTTGGTAGTTCTTATAGTATAGTGCTAACAGCGGAGAAGGAAAACATTGTGATGCAACCTTGCACATCGAGATAACTGATGTGTCAAACCTGCCAAGCCGCCTGGACAAGCGTGGCGGTTGGGTATACTGTCCGTTCCCCTATAATGGGAGGCCCGAACCCAGCAGTAGACTGTTATTATGTACAGTAAAACCTCTTTAAGTCGAACTTCGAAAAGTCGAAAACCTCCCAAACTCGAAAAAAAATTTGTTCCCTTCCCTTCAACGCCAAAGCCTCTGTTGCTCGAAATTTGAACCCTCTATAAGTCGAAATAATTTGTGACTCCTTATAAGCAAATTGAGTACTTGTATAACACGTAAAAATAAATTGGACCTCTCGATTGCTATGTTCGAGATAAACCTGTATCTCGAACATAGCAATATTTGATTTTAAACCTTTCCAATAGATTATTTGAATAAATCTTAACCTCTATAAGTCGAATGTTTCCTTACAAAATTCGCTTAAGCTTGGTAATATTGCCAAATCTCAAAAAACGCCCTAGCCATAACAAATTGTTTCATGTGCCCTGTAGCAGAACTAATTATGGCTCAAATGAAGTACTTGCTCGTCTTACTGCCACTTATAACAAAAAAAATTATGAAGTAGATATTTTCTATCACTCAAAATTAATTTATAAATCAAAGATATTAGAAAAATTAGGATGACATTTTAACTGTTTATTAGGCACCATAAATATTCACGCCTTTGAAACGCCTCTATAGTTTTTATGTATGTATAATATGTATTTGTGAATATTATAAATATATATAATATGAATATCTGTATATTATTATTTTTAGGTACTTACATATTATATAAAATATATACTTCAGCAGGCATTATTTTATTAAATACATTGCATTTATATCAGAGCTTATCATGAACTTTTTATAGCGGCCTTGTTTTTGTACAAAAACATTGTAAAGCGTAAAGTATCCAGTAATTGGCTAAAATCATATTAAACAGAGTATATTGTCTAAGTTATAAATATTGTAAGTTGTTGGATATGTAATAAATAAATTAAGTCGAAATCCTCCATAAATCGAAAACTCTATTATTAGAATTTTTTACCGTCTCCCTTCAAGTTCGACTTAAAGAGGTTCTACTGTATATATATAGTATAGTAGTTTTCGTAGCCTGCTCACTCTTGTCTACAAAGTGTTGTAGATATAATTATGTTCGCCTGTATATTCTATGAAGTTTCACTTCTACAGCGTGTGAACTGCACACACACAATTTTTTTATATTGCGAAGTTTGTAAACAAACAGACGGCCCGTCTGATAAACAATGGTTACCACCGCCTGAAGACGTTAGCAATACTCGGAACGAAGCCCGTTCTCAGCCTTTAGGATAGGATAGAGGGCATGGGATAGTAAGGAGGGAGAATAAATATGCAATAGATGTTAGATATTATAATCCACGAATATTTGGCTGTTATTCGGTATTTGGCGAATTCGGCCTCTTTTTTAACTATTCGTTATTCGGCTATTAAATAACTGAATACTAACTACCAAATCGTAAAAAACCCAAATATTACTAAAAATTGTATATATTTCCATCTAAAATTGATAGGTAAACTACGTTTTCATAGTGCTAAATGAGATTTTAATTTAAAAAAAATAATATTACGTTTTGGCCAGTTTTTAAAATATAATCAAATAAAATATCATATAAAATCGCGCTTCAACCCTTAAAATATAGTTTTATTTATCTGTACCTATATTATAATATATATACTATACTATATATACTAACCTGCTACACGCGAATTGCACATGTCTTACGCAGAACATTTGGTAGCCGAATATTCGGCGCTTCGACCGAAGGGCGTAGCCGAATATTCGGTATTCGGCCAAACCACTATTCGTGGCACCTCTAATGTATACCACCTTGGACATATATGTATAATATGTTTTAATCCTGGGGTTCTCTGGTAGATGGCTTTTTAGCGATAAGACCGCCCATTACGCACATTTAGAATAATTTTAGGCTATAAGATTTCTGTAATGATATTATAAATATTTATCTATCTATATTTTATTTATAGTGACGATGCATATACAACACTAGCTTTCCAGCAAACTTCGCGCGTCGTTTTCGTTTCAATGAATCACGAACACAGAGGCATTGTCTACCAAATGAACACCGGAGTCAGCTAGGCATGATTAAACAATTCAAGGTTAATTACTTTTCGTCTCAAGGTAATGAAGAGGAATTTAATTTGTTACAAGAGGATAAACAAGACACCTCGATAATAAAAGGGATGTTTGGAAATAATTTTATATTCCTCCCTAATAATAACTAATATTTTTTTATATAAAATTAAACTAGTACTAAATAATAAAATAGTAAATTTTCGTGTGTTTTACTTTTATATCTTAAGGTGCTTCCTCATCGCGAGCATTTGGCTGTAATGTAACGTTACAGATCCGAGCATAACATCAGTGATGGAGAAGAACCGAGCATTACAATGCGCAACCTGTAATGTGACATTCTATAGTCTTTTGATACAACTTGTAACACAACCACCGCGTCGTATCGTTGTGGAATCGACTAAATGCCCAAAATTGAATCATAAATATGACATTACAGTCGAATTCTCGTTTTGAAGGTGCACCTTTACAGACTTACAAGGTACAGTTAGGTTTAAAGAACTTTATGTCCCACTAGCTGATGCCCGCCACTTCATCCGAGTGGTGCGGTTTTTTAACTATCCCACGGGAACTCTTTAATTTTTCTAAAATTTCATTTAAATCGGTCCAGTCGTTTCGGAGATTAGCCGCTACAAACAGATAAATAAAAACATTGAAAAAAAACTATATTAGTTCTATTTCACTTCTTACATCCCCTGGCTCGGATTTTAGTATTTTTTTTCATTGTACAGAAATTCGACCTCTACAGTTTTATTATATGTATAGATAGATAAGAACATGTAGTTCACTTACAATGAGATTAAAAATAATTAATTAAATTAACTAATACAATATAAATCTTAACACTAATGTGGTGCTTATGCAGTCTTCGATGTTTGTTGCGGTTTATTATTTTATATTTATACTAATAAAATATTTTTTAGTTTAATTTTAAAAAGTTTGTATTTTCACATTTTTGTAAGTCGTTTGGCAATTTATTAAATAACTGCACACCTTCAAACATAATGTTTTTTTCCCGTAATGTGGTACTGGTAGACTTAATTGAAATTGCTTTTTCTTCCGGATATTATATTTATATATTTTATTAGTATGCAGGTATTATATGTGTATATTTGAGAAATATTTAATAGGTTACTTTTAGAGTATAAATGTTTAGTTGGAGTAAAATAATCTAAATGGTATAACGTTTTGACAATTTTATTTTGTGTAATTTGTAATAGGCTTAAGTTTGTTTTAGCGGCTGATCCCCGTATTTCTATTAAATATTAAAGATGAGACTTTACAAGGGAATTATGAGCCGTACTTTGTGAGATATATAATTAGAAATTTTTCGTAGTGCTCCCAAGATTGAGATGAGTTTACTTCTTACATGGTCAATATGTGGTCTCCATGTTAGTTTGTCATCCAACCAAAGGCCAAGATACTTTTCTTTGTTACTAAGATTTATTTTGTTGTTGTTTATTATTAGTGGATTATGATTAGGGATCTTTTTTTCGCGGCAAAAATCATATGTTTTATTAGATGTTTTATTTGTGTTGATTGTTAATAGATTATATAAGAACCATTCATTAAGCTTGTCCAAATCTTTTTGTGCTTCAGCAATAATGTTATGTATTGAGTGACCAAAATAGAAAAGTGAAATACCCTGTCAGTCCGACATTGACAATATTATTAATGTATATTAAAAAAAGAAGACTTCCAAATATAGATCCCTGGGGAATTCCAAAATTATTTTTTCGGTGACTACTTTTAAACTCGTTAACTATTTGAAATCTGTTGTGTAAATACTTTTTGAATATATTTAGTGCTATAGCCTGAACACCTATATTATGTAGCTTTTCAATTAGTAGTGAGTGGCTGACAGTATCAAAGGCTTTTTTTAAATCAATAAAAATGCCTAGATATATTTGTTTTTTATCAATATTTGTTTTTATTTTTGTTATTAAGTCTATGGCGGCTGACAGGGTGTTTGACTTTACACGAAACCCGTACTGTTACTCAATTAAAAATTCTTTACTTCACAAATATTCATGCAATCGGTTATATCAGATTCTTTCATATCTTTTTGACATTACTGGAAGTACTATAACCGGTCTATAATCACCAGGATCGGTTTTTGTCCCAGACTTGTAAATTGGGCTCACTTTTGTTAGTTTTAAAACGTCCGGAAAGATGCAATCTGTTAAACATTGACAGTTAGTCAAACTCTCTAGTATATGACTTTTTATATATTATATCGCCTTGATGGTAATACCGTCTATCCTGCTACTAGTATTGTTGTCTAAGCCGTCTATGATTTTCCCAACCTCTTCCGTGCCACATAACTTTAGATCAGATAAAGTTATATTGTGAGTATAGTCTTGTTTGTACATTAAGGTATTGATGGTATTAGAGTGATATTTGCTTGAGATGTTATTTGCTAATTGTTCCCCAATTAATGAGAAGAGATTATTAAACACCTCACAAACGCTTGTGCCATCTGTGATGTATTTTGCATTTAAAAAGAGCTTAGTGGATTGTAGCTTTTACTCTTATTTCTTGCTAGATTATTAATTAGATCCCACATCTATTCATTTCTTATATCTAAATCAGTTAGGTACTAGGTATGACTATAAAATCCAAGACCCGAACGAACAACATCGCGAGCAGTTATTTAATTAAGTTTACAGATCTTAATAATGATATTGGTCAAGGACAGAAGGATTATAAGTTCATACAAAGAAACAATTATTTGAAATCACTAAAACAGATGACTAGGTTTAATTATAACAAAGTTCCGTATACCGAATTAAAATTAGAACTCCGCTAGGAGTAATTATGGTTATAGGGGAAGGGTTCCCTACGATTAATTGTATTGTCAGAGCAATATTGTTGTCACACGCTTTCGCACAGCGCGATAGTAAATAGATATACTATGGCCGGTTTAGACGTTAGTTAGTTTATGAATAACACTTTTTTAAACGAGCCTCTAAACCTCATATAACTATTATGAATAATGGGGACAAAGCTTATGTAATTTTTCAATAAAAATAGGTTTGCGTTTGACGTACGATCTTCCATAATATTTAACGAAGAGGCGGTCAAAGATGGAGCATGCTTACCTTAATAATAAGTATTCACATAAGATTTAAATATACGCGGATTTTATTTTTGGGAAACACGGACTCTGGTAGTGTATTTTCTGTAAAATGTTGGCATGGTACTTAAAATTTTGTTTATATCTACTTATTTAGTATATTGCTATAGACTATGGGGTAACAAGTAACTTGTTAGTATAATTGGTTTGAATAAAGGTGCTCCCACACCACGGGCTTGATTCGATTTTGAGCGTTACGTTACAATACTGCCTCCCTGACTGACGAGCATTCGCAAGTAACGAAATATTTGTGAATCGATTTTGTACATTTAGTCGATTCTATAAAGTCAGACGAAGCGGTTGTTTTGTTACAAGTTGTATCAAAATATTATAGATTGTAATATTACAGGTTGCGCGCTGTATTGCTTGACTCTCCTCCCTCACCGATGTAATAGCTCGAATCTGTATGAATACAGGTTACACTGTGATGCTCGGTTCTCCTCCTTTACTGATGTAATAATGCTCGGAGCTGTAACGTTACATTACAGTAATATACTAATAATATATGCACGAATAAAAACGAAAGTGCCAATAAATTCATGGCGCTTTCGACTTTTTGGTCTCTAGTTAATTTATTGAGATACTAGTAATAATATTGTTACGAGTTGCAGGACTCGAATTAAAATGACGTTTGAATTATTATAGAGTTTATTAGAACTATACAAACACGTATAACACAGGTACAAATATAACCGAACGTAATAAGCCCAAACGTAAGACACGAGATGGTAATTCCATAAAACGCGCAAAGCCCGTCACTAAATAGATTACCGAATGTCGTACATACGTCATGCTTCGCTCGTGGTTATAGTGAGACTGCTTCACCCTTCCGTTAGGGCATTGCCTTATACTGTACAAATACAATATATCTGCTCAACTGCGTGGACTGAATTTTCTAAGAATCACACCTGACTAATGACTAACATAAAGATTACAATACACAATGTGATGTTTTTCCAATCACAAATTTTAAACACAAAGTAAACAAAAGAAGACAGTCATAAAAGAGCTTCAATGTTGTTAGCTCAAACGCCGGCGGGTAATAAATATGCTTTGTTTACAAATATGCAGGTGGCCCAAATTGTAACAATATGTTTGAACAGAACATATAAACGCCAATGAATGCATGGCGCTTTCGACCTTTTGGTTGCTAGTCGCCAGTACCTTAAAGGTATGCTATGGGGAATCGAGTTGTGTGAAGTCCTCGCCACTGACACCTACCATTATAATTATATAGGTACGTGCCAAGTCCATTAAGCTATTCTCCAAAAGGGGCTGCTTTAGGCTCTCTAATCTATTTTGATGAATTTGAAACTTTAAGCTTGGCTATCCAATTTAATATATCAATAGAGAAATGTCCGCTAGTGGGGTTTCTACCATTGACAAGGAACCCTAATTCGTTATAAACAAATTAATGGTCATATAATGGAAGCGTAATGAGGCTGCTTTCAAAAACAGATGCTTTTGTTTATATTATAACCTACGTTCGAGACAAGACTGGAATTTAATCGTAAATCTCCAAATAATTGGCCTATAATATAAAAAAGTGGCCAAGTACAAGTCGGACCGTATTTGAAAAGTTCCGTACGAGTGATGAATGTTCACTGTTTTTGTCATATGGCTGTGGAACGCTAAAATATATCGTCAATCTTGATAATATTTCATATTGTATTTTCGTAAATATACTCTGATTTTTAATTACTTGGCCAAAATGACAGCTGGGTTCGACCTTTTTTGATTCATATGGTGTTGTGTGAGTTGAATCAACAACTCATAGTGGTGAGTTGCTTTAAGCTTGAAACATGAAAACGAGCGATCACAGCTATCATTTTAGTCCAAGTAATTAAAAATCAGAGGATAGTACACATAATTTAAAAAAATAAAAATACATTTTAACGCTTTAAGCACGGCATTTTATTTTTATTTATTACGACCTTTCGGCCACTTTATAGTAGCCATGATCACGTAAGACAAAGACGTCAAGTGTCAATGGGTAATGTTAAAGTGATTGTTTAGTCTAACCCCAACTTATTCATTTTGATTATTTCATTTTAATTTTTGTTTATGGTTCTTATTTACTCTATGGAAGCCTAATCTAATTATCATCGCTTCGCAACATGTTGTGGCTTGAAGAGAAGAAGAGCCATCCCAGTTAGCTGTGTTACATACATAAAAACTTTTAAAATTCATTACAATAACACAGATTAATCCATATAGTCTACACAACTGATTTGAAGTAATATAATGAATGACATGTTGTTATGACAACTTAGGTATTTGTTAGTGAGTTGAAAAATCGCGATTGCAGCTTCATCTATTTCGCTAATTCGTTTATTTTAAGGAAACCACGTCCTTTATCGGGATAAAAAGTATCCTAAGTTACGCCCCAGAATATAAGCTAGTTCTATGTCGAGTTTCATTTAAATCTGCTCAGTAGTAGTAGTACGTGATGCTCTAATAGAAATACAGACAGACAGACAAAAATTCTAAAAATTACATTTATTTAGTCATTAATCTCCTGATCCGAATTATTCCCCCTGACACTTTTCACATTTTTAATTAAACTCGTTGTAACAAACTCGAACCATTTGCAGATTTATTATTAGGCTAGTAGTTGAAGAGAATAATAACTGTGCCATAATATTACGTACCAGAGAGACGGACACACGAAAGAAATATCATGAAGTTTTTATGATGGTTTCTTCTTATTTTACAAAACCGCTACGGAACCCTATAAACCTAAACTTCCTGAACGTGTACTTTCAGAATTTTTATATATTGTTATTGTAAACTATTTTGAATGGCAAGGTCAGTGTTCTCGGCCTGTACCATGACCTTTTACTGCGATTTGTTTTAACGAGAGAGAAGTAACGAAGGCCCTTCGAAGGAGCTAGTATGACGATACTCCCTACTACAAAGGTGCACCACAGCCAGCAGAGGTGCGAAAAAGGTAGGCTACAATATTTTATAACTAAATACTATTTAGATGTTTAGTAAATAGATAATAATTATATTAATGAATGAATATGCTTTATTGTACTTTAAAAGATAACAAAGTTAACAGAAATAGAATTTTACAATACAATAGGCGGTCTTATCGCTATTAGCGATTTCTTCCAGACAACCTTTGGATGGACAAAAAATTTGATAAGAACAGAGGTATGTTGCATTATTCTCACTATCGAATCTTATAAATATATACATAAAGGGTATAATATACATACTAAAAACATTAATAAAAATTATACTAATACGATATATGTAAATAAAATATTATAAAATACACTTAAATAAATATAAAACTAGAAAAAGATGACAATAACTGCTGCTGCATCCTTAAATTGAGCTATTTGAGCTATAATAATCCTTCACAAGTCTATTAAAAATAGGCAGTGATTTGGCTAGCTTGATATTAACAAGCAGCACGTTCCAAAGACGAACTGCTTGGACTATGAGGGATTTGCCATAAAAACTAGTTGTATGCGGAGGAGTTTTAAGTAACAAATTATATTACTCTTTCTGTGTTTAAAATAAAACGTAGGTGCTTAAACTACAATTTATATGTTACTAATGTAAATATATAATTTTAAGAAGTTAAAAGATTTTTCAATGACCTGAATAAGCCTGCGGGAAGGTTTGTGATGATGCGTGAGTTACGACACCCCATTAATCGAATCCGTAGAGCCTCCGAATGAAAGCCCCTGCTTCCATGTTTGCTTTAACTGGCTGACACGAAGTGGAAGACGCAAAAGGGTTCGAAGACACAATCCGATCCGACAAATCCGACCAATAGTCCAGGTGAAACTGCAACATACCCCTCCAAACTGTTGAAATAAACCTCTTCATATCAACAAGAACCTTCTTGTAGGGCGTCTTCTATATTTAAATTGATTTTAGAATATAATACGTCTTTGCATCTATTGTTGATTAGGTTTCCAAGTGAACTGGAATTCGCTACGCGTATATGAATGTAAGAATAAAAAAAATCTGCTAGTATTCATAATATGTGCTGTATTATTTCCCGGTCCATAACCAACACAAACCTCTCAATCAGTCGTGCAAGCAGTCGCGTTATTCTTCGATAATTTATGGCATTTTAAGACACCAATACACATAGTAGTTGCGACGGGCAGAGTCCTTCCTATGATAGCTAGATCAGTAACATAATAGCCCAGTCTCTTTTATTCTCATTTCGTACAATAGTCCTACACTAATCGTACACATCTGCATCTGAACTGGAATGGCTGTATTAATTTAATAATTTCTTGATGTATAATTGAAAAATATGTGAAGTCACACTAGGGAAAGAGGAGTCTCACGAATGTAACCAGCTGTGACAAGTACGGGGGGGGGGGGGGGTTACATATCATGAAATTTATGTAGATGTCCTGTAATGCAATAAAAATGCAGTTTGGCTAATGATATATCTGTTGTTAAATATTAGGACAAACATTACCGTAATACCGTTAAAAAGTACAATAATTTGTTTTTGTTAATCTGTTTATATTGTTACGAGTTTGCGGGACTCGAATTAAAATGCGGTTAGAATTATTATAGAGTTTATTAGAACTATACAAACACGTATAACACAGGTAAAAATATAACCGAACGCAACAAATCCAAAGGTAATGCAGAAGGTCGTAATTCAATAAAACGCGCAAAGTCCGTCAATATTAGATTCCCGAATGTACACACGTCACACCTAGATCGTAGTTGTAGCTCGACTGACCCCCTCTCTCAATCAGGCCATCGTTTTATACTTCACAAATGCAAATGTGTCCGTCCGGCAACGTTGACATAATTTCCTAGAATTAGCTTATACTTATAATCCGCAAGACGTGGCTAATGATGCTCCTGAGCGGCCGTAAACGAGTACAATAGGACAATAAGCTGTTCTCCACAATAACTAGAAACGTATGCCAATAAATGAGTGAACAAAAGGGATTACAATTAATTCAAATGCCGACAGGTAATAAAATGTGCTTTTACAGATCTGTACGTGGAATTTGTCTTTGTCGGAGCCTAAGTTGTAACAATATTATCTAAATATATATAATTGAAATCCACGTATATAGTGACTCATCACGATATCTCAGGAACTATAATACCTATAGACTTGAAATTTAGCATGGACCTTCCTTTCGCCAATTAGAGGTCAGCTAAGAACGGATTTTATGGCACGATAAACGGGCGGGTATCAGCAAGTATGTCATACAGTTAAATCGTAAAATATCTTTAGTGTACACAACCCTACCTTTTGCTTCTCGCCTTCTCGTTAGACTCATCGTTTGGTGAAAGAAAACTCTTTTAGGGTTAAGCTCGCCTTTGTGCATACATAACCACTATTCTATAATTTTGTATACAATAAAGAATAAACAGTATATACTAATTGAAAACTGCATTTCCACACAAAGGGAAAGCAAAACCGTCATTAACATTTCACTGTGTACAACCCGATCACAATTCAACATAATATAATCATCAACGCGTTATAATTTTAGACAGTACACAACTCGGTTTCATGGCAGACGTACGACGGCCGATTCTAAAATGTTTACATTACATCCAATGTTTCGTTTCAGACCGTGGTTATTTTTATTAAGAACACAGGCCTCCTCTCTTGACTTGTAGTTTCTTCTTAGTGCGCGTACACTGCGGTTAAGTTTTACAGTGGCTTGGAAAGTTTAACTGAATCCAAACTAAAACGTGCTGTGTGGTGTAGTGTTGTTGGTTGGCGACTAGAAAGTCGTAACTACGATTCAGGTATGTCTAGTTACTAGTTAAGACTACAATCGTAAAAGGTTTTTTTTAAAGAAGATCTTTGCAGGAACGGAGAAAGAATACAATTTCCTGCGTTGTAAGAAGCGACAAAACAACCTACAGCCAGGTGGTAGAGTATTGCACGCCTGGATGGCTATCACTTCTGATCTAGAGTATGCTGCCGTAACAAACTTGAGTTATATTATGTTAGTGGCCAGATTCCAGTCTCCCTTTAGAGAGCGACAGCACATTAGTAGCAACTTTGGTGATACAAATTTCCACAGGCGATTGTAACCACTTTCTATTAGGTGGACCGCCTGTCTGCTGAACATATGCAATAAACTAAAAAAAAGAAATAAAAGTTTTTAGACAGTGAGAAAGATAGAAAATGACTAACATGAAAAACGAGATAAAAAGAACAAAGATATTTTAATTAGTATTAACATAAAATATACAGAAAAAAACAATGAAATAACATTGTTTTGTTAACAAAGAGGTGAGAGTACCTATTTTACCGCACTTTTCATAGTGTAATGCGTAACTTTTAACTTTCGAACAATGTATACAGGCTTCGTAAAAGCATTTTTTGAGCAAATGTGTTTAAAAATATATTTAATCATTTAAAATTATACTTGCAGAGTCCCTCCTGCTTCCCATATTTGATTATGCTGACGCCTGGTATCTAGACATAACCTCAGAACAGCTAAATAAACTTAAGCGACTTCAGAATTTTTGTATTAGGTTCATATTTGGTTTGTGAAAATATGACCATGTTTCTGAATTTCGTATGAAGCTCAAGTGGCTACCTATTCGTTTTCGCCGGAATACTCGCATTCTAACTCTCCTTTATAACATATTATTTAATCCTAATAGTCCTCCTTACCTTAAGGAACGTTTTGAATTCCTTCGCCTCTCCACTTCTCACAATTTGCGCTCACATACATATCGTAGACTCCTCACACCTGCACACACTTCATCCTTTTATGATAACTCTTTTACAGTGCGGGCTGTCAAACTCTGGAATGCGTTGCCTCTTATTGTCAGAGAGGCCAAAACTTACCTACATTTCAGAACTCCCTTAGAAAATACTATATATCTTTAAATAAATATGTCTAATATATTAAACATTTACCAATTTATCTATTGTAATATATGTTGATATAAAATGCTTGTCATATATTATGTTAACAAATATATTTATTTACATTATTTTGTATATACGTATATATTGGTATTTTATAAATGTTTCTGGATTTATGTATGTATTAAATTTATAAATTAGTGTTAGTATGTATATTTAAATCATGCAGTCCTATCTTTTTTATGCTCCACCTAGGTCACCAGATTAGTTAAGAATTTCTTTTAAGCTCGGTTGCCTGGAAGAGATCGCTTTTAGCGATAAGGCCGCCTGTTGTTTTGCCAAGAAGTATTGTAATTATCCATTTTGTTTTGGTATTTGTTTATTTTGGTGAGCAATAAAGTGTTGTCTATCTATCTATCTAAGATTTTTTAATTTACTGCTAAATTAACAGGGTCTCAATCACTGACCGGGGGTGCCAACAATGGCACAGTTTACCCTAATCGGTATATTTTGACATAACAGTGTTCAACAATAAATATTAAAGAACAATAATCTCTAAAGATGATTCAACTGAATTGAAATATGGGTTAGCCATATCCGTTTGAAATATAAAATCAAAGGGAACAAATTTAATCGTACACCGTTAAATTTTATGAGGTGTTCAAAAGACTATAAATACTCGCACGTCTAATAACTATAGATTTATGATTGCAACCTTACGATCATAATTAACATCAATTAAATTGGTCACCATACAGGACCGTCTTTACCCGAAGATCCAAGGAGTGCGTGGCACCTAGGGGACGCAAGTCGATAGATTGCGATAAACATGTGTGTTATTTATCTATATTACCCAATATAAAATCTAATGTCCCAAATTCAAAGGGCTCGTGTTCGAATCCTGGCCGGACCACATGTACCACTTAGATAGTTTTCTGACCTAATGTGCATATTGTTACAATTACCACGTGCTAACAACCTGCAAATCAAGATAACCGATATTTCCAACCTGCCACCTTTGACAAGTGTGGGGGTATACTGTCTGTTCCCCTAAAGTGGGAAGCCGAGCCCAGCAGTGGGAAGTTTATGGGCTCTTTTTACATCATAGATAACACTACTGCTACTACTAAATTTACTTGTTTAATAAATAAAAAAAAATTAAAATTTACAATTACAATATTAGCAATCTCTTCCAGGCAACCTAACTTAAAGAATATTTTAAACTCATCTGGCGATGCAGGTGGTACAGAGTATTAGATAGGACGTAACTTAAATAAGCACATTTAAACTATTTTATAAACTAAATACAGACACAAACATATTAATAACATATATATTTTTATTAGTTATTATAAGAATTAGGCATAATTGTTTAAGGAAAACTAGTGTTTTCTAGTAAGTTCTTAAATGTAGTCAATGTTTATATATATTGTTATAAGTTTCCATTTTTCTAATTTGACTACAGAATCCCAAAATCACATGGCAATAAACGACCTAATTAAAAAAGAGTTTTTCTATAAATTATGTTGCCATACAAATACGCTGCTTTATTCTAATCGATATTATTAGAGCACTGAAGCTAATAATAGGACGGTTGATAGGATGTTCACCTCTTACCAGGTATCAAAAGGAATTCAAGTGGAACGATGTTATGGAAATTAATAGATTTATTTATATACGCGTTTTGTGCCCCTGTGAACGTTACAACGCCATTTGAAGCTTTAATTTTTACAGAAAGTTACATCATCTTTAGACGATTTTGTTTAATTACAATAACTTTAAGGGCCGTTTGCATAACGATGGCCTTTAAATAAAAATTAGTTAATTAATTAAACTGCCTAAATACATTTTATACAAAACATATTGATAGTTCTTTAAACATATTTAGTGGAAAATTTTGCGTTGTGCAAGACGCTAATTGTATTTAAGGGTGTTAAATGCGTTTTGTGTTTCTTAAATAAATTTAAGCAACCTTGTGCAAGCGGCCCTTAATGTCGAAAACATAATTATTTTAAATTTAAACTAAAGATATTTTATTGGAGAGTTATAAAGCATTTAGCCCCAAAAAGCGATTATGAGTAACGCTTTTTGATAATCTACTTATAACGAGCCCACAAACCTTCTATTATGAAAATGACGGAAAAAGTTTAAAATAAGATTTCTATTCCAGATTTTTTAACGTGTTATTGAAATTTTAAAATTTTGCTACTGAAAAACATAATCATGCATTTTTAAATTATAATGACAAAAGCCACATTTGTGTTTACTAAAAACATTCAAATAAGATAAAATTAGTGTCGTATACACATCTATAATAATAAAATTGTAATTTGGCATAGAATAAAAATTAAGTTGAATAATATATATTTTTTTTTTATTGCATGAGTTCAGCAGACAGGCAGACGGCCCACTTGATGGAAAGCGGTTACCATCGCCTATGGACATTTGCAACACCAAAGGTGCTAAAAATGCGCTGCTGCTCTTTTAAGAGAGACTGGAACCTGGTCACTAATGCCGGAACACAACTCAAGGTTGTTATGGCGGCATACTGTAGACCAGGGGTGGTAACCATCCAGTCCGGCAAATACCCTACCACCTGGCTTTGGGTTGTTTTGTCGCCTCTTACGACAGGCCGCCCGGCCGCAGGAAATTGTATTCTTTCTCCGTTTCTGCACGGATGAAATTTATTTGAATCAAATTGTGTTTTCTATCTATAATTTAAAGAAAGAAAGAAAACACGTTTATTTGCCAAATGCGACACAGTCAAAATAGAAAATAGACCAAACAAAATATTTTTATAGTTATATGTTGCATATTCGGTAAATGAGATTGGCAGTCAGTATATTGCTGTGTTGGAAGATATTCCGACACAGCACTGATTTTCAGTGGCCACCCCTGAGTTTACACATATTACCTAGAGACCCGTAAAAAAATATTTTTTTTTAATTTAGTCACAGCCATAGGTACTGGAAAGATATTTCAATATAAAATAAATAAATAAATAAAAATATTCATATTAATAAGCATGGAAAATAGCTAATAAAGTACGAACAGTGTTTTCATATACAATGGTATATCTATAATTTTATATGCAATTAATTAGTTAATAAAAGTTATGTGTTTACACACATACACAGAATATCTGAATACAGCTAAATATATAAAATATTATTATGAAATGTATATGGCAATGATAATACTGTAAATAAACAGCTTAGGGAACTTTAGATAATTATATATATAATAAATAATTTCAAAGTAAATACCAAAAATTGTACGATACCTAATCATAAATTAACATTTTCAGAATTTTCGTTGGTAGTCTGTTTGAAACCTTGTCTAGAATAGGCTACAAAACGGTTCAACGGATTTCAATGAAAGTTTTAAGGATTAAAATAGGTGTTCTATAATATATTCTTATATATTGAATTTCAGTGTAGGTACATATATACAACTACAATTATAACTAAGTATATGGATCATTTTATGAGTTACAAACATTAATTTTCAACCAATAAACTGGTATTTTCAAAGTTTACATTTATAAAAAATGCCATTTAACACACAATTTGTGTTTACTAATCTTATCGAAGCTAAGCAAGTTATGGGTAGTATACAACGGACCACTCTAGTGCAATCCCAAAAACCCAGACCATACTAAATAAAGGAATTCCTTTACGAATTTACCATGCCAGTAATCGAACCAGGGGCTCCTGCGTCCTAGTAAGCTCGGCCTTACCCACTTATCCACTGACGCCATCGTGCCCACCATGTTATTCTTTCCTTAATCAATATTTCAAGCGATACTTCTTGATATCTCTACGTATATGATATAACGTGACATTACGCAAGCAAAGTCTATCTGCATTCTTTGGCACGAGCAAACGGCCTGAAATACTTATGAATAGTATCGCTCAGGAGAGGGTAGTTAACAATGAAATCATTTTTTTTAATTGCCAAAAGCTGGGGAAGCAGGCAGACGACCCACCTGATGGAAAGTAATCACCGCCTATGAACATTTGCAACACCTGGGGCCTTGTCAACGTGTTGCCTGCCTCGAAGAAATTTGAAGCAATTTTTATCATCTTAAGCCGTGATATTAGACGGTTCATTTCTGTCTTACAATTTGGATAAATCAACCAAAGTAATATATATATAAACATATACAGTAGAAGCTCGATAAGTCAAAAACCTCTCAAACTCGAAAAAAATTGTGTGCCCTTCCCTTCAACCCCAAAACATCCGTTGCTCGAAATCTGAACCCTGTACAAATTGAAGTAATTAGTGATTATAAGCAAATTCAGTACTTATTTTCCTTGTATACCTCGAAAAATAAATTAGACCTCTGTATCTCGAACATAGCAATATTTGATTTTACAACATTGACAACTCGATTATTTGAATGTTTCCTTACAAAATTCGCTAAAGTCGAAAATTCTGTAATTTGATTTTTTTGGCGTCTCCCTTCAAGTTCGACTTAAATAGGTTCTACTGTACTTGAATCATTAAACGTCACTGAACGCCATCGTGTCCATTCAGTTATATTCCTTTCAAATTGGATCAATTTGGTTGACCAGTCTATAATCAGCATTACATAACGCTGCAGGTTGCAGCTTAAATTTTGTACGAGTGTCGCAATTTATGACATCATAACTTTAATATTCCAAAGTTTTTATTCAAACTAAGTTCCACGGGAGAACATTGTCTGAAAAAGCGTATTAATTTTTATTTAAACTGTCATTAAATTTATTTTATCACTAGAGTCAAACCCCAGGAAGTAGCTGTTTGAATTACATAACAACTTAATTAGGTTTTTTCATATACCTATACCTAACAATTTAAACCTTCAGTGAAAAATTATCTAACTTATGGTGAAACGTGCTTAAAAATCCGTTGCGCGGCTTAGGAGTTAGCGGATACACATACAGACAGACAAACGCAGAAAGCGACTTTATTTTGTACTATGTAAATATGATATTTTCAAAATAATATGATAAGATGGTATTGTTACGAGTTGCAGGACTCGAATTAAAATGCCCTTGGAATTATTATAGAGTTTATTAGAACTATACAAACACGTATAACACAGGTCCAAATATCACCACGACGACGATTGACGATTGAAGTGGACGATGGAACACGACAAATCCAAACGTAATGCAGAAGGTCGTAATTCAATAAACGCGCAAAGTCCATCACTAATAGATTCCCGAATGTACACACGTCTCGCCTTGATCGTGGTTCTCGCTCGACTGCCCCCTCTCCCCATCAGGCCGTCGTTTTATATCTCACAAAAACAAATGTGCCCGTATCGTAGTCGACGTAATCCGCAACACCTGACTAGTAATTCCATAAATGAGTACAATAAAACAATGGGCTGTTCTCTAGTAACGTATGCCAATAAATAAGTAAACAAAAGAAGACGATAATAAAAGATTAGTTCAAATGCCGACAGGTAATAAAATGTGTTTTTACAGATATGCAGGTGGCATTTGTTTTTTTTTGTCGGAACCTAAGTTGTAACAGTATTTTAAAGCTTGTTTTTAATATTTAAATAATGATAGAATATGTTGTGATAGGTGTAATTTATCCAATTATGCTAATATGAATCCCAGCAGAAACAACGCAGCGATCAAGTAGGTTTTTAGACAAATGTGCATATTTTTACACCTGGTGTCAAAATCATAAATACTTGCCACCTAGCTATATATACACAAATTGAGCAGAGCCATTGGAAGACAGTCCTATTCTTATTTAATTCGTTTAATATCCCGATGCAAAATACATCTCGGTGGCTCCAGATCAGCCATGTAGCAATACGACAACTGTCAAGGGCGTCGCAAATAGCTCCGATTCTACACGCACAGACGCACGAAGACTCTGTTATGTCAATGTCCTAATATTTCGCGAGTTAAATCGTCTGACTGTATCGATTTAAGTCTATTTGCGAAACTTGGGTAATTAATTAAGTTATCATCATATATAGTGCGAGGCTCACAAAACCATTCATAGCTTAGAAGAGAATAAGGTTTCTCAAGAAACAAATGGGACCCGAAGCCTTTTCACAGGATTATTATACGATAGTCTTGATGAGGATGCAAGGATCTCTTCGGTGATGGATCTAGAATCTATTAAATAGTCATAAAAAGATTGAACAATATCTGAAATAAAATAAAATCATTAACAAAACTAGGAGACTCTTAAAAGTCCAAGTGTCAACTAAATGTATTCCTTAAAATCTATATTCCTTGAGAAAAACTAAGTATGATACGGTAAAAGTGAGCTAAATTCACATTTATTTAACAATCTTTGTACCTATGATACAGAAACAAAAACTTTACAAACTGAAATACTGAATCTTCAGTATCAGTTAAATTCAATTAATTTGACGCAATATGAAGTGTGTAAATAGTTAAATAAGACTAATAATTCTGTAACTTTAACACTTCAGATAATATTAGTAATTGTATATTAGACAAATCTGTCATGATGGACAATTTGATCAAATTAGTGATAAAGAGTATTTCTATTAATTTGACTGTTTATAGGATGCTCATACAAATGTTTATTCACACTGTAGCCTCATTACAGACTGTTTTTTGAGACAATAGGTAACCTATCTCCCTTCTCTGACATAAATCTATCTCCCGGCTCAATTTGATTAAGAACCGTTTAACCAATTAAATCGTGGAAAGGTACTTAAAACCTTCTTCATTATTTGTTGTTGGTGATTTGTCACCGTGTGTGGATCACAGTGAGGGCGTGCGTGACTCGTCGGCCTAGTTCTGGAATATCCACTAAAACTCTTCAACATTAATTAACCTGTTGCCAGGACTGAGGATAAACGGGCTGAGCACTCTGCTAGCTGCCTAACAGGAGCGGCCACGAACACCTCGCTCGAATATTGACCACCCTTTTTTTTAACGAGGGGAAATCCGTTTGAACATTATCAATCGCCTGGGAAACGTGGTATGCTCTGGCAGGCGGGAGCCACATCCACTGCCGGGGAGCACTGCCTCCGGAATCGCCCCTCTCAAATCTTGCGTGGAGCAATATGGAATTCGCCACACGGAGAGATAATCGCGTGTGGAACTAGACGCGCACTCCTCTCGACGGCACTTATAGCGGATGGGAAACTCTTCCCCATGGGAAGCTCACAGCGGCCAAGTCCGCGATCCAGCGCCGGCGCGCCCTCTTTTGGCAGTGTGGAGCAGGCTTGATTGATTGAAAACCCTAATTGAACCTGATTCGTATATATGCAAATAACAAGGGTCCACCAAAAATAAGATTTATGACGTCAAAAATATTCTAATGAATGTTCCATATAAACATTTCGATTTCCATACAATCGATTCTAATTCAACCATTGAAAACCTCATAACATGGTTTTATAGTTTTTTGATTACATATGCGTCTTTCGTTAGTCATACAAGCAATATAACAATATGTATTAAGGAAGATATTTGTAAATTTAGATTCAACATTATATATTCGAGTTTGGCTATCATGTTGAATTTTTCGTTTTTAAGATTTCATATCCATTTTGAAAAAAAAATGTACCCATATAAAATCGTCACGTCCATCTATCTATCTATATCACAGCCATTCTCTGAAACTGCTAGGTCTTTAAGGATGATTTTTTTATAATAATCGGCAAACACACATATTGTATATTCTCAAGCAACGGACAACTCTGGGGCCTATGCTAGACGCCTAGACCATAATAACGGAAAGTTTGACGAAATTTACCATGAAACCAGAAATCGAACCCGAGGCATCTTCATTCCAGTGAACTCGACAAAAGCTTAACCCACTCAATTACAAAAGCCGGCCAATCATTCACTGTTCTCTGAAATTATTGGATATAGTATATGAATGAATATTTGGTAGGAACAAGTAATATATTCGCTGTAGTATTATTTCACTATCGTTATATCACACACACTCTTTTGTCTTTCATCTTATCCCAATCATTTTGGGTGGGCATAGTATCTCTTTTCCTTCCATATTCCTTTATTCTAGCATATGTCCTCTGTTACACCACACATCATCATGTCATCCTTCACACAATGGATCCATAGTCTACCATTACTCTTATCATTTACTTTTGTAAAAAAATAGTAATGCATACCATTCATGCGCATGTTATATAAAAAATAAATCTATGTACACCTACTACATGGGCGTGTGGAATATCATTCGACATGTCTTTAAAAATCATAAGGAGGTATTTTATTATTAATGTTATTTTCTTTAAGTGAAAGATGGTTCGTCGTCGTCAGCCATTTGCAGTCCACTGCTGGACGTAGGCCTCCCCAAGACCGTGCCACTCATCCCTGTCCTCCGATTTCCTCAGCCAGCGCCTACCGGCGACCTTGCATAGGTCGTCGGTCCATCGGGCTGGAAAGATGGTTAAGACCTACCAAATTAATAAAGACTAATCCTCTCAGACGAATAAAACTTTTTAGTCGGAGTTTAATACCACAAATCTTCTTTACATAGTATAAAGTAAAGTCGTTAGCTCGTCTGTCGGCCTATCTGTATATTCGTTAATACCTCCTTTAAACCACGCAACGTATTTTTAAGCACTTTTTACCATCAGATAATTTTTCAAGATAGGTTTACATATATATATGTAAACTTTTGCCCACGGGTTCGCTCGCGATATATAAAAAATCTATTTAAGTTTATATGTAGTAAAGTAGAGCTAGCTAGTAGACGCGGGGAAAACTAGTAATCCTACAAACAATATGGGGTAAAAAGTCTATGAAAATTTGAGGTAGTATAAGGTGATTGTTAAGTTTAAAAATATTTTTAACAAAATCCTTTTAGTATCGATTACATTTTTAAAGGCTTTTCTGTCATGGTTTTATACGTTTAATTTATATTTCATGTGCGTCAAGTTGCACAGACATTCTCTTTTAGCCATAGCACTAGTAGACAACATTATACAGGCTTATAAGGCATGGGCTACATCCTAACCAAAGGAAGTGTTACATCATTCTGTACGTGACACGGAGATAAGGCCGCTGTGGTCAGTGGTCACGCAACGTAAAATAATGGTGTCTTTATATGCAAAGTCTGGCAAGGCCGGAACATATCTCAAATCAAAAAGGTTATCGGAAGTTATGGTCATACATATACAATATACATATTGATCAGTAAGGACAGGACATATGTTACAACGAATTCTAGCATTATTTACACATAAAAAGAGAGGCGTTAAAATAACATCAAATCATCTCAATTTTTAACCGACTCAAAAAGGAGGAGGTTCTCAATTTGATTGGTATTTTTTTTATATAATATATGTACACCGATTACGCTGAGATTTATGATCTGATTTACGTTATTCTTCTTTAATTTGATGCGGAATAGTTGCCATTAGGTCCCCTAAAAATTTAACAGTTTGGCCCAACAGTTTTCATTTTATGAACATTTTTTATGATTTTTTTTCGTTTCCGTTTCTTGGGACCTATATTTTTAAGGCGCGCGGCACCTTTCGTAGACCTACCCATAGAGCTAGACACTAAAAAGTAACAAATTAAAAAAAAACTTCGTTTAAAAGAACGACTTCAAAAACTAAACTAAAAATTAAATTAACTAAAATTTACCATATACACTGTTATAACAACAAAATATTGAAATTTTTATGGTTTGCTCGGCACCGACTTCAAGATGTAGAAAATTTTATATTATTTTGTCTCTTAATAAACTTAATAAATTCTTAGTCAAAAATCTTTATTAAGTTATTTTATACTTTTTAGTTATTGTGGTCGGTTTTTTTAAACGAAGTTTTTTTTTAAATATCATGATATAAATAATTTTAATTAGTGTGTATAATAATGATTGAGCTATTTAACTCATTTTACTTGTACGTACTATCGAGGATAGAAGTTTTTTTTACTGCCTGAATTCAGCAGACAAACAGGCGCCCCACCTGATGGAAAGTGGTTCCTATCGCCTATGGGCATTTGCAACACCAAAGGTGCTACAAATGCGCTACTGTTCTCTAAAGGGAGACTGGAACCTGGCCACTAATTCTGAAACACAATTCAAGGTTGTTACGACGGCTTACTCTAGACCAGGGATGGTAGCCATCTAGTCGGGCAAATGCCCTACCACCTGGCTGTGGTTTGTTTTGTCGCCTCTTACGACAGACCGCCTTGCCACAGGAAATCGTATTCTTTCTCCGTTCCTGCACAGATAAGAAGTAAGGAGAATCGTATTGTATGGGGGAACAATTGAAAAAGTGTCCACCGGTAAACAGCAAGTTATTGTTTGAAGACTCACCTAAATAGCGCTAGCGTAGCAAATTGAAATGATACTAATTTAGCAGGAGTTATAAACAGAGTGAAGTTTGCCGAGTTGAAAAATATCTTTGACGATTTTTTTAAATAATTCGTTATCTTTTTTAATATTAGTTTATATTTAGTATTTACAAATAACTAGGCGCTTGAGAATCATATATAATTATATTCCATATCGATGTTTGTTTAAGTTATAATAATTTTAAAAAATGTGCTACAACAAAACTGCAGTCTTTCTTCCCTTCTTTAGTTTACTATCCTACTTTAATCATTTTTAGCACTGTTTTTAAAATATTTCTACTTGCTACCATGGCGTCACCTAAATTGGCTGCTTTTCAACGGACACTTTTTGATACTGTTGCAAGCCGATACTAATCCTTTGCAGGTGTCTTATTACCCCTTTGAATTCGATTGATCTATTTTTCGCACTAATCTCTTTGTTTACGCCGCCGTAAGACGTCATAAATCCTTCTTTCTTCTGTTGGTATTTCATACGAATTCCTGAAAGTCATTAAGATGACCATTTGACGATTTCAAGAACCAGTGGATGATATGTTGTTAGGAGGCCATGTCTAATTTACAAATGGATGTTGGTCGGTCAGTCAAGAAATGTGTCAGTCGTGTTCTGACTGCGAACGAGGCGTTACCTAATGCACTTTCGGAGCGAGTATCTTATGACGACGAACTTTGCGCGAGTTATGTGATAATGATTTTCTGCCCCACGGTTTGGTTTTGTTGTGTTCGGTTATACTTATAAAAACTGTGAATTACATGTGTTTACTTCTAATAAACTTTGTGATAATTCCAACGATATTTTCGAATTTATATCCTACAAATCCCCTACAAATTCGTAACAATACACTGAGATGGTCCTCCTTACTTCTACCCTCCATAGTAAACATATTTATGATGACAAGTAGTTACGCTCGTACAAAATCTCTGAGGCTGCGACGTTTTTTAAGACTACAAAATTATCTCAGTCGGTTTGACTGTCCGCTCTCGTATTGGTTGTTATTATTATGTCTTTTTAGGGTTCCGTAATCGTTTTACCAAGAACGAAACCCTTGTATTATCGTAAGTCCGCCCGTCTGTCAGCCTGCCTATGTCGCAGTAATTTTACTCAGAAACTACTGAATCATGTTTAAACTGAACGATAGGAAGATATTTTCTATATGCTATATTAAGACGATATAGTGAAACTGGGAAAAACTGAAAATTAGGGGTGGCATACATGCATTGGAGGTTTAATTTTTTGTTTTCAAATAATTTTGTACTTACTTGTTTAGGGTATCGTTACACAAATTTTAAAATGTTCATTATTCACTTTTTTATACGTCAACAGTCATAAAGTGAGTCGTTGTTCCTACTTTAGAAAAATAAAGTGGATAATTTTGACAAAACTCAAGGTTTATAAATCTTTAAAAATACTTTCAAAGGCAATACATTTGAATAAGACATGATAAGCAGCATTTTATAAATAGATTACTATCAATTAAAGGCTTGTTAATGATTCAATAAACAAATGTGCGTGTAAGTTATTTATTAATGTTAAACTGGATGACATGATGATTTGTGGTCTGTCAGAGGACGTAATATGTCAGAATAGAAGAAGAAGGAAAAGACATATTGGGAGAAGGTGAAAGACAAGAGAGTGTAAGTTATTCAGTTCTACAGAATCCTTAATTGGGTTTTTGAATGTTTTTTTTTATTGGAAAGATCATAATTATTAGTTCTATATAAAACTATTTTTATATTTTTCGCTAACATTAAAAAGTTATAACCAATTAAAAACAAACCTTTTTGACCCGAAGTACCCGAGTACCGAAAATATTTCGTTCGGGAATTGTCGGCGTGTTTTCGGTTAGTGAAAAAAATAGTTTGTGACAAAACTTATATATTTAAGAAGAAAAAAAGTGTTGACAAACATAACATTGTCATGTGTTATGTTTCTAAAGAAATAAGCTAATTATAGTTAAGCTTTTTAATTTGATACAAATTATTTTGATACTGTTACAAAGTTAGTTAGTCAGTATTTATTTGAAACTTCAAAAGTGGCTTCTCAGGGCAGTTCAATTATAGTACCTATGAAATAAAATTCTCGCTCATTCTAACGAACTGGATAATTCTACGACCACAGTCGAAATCAAAAGCCGAGATGTGAAAGAGGGTTCTATATGAATAAATTCTTTCTTTATGCACATATATGATCTTTCCATTTGTTACAATTAAAAATCATTCAAAAACCCAATTGGGAGAAGATGGAATAATAGTGTAAGTTATTCACTCCTATGGAACCCTTCTTTGTGGCTATTTGTTTCGAATATAAAAAAGATTGCAGCTCAAGGCAGCCCTGATGAACTGATAAAATAAACATAGTGTAATTTATGTTTGTTTATATAGAAAACCCGGGACCAACCAATGAAACTGTGAATTGCCAAGGATATAATAAAGAGAAGTAGATAGGAAAGTTTTTCTTTGACATTACGGATGTTTTTCCTTAACACCCATTCATAATAAATGTGTAAATAACTCTGTTTAGTACTTGTTCATGACCAAAACGATGGATGGTTTGGAATAAAATTTGATAAGAAAATAATTATATACTGTTATAAGCCGCGCGCAGAAGGTTTGCCGATGACTACTTACTATAATTGTATTGTATTTTTTTACTCCGTACAGTAACGGAAAAATAATACAATTTCCTGCGGCCAGGCGGCCTGTCGTAAGAGGCGACAAAACAACCCACAGCCCGGTGGTAGGGTATTTGCCCGACTGGAGGGCTACCACCCCTGGTCTAGAGTATGCCGCCATAACAATCTAGAGTTGTATTCCGGCATTAGTGACCAGGTTCCAGTCTCCCTTAAGAGAGCAGCAGTGCATTTGTAGCACCTTTGTTGTTGCAAATATCCATAGGCGATGACAAACGCTTTCTATCAAGTGGGCCGTCTGCCTGTCTGCTGAACTCATCCAATAAAAAAAATTACTAACTAAATACTACTTTACATAAGTATATACAATAATAAATTTATTGCAACAATTATTTATGTAACCTTTTTTGTCAACCCTACCGACCATCGACGCGTGATATCATGAGGCTATCGGCAGACCTCATAATCACATATTAACCTTCTGCGCATGGGTAGTACTTGCATTGGTTACAAGTAGCGCCACCTAACCAGTTTGGTACCAGTGGCTCCCGTCTATTATTAAATATTTAGACTAGTATTTGCTTTATGAACATTGATAATTTGTGTATTAACTAATCGGAATAAATTGTAAGCTATTATTTATATTTTAAAATAATTAAGGTATTTTTGTGATCATATTGTTACGAGTGCGAATTAAAATGCCGTTGGAATTATTATAGAGTTTATTAGAATTATACAAACACGTATAACACAGGTACAAATATAACCGAACACAACAAATTGAAACATAATGCAAAAGGTCGTAATTCAATAAAATGCACAAAGTCCGTCACTATTAAATTTCCGAATGTACACACGTCACGCCCGTATTGTAGTCGTAGCCCAACTGCCTCCTCTCTCCATCAGGCCGTCGTTTTATACTTCGCCAATGCAAATGTGCCCGTATCGTATCGTCGACATAGTTTCCTAAAATCAACTTGTACTTAATCCGTAACACCTGGCTAATGATACCTGCATGCGGCCATAAATAAGTACAATAGGCTGTTCTCTACAATAGCTGGAAAAGTATGCCAATAAATAAGTGAACAAAAGACGACGATCATAAAAGGATTACAATTAGTTCAAATGCCGACAGGTAATAAAATGTGCTTTTACAGACTGTACGTGGAATTAGCCTTTGTCGAAGCCTAAGTTGTAACAATATATTGAGTTTGTGTGGTAGGGCCGCGTAACGATAAATATTTGTACTAATATAATGTGTTTTGCAGTATTTTATGGAGTTCTTGTCGAAGTAATTAGAAATTAAGTATTACATTTAGTATATAATTATTATTAATGTTTTAAGATAATTTAAGACGACAATATCAAACGTGTTTTAGTAATAACTATTTTATTAGACTATCAACACCGTACTGTAAACCCGCTGTGAATCGGGCATTCGTCGTTCTGAATACAGTTCTCAAAGTTCCACGTGTTTCGTTATATAAATTCCCTAGTAACAATACTGTATCCTGTGAAAGTATATAAGCAACTTTTGGTTGCTTTTATTTCTGATGATAAAAAATATTAATTGATAAATTTTAATACAAAAATGTTTACTATTATACTAAACTACTACCAGCGACATGAATAGACCCACGAGATGTCTGCCCCGCAGTCAAATATGTAGGTAATGTTACAAAATCTTTCGTAATCGAATTTTTCCATTACATTTCTTTTTTTAATTTCCAGTTTGTTTACATTAAATTGTGAGACAAGAGTAAAGATTTCACTATAATTTACCGGCACCTTATTTAGATATTATCAAAATTACATAATTTACACCGATGTATTAGATATGAATGTAAGAATATTAGAAAATAAATTAAGTAAATAAATGTCAAAAATTGATTTTTTTTAAAGACTTGAGCAGTATAAATGATATATCAAATTTTCGTATCATATTGTTCCCTCTTTCCTGTATTTAATCGTCTAATAGCGCCACCGTAAACATATAAAAATAAGATATTATTTATGTCAAGAATTATTTACAGTTAAAAACCATATCGTCCAAATAAAATAAATCAAATATATAATTATAAATTTCATTCAAACAACACATAAACAGGAAATGGTGTAAAAATATAGTTCAGAAAAACTGTTTACGTAGACTTGTACTACTTGTACACTTATACACATTCCTTGGGTTGGAATTGGTACGCTGCAATTTTAGACAACAATTCTCTTGTATATCAGACGACGCGCTTGATTGTGGTGAGATATGTACAGTACAGTCGCCTAAGATATTATTATCACAAACTAATGCAAAGAAGAATACAATTTCCTGCGGTCAGGTGGCTTGTCGTAAGAGACGACAAAACAACCCACAGTCGGGCGATAAGATATTTACCCGTGTGGATGGCTACCACCTCAGGTCTAGAGTATACGAGTTTGGCGCCATAACAACCTTGAGTTGTGTTCCAGTATTAGTGGCCAGATTCCAGTCTACCGTTAGAGAGCGGCCGCACATAGGTAGCATCTTTGGTATAACAAAAATCCATAGGCGATGCTAACTACTTTCCATCAGGTCATCTTTAATAATAATATAATAATAATGTTACGATCTAGGTGTCGACAAAGACAAATTTACACCTGCAGCCCTGTAGAAACACATTTTATTACCTTTTCGGCATTTGGACTTCTTTTGTTTACTTTGTGTTTTAAATTGGTGATTAGAAAACAGCCCATTGTGTATTGTAATCTTTTATGGCAATCATTAGCCAGGTATGCGGGTTACGATTTCTAAGAAATTGCGTCGACGCTTGCCGGACAGACATATTTGCATTTGTGCAATATAAAGCAATGGCCCGATTGAGGAAGGGTTAGTCGAGCGATAACCACAAGCGAGGCAAGACTTTTGTACATTCGGTAATCTATTTAGTAACGGACTTTGCGCGTGTATTTGAATTACGATCTCCTGCATTACGTTTGGACTTATTGCGTTCGGTTATATTTGTACCTGTGTTATACGTGTTTGTATGGTTCTAATAAACTCTATGATAATTCCAACGGCATTTTAATTCAAGTCCTGCAACTCATAACAATAATATCAACCCATAAATGTCCCCTGCTGGGCTCGGGCCTCCATTTTTAGAGGGAACGGACAGTATACCCGCCATGCATGTCCAAGGTGGCTTGGCAGGTTCGACACATCGGTTATCTCGATATGCAAGTTGCATCACGATGTTTTCCTTCACCATTGTTAGCATGTGATAATTGTAACAATATGCACATTAGATCAGAAAACTGACTAAGTGGTGCATGCGTTCCGGCCAGGATCGAACCCACGCCCTTTGAGTTTGAAACACATGCATTAGCCATTACGCTACCATGACGATCATCATCTTTATTAATTAAATATTATTCATATTGCATTCTACCTATAATCCCGTAAGACTAAGTATAATACTGAGCCTAGATTAGTAGGAGAAAGGTTTTAAATATCGCGGCTCACATTCGTGTACTCTCATCCATATTATAAATCTTTCCTATCTAATATTAAATATGTAATTAAATTTCATAAACGAACTCAGCGTTATTTACTATGGTCTGGGTGTTTGGGATCGACCCCAGAATGGTCCGTTGTATATTATCCAACACACAAGTGTAACTTGGTTACCTTGAAGATATACAATGCGAATGAACGTCTGACGATTCTTAAAAAAAATGTATAAAATAACATTATTACACCTATCTACCGAACATTTATCCCCGTTCTGCTGTATCTACTGAACTACCGGTCACTACAGAAACTATCTTGAAAGACCAGACAACTATACCGACCACAGATCTATTTGAAGTGACTAACCCGCACGTCGTAGGTGGAATATTTACTCATATTTACGTGAAGTACAGCCATGGTTTTCTTTTTTGCCAGCGTGTTTAGATTCTCTTTCGGGATCAAAAGTCGAATAACGGACCCGAATGTTGTAAACAACTCCGACGCGGTTACATTCCACAGTTATCTAGTAATGACACGCAAGATTCTACCATGATAGCCTTGCTAGAATCGCTGGAATAAACTGGACTCTTTATATATACAACTGGGATAGGCCCGCGATTTCGTTCACGCTTGACCTGAAATTCTCGCGGGATTCCTGTGTCGGAATAAGCTAATTTTTATGCACCCGAACTACTACAAGCCGCTTCCGCGAAAATTCCCGCGGGATTTCTGGGTAAAAGTAGCGCAGATTTTAAATCTAAAAATTTGCTGTCGATCAGTTAAAGCCGCATCGAAATCGGTCGAGTAGTTTTTACGTGATCCTGAACAAACAGATAAACAGTGAAGGATTTCATTCGGTTTCTTAAATCGAGTTGACTAGTCTCTAATTACGAGTACACAGCTATTCAAGTCACATCTCGTGTTTTACAAAGTAAATGGGCAAAATTAATGTACATTTCTTTTAAACTGTTTAAAAAAAAAACTTTTTCGTCACGTTCTGCAAATATTTGTTTTAGCATTTTTGGGGCTTGCTTCCCTTAAGGCTTTTGATCAGTTACGAAATTGTGAGACGTTAATCTTTGTTTTAATTTAACTTTGATACATTTTTAAACCACTATTTACCTGCGTTTCGTTAAGCCAGTATATATATTATCTTTACCTACATACCTACCTATATGTATATATATATATATATATATATATATATATTATACATACATAGTTTTTTTCTCTATTCTGTTGTATAATTTAAACATTTAAAATATATAAAGTCCTGGTAGCGTAATGTCTAGTGCACGCGTCCCAAACTTAAAAGGGCGCGGGTTCGAAACTGGCCGGAATGCATGCACCGCTTGGCAGTTTTCTGACCTAATGTGCATATTGTTACAATTTTCACGTGCCAATAAGGGTGAAGGAAAACATCGTGATGCAACCTGCACATCGAGATAACCGATGTGTCAAACCTGCCAAGCCACCTTGGACAAACGTGGCGGGTATACTGTCCGTTCCCCTATAATGGGAGGCCCGAGCTCAACAGTGGAACATTTATGGGCTGTTATCATATTAAATGTACATATTGTCCTGAAAGTAGAATTACAATAAGAGTAACAATCGCTTTTTTTTTTGTTTACTTGTTTTTTGGGGACTTCACCGAGGGGTAGGTGGGACTTCCGACTGCCTACTACATACAAGCTTCTGATAATACAGGAGTTGCAAGCACCGACTGCCAATCAGCGAGGCAGACTGTGATTCTACTTATTATGCTACACCGTGGTAGGAGTAACAATAGCCTAGTAAAAAATCATAAAATGCCCTGAATATTACACGAAACAACTAGTTAGCGCCACAAGCTATTCTTCTGTCAATTTTGGATTGAATGTGAATTTTTGAAGTAAAACTTCTTTAGAATCGATGTGATTCGAAAATCGATGAAACGAAAAGTGACTAAAAAAAAATAAACACATAAAATTCAACCTTATTTAATTCGAAATAAAACACATTTATTTCTCTTTATCCGTTAGTATTAATTTTCAATTTAAATAAAATTTAAAAGATTTCAAATTCATTTTAGCTCACCTTATTCTTATACTTAGGCAAATATTCTTTTATACGTAGATCAAAGGAAATTGTGCGTAAACAGTGCATTGAATTTTAAACCTTATACTAGTGACTGAAAGTGTAATATAGATTGAATTTTTTGATATGTTGACGGATGTAGGCTGAACGAATTATATTTATGTATTAATAAAAGATAGAGAAGAATTATCTGTGAGTATAATCTCTGAAGTTTCAGTCCTACTGCGTGTGAACTGCACACACACACACACACATTTTTTTTTATATAGTATAGTTTTATATAGTAGTACCTATAAAAATTAATACAAATCTTTTTCGATGGTAAAACATAAAATTTATGATATATCTTAAACATAAAAATGGTTCATAAGCCTACACAAAAGTAACAAGCTGAACTACTTTGAATATAATAAATAACACGCAAAGAAAAGTGAGAATGTTCCCACAGGCATTTATATGCCATAAACCCATTTCTGAATGTTTTGAAGAACGATTCACCTAGAAAAATGTATAATAGGCTAACCAGAATGAGTTGAATAATAAAAACGTAAATAAGTCGATTTAAATTATTATAATTGAATACTATTGAACACCACGGGCCATAAAAATGGCCCGGACTTTTGGAGAGCTTACGTAGGGTCATAGGACGGCCAACGCGTAGAGGCCCATGACAAATTTAATCTAAATGTAGCGTGACAGTGACCGGCGATCACTGTCACGCCACAGTGCCACTGCCTTGGCCCCCCGGAGTCGTGTATGAGTGATAGGACCAGTTCATCATGTACACGACTAGAATTTAGTCCGATCTAGACACTAAAATTTGTCGTGTCTGCTCCAGACAAGATAAATAGGAACGTGTAAAGGATGAGATTGTTTTCAGACAGTCGGACGTAGAGTATGGTAGGGTACACTAGTCAAGTTTCCATTTTCACTTCTCATCTTTTCCCCTCCCTTCACAGTAACAACACAGAGCGCGTCATGTTTGGCGCAGACAAGATTTTTTCTTGGTCAGCGCCGGAGCAATGTACAGTCGTGGTATGAAATTGTTCGCCAGTTTTCAAATTGATTCATTTAATGTTCCGCGAGCACATGTTACCTTTTCAAACTAAGTCACAGAACAGACGGTTCCACAGAAAGCTATGTTTAACTATTTGATAATAAAGTTTAAAATTACTTAGATCAAAGTTGTTTGATTTTCTATCTTGTCTAAGTTGTTTAGATATATAAAACATTTTTGTTGGTTTTAATATTTATGTTAAGCATAATGATTATATCCTCTTTGTTTCTTATTTAATCTCAGCGTCTGTCATTGTCAACGTTGCAATTTTCTTTTTTCACTTTTCTATATTTTATAAACGTAACATTTATTAAAATATTGACAGTACTGTTTCTTGTATTCGTGCAAGCAAAAGTCGACTTTAAGGTGACAAATATTTTAATTCCGCGAGTGTATACGTATGTAGAAACGACACGCGTTGTCAGCCACTAGGACAGCCACTAGAGATTGGAAAGTGGGGAAGGAATAAAGGTATGAGATAAAAGAAGGGAATGGGGATAGGATAGTGTACTTAAGCTAAACTAATATGTATATTTTAAAACCAAGCCATTTAATATTATTTTAAAATTTAATAGTGCACTATTAATAATAAACGATTATTCGTTCTTGCTTTAAATACATATCAGGATTTTTTCATAAAATTTAAAATTATTCATAATTACAGCTATTAAAGCTGGCTCTGATACACGCCAGCCGTTAATACTGTATGGGTGCGCTGGTATTTCACTGAGTTGATTTTTATTAAACCTATGTTTATAAACACTTTTTAATAGCCATTAACAATAAATGCACGCTTAACTTTAGAGACTTAGACGAACAAAACTTACAGGTGTAAGGCCGGGTTCAGAATGATAATGACTCAGAAACCTGTGTTAAACATAAAAGCTGTTTGTAGCCTTTTATAACACTATGCGTAGTAATCTCGTTTTCGCACTCCGCAATGGTCGACAACATTCCCTTTGATGTGTTACCAGTTTTATGTTAAACAGAAATTTAACTCAACTTTAACGCTCAAACGAAACAAAGAGCTCCTGTTTTCTATACTTATATTAAAACTAAAGCTTTTTATTTGGCTTCGCTTACGTAAATTTGAGATGGATTTTTATGAAGTGATATTTCTTTAGAATCGTTGTGATTTGAAACTCGATGAAACGAAAAAGCGACACTTTTTATTGCATGAGTTCAGCAGACAGGCAGACGGCCCACTTGATGGATAGCGGTTACCATCACCTATGAACATTTGCATCACCAAAGGTGCTACAAATGCGCTGCTGCTCTCTTAAGGGAGACTGGAACCTGGTCACCAATGCCGAAACACAACTCAAGGTTGTTATGGCGACATACTTTAGACCGGGGTTGGTAGCCATCCAATCGGGCAAATGCCTTACCACCTGGCTGTGGGTTGTTTTATCCCATCTTACGAAAGGCCGCCCGGCCACAGGAAATTGTATTCTTTCTCCATTCCTGCACGGATAAACGGATTTTCAGTTTCAGTTGAAGTCATATATAGAAGAATACAATTTCCTGCAGGCCTGTCGTAAGAGACGACAAAAAACCCACAGCCAGGTGGTAGGGTATTTGCCCGACTGAGTGGCTACCACCCCTGGTTTAGAGTATGCTGCCATAACAACATTGAGTTGAGTTCCGGCATTAGTGACCATGTTCCAGTATCCCTTAAGAGAGCAGCAGCGCATTTGTAGTACCTTTGGTGTTCCAAATGTCCATAGACGATGGTAACCGCTTTCCATCAAGTGGGCCGTCTGCCTGGCTGCTGAACTCATGCAATAAAAAAAAAAAAAAGGTAATTCCCGTTGAATAAATCCGTTAATCTGTTCATATTACACTTTTTTTAAGTTGTTCCACTTCAAACGGAATAGTTGACTAAAACCGATTGTAAAGTTTAAAAACCGGTTATTCTTAACGGTTTTAAGCTTTGAAAGCTGCGCTCCCGCTCCCGCAAAGTGCACGTACCGCCTGTATGAAATCGCAGACACAGATAATATTAAATATGAATTTTCCAGCAAACAAATCACCTCGTTTAATTACATCGCTTGGCTTTTACGTGTTTTTCTTTGGACGATGTTTCAACATTCATTGTTTATCGTGCAATGATTTGTTTCCTCGTATAACAACGTTAATTTTAGATGTATTATCTTTTGAGACATTTTGATTATGATGCGAAAGTTGAAGTTTTTACACAGGTGAATTATTTTATTTAATTATTACTATGGTTGGCGTCCCGACGGAATGACTCTAATTCCCTGGCAGCGTGGCAAGCCTTTGGTGTGGGATGCGACTTGCATAGATACGTTGGCCGCATCCCATTTACCAAACACGTCTAGATCAGACGGTACAGCGGCGGAAACAGCCGAATCACTCAAGCGGCGCAATTATGCAACCCTCAGTGAGAGTTATATATTTGTGCCGGTTGCTGTCGAGTCGCTTGGACCGTGGGGTCCTGAGGCCATGAGCCTCTACCAAAATTTATCGAAACGACTCATTGACTCTTCAGGTGATCAGAGGGCTGGTGCTTACCTCGGCCAACGGATCAGTATGGCGATCCAGCGAAGAAACGTAGCTAGCCTTCTGGGCACCTTACCCATAGAAGACGGTGATCTGGGCTCAGTATTCTACTTATAGTATTGAGGGACTATAAGTAGAATATAATACGAATAAGTTAAGTTTTCTTGCATTGTATCAATAAAATAAATCGAATTATTTAATTAGCTCTCCGCGTTTTTAGAGTTCTTGGGCAAATCATGAAAAATCTTGCTAGCTTACTAAAATAATACAGTTCTAACGATGACCTTTTCTAAGTAAAAATGAAAGGCTTTGGCCTGTTACAAACGCCGTAGGCCGCGTCCGGCGTGAGGCTGTACGCAACCGACGAATGCTTATTATGAAAATGAATTATAGGGATCTCTCATACACCTGGCGTGCTGCACATGTTCTGTGCGCGTAGTCCATACGTCATCAGCCACATCGGTAATGAGTCTTAAGTCTCACTTTCTTCTCCCCGTCGTATACCTCTATCCGTCTATCCTATCACCTATGTAGGTGGATGAGATAGAGGGGATTGGTTATGTACCCAATCCCCTCTATCTCCTCTCTCTCTCCCAATGCCCTCTGTCGCGTCCTTCCTATCTCATCCCTCTTATCCCATCCTAGAGGCTGGCAACGCATTGGCATCAACCCTGATGTTGCAAATGTTATCCGAACATTTGCAACAAATTTTTTCCAACTTATCACAGGAACAATTGGATATTTGATACATCTATACTAATATTATAAAGAGAAAGATTTGTATTTTTCTATGTTTGTAACGAATAAACTCAAAAAGTATTGGACCGATTTCAAAATTCTTTCACCATTAGAATGCTACATTATCCCTGAGTAACATATGCTATATATATATTTATAAAAAATCAGGGATGCCTACTAAAACTTCAATAATGTAACCTAAGGTGTAAAAAAAAAATAGTCATAAACCAGTGCGAAGCGGCTATTATAAATTCTAAAATAGTATTCATATAAAAAAGCAGGCGTAAAATGATAACAAAATTTTGACGTTAAATATTTTATTATAGAAATAATTTTAATTACATTTTATACAATAAATAATAAGCCACTTCACACGTTCAAATTGTGATGTCACAAGCCAGTATTCTCATACAAAATCACGGAGGCTGTGATGTTATGTGCGATGATAAAAAGTGTCTGTTGATTTCACTGTCAAATACCCAATAACAACTATAATAAAGCCGCGTATTCATCTGCGCGCCGTAACTACAATCGAGCGGATATAGTAAAGTGCTCTATGGACAGCGCAAATCATCTTCGCTCGCGCCGATCAAAATTAAAGATTATTTTCAGCAGGGCAGTTGATTTTTAATTTGCTAATACATGAATCCTGGAAATTTCCGTAAAAACTCGGTATAAGTAATATTACTAATGTGTAAAATTTTTATCGATCACTGAAAACTTCACATAGGAATCATAGGAATCATTTTTTTCTACGTGGCCACTTTAAATCTCTTCCAAGAGAATTCCCGTAGGACTTCCTGGATATAAAGTACCGCAGATTTTAAGACCGAAAATTTACTATCGGTCAGCGAAAACCGCATTAAAATTGGCCCTGTTATTTTTACGTGAATCTCGAACAAACAGACAAACACAAAAAATGTAAGAAACAAAGACTACACTTTTACATTTTTAGAATATTATAGATAACACAAAAATAAATGAAACATATAATTTAAAATGCATTTAAATATAAAAAACAAGCAAAAAAAAGTTCTAAAACGAACGACTAAAGACACTTGAGAGTAAATCATCAGTTACGGCTCGCAGATGAGTACGCGGCTTAAGCGATCATCTCTCGCGGTCTGCAGTTTGGAAAAAATTCCAGAGAGTAAAAATTTGTTCAAATGAAGGTAAACCGATTTTTTTGTATCTTATAAAGTTTTCAAACGAAATGTATTAAAGTAAGATTCAATAATATTAAAAACATTTATTTATAAAATACGTAAAAATAAAAATATGATTCAGCCTCGATGTAATTTATGTAAATGCGTTTTTATTTACATTTCATCTTCGTTTTCAATTTTATATGACATGACATGAAATATAATGGTGGCGGAAGATGTTTTTCGTGTTTATGTTGGAAATAAAATTGAAGGTCGCGGTCGTAATGGATAAAATGAGGCCCTTCCGACAGAGGATTTTTTTGGAGGCTATTAAGTGGTATTAATATAGATTTTGCTTCAGGGTTTTCTTGGAACACCAACAAATGGATGAGCCAGCTGTTGATAAGTGAATATCAAATCAAATCAAATAATTTATTGCATAAAAACATGGTAGTTATACAAATAGGTGTTATTATTTTATAATGATCAGATGTTTTTTGCCGGTTCGGCGTACAATTTTTAGAGACTTATATTATATAGGTAGATAATTATTTCAATATTTATTTAGTGTTAATTATTATTACTAATGTTTCAATCTTATAATTATGTATGACCTTAAATTTAACAAATACTTGTTTAGTATTTGTTAAATACAATTATATTTACATATTGTTACATGCCGTCAAAGATAAGCGCACGGCTGCCTGTCGTAAGCGCAGTTCATTGTCTTCCAACGATTTAGGAATTCTTTTGTTCTGAATTTGTTATTAAAAAAAAACATGCTATTGTTTTTCTACTTGTTTTATAACCATTATTAGCGTCGAACTAATCCTTATTGTTATTGTTTTCGACTTTGTGGCCGTTCGCAGGTGTACAAATTACTATTTCTCGGAAACTCAGTGCGCGCGGCCAATTTCTTTGTGCTGTGTAGCGAGCATAAGACAATGCCCCAATGGAGACTCGATTAGCGATATAGACGACGGACTTTAGGCGTGTCGAATTGTATTGAATCGTGCAGTGTGAACTGGCTGCATCCAGTTTTATTTGTATTGTTTTATACGTGTTTGTACAGTTCTAATAAATTCTATAGTAGTTCCAACGGCATTTTTTTATTCGAGTCCTGTAGCTCGTAACAATATCTAATGATAATAACATCTATTATCACCTATATTTAAAACTTATCATTAAGGAACTCCGTTACACTGTAGTAGCTTTTTTATTGGTAGTTTTTTTAGTTGTGATTTAAATAATTTAATTTTCAGAGCTTTTAGTTCTTTTGGATTTTTTATGTACTCTTGGACCCGTGCATGCTATACTTTACATCGTTGACCATTAAAGAATATTTTTAAATAAAATGTGAAAGACTACCCAGCTAGTCTTGAAACATGGTCGCCTATAGACGTCTGCAACGCCAGGGGCGAAGCCAACGACTTGCCTGATATTCTGTGAGAGCGTGGTATCACACTGATCGGGCTGGCCCTAACAGTTGTAATCAAGATAATGATTACATCCGTGCATGAAAGGAGAAAGAATACAATTTCCGGCGGCCTGTCGCAAGAGGCGACAAAACCGCGGCGGCGGCGGCAGCGACCCACAGCCAGGTGGTAGGGTATTTAACTGATTAGATGGCTACTACCCCTGGTCTAGAGTATGCCGCCATAACAACCTTGAGTTGTGTTCCAGCATTAATGACCTTGTTCCCGTCTCCCTTTAGAGAGCGGCAGCACCTTTTGTGTTATAAATATACATAGGCGATTCTAACCGGCTTCCATCAAGCGGGCCGTCTGTCTGTCTGCTGATATCATGCAATAAAAAAAATGATTCTGGCGTGGCTCCACCACGTTCATATTCCATTATATTCTTCTTCCATGATCTACTCACTTCTTAACAATGCCTTAATATATACTACAAATATCGTATTAGATTATATTATTATTAACTTTTACTTAACAATAAATTTCGATCCAAATTATCATATTATTCGTATATTACGATTCGAAAATATATTTATCGTATCATACGCCCCAATTATCGTAGTATTTTCTCATGGGATAGAAATACACGCGTCCCTATTCTGATCAATTGTCTATGATACGTGGAATAGTATTAATCTATATTACGAGTATCCGAATGCCGAAAATAGACGACGGTTTATTTCTTTCTTTTTGTTTTGACAGAAATGAGGATGTCTTTATAAAATAAACGAACTTAATTCTTATAAAAAGTTTCATATGTGACTGATTATCTGTAATTTAATGGGGTTTCTTAGATTTTGAAGTATATTTAAGGATAAGTTTGTCTTTAAAGTGGTTTTGTACACAAACTTTAAAGTAAATATTGTTGAGTTCAAATATTTACTTACTCCGTTGGTTCAACGATCTAAACTGATTCTTGGCCTCTGAAACGTGAACACGCCCTTTTCCCTGTCCTGTGCAAATGAAATTATTAAAATTTGGAACTTTTTACAGTTAAACAAAAGAGCACTTAAAAAGTTATTTATGAAACTCTTTTAACAATTAAGTTCATTTTATTTTTATTTAGTTTTTTAATTATTCTGTGTCATTTCTATATTCCTAAATTTTTGTACAAGTGCTGGTTTAGCAACTACCGATCTTTGCTGCCCTTCTTTTACTCCATTGTGGTTATCTGGAAGAAATCGCCATGGGCGAGGTACTTGAATATTAATTGTTCTTGATTTTAAATAATTTTTTTGTACAATAAAGTATATTCTATTCTGTTCTGTACTCTTTTCTATACTATACACATTGAAAAACAGAAATAAATAAGTCAAATTCAAGTCCCGTTTAACAAATTGATGGGCACAGCTAGTTTGAGTACAGAATATGCCCGTTGGCTAGGCGCACATGCTGGTGAATCACGTATATTTTTTCAATGGATATTTTAAATTTAAAACGTGTTGACACGTTTATTATTAATTTTTTTTAAGTAGCATGGCGAATGAGAGAGAGTGCTGAAATATGTTTGATTGCGACATAAAATATCGGTTGTAAAGTAATTAATGTTGTGTTTAATGCTCTTTAAAATATACTACAGTTTATTGAGAAAATCATCGTGTTCTAATAATGGTAAATAAATAAAAATGAGAATTACATATTAAAAACGTAACTTTAAAGTTACTTTATAGTCGATGGTATTACATGTCTTTTTCGGTTTTTGAGTTTTATTATTTAAATAATTATATTGTTACAACTTAGGCTTCGACAAAGACAAATGCCACCTGCATTTCTGTAAAAACAAATTTTATTACCTGTCGGCATTTGAAGTAATTATAATTATTTTATGATCGTCTTCTTTGTTTACTTATTTATTGGCATACATTTCTAGAGAAAGCCCATTGTTTTATTGTACTCGTTTATTGCCGCTTGCGGCCGAATCATTAGCCAGGTGTTGCGGATTACGTCGACTACGATACGGGTACATTTGTATTTGTGAGATATAAAACGACGGCCTGATGGGGAGAGGGAGCAGTCGAGCGAGAACCATGATCAAGGCGAGACGTGTGTACATTAGGGAATCTCTTAGTGACGGACTTGGCGCGTTTTATTGAATTACGACCTTCTGCATTACGTTTGGATTTGTTGTGTTCGGTTATATTTGTACCTGTGTTATACGTTTTCGTGTAGTTCCAATAAACTCTATAATAATTCCTACGGCCTTTTAATTCGAGTCTCGCAACTCGTAACAATATTTTGATTACACGGGCGTTGCGAACACTGAACATTTTTAATTGCATTGAATTCACAATTATAGGATAACGTATTACCATATAAAATATTACTTATTTTTAATGACCACGCTATTGTATTACTGTGGCATCTGTAAGGACAGCTGTTTGTGAAAATAAATTAATAAATCTTTTTAAACTAAAATCCTACATTACCCTAATTTAGAGAACCCTGCAGAGAGACGTGGCTTAGTTTCAAATATCTTTTACTTATTAGGGTCATTTTCAAAAAAGTGTACGTAATACAAAATAAATACATAGGAATAATATAATAACAATAGAATGAATTATAATGTCCTGCTTGAAGGTCGGCAGTTAAGACAAAGAGATTAGTGATAAACAATAGTTGTTAATACCAAAGGTAATAAAACACGCATTCCTGTATGGGAATTGAAGGATTATATATAGGTCCCAGAATACGCCAGTCATAGCAGTATTCTTTTTCTTTGTTCCGATATTAATGTTTATACAAAGTATATGTATACATTACATAGTAAGCATATTGTATAGTAAGTATATTGTATATTGTGCAGGAACGGAGAAAGAATACAATTTCCTGCGGCCGGACGGCCTGTAGTAAGAGGCGACAAAACAACCCACAGCCAGGTGGTAGGGCATTTTTCCGACTGGATGGCTACCACCCCTGGTCTGTAAAGTATGACGCCATAACAACCTTGAGTTGTGTTCCGGCATTAGTGACCAGGTTCCGCTCCCTTAAGAGAGTAGCAGTGCATTTGTAGCACCTTTGGTGTTGCAAATGTCCATAGGCGATCGTAACCGCTTTCCATCCAATGGGCTGTCTGCCTGTTTGCTGAACTGCTGCATTAAAATAAATACATATGTGGGGTTGTGATATTTCGGAACGATGTGTACGAGGTATGAGCGAGAAAGATAGATGATGAATGAAAGGAAGATTTGAAAAGAATAGCTATACAAGCTATTATAGATATTATATGGAAAGAAGGACAAGAGATGATCGAATGGGAGCGGGGCTTAAAAGCTGGTGCTGGACGAAGGACGATGGAATAATTATAGAAATAAATAGTAAGGATGTGTTAACAGATGTTTTAAGATGTAATATAATAAGAAGATTAAAGTTTTGTTTTAAAGTGAAACAGCTCTACTAATTTCTACACTACAATATATTTCTATATCCCTAAGAACTAAATCCATTACATAACTTTACGAGTCCGGAACATTCCGTAATAAAACCTACATTTTATTAGCAATTAGATACCTTTAAAAATTACAGCATAATTTTACAGATACGGTTTGTTTGGTAAACAGACATACTTTGAACGAACAAGGTCGAGGAAGAAGTTTGGTAATGTTCGGGTAAAGCCCGCGAGGTCTTCTATTCGAGACATAGGTCAGATCAACACTGAAACGAGCCAGAAGGTCAAGGGCCCGATCTTGTTATATTTAATACGATTTCCACGAAAAAAATACATTGTTAGATATTTAGGAATGACTCTTAATTCCCTGGCGTCGTAGCAAGCCTCTAGTGTGGGATGCGACATGCGTAGGCATGTTGGCCGCATCGCATTTACCAAACACGTCAAGATCAGTCTGTGCTGGAACGGAAAAAGAATACTAATTCATGTGGCCGGGCGGCAATACAACCCACAGCCACGTGGTAGGGCAATTGCCCGACTGGATGTCTACCACCTCTGGTTTAGAGTATGCCGCTATAACAACGTTTAGACCGTGAGATCCTGAGGCCAAGACACTCACCATTTCTCAGCACTCCACTGTCTCTTTCTTTTACACCTCCATACACCCTCTTCTCATATAGGATTTAGGTGCCTTTCAGTTATTCATGATATTGTTACAAGTTACGGGACTCGAATTAAAATGCCGTTGGAATTATTATAGAGTTTATTAGTACTATACAAACACGTATAACACAGGTACAAATATAACCGAACACAACAAATCCAAACGTAATGCAGAAGGTCGTAATTCAATAAAACGCACAGTCCGTCACTACTAGATTCCCGATTGTACACACATCACGCCTTGGTCGTGGTTCTCGTTTACCTGCCCCCTATCCCCATCAGAGCGTCGTTTTATACCTCAGAACACAAATGTACCCATGTCGTAGTCGACGTAATCCGCAACACCTAGCTAATGATTCGGTTGCAAGCTGCCATAAACAAGTACAATAAAACAATGGGCTGTTCTTTATAAACGTACGCCAATAAATAAGTAAACAAAAGAAGACGATCATAAAATAATTACAATTAGTTCAAATGCCGACAGGTAATAAAATGTGTTTTTATAGATATGTAGGTGGCATTTGTCTTTGTCGAAGCCTAAGTTGTGACAATATTGTTGCGTGCGAGCTTGGGAACGCACTTAGGATTGGAAGGAAACACCAGTTCTTAACTAAACGCTTTTATTAACTTATACAGTCGTACGTGATTCTTCTCCGCAGGGTTGCCCTTACACGCACAACTAACGACACTCTGCACCGACGATGAGATGTCTCACTCACAATATCGTCGCCGATATTTCGTAGACCACCTCCTGCTACTGCAGTGCTCACCTCCGAATTTACCGCATGTAGCTCGCTTCTATATCTTCTCTTAAACTACGTTACACTCTTTCTTCACTGAACTGTCCACTAAACTTTTCATTAAATTCACCACTAAACTTCCCACTAAGCTCGTCACTGTCTTCTACATAACTCATCTTTCAACTCTCTCGTATCGCACTTGTCGCTTTGCTGTCTTCAACCGAACTCCTCCGTAGGCGCGCCTTACGCTGCTTATATACCCGGAAGAATTTTCTGGAACCCGTAATTTCGTTCTTCTTTTTGTTATTCTTTTATTTACTGTCTGTCCTTTTCTAAACATCTATCTATCTATCTCTGTCTTTTCCTTCGTTAACCTATTCTGTTCTAGAATCATCTATCCCTTTCTAAAATGTATCTACCCTTGCCTTTTCCTTCGAGAATCTTCTACCTTTTTCTAAAAGTCTTGAGACCGCCTTACGCTGCCAGAAGTTCTACCACTCGTCCGCCACACTATTACTATGAATTTACCAAGCCATATAAAATATGAAACCTTTTCTGCTTTGTAACGTAACCCGGAAGTGGCCTAAAGGTTCCGTCCTCGAATTTCCCGGCCAACCTTGACCCAATAACCTGCAGCTAACAAATTCGGAGAGCGCCCATCCGTCCTGGAGTATAAACACATAAAACTGACATACGACCTTGCACGTTTAACCGATTATATTTACTAAACACTACACTCAAGACCACTAACGAATAGTTCGGTAATTTTGTGCTAAGGAAGTGTTCCTTGCAGTTTCTTTTTTGTGCGTCGAAACTCAATACTGTCTTTAAAAAATTTGTTACGTTTCATCAAGCCAACTTTATTTTATTTTACTATTTATGGATGACAGCTATTCACATCTTCTATATATTAATACGTGAGGCAAAAACTTTGTACCCCTTTTTACGGAAATTGCGCGGATGGAGGAGTATGAAACTTCGCACACTTAATAGTTTATATAGAGAAAAAGCGGCGAATGCTCATATTTTTGTAAAATTATATATAAAAAATATAATCAATAAAACATTAAATCAATAAAAAAAACATTACACACACTGCCATATATTTGACACACACACGTATATATACTCTTTAGTTTATTGTTAAAGTCAAATTAACAGTGTTGCCTTGGCAAAATCTGTGATTATAGAAGTATAGTCTTTGACATTAATTATTTTGGTCGAATTTCGACCACGGGTCACGGGCGACCGGTAGTTATAATAACAACACATTATTAACAAGTCACCACAGATATAAATAAATTAAGTTGATAAATAGACAACACTTTATTGCTTACCTAATATACAATTACAAAAAACAAAGATAAGTACGATTACATTATGATCCGCTTAAAACAATCTCTTCCAGGCAACCTAACTGAAGGAATAGGTGGTGCCGAGTAGAGCATGACGTACATGATGAGTATTTCCCCTTTGTTAAAATGTCTACGGAACCCTAAAAATTGTGTGATACAATACTTATTATATATTAGTAGAAGAAACGATAATGATCGACCTCCACCCATTTGATAACCAGGTGAGACATATATTTTATCCCATTTACTGATTTTTATAAACATGCCTATGATAGCTTGCCAATCGAAAAGTGTTCATGGCTATTTTTAATTAAATTAATTTAAATCATTTCAATACTTTCACTCTTTTGATAACTAAACAAATTTAGTTTCAACTGATAGTTTTTGAACATGGAGAATATGCCTTAGTTTGCCTATTTGTTTTTATTCATGGCTACCTGGCAAGCAAGTATGAACAGGTAAGTCAATATAGGTAACTACATCGTTTTGTTTTAACCAATAAAAATTGGTATCATAAGAAAGATAATTTAATTACAAATATACCTGTCTTACCTGCAAAAAACCGTTCATGGAATATTATTGCCATGCTTTGCAGACTTCAAAAATAGTCATAAACACTTTTCGATTATCATAGGCGTGTTTACAAATCAATATAATTTGATAAAAAATATGTCTAGTTTGGTTATCAGATGGGTGAAGGTCGATCTTCGCGTCTCTTAGACTTTTATTCTCTCGATTTTCCTTTGTTTGTCCTTCCCTTCGTAGAAATATGTGTTTGTACATGTATGTCTTTAGAAGTCCAATCTCGAGTACATAATTATTATGAGCTCGATGATTCACGTATTCAATAGCTTCCGATACTAGTCGCATTACGTTTAAATAACTAATAGGAAATTTGTTGTTTACAGCGAATATAAGACCGACGCATACCTATTTTTTTTTAAACGGCAGACATCCACACACATTATATATCCGCAAGCTAAGCAGGTTACGCTTGTGTTATAACATCCCAGACAACCAGACCATAGTAAAAAAGGAACAGTTCACTTACGAAATTTACCATGCTGGGAATTGATTCCGGGACTTCTGCGTTGCAATAATGTAGGCCGGAAAAGGCTTAGCCAACTCAATCATATAGGGTATCTATTTTATATGAGAAAGATAGGAAAACAAGCAGAGGAGTCATTCACCATCTCCTTTAAAACTTATTTGGATCAGGGAAGTCCATTGAAGTGTGCACATTATAAGTCGTAAGTCGCAGACGTGACCATGTTCGGACTTCCTAAAGCAATCTGGAGAGTGTGTTACGGTTCTGGTGTGCACATTATTCAGACGCGTCCGACGAACGTGTCACGTAATGTATGGGCACCTTAACTTTGCCAGTTCTTTAAACATATTTAGCGACATATTTTCCTTAGTGCAAGACGCTAATTATATTTAAGGATGTTAAATGCGTTTACTGTTTCCTAAATCAATTTATGAAATGTTATGCAAGCGGCCCTAAGTCGTGGATAATATAGTGAATAATGAAGTAAGTATAACGGTGTTGTAAAGATATTATTTTGACATGCATAGTGCAGCGTAGGCAGGTTTGATGAAATATTTGTATTGGAAATTTCAAACAATACGTCGGAAAGTTGAAATTTTTGAAGTTTATTATAGCAATTTTCTTAATAAATGTACTGGAAACATCTTCGTCAGTTCATAGCGTGGCTTATGCAATATGTATTCTTTACAGTAATGTACTTAATAGCAATATTCATATTCAACCAATATTACACAGTTCATTCCAGTCTTTCAATTTGGATGAATCAACAAAATTAATCCATATAAACACAAACGTCTATATTACCAAAAATAAAACCATTACGACGATTAAACCAAAATAACAAAAATGACAATATTTTTTTATTTTGGTTTAATCGTGTTTTATTACGAATTTAAAACATGAAACAAACCCGTTAAAAGTGAAGTGGGATGTCACTGATTTGCATGATTTCCAAATTCAAGAAAAAGCAATACTAGAAAGACGTCGAATTCAAAGAAAAAAGTTTACGCATCATATAAATACTCTATGATAATTTGCAGTTGCTATACTGATTTTTTCATTTGCCGCCCTGGTTTCAGACTCTACTTTCATTAGACGGACTCTACACATTCAAACCCCCATACACACAATGTTTAAATGCGAACACAGCTCACCGGGAGCATAACTTTAGCAATAAATAATCATAAATATATCATTACTAAGTATTAGAGATTCAGGCTGCAATATAGGCACACAATCTCGAATGCAGTCAAAGAATAATTTACAGAGAAGTTAATTCTTTCTTATCTTCATGTTAATAAATGTACACGTGTATCAGTGTTTTCGGGAATTCCACCCCTAAGGGGGTTAAAAAAGGATGTATTTTTTTCTCAAAGTACGAATGTATTAAATATACGCGAGCAAAGCCGCAAGCGACAGCTAGTTATATGTATTTAAGGGATATGTTTAATAATACTTCAGAAAGTAAGACAATGATCTATGGCGCTATTTACTTATGTTCAATTAAGTAGCTTGCATAGCTATTTTATTATTTTATTGCTTGTGGCAAACAAACAGGTTGACAGGTAGATGTTTGCAACATTATAGGCGCTACCAATATACTGCCGATGTGAAAGAGGGACTGGAACCTGGCCTCTGATGCAGGATCACGACTCAAGGTTGTTATGGTGACATACTGCAGACCGGGGGTGATAGCCATCCAGAAGAGTGAAGAAATATGCCGTACCTCCCGGTTGTGGATTATTTTGTCGTCTTTTATGAATGACAGGTTGCCCTGCCCACAGGAATAGGTATTCTTTTCCTATTACTGCACGGATAAGTTAAACCACTAAGCCCACGCACGATACAAGTAATGTGTAATAAGGTAACACAAATTTTAATAACTTTGACCTGAGAGCCTGCATTTCTACGTACTGCGTATTCTACCGCCTGTACAATGGGGAGTGCTTCGAAGAATTGTTTGATCTGGTTCCAAAACATTTTTACAACTGCACCGCTTGCCATCGATGGGATATTCACCCTCATTTCTGTGAACTCCCACGTTCAAATACGCAACAGTTCTCTGGTACGTTTGTTACGCGTACCACAAAGATCTGGAGGGAACTTTCCGCCGAGGTTTTTGTTCTGCGTTATGGCATCAGGTAGTCTAATAAAATTTCTTAGAGTCCGACAACGCGTTGGCCATGCCCCTGGTGTGGCAAACGCCCATAGGTGACGGTAACCACCTTCCATCAAGTGCCACAGGCAACAAGAAACTTAATAAAGGTTGTTGACCGGTTATTTGTAATTTTAAAAGCAAAACAAAAACGACTTTAAACAAACCTGCTGACATTTTACTTCGTAAACAATTTTAGGCATAATATTGTTATGATTGACAAAATGTCGTGTCTGTTTACTCCAGATATTTTTATCACGTAGTATTTTGAAGCACGGCTAACGAACTTGCTGCATATAATGGCATTCGGTACATTGAACCAATGACTGATATTAATGATATGGCATCGTTTGAACATTTAATACTCACGCGAAAAATGCCTAAGGGCTTGTCCACATCACCATGGCACGACGACGTTAACGTGAAACGGTGCGGTGTCGCGGCGCGGCACGTTGACGTGACGTGGAAATTTACGTTACCGTGTCGTAAAAGTGCACGTAACAATTCCGCAACGTTAAACGTTGTCTTGTAAAATTCCGATACATTTTTCACTCACGAACCTGTGAAATAGTAGTCTCTTTATAGATACTAGTGATCGCCAAGTGGTCGAAATTCGACCATATTTAATTTAAATTATAAGTTTGAACATTATTAAGGTTCTCCTGTCAAAAACTACACTTCTATGATCACAGATTTCGCCAAAGCTACACTGTTAATTTGACATTAACAATAAACAAAAGAGTATATGTGCGTGGGTGTCAAATACGTGGTAGTGTGTGTAATGTTTTTTTTTATTGATTTAATGTATTTTTTATGCATAATTTAAAAAAAAAATTACATTGTGTACTCTTTCTCTATATAAACTAAAAGTGTGCGAAATTTCTTACTCCTCCGTCCACGCAATTTTCGTAAAAGGGGTTTTCGAAACGAACAAAGTTTTTGCTTCACGTATTAATATAATGATGGACCGCATAAGACGTGTACTGCTACTGCTATTGTTAAGATATAATCAATAATTTCTGTCAATCTTCTGCACAACTAATAACTAGGACAATGAAACATCAATCTTATATATACAATGTACTCTTTGAACTGAGGGAGCACATCGTAGGCACGTACCGCTTCCGATGACGTCCGACGTGTCGTTCCGCATCGAGTTGCCGTAGCGCGCTTAGCACGTCACGACAACGCAACGCGCCACGACACTGCACCGTTCCACGTTGACGACGTCGTGACGTGGTGATGTGGACAAGCCCTAAGGCGGTGGGCGGTTATGAATGCCGTAAGCTGCATACGACCTAGGGCCTAATTCTCTTATTACTGTCTCGTCAAAATCGCCATTCACTATCGTCTCAATCGTAGTTTTGCCTGATTTCTGCTTTCTGTTAACTCCAATGGCACGCCATTCTATTTTTTTAAATACTTTTATAAATATAAAGATTGCTTATTCGAAAACTCGCGAAACACATCTTTGTAGCTTCTCAATATACATTACGGGAACGCCATTTCTACTAATGGTAATATGATTTATTTTCTACTATTATTCTGTCGCGACGATATCGAGAAGATAGTGTGGATTTAGTAGAATACGAATTTTTGACACTATCGTAATGGAATCGTACTTGGAATATCTTCGCAATGACAAGATATTGAAATAGCAGAATTGGGCCCCTGTTTGAAGTGTCATAGGGACTACCCTATTAGTAGGCTCTAGTCTAGGGTGAATCCCATGGCGCCTCACAAATACGCGGCGAAGTAGAAGGTTAAGTGGGTGTGAGTGTACAGAGCCTGCCATCGGGAGTCCCACGTACCCCTCGGTATTGTCTCCTCTGAGGTTCAACGGATGCGCAAACGCATTCGCCCACGGTCATGAAAAAAGTCTGCATACGACCTGATGCTGTAACGGCACTACAATGATCTCTCTCGGACGCCTATGCAGCGCATATACCCTTGGATGGGGGGGGGGGGGGCGTGCATGCGTTGAATGCCTCGTCCGCAGTCACTCCTAAGCATTCATGTCAATTTTAATAGAATAATAATAAAAACAAAATCATGTACTTAAGCTCTTTTCCAAGAATTTATGGAGTGGCATATATTTAACAAAACACAAAAAGAACAAGCGGCAATTAGCGAGCCGAACTGGCGCATGCATATACAATATAATATCTATACAATATGTTGTCGTCAACCCATCGTTGTCCATTGGTAGAAGAGACCTTCCCAATTTGGCTCCAACCCTCTGCTTTCCTAATCCAGCCACTACCGGTAATCTGGTACAACTCATCAATCAATCAGGCTAGAGTATGTCCTGCACTGCACTTAGCAAGACGGTCTTCATCTCGGCTACTCCGCCGGTCATTTGTACAAGACTATACACTATTTTTTCCACCTTGCCAGTACCATTTATGGCCAGTTCCTGTATCTTACCGACCGTTCATTTGTATTACCATCGATTAAATTTTGACATAAGCATTTGACAAGTAATGTCAAAATTCAACCGAGATGGTAGGTCAAGTGTATGGATAGTAAGAAATAGGAAGCGGTCATTAGGGTAGACACAGTATCTATTTTCCTTCCATACTTCTCTTTTCTTGAATACATTCCCTGTCACATCACAAATCATTATGTCATTCTTCACATAGTACATCCCTTTTTGGTCTGCCTATACATTTATATCCGTCAATCTTCCAGTTTAACATACTTTTTGTTACATGACTTTGACAAGACCAAACACAAATCTTAAAATTAATATCTACATATATGCTTCCAGATAAACTTGAAACAGATGCGCATACGCATACGATCTTTCGACCTCCCAACTGACATACAAAACCAAAACATTTATAATAAAACAGGCGAAATATTCCTAAATTTCAACCACACAACACATTAAAACTGAATTATACATATATTTTGAATTTAATGGTTGAATGCTGTAAAAACGCCTACGCGATAAAAAAAACTGAACATACTTCAATAGTTCGTACATTTTATTTTCAAGGAGTTTTGTGTTTGGACTTCGGTAAAACAAATTACACATATAGACACCAATTTACAGTTTATTGTGTAACATTGCTTTAACGTGGAACTGGGGAGAAAGGGTTAAACTGGAATATTTCTTAAATTGTTTAAATACAACTTAATTAGCATTCCAAAAAATTCCTACATATTTTATACGAAAAGAACGATGTTCATTATAAAAATTAAATGACAATAAAGAAAGAATTGTACGTCATCAATAATAAGACTTATTGATATAATCAATTAAGTTATTTTACATTTTTTTCGTTTAGTCTGGAAAAATATCGCGTTTTAAGTCATCATTATCATATTACATATTTGCGTTTAGAGCGTCCGCCTCTAAGTCTGGAGTCCGCTTTCCTACTTTTTCTTGTCGGCTTTGGCCTCCCTAATTTTAATGTCTCCTGAAAAATTTACTCAAATCAACCTAAGTGAAAGTATCGATATGCTACGACTCGATTTCTAGCTACCTGTGAAGATAACGATTGAGACCTATACAGAAATAATAGGTTGGGGAAAAAGTCTTTTCGCATATAGTATGTATGAACTTGTAATAAGATCTCTTTGGCTATACAATTTATATCTGGCAGGTTTTGGTATCATTATTTAATTTTAAAGAAGACATTCAAAAATTCCAAATTCAAATTAGGAAAATGCGTGATTTTCATTTGCTTTTCTTATTATTAAAATGAATGAATCTAATGAATAAATTCGATACATTTTAAAATTTTACTACAAAAAAGGTAAAAATGCAACACAAGCCGCGAAAAAATTTGTGATGTTTATGGACCTAACGCAGTATCTGTGAGAGTAGCGCAAATTTGGTTTAAGCGCTTTCAATCCGGAAATTTTGATATCAAAGATGCACGTCGCTCTGGTCGCCCTATTACGGACAAAATTGATGCCATTTTTGAAAAAGTGGAGCAAGATCGGCATATTAGTAGTTAAGATGTAGCTGGAGAACTGGGAATTGACCACAAAACGGTTTTGTTGCATTTGAAGAAAGCTGGGTACACAAAATTGCTCAATATTTGGGTGCCTCATGAGCTCACTGAAAGAAACTTAATGAACAGTGTACTCATTTGTGATTCTTTATTACGACTTAATGAAACCGAAACATTTTTGAAGAAGCTGATAACTGATGAAAAGTGGATCACGTACGACAAGAACGTGTGAAAAAGATCGTGGTCAAAGGCCGGTCAGGCTTCACAGACTGTGACGAAGCCCGGGTTAACTCGCAACAAGGTGATGCTGTGTGTATAGTGGAATTGGAAGGGCATTATTCATTATGAGTTGTTACCGCCAGGCAGGACCATCGATTCTAAACTATACTGCGAACAACTGATGAGATTAAAGCAAAAAGTTGAGAGAAAGCGGCTGGAATTAATCAACAGAAGGGGTGTGGTTTTTCACTTTATATGAAAACCTTTTGAATTTTTATATAAAATGCGAAGAAACTTTTTCCCCAACCTAATAGAATAGAATACACTTTATTGTACAATAATGCTACATAAAATCAAGAACATTAATATACAAGTACAATCGGCGGTCTTATCGCCCATGGCGATTTCTTTCAGACAACCTTTGGATGGAGTATAAGAAGGACAATAATATAATAAAAATATATAATATATAAAAATATAAAATATATAATAGTATTTTAAGCCTATTCATGAAGACAACATGTAAGTAGATCCCCACCACCCCTCAGCGGCAGCCGTAAATGCTCACATTTGTCACTTTAGTGAGGTTTGCACTGCGTCGTTTTCTAAAACACGCCACATACTCACCTAACCTTACAAATTATGTCATTTCATCGTATTCTTCTCAATTCTAGTATAAGTCATCTGTCACACTACAAATCTTCTTGCCATCCTTCATCACAATCTTTAATTTCTGTTTGGTCCAATTCACTTTTATGTTCAACGATTTAAGAGTTTAAAATTAGGCTTTTTATCCTTCCAAGAATATGCGCCGCTAATTGTAATCATGGACATGATAGTAGGACAAAAATCGCTCATTCAATAAACAAAACTCTAAAAAAGCTCCTTTACATTCCTAGAAAGTACAAACAGAAGCCAAACGTTTTTTAGCTTTTTGTTATTAAAATACCGCTAAAATTTTCAAGAAATTTTATCTAATATTATATTTATTATTAACCGGTCGCCGACCGGTTGCTTGCCTTAAGTATGCTTTTCTCACACTCGTATCCTTCCCGACACCGTTCTACGTGTCCGCGTCATCGAAGATAACGAGCCTTTTTCTCTTCAATAATGTTAGGTTCTATATAAAGTTACGATGAAACAATTCTAGTGATAGCTAGAGAACAAAATGAAATTACCTATCAGAGCAACACATGAAAGTAGTAGATTTGTAAAAAATGTTAACATTAAACTGTATATATGATAATTCTTATATAGAGTTATCATATGTGTTAGCCAGATTAATTAAGAATTTCTTTTAAGCTAGGTTGCCTGGAAGAAATCGCTTTTAGCGATAAGGCCGCCTGTTGTTTTGCCAAGAAGTATTGTAATTATGCATTTTGTTTTTGTATTTGTTTATTTTGGTAAGCAATGAAGTGTTATCTATCTATATTTCTTTTACAGTGCAGGCTGTCAAACTCTGGAATGCGTTGCCTCTTACTGTCAGGGAGGCCAAAACATTACCTACATTTCTGAACTCACTTAGAAACTACTATCTGTTTTTAAATAAATGTCTAATAAAATAAAATAAAATAATAATATATAATTAAACATTAACTTATTTATCTATTGTTAATATAAAATGCTTGTCATATATAATGTTAATAAATATATTTATTTAGATTATTTCGTATATACGTATATATTGGTATTCTATAAATGTGTCTGGATCTATGTATGTATTAAATTTATAAATTAGTGTTAGTATGTATATTTAAATCATACAGTAATATCTTTTTTATGCTCCACCTAGATCACCAGATTAGTTCAGAATTTCTTTTAAGCTAAGTTGCCTGGGAGCGATCGCTTTTAGCGATAAGGCCGCCTATTGGTTTGCCAAGAAGTATTGTAATTATGCATATTGTTTTTGTATTTGTTTATTCTGGTGAGCAATAAAGTGTTATCTATCTATCTATATTTACGACAGCCAATTATTAGCAATGTACAATTTACCCCTATCTCCCAGACGTTACGCAGTTTATATTTAGTTAAACGATAAATAAATAGATGTAACGACTTCATCGATGGAGTGGTTCAGCGGTTCTCTTTCATCGTACAAGCAATCTCGTGTGGGAACTATTTTATAATGCGCGGATTGATCAATTGTGCACCTGGCGGTGGCTGGACGTGCTTACGTTTTAATCATGGAATCGATTATGTACTGACGTGTTACGTTAGGGGAATTGATACGAAATCGGGAAACTTCGGCAATTCGTACAATAGATATATGGGTATTATTTGGATATACCTGGTGGTAGCTTGATTTGCAGTCGATTACGTAAAGAATTATTATGTTAGTAAAGGTTTTTTTTTATAACGAAGCTGGCAAACAGGCAGTCTGCCCACGTACTGGAAAATGATTATCGTAGCCTCTAGACATTTGCAGCACCAGGTGCGAAGCCAACGCCAGCTTTGCGTTGCCAGCCTTTAGGAAGGGATAGAGAGGTTGAGATGGGAGGATCAGGCAAGAAGGATGGATATGAGATAAATAGTAAAAAAATTATATCCGTGCAGGAACGGAAGAATACAATTTCCTACGGCCGGGCGGACTGTTGTAAGAGGCGACAAAACAACCCAAAGTCAGGTGGTAGGATATTTGACCGTCTGGATGGCTATCACCCCTAGTCTAGAGTATGCCACCACAACAACCTTGAGTTGTGTTCCGGCATCAGTGGCCAGGCTCCAGTCTCCTTTTAGAGAGCAGCAGCACATTTGTAACACCTTTGATCTTACAAACGTCCATAGATGATGATAACCGCTTTCCATCAGATGGGCCGTCTGCCTGTCTGCTGAACTCATGCAATAAAAATAGGGATGGGATAGGAGGAAAGGGAAATGTGTTATCGGAACTCTCACTTATCGCACGAAAGATCTCACTCAAAGCTAATCGTTTCACGCTGCTATTCTGTGAGAGCATGGTATCACACCGATCGAGTGGGGTATAAAAGTTGAAATCGTGTTAATGATACCAGCATGGCTCTACCACTTAGAAATTATAACGAAATCTGAAATTATTAAGAATTCACGGATAACGTTGAAAATCAACAATATATAGGAAAATTTGGGGAAAGTTAAAGAGTGATGTTTTTCAGTGCCGTTTTATTTTCAGAAAATCACAGTGAATGGTTCTATAGAGGTGACGAACACCTACTGTGCTTATTATTTACCTAAGGGCTGATTTTTCAATCACCAGATAAAAGTTATTCATAGAATAAAACACTGCATGGAGAAATTAAAAATTACATTTGAATGAATGATAAAACAGTTAAATTGTTTCACTTTTGAATTTAATTAGGTTATAATTGATTACTTTTATCTGATGGTTGAAAAATCGTCCCTAAAAGTTCTAAAAGAAACTATGGGAGCTGCATACGTCTAGTCATCGCAGTGTACAACGAACTACTGGCTAGCACAACGCAGGAGCGCACATATTAATTAACAGTTGCTTTATATCGCTCGCACATCATCCGTCCCGCTCACACATTGTGCTATATATTGTACTAGCTGTACGAATTTTTAATATTTGTACTTAAGATTACCGTTTCCAAAACAAAAATTAGTTCACTTCAGTTCACACCAGCACTCGACAATGAATACTACTGTCTGCCACCTGAAGTATCATTTAACCTCTACCGCCCGCCCGCTGCTACAATAAATCAAAATTATCCCATACCCGAAAAATTACCCAGGGGATTCATCACTTACCCAATTCATTATTTATCATATCTAGCTAGAATCCGGACTCCTTATCATGTTGATTCTACTAGGCTGCACTGCAAAACTTGCCTCGTCTAAACGCGAGTATAATTATCTCGTAAGTAGGTATATAAGAACTTAAACATTGTTGTGTTGTGTAAATAAAATAAATATTTTTAAACCTGAATCTTATAAAGAAATAAGTTATTTCTTAATAATATATTTAGGTAAACATCCTAATCTTTAAATCTGTCGAGAGTAAAATTTGCAAATTCCACTTCCTAACTTTCAACAAGAATGTGTAGGAGTATTTCTCCATACATTCTTAAATTCATTTATTATCAGTAATGTATTGTAAAGGAAATGGTCTGTTTATTGTGATTTAATTCCTATGTTTATTTCACTTTATCAATATATATCGTTTTTTGCATCCCCTAATCTTTGTAGCGAAATACGGAATGATATCTATATTAATGTTACTGCTAGGGAACCGTAATATTCTTAACGCCTATTTGAATTTCTATCCGTCTTGAATAACTATTCGGGTCATTTTTCACATCCCCAGGGCTTCCAAAGCTTTAAATCCAGCGCAGATCAGCCATCGATTTCGTATTGATAGAGTATCTGTCTTTAAATGATAAGGAGCTGGCCACATTAACATGGCGCGGGGTTCGCCATTAGGGCGAAGCCACAACTATGCTGTGCGACGCCGCACCGCAGAAATCTACGACACTGAGACGTTGCATTAGCGTGTCGTGAAATTTTCCGATGCACTGCCGCATTAGTACTAATTTTTATAAGAGTTCACATTAAATTCAATCAGTACTTTCTTATCCCTTTTTTGTTTATGCAACAACGCAACAATACACGTGGGACACGTTTAGTGCAATACATGGTTCATTACTGACTGAACTGAACTGACCTTGACCACAGCGTATAATTTTTTTTTAAGTATTTCATAATTATAAAGTGCGGTATGCGTTGAAAGTTTTCCGTCGTGTCATTATAACATTCTGTGGTATGACGGCATTTTCACGATGCGTCGTCGTGCCGCAGCGTTGTCGCTTCGCTCGAACTATGAAACGGTACGGCGCGATGCGTTGCTGTGTCGTGCAAATGCCTGGTGCTTGCCATTACTGTTATCCGGCACTCCGCTACCATTTACGGATGCGCTAGTAATATATGATTTATCGAGCAGTCCGTATGCTGCTTATAGTGTAGAAAAACAATGGCGGACAGTAATGATAATGATTCATAATTTATCTACAATTTCTTTTTATGACTATCTTTAATGTTTGTACATATAGTTAGATAATGTTATTTATTAAGATAGTTTAGTTTATCTTTTAATTTACAATATAAATAAAATAATGTATACTTTAAAAGTCGTGGTAGCGCGACTAGAGCACGCGTCCCACACTCAAAGTGCGTGGGTTTGATCCTGGCCGGAATGCATGCATCACTTGGGTAGTTTTCGGACCTAATGTGCATATTGTTACAATTACCACGTGTTAACAACGGTGAAGGAAAACAACGTGATGCAACCTGCACATCGAGATAACCGATATGTCAAACCTAGCAAGCCGCCTTAAACAAACATGGCGGGTATACTGTCCGTTCCCCTATAACAGGAGGCCAGAGCCCAGCAGTGGGATATTTATTGGCTGTTATTATATATACTTTTTTACCGATTTTACTATTGTACGATACCGCATAATAGTGCTGTGCTGCATCGTATAGCGGTGAGGGTGACGCCGCGCCACTCATTGCACATCAAAATGCCACATTACTTTACGACCGTGGCGCCGCGGCGTGTTGATGTGGCCAAGCCCCTAGACTTAAAATTCTAAATGCAAGACTTGCCGAATCGAAACATGTTGTCGATTAATCGCCCACGCGTGTTTTCACATGGATCATGAATGATTTAAGCGTTTGCATTAAAGACGATAGGGTTGGCGTTGCAATCCACGACTGAAGGATGGAGGATATAAACAATAAATCGTATTTAAATCAAGAGGGGTTAACATATATCCCGGAACATTGATAGAACAAAAGCATTATTGCCCTACTCCTTTGAGCCGTATGAATGAATAATTGAAAATTATTTATCAAATTTAGAACTGGTTTAAAATTAACCGTTTTTAATCGGTTATAACCAGTTTCAGTCAACTACGTCGTTCAGAGTGTAAACGTGGAAAATAATGTTATGTAAGCCTACATTAACCGGGCTACTCATTGGTGGTACTGCATCCACTATTCACTTTTACATTCACAGTTCCCCTTGTATCTATTTCTGGGAAATAGTATTTAATTCCAGAGATTTTCACAGGTTCTTTAACTAATGTAGGCGGCCTTTGCTTTTCAATCAATAAAGGTGGTGTTCCTGGAGGGTACGCAGATACTTTCACTGTTTCTTTAATAAGAGCAGGAGGTCTTGCGATTCCTGTCATTGGTTGATGGAAAACATCAACAACTTCGGGTGGCGGTGCGGGAAAATAACTAGTTTCTTTAACTAACAACCGTGGCCTAACTACTCTAGTAACGACAGCTGAATCATAAGTACCAAGGTGTTAATTATCTAAGAGAACATGGATTCTCTTAGATAATTAACACCTTGCGGCACCGTTGGAACTTTGACAATTTCTTCAACAAGTACTAGTGCAGGAATTAAAGCTCTAGGTGTTGCAAAAGCATATAGATTAAAACCCACTACAGCAACTTCTTGTGTTCGTCTTTTAATGAATGGTGGCAACCTTGGAACATTTTTATATAATTATGACAACTATTTCTAATATAAATATGTCCTTGTATGTATGTGACTGGAACATAGGTATACATATAGCTGCGCTTTTAAATTGTGCGGCAAATTCTGTTCGAAACCGGTTTATTCAACAAATCCTATTTAACGACCTTTTGTTGCTAAAAACCGTTTAAGTGAGGATAAAGTTAGAACAAAACCAATAAGAAAACCTGTACCTAGACTGTAACCGGTTCGAAATTTTTCAGATTACGAAGCCGTGATATTTATTGTTCATCCATGGATGTACTGTTCATAATAATCTTAAACCTATGAGTCGTAACTGGTGAGAACGGTATCAGTGGCGCCGTAATCTCATAGACGGAGAGCTCTTTTTGGAATGTATTTGCCGAAACCATACCGACAACTATAGAGACTCCCATAACTTATATTACATAACTCCTAAAATAATAGTAATATAAGTGACACCATTGCTTTGTTCTATTTCTATTATCTTCTCTGTAATCCGTGCAGGAACGGAGAAAGAATACAATTGCCTGAGGCGGTGCGGCTTGTCGTAAAAGGCGACAAAACTACCCACAGCCAGGTGGCAAGTTATTTACCCGTCTGGATGGCTACCACCTTTAGTTTAGAGTATGCCGCCATAACAGCCTTGAGTTGTGTTCTGGCATTAGTGGTCAGGTTCCTGACTCACTTTAGAGAGCGGTAGCACATTGATAATACCTTTGGTGTTTCAAATGTCCATAGGCGAGGGTAACCGCTTGCCATCATCTTTGCGATTTCATTATAAAATTGCACACAGTATTGGGATGGATATCTACCTAAATCTGATCATTGCACTTACGAAATATAAACTCCACCAACCTTCAAATTCGCCCCTCTCCTAAATTGATTCGGGCCCAACTCTTAAAAAACAGCGTACACCGGTTCCACTTCACACTTCAATTTTGAAAGAGTCTAAAGAATAGCATGACCCACAAATTCTGATATCTCACAAAATAAGAGGATCTACACACGTCGTAACATGATCATGCTTAAACATTGAATAAATCTTGATTTAAAATGGCTATCTTTTGTTCGCTTCACATAGACCGCCGCGTCACTCCACGGGAAATAAGGGTAGGTTGCAAAATTAGTAGAACAATGTTTTACCTATCTTATACTAAACAAGAATCAAATAGTTTTATTATTCAAAAGATGTTTTCAAACCAATTATAAGTTGATAGGCTTAATAATGCTAATATTAGATGGATCAACAAAGTTAATTCAATTTATTTGAAAAGCACAGAACTGAAGACATGACATATTCAAAAACATCGAATATTCAACATACTGCGCGTTCCATTAGTAGCTCACAACGCCCAAAATACTCCGTTAGCCGTTAAACAAGGCGACCGCGGTCGTTGTGGTCGTGGCGAAAACGTCACTAATGACGTCATCAATTTCGATCACACAACGCTCACAACCACCCATCTCAAGAGGTGGGTCGAATAACCGTGCCACTTGGGTTTACGATCGTGACGCCGGCAAGCAAGTGCAATGGGAAAAATCGCGATCGTAAACGTGGTCCTTGTGAGTCCCTAATGAAACGTAGCCTTTATGATATAGATCACGTTGGTTGACTTATCCGGAGTAAAAGACAGAAATGAACGTCACTATCAGATTAAGCTTCTGTTCAATATTTCAGTGATTTGGTCTAAAATAATTGTCACTAATAATATTTTGAAGTACAAAAATACTCTGTTGAAAACCTACATCTTTCTGAAAACAGCTAACCCTATAAATAAAGAAAGCTCCCGCTAAGATCGTTTTGAGAATGCGCTCAAATAGATTATTGAATTTGTGTGCAAGTGGCGTAAAGCGGCCTTTATAAATTTTCCTTTAATAGAATTGCATATACACTTTCTTGGAAATTACTTATTTAAAACATTCCTACACGTCTAATGTTATTTTAATTTGTATTACTTATAATGTATTAGCAAATAAATAGAAGGAAGTCTTCTTACACGTTCATTGTACTTTTAAGGTACTAATATTACGTCTTCCTTATATGTATAAATCAACATCATTAAAGAAATTAAAGTGTTTGCCTAATTTAAAGTAAATGAAAAAAAATTAGAGGCTGCTTAAATAGATTTCGCATTCTCACTCACCATACTTTTGAAAATATAAATTGACAAATTGAGCTTATGACAATCTACGGCTCACACATTCAGGTGACTGTATATCGTGCCAGTAAATAAGCAAGCAATGTTATAACATACATAAATCTTAACAAAAAATACAAATGTTTACCAAAAAAAAACAACTTTTAATCTATAAATTAGAATTTAGAAAATTGTGAATAAATCACTGTGGTAGAGTTCAAAAAATACTCTCAAAGAAAATTGCTTAAAACAATATGCGTCGAGTTGTTTTTGGAGGTATCGGCCATTTTTGATTAAATGCTTCTATTGGTTCGACGTAATAACGAAAGTGGTCAACGTTCTTCAACTGTCATTTTACGCAGAATATCCAATTTGTTTTGTAGTCCATTGAGCTAGAATTGTTGTTATTTAAAAGTAACACTAAAAAGAGATAAACACATAAATCTGTAGGACTAAACCTGAGAGAGAATGAGATAGAATAAATTATATTTAAAAATTTAAACACTATGCTCATACAGTTAAAGTTGGAAATATTTTGAAGTTTTTCGTTAATACTTCAAATTTCGGGTTTTAAAGCTTAAATATATAATATATGACATGTGATGACACGAAATTTAGAATTCCTCTCACCCCTTGTCACATTTTGTTTCACTTCAAATGCGTGTGAACTGCACACAGATACACAATTTTTTATTACCTATATCTCAATGTTTAAGTCAATAGTTCTCCCCAGATAATAAAATTATTATAGAGAGGGATATTAAAAATTTCTAAGCACTTATATAACTTTTTTAAATATAATATATCGCTATCTCTACTAAACTTAAATTGAACACTCCTGCGCATAACTCAACTTTTTACAACAATTCTTTTACTGTTAAAGCTATACAGCTTTGGAACGCGCTTCCTGTTACTAACAGACAAGCAAAATCGCTAGCAATATTTAAAACTATGATCAAAAAATACTACCTGTCGTTGGAATATGATATTTAAATTCATTTATAAATATTTATATATTCTGTAGATATGTATTTGTATGGTATGTATATTAAGTATATATCTATGTAATATATAAAATTTCTGCATATATATATATATATATATATCATTTATGTATTTATTATTGAAATGTAAGTAGTTCGTATTATATGTTACGTACACCACCATCGCCATTAAGATCTCAATTCATTCCTGGGGTTGTCTGGAAGATAATCGCTTTTTAGCGATAAGACCGCTCTTTGTACATAACTGGATAGACAGATAGATACCCTTTATTGTACACCATCACAGAAAACCTTATAGCCTAAAAATATTCTAAATGTGCACAATGGGCGGTCTTATCGCTATTAAGCGATCTCTTCCAGACAATCCGTGACAGGAATAAAACAGATTATATTGGTCAAAGGTGGTATACAGAAATATTAGAGGATATGCAGTTACTTACATATATTTTATTCATTTATAAACATATAAGTATATAAAATATTATATAAGTAAAATTATACTTAATAGACAAACATATATGTATATATACATAAATATACGTAAAAATATCAAACATCACTATGTTGTAGGTAGTGCTTTTTTGTCATGTTCTTAAATATTGTTAGTGATTTAGCTTGTCTAACAGTAACAGGTAGCTCATTCCAGAGTCGAATAGCCTGTACAATAAAAGGATTATTGTAAAAAGATGAATATGTTTGGGACTATTAAGTCTAAGATTCGTAGAAGGTCGTAAATTGTGAGATGAAGAGATGAATTCAAAGCGTTTTTTGAGATAATACGGGGTTGTGGGGATAAACAACACACGGTAAAGGGGTGAAAGAATATGAGTATTCCGGCGAAAACGAATTGGCAACCACTTGAGTTTTTTACGAAACTCAGAGACGTGGTCATATTTGCGTAACCCAAATATGACCCTTATACAAAAATTTTAGAGGCGCTCAAGTTTATTATAGATATAATTTTAGTCTTTAAGTTCATTTTTGTATTGGTGTATAATAAAGTGTTATCTATCTATATCGCTTTTAATATACTACAATACTTCATAATGGCTCAATACAACATTAAAATTATAGAAATGACCTAAATACAGACGTATTTAGCTCTATTACATCATAATCGACTGTTTTGACTTGAGCCGCGCACCCTTTGTTTTTGTTTACACTACCGGTTCTGGATTAAACTGGGCATGCATTAAGAAAGCATTAAATTATGCTTGTTGATAGATCAAGAGTTTAAACTATTGAAATAGATCATCATAATATATTATGATTTTTATCGGGGGAGTTTTGAATGTTATAAGGCGATTTGCCCTAATTTCATCATTTTTATAGCGAAGCTGGGCCCAATAAAAAAGGGCCATTCGCAAATTAAGTCACACGAATTTCATGATTTTTAGATCCCTCCCCCGTCCTTGCCACAGCTGGTCACATTCATGAGACTCTTTCCTCCCTAGTGTAACATCACATATTTTGCACACCCAACTTTTTACGGGACACGGGGAATTCTCTGAGTACCTGAACCGCTTCGCGTACAAAGAGGATCCCTCGTGCATCTGCAGTAGTGATGAGATCGAGAAAGTACTGCATATAGTATTCCGCTGTCCTGACATTACCTACCGGAATATGTCAGAACTTATGAACAAAACAAATGTAGAAGAGTTTTTTTTTGTATATGTATGTAAAATGTATAAATAATTTGCAAATAAGTTATCAATAAGCTCAATATGTAAAATAACATTAGATAAATAAGAAATATCTAAAACAAAGAAAATAGCCAAGTAAGGATAAAATGTAATAGAATTAAGGGCCTAATGTAATTTTTTTTTTGAAAAATTAAATTAAAAGGACAAAACAAAAATAATAGTACCCAATAAAAAAATTAAAAGGTCGGACAAATCTTGATGGTACGGTAGAACGCGAATTAAAAAAAATACATTTTGCAATTAATAATAATATATAATGACAATGTTTGTTTAAGGTATTGCTATGTTAAAGTAAAATTGTTGTTAAAGCTATATCTAGAGTCGCCAGCCTCACAGCCGCCCGCCCGCACTGCTCTCCTTGAGGCTGTGAGGCCTATAATTTATGAGGCATATTAAACCTCACCCCGCACTGTACATGTTTTATTTGTATTCCGTGCGTCTAAAGCATGTTCAACATCACAATGTATTAAATACACCGTTGAATTAGACTTTTATGAGAAGCAATATCATATATTCATCTTTATCGTACTCATATAAATGCGAACGGTGCACGGTGTGAACGAACACGATTTCAACTACCACACCAGCGGGACGTCGTCACGCATGAGGCTATTTAGACCTCACGACGCAGTGAACGTCTTAAATTAATGTTCGTGCTGTTTGTTGACGTATTTTGTTAGCCAAAATATTTAAAAAACCGTATCAAAATATGGTATTACTTCCAATAAGATTAATAAATAGCTATAAACCGGTAAGTCGTTGAAATTCATTTTTTTTTTTTTTTGGAACATGTAGAGAAATTGCTTCGGTTACACTTCCTTAGTTTTGAAATTGAAAAGTTGAAATGTCCCAAGAATATTAAAGTTTTAGACCAATTTCCAAGCAAAAGCTTAAATCAATTTAACTGCATCGATCAAGGAAGTTCTTCTTACAGCTTGATAAAGCACATTTCACTAAACAATATATAACACATATTTTATTTTATTAATATACCTTTAGACCTTGAGGCCCGCCCTCAGTCTATGAGTCTCTATAAAGACCTCTAAAATCAGCTAATCGACTTTTCAGATCCCCAATTGGATCCAATGAGAGACCTAACCGATAGAAGACGATTCTTAGGCTCAATGTTCTACTTATAGCCTTCAAGTTAAAATACGAGCGCCATTCACCTATGAACATTATAATATGATTTTCTTAACTTATCACTACTAATATACATAATAAAACTGCGTTGTAACGGTTTTAAACGTGAAATTTTATTTGATTTTTATTATTCTGAAGTTTCGGCCACTTTAGCCTACCGCCAACTTGTTCATTTTAGTTATTTAGTTTTAATTTTTGTTTATGGTTATTATTTACTCTATGGGAGTCTAATTTAATTTATCACCGCTTCAAACCGTTAATACGCAGTTTAATTACATTATACTACGAGTCGAATTCGCACATGGCCATTTGTTTGAGAATAAAAGTGCATAGCAAAAGTTTTCTCTTCAACTTCCCGTAATAACTGTTAACTAAATAAAAGTAGGTTTAAGCATGAGTATTCTTGATAGAAAACAAAGTCTCGAAAATTTCTTAAATAATATTTAATAATTAAGTATGAATATCACATAACACTTTAAGATACTATCAGGTGTTGATATTTAAAATACATAGCATTATTCTAAATAGCGATTTATTATTGACTTTTCAATTGCCTTAGTACTGGCAGTAAATTAATATTACTTGTATGGAGCTTATGCCAAATTTTAACCAGTAGCGACATAAAATTACACCCAGCATTGAAAGTATCCTAATCTAATGAATCCTAAGAATGACAGTCGCCAATTAAAAACACAATTTTGTAAAGCTCCCAAGGTCTAGATTATTTAAACGCAAGTGATGAATGGTTATTCTTTTTATGCTATATTTTCAAAGCTACATTGGGGGACCTACTCGTACAGACACAAAAAAATTCATCAAAGCGGTTCAGGAGTTTAGGAAGACCCTAGAATCCGATTCCAGAGCCACATATCGGTTTCAATTGTGAATTTAGACTATGCGGGGATCCACTGAAATACAGAAACATTTTCATCAAAATCGGACCAGGAGTTTAGGAAGAGTTCAGTGACATACACACGAACAAAAGAATTGTATATCTAAAGTATCTTCAAAAATTTCGATACCGCGATCCTTTGCCTGTCATTGTCCGGTATTCCTACTACTACTCTCTATGGTATGGTTTAAATTCGAAATTCAAAAAATTCAATTATGTATTTAGGTTTATGGCTTGGCAGCTAGGCCTTTAAGCCAGATCTTAGTTTATAATGTAGTTTCTTCATTTTCTTAAGCTTATGTGTAGCACAGCTGAACTGTATGTAGGTTATGAGCTGGTGCCATTCAACGGAGTTCTTGTGACAACTCAAAAGGCTACATTTAACTATACAGTTTTCACATATCTCACAAAACACACAATTACTACTCAAAACTATCAATATCCTACAACTATTGTTCATTTTACAAATTTTTAGAAAATAAAACTGCACAGCACAGCTTCTCCTTTCAGTTCCCGCCAAAAACTCTCATAAAATTCAAATATTTTACAATGGTCACGTACTCCTGCTACGCTTTCTAATATTCGAACCATCCGGAGACCCACTAGAACACGCTCAAAAAATTCATCAAGATCGATTCAGGGGTTTAGGAATTAGTAAATTAGTTAATTTACTTTTTTTTCAGTGACATACAAGATAATCATTTTATATATAAAGATTGTCATTCCTAGTATCCCTTTTCCATGAAAAAAACTATTCATATGATAGCTGCAATCAAACGTTATCTCTATATCAATGTAGATTTTTTTCTTGATATTGAAGTGCAAAGTAACAAAAATGTTTTATTAAAAGTGTGAGAAGAAAGAAATATTTGAATTTCTATACATAATAACTTTTGTTTTAACATTTGAAACAAAACTCAGTTACAAAAAGATGTTGCAATTTAAATAGGCAGTTGTTTCCTTTTAACAGTACAATGTACACTAGTGATTAATTTTTGACCACTTAGGACCGATTTTGCAATTACCAGATAAAATTTATTCATAGAATAAAACAGAACATGGGTAAATTAAAAATGACAATTGCATGAATAACATGAATAACGCAGTTGAATGATTTCACTTTAGAATATACGCAAGTTATTACATTTTTCTGATGATTGGACCGTTTTTTCAATCGTCAGTTACGAATTGTCCAGCGAATAAGTTATGAATTAACTGATTTAAAAATAAAACAATTTACATGTTTTATTTATGCAAGTCTGATTTTTAATTTGAGAATGTTGTATTTTATCCTATGAATAACTTTTATCTGTTGATTGAAAAAACGGTCCTAATTCATTTACATATTATATTTAATTAATTGCTAAATTGTAAAAGTGAAATTCTACTTTTTATGGTTTCGTAGCTATTTTGGCAAAGTCAAAATCCTCATGCAATCGTCACGTTCGTTCGCATATTTTTCTTTAATTATACAGAATAAAAGTAGAATATAACTAATAGTGACGTCCACAGGCGAGTTGCTTTGTTTAAATTTAGAGTTTTACGAAAAGAAGATAAAAAGGCCAGGTTGCATACATTTAAATTAAAACTTTATGGTTTAATTAAGTATATCATAATTAAACCATAAGTAGTAAAGTATAAATATGTGTATTTATGTATGCACCGATCCAGATTGTAATTCAGATTTTATTTTATATTTTAGCTGTATGATTTTGTGATGATTGAATTTTAATAATAATACATTTTAAAAAATGGACCAATTCTGTTGATACACAATATAGGGTTCGTCAACTATTTAGATTTTACATTTGGCCACATATTCCTTCCTAAAAATAATAAAGGTGACATCTTAGACAGACCAACAGGTCCCTTCTGTTACTTTCACAACAAAAAATACATGTCGAGTCAAAATCCATTCGACTGGCAGATGGTCAAATATCCAGTCTCTAAAATTTACTTTAAATCAGTCTAGGTCAAATAAAGATTGATTTAATATTGAGCGGAGATGGTTTACATACAGACAACCAAAACTTGCTAATTTGAATTATGGACTCATAACTCATAGGTCCATGAACATGACAATTTTATAAGGCTTCCATTTTTGCCAAAACTTCCAGAAATCGCTAAAACCAATACAGGCGAAGTTATACTCTAATAATAGCATAGCAATATATGTAATCTCAATTGTCGTAAGGAAAAATCCAACATTTTTAAAAGAACACACACAAAACTACTATTTTCTTCTTACAATCGTTTTAATTATTTTACAAGCTTTTATTTAACTTTTAATGATAATTAGGTTTTTAAGGTCAAATCTTGCAAGTTGTATAAGAACTAACTACAACTTACGACTTTGCTGTTTTGCATGCTTGTTCAGTCCTTATGAAAATATACGAAAATAAAAAAATATTATTTTTATTACTTTGATAGCAAAAAAGTCATGTCCAGCGAAAACTAAAACGAAAATTAAGAAATTAATATTAAAACTATTTTTAAAAACTATATACTAAAGGTCTCAAAGAGCACTTTTAGATGTAGGTTATAAATGAATAAATAATTTTATTTCCTCTCTCAAAACAATATGGTTTATATCTTAGACAATTGAGATTAACATCGATATGATCTAACAAATCAATTATAGAAATCAGTCTTATTAAAAAATAACTTAAATTAAAATTAGACTAAGTCTCATTATACACAGTATTGTAAATCAATTCTTGAATCTTCATTCTCAGCATCAACTTTTTAGCTGGCCCCAACTTTTTGACATGCGGCAAAAGACTGTTAAAGAAACCTATATCCTCATCTTTCGCTGGTGAAGCCTCATTAACGACTTTCTGAGCTTCATCATCATCATCATAGAAATCTGTTTCCATTATAATAGGCTTTGTATCAAACTCGTCAAACTCATCATCCTTTACACTAACGTCATTAGTTTCATTAATTTCATTTACTTCTGTTGTAGGTTCTAGGTAATAACTACTGCTAGCTTGGTCTGGGTCGACGTCGTCGTAATGATCTTGTGTATCATTGTAATCATCTGTGATGTTATCATTGCCTTCATATTCGTTGAATTGGTTGGTCAAGAATTGTAGTTTTGGTAAGTACTCCCATTCTGAATCGTTTTTCCTGCACTCCTTTCGTGCTTGGTCTCTGAGATACTTCCATTTCAGTCTTGCTTCGTCACCTGGAATTAACAGAAAAACTTTTGTCAAAACTTAAAGATAAGACTGGTAGAGATGTTCAATTTTAAGAAGGCTGTCTTATTACTCTACACTATATACAATTATAGGACTGGGTATAGAACAAAATTAAAATTATAAACATTTTAACATAAGGAAGATGTTATTGATCATGACGTAATAACTATACACTGTTTATCCTTAGAAGATTATTTTCGTACGTACGTGTAAGATATTACAAACAGGATTTTTGCAATGAATTACACTATTTAATAATGTTTAAATGCATAATTTTTAAATGCCTTGGACAACTTAAGCCGCGTCTAAAGTTATGTATTACAGTAGAAAATGTTTTATAATTAATCATCTAAAAATACAATTTAACTAAAATTTATATTGTAAGAAAAATCAAGGTATACATTTGTATGTTGATATGTACATTGTTTTAGTGGCCACAGTCCAGTTTACTGATAATAATTTCTCATATTCTGAAAGTACTCTTGGAACTGTCTGATCATAGGGATGAAAACAGCACTTTTCGTCCCTGGCAAGCGATTCTCCCTGTTGTCAAAAAATTTAGAAAACTATGCGAACCATAGATAATACATGCGACTCGTCCCAACTTTTTTTTACAGATACTGTTAAACCGCGGCATAAATTGCAATAAAAAAATAACTACAATTTTTTAACATCATTTTAAACTTATAAATTACTTTTCACTAAATTATTATTTAAATTAAATAACTTTGAGCTAAATATTTACTATCATCAGTGACAAAAAAGTACTGGCTGGTAAAATGCCACAGAAAAAAAATACTTGACGTACATGATGACGTTTAATCAGATTTAGATATGGATTTACCGCTTGAGTTTAATGGAGAAGTACCTAGTTTAACTAATCAGTTTTTATTTACTGTCCTCATATTCGAAATGAAAAGTAGAGTGCTAACCTCGGGTGAAAAGCCTATTTAGTCACTCGAATTATTAGCGCACAAGCGTAGCGAGAGTGTAACAATTTACTATTATAACAGTATACTGATGTAGAATATAGGGCTCTTATAACAGTGCAATGATGTAAGTTTCAAAACCGATATTAGGTGGTTCAATTCTGTCTTTTTAATTTGGATTATTCAAAGTGATCCATATAAATATAAGCTTGATTTATTCGATGGCATTGAACACCATAGTTTCCTTAACTCTATGTCACTTTATATTCAATTGTCTAATTTAGTCTAAAGAAATGTTATAAATAATAATATTTCGAAAAGTTAAAGGTAAAAAGTACCTATGTATGAAAAGATTAATGAAAGTAGATGAAGCCAAAGATATATGTCAAGTGGAAATCCATTATTTTATTTAGGTTTATGGCTTGGCAGCTAGGCCTTTAAGCCAGATCTTAGATTATAATGTAGTTTCTTCATTTTCTTAAACCTATGTGTAGCACAGCTGAACTGTAGGTTATCAGCTGGTGCCATTCAACGGAGTTCTTGTGACAACTCAAAAGGCCACATTCTCACAAAACACATAATTAATACTCAAAAACTATCAATATCCTACAACTATTGTTCATTTTAGAGTAATTTTACACATTTTTAGAAAATAAAACTGCACAGAGTAACATCTCCTTTCAGTTCCCGCCAAAATCTTCTGAAAATCCATTATCTCTGCCTATTGGAAAAGGACGTGATAATATTATGTATTTCGAAAAGAGAGAGAAAGATAAATTACCTATGGCGCTATTCAATCATATATGATTTAGCTGCTTTCCACAAATACGTTTTTAACTGGAGCGACATTAAGGATGTCCCCAATTTTGTTTTTTATATTGGGAAGCTGGTAAACAGGAGCCCAGGTAATGGAAAGTGAAGTGAAAACGCGTTGCCAGTCTTTAGGATGGGATAGAGGGGATGGAATAGAGGGATCAGCCAGGAGAAAGGAAGGAAGTGGGCCATCGTAACTCTCACTCATCGTACGAAACGCGATTAGCTCAAGGCTAACCGTTGCATGGTGCTGTTCTGTGAGAGATAGATTTCAGGATGGCTGTACCAGCCACGGATACATATAAGGGCGGGAGCCCTCCTTGCGGGGCCGCCCGCGTTGCCGCTCGCGCCGCCCCCGCCACATTGCAGCGTACAAAGACATGGCTGAGGTCAACAATGAAGGAGGATAGCTTAGCTGTATTGAACACCCACCCTGACTTGATTGTCCTATTGAGGATGTAATTAACCAATTTGCCAGGAAGAATAGGCGCATAGAATACATCATTTAAGGAAGAGAACCACAATTGTAACTTTTTTATATCATTAGATGGCATTGCCTTGTATGTGTATAATCAGTTTATATAAAGCTTTCTTAAACTTTGCATGTGGCTTGATTATTTTTTTATTACGATAAAACTAAAGGTAGCAAAAGTAAGGGTAGCTGAAGATATCCTTGAGTTTTTTCTGTATCCGCCGCTGGACTGTACTACGTCTAGAAATTATTATTAATGTGGGGACTGTCTAAATCGTCATTCTTAACATTCTCTTAAGATATTGCAAAGAAATTAACTTACGTGTTACACCCAACTCCATGGCAATCTCTTTCCAACTCTCATCCAACTTATACCAATTATGATGACCCTTCAGCTGCCTGTTCCATATAATATCTCTAGCTTGAACCAAGTCAATCAGCTTATTCGTATCCACATCAATTGTCCTGCGTTTATTCATCAATAACTTCTTCCGCATAGTGTACCCAAGTTTTGGGGTCTTGATGGACTCGTCGAGAGAATTGAAGACCTCATCAGCAGTATCACCATCGCCATCTTCATCCTCCGCCAGGAATTGGTGATGAATGAATTTTAACTTTGGAAAATGTGGCCAGTCGGAGCCGTTTGGGTTCTTTTTCATCTCCTTCCGACATTGGTCTTTTAAGTTCTTCCATCTCTTTCTGCAGCTTTGACCTAGAAATATAGTTATCAATGTTCGTTTATTAATAGATAGAGATATGTAACATTGTATTATGTACGAATATAAAAAATAACAATAATGCTTAGTTACAATAACAACAATACTTTGGCTACAAAAAAACTGCTTTTTGTAGTTTATCTCTTGCAAGCAACCTAATTTAATAATTTAAATAAAAAAAGCAATAAATCATTCAGTGTTTAAGCTGTCCAATTATGGAACATGCTTCCACTGGAAGTGAAACAAGCCCAATCAATATCCTCTTTTAAAAACTTTTTCAGGATATGCCTTAAGATATATTGTATTTAAGCATAGTCCCCGGCACGATTCTTGAGCGGTTACTTTGTCTTACAAGCAGTGAAATTTCGATCATTTTTCGAAGTATAGGTATTGTCCCTTTCGAATAAAGAGACAAAAACATAATATCGTCGATGTCATGTCGATAAATCTCATTACATTGGCTACGATCAATGCACAAAGCAGATCCCTACTATTGCGCCAAACGCTCTAGGTTCGTGCCGGGAACTATATGTTTATGCTATTTTGTGCAATATATCTATACTATAATAAATCTGTAAATGGTTTGAGTTTGTACAATGCGTTTAAAAATGTGAAAAAAATAAGGGGGGATAATTCGGACCACGAAATTCAGAAAATGCAATTTTTAGAAATTTTTTCTGTCTGTCTGTCTGTAAAACAATCACGTGAAAACTACAGAACGGATTTAAATGAAACTTGACATAGAGATAGCTTATATCCCAGGGCGTAACTTAGGATACTTTTTATCCCTATAAATAACGTCGTTTTCACGGGATAGACAAAAAAGCGAAACAGATAGCGATCCTGTCGCATCTTTTTTGAATACTGTACTTTTTAATTAAAAAAATAAGTGCGTCCGGCAACAGGAACTGGTGGGATGGAGTACTGCAAGTGGGAGAGTGACTTATTTTGAAATTTGTAGCAACTAGCCAAGACCGCTCAATTTTTTTAAATTTAAAAAAGACATTATCTCTAGCATCCGGAAATAGTGAGGAGTGATTCCACCAACCCTTAATTCTACTTTATCAATTCGAGTTATGATGTTGATGAATTTTTGAGTTGTGATTTTTTTGCGAAATCCCCCAAGGCTTCCTATATATTTTGTTAAATTGAAAAAAATGCGTATCTCCGGCAGCCAGAAATGGTGGAGGGTTACTCCCGTACATCCCGCTTCTCGTTTATTCCCTGATTCAGGGTGCGAAATTATAAACTTCACCCAAGTTATTTGATGAAATAGTATTTTAAAACCCCTTTTTTATATGTAAATAATGTTAGAATTTATTGTCACCTTCTATACAATTGTGCACTTTTTTGAAATATTAAATGTAAAATTCTGAAAAAATTTAAGGTGGAAAAATCTAAATGACAATTCAGCGAAAATTGACATTTGGTTAGATATTTTTTTCAGAGTTCCTTTATCTTTATGGAACCCTTCATGTGCGTGGTCCAATACGCACTTGACCATTTTACGTAAGCTCGAAAAAACGTTTTCTTTCAAAAACATATTACCTAATCTATACCTTGCTTTTCCTTACAAGATAAATTTTTGGTTAAATTGTCTTTAGATGATAATACGATTATTTTTTTAAATCTACTGCTATATCTAATTTTAGATGTGGCTGAAGTTGTCTAAAACATTTAAACATAATTAAATAAAGACATTTAAACATAATCAAGTAATTCATTGCAAACATCCTGTTTGCAATGTACGATGATCTTTTAAAGAAAAACAGTGTATGCATATATTTTGTTTAAACACATTATCCTGCGATTATGAGGATATTTCGTAATTTACAGATAAGGAACAACGTTATTAAAAGTAACTGTTATTCAAATAACATCTTTTGTATACTTATGTGCTATTTGTCACTATAATACTTACTCCGTTATACACAAAACCATAAATATTGACTAAACGCGCAATGCGCTGTTTCATTGCTTTACGATCATTATTCTATATCTCCTACGAATTGTATAATATAGAACATCTGGTTGACGTGCATAATCTATGCCAGCCGCACCCGCGGAGCGCGCTCGCTCACGGCCATTCACCCATCAACAATAAAAACGCTACTTACTTGTCGTGCCCACCTCGGCTGCAACCTCATTCCAATATCTCTCCAACTTGAACCTATTCCTATGCCCCCTGTAACTTCTATCCCACAAGCATTCTCTCGCCTGGACAGCCGCTATGAGCGCGTCCATATTTTTCGTTTTGGCCCCTTGTTTGGACTTCATTGTGAGCGGACGCGCGAGCGGTAGCGACAACGGGTGACGCGAGCGAGGCGCGGCGTCGGACTGAAGCGCCCGTCCGCCCGCGCCGCGCCTCTGCGTTGCATCCGCTGGGACGCTCGCTCGCTCCCGCTGCCGCGACCTCGTATCGCCGTCCTGTTCGCTCGCCGCGTCGCTCCCCTCTTGTTCCGGTGAAACCGCTCACGCCACGGTACATTGACTTTCACAACACTTTTATCAAGTAATATCAAGCACATTTCCATTGCGTTACCGCTTGGTAAAACAACTCGCATCTTTGCTTCTTAATAAGCAATGTATAAAGATACTACGTTTGAGTACAATTTATTTAAGGGTGTGGTTGATTTTAAGTAGATTGTATTGGTAGCAGCAAATGGCCGTAGTTACAGCGATTCCAAATGGATGGAAATCGCACAATGAACTTGGCAAATCCACATATATTTCGTTTACACAAAACGTTTGATTGATTACACATAATAATGTGGTTACGGTATAGTTCACACAATACATATTAAAAATATTTAGAATTGTTTAGTACTGTAGGGGTTAGACTAAGAGCGTAGTATAAACACTTATGAAATAATCTCTTTCAATATGATCTCAGCCGTATGTATGACTGTCATGTTAACTAATGCTGAATTTTGAATAACAAGCGATAGATATTTTATGACAACCGTTGTTTTCAATATTTCGTTTCTTCTTTCATTGAAACAAAGAAGAAAAAAGAACATTACGCATTAAATAACGTATTAGAAAAGAATATATGTAGAAGAGAACCACATTAATTACGTAACAAAATAATATGTCTCGATGATAACAATACCAAATGAGTGCAGTTCAGCAAATGCCAGACACAAATGCCTAACACTGGTTTTCAATTGTATGTTGAGGCGGAGAGATGGCACACTGTTATTTATTTATATAGTATGTATAATAATGATAATTATGTAAATATATGTATGTATACCAATGGCGTGGGGTGGAAACCCGACTAGCATAAAACGGTTGGAAATATATACCGTATGATGCAAGCGCCTACTACACCGCAGTTGTAGAAGTCAGCATACAAAAAGCACAAGATTTGATGACTGACTTTGATGTATGATAAAAGTGGCTTTGAAAAAAGCCTTTGTAGACGTGCACATAATCCACACCAGACGAACTGAACACACAACTGCATTGTAATCAGAGAATAACAAATATGGAAACAAAACATTTTATTCAGTTTGCAAGTACCTGTCATCCAAGTATACTTAACGTATAAACTAACTCCGTTGGCTCAGCGACCTAAAATGGGTCTTGGCCTCCGAGACGAGAAGACGCCACCTGTTTCTGTCCTGTGCGATTTCTTGCCAGTTATGGGCTTGAAGCTCACACAGGTCAGCCTCCGCTCTGTCCCGCTACCGGTACTTGGGGCGACCGATTTTATCTCTCCTATAATTTTAGGCTCGGCCACGAGGTTCTCAATTTCGACGTTGGTTCGGACCCTCCAGCTGCCATCGTCTTTCCTTGTTGGTCCCAAAATCTTACGGAGAACCTTTCTTTCAGCCACAAATAGCTGGTTCTCTTCCTTTAGGGTAAGCGTCCAGGCTTCGCAACCGTACATCAGGATGGGCCGTATGACGGTTTTATTAATCACTTAACGTACAAAGATGTATAAAAATGTTTAAAAAAAGCCATCATCTTTCTTATTACAATTTGAATTTTTATTTTTGCAATCTTACTACATATTTTGAAACAAAAACCGGTACCTAATCGGGTTATGAATTGCCATTTCATCCAATACGTGTGAAAAGCCGCTGAGCGTAAGAGATAGTAATACAGTATATGCACGGATAAAAAACGTAAGCGCCAATAAATTCATGGCGTTATCGACCTTTTGGACGCTAGTTAATTTATAGAGACACTAGTAATGTTTGAAGACGGAACGCGTAAACGGCAATGAATGTACGACGCTTTCGATCGCTAGTATCGCTAGTTTCTTAAAGGTAGGCTATGGGGAATCAAGTTTTATGAAGTCCATATCCCTGATGTATACACATTCACGTTTATTTAAACGGTAAATAAGAATATTATAATAATATAAGGATTCCTATAGTCGCTAGTTTCTTAAAGGTAGGCTATGGGGAATCGAGTTTTATGAAGTTAACGTTCCAAATGTATACACATTCACGTTTATTTAAACGGTAAATAAGAATAATATAATAATATGGGAATTTTCATACTCGCTAGTTTCTTAAAAGTAGGCTATGGGGAACCGAGTTTTATGAAGTGCACGTCCCTGAGGTATTTACATTCACGTTTATTTAAACGGTGAGTAAGAGTATTATAATAATATGGGAATTTCCATACTCGCTGGTTTCTTAAAAGTAGGCTATGGGGAACCGAGTTTTATGAAGTCCACGTCCCTGAGGTATTTACATTCACGTTTATTTAAACGGTGAATAAGAGTATTATAATAATATAGGAATTTCCATACTCGCTGGTTTCTTAAAAGTAGGCTATGGGGAACCGAGTTTTATGAAGTCCACGTCCCTGAGGTATTTACATTCACGTTTATTTAAACGGTGAGTAAGAGTATTATAATAATATGGGAATTTCCATATTCGCTGGTTTCTTAAAAGTAGGCTATGGGGAACCGAGTTTTATGAAGTGCACGTCCCTGAGGTATTTACATTCACGTTTATTTAAACGGTGAGTAAGAGTATTATAATAATATGAGAATTTCCATACTCGCTGGTTTCTTAAAAGTAGGCTATGGGGAACCGAGTTTTATGAAGTCCACGTCCCTGAGGTATTTACATTCACGTTTATTTAAACGGTGAATAAGAGTATTATAATAATATGGGAATTTCCATACTCGCTGGTTTCTTAAAAGTAGGCTATGGGAAACCGAGTTTTATGAAGTCCACGTCCCTGAGGTATTTACATTCACGTTTATTTAAACGGTGAATAAGAGTATTACAATAATATGGGAATTTCCATACTCGCTGGTTTCTTAAAAGTAGGCTATGGGGAACCGAGTTTTATGAAGTCCACGTCCCTAGGTATTTACATTCACGTTTATATAAACGGTAAATAAGAATATTAAATAATATAGAAATTTCAGCCGATAAACATTCCACTGCTAATTTCTATACTCAGGCCTATCGAGAATTAGCGGGTTTCACGCATCGTTATTCACGGTGTGCAGGTTTTCTCACAATGTTCTTCATTGTCTGCTCTTCTATATTCCTCAGTTTCACGCTGGTACAAGGAGTTTATTCGAGCCAGAACAGCTGTTCACTTATTAGGCTAGATCAAGGATCTCCAAACATCGGCCCGCGAGCCAAAGCTCGCGACAGATATATAACGGTTTATTGATGATGTTGTTGCTATTAAAAAAAACACAGAATGACAAAAACTCAGTTCTATTTTGTTACTTGCTAGGTAAAAAGCTTAATGACAAGTATTAATTATTAAGAAATAATTGAAATGAATCCCATTAACATTTTAAAACCTGTAAAAATACTAAGGGACGATCCACGAATTACGTCACACGAATTTAATGATTGTTTGACCCCTCTCCGTCCTTGTCACAGCTGGTCACATTCGTGAGACTCCTCCCTAGTGTGACATCACATATTTTACATCATGAAATTATTAAATTAAAACAACCGTTCCGTAATGATTTTATATCCATTTAAATTATTTTTTAATAATTTTAAAACTATACTCATACAGATAAAGTTAAAAATATTTCGATGTTTTTCAATAATAGTTGAAATTTCATGTTCTAAAGCTTAAATATATTAGATTTTGAAATGTGTCGTCATGAAATTTAGGACCCCTCCCACCTCTTGCCACACTTCGTCGGCCCCCTCCTACCCCTTAACGTGTGACGTAATTTATGTATGGCCCCTAATAAGATTTATTTTAAAAACGGTTTTGGCCCTTGGATTGAAACTTATTATTATATATATTATATAAGTTTGGAGACCCCTGGTCTAGAATCTCGAAGTGAGATAAAAAACACAGACTTACCCTGTTTCTTAAGTTGTGATACTTGCTGATGAGTATACCAGCTCCGATGAAAGTGCCAAGTTGGAGCACCATCGCACCAGTTTGCATATCACCACTCTCACAAGACTGTCACTATCATGAGTATGAATATATTAATTTTAAAATGTAGGGACATCTAAATTTATGCACCACCTACATCCCTAAATTAGCTAAGAATATTCTATAAATTAGATTACCTGGAAGAGAACGCTCTAAGCGCTACGGGCGTCTATTGTTTACCTAATAATATTGTAACGAAAGCCGCGTATACACCTGGGAGTGATACACTGTAACCATTGAAGTTAGGGTTGCCAACCGTACTATGATATGTAGTATCGTACTATATTTTAACCAATTGTACTATATATTATAGGCAAATATTTATTTACTTTTCTAATTATAATTATTATATACGTTATATAATACATTATGAAAAACATTAATATTGTGTAAATAAAATTAGATATTTTAATAATAAGACAATAAATTCCCTAAAAAGCAAAAGTAGTTTTCTTAGTCTACATATTTGATAATTAAATAAATTTTATTGAGTTTAGTTTTTATTATAAAAACAGTTACAGTTACGGCTCACAGGTGTGGACGCGGCTTATGGCCAGTTCCTATATCTTACATTCACTTTCCCTACTATCGGTTGAATTTTGACATAAGATGTATAGAGCTTATCTCAAATTTTAATCGATAGTAAGGCAAATGAACTGTCGGTAAGATATAGGAACCGTGCATTAATGTATAGTGTGTGTTATTTTGATGAGCAATAGAACGTTATCTATCTATGACACTTTGACTTTGTAGAGAAATCACTTTATTCACATTTTTTAAAATAATATGTCTTTGAAGACCACGGGCCATAAAATAGCCCAGACTTTTGGAGGGCTTGCGTGGGGCCATGGTGTCAGGTCCGAGGTTTCGCTACTCATGTAAGGCTTCGCCACAAAGCCCCCCTGCGGGTATTAAATTATTATTATTACGATTTAAGACATCTATTTCTCAAAATAATTTACAATTCACTTACAGAGAAATAACCAGTTTCATTTAATAATACACATTTAGCCCTATTAGCGCATCTGTCCATTTATTGTTGTAATATTTGATATTTTATTAGTTTACTATACACATATTATATATATATTTTTAATATATGAATGTGATATCAAGTAATATTTATTTTATTATAGTATTTAACTTCACTCCTCGTGGTAATCAAGACCGTACTCTACTAAACTAGTTAGTGGTGCAAGAAATATGTTGCCATAAATAGGGTTAGAAGAGTGGCCATAATGTTTCGTTCTTTCGCGGACAAGATAAATAAATAAAACGCCCCGTAAACTGGCTATAAAATTTACATGTTGGAGCTCTCAGCGTTCCGGGTTCGATTTCTGGTATGGTAAATTTCGTAACTCAAACTTTCCGTATTTATCATGGTCTGGGATCAGCTCCGTTGTATATTATTATGAAAGCATTCTGTTGTATATTACCCAAGCTTAACTTGCTAACTAAGAACTAACATAAATAAACTTCCGCCCTTAAAACCGTTAAAACGTAGTAAAACTTTAGAAAATACCATAGAGACTGTCTTAAAAATAATATATGGATTTTAACCACAGAGTACATTAATATAATAGGGAATTTTCACACAAGTTTGATATTTATAATTGTAAATTTAGTCTCTACAATAAAAAATAAATTTTCATATATTTAACTTGATATCCTAACTAGTATAATAAATGTGATTGTGAATTTGTTTGTGCCATTTTCCAAACTCTGCAATAGATTGCCACGACATTTTGCGTAACCGTTGTCAAGAAAAAACACTATTTACTAACACCCGAGGGATAGACAAATATAATAGAAAGGATGGCGCACAGATCGTATTTTATGACGCAACACCGTTGCAATACATTTACAAATACATCGTTATGTCAACGACAATGACAACAACAATTTTAATGTGTTACTCTCATGGTTAGTTCTACCTTCGCTAGATGGCGTTACGGGTATTTACATTAGATACTTTGAATTTAACATTAAATTAGACATTTCTAAGAATTATAAAAGCTGACTCATGACATACATATCCTTTTTAACGAGCGCGAAGTCGCGGGCAAAAGCTAGCTTATAATATTGTAAAAAAATATTAAAATTAATTACTTAAAAAAAATATTCGAGAAATCTTATAATCTTCTGTAGCGTGGTTACACTAAACAATCCTTTATTGAATTAGTGCGAATATTAAGTAAAAATAACTTAGTTACATACATAAAATCAATTGTAGTCTCGTTTCAAGTGTAATGAAATGCGCAAATAAAATTTTTTTATTGCAGAGTTCAGCAGACATCGCCATCGCCTATGGACATTTGTAATAGTGTTGCAAATGTCCATAGGCGATGGCGATGCTACAAATGCGCTCCTGGTCTCTTAAGGGAGACTGGAATCTGGTCAGTAATGTCGAAACACAACTCAAGGTTGTTATAGCGGCATACTGTAGACCAGGGCTGGTAGCTATCCAGACGAGCAAATAACCTACTACCTGACTGCGGCTTGTTTTGTCGCCTCTTACGACAGGCCGCCCGGACGCAAGAAATTGTATTCTTTCACCGTTCCTGCACGGATAATGGTTTATGGTTCCTTAGCCATTGACAAAACGGAACTCTGGTAAATTTGTCATTTTCGTCCACCTACTTATACGTCTGTTTATTGCTAAATACTAATTGTCAAATACATCACGCATTAAAAAAAATATAACAGAAACCAAAAGCGATTTCTACAGTAACTAAAACATAAAAAATAATATTTTTCTACATTTTAGTCGGTGTGAAGTAAAACGTAAAAATTACTATATTTTGCAAAATTTTTGTTTTACTTGATACCGACTTCAAGAGTATGTGGAAAATATTTATATTTTGCTTTTTAATTACTTTAGAAGTCGGTTTTATTTTTTGTTAAAAAAATACTTTTTAGTTACGCATATGCTTGAATAGCTTTAGAAAAAAAATATGAAACACGTTTTATGTGCCTAAAATATTCGAGGGTTGCTCTCGATTTCCCTGCGATCCACTCATTAGATCCTGACTTGGTAACAATGAGACCACCTCGGGAAATCTCGTTAGAATAAAAAAAAAATGAAAATCGGTCCGCAATTGAAGAAGAAACGCGTAACAAATATACAAAAAAAACACATTCGAATTGAGTACCTCCTCCTTTTTGAAGTCGGCTAAAAACAGGGCAGTCCACGAACTATGATAATTACGTGATCATGACGAATGAATATGGCAACAAATGATAGTCACTTGAATAGCTATGATGTATTGAATAAATACTAAATGCTTTTCATTTTTTCCTTTGTAAGACTCCAAGTTTGGCAGCCATATGTTAAGCAGGTTCTAATCCTGACCGGAAAACACGTATCACTTATGTAGACAGTTTTCTGACCTATTCTGAATATTGTTATAATAAAAAACAGCGTGTCAAAACCAGTACATTAAGCGAGCCCATGTGTCAAACCTGCCAATCCGCCTTGGACAAGTATGGCGGGTAGTATACCTGTCATATCCCTACAATAGGAGGATCGAGCCCAGCAGTGGGAAGTTTATGGGCTTTTACTATTATTAAATACCCAATATACAGTCGCGAAATGAAAATGTTTTTCACCTTAAAGTCGACTTTTGCTTGCACGAGTACAAGAAACAATACTGTCAACATTTTAATAAATGTTACGTTTATAAAATATATATAGATAGATATAACACTTTATTGTTCACCAAAACACGAATTACAAAAACGCACAACAAGACAGTAATTACATACTTAGTAAATAAAAGGCGGCCCTATCGCTAAAAGCGATCTCTTCCAGGCAACCTGACTCACTCAAAGGAAATTTTTAACTTATCTAATTATTACAAATCAATGAAAAAGAAAAAGAAAATGGGAAAAAAATAATGACATACGTGGACAGCAGATTACAATTTAAGATAAAGTAAACTAGCACATACATTGTTGCATAAGGTTAACATAACGTTTCCTGAGTGAATTTTTAAATATGGCATAGGTTTTAGCTTTTCTGACGTCTATGGGCAAAAAGTTCCAAAATACGACAGCCTTCCTGCCTGAAGAGTGTGCAGGTGCCATCAACAGGAGATTACTAGTGGAGCGCAAATTGAGGGTACGTGAAGTACAAAGGAAGTTGTAACATTCCCTAAGATAAGGAGAGGTATAAGGTATGAACAAAATGCGATATAGTAATCGGAGAAGATGAGCATTCCGACAAAGTGCGATAGGCAACCACATAATATAGAAACGTGAAAAAAAAATGCAATGTTGACAACGACAGACGCAGAGATTAATAATAAGAAACAAAGAGGATATAATCACTACGCTTAACATAAATATTAAAACCAATAAAAAGATTTAACATGTCTAAACCATCTTCTTAAACAAGATAGAAAATCAAACAACTTTGATATAAGTAATTTTAAACTTTATTGTCAAATAGTTACACATAATTTTCTGTGGAACAGTCTGTTTTGTGATTTAGTTTGAAAAGGTAACATGTGCTCGTGGAACGTTAAATGAATCGATTTGAAAACTGGCGAACATTTTCATACCACGACTGTACATGACCCGCACACCACGAACCCTTAAAATACTCAAAACCTGATTCTATTAAGACGGTCTTAAGATAAGCATATTCAAGACCTATTTTCATCAAGTCAGCACTTTAGTGCGCAGAAGCCAACTCGAGTGGCACTCAACCGGCCACTACTTGCCAGTGGACTACCAACTTCCGATCTTGCATAATCTAATTAAGAAATTAGGTTATTGAAGAGAGCAAATGCCGGCATAAACGGATAGTGTTCACACGTGTTACTGTAAGTTTTTATAGTTACATAAATTGCGTTTAACAATAAAATTAATTTGCACTTACAGTAGTGCTAAACTGTAATAAATACGGTATGTGTACTGTAGTAATGCCACGTGGTAGGGAATTCGCCCGTCTGGATGTCTACCACCCTAGTCTAGAGCATGCCGCCATAACAAACTTAGATGTGTTCCGGTATTAGTGGCCAGGTTCCAATTTCCCTTAAGAGATCAGCAGCGCATTTGTAGCACCTTTGGTATTGCAAATGTCCATAGGCGATGGTAACCGATTTACATCGGGTGGGCCGTCTGCCTGTCTGCTGACCTGCTGAGCTTTATTCAGTCGTGTTCATTCTTAACAATCTAGATCATCAAATATATTATTAAAGATGTATGATACTCAAACAGAAAGTTCCACAGTTATCTTAAAACGCTCAAACGTTCTACAGTAGCGATTTTCTTCATACTTTTTCCTGTCTAAAACTTATATTTACTATATAGGTCCCGTTTAAATCAACAAAATGCGTTTGTACAACAATTTTTAAACTGAAACATAATGACAATGTTAACTCAGATTTTAAATTACATTCAAGCAGCTTTGTAAACATACTAGAATTAGGTAGTTGTGTTATTAATAACAATTGTTTGATTCCACGCTTAATATATTTTAATAGTGAGGCGTATTTATTATTTATAGTCAACATCCTCTTTGATTGGAGATTTTTTTTGCAATTAGTGTCAATCTGGGTGTAAGGGTGCATTCATAATTTAAGAATAGAGAAAGTGCTTACCTACTTGTAAGTTGTATTGTAAAATAAAAAGAACTTCAACGCCTGATATAATTTTATTATCAAAATCATAATTAAGCGTATTTGTTTTTAGTAATTTTAATAAGTGTGGAAATTTAATACTTAGCTATTCTATACTACTATTCATTTTATTACATCAGCATTAATCCATACGTTCATACGTAATATGTATAATTAAAATATGTGCATTATTTACCTTTAAAAAGCGGCTTTAATAACATTGATGTGGCGAAACAAACCTTTTCGCTCACTGCCACTCACTGGCCGGTAGACTAGATTTTATAAAAATGTTATTTACAACTGTCACCCGATAGACAGAGGAAAAAACATATATCACTAATGGTATCGGAATTGCTAAGATATTTAATATTATGTAAATACTGCATACAACATTATACAATCTATGAATTTACGGACAGACGGCCCATCTGATGGAAAGCGGTTATCGCCTCATATGGACATTTGTAACACCAAAGGTGCTATCAACTTGCTGCCGCTCTCTAGAGGAAGACTGGAACCTAACCACTAATGCCGGAACACAACTCAACGTTGTTATAGCGAAACTGCAGATCAAGGGTGGTAGCTATCTAGATGGGCAATTGCCTTACCTGACTGAGGGTTTTCTTGCCACCGCCTGCCCGCAGGAATACTTTCTCTGCGCCATCGTTTCTTAACCTTGAGGTTACGACCCGTTGGTGTCGCCTTTGTAAAAAAATAAGACCTATATACTAATCAAGCGTATAAATAAAGTATTAGTTAAAATATTATTATAATTTAGTACTGAAGGGGTCACAAGACTTGTTACTTAACTATCACACTAAAGTATGATATTTTATACAACGTATGTATGGTCGTCGTCAAGTCGTAGTAGCGTAATGGCTAATGCATGTGTTTCAAACTATGAGGGCGCAGGTTCGAATCCTAGCTAGAACGCACACCTCTTAGGCAGTTTTTCGACCCAATGCGCTTATTGTTACAATTACCACGAGCTAACCGATATGTCAAACCTGCCAAGCCGCCTTGGACAAGCATGGTGAGACGTTGTTTTTAGAAAGACCACTTAGAAAATAATGCTACTTATTAGGGCTCAATGATAATGATGATGTGTGGTCATGGCTCGATGGAAATTATGAACATGTCATCATTGCTACGGAACCCGTACGTACACGCACTTGACGGATGTTTGATTCTAATAAATACCTATAAGCGCTTGATAGATGTTTCTGCACCGTGAAACTAATAACGTATACATTAGATGATTAGACCATTAAATATAACGGTTTGCTGATTTTGGCCGGACGAGGTATCTGGCAAACGAGACTGTGAGTGATTTCTTAGAAATAAACATCCTGTTTTGTGTGTAAAGGTTGGATTAAAGTATATAACGTCAAGGCAGTCGGCCGTCTCAACCCTAGTGTTTAGTATTTTTTGATACTTTTCAAACTACCACTCAAGATCTGGTTGTGAAAATTGTTTTCACTTAATTGGAGTTTTAGGAAGCTACCCCAAGTAAGAAGTCATTTAAGTTCCTATACTAATTAATAAATTGGAAAACAAACATACACAATACAAACATTGTATATCCCAACCTATATATATATATATATATATATATATATATATATATATATATATATAAGAAGTAGCGCTTGTGTTATAGGCACACAATTGGCGACTCCTAGACAACCAGACCAGAGAAAATAATGGTAAAGTTCGTTTTCGAAATTCATCACGTTTGTTTTTGCGATTTCACTACTACAAATAAGAAATGACAATTATAACACAAACAGACGGACAGAAACATAATGAATTTATAAGTGTAGTAGACACTAATAATAAGTATATTTAAATAAAACTACGTTTTGACGGTCTTAAGCGCGGTAATTTATATGATTTTCATTGTTCCGACGTTTCGGCCACTTTTCAGTCGCCGTATTGCACAGTACTCATTGACGCTTGACATCTTTGTCTTCCGCGACCACAGTTACAGAAAAGTGGCCGAAACGTCGGAATAACGAAAATCAAATAAATTACCGCGCTTAAAACCGTTAAAATGTAGTTTTATTACGTATATTAGGCACGAAAAGTTCAGAAAATATTAAGAATATTTATGCTATAATAATATAAGGACACATTGTTGATGAATACAACGATAAAAGTAGAACAAAAAAAGGTGAGATAATGAGAAAGATGAAATAACGATTTTTGTTGTGACCAAAGGCGTAAAACAGAATAGAATAGTATGGAAGAAAGCGACATATTCTTTTTTTTTATAACGCAGGGCCAATATATTCCCGCACTCTCTCCGAGCCTAGGGGGACACTGGAGGATGCGTGGGGACACCGGAGGGCGGGGACACTGGAGGGTGTATGGGGACACGCAGTCCTCCGAGCAGTACTACCCACTGTACCTAACCTGTGCCCCCCCCCCCCCCCTTTACTTTTTGTACGCACCGAAAAAAGACAATTCTTCTTTCTTTCTTAGTTTCTTCTACATGCTGTACCTACCCCAAATAATTATTGGGATTCGGTGAAAGGAAAGATAATTCATTCTTTCTTTCAAGCACTGTAATACTAGATTGTAAGTTTCCTGTAATAGTGTACATGAAATAGCTGTCGGTTTATCTTTTTTCAGATTCTCCTCGACGCATGGCTCTCGAGCGGCACCGGCAAGATGTCTGGCATGACAGGCGCGAGCATGCTGCGCACCAGGCGCAAGGATGTCAACGTCAAGCCCAACCGGAAGTAAGTATACTTTTAACAATACTACAAAGGAATAAACATACCACTGAAAATCGTAACAACCTAGGCGACTCTCTTGCAGTTCAAATTCATAAGTTTTTATTGGAACCAAGTTCCACTGGACAACGTTTTTGAAGATCATACAATCTCTCCTTCTCCAAATTCCTTTTCTATGTACACCACTTCACAACATGGTAGAGGTACAAATGACAAGAAACTCCCTAGCAACACGTCTAGCTGAAAATTCCTTAACTGTAAATTTACTTGTCTCATGCTTCTTTTAGTTTTTAAAAAATGCACGTAGGTTAGATAGATAACACTTTATTGTTCACCAAAATAAACAAATACAAAAACAAAATGCATAATTACAATACTTCTTTGGAAAACAACAGGCGGCCTTATCGCTAAAAGCGATCTCTTCCAGGCAACCTAGCTTAAAAGAAATTCTTAACTAATCTGGCGATGTAGGTGGAGCAGAAAGAAGATAGGACTGTACAACTTAAATAAACATACTTACACTAATTTATAAATTTAATACATACATAGATGCAGACACATTTATAGAATACCTATATATACGAAATAATCTAAATAAATATATTTATCAACATTTTATGTACGTTATGTACATTACTTTTCGAAGTTTTTTTTTTTCGGCAGACAAACACACACTGTATATCCCCAAATTAAGCAAGTTACGCTTGTGTTATGAGTAATATACAACGGACCATTCTGGGGCTGATCCCAGACACCCAGACCATAGTAAATAACGGAGAAAATACGTTTCCGAAATTTACTATACCAGGAATCGAACCCGGAGCCTCTGTGTTGCAGTGAGGTAAGCCGGCAAAGGCTTGGCCCACTCAACCACAGAGGCCGTAATTAATGAAGAGTAAGCAAAAAGTGCACAACAAGAGAAAAAAGAAATGTTTATTTGCTATATGCATTGTATCACTGAAAGTTGTATGCATTGTATCGCAGAATGAAAAAATAAACGAAAAGATTTAAAGACTTTAAAACAACGCACTACATAAGTAGAAAAAAAGACGTAATAAATTCAGAATAATATTATATCACAGTGGTATATTGTGTTTTGTTAATTGACAGGTTGGACCGCAAGTCTTCCCGGGGCATGCTCTACGAGAACGAAGAGCTTCGCTTAAGGACAATTAACATAAATGCAGAAGTGGAGAGAGGTAATTAATTTGTATACTTATTTGTAACAGGCAATGTAACATTGATTAAATGGCCGTGTGTTTGTGAGCCCACGCAGTGTGAAGGGTTCCTTAGGGGTGATGAATGTCCAATAACTCTGTAATTTGACAGCGGATTCCTAAAAAGCATTTAAATAGCAAGTACCAGATATCTCAAAATTAATTTATGATTTTCTTTGAAAGTATCTAATTAGCTCCAGGTCCTAGCACGTCCTAGCACGCGCGGTTCTATGAAGTTCTATTATAAGTTACATATTGTGTTCGAAAAACACGCATCAAAAAATTCAAAGTATGTGCTAGGTCCTACGGATTTTACAAGAAAAAAATCACACTGAAATATTAGTGCATAGCGCCAATGGACTGCCCATCTTAACTTTTTACACTTTCTTAAAAGTTTTTTTTAATTGCATGACTTCAGCAGACAGACAAACGGCTCGCCTGATGCAAAGCGGTTACCATCGCCTATGAACATTTGCAACACCGAAGGTGCTACAAATGCGCCGCTGCACTCTAAAGGAGGCTGGAGCCTAGCCACTAATGCCGGAACACAACTCAAGGTTGTTATAGCGGCATGCTCTAGGCCAGGAGTGGTCACCATCTAGACGGGCAAATACCCTACCACCTGGCTGTGGGTTATTTAGTCGCCTCTTACGACAGGCCGCCCGGCCGCAGAAAATTGTATTCGTTCTCCGTTCCTGCACGGATTAAGTTAGAGCGGCTCACATTTTTTACGACTTTCTAAGCGAATATCTTCCCATTGATCTATATATTAATTTATATAAAATTGTCAATAAAATCATTAGTAAACATTATGATATTTAACGCATATCTGCATCATCATCCGTGCAGGAACGGAGAAAGAATACAATTTCCTGCGGCCCGGCGGCCTGTCGTAAGAGGCGACTAAACAGCCCACAGCCAGGTGGGAGAGCATTTGCTCGACTGGATGGCGACCACCTATGGTCTAGAGTATGCCGCCATAACAACCTTGTGTTGTGTTCCGGCATCAGTGATCAGGTTCCAGTATCCTTTAAGAGAGCAGCAGCGCATTTGTAGCACCTTTGGTGTTGCAAATGTCCATAGGCGACGGTAACCACTTTCCATCAAGTGGGCCGTCTGCCTATCTGCTGAACTCCTGCAATAAAAAAAACTGCTGCATACACGCCTACATCCTTTTTTTGCGAATTCACTACTTCATTGTATAGCGCCATAAAGAAGACACCTCGCTCTGATTCATATAGAGCCTAGAAGCTTTGAGAAAAGTGGCCGTGACATAGATAGACGGACAGACGAACATTAAGAATTTATACGTATAAATAAATGAAGTTCGAAACAACAGTCTTTAAACATTTTCATTCGGCTTTTTTACTTTGACATTGCTGTATCAAGACAAGAAAAAACTGAATAGAAAATATAAATGTACTGGCATTTTTTTTTCTTTTAATTTTAAGGGGGCTTTGATTCTTTTTGATTATATCAGCCTCATCGTACCTTAATCACCGTAATATGTATTCACTTTACCATCGGTTGAATTCTGACATTACTTGTATGGAGTGTCTAATTACTTGAAGTCAAGTTTTAACTGATAGTACCGAAAACAAATGAACTGGCCATAAAAGAATGGAGATCGCCACAGAAACTTTTCAAGCAATACTTAGCTATCTTTGCCCATTATATTATTAACTATAATTTGCCCGCGACTTTGTCCGTTGGAAAGGTAACGAAGGATACAGCTATTTTGCTAAATATAAAATCAAAAGTTATTTTTAGCAGGTTAACGGATTTTTTAATACGAAAATACATGAATCCGGAAATTCCTGTAAAAACCCAGTATAAGTAATGTTATTACGGGAATACACAACTACAATTGTTGTTTTACTAAAGATTTTATCGATCAGTGAATCAATTTTTTTTCGACCTGGCCACTTTAAACCTCTCCCAAGACAATTCCCGTAGGATTCTCGGGATATAAAGTACCGCAGATTTTAAGTCCGAGAATTTACTATCGATCAGCGAAATACATCGAAATAGACAGCAGTATTTTTACGTGAATCCCGAACAATCACAAAAATTTAAAAAAAAGACTTACAATTTTATGTTTCCAGGCCAATCGGATATCAAGAAATTAAAGAGAGAGAACGAGCAGCTGAAGCGTGAGATATCGGCTCTGCGCTACGAGTACGACCGGCTGGACAGCATGCTGAGGGAGCGTAGGTCCTCGCCGGAGCACTCGGACGTACGTAAAGGAAGAATGAACGAGTGAATGAATGGGTGAATCACAACACTTATGGCCGGTTCCTATATCTTAAGGGCCATCCACAAATTACGTCACATGAATTTCACGATTTTTTGACCCCTCCCCCGTCCTTGCCACAACTGGTCACATTCGTGAGACTCCTCCCTCCCTAGTGTGATATTTTACATCAAGATTTTATTAAATTAAACCAGCAGTTCCGTAATTAGTTTATCCATTTAAATTATTTTTGAATAACTTAAATACTATAATATGCTTATATAGATAGAGTTGGAAATTGTAATAGTGATTGTGATATAGAGAGGGATGTAAGGAGAAGAATAAATGTAGCATGGCTAAAGTGGAGACAGGTAACCGGTGTGACGTGCGACAAACTAATGCCACTGAAATTAAAAGGACAAATATATAAATCTGTCATATGACCAGTCATGCTATATGGGTCGGAATGTTGGGCCACTAAAGCGATAAACCACAAACGTCTCCACTCAGCTGAGATGAGAATGTTGAGATGGATGTGTGGTGTTACAAGAATGGATAAGGTGAGAAATGAGTACATAAGGGGATCTTTGAAAGTTGCACCCGTGAATGAAAAATTGAGACGAAGAAGATTAAATTGGTATGGGCATATAATGAGGAGGGATGAAAGTCACGTGACAAATAGAATGTTAAACTTCAAGATAGATGGGTACAAATGTAACGGTAGACCAAAAAAAGATGGATGGATTGTGTGAAGGATGATATGATGATATGTGGTGTGATAGAGGATGTATGTCAGAATAGAAGAGTGTGGAAGGAAAAGACATATTGTGCCGACCCCAAATAATTGGGATATGGTGAAAGAAAAGAGAGAGAGAGATAGAGTTGAATTTTTTTGTTGTAGTTTTTCATTAATAGTTCTAATTTCGTGTTTTAAAGCTGAAATATATTAGATTTTGAAATGTGACGACACGAAATTTAAGACCACCACCCCTTGTCACAAAATGTCACACTTCGTCACACTTCATCAACCCCCTCTTCCCTTAACGTATAACGTAATTTATGGGTGGTACCTTACTACTCAGTCACTTGCCTGCCTTACCATCAGTTGAATTTTGATATTACTTGTATGGAGCTTATGACAAATTTTAAGCGATAGTTGGCAAAAGAACGGTCGGTAGGATTTAGGAAACAGCCCTCAAAAGTTCACCATTGATTAAAAAAATACGTGGTTTACAAACAATCGTCTACGTATGTATGCAAAAAATAAGGGTCTATTCATTAATCACGTAAGGGTCCCAAGGGGGTTAGAAAAAAACTATACGTGCCCTTATCTTGGGGCTAAAACCCATTCTTACGTAATATTTTACAAGTCTAAATTAAACCTTATATAAAGATAACCTATATCTGATACCAATGAAAGAGTATAACCTAAATTATCTGCTAAAGAATATAAATCTCTGATTTACGTTAAACCGTAAGTTTTAGTTTAGCTGATCCTTTTCTAACAACGTCTTATTATTCGGAAAAACGAGACTGAATCTTACGTAAGAAGAGGGACGACATAAGATTTCTCGAACCCCCCCGTTCGAGAAATCTTATGTATTCTTACATGGAGGTAGGGGGTTTATAAATCGTTAAAATCATCCTTACGTAATTATTGAATAGCCCCCGCCGATGAATGCGCGAAGTAGCAAAGTGAAAAAGTAGAATCCGCTTTCATGCGTTTTCTTCTCTAGGCTTCAAAGTAGAAACTCTGACCATATCGAGCTTTAGCGTTATGATGATCATATTATTATTTGTTTTATCGTGGCGTCCTGTAAAAGCGCGGGAATAAGAGCTGAGGTATAGGTTTAGTGGGTAGTCAGGCGGCCGGTTTGTGACTAGTTCTGCTTCAGCGAAATGAGCGTGGAGAACCTACCGCTTGAGAAAAGAAGGCTCGAGGATATGTCCAAAGACATTCCCCCTGAGTTATCAAAAAAAGGAGAAAAGGATAGAAGCGATGGAATATAAGGGATGTGATATAGGAGATCGGACAAAAGGAATATACGGGACAAGACAATATAATTATTTTGAAGATATGTTTTTATTATTATACAAAATACAGACCTAAATCTAATTGTAACCAGAGCCTAGTCCTACATTGGCAGCACCTCTGGTGTTGCAAATATCCATAGGAGATGGTGACCGCTTCCCATCAGGCCGGCCGTCAGTCTCCTGTACTCCAGCAATAAAAAATCGGCGTAATAAATAGATAAATAACGGCAGTAAATAAAGCACATTATGCAATGGCAGGACAGCGTGTCGGTGTGCAGCGCGTGTCCAGAGTGTGCGAGTGTGGACGGGTCTTCCAGAGCGGTGGCTTTCCACGACCTCACCGTCGTACCTGAGGAGGCTGAGTTCGAGGGGAATAAGGTAAGGGTACTTCGTGTCTTAACTTTCATTATCACCGCAATTAATTCTGACAAATCTAAACCGTATTATGCAGGATAAAACTATTGATGCTTCCGTCTACAAGAAATTGGTTTATCTGTTCAGAATGACCTACATTCGTACATAAAATGCAACGTATGTACAATAACTAGTTTCTTTACAATAATCTTAATAGATTTTATAAGAAAAAAAATATTGCTGAAGCTCAGCAGACAGGCAGACGGCTCAACTGTGATGGGAAGTGCTTACCGTTGCCTATGGACATTAGCAATACCAGTGGTGCTGCCAATACGCTTGTGGCTTTAAACGAGTAACTAAAACCTGGGCCCTATGCCGGGAACACAACTCCAAGTTGCTATGGCGGCATATTATAGACTAGGGGTGGTAGCCATCCAGTCGGGCAAATGCCTTACCACCTAGCTGTGGGTTGTTTTGTGGCCTCTTACGACAGGCCACCCGGCCGCAGGAAATTGTATTCTTTTTCCGGTCCTCCACGAAAGAAAGAAAAGTATTTGTTCTAAATATTTTTTAAAGTCAAAGTCTTATAAGTTCATTTGTGGCTGATTCTTAAATTTAACTGATCGTACATTTGCCTTACCATCTGTTAAAATTTGACATTTATAAATTCCATTCAACTTATGTCAAAATGCAACCGATGGTAGGGCAAGTGAATGAATAATAAGATATAGAAACCGGCTCTTACTAGCGGCCGCTATAGACAAACTGCAAGAGAGCCACCTATGTTGGCATGTCCACATTTTACGGACAACAGATGTCTAGCTATGCTGCCTCCGCCAAGTGCCGGTAGATGAGGTAAGCTCGAGCAATATTGCTTTAAAATCGTGAAGCATGATATGTGTTCCAATAGTCTCACAATAAAGGACACTAAAGGCAGCGCTAAGTGGTAAAGAGTAACTAGAAAAGTGAAGAGTCCAGGGGACCCCGAAGCGGCCGCTCCGAATGTAACTAGAATTTAACGCTAATATGATGTTGATGATGATCATGTATACAAAGTGCGACAGTAAGCATCTCAACAATACACAATCAGTGTGTTGAACCATAGTGAATCATTGTGGTAACATTATGATGCCACGAACGACTATTCCGACACGATTGTAAATAGCAGACGCGGGGCCTTTCCTTTGGGCCCTGCTTTCAAATTCTTTTACACTATATTCTGTACAGCAAAAATAAATACGAGTGTACATTATATTGTTGTACATAATATAAAGTTAAGATAATATGTTGCTGTTGAACCAAAAATCGCTTTATTAGCAGTGGTAGACTCATGACTTCTAAAACATTTAATTTTGAAATAAATACATCCATTTTTTGTTTTAATTTGTTCCATATCTCGCATCATTTTGAGGTGAATAATACAACTGAATATTTTAGTGCAGATTTTCGTTCGTTACACTTATAAGAGTTATTGTTGACAGTCTATTTTCGTAATGTTATGGCGTCTGCTATCGGAAGACGTCGCTGATGAATACGTCAAACGAGCCGATTGGTCCCCATGATATTTGCAATATGCATATAGAGATACGCCTTTCATTTTTCGTTTTTGTCAGGTCAACCCGAAAGAGTTAATAAATAAATAAATAGTTTTCTCCGTGCAGGAACGGAAAAGAATACTAATTCCTGTGGCCCGGCGGCCTGTCGTAAGAGGCGACAAAACAACCTACTGCCAGGTGGTAGGGCATTTGCCCGACTGGATGGCTATCACCCCTGGTTTAGACTATGCCGCCATAACAACTTGAGTTGTGTTCCAGAATCAGTGGCTAGGTCCCAGTTTCTTCTTCAAGGCCGGCAACATATTGGCAGGACCTCTGGCATTGCTATGTCCATAGACGACGGTAACTACTTTCCATTACAGTTGGGCCGTCAGCCTGTCTGCTGTGCGTCATCAATAAAACAATAAATCATTTTATTATAAACTCATCACATGTGTAAATAAAAAGGTGAGTTCGACTAACCACCCCTTGAGCCGTATTTTTAACAAATTCATGGTCAGATTGTTTTAAAATGTCGGTCCCATGACATGTGACTGCAATGAAATCTATTTATATATATAAGAAAGTCGTGTTAGTTACACTATTTATAACTCAAGAACGGCTGTACCGATTTGGTTGAAAATTGATGGGGAGGTAGCTTAGAACCAGGAGACGGACATAGGATACTTTTTATCCCGTTCGACCGCGTTCAGGTGGCGCTGAGATCGGGTTCTAGAATCCTCCTAATCACCTGGACCGATTTTGATGATTTTGTTTTTGTGTGTTTGAGTGGGTTCCTGGATGGCTTAGATTCACAATTGGAACCGGTAGGTGCCGCTGAGATCGGGTTCTAGAATCCTCCTAATCACCTGGTCCGATTTTGATGATTTTGTTTCTGTGTGTTTGTGTGGGCTCCCGGATGGTTTAGATTCACAATTGGAACCGGTAGGTGGCGCTGAGATCGGGTTCTAGAATCCTCCTAATCACTTGGTCCGATTTTGATGATTTTGTTTTTGTGTGTTTGAGTGGGCTCCCGGACGGTTTAGATTCACAATTAGAACCGGTAGGTGCCGCTGAGATCGGGTTCTAGAATCCTCCTAATCACCTGGTCCGATTTTGATGATTTTGTTTCTGTGTGTTTGAGTGGGCTCCCGGATGGTTTAGATTCACAATTAGAACCGGTAGGTGCCGCTGAGATCGGGTTCTAGAATCCTCCTAATCACCTGGTCCGATTTGGATGATTTTGTTTCAGTGTGTTTGAGTGGGCTCCCGGATGGTTTAGATTCACAATTGGAACCGGTAGGTGGCGCTGAGATCGGGTTCTAGAATCCTCCTAATCACCTGGTCCGATTTTGATGATTTTGTCTATGTATGTTTGAGTGGACTCCCGGATGGTTTAGATTCACGATTAGAACCGTTAGGTGGCGCTGAGATCGGGTTCTAGAATCCTACTAATCACCTGGACCGATTTTGATGATGTTGTTTTTGTGTGTTTGAGTGAATTCTTGGATGGTTTAGATTCACAATTGGAACCGGTAGGTGGCGCTGAGATCGGGTTCTAGAATCCTCCTAATCACCTGTTGGTCCGATTTTGATGATTTTGTTTTTGTGTGTTTGAGTGGGCTCCCGGACGGTTTAGATTCACAATTAGAACCGGTAGGTGCCGCTGAGATCGGGTTCTAGAATCCTCCTAATCACCTGGTCCGATTTTGATGATTTTGTTTCTGTGTGTTTGAGTGGGCTCCCGGATGGTTTAGATTCACAATTGGAACCGGTAGGTGGCGCTGAGATCGGGTTCTAGAATCCTCCTAATCACCTGGTCCGATTTTGATGATTTTGTTTTTGTGTGTTTGAGTGGGCTCCCGGACGGTTTAGATTCACAATTAGAACCGGTAGGTGCCGCTGAGATCGGGTTCTAGAATCCTCCTAATCACCTGGACCGATATTGGTGATTTTTTTTTGTGTCATGAAACAAAGTCTTTTAGGAATTCAGAAAATATGGTGGTACGAAGTTCGCCGAGTCAGCTAGTTTTAGATAGAAGAAAGAAACTAGAACGAATAAATATTTCTTTAAAACTACAATTATACTTACATGAAAATGAATGCATTTTTTTAAAATGGATTCTTAAAGATTATTTATTGACAGTCAAGAGTCTACCACCGCTTCCAAAGCAATTATAGTTCTTCTGTTACACTAATAAACAGAAGACTTGAATAGACCATGAAGTCGATTTTCAGGGTTCACCTCGTAATATCGGAGTCAAGGGCGTTTGGGTTTTGATCTGTAAGAAAATATTGTAACACCTAATGCTTTATAAATAAACTGTAGCCGCTGCGAGTCGCATGCGCAGACCGTCAGTTTCGATACCGTTTACCGTGATGTGACAGTGATTTGTGCTTTTAAAAACATTAAAATATTGTTTTAACAATCATTTAAAGTGGTTTCTGACGTTTGATCGATGTTAGGAAGTTATGTAGTGTCTGCAAGTTGATTGCGATGTTATCGTTACGCGGGCAATGGTAACTGTCATTGTTTTGTATGTGGTTGATATTTCTTGTGCACATCTGTCATTATTGTAAATTTATTTTACGTAAATACAGGGGCGGGTCGTGATTTTTTAGGGCCCATTAAATTTCTGGGGGCCGACAACCATGAGAAGCTGTCTAAATATTCTAAATTTCTAACAGCGTAACGTTCTGAACATGACTGTAGCCACGTTCATCTTATAAAAAAAAATTTATAGGGCTAGGGAAGTAAGTGGTGAAGTAGTGAGTTATGGGTTGAGGGAATGATGATTTTTTGTAGAAGGCGGAAAACCCCAAAAATTGCGAAAAACTGCAGTTATGGAAATAAGAAAAATTTGTGGATTTGGATAAAGTACATTTTTACACAAATGTGATTTTACACACAAGACAATTACACCATTTATAACTCAAGAACGGCTGCATGGATTTTTGTAATCTGATTTGTAGGATTTTTCTCTATCCTGAATAGCAGAATAACTATGAATATATATCGAATAATTAGCAGATTTTTTTTCTTTGAAACGCGCATTCTTTCGCAATAACGAGGTCACATCATGCACCCTTATTTGTAATAATTAATTGATGTCTAATGTCAATCAGTGACATACTATAAAAAAACAGATTAATTTAGGTCACAGAGTACATTAATATGATAGGAGAATTTAGGTTAACAATTGGGTCCGATTGGTGGCGCTGGGATCGTGTTCTAGATTTTTTGGCAGGACAACGTCTACCGGGGCATAAATACATAAAATATTCCCAGGAAATGTTAAAAAGCTTTCATTAAACAATTTAAAAAAATTAGTAAAGCAACGTTTGTGCAAGAAGGCTTATTAAACGACTAAAGATTTTTTAGATGACCGCAACGAATGGGTATTATGCGATCACCACCAAACGTTTTCAGCAATCATTCATATAAATCCAGCAATCATTCAGTTTACCGACGCAATTCGTTGTGTATGAGAACAGCAAATGAATTTAATAAGTTAAGTAAGTTGGAAGATACATACTTGGACCTATTTACTTGTAGCATTGTTTGCAAAGTTGGTTAAAGTTCTATTCAAACTCGGATTTATCAGTTTAAGTAGGGACGTTATATCTGTGCACATTTTTAAATTGTTTCTTTGTTTAATTTTCATTTCTTTGTTGGCTTATTAATGCTTCTCTTGATCTAGCTTATTTCTAGTTAATATTTTTACACGTGTTAGCCCCCAAATCTAATAAAATAAAATAAAATTACTTTCCATTAGGATAAACTACATTTTTTTAAGAGACGAATAATAATAATTATGAAGTAATGATATGTTGCTGGGAAGTTTGTTGTGCCGCTTCTTCTCCTTCAACGGTAACTAAAATTGCTTTGCAAGCGGTGGTAGATTCATGACTTTCAATAAGTAATCTGTAAGATTCCATTTTCAAATAAATTCATTCATTTTTATTTTCACTTATGTTTTATTAAACAGGCTAATGTTCAGCATAATGCTGGTTTCACGACTAGCGATGGTCTTCCGCAGATGCCTCTAAGTCTTACAATTAGATTAAAATATAATTATTAAGAAATATGATGTAATTATTAACACTAATGTGGTTCTATTCAGTCTTCTTTAAATATTGCCTTACATGTGGTTTTAATGGAAGCTTATTATATTAGCTTTATTTCAAAAACGTTTATAGAGTTTTATTTTGAAAATGATTATATTTTTACACTTTTGTATCTCATTTGGCAATTGATTAAAAAACTGCACACCTTCAAACATAATGTTTTTCTCTTATAACTTTTTGTGGTAGTACTTACTTGCAGTTTTTTCTTCCGATTGCTTATATGTTTCAGTACTAAAGGATATCTTGGAGTGTATATTTTTATTAATTATCTTTTTTGTTAATATGCATATATTGTATGTGTAAATTTCTGAATTTGTCTTACTTCTTTCTTTTATAATATTTAAATTGGCTAAAATAATACGATAAGTATCAAGTAGAAACGCCACCGCCATTCGTCTGTTCCTATATCTTACCAACCGTTAATTTGCCTTAAGCTCCATACAAGTAATGTCAAAACTCAAACAAAGCATGGTAAGGCAGTATATGAATAGTAAGATATTGTAACCGGCCATATGAATCATTACGTCACGACATCCAGCGGCGCGGTCTGCGAGCGGAGCGCGGATATGGGGACTATATAGTAACACGTTAGACTAGGGTTGCCAACCGTACTATAATATATAACATTGTACTACATATCATAGAATATATATATATATATATATATATATATATATATCCGTGCAGGAACGAAGAAAGAATACAATTTCCTGCGGCCGGGTGGCTTATCGTAAGAGGCATCAAAATAACCCACAGCCAGGTGGTAGGGTATTTGCCCGCCTGGATGGCTACCACCCCTGGTCTAGAGTATGCCACCATAACAACCTTGTGTTGTGTTACGGCATTAGTGGCCAGGTTGCAGTCTCTCTTTAGAGAGCGGCAGCGCATTTGCAGCACCTTTGGCTGTGGCTACCATAGGCAATGGTAACTGCTTTCTATCAAGTGGGCCGTCTGCCTGTTTGCTGAACTCACGAAAATAAAAATGTACTATATTTTCATCCCTAATTCAATTGTCGCGCTTTTTGTTCAGATACTTATGATTATTTAAAACATAATAGATCTTTGTTAACCAAAGCAAAAAGTAGTAATAAATACACATGAAAAATGCAGTAATGAAATAAATAAAATATATAATAAATAATGAAAAATAAATGTGTACTCTTTTTTCACGTAAATTTCCCAAAAGTACTATTTTTTACAGCTTAAAAACAAAAACACTATATTTTCTCCAAAAAATGTTGGCAACCCCACGTTTGGCCTTCAAAATGTCACGAATTCCACAACGGGTTCAGGCGATATTCTGTGGTAGACAGGTTTTAATATGACACTATAGTAATTGATACGAAGGCTCATTCTTTTGTTCCTGAGCAGAATATAATTATGTTGGGTAGATAATAAAATATTACTATATGTGTATACACCTAAACATTTGTGCGACCAGTTCAGGTACGGTATTAATATTGTTTACAAAGTATTGTGCAGATGCTACTTACCTGCGTCTCTGCCAGTGGCGTAACAATAGGGCGGCAGTCAAGGTAAAATGCCACCGCTCCCCGGTCCAAGAAACCGTAAACACAGAAGGAACGAACGTTTTATTACGATTTTTTATTTTAATTAATATAAATTAACTCAAGTACATATACGAATTATATAAATAGATTATCAAGACTTATGACTCATAAATAGTGTTGGTACTTGTACTGTACATGCCTACTTTGCTTAGTAGTCTACACTAATATTATAAAAGGGAAAGATATGTATTTTTCTACGTTTGTAACGAATAAACTCAAAAACTAGTGGACCGATTTCAAAAATTGTTTCACCATTGGAATGTTACATTATCCCTGATATATAGGCTACATTTAATTTAAATAATCGCGTTCTAATTTTTTTCAAGGCAGGACAACGTCTGCCGTGTACGCTAATAATTTTTATAAAAATTAAACTACAACGTCAATCTTTTTTACATTAAAGGAGGGGCCATCCGGTGAATTTGGCACGGGCCTCAAATGATATACCTATATGTAGTTACACCACTGATTTCTGCAAATAAAGATTCATTCATACAACATTTCCGATTCATATAAATATTGACTTACACGCTCAAACAATGGATGGCTATTTTTTATGAAAGTCAAAGTCAAAGTAATTTATTTGTTTGAAACATGGACATTTTTGCAGATGCTATGCTAAGTGTCAAGTTACATGTTTTGCCTTGACAGGCATACAATTTTTTTTGCAGTTTTGGTTACAAGCCATTTGTAGTCCTTATGACTACATATAGATATTATGATTATATTACTGACTAGCTGATGCCCGAGACTTAGTCCGCGTGGTTCGGTTTTTTAACTATCCCACGGGAACTCTTTAATTTTTCGGGATCAAAAGTATCCTGTATGTTGATCAGGGCTATAAGCTACCACCATACAAAATTTCATTTAAATCGGCGAAGTCGTTTCGGAGATTAGCCGGTACAAACAGACAAACAGAGAAACATAAAATTTAAAAAAAAATCAATTAGTTCCATTTCGCTTCTTACATCCCCCTGACTCGGTTTTTAGCATTTTTTTTCGTTGTACAGAAATTCGACCTCTATAGTTTTATTATATGTATAGATAGATTATGATGCTATTAGAATTAAAACAAATATTTAATATACAATGTCTTTTCAGTTATATATTATTCATAAAACAATGGAATTAAGATAATGTCATTAACAATTTTATATAATTTAGTCAATTTATTATATTACGTTCTTATTATCCGTCTATTTAAAATTGAAATATTCATCATATCAGTCGTGTAAAATGTCATGCATATCAGCCACTCCTTTTATTTCATTATTATACTTATACTTAATATTTTAAGGGGAGTGACTGAAAATTTTCTGGTAAGTGGTTATTATGAGAAACAAATAGTTAAACAACAGGCATTTGTTAAAAAAAGTATAGAATAGAAATACTTTTTCATTTATTACTCGGCAATATACGAATATTAAAACGACAGGTGGTCCTACTTCATTAATAAAAGCTAGTTATATAAGTTGTAAGGTAGATGTAAGAATGTTTTTACAAATACACGCAGAACAATAAAATAATGTGGGGTTTATTTAATTTATATATCTTATTTATCAAAAATGGGGTCGCATATGGCAAATCGCGCCGATGTAGTCGTAAACTCAGAAGAAAGAACCGGTACTGACCTCGTGGTGCCAGACGGCTGTGACCTGACGAGCCCGAAGGCTATGCGTCAGTGTGAATTTCTCCACGAAGACCGCAGAGTGTATTGGCTACTGCTGAAGCAGTTGTTTACCGGGAGCGTCATTCTTGCGAACTCCGCTATTTTGGCGTATCTTCCTGTGTAGGCCGACACACCAAATTCATCCGAAGGGTTTACACCTAAAGGCGCCATCTGAATGTACGTCAAATTAAACCAGCTTGACGCCAACTGGCTTCAACTGAGACGACTGACCCCGACAGGTGGTAACGAATCCTTGTATATATACTTATCGACGCAGAAAACATCGCTTGCGCGATGTAGGTTTTTTGTCTTTTCTGCAAAAACTATTGATTTTTTGGAAATTCTAAAAATACACTCTTATAGAATTTTTCATTAAGCATCTATTTAAAGTTAAAGCACATATTTAATATTTTACATTTAGCTTAAAAAAATAAAATTATCGTGTGGATAAATGTTTTATCATAGAATAATTAATTATATTATACATGATTATGCCCGGTTTCTGAGTTTACTAGTTATGAGATCAATAACAATTGTTCTATAAAGTTATGTAATAGATAAACTTAGGTTAACTTTGATCGAGTTTCTGAATACGGAAGCGTTCAATAACTATGAAACCGATAACTAGTATTAAACTGCGCCACTAGATGGATCTATTTAAGAAGGAGTATCTAATATTTCTTTTACTATTTTAATTCATCATTACAATTAGTTATTATACCGAATTATTTTTATTTTAGCGATTTCAAATCGTTTTGGCAGTTTTAAATAATATATTTAGATGATTTCATGGATGATATTATGTCAAATTGTGTTTGATTTTGCGTAATATTTGGGTACGCTTTGCCGACTCGTTGGCATATAAAACGTCCCTTCAATTCTCTTTCAATCCAAGTTTCTCTCTCTAATCCAATCTCTCAATTCAATTCAAATCCAAAACACCTGGATTTGGCATGTTTATGCTAGTTCGGGATAATTTTGCTGTTTCCTTACTTACTTTAGATATCACTCTTGACACAGTGGTTTTATGGACATTTATATCATCACCAATACCTACCTGAAAAGTACCAGTTGCGTAAAAGCGTAAAGATATACAAATTTGCTCCAACACGGACTCCGTGTATTTACTATTAACAATAGGTGCTAATGCAAGATAATTTTTTTGACATAGGTGCACCACGGTACCCTTGTTGAACCGATATCTCATTTTAAATTCTTCATCTGTAAATAATTCGAATGGATTTCTGCGTATCCTTAAGTTTCGAGGTATGGACATAGTAGAAATAATCTGCAAAATTTCCAGCTCCGATGAACTGCTGTCCGTAATTCTACCTAATCTTTTTGGTAGATATAAATTGTTTATCCAAATAAATGATATGATATACGAAGCGGTTTACAATTTGATACAAATAATTATATGTTTTAGGTTACTTTTCAATTATGACTTTGAGAGATAAACGTCAAAATTTTTTTATGGAATAGATAAATGCCCAATATTGGTCAGTTAAGTTGAACCATTTTTTTTCTTTTTTTTTAGCCAGGTGAAATCCGTTTGAGGACTAACCCGCGACATGCACAGAAGCCTGAGGGGATAATTCGCGACTCTTGTGTGGCACTAGCATACCCAGTCAGAACTGGTGCCATGCTGTTGCCACTCCCCGGTTAGGGATACCCACTAAAACCCCTGGGTGTTCCGTCCTTCGCCTTATGCCAGGGCTACGGGTATATGACCTAGCTCTCCACAGCCCTGGCAGGCGTGGGCCTTGGTTAAGTTGAACCAAGTTTAACTGAAGTTTATCGTCCGATGGTGTGTTCAGAAACGCAATTTTATAAGTTATTGAACCGATAGCGCTAACTAACTGATAAACTACATTTAAACGCACCTCAGAAACCGGGCATAATTCATCAGAATTTTTATAAAAATTACATAAAAGTAATTTAAAAAGGTTTAAAGTGACTCCTCTTATCTGCGCAACATGATTGTATTTTTTTTTTTGTGGTTTTACTATACCAACTTTTGAAATAATCATCTTTTGTGTTTTAAAATTTACGGTAAAAGCACGAACTTATATAAATCAAAAAGAATAACACTTTTGAATCTTAAATAACAAAAATGTATTTAATTGTATCAAATATTCTTTGTTACGTTGCTTAAAATATGTATCGTTTAAAAACTATAGTCAAATCTGCTCAAAAATTGTAAAACTAATTACGAACAAACAAAAAGCATATAGAAACAGTATATAAAAATATATTAAAATAAAGAAAAATGTTTTTGGTTCACCTACCGGGGATCGAACTCGGTACCTCCAGAAATTAGGTCAAGGCACTGACCGCTACACCACGAAGACCATCTTATAAGGCTGGCGTGCATAGACATTTAATCGACGGTTATAATAAAATAATCGACAAAACTATATGGCTCACCAACGATTATTTTATTTTAACCGTTGGTTAAATGTCTATGCACGCCAGCCTTAGAGAGAGAAAGAGAGAAATTACACTTTATTGTACACCAAAATATACAATTATAAAAACAGACCATAATTACAATATTTTTTAGGCAATACAATAGGCGGCCTTATCGCTCAAAGCGATCGCTTCCAGGTAACCTAAATTTAAAAAAATGAATCAGGCGATGTAGGTGATGCAGGAAAAAGGCGCTAGGTGCATAAATACTCAAAAAACTTTAAGAAATAAATATACTAATACATACATATGTACATCGTCATATATATACACATATACAATAATATATTTCAAAACACATAAGTTATTATAACAAATGTATTAGCATGATTATATTGTGTTAATCAGACATATCAGCTATTTATGGACAAATAGTTTTCTGAGTAAATTTCTAAAGCCTTAGCCAGCCTTAGAGTATATTGATAAGCTCTTTCGTTGTTATTATTATTTGCCTGTGACTTTATAATATTTTCTGAATCCTGTAAAGCCGATATAAGACAGTTCATTTATATCATTCAATTTAGATAAATAACCCATGTGATGCATATGAACATTAGGTTGTTTGATTTTGAACTGTATAACGTGTTTATTGTTTGTTTTGTATATCTATGTACGTATATATTTTTATAACTACAATATATGTATAATAATTATTTTAGTATCTATTTCAACTGCACGCCAACGCCATCTATGCAATTAGATCTTGTCCAACCAAAGGTTGCCTGGAAGAGATTGCTTTTAGCAATAAGGCCGCTCATTTTCTCTCACTCTTAACTTTTAGTATGTAAGTTTATTGTGTATTTTTTTCTCTGTTATGTTGGTGTAAGTACGATAAAGATAAATGTACATATTGTATGTTGAATACCATTAAATGTCATTGAGTACCATCGTGTGCTCACTACTAGATTTGGTTGATCCGTCTAATACCCGCTTTAGATATCGAAAGAAAAACACGCAAACTTAAAATAAAAATGCTTTTCTAATCCATACGGCGTTACAACTGTTAAAACTAACTACGGATAAAATAGATATCTGCGTCGTTGTACAAATACCTACAACAAATATTTTAATGACATAGACATTTTTAATTCTTCTAAACAAATATTTAAGTCATCAGTTGTTAGTATAGTTAATAACAAGCTTCAAAAGGAATGTAATGTTTACATTTAGATTTAATCATTTAGTTGTGTTTAGTTTTCCGTTAGAAGTGTCACAGTATTAGATAGATTGAATAATTAATTTTGTTGTAGTGTATGTATAACTTGCTGTGTAAGTATCCTTATATGTATATTTGGTTTAGATATATTATTATGTATTGTTAGGCCTTAAATTTATGGAAATAATGTAGTATACATTTTAATAAATAAAAAAAAAATACTATTTTTAGTGAAATCTGTTGTCATTTTGGAACCAATACTGCATATTAATAAAATACCAAAAAAGCTAACTAACTTCGTTGGCTCAACGACCCAAAGTGAGTCTTGGCCTCCGAAACGAGAGCACGCCACTTTCCTCTGTCCTCCGCAATTTCTTGCAAGTTGTGGGCTTGTAGTGCGGTCAGATCAGCTTCCACTCTATCCTTCCGGCGATACTTGGGACGACCAACTGGTCGCCCCAAGTATGCTTTCTTCACTTCCCGATCCTCCTCCATCCGATCTACATGACCGAACCAGCGGAGATGGTGAGATTTTATCTCCCCAATTATGTTTATGTTGGGCTCGGCTATGAGGTCTTCTATTTCGGAGTTGTTTCGGACGCTCCAGCTACTATCTCCTTTTATTTGCCCAACAATAATAGCAGATTAATAAAATACCGTCTTACCAAATGTTCATATAGACTCCATAGTTTTTTCAGAAAAGATTCTATGACTTATGATTGCATTGGGTTTCCGTTAATACTATAATGGCCACGTAATCTTAAAAACAGTACATCTAAAATTCTATTAAATTATTACAAAACAATTCGAGTCTTATTTCAAGTGTTAAAACACGATATCAAATATAATCGGTAGAAAAACACACATATTCCCAAGATGAGCAAGTTACGCTTGTGTTATGGGTAATATACAACGGACCACGCTGGGGCCAATTCCAGACATCCAGACAATAATAAATAAAGGAAGGTTGTTGACGAAACCTACCACGAAGCAAACCCGAAGCTTCTGCGAATTTCCGGTTAACTCAGCTACAAGATTAGCCCACACAACCACAGAGGCCAACATTTTCAGCCTGTTATTAGATTTCAGTCCAAATATAATACACCAAAGCGTATTTATTCAGCATTTCATTTTCCCGCATTAGTTATTATGAAGTACGTGACAAAGCTGCGCGGCGATGTGGTGTGACGTGTTCCCATTTTGCGGGATATTTCTGCCTCGCCAGATGGGCACAATTACGATTCAGGGCTAACAATATGATTTAAGGATACTTGTATTTCTACTACTTATGTTTCTAGTTTCTAGTTCTTACTATTGATTCTCTTAGCTTTTAACATTCCTACAGATACAGAATGTATGAAAATCAATATATTTACTTCGAAATAGAATCTTATTGAGGATCATGAGTCTACCATTGTTTTCAAAGTCATTTTCGTAACTATTAAAGGAGAAGAAGCGGCGCAACAAACTTCGTAGCGACATATCATTACTTTATAATTATTATGTTATCTTATTTGTTATTATACACATTCGTGATCTTGTTTAAATATATTTTAAACTAATATTATGCAGTGGTGTAGCGTAGTGGGGGCGGCAAAATTTCACAATGAATAATATAATTATTTGAACCATTTCATATTTTTATCACAACTATAAATTCGGACCGATTGAAAAGAGCACGGATTTTTTCATTACCACTCCGCTCTTATTGGTCCTAGCGTGATGTTATATAGCCTATAACATTCCTCAATATGTGGGCTTTGAAATCGGTTCAGTAGATCCAGAAATTACCCCCTACAACGTCACAAACACTATACCTCTTTATAATATTAGTATAGATATAGTATGCATTAAATTGAAATACCTAAATAAAAGGGCGGCAAAATTGTCTTACTCCCCGGGCGGCAAAATTGTCTTCCACCCCGGGCGGCCGTTACCTATGCTACGCTACTGATATTATGTCTAACTAAGTAATTTGTATGAATAATTACTGAAAGAGCTTGATGCCTAGTGACTGCAATAGTGCCATTTGGTGCGATCGCCTAGAAAATTGTTCGTCGTAAAATAAAAGCCTTCTTGAATGGAGTTGTTTTTTTTTATTAACTAGTCTACGGACTCGAGTTCCGTACCCTTTTTTACAACTTAATTACTATTAAAGTTTTTATTAGGTCTATACACGCTTATTTTGCTATTGTGTGTGACATTAATTTAGTGATTTTTGTGTTGTAGTGTACCTTAAGAATAACTTATAATATTATTATTTTTTTATTTTTAATACTGAACTTATACTAATGTAGAGTGTATCTGTTACATACTGGTGTTGTGAAGAAGTGCATGTGCAGTGTGTGCCTTATGTCTATACCTATATATATCTTAACTAGTGCCATTTGTGTTACTTTTCCTTTCTGTGCCTAGGTTATTAATTTTTAGACTCTTTGTATGTCTTGGTTTGTTTGTGAAGTGTGCGTGTAATGCAATGCGATGGTAGTGCGCGTTGGTGTGAGTATGTGTGAGCTTTGTTGTTGGTTGTGTGTTTGTGACTTTGTGTGGTGTTATAATTTATTGTTTAATTGTTGTGACATGAACATTTTTCAATTGGTGTAATTGATTGAATGGAGTTATGTTAAATAACCAGGGACTCAATTTTGCTTTTACTATCTCGTCAAAATCGCGGGACAGTCGCCTCAATCGTACATTTGCCTTATTCCGGTGTTCTGTTAATTCCAATGGGGTGCTCGTGACACGTCACTTATCTAAAACAACAAATAAGTATTGCCATACAGCATGACAATGTAGCCAGCCTTCTAGGCATGCTCCCCGTTGGCAGTTATCTGCTACATAGTATATTTTAGTTTTAATTTCTTTTAATCTGAATTTATTCACATAAATTTTTGGTTATGAACTTTTTTTTTTATTTGCACGAGTTCAGCAGACAGGCAGACTGCCCACTTGGTGGAATGCGGTTATCATCGCCTATGGACATTTGCAAGACCAAAGGTGCTACAAACGCGCTGCTGCTCTCTTAACGGAGAGACTGGAACCTGGTCACTAATGCCCGAACACAACTCATGGTTGTTCTGGCGGCATACACTGGACCAGGGGTGGTAGCCATCCAGTCAGGAAAATACCCTACCACCTGGCTGTGGGTTGTTTTATCGCCTCTTACGACAGGCCGCCCGGCCGCAGGAAATTGTATTCTTTTTCTGTTCCTGCACGGATAACGGTCTGGTCTCCTATTAATATCATACTACATTAGTATAATCTTTAACTAATAGGTTAAGAGATAAAACGGGGAACCATATTTAGAAAAGTGTATTTTTTAAAATATACAAAAACACATACCTTTTTTCTGTACTATTATTCTGTCGCAACGATACCGAGAAGATATTATTGATTTAATAGAATATGAATGGTCACTTACGCAATTGAATCGTACTTTGAAATTGAAACGCCAAAATCTTGAAATAGCAGAATTGGGCTCCTGTAGTAAAGCAGATGAATAATAATACAGCCCGTAAACTTTCTACTGCTGGGCTCGGGCGTCCCGATTTCTTAGAGTAACGGACAATATAACTCACGACACGCTTGTCTAGGGTAGCTTAGCGGATTTGACACATCTGTTATCTCGATGTGCAAGATTCATCAAGATATTTCCCTTCACTGTCAAGCACGTGGTACTTATAACAATATGCACATTAGGCCAGACTGTCCGGTTTTTATATCTTACTAATCATACACATACCTTACTGTCGGTAGAAGTTTGACATTACTTGTATGGAGCTTGTGTCCAAATTTAATCAGTAGTAAGGCAAATGAACAATTAGTAAAATCATGGACGACGAATGCTATTTTCCATGTTAACCCATATAGAAACAGGCCATAACTTGATTGACGTTTCAATAGTTTAATAAAATTTAGTCGTTTTCTCTGTGCAAGAACGGAAAAGAATACTGCAGTGGAATCTCTATAACTTGAATCTTGTTAAGTCGACATCCTCCGTAAGTTTAAAAAAAATGCAGTTTCCTTCCACTAAGCCCCCAAATACTCGGTATCTCGAATTATTTAGACTTTGTAACTCGAACAAAGTGTTATTTCCCTGCGTAGGCATTTTAGTACATATTTATACTCGATAACTTGAATTTCAAAAATCAGACTCTATAAGTAGAAGTTAGTCAAACATAGTGATGTCTTACTTGGAATTTCCCGAACTCGAAGCATTAAAATCGAAAAGGAAAAATCCGGTGCGTTTTATTCTATTGTTTCTGCCTAGTACATGTGCGATGAATGAATCTATTCATTAAATTTTCTAAGTCACACAGCTGTCTACCATAAGGTAATTAAATAATTGATAAAGCATCTGCAAATACTTTACAACAAAAGAAGGTAACAGATTTTTTTTTAAATGTGTTCTTTCTTCCAGTAAATATGTACGTACCATAAAACTTAAATTGAATAATGTTATTTTGACTCCTTAAAAATATACTCACAAATCGCGCCTTCTTAAGCCGAAATTTTAGCCATCAAATACTTCATATCTCGAACTCCATGTTAAGTCGAAGTTTTTTGCGTTTCCCTTGACATTCGAGAGCTCGAGATGCTACTGTAATTCCTGCGGCCGGGCGGCCTGTCGTAAGAGGCGACAAAACAACCCACAGCCAGGTGGTAAGGCATTTGCCCGACTGGGTGGCTACCATCCCTGGTCTAGAGTATGCCACCATAACAACTTTGGGTTGTTTTCCGGCATCAGTGGCCAGGTTCTAGTTTCTCCCTAGAGGCCGGCAGCACATTGGCAACACCTCTGCTATTACTTATGTCCATAGGCGACGGTAACCACTTTCCATCACAGTTGGGCCGCAAGCCTGTCTGCTGCGCTTCAGAGTTTTTTTTTTTTTAAATCTTAATAATTAATTGTTTGCAAAAATCGTGTATATGTTGTATAAAAATGATCTTCTAAGGAAAAGCAATTTATATGTAGTATTCTTCCATGGTAGCAACTTACCTATGTAATTTCATTTTACCGTACGTATTTAATGGTTCGATGAACTTTCTACAGTAATGTCCTGTAATCTCAATTTACGTAATGTTTAAGATATTTCTAATGTTTAATTTATCTGTCTGTTAATATCTTCAAAAATTAGAAAAGACGTTTAAATTCATTCATTGGCTCAACCGGGTCTTGTTAAGACCCTTTTTGTATCAGTCGTTAACTTTGTTGACAAATAGTGTATTATTTTTAATTCATCTAGAATCGCAGAATAAAGCGGTATAAGTTTTTAATAGATGTAGTGAGGGTCAAAATCATTTAACCCTATTTATATAGCAAGAAATCAGAACTAGGAGATTTTGATCCACAGAACTGAATAGCAGCTGCACATATCTAAGGTTTACCTATGGCAGCAGCCACCATTAGGTTGGACTAACGGCGCTAAAGAATCCAAAGCTTTCAAGAGTGAATAAAATTTATTGAGTTTAATACGAAATGTATTGATTGAAATGCCCACGCTTCTATTCCTATAACCTATAAATATTGTGGTGGTATTTTAACCTGTCTAAAGTATGATCACATATTTCTGGCCAAAATGGGCTTTCTAAGCCACATTCGAACATACAAGCGGCTCAGAAATCAAAGCTAAAAACTTACTAAAATGGTCATCTTTGGTATCAATTTTATGTAACTATATTTTTTCAGAGCGGTGACGAATCCCCGTGCAACTGCAAGGAATGCCAACAGGAAGCGGGGATACAAGATATCCGAACAATGCACCGCAACACGAACAACAACACTCCATCTTCACCAACACGTTCAAACGGCGATGAGAGCAGTCACGAGCGAGTCGTCGACGTATTAGTCCATGACGCACCTCCAGAAATTCCAAGATTTTTCCAGTCAGTAACCACTCCTCCATACCATGTCACATGCCCACCTCCACCAGGTTTCGTTGTAGCACCTTACCAACCTAGATTCCACACTGGAGGCAATGTGGAAGATTTACTAGGCGAAGTACAATCCACACCTACGATACAGACCACTTACATTCAACAGAACTCTGTATTTATGTGCAATACCCAAAGGATATTGCAAAAGCAATGTTGCTGTCAGAAAGAGCCGGTGCAGAATGAAGAACCTGCACCGCAGCCCGAACTACCGAAATCTTACGTCACCGAAAAGAATATCGAGTTAACTTACGACTATCCCAGGGCATCGCCTATTCCGACACCCAGTCCGAAATCTGGGGAAGATTTACAGACGACGACAACAGAGGTGGCCAGCACTGTTGTGTTCGTCGAGAGACGGATACCAGTGAAACCAAAAAAGTTTGATTTCTTCTTCAGATCGCGGTCGGCGCCCGTTGGAGACAACGAAGAGCCGATCTACGCGACAGTCAACAAGCTGCCCAAGAGATTGCGAAGGATGGAGCTAGCAAATCTCGAGAAGGAAGTAGCTTACAGAACTGGAGAGCCAGACTCGTCTACACGTACAGAATTGACGTTAAAAACAGATTCAGAATCGCAAGTACCACCCCCTGACGATGACACGAGTAGATCAGAGAGAGAAAAGTCAACAGCTCCACAAAGACCCGAATCTCCAAAGGCGAAAAAAAGGAAGAGGTTCTCCTTGACATTTAAGAAGAGGGAGAGGAAAAGACGGGATAAAAAGAAAGAAGGGAAGAATGGAACAGCTAAAAACGGTGTTCCTGTGCAAGGAGAAAGTGATAACGAGAGGCTGATTGAGGGAGAAGTTCATGAAATACAGAAGCCCAAGCACTGTACGAGGCACAAACCGAGAAACACGCTGTCGTCGTCCAGCTCTGGCCCGCGATATAAGCGGGATAGTTATCAGGTATGCTGTTTGATTTTGATATACCTTTTTCTAAATTTAGTTATTCTTCAGCGTTTCGTAACCATTTTGGCGAATACGGTTATTTTGTATTCCAGGCATACTTTGCTTTTATCTATCAACTAAGACTGTAATTAAGTACTTTAATTAAGCGAGGTTTGGTTACCTCTACGGAATCCTTTTTGACGTGGTAGAGCCTTGTTCGACCCTTATCTGATTACAGTTCTTAGGGTCGGCTCAATCGGTATAATACCACGCTCTTACAGAATATTCGCCTAAAACGGCTAGCCTTGAGCTGATCGTGTTTCTTAAGATGGGTGAGAATTCCGATGGTCCACTTCCCCCTTCCTATATCCCATCTTCCCTATTCCATTCCTCCCATCTAAAGGTTGGCAACACGTTGGCTTCGCCATTGGTGTTGTAAACGTCTATATGCGACGTTGTAGGGGTTGCTAGTGGTATTATAATAAAACACCGAAAATATGGCTGCCAGGCTTCGGGGGTGTGTACACGGCGTAGAAATATATGTACGGCGGTTGCGTTTGCTTCTACCGGGGATTCGCGTGACACTGATTTTCAAAATGAGCCAATAACACCGTGTGGCGCACCCCGTCCTTGTTGCCCTTACTTTAATTAAAAATAACAAATATCTCCGTAAAATAGCGCGACTAGTATACATAATGAGCCGCGCTTAAAAACCGTTAAAACATACTTTAATTTTTGTAAACAATATATATATATATATATATATATATATATATATATATATATATATATATAAGTATATTAAGTATATATAAGTATAATAAATATCTATTACATGTGTGCGTCACCTACAGACGGTAATCACTTTCCATTGGCTGAGCACATTGCCTTCTTGCCTGCTTTATAAAAAAAATACAACATTGGCCGCGCGACAGATTTTTAAATATAATTGTTTCATCATATAATGTATTTGCCATTATGTAAGCGATAATGCGACCTTCTTATCCCTTGTTTTTAGTTGTACTATTATGCATAAATCATACTTTTTATTATATATTCCAGGAAATGACGACTTCCCACTCAGAGCATGAGCGAACGAACAGTGTATGTTCGTCAGTGAATTCGCTGGGTTCTGCGTGTACGCACAAATCGAGGAAGCTATCAGCGCCTCCCAACGACTCCATACCGTGGTGCGGATGCTGGGGTGCTGGATGTGTATGAACACTTAACTTCATGTACCTACGGTTAATTTAATATTCAAAAGTGTACAATTGTTCATTCAAGTACTTTAAATATTGAAATATAAACTAAATAAACAGTTAAAACTAAAGTACATTATGTACCAGATCCATTAGTGCCCAGAAGGCTGGTTGCGTTGCCACGCTGTATGGCAATGCTTGTTTGGCGAAATATGAGCCAGCCTTCTGATCACGGGTAGTTTCAAAGAGTTTCTTATAGATGTCTTTAAATGACCCCATGGGCCCAATGTTTCAAACCAAAACGGCATAAATATGTAACCTATTGGCCTCATATTCGCGCCGTTTGACGTCTGATGGTTAATTATAGCTACGTTCCACATGAGACTCACAACGACCGCAACTTTTCCCGTTCCACTTATCTGCCGGCTTTACAATAATAAACACAAGTGGAACGGATTATGGAGCGTTGATGTCATTAACAACGAAATACACAAATGTCATTGGTTGATTTGAAAATTGCACCTTTTTCAATGTCAATCGAGAGAGAATTAATGCTCTGTGGTCAACGCCCACTTCGACCCACCTCTTGATATTTGCGTTGTGAGCGGTATGTGATCGAAAATAATGACGTCATTAGTGACGTTTTCACCACGACCATAACGACCGTGGTCGTTATGTGGAACGGCTGACGGAGCATTTTGGGCGTTGTGAGCTACTAGAGGAACGCGCCCTATGTCGTATATTTCAAATTATGGATACCTATTAGCTACTGCTTTATTTAGGATAATGTTATAATTATTGACCGATTCACGCAGATGTAGCGATGGGTTAAATGCGTTATTTGTGATGCGATTCTGTTAGAAGAATTAAAGAATTTATTTCAAAACCATTAATAATATAAATGTACAGAAAACAATATGGTATTGCAAACAACTGCTGTAAATAAAACACATTTGGTCACAGTCAATAACTATAACATTACTGCAGGTGAAGCCCGAGCATTATTAAAACATTGAATCACATCAACATCAGGCTGAATCAAACCAAAGTGTAATATAGTTAAGCTATAGATGTATTTATATGATTTAAAACTAGTATACCAAATCAATATAAAATCGCAGTAAATTTATAAATAGGTGTGGTTTAGTCCGTATTATATTCAGTTGAGCTGATTGTAATAGAGCCATTGAAGTTTTTTGACTGTAACCCGAAGGGTCATGTTTTACTATTACAGTCGCGGTATGAGAAGGTTCGTCACCTTAAAGTCGACTTTTGCTTGCACGAGCACAAGAAACAGTACCGCCAACATTTTAATAAATGTTACGTTTATATAGAAACGTGAAAAAAGAAAGTTGCAATGTTGACAAGGACAGACACTGAGACTGACAATAGTTTTAATCATCAGAAACAAGGAGGATATAATGACTACGATTATCAAAAATAAACAATAAAAAGGTTTTACATCTCTAAACAATCTTTTAAGAATAAATAGAAAATCAAACAACTTTGATCTAAGTAATTTTAAACTTTTTGTCGAACAGTTAAACATAATTTTCTGTGACTTACTTTAAAAAGGTAACACGTGTGCGCGGAACGTTAAATAAATTTGAAAACTGGCGAACCTTTTCTTACCACGACTGTACATTAGTTTTATTTCTAAAAGATATTTATATCATTGGTTAAAATGAGTAATAGTTGTAGGATATAGATTGTTATAAACAAAAGATTGTTTGTGTTCAAAATCTGTTAGTCACATGTTAGGTACTGTTTAGTAAAATGTGCTTTTTTTGGCAACTACTTTAAGACCATTGTACATTAATGGTCAAGGCTGCCACAAGTACTCAATAGTTTGGCGTCAGTCATAGACCTACTTGCTTCGTGCAAGAGCGCTTGAAAATTATTCATTCTCCTTCCAAGATACTTCATACTGCCTAAACACATAAATCGTGCAAGACGGCAATTAATGATAGTGGTTAATGAACTTGCATCCCAAAGTAGAGACTCTAAATGACGCGGGTTTGAATCCTGGTCCGGTAGTATGCATCACTTAGCATTTTCTGACCTAATGTGCATATTGTTACAGTTACCACATGCTGAAGATGAAGGAAAACATCGTGTTGAAACCTTACACACTGAGATACCCAATGTATCAAACTTATCAAGCCACCTTGTACATGCCGGGTATACTGTGCGTTCACGTAATAATTGAAGATTGGTAGTTATTGAAAAAGCCAGCTAATTAGGGTTATTCACAAAACAGCCACGGCTAACTTGTCAACCACTTCGCCAACTGGCTAATGGCTGTCGAATAAAACCGACAACTGACAACTTCACGGCATAGCCGTCAGCAGTCGGTTGGCGAGTCATTCATCTATTACCCAAATAGCCATTAGTTAGCTTTTTAGTCGGCTAATTGCGGTTGGTTACCCTCGCTAATCTGTGAGGCCCAAGTCCAGCTATGGGACGTTTATATATGTAACTGGCTAGCCCGGCAAACTTCGTACCGCCTCAGAATAATTTTTTTTCATATTTACTCACCTTTTAAACCTTCCCTGGACTTCCACAAATAATTAAAAACCAAAATTAGCCAAATCATTCCAGCCGTTTTCGAGTTTTAGCGAGACTAACGAACAGCAATTGATTTTTATATATAAGACTAGCTGATGCCCGCGACTTCGTCCGCGTGGTGTGTTTTTTTAACTATCCCACGAAAAATTAAAGAGTTCCCTCTTTAATTTTTCGGGATCAAAAGTATCCTGTATATTGACCAGGGATATAAGTTACCACCATACACAATTTCATTTAAATCGGTCCAGTCGTTTCGGAGATTAGCCGGTACAAACAGACAGACAAACAAAGAAACATAAATGTTTAAAAAAATCTAAATCAGTTCTATTTCACTTCTTACATCTCGACTCGTACTCGGTTTTTAGCATTTTTTTTCATTGTACAGAAATTCTACCTCTACAGTTTTATTATATGTATAGATAGGTTGTTTTTGAAACAAAGTTTAAAATTCAAACTGCCCATGAAATCATCTAATATTAATATTACTTACTTTTAGTGCTAACATACTTTACATATCTGGTATAGATGGATATAGGTTGTTTGGATTATAATTGATGTAAATAATTTTATTACAGCGTGAACTGTGATTTGTTATTTCCCCTATACCCTTGTAATGAAGCATGTTTGAATGAGCAATAAAGTTTTATACAGTTATTTTAAAGTAATATTAGTTTTATTAGGACCCTTGTACACCTTTTTATTTAATTACATTATATTACATATTATCACGCCTGTTTCTCGTGAGGCTAGGCATAGACTATGAGTTTCCACTTGAGACGATCCTGACAAACAAATTTCGCTTCATCTACTTTCATTAACCTCTACATACATGCACGTTTATTTGAGATGCTTTTTACCTGACCTCTCTTTAACACTTCTGCTATTTGATCATGGTGTGTATGTTTCGGTCTAACTCTATCCTTCACAACGCTGTCATACACTTGTTTTGAGTTTGAGGACTGTCCGCCGTGGGTGAAACGTGGGATTCGCCACGTTGGGTTGACACTAGTACCACTTTACTAACAAACACGTAGTAATTGCAACACAAACTGTTATAACCGCCCGTCGAAGGCAAACGACAAAAAATGTTTCCTTCCCGTCTTTATTCAGAGGCGTAGTTCATCCACTAGCGCCAAGCAGCTCCATCTGAATCTCTCATCCCGATCAGAGGGCCTAAAGCGGTCGCTTTTGGATAACCGCTTAGTGGAATTCACACGCGTCTAGATACACTGGTAGTTGTAAGACAAAGCATATAGTTCAACTTTATTTGGTTACCTTATAACGACCTCTGTACGCCCCTTAGTTTCATTTTGTTAAATTCCTGTTTTTCTAATTCAATTTCTATTTATAAAACTCTTTCTAAATTGGTGTAAAGCTGCATATTGTCGGCATCAGTGCAGTATCATTGTAGCATTGTATCTTGTAACTACTTACATTTTTTTCGTCAAAAATATATGCACACCAAATATATAACAATTTTGAAAAAATAAATCATGTTAAATAAATGTAATTACAAGGCCCTCTGACGTCGAGAATTTTTAAAATATATTATAACTTTATTAAACTATTTTTTAATAAAAGCCCTCTTGATACCGTCTTAACAGAACGAAATTTCGTGGGTACCTACTACTTACAAAAAATAAAAATGCACATATTAATTACATAGATGGTTATTTATTATAAAATATGACACATTCCTTTGAACTGTGTTTTACATTAATTGAGACGCATAGCAAAATTCATTTGCCGGCCGTGACGTCACGCCTCGCCGATGACGTCATCCCGCGTAATATCACAACATTGATCACTCTGTACATTACATTATATGAGGAACACACATACAACAAGCTGCTTTTTATTTCAACAAAAAGAATTTCATGCTAATTTGTTCCATAATTCAGAACATGTTATTTATTCAAATAAAGTCTCCTTTTTTTCTAGTAAGATAGTAGAAATCACAATCGCCCAGAAAAAAAAATTGAAAAAGAACCTGTAAAACCTACTTGTTAGATGGCGCCACAAGTCTTGCTTCTTTTGCGTTTCCATATATTTTGAAAACAGCACTAGAATTTTAAAGAACATTTTATTATTTAAAACATATTTGAAGACGTTTCCATAATAATTCTATGAAGTTATAATTTTTAGACGATAATCGAATTCTATTCTATTTTTGGCGTTTTGGCTTCAACGCTACTGACGCTGATTCGGCCAATGTCACAGTAACAGAGAATGTCAGGTGTGGGTTATTGGCAATAGCAGCTCAAAAAAAAAAAATGGTCGGTTTTCTTTCCAATTGTGACTTCTGTGAACCTAAGGACAACACAACATAAACAGAGTTAATCTAACTACCTTATAAATAAATGTTATTTATAATTATAAATTTATATAATATATTAACAGATTTTTTATTGGCCAGTGCTAAAAGGAAATTTATGTTGACAGGGCGACGGAAATCTCCTGGTAAAATATCGTAGAGTGGAGTAATAACTTTTGGGCAGTAAAAAAAGATGTGTTCCAAAGTGCCCCCGTCTAAGCCGCACCCACAAAGGGAATGGTCACGGACTCTAATTTTCGCCAAGAAAACCGGTGTGATAATCGAACTACTTTTTTTTTAAGTGGCATGGTACAGCTGTCAGTTGTCAATGTCAATCTCGACACAATTCCGTGGCACTATAATATATTATAGTGTGAGTTTTCTTGTCGTAACCAAGTGTGTTACGATTACTTTTTTAATATGGAAGGTAGAAGGAGTGCCATCTTTATGTTGAAAAGGTGTCCCTCTAAACGCGGATAACAAAGGTGGCGTTGCGGTAACATAAGATGAATTTTAAAGGAAGCGCCAAAAGTAATTAGAGTGAGATAGAAAAATAAACAAGGACCGAAAATTTCCGCTGTTTTTTTTATTATTAAAATTCACAAGAATTAAATCACTCTTACATTTTCTCACAGCATTATGTTTACGAAATTATTTTAGACTACGCAAATACTTGAAGTTTTCTATAATTTTATGGCACTTCAACAATTTTTAATTGATATCGTAGTTTTTCGTACGCCTACGCCACTGTTGTAGGTATTTTCAACTCTATTTTCAGCATACTGCTGGACACTTTCAACTACCCCTCCATATAAGATGGTACTCCTTTATCTCTACCCTCCACAGTTTTTGAGAAGGGAATCCGTTAAAATCTTACTCGCACATTGGATGTCCGGTGAAGTGTCTTTTTTTATTGCAGAGTTCAGCAGACAGGCAGACGGCCCACCTGATGGAATTCGGTTACAATCGTAAACATTCGTACCGGAACACAACTCAAGTGTCGTTGTAGACTGGATAATTACGTCACTATACGCACTTGCATTGTTATATTTCGTCATTTGGCCTACGTTCCACAAGAGACTCACAACGACCACGTTCACGACTGCCATTTTTCCATTCCACTTACTTGCGGGCGTTACAATCATACTAGTGGAACGGACTATGGAGCGTTGATATCATCAATGACGAAATACACAAATATCATTGGTTGATTTGAAAATTGCACCTTTTTCAATGTCAATCGATAGAGAGAATTAGTGTTCTGTGATCAACGCTTACTTCGACCCAGTTCTTGAGATGGGTCGTTGTGAGCACTGTGTGATCGAAAATAATAACGTCAATAGTGACGTTTTCGCCCTGACCATAACGACCATGGTCGCCATGTGGAACGGCTGACTGAGCATTTTGGACGTTGTGGGATACTAAAGGAACGCGCCCTTGGTTGAATATTAAAGATTGTATGAACACCGTGATTTTATTCTCCTCACCTGACTACCGTACAGGGTAGTCAGGTGAGGTGTAGGGTGTAGGGTAGGTGTAGGGTACCCTACAAATTGTACTTTTTCACAATATACACAATGGAGCGTCCTGATTAGAATACGGATACCCACCATGATCGTCCGCTATTGCCGACATATTTACCGAGTCATTACTCGATATTAAATTGAAAAAAAAAACATCCAAAATTCAATTTTTGACCGACATTATTTAAAAATGTTTCAAATATTACTTGAAAATCTAATCATGTATCCATATATGAAAACGCAAGAAGACTTACGTCCCCAATTCAGCCGTGCGATTTCAAAACCTATAAACTGGCATTGTAGTTAAATTAATGTTTAGCCATTCATCGCCTTACTAGATAGACATTTGCTGATGTATTATGCTTGCCAAAACATGTAGACTCTATCAAAATATGATATCGCTCCCAATAAGCTTAATAGTTTTCAAATGGTATATTGTTAAGTTCATAACATTTTTAAGTGCTTGGCTTTAAAATTTCTTGAAATTGCACTGCTGATCATGTAAAATTTGTGTTTTACTAGGCGACTGTGATTCTTTGATGCGTCACACGAATTTCGTAACTTTTTGACCCCTCCTCCTCGTCCTTGTCACAGCACACATCACATACATCAAGAAATTACTAAACTAAAAGATCAGTTCCGTAATTAGCTTAAATATATTCGGTTCTAATGTGACACGTCACGAAATTTAGGACCCCTCCCACCCCTTGTTACACAATGTGATACTTCGTCGACCCACTCCACGACCCCCTTGACGTGTGACGTAATTTATAGATGGCCCCTTATATTATCTAATAAATAATATATTTTTAGGGGAACTATTACAAATTCCATAATTGTCTTCTATTTTGGAATTCATGTTTTTCTATGATTAATTTGAATTGCCAAATAAGATGAAAACCTTCCCAGCATTATTATTATTTATTTAGTTATTAAACAGCGCACTCAGAGCTTAAAAGCAAATTGATTTCATATATATTTGCCTTCTACTGACAGATTAACAATCCATGCTATTGTAAAATATTGAAATATGTGAATAGAAAAGAAATGCAACGACGTATATGGACACAATATAACAGTATATTATTATTACCTTCTCGGAATATGTACGTATAGTACATGTAAGTGAAAAAACTTATATACTAGTTCTCACACTTTCTCCCTATATTCGAATGGCAACCGACAGACTGATTTAACCGTAAAGGATGATTTACACTACTACGAGCCGATATAGGGACGCTCTCAGAGTCGTGGTAACTGTCAGGTGTGAATTTCAGATTTATAGTAATTAGAAATTAAGAAAAAAACAATCTGTACTATAATAAATCTGCGAATGGTTCGAGTTTGTAAAATGCGTTTAAAATGTGCAAAAAATCAGGGGGACTAATTCGTCCGAATTCTGGACCAGTAATTCCGAAAATGCAATTTTTAGAATTTGTGTGTGTCTGTCTATTTGTCTTTCTGTCTGTTAGAACATCACGTGACTTCTACTGAATGGCTTTAAATGAAACTAGACAGAGCTAACTTATATCTCGGGGTGTAACTTACGATACTTTTTATCCCGATAAACAACGTCGTTTTCGTGGGATAAACGAAAACGGTAAAAAAGATGGCGCTGCGATCGCATCTTTTTTGGAAACTAATGAACGTATATGAATGTAACTCGACCTAGTGTGGATTATAACCCGAGTTAACTCTTAGGATACATTTTATCCCGATAAATGATGTCATTTCCATAAAATGGACAGATTAGCTAAATCGATGGCGCTGCAATCGCGTTTTTCAATTCACTAACAAATACGTTGTCATAGGAAACATGACATTGATTGTATTACTTCAAATCAGGTTAGCTTCGACTCATCTCTATGTTTTGCTGGGCAGCTGTTTATACTATATAGACTTAGTTTCTTTGTTATTGTATCGAATTGAACAAGAAACAAGAAAATTTTCGGTCTAATATCTATGAAATACCTAATTTAGTTTTTATGTGAGTAAGATAGAACGACCCAGGGGTTTCCACGTGGCGCAGCCGCGGGGAAAATTCTAGTAATATAATATAGTTGTAGAATAACGAAAGTAAAATGGGATACATTATAATAAATACCCATGAACATGAATTTATGGACTATTCATTATGAGGCAAGATTTTTATTGATCAATAACCACTATTAGCAATGATAAAAATAAAGAAACACGAACTTGCTATTACTTGAACTACCTCATGTGTAATATTTCATTAGAATACAAATACAATTTTAATGGGACGTTTTGCTGCTGTGAAGTTATGTTTTCAAAAACATATTTGCTGAAATGTGACTTTTTGAGCTGCCACAAGAACTTAATCTGGCTTCAGTCAAAGACCTACAACTTCGCTGAGACTCAGGTATTGAAGCTCTTTGTTACCGGGCCATGAAATTCTTAAAACCTAACGTCAAAATCTAGATCGTGTCAAGCTATTTGTTTCATTGCTCGTGTTTCATAGTACTAAATCGGTACGGTCTAAGACAATTATGTTTTATGTCCGATCCCTGTTGGACAACACAAGATAAAGTATCAGTGTAGTGTGAACGATTACTGTTGACTACGGTGCGGACTAGTCGGCCCGTTCTAATGTAAATCATCCTTAACACGTACAAGCAAACCTCACGACCAAATACTCGACACGTGAATTAATTGCCATCGTTGTTAAATTTCTTCGTTTAATAGCGATCTAAACACGTGCACACTATAAAATTACTTAATAACACTTCTAAGTCCAACGGGACACGACGCCACAGCCAGCCAAGCGCACATTGATTCTACGTTAGAACATTCGAGAACCTACTTGAAACAATTTCGAAAATTACAACGGATTATAAAAAAATACATAGGAATCACCAAAATCACCAGTTTCCAAAAATAAATGGCACATTTTATTTTTTAAATAAAGAAGTAATTATGTGCATTAAAAATAGAAAAAAATAAAAACAAAAAAAGAACACTTGACAAAAACTATAATGCCTATATAAACAGCAAAAAATATGGCTTTTAAAACTCTTTAATAAAAAATATATCAATAAATAAATAAAGCAAAAAAAAATGAATGTACAATATTTACATTGATTATTTATAATATAGAAATTGCATTATTTTTTGTTTCAAAAACATTAGGGGAAATTTTAAGAGCATATTAAACAAAACATGACAATTTTACTTTCACGTGAGATCTAAGAATAGCGAAAAATTTTAGAAAAATAAATCTTTATAAACACAGTGGCTCTGTCTTTTTCGATTCATAGTAAAATATAAAAAACTTCGTCCCCATCATTCCCCTAATGGACATGATATTATGAATTGTACACGAATTTTGCGTGAAATTTACACGCAAATTCACTCACGACGCGTGAAATTTACATGTGTATTAGAACCAATTTAAACAGTTACATGCAAATTAACTCACAACGAGTGTATTTTACATGCATATTCACTTAAATTTACATACAATTGCACACATTTACTCGCAAATTAAACATCAACGAGTGTAATTTACATGCATATTCGCTCAAAATTACACATAAATGCGTGCAATCACATGCAAATTCAGCCGCGACGCTGTCAGGCACAGATTCATGCAAATTATACACACGTTTGCGTTTGTGTAAATTTCACGCACAAATACGTGCAATATACACGCAACTCACGTATCAATTACACGCATTTACACACTTTACAATTATGTGCGTGTGATTTTCAGGCGTCATTGGACGCGACCGTGTTATATAACGATATTATCATATTGATAAAAACTTACTCTTAACTATACTTAATGGAGATATCTAATATATTAAATATACTTATAAATAGTTACATAGATTTCATTATTTGCTCAAAAATAATAAATGCTTAAAATCAAAAACCATAGGATTGCACTGATTTGGCAGAAACTTAATATATAAGATTTCAGAAAATAATTATACAAAAAGAAACAAGATATATTTAAGTAAGTATTCATTTTCAAACTAATGTATAAAATATAAGCAAATATTTCGAAAAATGACGTGTTTTAATACTTTGAAGAGCTACCAATTTATTTTCATACAAAAACATTATTATAACATAAATACTTATTATAATATAAATGTTTTTGACTTATATACGCTGTAGCAAGCAGTCTATAAGGTTACGCATTTAAAAAAATCATTAAAAAATCAGTCAATACTGTTCTGTTAGAAAATACAAATAAATGTTTTATGTAGAAGTTCCTTCATACGTCATTTCTAAGAGTACATTCTTCACCATATAAGTATATATTGTAAAACAGAAGTTCATATTAAAAAGAGTTCATATTAAACAACAACAATCAAATTTTATTGGTTCAAAGCGAATTGAATTTTAATGTATAATATAATAAATTTGTAGAACAGTCAAGTTTGAATGAGGCTAATCACCAGATTCCGATAATACAATTTTTAGAATGCATGTCTGTTAGAGCGTCGTGTGAAAACTACTACACGGATTTAAATGTAGCTCGACCAAAGCTAGCTTATATCCCGGTACTCGGATACTTTTTATCCCGATAAATGACGTAGTTTCCGTGGGATAGATGAATATCGCCAAAAAAGATGACTCTGCGTTCACGTTGTTTTGGTGCCGTATTTGCAATAAACAAGCAAAAACGCCATTACAGTAACGCGAACAAAGTTTTTTACGATCACAATACTTAACGAAATTATTTACTTTACAAATTATTTACACGAAAAAAAAAATGCTTTGACTAATCGCCTTTGCGACGGCTCAATATATTCAAATTGATATTGAACGCACTTTTCTTATCATCATTAATCAAATAGAAATTTCTACGCGGCTATCTTCCGCAAATTTTGGTTCTCACATTTTTCGGGATAAAAACTATCCCATGATATCCCTGTTACCTAAAGCACACTTATATCACATTTAAGGACATTTATACAACAAAGAAATAAATAACAGAACCACTTCCAATTGTATAAATATATTCCTCGAGATGTTTTATAGCGTCTAGATATTTAAAATGTAGACAACTGCTAGTTGCAATATTTATATTACAGATTAATGAAATCTATAGCAAGTGTTCAAAAACGACTACTAAAAATATACGCATAAAGGAAATTCTGACATTTAAACAAATCAACACCGCCACTTTGTATAAAAAAAAGTTGCCAACATTGAAAATTAAACATTTTCATACAAATGTATCATATCAGTCTAATTACTAACTTACAATATGTAGGCCATCAACTGTACACAATTGTTAATAGTTATTTAAAAAAGCTATAATTATGTTAATCGTGTTTAAATAAACCAAACCAACGATGTTATCTTTTATTGTATTGTATATAAAAAACATGTTAGATGTTACCAATATTAAAAAATCACATAACCTATAATTATATTGTTTTCAGGCAAGAATTAAATTTGTACTAAATATAAAAACATTAAAAAATATAAACTGTGATGCAATTTTAAAAAAATGTGATATAATAATTTAAAAATCTTCAGAATTGCGACTACTCACAAAAATGTATTGCCAGTGTAAAAAATACGTTTTTGTTAATACATAAGCATCCCATAACACCGAATCTTATATACGACCGTTAAAATTAAATGATTATGCGGATACCACTATAATATACCATAATTAACAATTACTTCATAATTACTTTTCGACTTGAACGGAATGTGCTCTTTACGTGGTGTTGACATTAATCGATTAAATACAAATGTATAATATAAACATTAATCAAATATTATTTATATCATTACACCCGATATAATTACTTACGATATTGAAAATAAAAAAAGTACCAGGATAACAAAAAAATAAACACCTTCGTAATTTTGTGCAAAAGTCCCAATCTTAGTAATACATAAAATATTCAATTTAAATACTGTGTCATACTTCATTATCCGAAATAAAAACCTTCATATAAATACACCAAAATGCAAGCGTTTTTTTTTCGTAACTATTCGCGCTACACTAAGCTTCAATATTGATATGAAAAACACCGTGAAAAAATATCAACCCAAATACGTTGCCGATATAAATAAAACAACATCAAAACGTCCATAGACTATTGTTTTATCGTGTCTATATTAAAATCCTACTTTAGAACAACAATAGCTTGTTGATGATGGCGACTATAATGCAGCGATACAAAAATGTCTCAAAACATTATATCGATATAACTGTTATGATATTATCGATATTAAGGAATCGTATTCTAGAACATCATTTTTTTTTTCAATATTATATCCTGTTTGTATTACTGCGGATATTTGATAAATATTGAATCGAGTTAAGTGGATCGAATTGAGTGAGTTGCGAATAGTGAAATAATTTAAGAGAAGTAAATTAGAAAGAGAGGAAGAAAGAAAGAAAAAATGTGTTTGAAGAAATAGCGACGTGCTTACATTGCGAACATGTATCCTAAAAATAAAAACATATTTTGAGAATTTGTACGCCGCATTTTCCGTAAACAACGTTTGCACTCAGCTTATTGCTGTGCCGGCATAATATCCCACACAACGCTGATTTCAGTGCAAACCTTACTTTTGGCGTAATAGTAAAACGACCCGAATATTTTAATGAGTTTAATTTAAAAACTATTTAATTTGTAAATTGTAATATATACGTACATAGAATAAACAGTACAAATTGAGAAGTGAGTTCAGCCTAGTGAATTAAGTTGAGTAAACTGAGTCAAGTATGAGCTTGTATGAAATGAGTCGAATAAAGTGAATCGAGTAAGTTGTGTCAAATGAAGTAATCTAACAAGAGTGAATAGATATAATTTCAGGATCGTTCTATAAACACAATCTTATAAATATCATAACAATTTTATCCACCTATAATATATATAATCATAGAGATCTTTGTGTATTTGCGTTTCATACGCTGCACATCCATTAGACCACCTGCTAACTAAAGTGGAAGCGGTTGTATTACAAAATCCACCAATCACGTATCTGCAAAAAGACGCCATTTTGATACATATGCACTTCCAAGCTTGTGATTGGTCAATATCTTTCGTGCCTAACTTTGGTCACCAGACAGTCTTAGCGAGTATAATAAATTAGCCGAACTTACATTACTAATCATGTAAACTATAATTAAAACTACCATAACTAATGTAATCGCTTGTTTAATTGGGTTTCATATTTTTGTTTGGGAGTATAGGATCTGACAGATTGATCTGTCATCAAAATGTAAGGTTTAAACAACAAAAAAAACTATTACATCCTATGAAAAATGTTTATTTCGAATACTGGCAGTGCAAAAACCTTTAAAACCTTATACGAGATCTCTTTAGCAAGAGTATCAATAGAACACAACAACAATAACAAATAAAGAATAACAAGATATCTTTGGATCAATTAAAATGAATATTTTGAACGAATAGCTGCTTTAATTTGACATGTTTTGAATATTTTTCTTTTTAAATTATGGACTTTAAATAAAATAAAATTCCTCGTACTCTTATCGCCCAATCAAATGCCGAGCTTTATAGCATCATTTACTCATTTCTTTACATAGTATATTAGAAATGATTAATTATGCATTGAACGTCATTTTACTTAAAGAAATGGCTCCAGTACTTGGCATCGATTTTGGCATTATCAGAGTAAATTCTACATGCGATTATTAAAAAGCAATAAAAGCTTTAAAGAACAGGTACAAAGAACAAGGTACGCAACTTCTAAATACATAAATACAAATCCATTGAATTATATCACTGTCAAAAGTGACACATTTGATTGTCACTGTCAAATCAAAGCAACGAATTGCTACCACGCGAAACGATAATTTCATAACGCTCTGACACAATAGGATTAAACAAACGATTAAATATGTTATAAAGTAGTTTCAATGGTGTGTAACAGTCGCAAAAACCTAAGAAAATATCATGTAAACTATGCTTTAGCCCTCAATGTTGGCGAAAAGCGGCCCCGAGGCCCGCTTGCGGCCGTTCCATCCCCAAACTACGTCATCAATGTCGTCACCGACGTCAGACGTCGTTCATCACGAATGCAACCTGCATTGTGGGTTCCTAGAATATAAACGTTCAAGGTTACAATAGTTGTCCGTGCAGGAACGGAGAAAGAATACAATTTCCGGCGTTGGGACGGCCTGTGGAAAGAGTCGAAAAAACCACCCACAGCCAGGTGGTAGGGTGTTCGCCCGTCTGGATGGATGGCTAACACCCTTGGTCTAGAGTATGCCGCCATAACAACCTTGAGTTGTGCTCCGGCATCAGTGGCCAGATTCCAGTCTCCCTTAAGATAGCAGCAGAGCATTTGTAGCACCTTTGGTGTTGCAAACGTCCATAGGCGATGGTACCGCTTTCTATCAGTGGACCGTCTGCCTGTCTGCTGAACTCATGCAATAAAATTAAAAAAAATAAGAAATGCTGATGAATGTAAAGCAGATTTTGAAATTTGACGTCACGAACTTTAGAACCTCTCCCATCCCTTATGGTGGTGCATCAGGCAGCCTCCATTTAATCATGATCATATTATTATCATAGCGGCATTCAGGAGGAGAGACACAGCAAGAACACCATCGAGTCCATACACTATTCAGTATTCGCGATATCCAACAGCGGCACTCTGCCCGTTGAGGTTCTTAAAAAAAAGTCAGTCATTTTCTATTTAAGCTGTATGCCCTTGCATAAGGTTAGAATCAGTGATAAGTCAAAGTATTATAAATATCAGTAAATAAACTCCTGTATTCAATTTACCTACGCATATAATCAAACCCGGTACTGTTGAGTAAGAAGACACTTGCAATAACCGCGATACAGCTAAGTATATCATCAATACTGACATACATACATTTTGGGTGTGATCAGAGGTTCCATACTTACATACCAACTCTAGTCGTGCCCCCCCTTAAAGTGTGACGTAATTTATGGGTGGTCCTTTATTGAAAGTCATGAGTCTAGAATGGAAAACCTTAACAAAAAATAAACGGAAGGTAACACTCACACACTGTCCTCAGACCATGACGAAGGCCTCCTGCCCTCGGAACAGGAACGGGTGCTGGTCGATCATGGTCTGGACGATGTCCTCGAGGTACGGCCGCGTCATCTCGAACCGGCCCATGTCCGAGAACTGCACGGGCAGGAGGGTCGGCCACCAGCATATCGCCAGGTTCTTGCTGTCCATCGAGTTAAGCTTCGCGTTGTCCGCCACCCTGCGTATTATAATTGGTATAAACCCTAATTAGATGTAGATTGAATAGTTTTTTAAGTGCCAACCTTCGTCGGGCACTTTTGGAAACGTCACGCTGTATATATCTATACAGATAAATAAACTTGAACTGTCTGTTTCTAATGTTAAAAAATAAATGTGATAAAATCAGGGGAGATAATTCCCACCAGGAGATTATGAAAATGCAATTTTTAGAAATGTTGTCTGTCTGTCTGGATGTTCCAGCTAATCTCTGAAACGATTGGACCAATTTGTACGGGACTACCACTGGCAGATAGCTGATGTTATAATGATTAACTTAGGCTACTTTTTTAGGGATCCGCGAAAAAAGATTCCTCGCGAACGAATTTGGAAGCACAGCTAGTAATTATATGTGGTTATACATAGCTCTAACTTATGTTGTCTTTTTTTTACTGTACGAGTTCAGCAGACAGGCAGACAGCCCACCCAATGGATAGCGGTTACCGTCGCCTATGGAAATTTATAACATCAATGTGCTGTCGCTCTCTAAATGTCTCAAAAGTTTTCTTCAAATTATTACATTTTTATTATAAATAAATTGTATTGGATAGAAACCATTAGTAAATTATGTTACAAATATGCTTGTATATTTATTTTCTTCAAATCATGATGTTAGAGTTGCATTTTTTTGAAATAATCACCCAAAGAATCCACCCAATTTCCTAGTAATCATAATCCGCACACCTGGCTAATGATGCCTGCAAGCGGCCATAAACGAGTACAATAGTCTGTTCTCTACAATAACTAGAAACGTATGCCAATAAATAAGTGAACAAAAAAAATGATCATAAAAGGATTACAATTAGTTCAAATGCCGAGAGATAATAAAATGTGCTTTTACAGATTCGTACGTGGAATTTGTGTTTGTCGGGGCCTAGGTTGTAACAAAATTAAGTATCCACGTATATATTAATTACGAGTACATAAGTTTACGCAAATAAGTTTCAAAAAATGCTTAACTGGGGTTGTCTTGAAGAGATCGCTTTATAGCGTCTAGTGGTCGCCCGTGGTCGAATTTCGACCATAATAATTAATGTCAAAGACTATACTTCTATAATCACAGATTTCGCCAAGGCAACACTGTTAATTTGACTTGAACAATAAACAAAAGAGTTATATATGCGTGTGTGTGTCAAATACATGGTAGTGTGTGTAATGTTTTTTTATTGATTTAATGTATTTTATATGCATAATTAAAAAAATATATTAGCATTCGTCGCTTTTTCTCTATATAAACTATAAGTGTGCGAAATTTCATACCCCTCCGTCCGCGCAATTTTCGTAAAAATGCGTACAAAGTTTTTGCTTCACGTATTATAATAGGTTGGGGAAAAAGTCTTTTCGCATATAGTATGTATGAACTTGTAAGAAGATCTCTTTGGCTATACCATTTGTATCTGACTGGTTTTAGTATCATTAAAAAGTTTTAATTTTAAAGAAGACAATTCCAAATTCAAATTAGGAAAATATGTGATTTTCATTTATTTTTCTTATTGTTAAAATGAGTGAATCTAATGAAGCAATTCGATACATTTTAAAATTTTACTACACTAAAGGTAAAAATGCAACACAAATCGCGAAAAAACATTTGTGATGTTTATGGACCTAATGCAGTATCTGTGAGAGTAGCGCAAATTTGGTTTAAGCGCTTTCAATCTGGAAATTTTGATATCAAAGATGCACGTCGCTCTGGTCGCCCTGTTACGGACAAAATTGATGCCATTTTTGAAAAAGTGGAGCAAGATCGGTATATTAGTAGTTACGATGTAGCTGGAGAACTGGGAATTGACCACAAAACGGCGAATTTCAAAAAAGCTGGGTACACAAAAAAGATCGATATTTGGGTGCCTCATGAGCTCACTGAAAGAAACCTAATGAACCGTGTACTCATTTGTGATTCTTTATTACGACGTAATGAAACCGAACCATTTTTGAAGAAGCTGATAACTGGTGATGAAAAGTGGACCACGTACGACAAGAACGTGCGAAAAAGATCGTGGTCAAAGGCCGGTCAGGCTTCACAGACTGTGGCGAAACCCGGGTTAACTTGCAACAAGGTGATGCTGTGTGTATGGTGGGATTGGAAGAGCATTATTCATTGTGAGCTATTACCGCCAGGCAGGACCATCGATTCTGAACTGTACTGCGAACAACTGATGAGATTAAAGCAAAAAGTTGAGAGAAAGCGGCCGGAATTAATCAACAGAAGGGGTGTGGTTTTCACCATGATAACGCTAGACCTCACACATCTTTAGCCACTCAGCAAAAATTACGAGTTTGGCTGGGAGGTGTTAATGCATCCGTCGTGTAGTCCTGACCTTGCACCTTCAGATTTTCACCTGTTTCGGTCTCTGCAGAATTCCTTAGGCAGTGTCAGGTTAACATCACGAGAGGACTGCCAAAACCACTTGTCACAGTTTTTTGATCAGAAACCCCAAAATTTTTATAGCAATGGGATCACGTCCCTACCTACAAGGTGGCAAAAAGTTATCCAACAAAATGGCACATACTTAATTTAGTCAAATGTAAATAAACTTCATAAAAAAACCTTTTGAATTTTTATATAAAATGCGAAGAAACTTTTTCCCCAACCTAATATAAGACTGCCCTTTGTGCACAATCAGACATAGTTTTAGTATATTTTGGTACTAGTGTAGAATAAAGCGTTATCTATCTATCTATCACTTCGTTTGAAGCGTTTGTTCACGTAGGTACCGTGTATACTTTTACTTCGTCTGAGCCGTAGCGCTATAAATACCTTGCGAAGTGATCGAGCAGGTAGTCAAGGGTGGCCCTCGCGAGCGGCGTGAGCGCGGAGTGCAACAGCGCCCTTAGCGCCAACAGCCGCCAACTGCGGTCCTTGAGCTCCACGCCGCCCGCCATGCATCCACGCATCGCTACACGCAAAACAACATAACAAAAATAAAGTCTATTTCAAATAGGACTGTGTGGCTGACAACTCTATAAAGCCGCGTACTCACCAGCGAGCCGTAACCGTCGGAGTTACTATAGCCAAAGGCCATAGTGTACACCAGTGGCGCGGGATGGAAATTCGACTAGGCTGAGCCGACATTTTTTTAAATGAATAATTATATTTGCATTTATCATCTTGCTAGGCATTTTCTGTTTTTTTTTAATATATTTTAAGGACTTTTGGACGAACGTCTTTACATCTTACATAACATGCGAAATCACTTATTTTATGCTTTTAAAAATAAAGTCTAAAACTAACTTTGACTAAAAAATAATGAAAAACTCCAAGGTCCAGCAAGTCTAAGCATAAGTCTCTCCTTAGTCACTGTCTCTCATTGTTATTTTTGGTGCATTCTACAAGAATATGATATATGTCCTCTCTTTTATTACACGTCTCACAATTGCTGTTTGTCTTTTTCATGAGGAAAGCAAATGTCTTGAGCGGCGTGTGTCCAGCACGCATTATTAATTAAGTAATCAATCAATTAATTGATTATATTATTTATGCATTATTTTCTGATGTATTGTGTTTCATAAAACATGTAAAGACTATCTAAATATAGTACAGCCCCGATAACCTTCGTAATTCGTTTTGAAATGGCATATAATTCATGTTGAGATATTTGACCGCAAAAGAATGGATCTCATTGTCAGAGTCTGTCTTTCCCGATATTTACAATCTAGGTGTCTTTAAATCCCGGGTGAACAGGTGCCTTCTAGGGGCGCGTTCCTTTGGTATCTCAGAACGCCCAAAATGCTCCGTCTGCCATTCCACTAAGCAAGCGATCGCGGTCGTTATGGTCGTGGCGAAAACGTCACTAATGGCGTCATGATTTTCGCTCACACGACGCTCATAGCGACCCATGTCAAGAGGTGGGTCGAATAACCGTTCCACTTGAGTCTACAAGCAAGTGGAACGGGAAAAATAGCGGTCGTGAACGTGGTCGTTGTGAGTCTCTAATGGAACGTAGCCTAGGTGAGTGTGCTCCATCTTCTTAAGACTATATCTTCGCTCTACGTAGGGCGAGGCCATGTACAAACGCGAACCTACACTACTACTACTACAACAAAAAATGTGTTGTGGTCTAAAATTTCATAGAATATTGAAGATCGCAATAGAAAGAAAGAAAGAAAATATTTATTTTAAAAAATGCGACACTAACAATAATTTATAATAATAACAATAATAATGAAAATGTGTGCCGCAATTTGTGAAATGAGGTTGGCACTCAGTTTTTGCTGTGCCGAAATATAGTCCAACACAGCACTGATTTTCAGTGGCCACCTCCTTAAGCAAATAGTTTTTGGCGGGAACTGAAAGGAGATGTTAATCTGTGCAGTTTTATTTTCTAAAAATGTGTAAAATTACTCTAAAGTGAACAATAGTTGTAGGATATAAATCGTTTTTGAGTAGTAATTGTGTTTTATGAGAAATGTGAACTTTATATTAAAATGTGGCCTTTTGAGTTGTCACAAGAACTCGTTGAATGGCACCAGCTGATAACCTACAGTTCAGCCCGTGCTACACATAGGCTTAAGAAAATGAAGAAACTACATAAATAAATCCTTAATCACAAAAATCATACTTACTCATAGAATAGAATACTTACTCGCAATATCCTCCAACTGTTCCATACTAGCTTCATCTAACAGTGGCGGTAGTTTCTTTGAGAAGAAATCCTTAAGCGCGGTCGCGACCGCATTAACTGGGATATCTAGCGAATCTAAATCTACATTTGGATCTGTAAAAACATTTAAAATTATATTATTATACTAGGGTATGCCTGCGACTTCGTCCACGCTTGACTTGAAATCCCCGGGTCACAAAGTATCACAGCATTGAACAAAAGAATGTAAGCTATCGTTTTAGTGGAAACTGTGTCGGAAAAAGCTAATTTTTATGCATCCGAACAACTTAAAACCACTCCCGGGAAAATTCCCACGGGATTCCCGAGATGAAAAATATCACACCTTTTATTACATAAACTTTACTACCGATCAGTGAAAAAATCACATTGAAATTAGATTTTTTAATCTGGGTATTTCTAATAAAACTCAGAAAAATTCCCGCGGGATTCCCAGGATAAAAAGTAGCGTAGATTTTAAGTCTAAGAATTAGCTGTCGACCAGCGAAAACGATATCACAATCGGTCCAGTAGTTTTTACATGAATCCCGAACAAACAGTCAAACAGACAAGAAATATAAAAAACATTTCATCGTGTTCCCTTTCGTTTATATAGTTTATTCCAGTTTTTTTTTAAATAACTTCATTGTACAGACACGGCATTGTTTAGAATTTTATAATATTACTAGGATATGCCCGCGACTTAGTCCACGCTCGACATGAAATTCCCGCGGTATTCCCGGGATAAAAAAAATCTTACACATTTTATTACATAAAATTTGCTATCGATTAGTGATTTTTTTTAAATCATTCCTAGAAAACTCCCACTAGAATCCCAGGATATAAAGTAGCGCAGATTTAAGTCTTAGAGTTTGCAGTCGATCAGCGAAATCCGCATCGAAATCGGCCCAGTAGTTTTTACGTGTATCCCGAACAGACAAGTAATCTAAAAAAAATTGCATCGTGTTCTCTATCGTTTATATAGTCTATTCCAGTTGTTTTTTTTAATAGCTTCAATGTACAGATTACGGCATGTTTTCAACTCACACTATATCTTTATAAATCATTGCCTATGTGTTATTCTGATGTGTAAGTTATATTATTGTAATGTTTCATCAAAATCCATTCAGTAGTTTTTGCGTGAAAGAGTAACAGACATACATCCATAGATACTTACAAACTTTCGCATTTATGAGTATTACATAGGAAAAGAAAGCACTTGCGTTTTGTGTGTATGTTTTCTTTTGTAGTGTACACATATTACACAAAGACATGGCATACCTTCATAAAACTTGCTGAAGAGCATGTCGACGTGCGCGCGGTTCCCGGGCACCCTGTACAAGCCTTCCGACGCGAGCCCCTCGCGCTCGATGAACTCCACGCATTTCTCGACGAACAACGGCACACCGTGTGAACCCTGAATATATTCAAAATCGTTAAAAAAATCACTCTGCTTCATCGAACTCGACATTCAGGAGTAAGGTATTCCACGCGGTTTTCTCCAAGACTAGGCAACTTTAATAGGGTAGTTGACGGTCAAATCCACTAAAATAGATTTTACAAGAAACACATTTGCTCAAAAAATACATTTACGAGGCCTATACGCACCACACAACGGAATGTAGGATAAAATAGGCACTCTCACCAAGGAGCTATTTTGACGCACGTCGTGCGTATCCTTTACGGGTTTTTTTTTTATTTTACATAACAAAATATATAGGAGTTCCACCAAGGAGTTTCACATTACGAGAACAACTAAGCTGGATAATTGAACCTCCTTGAAAACGCTTTTGATCAATACTTTAATACTACAGAGAAAGTGAGAGAAAGATCTGCCCTAATAATTGCACTTGCAGTAATCGGCATTTTTGGGTTTTTGCAGAAATGATATTGATGACTTAGGGCCGCTTGCATAACGTTGCTTAAATTTATTTAAGAAACACTAAACGCATTTAGTACCCTTAAATATAATTAGCGTCTTGCACAACGCAAAATGTGTCGCTAAATATGTTTAAAGACCTGTCAAAGTTAATCACCCAAAAATTGGTATTTAACTGCTCTAAATGCATTTAAGGACAAAAAAAAAGATCCACATTCTGTTTTGAACAATAGAAATGTCAAATGTGTTCGGATATTACCTGAAGCTAGTTCATTTAGAACAGCGTCGTCGCTGTAGAATTCAGATATCTTTGGTCAACATTTTCTGATATAATTATTTTAATTCTTAAGATGAATTAGCACTTTGATTTGTATTCCGTCGAATATGTGATATCTGGCATATCTACACACATTCCAAATTGTATGATTGGGGATGAGTGTAGATATGCCAGGTATACCTTATTTCAAATGAAAAGAGTACAGAATTAATATAAATTATAATAAATTTCAAAGTATAATCACGAACCATGGTATCCATAGTGGAGAGAAAACTAATTTTCTAGTAAAATATTTATTGGTCTTTATGATTTGTGTATTTAGTTAGAATATGGTTGAGATTTTAAAAACAAATGCACAATTCCACGTTATTCAATATTGTACAACTATTGTTCACTTTTAACCAGTATTTATTATCTGAAAATAAAACTGCGGAGCAAAAAATCATTCTTCAGATTGCCGCCAAAAATTCCGAAGCAAACATAACCAAACGAACGAAATTTCAAATGTCAAGTTGACATTGGTCAACTAAAATTCCTTTTTACGCAAAAAATATCGAAAATTCAAGCTAAATTTCGTGTGATTGTTCAAAAAAATGGATCGTAGCGTGATACGGCTCACATCTGGCTGTTTTACCGACGCAATAAACACATTTAGCTTAATAACATAGGAGACCGCCTTATGCAAGGCATCTTAAATACGTTTTGTGTAAAACGTATTTAGGCAGTTTAATATGCTTAACTAATTTTTATTCAAAAGGCGATCGTTATGCAAGCGGCCCTTAGTATTTGAACGTCCGCTATTTTATATAAACAATGTTTCAGAATTTATTGTGACATGTGTCAACTATCCGATTGTTGTGTACAAGAAAAACAAGCATTATAAGATGACGATATTTTATACAAAATTTTACCTGCGGACCCCAATTTGTGCTAGTATTCGTTACTTGCGACGAGTTCTTTTTTGAATCTTTGCTCTTTGAGAATTCCTGTAACAAACAGTATAGTAAAATATAGTTTTTCGGAAATATTCTTAAAAATAATAATCAATGAGACGCAATTAATTTAATAAAGCTTAGTTCTTGGAAAATAATAATGATAATGACACAAACGCCCACTAAAAAACGTAACTTCGAAAAGCCTTTAATGCTATAAAACTTACACAATAATGTTGCTCAGTGTTTAAATATTAAATTTTAATTTTCGTTTTAATCTTACATTTTAGACATCTACATGTGTGCCAAATTGTATTTGTTTTGTCTTAGATCTTGAGATATTCAGCCGTGAGACAGACAGGCACTGGAAAGAGACTATAAATAAGGCTTTACTAAGGTCTGAAGGTATCAGAACTCTAAAATTAGATTTAAATAATATAATGTGTGTATCTGTATGCCTGCAGTTTTCCAGTACAACTTTTCTTTATTTACATATGTATGTATAGTACGCGTCATACTTAAATGCGTTTCGAGTGAAGTTAGCTCCGGGAGTTTCCGTAGATCCAAACTAGTGTTAACGTTTGTCACACCTGGAAGTGTGTAGTGCGAAAAAGATGCAATGCCAATCTTGATAGCTGCCGAGCATTAGCCCAACACTCCCCTCATAGCTCAGCACGTAGCTGAGTGCCGTGTAATGGACATGTACGACCTTCAAGGGCGTACTTAAGTTTTGCTCCTATATTATTTAGATTAAAATAAATATTTAAATGTAGTATTGTTATGATTTTAATTTGTGTAAAAAGTAGATTCACATTATTTTTTGTCACTTTTATCCCATATTCAATTATTTTTTTACTAATTTTCACTGTTATTTTTTTCTTTTCACCTGGTGAACTTGTTTAATCAGGTTATGATTGAACTTTATTTCATATATTACCTTATGCCTCCTATCGTGTTTGCTGAAGGGGTGCGGCCTTCGCCTCGTGTCGGGCGCACTGGACGACGAGTTGTCTTGGGCGGAAGACGGATATTCACCGGACAACATCTAAAACAATTTCAAATGGCATGAAGTCACATTGTACCCAACCGTGGCAGAATACTATAGTTGAGCCGTTCTAAGAAACCCCATTTGAAGTTTCATATAAACACTGACGTACTAACCTTGTAACAGCATCAAAATAACTTATTTCAAATCAAAACATCATAATTAACTTATATCTTTAGAAAAGTGATAAATGACAATGTTATGTTTGTCACCACTATTTTATAAATAATAGTAAAGTAACCTGCAGATTAATAAAGAAAAAAGAAAATATTTATTATCGAGAATGAAAGCACATTAACTAAAAAACGTTTAACAGGACCTATACGTAAAAGGTAAATACATAAATACATAAGTAAAAATTGATATATAATAGAAAAGTTCAAATAAAACTTAATTAAGTAGCATATTTTCTACATTTTAAAGATAAAAAGGGCAACGAAACGTAAAACATTTTTTAAAACAATGAATCGTTTTATTTTAATCGATTCAATAATCTGTGACTTTTCTACGTCAATTGCAATCTTTAACTGTATCGTCATCGATGATAGGTCATGTAACAACTAAAATCAGTTTGATAGATGCCAAATATGGCTTAATGAACGGCCGAAATATAGACTGACAATCGCCCAGTAGAAAGTAAAATTTCTAGAGGGCGCCACAAGTAGCTCTTCTTCTGCGTTTTGATTTCAACTTTCAATCGTCCTTTTATTATTCAATATTTTTTAGACAAAGACATTCAAATACTGTATAATAAAAAGTAAATAAACAAAGTAAATTTTTTGAGATATGAACTAAAAAATGTTTTAGTGTTTTAATAGTAAAATATTACTTTATAATTTAGTTGTGTTTTACTGCATTAAAGAATTTCTACTGCATTCTAGCGGATGTAGTATAAAAATGATTTGCTACCTTATGGGGTGGTTCGTGATGTGGTGGTGGAGGTAAGGGCCTCGGTCTTCTTGTTTCACCGTCGGAACTGCCTTCACTCGACTCACTCGCAGCTAAGAATATACGTAATGTACAAAATATGATGAAACAATTAAGTCAGTAATTCAGAATCGACTTGAAAAACGATTTCCATAGGACCAGGACACAAATATCGGAAGCTACAGTCTATCTCAGGTAATCCCAAATTATTTTGGGCAAGAGACCCTTTTTTCCAAAATGAACAGACCCCCCTAGCCAAACTAGTTTAAAAATCTTATCTCTAGTTTTTTTTCGTATTGATATAAAATACTTACCAATTTAAAAATTTTGCGGTTGGTTAAGTGAGTAAACTCGACATCATTTTCTTGATGATCTCAATGATATTTGCTACTAAAATATTAGTCGTTCTTATAACAAATTGGTACACGTAAAACAACTTATACAGTATATATGCTTATGCAGTATAATAGGGGTTGAAGTTTAGACCTCGTCGAGCCACAAAATCAGTTTTCATTATGTTGACCCCTGGGAAACCAATTTGTAATTTGGCAGCCATTCAGACGAGCAAAATACCCTACATGGCTGTGGGTCGTTTTGTCGCCCCTTACTACAGGCCGTACGGTTGCAACAATTAGTATTCCTTTTCCGTTCCTGCACGGATATAGATGGGCAATCCACCCACCCGGGTTTAAACCCAGGTGGGTTTAAACCGGTTGTTTTGGGTGTTTTGGGATAAACACCCGATTTCCACCCAAATTTCGGGTGTAAATGATTTTTATACATAAATGACATTTATTTTTTATTATATATATTTGATTTACTACAATTATAGTATTATTACAATGTTTAGATGATTTACCGTCACCAACAAAGCTACATACACCAAGTTCTCCTAATATCTAGTCTTTCTGTCCCCACGGGTATAAAAAGAAGGAAACAATTAAAAGATATCGCAGTTATGAAGTCTAATTGTTCAGTATGTGCTTTATATGGAGAGGGAGAAGACAAAAGAAATGAGCACTTCGGAAAATTAGTGGCGGAGGAATTGAAGTATATTATAAGCCATGTGTGCGCACCAAATGCTATGAACATATCTTAAAGTATTTGCAAGAAGCTAAGGGTTGTCATGTAAATCAACTTACAAATGAAGAATATGACAACAACAACAACAACAACACGCTTACGCTCGAGTCTTCAAAGGTAATTACACACTACAACATAAAATAAGCTATTCATAAGTTGAAATAATAGAAAATGTTTTTGAAATTTCCTTTTTATCTCGTACCATTTTATTTTACCCTGCATGATCTAACTAATGTTGCCTACAAAGAAATGAAATGAATGAAAATCACTTTTAAAACATATTTTTTAACATCACTAGTTTAATTTCATCAAATCAAATAGGCACCCAATTTTCTGGGTGTTTATGGGTGCTTGCGGGTCTTTATCGGGTTTTTATCAAAGAACCGGCTTTAAACCCGGTGGATTGCCCACCCATATGCACGGATAAGTCTATAGTTAATATGCTGTTTTTTATTATTAGATAAACAATTACATAGTGATATGCTTACCCTTCTCTTCTTGCGTCCTCGCCCTATAACCAGTAGGCAACTCAGGTGGTCCCACGAACATCCCCAATTTAGGCACTCTCGGACTTTGCACTGCGACTAAATTGCCTAAAGAGCTGCAACATAATCACTTTATTATTACAGTGGAATCTCTATAACTTGAATCTTGTTAAGTCGACATCTTCCGTAAGATTAAAAAAAATGCCGTTCCCTTCCACTAAACCACCAAATACTCGGTATCTCGAAATATTTAGACTTTGTAACTCGAACAAAGTGTTGTTTCCCTGTGTAGGCATTTTAGTACATATTTATACTCGATAACTCGAATTTCAAAAATCAGACTCTGTAAGTCGAAGTTAGTCAAACATAATGACGTCTTGCTTGAACCCGAACTCGAAACAATAAAATCGAAAAGGAGCGTCCGGTGCGTTTATTCTATTATTTCTGCCTAGTACATGTGCGATGAATGAATCTATTCATTATAATTTCTAACTCAAACAGCTGTGTACTATAAGGTAATGAACAATTATGATTTTTTGTCTACTCGAAAAATATACTCAAAAATCGCGCCTTCTTAAGTCCAAATTTTAGCTATCAAATACTTCTTATTTCGAACACGTTGTTAAGTCGAAGTTTTTTGCATTTCCCTTGACATTCGAGATATCAAGATGCTACTGTATTTGATATGCAAAAAAGTGAATATGTATTTATACTTATATATAATGTTGAGATAATGACATAAGGTAGACATTTTTTTTAAAGAACTGTTTGTTTTGCCGACTCTCCACATAAAAATTCTACCTCACTTAATGGAAATGATTTCTATATAGATTTATCCTATTTATATATGTCGCAGGGAATGACGAAAACCGAGATTTGATCAAATCCCTACGTGAGATGTTACAATCACGTATTTGTGCGTGATTTACCTGAAGAAAGTTAGTAAGTTGATCGAATCCCTTTATTTAGTAAACCATGCATTATCAAATGTAGAATAGGTAACGCAGCCACGTGTTAGTCCGCAGTAATACTGCTGAAGGGCAGCGGCCAGCGAGTGTCACAAATAATAAATAGTGACCCAAACTGTTCTGGCACTCACCGGCCGCTGCCGCGGCAGTCTCGCTTCGCTCACTCTGCTTCGTATGCTTTGGATTGAAACTGTTTTTTTTTATGACGACGAGAAATGCTATTACTGTATGAGGATCACGGTCAAGGCGTGTGGAGACTCGCCGGCCTGCTGCCGGAATACTCACTAAAACACCCCGTGTTCCTTCCATTCGTCTGCAATCTTTTCGATATCGTCGCAGCGGAATAATTAAAATTGGTATTACCATCAGCAGAAATGGCGTCAGCCGAAATGAATACTGAAAAACTGCTACAAATTTTAAACGTGTATTTCGCGAGTTTTCGCCAAAAAACATTTATAACTAGCGGTCTCGGCAGACGTTGTTCTACCCTGAAAAAATAAAAATCTAGATCCCGATTCCAGCGCTACCTATCGGGTCTAATTAGAATCTAAACCAATCCCGAACCTACTGAAACACTAATTTTTCTACACCTTGGGTTACATTATGGAAGTTTTAGTAGGAATACCTAATTTTTTCTAGTAATAAATATAGCCTATATAATTTGATATCATTTAAGATTCTAATGGCGAAAGAATGTTTGAAATCTGTCCGGTAGTTTCTGAGTTTATTTATTACAAACATACAAAAATACAAGTCTTTCCTCTTTATACTAATATATAATTTATAATATTAGTCTAGAAGATAGGGTGGCGTGTTACGAGCACGCCATTGGGATTAATAGAACAACGAAATCGAGCAAATCTACTATTAAGAGGATAGTGTCTGGCGATTTTGACAAGATAGTAACAACAGAATTGAGCATGACCTCATTTTGTCATTTCACTAAAAATGTTCAGGGATATGATCAGATTAGTCAGTTTTTTCAGGGAAAACACCCACAGCGAGTATCCGCTGTGTGCGACCGAGGCTTAAGCCAAAGGTCGTGTCCGAGTCGCAAAAGTGCGCAACTCACCGTTTTTTGTAGTGTCGCGGCGCGTGGTGGGCGTTGTGGCGACGCCTCGCGTGCAACCTCGCCCCGACCGCGGCGCCCACTGACGCCTCACTCGACCCGGAGCTGTCAGTCTCCGAGAACGCTGTCAAATATAATTACAAAACATAAAACCTCACAAGAACTATGAGGAAAACTGATTTTTTTTTATTTAGGTTCATGGCTTGGCAGCTAGGCCTTTAAGCCAGATCTTAGATTACAATGTAGTTTCTTCATTTTCTTAAGCCTATGTGTAGCACAGCTGAACTGTAGGTTATCAGCTGGTGCCATTCAACGGAGTTCTTGTGACAACTCAAAAGGCCACATTTGACTATACAGTTCACATTTCTCACAAAACACATAATTACTACTCAAAAACGATTTATATCCTACAACAATTGTTCATTTTAGAGTAATTTTACACATTTTTAGAAAATAAAACTGCACAGCACAACATCTCCTTTCAGTTCCCGACAAAAACTCGGAAAACTGAAAGAACCCGGGTCCGACGATGAAATAAAATACAGGATGGCAAAATAAAGTAGAAAATAATAGAGGTGCCACTTTCGCATTGTTTAAACTCTAGCTACTCCAATATGAGGTCAAGAGTAATTTCGATACTTGCTAGTGATTTTTAGTACGACAAAAATATCGTGCAAGTATCAAGTTGCTTTAGTTACGACGTACGCATTTTGTCAACATAGCCTATGATGTTTAATAATAATGACTTTGTTTATGATTAATTGACCTTGAGTACAGATAAAATAAAATATTGGCAGCAGGCAAAAAAAAAATTCTCGTTCTAGACGTTATGGTCAGGTTATACATATTTGATTCGGTGCCCTAAGTTTCCATTTTATCATGGAACCACTTGTCGGCGAGTGGAAGTCCAAAGTCAAACTATTATCAAGCATAATACTGAGTTACCGCCCCATTGCCGTAAATTTTATGTACATTACATTTTTGAGTAGTATGAATGTATTATAAAATACTAACACCTGTCTGTTTTATATGTATATTCTGTTAATTCTTAGTGTATTTTTAGTTCTAGGTGCATTCATTCTCGACAATAAATACTTTTATTGCTTTCTTTCTTTTTTCTAAGTGTAATATTTGCATAATACACTCATCTTAATAGGCACTCCACATTCTCCGGCATCTACATCTCTACATCCGAATGTAGAGGGCCCGTAAGAGAATTTCCATTTGATTCTATTATATATTATTTTGCATTTGAACAAGGTATACTGAAGTAAATATTTCGATAAGCATATAAGTGACATGAAATCCGAGATATTAACTTACACGGTTGGTGCATCGGAGTCTTATCGTGTCTTCTGTGTCTCCTCAATCTCATCATAGATGGCGCTTCCATGTACTCGTTGGGTTCTTTTATCTGGTAAAACAAAAATACCCATAATTTTCCACCTCGAAAACATTGAGTAATGGTAATTTCAAAAAATTTGCCATATCTGTTACAAATATTATCTCAACCACTACGTCTATATGGATGATTTGCTAGGAATGGGATTTTGTATTCCACTACACAGTGCTGTATTGTAGTGAAATTGGAACGTGTTCTTATTTTTAACGTACAGGTGTTTTAACGATATTATCTTTACTGTCAGCACTTAATGCTCGGGCTCCACCGGGGATAATGTTATAATTATTGACGGTGGCCAAATGAGTTTTGTTTATAACGTTAAACATTACGCCCTTATCGAATAGCCACATTAGTGTATACACTACACAAGTTATATCTGTCGACATATAACGTCATTCACAATTAATAACAATATCGCTTCTCAAATTACGAATTAAACCTATCGCTACATCTGCTTGAAACACTCAACAACTATAACATTATTCCAGATGGAGCAGTAGCATAATAACTGTAATATTGTAGATATTAGAGCAGAAAAGCTAACTTATCGCTCCCTCTTTCCTCGCGTAGGGCTAGATACCATACCATAGATATTAGACGGTCTGGCCTTTATATACACACTAATATTATAAAAAGGTAAAGTTTGTGAGTTTGTTTGTTGGAAGTAATCCCTTGAACTAATGAACCGAATTTGAAAATTCTTTCATCAGTGAAAAGACATAGGCTATATGTGGTTGTGATTAATAATATTGTTCAATAATATTTTAAATTAGGATATGCCTGCGATTTCGTCCACGCTTGAATTGAAGTTCCCGCGGGATTTCCAGGATAAAAAATAACACACATTTTATTACAAAAAATTTGCTATCGGTCAGTGAAAAATCACATTGAAATTCCATATTTTTATAATCTAGCAATTTTAAATAATTCCCAGGATAAAAATTAGCACAGATTTTAAGTCTAAGAATTTGCTGTCAATCAGCAAAAATCGCATCGAAATCGGCCCGGTAGTTTTTACGTGAATCCCGAACATACAGACAAATCGACAAGTAATATAAAAAAATGCATCATGTTCTCCATCGTTTGTATAGTCAATTCTAGTTTTATTTAATAGCTTCAATGTACAGAGACGGCATGTTTAGAATTTTATAACATTATAGATGGCGCCCAGCGAAGTGGGCACTGGTCAGTTAGTGGTATATAAATAACTAACGAATAGTAATAATCATATTCAACACTTGCCTGGGCGTACTGCGCGTCCAACTCAGTCTCTGAACTAACCCCCGACGGATGATGATGGTGCCCGCCCTGCTGGCTGCTCGGGTGGGACCAACCAGAGCGTTGAGACTAAAACAAAACATTTTATTAAAATTAAATGATACAATATAACAATTACGTTCCGTTGAGGGGTCGAATATCCTAATGTTTTTGCCTTCGGTTAAGGATTAAGAAACTCAAAAAAAATTTTTTTTATTGAAAATGTCTCATATCAAATTCTTGCAGGAACGGAGATAGGATACACAAAGAGACGACAAAACCACCCACAGCCAGGTGGTAGGGCAATTGCCTGCCCCCTGGTCCAGAGTATGCCACCATACTAACCTCGAGTTGCGTTCCGGCCGGCATCAGTGGCCAGGTTCCAGTCTCCCCCCTTCGTGCACATTTGGTGCTGTAAATATCTATAGGTAACACTTTCCAATGAGTGGCTTGGCTGCTTGTTTGGGAGGTTCGCAATAAAAAAAAAATTATGACAGAAAATGTGTAAACAGATTATGACAACAAAGAGAACATGAAAGATATAATTAAATGAACTAAAAAAAATATATAACCTCACCTTTCGATCCCTTGAATGTGGCGGTGGTCCAATAGTGATATGTTGCAGTGCATCGCTAACCATCGTGTAGTTGTTCATGTCCAATTTGCCAGGTTGCTACAATAAAAATAACAATTATTCCTTTAAATTGTATTTAATTACAACAATTACAGTTTAGTACGAGCAAAAAAGTAGAATTAATCACAACCGCCTAGCAATAAACTGTAGCCTAGTAAAATCAATAGCTCAGTAATAAAATGTAGCCCCTAGTAAAGACAATTGCTTAGTAATAAAATGTAGCCCCTAGTAAAATCAATAGCTCAGTAATAAAATGTAGCCCCTAGTAAAGACAATTGCTTAGTAATAAAATGTAGCCCCTAGTAAAATCAATAGCTCAGTAATAAAATGTAGCCCCTAGTAAAGACAATTGCTTAGTAATAAAATGTAGCCCCTAGTAAAATCAATAGCTCAGTAATAAAATGTAGCCCCTAGTAAAATCAATAGCTCAGTAATAAAATGTAGCCCCTAGTAAAGACAATTGCTCAGTAATAAAATGTAGCCTCTAGTAAAATTAATAGCTCAGTAATAAAATGTAGCCCCTAGTAAAGACAATTGCTTAGTAATAAAATGTAGCCCCTAGTAAAATCAATAGCTCAGTAATAAAATGTAGCCCCTAGTAAAGACAATTGCTTAGTAATAAAATGTAGCCCCTAGTAAAATCAATAGCTCAGTAATAAAATGTAGCCCCTAGTAAAGACAATTGCTTAGTAATAAATATAATGTAGCCCCTAGTAAAATCAATAGCTCAGTAATAAAATGTAGCCCCTAGTAAAATCAATAGCTCAGTAATAAAATGTAGCCCCTAGTAAAGACAATTGCTTAGTAATAAAATGTAGCCCCTAGTAAAATCAATAGCTCAGTAATAAAATGTAGCCCCTGGGAGTCAGCAACAAATGTAGCCCCACAACTGCTTAGTAACAAAATATAGTTCCTCAGTACACGACTATAGCTCAGTAATAAAGTACAGCCCCTTGGTATTAAAATTACGCAGTAAAATAAGGTAGCTTTAAAAAGGCCCGTATTTCCAGAGGCCAGAGTAGTTTTCCTTTCATGCCTTTTGATATAGAAAACTACCATATTACCACTTGCGACATCCGGAACTAATATTAGTAACATAGGGATCAACAATAGCAGGTAACAAAAGAGGTCAATGTATGATACTCAATAGTATAACTACCTTCAAAGTCTGCGAGTGTCTAGGCCTTTGGGGTGGCAGATGAGGTCTGGTTCGGCCAGTCGTGAACGCCCGATGACCGTAACTCGCGGGCTGCCATAGACCACCGCCATCTATATATAAATTAACTACATATTATTCAAATTCGGCTGTATTGCTAACCGCTTATTCATTACTATCTGTTAAACAACTATTCTCGTCGCAAAAAACCGTTACTAACACATTTATGCAAGAACATAATAGTCTGCAAATCTCTCTCTCCCTCAAACTTTAAGGTTCGCTTAAAGATGGCTACGCAATAGACGATTTTCATACAAAAGGGACGACTAGTTAGGTCTTCTGCTGCTAAACAAAAAGGGCCATCAAGTCTCATGCCGACTATAAACTTGCTGTATATTTATCCATTTTCTAGTTGTAATAACTTAATTATATTCAAAATTATAGCTTTAAAAAAAGATATGACTGGTATTTCTAAGACTACGACTTCGAAGACTTATAATTTAAATAAAGAGTTAAATGCAAGCACGGCTATGGAATTCCGTGGAACCTACTAAAAAAACGCGCATTTGATATAAAACTTTACTAGTATGCATTTGCGCAGGTTCAACTTCAAATCGAAATGTCGAAACGTAAACTTCAATAACTCTATGTATAATAAAAACATGCGAATTTAAAAATTAATTATTTAAAACAGTTTCAAATAAAAACTCCACTACCAAAAGGAAATTAAAATTGTAATACATGCATAAATAAATACAAAAACATCATTCCGCCTATAACCAAATCGCTTTTATACTATAGTGCGAACAAAACTTAAATGCGTCCTTGAAGTACGTGGTAGAGCCATGCCAGAATCGTTGTCTTGATTACAGTAGTTCTTATAGCCCGCTCGATCGACAGAATATCAGCATGAAAAGGTTAGCCTTGTGCCTTGGTTCTGATGTACCACTTCTCCCTCTGCCTATCCCATATTCCATCCCTCTACCTCAACCCACCCCCCCCCCCCCCCGTCTCTATCGCATCCTAAAGGCTGGCAACGCGTTGACTTCGCCCTTAGTGTTGCAAACGTTTATTGGCAACGGTAACCGCTTTCCATTAGTTGGGCCGTCTGCCTGTTTGCCAGCTCCACCAGCTGGCTAACAGGCAGACGAGCTACGATGATAATACTCTTCTTTCCTTATATCATGTCTTTGTCTTACTGAGTATGCACTGTTTGCTACAACTCTATTAATTCATCGAAAAGTAATTCTGTAACATACTTCGTTATAAAACTTTAAAAAAAGAGCTTGATATATAAATAGAATAAGAAATATAAAGAAAAACAATTTTTAGCTAGAAGCGTTATTTATTGAGTATTGCGCTCTTGGTCGTTCGCTAAACGGACTCCCATTGTATCTCTTTTAAATTAAACACTGTCACTAAACGTTAACACTTGACCTGTACAAACACACGGCGCTAACTTCAGTCGAAACGCATTAAAGTTTTGCTCTTATCATACATACACAAAACTATCTACACAAAAAAATTGACCCGCCGAAAATTATGGGTGCAATCGATATATCTTTTTCATGCAATCACCTGACTCGTGGGTGCTGAGAGATTCCTCCGAACAGTTGAGATCAGCTGCGTTATAATGTTTTTATTTAATACTTTTGAAAAACAATTAATAAAAGAATATCTCGTTTAAAACATTACGATAAATAATTAAATATTGTAAAATAAAAGTAACGTAAGTTGTAATATGAAGATTATTTTGCATATCTAAACACTATATGGTATATTAAAAATTTAAAGTACATATATGACGTGTAAAACTACTGTCCAACACATAGACATTTTAAAATTTATATTGGTATTTTGAATTTAAGTGAACTAGTTAATACAAGTCTTCATTGTATGTTACCATCTTAAAACAATGATTTTTGCACATAATCACGAATGATTATAATTTGTACTTGACACAATCAAGTTTACTTTATATTGTATGTTGTACATATTTGGATTATATTATTTCTCAGATAAACAGTAAAGCGATGAATGACAGAAAGTATCATAATAAAACTACTTTTAACGGTTTTAAGCGCGGTAATTTACTTGATTTTTATTATTCCGACGTTTCGGCCACTTTTCAGTCGCCGTGATCACGGAAGACAAAGATGTCAAGTGTCAATGAGTATTGTTAAAGTTTTATTTAGCCTAGGGCCAACTTGTTCATTTTAATTATTTAGTTTTAATTTTGTTTGTGGTTATTATTTACTCTATGGGAGCTTAATCTAATTTACCACTGCTTCACAACATGTTATGGCTTGAAAAGAAGAAGCGGTGCAAGAAACTCTTCAGCAAATATCCCTAGCTCTAATAATGTTATATAATATTAAAATGGGTGGGAGGAAAAATAAAAGAAATTATCAATCAAGTTGGTTTGTGTTCCGGTGCACGCAGAAAGAACTCACAGTGTCTTGAGGTCTGGCAGTTGGTTTTCGCTGGGTTTGGGTCTTAATAGTTTTGATGATCGGATCCCTAACAGGTGGTACTTGCGAACCATTTCCTCTATTGAAATTTGGGTGTTTTTTAATTTCAATAGCCTCTAAATTACCGCGCTTAAAACCGTTAAAACGTAGTTTTATTTAAGTTTTCGCGACTTGTATACATACAGGTCCCGAAAACTTAAGAAAATATCATGTTACCATCTAGAGAAATCACGTCGCCATCAACGTATCACTTCAATTTATCACTCTCCTTTTATTGTTTGGGGTTCTCATCGCATTAGATGAGACAAAAGGGCACCATTAAGCACAGCAAATATATTTTAAAATATTCTGTGATGGCTAACAAATTACACAATAGAACAGAGTTTTTTTATGTTTATGGCTTGGCAACTAGGCCTTTAAGCCAGGCGCAGTTGTATTGTAGGCTACAATCGACGCCATCCAACGGAGTTCTCGTGAAAACTCGAAAGGCCACATTTGGCTATGCAGTTCACATTTCTCACAAAAACACATAATTACTACTCAAAAACTATCAATATCCTACAACTATTGTTCATTTTAGAGTAATTTTACACATTTTTAGAAAATAAAACTGCACATCACAACGTCCTCTTTCAGTTCCCGCCAAAAACTCCCTAGAACAGAGATAAATAAATGATTCAAATGATAATCTAAATGTTCTAAAACCGGTCAAATACTTGTATCGAAAAACACCCGATTAAGAATTTTGGTGTAAGGAACAATATTCACAGTCTTTGCCTCTTCGTTACTTAATTATAACCCTAAAAAGGTCAAGGTCCTTATCCGTTTGTCTGCCTGATTGAGAAACAGGATATGTACATAATTGAAGCAATCATAATCAACTTACGTGACAAGTCTGTGTGTAACCTATGATCGGGTGGAGCGGGTTCCGGCGGAGTACTAGGTGGCGGGTACACACTGAAACCTAATAACAGAGTACATAATTAGAATACATCAAAAGCACCTCATTTAGGTTTATTATGATTTGTAAGGAAAAACAATTCCATATTAAATATTGTTACGAGTTACGAGGACTTGAATTAAAATGCCGTTGGAATTATTAGAGTTTATTAGAACTATACAAACACATATAACACAGGCACAAGTATAACCGAACACAACAAATCCAAAAATAATGCAGAATGGTCGTAATACAATAAAAGACGCAAAGTCCGTCAATATTAGATTCCCGAATGTACATACGTCACACCTAGCTCGTTCTTATCGCTCGACTGCCCCCTCTCTCCATCAGGCCATTGTTTTATACTGCACAAATGCAAATATTGCATTTGTGCCCGGCAAGTGTCGACATAATTTCCTACAATCAGCTTGTACTCATAATCCGAACACCTGGCTAATGACAATAAGCTGTGCTTCACAATAAGTAAACAAAATAAGACTATTATAAAAGGATTACAATTAGTTCAAACGTCGACAGTTAATAAAATGTGCTTTTACAGATCTGTACGTGGAATTTGTCTTTGTCGGAGCCTAAGTTGTCACAATATTAAGACATACAACTTAACAATTACATCAAACTTCACATCAGTAATCATAAATGTAGAATTTATATTAAAGAAAACTTTTGTGTCATTGATATAAAAAAAAAACAAAGGTCTCTTACTCTGTGATTTAGGGAAACTCTGCCGTAGTGTAGGCAGTTTCCCTAAATCAGCAGAATTTACCTTTCAAGAATCCTCTATTCTTCGAATTGTTCAACGTGTCACTGTATTCAGAGTCGATGTCTGCTCTTGAATCCGGCCCGATCAGCAAGTCCAAGGAGTTCGTCAGTTTGTGTTCCCTCCTGATAAAATATATTATTTTGCTTAGCTATTACCGTAAAACGTGCAATAGTCGTATTATGAATAACGATCATGCTGTACAGCAATTAAAATGAAACCGAGCCCCATTTTTTAAGCCGGTTCGTTTTACCAGCATAACATCCGAATAGGAACACCTCCATTGTAAAGCCGTAAATAATGCGTGTAAGAACAATAGAGCGTATTTAGGTTATTTATAGCCGATTTCTATATCTTACTATTCATTCACTTGCCCTACCATCGGTTGAATTTTAATATTACTTGTATGGAGTTTATGTCAAATTTTAACCGATGGTAAGGCAAATGAACCGTCATTAAGATACAGCAACCGGCCCTTAATCAGAGTGGCGGTATTATAACAAAATTCCTTAAAACTTATTATAATTTTTTACTCTTATTATTATTAATTACTTATTATTCCTTAAAACATAAAAGGTGTATTCTACGGATTAGTACACATGTGCCCCCTTTCGTCATAATATTAACTTTTATTATTCTATGGGTCTTACAAGTAGCACGACGCCAAACAAGAAACAAATATCTAAAATTGCCTTTACACATTTGTTAACGCTGACCTATTTGGTCATATGCCTTTTTGTTTCATCTTCTTTTCACCATATCTGTCAGTATTTATGTGATGAAGTCAATGAACGATCGTATAACAGATCGACGATTTTCTGCGAATTCTCGCCATGTCTTGTACCTTATTTTAAGCCCGCTTTGTGCGTGCTGGAATACACCCGCTGTGCTGAAACCTATCTGTTCCACTAAAATGTAGGAAGCGTAAGAAGAGAAGAGAGGGTCAAGAAGAAAACGTGCCTGTCCCTACGAAGTCCGCATCGATCAAAGGATAGGAGTACAGCAGACCTCGATCGATGTCTGTTCTTATCCTTTATGAGTGCTTTCCATCTCCTAAGGAACGCTTTCAGTTCCTTAATTACATTGATTCAAGATTTTTAGATTGTCAGAGAATTTGAAACTGAAAACGCCTGTCAATAGAACAAGTTTTTACAACAAGTCTTTTATCGTCCAGGCCATTCAACTCTGGAATGCACTACCACTAAACATCAAGCAGACACGATCATTGCCTTCTTTTAACCGATTAGTTAAAGATTACTACCTCAAGCTTTAGTGTTATTGTTTACTTTTGTATATATATAATATAATATGGGTATTTATGTACGTATTTATATTATCTTATATATTACTATTTATTAATTAATAAACTAAATTATTGTACTAGTGCTGGTTTAGCTACTACCGACTTTTGTTGTCCTTCCTATACTCCATCCAAGGGTTGTCTGGGAGAAATGGCCATGGGAGATAAGACCGCCGATTGTACTTGTATATTAATGTTCTTGATTTTATGTAGCATTTTTGTACAATAAAGTATATTCTATTCTATATACTCACATATGGTTGAGATGGTAGGAATGGTTCCTGGGCGGCGGTTGGGGCCTGGCGCTGGCCACATCGGGCAGGTTCAAGTTGTGGTTGTGATTGTGCGGTTGTTCCATTCGGAATGCACGCTCAATCTCGCCCTTGCGTTCCCACACTTCCAGAAAGAACGGTGTGTAAAACGCCGCTGTATACAGATTTTTTTATATATTTAAATTGTTTGAAACACCAAAGTCTTTGATAGAATGTACCATAAGTTGTACGTTGACATATGCAAAAAAAAATACAGCCTGCTCTAATTGTAAAAAATAACAATTACTATGAAATTTAACTTTATTTGTATTATTAATTTTGTTTACTAAAATGCTAGGGGTTGGGGGGGGGGGGGGCGAAATGTGACATTGTGTGACGAGGGGTGGGGGGTTCTTAAATTTCGTCACGTCACATTTCAATACCTAATATATTTAAGCTTTCAAACATGAAATCTGAATTATCAACGAAAGCCTTCAAAATATCCCAACACTATCTGTGTGAGCATAGTGTTTAAATTATTAAAAAGTAATTAAAATGGAAATAAAACTAATTACGGAACTGCTGTTTTAATTCAATAATTTCTTTACATAAAATTGCAAAAAGTGTGGTGTCGCACTAGGAAGCCAGGAGCCTCACGAATGTGAATTGTGTAAAAAGATCATGAAATGCGTGTGACGTAATTTGTGGGTCCCTAACCTATGTGAATACTTGATCACGAAATATCTCAAACACCTTCCCACTACATCACTTACATTTATTTTCAGCACTGGACGAGTAAGTGGTGAAATGTGCGGCCAATCTGTCCGCGGTGGCGTTCCCTTCGGTGATCAGCGCGTGGCCGAGATCAGTTCCAAAGAACGTGCTCGCCGCAGAACCACCACCGTCGGTCACGGCCACCATTTGGATCGGCAAGTTCGGAATGTTCATCGAGAACGCACTATAATAGGATACAAAAGGGTGAAGTAAAAGTAAAGTTTATTTCAAATAGGACGGTGTGGCTGACATACATAAAACGTAAATCGTAGCGTTATCGTACTCTTTCCTACGTAATAAATATTAACTTTACACTATTTGTCCAGAAATAGGGGTCTGATTAACAAAATACAATCATACGACTACTAGCTTCTGCCCGCGACTTTGTTTACGTAGGTGAAAATATTTTAAAATCTTAATGACTGCCTTGCAAATCATAAATGCGCGCGCAGTACTTGATCATTATTTTGCTGCGATGTTTTTTTAAAACTGCGATATCTCCTAAGATATTCATTGAAATCGAATGATGTAAATGGCAATTTTGTTTTAAATTAAATACTCGTGATGAAGAATGTATTTATTTGGATGATGACTAATATCATGTTTATAAAAACACCTTCGCAAATAATGCATTATTTAGAACAAATTTGGTTAGCATAAAAAAGGTTATAATGAGCCAACCTTAAAAGATAGACATATGCTGTCGCGGACTTATTCTTAGAACTTTTAAAGGGGAACCATTCTGTCACACATAATTTTTGCTAAACTTTAACCGTTTACGCAGCGCACGCAGCGGGAGCTCTCAAAAGAAAAAAAACCCTCGATTTTGAAACATTCTTCATTGGTGCTCCACTCCTATTGGTCTTAGCGTGATGATATATAGCCTATAGCCTTCCTCGATAAATGGTCTATCCAACACTGAAAGAATTTTTCAAACCAGACCAGTAGTTCTTGAGATTAACGCGTTCAAGGAAACAAAAAAACAAACTCTTCAGCTTTATATATTAGTATAGATGCATGTTATTTAATATTTGATTCTTCACTCTTCGATTGGAAAGCTATTACAGGCGTGTTTAGAAATCCATATAATTTAAAAAAAATATATGTCTCATCTAGTTATCAGATGGTTGAAGTCGGTCTTCAGCGTCTCGTCTACCATAAGTTGCTTTTAGTCGTAACATACGACTTCAACTACTACTAAGTTAAACCAAGAGATCAGCATCCGAGCTCACCTGCTCTGGCCTCCACTGTACACCATTTTTTACAATACAGAATTCGGATGTTATGATAAATATAACATAACATAACATAATTCTTTATTTCCTCTTAAGTACACAGTGAAACTTAAAACTAGTAACAATATTAAATAAGAGGCTGGTGCCTGAATTAGGTTAAAAAGAAACCTGTGGTACAGGTCACCAGGATCAACCCGTTGGCTAATTAAGAGAAGAAGAAAAAAATACTAGTATAAGTAATCATGTTAGAGTGAGCCCTTCAAGTGCATAGGTGTGATGTATTGTCTGTGTAATATATTATGATTATAATTATTACTGACTCCATTAATGCTTCGAAACTAATTGTAAAAAATATTTATGTATTTAAAAAATGAAATCTTTAGATTCACAAATATAAAGTTAAAGAATTTTTAGCTAGATGTACTGCTGGGGAGTTTCTTACGTCTCCTTCTACTTAAACAGCAATAACACGTTACGAAACGGTGTACATAGAATAGAAAGTAGACCCAATGATTAACATATATATATATATATATATATATATATATATATATATATGACCTTTAAAGTATTTCTCAAGTGGAAGTTAATTAGAATAAATCTTTTGAATATGAGTGTGTTCAAAAAATATTTAACTACTCACTTCAATGTGGCTAAACTGGCTTTCCTCTTCGCTGAATATATAAGTATGAACCCGTGTATGAGCTCCTCTCTGAACTGTGTAGCACCATGGAAACTTGAAATTATAACCTGAAAAAGTTTAGAGCATTTTTGTTTTCTAGGATTTGGGAAAGTGTTTAAGGATAAATCTATGCTACTTTTTAATGAAAAATTTACTGATTAGGAAAAAATTATGGATATATTGTTTGAATTGACCAAAATATAACACAAAAACGCTACCACTATGGGTGGATACTCATAGGGTGGGGAGGAATAACACGCGTCATCGGCGGTTCCCGACTCGAATGTGACGTCGTCACATGAGGGTCGTTGACGGCCGTGACCCATATTGCGAATTTTCCGAAGAACCAAAGACGAACTCGCGCACGGCTGGTTAGTAAATAAATATTTAAAACTAGCTGTGCCCGCGACTTCGTCCGCGTGTAATTTTTGCGGACTCAAAAAAAAGTAGCCTATGTTACTCATTATAACATCAGCTATCTGCTAGTGAAAGTCCCGTCAAAATCGGCCCAATCATTTCTGAGATTAGGCGACAGACAAAAATGTTACTACTTAATTGATTTTTTGGTATAAGTACCGTACATAAGCATTTAGTAAAAACCTATTATTTTGAGATTACAAACAGACACCTCAATTTTATTTATCTGTATAGACTATAAACTTACCTCGACCTTCCGTTTGGAGTCACCCAAGAAGGTCTCGATTACGATGGACCTGTCCCCGGTGAGGAAGCAGGACCGATGCGACAGGAGCGGGCTCAGAACGCGCTCAGGCGAATAAGGGTCGTCGCAGAACATGCACACCATTATCCTACAAACAACGTTGTAATTCCAGTATGTGGATCTCTATCTCCCTAGTCTAATCGTTATATGCGCAGGAAGGTAGAAGGAATACAATTTCCTGTCGTAAGAGGCGATAAAACAACCCACAGCCAGGTGGTAAGGTATTTGCCCGTCTGGATGGCTACCACCCTTAGCCTAGAGCAGGGATTCCCAAAGTGAGCTATATCGGTTACTCAGAGGACGACATAAACGACATCTGATTTTGGGGGTTGACGAGGTTTAAAAATCGACCCCTATTAATTTATACAAGTTCTTATTTGTAACTTTCAAGATACTATATAAGTTATGTTACATGTACCAATAATATTTTAGTAGCAAGTATCATTGTTAACTTTTAAAAACTCAACAAGTCGATAAGAGTGCACAAGTTCGTACAGGATAATGAGTTCGAGTGTATTAGTCTTTGAACGTTTTGACTTTTTCTGTATTTGACGCATATACGCGATTTAACACGAACGAAATCATGATCAAGTTCAAGTCCAAACATGCTCTTGATATTTTACTATATAACAAGCAGCCAGACTATCCGCAAAGAAGTCAATATCCACATGGTTTACTTACTTAATTTATTGAACTCGTTGACTGATTTCATATATATATATATACACACACATATATATATATATATATATATAGTTTCCACTAAAAATAATGTATATAATAAATATTTGTCTCAAACAATTACGTACAAGAAATATATAAAAATAATAATAGACTGGTTGCGCCAACCGTATTTATTATGTTACTAGTACACTCAGGGAATTAAAATGTTTCTCACCTTAAAGTCGACTTTTGTTTGCACGAGTACAAGAGACACTAACTGTCAACATTTTATTAAATTTTACGTTTATAAAATACTAGCTGTGCCCGCGACATCGTATGCATGGATTTCTTTTTTCTTAAAATCCAAAAAAGAAAGGTAGCCTAAGTTACTACTTATAACATAAGCTATCAGTGAAAGTCCCATCAAAATCGGTCCTGCCGTTTCAGAGATTAGCCGGAATATCCAGACAGGCAAACATTTTTAAAATTGATTTTTCAATATAGGTACCGTATATACTTTCATATGCATTTAGTAAGGAACTGTTATTCTGATGGTACAAGCAGACCACTTAATTTTATTTATACATAATAGATAGAAGCGTAAAAAATTAAAACTGCAATGTCGGCAATGGCAAACGCTGAGATTAACAATAAGAAACATAGAGGATATAATCACTATGCTTATCATAAATATTAAAACCAATAAAAAGGTTTTACATGTCAAAACAATCTCCTTAGACAAGATAGAAAATCAAACAACTATGATCTAAGAGTAAGTAATTTTAAACTTTATTGTCAAACAGTTTAACACAATTTTCTGTGGAACAGTCGGTTAGTGTGACTTAGTTTGAAAAGGTAACATGTGCTCGCGAAACGTTAAATGAATCAATTTGAAAACTAGCGAACTTTTTAATTCCGCCACTGTACATATTACCTGACTTTAAATAAAAAAACTCACCTAATATCAGAATCGAAGCACACGATGACATCCCTATAGAGGTGTGCATAACTAGCCTTCTCCCTGTTAGCTCTGACTAGTTCTTGCACTGCGTCCGAAGTCCAAGATTCGGTGCCCAGCTCGTTCACTGTCGCCTCCATATACGAGCAATGCAGGCTAGTAAAATTAAAATACGGGTTAGATCACGTCAAGTAGAGGCCCCCTCATTCCTTCTTCATTTCTCACTGATACCTTACTTTATTCAAAAAATTAATTAATCTAATAATGTTTTGTAATATACACCCTTGAGAAACTACAACTAACCCTCAAGACACAGGTGCAAACCTAATTTGGGGGTTAGCGAAATAACATTGTCAACATATATGCATAGATGTAAATTAATTTTAAAAATGTATGTATGTCTTTGAAGACCACGGGCCATAAAAATTGACCTGGACTATTGGAGGGCTTGCGTGGGGCCATAGAAAGGCCAACACGTAGAGGCCCCTTGACAAAAATGTAAATGTGGCGTGACACTGACCGGCGACAAAAATGTAAATGTGGCGAGTTTCTGCGTTGCAGTGAGGGCAAAGGCTTGGCTCGCTCAAGCACAGAGGCCATCAAAATAATAGTAGAGTTGCCCTTAGTATTTCATAAGATCGAAAAAGGTCGCAAATAAAATTATTGAAATCCGGATACTCTCTCTCTCTCTCTCTCTCGTCTACTAGGTCAACTACATAGTAATTATTAAGTGTAATTTTTTTTCATTGCAAGAATTCGGCAGACAGGCAGACGGCCCACCTGATGGAAAGCGGTTACCGTCGCCTATGGACATTTGTAACAGCAAAGCAAAGCTATCTATGTACTACCACTCTCTAAAGGGAGACTGAAACCTGATCACTAATGCCGGAACGCAACACAAGGTTTGTTATGACGGCATACTCTAGACCAGGGGTGGTATTCAGACGGGCAAATACCCTATCTGGGTATGGGTAATATAAAAAATCTTACTTGTCAGCCAGATTCTGTCCTTCTTCCTGCAACCTTGCCAATTCCTTTTTATCCATGCTCTCTTCTTGTACAAACATCACGACCAATGGCAGGCCCTGAACAGAATATACAAAGTTAATCAATTGTTTGATGAACACAGTATACTTTTTATCCCAGATAATATAATTTTTTATGGGTAATGAAAGATATGTATAATGAAGGAAGCCGCATGAAAATCTCTAGTAAATACAACACAATGTCCTTCTGCAGGACAGGGGGCTCCCCATTTTTAGGGGAGTAATATATATATAATAACTAACTGATGCTCGCGGCCTCGCCCGCCTAGATTAAAAATAGTCCTAGTTTGTTTATCTACTTTTTTACCACCTTAGGAGTTGAATTTCCAACAACGCCGATATACATTTGTTTCTAACCAGAAGCAGGTGTATAACATTTTGTGCTTCTTACTTGGAAAATGACGGATTTTAATACAAACTTTCATCCTCTTTTTCACGTCTTTCAGGGACGAATCTCCAAAAAAAAACTCCGATACACGTATACATTTATTTCTAACCAGAAGCAGGTATATAACATTTCGTGCTTCTTTCTTGGAAATTAACGGATTTTCATACAAACTTTCATCCCCTTTTGCACCCCTTAGGGATTGAATTTTCAAAATCTTTTCTTATTGCGCACCTACAGTATAAACAGAGAACCCGTACTTTGCAAATCTTCACGATTCTTCACGAAACTACTAGGTAGTTTGAGCATTGCATTGATATGTCAGTTAGTCAGTCAGTGAGCCCAAGTGTGGAGGTTGATTTAAATTGTGCGGTGCGTCTATGTTGGTTACCCCGTTGCATAGGGTGACGCACCACTTGCCCATGATTCAATCGCCGTGACGGGAGTACAAAATAAGACGACGAATTGTATTCTCGATGTTTTTACTTGCTTTCAACGTGTTAAAGAACTTTATCTATATATATAAAACAAAGTCGTGTTAGTTACACCGTTTATAACTCAAGAACGGCAGGTCCAATTTTTATGATTTTTGTGTTTTTGGAATTGTCTTCCTCTGGAATAGGATAATAAGTATTAAAATATTGTTACGAGTTCCGCATTCGAATTAAAAATGCCGTTGGAATTACTATAGAATTTATTAGAACTATACAGAGACGTTATAACACAGGTACAAATGTAACTGGACACAACCTGTACAAATGTAATGCACAATATATAACACGCGCAAAGTCCGTCACTATACAGCTTATCGAATGTACACGTCTTGCTCGTATCGTAATCGTCGCTTGACTTCCGATCTCTCCGTTCGGGCATTCCTTTATACTCAGCTTACAATATGTCTGGACCGTGTAAACAATGATTTTCAATAATCACACCTGGCCACTGCCTACCATAAAGGATTGCAATACACAATAGGCGGCTTTTCGAATTACAAATTTTAAACACAAAGTAAACAAAATAAATCCAAATGCGGGCAGATAATAAACTGTGCTTTATGAAAGGCAGGTGCATTCACTTTTGTCGGCATGCTTTGTGGAATTTTGGCTTAAGTTGTAGCACTATGATATTTATCAATAAAGAACTTTCTCATTAAAAAAAACATCGGACACAACATCAGTCTAGCCATTCATTTGTTATTATGATCTTTGCCGGCCGATTTCGGCAATGGTGACTGCATTTAAACTCATTTTCATTTGGCTGATTTAGGTGAAATTATTTTTGTATGTGTTCAAGTGGATCCCGGGATGGTTTGGATTCACGATTGGATCCGGTAGGTGGCGCCGCTGAGCATCTCTTTAACGGTGGGGCCGATTTTGATGATTTTTTTTGTGTTTTTCAATTAGATTCAAGAAACGGTTTAAATTAATAATTAGTCCCGGTTGATGGTGCTGTAATCGGTTTCTACATTTTTATTTTTTAAGAGCAAGACAACGTCTGCCCGGTACAGCTAGCTTCTCATAAAAGAATTGAGTTGTAATTGTAATTTGTAACGAGATAGAAAGCACAAATACTAAAGTTGCAGGTAGTTTCGATTTATTTTTTGTACATGCAAGTTAGAAGTCCTTCAAACCAAAAGAAAAAAACAAGGATATAGATTTCGTGGAAGTGTCATTGTATAACTTGTTAGATTTTTTTTATAATGTATTTATTTTTATATGAGTAATGTCTTATATAATAATACTTGCAGTTATTGTATATGTATATATATACATGAATGCCCATTATTTCCCTGTTCACTATTTTTTAATTCACTGCTCTCTTATACTATGTCTATTACGTTTACCTGGAAGGGCAGTTTATCTTCTTGAAGACTTGACAATAGAGTTTTCTCAGCACATGCCCTGATGTATTCGAATGATTCTTGATCTTGAAATACGCAGAAATAACCTAGACAAGATTATTTATTATTTTTTTCACATACATCAAGCTACTAGTATAAAAACTCCGTTGCGTTCGGAGTACAGAGACTTTTTTGCCCAATTCATCAAATAAAAACTATTTTAATTTATAAAATATAAATAAAGCATAAAAATTATTAAAACACATAAAAATCATAACAGGACAATCAACATAACTGAAATGATCTATATTCAATCATAAATACGTATGAAGTCAGAACAAACAAAAAAAAAGTTTTATTAAAAAAAATCCGACTTTAAAATGAAATAGAATACAAGTTAATTAATAAGCGGCGTTCTATATTCAAAAAATATTTTGTTCTCTAGAGAACAAAATTAGAATTTACATGAGTGGGCCGTTTGAGTTAGTGTGTTGAAAAATAATATGGCCAGGTTAATTCTCAAACACATTTAAGGTGAAAACTAACCGTTAGGTGCAAAATCGTCTATGGAGGTTGTTTCAGCGCTGAAGTCGTCAGTCCGGACCCTGTGCTCCACTCGCCACAGCGTGCCCTGAACGGAGACGCGTCGCTCCGAATCGCAGCCGGCCAACAAACGCTTGCCGAACTCACCCGCTATACCTTCCAGCTATAAAAGTAAAAAACACTAACATGTATACACTAACATAATTGTACCCAACATATTGAATGAATGAATGATGAATGAATCATTTATTGCTAAAATGTATGTACACCAGATGTTACAATATGCGTTGTTTCAATACATTTGGCCTTATTAGGCGTGCAATGTCGGAATACATGTCATAATTTTAAAACTAAATTTACATTAAAAAAAGAAATATATATATATGATATAAAATATTACAATAAAATTATGTCTAGTTACAAAACATTATTAGTCATGTCTTTGTCATTCTCATATTCATTTAGAGTATAATAAACTTTTTCCAATAAAATTTTCTTGAGAGACATTTTAAAGAAATTTAAAGGCTGCACTCGTAACATTTCTGGCAGTTTATTAAATATGATAGGCGCCATACAATAGATACTTTTGCGCATCATGGCCGTTTTTGCAGAGTAACTATAGACTATGCTGATCCCGTCTGTTCCCAACAACTACATCGGAGAGCTGGGGAAATAAGTTCGGGTTACTCTTGACGAATACTGCAGTTTCAATAATATATAAAGACGGTAAAGTTAGGATATTGTATTTTTTAAAGAAAGGTTTGCACGAGTCTATCGGTTTAAGATTAAACATAGTCCTTACGCATCGTTTTTGCTGTTTGAATACTTTGCCTGCGTCTGTAGAGTTGCCCCAAAATATAATTCCGTATCTTATATTTGATATAATAAGATCGCGATAAGCCGTCATAAGAGATTTTAAATTGACTATCGGAGCTAGCTTACATAGAACATAATTAAGTTTAATAATTTTTTTACAAAGAGGGTTCGTGTGTTCCTTCCAATTTAGATGGAAGAACTTTTATAAACGAACGTAAAAAAAGAGAAAGAAAACGGAATAATGATAAAATAGAATATTTTATTGTCAAACTGTGTACACAAAGGCGGTATAAATAGAATAATAATAATTAAATATTTTATTGGTTTAAAGAAACACATGTTTATATAATGACTGAACAGATTGTTGCACTGCAAAAGTATAAAACTCTGCTACAGTGACAACTCCCACCACAAGACAATGAAGTATATAGTATAGTATAGTATAGTATAGTATTTAGCACAGTATATATGGCAAATATAATGAACTTAGAATTAAACATAAAAAATAACGATTACAAGTGTCACTCGCGGCTACGAGCGCGCGACGTGTGTTTGTGTGAGTGTAAGTGAGCACAGGTGTGTGTAGGAATGTGGTTTGAATGGAATGAAGAAGCAACAATTCGCCCAATGAGAGCGTACAATAACATTTGTTACCTACATAATTACAATTAATAATTATGTCATAGGTTAATTAATCACTATATTTTCATTAATTTTATACAAGCATATTATTTTTACGTAAGTTATTTTTATATAAATAAGCTTTGTAAGGGCTATATCTCATTAGGATGTCATGGCAGCGACGCCAGCAGCGCTGCCATTCAAATCATGTCAAATCGTATTACAACATACCTAATCCTACCTCACTTTGCAACGGCTTGGCATCGATGCCAGTTTGCCGTCGCCGCCAACCCGAACGGCCCGCTGTGCTTGTTTTGGCGGCGACGCCACACTGGTGGCGCTTCCAAGAGAAGACACGAGTATGAATCATTGTTATCTCATTCGGCCGCCAGCTACGACGCCAAACGTCGTGTCTAATAAATTTAATTATTTTAATAAAATTTTAAATGGCGTTCGATACCGAAACATTTTTTCTTTTAATTTGGCTCCGACGGTAAAGGATAACGAGCGCTATCTCTTCGACGTCTGGCATCCAAGTTTTGGCGTCGTACGGAAGCCAAGGGTAGCCACGGAAGCGCTGCTGGCGTCGCTGCCATGGCATCCAATGAGATATGGCACTTAAGATGAGTGATATCCGCATATAGAGCTGCGATAAGTTTTCTTTTTTATCATTGTAAAAGCATATAAAATTCTTGAAGACCAGCAATGCGTTAGAAGCAACCAGTGTTGCAAACGTTCATAGGCGAAGGTAACCACCTTCCATCAAGTGGGCCGTCTGCCTGTTTGCCCTCCACTGGCAATAAAATAAAAGCACTTTTTTTGCCAAAATGTTTACGGAAGCTTGAAATAAAACTCACCCCTAATACGATTATGTTGATCTGATTGGAGTCCGTGGTGAGGGCCCAAGGTGCAGCCGGTGGTCCGGCCAAGCATTGCGACTCGCCCGTCGATGTTAACGACCTGCAAGTTATTAAAACTAAATAAATCTCGAAAAAGTGACCTTTATCCGTGCAGGAAAGGAGAAAGAAAACAATTTCCTACAGCCAAGCGGCCTGTCGTAAGAGACGACACAACAACCCACAACCAGGTGGTAGGGTGTTTGTCCGTCTGGATAACTACCACCCCTGATCTAGAGTATGGCGCCATTACAACCTAAGTTGTGTTCCGGAATTAGTGGACAGGTTCCAGTCTCCTTTAAGACAGCAGCGCATTGCATTTATATCACCTTTGGTGTTACAAATGTCCGTGTACGATGGTAACCGCTTTTCATCCGGTGGGTCGTCTGCCTGTCTACGGAACTCTGCAATAAAAATAAAAATAAAGCAACTCGACACACTCAACACTTAGGATACATTTTAGCCCATCCCATCTATCCCATGCCCTTTACTCCATTCTTTTATCCCATCCCCCTATCTCATCTCCTTTGTTCCATCCTAAGGCTGCCTGTCCATTGATACGGAGCGAGGCAGCGGAGCGGAGAAACGGAGAAATATTAACCAATACGATTGGCTGCCTGTCCAATGACGCAATTTTTACGCAATCTTGTTGGGTAATATTTCTCCGTTTCTTCGCTCCGCTTCAATGAACAGGCAGCCTAAAGGCTGGCAACACATTTTTCCCCTCTGGTGTTGCAGGTGTGTTATCACAAAAAAAGGATTATTAACCCGATAAATAACATATCGAAAAAATGGCGCTGCAGTCGCATTTGTTTTGTGTCATCTTTGCAGTTCACTAACAAATACGTCGTCATGGAAAGGATGTATCACTGGCAGATGCTAATAAAACAAATGGAATAAATATGTATGTATGAAGTTTGAATAATGAATGAATACATGTAACTAAATTATTTAATTTTTTATACATTCCATTTATTTATTTCAATGATTCATTTCATTTAATCAATTCATTTTTAACCGACTTTCAAAAGAAGTTCTTCTTCGACTTTCAAAAGAGGTTCTCAATTCGTCTCTATTTTATTTTTCTTCTGTACAATTGTTACGCGATTTCTCTGTCAATTGTGAATCGATTTTCAAATTATTTTTTATTCGAAAGAGTGTACTCCGGAAATGGTCCCATGGTCACCGAGTCAAGGTCTGATGAATAGACCCCTGAAATTAAGAGCAACCCTTGTCGAAGAGCGTCTACACCGTAGAGTGAGATGGCAAACTTGTATACGCGTGTCATTAGCACAATTTCTACAGACGCTTAATATATTATTGCTAAAGCATTTCAAGTATTTGTGCAGCTAAAAAGTAAAAAATATTTTATAAATAAGTTGTTTTCTTTTATGTTTTACTTGGCACCGACTTCAAAATCGTTGTAGAAAGAAGTCGGTTAAATATTTAAATCTTGATTTTTAGTTTGAGGTCTGTTTGTTTTTTGTTAAAAAAACTTGTAGAAAGACAAATTCACGAGTAAGCCTACAAGAAAAATAACTAGCAAGCGGTACCAGAAGAATAACTCACCCAACTCTGGTATTAAGTATGAGGGGTAGTGTCCCATCTAGGCAATTGGATCCAGCCGGGCAGTGTTCCCTCATAGGACAATGAACAAACCCAAGGTGTTGGAACAACAGCAATTTGCGATCCTGCTCCATACGATCCAACATTTTGTATCTGGTACATGTAAATAAAAAGTAATTAGTGCATCAACATATCGAGCCTTTACCGCCATTTTATCGTAAGCGATATATGGACCTAAATATATTTTTTGTTGCAAAAGGCATTTTTAACTATTGTTACGAGTTGCAGGACTCGAATTAAAATGCCGTTGGAATTATTATAGAGTTTATTAGAACTATACAAACAAGTATAACACAGGTAGAAATATAACCAAACGTCATAAGTCCAAACATAACGCAGAAGATCGTATTTAAAATACACGCGCAAAGTCCGTCACTAAATAGATTACCGAATGTACACAAGTCTTGCTTCGCTCGTGCTTATCGCTCGACTGCTGATCTCTCCATTGGGGCACTGCTTTATACTGCACAGATGCAATATGTCTGTCCGACCGCGCGGACCGAATTTCTTAGAATCAGTTTGTAGTTTTAAATCAGAGCCACCTGGCAGTGATCACAATACAACAATAGGCTGTAAAAGATTACAATACACAATGAGCTGTTTTTTGAAAACACAAATTTTAAACACAAAGTAAATAAAAGAAGTCCAAATGCCGAAAAGGTAATAATGTGTTTATAGAGGGCATTTAGCATTTAGGCATAGCATAGCCTATCCAACATTTTGTATCTGGTAGATGTAAATAAAAAGTAATTAGTGCATCAACATATCGAGCCTTTACCGCCATTTTATCGTAAGCGTCATTTGGACCTAAATATATTTTTTGTTGCAAAAGGTATTTTGAACTATTGTTACGAGTTTAGCGGGACTCGAATTAAAATGCCGTTAGAATTACTATAGAGTGCATTAGAACTAAACAAACACGTATAACACAGGTACAAATATAACCGAACACAACAAATCTATACGTAATGCAGAAGGTCGTAATTCAATAAAACACGCAAAGTCCGTCACTATTAGATTCCCGAATGTACACACGTCACGCCCGTATCGTAGTCGTAGCTTGACTGCCTCCTCTCTTATTCAGGCCGTCTTATACTTCACCAATGCACTGTGCCCGCCCAGAAACGTGGACTGAATTTCCTAGAATCAGCTTGTACTTGTAATCCGTAACACATGGCTAATAAGTAAACAAAAGAAGACGATAATTAAAGAATTAGAATTCGTTCAAATGCCGACAGGTAATAATATGTGCTTTTTTACAGATTAGGAGCGGAAGTTGTTTTTGTAGGAACCTAAGTTGTAACAATATTTGCCTTCAAAATTAGTAGGCAATTGTAAGAAAATGCGCATTCAATCAGAAGACTATCTAAGCTGTGCATACTTACTCGGTAAAATTCAAATCAACGCCATTGTTGTGCGATAAATATTAGCCTGGAGAAAAAGTTTCTTCGCATTTTATAAAAAATTCAAAAGGTTTTTTTATAAAGTTTATTTACATTTGACTAAAGTATGTAGGTGCCATTTTGTTGGATAACTTTTTGCCATCTTATAGGTAGGGACGTGATCCCATTGCTATAAAAATTTTGGGGCTTCTAATCAAAAAACTGCGACAAGTGGTTTTGGCAGTCCTCTCGTGATGTTAACCTGACACTGCCTAAGGAATTCTGCAGAGACCGAAACAGTTGAAAATCTGAAGGTCCAAGATCAGGACTATACGGCAGATGCATTAACACCTCCCAGTCAAACTCTCGTAATTTTTGCTGAGTGGCTAAAGATGTGTGAGGTCTAGCGTTATCATGGTGAAAAACCACACCCGTTCTGTTGCTTAATTCCGGCCGCTTTCTCTCTACTTTTTACTTTAATCTCATCAGTTGTTCGCAGTACAGTTCAGAATCGATGGTCTTGCCTGGCGGTAACAGCTCATAATGAATAATGCCCTTCCAATCCCACCATACACACAGCATCACCTTGTTGCGCGTTAACCCGGGCTTCGCCACAGTCTGTGAAGCCTGACCGGCCTTCGACCACGATCTTTTTCGCACGTTCTTGTCGTACGTGATCCACTTTTCATCACCAGTTATCAGCTTCTTCAAAAATGGTTCGGTTTCATTACGTCGTAATAAAGAATCACAAATGAGTACACGGTTCATTAGGTTTCTTTCAGTGAACTCATGAGGCACCCAAATATCGAGCTTTTTTGTATACCCAGCTTTTTTCAAATGCGCCAAAACCGTTTTGTAGTCAATTCCCAGTTCTCCAGCTACATCGTAACTTCTAATATGCCGATCTTGCTCTACTTAAACGCTTAAACCAAATTTGCGCTACTCTCACAGATACTGCATTAGGTCCATAAACATCACAAATTTTTTTCGCGGCTTGTGTTGCATTTTTACCTTTTTTGCAGTAACATTTTAAAATGTATCGAATTTCTTCATTAGATTCACTCATTCTAACAATAAGAAAAACAAATGAAAATCACACATTTTCCTAATTTGAATTTGGAATTGTCTTCTTTAAAATTAAAACTTTTTAATGATACCAAAACCAGCCATATACAAATGGTATAGCCAAAGAGATCTTATTACAAGTTCATACATACTATATGCGAAAAGACTTTTTCCCCAACCTATTACATAAGTCACTAAGCTGCCACAATCTTAAGTTCGTTATAAAATAGGCTGTTCAGAAACATACAACAAATATCAAGACAAAAAATGAATGTTTTCCACAGCAATTTCAAATTTATTTGTTGTTTGATATAATTCAGAATCAGTGTAAGTAAATTGTAAACTCGTGTTAGCTACAGCCTGAGTTAATCATCTGTGCTATACAGACAGACACCAAGGAGAGAATATAAGGGTCTCTTTTTATCTGTAGATATCGGAACCCTAAAAGGAACTGAGTTTTTGGCGGGAACTGAAAGGATATGTTGTGCGGTGCAGTTTTATTTTCTAAAAATATGTAAAATTACTCTAAAATGAACAATAGTTGTAGGATATTGATAGTTTTTCAGTGGTAATTATGTGTTTTGTGAGAAAAGTGAACTGTATAGTCGAATGTGGCCTTTTAAGTTGTCACAAGAACTCCATTGAATGGCACCAGCTGATGACCTATAGTTCAGCTCTGCTACATATAGGCTTAAGAAAATGAAGAAACTACATTATACTCTAAGATCTGGCCTAGCTTAAAGGACTAGATGCCAAGCCATAAACCTAAATAAATAAAAGGAACTATTTTTTCACTTTTACTATATTTTTAATTTACTTTAACTATTATTATTTTTTTATTCGTGCAGGAACGGAGAAAGAATACAATTTCCTGCGGCCGGGCGGCCTGTCGTAAGAGGCGACTAAACAACCCATAGCCAGCCATTTGCCCGTCTGAATACCACCCCTGGTCTAGAGTATGCCGCCATAACAACCTTGTGTTGTGTTCCGGCATCAGTGACCAGGTTCCAGTCTCCTTTAAGAGAGCAGCAGCGCATTTGTAGCTCCTTCGGTGTTGCAAATGTCCATAGGCGACGGTAACCGCTTTCAATCAAGTGGGCCGTCTACCTGTCCGCTGACCTCCTGCAATATTTTTTTTTTAAGCCAAGCAAGATAAATTACCTAAAATCGTCCTGTAACACATCAGTGATCTCCTTTATGTCCTCTTGAGTGATAGTTCCAGTTGGTGATATACTCTTGAAATGGTAGAATAAGTCTGCATGCTCCAAAAGCAATTCCTGAGAACAACAATGCAAGAAACATTAGCAAAAAATCCATGTAAAATGGATACTGGGAACGACAAACACCTTGTACAATATTGTTACACGTTGCAGAATTTGAATTTAAATGCAAATTGAAAGTTCTTAAACTTATTTTGAAGTACATACACACGTAATTTACAGTTCTAACAACATACAACTAAATAGAATAAGTCCAAATCGTAAGACAGAAACTCGTAATAAAATAAAACACGCAAAGTCTGACGATGTGAGATTCCCGTTCCGAATGTACTTTAAACTTAATAACGCCTCGATCGCAATTGAAACTCAACTAACACTGTGTCACTTGGCCGACCGCGTATATATTAGCAAAATAAACATGGACCCCCCCAATACGAACAGACCATTCAGTGGAATTCTCAATTTGCAAAGCTTTAATTCAAAACAAAATGGCTTCCACAATTTGCAGCGAGAACGAACAATAAAACTATTTATGTCTTACTTAAAGGTCGGCCGTGAACACAAAGAGCTTAGCGATTAACAATAGACAATTACATACCAATTTTTGAAATTTAGCTCAAACAAAGGACAGTGATCAATTAAGACAACCTCTAAAAAAGTTACAGACTATTTAAACACCAAAGGTATATTAAAAAATTTCTTCTGTAAGGAATAAAAGGATTATAGATTCTCCAAATACACCGTAGCAATATGAAATATAAAAAAGGCCCTAAAGCATTTACGGCCTTTTGTACATATGAAAAGTGCGAGACGGAGAAACAGAAAAATTATTTTTCTTCAAAATTTTATTCATATTATAAAAACTATTTCCGCAACGCTAAGAAGCTAGTGAACTTCTTGGAGGAGCTCGGCTGAATGGCAATCCGTCATTCACCCTCGCACGCAAAATAGCCAATAAATTGCGGAAACCGTTCACTTGCGGAAGATTCATTAAGTTTTATGATAAAATAACATAGTATTCACCTGCAAATTATGCTTCGCCCGTCGCTGTATCTGCCTCTGGTGCTGATCGTAGACCCGTTGCTGTTGCTCCTCGGACAAAGCCTCATAGCATTCCCTTCCCATGAGCAGAACCCTCACTTCGGACAGTTGTTTGCCCGGAGTCACGTATCCAGTCTCCTCTAGGAGCCGCTTGAATTGCTGGCACCATCTATAAACACACAATACACATTTTATATGAAGTCACTTCTATAATAACGCTAGAAAATTGAATTTTTGGGACGATAATTGGGTTACTAATATTTTTGAGTGGCAGTGCAGCTGTCGGTTGTCAATATCACTCTGACATTGAATAGCTAGTGTGCTTTATATTATGTCATAGAGAACAGAGTGCATCACCATTAGTTTTTGAGAAGAGAATCTCTTAAATTGTTAATATCTTGCAAATTATGTATCCGGTAGAGTGTCATTAGAGATTCGATAATTAAATCACAATGCGCACTTGCATTATTGTATTTCGTCATTTGGTTGAATACTAGAGATTTTATGATCACCATGGTTTTATTCTCCTCGCCCGATTACCTATGTATTCATGCAGTAATGGAGCCTGATCAGAATATACATACCAACCACTGCTGCATGTCGACACAGATAATAATGAGCCTTTATTTATGTCAACATTCATTTACCTTATTTTTACCTATTTATTAAATAACACACTGGAATTACTGTTTGTTTTATTTTCATTCACCGCTCTTAACTATGAATCTGTCAAGGAGCTTGTCATTGATTGACATAGGACGCCTGTAAGTTTTTCCAAGTTAGTCCGTTTCTTGCTGTTTGAGACCATAATTTTTCTGCTGTTACTTATGTCAACTTCCCATCTTTAAATTTGTCTACCTCTATCCCTTGAGAGAGTACATGTATAGTATCACACCTTATCACTACTTATTACGCCTCGTAATTACTAATATCGATCGCGCACTGCTACTGCACCAACAAATCGAAAGTGAAGCTTCATAAACCGTAGCCTTATTTAATTTGACAGTGACAGTTTTTTTTTACCACAAGCTGCCATCAAAATTGCCGCGCCAAAACCAAGACAATTATATCGTCTCTTTTATTCTAATACAAATTATATGTAGTTAGAGGGAGAAAGCATCAGTTCCACGTACATTTCAATTATCTGTATTTAACCACAAAGTGAGACTTCCCAATGAGCCGCGTGTGACAAGTTCGGCAACAAATTTGTGGTGGATCCGTCTTACAGGTTAAAATTATCCGAAATTTTCGAAAATACGTCTTCTAGCGAAATCGTTATATAAGTAAGCAATATATGCATTAAATAAAAGTAAATTGTAGAAAACTCACTCGTAATTCCTTTGTTCCTCCTGAGCCTCGTGCAAGTAAGACTTGAAGACAGTGGCTGCCTCGTTGGACTCGAGGATCTCATATGGGATCTTCTGTGATTGGCCCAACGTCTAAGGCAATTTAGTATTTAATTGTGAGGACAAGCAAATTATCTATATAAAAATAACTAGTTTTACTTGCATCTTCGCCTGTGGAAAATTCTGAATTGAACCTAACTAAGGCACGGGTCTCCAAACTTTCCAGCCATAGGTCTGCACTGGTTAGTCCAGAAGTTCCAAGGGCCAAAACCTTTTATGAGTTTTACATTGTTAGTGGTTTTAATATATTATAATTATGTATTAGTTATTACGCTTATGTTAAATTTAGTGCATATTACACTTGTCATTAACCTTTACCAAGCAAGTAAATAAAACCAAATTACTATCATTCTGTTTTTTTTCACAATTTTGTTTTTCTTTTTGTATAATATATTTTTAATATTAGGCGTATTTATGCTAACAGATAACATTTGTTATTTCTAGAACACAATACCTGTTCTCCCGATAACAGGCACATAACATTGGTTTTTTATGTGCCTGTTATCGGGGAACATAAACATTAGCTGCCTAACCGTTCTGTTAATTACTATTTTTCTCTCGTTCTATCTAAGCAAATCATAATTAAGCTAAAAAGAGATGCAACTATTATTCATATCAGTGTCTCATTTACACTTCAAGGACTTATACGGGCTAGAACGAGACGCACCTAATATTTATAACATTACGGGAGGTATCTGGAAACAATGTGCACGCACGCCCAGAATCGGACGCGGCTTTTGTGTTGCCAACTTTCCTTAGAGAAAATATGCTATCTGAACTCTTAATAAGCGCTATATTAGCAAGGCTTTGGAAAAAGCGCTGAAAATAAAGTAATAAGACTAGATACTTTCTTAGTTTACTTTATTATAAACACTTGGTCTTTGGACGATAATATTGCAATACACGTCGATATTTCAGGGAAGAATTACACAATAAAAAAAAGCGGGAAATAAGTTTCTAAGCGCTGAAAAATAACTTTGTGTGTATATAGAGATAACAATTTAACACTGAAAGTACTAAGTTGGCAACACTAGGTATGCACCGCAAGCCGCGTAAAGGAACTTCGTTCCAATATCAAGTAAATAACAATATGTTATTTAATAACCGATAATCAATGCTGTTATTTTTGGATAACAGTAACAGATATTTAAATTGACCTGTTATAACTCATCTCTAGTTCATACTTATAATAATAGCTCATAAACGTCCCATTGCTGGGCTCAGGCCTGCCACTATAGGGGAACGGACAGTATAGTCGCCACGCTTGTCCAAGGCGGCTTGGCAAGTTGGACACGTCGGTTATCTCGATGTGCAGGTTGCATCACGATATTTTCCTTCACCGTTGTTAGCACGTGGTAATCGTAACAATATGCACATTAGGTCAGAAAACTGCCCAAGTGGTGCACGCGTTCCGGCCAGGATCTAACCCGTGCCCTTTGATTTGGAGACGCGTGCGTTAGCCATTACGCTACCACGACTTTAGTTCAGATATCAGTTCATACCTATTATTTTCAAATTTTGATTGCATGATTATTGTCCCGCCAACACTTGAGGGTTAATCGACAACTTAAGTGGAAATTTACTGTCCAAACGGTGATAAGTATTTAACTCGCAAGTTATTCAAGTTATCTAACTACTTAAATAAATTGTATATCAGGCTTTAATCCTATATTTTCTGTAGTTCGCCCGTTCTATAAAGCCACATTTGGCATCTATTAAACTAATATCTAGTTACGTGAACTATCGATGACGATGCAATTAAAAATTGGATTCGATGTAAGAAATCACACATTACCGAATCGATTAAAATAAAACGATGTTGTAGTGGAACACTTACTAGCCAATAGATACCGCTGTACAATAATTAAGGTCGCAAAACGATCCCCGAAACGTACAAAGAATATATATAAATTTCCAACAATAATAGTTGGGCCTAGGCCTGCGAGGAACAACAATAGCCTCGCTGGAAGATCTTACTTCAGAGGAGCACTCTATCTCACTCCTCCACCTAGTCGAGGCATCCCTAAAATGTATTATTTAATAAAAAAAATATTTTACATTTATAAAGGAATAAGCTATGCTTAGATGACGGCACTTTGGAACATCTTTTTCACTGCTCAGAAGTTATTACACTCCTATAAAATATTTTACCAGGAGATTTCCCCTGCACTGTCAACATAAATTTCCTTTTAACACTGGCCAATCAAAAAGCTGTTAATATAGTATGTAAATTTATTATATTAAATAACATTTATTTATAAGGTAGTTAGTTTAATTCTGTTTCATGTTTGTTTACCCCAGGTACACAGAAATCACAATTGGAAAGAAAACCAACCAATTTTTTTAGCTACTATTGCCAATAACCCATACCTGACGTTCTCTATATTACTGTTACATCGACCGAATCAGCGCCAGAAGCGTTAGAATAGAATAGAAATAAGCTAATTATAGTGTTTTAATTTCATATAAATTATTTTGATACTGCTACAAAGTTAGTTTGACAGTATTTACATGAAACTTCATATGGAGCTTTTAAGAACGGCTCAACTATAGTATTCCCCTTCAACGGTTGAAAATTAAAAATTGGCAGTTATAAAGATAAAAGTGAAAACTTAGAACTTTAAGTATTAAAATTTGAAATTTCAGAATGTTTCAATTAAAACCCTATTTAAACAATGCACAGTATATGCACATTGAACTTTTCACTAAATCCATTCAATTTCACTTATAAAATATACACAGCACTAATGTTGCACATTACGTCAGCTGTATAGCTACAGATATACTGCTATAAGCATGTCGGTGATGCGAACGAACGAGATTTCACCCATCCAAAAAGCGTCTAACGCGCACATCGCACGGCCGCTGCGCATGCGCCAATCATGAGCATGTCGGTGACGCGTACCCATAAAATTTTCCCTTATCAAAAGGTGCCCAAAGCGGCTAAAGAAGTTTTCACTTCAAACGTCAAATATAACATATCGACCTGATATCTGGCCCTTTCGCCGACGCGTAGAGTAGTGTCGAGGGCCAAAGGACTCTCGGCCTCCGAGCCCGACTCGGATCCCGAGCCCAACGCACCCGCCTCGCTGAAGTACACAGAGAAGTCGCGGTGCGAACGCAGCTGACGGACCACCACTGGCCAATCACTGGAAAATTGGTTTTGAAATTAATCAAAACACTTTATTGTCCACCATCAATTAAAAACTAGGTTCTTAACTTCTTACAAACTAGATACAGTACAATTTCACGATATGGCGGCCTTATCGCTTAAAGCGATCTCGTCTAGGAACCCCCATTGGTACAAAGTTAAGTATTTCTTACAGGTCTAGGCTAGCAAAGCACTTATCCCAACATATTAAAAATACAGAAGTTACCAATGTATGAGTATTGATAAAAAAAATATGTTAAGTTAGTTATTACAGCCATTTCTCTCTATTCTGTGCAAGTTCTCATCCACATCCTAATTTCAATACTTGCAAGTTTTGTAGTTGTAAAAATCACCAAATCGCTTATTTTAGCCTACCTTCATCGATGCGTACAAAATCTCAATTTTTTAAAGAGATGCTTGAAAAACATTGACGTTTAATTCAGTTAATAACACTCACTTTTATAATACAGTTGCTCGCAAAGAACATTACAAGGTCTTTATTCGAGAAAAGCGTACGTATATATTGTCATACAAATATGCGAAATGCAAAAATATTTATAAAGCGCTGTTTTTTTATCTGCTTTCAAAATGAGGAGGTTCTTAATTCGTCTGTATGTTTTTTTTGTATGGTTGTTACTCGATTTCTCCGTCAATAGTGGACCGATTTTCAATTTTTTAAAGTACCCTCCCGAATAATCCCATAGTCAATCTGTCAGGATCTGATGAGTGGATCACAGGGAAATCGAGAGTAACCCTTATTGATGAGCGCCCAGCGCCTATATTCTTCGAAAGAGAAAAAAGCTCATATACGCGTACCACTATTACAATTTCTATATACAGGCATTTAATTTTTTGGATGCATGTTACTTGATTTTTCCGCCAATTGTGGACCGATTTGCAAATTGCTTTTTTTATTCCAATGAGTATACCGAAGTTGTCCCATGGTAACTAAGACAAGATCTGATGAGTTATTTCGAAAAGGCACATTCGAAAAATATTACCTACTTCTTTGTTACACGATATCTCCGTCAATTGTGAATCGATTTTCAAATTGTTTCTTTTATAATATTTTCTTAAGTTTTCGCGACTAGTATACATGATAATATTTTTTTTTATTCGAAAGACTGTACTCCCGAAGTGGTCCCATGGTCCTCAAGTCAAGATCTGATTTGTGGATTCCAGAGAAATCGAGAGCAACCTTTCTCTAAGAGTGTCTACACCGAAGAGTGAGATGGCAAACTTGTATATACGTGCTAGTATTACAATTTCTACGGGCGTTTAATATAGTATTTCTAAAGCTATTCAAGTGTTTGCTCAAGTAAAAAAGTATATAAAATTATTTTGTTTAACACAATATTGACTTCAAAATTAAAAGTAAAAAATAAATATTTGATGAACTTCTTTCTAAAAAATCATAAAATTTATCAAGATCATTGAGGCGACAAATAACCCAAAGCTATGTGGTAGGGTATTCGCCCGTCAGGATGGCCACCAGCCCCGGTCTAGAGCATGCCGACATAACAACCTTAAATTCTGTTCCGGCATTAGTGGCCAGGGTCCAGTCTCCCTTCAGAGAGTCTGCCTATCTGCTGAACCCATACAATAAAAAGAAATTACTTCTCGTGTAGGTCTGCAGTTGGCAGCTGCAAGCGGGACAAAACTTGTGGCAATTTAGCAAGTTGTTTACGCAATTTCTTCGCAGAACGCTCTTCCTTCAGCCTCCTTATATGACGTCGAAACACAACCTAATATAAGAACAAAAATATAATTAGAAAGAAAGAAAGAAAGAAACGTTTATTTGGTCTACACATAGCGAGACACATGGCGAAGAATTAAACAGTGTGGGTATATACCAAAAACGTCTCGCGATGGTACCAAATAGGTGCAGTTCTGCATGTATCAGACAGCAGATGCCTGACGCAGGTTTTCAATTACACACTAGGACGGACGGATGTTGCTCTATTGTTTATATGTGTATATATATATATCGAGGGCTTTATAACAAATTGTGAATAAAACAAAACCAGTTGATTGTATAAGGCTGAAATTTCGAATACCCTTCTTTTTAGGTACAACTTGCATACTGATAAGACTTTCTAAATTGTAACATGCATTGGTTTTAGTAAACAACAAAAAATGGCACTTTTGCGTATACGCCTATATGTTATGAAGCCCTCGAGAGAGAGAGAGATATATATATATATATATATATATATATATATATCTGAATATATATATATATATATATATATATATATATATATCTATCTGAATATATATATATATTCAGATAGATATATATATATCACGATTCACGATTTTTTTTCAAACCACTTGAGAAATTTTTTTGCAGATCATATATATGAGTTAAATTTTTAAAATATATACACACACACAATATCAAGCCTGTTTCCCGTGGTGGTAGGCACAGACTATGGATCTCCACTAGCGACGAACCTGACAAATAACTTTCACTTCATCTACTTTAATTAACCTCTTTATGCTTTTTACCTGACCTCTCTTTAACACTTCTGATATTCGATCATGGTGTGTAAGTCTCGGTCTACCGGCAGCAACTCTACCATTCACAATACTGTCATACACCTGTTTTGTGATTCTACTTCCTATTCTATTTACACCCTTTCGCAATGTGTTTTCATTGTTTAAGGAGAACAAGCGGTAAGAAACTCGCCAGCAAAATATCTAGCAAAAAAATATCTTCATATTTATCCATCTCAGGCTCCTTTATTGCTAAATACAGGTATACAATTAATTTTCGAAAAATTGATGGAGTTCAAGCAAATCTTTTTGGAAAAAATTGGAAAAACTATTAGCTCAAGGCAAACCGTTTCACGCCAATATTCTGTGAAAGCGTGGTGATCACCGATCGAGTCGGCACTAAGAGCTGTTAATCAAGATGACGACTACAGCATGGCCCTACCACATTAAAATGACATTTTGTTTCATAATGCAGTATTACTGGTAGTAATAGATATTCAATTAGTTAGTACCTGAGTCCCATCATTCCCGAACTGTTGTACGAATTTCACCCATTCAGGGTAATGGCACAATCTCTTACTTGCCGCTGACCACATTTCCCTGAAAACCAATTGGTAACTATTAATCAGTCAGTCAGTCAGTCAATTCCTCTCCACATCTCTCAATGGCATCGCATTTATCCGTGTAGAAACGCAGAAAGAATACAATTGTCCTGCGTTGGGGCGGGCTGTCGTAAAAGGCGACAAAACACCCCACAGCCAGGTGGTAGGGTATTTCTCCGTCCGGATGGCTACCACCCCTGGTCTAGAGTATACCACCATAACAACCTTGAGTTGTGTTCGGGTATTACTGGCCAGGTTCCAGTCTCTGCTTAGAGAGCAGCAGCACATTGGTAGCACCTTTGATGTGAGAAATGTCCATAGGCGATGGTAACCGCTTTTCATCAGGTGGGCTGTCTGCGTGTCTGCTGGACTCGTGCGATTAAAAAAAATCATCTGTATAGTAGAACTAGCTTCTACCCGCGACTTCGTCCGCGTGAAATAGTTTAAAAAAAACCCGTTTTTGAAGCATTCTTCATTGGTGTTCCGCTCCTATTGGTCTTAACGTGATGGTGTATAGCCTATAGCCTTCCTCGATAAATAGGCTATCTAACACTGAAAGAATTTTTCAAATCAGACCAGTAGTTCCTGAGATTAGTGTGTGCAACCAAACAAACAAACTCTTCAGCTTTATATATAAGGTATAGATTAAATAACTCACTTGTGATCTCTAACATGTATTCTGATAAGTTGAGTGAAAGCCTCAGTTACAAAGTCGAGTGTCTCTCTTCTAACACGCAGAGCCTCTGCATAGTTTGCCACCTGACAACATAAGATTGTTATCATAAATTATAGATATTGTATGGCAAGATAAATTATATAAGAAAGAAAAGAAACAAACTACTTATTTGCCGCTTACTTCTTATTAACGCAGCATAATCTAATATTTAAAATTTGTTTTGTATCAAACTCCTCCGAAACGGCTAAACCGATTTGTATGAAATTTTGTGTGCATATCAGGTAGGTCTGAGAATCGGCCAACATCTATTTTTTATACCCCTAAATGATAAGGGTGACCCACCCCTAAATATCTTTTTAAATTTTTTGTCAAAATCTCTTATTTATGATTTAGCATTGAAAAATACATACAACTTCTTTTCACCCTTCTACGATCAACCCCTAGTTTATATTAGCGATATTAGTACTTTAATAATTTAACTTACTTAAAATTAATAGAAATAATTTAAATGGCAAAACAATGTTTGCCGGGTCAACTAGTTATATATGCTGTGATATTATAAAATTCTAAACATACCGTGTCTGTACATTAAAGCTATTTATAAAAAAAAACAACTGCAACAGACTATATAAACGGTGGAGAACACGATGCCATTTTTTTAAATTTCTTGTCTGTTTGTTTTGGATTCACGTAAAAACTACTGGGTCGATTTAGATGCGGTTTTCGCTAATCAACAGCAAATTCTGAGACTTAAAATCTGCGCTACTTTTTATCCTGGGAATCTTGCGGGATTATTTCTGGGAATGATTTTAAAAAAATCGAATCCAGTGTAATTTTTTTACTGATCGATAGCAAGTTTTATGTAATAAAATATGTGATTTTTATACCGGGAATCGCGCGGGAATTTTCCCGGGAGCGGTTTGAAGTTGTTCGGATGCAAAAAAATAGCTTATTCCGAAAGTTTCCATTAAAACGACAACTTACATTCTTTTTTTAAATGCTGCGATAATTTGAGACCCGGGAATCTCGCCGGAATTCGAAGTCGCGGGCATATCATAGAATAAAATAAAAAAAAGTAGCCAAGTTACTCCTTATAACATCAGCTATCTGCCAGTGAAAGTTCCGTCAAAATCATTCCAGCCGTTTCAGAGATTAGACGGAACATCCAAACAGACACAAAAATTCTAAAAATTGCATTTACGAAATCTCCTGGTCCGAATTGACCCCCCGATTTTTAACACATTTTTATTTTGACATTACAAACACACACTTAAATTTTATTTATCTGCATAGATAACATAGTTTGGACTAAACATTTTTAAAATTGTTGGCCGGTAGTTATTTTGAAACACTACTATCTTACTTATATCATTTTTATAAAGTTGCGTAGACATTATAAATAAAATTTAATTCACTAATATTAATAAAATCTTCATGTTTTCATGACAGCCGATCGCTTCCGGCAGGATGTCGACGCATACGATCAACGCCGTACTGTCGCTTGCGAACGTATCCGTTTCTGTGCCTAGGCAAATAGTTTCATTCCTACCGAGTTGACGCGTTCTAATTTAAAAGACTTATACGCGACGACAGCCGAAAGGAACCGATTGGATACGACGAAAGGCGAACACAGCCGATCGCGTGTCGCAGCATACTTTCGGCTACGATCGCGTGTCGCGGAAGACGTCCGCGATCAAGCTACTGTGCGCGGCTTGCTAATAGTGAGTATAGTACACGTGTGAGGCAATACATTTGTCCTGTAAAAAATAGATTTGTACTGATATGGTTCAAAATTTAATTTTGTACTACTTCAAAAATTTTGTCCCGCTACTACTCAGGCGTCAAATGTAAGAGTAAGGACGGAAGGAGTACAACAGTACAATACGGACTCCACGGATATTCACATGACAACATACAACATGACATGTAATCACATGTACGACTGCTAGTAAAATGAGGTGACCGAGGCCGAACACATCCGATTCTTAACGAACATTTCCGAACTAGAAGTTTTGTACGGGGCAAATGAAGGAATGACGCTCACCGCCTCACCGGCCTCATCGCTTCAAATGTACTGCCGCGGTACAAACCATACAAATCTCCTCGCCTCATTTGAAGTGGTACATTGTACAGGTTCAGTACAAAATTTCAAGTTACTCTTACAAACTCATTTTAAAATCATGTCCTACTCAACTCTACTTGATAATATAGACTTTAAATACTGTGTACACGGTTTAATATCGTTTAAAGATTGTAAAATCCGTTCCGATCCGATGCCATGCGAGCAGTTTGGTGGAAATTATCCCTAAGAAAAACAAAACGGGCTTCAAATTAAAAAGCAAAAAACAAATATTTTATACAACATCTTGAAGTTGGTGCCAAGTAAAACACAGTTGCAAAAGGCACCGACTTCAAGATATTGTAGAAAATATGTATTTATTGCTTTTTAGTTAAAGTTGGTCTATTTTTGTTATTTTTTTTAATTAAAAGTCATAGGCACGGTTTTGGAACGGTTTTTTAACAAGTCTTTTTATCTGTATATTAATATACGTGAAGCAAAAACTTTTTACCCCTTTTTACGAAAATTGCGCGGACGGAGGAATACGAAATTTCGCACACTTATAGTTTATACAGAGAAGAAGCGACGAATGCTAATATTTGTTTAAAATTGTGCATAAAAAATACATTAAATCAATTAAAAAAACATTACACACACTAGCATGTATTTGACACACACACGCATATATACTTTTTTGTTTATTGTTGCCTTGGCGAAATCTGTGATTATAGAAGTATAGTCTTTGACATTAATTATTATGGTCGAATTGCGAGCACGGGCGACCACTATTTTAAATAAATAGGTACATATGATTTCCATCATTGTAGTAAAAAGTGTACCCTCCTCATGTAAAATGTTCTAAAGGACATTATAAAAATTACTAAAAACATTCAAGTATAGTTTAAAATTATTGAAATTAACTAGTTCATACTAATATGTGTTTTATTGTTATATGTAAGACAAAATCGTACCTTGATCCTGGCTTTGGCCTTATCAACCATTTGCGCCAACAAGAAGAAAGCTTGATCAACATTGACATTATCATGACTTGACGTTTCCACAATAGGTATGCTGCCTTTGAACTCCTTGCGTTGCACAAGTCTCTCCGCTTCCCTCACACCTTGCTCACAGGCTTCATCGTTCTTCGAAGTCACCAGAACTACCGGTTTCTTGAGTTTCAGAATGTTCTGAAGTATAGCTGCTAATACTTCGTTCTGTAAGAGACAATTTTTAAATTGCGAAGCTGGCAACCACGCAGACGACCCACCTAATGGAAAGTGGCTACCGTTATTTAGATGTAGAACTTCAGCAACACCCGGGGAGAAGCTAACGCGTTGGCAGGCTTTAGGGTGGGAATAGAGTGGACGAGACAAAAGGATCAGATAGTAGGAATGGGATAAATAGGGGATAGACTATGGGAATGGAGATGGAAGAGAGGGATGGCGTGGGTGAAAGGGATGTAGCCAAGATGCAGCATGTTAAGAAATTTCACGACGAAAGCACACAAGTTAAAAGAAAAAAAAAACAATTGTCATATAATGATGGGAGATCAGAAAAAAATATTGTTTTTATAATTTATGTCTGTCAGTTTGTCTTGAATTAACTCCGAAACCTCTAATTAAATTTCAATTAATATTATAAGATATTAATACAGGTTTTGCGATATATTACAGGGTTAAGAACATATGAATACAAAGTTCCTAGCAAAGGGAATAGGAACCCCAGCTAGTTATAATTAATTAGATGTTCTAGTTATTATTAGTTTTTCTTATGTAAACTATCTTCTATTATTCCTGCACAAACTTAGAGAAAATATAGGGAGCAGTAAGCCCTATTTGCTTTATTTTAGCAATAAAAAAATATAGAACTTCATTTACTTTTTATTTTATAACTCACAGCATTATTTACCACACTGAGAATAGAGTACTTAATCTTTAAAAGTTGCACCCATGACTGAAAAATTGAGAGGAAGAAGATTAAGTTGGTATGGGCATATAATGAGGAGGAATAAAAGTCACGTGACAAAAAGAATGTTAAACTACAATTGGATGGCTACAAATGTAAAGGTAGACCAAAAAAGATGGATGGATTGTATGAAGGGTGATATGATGATATGTGGTGTGACGGAAGATGTATGTCAGAATAGAGGAGTGTGGAAGGAAATGACAGTGCTCCGACCCCAATTAATTGGGAGAGGGTGAAAGAAAATAAAGAACATTATTTACTACACTAAATGTGAATAATGCTATCACTACTTGCTAGTGGTGCTTGCTCTTTCAGTAATATGGAATATGCATGTTTTTTTTATTTAAATAATAGTTTATACCGTTTTATCATAGTAAAAAATAGAAATACTGTTGGAAATGTCCAAAATATATATTTTTTTAAATCTCTAATAAATTTGAGATATTTAAATGCCATGATTTACACGGGCTTTTGATGACGTCGTAGTTGATGCTCAGAGCGCGTTTAACTTGTGGCTCACAACGCTCAAAATGCTTCTTCAGCTGTGCCACATACCCATCACGGTCATTATGGTCGCCGTGAAAACGTCATTAATGACGTCATTATATTCGATCATGCAGCGCTCACATCGACCCATATCAACCAATGACATTTGTGTATTTCATTGTTAATGACATCAACGCTCTATAATCCGTTCCACTTGAGCTTTTGAGCGTTGTGAGCTACAACAGGAATGCGCCCTTTGTTGGCAATCTCAAAATGTTAAAACGAAAATGACGTCACGTTTCTATTTAATCAATAGAGCGTTTCGTTTTGCGATTTTAAATATGCCGTGCATTTTTAACACTTTTTATTAATTAACATCTGTAAATTAAAAGAATTCAATAAAAATATAACGTCAACCATGTAACTCTACACCAATAAAAACATCATATATAAAAAAAATTGACTCGTATTTGTATTACATACATATTCCCTATTATTCATACAAGCTACTTTATTAAACCTCGTATTAGTTCAAAATACATTTTTAAAAAGAGACCAGGAATGTATATACAAAATAAGTGTAGAGTAAAGATATGTTGCTGGGGTGATTGTTGCATCGCTTCTTCTCCTTTAACAGTAACCAAAGTTGTTTTGGAAGCGGTATATTACTATAGAACTTAAAGTTATTTTATAAACATACCTGCTTTTCCCATGTGCGACCCGGCACCAAACTCACGTCGTAGATGCAAAGGAATCCATCCACTGACAACTTTCCGTCAGGCATCAATCTCTGCTCATACTCCTTCTCAATGCCCAACTGGTTCTTGCACACATACATCAATTTCTCGGCCGACTGTAGCTTCGTTGCCACACATCGTTTCACGTATGCCTCCGTTTTGCCCACTGGGTGTGAATGAAAATATTACAACTTAGACAAGAGCTCACTTGGGACAAGAGCTAAAAGGGTCTAAATATAGTTACTACATCATTACTAATAAGTCAACAGTTAGTGTTTGTTCACGTTAACTCGCGGGCGCGGTTACGACGTATCAAACATATGACATATTAAAGTGTTCATGTAAGAAACAGGTGCGGCGTAAGTGGGGTATCAAACCTTACGGCCCGGCCACTACCTTTCGCGACACAACGACCAACAAACGCAAAAAGTACCATGTAAGAAGCATGTCACGGGTCGTCGCGCTCGGCGCCGACCTCTGTCGTGTTGCCAGTCGCTAAGCCGAAGGTTACGGCCGAGCCGTAAAGAATTTACCGTATTTACCGCTAGTGTGCTCTAGTACGTTTGAAATTTAAAAGAAGTAAGACACCTGCACACTTATGTTCTTTTATAACATAGTGGTTTGAGGTATTGGTAATTCACTACCACATCTCATTTCTGATGAATAATTTTTAAATATTTATAAACATTACGGCATGATTAAAGTTAAAGCTTTTTTATAGTTTTATTATTACAAGAGAGTTATACTTCGTAAATGTGCTTTACAGTTGAATTGTAAGAGTTAATCTTCTGACGCAATATGAAGAGTGGTCAGACTCGGGAATGGGAAGAAACGAATGAATAGATGAACAGCGCGTACAGCAAATTTAAACCATTTCAAATGCCTGGCGTCCAATGTGAACCCGAACTCGCTCATTGCGCTCGCGAGTTGTACATGAACAGGCGCTACGCTATCAACAGAAACAAAAAAGAATACCTTTGAAAGGCTGAAAGCACGCGTCATCCACGAACTCTGTTTGCTCGACGATCTCGAACCTGTACTCTTGGTCATCATTCTCCTTTTGTACACTGCCCCAGTACAGAAAATGGTCGTTGTTCACAACACGACCGCTGAAGTCGGACTGTAAACAAATTTTCAACTTAGTTGAGAAAACTTCATTAATGCTGAATGTTTATGTTGTACTATTCACACTTTTAAACCATAGTGGTAGGTAGCTACCACTCGTAGAAAAACGAAATTATTTGTATGGAGTTTATTTCAAATTTTAACCAGTAGTATAGTAAATTAAGGGATAATAGGATATAGGACAGCGGCATTAGGTAAAAATAATACTCGAAATAACTACTGCCCAGTAAGGACGCTTCATTATATTATGTTCGGTATACGCCATACCGAACGCTTACCGAGCGGCTATATTTCAATGATGAGAGTTTCCTTATTTGTTCACTATCAGAGCAGCATATATTACATGCAACTGTATACTTCCCAGTCAGGATTCGACGAACCCAAGTCATTTGACACGCGAGTGCGTTAGTTATTAAGTACTCACAGGTATTTTTTTATTGCGAACCTGATAAATAGGCTAGCGGCCCACGTATTAGAAAGTAGTTACCGTCACGCATAGACATCGGTAACACCAGGGGCGAAGCCAACGTATTGCCAGCCTTAGGTAGGGATGGTAAGATGGGACGATCAGGCAGGAGAAATGGTACATCGAATGGACAGGGATAAGATAGGGGAAGGGGAAGTAATTGATTAAAGGTATAATAGGATAAAGGGAAAATGGGTCAACGGAACTCTCACTCATCGCAAGAAATATTATAGGCCAATCGTTACACGCTGATATTCTGTGAGAATGTGGTATCACACCTATCGAGCCGGCCATACGAGCTGAAATCGTGATAATGATTCCAGGGTGGCTCTACCACTTCAAATGTTATTTATCTATTAATTTATACTATAATAAATCCGTAAATGGTTCGAGTTTGTACAATGCGTTTAAAAATTTAAAAAACTCAGAGGGGATAATTCCGATCAGGAGATTCCGAAAATTCAATTTTTTGAATTATTGTCCGTGTTTCCATCTGTCTGTTTGTTAGAGCATCACGTGAAAACTACTGAACAGATTTAAATGAAACTCGATACAGAGCCTCATATTCCGGGGCGTAACTTAGGATACTTTTTATCCCGATAAATGACGTCGTTTCCGTGGGATAGACGAAAATAACGAAAAAGATGGCGCTGCTGAAAACTACAGAACGTATGTGACGGAACCTCGATAGAGAAATGGCTTATATCCCGAATCGGATTTTTTTATTGCAGGAGTTCAGCAGACGGGCCACTTGATGAAAAGCGGTTACCATCCCCTATGGACATTTACAACACCAAAGGTGCTACAGATGCGCGGCTGCTATCTTAAGGGAGACTGGAACCTGGTCACTAATGCCGTAACACAACTCAAGGTTGTTATGGCGACATACTTTATACCAGGGTGGTATCCAGTCGGGCAAATACCCTACCACCTGGCTGTGGGTTGTTTTGTCGCCTCTTACGACAGGCCGCCCGGCCGCAGAAAATTGTATTCTTTCTCCGTTCCTGCACGGATAAAAGGATACATTATTCCGATAAAAGACGTCGTTTACTTGGAATAGATAGATTAGCAAAATAGATGGCGCTGCAATTGCGATGTAGACCATCGCTGTAATTCAATAACAAATATGTTGTCAGGTGGCCCACATATCATTCATTACGTATTAGGTACTTTAAATCGGGTTGGCTGCGACTTGTCTTTACGTTTTGCTGTGCAGTTGTCTACACTATATTGACTTAGTTTCTTTGTAATTGTAGTGTAATTCTTGAACAAGAAACTAAAGTATTGAAGGTTTATATATATAAAACACCTAATTAAATTTTTATATACGTGACATAGAGCTACTACGTAGGGTTCTTCACACGTAGCCGCGGGGAAAACTAGTAATATTATAAAATTGTAAAAGTCTTTTGTTTTTGAGGGTTTTTATGTTTGTCTGTTTGATCAGGATTCAAGCAAAAATAACTGGGCCAATTTCGATGCGGTCTTCGCTGATCGATAGCGAATTCCCGGAATTAAAATCTGCGGTACTTTATATCCCGGGAATCCCGCGGAAATCATCTTGCGAGCGATTTAAAGTGGTCAAGTTAAAAAATGTGATCTTTGGTACCCGTCCAACGTGGATAAAGTCGCGGGCGAATCCTAGTATATTGTACGACACGTCTAAGACTTGATAATAAATTAAAGAAACTACAGAGGTCAATAATAACAGTGTAACACCTACCTGACTCAAGACACATATGTGATCAACATTGTAGTCATCTGCGTGGGTGCGCACGAATCTGTTGCAGAGGCAAGATTTGCCCACGCCCAGCTGCCCTTTCTCTTTTTCCGTACCTGTGGAAATGCCATATGGGCAGTTTTATTACCTGGTTGAGAATCATATAAAGGCTTTGTTTCCCCGCGTATTTTACCATCTGCACAAAGAGGAGTGTTCTAAGAAACCGATTGATTTGACCATAACATACCAATATCTGACTTCCATAACAGCGGTACCCACCATTGGCAGGATGCTCACCAACATTTTTTTAAGATACCACACTTAACTACATAGCTCTCTAGATCGATTATCGCTTGTACAATAAAAACTTGAAAGAAACTGAGATGATATGAGGTCCTTTATGAAGAGTGTCATTCAATTTTTTCATAGCCAGCAATTAGTTCCCCTATGTTGCTAAAGACCATAGTCAATTGTAACAGGTCTAGAAATCCATCATTAGACCTGGCCTTTTGTACGGCAGTGAAGCGTGGCCTGTACTTGAGCGACACAAGCAAGAACTGTATGTCACGGAGATGAATATGCCGCGATGGATGTGTGGAATGACGCGGAAAGAGCGTGTCATTCCACATAGCAGACAAACTACAAGAGTGTCGCTTACGCTGGTACGGCCACGTTTTACGGAGACCGGCTAATTATGTGGAGAACAAATGTCTAGCCATGCCGCCTCCGTCAGGTCCCGGTCGAAGGGGAAGGCCCAAGAAATGCTGGCTTGACGTTGTGAAGGGTGACATGCATACCAATGGTCTCAAAACGAGGGATGTTGAAGACCGCGCGAAGTGGAGTAAAAAAGTAGGAAAGCGGACCCTGGGCGTCAGAGTGAACGCTCTGAAGGCAACCGGGATTTTGCGCTCTTCTTACGCTGGATCTTACGCTCGGATAATAATGATGACCATAGTCAACTGTGAAAATTTTCCATCAGACAGACTGTCTGTCTATTTGCCTGGTTTAAATTTTTTTGAGATTTGTGTTAAATGTTTATGGGTCAATTTACTGCCAAAATACCAACAGCCTGTACTAGTATTATCTTACTCAAAGGAGATAATTAAAATAAAATCAATTTATTAAAGGGTTCTTTGCGTTATTAACAAAACTTGCACTTATCAGAGATTTGATTAGGTAAAAAGCACCGGTAATAAGTGTGCAGGTATGTATGAAGAGATCAATAAAAGTACTTAGATGAAGCAAAAGATGTATGTCAACATCCAGGCAAATGGAAATCCATCATCAAATTCAAAACATTTTTTTTTATTCAAAATTAATTCCATAGAGAACAATTTTTGAAGGCCATACATTAAAATACGTATGTATGTAAATATATACATTAAAATTGAAATTGTCTCCCTAGTGTATGTATAACACTATGCAGTGTTATCACTGTTTAAGGAGTAGGGAAGAAGAAGTGGTGTCTCTGCCTACTCTTGTAGGAAATAATTTTGATAATATGTATCTGATTTTATAACAAAAAAAAATTGTCAGGAGTATGCCCCTGTTACTACTACCGTTTTCTGATAAGAAATACAACATGACACCATATCATGTAACTTATCTTCAAAATATCTCACAACAAACATAAGTGATAAATTATCATTGTTCCAACAATATAAACAACTTTGGGCTACACCTACACATGGCAGGAAATAGTGCAGATAAGAACCAACAATAGATACCAATTTCATTCACAACTTGTATCTCTGTGGAGAATCGCAACCAATTTCAATTTCAATTAGAAATGCTCTCATCTCACTTTAACTTGAAAGCTGTTATCATAATTATTTTTATTGGCATTTTGTGCCATACTCAGAGAGGAGTAACACCTAATTAATCTTAAATAGAATTATATTTGAACCTGTAATCCACTATAAAGATTACTTGTGAACATTACATAATTCAATACCTGTAATCTCAATTGTCGTAGGCGTTAATACCAGTTTTTTGAAAAGCAAACAAAATTATTTTCTAACTTTTTAATTTGCAACAAAATTCGAGATATTGAAGGTAACATTAGAATCTAGATACAACTGGAATAATTAATTAACTACTGAATGATAATAAAGAAAATAATTTATTTTTTTGCTTTTCTGAAAGACCTTTCAATGTAGTACCTAGATATGTATTCTAAAACAATTATCATGTGAGATGTATTAACAAATGTGCAATATTTCAATTACTCTATATTCAAGTTTATATTTAATTCTTGATTATTTTTCTGCAATAATAATTTAAGCTATTTTAGCTTATAAACCCTGTACCTCAATTGAATGTTGTAGGTCCAAACTCTGTTTGCAGGCATCACTTAGTACAGATAAATTATCTTCAAGACATTTCTGCGGTTGTAATAGTGTACTATCAGCATGTAAATAAATAAAGTGATACCTTTTATAGACAGGTATTTAATATGAAACTAATAATTTTAAACAATATTAAAATAATAAATATGAATATTAAACACTAAATTTCAAGTTTAGAAGTCCTGTAAATATACAAATACTACTACAAATGTCTTGATGCTAATTTAGCTATAGTTCTTCATATTTAACATGCACATAGTTCATCACTGGTATATGGCAAAAATACATAAAGACATATGTAAATCGAGATGTTAGTGCAGTTTCAATGATAAACAGATATATTTCTTACCCTAAGCTAGAGACCTAAGCTTTAGCAATTGGAAAAATTATGAGTTGCTTATTATAATAGGGGTCCTAAACATACTTAGAGAGTGACTGAAGTAAACAACAGACCTACCTAATTAATGAAGTTAAAGATGACATACTTAGAGAGTGACTGAAGTAAACAACAGACCTACCTAATTAATGAAGTTAAAGATGAAGAAACAATTGACTAGATAGATGGATGGTATAAGTATAGGGTCATGTTGCCAGTCTTTTTTGCTCTTTATCTGTATAATTTACCTGGCAATCTTATTATATTTATAAACTTGAGAGTTTTTGGCGGGAACTGAAAGATGTTGTGCTGTACAGTTTTATTTTCGTAAAATGTGTAAAATTACTCTAAAATGAACGATAGTTGTAGGATATTGATAGTTTTTGAGTAGTAATTATGTGTTTTGTGAGAAATGTGAACTTTACAGTCAAATGTGGCCTTTTGAGTTGTCACAAGAACTCCGTTGAATGGCACCAGCTGATAACCTACAGTTCAGCTGTGCTACACGTAGCATAAGTTCATTTTTAACATGTTTCCAACTGAAAGACATAGATTCTATGGTCATGAATAAATTAAATTAAAAAAATATAAACTTGAGACTACAGTTAGGACATAGAACTTGAATTTTTGTTTTGGTGGGAAAAAGTAAGATTGCCAGATTTTCCATACTGTAAACTAGTTATTTGTTTTTTTTTTAAATAATTTTCTTACCATCTATAACCAGTGGTTACGTTTTAAGCAGAAGTGCTATGATGACAATTTTGCATGCATGTGAGCCTTACATTAATAAAAACCTCTCCTAATGATTTTTGTTTACTATCAGCTCTGGATACCAAAATGGTATATTATCAGCACAGGTTTCATTTGTTTTTACAGATAATCATTTGTACTTTTGATAATTGATTGAATAATAAAAAATTTAAAACACTATATATTGTATAAAAAATGTCATTTTCTCAACAATAGAATCATCATCATCATTATCCGAGTGTTAAACCCTGGTTGCATTCAGATTGTTCACATAGACACCCAGGGTCTACTTTCCTACTTTTTCTAAACAATAGAATATAGACATTATTAATAGTTTCACATAATTAAATTATTATTATGGATTAAATACTAAAATAAATATTTTACATTGTATACAAAACTAAATGTAAACTACCTCTTGTCTGTCTTTTTTAATTGAAAAAACAAATAAAATATAAAACATAACACAATTTCAATATTTAATTTTAAGAAACAGTACAATTTGTAGTCTATTATTGGGATCGTCTTTTAAGCCAAATTTACTTGTATCAGGAGACTGCTCTTCCATAGTCTTAATATTACATTGTATTATAAAACTAAATCTTTGTTTTTTATTAAAAAGTAAGTTGTTTGTGCTATATGTTATGTATACCACCATCGCCATTATCATCTCAATTAATTGCTGGGGTTGTCTGGAAGAGATCGCTTTTTAGAGATAACACTGCCCTTTGTACATAATTGGATATAATTTTAGTCTGTAAGTTCATTTTTGTATTGGTGTATAATAAAATGTTATCTATCTATTTAATTTTAAGTAGTACAGGTTTATATTTGTCCATGACCAAGCTGCTAGCTACATGAAAACACTATGTTTACTCTCTGAATATAGAGACTAATTCTCTGTGTGATAAACTCCTTAAATAAATTATATTTAGTCTTGAGACTATGGGTAGAATCAATATAACTAAGTTAAGTTTTCTTTTTAGTTTAAGTCATTGTATTAAATTTGAATATGATTGTAAACTACGGTAGCTGAGGTGAGGTAGGGTAACTACTAATATAAATTAGGTTTTATATTACAAATCCAATATTAGACAACTCATTTTTGTTTTTCAATTTCACTGAATCAAACAAAGGTATCCATAAACACAAACTTGTATGTGTAATGTCATTAAATACCATCATATCCTCTCAGATCTGTGTACCAAAAAAAATTGTTTCAATTTGATTGATCCATGTAATATCAGCATTAGGAGAAAACAAAAGGTCAGCTTACAATTTATTTGGATTAATGTTTACATATTTAACAGCAGAAAACAATAAAAACAATAGAGAAGTTACCCAGTAGTATAAAAAGTACACAAATTAAAGATATTTATTTTAACATTTTACTAGTAAATAATACTATATGTGATACTGCAATAAATACAGAAAAAGCAGAAATAACATTTTTAAATACCTGAGAGCCCAACAACTGAAACAGTGACCAGCTTGCCACCAGTGTTATCAGATTTCTTAGCCATTTTCCCTTAATCTAGTACAAATGTACTAATATACAATAAATTAATAACGAGAAATCACTTGATACACTCATCACAACACTAAGCAGACCGTCAGCTGGTGAAAACATAACAAATACTGTTAAAATATATATGAACGTACATATTTTAATAGTATCTTAGCAATATATTTATTTAAATTCATAATCTAACTGCAGAGGAAGTGTGACAAAGAGTCTATAAATAGGAATATAAAAGCTCAATTTCAAGTTAAACTTGGGTATTAAAAGTTAATAATAATAAATGAGTCTACAATTAGTGAGAAAGGCCAAGAAATTATGTACGGGGAGAGACCGCCAGATGTGTCGATTAAATTCGTATGCTGAACCATTCTCCCAGAATATAAACAATAAATTCAAGATGCAAAGTTAATTGCGCAAAGGAAATATAAAATATACTATCAAATAGGGATTAAAAAGCAATAAATTCACAGTCCGTTCTATTGCCTTGCACTTTGACACATCATTTTATGTTTAAGAGAACCGAATGCATCGCAGAGATACTTCTGTATTACACTTTTTAAACACAAATGTGTATAAAAAAACTTTACTATAAGAAATATTGTTTCATCATTTACTAATTATTTAGATTTAATTGTGAAAAACGCAAAAATTCCTGACACAACTAGCTTTTGCTTTGTACGTAAGTGTTGCCAATGTAAGGAGTCAAATGACATAATAGACAAAAAATATTCTTTTTCGTCAAACTTGGCTTCTTATGATTAAAAATTAAAAGTTACTCCGTGTCAGAAACTTTCTTTCATATCGAAAATATTATAATAAAATTTATATAATTTGAATACTATTCAACATTAGAAATTTTGCCGGGACTACGCCGCGTGAAAAAACCTGGGTATGCTATAAGTACATAAAAATGTAAAATAATTAGGTGTTTTATACATAAATCTACAATACTTTAGTTTCTTGCTCAGTTCACTACAATTTAAAAAAAACTAAGTCAATTTATTGCAGAAAACCGCACAACAAAACATAAAGAAATGTCGCAGCCAACCTGATTTGAAGTACTTAATACGTTACGAATGACACGTGAATGGCAATGTATTTGTTATTAAATTACAGCGATCGTTGTCTACACCGCAATTGCAGCGGCATCTTTTATACTAATCCGTCTATTCCTCGGAAATGACGTGTTTATCGGGATAAAAGTATCGTAAGTCTTGACTCGGGTTATAAGTCAGCTCTGTGTCGAGTTTCATTAATATATGTTCAGCAGTTTCCAAAAAAGATGCGATAGAAGCACCATATTTTTCGCTATTTTCGTCTATCTCGTCATTTATTGGGATAGAAAATGTCTTTAGTTAAACTCATAAGGTAGCTCTTTGTCGAGTCTCATTTAAATCCATTCAGTAGTTTTCACGTGATGCTCTAACAGACAAACAGACAAAAATTCTAAAAATTGCATTTTTGGAATCTCCTGATCCGAATTCTCCAAAAAAATCACAATAATTACTTCAAAATTTAAAAACAATTAACGTTTTGTAATAATCTCTATTAAACATATAACCTATTTTATAACATGATATTATGTGATGTTAACTTTTAGAATTTGGTAGATACGTACAAGTAATTTGTTACATACTGTAAATCAGGTATTCACAGAGTGTTCAATATCGACCTCCTGGGGTCGAAATCTTTTCCCAGGGGCCACATAAATGAAAACGGATTGTGGGGGTCGACGAGATCTAAAAATTGACCCGTATTAATTAACACAAGTTCTTATTTGAAACTTTCAAGATACTGTGTAAGTTATGTTATATATACCAGTTAACGTGTTTTTTTTTTAAATATCTACTATATATTTTTACGCATTCATATTATTAATTACACTTAATAAATATTTACTGAATTTTATATCTATTTATTTTGTTAAATTTTGCTAAGAAAACGATGTCCACTTTACTCAATATCGCAATTTTTTTTAAATTGGTAAGTATTTTGTATCAATAAGACAAAAACACGGGATAGGATTTTTAAAGTAATTTGTCTATGTGAGTCTGTATTGACAATAATTCGATTTTAAGCATAATTCATTGAATTTTTAGCATTGCTCATATTTTATTTGACGTTAGAATTTTTAGGTTTGTGAACACTCCTTTTTTAATGAGTTTGATACTTTTATAATCATTCCATTTATTAAGATTTTTTATATATGAAATATGACATATCTTATTTAAAATTATTTTATCAGTTGCTTAATGTTCGTCGCATTGCGAACTGTTATGACACTATATTATATGAACTAATTGCTTACCCGTGCAACTGTAAATTGTATAAAACAATTTAATTTTATATAATAAGGATAGAGCATTATTAACTATTGTATAGTTCAGACGTATTTTTAATTAAACTCTTACAGCTAATAAATTCGTTTTTTTTAAAGGACCCACGGAGCACCATCCTAACAGAACGAAGTTATGAAAAATGAGAATAAATTTGTAATACCGGGAAAACATAGGATAGGATGACACATGAAAGAAATATATGATTACATAGATAATAATATAGACGTTAATATTGATAATACTATTTGTGTTGCTATATGAAAAACAGTGTTGAACTGGTTTGTTGCTCGTTGAAACGAAGAAGCGAAATGAAAAAAAGCGACACTAAAAAGAGATAAATACATAAAATTCAACCTTATTTAATTCTAAATAAAACACATTTCTCTTTAGCCGTTAGTATTAGTTTTTACTTTAAATAAAACTTAAAAGATTTCAAATGGATTTTAGCTCTATCTATATACTTAACGCAGATATTCTTTTATGCGTAGATCAACAGATTCATACGTGTATAACAGTGCATGGGAGTTTTGAATTTTATGCCAGAGATTTAAAGTGTAATTTAAATTGAAATATTACGAATAAGAGTCGATACAGCTAAGACTAAAGACGTCTATAATAGAATAGAAATGCGAAAATGGGCGTGTGCAGTTCAGACTTGTCTACTAAACTTTGTAAGTGTATATTCTCTGAAGTTTCACTTCTATTGCGTGTGAACTATGCACACATATACACAATTTTGTTGATAAAATATATATTATACCCTGTACAATGATTTAGTTTACGTTTTACGTTTGCAATTCCATCAAGCAGATTTTTTTTACAGAAAACTTCATATGTTACAATTGACATACTTCATTGTTCCCGGTGACGTATTAGTGCCGTACAATGAATCATCTAATGCGTAGACTATAAACATATGGGCCACGTGCACTATTTATGAGTTTCACTTATAAAGTCCTTACTTATAAGTGTTCGTGGCAACCGAACACAGCAGAGTCCGAATCAAGTAGCGAACACGCTCGGTCACTCTCACATGACGCGTATAGAACACCACCATTTTATAGCATTTATCAATTATTATTAGTTTCATAAGTTTATAATTTGTCATTTTAATTAATCATAATAGGCATCCAAGTGACTATCATTTATCACCACATTCCATCATCATCATTCTCCCATCATTATCACCACTTGTACGGGCGTCGCGCCGTAGCCCGTACAATAAAGTGTCGTCATCATATCGTCGGTGTCAGTGGAGTCGGACCATGTATTTAGATTTTTTTAAACATATTTTTTCGTTGTCACAATATAGTAATACTTGTTAATAATTTGACGAAAAATATTATATTACCAAAAATATAGTTATATGGTTCTGCATTGATGAATGATGTCATCGACATCTAAATTTATTCGTAATTAATCGTTTTGATATGAAAATGTTTTCATTAAAAGGAAATAACCCAGCCTTTACTTAGGTTTAAATCGTAATTTTGCTTTTATTACACGTATAACGTAAATATATGGGTTTTATGGTTTATTTATTACGAAACACTGTAATTTTACAAATGATATAGTTGCACTAAATTGATTAAAATTTAGTCATAAAGTAATTCAATTTTTATATGAAATCGAATCGGAAACACTTTAGGGTATTACTAATTGAGTAATTATTGATCTGTCAGAAGTAAAATAATTGGACGTAGTATAGCAATGGTTTTAATGACTATTTTGTTTTATTACTATATACTGCCTAGCGTAATTGAGTGGTAAAAATCATACCATATTACGGTTATTTTTGCTAAAAATCAAGTTGATTCGATATTTGTTTTACAATACACGTTCTTATTATACGTTAACATCACTATATTCTCTCACAAAAAAGAGCTTTTTTGTTCTACTGTATTCACGATGCAATAATTAAATATATTGTACAAACTAAACCATCTATAGTATGAAGAATATATTTAAACGATCCATATACAACGTACTTTAATGCACCAATTTTACATATCTAAATCGTTTTAGAAGTCTTCTATGTTTGATGGTTTGTATCTAGAGAATTAGAAGAACCACGTGGACAAAGCTGCGTTTGTAACGCTAATGACATAATTAATAATAGTAATTTAATAATCAAAATAGATAAAAGTATCAAGATCGTTCATTTAATACAACTTGTATTACTATATGAGTGACGGTACCGTCCTCTTTTAATTTCTACTTTAAAATGCCACACAGTGGCATTACTACTATACTGTACTTGTTTGGACTCCAAGGGGAGTTTTTGGCGGGAACTGAAAGGAGATGTTGTGCTGTGCAGTTTTATTTTCTAAAAATGTGTAAAATTACTTTAAAATGAACAATAGTTGTAGGATATTGATAGTTTTTGAGTAGTAATTATGTGTTTTGTGAGAAATGTGAATTGTATAGTCAAATGTGGCCTTTTGAGTTGTAACAAGAACTCCGTTGAATGGCACCAGCCAATAACCTACAGTTCAGCTGTGCTACACATAGCATAAGTTCATTTTAAACATGTTTCCGACTGAAAGACATAGATTCTATGGTCATGAATAAATTAAATATAAAAAAAAAATTGTACTCCAAGAGAGTTTTTGGCGGGAACTGAAAGATGTTGTGCTGTGCAGTTTTATTTTCTAAAAATGTGTAAAATTACTCTAAAATGAACAATAGTTGTAGGATATTGATAGTTTTTGAGTAGTAATTATGTGTTTTGTGAGAAATGTGAACTGTATAGTCAAATGTGGCCTTTCGAATTGTCACAAGAACTCCGTTGAATGGCACCAGCTGATAACCTACAGTTCAGCTGTGCTACACATAGCACAAGTTCATTTTAAACATGTTTCCGACTGAAAGACATAGATTCTATGGTCATGAATAAATTAAATAAAAAAAAATTATTGGACTCCAAGTTTAGGCGATGAAAATATTGCTCCATAATATTGTCGAAAAATCTTTTGTATAGTTTTACTATTTACATTTTTATTATTGGAAAAATCAGACTATGGTAATTGGTAAAATTATTTATTTTTATTCAAGGTAACATCGCTTTGACAGCACCATTACGAAAACACAAGCGCATAAATGTCTCCCCGCAATATTTTCTTGAGAAATGACTTCTACAAATGATGGAAAAGACGTGAAAAGTAATCAATCGAGTGGCCCAAAAGGCAAAACATATTATATTGAACTTTTCAAGGTAAGTTTTAGTCTTTTGAACATCTAGATTGCCTTGTATTAACGACGCCGTCGGACCGAAAGTTAATTTTGAGTCCGCCATATTTGTCTTCATAAAACCCTGTTTCGCTATAATCGGCGTTTCATTGCGTTAAAAATTCATCGCAAAACCTTTATATATATCCTTCTGTAACCACCATTCTTATAATGATACCAAAATATTGTTACTATTATTATGCCAAAGCAATTTCATGAAGCGATCTTTTGAGAAGGGTAGATCCGTCATTGTGATATTTACTCATCTTTCCTATAAATAACAACTTTTCGCGACTATATTTCTTGGTGAAGTATGTAAATTAATCTAATGATACCCTTTTAGGGTTCATTTTACTATTACTTTTGTGAGCAGGAACTGCAATGTAATCATCACATATATTATCATGGTAGACTGCCATATCATAACATGGATCAGTCACGTACATAGTATTTACATAGTGTATTGTTATATTTTCGCGAGAAGTGAGTACACAACCTTAAAGATCGCGCAACTACACTTTATATATGGCGTATTTACTTTTGCTTACTTCAGCCAAATATTTATTTTCTTCTAATCACCAGTGTGATCTAATCTCCCATATTTTTAACATAAAAGGTTACGTTCTTTGTAGTGATAACTGGAAATTTGGGCATTTTGTAAACCAAGTTTTAAATTTTTATATATTTTAACCATATAGAAAAAAAATTACAAACTTTGCTGTTTCCAAGTTAATAAAACTATATGTTCTGAGTTTAACTTAAATTGTGAGTCATTGCCTATAGCTGAGTGGTCTTAATTTTAGTTTGAAATAAAATCTGGCAAGTGTGTAGCAATTCAAACATAATTAAAGGTTCTGAAGTAAAAACAAACATCCACTAATTTCATTATTGTATTTTATTATTATTATTTAGGTTTATGGCTTGGCAGCTAGGCCTTTAAGCCAGATCTTAGATTACAATGTAGTTTCTGCATTTTTGCATAAGTGTAGCACAGCTGAACTGTAGATTATCAGGTGGTGCCATACAACGGAGTTCTTGTGACAAGTCAAAAGGCCACATTTGACTATACAGTTCACATTTCTCATAAAACACATCATTACTACTCAAAAACTATCAATATCCTACAACTATTGTTCATTTTAGAGTAATTTTACACATTTTTAGAAAATAAAACTGCACAGCACAACATCTCCTTTCAGTTCTTGCCAAAAACTCCAATTTTGTTATTGGTGGCAATGGCACCATAGAAAAGTGATTAATTGAAAATATCCTAGTTTGGAATTAAACCTTTATGTTTGTGTCATAGTGTTTTCGAATGCCATTTTTTTCCTTGGATTTTAAAATACAAAATGTAACATGGAGTTGGTATTTTATCTATGAAATTAGTTGTAAATATAAAAAAGAGTTTCTAAAGGTATCGGAAAGCTGATTTTGAACAACCCATTTTTTTAAAATGATTTAACATATCTTGTTCCAACCAACATACATTGAACATGATGTTATAAGCTCTAGTAAATTTTTACTTAACTGTCTTAAAAGAAGGATAGGGGGATACAAATTTCATGACTTACATAATTTTCACCACGTCAGAAGCAAAAATATTTCATGACCTATTAAGTACTAGCATGTAAAATACATACTTGTGTATATAATATAAAAATGTTTCTATCCACTGATATCCCTTGTTTAATTATATGGTTCCACTGAAAACATGTCACATCCTGCACACCCACTCACTCATTCTCATATACACACAAGAATTACATCTATTATAAAATAGTTTAATTAAATGAATAAATAATTGTATTTCAACCAAACAAACATACTTGGTGTCCCAGGGTACACACTAGTCCTAGTGCATAAACCTATGTAAGCATTATTTCTGTACAAATTTTTTATGACAAATTGATTTGAGATTCCTATAAAATTTGATATATGGCAACCCAGTCCTTTAAAAATGTTACCTTAATACTAAAACAGATAGATGGACATGAAATTTTAACAAAGTTACAAACTCTTTAAAAAGAGATCTCCAATCTAAAGCCTAGATAGACTTTCCTCCATAAAACATTATTATACTCATATTTGTGATAGATTAGGAGAGGAATAAAGATTAAAGTAATAATTTTAAGAATAATTTTTTTATACACTTAAGACCTTATTCATGTTGAGCTACAATAATTTTGTAGGCTTCTTTAAGGTTTTTAGAAAGCCTACAAACTTACTCTAACTCACTATGAATAAACCATTATAGTTTTTACTACCAACATATCTGTATATATATTACAAGTTTTTTATTGTGAAGCTGGTAAACAGGCAGATGACCCACCAATTGAAAAGTTGTTATCATTGCTAAGCTAAGTGTTGTCAGCCTGTAGAGAGAGAATTTAATAGAGAAATCAGACAGGAAGAATTGGATAAGGGGAGAGAGAAGTGGGCCATTGCAACTCTCATTTATCCTAGGAAACAAGATTAGCTAAAGGTTTCACAAATTCACACTTATTTTGTGAAAGCATGGTATCACACCAATCAAGCTGGCCCTAAAAGCTGTAATCAAAATTATGATTCTAGCATGGTCCTATAATTTAAAAATTTCATATATGAAATGTAGACACATTCTTTTGATTACTTTGGCATCCACATATCACTGTTTATTGACTTGATTACAAGTTATTAGTAAATATTGTCATCATTTTTCAAATCTTCCTACAATTTCTTCTATATAGTGCTAATAGTTTTGAACAGACTTCAAAATGAGGAGGTTCTCAATTAACTATATTTTTTTCTGTATGGTTTGTTACACTATTTCTCAAATTTTCAAGGACCAATTTTCAATTTTTTTTATTTGTTAGAGTATACTCCTGAGGTAGTCCCATTGGTCATTCATTCCTGCCTTGACTGTTTATTATGACTGTAAATTATTTTTGTTTATTTAATGTGTGCGGTAAAAACAAAGCATTTTCTAGCTATCATTGTCACCAAGGCAGGATCTGTTAAGTTGATCCCATGGAAATGGAGAGCAACCCTCAAATATTATAGGCACACAACAATTTTCATATATTTTTTTCTAAAGCTAATCGAGTATTTGCATAATTAAAAAGTAGAAAATAAAAAATATCAACAAAAAAAAAGGAAAACCGACTTCAAAAGTAACCTGAATCAAGAATAAATATTTTATGTTTTATTTCATATTGACTTCAAGATGTAGAAAATATAATTTTTTTGGTTTTTTGTTACTTGGGAAGAGTAGGTCTTGTTTATTGTTAAATAAATTATACAGAAAATCTTGTGTAACATAATGGACATGAAAAATTTTTTAGGCTGCCAATTTTGTTATTTGGCTAAGGGACTTTAAAATGTGGAAACCAGGAGTTACATCCTTATCATCATTAGACAGACCTTTTCCAGTTAAGTAATAAGATGTCCATTAAGTAAATGTGTGTCCAAATGATCTTAAGGACTAATGTAAATAAAGCTCTTTGAAGCTGTCGTCAAGTTTGTAGTTTGGTGTGGAATACAAAGTGTAAAATAATTAAAAATTAAATCTATAAAAATAGTATGTAGTGTTCATTTATCTTTACTTTATCATGTTTCAAGTAAAGATAATTAAGAAGTACATTATTATCGCAAATGTTTTTTGTTTTGATGACTAATTAGTGTCATTTAACAACTTATTATGTTTTGTTGAATGTTACAGTTTTTATAAATACAGATTTACATAATTTGTTTTATCATTACATTTTATTAATGAATTTTTGTTATCAAATTGTTTTACTCTGCAAATATACTTCAGAAAAATCTGGAAGAGTTTATTTAACAAAAGTATAAAAAAGGTTAATCTAATGATTTGGATTTGAGTTCTGGTAAAGAGCTTATTTTGTTTGGGCATTTGAGAGAGGTAATTGCAGTGTTATTAACAAATAATATTAGGCCATAACCTCCCAGTATTGGGCTCGGCCCTCCCCATTATTACGGGGGAACAGAAGTATGTATATTGTGTCACCTGTCCAAGTCAGATTGGCGGGTTTCACACATTAGTTATATCGATGCGCTATGGTTCATCGCGATGATTATCTTCACCGTCAGTATGTGGTAATTGTAACAATATGTACATTAAGTCGGAAAAGTATATAAGTGGTACGTGCTTACCGGGATTCGAACCCACGACAATTGAAACTTAGTCGTGACTTTGTGATGCGTGTGTTCGTTACTAAGTTACCATGGCTTAATATTCAGTATGTGGCGTGAATATTAATTTTTATTAAAAATTTCTATTGTCAAGAATACCAAATGCTTGTGAAGTGTTTAAGCTTGAACATCAATCACATAATATCATAGTTGTTGTTTCATAGTGAGTTCAAATACTTTGCAATATATCTGGTGTTGAGTTACCTTTTCTTTGGATAACAGTAGCTAACTGAAATGTATCATAAGGATTTTTAATGATAATATTAATATGATTTTATTTGGCTCTTTATGTGTGTATAATTATATTTTTTGGAGTTTAGTTTCCAATCCATATGCCCTGTTGAGTGTTAAACTGGAAGATTCTTGGGTACAAATGTAAAGGTAGACCAAAAAAAAGGTGTCCGGATTATGTGACGGATGACATTGTGATTTGTGATGTGACAGAGATATATATAGCATTATAGAGGAGTTCGGAAGGAAAAGAAAAAAAGAACCAATATATTTATTTCGATATGCGACACACACAAGACAAACAGTAACATAACAAACTAGAAGTCATACAAAAATTGTATGCCATAATTTGTGAAATCAGTTGTGAGAAAAGACATGTCGTGCAGACTCCAAATGATTGGGTGACGGTGAAAGAAAAGAGAGATGCCCTGATATGCACATTCATCACATCATCATGAATGGATGATATTGTATAAATACAGACACGAAACAAAGATAGATATTGACGACAGGTCAGCTAAAAGCACCTCAAATAGACTAGCATATTAAGTCTTTCATATTGAGTTAGAGCAAGTTTGTAGGCTTCTTTAAGAACCATAAAGAAGCCTACAGACTTACTCTAACGTAATATGAATAAGACCGTAAGAGATTAGTTAAAGTAGATAAAGCGAAAGGTGTGTGCCAAGATCGTAACAAGTGGAGATCCATTGTCTGTGCTTATCCCTATTGCAAACAGGCGACATAATACTTATGTATGTATGCGTAATGAACAAAAACCGAACTTTGAATGCTCTGATGCCTGTGTGGTTGAGTAGGTTATAAGTTTTTGTAGGCCCAACTCACTAGAAGGTAGAGGTACCGGTTCGATTTCCGATATGGTCAATTGTGTAAAAATGAACTTTCCTTTGTTTAATATTTATTGATGGAAAACCTACAGCTATTAGGGTGCCTTTCCACCAGAGATGTGCTATGCAGCTATATTTCGAGAATGTAAAAACTAAGCTACGAAACTGTGTGACCATTTCCACTGATTCCAATTCCAAGATTTTCCACGACATCTTGAAGTGGGTGCCAAGTAAACCATAAAAATGACTATATTTTGCAATGTTTTGTTGTTGTAACAATGTATGTGGTAATTTTTGTGGCTGTTTTTGTAATTTATTTAACTGTAGAAAAAATATAGCGGTAATTAGAATTTGTTTATAACAAATTGTTAAATTAACGAACAATGAATATTTTTTTTTTTGTTAACCTATTAGGAAATGCCAATTATGATTTTTAAAGAGAAACTAATTCCTTAACTAATTATTTAAGATTTTTTTAAATCATTACTTTGCCAAGACATTAAAATGATATTTTTTTATCCGTGCAGGAACGGAGAAAGAATACAATTTCCTGCGGCCCGGCGGCCTGTCGGAAGAGGCGACTAAACAACCCACAGCCAGGTGGTAGGGCATTTACCCGACTGGATGGCTACCACCCCTGGTCTAGAGTATGCCGCCATAACAACCTTGAGTTGTGTTCCGGCATTAGTGGCCGGCCAGGTTCCAGTCTCCCTTAAGAGAGCAGCCGCGCATTTGTAGCACCTTTGGTGTTGCAAATGTCCATAGGCGATGGTAACCGCTTTCCATCAAGTGCGCCATCTGCCTGTCTGCTGAAATCATGCAATAAAAAATAAAAAATAAATATTTATATATATATATAACATTGAACTTGGCTATTGGTTTATAAACAATTTCTTAACAAATTATGTAATTTTTTTTGGCAATGTCATTTTACGCCATTGTTAGATGCGAAAACTGCAATATTTTAACTTTTATTGAATTTTTTTAACAACATTTATTGGACTTTCCCTTTCTTTTAACTTAAAAAAATAAACAAAATTATAAATTAAATTTAAACTTTAATCAACTTTTATCGCGTGATCTTTTTAAGTATGTATATAAGAAGGGCTCCGCGGAGCTAAAAATTTATAGGCTTATTATTTAAACTTTTATGTCGTTATTTATGAAAAAATAGATTGGAAAAAAATTGGTTAGTTAACAATACCTAGATATAAGTTGTTAAAAGTATCCTCTCAGTCAGGTTGCCTGGAAGAGATCGCTTTAAGCGATAAGGCCACCTTATGTTTTGCCGTTAAATTATTGTAATTATTTATTCTGTAATTGTTTATTTGGTGAACAATAAAGTGTTTTCTATTCTATCTATTATAATAGTAGAACTTTTTGAAAAATTGACTAAATTTTTTTCCAACAGGCATTTATTCTTCCACGTGTCTAGATGATAATGTAATTTATTCAAATTTTACACAGTCTATAATCTATAATAGCTTGAACTATTTATAACTTAGTTTATTTTTAGTTTCTAAACACGATTTGATTAATTATATATTAAATACAGAAATAAAATTTTAACACAACTGTTTCAATTTTTAAATTAATATTTGCTACTATAGAAAAATATTTTGTGTGGTACACTGTCTTTAGCGGCAGTGCGCCCATGTCGTAACGGCTGGGCGGACACCTATTTTCAGCGTTGAATTAAAATTACGAAAATGGAGGTAGAATTTCCGGAGTCGGAACTTTTTTATTAGGAATTTCCTTCTCTTTAAGGATCTTTTTTCAAAATTTCTTAAATATTAAAAGTTTTCAAGTTATTAACGAAAAACGAAATGTCTTTTTTTTATTTAATAACAATTACATTTTTTGTGTGTACAGCTTCGAGATACATTTTTCTAGACATCATTCCGAATCGAATGAGTTATAGCTCATATTTTTAGGAGCTTTAGCAAGAATTAACATGTTTTTGAACTTGTTGAATAGCCTAGCTCAAACTGTCAAGCTCGATGGCATGTATACAAGCCTTAAGGTAGAATTTGAGGTACGCAACTGAGACACAAGACAACGGCTCCACACAGCGTATCCGCCGCTTTGTATGCAATTTTATAGTGTCGCTCCTCTGTCTTGCGCTCCAAATGTACTTATAAATTCACATACAAAGCGGATGTGGCGTGAGTCCTACTCGTGTCAAAAGCTGAAATTACACTGTTCATTTCTGTCTTTCAATTGGCATAAGAAGTAGGGAAAAAATTCTAAAAAAATTAAGAAAATTAATAAAAAAAATTCTATGCAATCACTAAAAGGTCAGGCTTTAATAAATTTTAATAAAGCAGATAAGGAACCTTGTATAGCGTGCATTGAGGCAAAGCATTCGAGAAAATCTTAAAAGAATTTCTTACTCAAGAGCTACAGAGCGCATAGAAACTTATTCAGTGAGATTTGTGTGGGCCTCGGACTGAAGTCTCTTGGCGAGGTAATAATTTTATTGGCTTTTTAACAGTTTAGGAAAGCAGTTATAAGTCATTTATAAAATATTGTAATGTTTTGAGTTTTTTTTTGTCCCATTCTATCGAAATTAATAGACAGAATTGAAACTGTGTAATTCCAGCTTTATGCCGAGTTTGTATATCTTGCTTAATACTGGTTTAAATTTGGTCCAAACTCCATTAAAGTATTGTCAATTTTCTACCAATTCTAAGGCAATGGATAGTAACATAAAGAAACCCGGCTTCAGTCGCTTATGTCAAAGTCGAATTTTATTTAGATGTGCTTTGTGCACAATTCTGTCGTTGACTTCGGTTTTTTAGTTATGAGGTAGATTTCGTTTTTTTTAATAACTAGCGTAGGTATTATAGTCACACTGACAGCCCACGTGATAGAAATTGTTTTTTTTTTTTAATCAGCGTCCCTCATGACTTTATTATGTTATCAGCATGTTGCATCTAAGTCTCTTTTATAATTTTTTTGTTTCTTGTTAAAATTCGTAATTTACATTTACTTATCGAGTTACATGGAAAGTGGTTGCGCCTATGGCTATTTGCAACAACATAGATGATATCGATGTCTTCGAAGGGAGACTGGATCCTGGCCACTAATGCCGGACACACAATTTGAAGTTCTTACGGCATACTTTAGAAGTCTAGACAAGGATTGGTAGCCGTTCAGACAGAACACCTGGTGGAAGATTGTTTTGTCGCCTCTTACGACGCCGACCGCAGGTTTAATTACTCTTTCTCCGTTCCTGCATCGAAAGTAAAGTTTTTTTTATTGCCAAAAGCTCTCAAAGCAGCAGATTTGATGTCAAGTAGTTATCGACGCCTATGGACGTTTGTAACACAAAGGGCGGACTCAACGCGTTGCCAGTATCATATAAATTTTACAACGCTCTTTGTTGGCGATAGAATCCTATGGATGAACAGACCGCTCGGTGTTGCCTCTAAAATATAATAAATTAAATATGTCAATAAATAAAATATATACATATATAAAAGGTTAAAATATTTAATATTTTGTAAACTTACTTGAGTGTTTTATAACAATAAATTAAAGCATATTTTGAGTGCCTAGAAAATATTCAAATACGCACGGATCACTCGGGATCAGCCGGAGTAACCGGAGTTAGTTGCCCGCGACTACCGATCGTGCTGTACGTGCAACACATTCGATTTTTCTCTAGTGCTCAACGGCTAACTTTCAAATCTAAAACACCTTGCTTTTTATTCTCCTTTTCACGATTGAACGTTGTGTCCGTTACACCGTTCTTAAAAGATCTCATGTCGTAGTGCAGAGTGAAAGCTTCGACGAGAGAAACAGTGAGCTGCTGACTGAGCGGCATATCGGTCGCTAACTCAATGTCGAGTTAGCAGCGAACTGTAGTATATGAGCCGCGAAGCGCTTGCAAACTCTTGGGAGGGCGCTCCGGCGTGTTGAGCGAACTGTGCCTCCAACTGCGCGCATCGTAGTTAAGCGTTGTAATTCAAAGAGATGGCGAATGATGAACATCCTGCCGATGACGAGTGGTGTGGTGGAGTTACTTATTGTACAATATTTGCAGTCGCTGGAAGCCCACCTGAGCGGCGAGGGCGGGTTGGACGACCGCTCGCAACACCTCTGCTTGGCATGGCAGCGTATACACAGCCTGTGTACACAGTCTACACCAAGCACACACCCGTATCTTCTCAGCTGGCTCCAGAAGCATACGGCCAAGGTTATATTGGAGGTATGATTGGTTTATATAGACATCCACGAAGGCTAGTGTTAAAGATACAAAAAAAATCACTTTGAATCAGCAGACAAGGTTCTATTCATAAAAATAGAATTAATATCTCAAGATAATAGAATACAGATTTGTTTTAAGAAAATATCAACCTCTGGTGGAGCGGGTTAAGCCTTTGTCGGCCTACCTCACTGCAACGCAGAGGTTCCGGGTTCGATTCCTGGTATGGTAAATCTCAGAAACGATTTTTTCCGTTATGTACTATGTTCTGGGTGTCTGTGATTGGGCCCAGAATAAGTGTTATATATTACACGTAACAAAAGCGTAACTTAATTAATTTGGGGATATACAATATATATGTTAAGTTAACTCGCCTCTACTTGATAGCATATGTTTGTAATGTTAAAATAACATTGATTGACTTAACAATATTTCAACAAACTAATAATATTCAACAGACGGAATGGTGGAAATCACCGGAGAACAAAGATAAGCATGCATCTCTCTTGCAAGCGATCAAAGTTTTCATCGCGGAAAGCGACAGCGCGGCCAGGAGTCGCAATGGAGTATACTTACCCTGGGAGAGCCAGCTCATGCAGCGCGGCGTCTGGTTCAAGGACAACTTGGCAGACCCGTGGTCGCACCCTGTGCTCAGGGTGCTCTTGGATCCGGACCCACAGCGGTCGACACCCAACGACGAGGAAGGTAAGCATAAATATTTAGAAATGTGTGGTATTTTTATAGTTATAGAACTCTTGACAGCGGGAATTGTAAAGCCACGTACACAAATACAGAGTAACGTGCTCTAATGTGGACGCCGGAAATGATCTTCGCTCGCAACCACCAACGAGCTGCATTTGACCGCGTGCTCATGACAGTCTTCTTGAATTATTCGGGGGGCAAAAATTGAAAAATGCCGCCTCCGCTTGCCTAAATTTAATTTTATAAATTATGTATCTTATATTAATCTTACGAGCTACAGGACTCGAGTTAAAAATGCCGTTGGAACTACTATAGAATTTATTAGAACTGTACAAACACGTATAAAACAAATACAAATAAAACTGGATGCAACCAGTTCACACTGCACGATTCAATGCAATTCGACACGCGTAAAGTCCGTCGTCTATATAGCTAATCGAGAGTACTACAAACGTCTTGCTCGTCTCGTAGTCGTCGCTTGACTGCCCGCCCCTCCATTCGGGCATTCGCTAATACTCGCCACACAGTACAAAGAAATTGGCCGCGCGGACTGAGTTTCCGAGAAATAGCAATTTGCACACCTGGTTATCTATTCCTGCGAACGGCCAACAAGTCGAAAACAATAACAATAGGTTATTGTCTTATTGCAAATTTAAATACGAAGTAATAAAAAAGAACTCCGAATGCGGGAGGGGAAATAAACGAGATGTGCAGCATTTCTTTGTCGGTATGTGACAATAGGTATACAGGTGGCCCAGCTTGTAACATTAATATACAAAGCTGAAGAGTTTGTTTGTTTGTTTGCTTAAACGCGCTAATCTCGAGAACTACTGGTTGAAAAGTTGACAGTTGAAAAATTCTTTCAGTGTTAGATAGCCTATTTATCGAGGAAGACTATAGGCTATATATCATCACGCTAAAACCAAGAGGAGCGTAACACCAATGTAGAATGTTTCAAAATCAGGGGGGTTTTTTTTTAACTATTCCACGCGGACGAAGTCGCGGGCAGAAGCTAGTTTTCTAGTTGAAAACCGCTTCAAAATCTTTTGCGTAGTTTCAGAAAAGTTAGCGGATATACAGATAGATAGATGCAGAAAGCGACTCTGTTTTATACTATGTAAATATTTGTAGTACCAGCTAAACTTGTTCACATTGGCATGACGACGTGCCTGCTAGGCCCAGTGGACGGGCTAAGCCATATATACCCGTGGCCCTGGCGTTAAGGGTTAAGGGTGGAGGACGGAATACCGAGAGGTTTTAGTGGGTATCGCTAACTGTTATTCCCCTTACGCGCGAATCATGGGCCCTCAATCGGGTTCCTTAAAAAAAATATAGAAAGAAAGAAAAATAAATATTTGAAGAAATAGCGACGAACTTACATTGCTGACATGTATCTTAAAAACAAAACCATATTTTGGGAGTTTGTACGTCGCATTTTCAGCAAACAAGGATTGCACTCGGCTTATTGCTGTGCCGACATTATATCCGACACAACGCTGATTTTCAGTGCAAACCTTTCTTTTGGCGTAATACTAAAAAGACCCGAATATTTTGTGAATTTAATTTAAAAACTATTTAATTTGTAAGTAATAATATATACCTACATTGAATAAACAGTATAAATATATTGTTAAGTTTATGATTTAAAATTAATATGGCATTACGAAGTATCTATATGTTAGTGAATTGAAATTTTTGGCTATATTCGTCTATACCACGAAATTGTCCTTGTTCTAATGGTAAAAAGTATCTCAAGTGTTGATTCAAGATATAAATTAGGTCTGTGTCGAATTTCATTTAAATCCGTTTATTAGTTTTGTAGTGATGTTCTTTCTAGAAGACGACAAAAATACTAAAAAATGTGTTTTCGGAGTCTGCTGATCTGAAGAAACCCCTGTTTTTTTTACTTTTTTTAATTCATTGTACAAGGTACCAAATCTATATAGTATATAGACTAGACATTGTGTAAATAACAATTATTAGAATTTATTTTGAAATCACAAACAGACACTTCAATTTTATTAGCTGATATATAAATATTTTGAACATAGCACGCCGCTTTAAGTTAAAAATGTGTCTATAAATAGAATAATGAGCATGATATACCCGATACAGACGAGTGCTCTTGTGCTCTTTTCGCTGAAAATTCTTTTATATTTGTTATTTTAGAAGAAATCCTTTTTATATCTCCTTGAGTATTGATCCCAGCGAAAAAGTTTATAGGGCGGTTTTTGTAGAAATGTTATGTAGATTATTTTAGTAAAGAGATATATTTTTGATGAAAACTTCTTTAGCCGTGTTGGGCACTTTTTGGTAGGGGAAAATCTTATGGGTTCGCGTCACCGACATGCTCATGATTGGCGCATGCGCAGCGGCTGTGTGCTGTGCGCGTTAGACGCTATTTGGATGGGTGAAATCTCGTGCGTTCGCGTCACAGACATGCTTATAGCAGTATATCTGTATCTATACAGTTGACGTATTGTGCAACATTAGTGCTGGGTATATCTTATAAGTGAAATTGAATGGATTTAGTGAAAAGTTCAATGTGTATATTCTGTGCATTATTGAAATAGTGTTTTGATTCAAACATTATGAAATTTCAAATTTTGATACTAAAAGTTCTAAATTTTCTAGGGATGGGCCGAATGTGGTTTGAACCGAATACGGACTTCTGTGCCGAATATTCGTTTAAAACAAAAAATTCGGCCGAGATTCGACTTAATTTCGCCACGCTTTCTCTAAAGCGACACGTCGTTACTTGTTGTCGTGTGTCTTGATATAGCCGAATATTTGGCGTTTTTACACCATAATCTGCCTCTGGTAAATTTTAAGTACGAGTAGGTGAATAAGAGAATAGATTTTTAGACCTTTGATTGAAAAAATAATAATTTTGTAATTCTAAATTCTTAATGTTTAGTTAGTAAAAAAGTGATTTCAATCAAAATTAAAGTTGTAAGTGAAGTGCTGATGTCTCTTAGAAGTGTTTTTTTATTTTATTCAAGTTACGCATTATAATTAAGCAGTTACACAACTTACTTATGATTATAATAATAAGTTTATTTCATTTTTGTTTTAATTTGATGTCTAATTAATTAGGCAAAGACTCTTCAAAGATTAAGAAGAACTAGTTTTATTTTATTTTTACCACACTGCAAGTTAAGGTTTACATGTTCCTAACTAAAATAAATGACCATGAGTATATAAAGGCTTAATTATATTTCACGATTATGATAGGATATGATTTCTATTAATATCAGTCAAAATAGTGCAAGTAGGTATTTTACTTTTTTCTTGCACCGAATGTTCGGCATTCAGCCGAAATTCGGTCAAACCGAATGTAAAACGAATTTCGGCCCATCCATGAAATTTTCACTTCTATCGGCAGACTCTATAACTGCTAATTTTCTTTCCTTTTTATTACAAAAACCGGAAAAGCGGGAATTTGATAGACTATCCTCTTCCCCTAGCTCCACTTCCACCGCTTCTGCACTTTCAGTATATTGATCAGGGGCCCAATTGTGCTATTTCAATATTTTGGCGTTGCGACGATATTCAAAGTACGAGTCCATTGCGATAGTGTAAAAAATTCGTATTCTTCTAAATACACAATATCTTCTCGATATTGTCGCCACAGAGTAATACTAGAATAATTGGTATTACGATCAGGAGAAATGGCGTTAGCCGAAATGTATATTGTAAGGTACCAAAGATTTCAATCATTTATTTCGCGAGTTTTCGCTTAATTTTTTTATTACGGTCTTCAAAACTGAACACATTCAGAAACATATTTAAATACATTAATAATATAATATTATTAATTATTATTGTTATTAATATTGTATAGCCATGTTTTACATGTACAACGTCTTATTATGCGTATTATTATTATTCTTTCTGTGTGTACGTACATTTACGAAAATAAATCTTTTTTTTCTTTTCTTTCTAATATTTTGTACTCTGGAGAATGTGATCTTTTATATGAAGACACTTATTATGTATCTATAGCACTAAATCATAAAAACTAATACAAATCCTAGTAAGCCGGTGCGGACGCCTACATGCATGTGCGCACGCCTGCAGTCGTCATAAAATAATATATATTAATAAATAAATGGATCAACATAATATAATATTCATAAAGATAGAGTAGCGTGTCACGGGCACGCCATTGGAATTAACAGAATACCGAAATTAGGCAAGACTACGATTGAGACGATAGTGTCCGGCGATTTTGACAAGTAATAGCATAATTGGACCCCAGGACGCCATCCCTTACGACTGTGCCAAAATTGGCTTCCACGCGAATCATTTCCTCTATTTTTGTTTCTTTGCCTTAAATATAATTCCGATCAGTAGTTTTCACGTGATGCTTTCTGTAACAGACAGGAAATAGATTAGCATTTTCGAAAACTGCTTATCCGAATTAGCCGTTATTAATATTAGTCCGAATTTTACATGGCAATGCTAATACAAAGACAATGTTATTTTACCAAAACATTGTCGATATTATCGTTATTTTGGTGTAACTGGGTTTTACCTTTTACGGACTTAAAGCATTGATAAAATAAATAATTATGCATAGTAAATTAACTAAGCATTGATAAAACTATTACATATGCTGAGGTTATTGTTTTGAGTGGTTTCCAAATTCGAAATAACAGAACAGAAGGAAGACGCTGATTTAAAAAAAAAACCTGTGTGTCTCGGGGCGCTGACAGAAGTGATAACTTAAAGTAATCTAAGTTGAACTATTTAATATTGAAATTGTTTAACTTGAGAAAACTTTAGGTTAGTACTTAAATTTTATGTATATAGGTCGTGGGTTAGAGTTAGAGAGGAGGAGTTTGCCTACCGCTGCCGTATGCGTGAGAGAAACGGAAGCCAGACAGACTGGCGCCGTAACGCGTTACGTAACGAAGCGGTTTACCCTCCCATAAGAAGTTATCACTTCAAAAAACAATAATGTTTACGTATTGTATGGATGGTAATTTGGAGTTGCCATACTGATATTTCGTAAAGCTGTGTTTTTCAGTTTGTACTTAAATTAGCTAGACTATTAATTTCTATAAAACGTGGCACGAAACGTCGCAACAAGCTCCAAGGTCGTGATCGGTCTGTATAGAGTCGACTGTCAGTTGATTTGACTGTCTTCTACTCTATTGCAGTTGTAAAATGGCTGAAGGAGGAGCCCGGCGTGGTGCTGATGACGCGGCTGCGGCAGCTGGCCGCGTCCAAGTGCGACGACATGGCGCTCGCGCTCGCTACCGCGGTCATGGACCGAGTGCGCGCCACCACCGTGCTCCAGGCCGACGCGGAACTCTTCGCGGAAGCCAATGGTATCATGTGTATTCCTTTCATGGGTACTTTTTTCGTCTGCAGATGTTAAACCTGATGGAAAGTGGCTACCGTCGCCTATCGCCTATTGACGTTTGCAACATCAGGGGCGAAGCTAAAGGTGCTGCCTCGCCTAACATACTCGCCCGATGTTTCAACATCGGATTTCCATTAATTCTGATCGCCTCTACAGTTTGTGTGGTAAAAGATTTGCAAGAGATGATATCCAAAATGTCATCTCTATATACTTGCTGTGGTTTGCTTTGCATCTGTATATATACTTGCTCAAAAACCAATAGATTTTTATCAATCCGGTATTGAAAATTTGCATACCAGATGGAAAAGGTTGTTGATAATGAGGTTGATTATATCATTAGTTAAAAATAACAACTCGTTAAAAAATTTATATGTTTGAATTTAATGTAAGGAAACAATATTACTTTCCGGGCCACTATTAGATACATACATATTACATATATACATATATTTCCCATAATGATAGGTAAAATCTTGACATAAATCTGTACATAACCACTGTTTTATAGTTTTGTATGTACTCATTTTGTGTACAATAAAGAGGACGAAAACCATTCAACAGATAAACCGCCAGTTCCGATCAAGTCCTCGTTCCGGGAGATGCTGAAGAATGAAGCCGGCTACACAGCAGACATTTGGGAGTTTCTCACCGACATTGAGTTTGTTCTACTACACAAAAGGGATAAACGGTCGCGGTGTATCGAACTTGTGAGTATTTTCTCAATTTAAAAGTGATTCTTTAACTTCTACATGAACAAAGTGTCTTCCCCTTAAAAGAGACAATAAGAAATGTGTTATTGGACACATTCTTATGTCTCTGCTCCATCTGGAATAGTGTTACCGACTGCAATTATCTATTCTTCTGCATCCCACAGGAATTGCCACATTTTACAAAGAATTCTTCTTAATTTTCCAGAATAAGGTTGGGAAAAACTACCTTGATCAGACCCAAGATGTAATACTATTTATGCTGTAGATTTTTTTGAAATTGGTCAATTAGATAGATAGATAACACTTTATTGCTCACCAAATATACAATTTCAAAAATACACAATTACAATATTGTCATGGTAGAAACAACGTAGGTGTACATGGTAGGTGGCCTTATCGCTTAAAGCAATCTCTTCCAGGCAACCTAATTTAAGGAATAGTTTAACCTAATCTGGCGATGTAGGTGGTGCGGATTGTTAGGTATATCATAAATAAACATACTTAAATTACTTTATAAATTAAATACAAACAATAAATCATAGTATAAGAATTAGGCATAATTATGTAAGGAAAAGTAGTGGTTTCTGAGTGCTTTCTTAAATGTGTATTAGATTTGTATTAAATATTTGTCAGTGAATGTAATGTAGGACGCCCCCAGCCCGGTGGACCGACGATTTGCTTAAGGGTCTACCTAAATGGTGTTCGCTATCTCTCTTACGTATTAACACATTTTTAAAGATATATTATATTCATAAAATTTACGTACGACAAATTACAAAAAAATTAATAAAATATAACGAAGGTTTCATAATAAAATTTTGATTCAGACAAGATTTCATACATATAAGTCGTGGGCTGGTTTGCCGATGATCACCCCTCCTGCTTCCTACGACTTTGACCGGGGTTTGTCTAAGTAGTACTAAGAACTAGACGACCGCGGGTCGCGGTTGTAGGAAGCGGGAGGGGTTATCATCGGCAAGCACGTTTTATAAAAAATGTATTTACAAGAATTAATTTTATATATAGATTTTTTTGGTAAGTTTTGTGTGATACGCATTTGTCGTATGTAAATTATGTGAATTTATATCTTGAAAAATGTGGTAATGTGCGAGCGAGATAGCAAACTCCATTTGGGTAGGCCCTTAAGGTCGCCGATGGGGTCTGGATGAGCAAGACGGGAGACTGGGATATGTGTCCAGATTTGGCGAGGTCTACGTCCAGCAACGAACGCCTATTTTGAAGTCCTTGTCTGAGTTGCCTATTTTGGTTTTCTTTGTTAATTAATTTTACAATTTGTTTTCAGGCAAAGCAAACGCCCCTCGACAGAAGCTCGCAGTTGGTCGAGCGATTAGAGAAGCGCCTCGAGATATCATCCCGCGAAAAGAAGAAGGAGAAGTTATGGAAGAATGCCAAAGATGTGGCCACACTTATTGCTCAGGTATAAAAAAAAATTAGGCAGTTTTTGAAACGTCTCTTACCCTTAAACTGGCATATACATAATTATATTTTACTATTCTACTTACTTGAATTTTTGAATGTCCAATATATATTTTTTAATATTAGTAAAATAAGATAAGTTTTATGTATAGCTAGTATACAAGTGGCAACTGCGGATTTCATCTGTTCATTATGAAATTTAACCTCCTGTGAATCGAACGCGGCACACATACATTTATTAATCTCTCGCGCCACCACTCGCCACAATTTATCGTAGCTCTTTTTTATATTATTAATTACAGAAGTAAATAAAAGTATTTTCAAATTTTCCATTTCTGAGGGAACTTCTAGTTTTGCTACTCAAACATATGGAAGCTCAATGTTTTTATAATTTTACTAGGTTATGCCCGCGAGTTTGTCCACGCTTGATTTGAAATTCCCGCGGGATTCCCAGGAATAAAAATATCACAAGTTTTATTACATAAAATTTGCTATCGATCATGTCATTCACTTTATCACTGTTTAAAGGAGAAGAAGCGGCAAGAAACACCCCAGCAACACGTCTAGCTATAAAATATTTTTTCATCATAATTATTTATACACTATATCAGGATCTTTTTTTTTTAAATACATATAGAAGTTGTATTACAATTTTAGCGATAAAACCGTCCTTTGTGCGTAATTAGACATGTCTGTAATCAAATTGTTTGTATTGGTGTATAATAAAGAGTTATCGATTGATATTGGTTCCTCAGGTGGTGGTAGCGCGGTGCATGGTGCTGGCGAGCGGCGCTGACGCGTGCCACCGTGTGCTGCACAAGTGCGCGTCGGCGCTGGCGCGGCTGCTGCCCGCCGACCGGCTGCCCACGGCCGCCACCGCGCTCGCCGCGCCCGCCGTCACGGCGAAGCACCTGCACACGCTCGCCGTCGCCATAGACGCACAGGTCTAGTCATTTAATAACAACCCATAAACCTCCTACTGTAGGCCTCGGGCCTCCCATTTTTGCGGGAACGAGGCGACAAAACAACTCTCAACCAGGTGGTAGAATAGTTGCCACCCCTGGACTGCAGTGTGCCATCATGACAACTTCGAGTTGTGTTCCGGCATTAGTGACCAGGTTCCAATCTCCCTTTAAGCTACTTGTACATGCAAAGAAAAGTCACTGATGCTATGTTCCTCAAGAGATTCACAACAACCACGTTCATGACCTCGATTTTTCGTTCCATTTACTTGCGGGCGTTACAATCGTAAACTTTAGTGGAACGGATTATGGAGGGTTGATGTCATTAACGATGAAATACAGAAATATCATTGGCTGATTTGAAAATCGCGCCTTTTTCAATGTCAATCGGTAAAGAAAATTAATGCTCTGTGGTCAACGCCCACTTCGACCCAGCTCTTGAGATAGGTTGTTGTGAGCACTGTGTGATCGAAAATAATAAGGTCATTAGTGACGTTTTCGCCACGATCGAAACGACCGTGGTCCCCTTGCGGAACGACAAACGGAGCGTTTTCGTCGTTGTGGGATACTAAAGGAACGCGCCCTGAGTCTACGCAAGTATTCGTGTAGTTACTACGTACGAACTGTGTACATAGCTCCGACGCTGACCAAGAAAATAAATCTTCTCTGCTAGATACGACGCGCTCTGTGTTGTTACGGTAAAGGGAGGGGAAAAGGTAAGAAGTGAGAAGGTTAAACTTGAGTAGTGCATCCTACCATACCTAACGCCCGACTGTCCGAAAAACTCATCATTTACACATTCCGATTTATTTTGTCTGGAGCAGACAACAAACTTTTCGTGTACATGATGGAGTGGTCATATCTCCTGTATACACTGTAAAATTTCTTAGCATGTACAAGGCCCTTAGAGTGTAACAAAACATTGGTGGCACCTTTGGTGTTACAAATGTCGATAGGCGATGGTGACCGCTTTCCATCAGGTTGTCTGCCTGTCTGCTGAACTCGTGCATTAAAAAAGAAAAACGTTGGAAGGCGACTGGACTACCCACTAAGCTACCACTCTAGCCAGAACTCTTTGCACTCTCAGACTATAAAATATAACAATGTAGGTTTATTGAAGTAAAACTTCTTTATTGTTTTAGTGAAGAAATATAGGTCTTATGGAATAAAAAAATCAGTTAAAAAAGGAACGAAGTTAATAGCAAAATTAAATGTATATGTGATATTTTAATATCACATATACATTTAATTTTGCTATTAATCTCAAATCAAACATGGTCATCGCCTTCAACATTTGGATATAGTTTAATTAATAATAATAATAATATATCTTTGTCTTTAGTAGTCTTTAGAATTTTACAATTTAACAAAAAAAGACATTATAGAAAGGTAATTAGGAAACAGTAAAGTTGTGTTAGTTTAAAATACGGCTGTGGAATTTAAACTAAGTAGGTATACCTTCGACTCTTTATATATTATTATTTCTTATTTAAATGGTTATATTTTAATTTTTTCAGAGTACGGAGAAGATGATACCTTTTGTATGTGAATTGTACGTCCGCGCTATCACTGCCGGTATGAACGAGCTGGAGAGACTCAAACTGAAGACTGAAAAGGCATGTAATTAAGTCCCTATTATCCCTATTAATATTATAAATACGAAAGTAACTCTGTCAGTCTGTCTGACACACTTTCATATAAAAAATACGAGACCGATTTGGCTGCAAGTCAGTATATATATATATTCTTGATGCCGAGGATGAACATATGATACTTTTTATCTCGAAAAATGGGAAAGTTTCTGGGATAAAAATATATTTGTTTCTGTTTGTCATGCTTTTACGGAAAAACTATTGAACCGATTTGGCTGAAATTCGGTATATATGTAATTTTAATACCGAGGGTGAACAAGGGATACTATTCATCTCAATTAATAGGATAAATTTATGTAAAGGTTATCCCAGAAACTCGGACAGGTTTTTTTTTGTGATTTGCCATTGTGGTCAATTTGGGCATTTTGGTCATTTTGATCATTTTGGGCATTTTGGCCGTTTTGATAATTTTGGGCATTTTGGCCGTTTTGATCATTTTGGGCATTTTTGTCATTTATGTGTTTTACAGATAGATAGATAAATAAAACTAGAACAAGTTGAAATAGAGGATGAAAGTTTGTATTGGAGACCAATCATTTCTCAAGCTTCTAGATATAAAAAATTATCATCTATTAAACAATGGGATAGTAACTCGATCTGTCCATCTGTTAAGCTTTCACGGAAAAACTACTAGGAGCACTTCAGTTTTGCTCTAATTTCGTTTTAATGTAGTTTTAATACCGAAAATGGACATAAATACTTTTTATGGCAGGAGATGGGATAGTTTCCAATGAAGTGAACCTTTCAGGGGTAAATAGCACTAATATAAAAATGTAATAAAATGTAATCTGTATTAACGCCTGCTCTTTAAGCAAGAGATACGGTTTGACCCGCAGGGAAAATTCTAGCTATAAATATTTTAGCCCTATATCTCACATTATAAAGAAAAAATTGGCTACCATATTCACTTTAAAATGTCAAAGTGTAACGTACACAGCTTTCTACACTCATATGAAATGTAGAAGGGTGCGGAATTTTCGTCTCTTCCTCCTTTTACTTGAGTCATATTTTGGTAGTGATGGCACATTTCACTGATCACCAGTTAAATAACAGTGATATAAAATAAATCACTTTTGACTCCGGTTACAAGAATCAGAAAGGACTGTGAAATTTCACTAGGGCGATATTGCGGTATTTCACGTAGGACAAGCGTTATGTTTTATCATCCTTTCCTGGTCAAAGTGTCGTCTAGTTAGAAAATAGATAACTACACGTTTAATTGATTGTGTATCTACTTTAGCTATTTGGTATTAGATGGCGTTTTAGTCAAGCCGATAAACGAGTGGATCTGAGTGAAGTCAAATTAAATCTTACTTCTTAATAGGTCAGGCATTCATTTGCTTGAGGATTTGATTTGGAAGTTAACTCCGTGAATCTTGAGACTTGAGATTGTGACAAATTATTTCACTTCACATAAATTAAATTCACTTGCAGTTCTAATCACCGCACACGCCTCGCTGTTAATGCAATTTTTTTTTCTTACATGTATATGGTGTAAATAAATAGTATAATAATAGTGACTTATTAAACTTAGTTGTTAATAATTATGTCCATAATGGAATCATTTCTTAAAAATCCCAGAAAACAAATATTGTATATTATGTTCATAACTTAAACCAAATGAACCAATATAAAACAAAAAACTAAAATTATTAATATAAAAAAGTAGATTAAGTTGATTCTATGAACTTTTAAATATGCCAGTGAAAAATAAACATTGACAGTTCAAACCTAATGCAGTATGAGTTAATTTGAAAAAACTTTCGACAAAAATTAATGCTAATAAACCAACTCGAGTCACAATTTCAGTACTTGTTACTTGTTGATTACTTTCACTACTTGTAACGTGCGGAATCAAATATAGCTCCTGCGAAAAGAATTGACACCTATAAAAATATCTGATTTTTCACCAGTGATTTAACGGTTAATTTCACTATTTTATCAATATATTTAATTAGCGATATTTTCTATCACTGTATTCTGGAGAGTCGTGCGTGACCTGTTCCCACCACTTTTTCTTGCACTATTTTTCGCCCTCGCTCGGTGACGATCAGCGGCACCATGCAGTGCATCGTACACGGAGTCGTTGAATGTGGACCTGGACCTTGAGGTCATTTTCCTTCTATTTTGTCAGTGGCCATTAGTTTTTTTTAATTGTCTTGAATTTGCAGAGGCAGGGAGCTGATAGTCTCAATATAATTTTTTAATTTCGTTCATCAGATGCTTTCAAAGTCCAAGACTCAGCTCAATAAAGAAAACTGCAGAATATTTATATAAATTTTATTTTCTGAGATGATAAAAAGTGTCGATTGATTTGACTGTCAGCTACCATATTATTGTTACTGTTTGTGTAGTAGGATTACAGTTTTTTTTTTACTTTTTATTTTGTTGTTCAGGAATCAGAAGCCCGATCGATGGAGCAAACACTATCGTCGTGGTTCGTCCACTTGGGTTCGTTGCTCCGTGCCAGTGACAGATTCAACTGTGAATGTATACTCACAGCTTTCTCTGTCCACCCCTCAGCCACGATGTACGACAGGATCAAGGCAGCGCCCACCTTGACGCCTGTTCACGTGGTAAGTGACACCTTTATTGTACACAACAGTGCTTAACCCTAAAAGAGAATAGTTAGTCTAACAAGATGAAAGTTGGTGAAGCGAAAAGTGTTTGTCGTATATTGATAATAACATTACAATAGGGGCTCTTCAAAAACGGTGTAAACAAATATTTGAAGTCTCAATGTGATAGGCAAACACTGTGGTCTAACAGACATCCATGGGCGATGAGAATTACTCATAATACAAGGAGGCCCGTTTACCCACAAGCAAACAAAAGAATTTTCATATAAATTGCTCATTCACCTCTGTCTATAATTTTAGAGTATCAAAATTTTTATATGATGTAAAGGACATTTATGGACATGGGATTTTTTGATGAGAAAAATTGGATACAGATTTAAGGACTACGCGAATTGGTCTTCATAAATGTTGTAAGTAAACTTCTAATATTGTTTCCCTCTTTCTAGAACCCCCAGGAAACCAAAGAGGAGACCACATCAGACTTCGGCAGTTGGGCGAACGATAGTCGCTCCCAAACGAACCTAGTGAAAACCTCCGAAACTCTGAACATGAAGCAAACTCAGCACCAGTCAAATGTACTGTCCACAGCTATATTAGCTGAAGGAGAGGCTCTGGGACTTAACCCAGACCTATGCCAGGACATTGCTGTTCTACTCTCTGGTCCGAGACTCAAAACACTTTCCTGGGACATGGACAGGTTGGTTTATTCCTAATATTTCTAGTTTTAACTCTTGGCTCTTTACAGTTGTTGACTATTATGGACAAATGTATGTATAGGTTAGGGTTGGATGGATTACCTAGACCATATTGGTAGACATAAAAGCCACATGGGGGTTGTATTAACAATATGAACATTAAGCATATCCGTCGCCAACCGAATATAGTCTTTAGCGTTTTTGCATTTGATAAAAAAATTTCAGAGTGTTGCTACTAGAAAACTGCAAGAGTTACATGGAACGGACGCATAGTGGAACTCGAGCATTAACAACAGAACTAAAATATCTCAACCTCGACCCCAATGATTACCAGCATCTGCCTGAAGAAGACGATAATGAAAATGATGTCTACTATGGCATCGAGAAAGGTTTGTCATGTTTACTATTTTTATCAATTATATGCAAGTACAAAAAATACCAAATGAACTATTTGAAACATTAAAAAGACATTTTATTCTTGTATCACTTGGTATTTTCTGAAGTAAATAAAGCATAATAATTTATTGGTTCTTGGTGTTAATATATATAAATAAGTTCTTTTGTGAAGAGTGGATAATGATGTTTGTAAACTAGTATGTGTGAAATAAAATTAAAGAACTACTTTTAACCCACAGACAATCATAATAAAATTCTAAAAGAAAAATTCTTTATACAAGGCTCTTCTCATTACTCTTTTCAGGTTATGAACATCTCGTAGAATTTCAAGAGCCAGATACATGCAATGAATATTCACAAAATGAACGCAATGACACTGCTCTTTCTGGTAGTGATGATTCAATAGCTCCTGTGGCTAGGCAAAAGAAGTACAGTAAAAAATCTGTACGCAGTTCAGATGATGAAAAAGATCCTCTTAGTTTTAGTGCTGTAAAACCTGAAAAGAAAGAACATCCTCGCAGTAAAGAAAGAATTAAACATAGAAAAAAGAAAACAGTTGACCCCCTTGGTATTGATGATAATGAAGAGATAAAACTAAAAACCAAAAAAGAAAAGAAAGATAAAAGAGTTAAGAAAAAAGTAAAAGACCTGCCAACCTCCATTTCTCATACAGTCGGCATTCTTAAAACAGCTTCTGTAACAGACAGTGATTATGATAGTCAAGGCAAATCTTCATTACATTCAAACTCTGAAGAAATTGTATATGACGGCTTGTACAGTATGGAAGAGTTAAGGTCTCTGACAAGTGTACATGATACAGTTAGTTTAATAACTAAAGAGTGTTCAGAAACAAGAGGTAAAGTGTCAATCAACAAACATGGAATTATCCCACCCACAGCAAGTAATGTGTCAGGGTCAATTAGTAAATCGGTAACTGAAGAAGTTAAAAGAAGTTTGACACGCCTTATAGGGGAGCGAAATAATTTGAACATGTCTCAACCAATATCTCCACTATACAAGAATGAATATAAAATGCCTATAGCAATTCCTAGATCTACTGTACCAATACCAACTCAAATAAATCCAAAAGTGATTGCTATACCAGAAATGGACATTCCTAAATCATACATAGATAAAAGGGTTGAAAGTAGTCCTGTAAATCCAACTAATGTTAATGAGCCTCGGGAGTACAAAAGCAATTCTACCAAGAAAGCGTCGGTAGTTAAACCCGTCAAGCACCCTTTAACAGTTAGAGAAAGGATTACACAAAAACAAAGGCCTCCTAAAGTTATATCTGAAACCGCATGTCAAAACAATTTCAAAAATTTTCTTCATGAACTAAAACAATCAATAAATGCTGGAGTTGGGTCGGAACTATCTTGGCACAAACATAAAGGAGACATACATCCTATAAGTAGAGTGATGCCTGTTATACCGAACTTCAAGTCTGAACCTAAAATCCCACAAAGTGCCAAATTAATACCACAGAAGAAAGACGACACTCTCAATACATTCTCGCGGCTTTCTTACATGCACAAAAATAAAATTGATAAGAAGCAATCTGTTCAGTCTCTTATTAAACATCAAAATAAATATTTAGGTCAATATCCGATAAAAGAAAATAATTTGGATCATTTGCTAACAGAACATAAACAGACTAAATTCAAATATTTATATCCAAACTTGGAAATAGCTAATGTTGACAGTAATAAGATTAATACTAATGCAAATGCGATGACACAACAGAAGTCATCAAAAATTAATCAACATCCACTGCTAGTGACTATGTTGCAACCAGAAGCAGTTGATATAAGTAAAAAGAATTCTGATGTGTGCATTCCGATAACGCCACTGAATTCGAGTGCACTGTCAGTGAAGGATCTGCAATCAGAAGCAGTTGATAAAAGTAAAAAGAATCCCAATGTGTGTGTTCCGATCAATCCACTGAATTCAAGTGCACTGTCAGTTAAGGATCAGAATGATTTACTGCATTTATTAAAACAGAAAAATAAACTGAATGGTCCCTTGTTACTAAGAAAACAAGTATGTGGCCCACTTAATAAATCTGAACAGGAACATAATATTTGTAAGCCATTTATACCTCCCAAGGGCATGAAAATAGCAAATGCATCTCAGTTTAATCTTTCTATGGAAGTAACTAGACCAAAGCCTAAAAATATTACAGAAGTGGCACCACAGTCCTGTGATATCCGGCATAACAACAACAAGATGACCAAAGTTAGTGAAATTAGAGCGAAGAGTTCCCTGAGCATTGAGGAAGATAAAAAACCCCAAACTGATTGGGAAGAGGTTATGAACAAGATACTTGCTCATAAAACTCCCTGCCGAGGTCCTAACGCCCTTGACTTGGCTTTAAATAAGACTCAAAGGACATGTGAAAGTTTGAGAAATCAAAGGATAAAGAAAATTTCTCAGCAGGTTTCTTTGAGTGATTGTAACAAAGTATCAACCAGTGTAATAAGACAAGTTGAATCGACACCAAAATCTCAACATACTAATATCCCTAATCTTGGCCATAGTTCTGTGATCAAAATGAATACACCATGTGAAGAAATAAAAGTCAATGAACTAAATTCAAACAATACAAATGTTGCTCAAAAGCAAATAACAGTACCAAAAATAATAAATAATAAACCCAAAACATACAATATTCAATCGGAGTCTTCTAAGATACAAAATATGTATTTGCCAAAAAAGTTAAATCATTTCGAAATCAAAAGATTATCAGAGGAGAACCAAAAGAGACAGTTTACATGTTCCTTACCAAGACAAGATGATCCTTTTATATCAGGCTTGCCCAATTCAGATTATGATCTTCTTGAAGAGTTAATGGACGATGAGCTACGAAAAGAGATAGGCGAACTCTCTGATGATGATTTTAGTATGGCTTCAGGTGTTTCGAAAGACATAAAAAGTATAACTGCCCTCAATAACATTCAAATGAATAAATCTGTTATTATTCCTCCAATGAAGACTGACATAAAATGTGAATATGAAAATAAAATTCAGAGACATAAACAGACAGAAAAACCAATAAAAAATGTCTATGAAATAACTCAGCTACCGCAGAAGAAATTACCTAATGTGATTCAACCAGGACAGGAAAAAGTAGACACAAAAGAGAAAACTAGGCCTAGTTTGATACAAGATCTACCTGGAAATATAATAATGAATAAAGCAGCTGTAAAAAAGGAATGCCCTGCTATACCTGAAATAAATAAGAATATTTTGAATGCACCTGATTCCAGTGTATATGTTATTCCACCACCAACACTGTCTAATGTTATATTAGTTGGACCAAATATTTATAATACATATACGACTGTACAAACACAACCTATGAATAATTTATCATCTAATTTATATTTAACCCAGCCAAATATCTCACTTTATAATTCTACACAATATGCTGCACCAATAATGAGTTCTGTTATAATTGGCAATGCAATAACTGTACCTACGCCGGTTCTGCATCAAGTACCAACCGCAGCCATAACAGTACCGGTGACATTTGGACAGCTTTCAAATTCTCCTAATCTTCCTATTAAACCCATTTGCAAAGAAAAAAAAGTGAACGTCGTAGTGGAAAAAAGTAATAAAAATAATATAATTGCTATAGATGCCAATACTAAATCTGATAAAACTTGTGATCTAGAATTAAACAAAAACTGTGAACGGAAAGTTCTGTCTCAAGTACAGGAAAAAAATGATATAATTAAAACTAGAATACAGATGCATTCAATTGAAAACAATTTAAAAAAGGAAGAATATGATAGAGAGAGATTACATAAGAAACGTATGTCCATTATTAGTAAGATGATTTATCATGGTCATAATAATGAGCCAATACCGTTGACTTACACTCCACTTAAACCCATATCGGTTTATGTGGATGTGAATGTGAATTCAAATGAAACTTACAACAATAGTCTAGGTGAAAACCTAGATTCAGTCGATAATCCAGAAAGTAAAACTGAAAAGATACATAACCTTACCATAGATGACGTAAATAGTGGTATTGACACAAACGAAAATAGTAAAGAAAATACTAGCACCACTCAATGCCGTCGAATATTACTTCGGTCGTCAAATAAGATAAAAATACATACCGTTCCCATTACCGTGGTACCCAAGGAAGCTAGTGGTCGAAAGACTAAAGTAAGGCTAAAAGAAAATTTTACAGAAAAATGTGGCACTGTGAATGCCGTAGACAAAAAAGTTACAAATACCAAAAGTCATGCTGTTAAAAGGTTAACTAAAACTCTTTTAAATGGAAAAAAAAGAAAGATTGCACTAAAAAAGAAAACAAGACATAATGTAGAATATAAAAATAAAGTAAGTATAGCGGTTACACAGTTAAATGAGCCTAAAGTAGAGTCAAATGACACATTAAAAATAAAAAATATTGTACAGGAATCTGAAGATACCATCGATGATAAAAACGACATAACTCCCAAAGAAGTTAGAGTATCCGAGAAATCCAAGTTATCATTAAAAACGAGCTTAAAAAAATCCATTATTCAAGAGTGTTCTGAAGTGGAAGATTCAAAATCAAATGATAATGATCACAAACACAGTAATAGCGATTATAAAAAAGTAGATAAGATTGTTATCAGAAAAGTTAACGCCAATAAACATGAAGTTGCTACAACGATTACTTCAAGCTCCTTAGAGATGGCTGCGAAAAATACAAATGAGCGAGACTGTAAACAACTTAGAAAACCGAAACCTAACATCTTACCGGAAACTAAACCTTTAGAATTAGAAAAGGCTCTATCAAAAGTAAAGCACTTATTGAAATCACCGATTAAACAATTGACATCAATTGAAAAAATACAAGAGGAGGAGATAACCAAAATAACGGATGAAAAACTAACATCAACAAAACAATGCCACGATTATAATATGTCTACATCTGAAAAAGTAAATGATACACAAACTTTTGGATTCAAACATAAAGAAATAACAAAATCATCATATGCCCAAACAAAAGAACCATGTTCGGCAAAAAGTGATGCCAAAAAACAGAAAAGGTCTGTTAAAATGGTTGCGATTGGAACAAAAGAGTCATTACAAGTAGAAAAGGATGCAGTTTGTGATACAACAATCGTGCATACTGGTAGTAAACCCAAAGAATCGGACTGTGAAAATATCAAATGTAAGGATCCCGTAACAATAGATACCGTTAAATCTAACACCTTAAATTTGCCAAAAATAGATTCTGTCCATCTTAAAGAATGCGTCAACATCGTTCCATCTAAAGAATCCGACTTACGGGGCACTAATAAAATAAAACGTATAGTAAAAAGAAGTGACAAATCAAATATGCCATTTAATACTTCTGTGACACCACATGAAGCGTTAAAAAATTTTCCTACTGAGTCAAAAGAATCAATTATTGAATCAAATAAAAATTTCGAATCAAAAAATCAAATGATCACTAATAATAAAGAAACAAATCCAAACATTGATTCTATTGACACTATACAGCCTAGAAATATTAACTCTGTTGAATCTTTGACATCAACTGTAAATAATGTTGATATTACTTTGCCTCCAAATGTACATACTTCTATAAAATCTAAAGAGTCTGTTATTGAGCAAAAGATTGATACTCATATAAATGAAGAAATGACGAAAAATTACATTATTTATTCAGATAAGGCTAACAATCCGATATTGAGTGATCGACAGTCTAAAAGTACAATAGAAACAAACAAGATAAAAGAAACCAATAATGATAAAAACTTACCCTCACATAAAATACAACCAAAGCAAATGAATACCAAAAATATTGCAAATAGTTTAGCCAGCGAAATTATTATCGAACCTTTGCCAAGCCCCATTGATGCATCAAATCGACAATTCGTTCGAGTAAAATTGCCTAATAAAAGGACTTATAGGGCCACCATATATGGCAAGGACGTGGATATTCGGACTCTGTTTTCTGATCCAACTTTTAAATCCAGATTACTGAAGAGCTCAAAAAGTAGTCTCGAATTTACCTTAAACTATTCAAAACAGCCAGGAAATTATAATAATAAAACAGAAACGGCTGAAAACATTGAGACTGTTAATCTACTTAGCGACGAAGAAGAGGAAGTGTTTGATTACAGTTTCTCAACGAATTTAGGAAAATATAACGTAAAGCCAATGAATAAACAGGAGTTTATGAAACACCAAGAAAAGTTAAATCGAAATTGTTATGTGAAATTAAACAGGATTGTACATGATACACCTCCTGAAGTAATTAAATTTACAAATGATGATTCTACATCTGATTGTATTGAAATGTTAGCATGCGATGAAGTAATATTGCCTTTAAATGACTGTATAATTAATAATAATAAAAACTTACGAGATGATGTTTCAGAATTAATTGAAATTGAAGACTCCTCCAATGATAGTGTTGTCATAGTTCCAACCTTAAATGAAGATATAAATACTCTTAAAGAATTGTTATGCAAAGAATTATGCCCAGAGGAAACTTTAAGCTGTGATATCGAAAAAAATAAAACACCTGAAATAATCACTAAAGTTGTTGTTAAATGTAAAGAATGTTTTGTTGGGCTAGCACGTTGTGATGACCTGGTTAAAAAATATGAACAAAATAAAATATTGAGTAAAAAATGCGTTATTGAATTAAAACGTTGTGATGAAAAATCTATGTCTATCGAGACAGATGTGAACATACATAATACATACAAAAATTCTGATATGAATGTAAATAATTTAGAATCTAAAAATGTTCAAAGAGAAGACATGTCTGTGTTGTCACGTAGTGGCTCTTTTTCTATTCTAAATGATTTCTCATTATATGATGTTGAGGACTTTCCAACTGTAAAAAATGAAAATTTAAAATTAGAATGTAGTTCGCCAGTATTGGAAATTTATGACGTTATGGCGACTGTGTGTGATCGGAATGGGATGAAAAATACGGAAAAGGAAAGCAAAGACTTCAATGCTCCTATATGTTATTCAGATATATTCGAAACTAAACGAATATTAAGTAGGCGTTGTATAGTGAATATGAGTAATTGTCGTGCTGGAGTTAACGCAAAACACGATAATTATAAAATGTACAATTTAATGGATCAGAAAAACATGTTCAAAGTTCCTAGCTTAACAGCACTGATTATAACGTTTTTACAATCGAACGGTGTAGTGCATAGCTTAAGACCAACCATTAAAACTGACTCGACAGATAATTTGCAAAAACACATACCTACTTTAAAAAGAAAATATAATGCAGATAGGAGTTCAACTAGTAATAAAGTAGCTAAAACATCTTTGTCCACATTTAAAAAGAAATCAAACAATGATATTTCATATGTTTCAATTAAAAGACATGAAGGAAAAGCGGATGAATTTACTCTTATTAAAAGTAATAATGTGATAGTATCACAGATTAACATTAATGATAGTAATGAAATCAAAGTTAAAGCAGGGCAAAATATTGTTAAAATAAACAACAGCGATTCAAAACGCAATGACATCTTCCAGTGTTATAAAACTAATAAGTTAGATATTGAATCAGTCAAGGAATCGCATAACACTCTTAACTATATTAAAGATATGATTTGTGCATCAGATGAAACTAAATATATAAAATCATTAAATATGTGCCATTTTCCAATTGTAAGTGAGCAATCTGCAAAATTGTTTCACAATATAGCTGGTATTCAAAAGAATATTGGTCAGTGTGATTCTGTTGATATAGATTGTATTTCAAACGAAAAAGAAGATAATCAATCAAATATTTCCCATGATGCTACATTCGCCGGCAAGAATATTTTAAGTAAACTAGAAAATTTTAGGTCACATGATATTTATAGTGTTTTAAGTAGCAGCAAATCTTGCAACCAAGTTGATAAAACTACAAATGTGAGTGATACAAATACCTTTGAAGAAATCAATATTTTTGATGATAAACAAATATCGCATCAAATTAGTTTTGATGCTCTAAATGTTATCAAGTGTCCACCACAACAACACCAATTAATTAGCTGTTCAGAGGTATTTGATAGAGTCGTTGCTGAACAAGAAGTTACCACACAAATTGATAAATGTGATATTGAACCTTCCACTAAAATGGATATAAATGCTGCTAAGGATGTAACCAACAGTTCCTTTGCCTGTGTAAATGACAATCATAGTATTTTAGTCGAAAAACAAACTGAAAAAGCAAACGATGCTTATTGCCTTTTGTTAGATCGGGATAAGAATACAGTAAGAATAAAAGAATCACTAAATAATTTTTATAACAATATGAATACTGATCACACTTTTTCTAGTGAAGAAACGGATGAAATAACTACTCCCGCAGAAGATGAGGCACGTAATAAGGTTATAAAATTTAAACATGAAATTATAGTTAGTGAATTTAATGATGCCCCATTCACATTAACAGTCAAAAAAAAATCTGATGATTTATGTGAATACAAAAGCCAAATTAGTGACAAAACCTTTGATGGAAACATTGAAGTACAGCAAACTTGTGAGAAAGTAACCACATGTGTAGGCATCTATGAAACGTCCACTACACACGGTATAATAGACGTCCAAAAAACGACTATTAGTAATAATGAGGTTAATAGTGATGTTAATTTTTCTAAATTGATTGCCACCCAAGAAAAAGTAGAAAATACAATAGAAAATAAAATAATGTTTTCAGTTAATGAAAATCAACTACAACACAACTTACAAAATGATTCTAGTAAAAGCATAATATGTAAAGAGCTAGAACCAAAAAGGAGTACAATGCAGTGTATGGAGAGTAAATGCCATAGTACCCTTACAACCGGTATTTCAACTGATACAGCCACTCAACTTCAAGAAAAAGAAATCCAATGCTTAAGAACAGGTTCGCTTATTATCAATGGTGACGACAATTATAAAATGCTTGCATTAGAGTGTATTAGAGATGCTCATAAATTTAAACAACACATGTCTATAAAAAATGATGTGGAAACAAAAAAAAGTCAAGATAAATATCATATAACATCTTGTGTAACGCTTGAGAAAATTAGTCCTGAAAAATTTAATACAAATACTGATTTAACAAATTGCGAGCAGATTAGGCCTAAAGTAAAAAGCAAGATACTTTGCGAAGAGCTAAGTGTGAAAACTGAAAGTTTTCGAAGAGTCACAATAGAAAATGATGATATTACTACTTTAGCTACGAAATCTGCAACTTTAGTAAAGGAAGATATATCTGAAGAAAAATCAATACAACATTTAAATTCTACATTTGAAAGCATTGATCATACTTTTGAAAACCATGTTAATTCTTATAACAGTGACAGAATTATTAAAAAGTTTCAGAAGACCTGTAGTACTGATTGTGGAGTTGTAAGTTCTCAGATGAGTGATAAGTTATTTACTGCTTGTAACATTAATCATATAATCCAAAGCAGTTCAAACTATTCAGATCATGAATATGAAAGTTCGTGTATAGGGGATGATAATCCTAGTGGTGATAGAAGCCTCGATGACCTAAAAGAAAATATTAATGAGTGTGAGAATCCTAAAAATATTGAAGAAATTAATGGTATTATATATGAAGTTGATGATGATATTACAAATTTAAATGAAACCATAGTTTGTATGTCAAGTTGTGAAATAATCGATGATAGTTCCTTTGAAATACAAAGATCATATTCAATTATGTCTTGCAATAGCAACTCAGACATTATCAGTGATAACACACACGATTTTAATTCAACAAAAATATCGAACAACGGTTTAAATGCTACGGATGGAACGAATTGTATAAAGAGTGATGTATCCCAACCGAATTTAGTTTTAAAGGTAGATATAGCTGCTACGGATAGTAACAATACATCACATGATGCAGATTTAAAATATGATACAACGTCTTCGCCGGTAGACAAGCTCGAAGCCGTAAGAAATTGTTGTAATGACCGTGCGGGAATTATTGACAATCGTTCGAATTCAGATTTAAACACAAATATAGGTAGTACAGGCAGTAAGGTTGTTATACATGCAATGAAATTTGAATGTAATTCACTAATATCGCCAACAATTGAGTTTGAGGTGCATGAGAATTCCTGTGATGAAAGAAGTGAAATTGTTGAATTACAGATATCTAATGTAAATGTATACAAAACGCAACAAGATAAACAAATTGACACAAATGCTGTGGAAATAAATACTCTACTTAAAAAAGCAACAAAACAGGAAAATACAGTAATTACCAGGGATCTTTCGATAGATTCGCCAAATGAATTTTTATTTCACAAAGAACATGAATTAAAAGGTATAGAATACCAGGATCCTGAACTAGGAACATGTTATGTTTTCAATGTAGTAGAAACCTTGTCAAGTGATGATGCAAGCAGTGATATTGTAAGCAAAAGTCCTGCCAATGTTTTTGCAGGCGAAGAAGAATACAGTGATTCAATTTCTGAGTGTCAAGATAATTGTGAATTTAATCTTGATGTAATGTTACCCTTAAACACTTATTCTAGAAAAGCATCTGGACAAAAAACGCAATTTGATTATAATACAGATAAAAAGTGTAAAAGACCAGTGAAACGAAAATCCAATTCCACTGATACTCGAGTGGAAAAGAAATACAGAAAAGGAAAAAATATTGACTATCCAAAAATTTCAGCTGCTGCAATGAGTGAGAGTGCTTATAGAAAAGAATATAATCAACTAATTGATTATTGTAGTTCTATAAAGTTCTCATATTCACGGCCGTTTCATAAAGAATACGTTGATGTCCAAGAAATGTTGAATAACTGGCCTATAAAAGGGTTAGTAAACATAGACAAATATGACATAGAGCCAGATGATACGCTCTTTATAGATTTAGAAGATATAAGTAATCCTAAAATTATAATGGATTCTACATTATTAACGTTATCTGAAGAAATAAATTTTGAATGTAAAGATGTCACATGGTCTACAAGCGAGACCAATGAAATTAATTTCAATATGGGTTTTGGTGAGGGGTCCGGCAGAGTCATACAAAATTTGGAAGATGGAGGCGAGGTTTCAAAATTTTCGGCTGCGACTCTGTCGGACGTAAAACAAACTCAGCCATTTTTACAATCCGAAAATTGTGAGAAAAATAATTACTCAACATCAAGGTTCGACCAAATAAATTTAATCAAGAAATATTTTACTTATATTAATTTAAAAGAAAAAGTCAGGGCGTTTTTCCAGAAAACAACTTTTGAGTTGAATAGTAATTGGATGACGAAACATAAAACAATGGATTATAATTGTAAGAGTCACTTGCCTAATTTTCCTTTTGATTTGACTAGTACAGAATTCTTTGAGCTGCAACAGAATGAACTTATAGTCAATGTGGTACAAGTTGGTCAGTTACCGGTAAGCGCTGCGGCTCAAAACCCAGTGACTTGCGACCCTCGGGTAACACAAGTATCTGACGCTAGTCCCTCCCAATGTTCAGCAGAAAATACGTCAAGTGATGATCCACAATCTGCTATAAAGACTGAATACACGGAACTCACAACAGCTGATTTGTCTTTACCTCTACAAGACTATTCACAACACGATCGCTCAATTACTTTAGAAACACAAGAGGCAGGTAATCTTCAGATGAATGATGAAAATATACCCATCGAAACTGAAATCAAATCTATTGTGAAGATAGAATTAGTGGAAGAACTACCAGAAGAAAAAGAAGATCAAATTGAAAGCACTGACAACAATGAATCTCTGTTAGAAAGTCGTGATATAACCAATATTGACTATACATTTGATTCTAGTAGCATTAATGCTTCGCCAGATGATTCAAACTTTCCAATAATTTTTAATTCTACTGAAAAGCAAAATGTACCAGAAAATTTAAGTTTACAAAAACAAGAGAACGGCTCTTCAGAAAAACCTGATCAAATAGCGCATGCCATGAATGCTGCTGGTATTACAACAACATCTGATACGATAAGCAATACTAGAGCTCATGCTCTAGTGAATATGTTATCTCAGAAAATACGCCAAGGAACTGTTAACGTAGGGACGTCACAAACAACAACAAGTAGTTATCCCAAAACTTCAATAAACGCTATGGCATTACAACAAGCGTTGGCTCAAATTTTGCCACCACCTTTAAACCAAACTAACACAGAAACGACACAACTAACGACTAATGCTTCCATCACCCCACAATTATTACATATAGTACAAGGAAAAAATGCTTCTGGGAACCAGATTACTTTGGTTGACAATACGCAACAGTCTGTCATAAATACGTCTAACTCTACTCCAGTACTTCATATTGTACAAAACAAACCTGCCTTGGCTGGAGCTACCACGACCTCCACTCCAACTGCTCAAACAAACACATTTAGTAGTCTCTCTTTAGTCGACACAGGCTTACAACAAGGTGGAAATCAGCTGTTACATATAGTCAATACTGGTAATCAAAAGGCGAATAATGCAGGACAGCTTTTGAAACGTGTAAATCTGTTAACAAACCTTGCAAATGTTCAAGGGTCCAATGAACAAAAAATGGTTCAATTTGTATGTAAATCAGCAGATGGAAAAGCAATACAATTAAACGCCCCTCACCAAAGAAGTATGGTATTGAGGCTTCAACCGATCGAGTCGCCAAACATTCAAACTAATGTTCAAAAAACTATAGAAACACAAGATCTTAGTTCAAATCCAGCTAGTGCAGTGGCAGGTAAAGAAACAGTGAATTCACAGCAAGAAATTAAATCTCGATCGGTGTATGAAGAGAATTATGCGAAATTTATACAAAATTCTTCAACAAAACCAGTTGCACTCGAAAAATCAACAAGCTTACCAAAATTTAACCAAGCTTTTGGTAAGCAAGTATTTCAAGATGGCACCCAAAAAAATGAAATCAGTAATGGTAGTACTCATATTCAAACTTCGTCAAATAGTGAAAATTCGGAATGTCAGCAAACTGATAATGCCATCAATCTTGAGCATATAAACCAGATTAGCAGTCCACCCTTGTTGTTGAGAAAGACACCAGTGCCAACATCGCAAGCGCAATCTAACTTGGTGCAACAAATCAAGCAAACGATCGCCCCAATGAATCTACAAACTATGCACGGTGGAGTAATTTATACACGACAAATACCAGTGAATATAGGGGGTGGTCAAACAATTAATTTAATCACTGTACCAAGCACAGAGCTGATTGACGATAATGTACAAAAACAACAATCGGATGTAAAGTTTGTGAATCAAAGTGAAATAGAACCATCTATAATTAAGATAGTACCCCAAACTCAATCTGCGTCTAATGGAGAAGCCACGCAAGAAGATAACAGTTCTCAGTTAGGTGTTTCTGGTGAAAATGCACAAACTCCTCAACCACAACCTGTACTAACTCAAATGCGTATAAAACTGCCTATGTTGAGTAAAACACCGCAAGTGGTGTCTGGAGCGAGAGTAGTGCGCCCTTCGTTTTTCCAAATACAAAGGAATGTTATAGGAGGGGCTAACCATCCTTTATATCAACAGCTTGTTTTGACAGCTGCACCTCAACTCGGACAGCAAACAATCAGACTTCCTCAAACACAAACTAGAAATCACGTTAAAGTTTCCAATGAAACACAGTCGTCTACAGAATCACAAATGAGCTCGTCGACATTAGAACAATTGCGAGAGTTTGATTTGGTTTTAGAACAAGTTAAAGAAAGAAGTACTGTTCAACCAAATTCTAGTTCCAACACTAATTTCACAAAATTACATATCCCATCTACTGATAGCACAGATGGTTCTACATCCGTTAGTTCTACATCTACAGAGTCAACACAACAAGTATTATACTCTATTGGTAATAATCAGCCTATGAATGTGGCCTATGTGAACAGAAAAGCAACAGTTACGACTCCTACTACATCGACTTTTGTACGATCGCCAGACTCGTCAGGAATAGCCGACTCTCCGACATCGTCCAGTCATGTCCAATTACCGCACACAGTTACTAGTGAATCAGCTTCTAACGAAACTGTTGTGCAAACAAAACCAGCAAAAGTCAGCTCAAAATCTAAATCAAGGCCAAAATCATCATCCCATCCTCCAAATAATGTAAAACTGAACACAGTTCCGCCTAAAACGTCCACACAAAAGCCGTTAGAAGACGAGCAAACTACACAAAGAATACTTTATATACTTGCTGAGTATAAGGAGCAAGTAGAAAACTCTCCCGATAAAGACAAACCAGCTCCCCGTAGAAGATCCAATCCACCTTCTAATCCGTCGGGCTCTTCGAAGCGAAAGAAAAGCTCTAGTGGTTCACGTCGCTCAGGAGGACGCGATTTAAGCCCAGTTCATGGAGATGACACTTGCCGTACAATGGGTTCGGAAGACAGTAGCTGCGGAACTTCGCAAGGCGATTGTAACGAGAGCTGCATGGAGACTCATTCGCCGCAAGATAGCCCGAGGAAAGTTGTAAGAAAGTTGACATTTGAACATGAAACACCAGTTGTGCAGCCACGGCCGCAGCCTCAACGCAATGTAATCGTTGCCGACGGTCAGACAATAACGGTTGCTAGAGGTACTGCCGGAAAGCCAACTACAGCGGTGCTGATGCCGGCAAACTACATCCTACCGGTATCTATGATGAAAGGAGGTCAGCAAATTGCTATTGTTACCAATCGTGGACCAAAGTTACTTACTGTTGGCGGAGGTGAAGGTGGGACCACTAATGCTTTGTTATTGCAACGTTTGATCGGACCAGCGGGTCTGAAGCCGGTGTTAGCACGTCCAGGAGTGAGACATGTTAGACTCCCTACCGCGGCGTTACACAATCTTCAAGCCTTTAACTTGGCGACAGCAACTACAATTCAACCGCCTGACAGTACAGCCTCGCCCGCTCCAGCGCCGACGCCTCCTGACTTGGTTGAATCCCGGGCAACAAGTTCACCCTGGACTGATCGCGAATCCCAAGACGTGAAACCCGAAAGGGGTTCTAGCCCCGAAGGCTCCGAACCATGGAACTTGCCTTCATCTGCAGACCCTCACGATTATAGTTACGAAGAGACTGTTCGTGCCGACAACATGGATAGAACTGTGCTTGTAAGTATTAAATATTGAAATATTCTGTCGCAATTTTTTCAATGATAGGAATTCCATTTGGAACTATAATAAGTTACGGCTTCGATTCTAAAATTTATACGTGAATTAATATTATAGTTCCAAACATGTAAATATAAATTACTCTCTTAAGTACCGTGTTTGTTGTGTGATGCACATTTTGCAACTACAGGACCCGATCCCAGATCGATACAGTCCAGATATGGAGGCGCAAAGGATATTTGATAAGATGTTCGACGTTGATTCGAAAAAGTCATACATCGTCGATTCGCCGCGTTGCGGCTATGACATTGACACGTCAGATTGCGACGACAAGGGCTACCACCAGGTGATGACGTAGTGCCGACGCTGGTACCCCTTGAGACCTATATAACGCCTCTTTATTTAGTAGAATTGCACGCAGTTTATTTTTTGTGCGCTGTTCTCTTTGGTCTTGGTGTGCCGTGATTATTCACATTATCTAGATGCGACATTGTAGTCCATTGAATTTCGTACCTGTTACTGACAAGACTTATTTAGAAATTAGCCAGGTTTTTTAAAGGAATTTATTTTTCTCTATTATTTACTGCGAGCTAATAAATAAATACATTTGAAATAATATTTATAATTACTCGGTGAAAGCTACATACATGTAAAAGCTTAACAATTAAAAACTCAGAACTATCTGGTATCGTGCCGTTTTTTTATGTACAGTCGGGGATAGAAAATGTTAGTCTACTTTTGCTTGCACGAGTACAAGAAACAATACTGTCAACATTTTTTTTTCAAATGTTATAAAAAATAGAAACGTGAAAAAATAAATTAGCAATGTTGACAATGACAGACGCCGAGAATAGCAATAAGAAACAAAGAGGACTTATTACTCACTACGCTTATCATAAATATTAAAAAAAATAAAAAGATTTTAAATGTATAAATAATCTTCTTAGACAAGGTAGAAAATCAAACAACTTTAATTTAAGTAATTTTAAATTTATTATCAAATAGTTAAACATAATTTTCTGTTGAATATTCTCTTCTGTGACCTAGTTTGAAAAGGTAACATGTGCTCGCGTAACGTTAAATGAATTAATTTGAAAACTGGCGAACATTTTCATACCACGGCTGTACATTATTTTATGGCATGATCATTTACATGCAAAATATATTTGGTTTGACACTGGCAACAATAATATTGGAGACCTTGAATCAGACTATAAGGAAAATATAAACAGCGTGTTCCATTTGTAGCTCACAATGCCCAAAATGCTCCGTTACCCGTTCCACAAGGCGACCGCGGTCGTTGCGGTCGTGGCGAAAACGTCACGAATAACGTCATCATTTTCGATCACACAACGCTCACAACGACCCATGTCAAGAGGTGGGTCGAATAACCGTTCCACTTGGGTTTACGATTGTAACGGCGGCAAGCAAGTGGAACGGGAAAAATGGCGGTCGTGAACGTGGTCGTTGTGAGTTTCTAATGGGACGTAGCCACAAATAAGCCTCCAGTTTGACACAATAATCTTGGCCAAGTTCTATGCCTTAAAATCAAGTTTCAGAATCTTTACGAAGACTAATTATACATCTATATGCGTCGCGAAAACCCAACACTTACATTTTCATAATACAGTAATATTACTTGACCCTACCATAACATTTTGAGCACTGTTGTAAAATAGTATTTTTGTATAAAAATTATAAAATTGATTCATGAAGCCTTATAGCCCAGAAATGTCAAGTGCTGCTTAAAGAATCAATCATAAATAGGTCTAAAGAATTACAATATTTTTACAGAGAAGTTAAAAAAAAACTTATATTTTCAAATCAAACCAAACTGAATTAAATTTATACCATTACGCAGCTTGCATACAGCTACAATTAAAATGCTTTCGCTGTCAAAGTTTATCCCACAATGTCGCTTCTATATTTTGTACCGGCATTCCCGTGCTATGGGAAAATAATACCAAGAGTGATAGTCGCTTAATAAAAAACGTAACTCTGAATAGGTCCCAAATCCTGCTTTACTTGATACATAGGTCATTCTTCTTTCGCTTTATGACGTTTTATTATTAAAACATTTTTTCAGACCAAATCACTCATTATTAATTGATATGATTTAAAAATATCTTTTTTTAAAAATACTATTTGCGCTATAGCATGTTGCGGATGACATTAGGCGAACCCCTTATTTTGACATTTTCAAAGTTATCGCGATTTACAATCATGACTTAACATTAGCTTTCCCCAACTGCTACTAAGTCGGAAACGTCAAAATCTTAATATAAAGAGAACCAGGTCCATGCTGTGAGAATCGTTTTCGATAAAATGGAGTTGCATAATGTCACTTGCCTAGTCATCTAATATTGATTTGATTGCTATCACCCGCACCATCCTACAGTGCAAATAGTATAAATAATAGAACACCTAAAAGCGAGAGACGAATTAGCTGTTGCGCTATTTGGTTATGGTAGGATTCGGGAACTTTCTAGAAGTACGTTTTTTTTACACGCCGATTGTCGTCTCTAGTGTTGTTCTTCCATGCCCTCAAAGATGAAACGTGCAATTAGGTATTTTATTAATTCTCGCCGTACCCTTCTTCGTTTTAACATTAGTCTTTCATGGTTCGGTTTTGACATTTTAACTGCTTGAATATCAAAAATTTAACAGTGCCATGTAAATTATCTAATTTTATAAATGCAATAGACTTACCATAACGTGACTTAGAAGCAGTAAAAGTGTTAAATACAAGATGATTCTACTTTATATAGGTGTAATTACTCCGCACTTCACTTGAAGTATATTTGAGGTCTTCAGTGGAAATTTTTGCTAGAAGAATTATGTTTTGATTTGTTTACTTTTATGTTTGAAGCCTTTGTTAGTCTGATTAAAAATTAACAGTTTTGGTAAGATATCGGTTGTTTTTAAGCAGGAATTTGTATTATATAGAAAAATTGTTCAGCGAAATGTTATTTTTCGTGATGCCATAAAAACTCCGCGGGTATGGCGTTTAATTTGGTCGACGCTTTGTTTTAACAAATGAGGTGATGAATATAAGACTTGGCTTTAAAGTTATATATAACAAGGCCAGAAAGACCAAAAATAAAAAAACCTTATTGGGCGCTGTGTTCGTTGCTCAAAGAGTTTGTGATGCTATGATATTTACTTCAAATGAAGTGCGTGACTTTTGTTTTAAACTTTTGTCTTATTCGATCTTCTAGTCTTGTATGTGAATGTTATTCCTAAGTCTCGTCTTCCTATATTTGAAAAAATATTACAAGACTTGTGACCCAGGGTGTTTCAGCATTGATAAATTAGTTACATTGATGGCATTATTTCTAATTTCAGACATATTGCAATTTTAGGAGCATATTCTAAAAATATCTGATGTAACAACATTAATGGCCGGTTCCTGTATTTTACTAACTGTTCATGTAGCTTACAATCAATCTATTATAATTTGACATAAGCTCCATATAAGTAATGTTATGTTTCTACCAATGGCAAGGAAAGTGAATGAATGAATAGTAACATATAGGAACAACCGGCTATAAAGCAGGCATAGTTTAATATATTTTAAACTTATTAAAAATTTGAACTCTATTGTTACATTTTTTTGAAACCTAAATAATATTGAAATGAAACATGTGAAATTTTAAGACAATATTCCTGGTTTAAATCTAAAAAAATTGCATTGAAGTCTGTAGTATCCTTCCAACCATATTCAAGACAAATTGAGAGACAGAAATTCTATAATAATGTATAATATTGTCATTTATATTGAAATTACAGATGATGAGAATATCTGAAAGTTACAAAAAAAAACATTATTTCTAACTTGGCAGTAACCGGACTGCCAAATTAGAAAAAAGTATTCGACGTTTATTCAGTTCAAAAACATATTTTTTCTGTATGCATGTCAAACTTATACATAGTCCCGTCTCTTCCTGCATTATCATGCATGACCCTTCTCCCTATTTATATAAAGTCATCATCAAAATGAATATGTGTTGTTTAACTTTAAATCTCGTTCTATAGCAATAAGGTTCAATGATAAATGTTCGAGTATGTTTAGGCTTATGTGCTTCAGCAACACATCGAGTAAACCATATTATTTTTGTTCTGAAACATTCATCATAGGCTTTCTTAGATCGAAGCGAAAGCTTAAGCTTCAGATATAAATTTAAATAAAATTCTTAAATCTATTTTAATAATTTTATATTTTACTTAAATGTTTTAATTTAAAGATTAATAAATTATAATGGCTTGCATAAAACTGAGTATATAGGGTAAACTGTACCATTGTTGGCATTATCCCCAAATCAGCGGGGATAAACAATTAATCAAACTATTAATTTAGTTAAAACATTTAAATTAAATAATCTTCATATTTTTTTATTTAGTAGCCACACAATGATAATATTATTCTATGGCTATAAAGTAAAAAACCATGAAGATTCTTAATTTCTCTAATAAATTTACTGTGTGCCAAGATATTGTACCCTAATTGGTGTAATTAAAATTTCAAATTCAATGAAATACGATTATACTTTTTAAATCCATAATGTTTATAAACATTATCCTGTGAGTTTTTATGCAAGTAATATTTAATAAATGAAATGTCTCAGCTTATTTAATTTGATTATTAATTTTAAGTTACTTTCCAATCACTTTGCATACCATAATGCTGAAAGTTAACGGTACAATTCTGTTTTTCAATTTAGATTAAAATGAGACATTGTCAACTTTAAAAGAATAAAGTAACTTAATTATCGTTAAGAAGGCTTCATATGTGACTTTTTAACTACTTATTTACTATCTAACGGTATTTAATAGTTATAATAATTATAAATATATTTTGAAAGAATGGATAAATTTATTTTGAAAGTATAAAATATTGTTTTATACAAATAACTACTAGAAATACAAATAAAATTTATAACTTATTAGAATAAAAAAAATAACGCAAAAACAGTTAAAAAGTCACTTATGACATCTTTTTTAACAATTGGGATCGTTTTTTTTATATCTCATTTCTATACAAATTGAAAGAACGAAATGAAACTGTCTAATTTCACGTGTAACACTATTTCTAATCGACTCTTAACTCTTTTTGTCAGATATCAAATAATCAAATTAAATATGCAAAAAAAGTTAAAACATAATTTTAGTCACGCGTGACAGATGCGTAACTATAAGAAAATTATTCAGTTTTGGTATTTCAAACGTTGTTATTTATATAATAGACATTAGACATGTGTCTGCCTCTATATATAGCCATCTGACTCCTACTGAGAAGTAGAAGTAAATAAGAAGCATGGCTAATGTATATTGATAAGGAATAAGTACATTATAATTTAAACATAGGTCAAGAAATTTTATTTAAAATCTCTACTATCATAGAATCACACCTATGTTGTTATTTTTATGTTAAGGGGAAACTATACCGTTGTTGGCACCCGAGTACAATTATTGGTATCCTATTATTTTATTCAAGACGTTAATAAGAAATTTTAATATATTTTTTTATATTTTGTAGTCATTCAATGATAATAATATTATTGTATAGATACAAAATATTTTTTTTTAGTTTTTAATATCTTGAATAAATTTACTACGTGCTAATAATTGTGTGGGGTGCCAACAACGGGATAGTTTACCCTACTTGTATATTAGTTAATAGAGTTCAATTAATAAAAAGTGTTAAAATTATACAGGCGTTTAATATTGCAAAACGCGCTAATGGAATCGTGACGTCACGGCCACGTTTAGATTTCCAATAAGCGCATTTATTGGGTGTTTTATTGTTTATAAAATGCCACTATTGTTGTGTGAAATCAATGTTTTCGTATAATCCACGGCACGATTCTTGAGCGGTGACCTTGGACTGCCCACAAGTGAAATTTCGGACCTTTTTCGGAGTATGATGTATTGTCCCTTTCGAATAAATCGACGTGGTAGAGTCACGCAGGAACCATTATCGTTGATTTCACCTCTTAGAGCCGGCTTGGTCGGTGTGTTACCACGCCCTCGAAATATTTTGGCATGAAACTGTAAGCCTTGGGCTAATCGTGTGTCGTATGAAGAAGTAGCTCCGATGTCCCACTTGCCCCTATTCCATTCCTCTATCATATCCTCTTTATCCAATCCACTTACCCATCTCTATGGCATCCTACAGGCCGGCTACCCGTTGGCTTCGTCTCTGGTGTTATCTTCGTTTATAGGTGCCGGTGAGAGCTTTTCAGTAGGTGGGCCGGCTGCCTGTTTGCCACCCTCGCAAATAAAAAAGAAAGGGACAGAAAGACTGGTTAAATCTTATCGATATGTCGATAAAACACGTTACGTTGGTGATGCGCGATGCGCAAAGTGATCTCTATTATTTCTCCAACCGCTCAAGATACATGCCAGGTCCTGTAACATATTTTGAAGGGATTGTATTATATATTACTCCCGTGCGCAAGTAATATTCTCTAGACTAATTTAATAACAGGTTGTGCAGAAAAGAGACGGTTCGTCACATCGGCAGCGGTTGACGCACGTGTCCGCAGCGGCGTTGCGGCACAAATACGCGATTCTGGAGCACGAACTGCGGTTACAGGTAAATTACATTTGCGATTCTCACCGAATTGTATTAAAAAAAATCTAGCAAAATAGAAACCCGCTTCAAGGGTAACTAAAAAGCAAAAATAATAAAAATATTTTCTATAAATCTTGAAGTCTGTGCCAAATAAAACAAAAATGATTATATATGTACGTACATACATTGCAACAAGAACAAAATATAGTAATAGTAGTTAAATAGTTTTCGCGACTAGTAACTTCACATAATTAAAACTACGTTTTTACGGTATCAAGCGCGGCGTTTTATTTTACATTCATTTTGACGTTTCGGCCGCTTTCCTATAGCCGTGATCACAATATAGTAATCGTCAGGTTTTATTTCGCAGCGGCTTCAAGAGGTTGTAGCCTTGAGATTATCGTGTTTCGTACGATCAAGACATCCAATAGCCGGTTTCCCCCCTCACCCCCTATTCCATTTTTCTGTCTCATTCCTCTTGTCTGATCTCTTAAGCCCGTCCTAAAGGCTGGTAACGTGTTGGTGCTTCGCCTCTGATGTTTTTTTTTGTTTTCGCCGTCATAGTTGAAGACAGAGGCTTTTCTTTTTCAAGTCTTGTTTTTATCTTATACTGAAACTCGGAATTTATATATGGGGGGTAGTCTTTTTGTATTTTTCTTTTTCTTTTTTCTTAAAATCAAAACTTATAATCTAGTACATTTTAACTTATTTACTAATATATTTATATGTCTATTTAATTACGTTCTATCTATAATATGTTTATTTAGTTTTACACTTATCTGTATGTTACACGTTTTTTCCTATCGACTTGTATCTATTTACATTTTGCTTCTATTGATACAGTTTACTTCGCCTCTGATGTTGGAAACGCCTATATGCGACGATAATCGCTTTCCATTAGGTGTGCCGTTTGCCTGTTGCCAATTTCGCAAATAAAAGAAGGCTTAACATGTATTAGACTCTAGCTAGCTGATAGTTAAATTATTATTTAAAAAAAATCTTTTTAATCATCTCTTTTGTCCTAAAACTAAGTCAATGTAGGTTATTAGGTATTGTATGTGTGTATTGTATTCTTCTCGTTCAGAAATCGTTGTCGGAGGAATGCGAAGACCTTGGCGTCGATTCGCCCTCGGCGTCGGAATTGTTCCCGGAGGCGGAGCTATTGTTCGCGGCGTCGCCTGCGCACGAGCACACGCAAGATCACGCTCTTCATTCGCATACACGTGAGTTATGTCTCTTTTATACATCGACTCTTAATTATCCAGATCTATATCAAGTTTTTGGACTAATTGCTTTTTTATACTAACTAGTGGTCGAAATTAGACTATAATTAAATTAAATTATAAGTTTGAACATTATTAAGGTTCTGTTGTCAAAGACTATACTTCTATAATCGCAGATTTCGCCAAGGCTACACTGTTAATTTGACTTTAACAATAAACAAAAGAGTATATATGCATGTGTGTCAAATACATGGTAGTGTGTGTAATGTTTTTTTTATTGATTTAATGTACTTTGTATGCATAATTTAAAAAAAAAATATTAGCATTCTGCACTTCTTCTCTATAAGTATTCTTTATAAACTATAAGTGTGCGAAATTTCATACTCCTCCGTCCGCGCAATTTTCGTAAAAAGGGGTACAAAGTTTCTGCTTCACGTATTAATATAATGATTCTCCACATAAAACATTTACCCCACATAATAAAAATAAGTTTTGCAATCGATATTTTATTATTTATCCATAATTTAAACCAACAAAGCTACGTATTTGTTTGTTTACTGCAAATTGTGGCTAATTTTTAATTTGCACTTTCGGAGTCCGGGTTAGGCCCCCCTGATATTATTTGTCGTTTTTAAGTTTATTGTAAACTCGAACCCATTATCGATTTATTATATTTATAGACTAGGATATGCCCGCGACTTCGTCCACGCTTGACTTGAAATTCCTGCTAGACTCCCAAGACATAAAGTACCGCAGCTATCGTTTTAGTGAAAACTGTGTCGGAGTAAGATAAATTTTATGCACCCGGACAATTTAAACCGCCCCCGGGAATATTCCCGCGGAGTCCCGGAATAAAAAATATCACACATTCTATAACATAAAATTTGCTATAAATCATTAAAAAAAAATCACATTGGAATTCGATTTTTTTTAATGTGGCCATTTTAAATTATTCCCAGTAAAATTCCCGCAGGATTCCCACGATAGAAACGTCGCGCATATTTTATGTCTGAATTTGCTGTCGATCAGCGAAAACGGCATCGAAATCGACCTAGTAGTTTTAAAGTGAATTCCAAACAAACGGACAAACCGACAAACACACAAGAAATCTAAAAAAAATTGCATTGTGTTCTCCATCTTTTACTATAGTCTCTTTCAGTTGTTTTTTTTAAATAACTTCAATGTACAGACACGGCATTTTAGAATGTTATAATATAGATATATAATCTAGCAAAATAGAAACCCGTTTCAATGGTAACTAAAAAGCAAAAAAAACAATTTTCTATAACATCCTGAAGTCTGTGCCAAATAAAACAAAAATTATTATATTATATATGTATGTACCTTGCAACAAGAACAAAATATTGAAAAATATAGTAATAGTTGACTAGTTTTCGCGACTAGTACCTACACATAAATAAAACTACGTTTTAACGGTTTTAAAGGCAGCATTTTATTTCATTTTAATTTTGACGTTTCGGCCACTTTCCTGTAACCGTGATCACATTATAGTAATCATCATGTTTTACTTTGCACCGACTTCAAGATGTTGTAGCCTTAAAATTATCGTGTTTCGTGCGATCAAGAGTTCTAATAGTTTATTGTTAAATAAAAATTTCAGCACAACCAACACTCCTTAACCAAAGTGGTATACCACAACCGGATATAGACGATCAGATCGCAACTGACCATCTGTTGACGCGTGAGGATGACCTTCAAGATCGACATGACTTGAACCTTGGCCTCGAGGATGTGGGGATCGTGACTGTGAGCGAAGACGGGATGCAGGCGACCATAGCCCTGGACCAGGAGGAGTTTGCTAGATCACACCCTAACACGACGTTTCACAGTGAACCGACAGATGATGGAGAGGTAAATGTTAAGCTTTCTCTATTTATACCTACATGTCTATCTATTCCGATAAATAAAATAGAAGAAATTAGTTTTACTGAGAATTGCACCACCTTTGTGTCCCATTGCTGCAGTCAAGCTTCTGATAAGCTTGGCTTATACAATGTGTGCGTTTGTCGGCTGATTGCTTAATAAAAAAAGGCAATTAATAATAATAATAATAATACATTTCTCAAAAATTTCAGATACAACCTTTCACATTATCCAGCATAAAGGGTCGTCATATAACTTCGACAATATTCCATTCAAATCGCGCACCTGGCACAGTCCTTATGACTACTCCCCAAACTACTGTCATATCCCAAGCAACCGGCGAAAGCAGCGGCGTTCAAAGCACTGTCAAATACTCAGATATTGACAATATGATTAATTCTCTACCAAGCACACAGGGAAATATCAATCTATCATCAGTTTTAGTCAAAGATGATGGCTTAACAAGATTTGATAGTATACTAAACGATTCGAGAGAACTACACCTATCTAATACCGCATCGGCTATAGTACATTCTGCTGGTAATGCGACGCAAGTTATTCGTAGAGTCTGCTACGATGACGATAAAAGAGATTCGAGATTCTTGATGGATGAACCAGATGCTTTGATAGCGGGTGATGATGCGAAAATGATAGCCGAAGATAGCTCTAGAGAAGCTCTAGAATCTATGGCCGGTGATGTAGACGATGATACATCGTCCCCTGAGAGACATGCTGAGTTGTTTTGGGAATCCAACTCTGCGTCCGAACGTTCCGAAAGCCGACGCCCTTTGGACTTTAGTAGTGACAGTGAAAAGTGTTGTAAGAGTCCGTCTTTTGATGAGACTAATTCGACGGACTCCAGTGGTGTTGGGACACATATGCGTTTGGACTCAGTGATAAAAGAAGCGAGAGGCATTGAACGGAGTGGTAGTGCGGACTGCTCTTCAGCGGATGACACTCATCCACCGCTGCGTACATATCCACCGAAAAGGAATTATCACAGTCTCGAAGGGGAAATGGAAAGGAGCATGTCTGGAAAGACGAGAGCTGGTGAACGGTCTCCGGACAGTTTGGAGGTTAGACGCAGGGCATCTGGACGGGGTGTTGTGAAGCGTGGCTGCCATTGCTGTAATGGATCGCCTGCTCCTCCTCGACCAAAGAAATCGAGACAGAGAAAACCTGCAATGGACTTTTCTTCCAATAACTAAATCATAATTGAGACAGCTGGTACATGGATTTGGATTTTCAGTTTGTTCAAAGATTTTGGTGTCTGTAAGACTTCCTGGAATTTAGAAATATAATCAGTGTTGTGACATGTAGTCTCTTTAAATATATACTGCCACATACATTGTGAATTTGCAAGGATCGTTTCAATAAAGACAGATGCCATCACAATGTTATGCGGCCATATAGTTTAGTAGATCAGTGCCTCTGGGCACATAACTTGACTTCTAACAGGTCTTTCTCAAAATACATACTCATTATTATAACTGCAATATGATAGACCTTGCACTAAAATTTTGTAACAAGGTTTTATAGATGTTAAACAGCCTGTTTTAATAACCTTCTCGTCATTTCTAAAGATTACTTCTATATATAGGTTATAACAGACAGTAAAATAATTCATGGAAAGACTACATATTTATTACTTGTATGCGCTTTGAGAGTGTGCGACTGAAAACGCGATCTCTATTTGACTTAGAAATAATAGTTATTTTCATCTCACAACCTCAAAAAGCACACCTTTGTGGTGTAAAACTAGTACTTTAATTGCGTTTACTCACTTACTAAATGGATGTTTACTCACTCAGTGAAAACATGTTTTGAATTTAGAATGGTACAAATTGGTTTTCTAAAATGGCCGCCGAAATCGTCTGATTATAATAGAATATGCTATAGTATTCTAAATTCAAATGGTATTAATTCATATTGAGTTAAAAGTAAGTTCATAGGCTTCTTTAAGACTCTTTAAGAAGCGTCCAAACTTATCTAACTCAATATGAATAAAACCGAAAGATTTTTTCAGTCAGTGAGTAAAATCGAATTTAGCTCACGGGTTTTATACCACATAAGCGTGCTAGCTAGTGATGTGAAAAGAACCTTGTTGAAGTTGTTTTGTATATAATTATTTTATATATGACATGTTCACTTCAAAAATAAGAACATTTATTTTGTTGATTATGTTTCTTTTATTTTTTACTTCATTAGTCCCTTTAGGTGTTACATTTAATTTGATCAGTTGGATCGGACACCAATCAGTTCAAATATGTTTATTTTCATACATTTGACATTTTTCTATTTAACATAATCTTTACTTTGTGATTGGTGTTTGTTATTTTTTTCATTCGTGTAATATATCCATTATAAATACTGTATTGATATAATTATGTAGCTATATGAATGTTTACTTAATATTATATAGATTTTAAGTGTTTCCGTTAGTAATCATAGGCATACTCAAATTATGAATTTAATCGTCTTTTAGCGATTTAGAAGTATGTTTAACTTAAATACAGCCCTTAATAAGATGCTAGACTGAAAAATATTATTCTCTCCATATAAAGTTGTCATATTTAAAATTCGAATGTCGCTTTTTTTAAATCTGTCACTTCTTAACTTTATCGTATAGTTTTAAGCGATCTTCCACGCGGACCGCACAAAATGTTTTTTCTTTTTTTTTCTAATAAAAGGCGAAGGCTTTATTGCGATTCGAATTTTGAGATTTTTTTTCTTCTATTTAGTAAAGTTTAAGGGAATAGTTTCGGTGCCAACGCGCGTGTTTTGGTACTATATAGCGTTTCCAAACGGCCGTTTTTATTGCTGTATTAATGATACTATATTAAAAAAATATTGTTAAAGTAACCTGTAGCGACGTGTGTTAAGCTAGTGTGAATTTGATATCCATAGTGTAAAGGGTGTAAATAAACGAAAATAATTGTCCCCATTTTTTTTTATTAAGGGGACCGTGTCTAGTCACTATGATACCGAAATTTGTCTATCGCGGACTTTTGAGGTAAGATGGCTCTGCTGTAAGTTGGCTAAAAGCCGTATATTACGTTCACTCAGTATTTGACAGCTTGTAAATAAAATCTTAACGTGAAAATAGTTTTCTGTGTCTTTAAGCGGGTATTTAACGAAATGGAAAAAATTGTGCGTACACGCGCGATTCATTCCGGACAGTGTAAATAGCGGGGAGGTGTTTAAGATTAGTGAATTTAGTGATCGCGTCCTTTACGGTCGCCATATTATAGCGAAAATTGTAACTGGATATAATATTCGTGAAATCAAGGGGTTGTTGTAGCCCATAGTTCGGAATTATATAGACGTAAGAAAATTCTTAAATGCCGACGGTGAAGTTTATAATATCTGTCTGGTTGAAAATTATCAAGCATTTGAATGATTCTTTTTTTGAATGCGCAGATAATTCCTCGCTTTATCGCTAGAGGCGCTGCTGAACTATAAATGATAACTCGTTGAAAACTTGATAATTTTAAATTCAAGGCTACCGAATAAGGGCACTAAATCGAGATATAGTTACGATGAAGTATTTTATCTGATAACGTTGGTTTTTGAATTGTGTTCAGTTTGTAAAGGAAAAATTGCCATCTCTTAAAATAGAGTTCACATTGTATAATCCAATATGTTGTTATTGTTTGTATTAAATATTGTAGGTGGATGTAATACCTTCAATATTATTGTCAAAACTACTGAGACAGTATTGCAATTACGTTTTCTTTTGTTATATTTTTCACTTAGAAACTTATTAGATGTAAAGTGATACTAATAATTAATGTTTAGGAGTTTCATCCCTTATTTTATATTAAGATACAACATGGCGTTTAATTGTGATTATGTAAACATTATTTTCTAAATGGCTACAGAAGAATGATCATTAAAAACTTATCTATTAAAGATTTTAATGTTTTATTTTTATATTAAACCAGCGGACCCGCCAGATGTTGGCCTGCTCTGAAAAAACAAAAATTGGAACTCGTTTGCAGCGCCACCTATCGGATCGGATTGAAATATAGATTCACAAAAACGTGTGAACTGCTCGTCGCTGGCTACTCCAAAGCGATAAATTTGAGTTCCTACGACGCAAAGTTTATTACCTTGGCCTATTCAAGAAAACATGTGAATTTTAAAAATCAAACAATTCTGGTCATGGCCGTATCATCCACAGACACAAGCTGCCCTGGAAAGATCACATTCTACTCTTAAGGGGATTTAAGATATTAAATCCTATGTAAAGGAAAACCAAGACAACAGGCATCAGTATATAATATATAATACCGCCGTACATATAACCACTCATTATTCACCATACGAATTACTATTTGGGCATAAGCCTCATATCTCAGATTCAGTATGTAGGAATACCTCCAACAAAACTACCTATCCCGAATATGTAAAGCTCCTACGAAATCGCATCAAACATGTGTGTGGCAAATCCCTAGAATATATTAATAAATTAAAAATAAATTCCAAAACCTATTAAGATTCCTATACCCATCCTATCCAATACAATATTACCATGCAGTAATGCTAAAATACCACTTTAGACTGCGCAATACTTTATTGCCTTTATGAAAGGGTCCATACAAGGTGGAGAAAATCAATGGAAATTGGAAACTACTAATGAGCGATGTGTGTGTGGCTGTCGGTTATCCGTTGAGCGGTGTACGGGGAATAAAAGATAACTTCGTATCGTACACTTTTAATACACACACACACACACTCTTTATGTTATTTACAAATCAGAAGATTTTTTTTGTTTAGGTGAGGGCAAGCAGCAAGTGCGAGAACTGAAATGAACTGAATTTGTACACGACCACGAATTTCGTGTGCGCCCGCAAGAGAAGCGGCGGGAATGTTGTGAGCCCGCGCTGTCATATAACGGCGCGCTGTTTTGCATGTTACACAGATTAATATTAGTTTCGCGCTTGCGTGCCTGCTTATGATGTTGGCATTAATGTCGCCACACTAACTTTATTGATAAATATACGTTATCGGAGTTTTTGGCGGGAACTGAAAGGAGATGTTGTACTGTGCAGTTTTATTTTCTAGAAATGTGTAAAATTACTCTAAAATGAACAATAGTTGTAGGATATTGATAGTTTTTGAATAGTAATTATGTATTTGTGAGAAATGTGAAGTGTATAATCGAATGTGTCCTTTTAAGTTGTGACAAGAACTCCGTCGACTGGCACCAGCTGATTACCCACAGTTCAGCTGTACAGCAGCTACACATAGACATAAGCAAATGAGGAAACTATATTATAATCTAAGATCTGGCTTAAAGGCCTAGCTGCCAAGCCATAAATCTAAATACAAAAAATAAAAATAGATGTTATGTGCAATATCATTACAACGACGTTAAATATGTTGAAGTTCAAGCTTTCACGTAAGGAACTAAATTAATTAAAATCCAAAATTCAGAAATAAAAATTTAAGTTGTAGTGTTAGAATGAAAATAGAATAAAATTGAATTGTTTTGAGCAAGAAAATCTATTATAAGAGATTATTATGGACTTGTACCTCCGATGCCCCTTTTCTTAAAGCGTTCTGGGTAAATCTATAGGTATCCGGTGCATGAATTTTAAGTAGTGGAGGGATCGGCGACTGGGGAGGGGAGAGGGATACCCTTTATGCGACCCCTATAGTTCGGAGTTCTTGAAATATTATTTTTTTGATAAACAGTACACACACATTATGGAAACCACTTAGCAATAACAATTAGATTTATACACAATCTCAAAACAATAAATTATACATACTTAGAATGGCCGAAACAGAAAAGTTTAGAATTAAATAAAAAACGTGTGCGTCTCGGGACTCCCGACAGAAGTGATAACTTAAATTAATCTAAGTTAAACTATTTAATATTGAAATTGTTTAACTTGAGTAAAGCTTAGGTTATTACTTAAATTTTATGTATATAGCGCGTGGGTTAGAGTGACAGAGGAGGAGCCTGCCTACCGCTGCCGTATGCGTGAGAGAAAGGGAAGCCAGACAGACTGGCGCCGTAACGCGTTACGTAACGAAGCGATTTACCCTCCCATAAGAAGTTATCACTTCAATAATGTCTGCACGGAAATTCCGGACATACAGAATAATTGTTTTGGATAATGTAAAAGTACTAAATTGATAAGAAAATCTAACAGTATGTAAAGCAATATTAGTGAAACTCATTCAGACTTTAATATAATAGATGACTCATGCTGTACAATAGAGCAGACGAATCCTGGAGTGGAGACTGCGTCTCGACAAACATAGTGTAGGACGCCCTCCAGCCCAATGGACCTATGATTTGCGTAAGGTCTCCGGTGGGGGCTAGATGAGAACATCGGAGGACCAGGACAAGTGACACAATCTTGGGGAGGACGACGACGACGACACTGTACTTTAGAAAAGCTTAAAAATGAAATGAACATCATATAAAACCACAAAATATTGTCTTAAAGTAGATATCACCCCAGAAACAAAAACAAGATTAAAATCTATGATAGAAACGAGAAATGAAAATTATTAACAAACATCAAATCATTAAATACGAAACTCATAAATCTATTTTGGTAGGTTTATTTTTTATATTATCCTTTCATTTTGTATAATTAAGTTTATTTTATGTATTAAATCACACGGCCATCTCTCCTATAGACTTCCGATATTTTGCCGATCAACTGCACTAAATTCTCTAGAACCTCTACACCAAATACCAAATCCCGATCTTGTCATCCCTCTAAGAATTAAGAAACATCAAAATCCGAAAACTTTTTATCTAGTGTATAACTATTTATGTAGTGTACTAGGCCAAATTTAATAATAAAACCTTTTATTTTCCTAAACTTAAAAATTTAAACCCAAAGTTTAGTCTAATCCGGGGAGGTATTATAAATATTGTATGCACACCATTCGGCCAACCTCACACTTATTATGTTTGGTCATCATATTTATACATAGCTTCCCATTTGCCCATCAATTTTCACTTTAGTCTTCATCCAGCTTGCAATCTAGACGATCGTCTCTTTAAAATAATCGATTTGTTTCAATTATCTTTTTTTAAGAAGGTTTTTACCCGATTCCCTATAACAGCTCGCAACTGATCGTTTCGTCAGAGAGGCATACTATCCCAATGTGCATGTAGTCGTTCAACCACGATAAGGCTGTACGCAAACGGGCCACCGACTACAGCCATCGGTGGCCAGCGACAAGCAGTTGACACGCCTTTTCATACATTTTGCAGGGACTCGCCGTACATGTGTGGCTTGTTTGCGCGCAGCGTTACAGTATGAGCAAAACTAAAATGTATACTTAAAACTCGTAAATGACATTGGTCAGAACACAAACACGCAGAATATCATGATATTTTTTTTTACAACTTTTTGACTATTTGACTCAATATACAAATGACGTCATAATTTACAACGCACGTACAAAATTTAGGTATATTCGAATTTTTGTAAGATGATACAAAGTATCTCAGTTTTTTATTTCAATTCACTATTTTATTATAAGGTTCACGCACGTAGCTGAGAGGGAAGAGTGTTGCGCTCTCACTCGACCGTTATCCGGACACAAATAATTATCTTTCGCACAACACACCATAATAGTAGAGGAGCCCAAGGTGCTAAATGTGGAGTTACTCGAGCGTCGCGGGGACCTTTTGGATTGTGAAGATTAAATGCTAAAAAGAAAAAAAGGTTATATGATGTGTCCTTTTACTGATGGGGGGACACCAGTGAAAGGTGTACAGGTTTTCAAAAAAAAGAGTCGCACAGAAATACTCAAGGGCGTCAGATATACAAAAGGGATGTAAGTAAACCCTAAAGGAACTCCTATTCCTAAGACTGACGATTTGGACGCAACCAAAAGTCATGGCCGATTTTTGAAAATGCAAAAAAAGTAACATTGAAATACTCGAGCGCGTCAGATTAATATACAGGCGGTTCAGCTTGATGTCCTTGTCGTGCTGACCTATAATGTGACAACTATGTGGAGGAATTTCCTTAATCTGACGGTTTGAAAAAAAATTTGAGGAATAAAAAGTACCCCCACCCTATATGAAGGGTTAATACATAGTAGGGGTACATAATAGGGTGCAAGGTTTCTCCCCTTATATTATTCTGCCACACTCCAGTAAATCCCAAATCCCCGCTTGGCCTCCCCTACTATAAGGTACAACAAAATTTTACTGGACCTGCGCAATCTCACAAAACAAACTTCATTCCAAACGCATATAAGTATTGCGCGTACCACAAAACCCGCTTGCCTTCGTGGATTAAAAGAACAATTATTGACAATCTTATTGTGACAACTCATATGTCCGTTGCTTCTCTCTAATCCGATTCATAACTTTCAACACTTCAATTCGAAACTCCAACCGTTCATCCTCATTGTACCTCACTACACTTGGCAATAAAGAAGCAAAGAACGCTTCGTCTTCGTTCATTAATCTCGGATTATTCGTTTCCTCTACCTCAACAAAGTTTAAATCGCTATTCGATTCGATTTCTTTGACGCTATTCGAGTTTTCTTTTTTTAATTTCTTCTTTGGTCGTACATATACTTCGTTATCCGAACTGTTGTTGAAATCATTAGATTTTTCCTCAACATTTTCAATATAATACTCAAATGGTTTGCTCTCTTCATTATATGTCACACTTTCATTGTCTTCCTGTCGTCGTCTTCTACGTCTTTTTGGTTCGCTATCAAGGGAGTCATCATTGGCGAACTCAACATTGCAACTGTCTGGTGCGACTTTGGTTAAGAATTTTATATGGTCGTGTAACATGTATTTACGTTTGGGTAGTCTGCCATTCCTTCCGATTCTTAGACTTCTTATAAACGTGTCCCTTGTGTTCTGCCATTTACCCATAATGTGCTCACCTGGGAACAAAAAAGAAGGATATTATTGTAATCGAGTATAAGATCAGTAGAGACATTATTTCCAGAGAATTTAGAGTGGACGACGTACAGCTTAATTAACATTTTTATTAGTTACTAGGATATACCCGCGACTTCGTCCACGCTTAACATGGAATTCTCGCGGGATTCCCGGAACACAAAGCACCGTAGCATTTAGAAAAGAATGTAAGCTATTGTTTTTAGTCTTAGTGAAAACTGTGTCGGAATAAGTTAATTTTTATACACCCGAACAACTACAAACCGCTCTCGGGAAAATTCCCGCGCGATTACCGAGATAAAAAGTATCACACAGTTTATTGTACATAATATTTGCTATCAATCAGTAAAAAATCACATTGGAATTTGATTTTTTTTTTATCTGGTTATTTTAATTCATTCCAAGAAAAGTTTCCGCGGGAATGTAGCGTAAATTTTAAGTTTAAAAATTTGCTGTCGATTAGTGAGAACCGCATCGAAATCAGCTAAGTAGTTCTTACGTGAATCTCGAACAAATAGCTAACAGACAAGAAATAACAAAATGCATCGTGTTCTCCATCGTCTATATAGTGTAGTCCAGTTGTTGTTTTTAAATAACATCAATGTACAGATTCGGAATTTTTATAATTTTATAATATAAATAAATAGGCAAAGAATCCTATCAGTATAAACCAAAACCCTGTACACAAAGTCTTTTTATAATGTAAAACATGTAGTCATAGATTACGGGTAAGTACTACTTAATAATAACAATATAATATATGAAACAGTAATAACGAATGTTTGTTTCCATTACCCGTTTCTCTTTTTTCCTCGGGGTTCATATCTGGGTATCGTTCATCTAACAAGTTGAATATTTCCTCCCAAGCGGTCTTACGTTCAAAACGGTCCTTGTAACAATCCAAAGTCTTATCCCAAAGGCAAGGGCGTTCCCCTACACTTTGCAGGAGCTTAACAATATCGTATCTAAACTCTTTCATAATGCATACATACAATTAAGTCCTATTTTAAAACCGTTTTAATCCGTAACACTGTTCACAGTCTTATATCTGACACGTCACTGCAGCTTGTCAATCGTTTCGTGCACGAGAGTCGGATTGTATATCCATTTCGTTCTTTTCAAGTATGCTAGAAAGAGACGAAACACGCGTCGAGGTCACCGACATTCTGCGCCATGACGCCTGCCACAAATGTTTATCGGATCCATTTTGTATTGAGCTTCCGTAACATTAACAAATACACGAATATAAGCCTTATTTGATCGAGGTAAGTAGATTTATGAATATTGAGAAGAATGGGGTTAAATCGTGTTACATTCGTGACGATTCTTATACCGTAGCAAAGAGCGACAAATATCATGAAAGAGCATTTTTATAATGATTATTTTATGACAGTCTACAGTTTTGTGCATCTTCGTTTGCGTTAAACTCATTTTTGTATCTCACACAAATTTTTCCATCATAAGTTTCCAATATTTACCTTCGTCATGGCTATCACGCTAATAACAAATAAAATTATTCAATAATATTGTTTAAACCATTTTCGCTTAGCTTGAAATCAGAGCCCATAATACAACTACTTTGTATTATGGGCTCTGATTTCCGCACGTGTGTGCTTCCACTGAGATTTTCTATAAAAAGGACGAAAGAAATAAAGACTTTATTTGAAGAAATAGCGACGTAATTACATTCCTTATACATTATTATACACAGAGCATATTTTGAGAATTTGTACGCCGCATTTTCAGCAAATAAAGTTTGTACTCTGCATATTGCTGGGCCGGAATTATATCCGATACAAAGCTGATTTTCAGTGCAAACCTTCCTTTTGGCCTAAGACCAAAACGACCCAATTTTGTTAAATAATAATAATAAAAAACAGGAAGGAATCGATGGCGCCAACTGTAATTGCACTGGATGATTGTTATTGTTTAGCATTCTTCCATATTATTGTTCAAAACACATAAACTCTATACTTATAATGTAGGTTTCCTGCATTATGATTAATTAATAGTATGAACATGGGCGCCGCCAGGATTACTTTCAGAGAGATGTATCTGCATCTACGTATTATACTATAACTAATCTTATACTAATATATAAAGCTGAAGAATTTGTTTGTTTGTTTGAATGAACGCGCTAATCTCAGGAACTACTGGTCCGATTTGAAAAATTATTTCAGTGTTAGATAGCCCATTTATCGAGGAAGGCTATAGGCTATATATCATTACGCTAAGACTAATAGGAGCGAAGTACCAATGAAGAATGTTTCAAAATCGGGGGGTTTTGAAAACAAATGTCACGCGGATGACGTTGCGGGCACGGCTAGTATAAAATATAGAGACAAAGACAAATGTAATGGCAAATTTAAACGAGATGGGAGACGCGAGACTAAGCGGCGTCTGCACGTTCAGTGTTCACAGGAAAAGATCAAAGGAGGCTACTGAATTTATTGACAAGTTGACAGCAATCTAGACGCCTGTGGATTGTATTCAAAAGGTTACTTAATAAAAAAAAATAGATTTATTTTCTTTTTTGACAAGTGCAAGTGCACCCCCTTGCACCCTGCTGCCGACACCCATGAGTATTGATAGTACGATATTGGACCTTAGCATTAATGAGTCAAAAAAATTACATATTCAGGAACGCTATACGCGAAAATAACGTAATATCAATAATAGACGAATGCACCAAATTGGAGCAATATAATTGATAGGCACAGTATTAAAACTTTTTAGAATATGTTATTCATCAAAAATTTATTTACTAATCTTGATTTTTTTAAATAAAAATCAATGTGTGTACGAGATAGAAGCGAATTAATATGTATTACATTGATTTGGCTATATTTAAATAAATCCGCAAGACGCAGAAGTGAAAGAAAAGGATGATATTGAATCATTCAAGTTCAGTGTTTATATGAATCAGTTTGATTGATTAATCCAAATCGAAAGGCAGAAATTAACTGTCTAATATAGGTATATGAAACTAGTGTGGTTAGAGACGTGTACCTACACTAGTCTGTAATAAAGTGGTTAGGTACAAATAGGATAGCATTGGGCTTGTTTATTACGAAAAAACGAAAAAATGGGCTGTGGAAATATCCTCCCGCTGTTTGTCGGTATATGAATTTCATGTATACGAAATCTTAGTCGCTTAGTTATCAACCCACTCGCCTCTCAAATGACGTGAGATCGAATCCTGGCAGGAAAGCATGCCAGGCATTTTTCTAACCAAGAGAGTCCCCATATTAGTCAATACGGATTGGGCAATAACAAGCCAAAAAGAGCTTTACGCCTACGACATAAGGAAAAGGGTGGCAGTGATGTCGTTAAGCCGATGTTAGACAGTTCATTTCTGTCTTTCAATTTGGATAAATCAATTAAAGTGATCTATATATTGATTGATTGATCTATATCTATATATGTATTATTTCACTCCTTCACAGTGTGTTGTTTATCCCCACAACCCCGCATTATCTCAAAGAACGCTTTGAATTCATCTCTTCTTCTCACAATTTACGACCTTCTACGAATCTTAGACTTAATACTCCCAAATATTATTCATCTTTTTTCAATAATTCTTTTACTGTACAGGCTATTCGACTCTAGAATGAGCTACCTGTTACTGTTAGACAAGCTAAATCACTATCAATATTAAAGAATATGACAAAAAAGCACTACCTGCATCATGTGATGTTTGATATTTTTACGTATATTTATGTATATGTATATATTTGTGTATGTAATATCAATAGGTGTATTTATATATGTCTATTAAGTATTATTCTTACTTATATATAATATTTTACATACTTATATGTTTATAAATGAATAAAACATATGTAAGTTATACCACCTTTGACCAATATATTCTGTTTTATTTCTACCACGGGTTGTTTGGAAGAGATCGCTTCTTAGAGATAAGACCGCCCATTGTGCACATTTAGAATATTTTTAAGACTATAAGTTTTTCTGTGTTTTATATAATGGTGTACAATAAAGTGTTATCTATCTATCTATATAAACATAATCTTGAAACATTCAATGTCATTCATTAAATGCCGTCATGGTCTTTCCAGTCTGTTTTCAATCAAATTAAATGAATTTGGTTGATCCGTCTAATGTCCGCATTACTATCGGTGTATTATCGATACGGGCGACGAATCGAGTCGGCGAGAACGATGTCACTGACGCCCTTTTATGGTTTGTAGCAATGACAACGTCCTTGAGGATTTTCCGATAGTGATTTCTCGGGCAATAGCGTGGATTCCATAGATGCGGTCATTTTTCAGATGCATTATTATTTTACTGTGTTTTATTACTATAAAATAAAGTAATGTTAAAAAAAAATCCAAATTATTTATCTTTCTTTTATAAAGAAGTCGATATGTTTTTTATCTTGTTTTGATAAATATTGAAGGAGTAAAATGGTTTCATGTCAATAATTTGAACGTGATTTGGTGAATTTTTTTCTTTACTTAAAATAACTATAGAAAAATTACGAAAAAAACCATGTTACGTCCCATACCGTGTAGATTTATGACAATTTTTTTGGTAAATCATTGGTGATTAAATACCAACTAAAGTTGTTTCGTTTGCACTCCGCTTTTGCCCTTTTCTTGCAACGGCAGCTCTAAAAGCTCTTTTGGCTTGTATTTGCCGAAACCCTGCCGACTAGTGTGGAGACTCCCGTAATGTATATTATTGGGTTTGTTTTGCCTTTTAGTCGTTTTCTACAGTTTTATTTAAATACTAGAAAGGACAATTGCCTGTTAAAAAATGGTATCTTCGAAAAGTGCATACTTCCTATATAACTAGATGGCACTATATGCCATTATTCCTTCGCTTGTTGACATTTTATTAGTAGTAGTAGAATTCGCAACAAAGGCAGGCAAGGGCATCTTAGTCCATACAGCCAATTCTGATGTATGTCTTCGTATAGTAGCGCAGTTGAATTGTAGGCTATAACTGACGCCATTCAACGGAGTTCTTGTAAAACTCGAAAGGCCACATTTGACTATACAGTTCACATTTCTCACAAAAGGTCATAATTACTACTCAAAACTATCAATATCCTACAGCTATTGTTCATTTTGGAGTAATTTCACACACATATACACATGTGTTTTCACATCTACATATATGTATATACCGATGTTACGAGTATAGGTTAACAGAATGCTTTACTCGCAGAGTATATGCTCTACTAATTGCCTACTGTTATATTAGGTATGTGCCTATGCATTGTAATAAATGTATTGCAACTTTACAAACACTTGAGTAAATGACCTTGATTGACCAAATTGGTCTCGATGTCGTGTTGAAGTAAACAATTGGTTTAGCAACTACGATACATCAACTAAAAAAATCAGCAGGATAATAAATACGCTTCTTTCGGAAAATTTTGGTAATGAGTGTTCTGCTTAACATATGAGGTTCTGTACACGAGAAATTATACGGTTTAAAGTTGCGAGTATTTTTAAATGAATAAAATGAATGAATAACTTTATTCCACACACAGGCTCATATGTGCAGATCTGGGACTAAATCAGAACCATATACTATCATAATGATACACCGTTTATAATTGTATGTCTTTAAAGACCACGGGCTATAAAAATGCCCCGGACTTTTGGAGGGCTTGCGTGAGGTCATGGGGAGGCTATCAGGTAGAGGCCCTTTGGCAAAAATCTAAATGTGGCGTGACACTGACCGGCGATTATTACTGTCTACACCATATAATAATGCACCCAAGGACAAGCCACTGTGCCACAGTGGAATGTGTTTTATATATATTGGAAAATAAATAAATAAAATAAAAAAAGAACAAAAAGGTGCAATGCGCGAACTTGTCGACACAGGCGATCTCCTCCAGATAATTTCCTACCCTACAGATAATTTTTGGTAAGTATATTAAGACCTGGGGTTGTCTGGAAGAGATTGCTTTTTAGCGATAAGACCCCCCTTTGTAGATAATTAGATATAGTTTTAGTCTGTAAGGACATTTTTGTATTGATCTATAATAAAGTGTTATCTATAATAAATTTCAAATGTAGGCCCGTTCGCAACTGAGGTGTATAATAGCAAAACTGCATCTGTGCAGGAACGGAGAAAGAATATCCTGCGACCGGGTGGCCTGACGTAAGAGGCGACAAAACAACCCACAGCCAGATGGTAGGGTATTTGCCCGTACGTATGGCTACCACCCCTGGTCTAAATTATGCCGCCATAACAACCTTCAGTTGTGTTCCGGTATTAGTGGCCAAGTTCCAGTCTCCTCTAAGATGCACCTGTGATGTTGCAAATATCCATAGGCGATGGTAACCGCTTTCCATCATGTGGGCTGTCTGCCTGTCTGCTGAACTCAAACAATAAAAACAAACTTCAATCCAAAACTTGTTTTTTTTTTAAACTGAATACACCAAAAGATAGTGTTTTAAACACTTAGTTTTTTATTGTGAAGCTAGCAAACAGGCAGACGTTCCAGTTCATGGAAAGTGATCAATGTCTTCTATAGACTTTTGCAACACCAAGGGCCAAGCTAACACATTGCCAACCTGTAAGATGGGGAGGAAGTGATAGAGGGACGGGTCAGACAGCAGCACCGAGATAGAGGGGATGAAATATAAAATAATGATAACCATATTAAGTTGTTCTTACATTATAAACAAAGACTCTATCTATCTAATGCACAATTATAAAATTTTATTTTTGTTAACTGTATCTTTTACAACAATAAAGCATATTCCTTCATTCATTCATTCAATGGACAGAACATATTTTGCTTTTTAATTTTAAGTTTAAATCTCAAAACATTTTTTAAATTCATAATCACGTTTTTAGTATTACTTTATATTGAATGAATGAAAAGTTATCACTTTTATTTTAGCCCTGTTTCTTATAACCTGCTTTTAAACCAGGCCAATTTGCCTTAATTAAAGAGTAAAGGCAGAATTAAAGACAGACTCGGATTATCAGACAGAAATGAGGTTGAGAAATTGTTCTGCCTCCATCGTGTTTTTACAAATTATACCCTTGAACTAAAGAACCCTAAAAGCGGTTGTATCGACCAGGCTGCGCGCGCACCTATTGTCATTTCCTTCTGTACGTGAAAATATTCACAGACTGGCTGAATTTCTGAGGTTATAATTTAAATTATAAGATTTTTATTATAATATAATATTTGTAATATCATTTCGCATCGGATTTTTAATGTATACACGTGTTCTATGTTTTTGTGTTAATTGTGTTTTAAAGGTGCCATATTTATAATTGGACGCCGGTGAAGTAACTACAAGGTAATCTAAAGATTTTCTTTCATTTTTGGTATTTTTAAGGATGTTTTCGTGTACAAGGTTTGGGTTTGGAGCCGTGTCAGTGAGCAGCTTAATACAAAATGGATGGATGGATTTTTCGCTATTACATGTGGACTATATTTTATATTGTAGTAATTACAAATTATATAGTTTTTGGCCTCATGAACAACTTATTGCGAATTTTACAGTTAAATATATAGTTTTGAAAACAGAGTAAGTGGTACTAATATATAAATGTGAAAGCTGTATTTTTGTTTGGTATTTCTCCATGGCCTTGTGAATTAATCGTTACTATGAAATTTTGTAGGTATTTTTGAAGATAGATGGGTACAAATGTAAAGGTAGACCAAAAAAATATGGATGGATTGTGTGAAGGATGATATGATGATATGTGGTGTGACAGTAGATGTATGTCAGAGTAGAGGAGTGTGGAAGGAAAATACATATTGTGCCGACCCCAAATAATTGGGATATGGTGAAATAAGAGAGAGATATAGGTATTTTTGATAACAGGGATGAACAAACAATTAGTTGTGTAGGGAAATAGAATAAGTTCGGGGAGTATAAGAATCGTTTAGAAAGTTATATTTACATGAAAAAGAATTAAGAATCTGTACCGCACTGTACGATGGCCATGTATGTCTTGTATTTATGATATCAGCCGATCAATAAGTTAGATGCATATACTTATCAACTATAATAAGCATAGGTATATACATAACTATATTTATGGATATCACCTATGGGTGAGCTTGTACCAGCGAGAGGTAGAGCCTCTCGCCGCTACAAGCTTATAATACATACATACACACAGCCATTCACACATCTATACATATAAAATATTAACAAGAAAAAATTTCCAAATGTATAAACTTTAATAACATTTTCTTTTTATTAACTATCACAATCGAGTTGTCTGGAAGTGGGCGCTAACAACTGCAACACAGTATTATACTACAGCAGTTGTTTGTGACACCAAATTGTTTGTGTACAATATGTTAATGGTTTCGAATAAATTCTTTAATTCTTTAATAGATAGAAGTTTTATATCAAATTGCCGATGTTGTTGTAGGCTGTGCGCAATAAGGCCTCCGATCGCACGTGTGCGGCGTGTTCCAACAAAAAAGCGTTTGAACTGCTGTTTTTTTTAATTTTTTTTCTTGCATGAGTTCAGCAGACAGGCAGCCGGCCCACTTTATGGAAGACGGTTACCATCGCCTATGGACAATTGCAACATCAAAGGTGCTACAAATGCGCTGCTGCTCTCTTAAGGGGGACTGAAACCTGGTTACTAATGCCGGAACATAACTCAAGGTTGTTATGGCGACATACTCTAGTGGTAGCCATCCAGTCGGGAAAATACCCTACCACCTGGCTGTGGGTTGTTTTGTCGCCTTTTACGACAGGCCGCCCGGCCCCAGGAAATTGTATTCTTTCTCCGTTCTTGCACGGATGCTTGTCGCTGGCCACCGGTGGCCCGTTTACGCCCAGCCTTAACGATTTAATTCCGAGGTTCCCAACAGAATCGGTACCACCCACTAGAGGCTTTATGTCCCCAAGTTGGTGAAACTATTTCGAAAGCTCTAAGGGCCGATTTTCCAGTCAACAAATAAAAATTATTCATAGAATAAGGTATAACTTGGGAACATTAAAAATATCAGTCGCATGAATGAAACGGTTGAATGGTTTCACTTTAAAATTCACTCAGGTCATAATGTATTCGACTGATAACTTGACGATTGAAAAATCGGCCCTCATAGAGCTAAAAATTTGTGCCTACATGCCAGTGGCAGTGCAGTGGCAATCATGGCAGCATATAACCCAATTTGCTAAGAGAATAAAGAATTATCGAGTTTAAATTTAGATTCTTACAGTTCTAATGACTTTGAATGTCTTTTTTTAATTGCGAATAGCCATTTATAATATACTTGGCTTTGGAGAATTAAAGTAATTAAGTTTTCACTTGAATTCTGTTAGTAGTTCACCGATAAATAAAATAAAACTGAGATTTCAAGAGAATATGTGTATTTCAACCAATAATAGAATATTTTTCTACCGAATTATCGAATTAGTACTGCTATAGTATGATATGATCTGATGAAAGTATTATTCCTCTTCAATACATAACGTCAACTTTGCTATAAGTTTTTTTGTAGGCGCAGAAAAATGTCTGTTATATATAATATTTCAGACTATCGCCTAGCAAGAAATTAAGTCTGAAAAGTTGTTAAATTCTACTTGAATTTTATGCAACTTTTTAGTTTTTATTATTTAAAACATATCTTTTTAGATTAACTTAATTATGCATTGAAAAGAAATTTATTAGTAAGGCGGAAGGTAATCTAATTTATTTAAGTATATAGGATTTTTCAGTAGACGTTCATGAAAATGTGGACGGTATGCGTGCCAGGCTGGAGCGCGGTTATGGTCGCCGGGGCTCTACTTCTTTACGGGACCTTGGATATCGCTTACTTCGCCAGGATGATGTACACTGTGCTGAAAGCACGGTACTTCAAGAAAAAAGTGTGCATATTAGATACTACTGAAGTGAATTGTGAGTATATTCTTAGAGTTGCGTAGTTAGGTACATGTTGGTTCGAAAAAAATTTATGACTCCTTTCTTGAACGTCGTAGCGCAGAAGTAAAACGTCGGCTAGAAGATCGATCTCTCCAAGTTAAGTTTTATACCCGGAATAAACGTTCTAGAGAAGCGCTGTGTAGTTAAACGTGGTTTTATTATGATAGTAAGTATTAGCTCAAGAAAAATCCGTCGGTTGAGGGACATTTGCATAATCTGCAGTTAATCGATAATAATGTTAAACTAATGACAATACAAATATCTACTGAGGATCAATATAATTGCTACGGAAGCCGCGCCAGTTTGTAAGGCCAGACGGTGGACTGCAGTGCTGGTTTTAGGGGTCGGCGGCCCGGCCTGTACGGGGCCGCACGCGCCATCTTCATTTCTGACGTATAAAGTATATTACTGTTTAATGTATCATCAAAATCCGACGTGTCGTGGTGTCGACGAAGTGTGACATTGTGTGACAAGGGGTCCTAAATTTCTTTCGTGATGTCACATATAAAAATCTAATAACTTTTATTTAAGCTTTAAAACACGAAATTTGAAGTATTAACGAAAAACTCCAAATATTTCCAAATCTATGTGTATGATGTATAAAGTATTTTTAGTAATTGAAACACTATTATTAAATTATTAAACATAATTTAAATGGAAATAAAACTAATTACAGAACTGCTCAAAATCAAAATTGGGACAAAAAAATCTTGAAATTCGTTGGCCGTAATTTGTGAATGATGAAAAGTCTTTTGATTCCAATTAACAAATCTGTCCAATCACAGAGAGTGCACGGGAAAAACTGACGAGCATTTTAGCGTTTCCCGAATGACCATCGATATTACTTGTATTCGACCCTGGTAGAACGTTTAACGTCGATTGAAGCACACGAACGAATTGTTCTAAAATATTCTAAATCGTGTCCCGCGCACGATTTATCTCGGTTGATCAAAGCTTGAATGATTTCAGCTTGGTGTCTCCTAAATGACATAGATACGCTCCTCTACCACATGAACAACGCCAGGTACCTCCGTGAGCTGGACTTTGCAAGGGCGGATTTCTACGAACGGACTGGACTTTACGCGAACATCAGGTCCTTCGGTGGATCGGTTGTCCAAGCAGCCGCTACTATCAGATATAGAAGATATTTGAAGCCGTTTACGAAGTTTACAATTACTTCTAGGGTAAGAATTTTAGATTTATTCATATGTGGTAGAGTCATGCTGGAATTATTATCTTGTTCACAGCTATTACAGTACGGGAGGCCGGGGATTTTGGGATTTACTCGAGCGTGGCAGAATAACATAAGGGGAGAAACCTTGCATCCTATTATGTACCCTCACCATATATTAACCCTTCATATAGGGTGGGGGTACTTTTTATTCTTCAAACCGTCAGATTAAGAAAATTCCTGCACATAATTTTCAGATTATGGGTCAGCACGACAAGGACATCAAGCTGAACCATCTGTATATTAATCTAACGCATTCGAGTATTTAAATGTTAAGGTTTTTTTTGCATTTTCAAAAATCGGCCATGACTTTTGGTCGCATACAAATCGGCAGTCTTTTGAATAGGAGTTCCTTTAGGGTTTACTTAACATCCCTTTTGAATATCTGACGCGCTTGAGAATTTCTGTGCGACTCTTTTTTTTTGAAAACCTGTACACACAAGCGACGCTCGAGTAACTCCACATTTAGCATCTTGGGCTCCCCTAATAATAGGGCCGGTTTGATCGATGTAATACCACGCTTTCATAGAATTTAAAACCTAATTAAAAAGTATCTTGCTAAAAAAGGGATACGCTATTGAAGAATACTTAAATGAGAAAACTTCATTTACATAGCAACTCGCTCCAACCTTACCAAGTATGTAAGGAATTTATGGAGATATGTCGCAGTATAAAATTTTAGTACGTCATGTCATTATTATAACTATAATAATATTTTTCTTTCCTTTTAACGTGTCTTTGTCTTACTGAGTATGCACTGTTTGCTGTAGCTCCATTAATTCTTCGAAAAATAATTGTCTAACATATTTCTGTATAAAATTTTTTTTAAAAAAGTTTGAATTAATCAATTTATAGCTAAACGTGTTTCGGGGAGTTTCTTTCTGTTTCTTCTCCTTAACAGCAATAACACGTTGCGAAGCGGTGTATTAGACTAGGAAGTAAAATTAAATTTTAACTTATATATTATTATATGACATTCAAAAAGTGTTCTCCAGTGGAACTTATTTTGAATAAAAAAAAATTAATTTGTATTTGAAAATGTCGCCATGAAACGGTTAGCTTTGGGCTAATCCTGTTTCGTGCTATGAGTGAGAGGTTCCATGGCCTATTTCCTCCTCCCCTTATCTCGTCTTCCCTATCCAACCCCCTCTATCTCATTCCTCTTGCCTAATCACTCTATATCAAAGCCCTGTCCTATATTCTTTATATAATAACAGCACATAAACGTCCCATTGCTGGGCTCTAGCTTCCCACTATAGGGGAACGCACCGCCATGCTTGACCAAGGCGGCTTCGTAAGTTTGACACATGAGTTACCTCGGTGTGCAGGTTTCATCACGATGTTTTCCTTCACCGTTGTTAGCACGTGGTAAATGTAACGTTATGCACATTAGGCCAGAAAATATATATATGTAAATATAGCTCTATTAGCCGAGGATATTTGGCGCAAACTTGGGGAGGCCTACGTCTAGCAGTGAACACCGGTTGGCTGACGACTACAAGTATAGTTTTAATTTCCAGGCCATTTATTGGGACGAGAAGACTTTCTTCATGGAACATGAGTTTGTCGGCCCTGGTGGTTTTGTCCACGCAATAGCTGTATGCCGGCAGAGAGTCATCGACACTTCAGCATCCGCAATTGCTGAGCTGCTTCTGCAAGTCCATTGTGAGGGTACATGCCGGCCAACTCCTGGCAAGATGCCGCCTGAGGTAAACTATCGATTTGAAATTCAGGAAAATTATGAAACATTTTTGTTTTTTTATTGCTAGAGTATAGCTGACTGTCCACCCGATGGAAAGTGGTTACTGTTGTCTTTAGACATTTGACACAACATCAATGGCGGCCTCGCAGAGGAGACTGTACTGGGCATTGATGCCATACAACAAAGTTGTAATGGCGGCATACTCTAGATCAGCTTTAGACCTGCTATTTCAATTAATCGAAAAAGACAATATTATTAAATTTGCATTTTTCTGGGTTTTAACACGGATTAAGTACATAAATTATTTTGCTTAGCTTTTTTAAAGTAAGGATTTCTTTATTTTAATTTAGTTAATGTCTTAATTTCAGATTGAACTCTGGGTACAAAGCAACGAACTCAGCTCAGCAAGGCTTCGAGCTCCTGATACGTCACTCCAAATAATTCAACCAACTAGCCTCGGCTGTGGCGAAGTTATTCCAACTGCAGCAGAGTGAAACAAACTTCACTGCCCGAACGAACTACCCTCTCTGTCTCACGTTATCAAGTACAACAAGGTAGAGTGAGACAGATATAGGGTATGGTCGCTCTGGCAGTGAATTGTTGGCCAGTTGACCCGCGATCGTCGCGCTGAGCGCACGGAATGCGAATGGATAAAGGACAGCTAAGTTAGTGTATCGCCAATAGCCAAGCTACCTGGTTATAACGCTGTATGAATTCCGTTGTAAATGGAATAAAATGCTGGAGTCAATAATATTATTACATAAATATGAACGTATGGAACATTCGGCAAGCCATAATTTATGCAAGAGGTGTCCATAATTTCAAAGTTTCTAACATTTCGTTAGAAACTCGTTGAAACTTGAGCTCGTATTCTTTGTCCCGAAAAATATAATATTCCATCTCCTTTATTAACAATACACTTACGACGACGACGTGTTTGTTAGTGTATTGCTATGGCAGCCCTATGGAGTGTAGAGGTAAGAAGTAACATCTTATATGGAGGGGAAATTGAGAAAGTCACCAGCAATATGTTAAAAATAGAGGTTCAAATAACTACTACAATAGCGCTGGCGTACGAATAACTACGATATGAATTAAAAATTGTTGAAGTGCCATAAAATAAACAAAATACCAGTATACAAAACCTCAACAATATACGTTGTCTAAAATTATAATTTAGTAAATATAATACTGTGAGAAAACCTGAAATCATTTAATTATTGTGATTTTGATTAATAAAAAAAAACGAAACTGAAATCTTTCGGTCTTTGTTTATTTTTCTATTTCAGTCTAATTACTTTTGGCGCTTTCTTTAAATTCTTAAAATGCTACGCTACCGCAGCGCCACCTTTATTATCCGCGTTTTGAGAGACACTTTTTCAACACAGAGATGGTGCTCCTTACCTCTACTCTCCATAGGCAGCACTAAAGATTTTTATTATTTTTATTGCTGAAGCACAGCAGACACGCTGACGGCCCAATAGTGATGAACAGAGGTTACTCTCCACCTATAGACATTAGCAACACCAGGGGCCCAATTGTGCTATTACTATCTCGTCGAAATCGCCGAACACTATCATCTCAATCGTAGGTTTGACTGACTTCGATATTATATTAATTCCAAGAAAAATACTAGTTACAAGCGAAAACTCGCAAATCAAACGTTTGAAATCGGATAACGCCATTTCTGCTAATGGTTATTATTATTTTACCACGACGATATCGAGAAGATATTGTGGAGTTAGTAGAATACGATTTTTTGACACTATCGTAATGGAATCGTACTTTGAATGCCTTCGCAACACCAAGATATTGAAAGAGCTGAATTGAGCCCCTGAGGTGCTGCCAATGTGCTGCCGGCCTCGAAGGGTAGAACAGGAAAGAGAAGTAACGCGACTGCAGCGGCAACTTGTTCGCTATATTCGTCTATCCCACGGAATCGCCGTGCACCGTACATGGCGGGAACGGTAACCCGACGATACAAACCCACAAGGTAATTTTTAGTACTTAGGTACTTACCTGGTACTCCGGCTGCGGTGGTGGGAATAGGTTTTTTTTAATTGCACGAGTTCACCAATCAGGCAGACAGCCCACTTGATGGAAAGCGGTTACCATCGCCTATGGACATTTGCAACACCAAAGGTGCTACAAATGCGCTGCTGCTCTCTTATGGCGGCATACTCTAGACCAGGGGTTGGTAGTCATCCAGTCGGGGAAATATCCTACCACCTGGCTGTGGGTTGTTTTGTCGCCTCTTACGACAGGCCGCCCGGCCGCAGGAAATTGTATTCATTCTCCGTTCGTGCACGGTTATAGGTATAAGGGGGAATACTAATCCGTCAGTATCTTAAGGGAGGGGCGCCCCTTAAGAGCAAATATGTAAAATATCGTGCTGATCTACTGTACGTACGTACTTACTACTCTTTTTAGCGATAAGACCGCCCTTTGTACACAACTATATATAATTTGTCTTTAAGTTCATTTTTGTTTTGTTGTACAATAAAGTGTTATCTATCTATCTACTGTTATATTGTAGATTATTATTAAACAGACTGTGTTATACTTAATAGGCACTCTATATTAAATCTTGATTCGAGATGGATGCCGCAATACCTGCTTTGTATGAAAATACCGTTTTATTCATGCAGGAACGGAGAAAGAATACAAGTTCTCGCGGCCGGGTGTCCGGTCGTAAGATGCGATATAACAACCCAGAGCCTGGTGGCAGGGTATTTGTCCATCTGGAGGGCTACTACCCCTGGTCTAGAGTATGCCACCATAACAACCTTGAGTTGTGTTCTGGCATTAGTTTCTCAAGTTCCAGTAGCTCTTTAAAGAGCGAGAGCACATTGGTAGCACCTTTGGTGTTACAAATGTCCATAGTTGATGGTAACTACTTTCCTTCAGGTAGGCCGTTTACCTGTAAAAAAATCGATATCTTGCTGTGTAAGAGTGTTCAGGATATACGAAATTATCGACTCTAGCAAATGTCGCACTACCTGTATATAAATCATAGATCAAGTAATTGTGTGATTTTGTAGGTTATTTTTTTTTAGTAGATATAATTATTATTCTTATTGTTGTTTATCTATTATATTCCAATGTGCCTATTACTTGTACTTGATATGAAAACATATTATTTTAAGGGGAGGCAAATATTAATTTGTTAATAAATAAAAATAATGTTACAGTTATAGGCCGTTTCCCGCAGGTGTGACGATGGGTTTAATGCATTATTTGTGATGCAATTTTGTTTTTAATTGTTAGTGACGTTGCATATTGACAAATAACGTGTGTATATACACTTTGTAGCTATTCGTTAACGGCGTTATTTTAAACTCTATAAATAAGACGTTTGGGACATTTGGCCACAGTTAATATCGTTAAAGGCACGATATTTCAGATCACGCCCACGTACTTTTAACAAGTCTATAAACCTCGTATATTATTAAGTGGGTGATAGACTTGTGAGCAATTACGCGTAGTTATGTTTGGATGACCTTAATTTTCAGAAGTCTATCATCCGCTTAAGGTATAAGGGCTCTATATATTTATTTTATAATTTAATAAATATTAACACTCAAAATCAACAATAACGAGAAATATTTAACATTAATCTAGCTGATCATTAAAAAATTAAAAAATACTATTTATTAATTATAATCAAATATAGCCTATGTCACTCAGGAATAGTTTTGTAATGGAGAAAGAATTTCAAAAATCGGTTCCATAGTTTAAAAGATTACTTATTCCCTACAAATAAACTCACAAACTTTACTCCTATAATATTAATTATTAGTTTATTTATTCTATTATTTAGTTAAGTACACAGCACGTTGAAGATCGGTGTATCATCTAATTATTATTTTACTAGAATAAAGCTTAAAATCTAACTTCTAAACTTATGTAGCTATACTTAAATATCGTACGACATTGAAAGTCTCCTCTTAAAAACGGGCTATACACAACATCTATAAATCACTGTACTTAAAGTACTATACAGGGTGTCTATGAAAAATTGTTCTGGTGACGTAACTGTCGATAAAATTTCAAACTAAGGATGCATTGGATGCACTAATACCCAAGATTTGGTTTTTGTATTGATTTTATGTGACGCTGTTAAAAGCTATTCAACAGATAGAAAACCTGAATGGATTAAGAGGTTATGTAACATTTTTAGGATTATTTTTTACGTCCAATGATGGTGTAATTTGCATAAAAAGTGTATTAGACCAAAACAAGGTAGATCAAAACAAACAAAACTTTGTTTCTCATATTCTAACGGTCCTATTCATATTGAGTTAGATTAAGTTTGAAGGCTTCTTTATGGTTCTTATAAAATTCTGAAGGTTTCTTTAAGAACCGTAAACTACTCTACATAATACATACATACTCATAATATGTACATAACTTCCTGCACATCGCCACCAAAATTAAACTTGCAGAGTCGCTACTTTTACCCATACTTGATTATGCCGACGTCAGCTATCTAGATTTAACTCAAGAACAACTTAATAAACTTGAGCGCCTCCAAAACTTATCTATAAGGTACATATTTGGGTTACGCAAGTATGGCCATGTTTCTGAATTTCGTAAAAAACTTAAGTGGTTGCCAATTCGTTTTCGCCGTAATACTCATATTCTTTCTTTGCTTTATAGTATTTTATTCTTCCTTACTACTCCACAGTATCTTAAAGAACGCTTCAAATTTATTTCTTGCTCTCACAATTTACACCCTTCCAGTCAACATAGACTGATTACTCCTATTCATAATACAACGTTTTTCAATAATTCTTTCACGGTTAAGGCTGTCCAACTTTGGAATACATCGCCTGTTGCTGTCAGACAAGCATAATCCCTAAACATTTAAGAACATGGTCAGGATACTATCTGCAATATAATGATATGTAATTCTAATTTTATATAACTAGTATTATATTGCATATAGCTATATATTTATTATGTTTAAATAGTTGCATTTTATCACTATATCTTCTATATGTATGTGTATATTTGTATATATACTAGTATAGTTATATATTTATTATTAAAATGTAATTAATCGTACAATAAATATGTATACCACCATCGCCACTCCTAATCAGCAATATTCCTGTCACGGGTTGTCTGGAAGAGATTGCTTTTTAGCGATAAGACCGCCCTTTGTACACAATTAGAATAATACTAGTTTGTAAGTTTTCTGTAATGGTGTACATTAAAGTGTTATCTATCTATTTAAAACTTACTCTTACTCAATATGCATAAGACCAATCATCAATTGTATAATGTTCTCCATTCATCCACTCATCTGTACAATTTCAGGACCTAGCAAGTGCTTCCGATTAAATTTTATAATACAACATAGGTAAATCAACTTGCTGAATGACAGGCGTTACCCATTAATGTTCGGTTCTTATATCTTACTAATCATTCTCTCTTTACCATCGGTTAAATAATATCATTACTTCTATGGAGCTTATGTCAAATTTTAACCGATAGAAGGCAATGAACGGTCGGTAAGATATAGGAGCCCGCCATTAATGTCATTGAATACCCTCGTATCCTTTCATGGTATGCGTTTCAACCAGATTGATTCAATTTGGTTGATTCGTATGATATCAGCATGTTATTGATATTATATGGATCAATTTTTTGATTCATCGAAATTGAAAGACGAAATGAAGCTCTAAAATAGCCTCAAGATACTACTTACAAACATTAGCCGGTTAATAGTGCACTTATTTGATGTAGGCATTCCAAATTTTGTGTATAATCCAATATTTCTATAAGGATTACATCATTATAATTACCTACTGTCGCTACTGTTGTACAAGCAAGTCATATAGATAACATTATGTTAAAACCATTATATAATTGATTTCCGTTTATTAATTGGTTTTCGGAATAAAATATATTTCTAACAAGAAGTTATTGATAAATGTATCAGAACAATAATAAAAACTAGAAATTATGCTAAAATAACATCTGAGCAACAGTTCTTTTCTTCATATGATGTAAATACATTCTACACGAGTGTAAGTGAAACAAAAATAGTGTCACGGTTTCTATTGTTTTGGACTAGTCACAAGCATAAATTATCAAGTGGTTCTATTTTATAAATTAGTTCTGATTATGTTATCATATTGTTACAACCTGAACGCCAACACAAATTGACACCTGCATACCCGTAGACATTTTAGTACCTTTTCGGCATTTGGACTTCTTTTGTTTACTTTGTGTTTAAAATTTGTGTTTAGAAAAACAGTCCATTGTATATTGTAATCTTTTAGGGTAGTCATTAGCCAGGTGTGATTCTAAGAAATTCAATCCACGCGACCGAGCAGACATATTGTATTTGTACAGTATAAAGCAATGCCCCAATTGAGATGAGGCAGTCGAGCGATAACCACAAGCGAAGCAAGACTTGTGTACATTCAGTAATCTATTTAGTGACGTACTTTGCGCGTGTATTGGAATTACGATCTCCTGCATTGCGTTTGGACTTATTGCGTTCGGTTATATTTGTACCTGTGTTATACGTGTTTGTATGGTTCTAATAAACTCCATAATAATTCCAACGGCATTTTAATTCGAGTCCCGCAACTCGTAACAATATTAAGAACATAGTTCGCGATTTCCCTGGAAGTGAGAATAATGTAAAAGAAGTATAATATGTCTCTTCCTTGGCAGTATTTCTAAATTTTGTGCTCATATCATTAAAGTCTTTGAAAATAGAGCATGGAACAATATGACTTTTATATATATATATATCTATATCATACAACTTTTAAAAGGTTTATCCCAAATTGATAATTAAGTTGGTTTCACATAAATATAGTTTTCTCAGTATAATTAATTTTATTAAAGTACAATTAATATACATGCATGTGAAGGCTGACTTTTAAATCACCAGATAGAAGTTACTCATAGAATGAAACATGAAATGAGGTATGAATATATTACAAAAATACAGATGAGTGAATAAAAACGGTGGAATTTTTTGCCTTCATCCGGATATTAGACGCTTCATTTCTATCTTTCAATCTCGATTAATCAACCAAAGTGACCCATTTAAACAGTAACTTGAACCTTTCAATGTTGTTGCATACCGCCGTGTCCTTTCAGTTGTGCTTTTCAACTAATATCATCATTACATTCAACCAGGCTATAATTTATTCAATGCATGACCTTTATTTGGTGATTAAAAATCCGGTCATAAATGTAAATAATAATTTATGGAAATACAAATGTTTATTCTGAATATGTTTTATTATTAATTTATGCTCTATAATGGATGGAGAATACAATTTCACGAACCTTACGAAAGTCTAGAGCAGCTAATTAGCATTTTATTCGCAATTTATTAATAAAAAAATATTGTTATATGTGTTCTGTTGTTTTGTGTGTCGCATTTTAGGAATAAATATTTTCTTTCTTTATTTCTTTAAGTTCATAGCATGTTTTATAGGAGAAGACGTTGATTGAAAGTTTTATTTAAGAGTTTCTATAAAAACAGGAGACAAGAACGTATTTGGTGACGCTAAATGTCTTTGTAGAGTATGTTGTGTGTGCGGGATAGATATACGGCAAGTATCAAGTATTTGGAGGGGTGGAGGGGGGTGGACGGGAAAGGTAGGGAGGAATACTTACCCTTTCTGCAATCACTATGTCACGAAAACGTATATTTAATTATTGAGATATTAGTGTTTTTGTAAAAATAACCTCGCTCATGTTTTTCACTAATATTGCACTTATAGTTATATCATAGGTCCAACGTTGAAAAACCCAGTCAAAATCGAATAGTTAACATAAAAAGATTCACAATAGTCCAAAAACACAAGAAAGTTGTTGAAAAATGAAATAAAACACAACTAAGAAATTTACGTAAATAGCAAGAACAAGAAACATGCAAACCATAGATAATACTTATATATTTTTATGAAGTTTTGGACTATTTTACATCTTTTTATGTTGTCTGTTGGATTTTTCAACTTCGGACCTATGATATAAGTGCAAAATTAGTGAAAAACATAATGGAGGTTATTCTTACAAAAACATTGATATCTCAAGAAGTTTACCTTTTTGTGACTTAGGGATTGCAGAAAGGGTAAGTAAGTATTCATCCCTACCCCCTATCCCCCTCCACACCTCCAAATACTTGAAATCAATTTGCCGTATATCTATACCCCACCCTATGTTGTCAACGCGACAGCCCAGTATTAGGGACAGAACGCGTATCCAAATGGCGGTGGTAGGTTTGCTGGATATGGAAAGAAAGGAGACTAACCTGCGTGCTTCTGGGCTGCACTAATTATGCGTGCTGATTACCAAGTCGTGAGCCTTGCAAGAAATCTTCTGGCTTGTCTCCTCCTTGCGGCCTTCGATTTTATTTGAACACACGCGCCGTGATATAACTGCACTTATAGGCAAGGTGCGGCGGAAAGGATGTGCGGGTTGTCCTACGAGGTTCTACAGCGGACTGACTCGTAAAAACGAGCAGTATTAGTACAGCGGTAAGTACGACAAAGATAGTCGTATGGAACGGAAGATGGCGGCTGGAAAGAAGTGATTAGATAATGCGGTTAGGAAAAGCGGGTAGTTGTGGAAATAATTTAATAGGACAGGATTTTGAATTAAGCGGCGCGAACATATGTTTATGAATTAATTTTTTTACTGGGTGGTTTCTTCTTCTACACCTATATCTATGACAAGACCAAGCTTTACGGAAATGGGCAAGTAAGCCATATCGCATTTAAAGTTAGACCCAATGGCTTGTGGTCATAAGGTCTTGGTCGTCTATGAAGATTCTGAACAAGTAACAATGAATACTGGTTTTAACAGTATTCGTTCAGACGTGGTAGGTAGTAGAGCCACGCTGGACTGGTATCGTCATTTTAATTAACCGCTCTTAGGGCGGGTACCATTGGTGCTTTTTTATTGCATGAGTTCAGCAGACAGACAGACGGCCCATCTGATACAAAGCGGTTAACATCGCCTATGGACATATGAAACACCAAAGTTGCTACCAATGTGCTGTCGCTCTTTATAAAGGTACTGGAGCTTGGGCAACTAATGGCCGAATACAACTCAAGGTTGTTATGGCGGCATACTTTAGACCAAGACCGGCCGCAGAAAATTGTATTTTTTCGTCGTCCCTGCACTGATTATAAATACCACGCTATCAGGGAATATCGTCGTGAGATGATTAGTATGATGAGTGAGGGTTCTGATGGCCCGCTTCTCCCACCCCTATTGCATCCTCCATATCCCATTTCTCTGATCTGATCTCTCTATCCCATCGTAAAGGCTGGCTTCGCCCCTAGTGTTGCAAACTTCTATAGGCGAAGGTGACCACTTTCGAGTACGTGGGCCAGTGACTTGAACTTCATACAATATTGATAGCAAAGTTACATTTCATGTAATATAATAAAAAAAACGAAATGTGTGCTGGGACACATAGTAGAAGTGAAACTTCAACGGACAAGTGGAAAAACGAATCGCAACAGACAAGTGGAAAAACGAATGGCAACGAACAAGTGGCAAAACGAATCGATTTTTCTCAGGTTTACTGCAATTTATGATTTGGTTAGGTTAGGTACATTTTAATGAATGTTTTTTTTATTTAAACATATTTTATTTTATCAAACAAAAAAACTGAATTCTATCCGGAACCAAAAAAACATCCATAGTCTACTCTAAAATTATGCCGCCTCTCACCACGCGACGTACTGTTACAGTTATTGAGTAACATAGTTGTTCTTGTCGTGTTTCTTTTTAAAGTTATAATTGATTTTGTTATGTACCTTCTTATTTCTGAACAATCCCTCTTATTTCTGAACGATCCCTCTTATTTCTGAACGATACAATCGGCCATTTCCTTAATTGAATCATGATTTTATATTTTTATTTATTCGGTAATTGGCGTCTGATTTGTATAGAGTAATTGTCTATAATTTACAATAATTTTGTTACAATATTTACCCTTTGTATAATGTGATAATTGTGTACAGATTATAATTCAAACCTCTCAATTGTATATAGACGGTATTCACTACATTTTATTTTCACGTTGGCAGACGCGATAGATTTATACTGTGTTCGACTTATTTTATTGCATATAAAACTTTAAGTATAATATTTTATACAATATCTTATATAAAATATTATCTGCAATATCCAAACAAAATTGTATTAAATTCTTGTCATGCATAACCCTTTAATTAAAATAGTTTATGAATGACTTAAATCCGCTATCGGTTGTGCCAATATGCTAAGTTTCATATACTGTAAAATTGGAGGGATTTCGAGGTGTTCTAAGAATGCTTCTCGAAGTCGAGTTTGAATAGTCAATGTATGTAATGTGTTAAAACCGTAAAGTTCTCTAAATCTCTAACTATAAAGTATTGTGACCAGTTGCTGTTCTTTTACTACCATAAAACCTTCTGAGTTGTTGCAAGTATTACAACACCTTCTACCCCCCTCTACCTTCTACCCCCTGTCTATATAGAAGTTTCACTTGAAAACTAACAATATTTAATAGCTATGTTAGAAGTTTATTGGAATACCGTACTACAGTATGGCGACCGCATTACTCAACTTATTCTCGAAAGCGTCCAAAAACGCTTCCTATGGCACTTGTGTCATCGTACTAATATAGCAAGTAGATACGTATCTTACGGGGAGCGTTTGAGTCATTTTGAAGTAGATTCCCTGGAGAAGAGGCGCGACATTTTAGACCTGATGTTTTTATATAAATTAATACATTATAAAATAGATTGCCCTCAACTTCTATGTAGGGTCAACTTCAGAGTGTCTGCTAACTATCCCCGATCACGCATCACTGTCTTCAGTCCGCCTTTGCGCAAGACAGTCTTGGGCAGCACTTCACCCATTTCTCGAATTATTAAACTACACAATAAATATTGCTCCACTCTAGATATATTTGCCAATTCACTACCTAAGTTTCGCCGAATATTGCACAATATGCTTCCGTCTGATACTTTATATCGTTACTAATTTTTGTGTTTGTATAATCTCCTTTAAGTTAGAAAATGTGTGCTTGTGGTTGTGTATTTATATAAATGTATAGGTATATGACTAAATTTGTTTGGCCTTATTTTTTTTCAACCTAAACTATATTTTTTTGTAAACAGGTTACACACTAATCTTAGTATTGTAGTGGAACAGTTACAAGCCAATAGATGGCGCTGTGCAATAATAGAGGTTGCAAACGTTTCCCGAAACATACAAAGAATATATACAAATTTCCAACAGTAATAGATAGGCCTAGGCCTGTGAGGAACGACACTAGCCTCGTTGGAAAATCTTCCTTTGAGACGGAGGAGCATTCCATTTCGCTCCTCGACCTAGACAAGACTGGGCACTCCCTAAAATATTTTACTTTTAATTTGTCTCCTAAATGTTATATTGTAGCAACTGTAAAAGGACTAAATAAATAAACACAACTCGATTCCCAATAGCCTACCTTTAAGAAACTAGCGACTAGCGACCAAAATGCATAAAGCGTCAGGTATTCATTGGCGTTTACACGTTCTGTTCGAACATATTATTACTAGTGTCTCTATAAATTAACTAGCGATCAAAAGGTTGAAAGCGCTGTGAAGTTATTGGCGCCTACGTTTTTATTCGTGCATATATTACTGTATTACCATCTCTTACGCTCGCACGTACCGAATGAAATAGCAACTCATAACCCGATCCGGCACCGGCTTTTGTTTCAAAATATGAGATAAGATTCCAAAATCAAAAATACAAATTGTGATAAAAAAACTACATAAGTCATATTTTTTCCAGGCTTAGCCGAAATTTTTACTCTGCGCATTTGTGGAACGTCTGCCTATTTGCTATCTCTTTAATAATTTTTTTTATCTATATTCAGTTCACACACGAGTAGAAGTTACTTCAGAGAATATACAGGCGAAAATAATTATATCTACAACGCCTAGTAAACAAGAATGAGAAGGCTACGAAAACTACAATACTATGAAAACTACCAAAATAACCAAAATGACGAAAATGGCAAATCACAAAAAAATAAATAGGAATTAAGTGTCACTTTTCGGTGTCATCAAGTTTCTAATTACAATGATTTTAAAGAAATTTCACTTCAATAATGTTTTGGGTGTATAATATTCGATTAAATGCATTATTTTAGTGTTCAAATATCAGAACCAAAAACTAGCGGACATTCGTAGCTACTATGTAACTTTTTACTGTGTTTAAAAAAGAGGATAAAGAAGAAATGGATAATTACAGACCTATAATACTCATACCTATTTTCTCTAAAATTTACGAAAAATATATTTATACAGAGCTGTATAAGTATTTTGTGACAAACGAAAGGGATTTAGACAAAACAAAAGCACAAATATGGCTCTATACGATTTTTATAAAATAATAATATCAAATATTGACAACCGAACACCGATATGCGCGATATACAGATATGACGCAGGCATTTGATTATGTAGACAATGGTATTTTATTTCGAAAATTAGAATCATTTGGCATTAGGGCAATATCTTAAACCCATTAAAATCTTACCTCACTAACCGGAAACAAAAAATAAGTATAATAAGAATTAATTTTAAAACTAATAAACAGGAGATATGCCAATCTAAAGCCCGTCCCGTTATGTTCAGAGTGCCACAGGGCAGTGTCTTAGGTCCTCTCCTATTTATTGCATATATAAATGATTTACCTAAAGTAACAAATCCCCAATGGCTCTATTTGCCGACGACAGCACTGTATCAATTGCACCTACAGCAAATACAAATTATGAATCCGACATAAACGAAACACTATCGTCGATCATTGATTGATTAAATCATAATCACTTAAAAATCAACCTAAAAAGACTCAAGTTATCCACTTTAGCGAAAGAAATAGTGTATCTAACATTATGGTTGAATATCAAAATCATGTGATTGAGTCAGTAGATTTCGCAAAATTTTTAGGTGTCCCTATAGACAAACAGTGAAATTGGAAATCTCATATTTAAACTTGAATAAAAAATTAGGCAGTGCGTCATATGTTCTTTACAAAATATCCCCAACTTTAAATATACATGGTGTTCTAACAGCTTACTACGGACTAACAGAATCCATTTTGGGATATGGCATCATATTTTGGAGGAATTCTACCGACACAGAAGTTGCATTTAACAGCGTTATAACAGACAAAAAGCGTTTTTTGATCGATTTCTCAGCCCTTGTTACAGTAATTATACATGCTTTGCTGTGGTGAAAAAAATATATGTCAGTCTTGATCATATTTCTGAGGTAAACTATGTACTCAAAACGCATTCTCGATAAATTTTCTCGATAGAAATTAGTTGCAAAGTAACCTCTAAACGTGTTCTTCAATCTTGTGTCATGTTATTACTGTTAATCGTACATCGCTAAAATAAATAACAGTAACATATCATATAAGAAATATACTTATTATAGTTTGTTTATTCGGTTACTTAGAGAATTTGCAAGTAATTAATTATTTTATTATAAATGACTTCAAAAATCACACTTGCCGGTCCCAATGTATGGAATTTATCAATACGCCGGACGGCTAGGTGCTATGTACACGCGTCGCTCTGCTCGAGCGTGCTATTCGAAATTAAGTTTTAAATAAATGAAGGAGCAATAATAACCACAATTTCGAGCCGATCGAGCTATACTTATTTGGCGTATACGGTAGAGGAGTGGTCTAAATCATAGACTGTGTGGGTTCGAATCCTACTAGCTTCGCTTGATGTAGTAGAAAATAAAACAATTTTTATATCAAAGTTGATAAAATGGTCTTTTTCTCTTCTTAAATAATTTTATAAAATGCAATAAAAATACTTTACTATTAGGTTGGGGAAAAAGTTTCTTCGCATTTTATATAAAAATTCAAAAGATTTTTTTATAAAGTTTATTTATATTTGACTAAAGTATGTAGGTGCCATTTTGTTGGATAACTTTTTGCCATCTTATAGGTAGGGACGTGATCCCATTGCAATAAAAAATTTTGGGCTTCTGATCAAAAAACTGCGACAAGTGGTTTTGGCAGTCCTCTCGTGATGTTAAAGTGACACTGCCTGAGGAATTCTGCAGAGACCGAAACAGGTGAAAATCTGAAGGTGCAAGTTCAGGACTATACGGCGGATGCATTAACACCTCCCAGCCAAACTCTCGTAATTTTTGCTGAGTGGCTAAAGATGTGTGAGGTCTAGCGTTATTATGGTGAAAAACCACACCCCTTCTGTTGATTAATTCCGGCCACTTTCTCTCAACTTTTTGCTTTAATTTCATCAGTTGTTCGCAGGACAGTTCAGAATCGATGGTTCTGGCTGACGGTAACAGGTCATAATGAATAATGCCCTTCCAATCCCACCATACACACAGCATCATCTTGTCGCGAGTTAACCCGAGTTTCGCCACATTCTGTGAAGCCTGACCAGCCTTTGAATATGATCTTTTTCGCACGTTCTTGTCGTACGTGATCCACTTTACATCACCAGTTATCAGCTTCTTCAAAAATAGTTCGGTTTCATTACGTCGTAATAAAGAATCACAAATGAGTACACGGTTCATTAGGTTTCTTTCAGTGAGCTCATAAGGCACCCAAATGTCGAGCTTTTTTTGTGTACCCATCTTTTTTCAAATGCGCCAAAACCGTTTTGTGGTCAATTCCCAGTTCTCCAGCTACATCGTAACTACTAATATGTCGATTATGCTCCACTTTTTTTATCCTTTTATGGAAAGACTATTGAACCGATTTGGATGAAACTGGGTATATATGTAATTTTAATACTGAGGGTGGCCAAGAGATATTTTTCATCCCGAAAAATGAGATAGTTTCCGGGATGAAAATATAAGTGGCCGAACGGGCCTAAATGATAAAATGAAATGACCGAAATGACTGAAAAAAAAACCTGTTTCTGAGATAACCCTTACATACATCTATCCCATTACCCGGGATGAAAAGTATCTCTTATTCACCGTCATTATTAAATTACATATATACCGAATTTCAGCCAAATCGTAATATTTTTTCCGTAAAAGCAGAAGAAACAGAAAGACAAATATATTTTTATCCCGGAAACTGTCACATTTTCCGGGATAAAATGCATACTATGTTCATTCTCGGCATCGAATATATATATATATATATATATATATATATATATATATATATATGTGTGTGTATATATATATATATATACATATATATGCGTATATATATACATATATACATATATATATATATATATATATATACACACACACACACACATATATACTGAGTTTCAGCCAAATCGGTCCAGTTGTTTTTCCGTGAAAAGGGAACAGACAGACAAACAGTTACTTTCGCATTTATATTAATATATATATATATACCTATATATGGATTCATTGTTGTTCCATAATACAATTAGATCATTTTAATAAAGTTTACTCGTCTAAAAAATATTAAAAAATAAAAAGAAACATATCCCGCGGATTCGAACCCTGTACCTAATAGTTACTATTGTGCTCGGTGAACCGTTGAGCTAAAGACGTTTAGGAGCTTATGTCAAAATTTCAATATCTATTTAGCTTATAAACGATCTGTCTCACTTTAGGATATTTTGTCTCGCTCTCGTGCTCGGCAGCCTTAGAATGAAATAAATTGAATCAAGTTGGTATGGACACGGTGCGCGTAGGTATCTTCAGTTGCAATATTTCGCCACGCTCGAACTTTTATTACGCGCTGTTTAATAAAGGAAATATCGGCCGTGCGGGGTTGATTTTCGGAAACACCGATTTGAATCAGGTCTACAAAGCCTCTTAAAGGGCAAAAACGCTGTATACGATTTATATTTAGACTCCAAAATACGGATAGCTGCAGGCAATATTTCATAGATTATAAGATTTTAACATTTCCTTGAATATATATTTATGAAGTTTGTTTATTTGTTAGAAATAATCCTCATTTTTTCCCAAGCATAGGTCAAACTATAAAACGCAATCGACGCAATAATGAGAGGCTTTGCATTCAAAGTAGTAAAACTAATGCAATAAAAAAATATTATGTGTGGCAACCAGTAATTTACAATAAATTACCTGACAGTATAGAAGCAAAAATCCATATTATTATTTAAGAGCCACCTAAAGAAATTTTTGATAATGAAATGCTATTATAAAATCGAGAATTATTTAAGTGATAAATTCTAATGTTAATTACTGTTTTCTTATTTAATTAATGCTTGCTTAATTTTTAATATTATCTAATTTATTTAATAATTACTGTAAATTAGTTTCAATTTAGATTTAGTTAAAAGATCTGAAAATTGCACGCCTAATAAGGCTAAATGTATTGAGACAAATATCACAAAACACTTATGTACACATACATTTCTAGGAATAAATTATTATTCTATTATATATACTATCCGTGGGCTGACAAGCTCTTAGCCGATATTTCATTTCTAGTAAACAATGTCACGTAATTATGAGCTGAATGAATATCAAGCTTGATATTAACAAAAACACACGAAATATCATCTGTGATAACAAAATTCGCCTTTCTCTTAGATTTTCCAACATATAAATAGCATTGAAAAATAAATATATTTTAATACGTGAAGCATTGGGCCGGCCATGTCTGTCGCAAGACCGACGGCCGATGAAGCAAACGAGTCTTGGAGTGGAGACCACGTCTCGGCAAACGTAGCGAAGCACGCCCGTCAGCCCGGTGAACTGACAACCTGCGCAAGGTCCGTCGGCAGGGGCTGGATGAGGAGGACGGGAAACCGGGATATGTGGCGCGTACTTGGGAAGGCCTACGTCCAGCAGTGGACAGAGACTGGCTGAAGAAAAAGAGAAAAAAATAGGTGAAGACGATCTTTGTATCACTTTTAAGCGAATTGCGCGGTCGGGAGAATGTAAGTTTTGGCATAGTTTGTATCTGTTGACTTTTCGTATAAATAAACTAAGCTACCCGTTTTGTTGCAGGTCAAGCCCTAGAACGCTGGTAACCCTTATTTATCTAGCCAGCATTCTTTTTTTAAATAGGTTACATTGCATTAAAAACATTCTAGCCTCGTTTTGTCATCCATTGTTTAAGTATGTTCATAATGTGTGTATTAAATATTAGTGAGTAAAAATACATATTTGCATCACAATAATTCTCTGCCTTATTTAATAATAATGATGATGTATAAAGATTTGTATGCGGTGTATAATTTAATTTTAATAATATATTATTGTCAGTCCATAATAATATTGCGGATTGAATATTCAATTAAAATTAATTGAAAACTACTAATGCGGAAAATAGATGGTTCAGTTCTGTTTTTCAATTTTAATAAAAATGGGGCATTGTTAACTTTAATGTAACACTCTCCTCGAGGCATCGCGAGGCATGACGAGTGCGAGAGAGTACATACATGGTTTTGTCTCGCCTCGCCTCGTCTGCTCTCCGTTTCGAGTCGGTTTTTTGTGCACGAGTAAAATTCAAATTGTGCAAGTGCATCATTGTACATTCCCATGTCATTTAATGCAAGTTTTCTAACCGCGCAGACGTTGGAAACTTGGATTAATCACTATATGGAATAGCGAAACTGAGCTTAATTTTTTGTATGGTAAATTTGCTCATAATTATGATAATTGATAGCGCACTGGGTAACAGCTGCTGTAATATGTAACATGTCCATCTTCTCGACGTTCGCAACCTCGTCATTCGTCACTCTAAATCTCGCCTCAGTCAGACATGGCAGGACACTCGGGGGAGAGTGTACTTTCCCCCCGTTAACCCGACTTTCCTCCACAAATGATCGTGAGACGTTTGCACGACCAAAGTACTGCGCATCGCCAGTGCTGTTATCCGCATAGCAATTAATGTTGCGAAGAGACAACATATCATGGATATGCAAAATGAACAACGTTGGCGATAGCACATAACCCTGGGGCACACTAGCGTTGATGGGCTTGATGCTAGAGCAGCAACCCTCGACAACGACTTGAATGCTGCGCCCATCAAGAAAGCTGGATAGCCGGGCGCAAAGCCCCTTGGGTATCCCATACGATGGCAGCTTCGATAGAAGAGCCCTATGCCAGACCTGGTCGAAGGCCTTAGCAATATCTAGGCTAACTGCCAGTGCTTCCCCTTTGCTCTCAATGGCTTCAGTCCAACTGTGGGTTAGGTAACTTGGCACCTTTGAGAGCAAAGAGGTTATTGCTATAAGCCTATAATTTGACGGATCTGTTCGGTCCCCTTTTTTGGGGACAGGGTGCACATGGGCAATCTTCCACGAAGTGGGGACAGAACCCTTGTGGTAAGAGAGAGTGAAAAGTCAGGCAAGGACTGGAGACAACTCAGCTGAATAATAGTTAAAAATGAATGAATATTTATTTTGGGGTTGTTGAGTTTGTATAATGAATTTAAAAAGGAGAAAAAACATCGCACTCGAGATTGGAAAGAAACACCAATTTTTTAACAAAATGCTTTTATTAACTTACACAGCCGTACGTGATTCTTCTCCGCAGGGTTGCCCCTACACGCATAACTAACGACGCACTGTCAACGACGATAAGAAGTCTCACTCACAATACCGTTGCCGATATTGCGGACACCACCTCCTGCTGCTGCGGTGCTCACCTCCGAATTTACCGCGTGTAGCTCGCTTCTGGATCCCCTTTTAAACTATGCTAAACCCCTCCTTCACTCAACTGCGCACTAAACTTTTCACTAAGCTCGTCACTGTCTTCTACTAAACTCTTCTTCCAACTCTCCAAACTTGTCAAAACTTCTCTTCCAACTCTCTCCTATCGCACTTGTCGCATCTCTGTCTCCAGTTGAACTCCCCGGCGCCTTATGCTGCTTATATACCCGGCAGAATCTTCACGAATCCATAATTTCTATCTTCTTTTCGTTATTCTTTTATTTACTGTCTATCTCTTTCTAACATGTATCTGTCCTTGTCTTTTTGTTCTGGAGCCTTCTACATTTTTCTGAAACTCTTGAAACTAACCAGATCGTTCCACCATAGCTCGCCACAATGTTTCTGCTCCCCACCCCCAACCCCGCAATCCCCTCCCACCCCCATAAATAAAAATTGTAATTGGCATAAGAAAAATGTATTAACAATAAGAATTTTTTTATATATAATGTGAATAAAAGTGAGTGATAAAGTGAGTGTAGAGCCAGTGACTGACTATCTACTCGTTAGAGACATCAGTGCTTACAATAAAAAAAAAAATATGTTGCTGGGAAGTTTTCTTCTCTCCTTTAACAGTAACTAAAATTACTTTGGCAGCGGTGGTAGAGACTCATAACGTTCAATAAGTAATCTGTAAGATCCGTTTAGAAATAAATCCATTCGATACTTTTTATCTCGATAAATGACATCGTTTACTTAGGATTTTCTTGGTGCGCCTTATAAACAGGTCGTCATAGCAACACGAGCGAAATTTCACTGCTCTGTGTTATAATATACCTAAATTTACCTACATTTGTGTAAGTTTAGTACGTTGTAGATGAATACCTGTGGTTCGGCTCGTAACCAGGTCAGGTCTAAAATACCCATCGCGTCATTCGAACCCAGTTCACTGGACTCTCTCTAATTGTAGAATAGAAAAAGATTTTCTGGCTCAAAATAGAAACGTTTAATTATCTGAGATATACTATTTGTTATCGAAGGTAGTTTTAAATTTGTTTATACATTTATTAATTATAGGAACTAGTGGTCGCCCGTGCTCGAAATTCAGCATAATAATTAATGTCAAAGACTTATATATACTTCTATAATCACAGATTTCACCAAGGCTACACTGTTAATTTGACTTGAACCATAAACAAGAGAGTATATATGCGTGTGTGTGTCAAATACATGGTAGTGTGTGTACTGCTCTTTTTTATTTATGTAATGTATTTTTTTATCATAATTAAAAAAAAATTAGCATTCGTCGATTCTTCTCTATATAAATTATAAGTGTGCGAAATTTCACACCCCTCCGTCCGCGCAATTTTCTTAAAAAGGTGTACAAAGTTTTTGCTTCACGTATTAATACTGTATTAATATATAGATATACATCTATGTATATCTATATATTAATACAGTACTTATATAATAAGTCTGTAAATAGTTCTTGTGTGTACACTGTGTGTTAAATATGTGAAAGAAATCATGGGGGATAATTCAGACCAAGAGATTCCTAAGTTCCTAAGATGCAAATTTTAAAATTTTTGTTTGTCTGTCTGTCTATCTGATAGAGAATCACGTAAAAACTACTGAACGGATTGAAATGAGACTCAACATAGCGCTAGGTTGTATCTAGAGGCGTAACTTAGGATACTTTTCATCCCGATAACTGACGTCATTTCCGTAGGATAGACGAAAATAGTGAAAATGTTGGCGCTGCGTTATGCTTCAGCATTAAGAAATACTTAAACATCTAAAGCTATTACGTATTTACTTATATACTAGCGACACCAAAGGACGTTGTCCTGAGCTAAAAAATAAAATGGAGAATGTGATTGCAACACCATCTACCGGTTCTAATTGTAAATCTAAACTAATCTACTTGAACACACGATAAATTTCATCAAAAGCGATCCATGGGTTTAGAAGGAGTTCCATGACACATGACATGACACATTAATATAAGAATTTTTTGTACTTACTATTATAAAGTTATATTAATGTGGACAATATTTTACTGAGCAATTCTAATGAGTGTAGAAAAGTACATAGACAGGTGTATCAATTTCTCTAAACGTAACATTCGATAATTTAGGAGAATCAAGGTTAGGTACAGAAAAATCTACGTCTTGTTATTCATTAAAAATATACACAACAACATAATACATCGGTAATCTTTGACGTAATATGCTTTGAAAAATATTTACAAAGAATTCATTCTGATACCATAATAACTACGCATGTTCTTTGATCAATATTTGTTTTGTGAATACTAGTTGAAAGGGTTTTAATTTTATTATTATCATCGACTAGCGGTCCCGGTTGACGTTGTCCTGCCTTGAAAATCTTAGAATCCGATAATTTAAATTAAATATAGCCTATGTTACTTAGCGATAATGTAGAATTTTAATAGTGAAAGAATTTTTGAAATCGGCCTATTACTTTTTGAGTTTATTCGTTACAAACATACAAAAATAGAAATCTTTCCTCTTTATAATATTAGTATAGATGCAGTCATCAACACAGTCCTGTATACCTACTTATATGTTGGTAAGTTCGAAGGTGACACCAGGGCCGTTTTTACGCGAGGTTCAAGAGATGTCAAGCACCCAAGGGTGCAGAGACCTAGGGATACTTCAATAAACAAAAATGTTTGTGGGCAGTTCACACTCAGTAGAATTGAAACTTCAGAGAATATACAGATGAACATAATAATATCTAGAACGCTTAGTAGACAAGTGTGAACTGCACACACACATTTTCGCATTTCTATTCTATTAGAATAGGATAGAATAGAATATACTTTATTGTACAATTACATTTATGAAACAATCCACAAAAACAGCTTACAACAACCTTGGGATGGAGAGAGAAAATGACACAAAGCTAGCAGTTGCTAGCAGGGTTTAATTGCACAATATTCTAATATATATCTATATATATATATATATCTTCTTCAGCCAATCTCAGTCCACTGCTGGACGTAGGCCTCCCCAAGTACGCGCCACATATCCCGGTCTCCCGTCTTCCTCATCCAGCCCCTGCCAGCGATCTTACGCAGATCGTCAGTCCACCGGGCTGACGGGCGTCCTACACTACGTTTGCCGAGACGTAGTGCCGACGTCCTGCGACAGACGTGACTGGCCCACTGCCACTTCAACTTGCTTATTTTGCTAGCTATGTCGGTTACCTTCGTTCTCTTACGGATGTCCTCATTTCTGATTTTATCCACAAGGAAAACACCTAACATAGCTCGCTCCATAGCCCGTTCAGCTACTTTGAATTTGTGGACCAGTCCCAAGGCCAGTGTCCATGTCTCGGCACCGTATGTCTTAATGGGTAGGACGCACTGCTCGAAGACTTTCGTTTTCAAGCATGGCGGAATGGTCGACGAGAAGACCTGTCGAAACTTACCGAATGCTGCCCAGCCTAACTGGATCCTCTTATTGGCTTCCCTCTCGACGCTGGGTCTGCCTACCTGGATCTTTTGTCCAAGGTAGACATATTTCTGCACAACCTCAAGAGGGGAACCATCGACGTTTACCGGCCTCGGCATGATACGTTCGTTGAACATGACTTTCGTCTTGTACAAATTCATGCCGAGACCGACCCGTCGGGAGGATTCATTCAGGCTGTTCAGCCTGTCGGTAAGTTCCTCCAATGTTTCTGTGAAGACGACAATATCGTCAGCGAAACGGAGATGGGAGATGCGCTCGCCGTTGATGTTGATGCCCCGTTCATTCCATTCCAGAGTTTTGAAGACATCCTCCATCACGTTGGTGAACAGTTTCAGGGATATGACATCACCCTGTCTCACCCCGCGACGTAGAGGTATAGGCTTCGTCCTCCGGTTCTGGATCTGAACGGTCATCGTTGCGGCGTCATACAGACATCCCAACACCTTGATGTATCGCCAATGGATACGGCATCTCTGCAGAGACTCCAGAATAGCCCAAGTTTTGATAGAGTCGAAGGCTTTCTCGCAGTTCACAAATGCCATACACAGCGGCTGATTATACTCCTCGGTCTTCTGTATAATCTGCCGAACAGTATGGATGTGGTCTACGGTGCTGTAGCCTTTTCGAAACCCAGTCTGTTCCGGAGGTTGGAACTCGTCAAGTCTTCTGGCGAGATGATTCGTGACGACCCTCGAAAACAACTTGTAGACGTGGCTCAAGAGTGAGATGGGCCTATAGTTCTTCAAGAGAGTCTTGTCACCCCTCTTGAAGAACAAGACCACCACACTCTCGGTCCACGCCTTTGGCACAGTGTCCCGGAGGATAACGGTATTAAAGAACTCCGCTAAAGCCTTCAGGATTGGGATCCCTCCCGCTTTGAGGAGCTCAGTTGTAATACCGTCGTCCCCCGGAGTCCAGGGGGAGGCCAGGTCCACCTCCTTTGGAGCTTCTTCTTGTAGAACGAATTCATCAAGAAGAGCCCCTGCATTTCGAGGAAGTTGACCAGCATTTGCCCCCTGTGATTTCGGCGCCCCAAGCCATAAGGTCCGATTCTCGGCTCGTCGCATTCTTGTACTCTCATTTTGGCGTTGAAGTCCCCCAGAACAACGTTGTAGTGTGCGGAGGTCGTGCCATGTATGGCTTTAGTGATATCCTCATACATGGCCTCAAACTCCTCGTCAGGGTGTGCCGAGGTCAGCGCATATACCTGTATCACCTTCAGGGAAAACTTGTTGGTGACTTTTAGTACTAGGTACGCTACTCGGTTCGACACACTGCTGACTTCCACAACGTTGTTAGCGAGGGACTTGTTGATAAGAAAACCGACACCACCCTGGGAGGCCTTATCACCTTCTCGGAAGTAGGGCAAGTGCCCGGACTCCAGGGTTATAGTATCCTCTCCCTCTCTTCGGACTTCAGATAACCCTAGAATGTGCCATTTGATACGACTTAACTCTACTTCCAATTCCGTGAGGTGATTATCCAGCCTAATCGTGCGTCCATTGTACGTTGCCAGTGTCAGTTGGTTACGTTAGCAGCCTCCCGTAACCACGACCGCTGCCGTAGCCGGGACTAGCGGGATCACCGACAACTGAGGGCCATGGCCTATATGTGCGTTTCATAATTGGGGGGGAAATGCCATAGTCACCACGCTTGGCATGCGAGTTGGTGACCGCAGTACCGGCTTGCTCGCATCGGAGACGCTGCTGGCCCGCTGAGGTTAACGTTTGGGTTGCTAGTTGGATTTCGCACACCACTTATTCAAATTCAAATTCAAATTCAAAGTTTTTTATTTAAAATAAGTTCTACTGGAGAACACTTTTTGAAGGTCATATAAATATATAAGTTAAAATTTAATTTTTCTTCCTATTCTATGTATACCGCTTCACAACGTGTTATTGCTGTTAAGGAGAAGAAGCGGCAAGAAACTCCCCAGCAACACGTCTAGCTAAATAATGTTTTTCTTTAAGTTTCTTATTCTATTTATATCTCAAGTTGTTTTTTTTTTTTAATAAGTTTTATACAGAAGTATGTTACAGAATTACTTTTTGAAGAATTAATGGAGTTGTAGCAAACAGTGCATACTCAATAAGACCAAGACACAATAAGAGGAAAGAAAAATATTATGAAAGTTATAATAATGATATGACGTACTAAAATGTTATGCTGCAATATATCTCCATAAATCCCTTACAAGCTTGGCAAGATAACATTAAACAAAATATAGTATAAGATGTTAGAGTGAGCTGCTATGTAAATGAATTTTTGTCATTTAAGTATTCTTCAATAGTGTAGTATCCCTTTTTTAGCAAGATACTTTTTAATTTGGTTTTGAATTTAGTGAAAGGCAGATCTAACATTTCACTCGGAATCTTATTGAAGAAGCGTATACCAACCCCCAAGAAAGAGGATAGTACTTTTTGTAATCTAAAAGATGGCAATATCAGTCTATTACAATGCCTGGTGTTGAAGTTGTGAATATCCTTATACTGCTTGTAGGCACTCAAATTATTACGAATATAAATTATATTATTAAAGATATATTGGCAGGCGACCGTCATAATATTGATTTCCTTGAAGCATTCTCTAAGAGACTCCCGAGGGCCGAGGTTGTAAAATTGATCTTACGGCTCTTTTTGTAAAACAAATATGGTCTCTAAGTCAACAGCGTTGCCCCAAAGTAAAATACCATAGGACATGACACTATGAAAATAACTAAAATAAACTAGTTTAGCAGTCTCTTCGTCAGTGAACTGCCTAACTCTTCTGACCGCATATGCAGCAGAACTAAGTTTTCCTGAGAAACTAGATACATGAGCGCCCCAGTGGAGCTTCTGATCAAGGCTAATGCCTAAGAATACAGTTGAATCTACTAGATTAAGTCTAGTGTCGTTAAGAGAGATATTAATATCGTATTCTTTTACATTGGGCATAACAAACTTAACACATTTAGTTTTGCTCGGATTGAGTAATAAGTTATTTACAGTAAACCACTTAGATATTTGGGATAAGGCGTTGTTTACGTCGTCAAAGTTCAGTTTATTTCTATCAACTTTAAATATAAGTGATGTGTCATCAGCAAACAACACTACCTCACACATATCATTAATAAAATATGGCAAATCATTAATATATATCAAAAATAAGAAGGGACCTAGAATAGAGCCCTGGGGCACACCCATAGATATGCCAGTCTCACAAGATTTGACATTGTTAATTTCAACGCTTTGGGATCTGTTATTTAAGTAAGACGATAATAGGTTGAGAGAATCGCCATGAATACCGTAATAATTGAGCTTTTTTAGGAGGGTCACGTGTTCAACGCAATCGAATGCCTTGGACAGGTCACAGAATACACCAATGGCATTCTGTGATCCTTCCCAAGCATCATAAATGTGTTTTAGGAGCTCAACGCCTGCATCGGTAGTGGATCGACCTTTGGTGAACCGAACTGTTTAGTATGAAATAATTTATTAATATTAAAATGTGAGAGCAGTTGATTCAAAATGATTTTTTCAAAGATCTTGCTTAAGTTTGGTAAAATAGAAATTGGCCTAAAGTTGGAGGGGTCGTTTTTGTTTCCACTTTTAAATATAGGGATAACTTTGCTAACTTTCATTAAGTCGGGAAATACCCCTTTATCTACACATCGATTAAATATTTCTACTAGTGATAGTGCAATAGTGTCTATTATGTCATTTAATACTTTTAAAGATATACCCCAAAAATCAGCTGTGTTTTTAATGTTTAATGATTTAAACGTTTTTACAATATCACTTGTATCTATATGATTAAATTTGAATGAAATATTACATTCATCAACACACTGTGTCATTAGCAGCTCAGCTTCCAGTGGTGATGATGACAAAGAGCTAGTTGTTAAGGTTGGTATATCCCTAAAGTATTCATTAAATGTTTGTGCAATTTCAAAGTTATTACTAATGGTGTTATTGTTAATTACAAGCTCTTACCCCTTATATATATATATATATATATATATATATATATATATATAGGTATATATATATATATACATATATATATATATATATATATATATATATATATATATAAAATTTTGCATAAGGTTCATATTTGGCCTACGCAAGTATGACCATGTCTCTGAATTCCGAAAAAAACTCAAGTCAATTCGATTTCGCCGGAATACTCACATCCTTTCTTTTCTCTATAGTATTTTATTTGTCCCAAGTACTCCTAATTACCTTAAACATTTTTAATTTCTTTCTAGCTCTCATAATTTACGCCCTTCTACTAAACTTAAATTGAACACTCCTGTGCATAACTCAACTTTTTACAACAATTATTTTACTGTTAAGGCTATACAGCTTTGGGATAAGCTTCCTGTTACTATCAGACAAGCAAAATCGCTAGCGTTATTTAAAACCATGATCAAAAAATACTACCTGTGGTTGGAATATGATACTAAAATTCATTTATAAATATTTATATATTCTGTAGATATGTATTTGTATGGTATGTATATTAAGTATATATCTATGCAATATATAAAATATCTACATATATACATATATATATATATATATATATATATATATATATATATAATTTATTATTAAAATGTAAGTAGTTCGTACTATATGTTACGTATACCACCATCGCCATTATCATCTCAATTCATTCCTGGGGTTGTCTGGAAGAGATCGCTTTTTAGCGATAAGACCGCCCTTTTTACACAATTAGATATAATTTTAGTCTTTAAGTTCATTTTTGTATTGGTGTATAATAAAATGTTATCTATCTATCTATAGATCTATCTACCTATCTATCTATACATGTATATATAAATACATATTAATTTTATTATATACAGTCTACTATCGATAATTTGACACTAATTAATTTAAATCTCTCGATGATTTGAATATTTTTTCTGGTCCCCTTGAAAAATACCCGATAAATTGAATAAAATCAATGTTAATTGGTCCCTTCGGTAATTTGAAGTTGAAGGAATATTATCTTGCTCGCAAACATGCGATAATTTGAAGTCCGGGCTTTCCTACTCTCTATAATTTGAAGCGTTTATCATGCACATACCTGTCGTTTGTTTACATACATGTACAGACCTGTCAATTCTGCCTGTTTACATAAATGAGATATAAGTAAGTTCGCATTCCAGTCTTCTTTCAAACGTTAATGAGTCATGTTAATGTTTGATTTGTGCTATTAAAATGAATCCAAGAAAGAACAAATGTTATTCCATGAGTTCTATAAGTAAACGCTTGTTATCTTGAACTCTTGACAATTTGAAATTTATCTCTGGTCTCTTGAGTTTCAAAATATCGAGAGTCGGCTGTACATACATAAATATAGATTTATATACACACATAAATACATAAAGCATAGTAATATATACACATCTGTTAAAAACATAAACATACATACATTATACTTTATGATAGTAATAATCCTTAACAAGTCTATTGAAGGAGGATACTGATTGGGCTTGTCTGACTTCTAGTGGAAGCATGTGCCATAATTGAACATCTTGAACACTGAATGATCAATTGTAAAACTTGGTTGTACTGAGTGGAGTTTCTAGTTTCATGTTCACTGATGACCTGAGAAATCTATTATAGACGTATTTATTCTTAGGCATTTAGCCCTTCCCCCGAATACCGGAGGACGGTGTCCAAAGACATTCCCCCTGCGTGAAAAAAGGGGAGGAGGATTAGCTCAAGGCAAACCGTTTCAGGCCGATATTCTATGAGAGTGTGGTATCACATCGATTAAGCCGGCCCTAAGAGCTGTAATTAAGATAACGATTCCAGTTTGTGTTTACCTTTGTTTTCTGAGTTAAGATACATATTATTTTTTTACACATTTAAGTCATCTATTAACTGCTCATCGCATTTCCACAAAATCATCACATCAAGCCAAATAACTAATGATATCACTGCCAAAATGTAACTCGAACATTTTTGTTACATGATTTAATATATTTTCTTCCACTTTCCCGAAAAACTGTCACGCTTGGCAATCTTCCCGCTTGCGTTGCGGGGAAATTACGAGTGTTAAGATTATGTTACGCACACACAGCGTTTTGTGTGAAAGTGTTAAATACTTTAAGGTGCTCCCTCACCGCGAGCATTCGCCTGTAACGAAACATTTATGATTCGATTTTGAGCATATGTTATAGTTGATTCTATAATGTCAGACGAAGCGGTCGTTGTGTTACAAGTTGTATCAAAATATTATAGACTGTACAGTGGCGTAGCCTGCCTTAGACGGGCCCTGTATCAAAATGTGTTAGGGGGCCCAAAGGGAGGGTAAAAATTTTATAATTTTATAAAAGAAACGACAAAATGCTCGAAGTGAATTAAAATAATTACATATTGATTATAAGTTATTACTTATACTTAATGCTCCTAGGAGCTAACTTAGACAAACAATTCAAATAAAATATACACTTTTATCGCCTTTTATTCGGCAAGCTTATTTATCAAATCATCCATAGCTGAAGACGATTTCAGTGTTTCTAGATTTTCTGCCTCTATAAACAACAATGACAAGTCTGACAGCCGTTTCTGTTGGCCCAGCAGTTATTCTCAAAAATGTTATTAATCTATAAAAGATTATAGATAATATTTTAGGAATTTTTGCTTACACACTTTCGGGGCCCCTGTAGCCTGGGGGCCCCGTATCATTGATACAGGTGATACGGTGGTAGCTAGGCTCCCGAAACTGTATTATTCTAGGTTGCACACTGTAATGCTTAGTTTTCCTTCCCTCACCGATGTAATGTTTGAATCTGTAACATTACAGGTTGTGAACTGTAATGCTCGTATCTGTCACTTTGCATTACAGTTCATATTCATTTGACGTCTTTATGTTCCGTGATCACGGCTACTGTAAAGTGGTCAAAACGTCAAATAAATTATCCCGCTTAAAACTGTTAAAACGTAGTTTTATTAAGAAATTAATTATTTTATTATCGTATGAAAAGTGATCCAAGTTACAAAATCAATTTTTAAAGTATTAAGTATACTTGAGTAAATATAAAATTACAGAATGTCAATGTTAGCCTTGACTCAATTTCCACATTGCATCGTTTACGAGCGTATTACTCAACATTTAGTGGCGTATGATAGATTTCTTGTTATAATATGTGCCTTCATTAATTTGACTAATCAAATTATATACAGATTGTTTTGTTTTTAAATACTATTGCGTTAATATGTGTTTATGTGGTTGTTTAGAAAGGAGAAGAAGGAAAGAAAATATTGTTTATTTAGAGTTATTTAAATAAATAGAAATTATACATAAGCAGTTTAACAAAAGCCAAAGGTTGACAACTCTAAACATGCCCTAACTCAGCAAATGCTGATTGATAACAACCAACGCTGGTCTTCCGTTAGTGCTAGGCAGTAACATCACCTTTACAGAAGAAAAAATAACTAATACATTTAACATTATTTATAATCAGAACAACATCAAACAAAGAATAGACAAAAGATGCAAATTTTGAACAATTTAATATAAATGCATAATATGTCATAAAATGTGATAATAATAGGTACTATAATTATGAAAAAGACTCAACCAGGCTTACTAAAAGGCGCTTGTATTAAGTGCGAGATCTGCTTGCTGACTTTGGTGTTCGTATAGGAACGCTTTCAGTTTGATTTTATAAATATGTGCACTTCGAACGGTTCTTATTGGTGGCGAAATATTGTTCCAGTACCTGGAAGCTGAATTAGTAGATCTATGTGAGCCTGTCCATAACAGTTTAAGGCTCCTATTGCCGCAAAAGATCAAAAATGTCGTGTAAACGATGCAACTTTTCGTTGGTATTTACTGATTAATAATTTACCAAAAAAATCATACATCTTCACGATATGAGACATAACGTGGTCTTTTCGTAATTTTTCTATAGTTAGCTTAGGCAGATGGTTGGGTATTAGCCTCTCTGGATGGTTTAAAATATGCCGCCATAACAACTTTGAGTTGTGTTCCGGCATTTGTGGCCAGCTTTCAATCTCCCTTTAGAGAGCGGCAACACGTCGGAACACCTTTGGTGTTAGAAATGTTCATAGGCGATAATAACCGCTTTCCATCAGGTGTGACATCTGCCTGTTTGCTGAACTAATGCAATAAAAAATAGTTATTTTAAGTTAAGAAAAAAATTCACCAAATCACCTCCAAATTATTGACATGAAACCAATTAACTCCTTCGATATTTATCAAAACAGTATAAAAATATCTACATCTAAAGATGTAAAAATTTATGATGATGTAAAAGAGAGAAAAATATAATAAAACTAAAACTATTAAAACCGTTAAAACGCAACGGTTTTATTCCGAAGTTTCTGCTAATTTTTAGTAGCCGTGATCACGGAAGAATATTTCTAACAAGACGGTATTAGTGACACTTGACAGATGAAATCGATTTGGTGAGTTGATATACAGTTGACGATTATTTCTGAGTATTAACAATAATCGATTACATAAAAACGTTTACTACTATATGAACTGTATAATATTGAAAAAGAAACAAAAAGTAGTATATAGTTTCAATGACCTTAGTTCGTAACTTTAAAACTTCAGGTAAATAAAATAAAATGTTACATGAAAATTACATAAATAAAGAGTGATTTTAATTATAATGTCACTTTAAACAGTAAGAAGTATTAATTTATTTTTATATAATTAAAATTTATATCTAATACAAGGTCAAGGTCAAGTATGAGTCGTTGCTACAAGTTACGTTCTATGGGATGTATCAATGTATCAGCCATATCCTCGTATTTGAAACAGACTGTAGTGGTGGGTAGGTCCGAGTACAATTTGGAGTTGAATCCCGAGATGCATTCGTGTCTAAAAATGCACATGCAGGTTCTGTATCCGTAAGACCCCTACTAGTCCGGTTGATTACCGTGTGCAGAGGGACTTTGTGGCGAAGCCTTAGGTGAGTAGCGACACCTCGGACCTGACTCCGGGGGCTAAGGTAAGGCCCCCGCTTCCGTGATTGCCTTAGCCGGCCGGCACGGGGTGGAGATCGCTAGAGCTAAGACTCAAGCTCCAGGTGTGGAAGTGATAAATGGCATAACGTCGGAAGTAGCTTCGGTGAACCCGTAGCCCTCCTCTCGTCACCCCTTAGCCACTCACCACTCACACCCACGTTGCCCCTCGCCAATCTTGGCATTTTAAGGAGCCCATGCAGTGAGTGGCGAGTCACCGTCTGCCCATTTATACCATGTTCAAGGTACATTTCGATATTGCGACGGGCAGACGCCATAGTCCCCATAGTCCCAGATCCCCAGTTCCACTAGCAGTTCACCCCAATAGCCCGGTATCTTTTGTTCTCATATCCTACAATAGTCCTACACTGATCGGGGCTTGTCTTTGGGTACATTTTGATGTGGTGTAGACAGGGATAATCGTCGGTCAGTGTCACGCCACATTTACATCAAATTTGTCAAGGGGCCTCTACGTGTTGGTCTTCCCCATAGTCCCAGATCCCCAGTTCCACTAGCAGTTCACCCCAATAGCCCGGTATCTTTTGTTCTCATATCCTACAATAGTCCTACACTGATCGGGGCTTGTCTTTGGGTACATTTTGATGTGGTGTAGACAGGGATAATCGTCGGTCAGTGTCACGCCACATTTACATCAAATTTGTCAAGGGGCCTCTACGTGTTGGTCTTCCCATGGCCCCCAGCAAGCCCTCAAAAAGTCCGGTTAGTCCCGGTTTATAAAATGGGCTTTCGGTTGGATGTTGAATTATTTCAGATTATCCGATAGATTTGGATAGTGTCTGTTACGGATATTAGCTTAGGATTATTCTGTGAGAGGGTGGTATCACACCGATGGAGCCGGCCTCTGATCAATACAACGATTTGAGTAAGATTCTATCAACTACTACAAAAATCTAACTGATATTTCTTTTTTGGTACGAAGTTCTTTTCCGCGATTTACAAGAGTAAACTGGCAGAGATCGTCACGTAAAGAAAAAGCGTGGAGGCCATCTTTAACCTAATTTTTATTATACATTTTCGAACTATAATGCAATGAAATAAGATCTAAAATAAAATAATATCCATCACTGTATTGTAATGTATTTTGAAATTAGAAGGGTAACCGCCCTTATTCGGCCGTATTCGGGCTTTGTCTTCTTTATATAATTTACTATTTTATGTTTAATCTTTTAATAAATGATTTTTTTTGTTTTAAGGTAAGGAACTTCTTTTCTGTGGGGCCCCCCCGACCGAAGTATAGGTCTCTTTTAGGTAAATTAAAAATGCTATATACTAAAACTCTTTGGCGAGCGATGTCGCGGGAAAACAGTTAGTATAAAATACGAATGAAAACAACAAATAAAAGTAGGTGAGATATTTAATAAAAATGCGCACATTCTTATTATAAGTACTGATACAGTGACATTGTTTCTTTAATTTATAACTGAAGTTACCTCGGCGAGGCCTTGGCATGATGATACACAGACGCTTTTACGTTTAGATATGCCACATAATATAATTTTATATATATACACAATTAATCAAGTTGTGGTACCTTAGTTGTTAGCACACATATCCTAGATTCAAAGAGCTCGGGTTCGAATTATGTGAACTGGTCGTGAAAACTTAAGAAAATACTATGTGAATCAGGGGCCCAATTCGGCTATTACTATGTCGTCAAAATCGCCGGATACTATCTTCTCAACCGTGGGTTTCTTCTGATTTCGGTATTCTGCGAATTCCAATGGTGTGCCCGGGACACGCTACTCTCTTTATGAATTTATTTTATTTATTTATTTAACTTTTATAAGTGAAAACTCGCGAAATAAATGTTTAAAATTTTTGGTAGTTTTTCAATAATCATGTTGGCTAATTCCATTTCTGCTAATGGTTATGTCAATTTTTTTCACTATTATTCTATTGCGACGCAATCGAGAAGATCTTCGCAATGGCAAGATATCAAAAAGCATAATTCGACCCCAATACTGTTCTGATTTTTCCAAAATAGCTACGTAACTGTAAATACCGTATTGATTTTTTTTTTATTGTTGAAGCACAGCAGACAGGCTCACGACCCAACTGTGATGGAAAGTTGTCACTGTCGCCTAGAGACATTAGCAATACCAGAGGTGCTGTCAATGTGCTATTTCATTATTAGTTGACCTACTGCTTTAACTTTGATGACATGGCAAAAATATTACAGTTATTGCATGATTCATTTGTTAATATGAATGCTATGACGTCATCCTGTTATCTCCAAGGCGTAGGTAGAGGTGTACTAACCACGTACACCCACGTTGCAGACGTTGCTGTTCCAATGAAAAAGGGGCGTATGTTACGCTACTTGGCAGTAAAACTGGTCAAATAGAGAGGTCCTCAAATGACGTGCGTTCGAATCTTGGGAAGTATATACCATTTAGTCAGTATTCTGAATGTTCGTGCTGACGTTGAAGGAAAAGGTGGTGAAATCAGCACATTGAAATTACCGATGTGTCAAACCCGCATTGTGGGTATATTGTTCGTTACCTTAAGGTATGTAGACATGGGAGTGGTACAGTTATGAGCTGATATTATGTATCCTTGCATGAACAGAGAAAGAATACTAATTCCTACGGCCGAGTGACCTATCGTAAGAGATAATAAAATAATCTACAGCCAGGTAGTTGGGCATTGGCTCGGCTGGATGGCTACCAGCCATGGTTTACACTTCTACAGTATGCGGCCATAACAACATCGAGTTTTGTTCCGGTATTAGTGACCAGGTTCTAGTCCGCTTATGTGGCCGTCAACACTTTGGCAGCACCTATGGTGTTGCAAATGTCCATAGGCGCCGGTAACCACTTTTCATCGTGTGGGCTGTCAGCCTTCTGGGACACAATTCTGCTATTTCAATATGTTAGCGTTGCGAAGATATTCAAAGAATGAATGATTCCATTGCGATAGTGTAAAAAATTCGTATTCTACTAAATCCACAATATTTTCTGGATGTTATCGCGGTACAATAATAGTTGATTTATTTTTTATTTAATTTATTCATGACCATAGAATCTATGTCTTTCAGTCGGAAACATGTTTAAAATGAACTTATGCTATGTGTAGCACAGCTGAACTGTAGGTTATCAGCTGGTGCCATTCAACGGAGTTCTTGTGACAACTCAAAAGGCCACATTTGACTATACAGTTCACATTTCTCACAAAACACATAATTACTACTCAAAAACTATCAATGCCCTACAACTATTGTTCATTTTAGAGTAATTCTACACATTTTTAGAAAATAAAACTACACAGCACAACTTGTCCTTTCAGTTCCCGCCAAAAACTCCCAACTGGTATTGCTAATGTCTCTAGGCGACAGTGACAACTTTCCATCACAGTTGGGTCGTGAGCCTGTCTGCTGTGCTTCAACAATAAAAAAAAATTATCAATACGGTATTTACAGTTACGTAGCTATTTTGGAAAAATCAGAACAGTATTGGGGTCGAGTTATGCTTTTTGATATGTTGCCATTGCGAAGATCTTCTTGATAGCGTCGCAGTAGAATAATAGTTGAAAAAAATTGACATAACCATTAGCAGAAATGGAGTTAGCCGACATGGTTATTGAAAAGCTACCAAAAAAATTTAAACATTTTCCCAAGTTTTCGCTTATAAAAGTTATACATATTCATAAAGAGAGTGGTGTTCCACGTGCACACCATTATAATTGGCAGAATACCGAAAGCCGACAAACCTACGATTGTGACGATAGTGTCCGGCGTTTTGAGGAGATAGTAATAGCAGAATTGGTTCTCAAGTAATGTTTAGCAATATAAACCGACTCTCAAAGAGATTTCCCGCTAAATTGTAACTAATTTCATAAACGCGAATATGCTTTGTTTGTTACGCTTTCAAACCTTAGGGACTATTCAAGGCATTCAAGCTAGCGTAGAGTCGAAGCGCATCGAAGTGTCAATCTAAAAGTTGACATAGCAAATTCACAACGTAATGCACATAATTCTACAAAAAATTCGCAAGCATTATACGGAATATGGGCGTCTACGAGCGACCAACGCTGCTTGGTGTGCTCGCGTTCGCACGAACCGAAGGGCCTACATTTTTAATTTTTTTTAGCGAGGGCAACGCGATTGATAACCATAGGCCACGCAAGGGAGAAATATCGCGGCCTATATGCGGAATTCGCCAGGTCGGGGTGGCACTAGTACCTCTAGTCAGAAGTAGATGTTGCCACACCACAGCCAGGGATACCCACTAAAACCCCTCGGTGTTCCGTCCCTCACCTTATGCAAAGGCTACGGGTATCTGGCTTAGGCCTTCCGCTAGTGCCGGCAGAGCCAAGGGCCTACTACGCGAAATAACGGTTAAAAATATAGATTACAAAACTTAAATTATTTTCCAGTTTTTCCTTCAACGTAGGCAGCACATTGCCAGCACCGCTGGTATTGCTAATGTACATAGACGACGGTAACCACTTTCCACCACAGTTGGGCCGTTAGCCAGTATGCTGTGCTTCAGCAATAAAAAAAAAACTTAATTTTCGTTGGAATTTTCTAATCATTATCGCCATTTTAGGTGTTTTTGACTCTAGCTTTAGGTTTTAACATTTTTGATTGTTGGTAACCCTGTGCGTTTAGTTCTCGTCGGGGAATAACTTTTGCTTGCGGGTATCCCTAGTTATTGTAGATTTTGGCAATTTAGGTATTTTTTATTCTTTGGAAACAATGCCTTTTACTGGTTATAAGATACTCTATGCCGCTGTCACTTTGACAGCCTCGGCAGTTGAGCGGGTGAAGCCGTTGCCGCTCAACCTCCCTTCAAGTGAAGACTGTCATAGATAGGGAAAACATCAAAGAACTTTTAGGAAAGAAGCAGCGCGAGGTGTTTATCAACTACGCCATTAAAATTGTAAAAATAGTTAATAAACGCAACGGATCAACAAGTAACACTGGTGATATATAATTGTATATATTCACACAGTATGCTTAAAATAGTATTAAGTATGTAAATACCCCAACCTGTAATAGCATAAATGTAATAGATAAATTGTGATAAATATATAGAATAAACAGAAAATGTAACAGAAAATAGAAAATAAATAAATATAATGTAATAAACAGAATTAATTAAAATATAGATATATAAATGTAATAGTAATAAGAATTGTAATAGATAATAAGAGTTGTAACAAAAGAGAAAAAAGAAAAAGAAAGAAAATAAAAAAAAGATCCTCCCCCTTATCATCCCTAGTACATTAGGAATAGAATTAGTTAGTTAGGACAAGATATGAAAAAGAAAAGTCTCTGTCTTGGCATATGACGGAGTAGGCAAAAAAAAAACTCACTACAAGGCAGAGGCTCCCAGTTCGATTTCTAGCGTAGAAAATTTCGTAAACGAACTTTCCGTCATTTACAATGGTCTGGGTGTCTGGGATCGGCGGCAAAATGGTCCGTCGTATATTACCCATAACACAAGCGTATCTTGCTTAACTTGGGGATATACAATGTGTGTGTTTGTCTGCCGATTATTATTATTACTTCTATTGGAAGTAATGCAATGACAGGCCACCATGACGACATGCTTGTTAGTGACTTAAAATTGAGACGTAAAAAAATTCGACTGCAGCGCTGTCTATTTTGTCTTTATTTTTCTATCTCTCGGGAACAGAGGCCTTACTCTCTAACGTCTTTCGTCATTCGTTTTCGTCCGATCAGCCCGAAAGAGTCAATTAAATTTTAGATACAAGAATGAAAGAACAAAGATTTTATTTAAAACTACAATAATATAGTCCATAGACATTAAAACAAATGGAACATGTAATAAAAGTATACGAAAAAAAAACAGAAGCAAAAAATGTTCCAAAACGAAAAAGAGCACCGAAAAACGTTTAAGAGTAAGAGTACCTTTTTTTGTATGAAAGGCATTCTATGAACATGGATATATTTATTTACAAATGGAATGTTATAGAATATTTATTGAAAGTACTACCACCGCTGCCAAAGCTATTTTGTTTTGAGTTGCTCCTATCGCTGGCAATAGCCTCAGTGTTTTGGGATAGTGAGGGAATCCTTTTTATTGATTACATACTAAAAGGCCAGACGTTTACACTAGACCCTATTATGAAAATTTAATTCCGAAAGTGCGTGAAGTGATTAAAGAAGAACGTCGTGGAAAACTGTCGCTGGGCGTGTTGTTTCTTCTCGATAACACTCCCGCTCATCGATCGGAAGTTGCGCTCAACGCAATTCGCTGTGCTGACTTCAATCTCCTTGACCACCCGCCATATATTCCGGACATGCCCCAAGTGATTTTCACTTATTCCCAAAATTAAAAGAGAAAATTCGTGGAACTAAATTTTACGATTATGGTTGCCGTTGACAATTTTTTCGAGACTCGAGAAAAACAATGAGAGTAAATTGTAAAACTCTCATTGTTTTTCTTGAGTCTCAATGAGATTATGTAGAAAATAAAATATTTTTAATAAAACTACGCATTAACGGTTCTAAGTGCGGTAATTTATTTAATTTTTATTATTCCGATGTTTCGGCCACTTTTTAAATAAATTACCGCGCTTAAAACCGTTAAAACGTAGTTTTATTATGTATACAAGTATATTTTTGTTTAAATTTTTGCATTTTTAATATTAATTCCAAGAACTTTTTGATTTACCAAGGTCTCGTCGTTCTCAAGGATTCTTCTTTCTTATCATATTATGTTCTTTATGGGTACAGGCCTCTGACAATGTGATTAAAGAAGTTTTGCATAATTTCATGAAAGTCGATTGCATACTTAGTACGTGAAGGTTAGACGTTCAGTTTATAATGTGGTTCATTAGTGTGAGAAATACTGATGGATCACATTCCGTCAACGGAATAAACAGACAAGGCTAGATGAGTAGACGTTCAGTATTTATCAGGTAAATTCAGTTCAGTATTGTAACGTGTTTCGTAGAGTTCAGACGTCAAATGGATACAGTAAAAACTCCTCCATTGCTTCCACGATGCGTACTGACACAATACGATTAGTATTTAGTGGTTGTCTAATCTAGTGTACTGCTGTCAGTACACTAGATTAGACGTTAGACATATGTATGTCAGTATTCAACACAACCTGCTATTGCGGAATTGAGAAATTTAGAAATCTATGGTACATACTGACACCCATCATTACACTAGCTTACACGATCAGTACCTAAATACCACGGTATTTGGTAAATACTGATGGACCACATTATAAACCGTCTAGCCTTCGCCTTAAGGTGTGAAAGCGTAATAAACAAACTCACAAACGCATTTATAATATTATTTAGAATTTGTTTTAATCATAGCGTTAATATGTTCTCCAGGACACAATATTATTGAGTGTCTTATTGATAAAATATAAAATGCCACAGCCAGGTGGTAGTTTGCCCGTCTCGATGGCTACCACCCCTGGTCTTGAGTATCTTTAGGGGCCACTCACAAATAACGTCACACGAGTTTTGTTTTTTTGACCCTTACCCCTTCCTTGTCACAGCTGGTAACATTAGTGAGACTCCTTCCTCCTAATGTGACATATTTTGCAATTCAAGTTCCGTATTTAGTTTTATTACCATTTTAAAAAAAAATCGTGTTTTAAAGATTATAAATATATTAGATTTTGAAATGTGACGTCACGAAGTTTAGGACCCCTTGTCATACTTGGTCGACCCCATTCCCCAAGGGAGCCCCTTTAATGTCAGACGTAATTTATGGATGGTCCCTTGGTGGTCAAGTACCAGTGTCCTTTTAGCTTTTAGAGAGCGACAACACATTGGTAGCAATAGTCACAAATTCCCATAGGCGATGGTAATCCCTTTTCATTAGGTCGACCACACGCTTGTCTGCTGAACCTATGCATTACAAATAAATGCGTATTCTCGATCCAAAAATCTCAAATGCTTATTTTTGTGTTCTCAGTTCTTTTCTTTTTTACATATTCTAGAGTAGAATATTTAGTTTTAATATATCTCTTTCGTCAGTGTTTGAGATGGACCAACTATAGAACGGCATAATCGATTGTAAAATGACGGAGTCTTGTATCTATCTATAGTACTCGTAACTTGCTATGTCACAATTAGTCATCCCATCTCTAATGGTTGCGGGTGGAAATAAAAATCAATAAGTTATTTGTAATGTACACAATTTATTCATATTGTTTCTTATACAAAGATAATAAATTGTAAAATCCTCTTTCACGGTCCGAATATTAAATAAATACTTATCTATATTCTCCTTGCAGTCCTATCACATGCCCTTTAGGGCAATACTAGGAATAATCTTACAACATGAAATACTTGCGAACTAACCTGTTTAGGATTCGATACATAAAAGTATTATGTGTGGGGGGGACACCTACCACGTGTTTGATTTCAAGCTCGATCCAAAAACGCTATGCGTCACTACCAATACTAATTTACAAAGATCTGTAATCGAATCGAGACGAAACACACAAGTAGTAGGGGCCCAGACTAACATTTAAATGACAGATGAATGAAATCGCCACAATATATTTTTTTAATGTACAAAAATATTCGTTTAGGTAGCTATTTATAAAGGTAGGTATGTATTGTCAAAGGCACTGGTATTCTTAATCTGCTTATTTATATTTCTTTATAGGATGCAATGCTGGCAATATCTTTATCTTAATATCTAAATGATGCGACTTCTCACTTACAAAGAGGACCTAAGGATATTCTTTTTTTTTTGGTTTGGAACTTAACGGGCATTCAGATTTGAAAACTATACATTAAAATTTTATAAATAACCATCCATCTATGTTGGACTTAATTAAACTTAGATCAAACTTACAATCTATAACTTAAAGAGAACATAGTCTTTAGCCAACGATTTTTCACTATCGAATCTTCGAATAGATGAAACAGATCTACTTTTATTACTTATAATACATTATACATACATAGCTCATCACTAAAAATGCATCTTTTTAATTCTATCACTGAGTAGACAAGTTTGATCTGCTCGAAAAGTCTGCAAACCGATGGACATTAGTCTCATTGGGGAAAAGTGCACGAGCACGCGTCTCACCGACGCGACGGCCGCGGCTACTGTCTACCCTACAAGAGTACAATGTACAATACACCGACCACGACATACAACTACTAGGAAGGATTACAATTAGGCGATGCGGCTTAGCCACTTACAGCTGCACAATATACGAATATAAAATCATCTCTTTACAACGTGGTAACTTCTAGGAGTGGCGCAGGAGACAGTTTGTACGAACACAACGACACGGCGTCGGGGCGCGCGCGCATGCGCACAGGCGCTGCGCGGTTCAGGCGCAGCGCTGGGTAGCTTCGGCGCGGGGCGAGCGCTCACCGGCGGCTTGCTCAGTGCTCGAGCCCGCGCGCTTTGTTCTGGTGCATCATGTTCTTTAGCGTGGCTACTTCCGTTGCCAGTCGCGCGAGTTCCGCCTTCAAATGGGCGTCCTCCTCCTCCGGCAGCCTGTCCTCAGGTCTCTGGGGCCTATACTCGGTACCGAGCGATATGCCGGAATCTCTCTCATCGCTAGAACCTTCCCCGTCCCATGAGGGGGAGGATCGGGGACCAGGCTCCTGCTTTATATGCTGAAGGGATAGGAGGGCGCTGGCGACATCCTTATCGCCTAAGTGAGATTTATGGCGCAGTTTAAGTGGAAGACAGTTGTTTTCTGGTGCATACTGCTCGGGAGTCTCGTCCCCAGAGCCGGAAAGGGAGGACAACTCATAGGGAGATGGGGCACGACGAGATCTTGAGAGATTAAGGACTGATCCTGGTGGCTCGTAGTGGGCAGGATGCGGGTAATACGCCTCAGGAACTGGCAGACGCTCTTGGTAAGGCTCAGGGGCGCGTTGCGGGGGAGGGGATGGTGGCGACGCAGGTGGTGCCGGGGGCGGCGGTGGCGGAGCGGCCGGGAATAGGGCACCGCCCGAAATTTTGCTCCTCTTCGTCACACAGAGTACTTGGTCACAGGTAGGCAAAGTGGCCAGTACTTGGTCTATACTTATGAGGGTTTCACCACATATCCCATACTTCTCCTTTATGGCATCCAACTGAGCTTTTAGTACATGATTTTCCTTTGATAGTTCTACAACACGTTGCTCTAAGACCATGTCGTTGAAGCGGCGTTTTTCACGGGACCGTTTGGCGGCCTCGTTGTTCCTTCTCCTGCGATCCCAGTAACCGTCGTCCTTCTTGCTGTCCGGAATGAACTCGCGCTGTTTACGTTGTCCGAAGAAGTCTTTGCGTTTGTTGAAGTCGAAGGCTGAATTGGAGTAGTCATTGGGGTCTCCTGGACCACCGCTGAGGGACGGTGACTGATCCATGGGATAATGAGGTGAGACAGAGAGGCGCGGGCGGGGTGGTGGGGGCGCACGGGTGACCGTAGTTGCCGGGCCTAGTGCAGCTCCGGCAGCGCCACTCAGCAGCTGTTGCTGACTCAAGATGAATTCAGCAACCATGTTTCGGCGGACGGCGACAGGTCCGCACAGATCGTCACTGTGGCTCTGTGGACAAAAAGAGAAGTTACGTTAGCATCGTTGAAAACAGGCTCCAGTAAACTTGTCTAACTGAAGCTGCAATATGGACATTGCAAAAAGGTTTGTCGCAAGACACCGCAGTGCAACTTTGCACGTGGATCACCTTTGTGAAACGGTGTTGCCACATTAACGGTTTTTTACTCCCTTCATGTTAGCCAAACTCATTAATAAACCGTTTCTTAACCTTTATATTACACAAACCTATTTTAAGGTTACACCGGATTTCTTCCGTTACGACATTTATTTCCTGTGTATTGGCGAATACTAGTTTTTAAAGTAATTGCAAGGATGTGTAATATGGACTTTGTTATTTACATTTAGACACCACTTGGTGATAGAATATTGAGTCATCCTGTCTGGTGAATTGAGTACGATACAAACAATATTTATTAATAAATCGTTTAAAATATTACACGTGAGAATAAAAGAATTTATTAATACTATAATCGATGTCACAACTGGTCACGTTTCAATGAACATGCACTGAAAACGCTGACATTGCAACCTCGATAAAATTTTAATAAATCTCGAATTATGTCGACGACCCGAGTGGATTTGCTCAGCATAGTTTACATAAATGATTGAAATCAGAACAATAAAGAGTATGTTATCGGTAATTATGCTTTATTTACGACAGGAAGTCTAAAAAACTGCGCAATTGTTATCAACTTTATTACTTGTACGAGAAATAACAATGAAAGTATCACCAATAAAATCGCCATTGTATCGATTCGAAATTCAAATTTCTTTTTCTTTTTCTAAACAACAGGTTAGTGCACTGAGGAAATGTGACGATCACGTTCCTTTACATGCGGGCCATGCAAGCAACGTGACAGCTCTTTCTAAATTTTTAAATTATGCTTTTCTAAGAAGAATTAACATGAAATTTGTATGATGTCGTGGATTACACACGTGCCCGGGACAAATTATACGAAATTATTCGAGCTTAAATTTAAAAAAGTTCGCTTAATGCGAGTCTGGAGAATATTAATGAATTTTTAGAACGATCACACCGAATATTTTTACACAACTACCTATTTGAAACGGTGCTGACGTTAACAAGTTTGAGAATTTAATTTGAATTGAAGTTCTAAAATATTCAAAAATATAAATTTTTATTATGACACAAAATTATTACCAACCAGTTTTTGTTCGACTTTAAACGATCCGTTACACACAATCATTGTTGCCATGAATACTGTTTTAAATTAACACCTGATAAAGTGGGCGTCTGATGCTTACAACAATAAAAACTGTTTGAATAGTTATAATATCTAACTGTATAATGTAATATCTGAATAACGGAACACAATTTCAAAATGAATAAATAAACATGCCCGTGAGTTTATTAAATAACAGTAAGTTACGATGAGACTTCTAAGAAATGTTCATACAATTTCTACTTTTGAAATATCGCTCTAAAGATTTGAAGATCGCCTACGTGATTGAGATGGTTAAAAAAATGTTTTATTATTAGACCTTTAGTAGACCTCGGGCTAAATACAAAATGTATAAACTTCATGCCGAGTCTCTACAAATGAAATAAGAAAGTGACATTACAGTCACTTACAGTTGATTTCTATTAAATGGTTGACATTTATTTATCCAACAATAGCTTCCAATTAAACTGGATGCGATTATTCGTTGAACAGTTAGGCTGTATAACGGGTGAGCACGAGCATCTGGGGCGACCCACTGACACCGATGATGTCGTGCCGTGGAACGGAACGTATCAATAGCATTATTAAAAGCAATTATTTCTAAACGCATAAATTTATGAATAAATCACATTGTATGCTTTACTTTCAACGAACTTTTTCCTTTTTTTCCTATTTATTTGAAGTCGTTTTAGAGAAATTACTCAATTTAAAATAGATTAAAAAATGCGAATTATCTATGACATTTGCAACAGATTAAAAAAAGAAATAGAAACAATGAAATATTTCCCGCCGTTACGAGGCAACGCTTCAAGGAGCACGGACAGTTAAACACCGGTTAAAGTACGGTTGCTGTTTATCATGGTTAATGAGATCACCTTCGTGTATCGTTTTTTAAATTATAAAAGTGTAATTGCCAATTTATTTGTTTTTCATTTTATAAAGTATTTTTACTTAATTTAAACAAAGTCGCATTCCGAGTCTGGCTGTCTGTAAATCCGCTAACTCCTCCTAAACTACGCAACGGATTTTGAAGCGGTTTTCACCATTACTTAGGCGATTTTTCACTGAAAGTTTACATACATTAAAATCCTAATTGAGTTTTTGGTAAGTAAAATAGAGCTACTTTCTAGAGTTTGTCCCGCGTTGTGTCCGCGGGGAAATCTTTAGTAAGATATAAATGACATTTTTGTTGTTGTATATTTATCAAAAATATTGCTACTTTTCCCGTAATTAGGATATCAGCTAAAATGTACACGTCAACCTAATAACCCGGCAAAAAACCGGAGTTCACAATCCGACCGCCACAGCGTCTCACGGTCAATGTCGAACCGATTCTAACGGTTGCACAACAGTTACTACAAGTTTTCGACAATCGACAGTTACTAATCATCTACTTTCGAACACCGTTAAATAAAAATTGGGACTATACGGTACAAAACTCATCGAGCGTCTAAAACTCGTAATACTGTTATGAAACAGCTATTAGTTCTGTCATAATTGTATTTGAGTTTTGGCTTTTCGGTTATGTTGACACTATGAACGCGTAAAGGTTTTACGGTATATCATTCTTCGAATATTTGAGGGTCATCACTATTGACCCCGAAATTGTTGTATAGATTACTACATAAAATAAATATTTAATCAATAGCCATGGTTAATGATTACCCGGTAGAAAGATATTTAATTTAATTCAGTTGTTCGTTATGTAAACAAATAACGCGTAATGTTCCGAATAGGAATTCAAACAGTTTAGCTTATATTTAGAAATGTTATATAGCCATTCTGATGTTGTAAGTAAAGTCGACAGTAAAACTCGGAACAATCTATTTCGAAATAAAGCCGTACAAACGAATCCATAGAAATAAGGTTTCTATAAAAGTTGTTTGAAACGTAACCAGTCTAAAAATATAATTTCCTTTTTATCACGTTGCAGAGGTGTATTGTCGGGAGAGTGTTTCAAATAACCCTTTTTAGTTCCCCGTGACTGGAGGGTCACGTGTGTCAATTACGAGTACAGTGTAATTTTATATTTAGAAGATTTTAATATAGATAAGTAATTTACTTTTTAAATGCCTTAGTCTTGAAATAGAAATCAGACTGTTATATGGTCTGGGATCTTTGCCTGTTTTTCAAATAAGGAAAAACAAAAATACTACCATTGACTTAGCTTTGAGATCCATTTTCCACATTTAAATTGAGCAAACCTCTTGTGAATCGTATATTTTAAAATTCGAACGCATAAAAATATTACTGCTATAAAAAAATGGTTTACCAAATAAAATAAAAAAATATTTTAATGATACCTGTAAAACTATAAGTAAGTCGTTACTCTACTTAGTTGGGTGACCTATCTGTAGCTGGTATGATGAAATAAACAAAGGAATTTCCTTTAAAAAAATCTCTTGTAGTATTATCAAGAATTTCGTAATCACATAAATCGCTACCATCACTGACTCACTGTACAAAGTTCTATTTCACAAACAGTCCTGATAACATGTTATTGTTTATATAAAGCATATTTAACATATTACACAACGCGTGTTATTAATTTATATCGCAATAAAATTCTTCGGACAAATCCCGGTCATATGTTATCATTTATAACCGTTTGGTTTTTTGTATTGTGTTTATTGTATAGTTAAAGAACTCTATGGTCTTTTTTTACACTGCATTTTCTTTGTTAGGTAACAATCTAACTAAACCAATAATTAATAATTGCTTTAACGTCACAGATAACCACGTGACAGTTCACGAGTTTATTAGATAAAATTGTAGGGTCTATAAATAGCTAAGTTATATTTAACAATGCCAGTAGACAAAAATAAATCCACTCTTAATTAAATAATCCTTTATGTAAGTAGACTTTTAAAAATGTATTTAAATAACAAATTAATTTGGGTGGAACCAGAACTATTTTAATCGTGATTACTCAATGGACGTGGATTTGAATCCTCTCCAGGCACAAACAACACAACGCATAGGCAATGTTTATTTTTTTACAATTATCATGTGTTAACGAATAAGGAACACATTTAGATATCTGATGTGTGAAACTCGCCATTCTGTTACGAACAAACATGGCTGGTGTAACCATCCGATCTAAAACGCGTGTTGCCTCGAGTGTTTAGTAGTACTGCTAATTAATAGTTTCAAGAGACAAATTTTGTAAATTATACACGATAGCCATGTGATAATCTATGTTGGCAACTGACAGGTGTCACAATTGACACTTGACAGTGACAGGTGAGAGCGTATGTCTGTGAACTTATCTATGGGGATGTTGGTAGCCCTTTTTTTTTTTTTAATGCGGGGGAAATGCATTTCGCATATACCGGGTCCTTTGCTAGGGATTAGACCGTTGTTGATCATGGAGGCTTTCCACTGAGGCAATCCAAACAATAATCAACCGGCTTGTGTGGAGACTCGACTAATCAATACCCCACTAAAACCACCCTCCTCCCATGTGCCCCGCGCTTATGGTAGGAAAGGCGTGAGGTACAGAACGTAGTTACGCCCGCACATGTTGGTAGCCCTAAGCTGACCTTTGTCTAGGCGTGATTGTCTCAGTTATATCCTATGCACGTGCTGCAGCACGGAGATCACGCGGCGCTGCCGACACGTGCCCCATCATGAACCTCACGTTGTGTTGCGCAACACAACACGTTTGCTCATCTACACACAGTTATATAAAATGCAACGTGATCTTGAAACGTGAAATTTTAATTATTAATTGGCCCACCTAATAGTCATAACTGTTGTCCTTGACAATAAGACTAGAATATTAATTAATAAGCCAACGTCTCGATGATAATGTTACATAAATATTTATATACCTTCCTATTATACACACTCGTGAGATAATTGTAGATTACGCCCTACATAAAATGAATATAGGCAAAAAGTATATTAGATATTAGAATATTGAATATCTCTATGCAAATTATCTAACTACATTAATTTGTGAACGCTTTGTTAGTTTGTTTTCTGAGAACTTAAACGTTGGGTTAGGTCATCTGTCTAAATATAAAGTGTTTTCGGGCGTTCGTCGGGCGTTTTTTTCACTCGTGCAATTATTGTTTAGTAACAAAATCAATATTGAATCAAAAAATTTATATGTTTTTTGTTTAACTATTTGTTTAGAACTATTTACTTATTGTTTACACACAATGAAAGAATAACAACATGTCTAACCTTAGCTAGAATTATAATGATAACGTCGGCCATCTTGGAAAAAGTAGAGAAAGTAGTACAGCGGTAACTTTCCACGCGCTCGACGTTTATTGCGCGGGAAAAGTAGGCCGGCCGCCATATTTGATTTGACATTTTACCGCCAAGTTTTATGCTGATAAAAATCCCGGAATTTATACCGTCCGGACACTAAAAACCCACTGATAAGGCTGTTGCAACGTTATAATGTTAAATTTCGGTATTAAAACCACAATTATTAAAATAATTCGATTTATATCTATAGATATTTAATTATGTAACAGTTTTGATTGTCATTTATAAGTTGGCGCCTATGGGCCACTGTCTATGGTCATAGATTATGGCAAGATGCAAATGTTTTCATAATTTCTGACACGGCAGGTTAATTGTTTTGTCTAGTATCAAGCGCAGTCCAGCAGACGGCTAAATTAAATATTTTTTATTTTGATTTCATGAAGGTAACGCTGAGGTTACATTTCTGGAAATGTTTCAAGCGTATTTTTTCTTTGAATTCACGTATACTTGACCGATTTTTCGCGCGCTACGCAAAGACCCAATTAAACAAACGGGGGATTTATTTTGGGGCGGCCTCTATCGGTCGACTCGCGATAATGGTATCGTGTCAAGGTTGTGTTTCGTAATAAATGTGTTGTATGCGACTGTATAAACGTGCCAAGGCCCTTCCTATTTTCCAAACCAAAATACGTAAATACCAACCAAACATATACATATTATACGATTAATCGATGATAATTCGCCAACGAAGATGAATCAGCAATTTAAAACAAAGACGTGGAGATCTAGTTTAGACCGTCCTTGTTCCGTACCTGACGGTAATTACAATGTTATTAAGAAACACTTAACCTATTTCTTTGCGCTAGTTTCTAAGAATTTACTTACAATCACCAAACGTAAGAATCGGAAGTATTAGAGGATAGGGGAATTTTAGTGATTCATTGATACGCATGACATGACAGAAAATTTACAATTGCCATCTCATTTAATGAGCATATTAACGATACATTGTTATTAAAAATGTTTCATAATAATAAATTTAACAGTTGGCACACTCATCAATGAGTGTTTTTAAGACCTCTAAACATACCGTCCACTCAGTCGCAATTGGTGTGCACACACTCACGTGCACATCAAAAAAGTAGGTTAGAGTTACGCGAGCGAGAGAGATAAAAAAATAGGTCAAGTTATCTTCGTTTGTCCTCGTAACGATGAAATTATCGGTGTTGTTATTGCGTGTAAAAAATGGTTACGTAAAGCGTATCGTGCTGATATACAATACGTACTGGGATACTCCCAATGTCATACGACACTGCTTCTCAGCGATTCATCATTTTGTTCGAGCTGTGATGTTTACATAACAGTTGACGGTTTTGTCGTGTTTGCGACCTGTTTTTCAATCGTAAACATTGCTTTAAAGACAATAAACCGTTATTAGACGAAATTTTTCTAAAATCGAATTTTTAATGCCATCTATCGTAAATTTACTTAATTCACAAAATATATGTATACTTTTTTGTAATTGCATATCAAAGTTTAGTTTAGCGTTAAATGTTTCAGTTATTACAAATTATTTGATTGTGTTTTTGATTATAGTATATTCTATCTAGTCTAGACGTAGTAGAGCTAGAATATTGTGATAATTTGGATAATCACGACTGCATGAAAACAATGTTGTTCTTCTAATTGATCTCAAGAAAAAAATGATATATTTTTAACACTGTTGGTTTTTGAGCGATGCGAGCAATTTGTAGATGAACCTGTTACTCATCTAAATTACTCATTTAATGCTCTTTTTAGGGTTGAATGATTCATGGAATGAGTAGTTCCTCACCACATCTCGTGATGCGTGATAAAACTGCATGTTGACCTTATGGAATTCAATAACACCTTCCGGAAAACCTTGTTGCCATTTCCTGCATTACATCATTTAACTTGCATTATGTATACTATTTATATATTTGTTACGCCTTTGTTGAACTTAAACGGAAAGTCAAAAATGACCTCGGCGGTTAAACGGCCATTCTTTGCAGCGGGCCATTTTTTAGATCGCATCGAAATAACAAATGAATGTGACATTGTTGGTCAAAGACCTTTCTTTTTGAGTGATCTCATCGGTTCGTGTAATGCGTAATTAGGGTGTCCTCAACAACTTCTTGATCATGCGGTCTTATATTTGAATAATCCTATAATAAAATTTACAATGTTATATCTGGATGGCAATATTTCATTTACATCAGTCTACATTTCTTTAATGAGCTTTTTAATTTCAGCTTCAGTCATTTTTAGCTGATGTGCGATGCATTATACAATACTTATTATATAATATAATTCTAATGTAGGTTAAATTAAATCATTTGTCTAAATATGTTCAGCAGGAAGAACAACACCCCGCAATGTCACTATTGCGGTATGATTGCGCAACCAAGCCCTAGCATGTTGCGTCACTTTGAAACAAACTGACCTTTGTTCGCCACGATCGATTCTGCAATGGACTATAGGATTCTACATAAGTATCTATTACTTAAATATTTAGAAAACATTCATTTGAAGATTGTATATCGAATTAATACTGCATCTTAATTTGCTTTTTAAATTATTTATTTAGTCAGTACGTTTAAAATAAAAACATATGTAATCAATTTTATATAAAAATGAAATAATTTTTATTCAACATAATAAGCATATGAACGATAATTTTCTTAAATAATGGTAGTTATTTTAATGCGGCTTTTAACGACATTTTGTAATAATACAATAAACAACTAAGTTTTAATATGAAGTCTTAGAAATAGTTAAACCACATTTGACCTTGTCAGTATCTTGTGTAATTCAATAAAAGATAATGGTCCTTCGTGCAGGATTCATGTATGCTATCAATTGTATTACGCGTGAATCATACAGTAATATCGATGAATTGTATGACGTGTTTTTTTTCTATAATTATAAATTACTAATTCTAATAATATTGTCCTTGGAATATGTAGAACGTGCACTTCATTTATTTTTTTGAGATAATTAAAACTAAACATGTCGTAATTTCAATAAACAATATAAAAATATTTTTTCAAGAACTGACTTATTGTTGCTATCTATCCTAAAATTACGCAATCTACAAGTTGAACCTTTTAAATTTTGTATAATAAATGATTTATACATGTGGGAAACAAATGTCTAGCCATGCCGCATCCACCAAGTCCCGTTCGAAGAGGAAGGCCCAAGAAGTTGGCTTGACGTTGTGAATGAGGACATGAGTACCAATGGTCTCAAAACGGGGGATGCTGAACCCCGCGCGAAGTGGAGTAGAAAAAGTAGGAAAGCGGACCCTGGGCGTCGGAGTGAACGCTTCGAACGCAACCGGGATTTAACGCTCGGAAGATGATAAATAAATTACTTATATATGGTTAAAATTGTCCGTTACTAAAATTTTGATTGGTTTACTAAATATGTATAACATTTAAAATTTGTCTAAGCCAGTTTGTAAAGGAATAGCAACGATTTTGATAAAAATAGCTGCAAGAAGTTTTGTTTATATATTCTTCTGCAAAATTCATTGTTTTTGTTTAGTTACCAGTTTGTATTTAAATGTGCTAAGTGTGAAAATTTAGTGTTTTTTCCAACCAAAACAGCAACGTGAGACAATAATGCTTGATTGGCCGAAACAATAGTGCATAAAAATTCAACTGTATAAAGTCTAGTTTCCGTACATCCGCGGGCGAATGTACGGCGGATTGGAACCTTGAACCAGTTGTGTAAGCGGTTCACAATGGCTTACGACAGCCAGCGGTGCCAGGCTCTGCTTGCGACACAGTACTTGTGAGCGCAATATCGCAATTAAACGCTCAAAACTATACCATTTCGATAGCTTACATAAATTATTGAATTAGATCTTGTCATAACTAATAGATTTTAATGGCAAATATATAAAAAAATATCTATTCATTATGAAAAACAGTTTTTGAGCATTTTATTATTAATTTGGAGTTAATTTTTAATATTTTTTTACGTTTTAATTTTTATTTAGGCTCTATATGAAATTGTTTAATTAATTTATTTATTTAAACTAATATAATAGCCATCTAAATGTCTATCAATTTAAAAAAATATAATAAGATAAAATATTTACAACGCAAAAAATTAGGCTGACAAGTTTTGTACACATAAAAACGCAAGGTTATATTTATTTACATGCCACGCTATACAATGCGGCAATCAATAGGCCGCCAACATTTCGGGAACTTTCCCGAGGGGCTACTTCACCCTGTTCAGTACAAATTTTTGTCTATAATTTTTCTTTTCACTCTTTTATTTATTTGTAAATATAGCTGTTTAATTTAAATTGTAAATTTTTGTTAAATAATTTCCCCAATATCCAAAGCTGAAAGGAAAGGAAAATAAATTGTTCAAAAAATAATAAAACAATTTAATTTAATTTCAACCTAAAATTGTTAGTATATTTTTTGTTTTTCTTTAAATATCACGCATATCTAATTCTTCAAAACTTTATCGTCTATTGACTGTCTGTCTAAAAAAAACAATCCGTGACACGACAAATGTTTCCGATAATAATATCTGATAGGTAAGAGTATATAATAAATTTCAAAAAATTATTATCCGTTTATATTTAATTGGCGAGATAGCCGAAAACATTATGCATTGAAATATAATTATATGATAAATAAATTATTTACACAGAATTTTCTATAATCTTTAAAATAAATTAAAACGTTGAATATGGGCGAGGACTTTATTGAATAATTTCGAAATAAAATTAAAAATGCTCAATACGTGATCTTTACCTTTGAAACTAATGGCTAATAAATTGTAGATCTACCTACCATATTAAAAATATTTCATATTGCTTTTGTAAGCATTTCTGCTAAACGAAACTACTGGCCAGTGAACAAAGTCCAATAGCACTCCAATAAGAAAAAATATACAAATTTAATATTCCAAAAGACAACGGATAAACAAGACAAAAACAACTATAAGGAAGCAGGTACAAAACAAAGAAAACAAGGTTGAAGCAAGGTTTTACATGAGGCGTTAATAAATAGAATGTTTTACATTAAACATGCTTTTTGGCACGTTTTTTAATGGCGTGAGTAAACAAATTTCATCGAAGTCAATGGACTAGCGCGAATCGAAAATATTCTAAGAAGCAAAAGATCGCAATTAATATGTTGATTCATAAAGTTCATACGCAATATTATGAAAGTTTACTATATCTGTTATTGAACTAAAAATATACCAAGAAAAAGTTTTTATTCTGCAAACTTATGATTTTGTTTTTTTTTGTTGTAATTTGCAGATTAATAAAATGTATAAAAATATTTTCTGAAATTGCAAAGGATTTAAAAAAAAAGTTTAAAATCTCACGTGTAATTTTTTTAAATATATTTTTTAATATGTTATATTTAAGATATCATGAAACAATAAAAAATAATCAACTTAAAATTAATAAAAAAGATACTTACAAAAATATTTGCGGTGTTTTAAAACTCCTTATCAGGAATTATCCAAATAAGCAGAATGTCAAAATCCACATAAATCAATTCACAACCGTTCTGCGGTCAAGTTCACAGTACTTTTCAAATAAATGAAAGGGAAAAATGTAATAAAATTTTCACTCCCACAACACGTCCTGAAAACTTTGTCACTATCACAATGTTTTTATGACGAAATATCCACTTGCGTATGGTACTCTGATTACTTGGACACGTCTTTACTCAGGCAAGTCTAGAGTGCGACTAAAATTTGTAGTGGGGTCGATCGACTCCCGGCCTGCAGCGCGCACACACTCGCAAACGCTATGTTGTAGTGTGCGTGAGTTATGTGCGCTTGTGTGCGGAGTGTAGTTGTGTGAGTGTTTACGTAACTTACCTTACCCCGCCACAATTGTAATCATACGGCGCTTATTGACTCAATGTAGTGTCCGATTTTTTAGCTAATTCAAAGGTTGAGTCATGTGTTTTGCGCCTTTTTTGCGTTTCAACGAAATCTGTAATCGATTGATAAGCTAGTTTGGCCACAATGGTGTAATATCGGCTGCTGTGGACAATTAGTTTAAACTCTAGAACATTTTTGTAATCTATTCGGGCAGAGATTCCGTAACCGTTGCGTTTAGTTTTTAAGGTGCAAAATGTTTGGCAAATCATTTAAAATTTGCATTTATTATCTTGTTTTTGCAATTTTCAAATTTTATACGGCCATATTTCATTGTTTTGTGAAATTCGCCGTGTAATATGTTGTGTTTAACATTAACTTTATAGGCAATATTTAAGTAATAAAACTTTATGAATATATTCAACGCCAACGGTAAAAGTGTTTTAAATGTATAGAAATGTTGTTTAATTTATAATGATGATTTTATTGCTGCAATGGATAATTAAATTATATTAATGTTAAGTATTTTTAATAATAACTTATCGCAACTTTAAAAAAAGTCCTTGGGTTTTGCCAAATTATTTTCTGTTAACATTATTACAGTTGAGATAATTTGAATGCATTATTTAAATAATAATGTACTATAATAAAAATATATTATTTGAATTATATATAGTATTTATATGTTTTTCCGTCTAGTTATAGTGTTTGATTCAACTCATCTTACTCTTTTGGTAATGAGAAAATGATTAATTATCATTACTTTCCACAACTAGCGCTATCCGCGTGGCTTTGCTCGCGCTTATTTCGAATCCCTACCTATGTACTCCCGCGTTGTGAAGAGTACACATTATATACCAAAAGGAGACGAGGACTTTTTGGCCTAACTTCTTTCTGGAAGACGAGAAACCTTAAAAATAAGGTCAGAAATAAAATAATTTGTCGATTATAATAATCAATTTATCTAAATCAATTTCAACAGTAATAATACGAAAACACACACATGATTAATTCATCCAAAATAATTAAACCCGTTACAATTATTTAAAATATTAACATCCTACTAATATTGTAAACGCGAAAGTTTGTAAGAATGTATTCATATATATATGAAACTTTACAATAATATAGCTTACACATCAGAATAACACAGGCTATAATTATTTATAAAGATATAGTGTGAATTATCTAAAATATAACGATTTTCCGTCACCACGCGGGTGAAACCGCGGGGCGCAGCTAGTAATAAGAATAAATCTTAAAATCACTTTCTTTTTTTTTTTTATAATTTGGGTCCAAGCTATTAAAGCGTATCCGTCTTCTTTGTTATTTCATGTATCAGTTTGTGACCAAGCTTGTTAAAAAGACAAACACATGCTCCCAAACAAAGTCACTTCTACAATGGTAAAAGAATTTTAGGTATAACAATTGCTTAGAAAAAAGGTAGCTCTAAAGAGCTCCTGAACTCTGCATACTAGATGGCGGTAGGGGTAATTTTTCTTACGGTTGTTGAGATCTTGTGCATAAATTAAGTCTTAAAAAATATTTTCTAAGCAGCCTGTTAGAATAGAATAAAATGGGGTGAAATAGGATGGAATATATTTTATTGTACAGAATAATACTACATAAGGTCAAGAAGATTAATATTGAAGTACATTCGGCGGTCTTATCGCTCATGGCGGTTTCTTATAGACAACCTTTAGATTGAGTATAAAAAGATATTAAGCCCAAAATAAATATTTTTTTACCTTGAAATCAGGTATAGTCAGGGTTTATTTTTTTCATAACCCTAGTAAGTAATAGCAGCGGGTATTGTGCAGAGTAGATCGTATATTTCATCGTACAATTTTAATTTATCTGTAAAAAACTCATCTAAAGTGTAATAATAACATTACATAGTCAATATAATATGTATTTTTTAGTTCCCTCATAAGGGTGTCGTATTTGGGGTTTTTTAATTAAGCATGTAATTTATTACTATTTTTATTTTTATTTTTATTTTTATTTACTATTTATACTAGCTGACCCGGCGTATTTCGTACCGCCATATTTTCTGAATTCCTAAAAATCTTTGTTTCATGACACAAAAACAAAATCACCAAAATCGGTCCAGGTGATTAGGAGGATTCTATAACCTGATCTCAGCGCCACCTACCGGTTCCAATTGTGAACCTAAACCACCCCGGGACCACCCATTCAAACACACAAAACAAATTTCATAAAAATTGGTTAAGTCGGGATAAAAAGTATCCTATGTACGTCTCCTGGTTCTAAGCTACCTCCCCACCAATTTTCAGCCAAATCGGTATAGCCGTTCTTGAGTTATAAATGGTGTAACTAACACGACTTTCTTTTATATATTATTATATAGATTTTAATTTGGGCCATAACTATACATGTTGTATAGTTATGTACATATAAACAATGTACATATAAACATTGTGTGTGTATTGTTGAGTTCCGCGGCACCTCATCTAATCTTTCTACCCTATAAAAGAAGGTTGAGTATCGCTGGTCTATTATTTCAATGAATGTTCGTGTGAGAAAACATCGCAGAATCAGAAGATTCCTCATCACCCCGTCAAGTTCGACATGGTTATTTGTTATTTTTTCTTTAAGGCTTAGTACGCACTACAATTATACGCGACGGTTTAGGAACAACTAAAAAGCTAAAAACGGCTACAAACACCCAGTGATTGGCATTTTTGTTTAATTTTACTGTATTATTAGGATTTGCCCGTGACTTCGTCCACGTTTGACAGGTAACGTAGATTACAGTTATTATGCCAGTATTTAAAATCAAAGTGTGTTTTCAGCGCAACGGATTTTTAAGTATGAAGATATAAAACGACAAACAGAGAAGAAATCTGAAAAAAATGCGACGTTTTCTCTGTCGTTTATATAGTCTATTTCAGTTGTTTTTTTTAAATAGCTTTATTGTACAGACACGGCATGTAATATATTTCTGGGGAGCAGCATGTGTTGTGGGTTTAGTTTAAAAAAATATAAAAATGTAAACGACGCCGCCGCCATAGATAATTGGTACATCGACTAACCGATCGGTAGATAAGGATTATCAAATCCAAACGATTTTATCCACCGTGCGTTGCCACCGTACTAATATGTATATGATTCACAAAAAATCTTGCGTTTTCAAACCGCTACCGAAATGTAACAAACATTTTAAAATTCAGTGACTGAAAAAGAACCCTAATGCGTGCACTTGTATTGATAACTATATGTTACAAAATTTCCTGGGGCTTTAAACCGCTCGCGTGTAATCGCAGTGTGTTCTAAGCCTTAGAGGACAAACCGCCATACTACGCGCTACGAATTATGCAGCTACGGTACTACGCAATTTAAAGCCTTACCCAGCTACGACGCAATATTTATGAAAGCATTTCCTAATAAAGGTATAACGTCATTAGAATGTCGACAAGACCAACGTCAAATTGGTCAATGACGTAGGGCATTTGATCTATATTGGATTTTTGAACCGACGTCAAAAAAGGAGGAGGTTCTCAATTCGTCGTGTAAATATTTTTTTTTTTTAGAACTAGCAAACAGGCAGGCGACCTCATGGAAAGTGGTTACCGTTGCCTATAGACGTTTGCAAAACCCACAGCGAAGCGAACTCGTTGCCAGCCTTTATTAGGATGGGATAAAGAGGATGAGATGGGGGATAATAGAGGGATCAGACAAGAGTTATAGGATAGAGGGGATGGGATAGGGAAGATTGGATTGGCGAGGAGGCCATCAGACTTTCACTCATCTCACGAAACAACACGATTAGCTACTATAGGCTCACCATTTCACGCTGATATTCTGACCTCTAAAAGTATGATATGAGTGCCAATGGACGCAGCGAGATGTGTCATAGCTCGCGCTAATTGGAGAAGAAAAAGTAAGAAAATGGATCCCGGGTTCCTAAGGACATGGTTAGACGCAACCGAGATTTAAAGTTAAGATGATAATAATAGTAAGCATGATATTATAGGTTGTTCGCCTGGAGAACTCCCCTCCCTTTGACAATCGGACAAGCTAAATCCATTTCTACATTTAATAAAAAAATATTCTAATAGAAAACCGACTTCAAGAGTAAATAAAAAGTTTAAAAAATAATTTTCTAAAGTCGGTGCTATGTAGAACATAAAAATTACTAATTTTACAATATTTTGTTGTTGTAACAATATAGTAATTTTTGTGATTTACTTGGCACCGACTTCAAGATGTTGTAGAAAGTAGATTTTTGTGATTAGATAGTTACTTTTGCAATCGGTTTCTTTTTTGTTAGAATTTTTTTTATTTAACACTTAAGTTACGTATATGGTATCCCTATTAAAGTAGCTCTCTAATGCGGAGTGCCGATAAATTTATTAAACACGTCGTTATCATGGTAACGAAGACGAAATTTGCTCGCATATGCAAGTCATCGTTTTAATTTATGCAGGAACGGAGAAAGAATACATTTTCCTGCGGCCAGGCGGCCTATCTTAAGAGGCGACAATACAACCCACAGCCAGGTAGGTGGTAGGGCATTTACCCGTCTGGATGGCTACCACACCTCATCTAGAGTATGCAGTCATAACAACCTTGTGTTGTGTTCCGGTATTAGTGGTCAGGTTTCAGTCTTCCTTAAGAGCAGCGGCGCATTTGTAGCACTTTTGGTGTTGCAAATGTCCATACGCGGTGGTAACCGCTTTCTATCAGGTGGTCCGTGTGCCTGTCTGCTGAACTCACGCGATACAAAAAGTCAATGATTAAATCATTAGTACTGAAATCCAACTGCTCGATGAGACCTTTGGCCGCGTCTCGCAACCCATTCTTATCCGTTGTTCAAGAAGTCAGATTGGTGTAAATGCGACGAAACTCTATAAGATTATAAAACTTTCAAAATGCCGCAGCATTCAACCCCTAGGGGTTGAATTTTCAAAAATTATTTCTTAGTGCGCACCTACAGCATAGAAGAAAGAAAGAAAGAAACTTAATTTTATCTTGTCACACAACAATTTACAAGTGATATAAGATCTGTTGTGTGAGAGTGGTGCCCATTGTAGATCTGTGCAGATCTGTATTACAGGTCACCAGTGCTCCACTCCATGTCGAAGAACAAACTACATACTAATTATAAGGTAATGTGTGTGTATGTATGTGTGTGTATGTGTGAGTGTGTGTGTGTATTTAATAATTGCAATAAAATGAATTCGCATGCAAATTTTCACGTTCCTAGCCCCAATAATTTGGGCTGTGCGTTGATTTTTGGCTGTGGACATACATATGTAAAGATATAAATTAAATAATGATGACCGCACAGCAAAGAAAACCGTCGCGCGTCTAACGCCATCGATGCGATGAAGATCCATTGCTCTGTGGATATGACATACAGATATTGTTTACATATTTTTGTTTATTTGCTTTTTCTTCAAATCTTTCAAATTATTCTTTTCAAATGAATATACTTTCGATGACTTGGATGAAGATAGGATATTATTCATCCCAGGAAATGGAATAATGTCCGAAAGATATCATTTAAAGTGATGTTAAGAAATTCATCAATATGGAATATTGTATATTGTACTAAAAGGACTTTTAACATGCGTATTTTATTTTTTATAGGCATCTTATATCAGTATTTTATTTTTTATATATAGTCTGACTTGCCCATAAGCCACTCGTCGGAGAAGAAATCTTATTTCACATTAAAACCGAAATTACTTTCTTACCCGAAATTACTTACTAACCCAAAATTACTTCTTACCGGAAATTACTTTCTTGCCAACTACTTGAATACACCTTAAATGATTACTTTCAAACTATATTGGGACTAGCTCCAGATTGCTGGATTGAATAATCAATTGATATAAACTATATATGAATGTAATGTTTAAATTAGTAACATACTCACTGATTGATTGACATTTATTAATTTCAATTTTTAAAATTTAATTTAATTAAATATTAAAGGATCCAGCGAGAAAACGTAGCCATGCTTCTGGGCACCATAGAAGACGGTGACCTAGGCTTCTACTTAGTCTTGAAGGACTATGGGTAGAATACAATATAACTAAATCTTACTGATCTATTTGTTATTTTTTCTCTTGACATTAATTGCTTATATAATAAGAATATTTATGTAAATTATAATTTTTATTTTATGTGGTAGAATGTAATGTGCATCTACAATTGTATAACACCTGTATAAACTACATTCTTGCAAATAAAGATATTGATTGATTGATTAAGATTTCTTTTATTGTATATATTTATAAAGTCATTGTAACTGTATTTTTTTTAATGTTCAAATTGTTTTATGGATCTATATTTTTAAAATAAATAATTAATAATAATTATTAAAATAATATAAAAAAATGTGTGACAGTCAAACAGAGCATACATGACAGACATCGATTACTCATTAAAATATCGGTAGTGAAAAATCAAATCCCATTGAGTGGTTTGCAAGAAACTTTACATCACAACAAAAATATGTCACGAGAGTTAATGATATGTACTTCAAACCTTTTTAGCTCATGTTATTGTTTATTATCAATGATGGAATTACACTAGGAACACTAGGGGCTAGTACCCAGGGCGAAGAAATTTTCGAGAGCGGCAAAATTTGGAGAGTCAGCAAAAAATTTCAAGTTTCTGCTATAAAAATCAATGATTTTCAAAAATTGGAAAGTTATTGGTTTCATGCCAAATCTTAATATTCGAGTTTTCATTTAATATTTACTTTTTGAAGTATAGTTGCAGTGCTTAGATGATAGGGCGGTATTTTTTACGGTGTCCCAGAGCGGCACTTAAGATAAATCCGGCCCTGTATATAATGACTAACTAATAACTTTTATATATATTTTGAGAAACAAAAGACACTGCTTAAAACTTGGAATGTCAGCGCCACACACATGCCGTGAACTTTTTACCTACCCTCATGTTGCGTGCTCACTGTTGGGCAAAGGTAAAATCCCGAATTTTGCCACTGGTTACGTTTCCTGTGAAATATAATGAAGAATCAACTGAAAAGTGTTTTTTTTTAAAGTATATTTTATTGTATGCCTCATTTTACGAAATAAGTCCGGCTTTCCAGGGTAAGAAAATAAATGCTAACCAGTTTAAAAATCAAAAGCCTAGTTTTAAAACTATACGATATCACGGACTATATTCATAATGCCCACGTAACATAAGTGATACTAAAAATGTTTATACGTCGAAACATAACACCAAAATCTAAACTTGTTATTGAACAGAATTTTCCGTTGAAATGTTAGAATTGGAATAAGGAATAACAAATGACGATACTCACGTGAAAAAAGTACAAAGTCAAGGACGTGTCTGGAATATTTATCATGACGATATTTTGTATATTTGAAGAGGTATTGCATTATGCATTTATTATATAAGTTGAAGTTTATACAGAGCTATGAAGATTCTTATACACCCAACTACTATTGAAATATATAACTTCTTATTTAAAATTTAAAATTCTATATTTTGTAGTGAAATATAACAACCGGGTCTCACTTATAATGTTTATTTAGGTGCTTTATTACAATAATCCTATCGCAGCCCTAAAGAACGCGTATATCATTTATCTAAAAGTGTCCTGAGTCCTTTGTTGCTCCGCATAGAGAAGTACACCCGTCAGTGACGGCAACGGGTCGTGATTGCAGTCGCGTCAGCAGCAGCAGGTCGGAGGGAGCTGGGCTGCGAACCGACGAGGAGATAAAGCAGGGCGACACTCGCAAGATCCGCAGCATCAGCCGTAGCTCGTGGCGCCGTTCAGTGGCAGGTTACAGAGCCAGCGAAAAGAGGCCCGGACTCAGGCTAGTAAATGAGCCTGTCTGCGTAGACCTGCAGACTTGCTCCTGGTCTGCGAGGTAGCGTCGAAGACTCACGGAGCTGCACGGCTTTCTAGTTAAGAAGACTACGTTCCTGTTTCAGATGGCAGTTATATGATATACATTAAATTCGTTAAATTAAATCGGCAGACATACGCACATATTGTATATCCCCACATTAAGCAAGGTACGCTTTGGTTATGGGTAATGTACAACGAACTACTCTGGGGCCAATCCCAGACACCCTGACCATATTAAATAACGGAGAAAATTCGTTTCCAAAATTTACCATGCCAGGATTCGAATCCGGAATCTTTGCGTTGCAGTGAGCTAGGGCGGCAAAACCTTAGCCCACTCAACCACAGGGGCTGTCATATATATATGACATACAGATAATCTTTGGCAGACCAGATAGCGAGTGACAGACGTTTATTTCGCCTTGCCTTATAGTTAACCTAACTGGTACTTATAATTTAGTTTATAAGTTTAAAAGTATATATTTAAAATTCGTACATATATTCAAGACGTTATTGAAGAAGGGCGTTATAATTTTTTTAAAGAGGCCGGCAATGGGTTGGCGTTGCCTATAGGCTACGGTAACCACCTTCCATGAAGTGGGCTCTATGCCTGGTTGCCTACTTCAGGCAACAAAAGATTATGTACTAGATCACTGCCCGACGGGAGTGTGACCAGGAGGCTGGCTGCATTGTCGCGCTGTATGCCAGTCTTGCTTTCGAGGTATGAACCAGCCCTCTGGTTACGGTTCTATAGCATCAAACAACCGACTCTGTTTCGGGTTGCCGCATAATGCCTATAAGCGTTAAAGCATCAATTAGAGCATTTTTAGTACTTGTGGGTTTAGAAGGCTCTCTATACTGTCGCGTCAGTATGGATTTATCTGTTAAAATTTAAAAACAGGTCCCTTCGGCCATTAAAATGGTTCATCACTCTACATTCAAAACGTATCGAAGTAAGCATTATATAAGCATCCTATAAAAAATGACAGCAAGACAACACGTGTGGATGTAAATAATGTATGGTTTTGGTATCATTTATTCAATAAAAACACCGATTTCTTTGAAAATATAATACTTTACATCTGTGTTGGAATCGCGTCCTGGCGTTTTTTTTTATGAAATTTATATAATATGAACTAAAAAATTGATTTGGTTAAATCAAGGTGAGTTTGCGTTATGACTGAATTTAAATGACAGTTGCTATGGTAGAAGATTACGTAAAGACGGCCATGTTTCACGGAAACCGGCTAGATAATAATATATGGGGAATAAGGGTTTATTTCTAACAGAGATGTGCTATGCAACAATGCCATGGACGCGTTTGATGTCCACCAATCATATTCATTGGTCCACATAGCATAGCACTGGTGAAAACTGGATTTCAACTAAGTTACGTTTTTTACATGTAACGATGCATGCTACGAATGCGAGCTATGGATGTGTGCTATAGATGCGTGCTATGGACGCGTGCTATAGATACGTGCTTATAGATGCGTGCTATGGACGCGTGCTATAGATACGTGCTTATAGATGCGTGCTATGGATGCGTGTTATGGATGGTCGCGCGTTTGTCACCGAAATGCGGCGGCACATTTTCTTAGCACATCTTACTCGCTCCACTACATAGCATCAGTGGACATGGTTATATGTTTTCGTAGCTTAGCTTTTAAATTCTCGCAGCATAGCTGCATAGCACAGCTCTGGTGGAAAGGCACCCTAAATGTCTAGCAGCGATACCACCGTTGGGTCCCGGCAGAGGGGGTAAATCCAAGATATTCTAACTCGATGACGTGAATGATATACATACATACTGACTGTTGTTGAACCATTCATGCAAGGATTTGAAGTTGGCGCCAAGTAAGATGAAAACTCGTTTTGTATATTGTCGCCTTAGACTCGGCATCATAAATTATAAAAGAGTATACATAGACATAAAATTGTTGTAAAAAAATTCGTGAAGTCCATTGTGTGGTTTTTAACATTTATTTATTTCATAATATTTAGTGATGGCAGGTTGAAACTGAAGATTAAATACAGAAGCAATAACGATATATATACGTACACGTACGGGTATAGACCTAAATATTATAAAAAATGTGAAATATGAATAAGGTCTTAATAGTATTGACATTATTGGGCATTGTACCCATAAAGACTCAGTAGACCCATTTCTAATATTAGGCGATAAAGGCTTCGTTCCACAGGAGACTCAGAACGACCACGTTCACGACCGCGATTTTTCCCGTTCCACTTGCTTGCGGGCATTACAATTATAAGCTCTACTGGGACGGATTATGGAGCACTGATGTGATTAACAATGAAATACACAAATGTCATTGGTGGATTTGAAAATCGCGCCTTTTTCAATGTCAACCGATAGAGAGAATTAATGCTCTGTGGTCAACGCCCACTTCGATCCACCTCTTGACATGGGCCGTTGTATGCGCTGTGTGATTGAGAATAATGATGTCATTAGTCACGTTTTCGCCACGACCATAACGACCGCGGTCGCCTTGTGGAACGGCAGACGGAGCATTTTGGGCGTTGGGAGATACTAAAGGAACGCGCCCAAAGAGTTTCGTTTTGTTATTTTATCTTTGAAATCTAATTTCAATAAAATTAAGATAGAACCATCTTCAAGCTATACTACATCGGCGGTGTATCACAAAAACAACATTTAGGGACGGAAACACTTAAAAAGAAGAACTATTGCAACACTGATAAATGAAAGTCTGACTGCTATAGTAAGTCATTCTGTTTAATTGAGTTAGGTAATACAATAATTAAACTAAACTTCCTTAAAAATTAAACTACACTATAACAAAGCTTAAAAAATAAATACTATTATAAACATATTTACTAATAAAAAATATAGTCCAGACCGCTGTCGGTGGGGAGCGTTTCTAAAATGATGGCCGCATTCCCACGTTGGGAATGCTATAGCAACGCTAATCCGTTGCCCTAAATATAGGCCAGCCCGTTGGTCACGCGAGACTTCTTTTAAATCTCATTGAAAGGTCTCGATAAGGTTGATAAGCCTATAGTAAAAATCATATGTATATAGTATTACGTATACGCGATATTACCCAAAATTACTCAAATCACATGTTTAATCATTCATAATAATACACATTTAATTGTGTAGCTTCAAAATCCAATGTCAAATGTTAATGAAAATAAGATGGGGCCACCTTGGAGCTATATTAAGCTTAAAGCTAAAAGAACATGAAATATGTTAACACACATCTCATTACTTCATATAGGTACATATACAATAGTAAACATAGTAGGTATGCATAGAAAATAATCGAGAACCTCTTTCTTTTGAAGTCGGTTAATAAAATTATTACGTAAGAGTCTAGGACACCCTGTGTTGCAATCGGACTTGACATTGTCTCACATACGTATTTTATATTCCAATAATAAATACTTTTAAATAATCAATCGTTTATATGAAATGACGTACTTTCCGGGACAAAACGGTCATTGTTTTACATTTGACCTTCTTTCGTATGTTTTGTTTTAACAATACCTATTTATGTAATAATATGGTCTGCGTGGAATTTTTTCAAGATATCATCTATATATAATGTCTAGGCGTGCTGCGTGGATTCTCTTGCGTAAAATGATTACTATATCACCGGCGGTGTGTAGAATAAATAAATTATTGAGTGGAAGGGGGTCCTCTGACGACGACGACAAAGTCCCTTTATGACAACCCGTGAACATAATGGTACACCATTATCAGCATGTGCACGTGCGCGGCGACAGCGCCCGTATGCAGTCGAATAAGGGCGGTTACAACTAGGGATTGCAATCCGGAAAACCGGATCCGGTAATCCGGCGGATCCGGCATCAGTATGCACGTACCGGATCCGGTACAAACATAACGGATCCGGTGACCGGATCCGATGACAATCCGCAACGCGCGATTAGTTTGGCAAAATAATCGCGCGTTGCACGAATAGATACTTTAAACGCGTGGTGTTTGTGCGTGCGAGTCTTTTGACGCTGATAATGCATTTACTATGTCAAAGAAAAAAAACATGCGACTAGAAATGAAAAAATCTTGGAAAGAATTGACCAAGATAATAGCTCTAACGATAATGTGGAACTCGTGGAAGAAATAGAAGAGAAGAAATTAGATTCACAATCACTGAAAAAAGACAAGTCTTGCCTATAATGTGAAGACATCATAGGCAGAATTACAATTACAGATCCAGCAAGAAGTAGCGTCTTATACAATACAAACTGTAAAAAGAAGTTTTTTGATAAAATACTAAAGAAGGAAGTAACGGCATTTTAAAGTGAAGGAGTTCGAGGAGAATACTTGTCTGCTATTCATGATTATTTGCTGCCAATTAAGGCGATAATTGTAGAAGCTGAGAGAGCCTTCTCGGCCACAGGATATATTTGTAGCTCTATTAGAAGTCGATTGGCAGATGAGACAATCAACACAATTTGTTTCCTAAGATCGTTTTTTCAAACCAAAAATTGATTGTTCGTTTAAACATAAATATTATAAATAATAATTATTGTGATTGTTGTGCTATTCATTTGATAGATTCGGTAGTCTGTCATATATAAGAATAAAACTGAGTAGCTTTCTAAAATAGGTAGCTAATTATTGATATTATTGTGATCGCAGTTAAGATTAATTATTATGTTATGTTTAATTTTATAATTTTGATTTATAATATTGATTTCTACTTTATATTTAAAATCTAAGAACACTGAACCACAAGTTACATTACATTAAAGATAAAGAGACCGTTTTTCTTTTGAGATTTTATTTAAATTGACTTTTTATGATAATTTGTGATTTTATTTGTTCTGACACTAAGAATTTCATTGTTTTTTTCTTTTTAAAATTAGTCATAATAAAGTTGATTTCGTATATGTGTCGTTTTATTTTTACAGTCCATTAACACCCACGTTGGAACGAAAAAGGAAAGTTAAGTTATCCAGGTCTAATCAATCCGGCCGGATTGACGTAAATCCGGTTCGGATCCGGCCGGATTGAAACTGAGGCCTGATTGCAAGTTACAACGCCTTTTAATTTGAAAATATTGTTGGCCTTCCTTATAATCGTTCGTTAAATTTTAAGACAGCAACTGATTAGTGAAAATATGACCCATAAACTCCTCTTAAGGATAAGAGGTGGTAAAGTAACTCATAAATAACTGTCAAAAATAACCACCATCGAGAGGTAGTTTAAGTGACTGCTAAGAGGTCAGATGGCAATTTTTAGTTGAAACAGCTGTGTATGTTTCACTTATCTATACTAATATTATAAAGAGGAAAGATTTGTATTTTTTACGTTTCTAACGAATGAACTCGAAAACTACTAGACCGATTTCAAAATTTCTTTCACCATTCCAATCCTCCATTATCCATGATTAATATAGCCTATATTTATTACTAGAAAAATTAGGGATCCTCTCTAAAACTTCAATAATGTAACCCAAGGTATTAAAAAATTAACCATAAAATGTCTTTCGTCACATGCGTTGCGGAAACTATTGATGATAGAACAAAATACTGTTCTACAATATTGTTACGAGCTACAGGACTCGAATTAAAAATGTCGTTGGAACTATTATAGAATTTATTAGAACTGTACAAACACGTATAAAACAAATACAAATAAAACTGGATGTCACCAGTTCACATTGCACGATTCGATACAATTCGACACGCGCAAAGTCCGTCGTCTATATCGCTAATCGAGAGTACTACAAAACGTCTTACTCGTTTCGTAGTCGTCGCTTGACTGCCCACCCCTCCATTCGGGCATTGTCTTATACTAACTACACAGTACAAAAAAATTGGCCGCGCGCACTGAGTTTCCAAGAAATAGTAATTTGCACACCTGCGAACGGCTAACAAAGTCGAAAACAATAACAATAAGGATTAGTTCGATGCTAATGACGGTCATAAAACAAGTAGAAAAACAATAGAATGTTTTTCTTAAATACAATTCAGAACACAAAAGAATTCCTAAATCCGGGAAGACAATAAATTGCGCTTACGACAGGCAGCTGTGCGTTTATCTTTGACGGCATGTAACAATATGAAGGAATCTATCAATATCTACAAAAAACTTTGCGATACCATATGTCCTATTGTAACTATTATAGTTATGTTATTATAACTGTGGTTGAGCGGGCTAAGCCTTTGCCGGCTTACCTCACTGCAACGCAGAGCTTTCAGGTTCGATTCCTGGTATAGTAAATTTCGGAAACGTATTTTCTCCGTTATTTACTATGGTCTGGGTGTCTGGGATCGGCCCCAGAAAGGTCTATTGTATATTACCCATAACACAAGCGTAAGTTGCTTAATATGGGGATATACAGTGTGTGTGTTTGTCTGCCGATTTGTTTTTATATCTACTTTTTTACATTTTATAAGTTGATAGAAATGCCGACCAAAATTAGACCATATTATCCCGTACCTTTGTATTAATCTGTATCCAAATAAATAATTTCATATTCAAGACTGTTTCAATCAATACATGTAGATTACTTTTGAATTATTCAATTTCATTCAAAAGATATTACGAATTTAAAAAAGTCAATCTAAACAAAATTCTTGGCGCTGGAATTGGGTTCTAGGATTTGATGAAATTTTATCTGTGCTTGAGTGTGTCCCGGGATGGTTTAAATTCACATTACACCCGGTAGGTGGCGCTGGAATCAGGTTCTAGATTTTTATTTTTTCAGAGCAGGACGTCTGCCGAAACCGCTAGTATTACATAAAATGGCTAGGAAACCTCAACAGGGCACTCTTATGGTAAATCTTTGATTAAAAATTATAATACAAAATGACATATTTCATTGAAATTGAAATGAAAACACACAATAAGAGTTCCGCACAATATTAAAGAAATAAATTAAAAAAGATTAGGTCTCAAACACGTGAGTGAATATATTATGAGTTGAGCCATTAATTCGCACGTGAGTTACAGACGGGCGTTATGACAATAGCCTTAAATATATACGTCAAACCAGTTCTTTAAGTGGTTAAGTAATTTTATTGTTACGTAATTAGTTGGAAGGTTTTTTGAAACTAAAGGATTGGTTGTTCTAATTGATAGGTGTCGGGTATTGGTAATCTAGTTGCGTATTTTAAATGTCCACATTTTGATCTTAATCTTTGCAGCTCGATGATGGTATGTTTGTAATGGACCCACCCGAACAAGGCAAAATTATATATATTGAAATTAAAATGAGACTAGAGAAATAAAACACCATTTTTTCTTACGTTCGAATCGCAACCAACTCGATTTTCTTTTAATTATAATAATGAAAAAACCGAGCGGCCAGTATTATAATATTTAAACAAATCAGTATTTATTCCACAACAATGTACACCCAAGACATGTGCGCCACGTGGAAAAACGGCGGCGGCACTCGGTGCGGCGTATAAGGCGTGACAATTTCAGGCTTTTATTTTTTTATTGTATGAATTCAGCAGACAGGCAGCCCACCTGATGGAAAGCGGTTACCATTTCCTATAGACACTTATAACACCAAAGGTGCTAGCAATGTGCTGCCGCTCTCTAAAGGGAGATTGGAACCTTGCCACTAATGCCGGAACTCAACTCAAGGTTGTTATGGCGGCATACTTAGACTAGGGTTGGTAGCTATCCAGATGGGCAAATACCCTACCACCTAGCTATTAGCTATTGTCGCCTGTTACGACAGGCCACTCGGCCGTTAGTTAGTTTCGTATAAACTATTTACGAAATGAAGAATTAATTACAACGATAATAATGAATGAGTTATTTGAGTCCTTTTACTTGTACATAAAATATGTACTCGTATGTACGTCCGTTGGTAGAAAATCTACGAGGCTGCAACGTTTTGTAAATTTCTAAAATATATCAATTGTTTTGTCTGTCGCTTCTGTTCAGTCCTTGCCTCGTATAAAGTAGGCAGAACTGCGCTTCATCGATTTCGCTGTCTACCCTCCTTCTGTGTTAGGTGATTGCTAAAGCAGCAGGTTATAGGCAGCCGTTTTGGTCAATCTTGCCGAGTCAACGTTTGACGACAAAAGACACCGCGCCATGCTCTCATCCTTTTCTATAACATTCATCAAGTTATTGTGATTATTGACCGTGCCAATGTACAACGTGTTAGTTCTAAGGTGGAATTTAGTGCCGTGTGTTGTTCCTGTGTGCTGTACCAGGCCAGGAGAGGGCGGATTTGAAGGTTGGTGGAGCTTCTGCTTTTCTAGAGGAAAGGAACTAGATCATATCTCTCTCATACATTCCATCATTATTTGAACCAGCACATTATCCGTAGGCAACACCCCCACAGCTTCTCTATTGTATAAGTAAATGTAAACTGCATGTTGTACTAACATGTGTAAAGGCTTTACTATTAATATTGTAATAGAATTTACAATGGTAGTAAAACAATAGTATCACGAAGGATGCTATAAGGCATGGATAAGACCTTTAACAGTAGGGCTTATACAATAGGGCTAGTCTTAGAATTATAGTAACAATGATTTAGATTAGTGATGTGACAGTTCAAATATCGATAAAATGGATTGTAAAAACCCTAGTATAATGAAGAATTAGAAGTAATGAGCCGTGGTAGCTTAGTGGCTAGCGCACTGAAGGAATATAATCGTGATGAAACTTGAACATTCAGATAACCGATGTGTCAAACCCGCCAATCCACCTTGGTCAAGCGTGGCGGGTATATTTTCCGTTCCCCCTATAATGGGAGGACCGAGCCCAGCAGTGCAGTAGGACGTTTATGGGCTGTTGTTATTATATTTTTATTTAGAAGGATTGAAAATTTAATTAGAGCCTGCATAAAGATATAACTATGAAAATTAAGATAATAAAAATATATGTAGGAAAGTGTGAATATTGAAATAAGTAATAACTTCAAATCGAGTTCAAAATTAGACAAGAAAATTAAAAGTAAAAATTTCAAAAATAAAGTGGCCATGTCTAGTTCATAGTCCTGCATGTACCATTTCTCTATGAATACAATACGAACATGTAGACATCTCATACAATAAATACATGTTAGAAAATTAATAGTTTATTTGCACAAAATTTAAAGTAGTAATGATGAGTTTTTCGTATTTTAAAGATCTATATCGAATTTCGTAAAAACTAATTAACATTTAGACTTTGAGCTTTAAAGAGGAATTAGACATTTTACTAAACTTAGATGCATCTTAATACTATGATGGATCCATATTTATTAAACTTAATGATACTTATGTATCTGATAGTGACTTTATTTGCTTCTTCTTTAGGTTTGTAACTTAGTTATACGTATACGGTATTATAAAGGTCTTATTCACATTGAGTTAGAGTTAGTTTGCAGACTTCTTTAAGGTTTTTTTATTGCATAATGATAGGAAGCGGTTACCATCGCCTATGGACATTTATAACACCAAAGGTGCCACCAATGTGCTGCCGCTCTTTAAAGGCAGGTTGTTATGGGGGCTTTAGCAAATGCCCTACCACCTGGCTGTGGGTAGTTTTGTCACCTACTAATTGAGAACAGGCGACGGGTAATCTAAAGCCCGAGGAGAAGGATCCCGGCGGACCGGGATCGGCAGTTCGTGGCGGCCTACGCTATCTTACTACCGTTTCGCAACGTGTTATAGCTGGGAGAGAAGAAACGGCTAAAGAAACTTCGCAGCAACACGCTTAGTCTATCCTATGGGGGGCTATATATGACGTGGAGAGATCGTGATTGGATGCCGCCATCTGTGTCTGTCTGTCGGTGTCTGCCAGCCTGCCGTCCTAACCACGGGCGGGCTGATCCGGACCAGCCCTTTTGTAATAACAATACTTGATGCCAATCAGTTAGAACTAGAAATGTGCGTCACGTGCGATCGGCGCGCCGTCGTCGCCGCCAGCTATAGCGCACAACGCGTACGGCAGTATGATGTTGGTTGAATTCTATACAACGTTCATACTATTTTTCTTTCCTCTTTAACAAGCCTACAAACTTACTCTAACTCAATATGAATAAGACCGTAAGTGTTTTCAATAACGCGGATATATACAGGTTTTTTTATGGAGAATCAGGCAAACGGCAGATGGCGCAGCTCATCGAAAGTGATTAGCGACATCTATAGGACCTTTGCAATACCAGGAGCGAAGTCAATGCGTTAGCCTTTAGGATGGGATAAAGAGGATGAGATAGAGGGATTAGAGAATAGACATAAGATAGAGGGGATGGCTAATGGGATCGAAATTGGGGATCTGATGAACATCGATAAGCTCGCAACCCTGCATCGATATTTTATGGTCGAAAAGCTGGTCGCTGCTAACCAGCCTCCTGGCTCCCCCACAATAGACTCTAGTGCTTGGAGTTGATATTTGGCTGAGCCAGATACCCGGATTGTACTTTTCGGGAAACACGGACTCTGGTAGTGCATTTCACAACTCTGCCATACGCACAAGGAACGTGGAGGAGAAACGTTTCGTTCGCACTGGTAGCGTTTCCACTGTGAAACGATGGCTTAGAATCAGTCATCGCACAAAACACGATTATGTCAAGGCTAACTATTTCATGCCTATATTCTGTGAGAGCGTGGTATCACACCGATCGAGCCGGCTCAAAGAGCTGTAATCAAGATAATAATTGCAACAAGTTTATCTTGGAAATAAGTTAGTTTTTGTGAGATACGAATTCAACATGAAAAGTTTTAAAATTTAAATAAAAATGCTTTAACTCTCAGGCTACTTGATACAAAAAAAAGGTTTAAAAAATATAATCCACTGACGTCATTAATAAAGAGGTGATATTAGTGAGAAAAAATGTAAAAGAAATCCCCGAAAATAGTGACGTTAAGTCGAACGTCATCGAAATTTTGAACATGGATCATTTAAGTCTTAATCTACTTTTGTATCATCGATGACGTGCAATATGTAAATTACAAATGACCGCATTCGTTACATCTTAATATGTGTTGACGTAAAATGAACACTGATACGTTTATCGAGACTGAATAATATTTTAATTGGATAACATCCATAACGATTATGTATTATTAGTATTATGTTGAGATAAAGTCGTTGGAAATTCTGAGATATTGTTGTTTATATCGGAATTTTGGAAGCCAGTTTTATGAACCAGTAATTGTGTGCACGTGCGTTTCCTTCTATGCATTTAGTTTTATATGATAAGAATATTTTGGGTTTCCCCGAGATAGGTAATACAAGGAACAAAATAAATGAAACGCTTGCGCTGATGCCAATGTAAGTATGCATGTTAAAATTAGAGTATAGCCACTCTAACGCTAGAGTAGACAAATCGCTTATTTAATTTGAGTGATGTGTCTTGAAAATGTTGTTTTTAGGAGAACAGTTTAATTAAAACAAAATTATAAATGTACATAATCTTACTGCTATTCAAATAAAGTGAATAATAAAATCAATAACGATTATGTATTAGTAGAATTTTGTAATGATAAGTTCACCGGATATTCTGAGATGTTTTTGTTTATATTGGAAGCCAGGTTTCATGAACGAGTAATTGTGTTCACGAACTTTCCTTCCACTAAATTAAGTAGTTTTATATGCTAAGAATACTTTGGATTTTCCCAAAACACGTGATAGGAGGAACAAAATAAATGATTTTCCCACTAGTACTGTCATCAATCTAACGACTTTTACGCTAGAACAGATAAATAACTGTCAGTTTGACAGTGGCACGTCTTAAAAATGTTTATTTTTAGAAAAGTAGTTTACATAAAACAAAATTAATAATATTTGTATACCTACCACCAATCAAATAAATTAATGTTATCCATAACAATCCACTGCTGAACGTAAACTTCCCCAAGTCGGTGCCACTGATCCTGGTCTTCCGCATTTCTCATCCATCTCTTACTAGCAACCTTACGCAGGTTGTCGGTCTATCCGGCTGGAGGGCGTCCGACACTACGTTTATCGAAGAAATATATATATATATATATATATATATTACTGTGCAGGCCCAACTAATGGAACGTAGTTACCGACGCCTGCGATAGCAATACTTCTGGTGTTGCATACAATTGACGTATGTAACACCAGTAGTGAAGCCAACGCGTTATCAGCCTTTAGATTGGGATACAGAGGATAAGATAAGAGGGATGTGATTATGAGAACACATAGGAGGAATGGGATATAGATTATATCGATATTTACTACAACGCCACGTATCCCAACACTAAACAAACAACACAACGTTTGTATCATTGTCCCGGGTCATCAACTCAGGCTGAACTGAATAGACAATAGCTACGCTGGTTTAGTAAATATCTGTAATTGTGTTACCATTTGTTTGTTTATCACAATGATAGTTGATTGCTTTTTGTTTCTTTTTAACTACTATTGCGTTAGGTGAGAGGAATGTTCTTTGATCTAGTCAAGTCACTGACAATTGTCCTCTCCTAATATTTTTGAATCTATATCAATCAGAAGCGCTGTAATCCCGTCATCATGAATAAATGAATGAAAACACTTTATTTTTTTACCAAAAATTAAAACAACGTTCTTTTTTTACGAGGGAAATTCGATTGAGGCCCATCAGCCGCGTGATGGGAAAAAGTCGATGTGTGAGATTCGCCAGGTCGGGGCGGCATTAACGCCTCTAGCCAGAAACTAGAAGTGCTATTGCCACATCACAGTCAGGGATACCCACTAAAACCCTTCGGAGTTCCGTCCTTTCGTTCTTATGCCATAGCTACGGGTACATGGCCTAGCCCCTTCGCGGGCCCTTGCAACCAGTAGCCCAACGGCGTCATCTACTGCCGAGGAAGACTTTTTGTCCCCCGGCATCTTCATACTCTCGTTGCGGAGTGCGGCCTGTAACGTGCCCCACGGGAGGAGATGTGAGCGCGCGTGGAACACGCTGTACTCCTGTCTCGACGGCACAACGTCGGGTGAGGACCATTTCCGCAGGGATGCACCCGCAATGCCCGCTCACGGCGGCCGATGATCCAGGTTGGCTCTTTGGCGCCGACGCGTCCTCTGCAAGCATAACCCGCTCGAAAAAGGAGACGGTGTCCCACTGGAGGGGACTCCCAACCGTGGTGCTGACCACGGTTGGGAGCAAGAGGTCAAATCCGGTAAAGGTAGCGAGGTCTCAACGCTGCTCTATCCAAGCCGGACACTCCTGGAGTGTGTGCAGCGCCGTATGCTCGTCGTCCAGGCAACCCCTATATAGGTATAGTAATGAATATATTAAAACATGACAGCAGTTGTGTAGAGAATTAATAATATGAAAGACTAAAATTAAAATAAAAGTAATTAAAAAATAAAATCATCATCAGGAGTTACAATCACAGTTGAGTTTGGAAGGACTGCTTCGGGAATCTAAGGTCCTTTTTCAGGATTTTGATCTATGTTCTCTTAATAACTTTAAATTTGTGCAGGAACAAAGAAAGAATACTACTAATTCCTGCGCCCGGGCGGTCTGTCGTATGAGGCTACAAAACAACTCACAGACAGGTGGTAGGGCATTTGCCCGTCTGGATGGCTACCATCCCTGGTCTAGAGTATGCTATCATAACAATCTTAAGTCATATTCCGGCATTAGTAGCTGTTTCCAATCCTCCTTTCGAGGCCAGCAGCACATTGGTTACCTTTAGTGATGCAAATGTCCATAGCGACGGTAACTACTTTCCACCGGGTGGGTAGCTCACCTTGTTTGCTGTACTCCAGTAATAAAAAAACATATCTTGAGCTCTTTCATTCCGTCACGGTTGAGTTCGACGAAGACTTTGTTTCGGAGTCTACAGTCCGGTTTGCTATTTGTTCTTCTGCAATTGGCGCGGTCTTCAGTATCTCCATGTGTTAGAATATCGCCTTTGGGACGCATATGATTCCTTCTGAGGTTAACGCAGCATTTCTTGGGTCTAGGATTTTTAATTGCATGAGTTCAGAAGACAGGCAGACGGTCTACTTGATGGAAAGCGGTTACCATCGGCTATGGAAATTTGCAACATCGAAAGTGCTACAAATGCGCTGCTGCTCTCTTAAGGGACACTGAAACCTGGTCACCAATGCCGTAACACAGCTCAAGGTTATTATGGCGGCATACTCTAAACTCTGCACCAGGGGTGGTACCCATCCAGTCGGACAAATACCCTACTACCTGGCTGTGGGTTGTTTTGTCGCCTGGCCGCAGGAAATTGTATTCGTTCTCCGTTTCTGCATGGATGAGATTTATTTCGTTCCACATTAAGTCTAACATTATTGTACAAACTTTTATACCACACTCTCGCAAAAAACATATCAATACGATTACATTCTTAGAAAACTAAAGAGTAACAGAATATACCTAAAGATCATAAAGTAAAAAACCTGCAAATATAATTAGTGTTTGTCGAGTATTTTTCCTTATCTAATAAAACAGTTTGTAATAGTTTATTTTTAGAAAACAATAAAATTATGTCGTTATATTGTTTGTTTTGTACCCAATGAGTGGGCTTGTTGATTACAGAGTTTTGATAAAAGCTAATTAATTATTTACACAATATATATATTTATAATATATATATGTACCTAGTTATGATTATTGTGCGCAGTTACAATACATGTTCCTAAAGAGGATAAATCCGTTTGAGGACAAACCACCATGAATGAAGAGGGATGAGGACATCTGGAATTGTCCACAATGCGTGGCACATTGGTTATTTCGATGTACAGGTTTTATCGCTGTTATCTTTCAATGTTAGCTCGTGATAATTGTATCAATATGCACATTCATCAGAAAACTGCATTTTTTGTCAACGCTGGTGGAATGCATTTCCGCGTCCCCTGGGGTCTCGGGGTCACCGTGAGATTTGCGGGACTCCCGGCGGCCGATGCTTCTGATATTAGGAGTTGCAAGCAGACCGCCAGACTACCCACTAAACCTTCCAGCGTACCTGCGCATCGTAATGAGGCACCACGGGAAGTAATCATAGATATGACTGCCGCGACGCCTCGACGATAGCCGACAAGGAGGGTATCTCTGGGATCAAGACACTCCGCGGCACTGGTGTGGCACACCAAATATAACACACTTTGCAGTAAAATTAAATTAGTATACTATATATTATAATTAGTATAATATATTAAATTACTATATATAATACCAGATAGCATAGGTACTTTTTGAAAAAATATTATTTGGTACCAAATCCAAGATAAACTATCTGTATATATAATAACAGCATGGTCTGATATTTGTTTGTTTCTCACTTTATTCTCAGGATCTACTACCAATCAAGTTTGAATAATTATTTTTGCATTATAAACATTAAAGGAATTTAAAAAATTAACTAAGAAAGGAAATTCCGTTGGCTCAGTGTTCCAAAGAGGGGTCTTCGCCTCCGAAAACAGAGCACGGTACTTTCCTCTGTCCTGTACAGAGTCTTGCAAGTTATGGGCTTGAAGTTCGGTCAAGTCAGCTCTCACTCTGTCTTTCCAAAACAAAAATATATAAATAATAATATGTAAATTAAGAGAAATAAAGTTGTTTATTGTTTTATGTTTATATAGATTATGGTTTTGGATGAGGTCGGAATGATTTTTCCGCACCAGACTATCCGAGAGTAAACCGTGACTCTTTCAACTTTGGAGTAAGCAAATATCTACTTGAAGCGCTAGAATCGATTAAGAGTACCAGTTATGCCACCTCTGTACGAATATTGGGCTTTTATTAGCTGTAAGAAAACACCAGATTCCGCTAGACTAGATGTTTTACAAAGAACCGATAGATTACGCGGTAAATTTTAGAATAAATTTTCATATGGATTTGCTTATGTTGATTTGGTTGCTCAATTTTATCCAATCGGTGATAATAAGCCTTTAGGCCTTTGCGCTATTTACCACGTGTAACAAAAAAAAAGTAACCACAAAGAATGCTGAATTGGTGTCGTGAAAAATTACATACGTGCCAAGGGTATCATAATAAGGGATGACAAAGACCGCTTGAAGTAGAGAGGAAAAATAGGAAAGCGAACTCCGGGCTCTCAAGGTCGATCTGAAGGCAACCGGTATTTGCACTAGCATGAAAATGATGATGGTACTTTGAAGTATGCGATGGAGATTTAAACCTAATATCAAGTGAAACCACGGGACAAGATTAGTCCACAGTAAAGTTGCGTAGTTTATTACCAACCTATACTTAATATTTTTACGAGTTACGGGATTCGAATTAAAATGCCGTTGGAATTACTATAGAATTTATTAGAACTATACAAACACGTGTAACACAGTTACAGATATAACTGGACACAACCAGTACAAACGTAATACACGATTCAATAATACGCGCATAGTCCGTCACTATATAGCTTATCGAATGTACACACATCTAGTCTCGCTTGTGATCATCGCTAGACTGCCTCACCCCTCCGTTCGGTCATTGTTTTATACTAAACTATACAAAATGTCTCGACACAGTACTCGACCGCGTAAACAATGATTTCCAAGAATCACACCTGGCTAAAGACTACCATAAAATATTACAATACACAATAGGCTGTTTTTCTAATTACCAATTTTAAACACAAAGTAAACAAAAGAAGTCCAAATGCCAAAAAGGTAATAAACTGCAAGTGTGAATTGGTGTTTGTCGGTCGTAACAATATTATAAAGAGGTCAAGTTTGTGAATTTGTGACGTTGTAGGGGGTAATATCTGGATCTACTAAACCGATTTTAAAAATTCTTTTACTGTTGGAAAGCTACGTTAACAGGGAGTGTCATAGGCTATATAACATGACGCTATATACCACGGCAGCGGGACAGAGCGCGGGTGAAACCGCGCCGGGCCGCTAGTTAAGTATATTTATGTTCACTTTATCGATTTTTGAAATATTTTGACGGGGAATAACAATAATAACTGATAACGTTAATGCTATTTTTAGTTATCTTTATTTCCTTAAAGATCCGATATAAGAGATAAACCATCCAATTATATTTAGAGGCGGTGTGTTTGAGATACAGCCGGGATTTACGGAAGAATCATGGTGTTATTTCGTCGCCGCGTGCTAAACTATTCCGGGATGATACCTTTTTTTCTTGCCAGCGTACAGCAGACAAGTTGACGGAGTAACTGATGGAAAGTGGCTACAGTCATCTATATACATTTGCAATACCAAAGAGGCCACCCATAAATTACGTCACACCTTAAGGCTGGGGAGAGGGTCGACGAAGTGTGACATTGTGTAGGGGGGATCCTAAACTTCGCGATGTCACATTTTAAAATCTAATATATTTAAGCTTTAAAACACGAAATTTGAACTAACGAAAAACTTCTAAATATTTCCAAGTATCTGTATGTGCATAATGTTTAAATTATTAAAAAATAAGTTAAATGAAAATAAAACTGATTACGGAACTGCTGTTTTGATTTAATAATTTCTTGATGTAAAATTCCAAAATATATGATGTTACACTAGGGAGTCTTACGAATGTGGCTAGCTGTGACCACTCCCCAAGTGGTCAAGAATCATGAAATTCGTGTGACGTAATTTGTGGAAGGCCCCTTAGTGCGAACATTAGGCTGATGTAGTTTTAGCGGTTTTTTCCCAAAGTACCGAAAATGCACGAAAAAAAATCGGATGGCCGTCAGCGAATAAAATAAGGATCATTGCTCAGCTGGCATCCGACAAGCGCCGCCTTTCAGGGGTGTACACCACGTTGTCAACTCGTGAACGTCACGTGATCCACGAATTGCTGAGTAGTCTGTCAGCAATTTGCACCAGCGAAATATCTCATCAGAACCACCTGGCATCCGACAAACACCATCTTCCTCGAGTGTATACCGCATTGTCAACCTGCGAACCTCGCGTGGTCCCCGAATTGCCATCCGCGCACGATGGCTGCCCGCCCGTGAACAGCTTGCTGGTAATCAAGTGATGATCGAGTGGTGGCTATAAAGAACCTTAAATCAAGGCCTGTTCACGTTGGTCCAGATTCTACATAGGAATTTTACTTTTTATAATAGTATAGTATTGCGTTTCACCATGATCTCGTCCGACGTAGAGCGGAGATATGGTCTAACATAGAGCACGCTTATCTAGAAGGTGTGTATTCACACGGGGCTTGAAATCACCCAGGTTGAAAGTATCGGGAAAGACAGATTTCAGCAATGAATTCCACTCTTTTGCGGTTTTCATGATAAAGGTGGAAGCAAAGCGCAATATGAACGAGATATGTGGTATATCCACCATATATCGATGCCACGTGCCCGTTTTTCTGGTTGTCCTATGATAGAGGAGAGAAAGCGGGAGGAGATGGAAGAGCTCCGTTGCACACTCTCCAAAGTGTATCAGATAGAAAAACGATAAGCTGGCTGTTGCAGTGTTCTGCGTCGATGTTCAAGACTAAGTTTGTCATCGAAAAGTTGGTCGTTGGCAAGCAACGAACGGCTCTCCTTCAGGTTCTCCGCTTAGTCCAGTCTAGTGCTTTGAGTTGATATTTCACTGAGCCATGTCAAAGATGAGAACAGTACACCATATATGCTTTTATTTGTGTTTTTTACAGAATTAGATACTAACGCCCTTATTCATATTGAGGTAGAATAAGTTTGTGGGCGTTTTTTAAGGTTCTTAAAAAAGCCTATAAAATTACTCTAAGTCGTGGTAGCGTAATGGCTAGCGTACGCGTCTCTTAGTCAAAGGGCACGGGTTTGAATCTGGCCGGAACGCATGCACCACTTAGGCAATTTTCTGACCTAATGTGCATATTGTTACAATTACCACGTGTTAGCAACGGTGAAAACACATCGAGATAACCGATGTGTCAAACACGCCAAGCCGTGTTGGACAAGCGTGGTGCGTATACTGTCAGTGTGTGTGAGGCCCGAGCCCAGTAGTGGGACGTTTATACGCTGCTATTATAATATGAATAAGAACGTAAACCACCATTACTACGGCATAACAAAATATTAAATAATGAAAACATCTGCCACATGCGACACCCTTATCATTTGTTTTTCGAGACAACTGATTAATTGGATTCGAGGAAGAATGTGTTCTAGGAAAAACCGCAATATCGGTCGGCATACAAAAATATATGATGTAATACTTCAGCCTCCGGAAATGCCTTTTTATAATACATCTATGTAATCTAAAATAAACTTTAAAACAAAGTAATTTCGGTCGAATTTGATTGAATAGTTTCTATTTATTTGTATGGGAAATGTGGACACTTATCAATTTGTTCTGGCGCCGGACAATGATAATGATTCATCAATTTGCTAAATATAATATTCAAATGATATTACATGTACTTATAGATAACTACGCATCGATGTGGTTTAAATGAGGAAAATGTAAGTAATGAAAGAAAAGCTCGATAATTTTATGGCCGGTTCTTAAATCTTACTATTCATTCTCTTGCCATGGGACCGGTTCCAACGGTCGGTTTTCGTCGACCATCCCGCAGTGCCTGAAGACGAAAGTCTTCCAGCAGCGCGTCCTCCCCGTCCTGGGCTACGGGACCGAGACGTGGACATTAACAGCAGGACTGGTCCATAAATTCCAAGTTGCTCAACGGGCGATATAGATGGGATGGAAGGAAGGGAAAATGGACCACTGGAACACTTATTCACCGCACAAATCAAATCAAATTTATTTGTTCAAAACATAGTTAAACAGTTGGCATATATGTTATAGTGTACACATGTTCTGCTCAAATAGGAGCATACAAATATTTATAATAAATTTTATTAGATTATATAATGAAAAATTTCAAAAAAGTAATAACAATAATAATATTTCATAAGTAAAGGTATTTTATTTACAATTGAGGAATTCGTCCACTGAGTAAAACATTCTATTTAAGAGCCATTCTTTTAACTGAATTTCAAATTTATTTATCCTAAACTCTTTTATATGGATTGTAATTTTATTGTAGATTTGAATGCACATGTTATAACAGTTCCTGGTAAAGAGGGTAGTTTTTGATGCCACATTTAAGACTAGCTGTTCTTCTAACTGTATATTAGTTGTTCTTTGTATTGTTTGTTTTACGAAACATGATTAGGTCAAGTTTAACCATTTCATGCCGATTTTCTGTGACAGCGTGGTATCACACCAAACGAATCGGCTCAAGAGCTGTAATTTCTTAAATTTTCTCGAGTAGCACACGTAATTAAAATTACATTTTAACGGTTTTTAGCGCAGCATTTTATTTGATTTTTATTACGACGTTTCGGCCACTTTTCAGTAGCCGTGATTAAACAAACATATCTTCTCAATGAGTAATGTCAAGATATTGATTGCAGAATGGCGAGTTTCTGTTATTTTTTAAATTTAATAAGAGTGAGGCTTTATTTGGGGTAATGTTAATGGACATTTAAGCCGTTTCACGCAGATATGGCGATGGGCTTAACGCGTTATTTGAGCTGCGACATTGTTAATGACGTTAAATATTGAAGTATTAACGTATGTTTAAACACTAATATGGCTATGCGTTAACGGCGTTATTATCTAACGTTTTAAATAACACACGTTCGGCCACAGTCTAAATCTATAATGCCGACATATTAATGTACCATAGACGGTTATAGACCGATCTATTACTAAAATACACTGCTCTGTCTAGCTTCCATCGACCCACCATTCCGTTACTATCCACGGACCTTATCGGACTGGCCGATGATAGTTTAAAATCCAGCGGATTGTGCGCAACGAGGCTTGGCAGGCAGTGACTGTGGAATGATGCTAAGCAAGATAATCGTTTCCAGGTTTCAGGTACGGGCTATCTACTAGCCTCTCTTTTACCTACGGGCTCTCTACAAGCTTACTGTTATCTACGGGCTATCTACCAGCCTAACTTTCCTACTTTCGGCGTTCTAAAACGCCCTACGAGACGGTGAGCCTACACTCCCGTCGCGCCTGCCCGAGTCGACGTCTTCCGTCGGCCCGGCTACCTTCGGCGGCGCTGCCAGCTGGACTCGGCCTTCTCCTCATCGCGTGGGACGACCATAGCTCAAGCCAGTGCCGTCACTTCTGTCTTTTTCTTGTCTTCCGTGGCCAAAGTATGTTCCGCGGTTGTGCAAAGTGAAGCGGTACTACGATTCCCCCCTGACTATCTTTTCTCTTATTATATTTATAATAAATTGTTAATATTGAACTTAAATTCTCTTTTATTCGGCTTAACCGACCTCCCTATTTTATTCTGCGGTGGGTCTAAAAACCTGAACGCCGCAGATTAACGCAGATGAAGCCGCAGCAGAAAGGAAATTAATGAATAGGCTAAATTGTCTCATTGTAAGCCTATCTTTTTTTTATTCCTTGAGTTCAGAAGACAGCCAGATAGCCTACGTGATGGAAAGCGGTTACCATCACCTATGGACATTTGTGTTACCTATTTGCTGCTGCTCCGTAACGAAAGACTGGCACCTAGCCACTAATGCTCGAACACATCTCAAGGTTGTCATGGCGGCATCCAGACGTGCAAATATTCTACCACCCCCGGTTGTGGGTTGTTTTATCGTCTCTTACGACAGGCTGCCCGGTTGCCTGAAATTGTATTCTTTCTCTGCTCCTGCACGGATAAAAATCTAGAGTATCTAGATCTTTGAAATGGTAAGCATACAATAGTAGAGGTAAAACCTGTCACAATGTACGTTTATTAGCGTCTGTATATATTGTATCTATGTATATATGTGTTCTAGTTACGGAATATTTTATACATTAATTGCGTCATTTAATACTGAAGAAACAAACATTTTCCATGAATGACATAATATCCGTGGTTAATTCCGTTGAGAAAATTTCCTGTACAAAAGGTCGTGGTGTCAAAGTTTGCTTTGTCGTCAATAGATGACAACTTCTGGACGTAGGGTGTTCAAAGTTTATACAACATAAGTATGATTCATTTATATGTAATTAACACTCTGGAAGAAGAATTCTAGGGATTCTTAATTGTCTAGTAAACAACTAGTTTAAGAGACGCTGAAGATCTACCTTCAATTTTTATCAAATTATATTGATTTGTAAACACACCTATGATAGCTTGTCAATCGAGAAGTGTTCATGGCTATTTTTGAAGTCTGCAAAGCTTGGCAATAATATTCCATGAACGGTTTTTTCCAGGCAAGCCTATACGGTTATTTTTATAATTAAATTATCTTTCTTATGATACCAGTTTTTATTGGTTAACAGAACGGCGTAGTTACCTATATTGACTTACCTGTTCATACCTGCTTGCCAGGTAGACATGAACAGAAATTTTGGCAAGCCTATTAAGGCATATTATCCATGTTATAAACTACTAGTTGGAACTAAATTTGTTAAGTTGTCAAAAGTGTTGAAGGTTATGAAAAAAAATAATTTAATTAAAAATAGCCATGAACACTTTTCGATTGGCAAGCTATCATAGACTTATTCATAAATCAATATAATTTGATAAAAAATATGTCTCAACTATATAGTTATCAGATGGGTGAAGGTCGACCTCTCCTTTACTAAATGTAACTTGTAAAACATTCTGCAATCACAGTTGGCGCCGTATGTCGGTTCTGGCTTTTTATCAATTAAGAACTGTGCTCTTGTCCGTGGAGCATCCTCCAATATTTTCTATTATGGGCTATCTGTTTTACTTTTTTGTACGACACGACATCCCTTTCTGGATAGTTAAAGAAAATCTCAATGAAATCCCTCAAGCAACGTATTATTATTTAAAGCACTTACCTTCAATTATTAAATCAAAATTGAAAAAATGTTAACCTAGACAAACAATACTAATATGTATATGTATACATATATAGTTTTATTGCTTATATTATTTGATTTTTAAGATAGCTTATTATTAGTATTAAAATTCTATTAGTATTAATTATATTGAATTTATTATTTTTCTTTATATTTACATATATATATGTATATATGAGTATACGGTATGATGTACCTTTTTTATTTAGTTGGTTGTATTATAAAATAATTAAAAATACATTATGAACTTAAAAATAAACTAGAAACTATACTATATTAAAAACTAAAACTAAATAAAAAAGTGAAAATATTGGTCCCAAACCACTGTCATTTACTGGGAACGTTGCCAAAAGGCTGGCCATGGTGTATAGCAACGGTTAATCTTTGAGTAAAATAGACGCCAGCCTTCTGGTTGCGTGTGACTAATCGTTTGGCGACGTCACGGTAGAGCTTTAGACCGTTAGGACTCCACGGACCCAGAGTTTCCACCCCAAATGCCGCAAATTTGTAACCATTTCCAATGGCGGCATATTTGCCACCTCCTGTTCGGCTGCAGTATAACCGGCGGTAGCGCGCACGTACTTGAAAAATGGGACGCCGCCAGAGTGTCAACGCAAGTAGCATCCTATACTATCCCCAATATTAGTATGTTATATCTATTACATACTTCCCCATCCATCCCGAGTTTCTGTCCATCCAAAGGTTGTCTAGAAGAAATCGCTCCCAGCGATAAGACGGCCCATTGTACTTATCATTACGATTGCATGTATGAATTTATTTTGTAACATTGTGTGCAAAGTTACTTCTATTCTATTAAATGTTTTAAATTATTTTTTGACTTACCTTTATAAATTACCTTTTTTTAACAATGACTTCGGACGGTTGTTAAATCTATCCAGTATCAAGTACTAAATAATTAATTTCTAGAATAATCTTTAGTCAAATTAGATTCGGGAATACTAGAATATCCACCCCAGTCTCAGGTAAATTGTATTTTATGTAGCAGCATGACAAGTATTTCTCACTAAAACTTGAGATTTCCATACGTACACAGCTCCTGTTTTAATAATATTAATTTTGTACAATTCAGTTCTATAATTTTAGAACTTGCAACTGGTATTGTTTTTTTAATGAATGTTTATGCATTTATTGTCTTACTAGGCATTTGCTGACTATATAAAAATATTATAACGCTCCCAATATTTGAAATGGCATATTGTTGAAGTTCATAACATTTTTGTGCTGTGGTGTAAAATTTCTTAGACTTTTTTGGGTTTATTCGAACTGCACCGCTGAACTGTTTCCCATAAAAATCTTAACTTTTTCTGAACTCAGAATCATTTATTATTTTCATCGTCGACTACTTTAGATCAGGCGATGGAATAAATATATTTGTTTTATTTTTTATTGCTGGAGTAAAGCAGACAGGCTAACGGCCCGCCCAACTATGATGGAAAGTGGTTACCGTCGCCTATAAACATTTGCAACACTAAAGGTGCTACCAATATGCTACCGGAATCGTAGATGGGGCTGGAATCTGGCCACTAATTCCGGAACACAACTCAAGATTGTAGCCATCCAGTCGGGCAAATACCGTACCACCTGGCTGTGGGTTGTTTTGTCACCTCTTACGACAGGCCGCCTGGCTGCAGGAATTTATATTCTTTCTCCGTTCCTGCACGCATAAAACTAAATTATAAATAAAAGTAAATATTACACAACAAAAGGCAATTACTAAACAGTAATATGCATCGGGCCAAAGATTGCTAAACAGGTCTCGTTTATGACGCGATCTAACGTCATAATTATGACAATCCAGATTTAGCGTTCCGAGAAACGATGCGAAGAGGTTATTTACATTTCCCTCTTCCGTCAAGAAGTTACATCATTTCTTACAAATATAATTCTAGAAGAGTAATTTTATAACATATTTCTGTGTTTATTTAAAAGTATAACAAGTGTTGATACGTTATAATTATAAACTAGAATAGTGAAGGAAATTTAAGTTATATTGTATTCTACCTATAATCCCTTAAGACTATAAGTAGAATACTGAGCCTAAGTTATTAAAGTCAATGTGTAAAGTTCCTAGAAGGGTGGCCAGATTACCTCGCTGGATTGCGATACTGATCTGATGTCCGAGGTAGGAACCAGCTCTCTGACCTCCCGAAGAGTCAATAAGTCGTTTTGCAATATCTTTGTAGAAGCCCATGGCCTCAGGACTCCACGGTCCAAGCGTTTCAACAGCAAACTACAAACATATAACTCTCACTGAGGGTTGCATATTTGCGCCGCTTGAGTGATTCAGTTATTTTCGCTGCCGAACCGGCTGATCTAGACGTGTCTGGTAAATGGAATGCGGCCAACATGTCCTCGCAGGTTGTATCCCACACCAAAAGCTTGCCACGTTGCTATTGAAAGCGACAGTACGAAATAATAATATATATCCGAATTTGATCACATTGCAATATTGTTGAAGATGATTTGCCATATAGTAGAATATGTAGAGCCGGCAGGGAGGGACTGGTGGATGTTGTTGGAATTAATATTGGTCGCCGATGTTCTGCAAAAATTTCGTTTACAAGCTTACACTTACAAGCCAATAGATGGCGCTGTGCAATAATTGAGGTCGCAAACGATTCCCGAAACGAACAAAAAATATATACAAATTTCCAACAGTAATATAACAGCCTAAACCTGCGGGGCATAAGAATAGCCTCGCTGAAAGATCTTCCTTTGAGACGGAGGAGCATTCCATCTCGCTCCTTCAACCATTAGGGTCATCCCTAAAGCAGTATATAAAGTGGTGAAAATGTTGCGTTAAAATTATATTATAATATTAGAGTAAAACGGGGCTGTCATGGTGACATCATTACTAAAAGTCCCTAAATGTATTTATTACATTACAAAAACACACCGACCAAAAATTTACAAGGTTTCGTTTATGACGTATGCCCGGTCTCTCGACGACTTCGTCACAGTTATGACGGTCATGATTTAGTATTTCGAGAATTTTACAAATAGGTAAATTACCATTTACTTGTATTGATTTCATCATTAAGTTACCTCATGATGTCGGAAATAGGAAAATTATATGATAACTCTTAATTATACAGTACTAATTGATTCAATGTTTTAATCTTTTTTTTAATTGTGACATTTGACATATGACTCATTCTGTGATCACGGCTATTAAAAAGTAATCGAAATGACAAATAAAAATTAGCCAAGTGCTTACCTGTCCGCGCATAATGAAGGATGTCGTGGAAGTATTTTTTTATTTCATTGCCAATGTACGTCCGCAATGTAAATCCACACCTTTTGTCATCCGGCTATGTACGGCACGACAAAAAAGAACAATCGAACATCATACATATGTGCGCCGCGTTGAACAAGTGCCGTGTCGCGAGCGGCGCTCTGGAGATTTTCAGTCGGCGGCGTTATAATTTCAGGCTTTTAAGTTACTGCATCTAAATCTGCTCCGTTTATGTCTGCTTCGAAAAATAGTAACGAACAAGGCACAGGTGACTTAGAAATGTGACTTAGCTGCAAAACGGGAAAATTAGGAAAAATGTGAACACTGCCTCTGTTTTTTTCAGACTATCCATCTGTTCTATACATAGATGGTAATCCGTGGTTCTACATCATGCTAAAAATGTCACGCACGGTTTAAAAGAGTGCAGTCATTTTTAAGTAGTTAAATTGTTTATAAATATAAAAATTGTTTACATCTCAACCAACGTCTTACTACGTTTTATATACATATAGGTATATAAGTATTATCTATGTACTATGGTACGCGTCGCACGCAAGTGGTGGTGAGGCGGACATGTCTACTGCATACATACGTAATATAATACATCTTTCTCTTCTATATTTCATCATAGTTCCTCAGACGAAACAAAAGTATAGATGGAACCTACGTGAACAAAAGCGTAAAATGAAATGATGCAGTTTTTAAAAAACTTGTGAGCTTAAACTTATGTAATATACACGTGGTTTGCATCTGTGTAAGTAATAGTAGTGTATTTACTGGAAACAATTCCAGCATCATCCGTACTGATCCCCTTAATTTAATTCAACTTAATACTGAGTTCTATAACAGTAATGCGCTGCGGCGCGATCAACACACCATTCAAAGATCGGCATATTTTAGCCAGCTTCACTTTGAGAGTCCGAGATTCCGTCTTTCTATTAATGGTCTAAGCATAGGTCTGGTCAATTTTGTGGATAACTACTAGTAGTTATCCATACTATACTCTGACATATACTCTGACATATGGACGGACGATAGTAAGGAATTTATAACTCTTCCGTTTTTACTAATATGGCTACCTTGAAAACAATAATTAATACATAACAGCTTACGTCAAGACAGTACGGTGGTATGTACGGTTACTTTAAATAATACAATTTTAAATGTATTATATAACCAGCTCTTTATACTAGTTATTGACAATGACTTTGAAAGAATACCTATAAAATATGGCTAAAGGTCGCGTCCGTATATTAATGTCGGGAATGACGTACCTTTTTCTGTGTATTAACGTTGATCGACTAAATGGAATGTCTGTTCCTTTATTTTTTATACACAATTGATCTTTCTTAGATACATTTTAGTTATAAATTTATTTTAAAAAATCGGTCAAGCGCATGACTCAATACAGAGTTCCATGGAATTGTTCAAAGTTAGCTGTTCAGTTGTCATTAATTGCCCACAAAGCTCTAAAAAGTATATATAATATATATCTCAAAAACTACTTAACGGATCTTGCTCAGGGGATTTTTCGTTAAAACCATTTTTTCAGCTCTATCATCTTTATTTATTTTCAGTATTTTCCACCCTATACTTCAAAAAGGCTAAAGTGAGAGTATTTAAAAAATACCAACAGTTTTAAAAGAGTCGTCATTATTTAAATTTAAATTGTATAATATAATTGGTTAATTGAATACTGTTTTATGGCATCGATGTATGTTTTAATTATAAAGAACACCGTAATTGCTCAAGTTATATATGTATAGTGCATTTTTTACTTGGTTGTTTCGATTTTATATTGTGATATTCAAAGGATAAATTAAATTTATGTTATGTAAACTATATCTAAGTCATCCACATTTTATAAATATCCTATATAACTTTAAGAAATATGTTTAACCAAGCAATTCACGCGTTCAGCAATAGGAAAAAAGTACAAATGTCTGTGGCTTATGCGGTGGAAACCTTGAGACTTGGGGGTCTGAAGCGCACAAGCTTTACTGAGACAGCCAAATGTCTGGTAGATGTGTTATGCGACTAAAACAGCTGGTCTATATTTCGGACAACATATCAAGTATTTCAATGAATGATGCAACACGGTCAGTCTTTTGGGAACGCTCTCTCTTGACAACGGTCTGGGACTAAATTTTCTATTTTAATATTATATTTATTTGTATATAGTTAATTTTTAAGATTTCCTTTCAGTTGAAGTTGAAAACAAAATTTCGTCACATTATTGAAATAAAAAATCAAAGCAGCGCGAGTGACTTGTATGCAATCAAATATGGCGGCGGGTGTCGCGTCAAGAATTTGGCGCCAACACACGGTGACTCACATATTTTAACGAGAATACGCGAGTGAGAATTCGTGTGAATCAAGCTAAAATCAAGATTATTTTATTTTGTGTACACGTATCATCGTAAAATCAATAGTTCCCGATACTTTTACTGCATGAGTCACTCACTTGTTTCACTCTCTAGTGACGTAGTAATGAATGGTGAGTCAGTGTACTTTTCTATGAACTTGCAGCGTTATTCTTAGTAGAAAGCTTTGTAAGTCTTGTAACAACTATTAACCCGCGATTTTGTTCACGATTTATGACTGGCTAGACTAGATAATAGATCATTGTAATAATATATGACGAATGCAACAATATATGAATATTTATTGAAATGTGCCATTTAATAATTACGAATTTTAAGTATTTAAATCGGTACTTCTAACAATTTTAAAGGTGGGACTTCAGCATCTTAAAGATATAGGCCGTTGTTTGAGATATGACATTGTTAATGACGTTAAATATTGTTGATAATGTGTATATATGTTATGCAATTCATAATGTCATAACGCATCACCTTGTCAAAATAAAGACTGCTGTCAGCAATCCTAATTCAAAATAAGAATAAAAAATTTAATTACTTTTTCGGATTTGTCAATTGATTATTATAATATTGAAACAATAAACATTAAAATTTAAAAAAATGTTGTTTTATTATACTTAATCTTACAACTTAACACATTCCAATACCTAATTAATGTCTGACTGGTCAAACCCCGACTTCATAAAATTGAGTCTCGGCGTTTGACTGTATATATTAGTCTCTGTTATTTGCGCTCTAGTAATAATCTCTCTTTAATGACACCTGTACACACTTCTTCCTTCGTTGATAACTCCTTCACAGTACAGGCTGTCCGTTTATGGAACTCACTGTCACTCAACATCAGACAAGCTAAGTAAATATCCTCTTTTAAAATCATGATTTTTAATTATTTTTGGTCCTCTCAGGTATAATAGTGCTACTTATTCTGTATGTATTATGATATTGTTACATGCCGTCAAAGATATACGCACAGCTGCCTGTCGTAAGCGCAGTTTATTGTCTTCCCGGATTTAGGAATTCTTTTATGTTTAGAATTTGTAATTAAGAAAAACATGGTATTGTTTTCCTACTTGTTTTATGACTATCATTAGCATCAAACTAATCCTTATTGTTATTGTTTTCGACTTGTTGGCCGTTCGCAGGAATAGATAACCACGTGTGCAAATTACTATTTCTCGGAAACTCAATGCGCGCGGCCGAGTTTTTTTGAACTGTGTAGTTAGTATAAGACAATGCCCGAATGGAAGGGTGGGTCAAGCGACGACTACGAGACGAGTAAGACGTTTGTAGTACTCTCGATTAGCGATATAGACGACGGACTTTGCGCGTGTCGAATTGCATTGAATCGTGCAGTGTGAACTGGTTGCATCCAGTTTTATACGTGTTTGTACAGTTCTAATAAATTCTATAGTAGTTCCAACGGCATTTTTAATTCGAGTCCTGTATGTAGCTCGTAACAATGTGTACTGTGTTTATATAGTATATAATAAAGATTTTTATGTACTTTTTTCATGTATTTTGAATGTTTTATATTATTTATTGTCTACACCGCCCCTGTCATGTTTTAATATTTTCCTTAGTTTAGGGGGTTGCCTGAAAGAGATCGCTTTAAGCGATAAAGGCCGCCCTTTGTTCAACATTTATTGTATCTAGTTTTTAAAAACGTAGTTTTAATTTTGGTGAACAATAAAGTGTTTTCATTCATTTATTCATTCATTCAAACACATATGATTTCTATATCTTATAATAATGTTAACATCCCATAATTGTTCCACTATTGGGCTCGGGCTTTATAATTACTTTGGGGAACGGACAGTATACCCGCCACGCTTGTCCAAAGCGAATTGGTTGGTGGCTTTGACACATCGGTTATCTCAAAGTGGAGGTTTCATCACGATGTTTTCCTTCATCGCCAGCACGTGGTAATTGTAACAATATGCACATTAAGTAAAAAAAACTGCCTTCTATACCTTGTTATCCAATATTTCCTCTTACTATCGGTAGAAAACTATGTTATGGGGTTCATCTCAAATTTTAAAACTTCATCAGTAAAAGAGGTCTTATGAAAATTCTTTATTAGCTAAGCTTTATATTAATTAGCTAAGGCTAATCTAACGATGTAAGTTACGTAGTCCGAAAATGAAATTAGACCTACATTTTTCGAATATACATGTATAAAACAATTTATAACTTATACAGTAAAATGTATAGACATATTTATACAAATATAACAAAATAAGCAATTATATTTAGAAACTCTGTGTTTCCCAAAAAATCCACGTTTGGAATAAAACCCAAACTGTATAATATGAACATTTATAACCATGTATAGGATTTTCCTATACCGTAACCATCAAAGACAGGAACACCCATAATTATATTTAATACTAGCTGTTACCCGCGACTTCGTCCACGTGGATCTTTTTTTCGCTGATCCCTAATTTTACAAGTAGCCTATGTTACTTCTTATAATAATAACTATCTACCAGTGAAAGTCCCGTCAAAATCAGTTCTGCCATTTCAGAGCTTCATTAATCTCTTCATATATATATATATATATATACATGTTTATTAAAGGTGCTTTTTACTGGGCTAATCTTTAAGATGTCTTAGATTTGATTGTGGTAAATACAAGGCGGTCTGTCAGCAACATCGACCACCCACACTGTTGTATACGTATAACATGAATCTACATATATAAATATTGCATAAAAATATCCGACTAATCATCTACTTAGTAGTACGGTAGTACTAATTGACGTCGTATGTCTATGGCAGTGCTACGTCACAATTTAAATTTAATTGCTTAGCAATGACGTAGCTAGATTACATAAAAATAACGTAGTTTGAATAAGTAATAAACTATGACTGTACGTACATGTAATACAATTCATTTTTTAATTAAAATATGGTATAAATTATATAATTTGTTGTAGTACAAATATAAAGTTTCACATATTCTTTGGGGTACGCGCCCAACAGCCACCTGAGGTAAGGGAGAACTCCGTGTGACCGGAGCCCCGTCCTGATCATCTTATGAGGGAGAGGCTGTTAAAAGCGTTCGCTACGTCAAGCGATACCGCCAAGACACTATACCTTGCTTGGATGGCTTCGTCCGTGACTGTTCGGAGTGCGTGGAAGGCGTCTAGAGTGAAACGCCCCCGCCGAAAACCGAACTGAGTCACAGCGAGTCTCGGTTCCAAGGTGTTTAGATGCTTAATGATGCGTTCTGCCAAGATCTTCTCGAAGAGCAAGCAAGGAATACTTACTTGCTTTTGGTTGTACTACTTAATGTATTTCTACGTTCATTTTGAAACAACAAGACAAAGTTATAGGTATTTGCTCTACTTAAGACACAATTGCTAATACATATTCTCTATTTATTTTACAAGAGATGATGATATGAGTTATATTGGCCTTAGATAGTCCTATGATGAATAAATGATGGTAACCTTAGACGATAAGAAAAACAAGATAGACTAGGATCGGCTCTGCTCGGCGATAACGAGCCCTATCACTTCAGCCTGTTGGCTTAGTTAATTCAGCCTTTTACGGCTTAATCCGATAGAGTCATTTTCTATTTAGATAGAGCCGAGGTCGAACCTCACAGGATGTGCCTCCTCGAGCGCGCTGCTTTCGGGCTGAACACCTCTGCTCCTACGGAGTCGGGAAGCCTACCAAGCCCGGTATCGCTGAAATGACCATATGCGGCTATTCAGCTGGATCCTTCACAAAAACAAGATAAGGAAAATTATACGAAGTCTGGCTGATATCCGGTATTATGAAAGACAATCAGTGTTTTTATCTATTGCGCACTGTTTTTCGTTTAGTCATGTTCTTATTTTAGGAATAAGGTATTTATGGTAGATATGGCGTGAAAGGGTTACCTTGAGCTAATCGGGTTCCGTGCGATGAGAGTCCCGAACCCAACCTTCCATATGCCATCCCTCTATTACAATTTCAAACGTCGAGCCTTTACCGTCATTTTATCATAAGCGACATTTGGAACCAATTGTATTTTTTGTTGCAAAAGGTATTTTAAACTATTATTTTGTTTTAAGACATTCAATTTTTGATTCGGTAGGGTCTAATCTAACTGAAACTGAAAATCTTAAAGTGAAATAACAGTTTAAAATACCTTTTGCAACAAAAAATACACTTTCTTTTCTTAATTTTTCGCGACTTGTATACACTAGATTAGATATGTAAATTAGATTAAGCTCCCATAGAGTAAATAATAGCCATAAACAAAATTAAAACTAAATAATTAAACGAATAAGTTGGCGGTAGGCTAAATAAAACTTTAACAATACTCGTTGACACTTGACATCTTTGTCCTCCGTGATCACGGCTATTGAAAAGTGGCCAAAACGTCGGAATAATAAATTTCAAATAAATTACCGTGCTTAAAACCGTTAAAACGTAGTTTTGTTAAAAGATATATTTTCACCTCTAAGGAAGAAAGAAAAAAAACTGAAAGAATTTTTGAAATCAGTCTAGTAGTTTTTGAGTTTGTAACGAAACAAAAATACAAATCTTTCCTCTTTATAATATTAGTATAGATTAATTTAAAACTGTAAATAAGTCAATAAAATAGTGTAAATAAACCCTAATAAATGACTCTCTCCTCCCTTATAGTCTTAAAATAATGTCGGATAAGAAGGCCATGAGTCCACGGACTATTTTTATTTTTATTTCAGGAAAACATGTCCCAAAATTTGTACGACACAGCATTGGTTTTTAGAGCCCACCTCCTTAGTCACATGTGTCATAAGTCCCCAAGTATGTAGGGTAACCTTAAACTATTACTTACATGAATACCTAGGTAACCTTAAACTATTTCATGAATAGAAAATAAATTACAAGAATTATACAATAATATACTTGTATCCTGTACAAAATAATGAAATAATAAAAAAAATAAAGAAATATTAGTACCTATTCCAAAAAAGTACACTTTATGTTAGTATTATCATGGTGTAAGGGCCTATCTGCCAAGCCATAAACACAAAGAAAGAAGAAAATAAAGTGACAATGTATGCTAACATGTGATTGCCACATCACTACTATAACATAGCCTAATATTCAACTTAACCTATTATAAAAGTATATTAATTGAAAAAATAACCTTATACACCGTACTATCTAAATATCTACTACATAATACAATTAAAAATACACAAGTAATCAAACTTAAGAAATATATTGCATACTAACATATTCATATACGAAACAAATATGAGTTTATACTGCATTGCCGCTTCTTCTCCTTAACAGCAATAACACGTTGCGAAGCGGTATACATAGACTAGGAAGTAAAATTAAATTTTAACCTGTATGACCTTCAAAAAGTGTTCTCCAGTGGAACTTATTTTGAATAAAAACTTTTGAATTTGAATTTGGAATTTGAATTGTTATTAAACTCGTCTGTAATCCGTCAATCTGCATTGGCCAAACGTCGTGGGTATCCACCTTCCCAATGAAACGGGGAAAACCCAAGCTCATGAATATGATGTACAAGGGTTTGATATTATATTTTTGATAAGACTACTTAAATACCAATGACATAATTTCCAATGACTCAGGCAACGAGCGATGTGTTATTTTGTTTTTTCATGAATCATTATCATGTACATTGTATTTTGACATTGTCATAAGGAAGGACGTCCGTGCCCTTATTTACCTATGGATTGTCAAAAATGCACGTTATGTCCATATAAATAAGGCTCTAGCTAAGCTTATTGAGGACTGCGCAATTTCATGGATCAATTGCGACATATTATAGTTGTTTGTCTTAAATACGGGTAAGAGAGAATTATATAGCGCTACTGAGAGTTCCGTAGAGATTTTTTTGTATGCTCATGCATTACTAATGAATGTAAGCCAATGTCAATCTCATCCTAATGAATTCTGAACGTAAAGCTGTTTCAGCCGGTTCAGCGGCGGAAACCGCTGAATCAATCATGCAACGCAAATATGAAACCCTCAGTGCGAGTTGCTTGTTTGTAACGTTAGCTGTTTAAACGATTGGACCGTGGGGTCCTGAGGCCGTTAGCCTTTACAAAGAGCTCTCAAAATACCTGGGTTGGTTGTCGGACAACTGGGAACACAGCCAGTCTTCAGGAAATATTACCAATTGACTTCGACGAAAACTATAGTAGCCTACTTTGAAAATGACGGATTTTCGTTACATTACAATATAAAATTAATTACTTAGCAATGACGTTTATAGCGCACATAAAAATTACAAATCTGTAAATGGTTCGAGTTTGTATATAGCATTTAAAGATATCATAAAAATCATGTGGGATAATTCAGACCAGGAGATTCTGAAAATGTAATTTTTTGATATTTTTTCTGTCTGTATGTCTGTCTTTCTTTTTGTCTGTCTGTCTGTTATAGTATCACGTGGCTGTGACTCGCCTTTAAGTTTCGCTGTGCAGATGTATAGAATATATGGACTAATTTATTTGTTATTGTAGTGAATTTAGTAAACACGAAACAAAGTTTTAGATAAAATACCTAATTAATTGATTTTTATTATTCTGAGGTTTCGGGAAATATCAAATCAAATAAATTACCGCGCTTAAAACCGTTAAAAAGTAGTTTTATTATTTATTTATTTATTGAAAAAAACTAACAGCGCATATTACAAAATACAAACAAACAAAAAAGTACTTAAAATGTAGGGCTTATAACAGGTTTTTCTATCAAGTTTAATTGCAAACAAACGAGCGAACTAAATTTGTGTAAAATGCAATAAATATATACATAAGTTAATAAGTGAAATAAGTTTATACTTACACACACATACATACATAATAAAAGATACATATGCATACAGAGATATCTAAATAAAATACATTGATAGATACATGTATATGTATACTAGTAGCGAAAACTTAAGAAAATATTACACCTAATTAAATTTGTATGTACGTAACATAGAGCTAGTTACCCAGGGTTTATTACACGTCTCCTCCTTCTGCGAGCACGTTATGTTTGCGAAGGAGGAGGCGGAGCGGGAGCGTGAGCGTACGTCTCTGCTCCGCTCCCGCCAAAGGAGGACGCGCTGACGTCGGAGGTCGGAACTCGACCTTCGGCCACCGTAAGCGGCCGGCGCGGGTGGGGCCCCTTGCGTTATAGGGGTTATCACTCAACCCGCACATGCCGTCGAGATGAGAGCGCGAGTGTTCCGCGCGCGCTCATCTCTCTTCCCGTGGGGCGCGTTACAGACCGCCCCACGTACGGACTAGTCACCGACGTCGCCGGGGGGGTAGTCCCCCGGCATTGAAAGAGGCCTCGTAAGCGTGGCCCATGCTTGCCAGGGCACAGCGGAGCTGGGAATCCCATTCCCGTAGCCCTGGCATAAGGCGCAGGACGGAACACCTAGAGGTTTTAGTGGGTATCCCTAACTGGGGAGTGGCAATAGCGTGGCACCGGTTCTGACCGGGCACGCTAGTGCCACCCCCGATCTGGCGAATCCCACACTCTCACATGGGGTCGCGAACATCCCCCCAGGCGTCTGTGCCTGTCGCGGCTTAGTCCCCAAACCCCAAATGGATTTGCCCTGGCAAAAAAAAGGGTTTTTCAAAACACTCTAGCTACATATATATATATAGGTAGATAGATAAATACATATTTTGATGTAGATGTCTACCTACACACACACACACACACACACACACACACACACACACACACATATATATATATATATATATATATATATATATATATGTGTGTGTGTGTGTGAACGTAAATATATTTGAATTTCAACCGCATTATTAAATATGCGGTACCCTAAAAACAATAATTTCACCGCAGCTCTTATCAATTGATTATTGATATGAAAAAGTATAATAATGAAATGCATAATATTATATTGTTTTTCACATATATCTGAGGCGCAATACGATTAAAAATAACAATAACAACACATTCGTTTCAGGGAAATCTTTTTTGGAGATTAATTTTTATAAATATTATGATATGTCATTGTTGTGTTATGACGTAATTTATGGATGGCCCTTTTTCAACTGGCTACCTCAACCAGTAGAAAAAATCTTGAAATTCGTCGTTTCCTTTTCACCAAACATTACCAATATACATTTATGGCTATAAATTTAATCTTGAACATTATACAAATGTCTTTATGCATTATTATTTTCCTTAATAACTTGTTCATAGACAAGCTGGCTCGTTACATAACTTGACCTTGTCCGTGGATTGCGTAACGGTCACGTGGGCTGCGCGGGCGCACGTGGACACAGCACGCGACTGTGCATTGTTTGTGTCCGTATTGGGGTTCAGATGCCACTAATAGGGTACTAGGTACTTAATAGATCTATGACGATATAAGAAAATGGTATTGGAAGGAGTTGAGCGAAGTAAACTAGCATATGACGCCGGTGCCAACTGGCTGTGGCTGCTTCGAAGACTATCGATGCAGGATAATAAAATTAAACAGATGTGTGGTCTGCTAAATCTATCCATTGCTCCGACAGACTTGTGAGGGAGCACTACCTAATTGTATGCTTTTTATCTGTTGTATATGTATCTATATATGTAAATGGAGTAGTATTCTTTTTCCATGCATGTACGTATATATTTTAATAGCTATATGTACCTTTTACTATTTATATCTATAATATTATAAAATTCTAAACATGTCGTGTCTGTACATTGAAGTTATTTAAAAAAAAACTGAAACCGAACTGAAATAGACTATATAAACGACGGAGAACACGATACAATTTGTTTGTTTGTTCAGGACTCACGTAAAAAGTTTTGGGCCGATTTGGATGCGGTCTTCACTGATTGACAGCTAATTCTTAGACTAGAATCCCGTGGGAATTTTCCAGAGACCGGTTTGAAGTTGTCCGGGTGCATAAAAGGTAACTTATTTCGACACAGTTTTCACTAAAACGGCAGCTTGCATTGTTTTCTAATGCTGCGGTACTTTGTGTCCCGGGAATCCCGCGGGAATTTCAAATCAAGCGCGCAGGAAGTCGCGGGCATATCCTAGTTTATTATATTATCTGAAATCATTGAGCTAGTATGTTTCCTATTAGTTTCATTTCATTAAATTTACTAAGTATGTTAGAGAGATTTCATCCTTGTGATTGACCCTAACGATCGATGCAATAAAATTAAAGGGTGTAATTTTTACAGATTTTAGTCGATTCGATTCCCGGGTGAAGCAAGAGAATTTTCGAAAATCTTTGAATGCAGTTTTATTTATTTTTGCAAATAAAGAAATGTTTGTTTGGAGTGAAATTTGTTTATCTCTATTATTTAGAGTACTTTCCCTCCAGGTGGCATTAAAAAAATCCAGTTTGTATATCTTGACAATTTTTAATATTCTAATATTTCATTTTTGACATTGTATTTTATATGGAATAACTCTGCACTTGACATATTATCTATAATTACTGTATAATTCTAGAAAAAAAGTAAAATTAATATTTGTGGATTGAGTGGGTTACAATCTGTTTTTGCTAATAAGTTGATTTTCAACTTTTAATTACTATTTGCATGCCTGAAAGGGCAAAAACATGTGAAACAAAATAACATATTGCAGTCTAATGTTTTTACTAACCATGTTTTTAACCAAATAAATGATATGATTTGATTTATTATTAAACTGCATCTTGTTAATCCAAAGGTTGTATGAAAGAGATTGCTTTTAGCAATAAAGCTACCCATTGTACTGCCTTATAGTATTAAAGGCCCTAAGTATATTATTTTTATTATGTCGGTGTACAGTAAAGAGTAATGTTGTTGTAGAAATATTTCTACGGGCGGGCATCTATCATCATCATCTATCTTTATGGGCATATGCCCATACTGCAAAAAGTCTACACCGCGGCGCATACTGTTTTAGAATGTGCAAGAACATCAAAGCTGCTATCAATATGCTGCCACTAAACTACTGCCAGTCCAAGGGCACCGAAATCTAAACTCTAAGGCCGGAATACAACTTAAGGTTGTTATGACGGCATACTCTAGACCAGGACCCCGAGTCTGTAACTCAAATTGGCAATGGAATCGAATCGGAATCGTAACTTTTGACGGTTTTGGTAGTCTGCAAACCATTACGGCTCAATATTGAATCAATTTCATTTGATCGACACTAATCTTATACTAATATATAAAGCTGAAGAGTTTGTTTGATTGAACGCGCTAATCTCAGGAACTACTGGTTTGATTTGAACAATTCTTTCAGTGTTAGATAGCTCATTTATCGAGTAAGGCTATAAATTATATATTATCACGCTAAGACCAATAGGAGCGGAGCACCAATGAAGAATGTTTCAAAATCGGGGGGTTTTGAAAACAAATTCCACGCGGACGACGTCGCGGGTACAGCTAGTTTAATATTAATTTTAGAGACTACGTATATTTGACCATCATCAATGGATTAAATCTTAACTCGTACTGGCATTGTTTTTTTTTGTGTGAAAGTTACAGACTTGAGGCCCAGATGAACAGACGGATGGTTGGTTACATATGGGTTTTGGTTTTTGTCGAAGTTGCTACGGATCCCTAAAAAAACTTGAACTTCAATTGCCTATCTTAAGAATTACTGAATTGCACATAAATATCTCATAAGCCGCGAATTCCGCCCATAGTGTCGTAGTATAGTATATTTTGTGTTATATTTACAATATGGCCATTTTTTGCTTGCGACCTGAGTCACGTGTTCAGCGGGATTTTGCATGTGTTGTATAATAGATAAATTAACCTTGTATGACCTATGTCCATAATTAGTTTTCCGTCGTTTTCAATTCTAAGTTATTTTGATGTTTTAATTTTATTACGTAAGCGTAACAGAGTCAAGGTAACTTGTAGCTCGTAAAATTAGGGCCGGTGCTATATCTCACCGACCGTTGATTTGCCTTCCTATCGGTTAAAATTTGACATACGCTCCATCCCGCCAGAGCCAAGACAATCTCCAGCCGTCGTAGGCTACGGCTGCGCGGGTGAAAAGCGGGATAACCGGATCCCCCGCGCTCAAAGACCGGAGAGGAGGGTCTCCCCTCGAGGTGAGACCTGAGATACCCGGAGAGCCCCAGCTCTCCTGCTAATAAAAGGTGGGGCCAGCTCACAAATAGGCCGGCGATCGTGTGGTGTATCCCAAACATCGACCGAGACGTTTACCCCTCACGCGGCTGATGGTCCTCAATCGGATTTATCTTGTTAACAGAAAAAATGACATAAGTTCCATACAAGTAATGTCAAAGTTCAACGGCTGGTAGAACAAGTGAATGAATAGTAAGATGTAAGAACCGGCCCTTAGTAAGATTAACTGGCAGTGGACCGTTCGCGTCTTTCGCAGGACTGAAAGGGGTTAACGTCACCTATAGACATTTGCAACTCTAGGGGCGACAGCGGCGAGCGGCTGTCTATGGGATGGGATAGGAGTGATGTGATAGTTGGAAGTGATAGAAGGAGACAGGACATTAGAGATGAGATAAATAGACAGATAGATAATACTTTATTGCTTATCAAAACAAATAATTACAAAAATATGCATAGGTATGTACATTAATTACTTGGTAAGATAAAAGGAGATGCGAGAATAGAATAGTGGGAAGAGGGAAGTGGGCCGTCGAAAGCTATCTTATAATGGAGACACCATCTTTAGTCTTAGCAAATGTAGTAAAGTGTACCCGGCGTCAGCGATGAATGTGACGCGACGTGAACTTGCCAAATGTAATCAAACAACGGTATTCCCTGCTTGTCGCTTATGTGGCAGTCTGCGGCAAGACAATTAAGTACCATTGCGTCGTTTTATTTCTATAGCTGCAGTACAGCGGACAGGCTAAAGGCCTACCTGATGGTAAGCGGTTACCGTCGTTTATGCACGTTTGCGATACCAGAGCGGTCATCAACGCGCTGCCGGCCTCGAAAGAATTTTATGACACCCTACGCAAGAGAAACGTTGCGTACATGGCGAAGTGGCTTGAGGAAATGCGGATGAACGCCCCGCCGATAGTAGTGGCAGAGCAAAGACAAAGGCGCTACCCTGAACAGTTCCTCGGAACACTCCCGTTATACAGACGCGCGCAGAGAGAGGTGAAGTCTCTGGGAAGGCCAAGAGTATTTAAAGCGTTTGTGAATATATCATCGACAATACGAACGGCTCGACGTTGAATACCAAGAGATTAAGCTGGTAGACAGGTGCTCCAACCCATAAGTGTGAGCAGTACTCCATATACGGCCTGAACTGGACTTTATAAAGTGCAAGGCGTTGGCTTGGAGTGAAGTACTGCGTATCGCGTTAATACGCAAAGGAACATTCTGGGGTCGATCGCAAAGATTTTGAAAAGTTTATATCAGCAATTAATTGTTAACTAAACAATAATTTTTTTAGAAAATTCACCAACTTTCAATCTCTGAAGGGAGAAGTTTCTGGAAACGTTTACATAAGTTTTACCTCGGCCACGTGAACGGTCAGTCACTTGCCGGATGAAATAAAGCTTTACAGAAACCCTCAAGTGCACAAAGGGCATTCAAATAGAAATGAAAAAAAACTTGTTACAAATAAACTTCTGGAAGTTGCTTTTCTATAAGCAAATTTTTCAAATTATGTCGACCCAATTGTTTCCAGGGTAGGTTATATAAAAGTAGTGATGGGGAATGTTCTACGGGATTTTGTAAAATATTTAATGTTAGCTCACTTCGTTGGTGAGGGATTTGAGACTTTGTTTTTATATCTACTAAACTTTGAAAAATATCGAAGTAAATCATACTAATGTATGTGAATTCATACTAATATTAAGTCTGTAAATATCTGAACTTATACACCAATTACATCGCCAGATTAGCATAGAACATCCTACAAGCTAGGTCACCTGGAAGAGATCGCTCTAAGCGATAAGGCCGCCTATTGTTCTGCCTAAATAGACTGTAACTAATGTATTGTGTCTGTTATTTTGGTGAGCAAGTGTTATATCTATCTATTTATTGCAAAGAGGTAAAGTTTCTGAGTGTGTTTGTAGGAAGTTATCTCTTGAACTAGTGAACCGAATTTGAAAAAATCGCCAGTGGAAAGCTACATTATTACTAAGTGACATAGGCTACATCTGATTGTGATTAATAATAATTTTTAATTTTTAATGACACTCAGAGAAGTAGGCACAGGTCAGCTAGTTTAAGATAAAATTGTTATATTAATCATTAAATATTTATTGAAATTTATTGCGCCATTTTAGAGCTTATTGAAAACAAATGATTATTTATGTTCAAGCGTCATGAATAGCGGTCTTTACTTAAATTTACTGTTAGACTTACATACGAGTACTTTACGAGTTTTTACTGGACGATTGTCATTCTTTAGTATTCCTTCTTCTTCTTCTTCTATGCTCAATAGAAACGCAACTCACCAATTATAGATTCCAATTAGAAATAAGTACTCTAAAATTTTGCCTTATACTTAATTGTCATAAACCACTCGAAAATATCGATCGATTCTATAAACGCGCATATCTATTGCGTAACGCATACGAGTAACGCAAATATGTATATCGTAATCATAACTACGTATGTTTATCATTTAAAATTTATCAAGAGTGATGTAATTTTGGGTTAATCTAACAGATAGCTTATCTGTTACCTACTTAGACTATCAAGACGTGGTTTTTATTTGGGACATGTTTAAAATTGTCGCGGCCTACTTTTTTAATTGAAACAGTACGTATACTTTAGTCGTCTTTGTTTATCTGTCAGAACTATTAATTAGCTTAATTGTTCTCTATGGTTTATAAATTTAACTTTTTCTTATTGCGAAGCTGCTAGCCTTTACAATAGGATAATGGGAATGGTATAGCGGGATGAGATAGAAGAATCAGACAGGAGGAATCCCTGGGGATGTGATATAGGATTGAAGTTGGATGATGGGTTACGGGAGGCCAGAGTCCTCGCGTCGCTGTATCAGTGGCGCAAGGAGGCCCTGGCAAGGGGCACCAGACCCACGCCTCGTGAGATTGCGGTATGCTGGTCGGAGCTCCGGCAGGTCGCCTTAGATGCCCCAGCACGGGCCCCGCTACTATCGAGGCGGTGCGGCCCGTCCTGCGACAATGGACTGGACGACAGCACGGCACCCTGATGTTCCGGCTGACACAGGTCCTCTCGGGGCATATCATTGCGACACAGGCGACGAGGATACGGCACTGCACACACTCCAGGAGTGTCCCGCATGGACCGAGCACCACCGAGACCTCGTGGCCTTCACCAAATCTGACCTCTCACTCCCGGCTATGTGTAGAGGAGATACTTTGTTGTATTTGCTTCATTTGTACAAATAAGGCAAATAACGCCAAAAGCAAAAGTGTTTCCATCCACTGTCGGTTTTTAGTGACACATCAAGACTCATATTAGACAAATATTTGTCGCGATCGTCCCCACTTGGTTCGCTTACTAGCGTCATTGCAGGCGTCGTCGCGTCGGTAGCGTTTAAACGTGTAGTTTATAAAACTTTTAAAATTAACTTTTTTAATGAACTTTATTTTTAATTTTGGTAAACTTGTGAGCGTCCACTAGCGTCTTTTTTGCCGAAATCATTTAAATGATTTGTGCTTGTTCAGTATACCAAGTATTGATATCTCTCTTTTGTTTCATCATATCCCAATTAATTGGGATCGGCACTATATGTTTTTTCCTTCCATACTCCTTTATTCTGACATACATCTTCTCGCACACCACAAATTATCATATCATCCTTCACACAATCCATCCATCTTTTTTTGGTCTATCTTACATTTGTACCCATCCATCTTGTAGTTTAACATTCTTTTTGTCACGTGACTTTCATCCCTCCTCATTATATGCTTATACCAACTTAATCTTCTTCTTCTCAAGTTTTCAGTCACGGGTGCAACTTTCAAAGATCCCCTTATGTAGGTACTCATTTCTCACCTTATCCATTCTTGTAACACCACACATCCATTTCAACATCCTCATCGCAGCTGAGTGGAGACTTTTGTGGTTTATCACTTTAGTGGCCCAACATTTCGACCCGTATAGCATGACTGGTCGTATGACAGATTTATATATTTTACCTTTTAGTTTCAGTGGCATTAGTTTGTCGCACGTCACACCGGCTACCTGTCTCCACTTCAGCCAGACTACATTTATTCTTCACTTTACATCCCTCTCTATATCCCTTGGTATGTTGCAACATACCAAGTATTGATATGTTGCAACATAAAACTAAAAATAAGTAGTTGCTGCTGTTGACACTTCCATATCATACCGTTTAACGTCATTGTGAAAGACAAATATGTTTAGTTCTTTGCTCATTCAGTCCATGTGTAGATGGCGTGTTTGTGACATTTGCTAATAGATCAAATGTTGGTCAAATACAGTGACAAATACGTTAAGCCAAGTGAGGCGCCGCCATTAGAATCAGAATTTTATTTATACGGAATAGTCGCTACAAGAGAAACTTGTCTATAATGAATGTAGGCACCGTATAAAATTTCCACTAAATACTAAATATAATACCCTGATATAATTATCGTATGCTATTTATAAAATATACAGATTATTTATTTATACCTATGGTATTGTATTTTATAGCTATATATTATAATATAATCAGGCTGACGCCATATATGACGGATAATGGGTATTGTGGTTTATGAACTTGTAACACCAAAGGTGTTAAGCCGGCCTCATAACACCTTTGGTGATGGGTGGATGCCGGCCTCAAAGGAATTTTATGACCCCTTTTTTTCTAAAAGATTTTATCGAAAAATTTCGGCTCATTCCAAATACCTAAGATCGTAAGAGAAAAGCCCAATCGATGGCGAGTGGTGCTGCGGTAGAAAGAGTTGAAGACAGCAGTCTGAACATTTCCTCAGAATACTCCCTCTTATGCTGTATGAGTTGAATGACCACAAAGGTATATTGATATAAGTGAACTAATATTGATTCCAAACGTTCTAGAAGGTCAGATGCCTTGATATAACACCAAGGTCGTCAACAAAGTCGCTCTACGGAATAACACCGTTATACAACCGAAGGTACCTATAAGGAGTCTTCACGTAAGTATTCACGTGTATTCTACTAAGTCTATTAGCTCATTTATAACAGTATAGTATAAGGAATAATACAGAAGGAGCGAATTTGATTGAAATCGTTTCAGTTACACCAGCGCTGTTAGAGTGGTGTTCTAGCGTACTTCCAGTCATTTACAGAATCCTCGGCGTAGATCTTTGTTTAATTATTAGTCTTTAAATTTTAATACGGCAACGTCACAAACCTTTTGGGAACGTTCCCGATGCACAGCAGCAGTTCCAAACCTATTTTTTATCTAAAATTATTTCCCATTTTTGCTATTTAGTATTCTTTTTTTACTTTTTGTACATATGGTGGTTGGTCTATGTATTTATTAACATATTTCCAGTTTGTATTTTAATCGAATTTTTAGCACAAATCACAATAAAAATAAAATTTAAATATTACCTACGTTAAAAATTTAAAAGAAATTCATTCGTTTGTATTCATGTTTATTATTGGTAAAACATCATCTTCGCGGGTCATAATTTAAAATGAAATCTACTATTTGGAATATTTTAAACAGATGAAACGAATAACTGCCATGCAATATATCTTGTTACGATTTATTCTGGTCATCACTAAAATTTTATTGGTTAATTAATTTGAAATTAATATTTTATTATAATTGAAAGTCGTTTTTAAGCATGGATAGAATTGCTGCTAGCAGAATAAATATGTGAAGATACAAAACTAGCATTGTAATTATAAAGCACGATCGGTACCCAAATTATAAGCAGTTTGTAGAAAGCATTAAATATATATTAACTATATACAGATATATACATGTTATATAATTTATTGTATTGTTCCTTCTGTTGTTTTTTCATGCTCTACTTATCACATGAACTGTATTGGCAAAATTCACGTAAATACATTGCTAATAAGAGTAGTGTTCTTTTATATAATGTAACACGTGTTTCAATAATAGAAGTTGTCTATTATCAATAGGGTCGTTGAATTAGTTTGTGACATGAAATATTTGTTCTTGAAATAACAATGAAACATTATTTGTTTATGCAAATATCAAAAATTTAGGAACAAGAAAATAGCTGACAGCATGATTAAATCTTTATTTACATATTTCTTCTGTTAGTGCGCATGTCACTGAACTCCTACTAAACGATTGGACCGATTTTGTTTTTTTTTAAAGGTTCAAATGGGTCCCGATATGGTTTAGATTCACAATTGGATTCAGGAAGTGTCAATGGAAGCGGGTTTCAAGATTTTGATGAAATCTTTTGTGTGTATTTGAGTGGGTGGATATCCCAGGATGGTTTAGAATTTAGTTTCTCAATTGGATCCGGGAGATGGTCCTGGAATTCTGTTCTAGATTGTCCTTTAATTTTTAGGGTATCGTAGCTATTTGGAAAAGCACGGATTCTTTGTACAATCTACATATCCGTAGATTGACGTAGTATGACTCTCTTATGTCAGAGTAATTTTTTTCAGTCACTACTTGATCTCCATCATCATCTAAGCGTTAAATCCTAGTTGCGTTCGGGGCGTTCTCTTCGAAGACTAGGGTCCGTTTTACTACTTTTTCTTTTCGACTTCTCCCAATCTTCGGTATTTCTTTTTGTGAGATCATTGGAACGCATGTTATTCTTTATGAAGTCAAGAAATAATTTCTTGGGCTTGACCTGGCGGAGGCAGCATGGTTAGACATTGGTTGATGTGATACCACGCTCTCACAGAATATCGGCATCAAATGGTTAGCCTTGAGCTAATTGTTTAGTACGGTGAGTGGGAATTCCTGGGGTCCACTTCCCCCCTATCTCATCCTCTTAATCCCCCCTTGCTATCGTATTCATCGTAGTTCATCCCATCGTAAAGGCTGGCAACACTTTAGCATCAGGCCAGGACCAATTCTGTTACTTCAATATCTCGGTGTTCCGAAGAAATTCAAATTATGATTCCATTACAATAGAGTCAAAAATTTGTATTCTACTAAATCCACAATATCCATTTGATATCGTCGGCAGAAAAATAGTAGAAAAAATTTTAAACATTTAGAGTGGAATTGGAATAATAGAATACCGACATCAGGCAAGCTTACGATTGAAACAATAGTATCTGGCAATTTTGAGGAGATAGCAATAGCAGAATTGGACCCCAAGTGTTGCAAACATCTATGGGCGACGTTGCCAACGCCTCGCTTTTACAACCGCACCGCTCGCCAGCGACGGAATATTCACCCCCACTTCCTTGAGCTCCCACGCTCAACTACGCAACGGCTCTCTAGAACATTTATTCCGCGTACAACAACGATCTGGAGGGAACTTCCCGCCGCGGTTTTCCCTTTGCGCTATGACACGGGGTTCGTTAAGAAGGGCGTTATAAAATTTCTTAGAGGTCGGCAACGTGTTGGCGACACACCTGGTGTTGCAAACGTCCATAGGCGACGGTAACCACTTTCCATCAGGTGGGCCGTCAGCCTGTTTGCCTGCTTCAGCCTATAAAAAAAATTCCATAAGGGAACGTACCCATACAATGTGACCCGTTCAGGGATGAAGTCTTTAAAATACCACGCTTAATCACAGGGGTTTAGGTTTTCGTCACAAAGTCAATAATATCCTGTAAGGAAATCTCGCCCTTTTTCGAGCTACATTCAAATATGGCGCGCAGAGTTTAGCCCTTTTTAGACGGCTAATGAACCAAATTACTTTTTTTAACTTTCTGTTTCCAAAAATGATTGAAAACCATATTTATGGATTGCTATGTGAAAACTAGCAGGGGAGAACGGGTCTTGGTTATATACTACGGATGGTTTCCGAAGGGGAGAGGAGGATAAAAAATATGTAAAAGGTGGCTCACGTAGTATGGGTAAGTTCCCTAAAGTGAACCGTTTGTGTGTTTGCCCGCTTCCAGCAATTAACCCCTTTAATGCTGGCCGGATTTTTTTTCGTAAAATGAGGTAAACAATAAAAAATATTATTTACAAAATAAAAATAAAAAAACGTTTGAGTTGGTTGAATTCTTCATTATAATTCACAGGAAATGTAACCAGTGGCAAAATTCGGGATTTTACCATTGCCCAACAAGAGGGATTCATTATGACGGTAGCTAAAAAGTTCTCGACACTGACGATTGTGTTGCCGACATTGCAGGATGTAAATGAATATTTAAATACTAGCGTTTTCCCTGCGTCTACGCTGCTCTTTTTTTCGCTATTTTCGTCTATCCCACAGAAACGATGTCATTTATGAAATAGGGAACTATGGATCTAGAAGATGCTTACTTATTTGTACAAATTTTTTTATTTTAAAAAATTATACACATTTATTATTATTTCATATAATAAATACACAATTTGTATTTATATGAGATTATATACCCATCTATAATCGTATAACGTGTATAATTATTGTTTATTTTCCAAAACGCAGATCGATTATACCCAATATTTTTAAGTTCTTTCTAAGTTTGTGTTATGGCTAATTTATTTATATATATATATATGATTATACATTTATCGGGTTAAAAGGATAGCGTCACCGGTAATTATTGCCGTGTGACCAAAATCCCGGGGCAATGTTAATCAACCCCATCACTGAACTGAGGCGGTACGTTGCATAACCTGAACTGACTTCACGTGTCCCCGGGCCACGTGAACCGCCAGTCACGTTGCACGAGTACATTGCTCAATTCGATACATTGTCAACGATTGTTACAAATATATATACAAAGTCGGCTGGTTATTTTGGCATTTAAATTTTTTGTGTAAGTAATTGTTCTGAGGAACTGTCTAGAATGGGCCTCTCCTTCTGTCTCCGCAGCGCTTGCTATCGGCTAGATGTTTCGTCTTCGAGATAGGGGCGAACAGGTGTTCCGCGCGTTTACCTCTTCCTCAATGGGGCGTGTTGCAGACCGCCCCACGTAGCGAGTAAGAAACGCGAGGGATTTGGTTCTCCCTCGGTTCGTCTCGATGGTTCATTGCCCACAGGGCCTAAAACGGTCGCTTTACCAGATTCGTGTTAATATAACGAACATAACAACTATCAAAATAAAGTAGAACTTACACTTATGTCTTACAACTACCAGTACCAGTCTAGCTCCCATAATTTGCGTCCCTCGACTAGATACAGAATAAATACACCTGTACACGCGTCTTGTTTTTATAATCACTCTTTTACTGTCCAGGCTGTGCGTCTCTGGAATGAGCTACCTATTGCTATAACATAGGCCAAATTCTTACAATGCTTCGAAAATCAGGTTCAGAAGTATACTTTTCTATTGCGTATAATTATTCCTAATCGGTTATATAACTATATTTGTGTGTATATTGTCATATGTATATATACGTGTGTGTACGTATGTGTATATACACGTGTATATATAGTTATATTGTTTTTGTACTTATATGCACTGTGTATACTTATTATCATTATTTATAGACTGCACCACCGTCAGTTTTAAAAATCTATTGATCCCTGCCAAGAGTTGCCTGGAAGAGATCGCTTTTTAGCGAAGGCCGCCCGTTGTACTTACTATCTTGGTATTTTCTAGTTCTGTTTGTCTATGCTTTGGTGTACAATAAAGAGTTACCTCACTTTATATTTAAACACGTATCAGTTTCAGTCGTTTCGTACGTGATTCTCCAAAAGTGGCCTCTATAGAATCTTTGGCTTAAGGCGAAGGTGGGGTTAAAATTACCCATTTCAACCCCACCTTCGCCACCGACTCGGGTAGCAATTTTTTTCATTTGGGGGTGCTAGTGCCAACCTAACGTGGCGAATCCCACGCGCCCCCAATCGGTTCGCCACCGTGATGGTAAGTCCGAAATCGGATTTCCCTTGGTTTAAAAAAGGGTTCCCTGAACTACTATGCTCCTAACGCAGTAGGGTAATCCGTCCAATCAACTGAGATTTTTATATGATTTTCAAAAGCCGAAGCCATCTATTTCTTGTATGAGCATAGCAAGTTGTGATGTCACAATTTCAACAAGTCAAAAAGCTTATTAATTACTGTTTAAACAATAATAAATATTATTTTTATTGTGTTATTTTGAAAGTGATACAGTCATTATTATGGTATTTTATGGCCCGATCTCTTATCTATAATATTATAAAATTGTAAAAATGTAGTCTTTTATTTTTTGTTTTTGTTTGTTAGGGATTCACGTAAAAATTACTGCTCCGATTTCGATGCGGTTTTCGCTGATCGATAGTAAATATCCGGACCTAAAATCTGCGGTACTTTATATTCCCAGAATCCTACGGGAGTTTTTTTGGGAGAGGTTAAAGTCGACAGGTCGAAATAAAATTGATTCGATGCGAAATTTTCACTGATCGATAAAATATTTAGTAAAACAATTTTAATTGTATATGCCTTTAGTAACGTTACTTATCCTCAATTGTCACCGGAATTTCCAGGATTCATGTATTTCATAAGTACTACTATAATGTCTGTCATCCACCAAATTCTCAAGAACGTTTCTCTTACGTACGTTAGAAATTTGCGATAAGTTCAGGAACGGAGAAATAATACAATTTTCTGCGGTTGGGCGTCGTATCGTAAATGGCGACGCACGGCCTGGTGGTAAGGTATTTACCCGTCTGGATGGCTACCACCCCTGGTCTACTATATGCCGCCATAACAACCTTGAGTTGCGTTCCGGCATTAGTGGCCGGGTTCCAGTCTCCTTTTAGAAAGCGGCAGCACATTGCTAGCACCTTTGGCGTTACAAATGGTCATGGGCAGCCGCTTTTCATCAGGCGCGCTACCAACCTGTTTATTGTTCTCCATCAATATAAAAATAGAAGAATAATCGGTACTAAGTATGACAAAAGGTCTTGTATACTCTCCTTCAAGCCATACGCAGAAGTCTTGACCATATGTGAATACCAAAATACTCAATTGCAAGTACTTACACGCATGAAACAACATTCACATTAAACAAATTAAATGTAATTATTAATATAAAATTAAATACAATACATATACATATTCAACTATGATTATATTTATGAAACTAAAAATTAATTTTAAATAACTAAGTATTTACTGATATAAAACTATTTATTATTACAAATGCAAATTAATATAATTTTAATATGATATATCAAAAATATAATATATATATAAAGCCTAAAAACTACTCTTTTTGCTACAAATAAAGTCATTAAAATCCTGGTGTTCTGTTGTAAGCGTTCCAAGTTCTAAGTATGCAGTGTTTTTCGTTCTATTGACAATTATAGACATATGTACTTCTCACTCGCTTTAAAATAATTTGAATCTACCTTTAACTTATTTCTCTTTGTAACTTTTTCTTTTTGAATACTTGTAGGTACTTAAATTGTTACATACCACGTCATAGTTCTTAAGTCGCTGGAAGGGACTAACAACTAAGAGACAGGCTTGGCCTAGTTTAGGTGTTAGTACCCAAACAGTTTTAATTTTAAGACATGTAAATTTAATTTTGGTGTCAATAAATCTTATTATTCTTATAATATATGCAAGCAAGCTGTAAAATAAACACTCTCCCGCGGTTTTCTATTGTATACCATAATTGTAGGGTAGTTTCACGAATATTTAGTCCGGCAATAAATACATCTGCAAACAGTCTGCTTTCTTTGTTTATCCGCTAATCTTTCAGTAAATACCCCGATATAGGTAGTTAGTGCTTGATATTATCAAAATGATTATGTTTTTTTTATCAAAGTATAACAACACGTGACGAAGGAATTGCAAAGTGCTTATGTATGAATAATATTTACCTATGCATAATATGTTTGAAGACAAAAATGTGACTTTGAAACGTTTACGAAATTATAATACGTTGGTATTGCAAGTCAAATAGGCAACGAATCTGCTAGAAAATTGGAATTTAAATAATAAATATTGTATACTGTATTGTATTGTATTGGATTCTTTACATTTATAGGAGTCTAATACCTAAAGATTATAATAATGAGGTCTGTCTGTTTGTCTGCCTGTGAAATATAATCATATTTTAGTAATTGTACCAAAATACAGATTGTCCTAGTTTGTGGAGTAACTATTTTTGTCATTTGAGTACATACCCAAAAAATAATTTAATCAAATATAACCCATATGTCAAAAATTAATCAACGCGTTTTTTTCAAAACCATCGTCGTTAAAAGCATTTTTTACTTTTTACGCTTTAACATCTAAGCGTCCGTGTACACGACGCCACTTCTCCGCCGCTACGCCGCCATCATGCTGCCGCCACGCCATCGCACGTACGTTAACAAGCAAACGTCAGTGGTGAGGTAGTATAGGAAACTGACAATATTTGCATATATACAAAAACTTACAATTCACAGAATACCCGTGAGGCGATGGATCGGCTGCGGCATTGGCGGTGTCGTCTACACGAGTGCTTAAAATTAAGAATTCACCTCTTCATAATTTAAAAGCCAGAGGAGGAGTGGTACACTTTTTACAATTTTGGAAATAAATATCAGTCGCCAGGTTCCAGTCTCCCCTTCGTGGTCGGGAGAATATGGGTAACAACTTTAGTATGACACATGCCCGTAAGTGATACCAACCACTCTCCCTAAGGTGGGCTGTTAATTTATCTGCTGTACATCAACAATAAAAAAAGTATAAGAAAAACTAAATCATAGGTTGGAAATAGTAAAAGAAATATCTGGAACCCAGATAATATTATAAGTAAGTCGTGGTAGCGTAATGGCTAGCGTATGCGTCCAAAACTCAAAGGGCGCGGGTTCGATCCTGGCCGGAACGCATGCACCACTTAGGCAGTTTTCTGACCTAACTTCTCCAGACCTCTTAAATTGCTATGTAAAAGAGTTGATTGTGGAGTTGAGTGGGACGCCTGTGGGGCTCAGGTTAGGTGACAGATTTGTCAATAACCTGAGCTACGCAGCTGACATGGTCCTACTTAGCCCCTCAATCAAAGGAATGAGAAAACTACTATGTATATGCGAGAGATATGCCCAGTTTCATGAGCTGGTATACAACGCTAAAAATACAAAGAAGATGCCTCTCAGTAGCGTATGGCAACATGTTAGCCAGAAGATTTTTCAAAGCTAGTAATGACACTAAAATATATCTGTTCAAGACGTTTTGTCAGACATTCTACACCTGTCAGCTCGGGACGGAATGCACAGGCGTTCTCTGGATGGCATACGTCTTCAATATAATAACATATTTCGACACTTAATGGGTTTTAAAAGATACTGTAGTGCCTCGAGTATGTTTCTTGAGGCTAGATTGAACACGTTTTGTGCTATTCGGAGAAGATACATTGCAAATTTCTTGGCCAGGGTTGAAAGGTGTAAAACAGTATAATTGCGGCCATTGCTTGCAGGCTACACCAAACAAGAATGTAATGGGAGTGTAAAATATATGTTACTGAAATGCTTCAGTAAAGGACTGACCGACTGACTGACTGATGGACATTTATTATTTTTTATTTTTTAAGGTTTAATTTAATTTAATTTAATAATAACAATGTATGAAATTTCTTGTAATTTTTCTTTATTTATTTATTATTATTATTTTATATAATTATTACGCCTGGTAGACGCCTCACGTGACCAAAAGACTGGTCTGTACCTCGGACAACGCATTAGCGTTGCGATACAGCGAGGTAATGTGGCCAGTCTTTTGGGCACGTTTCCAACCGACAGCGGTCTGGCACTAGATTTTATAATTTAATATTAATTTGTATATATACTTATTTATAATTTAGTTCAGTTTTCGTTTAATCCTTATAATAGTTACATTAAAGTCTGTGTCGATTTAGAAGTATATGTGCAAATAATAATTATTATTGTTTTGAATTTGAATGTACTAATTGTCTAGGTTTGTTTATGGTGAAAAATAAAAGTTTTTATGCATTCATTCACCTTTGCTGTTGCAAATATCCATAAGCGACAGTAACTACGTTACCTTCTATCGAATGAACCGCCAGTCTGCCTCTTATATTCTAAAAAAACATAAAACTATAGGATAAACAATACCATAGGCGAGACTTAGCAATAGAAATATGTCGAACCTTGACAATATCAAAAAATCTGCAGTGTTTTGAACTTGAATAGGATTTACGATCAGAATCGTACACGTAAGGCGAGTGTATCGTATGACGGGCAAGGTCGCGTGTCCAGCTTTCACGTGATACTAACACCCTGTATGTATCGTGTGTCCATTGTGACATTTCTAATGTATATCAAGTTATTATAATTGTTATTTAACAATACAAAGTCCAATAAAATGATGTTATTTGAAGGATACATTGCGTAACATATTTATTAGTAAGCCGGTCTCAGGTTTCCTAATTTGTGGAAGTTTTGATATTTTGTTTGCCATGTTATGATATTATGTATGTATATTGATCCTTTTTCATCCCCTTAGGGGTTGACTAAGGGGATGAAAAAAAGGAATGAAAGTTTGTAAGAAGACCCATCATTTTCAAACTAATAAGCACGAAATTTTATACACTTACCTACTTCTGATTAAAAATAAATGCAAATGTATAGAGAGAGAGAGAGAGATAACACTTTATTGCACACCAACATATACAATTACAAAAACAGACCATATTTACAATATTTTCTAGGCAATACAATAGGCGGTCTTATCGCTCAAAGCGATCTCTTCCAGACAACCTAAATGAAATAAATTTAATCAGGCGATATAGGTGGTGCAGGAAAAAGTAATAAATACATAAATACTCAAACTAATTTAAGAAATAAATATACAAATACATAATATTCATATATATTCAAATACATATATATTCGTGTTCGCCGGAATACTCATATTCTTTGTCTTCTGTACAGTATTTTATTTGTCCCGAATACTTCTCATTATCTTAAAGAACGCTTTGATTTTATTTCGTGCTCCCATAGCTTAAGGCCTTCCACTAAACTGAAACTAAACACCTCTGCGCATAGTTCAAATTTCTACAACAATTCTTTTACCGTCAAGGCTATAAAGCTTTGGAACTACTGGCAATTGCTATCAGACAAGCAAAATCGCTAGCAATATCTGAAACGATGATCAGAAAATATTACCTGTCCTTGGAATATGATGATATTTAAAATATATTTATCTATGAACGTTTATATATTTTTGTAGATATGTATTTGTAAGTTATGTATATTAAGTATATATCTATTTAATACATAGAACATCCGTATATTCTACATTTATATATTTATTACTAGAATGTAAGAAATTGTACTATGTATTATGTATACCACCATCATCATTATATCCTCAATTCATTCCTGGGGTTGTCTGGAAGAGATCGCTTATTAGCGATAAGACCGCCCTCTGTGCATAGTGAGACATAGTTTTAGTCTGTAAGTTCTTTTTGTATTGGTGCATAATAAAGAGTTATTTATTGATACATACTATGTATATAGTCATATATATACAATAATACATAAGTTATTATAATAAATGTATTAACATGATTATATTCTATTCATCAGACATAGCTATTTGTGGAAAAATAGTGTTTCATGTTTTGTTAATGTATATATATTATATATCGGCGTTTTTGATAATTCTACCCCAAGGTGGTAAAAAAGGGGCTACCTTTTGTTTTTTTTTATTACTCAAACTGCGACTATTATACCTACGTCAGCGAAGCCGCTGGCAACAGCTAGTACAAACACAACATACAGATACATACAAGGTGATTGAAAGAAGTCTCGCGTGACCAAAGGCTGGCCTGTATTAAGGGCAACGGTTTGGCTTGCCATACAAAGTAGGAATGCAGCCAACATTTTGGGAACGCTCCCCACTGACAGCGATCTAGACTACATTTTTTACTTGTAAATATGTTTATAACAGTATTTAATTTTTAAATTTTTTTGCAATGCTTATATAATAGGTTGGGGAAAAAGTCTTTTCGCATATAGTATGTATGAACTTGTAATAAGATCTCTTTGGCTATACCATTTGTATCTGTCTGGTTTTGGTATCATTAAAAGTTTTAATTTTAAAGAAGACAATTCCAAATTCAAATTAGGAAAATGTGTGATTTTCATTTGTTTTTCTTATTGTTAAAATGAGTGAATCTAATGAAGAAATTCCATACATTTTAAAATTTTACTACATAAAAGGTAAAAATACAACACAAGCCGCGAAAAAAAATTTGTGATGTTTATGGACCTAATGCAGTATCTGTGAGAGTAGCGCAAATTTGGTTTAAGCGTTTTCAATCCGGAAATTTTGATATCAAAGATGCATGTCGCTCTGGTCGCCTTGTTACGGAAAAAATTGATGCCATTTTTGAAAAAGTGGAGCAAGATCGGCATTTTATTAGTTACGATATAGCTGGAGAACTGGGAATTGACCACAAAACGGTTTTGGCGCATTTGAAAAAAGCTGGATACACAAAAAAGCTCGATATTTGGGTGTCTCATGAGCTCACTGAAAGAAACCTAATGAACCGTGTACTCATTTGTGATTCTTTATTACGACGTAATGAAACCGAACCATTTTTGAAGAAGCTGATAACTGGTGATGAAAAGTGGATCACGTACGACAAGAACGTGCGAAAAAGATCGTGGTCAACGGCCGGTCAGGCTTCACAGACTGTGGCGAAACCTGGGTTAACTCGCAACAAGGTGATGCTGTGTGTATGGTGGGATTAGAAGGGCATTATTCATTATGAGCTGTTACCGCCAGGCAGGACCATCGATTCTGAACTGTACTGCGAACAACTGATGAGATTAAAGCAAAAAGTTGAGAGAAAGCGGCCGGAATTAATCAACAGAAGGGGTGTGGTTTTTCATCACGATAACGTTAGACCTCACACATCTTTAGCCACTCAGCAAAAATTACGAGAGTTTGGCTGGGAGGTGTTAATGCATCCGTCGTGTAGTCCTGACCTTGCACCTTCAGATTTTCACCTGTTTCGGTCTCTGCAGAATTCCTTAGGCAGTGTCAGGTTAACATCATGAGAGGACTGCCAAAACCACTTGTCACAGTTTTTTGATCAGAAGCCCCAAAATTTTTATAGCAATGGGATCACGTCCCTACCTACAAGATGGCAAAAAGTTATCCAACAAAATGGCACCTACATACTTTAGTCAAATGTAAATAAACTTTATAAAAAAATCTTTTGAATTTTTATATAAAATGCGAAGAAACTTTTTCCCCGACCTAATATTAATGAACTGGACTGTACAAATATACAAATACTTTAGTAATCATTCTCAAATGTTTTTAAAGTTCTTAGTCCAAATGTCAAAAATGGTGTACTTTTTACAACCATGAAATCCTTTTGTCTATAGGAACTTGGTCAATTTCTTATCTCTAATTGTTATATTACGATAATGTTAAATATTAATTCTTAAATTTTATAATGTAAAAGATTTCGTCTTATCTCACGTTTAATAGATTTTAATTTGATGTCCTTATCGATTATAGCGATAACACAATCTTTGAATTTATTTATTAAGCGTGACATAATGAATTTTATTTATGCTCATAATATCACGTACTTACATAATTTTGGATTAATTGATTAGGTACTTTTTTATTTTAGGGTTAAATAGATAGATAGATAACTCTTTATTGTAAGTACACCAAAGCATAGACAAACAGAAGTAAAAAATACAGAAAAACTAGGGCTCGACAGAAGTGGCCTTGTCTTGAAAAAAAATTTAGCCTCCGATTTCAGCATCTCCTACCGGGTCCAATTATGAATCCAAATCATTCTCGAATCCACTTGAAAACACACAGAAAAATTCAGCAAAATCGGTCCAACCGCTTAGGTCCTCCTAGGTTCAGTCACATATACACGTACAGAATTATATATATATATATATATATATATATATATATATATATATATATATATATGATATATATATATATATATATATATATATATCTGTATACATAATACCTGTATTTGGTGTCCTAATTCCCGGTCACTTCATGAATGCTAGATGGACCTAAGAGTTATGAATATTTGCTTACATACTTATATTACCAAAACGCAAACCATACCGCGATCTATTGTTTGACTAGCGCCATCTATCTATGTACAAAATAACTTTTGCTCCATAATTAACCACTTTCAATATTATTGTACTAACTCGCGTTAATAAGTGGGCAATATAAATGAAACTGCATTATTAATCATTTTTCCCGGTCAGTATGAATAATGGCAAACTTATCTTGGGCAATATAATAAAACACAGATGAACTATACTTTTTTAAGCAAGTAACTTAGTACTTTTTTAGGCAAGTACCACCTGTTTGGGATCCGATCATCAAAACTATCAAGACCCAAACCCAGCAAAAACCAACTGCCAGACCTCAGGACACTCTGAACTCTTTCTGCGTGCACCGGTACACAAACCAACTTGACTGATAATTTCTTTTATTTTTACTTTCACCCATTTTAATATTATATAAAATTATTAGAGCTAGGCATGTTTGCTGAAGAGTTTCTTGCGCCGATTCTTCTCTTCAAACCATAACATGTTGCGAAGCCGTGGTAAATTAGATTAGGCTCCCATAGAGTAAATAATAACCATAAACAAAATTAAAGCTAAATAATTAAAATAAACAAGTTGGCGGTAGGCTAAATAAAACTTTAACAATACTTGTTGACACTTGACATCTTTGTCTTTCGTGATCACGGCCATTGAAAAGTGGCCAAAACGTCGGAATAACCAAAATCATTGGGGTTGTTTGGAAGAGATCGCTTTTTAGCGATAAGACTGCCCTTTGTACACAACTAGATATAATTTTAGTCTTTAAGTTCATTTTTGTATTGGTATATAATAAAGTGTTACCTATCTATCTATCTGTCAAATAAATTACCACGCTTAAAACCGTTAAAATGTAGTTTTATTATTTATTATATACTTTTTTATTATTAAATGAACTTAGGGTATAGTTATATAGCACTTTTATTTATTATTTGAGACAAAATGAATTTTGGGTGGTTATAAAAAAATAACCACGAAGGCTAAGGCTCCGGCCTTAGTCGGGGGCGTCTTCTAACCTTTATTAAAAAAATCGGATCGGTCCATAATAAATAAATGTTCATTCTTATGGAAAGGTAACTGAATGTATCACATTGTCCGGGAAGTATTTGTACTGCCCGGTCCATGTGATAAATTCAAATGATCTCAAACTATGACTTTTAAATGGATCACGGGCCGTTACTATATACGATAACTCATATTTTTTACTTTTTTTAACGAGCCCGTAAACACCGTATATCAGTTATGAATGATAATGGTAATAAATAAAATAAAAATGATTTTATTTCTACCATAATACTTGTTAAAAAAACATACATTATATATATGAATAAATTATAATTATATAAACAATAGAAGTCGCCTCGTCTCGCCTGGAGTAGGCCTCCCCCAATAGTTTCCAATTTTCCCTGACTCCAGCAACTCTTCTCCAGTTTGTTCCATATCTAGTTAAAAAATATCTTCCTATCTCTTTCTTGGTCTTCTTTTTTTCTCCATATGTTCCTTTCCTTTAAATTTTATTATACATAGTTTCAGAATGACATTAGACTTCTGCATTATCATATTTCTACGTTGGGTGTTAGAAATGCAATTTAAAACATAATTCTCGCCAACTCATTTACAGTGTTCAAAAGTGACGACTTATACTGGAAACATCCATTAATAGTCATATCTATGATTTTATCTTGATTTTCGTCTCTGATTTAAAGGCATTTCAACAGAATCACGAACTTGTTGATAACAGAATGTGTTGTACACTTAGTAAGAACAAAGGTCGGTGTTTAGTGTTATCTTTGTTAAACAAGGTCGCGTTATAGAACGTGTATTTTAACACACAACGAACGTCAATTTTCAACGTCATCTTCACCCACTTCCAGGTGTTTGATTAATTTGAAATTCTGCATCAGGATAAAGGACCGATGACAATATAATAATTTTATAACTTTGTCCTGTTATCTTCAGGATCAACAAGATGACACTGGAATTTGATACAATCCGACGATCTTCGCGATTGTTTGCTTTTTAGTTGGTGTCGAGCCTAAAAAATATAACTAAATATTTATAATTATTGGTATCAAATTATGCACATGAAGTATATAAAATATGTGTATTTAATATTTATATGGAGCTCATGTCAAACTTTAACCATTCGTAAGGGACATAAATTGTGTAATACTTCCAACAACTCAGAAGGGTTTATGGTAGTAAAAGAACAGCAGCTGGTCACAATACTTTATAATCAGAGAACCTTACGGTTTTAACATATATTATACACTAACTCTTCACACTCTACAAGCAATCTAGAACACGTCGCCATCCCTCCAACAATTTTACAGTACATGAAACTTAGCAATTGGCACAACCGATAGCGGATTGAAGTCATTGATAAATTATTTCAATTAAAGTGTTATTATGAATGCAAATAATTTAATACATTACTGTTTGGAAATTCTAGATAATATTTTATACAAGACATTATATAAAACACTATACTTAAAGTTTTACATGTAATAAAATAAACTGAACACAGTACAAATCTATCGCGTCTGCCAACATGAAAACAAAATGTAGTGAATACCGTCTATATACAATTGAGAGATTTTGAATTATAATCTGTACACATCACTACATATTAGAGACAAACAGTCCTAAAAAAAATTATGCCAAATTATAGAGAACTACTTACACTATACAAAAACAAGTGCTAATCACCGAATAAATAAAATTATAACATTATTATTCAATTAAGAAAATGGCCGATTGTATCCTTTAGAAATAAGAGGGTACATAACAAAATTAATTGTTAAATTCAAACGGAAACATGACAAGAACAACTATGCTACCAAATAACTGTAACAGTTGGTAAGTGTTAAATTAGAAATTATGATATGAATATTGTGGTTTTCATTTTATGTGTATTTTTGAGTAAGTCAATTAATAAAAGTTTAAGTTAGTTCATTGAATATAACAAAGAGTTTTTATATGGATATATGGATACTTGACATCCTCGGAAATTTGAAGAATTTATACCCTTACATTTATTAGTCCTCAATAGTAATTAGTTATCAAAATCACAATATTATACATTCATCTAATTATTTCTAAGTAGCTGTACCCAGCAGACGTTGTCTTGCCCTTAAAAAAAATCTAGATTGCAGCGCCATCAACCAGGACCAATTGTTAATGTAAACCATTCTCGAATTTACTTGAAAAAATATAAAAAAATCATCAAAATCGGTCAAACCGTTAAAGAGGTGTTCAGCGGCGCCACCTAGCGGGTCCAATCGTGAATCTAAACCATCCCGGGATCCACTTGGACACACACAAAAACAATTTCAACTAAATCTTGGAACCCGATTGCAGTGTCATCTACCTGGTTCAAATTTGAATCTAAACCATCCCGGGACCCACTTGAACTGCACTCACCATTGCCGAAATCGGCCGGAAAAGAGCATAACAAATGAATAGCTAGACTGATGTTGTGACTGATGTTTTTTAATGATTTTTTTATTGATGAATATCATATTTTAATACTTATTATCCTATTCCGGACGAAGACAATTCCAAAAACACAAAAATCGTAACTATTGGTCCAGCCGTTCTTGAGTTATAAATGGTGTAACTAACACGACTTTGTTTTATATATATATAGATTTAAGACTAAGATATAGGAACGGGCTATTTGAGAGCTCGGGAGTCAATTAACCTATTTTGTCTAATAAGGAATAAAAAGTAAGATAATATGTATCCACGTGTACTATCATAACCCATTAAACACGTGTCTGCGTGAAAACGTGTGTACTTATATAGTGTTACAAGATGTCCACCACAGTAGTCATGAGAACCATAGTGTATATATAATATGACATAGACAATCGTCATAGATAATATTTTTTAGTCTATTTATCAGATGATTCGATTTATAATTAAATTACCATTTTCTACCGGTTAGTTAATTTTATAAGCCCACTAAATTATCATCTAGATAATTTAGTGCATCAGTAACTAATTATTATAATTGTTTTTATGATCCTGGCAACACTATGATGTAATTGCTATTTTTACCAATGATGCAATGTTATTGTTTTGTAGGGTAGCATTTTCGTATAAAAGGCGTAGTGGCGTGTAGACAGTGTTCGTTGATCATGACATACGCGAGTGTGATATTCGGCCATGCCAAGCCTTCCCTTTTAAAGAAACTGCAAATCGTTCAGAATAAATTCATGCGCAGAGCCGTCGGTGCTCCCCTCTATATGCGTAACGTCGACATCCACCGCGATCTGGAGCTTCCCTCCATCAAAAACTACATTACGTCGCTCTCGCGTAAGTATTTCGATCTAGCGCCGCACCATCGAAATCCCCTCGTCGTGTCCGCGTCCGATTATAAGCCTCGACGAAAGGCTCTCGCGCGACGACCGCGTAACATCCTCACGGACAAGGTCGACGATATCACAAAACGGCTGGCTCGGATCAGCCCGCCCGCGGTTAGGACGGCAGGCTGGCAGGCACCGACAGACAGACACAGACGGCGGCGTCGACGGCGCCAATCACGATCTCTCCACGTCCCCGCGAGGGACGCCAGGAGACACAGCCCGCCCCATAGGATAGACTAGGCGTGTTGCTGGGAAGTTTCTTTCGCCGTTTCTTCTCTCCCAACCATAACACGTTGCGAAACGGCAGTAAGATAGTATAGGCCACCGCGAACCGCCGATCCCGGTCCGCCGGGATCCTTCCTCTCGGGCTTTATATACCCGTCGCCCGCTCTCAATTAGTGCATTGTGTCGCCCTATGGTGGGCATCATTAGATTCATCCCCGTCTAATGGCAACAGTCCAGCCGAGGTGAAACTCCCTAGGGAGCCCCCCCGAGCAAGTTGCTCCCCGGGCTCGAGCGGCACTCGCCCCGAAAACCCCGGTAAAGTTGTGAGGTCTTCGCACCAACAACATAAAGTCAAGTCCAATAAAAAAAAAAAACAATGTTCATTGCTTGCTGTGCTGTGTGAATATTCACATCAAAGGCTGAACAATAAAGGGGAAACCCTGCCCAAATAGTTAATATTTGGTATATTTGGTACTTTCTTACCCAAATCTCTCCTTGCATTTTACAATAGCTAAGTTATAATGCTTTATATTGAATTATGAATGAAATAATGGACACAAATTCTATTTATTGCTTGTGAGTACGTTAATGAAATGCCCCTGCTCCACTCGCGTTAGTCTTAGCAACTGTTACCAAATGCGACTTACTTAGTGTTTAAAAAAATAACGCGCTAACATTTAGCTACAATATTCTGCATAAATGAGTTATCTGTCAATGTTTAGCGTCGTTAACAATGTCGCAACCCAAATAACGCATTAAACCTTTGGCTACATCTGCGTGACAGTCGCTAACACTATCCCAGGTTTAGCAGGGACATATTATTATTATGTTATTTCTTTATTTATCGCAATATTTTACATTGTTTAACCGTCTTTCAAAAGGAGGAGGTTCTCAATTTGTCTGTGTTTTTTTTGTATGTATGTTCCTCGATTACTCCATCAATTGGGGACCGATTATCATTTTTTTATCGAAAGGTTATTTATTATACTCCCGAATTGGTCCATTTGTCACCATGTCAGGATCTGATGAGTGGATTCCAAGGAATTAGAGAAACCCAGGGAAATTATTAACGACTTCTTCGTAAGACGATATCTCCGTCAATTGTAAACCGATTTTCTATTTTTTCTTTACTCGTAAGTGTATAGTCCCGAGATAGTCCCATGTTCTCTAAGTCAGGATCTGATGAGTGAATCCCAGGGAAATCGTGAATAATCCTTATTAAAGAACAGCGTGCGCTTAAATTCTTGTAAAAAAAGCTTGTATATGCGTGTAGGTATTACACTTTCTACAGGCGCTTAGTTTTTTTGTAGGCAATTGTGGACCGATTTTCAAATTATTTTTATTTATTTGTAAAAACATACTCCTGAGGTGGTCATATGGTCACCAAGTGCTACAGGTGCTTAATATATTATTTCTAAAGCTTTTGAAGTATTTACGCAACTAAAAACTAAAAAATAAATATTTAACCGATTTCTTTCTTCAACATTTTGAAGTCGGTGTCAAGTAAAACACAAAAATTACTGTATTTTGTTAACTTGTTGTTGTTCTTTTATGTTTTACTTGGCACCGATTTCAATATGTTGTAAAAAGAAGTCGGTTACATATTTATTTTTTGGTTTTTAGTGGGAATTCGGTTATGTTTTTGTAAAAAAAATATATGTTTAGATTGAGGGGTTACATTATTGAAGATTTAGTAGGGATCGTTAATTTTTATATAGCCGACATTAATCAGAGATAATGTAGCATTCGAATGGTGAAATAATTTTTGAAATCGGTCCAGTAGTTTTTGAGTGTAATTGTTATGGACATACAAAAATATAAATTTCCGCTTCATAATAGTAATATAGACATAACGATTTCATAATGTTTTCGTCTTTGCTAAAGTGGCTACAGAAACTTTCCTCGATGAAAGCTGCAGTGACCAAGATAAATAAGAGCATTATTCATGGAAAGTTACAAAGTCACGTGATACGTTCATAACAATACAAATGTATTGAAGCTATACTACCTGCGTAGTTGGGGAACGTGAATCGTTTCACGTGATACCTTTAATAAGCTTAGTGTGTCTGGTCGTGTCAGCACTGGCTTATTGGGAATGACGTAGTCCATACGAACTAGGCTAGGCGTTATATTCTGGAAATATACTCAAACTGAAATACATAATATTTGAGGTGATAATAATGTTACATGCCGTCAAAGATAAACGCACAGCTGCCTGTTGCAAACGCAGTCTATTGTCTTCCCGGATTTAGGAATTCTTTTGTGTTTTGAATAGTAATTAAGAAAAACATGCTATTGTTTTTCTACTTGTTTTATAACCATCATTAGCATCGAACTAATTCTTATTGTTATTGTTTTCGACTTTGTTAGCCTTTCGCAGGTGTGCAAATTACTATTTCTTGGAAACTCAGTGCGCGCGGCCCATTTTTTGTACTGTGTAGTTGATATAAGACAATGCCCGAATGGAGGGGTGGGCAGTCAAGCGACGACTACGAGACGAGTAAGATGTTGGTAGTACTCTCGATTAGCGATATAGACGACGGACTTTACGCGTGTCGAATTGCATTGAATCGTGCAGTGTGAACTGGTTGCATCCCGTTTTATTTGTATTTGTTTTATACGTGTTTGTACAGTTCTAATAAATTTTGTAGTAGTTTGAACGGCAATTTTTAATTCGAGTCATATAGCTCTTAACAATAATCTTTATTCGTAAGTTTTAGGCGAGGCATTTTATTTGATTTTTTAGTTTTTTTTTAACAATGACACTTACATGTTTGTCTTCCGTGATCTACGGCTACTGAAAAGTGACTGAAATGTCGAATAAAAATCAAATGAAATACTGCACTTAAAAACGTTGTTTTAATATATAAAATATTCGCGAAACCATAGTAAATTAATCTGTATCCTAATTTAGAAGACACTTATTGTGGTTTTTTTGTCATTTTTTTTAATGTATAAAACTCACTCACTAAATCAGTATTAAAAATTCATTAATCCCTGCCCAGGGTTGCCTGAAAGAGATCGCTTTTTAGCGATAAGGCCGCCCGTTATACTATCTCTTCTTTGTTTTTCTGTTCCTGTTTATCTATATTTTGGTGTAAAATAAAGTGTTGTCTATCTATCAAAACTTTTGTTGTTTACCATAGTCATGAAAATTAATCCTATTTTTATTTAGAATTATTTTTTTAATTAAATTCTAACTGTGTTTAGAATCTTAGATATTCCTCTTATGTCCCTGGTCCATCTAGGATAATATTATACTTCATGACCGTTTCACGCAGATGTAGTGATGGCTTGGCTACATATGATCACGCTTGTTTCCCATAGGGGTAGGTAGAGACTATGGATTTCCACTCGCTACGATCTTAACATGCATGTTTTGCTTCATCTACATTCATTAATCTCTTCATATTCATACATACACGTTAGTAATAAATATGTAATGCTATAGTCATAATTTTATATATACAAGGGTAATTCCTTTGTTAAAGTCATTTGTTTAACAACGGAAACTTATTTAAACAACTGTTTGTATTGTTTACTGGTTACAAATAGTTTGAATCGATTTCTATAAGATTGATCGAGAATGTTAATTGTTGTATGTTACTTATTGTTATCAAAGTTTTGTTATGTTTATTGTTAAGAATATCAACTTGTTGTTTAGTTAATGCCTTTGAGGTATTTTAGTAAATATAATAGGGATTTAATCCTACTAATATAAACGCGAAAGTTTGTAAGAATGTATGGATGTATCTTTGTTACTCTTTCACGTAAAAACTACTAAATGGATTTTGATGAAACTTTACAATAATATAGATTACACATCAGAATAACACATAGACTGGAATTTATAAAGATATAGTGTGAATTATCCAAATTATAACGATTTTCCATCACCACGCGGGTGAGACAGCGGGGTGCAGCTAGTATGTTTATATTGAACAAAAAAGTCGTTTAAGTAGGCGTTGGTTGGAGGTCAACTGAAGGATTCTGCGATAAGAGTTTTTCACTGGGTTTTTTTAAATCTATGCTATAATAAATCTGTAGAGAGAGTGGTGTTATTACCATAAATTTAAAAGGAGAATACTCTAAATAACACAGAATTCAAAGTCTGGAACATCGACGCAGGGTTGCCAGCTTATCGGTTTTCTATCGGATACACTTTGTAGAGCGTGCAACTGAGCTCTTCGATTCTGCTATTACTATCTCGTCAAAATCGCCGGATACTGTCGTTCCAATCGTAAATTTTCCCGATTTCGGTATTCTGCTAATTCCAATGGCGTGCCCGTGGCAAGCCACTCTATTTTTATAAATTATCATAAACGAAATCTCGCAAACTGTTTTTTTAAAATATTACTAGCTATATATTCATTTCGGCTAACACCATTTATGCTAACGATTATACCAAATTTTTTTCTGCTATTATTTCGCCACGTCGATATTGAGAAGATATTGTGGATTTAGAAGAAAACGAATTTTTGACACTTTCTCACCGGAATCGTACTTTGAATTCGAAACTTTGAAATCGTTCGCAACGCCAAGTATTGAGATAGCAGAATTGAGCCCCTGGTCCTGCCATCTTCCTTCCATCATTGGACAACCAAACGCATCGGTATGCAGCACCGGTATATGGTGGACATTGTACTTGTACGAACGAACCGCTTTGCATCCACCTTGTTTATGCGCACCGCAAAAGAGTAGAACTCATTGCCGGAGTCTGGCTTACGCAATACTTACGACCTGGGTGTTTTCAAGTCCCGCGTGAATAGACACCTTATTAAAATGAGGTCGTGTAACTTGGCTCTGGCACCTCAGAAGTCATGTTATATTTGAATTTTTTTGACACCACATGTTTGATATATTCTTCTGTCCTCTAATGTCTCATGGTTGTTCTCAATCGTGTATTATTGCTAATACATTATAGAATATTATTATCCTTGATTGTGCTTATTTAATATTGATAACAGACCACTGCCGATCCTAATTTATCTACACACCTTCTAGGTAAGCGTGGTCCATCTTAGACAATATCTCCGCTCTACGTGGGGCGAGATCATGGTCAAATGCAAATATATTATATATTTATGTAATCTGCATACGTCTAGTCATCGCAGTGGACGACGAACTACTGGCTAGCGCAACGCGCGCGACGCTTGAGCGCACTTATTTATAGTTGCCCTATCTCGCTCGGACATCATCCGTCCCGCTCACACATTGGGCTATATATTGTACTAGCTGTACTTGTTAATATTTGTAAGGTTACCATTTGCAAATTATATTAGTTCACTTCAGTTCACACCAGCACTTGACAGTGAATATTACTCTCTGCCTTCTGAAGTATGATTTAACCTTACCCTTGTTGCTGCATACTACTATAAAAAAGAGGGGACTATTTCCAAAAGCAGATACCAAAGTGCTTTTATTAGAATTTATATTTGTCTGTATTTCTGTCTGGCTGTTAAATCATTACGTGAAAAGTATGGAACGGATTTAAATGAAACTCAACACTGAGCCAGTTTATATCCCGAGTCAACACTTGGGTTTTTTTATCACACGCAAGACAACTCAAGGTTGTTATGGCAGTATACTTTAGACCAGGGGTGGTAGCCATCCAGATGGGCAAAAGCCACCTGGCGAAAGGAGATGTATTCTATTCTTCTTCTATTCTATATATTATTTATAATACTATTGTAAAAGTGTATGTAGTATTTTGTTTCTTACATTTTTTTACGTTAAGGGCCATTTACATGGAGAGAGTTTCTTGCCTCGAAGATACGATTGTCGAAAGCAAGAAAAAAATATGATCATGTAAACTAAACATACGATATCGTACGTGGAAGGGCGATAATCGCCTGGTCTTTGAATATTGACGTCTCTGTGTAAACAAAATTTGAAAGCAAGGATCGTATTTCGAGTTCAGCTAATCAGCAGTCACCAGTCATAAGCATCAGTGTAGTGGGCAAGGATGTATTATCTCTGCTCTTCTAAGACAAGAATTAATTAAACGAAAGCGAAAAAAAGATATTGAGTAAAAAAGTGGATAGAAAGAACAAACACTTTAGGAGCCTCAAATACGTTGTCTTGAAATGCAACTAGAAGATGAAAAGACATTTAAAAATATGTTTCGTGTTACTAAATCAGTTTTCATATTTAATACAAAAAATTCACTGAGCTGCAATCGCAAGTCTCGCATATAAATCGGTTCAAATTTTTGTACGATACTATCATGAACTTGAAAACATGCCATACGAGATCTAGTTTAGGCAAGTCGAGAAATCGTAGGCAAATATCTGAATGCGATTTGTGTCGTAGTGTAAACAAAACTCTTGGCGATAAATACCTTACGATTATCGTATGACATACTATTAGTCGAGTATTTGTTTTTGGTTCTGTGTAAACATGTCAATGCGATTATTGTCTGAAGAGTGTCGCCTACAAAAATAGTACACGACTTCTCGCCCCAAGACGTGCAATAAAATCTCACAATGTAAATGGTCCTTTAGTCTGTTTGTTCGGGATTCGTAAAAACTATTGGGCCGTTTTATTAAAATCTGCGGTACTTTCTATCCCGAGAATCCTATGGTAATTTCCTTGGGCAAGGTTTAAAGTGGCCTGTTGAAAATAAAAAATAGATTCCGATGCGAAATTTTCACTGATCGATAAAATCTTTATTAAAATAAATGTAGTTGTGTATGCCTATAGTACCATTATATCCCAAGATTTTACTGGAATTTTCGGGATACATGTATTTACATACTAAAAAATCCATTACCCTGCCGAAAATAACTATTGATTTTATATTTAGCAGAATAACTGTAATGTTTGCTACCTGTCCCATGCTAATAATATTATAAAAAGATGAATATTCGCTGTGATTTGAAACGTTTCAAAAATATGACAGTAAGAACGTGCAATCAATGTTCATATATATATAATAAAACTATGACGTAATTTTTTGTGGGTAGTGTTTCATGTAAATAAAATAAGTAAAAATATAATTTACTTCACAGAACGCCGAAACGTGATCATTAGACGTCCACGTTTTTGAATAAATTTACAGTGTTATTTAATTACATTACAGATTCTTCTTATTTGTGGCTTTGCACGATTTATGTATCTAGTCAGTGCGTAGTATTTATGATTATTCAATTTTCAGAATAACCTTTAAGAAGAAGGCTTTTTTAGTAATAAGAAATCCGATATGAAGATTTGACAGACGGACAATCTGTCAAGGCCTTTTAAAGTTTATGATGTAAATATAAAATAAAATATACTTACCTAAATAGATGTACGTAATTAATTATATTGTAATTGAACTGTAAACAATACGATTAAACGATTTAATGATTGAGTCGTTTTAGCTGTTTATCAACTTCCTTCAAGATTATGAAATTTCCCCACATTAAATGACGAACGCAAAAGCGCTTTGCATCATACCATCTTTATATGCGAAAAATCCCAGTTAAAATAACCAGGACAGCCATGACGTGTTCGGTTCCACATTCCGCAACAGAATTGAACGTAAACATGAAATGTGACTTGAAATTCCCACGGGATTCCTTGGATCAAAATTATCACACATTTTATTATCAGTGAAAAATCACACTTGTATTCGATTTTATTTTTCAATCTGGCCATTTTAAATAAATGCCAGAAAAAATCCCGCAGGATTCCCAGGATAAAAGGTAGCGCAGATTTGAAGTCTAGAGATTTGCTGTCCACCAGCGAAAGCCGCGTCGAAATCGGCCCCGTAGTTTTTACTTCAATCCCGAACAAACAGACAAACCGACAAACAGAGAATAAATCTGAAAAAAAAATGCAAATTGTAGTTTTTTTTGTTTGATTCAATAGCTTTAATGTACAGACATGGCATTTTTAGAATTTTATAATATTATAGATAGATTTTTGCATATTTTTCTATTTCGAGATCTTGTACGGTTTGGAAGATAATTTTATGAGTTTATAAGGACAAAGTTTTAATCCATTAGAGCCATGTTCGAATTACAGCTCGGCCGGCTCGATCGTTATGATACTATGCTCTCACAGAATATCGAACTAATCGAGTTTCGTGTGATGAATGAGAGGTCCGATAACCCATTTCGCCCTCTCGCCGTATTCCCTCTCCTATATTCCATACCTTTCATCCCGACCATTTTATCCTATCCTAAAAGTTCGCAACGCGTTTAGAGGACGGTAAAAGGCCGCCTGCCTGTTGTCAAGCTTCCCAATAAAAAAAATATTGTGTGTGTGTGTATACAGTTCACAGGCAGTAGAAGTGATACAAAGTGTGATAAGGGGTGGGAGGGATTCTAAATTTCGTGACGTCACATTTCATACATTATATGGTTACATAATATATTTAGGTTTAAAACACGAAATTTGAAGTTTTACCGAAAAACTTCAAAACCATTTCCAGCTCTATCTGTATGACCATACTGTTTCAATTATTAAATGAATGAGTTTCAAATCCCAACAGTTTTAAAGAAGTGTCACTTCAAAACGTCGCAGACGATTGAAGTACAGAGTACAATTGGTATTAAATAAATACACACGTTATTAATAAAATCCATAAACTAATTCATGCATGTAATACGAGTATCTAAGTACGTGGTTGCGCAAGTGTTGTGAGCGCATTGCTTAGGCGTGGGTTGATCAAGGATGCATTGTTATGTAATTAGGGTAGGTATCTTATACAGTAATGTCGTCTTAATAAAATTTATTGTTCAGATAAAGATGTAATAAATATAGTCAAGCACACAAATATAGTAAAAGTTTTGGTAGCGTAAAGACTAACGCACGCGTCCCAAACTCAAAGGGCGCCAGTATGAATCCTTGCTGGAACGCATGCTGGTGCCTTAGGCAATATACTAACCTAATGTGAAGGAAAACACCGTGTTTAAAAACGCCTTGGGCAAGCGTGGCGGGTATACTGTCCGTTTCCCAATAGTGGGAGGCTCGATCCCTAATGTACTTAAGGGCGTCACACATGATAGAGAATAGAATATAGAATAGAATAGAATAGACTTTATTGTTCACCACATACATATAAAATAAACAATTTACAGTAGTCACATTAAACAGTAAAAGTAGGAGCAAAGGGCGGCCTTACGCTTTAGAGCGATCTCTTCCAGACAACCCGGGCTACTAGAGAGTAGAGTACGGTCTAGAGATACTGCATATAATATTTAAATGATTACCCTAGATCATTACACAATATCTCCAGCCCTGAAGCAAAATATGTAGATGGCTATGATAATATGCTATATATACGTGCATTTGAATTACTCAAGTATTAATTAAAATTTGTTTACTTTTTATAGGAAAAGAACACTGTGCTTATACATAGATTTTACAGCAAACTCATGCACATTTGTCTCATTTTAATGACGCGGGTTCAAACCCTGGCCGGGAAGTATGCACCGCTTAGGCAAGTTTTGGCTTATGCGTACTACTGCGTACTTATATTGTTTAAAATTACCACTTGCTGATGGAGAACGAAAATATCGTATCAAAGCTACGACATAGCCGATGTGTGAAACCTGTCAATTTCACCGGCCCACTAAAATAAAAAAAGGTCTATACTTTTGACCCGAGCTATTTATTTTTATGTATATCGTTGCGCTGAATCCGAATCTGGGGTCAGTTTGGTCCATACACCCTCATAATTTTGATGGTGTATGGGCCAAATGGACCCCAGATTCGGTCTTTTGGTCCATAAATCCCAGATTCGGATTCAGCGTATCAAAATACAAGAATAGATGGGTTTAGTTAAAAGTACAGACCGTTTTTTATTTTTTATGGTCCAGTGTTTTTATCATGATATTGTTACGAGTTCCAGGACTTGAATTAAAATGCCGATGGAATTATTATAGAGTTTATTAGAACTATACAAACACGTATAACACAGGTACAAATATAACCTGACACACAAGTCCAAACGTAATGCAGAAGGTCGTATTTCAACAAAACGCGCAAAGTCCGTCACTATTAGATTCCCGATTATAGTACACACGTCTCGCTCTGATCGTGGTTCTCGCTCGACTGCCTCCTTTCTCCATAAGGCCATCGTTTTATACTGCACAAATACAATAACGCCCGGCAAGCGTCGACGTAATTTCCTACAAATCGTAATCCGCACACTTGGTTAATGAAGCCTGCAAGCGGCAATAAACGAGTACAATAGGCTGTTCTCCACAATAACCAATAAATAAGTAAAAGAAAGAAGACGATCATAAAATAATTACAATTAGTTCAAATGCCGACAGGTAATAAAAAATGTTTTTTTATAGAAATACAGGCGGATTTTGTTTTTGTCGGAACTTAGTTGTAACAATATTTTATAAGAAGATAATTGTATTAAAATAAATTAAATGTCTCCTAAAATTTGTCACATACCTGCTTATACATAGAATAGAATATACTTTATTGTACAATAAATTTAATGAAACAATACAGAAAAAGAGCTTAGAATTAGGTACAAACGGCGGTCTTATCGCTGACAGTGATCTCTTCCAGACAACCTTGGGATGGAGAGAGAAATATGGCACAAAACCTAGGGCAGGGTTTTGTTGCACAATATTTTTAAAATATACACTTATAGCACAATATATACACTTTTATTGTTGTTTTTATTTTCTTTTTCGCCACTAATTGCGCTTCCTTTTACCTTTAACATAATCTTTTTATTGCCCGAGTCAGGCTAACAGGCAGAAAGGCCACTTGACGGAAGGCGGTAACCGTCGTCCATGGATGTTTGCAGCACCAGAGGAGTTGCCAACGTATTGCCGTCCTCTAAGAAATTTTATGACTCCCTTCTTACACAACCCCATATTGTAGCGTAGAGGGAATACCTCGGCGGGAAATTCTCTCCAAATCATTGTTATACGCGGAACAAACGTTCTAAAGAACCGTCTGTAGACTACGGCCAAAAAAAGGCATTTTTGGAGGGCTCGCGTGGGCCATGGGAAGGCCAACACGTAGAGACCCCTTGGCAAATTTAATGTAAATGTGGCGTGACCCTGACCGACGATTATCCCTGTCTACACAATATAAAAATGCACTCAAGGACAAGCCTCACTTAGTGTAGGACTATTACAGGGAATGAGAATAAATGGTACTGGGCTATTGCGATGAACTGTTAATGGAACTAGGGTTCTGAGACTATGGGGACTATGGCGTCTACCCGTCACAATGTTTAAGGAACGTGAGAAAGATGGGCAAACGGCGACTCGCTACTCACTGCATGGGCCCCTAAAAATGTCGTATAAGATTGGCGCCGGGAAACATGGGCATGAGTTGCTAAAGGGTGTCGAGAATATACACGTAATAGTTTAGTATTTAGTTGGCCAAACTTTTATAAATATATCAACAAAAGCTGTATGTAGCCTTTCAATTACAAGGATATTCTTTTGTATTAATTTGTTTTATTAGTACATAACATGAGGCATTGTTTAGACCAGTTTCTTAAGAAAGGATTGGTATTTTACCCGTGGAAATTTGTTTACATTGTTCTACAATATTTAGAGGTTGTTACCAAAAGTTTGAGCATTGTTATCGTCAGTTAACAAGGCTGAATTAAACACGTCAGAAGTTTTTGTATAAGGGGAAGAAAGAAAATGTAATATCTCTTTTTTCCTCTATGAATTTGTACTAAATTGTACTTCGAATGACGCGGTAGAGCCATGATGGAATATGCTGCTGGAATCATACTGGTTTGCCATGAGTTATTTCTATTTCTTACTTCTATCCTATCTCCTCTATCTGGTCAAAGGCAATGCATTGGCTTCTCCGTCTGCCTGTTTCTCAGCTTCGGAATAAAAAAATCGATTGAACTCTTTTTATAATATAACTAGCTGTGCTCGCGACTTCGTCAGCGTGAATTTTCTTTCACGGTACCCTAATTTTAAAAGTAGCCTAAGTTACTTCTTATAACATCAGCTACTGCCAGAGAAAGTCTCGTCAAAATCAATTCCAGAGATTAGCCGGAACGTGCAAATAAACAGATAGGCAAAAATGTATGTGTGTGCAGTTCACACGCAGTAGAAGTGAAACTTTAGAGAATATACAGGCGACAATAATCACTAACTACTCTGTCAAAAAAGTACCGGTAATTTGAGTTCAGGAAAAAGAAAACAAGTCGGCTGTAGACAATTTGGTGAATAAGGTGGTTGCTCCACGGTAACTGTTGAGATTTTGGTCAAAAATTCGTTCATAATGATGGCCTTGTGCGAAGGCGCATTATCGTGGTGCAAAATCCAAGAATTTTCTTTCCACAAATCTGGCTTTTTCGATGAATTTGCTCTCTTAAACTCCGCATAACGCTCAAATAATATACTTTAATAACCGTTTGACCTTCTGATAAGAAACCCGAGTGCACAACACCGCGATATTCAAAGAAAACAGTCAACATGACATTGACTTTTGGTCGACTTTGGCGTGGTTTTTTCGGTTTCGGTTCAGTTGGAAGGCGCCACTCCGACTCTTGTTGACTAGTTTGCATGTCAAACTCGTAAACTCACATCTCGTCACCAGTAACAGTGCGTTTCATGAATTCGTAATTGACTCGTTCTAACACGTCCTCAGCGACTCTTATGCGAATGAGTTTTTGGAGAAAATTCAGGTCTTTTGGAACTAGCCGAGCGGCAACATATTTCATACCCAAGTGATTATTTAAAAAGATACGGATCGACTCGTGAGACACAGAAAGTTTAGCGGCTATTTCTCTCAAACTTGAATGAGGATTTTCAGTCACTATTTCCTTCACTTTTGCGATGTTAACTTCAGTTGAAGACGTTGATGGCCTACCAGAGCGAGGCAAATCTTCCAGCATATCTCGACCACTTTTGAACATTTTGTAACACTCATAAGCACGTGTTTTTGATAAAGTCGATTCACCGTAAACCTCCTGTAACATTTTCAGTATCTCCGAACACGAAATTCCATTGGCGATGCAAATTTTATGACAAACTCTTTGTTCGATGTTTTTGTTCATTATGAAATTCGCAATACACACTAGATATGATCTAACTAAAAACAGCACTGTATTTAATCTAAATGATCGATGCAACTCAAACTCCGCGTCAAAATAAAAATAGTTGTGCCAATCTAACCACAAAAACAAATCATCCGATACTTTTTTGACAGAATACTACAACGCTTAGTAGATAAGATTGAGGAGGTTACGAAAATTACTATACTATAAAAACTACTAAATCTAACAAATTTCCGAAATTACCAAAATAACTAAAATAACGAAACTAGCAAATCACAAAAAAATACTTAGGAATTTAGTGTCAGTTTTCATTTCGCTTTTTCGTTTCATCGAATTTCAAATCACAATGATTCTAAAGAAGTTTCACTTCAAAAATATCAGCAGTATGTGAAGCAAAATAATCCAATTACAGTTTACGATAATTACGCAACAGTATATCACAACAACAAATTTAATATTGAATACTGTTGGCACATGTGTACATGCCAGCTCACGTGCCGATCTAAATAAGGAAACGGCGCAATTAGAAAATTACTATTACAGGACTGTTTACAATATCAGTTTTGATACTAGGTTTCGTAATGTGAAGGTTAATTCTGGTAACATAGTAAATAGCTCTGGTTGCGATTTCGTTCGCGAGGGATTTCGACTTTATAGGTATGTATTTATATCTTCTGAAGTCTTTAAGATATCAAAACGGGACAAACAGGAATATTTAAGTTTAAATTCCTGTTCTAACCTTAAAATTTTCATTGAAATCTATATACGAGATGTGAGAAACTTAACATACAGACAGACAGACAAAATTATAAAAATGATAAATCATGATTACACATCGTATAATAGACGTTGAAGCAATTAAGATAAGCTAAAAAAGACATGGGTGGTTTGTGGTGTGACAGAGGATGTATTCCAGAATAGAGGAGTATGGTAGAAAAAGGGTATCGTGCCGACCCCATATAAATGGGAGAAGGTGAAAGAAAAGAAGAAGAATTGACATTGAAGCACGTATCACTTTCCTACTTTTGCTCTCTGAAGTTCTGGAGCACCTTGTGCATAAGCAACTCAGCGTCTTTCTTAACACCAATTCCCTTATTAATCCTTTGCAATCCGGTTTCCTTCCAGGCTGTAGTACCACTACTGCGCTAGTCAAAATCACTGAAGCTATCCGTCATGGTATGGGAAATGGTCTATTGACTATACTGTCGCTGCTTGACTTCAGTACTGCTTTTAATAATATTGATTTTGATGTCCTTCTTGAAATCTTGAGTTCTCTTAACATATCTCCAACAGCTATTGACTGGTTTTGTAGTTACCTGTTTGGACGCCGGCAACGCATTCGCATTGATGATGTTTATTCGACATGGTGTGATTTGTCTGCTGGTATTCTTCAGGGCGGCGTTTTATCACCTCTCTTATTTGCTATCTTCATTAACTCGGATTTCCAATAACCTTTCTTCGTCTTACTATCTTTATGCAGATGATTAACAAATTTACACTCAATTTAATTTTAACCGACTTTCAGAAGCAATTCAAGCTATAGATAGGGAATTTCCGAAAAAAACTAAGGTTATTATTGTCGGCAGTTCTAGGCTTGTCTCCAAAATTGACTGGTCTTCGCTTCCCCATGTTGTGTTTGATGGTGTGCACATTGAAATCAGTGAAACTGTTAAAAAATTAGGAATTATCATTGACAGAGAACTATCTTGGCGGCCTCACCTGACTGAAATCAGTCGGAAACTTTTCATGTCATGTGCTTCACTAAGAAGACTGAAGAATTTCCTACCTACTGCTACTAAGATTATGCTTGCTCAATCCTTGCTTCTCCCCCCTACTTGATTATGCTGATGCTTGCTATCTAGACATCACCCAAAAACAACTAGATAAGCTTGAACGCCTTCAAAATGTTTGTGTCCGGTTCATATTTGAGTTGCGTAAATATGACCATATCTTCGAATTTCGTAATAAGCTTAAATGGTTGAAAATTCGCCTTCGCCGGAATATTCACTTACTCTCACTTCTGCACAATGTCCTTTTCAATCTCTGTACTCCCCCATATTTAAAGGAACTGTTTAGTTTCCTCTCTCAATCTCATTCCTGTAATTTGCGCTCAAATGAAAATCTTCTGCTAACGAAACTTTTGCACTTAGCACACTTCGTCCTTTGTAGGAAACTCTTTTGCTGTACAGGCTGTTCGCCTGTGGAACTCCCTCGCCTTGAAAATCAGACAAGCTAAACCATTTCTATGTTCAAACAGTTGATCACTGACCATTATTTGTCCTTTAAATAAAATTTGTAGCAGTAAATGGCATTGTATTATTGTTCGCATAAAAATATATGTAATTTATATTATTATAATCTATTTAATTATGTATATGTATATCCATATTAGTTTATTATTTTGTTTTTCTTTAATTACGATCGAATTAGTTTTAATTTAATTAAACCACCAAATATTATTTAATTTTTCTTGTAATGTCTCCTTGGATACCGGTATGCCTGGAAAAGATCGCTATAAGTGATAAGGCCGCCCATTGTTCTAATGGAAATAAATGTATTTATATTAAATGTCTAGGTTCAAGTTATGGTGATCAATAAAGAGTTTTCATTTAATCAGTCATTCACTTTCAGTTTTCCAATCTGACGTGCATATTGTTGCAATTATCACATGCTGACGGTGAAGGAAAACATCGTGAGCACATCGAGATAAACGATGAGTCAAACCCGCCAATCCGCCTCGGACAAGCATGGCGGGTATACTGCTCCAAAACCAAGGAGGCCTGCGCCTAGCAGTGGGACGTGCATGGGCCTGTTATTACTTACTAGGGTATGCCCGCTACTTCGTCCACGCTTGACTTGCAATTCCCACAGGATTCTCGGGACACAACGTACCGTACATTTAAAAAAGAATGTAAGCGATCGTTTTTTTGAAAACTGTGTCGGAATAAGCTAGTTTTTATGTACCCGAACAACTTCGAACCACTCGCGCAAAAATTTCCGCGGGATTCCCGGGATAAAAAATATCACACATTACATAAAATTTGCTATTGATCAGGGAAAACATCTGACCTTTTCATCATTCCCAGACATTTTTTTCGCGTGATTCCCGGGATAAAAAGTAGTGCAGAATTTAATTTTAAGAATTTGCTGTCGATCAGTGCAACTGCTTCGAAATCGGCTCAGGAGTTTTTAAATTGCATCGTGTTCTCCATCGTTTATATAGTGTATTCCAGTTGTTGTTTTTTTAATAGCGTCAATACGGCATTTTTATAATTTTATAATATTATAGATATTACAAAGTACATATACCACACAGTAGAGGTGAATGTAAGAAAGAGTCATTGTGTCGACTAAAAATGATTGGGAGAAGGTGAAAAGAGAAAAAGAGATAGATAGATAACTTTATTATACATCAATAAAAATGAACTTAAGGACTAAAATTATATCTAGTTGTGTACAAAGGGCGGTCTTATCGCTAAAAAGCGATCTCTTCCAGATAACCCCTGGAATGAATTGAGATGATAATGGCGATGGTGGTATACGTAACATATAGTACGAGCTACTTACATTTTAATAATAAGTACATAAATGAGAGAGAGAGAGAGAGAGAGAGAGAGATATATATATATATATATATATATATATATATATACATGTGTGTGTGTGTAGATATTTTATATATTGCGTAGATATATTATACGTAATATACATACCATACAAATACATATCTACAGTATATGTAAATGTTTATAAATGAATTTAAATACCATATTCCAACGACAGGTAGTATTTTTTAATCATGTTTTTAAATATCGCTAGCGATTTTGCTTGTCTGATAGTAACAGGAAGCGTGTTCCAAAGCTGTATAGCCTTAACAGTAAAAGAATTGTTGTAAAAAGTTGAGTTATGCGCAGAAGTATTCAATTTAAGTTTAGTAGAGATTAGTTACCTTGCAATAACTAATTGTTTATAATAATCTCTATCATTTAAGAGCTGTTGCTCTTGTCGGTGGAGCCTCATCCAATCTCCTCCATTATAGGCCAGTTATTTTACTTCTTTATATTACACGACACCCACTTTTTCCTTAATTTCATGCTCGCCTTAGCTTCCACTTTCCTTCGATTAACTTGTATAAGAAGATGTCGTGTCGTAGCAAATGGCCAAACATCTTCCCCCTTCTTTCCTTATGAGTTTTAAAAATTGTGCGCTTCTACCATATCCAACACTTCTTCATTGGTCTTCTTTTCTTTCCAATTTATTCTCTTCATGCGTCTCCAACACACTTCAAATGCTAATAGTAATAATTGACCCAAAATGAGAAAAGCAGGTGTTTTTTACTCGCAGTTATATAATACTCGTCAATACAGAGATCTGTGACTTAATAGCATTCCGGCTATTAGCTCCCATGTAAGCGTGCAGTATAGCGCGTAATGCACGTCGAACGTGCTGGGCCACGTGCACTGCACGCCCACGTTAGAGCACTCGTGCGCCAGCGCATGCAGACAGGGTTGATCTAATACGAACATAATAAATAATAATAATAATATCTTTATTACATAGCCATTACAACATTATTGTGTTACAAGGTACAAAAAAAAAGGAAATAAAAAATACAGAATTTTCAAAGAAACGCAAGCTCAGGTGGTTGCCAAGACCCTGCACTAGGAACAAACCTGTGTTACAGTTAGCATCGGCAGCCATCCGACTGCAAGAAATTTCTTGTAGTTAAAATATTTAATAAAGAAAAATAAAACTTGCGGTTGATTACTAAAACACCAGTTAGTGATTGTTAAGCAAATTAGTTGCTACAGGTCCCATTTTAACTAAAATAAATAAGGAACACATGGTTTTACTCCGATTTGTACGTCTCTACATTGTTTTTGTACAGCAAACAAGCTAGCAGCATATCTGGTGGAAAGTGGTTAGAGTTGCCTATGGATGTTTGCAACATCAGACATTGTTCGGAATACAGATATCGAACGCCGGTTTTCTATTGTTACGCGATACATACGAGGGCAACTTTTCTATCGCTTCGAAAAGCGGGTATGCCGCGGAGTTACTTGGAGACGCACGGGCTTATTGCTCTCGCGTAATGTAATTTAATATTTAATTATTGATTGAAAATTTACATATTTGCAAGTGTGTGGAACACTATAATAGTGCTTATTATATACTCAGGGTGTTGTCTCGGAAAAGGACGAGGCGCGGGTGTATTTGGACAGATATTTTATCCATCCCCCGTAGTGTTTCCCTTGTAGTAGTAGTTTAGTAGGATATTTTATTCTTATATATTTCCTCTCAAGGGGCTCCCCTCCCTTAAAATACTGACGGATTAGTTGACGGTTGGAGTATCAGGTAAGTACCTAGTACCTAAGTACTAAAAATTACCTTTAGGGTTTGTGCCGTCGGGTTACCGATGCCGCCGTGTACGGTACAGACATATTATCAATGTGCTGCTGGTCTCGAAGGAAATACTGGAACCTATCCATTGATGCTGGAATACAATTCAAGTTTGTTATTACGGCATACTCTAGACCAGGAGTGATAGCCACGCAGACAGGCATCCCTGCCATCTGGCTGTAGGTTGTTTTGACGCCTTTCAAGTTGCCCGGCCTCAGGAAATAGTATTATTTTATTATACCTATAAAACTGTTCTCTACCTAAAAAAAATATAATTTTAAAACCTTATGGTAAGCATCGTACAGGTATGGGGATGATGGTAAGTGACCGAACGGTATGTCACTTACTCCTTAGGAGCCATCCATAAAGTGTGACACTGTATGACAATAGGTGGGAGAGGTCCTAAATTTCGTGACGTCACATTTAAAAATCTATCATATTGCAGCTAATTACGGAACTGCTGTTTTAATTTAATAATTTCTTGATGTAAAATTGCAAAATATGTGACGTTACACTAAGGAGGGGGAGGAGGTTCACGAATGTGGCTAGCTGTGACAAGAACGCCGACGCTGACAACAAAAAATAAGATAAAACTTAATTTATTTTCAAAGTTTTTTTTCTTTTCAATATTGACCTCATGTAAATTAAATAGACATTTAATGTAATTTTCGTATAATTGTAATTTTTTTTCTGTAATTAACTGTTCGAGCCAATTTTTATTTTTATTATATAAATAATATTTTAGTGGAATCTTGATTGATATATGTATTAATTTTTTGTTTTATATTTAAGAATATTAATTATTGTATCTTTCCCAAACAAATTAAATAAATAAATGAATAAAGTTGCATAAGACTTAATATCCGCATTACATGTTTAGAAAAACCGTACACGCACGAAATAAACCCGTTTTCGGTCATTTAAACAAAAAACAAGATAGACGCGATTTTACCAACAATAAAAGAATAAACAAAGATAATATAATAACTTAACAAAACACGACTGTATAAGTAAGAAGGTCTTATAATTATGGGGATTTCTTATCTAATTCTAGACATAAAGCACAATAAGCACGTGACACCGCTCGTGTTATTAATCAGCGCAGGCGCATGCCTCAGTATCAGGGATGTCGTAACATGTGCTGTTAAATCAATAGTTTTTATTAAAACTCGGTTTCACTGAATAACATATTTTGAGGGTCATACATATGTAATTTATCTTTAATAGGCGAATTTTTCAAGTGGGCCTTCAGGGCCAAGTCCTAAGCTATACGAAGTAGCGAAAAATGTATATAAAATAGAACATTTTGTTCAATAACAACTCTTTCCCTTGGTTTACCGTTTGACATTACTTAACAGAAGTTGATCCTTCAAACTATACTATGAATGAATGTATGTATGTATGAATGAATGAATGAAAACACTTTATTGTTCACCAAACTTAAAACTACGTTCTTAATAACTAAATAAAATAAACGTTGAACAAAGGGCGGCCTTATCGCTTAAAGCGATCTCTTCCAGGCAACCTACTAAGGAAAATATTAAATTATGACAGTCGCGATGTAGACAATAAATAATATAAAGCATTAAAAACACATGAAATAAATAAATTAGTCTTTATTATATACTATATAAACACAGAACATAATATAATAAATAGATAATAAGCAGCACTATTATACCTGAGAGGACCAAAAATAATTAGAAACCATGATTTTAAAAGAGGATACTGACTTAGCTTGCCTGATGTTGAGTGGCAGTGAGTTCCATAAACGGACAACCTATACTGTGAAGGAGTTATCAACGAAGGAAGAAGTGTGTACAGGTAGTATGTTTTGGTATAATAATACAAGATGTCTTAATTTTTTCAAAATGAGCCGCTTCTATTCCTGGTAAGTCTAAGGAATTTAAAAAAATCTAATGATACCATTTTAGTTATGTCAAAATCGGCCTCAAGAGTTATTTGATTGTTTTTTTGTTAAATATAAACCATATTTATGTGCTTATAAAGTACATTCTTCAACAGTTACGAAACCCTAAGAAATGTAATGGTGAACTCTAATAGACTGTTCTAGTTTACTAAATACGATGTTAATAGTATTAGTATGATAATGTTCACATGACGCTGATTCTATGTATAGTCTATCGTTAAATAATCTTAACAAGTAAATCACGACATTAAAACAATAGGAACAATTACTACGATTAAAAAACTTACATAGCATGACATAATAAATGTTTTAAATTAAACAAAAAATTCCATGTTTTTTTTGTATGTGTTTCTGAGTGAAAACATTTCTTTGGAAGTGTGATAACATCTGTGACTTATCGATCGTAGTATATTATAATGTTTTGTTGTTGTTAACAGCTATGATACTTACTAACAATAAGCGTTTTAGGGTATTTATACAGTGGCTATATGTCTGTACCATAACAATAGGAAAGCGGAGAGTCATAACAACTAAGATACCTTTTATCATATTACAAAACGTCATAAGTATTGTGGCGACTGAGGGTAGAACTTTCTGGCAGCGTAAACCGGTCTCAAGACTTTTAGAAAAAGGTAGTAGATTCTGGAAGGAAAAGATAAGGACAAATACATTTTAGAAAGGGATAGGCGATAAACGAAAGTTCTGGAATAGAAGGTTCGGGAAGGAAAAGACAGAAATAGGTAGAAGAACGAAATTATGGGTTCTAAAAGATTCTTCCGGGTATATAAGCAGCGTAAGGCGCGCCTACCGGGCAGTTGAGTTCAGTTCAAGACAGCGAAGCGACAAGTGCGACACGAAAGAGTTGGAAGAAGAGTTTAATAGAAGACAGTGACGAGTTTAGTGGTGAATTTAGTGAAAAGTTTAGTGGTCAGTTTAGTGAAGGAGGAGTTTAGCGTAGTTTAAAAGGAGGTCCAGAAGCGAGCTACGCGCGGTAAATTCGGAGGTGAACACTGCAGCAGCAGAAGGTGGTCTATGCAATATCGGCGACGCTATTGTGAGTGAGACATCTTATCGTCGGGACAGTGCGTCGTTAGTTGTGCGTTTATGGGCAACCCTGCGGAGAAGAATCACGCACGGCTGTGTAAGTCAATAAAAGCGTTTAGTTAAAAGACCTGGTGTTTTCTTCCAATCCTAAGTGCGTACCCCTGCTCGCACGTAACAGTATGTACAAGTAAAATCAGTCAAATAGCTAAATCATTATTATGCTATCATACGATCGGTCATACGGGTCCGAATGTTGCACCACTAAAGTGATAGACCACAAACGTCTCCACTCAGCTGAGATGAGAATATTGAGATGGATGTGTGGTGTTACAAGACTGGATAAGGTAAGAAATTAGTACCTACTACATAAGGGGATCTTTGAAAGTTGCACCCGTGACTGAAACATTGAGAGCAAGAAGACTAAAGCGGTATGAGCATGTAACTGCAAGATTGATGAGTACAAATGTAAAGGTAGACCAAAAAGGAGTTGGATGAATTATGTGAAGGATGATATGATGATTTGTGGTGTGACAGAGGACGTATATACGAATAGAGGAGTATGGAAGGGAAAGACATATTGTACCAATCCCAAATAATTGGGAGAAGATGAAATACAAGAAAGAAGAAACTGTAGTGAAATGAAACAACCGGGTCTTATATCACTAATTTATTAAACCTATCGCAGCTCTATAAGCGGATATCACTTATCTTACCTAAGTGTCTGGAGTCCTACAATGCTCTAGGTAGATGAGTGCCCTGATGATGGCAGCGAGCTGTAGTCAGCAGCAGCAACACGGCGGCACCTGGGCTGCCAACTGGCGAAGTAGTGATGCGGGCCGGCACTGGCGGAATTTGCAGCAACAGATACCCTGGCTTATAACACTGATCAGGATACCGGAGCCGTTGTAGGTGCAGACACCGAGCAGGCAGGAGTAAGATTATGCAGGCCAGTACAAATGGCCTATCCGTGTATATCTGAACAAGAGTTTAAATTATCTTTATCGTTTACTTTAAATGAGAGCTTTGAGAAGTATATGTGCGGTTAGCTTGAATGATATGACAAGGAACAGTGTGATAAGGGAACGTTGTGGATTGAAAGAAGATGTAATAACAAGAGTTGAAAAAGGTATGTTAAGGTGGTTTGGACATGTAGAGAGAATGGATAAAAGTAGAATCACAAAACAGGTGTATGACAGTATTGTGAATGGTAGGGTTGTTGCCGTTAGACCGAGACGAACACACCATGACCAAATATCAGAAGTGTTAAAGAGAGGTCAGGTAAAAAGCATTTCAAATAAACGTGCATGTATGAAGAGGTTAATGAAAGTAGGTGAAGCGAAAGTTGTTTGTCAGGATCGTCGCAAGTGAAGATCCATAGTCTCTGCCTACCCCCATGGGAAACAGGCGTGATATTATGTATGTATGTTTACTTCCAAACAACTTTTGGATGGAATTTATGAAGAGAAGATAAAAAAGTTGCTCACTACCTATTGACTCGAATAAAAAAGACATTAAAACGTTCCTGTTTTTTTTTTCGAAAATGGTTGCGTGGCCCAAAAATCATTACGTAACATTTTGCTAAGAAGCATTTTGTACACGTTTTTATAATACAGGTACTTGCCTACATTATATCTGAAACAAACATAAATGCATGACACATGTTAGCGTGCACGTGTAGTATTTTGTAGATTAGCCACAAATGCATTAATATGTTACAATGTAACAATTAAATTGTATTTTATTTTATCAACATTATAATTGAGTTACACAATTCTTAAGAAATTTATTGTCGGACATGTTTATTTGTTCGATTTTATTAACAAGGTTCCTTTTATCTTCATATTTGTTTTCATTGGCACACACGAGAGTGAATTGCGTATTATTTATTGTATTGAGATTAAATAAGATTTTTAAATGTTTACCATAAACAATTTCAGTCATGTTAGTTAGTTTAAAAATAATAGGTTGGCGAAAAAGTCTTTTCGCATATAATATGTATGAACTTGTAATAAGATCTCTTTGGCTATATATACCATTTGTATCTGGCTGGTTTTGGTATCATTAAAAAGTTTTAATTTTAAAGAAGACAATTCCAAATTCAAATTAGGAAAATGTGTGATTTTCATATGTTTTTCTTATTGTTAAAATGAGTGAATCTAATGAAGAAATTCGATATATTTTAAAATTTTACCACTAAAAAGGTAAAAAAGCAACACAAGCCGCGAAAAAAAATGGTGATGTTTATGGACCTAATGCAGTGTCTGTGAGAGTAGCGCAAATTTGGTTTAAGCGTTTTCAATCCGGAAATTTTGATATCAAAGATGCACATCGCTTTGGTTGCCCTGTTACGGACAAAATTGATGCCATTTTTGAAAAAGTGGAACAAGATCGGCATATTAGTAGTTACGATGTAGCTGGAGAACTGGGAATTGACCACAAAACGGTTTTGGCACATTTCAAAAAAGCTGGGTACACAAAAAAGCTCGATATTTGGGTGCCTCATGAGCTCACTGAAAGAAACCTAATGAACCGTGTACTCATTTGTGATTCTTTATTACGACGTAATGAAACCGAACCAACCATTTTTGAAGAAGCTGATAACTGGTGACGAAAAGTAGATCACGACAAGAACGTGCGAAAAAGATCGCGGTCAAAGGCCGGTAAGGCTTCACAGACTGTGGCGAAACCCAGGTTAACTCGCAACAAGGTGATGCTGTGTGTATGGTGGGATTGGAAGGGCATTATTCATTATGAGCTGTTACCGCCAGGCAGGACCATCGATTCTGAACTGTACTGCGAACAACTGATGAGATTAAAGCAAAAAGTTGAGAGAAAGCGGCCAGAATTAATCAACAGAAGGGGTGTGGTTTTTAACCATAATAATCTCACACATCTTTAGCCATTCAGCAAAAATTTCGACAGTTTGGCTGGGAGGTGTTAATGCATCCGCCGTATAGTCCTGACTTTGCACCTTCAGATTTTCACCTGTTTCGGTCTCTGCAGAATTCCTTAGGCAGTGTCAGGTTAACATTACAAGAGGACTGCCAAAATCACTTGTCGCAGTTTTTTGATCAGAAGCCCCAAAATTTTTATAGCAATGGGATCACGTCCCTACCTACCAGACGGCAAAAAATTAACCAACAAAATGGCACCTACATACTTTAGTCAAATGTAAATAAATTTTATAAAAATACCTTTTGAATTTTTATATAAATTGCGAAGAAACTTTTCCCCAACCTAATATTATCTCACATATTGTTATTTAAATTAAATAATATAAAATACGTGTAAGTATTTATAACTTAGTTTATTTTTAGTTTTTAACAGTATAAAAACTTTTGAATTAGATCTAGTTAATAATACTACTGCTGTTAACCTCCCTTATTATTATTAATAAAGTGACATTCATAAAATATGATTGATAATGTTTCTAAGTCAAATTCTGTTTATTGCCGAGTGAAAAGTATTGCCGAAATACACGTGTTAATTATCCATTACTAGTAGTCCCGGCAGACGATGTCCTGCTTTGGGAAATTAAAAATCTAGGTTCCGATCCCAGCGCCAACTACCGACTCCAATTGTGAATCTAAAACATTCTGGGACCCACTCAAACACACACAAAAAATGTCATCAAAATCGGTAAAATCGTTCTCAAGTTATGCGCGTATACGTATACATACTAAGATTCTTTACATACATACATATATATATATAAATTGTGTTTATTGCGTTATACCAATGAAATAAAACAAAAACCAGATGTTCTAAGCTAACAATCATAATATTTCTAGACCGACCAGGACAGTCCATAAGAAGCCGCGTCTCGCCCTTGTATTGGACACAACCACTTGTGATTACGCTATTATAATGTTCCAATCACTTCATTATATAATTTATCAAATTCCTTGATAAATCTTAAATATACATTTGAATACGCGAGAGTAACAAACCGTGTGCATTCTATGAAATTCCGTTGCATACCGACATTCGACGTGACAAAAAGAACTCGTTTGTGTCGCGTAAACAAACAAAGATGTCGGCGTATCTTCCAATTTTTCATTTAATTTTCTATTCTGTATACCGAACACAGGTGATAAGACTTTTGCTCGTCTTGATGGCCGCCACCCCTGGCCCAGAGCATGCCGCTATAACAACCTTGAGTTATGTTCCAGCCTTAATGGCCGGGTTCTTATTTATTTTATTTATTTATTGAAAAAACACCAACAGCGCATATTACCAAATTACAAACAAAACAATACTTAAAATGTAGGGCTAATAAAAGATTTTTCTATAAAGTTAAATTACGAACAGACGAGCGAACTAAATTTGTGTAAAAATGCAATAAATATATACATAAGTTAATAAGTGAAACAAGTATATACTTACACACATACATACATAATAACAGATACATATGCATACAGAGATATCTAAATAAAGTACATTAATAGATACATATAAAAATACATATACTATACTATAACATTTAAATATAAAAAATATATTAATATTGTTACGAGTTGCGAGACTCGAATTAAAATGCCGTTGGAATTATTATACAGTTAACTATACAAACACGTATAACACAGATACAAATATAACCGAACACAACAAGTCCAAACGTAATGCAGAAGGTCGTAATTCAATATAACGCACAAAGTCCGTCACTATTAGATTCCCGATTGTTGTACACACGTCTCACTTTGATCGTGGTTCACGCTCGACTGCCCTCCGCCCTCAATCAGGCCATCGTTTTATCCTGCACAAGTGCAATGTGCCAGCTCGGCCACGTGGACCGAATTTCCTAGAATCAGCTTGTACTTTAAAATCCGTACCACCTGGCTAATGATTACAATACAACAATAGGTTGTTCTCTAGAAACGTATGCCAATAAATAAGTAAACAAAAGAAGACGATCATAAAATAATTACAATAGTGTCAATGTTATTAGTTCAAATGCCGACGGGTAATAAATGTGCTTCTACAAATTTGTACGTGGAATTTGTCTTTGTCAGCGCTTAGGTTGTAACAATATTAATTAAACATATTATTTACATATATTCTAGTCCGCCATTTTGAGGCCGGCACGTAGGCAGCATCTTTGGTGTTGCAAATGTCTATAGGCGGGGGGGGTAAACATTGTTCATCATGTTGAGAGTCAGCCTTTACGCTGTTTGCCAACAATAAAAAATAATAATTTACACGCACACATTTTACCATTTCTGTACCAGAAGAGTAAGTATAGGTAACAAGTGGTTATTGACGCCTATGAACATTTACAACATCAAAGGTGATACCACTGTGCTGCCGGCCTCAAAGATGGACTGGAATCTGCCCAGGGTTGAGACAACTACCCATCCAGACTGACAAATGTTCTTGCATCTGTGGCTGTGGGTTATTTTGTCGTCTCTTACGTCAGGCCATCTGACGACTGTAAATGTTAAACTTAATTTCTCTGTTTCTAAAAAAATATGATATAAAAAACACTTAAATATGAATAATTTCTGATGTCCTATGGCCTTTTAGTAGTGTAGCGAAGAGTGGAATAATCTGCCGGAGTCTGTTTCTCCTGACAAATACAATCTTGAAGTCTTCAAGTCACGAGTGAATAGGTGTCTTCTAGGTAAGCGTGTTCTATTGTAGATCACGTCATCATTCAACATCAGGTAAGACAGTGGTCAAATACAAACCTATACATCCATAAAAAAATATACGTATAAAATATATATTGCTCAAATCAGACAATATTTAACAAGAATTTCAAGTTTTAGTAACGTCTAACAATATTTCTTTTAAATAACATAACACCAAAAAGCGATTGAAGAAAAATCTGTGGTGTCATCTAGAAAAAAAAAGATTTACGAGCTTTATAATATTAAGTTTTTTTATGGAAATACTGTCTGTCATCTCTGCTATTTTTATGCCATATTTTAATGTTAATTTCCTTTAAAAATCTATCAATCCTTTAAGGATTACCTGGAATAGATCGCTGTTTATTGTTAAGGCCATTCGTTGTACTGTCTTTTATCTTTTTTACTTCTGCTTGTCTGTGCTTTGTGTACAATAAAGAGTTGTCTATCTCTCTGTCCTTTCATTAATTCTTTATTTAGTTCATGGCCTAATATTATATTAATTTGACCTTTCCTCGATTCAGGAAATGTGTTCTTGTATTATTATGCAAGTGAGTACTTAGAAAGACCTTGCTGTGGTCAGATCAGGGATTAATGATAATCTATTTTCCTATTAAATCGAGTTTGTATGAAACATGTTAACGATGACGTAACAAGGCCTTTCTTAAGGAAGTACGGAAATATATCTGACGTAGTGGAACTATGCTGGAATCATTATCTTGATTACATTGATTAAGCTAGTTGTGTATGATACGATGAGTGAGAGTTCCCATGATATATTTCCCCTTCGCCGATGCCATCTTTCCTATGCTTCCCCCATTCCATTTCCCTATCCCGTTCCTCCTGTTCGACCTCTCTATCTTGTCCTCTCTATCCCACCCCTCCTATCATATTCTCTTTATCCCATCCTAAAGGCTGGCAACGCGTTGGCTTCGCTCCTAGTATTGCATACGTCTAGGCCACGGTAACCGTTTTCCATGTTTTATGTGCCTATTTGCCACTTTCGCAATTAAAAAAAGAAGCGAATAGGAATTCAATAATTTTCCACAATAGCGCGGTAGATTAGTGACTAAGGCACTCTTGTCTCGTTACAATGAAGCAAGTTCTGTTAAGAGGATCCTGTGTAAAGATTTTTGTTTTAAAAGTTAATTGAAACAGAGGTCATTTTTAAGGACAACCGTCTGATTTGGGAGCTGGATCGAGACTGACTGAGGAATGAATAGTAAATGGGATGCAGTGTAGTGTGGTTATCAGATTGGTGTACATAGAATATTCAAAAGTTCAAATCCCAGGCTGGGAGTTTTTTATTGTGGTTTCGCGCAGCTGTTTTTCTTTGGTAACCAGTTCGTCTACTATAGTGTCTGCAGCTTTGTGACTCATTTTTGATATCGACTTTGTGTCCAGCGTGTCGAAGAACAAAATTGTCTGCTATAATAAATGTCCCTACACAATTGATGTGATATATTTTATGAGCCGATTTCCCAGCAATAAACTAGACTTAGCGAAGGCCAAGCTTCGTCTCACGATGTCACCTGGTGATAGCGCCAATGCTACAATTAGAATCTTTAACACTTCCATAATTAGTGAATACGTGTCAAGGGTTGAAGGTGATAATTAAGAGATACCACTTTCTTACAGGTCGGCTCTGTTCCGGAAAGAAAGCCATGCTTCTTTAAGAGTCAACAGTGTCTTAGAGGTCTCCTTTGTCCCAAAAAGAAGGCGATACCTTATCCGTTGTCGATAAGAATAAGACAGCTCTTTAAAAGACCTAATCTACTTATAGGTCCCCTCATTGCTTGGAGTAAGTGCTTCATCTTGGTGCTTTCTGAGCCTTGAGACTTCGCTCCTTAAATACCGATCAGCGCGTCGAAGAATAATATTGTCTAAAATCACGAATGACCCTACACAACTGATGTGATATATTTTATAAGCCAATTTCCCAGCAATAAACTCGACTTAGCGAAGGCCAAGCTTCGTCTCACGATGTCACCTGGCGATAGGGCCAATGCTACAATTAGAACCTTCAGCACTTCCGCTGTTACCGCATGCATGTCACGGGTCGCCTTGGGTCAGACATGACTCGGTTTTGAATGCAGAGATTCAATTGAATGGATGATATAAATTTAATATTCATATTTAGCTATATATTTTTTTCTATGGAACCTAGTAGGCCTAGGCGTCTTACCTTAACTTAGTTAGGGTCGTTGTGATCATGTTATATTTAATACACTCTTATTTAATTTTTACAGTGTCATATTTTACTTATTATTGAATTATATAATTTCTGTTTCTTTATCTATCTATTTATATTGTTGTTATATTTCAAATCTATTTAGCATTCTACATAAGTATATATATTTCTCTACTAATTTGTTTTATTACAGTTTATTGCCTCTTTTGATATCTTGATGTAAAACTGAGCCAGGATTGATCTGGTTTACTTATTCCTCATTATCTCCCATAGGGTTTGCTCGTTGAGTACTATTTTGATCGCGGTTTACAGATCTCTCCTTATTGGACAGTACCTTGGGCACGCGAATAACAGTTGCTGGCGCCTATTTATATTTCTATCATGAACAGTCAGCGGAATCTTTTAGTTTGAATGTGTGAAAATACGCAGCGAACAAGCTGTGTCCTGTCATCACTTGAATTGCAATTGGGGTGAGGTACATATCTTTAATTACCTTTACGAAATCTTAGATCATAGGTCAGTGAAACTACTCAAGCGGTGCATGTTTCCCAGCCAGGATTGGAATCCACGTCATTCGTAAAAGGCGCGGGCGCGTTAAGAACTAAACTACCACGAGTTCTATTTTTATGTATTAATTTGTATATAGCTTTTTGCCTTTAATTTTCTTACCTAATTTATATCAATAAAACATATGTACACTCATATTCTATTCTAAGTATAATCTATAATACCTTAAGACTATAAGTAGAATACTGAGCCTAGGTCTTCGAAGACAATGAGTAAGGTTCCGAGAAGGCTGGCTTCGTTACCAAATTTATATTTAATTTTACAAAAATATAGCTCTTAATATATTATAAATAAATTAGTTATGTAACGAAACCTTCAGATTTCAGTCGTAACCATTAGGGCGTTACTTCAGAAGGCACGTGCGTATAAACGTTGCGACTCTGTCCGTGCCCACGTGTTGGGTTACAAGTGTTGTCTATAAAAAAAATAAGAATTTAACAAAAAATAATCTGTAATATTTTACCGTATATAAAATTAACGATTAACGACAATGTAAAAAAATCAGTTATTTTCAACATTTTCGTTACATAGTTCGCAACGTTTGGAGTTGAAGTGACAGTGGGTCGGAAACTTGAAATTATACGACGTTGCTCTGCAGTTTTATTTTTTAAAATAATATAAATTTATGGTTGGAATGAATGACTTATTGTTTTTATACATTAATTTTATGTTTTCGAAAATAATTTAATCTGTTTGTATAACTGAAAAAATATTACTCTGGTGGTACTCTGGTGACGTGCGCAAGCCTCGGGTATGGGATACAACCTGCGTGGACGCGTTGGCCGCATTCTATGTGCCAAACACGTCCAAATCAGTTGGTTCGGCGGTGGAAGCAGTTGAATCACTCAAGTGAGTGGCACAGACTGCAACCTTCGGTGATAGTTATGTGTTTGTGCCATTTGCTGTTGAAACGCTTGGACCGAATGGTCGAGTGGCCATGTGTCTCTACAAAGATCTATCAAAACGACTCATTGACTTATCGGGTGATCAGAGGCCTGGTTCCTACCTTGGACAATGGATCGGTATGACTATCCAGCGAGGTAACGTAGCCTTTTAGGAACCTTAACTATTGACTTCAATGACCTAAGCTTCTACTTATTCTACCTATAGTCTTAAGGGATTATAGGTATAACACATAGAATACAGTATAAGTTAAGGTTTTTCTATCTATACCTACAGATAAATAAAATTGATGTGTCTGTTTGTAATGTCACAATAACAGCTTTTTACTAAATGCATATGACAGTATATACGGCACTTATATCAAAAAATCTATTTCTAAAATTTTTCTCTGTCTGGATGTTCCGGCTAATCTCTGAAATGGCTGAACCAATTTTGACGAGACTTTCCCTGGCAGATAGTTGATGTTATAACGAGTAACAGAGGCTACTTTTTTTAGGGTACCGCCAAAAAAAATCTACGCCGATAAAGTCGCGGGCGCAGCTAGTTATAAATAAAACGTATAATGTTTTCATATTTTCCCAAATACAGCGGAAAAAATAATAAAAATGCCAATAATACAAAAGCAAGCAACCCTCAGATCACGTGTAATTCGTTACGTCGAGCCTCCTCTCACAACGTAACAATCACGTTCCCTAACAACTAACAGCAGTGTCTTAGATAACTAGTTGACTATATAATAACAGCCCATAAACGCTGGCCTTAAGTTGCTTTTACATCAGAGATGTACTATGTAAAGTGGCTATGGATGCGCTTGATATCGACCAACCATATTCATTGGCCTACATAACATAGCACTGATGGAACTGATTCAACTGAACTACGTTTTTTATATGGGAGGCTGTGTGCTATGGATAACGCGCGTGGTGTAGCTATCTGCAGAGTTATGTACCTACAGTGGGCGCGCGTCCGCTAAATGCGGCGGCCCATTTTCATAGCACATCTTACTCGCTCCGCTACATAACTTGGCATCAGTCGAAATGGTCACATGGTTTCATAGCTTAACTTTTACATTCTCGCAGTATAGCAAATCTATGGTGAAAAGGCACCCTAAGACTGCGTATTTTTTTAAAGTAACGGACAGCATCACGTGTGCCCAAGGCGTATTGTTTTATTTAATTTTATTAGAATCTCCAACAAAGGATACACATAACAGATTTATAAATATACATAACCTTAAATTTTTAATCAGTGTGCTCCGTCAATTACTGGAGACCACGACATGCGTAAGAACTAGTCATATAAATTTAATGTGTTATACAGGATGGAGTTCTTTAATGCCACCTGGAGAGAAAGTGCTCTAAATAATACAGATAGCAAATTTTACTCCAAAGAAACATTTCTTTATTTTTGAAAAGAAATAAAACTGGACTCAAGGATTTTCGAAAATTCTCTTGCTTCACCCGGGAATCGAATCGACTAAAATCTGTAAAAATTACACCCTGTAATTTTATTGGATCGATCGTTAGGGTCAATCACAAGGATGAAATCTCTCTAACATACTTGGTAAATTTAATCAAAGGAAAACTATGACATTGCATTACAAACACGTGCTATTGCAATCGTCTTATCTAAATAGCACTTAATTTATCATTTTAATTGATAAATAACGTCAATGATAAATTATTAATTACTAACATAAGTAAACAGAAACAGATGGATCTTTGAGTAAAAGTGATTTAGCTTGACCCATTGAATTTATAAGTACAGGTTTCATGGTTTTCCTTTCATTAAATTTACCAAGTAAGGTAGAGAGATTTCATCCTTGTGATTGCCCCTAACGATCGACGCAATAAAATTACAGGGTGTAATTTATACAGATTTTAGTCGGTTCGATTCCCGGGTGAAGCAAGAGAATTTTCGAAAATCCTTGAGTCCAGTTTTATTTCTTTTCAAAAATATAGGCATGTTTCTTTGGAGTAAAATCTGCTATCTCTATTATTTAGAGGACTTTCCCTCCAGGTGGCATTAAAAAATTCCACCTTGTATATAATACAATAATAGTTATATATAAAGCTAAACAATATAAAATTATATATTCGTAATAGAATACACAATTACATATATAGATAAATTAGTTTATTAAATAAAAAATAAAAAAATTTATATGTCATAGGTAGACAGATATCATCAGCCTTTGTCAAGCAGACTCTGTAATACCTTTCTCAAGAATATAGTCTTTGTTCCCAAAAAAGGATCACTGTCGTTGAAATTACGGTTATAGGTATCACCAATTCTGAAGAAAACAGAGTTCTGTCCGTAGTTAGTACTATGGCATGCAGTATGCAGCAATTGTGTCTTGTCCGACGCATTGGGGCGCAATATGACATTCTTTGCGTTATTGCAGGAAACCCAAACCCAGGTCAAGCTAAACTCGGCATTGTTCCATGTTAAGTAGACAGTATACCAAACACCTCTGTTCATAAGTGTTATGACCGCCTTGTAGTTTATATCGGTTATCTAATGTGCTGGTTTTATTGCGAAAATATTTTTCACCGTCATCACTTAGTAATTACAGTGAAACCCGTGTAACTGGGATTTGAAGGGACCTATATTTCTTATCATTTATAGTGGATTCGCATTGACCTAGTTTGCCAAATAGGCCGGTTAACATGACAGTTGTCTTATTTATAGAGGACCCCACTATAAGAGGTCAAATTGTATAATTTTTCATGTAAAGAGGTGGAAATTTCAATATGGGAAAGTTAATATAATGGAAGGGATTAGACTATTTGTAAACAAACATGTCGTAATCTGATTAATTGTTTCACTCATAGGGGCTACTGAGCTACAAAATCTTAATTATTGAGATAAACATCGAAAAAAATCGAAGACATCAAGTCTCAGTTAAAAAGGTTTGAAAATTCCCAGTAATAGTGGTATTTCAGTGTAAAAGTATCGGGACCTCATTGTAATTCTAATTATCAATAACAGAGGTTTCTCATATATCAAGGGCCCACTTATACATGTCTCACTCTGTAACAAAATTCACATTTTACATACATTAATTTGAATTTGAATTCAAAAAGTATTAAAATAAGATTTCCCGGTCTCGCAAAAATGACGATTAAAGCTATTTGAAACAAAAAACAACTCAAATTACGTAACGTCACGTGTTGGTACATGTGAAATAATATTGTTATTTTTATATTCTAATTAATATGTGCAAATTATTCGACGATATGCAACACTGAATTTGTTGTTGTCAAAATGATAATGTAAATACAATATTATATAATTATTTACAGCTGAATTACACGATTCAACAAAATTGAATCATTTGGTTGAAAGTCGCTGAAGTAAAAGGAAATTGATAAATCTCTATGTTAAGCCAGTTTATTACATGGATTTCATACGGCATCATTCGTCCAAAGGAGACGGATACACGTTCATACATGAGAGAGATTTTAAGATTTCTTTTTATTATGTTGATATTTTATATATATATTCAAAATAAGTTCCACTGGAGAACACTTTTTGAAGATCATACATATACCTGTATACATATAAGTTAAAATTTAATTTCCAATTCTATGTACACCGCTTCGCAACGTGTTGTTGCTGTTAAGGAGAAGAAGCGGCAAGAAACTCCCCAGTAACCCGTCTAGCTAAAAATTGTTTTTCTCTGTATTTCTTATTCTATGTATAACTCGAGTTCTTATTTTTTTTATAAATTTTATATAGAAGTATGTTACAGAATTACTTTTCGAAGAATAAATGGAGTTGTAGTAAATAGTGCATGCTCAGTAAGACAAAGACACAGTAAAGAGAAAGAAGAATATTATTATTGTTATAATAATGACGAGACGTATTAAAAGTTTGTACTGGAACATATCTCCATAAATTGCTTACATGTTTGGAAAAATTAAAACGTTAAACAGACGATTGTATAAGAGACTGGAGCGAGCTGCTATGTAAATGGAGTTTTATCATATCAACTACTAGCACATGCTAGTTCCGCGTATAAATATAGGCGGTAACAAAACCTACTTAATTTGAATTGTTACATACAGACAAAGACAGTAGATTTTCAGTATAATTCGACCTTCGCTTTCCTCTGACGTCAACAAGGATACGTGCGGACGTCTTTGATCACTTGTGTTACATAATAACAAACACATGTTTTTTTTTACCCGGGAGAATCCGATGGAGTACCATAAGCCGCGGGGAGGAAAAACCCGGCCTGGGTGTGGGGTTTTTGTAGGGGAAGTCGGGATGACACTAGCATCCCCACAGGAATGCTATTGCCATGCCGCATTTAGGGATACCCACTAAAACCCCTGGCTGATCCTCGAACGTTCAAATCAAATCATTTATTTTCTTAAAACATGGTCAGTAAAAATATTAGATAACAATATGTTATTTTATGTTTCACATGTTCCTTGTCCGGGTTGTTGGCTCGCTTGCGCATTCGCCGCCAGCCAGGACGGACGACTGCCAGCCCCTTTAAGGGCTGGCCCCTCCATTTGTTATTGTGAGAGGAGGCGCGTGAAAAATTTCTAAGGACTGAGGACTCGAATCCTGTCCAAAGAGATTCGTACATGACGACACTAACCGCTTCGCCAAGCGAGCATTATAATAACATACATTGTGTGACTTAAGTTATAACTACCTAGTGGTTTAGTAAGCCGTATCACAAAGTTGTAGTAAATTATTATTTTTATTACTATAATTGAATTTCTTATGTCCTTAAAGTCCACGGGCCGTAAAAATGATCTGAACTTTTGGAGGGCTTGCGTGGGGCCATGGGAAGGCCAACACGTAAAAGCCTCTTGACAGATTTGATGTAAATGAGGTGTGACACTGACCGACGATTGATTATCCCTGTCTACACCATATAAAAATATACCCAAGGACATGCCCATGCCCCATGAACTAGTGGAACTAGGGACAACACGAGGGCAGATGCATTATTTTTTTGTTACTAACTCCTCCGCCACGTGTTGTCCTGCCCTGAAAAAATAAAAATCGAGGACCCGATTCTAGTGCCTCCTACCGGTTCCAATTGTGAATCTAAACCATCCGGGGACCACCCAATCAAATACACACAAAAAATATCATCAAAATCGGTAAAATCGTATTAAAGTTATTCGCGTACATACATTTCTACTATTCATTTTTATTTATATTATATATTAGATTTATATTGATTAAGGTTCACATACATATTAATCAGAGAAAGGGTGGACTTAAAGTAGGGCGCCATCTATTTGATGCTTATGTAACTTAGTTAACAGCAGAACTCACATTCACCGACCTTTCAATTTAAAAAAATGCATCTTTTTTTTCAATTAAAAATTAAAATGAAACCTATCCTATGTCCTAAGTTGAAATAAATCCTGCAAAATGAAAAAAAAACATCAAAATCGGTTGAGTAGTTTCGGAGTTCATCGCGGTCAAACACTGTGACATGGATTATAGACTAAAGTCAGATATATAAATCTATCATACGACCGGTCATGTTATACGGGTCCGAATGTTGGGCCACTAAAGCGATAGACCACAAACGGCTCCACTCAGCTGAGATGAGAATGTTGCGATGGATTTGTGGTGTTACAAGAATAGATAAGGTGAGAAATGAGTACATAAAGGGATCTTTGAAAGTTGCACCCGTGACTAAAAATTGAGAAGAAAAACCTGAGGTGGTATGGGCATGTAATGAGGAGGGATAAAAGTCACGTGACAAAAACAATGTTAAAGTGCAAGATTGATGGATATAAATGTAAAGATAGACCAAAAAAGATGGATGGATTCTGTGAAGTATGATATGATGATTTGTGGTGTAACCGAGGACATAAGTCAGAATAGAGGAGTATGGAAGAAAAAAACATATTGTGCCGACCCCAAATGGAGAACGTGAAAGAAAAGAGAAAAATAATAGACTAAACTTAGTAACTATGAGTCCCACCGTGATTATATAAAATTTCTGCAGTAAATGGTGGTGTAACCAGTTATGGAATGTTATTTAGGTGAAATCACGTGGTGTAACCCTAGGGTACCATCACGTGTTTTCGTTACACCCACTCACTTGATAATGCTAACTAAAATGAGGATGATTCACTTATTTTACCATAATAGAGCTATTTGGTACTGAGTTAGTATAGTAGGCTGTATTCACGTGTTATTCTAATGACGGTAATAAAAAAACTGTGTTGACACATCTTCTACATTGAAGCTATTTAAAAAAAGAACAACTGGAATAGACTATAAATGATGGAGGTTTTAAGATTTCTTGTCTGTTTGTCTGTCTGTTAGGGATTCACATAAAAACTACTGATTTTGATGCGATTTTCACTGATCGACAGCAAATTCGTAGACTTAAAATCTGGGCTACTTTTTATTTTGGGAACCTCGCGAGAATTTGTCTGGGAATGATTTAAAATAGCCAGATTAAAAAAAATCTAATTCCAATGTGATTTTTATCCTGATTATCATAGCATGTATGATCATAGTATGTAATAAAGTGAGTGATATTTTTATTCCGGGTATATCAAGTCAAGCGTGAACGAAGTAGCGGGCATATCCTAATGATCATGTATATATTCTATTCCTCCTAAAGGAGGAGTTCTACAACATACACACGGTCAATATCGGTCCAGAGGTTTATAATGGTGAAATTTTTGGTGTGTGTTTAAGTCTAAACCATCCGGGGACCCGATGGTTTAGACTCACAATTGGAACCGGCAGGTGGTTCTGAATATTATTTTTTTAGGGCATGATAACGTCTGCTGGGTTCACTAGTTATCCTTATAAGTAGATGGGATATTTCCTATTAAATCCTATTTTATGGTTCCGTAGTCAGATGATGGAAACAGTTAACATTTGTTACCTCTACGGAACACTCCATTACATGCGGCCTCCTAAGTACTTGTTTATTTTATTTTATTTATAAAGCAATACAAACTAAAACATTTTTAACAAACGACATTTCTGGATATTATATATACATCATGTCAGGTCACGATATCGTTAACCTTGCCAAATAAAACTTCCTGGTTTATAAAATAATTAATAAACGATTGTGGCAAATTATAAATATAAATATTTTATAAGAGTACAAGGTCGCTTAATACAAAATAAAATATAATCTCAAGAATAACTTCGAAGACTTTAAAACAGACATATCTTATTTTTTAAGTGTGGCAATTGCGGGTAATGTATCCCGTCGGGTAATAAGGCCTGTAGGGTAATAACGCCAGTCGGGAGGTGACTCGATCGGATGAAGCAGTAAAAGGCTGAATGAGCTAAGTCAACAGACTGAAGTGACTGAAGGGACGAGTCATCGAATCCGCCAGCAGAGCCGATCCTAGTCTATTTTTACTACCACTTCGCAAAGTGATATAGTTGGTAGAGAAGAGGCGGCGGAAGAAACTCTCCAGCAACACGCCTAAGCTAGACATGTGTGGCAACTTTGTCACTGTAATGAGTGGGTTTGATTGGTGGGTTTTATGTTGTGTGCGTGGGCTGGGGTCTCTCCGACATCTGTTCAGTCTGCTGTCTCGTCGTTCATCAGTCCGCACGCTTTTATATTCGAGCGATGACGGAGCGAGCCGAGTAGTGAAATAATTGATACAAACTACCCTCGCTTCCTGCCACCAGTGTTCCATCATCCGTCAAAGACGTTTCTAAAGAAAAAAAGACCGCATCCAAATGTAACACTGGTACCTATGTCATGTTGTTAATTGAGGCCATGTTATATATATAATTATGCTAGCATATGCTCGCGTCTTCGCTGACGATATATAAAAACCTAATTTTTATGTAAGTAAAATAGAACTACTTGTTGGCAACACCAATATAAGATAATGTTATTTTTAAACTTGCAACACTGTCGTTGCTTTTTGTTTCTTCTTCCATTTTGGTTGTAGCCGAGTGTACACGTGTTTGTTTTGTAAAAGTGTATAAGTTTCCACCACTAACAGTGCTTAACTTCTATACCAACAACGACCAGGGTATCGCCGAAACCATCCGCGTAAAACAAAATACGTAAATGTGCGACGAGTTGCGCACACTACTTCTGGAGTTTGTCCCGCGGCGTAAGCATGGGGTAAGCTCTATTTAACTATAATACCAGAATTGTACCACATTTAATGTATATAATCTAACAAATAAAACAAAACAATCTTGTAATAAAATCATTGTAATGTCTATGTACTAGGTGGATCTAAATAACTAAAATTGGACGCAATGTGGTGTGTTGCAACGTTGCAAGGTTGGTTACTTACGAAATTTGAATTTGTGAATGCACTTTGTAGAGTGCTGCTATGCATCATAAGCAATCTCCGCTATAAGATTCTTCTTTTTCATATTTAACTTCATATCCTTTTGTGCATTTAGGCACTGTCAAGCGTGGCTGGGAACCGGTTATAACCGGTTTTAGTCAAGCATTTCGTTCGGAGGGGGTAAATCTTGTTTGTTATGTTATGTTATGTTATTATGGCCAAGTGGTAGGGTATTTGCCCGTCTGGATGGCTACCATCCCTGGTCTAGAGTATGACGCCATAAGAACCGTGAGTTGTGTTCCAGTATTAGAGGCCGGGTTCCAGTTTCCCTTTAGAGAGCGGCAGCACATTGGTATCATCTTTAGTGTTGCTAATGTTCACAGGCGACGGTAACCACTTTCCATCACAGTTGGGCCGTCAACCTGTCTGCTGTACTCCAGCAATAAAAAAAAATGAAAACTTTCTTTTTTGATCACGCAGGGGCAATGTCTTTACTTGGGACACCATCCTTCGGACCTAGGGGGATAGCTTTACACCGAGGGATGTTTGAGACTCCTGATCGGCCGAATGCCCACCGTGGCCTCCCATTGGAGGGACGGGGATGGTCGGTCGTCAGACTACCCACTAAACCTAACCTGCGCCCCTTTCCTATTCGCTTTTATGCATTAACCTGCATTAACCGGTTTATTCCGTGGGAATTACTTTCTCATAAACATGTGTCTGTGTGCGACTGAAAAATTGCTGTACCATGTTTTTTTTATAGCTGGATTACAGCAGACAGGCAGACGACCCACCTGATGGAAAGCAGTGACCGTCACCTATGGACGTTTGCAACACCAGAGATGTAACTAACGCACTGCCGGCCTCAAACAAATTTTATGACACCCTTGCATTGCACCCTTTCTGTGCAGTTCACACGCAATAGAAGTGAAACAAAGTGTGACAAGGGCTGGTAGGGATTCTAAATTTCTTTACGTCAGCTATAACACGAAATTTAAAGTATTATCGAATGAAAAACTTCAAAACATTTCCTACTCTTATCTGTATGAGCGTAGTGCTTAATTTATTATATATAATGTGTTCTATCTCATTCTCTCGCAGGCTTAGTCCTATAGATTTATGTGCTTATCATTTTTAATGTCGCTTTTTCGTTTCATTAAGTTTCAAATTGCAACGACTCTAAAGAAGATTCAATTAAAAAATGTTGTTACTAAAAACCGTTAATTGATTTTAAATTTACAACAAAGCCAAAAAGAAAACTTCCTACGTACTTAGACTATAACATTTCATTTTTAACGGTTTCCAAAAGCCCCGGTATCAAGTATTCATGAATGTTGAATCTACACCCATAAAACTGAAATAAGTCTCTGTGATTTTCAAATAAATGCCAACAATTAGTGAATTATTATTTTTTTACTATTAATCTATCGGAAAGTATGTCTTCAATACGTTCAGAAATAAACCGGACAAAGCATCGCAGGGGGGCTTTGTGGCGAAGCCTTAGGTGAGTAGCGACACCTCGTACCTGACTCCGGGGGCCAAGACAACGCCCCCACCTCCGTGCTTGCCTTAGCCAGCCGGCACGGAGTGGAGATCGCTAGAGCTAAGACTCAAGCTCCGGGGTGGAAGTGATAAATGGCATCACGTCAGAAGTAGCTTCGGTGAACCTGCAACCCACCTCTCTACACCCCTTGGCTACTCACACCCATGTTGCCCCTATCTTCTATGGCATTTTTTGGGGCCCATGCAGGGAGTGGCGAGTCACCGTCTGCCCATTTTTCCATGTTCCCCGAACATTGTGACGGGCAGACGCCATAGTCCTCATATTCCCAGATCCCTAGTACCACTAGCAGTTCACACCAATAGCCCGGTACTTTTTGTTCTCATTTCCCACAATAGTCCTACACTGGCCGGGGCTTGTCCTTGGGTGCATTACTATATGGTGTAGACAGGGATAATCGCCGATCAGTGTCACGCCACATTTACATTAAATTTGTTAAAGGGCCTCTACGTGTTGGCCTTCCCATGGCGCCACGCAAGCCCTCCAAAAGTCCGGGCCATTTTTATGGCCCGTGGTCTTCAAAGACAAAAATAATAATAATAATAATCGGCAGACAAACACACATATTGTATATCCCCAAATTAAGCAAGTTACGCTAAGTAATGGGTAAAATATAAAACGGAGTACTCTGGGGCCGATCGCAGACACCCACCCATTTACCATAGTAAATAACGGAGAAAATATACTTCCAAAATTTACTACACCAGGAATCGCACTCGGAGCCTCTGTGTTGCAGTGAGGTAAACCGGCAAAGGCTTAGCTCGCTCAGCCACAGAAGCCGTCAATAACGAATTTTAACGAGAATTGAAATGATTAAAAAATCCATATGTTTCCAAATTATTTTATTTGTATTTACTCCCTCCGACTACGACTTGTAATTAGAGTACGTCGCTATATCTTCAAATAAAGTCTTTTTCTTTCTTTTTATGTTTTGTACTATTTATTTTTCTTTTCGGTTTATAGGTAGGGTTATTTTTATTTTTATTTGTCCACATAATTTATAGGTACCCATGTTACATTGATATCTTATGTTTTAATACTTACAATTTTTCATGTTTCCAATTGTACTATGATTGGTTCATTTCCATAGCAGTGGTGATAACAAACATTTACTTTCATATTTGTAACTATTTTACTGTTTATTACGAAACTGGCAAACAGGGCACAATTTTGCTGTTACTTTCTCGTCAAAATCGCCGGACACTATCGTCTCAGAATACCGAAATCAGGCATACTTACTAATATGCCTGATTTCGGTATTCTACTAATTTCAATGGCGTGTTCTTCAAATTCCAATCTTTATACATATTTATAATGCTAATAATAATTTTCTGCTAATAGTAATACCAATTTTGAATTGTGAGAACATATTGTGGATTTAGTAGAATAAGAATTTTTGACATTATCGCAATGGAAGCTAGTGAAATAGCAGAATTGGGTCCCAGGCAGACGGCTCAGGTCATGGAACGTGTTTACCGTCGCCTATAATCGTTTGCAATATCAGGGGTGAAGACAATTGGAATAGGGGATTGCATAAGGAAAGTGGGATGGTAGGAGGGGAGGGCATGGGAACTCTCACTCATCGCACGAAACAGGATTAGCTCAAGGCTAACCCGTTTCATGTCGATATTCTGTGAGAGCGTGGCATTACACCTATCGCGCCGCCTCTAAGCGCTGTAATCAAGATAAAGATACTTACTACAAAGTAGTGATTGAATAAATAGATCCAATAAATCACAATTCTTGTAATCCGAATTACTTATTAAGGCTACAAAATCAATATTCACTGGTTTTTGTAACCTGAAAAAGCTCATTGAACCGGCAAGTTGAATTGCGTGATCGCTCTGAGGGTCTGCCAGGTGTCCTTGAAAACACTAAGACTTTCCGGTGTTAGCAAGTGTCGAAATTAACACGAAATATCGATAAAATCAATCGATCGTCTCGCTGAGAAAATGTTTTTTTGCAATCACTATTATATCGACTTTGGAATGTAGGGACAACAAAAAAAAACTATTTATATAAAATTAATATTCTAAAATTAATTATTAATCTAAAATGACACAAATATCTACTTAGTTTTAACAAATTAAAACACCACTGACAGCTTCGGTAGCTTAGTAGTCTATAAGTTGAAACACTTGCGGTTTTAGATTCCCAATATTGTAATAATTTTAGAATTAAATTACGGAATAAGAATGCCAAATTTAAAATCTAGCATTGTCCTGCAGGGAATTGTGGTCTTATTTTAGTTGGATATTCTCTCAAGCTTCGAGTTTAGACTTGCTGCTGTTCTGCAGGCTAAATCACGGATAATAACCATGTATTTTTTCCTTTAGATAGATAACTCTTTATTATACATTAAAATTTTGTTTGTTTATAGAAAAAATAATAATGTTGGTGTTACCTAAAACAGGTATATTGGGCCTAAAGCCTAAAATCGTACAAACTTTGAAATCAAACACATGTCATGGGACCGTTAATGTACAATAAATTAGGTACCTAAAAGGATAACGGAGTCACGGTCGGTTTCTTTAAAATACGGCTCAGAAAATGGTTAGTTAAGCACACTTTTTATAGTCATGAAGAGTTTATGACCTATAATATTATCTAATTTTAGTTTTATTCGTGACCATAATTATTATAGAAATTCACGTGTAACTATGTTATGAATAAAAGATTCCTGATTTCATTTGCAATTAAAAGTTATCTAATAGTTAAAAAGTTTTAAGATTTAATATTTATGCTCACCGTACCAAACTCGTAACTCCTGATAATTGGCATGTCAAAACGTGTGGCAATGTTTGCTTGACGAACTATTGTTCGGGTTATTGATACCAACATTAGGCGCGGTGTCAAAATACAATGAGTTTGCTGTCCGTACGTCTACACGGTGTAAACTATTTAATTTAATTACTATGTGGTGGCAATAATTACAACATTTTCTTGCAAAAACTGTATGAATTTAGATGTGTTAGTGTTAATTAATTTTTTTGCTGAGTTAATTAACTTTTATAGTATCGTCGTGAGTCATATAATATCCGTTCGTAAGCGGAAAAGATTGCATTTCAGTCATGCTTTTCCGAGAATTTTCGGAATTATTTAGGTTGCCTGGAAGAGCTCTCTTAAGCGATAAGGCTGCCTATTTTTTAGTCTAGAATAAACTCAATAATAATTCTAACGGCATTTTGATTCGAGTAAACTATACCGCTAACTCGTAACATTATTATAGATATTTGCAACATTAAAGCTACTATGAATGTGTTAACGACGGGTTAGAACCTGGTCACTAATCCTGGAACACAACTCAAGGTTGTTCTGGCGGTATGCTCTAGACCAGGGGCCCAATTCTGCTATTTCAGCATCTCAGCGTTGCGAAGATATTCAAAGAACGATTCCATTGTGATATACTACACAAAATTCGTAATAATATATCGAATACAAAATTCGTATTCTACTTAATCTACGATATCTTCTCGTCATCGTTGCGGCAGAATAATACTAGAAAAAATTGGTATTACATTGAAAAGCTAACAATAATTGTCAGAATACCAAAATCAGGCATAGCATTGAGACGATAGTTTCCAGCGATTTGGACAAGATAGTAATATCAAAGATAGAAAGAAAAGAAAGAAAGAAAAACTTTATTTGAAGAAATAGCGACGTAATTACATTCCTTATAAAATATTATACACAGAGCATATTTTGAGAATTAGTACGCCGCATTTTCAGCAAACAAGGTTTGCACTCGGCATATTGCTGTGCCGGAATTATATCCGACACAACGCTGATTTTCATTCCTGCCTTTTGACGTAAGACCAAAACGACCCAATTTTGTTAAATAATAATAATAATCTTCTTATATATAAAAATGAATCGTAGAAATGTATATACGAGCATAACTTGAGAACGACTTTACCGATTTTGATCATATTTGTTTCGTGTGTTTGAAAGGGTCCCCGGATGGCTTAGATTCACAATTGGAACCGGTAGGTGGCGCTGAGATCGGGTTCTAGAATCCTCCTAATCACTTAAAGCGATTTTGGTGATTTTGTTTTTGGATCATGAAACAAAGTCTTTTAGGAATTCAGAAAATATGGCGGTACGAAGTTCGCCGGGTCAGCTAGTAATTAATAAAACTAATTCTAATTATGTAATATTTAATTAGTAAATCATATACATAAATTTTAGTAAAACCAACAATAGCAGAATTGGGCTCCAGAACTACCCAGACGAACAAATGCCCTACCACCTGGCTATGGGTTGCTTTGTCGCCTCTTACGAAAGACCATCTGGCCAGGAAATTATTATCCTTCTCGGTTCCTGCACGGTTTCTATGATAATAACAATCTTTATGATAAAGAAATAAATGAAACCTCAAACGTCACGTTGCGTATGCGCATTGTTCTTTATACGGGCGTAAAATTATAATAGCAGTTCATATTTAACACGAAACTGACGTGTTACAACATAGCTATGCCAGTTATCTAAATCATTATTTGATTAATGCGAATGTCGCAATGTTGTTTTATCCCCGACACAAGTTCTTGTGCGCATGCGCTTGTGGAAATGCAACAGGTCAACTAACTTTGTGTTGAAACCGCTCCGGAAGGTCTGCAGTTGGTACGACGAAAAACAGTGCGGCGTTACATGTAAGTTGGACCATTTTTTTTTCGTTAAAACTTGCAAATAACGTGTGATACGGTAGAGCGCAGTGTAGTAGGCTAGTACAATAATTACAGTGACAATTAAATGAATCCTTTCTCCGTGCAGGAACGGAGAAAGAATACAATTTCCCGCGGCTGGGCGGCCTGTCGTAAGAGGCGACAATACAACCCACAGCCAGGTGGTAGTGTATTTGCCCGTCTGGATGGCTACCACCCCTGCTCTAGAGTATGTCTCCATAACAACCTTGAGTTATATTCCGGCCTTAGTAGCCAGGCTCCATTCTACATTTAGAGAGCAGCAGCGCATTTGTAGCGTCTCTGGTGTTGCAAATGTCTCTAGGGGATGGTAATCACTTTCCATCAGGTGAGCTGACTGCCTGGCTGCTGAACTCATGCAATAAAAAAGGTAATGAAATAAAATACTTCATTTTAAGAAAACACATAATTTTCAGTCTGTTGTAGGGATGCTCTTTTAAGTAAATTTTAGTTGTATCAGAAGATCCCGCTCTTCCATAACTTAAATTTTGTATTGTATTTAAATTAAAAGTACTTAGATTCAAAATATTATTCATGTTGTACAGGATATAAGAATGATATTAAAACATTGCATTATACCTATGTATTGTAATTAAAACTATAATAATAATAATCATCAACAGACAAACACACACACTGTATATCTATGCTAAGCAAGTTAGGCTTGTGTTATGGATGATGTACAACGGACCACTCTGGGGCCGATCCCAAAAACCCAAACCAACAAAGTTTGATTCCGAAATTTACCATGTCAGGAATCGAAACCGAAACCTCCGTGTTAAATTAGTTCATTAGTGAATGCACTTAACTTTAATTAAGTACAAAACACAATAATCATAACAAAAATAAAAAGAAAAATTAAAAGAAAATAAATACTCTACTTAAATATTTTCATTAAGTATGAACTACGTATGAGAAAATACTTTTTATTGTACACCAACCTAGTAAAGTCACCGTCTTAATTAAAACTCTAGCAATCCCTGTCATGGAATGCCTGAAAGAGCGCTTTTTAGCGATAAGATCGCCCGTTGTACTATCTCTTGTATTTTTCTACTTCTGTTTGGTTTGTTTGTACGCTCTGGTGTACTATAATGAGTTAACTATGTAAAAAGAAAACACAATTTATAATCTGAAAAACTGTAAGGTATGGTGGGACTTAATGCAAACTCTTCAGGCAATCATTGAATGGACAAGACCTGAAGAATTTAATATACATAATATTTATTGTCGAGTGGACACGTACTGATCTACTATCAGTACGTGTCCACTCTTGGTTGGTTCACAAACGGAAGGTCGCTCAGGATATGGAGAGAGCTATCTATATTGGGAGTGTTTCTTATGGATAAAATCATAAATAAAGACATCTGTAAGAGAACCAAGGTTTTCAACATAGCTCGCTAAATTAGCACGCTGAAGTGACAGGGCCGGCCACATTTGTCACAAGACTGAAGGTCGACGGAGAACTGGAGTGGAGACCGCGTTTCGGCAAACGAAGTGTAGAACACCTGAATGATCTGCGCAAGGTCGCCGGTGGGGGCTGGATAAGATAACTGAGGACCGGGATAGATGGCGCAAACTTGGGGAAGTACTTCCAGAAGTAGACAACAGTTGGCTGTAGGCTGTATAATTTAAAACTTATAAAAGTTTCACCTAATTTAGTCGAACGTATTGTACCACTTATATGTATATTTAGCAAGCGTGAAGTAACCGTGTACTAACAGCGGCTGATGTTGACATATCAACGGAACTAGTGGCGAAACCTTAATATTGCCGCTCGCGAATATTTCGCTAATTCCTTACTTATACATGTATGTTTCAATTGGTAATTACGTTATATTACTTAATTTTTGTCGGAACGAGGATTTTTTGTTAAATTTTTGTTGAATATTTTTACACAACTGCACAAAATAGAAGCGCAACGTTTTCAGGGTCTATGTTTCGTTATTGCCTTAAGCAGGCCAACAGGCAGACGCCCGGCTGATAAAAAGTGATCATCACCTTACTATGGATTTTTGTGACACGTTATCGGTCTGGAAGAAATTTAATGACGCCCTTTTTATATTACTTCATGTCGTAGCGCAATGAGAAAACTTCTCTTTAAGTCGTTATTGTAGGTACGCTGTATAAAAATTCTAGAAACACGTTGCAAAGTAAAGCTTGGTAGCTCCAGGGTTCCCCCGCCCGCAGTTATGCCGTCGAGATGGGGGCGCGACATATTCCGCGCGCGCTCACCCCTCTTCCCGGGGGGCTCATAACAGACCACCCCATACAATGAGGGCACAAAGATGCCGCCGGGGTATAAAAGTATTTATCTGGCAGTGGATGAGGCCGATGGGCCACCGTCTGCCAGGGCCAGCGGAGGGGCTAAGTCATACCCGTGGCATTAAGGGCTAAGGACAAAATACCGAGGGATTTTAGTCGGTATCCCTAATTCTGGTGTGGCATCTCTAAATTTGCCTAGAGGTTCTAGAGCCACTTGGACCTGGCGAATCCTGACCCACCGGCCGCAATTTCCCCCCTATGCGCGGCTGTCAGCACTCGAGCGGGTTTCCACTTGTTAAAAAAACTGGTAGCTCCAGGTCCGTCGGATGAGCGAGAGGAGTTTTTCTACAATCCCCATTCTATCGCTGCAGGGTGCTATGCGTCCTACAGTGGCGCTAGACGAGGCCGTACCGGTCAGCGCCTGCCAGAATCCAAGCATAGCAGGCCAATGCCACTTCCCGCGGCCCTGACTACAGTCGAACAGAAAAAGCGCTGGGTGTTTCAGTGGGTAGCCTTTCTCTACCTGGGTGGGACTAGGTCGGCGACTCCCACATACCACCATCGAGATTATGTGACGAGATCGCAAATTGATTAATCCTTGTCAAAAAACATTCTGCTGATCTAGTTATTGGATTCAGGTATCGGTACCAAATCAAACAATGCCTTGGAACACTTCCCTATGTGCAGGCAGTATAATATGCAAAGAGACGCAAAGTTAGTCTAATTTTGACTATGAACATTGACTTTAAAAATGTAGTAATATTGGACGAGCAAAGATCACGCTTGTACAAGGAAAATTTATGGATCTCACACATTGGTACCATCGATTTGCATCTGCAGTATACAATAGCATGGAGTCCCGAAGCTCATCGACTGTATCGAGACCTAACAACCAGTTTAATAAAGGTCTCACGTGACCAAAGGGCTGGCCCGTATTTAGGGCAGCGCATTAGCGTTGCCATACAGCGGGAAACGCGGCCAGCGATTTGGGAACGTTCTCAGCTGACGGCGACTTGGGACTCATATATTGTTTGTAATTTTCATTATTTAAATTTATTTATAAGTTAGTTTATTTTTAATTGTATTTTTTTAAGTTAGTGTAATAACTAAGAATATACACATGAAATCAGAGACAGCGCCTAACCGCTCTACCAGAGTTCGAACCCACTTCATTTCAATAAGACGCAGGTTCCATAAGCACTAAGTTATCACTATTTATATTCGTTCTTCTACCTCTAAACCACTTAACCAGTGACCTTGTGTCAACTTGTATTTCTCTCGCAATGAATTATGTATTATTTTCACCATCGCGTTAAAAAGTAAGTGTCAATGTCATACATTTACTCAACACGGTTCACAATATCACTGCGCGGGCGCATCTAAGCCCGAATGCACATTAGACGATACAGCCGTCGCGATAGCCGCTGGTTTCCTAGAACAATATATGAATCGTGGTGTGGGTTGAGGACTTATTTTGAAGAAGTGACTGACGCTCTTTGGCTTCTGACGTACGGCCTTTACATTTTTCTATCTTCCTTCCCCACCTCCTCCGATGAAACAGTCGATGCTATCGTCGTCGTTGTCATTGGCGTCTTTGAATAGCTCCTGTTTAGATACTCAGGTGGTCTTGGCTTCCACCACTAGTACCTTTATAGGAAGGGGGAATATTACAACGTAACCGTCTTTTTGAAGGGAGGAACTAACGTATCCTTTGTGTTGCCCACAACTGCTGATGTTTCCCACTCCTCTCGTCCTTCCCCACCTCCCCTATAGCACACCACGTAGCGGCGTTTGTATTAAAATTGCACTAGGACTGGTGCGGCCTTCGATTAACATAACTCAAGAGCAGTAGACGGACGTACAATCATATCAATCGTTACATACGTTTGATCATATGGGAAGGAAAAAAACCTTAACCTCCAGAAATTGCACTTCTCCTAATTTGGCTAGCCTGGAGACGTATAGCAGCGGTCGTCGAGGATAAGATTGTTGCACACAGCGGTATTAACAATTCATTTTCTTACACATTAGGTGCGGATATATTTAAATATTAGCAAAAGCGGCTGCGGAGCGGGTCGGTCCTCTCCACGCGATCGGTTAGGCGACATTCAACTTAATGTCGTGACAAAGTTATGTATGATATAACTGAAAAACCTGACATAAATTTAAATAAAAACAATAATGTTTTTAATATTAACTCTACTATGAGTCCTAGACCTTTAAACTGCTAGAAATGACCAAAGCTAAACCTACTTCTAATTTAAATATAGTTCACCAAAATATACAGGGTTTAGCAGGTAAAGACTTACAAATTGAACTTTTTTTAAAAGAATGTAAGGTTCATGTCCTATGTATTACAGAACATTGGCTTAAAACTTTTGAAGTCATAAACTTCATAGAGCATTATACAGTGATAAGTGCATTTGTAAGGAAGTCCGCTATACATGGCGGATCACTTATCCTTGTAGCAAATGATGTAAAATGTAAAGAGCGTAAAGACATTATGTCCCTTTCTGTTGAACGTACTGTGGAGGTTTCCTGTATTGAGCTTGAGCGCTATGTAATTGTCTGCGTCTACCGACCCCCCACAGGGGATTATAGTGTATTTGAAAGCACAATGGAGGAATTATTAATAAAATTAAATAAAACTGATAAATTGCCTATAGTTTGTGGGGATTTTAATGTTAATTTGTTGAAAATGTCATCAACTCGTACTAAGATCATTAATCTTTTCAAATCCTTTAATCTTATAGATGTCTTTAATGAACCTACGCGTATAACTGCTACTACAGCTACCTGTTTAGACAATATATTTTGTAGATGCAAAATAATCGATAAATCACTCATAGATGTACTACGGTCGGATCATTGTGGCCAGTTTATATCAATACCTTTTGACAGTATTAAAATCACTTCTAAAATAACCTGTAGACCGGTGAATTATCATCGCTTAAGAACCTTTAAAGATAATCTAGCCAAAAAAATTCCTACCTTGGATCTCAACAGCGAAGATCCAAACAACTTGTATAGTAATTTCTTCGACGTTATACAAGCTGAATTTGAAAAAATATTTAAAACTAAAACAATTAACAAAAGTAATAAACTTAAGTTTAGTGATTGGGCTACAAAAGGTATATATAAAAGTCGAATAAAACTGTATGAATTATACAGTGAAAAACAATTTAATCAAAATTCAGACTTTCTTGACTATATTAAAAAGTACTCTAAGACCTTTAAAAGAGTGTGCATCGCTGCCAAATCTTTATATTATAGTAACAGAATTAAAAAATCATCAAATATCATTAAGACAACTTGGAGTGTCATAAATGACGCTTCTGGCAAAACTTCACGTCGAGATGATGGAATTGAGCTTGTAATTAACAATAACACCATTAGCAATAACTTTGAAATTGCACAAACATTTAATGAATACTTTAGGGATATACCAACCTTAACAACTAGCTCTTTGTCATCATCACCACTGGAAGCTGAGCTGCTAATGACACAGTGTGTTGATGAATGTAATATTTCATTCAAATTTAATCATATAGATACAAGTGATATTGTAAAAACGTTTAAATCATTAAACATTAAAAACACAGCTGATTTTTGGGGTATATCTTTAAAAGTATTAAATGACATAATAGACACTATTGCACTATCACTAGTAGAAATATTTAATCGATGTGTAGATAAAGGGGTATTTCCCGACTTAATGAAAGTTAGCAAAGTTATCCCTATATTTAAAAGTGAAAACAAAAACGACCCCTCCAACTTTAGGCCAATTTCTATTTTACCAACCTTAAGCAAGATCTTTGAAAAAATAATTTCAAATCTACTGCTCTCACATTTTAATATTAATAAATTATTTCATATTAAACAGTTCGGGTTCACCAAAGGTCGATCCACTACCGATGCAGGTATTGAGCTCCTAAAACACATTTATGATGCTTGGGAAGGATCACAGAATGCCATTGGTGTATTCTGTGACCTGTCCAAGGCATTCGATTGCGTTGAACACGTGACCCTCCTAAAAAGCTCAATTATTACGATATTCATGGCGACTCTCTCAACCTATTATCGTCTTACTTAAATAACAGATCCCAAAGCGTTGAAATTAACAATGTCAAATCTTGTGAGACTGGCATATCTATGGGTGTGCCCCAGGGCTCTATTCTAGGTCCCTTCTTATTTTTGATATATATTAATGATTTGCCATATTTTATTAATGATATGTGTGAGGTAGTGTTGTTTGCTGATGACACGTCACTTATATTTAAAGTTGATAGAAATAAACTGAACTTTGACGACGTAAACAACGCCTTATCCCAAATATCTAAGTGGTTTACTGTAAATAACTTATTACTCAATCCGAGCAAAACTAAATGTGTTAAGTTTGTTATGCCCAATGTAAAAGAATACGATATTAATATCTCTCTTAATGACACTAGACTTAATCTAGTAGATTCAACTGTATTCTTAGGCATTAACCTAGATCAGAAGCTCCACTGGGGCGCTCATGTATCTAGTCTCTCAGGAAAACTTAGTTCTGCTGCATATGCGGTCAGAAGAGTTAGGCAGTTCACTGACGAAGAGACTGCTAAACTAGTTTATTTTAGTTATTTTCATAGTGTCATGTCCTGTGGTATTTTACTTTGGGGCAACGCTGTTGACTTAGAGAGCATATTTGTTTTACAAAAAAGAGCCGTAAGATCAATTTACAACCTCGGCCCTCGGGAGTCTCTTAGAGAATGCTTTAAGGAAATCAATATTATGACGGTCGCCTGCCAATATATCTTTAATAATATAATTTATATTCGTAATAATTTGAGTGCCTACAAGCAGTATAAGGATATTCATAATTTCAACACCAGGCATTGTAATAGACTGATATTGCCATCTTTTAGATTACAAAAAGTACTGTCCTCTTTCTTGGGGGTTGGTATACACTTCTTCAATAAGATTCCGAGTGAAATGTTAGATCTGCCTTTCACTAAATTCAAAACCAAATTAAAAAGTATCTTGCTAAAAGGGATACTACACTATTGAAGAATACTTAAATGACAAAAATTCATTTACATAGCAGCTCGCTCTAACATCTTATACTATATTTTGTATAATGTTATCTTGCCAAGCTTGTAAAGGATTTATGGAGATATGTTGCAGCATAACATTTTAGTACGTCATATCATTATTATAACTTTCATAATATTTTTCTTTCCTCTTATTGTGTCTTGGTCTTATTGAGTATGCACTGTTTGCTACAACTCCATTAATTCTTCAAAAAGTAATTCTGTAACATACTTCTGTATAAAACTTATTAAAAAAAAACAACTTGAGATATAAATAGAATAAGAAACTTAAAGAAAAACATTATTTAGCTAGACGTGTTGCTGGGGAGTTTCTTGCCGCTTCTTCTCTTTAACAGCAATAACACGTTGTGAAGCGGTATACATAGAATAGGAAGAAAAATTAAATTTTAACTTATATATTTACATGACCTTCAAAAAGTGTTCTCCAGTGGAATTTATTTTGAATAAAAAATTTTGAATTTGAATTTGAATTTGAATGTTCGTAGTGGGGCGGCGGCGGTGTCCCTCCAGTGCTGTCACGTGACGACACAACGTCGATGGCTAATAATATTCCGGTGTCTCTGATTTAATTCTAAACATATGATTAAACGAATCAAAACTATTGATCTAAACAGTTCCATTTCCGATTGTTTTTATTATTAAAATAATTTATTCGAAACCATTAACATAGTGTACAGAAACAACTTGGTGTCGCAAATTTTTTCCCGCGCATCCAAAGTTAATAAAAGCCGCTGAAGCTAATATATATTATATATGTAATTATATTTGATATAATTTTGTAGACTTCAGTTGTGTTAATGTTTGTTGAATTATAATAAATAAGTACAGAAAATAGATACGCTCACCCAAACTCCGTAGACTAAGAACGTCCACCTTGGCTTCATAAGTATATATCTTGCACATATCTTGAAACCATCTCAATCAATCATTCAAACAATAAAAGTCACTTTTGAGGGCGGCCGCCATTTAGTTTGTTACATTTCAACAACTCACAGCATTTGCCAAAAAACTTATTTCTTAAATGTCTGTCTATTACCACCGCAAATGAAATCCGACGACACAATGGCGGTATCTTAGTGAAGTAAATCATAATTGGAGGGGTTAGAGACAGATATACATACATACAGTATACAAAAAGAGTAGGAAATATGCATGTATCAAGAATATGTACTGGAGTATGAACAAGAGATAGTGTTACCATGACTCAAAAATAAACCATTGTTCAGCATTAAATAATAAACATCGATTGTTGTCTTTACGTGCTTTTTCTTTAAATTCTGTTATTATTTTCAATATAATTTTTCAAGTAAACGTTTTATCTTTCTTTCTTTTTAATTCAACATTAACGGTGTCCATTTTACTTTATAATATACTTATATAAGTTAAACCTTATTTATATATATGTATTTCTGATGCCCGAACAGTATCGGGGGTGAAAATGCGATAGTAAAAAAAATAAAAAAATATATACTTATATTATTAATTTTAAAAGTTATCGTCCACAACCGTAGCATCGGCTGTGTACATTGCCTAAAAGTCGTAAATTTCACATTGGTTGTCTAATTTGGAAGAATTTTGATGGTTAGCATATTGATACGAAACTTTACTTGATGGGAAGTGACTATCGCCATGAACGAAGGGATATCTAAAAAAAACTCGGTAATTCAAAATATATCGATCAACCTCTAACTTATCAATGTATCTTATTCAAACTTAGTGAAGTGTTTTTTAAGTTCTACGACTATGAATTTTTCAGTCTACACCGTATAGTTTAAACTTTAGAACGGTTGCGCAAATACCAGTTTTTACTATGAATCCCTATAAATATTATAAATGCGAAAGTAACTCTGTTCCGTTTTCACGGAAAAAGTACGGGACCGATTTGGCTGAAACTCATATATATATATATATATATATATATATATTTTTTTTTTTGCTGAGGATGAACGTAGGAAATGGGATAGTTTCCGGGATAAAAATATATTTTTCTATTTGTTTGTTATGCTTTTACGGAAAAACTATTTGACCGATTGGGCTGACATTTGGTATGTACGTAACTTTAATACCGAGGGTGGACAAGGGATAGTTTTCATCCCGCATAATGATATAGATTTATGTAAAGATTATCCCAAACAGTAGGATAGGTTTTGATTAATCTTGAGTTTTTTGTAGTCATTTTGGTCATTTACGACATTTTCGTAATTTTGTCATTTTCGTAGATGGAGGATAGATAAATAAAACTAGGACGGTTTCAAATAGAGGATAAAAGTTTATATGAGGCCAATCATTTTTCAATTTTAAAGATATAAAAATTCATCGTCTATAAAAAATGTGATAACAGCTCGACATGTCTATCTGTTCAGCTTTCACGGAAAACTACAGGAATACTGGATCGGTTTTGCTGTAATTTTTAATACCAAAAATGGACATAAATACTTTTCATTCCAAGAGTTGGGATAGTTTGCGATATAAAATGAAGTGAATCTTCCGGGTGCAAATAGCACTAACATAAAACTTTAGTACAATGTAATCTATATTAACGCCTCCTCTTGAAACGAGTGGCACGTAACAAATGTTGACCCGTGGCGCAGCCGCGGGGTAAACTCTAGTTAGATATAATAAATACTAAACATTAACGAACTGAAATGTATGCCAAGATCGTAACAAATAGAGATACACATTTCTGTCTATCCCCATGGGTAACAGGCATACATAGTATTACTTTCACTGTTTTATATATCTAATAAATTAAACAAAAATATTTATTATTACATTTTAATCTATCTTTTTTTATCTTGTATCTGTAATGGATCCGTGTAAAAACGAAAAAAGAATACAATTTCCTGCGGGCGGGTGGCCTGTCGTAAGGGGCGACAAAACAACCAACAGCCAGGTAGTAGGGTATTTGGCCGCCTGGATGGCTACCACCCCTGGTCTAAAGCATGCAGCCATAACAACCTTGAGTTGTGTTCCGGCATTAGTGGCTAGGTTCCAGTCTCCCTTCAGAGAGCAGCAGCGCATTTGTAACGCCTTTGGTGTTGCAAATGTCCATAGGCGATGGTAACCGCTTTCTATCACATGGGCCGCCTCTGCTTGTCTAATGAACTCATGTAAAAAAAATGTATTCGGACCAGTAGATTTCGAAAAAGCAACTTATAGAATTATCCTCTGTCAAAATTTAAGTTTTTATTCAAAATAAGTTCCACTGGAGAACACTTTTTGCAGGTCATACATATAAGTTAAAATTTAATTTTACTTCGTATTCTATGTATACCGCTTCGCAACGTGTGCGAAGCGGTTAAGGAGAAGAAGCGGCAAGAAACTCCCCAGCAACACGTCTGACTAAAAATTGTTTTTCTTTATTTCTTATTCTATTTATATCTGAAGTTCTTTTTTTTATAAGTTTTATACAGAAGTATGTTACAGAATTACTTTTGAAGAATTACTGGAGTTGTAGCAAATAGTGCATACTCAATAAGACAAAGACGCAATAAAAGGAAAGAAAAATATTATTATAGTTATAATAATGACATGACGTACTAAGATTTTATGCTGTAACATATCTCCATAAATTCCTAACAAGCTTGGCAATATTATACAAAATATAGTATAAGATGTTGGAGCAAGCTGCTATGTAAATGAAGTTTTGTCATTAGATTGTCTGTTAGAGTATTACATCAACAAGATTGTACGGATTTAAATGAAATTCGATACAGAGCTAGCTTGTATCCCAAGTCAATACTTAGGATACTTTTTATCCCGATAAATTACTTATTTACGTGGAATAAACGATTATAGCTAAAAAGGTGGCGCTGCGATCATGTTTAGCTAACACATGCTAGTACAGTCGACTTCATCAATATATAAGCATTGCAAAGGATTCAAAATATTGCAAGCATTGGAATATTACGAAATATCCTTTCAATCAAACACATGAATAATTTGTGCATAAGTTTTAGATTAATTTATATAAGACAGATTCCGGTCAATAATATGTATGTATTACGATAATAATTATATTGACTAGTGATGGGATTTATAAATATTTTGATTACTATAATTTACGTTAAAACTGCTCTGTGTAGAATATTTAACGAAAAAGACTATTTGAATGACATTTCCACAAATGTATTGATTTAAATATAAATATTTTTCTATGACGATGATCATGATATCGGTGTATTGATGTAATCGGTTCAATAATGCATACCTGGACACTAAAATACTTATGACCAGCCATATAAGCAAATATAACTCAATACCCTAGGATCTAAAAACATTTGCTTAGACAAATATTCATATTTATATAGTGAGAATGTCATTCAAGTAGTCTTTTTCATAAAATATTCTTCACAAAACAGTTTAAACATAAAATGTAGTAATCAAAATATTTATGAATTCATCACTGATCATATAATTATGATCGTAATACATACTTATTATAATTATCGGAATCTGTCTTATATAAATTAATCTAAAACTTACATACAAATTATTCTTGTGTTTGATTGTAAGGATATTTTGTAATACTCCAATGTTTACAATATTTTGAATCCTTTGCAATGCTTATATGTTAATGAACTCGACTGTACGGTAATAAAATTGATGCTGTGATTTCAAAATACTAAGATTTAAGTGGCAAGTGACGTTTATGCCATGCCTCATAAATGATTGTTATTCGAGTTTTAGTCTGTCTGAAAGTTTGTCTTTAATAAGCCCCAAACCGGCTAAAGTGACAAATTTTTTTTTTTACAAATTTTAATTAATTTTATCATAAATTTTCGTGTAAATTCTATTTTCATTTTATGCAGTGTTCAGGGAGCCTAAAGCGGCCGCTTTGGAAGAGTCGCTAAAGTAAATTCTAAATATTCTGGTAAGACCTTACACCTATGTCTTAGATTAGACTAAAGTTGCATTTCATTTTGACACTTGTCATATTGATAGCACAATTTGCAAAAGGGGTTCTTTTAGGACCCCAAAAGATATGAATATAAAGTAAAAGTTCAAGAAAAATGGCGTCCAAAGCTAGTACTTTTAAATACCAATCGTGACATATTGTTAAAGACCATAGCTAATCTATGTCTTAATATGGGTACACAACCCACCCACACACAATCTATGTCTCAACAACACTAATATATCATTTTGCCTGTCTGTTACACAATAAGTTACATAATTGGACCAGTTCTTCACCTTGGGGGAGTGATGTAACCCGCGTGTCAAGGTTTACTTGCGGTGATGCAAACGTGAGGCTGATAATCACCAATCTGATAGACCCCCTTTTGTAAATAGAATGTGGAGACAGACGTGTCTATATAAATTGGATATTATAGAGGAGAATATCCAACGTATGTAAATCGCTTTGCCAATAGACATAGTAAGCAGACGAGTGTCTTTTTATATTGGATACTAAACTGAGATTATCCAATTTTAAAAGAGCTGTTCTTTTAAGAGATTTATAAAGGAACTAATATCTTAATAATCTGGTGGCTATGATATGGGTTTATAAGCAAGTGTTAATTTTGAGATGAAATGACGATATAAAATATCTTCACGTTTCAGGAAACAACGTGTATTTTTTTTTTTAAATATAACTTTAAGTTTTTGTTGTAAGCAGCCAGTGGCATAAATATTCAAGTCTTTGAATATTTTTTAAACAAATTGGCCAGGAAAAAACCGGATCCTAATAACATGGGAGTCCATAGGCGACGCGTAACCACCTTCCATCAGGTGGGCTGTCTGGTTGTTTGCTTCCTTAAGGCAATTTAAAAAATCCTCACCATAACCCCAGTTGAATTTTACGTTCAAAAAGTTTCACTAAACTGTTGAGATATTCAGCACACAGAAACAGTTAAAATAATGAATATTCAACAATTAGTGATCACTTAAAATTATATTTTTTAAATAACACTGCACAATAAAACAAGTCCTTTAATTTCCAGCCAAAAACTCAAAAGTGCATGTAAATGTCAATTTTAAGTAAAATAACACTAGTATTCCATACGAAAAGTTGTTAATTTGTCTCCCGGAAACTATACTAGTGTCTACGATAAAAAGTGTCCCTTGCTCAAACACGCTATCACATTTCTATACTCATACATTTCCAAGACCGTGTTCCATGTATAAACAAACATACAACTTAATTCAATAAACCGTTATCCTGTATGATTGAAGTCAATCTCTGTCTCCCTCATATAGCGAGGTACGTGAAGCCTGCACCTAAAGCCACCGAGATGATAGCTAACGCAGTCAAATGATGTAACGTTACATACATTACACATCGTAATTATCATGTCAAGGTCTACGATTGTGTACAAAGTATACAAGCTCTCTTACGAAATTTCATCACAATCAAACGAGTGGATAATATTTTCTAAGATTTTCGTATGTTTACTATACCTACCAAAGAAATGATCATTCATTTAGTCCTATGGTTCACATACTACAAACAAAACCAAAGTGCGTCCTTGAAGTTCGTACAGATCAATGCATAAAACATAGTTATTGGGCTCACGAGGTGGTACATAGAGAGCTGGGAGAGAAGAATGTTCCACTCTAGTTCGTCATTATCCTCCACGTGATTGCCCCACTACACCACCAGACTACCAACGAACCTGGCTGCCGACTGCTCACAATCTTGTACAAACAAACCAGGACGGTGGGCGATGTCGTGAGGTCGCCAAACACACAAAGCTGCTGACAGGCCATTAGGGGCCACATTTGGGCACCTAAAGTCCGGGCCACCTAACGTTAATGAATGGCTAAGTAAGCTGTAGAAGTAGCCAACGCAAAGCCCGCGTAGGCCACCAGGCGCCGCAGATTGGCCAACGAGAGCTACCGAGAAGCGATCGCCATGCAGGGAAGGTTCCAGCAACTCCAAACCAAAGTCAACGGTGATAAAACCTCGAGGCCTAAACCTCAATACCTCAATTCCATACAGAGAAAGAAGACGCTGGAGAGAGCTCGCTGCATTCCGAACCCACATCACATCTCGTTCGCAGTATATGTTATACACTGTCCGGTGCAATAAAAGTTAACACTTGATTGGACCTGTACAAACTCACGACGCTAACTTCTCTCGATACACATTTAAGATTTGCGTGTGCTGTACATATATAATTATATATTATCATGCCTGGTTCCCTTGGGGTTATGTGGGACAAGTGATCTTAAGGATTGCTAGGATCCTACAAGAGGATAGGAGATACTAAGATCTTAAAACATGTCTTTCGCGTCATCCACTGTCGTTAATCTCGTGAATTTGATTTGATGGTTAATGAAGAAGGTAACACTGCCAACCGCTGTATAATTTGCTCATCCAAGACACTGACCTGAACCAGAATTTAGGTACGGATTGTCCATAAAATTCTATAAGGATTACAGTCGTAAACAATTCAAAAGATCCTTAATACGTAAAACACAATAAGCTACATAAGTTCAAAGTGGGTAGATCACGATTCTAATATTATTCTGATGATTATGACACGTTGTGGCGAAACCTGCGAATTGAAAGGCCTGGGTATGGCATTGTGCGAGATCTTTGGCTTGCTTCATCGTGTCAACAATGTAATTGTCAATATATTAGAAATGTTCTCTTGAAATGTGTGTGATTTAGGGACAAAATTGGCCTTCGCGTATTCGTACTTGGGTAAAGAGGACTGATTGTCATATTTATATTGCTGGAGTACAGCAGATAGGCTGACAGCCCGTCTGATGGAAAATGATTCCTGATGGATTATGATTATTTATTATTAAAGATACTAGTAGCAATGAAAGAATACAATTCAAGGTTATCACGGCGGCATCCCCTAAACTACGGGTGATACAACCACTGCTAATAACACCTGGCTGTATTGACATACCATTGTGTAGCGCCATATACTATATCTTCTGGTTAAACTTCATTCATGCACAGCCGTTAACTTCTGAGAATAATGACTACGATAGACACATAGACGAATGGACACCATTTTGTAAGCTTTACATTTTTACAAAGAGGGTTAAATGTACCCTAAAAAAAGCACAAGCATATCTTCTGCTCCAAAACAAGCATCGAACGATACTTTAAGTGTAGTTGCGTAAGGCAGTTATGATAATATTTCTGAATTGCTGTTATAACTCCCATGTCGTGACTGTACAACAGTCAAAAACCTATCCCAGCTTGCATCAAATACCAAATACCTCTTACGTTGTAACAGTGTGTAAACCACCTCAAGCAAGTTGTGACATAACCAAATTTTGTGAGCTTACAACTTGACAGTTATGTACCGGTATAGGTGTCAAGGTGACTGGCCCAAGTTGAAAAGTGTAATACATCTATCGTGATGTAAAAGAGATTGCATATTTGAATTAAACACATCGTCAAGGCCATGTAACAGTCAATATTTTTTTCGGCAACACTGTTGGCAACCGAGTGTGTGACCTTCGGATCAAATAGTTTTTTTTTCATGAGGAGAATACCGTTTATAGACTTTTCACCATTTGGGGATCACGGTAAGGGCGTGTGGAATACAGCAGCCTGATTCTATTCTGGAAGTAGGTTGCCATTGAAATACCAACTAAAGCTAATTGTTTTTTCGTCCATTCGCCTATAGCAAGGGCCGAGGGTAATTACTTTAGCATAGACCCGTACAGCTGCTGGCTAACTAGGCCTCATTTGTTGCCAAGAGACGAACCTGCGGCTTTCATGGTGTCATTGCAGGGCGCAAAGCACTCCGCGGAAACAGAACAGGGCATGCGGAACAAATACGCGCCTTCATCCGATGGCCTTATGAGCAGGCGGAACCTTCCCAAGGAACTGCCAGGTGGCTTTTTGATCTCACGGTCGCCAGAGATAATTGGACAATGCATTCTTGTACAAGGTATCGCTTACATCCGAATACCGAGTACGCTATGTAAATTCAAATAGATACTCCATGGATACCAAACTTAAGCATTCTTTTCTAATCAGCTCTCAGCGATTATTACAGTACACTGATTTTCAGAGCCTTTTACTAAATCAGGATGGTGCAACAATAAAGGGACGTAACTTTTACCTAGTCCTCACCTACCCTGTGCCCCGGTTCCAAATCCAAACACTAAAATGGATGTGGTTTATACATTTGATTAATCTTTGGAGACTTGACGCAACAGATTGCATCACAGTCGGCCCAGTTCTTGTACATGCAAACCAAGGTTACCAGATTAGGTCATCTCTTTTAAATATAATTGATATCGAAACAATTGCACAGATCGATTTGTAAACACGTTTTAACTAAACGCGATATTTCATTAATATGCTTTTGTAATTGTATTTGATTTAGATAGATACATGATTCTTTCTTGACTACTGTTCCATTATAACTTAATCACACAGACACTAGTGAGACTGTATATTTTTATAAGCCTTTTTTTAATTTCGATGCTAGCAAATTGACAGACGGCCTATGTAAGTGAATCTAGTTACTGTCGCCTATAGCCGTCTGAAACACCGAGACAAAGCCAAAGCGTTGTCACTTTTTAGGATGGTATCTATAGAAGAGATAGGGAACATAGAATAATGGCCGAGAAAAATGACCTATCGGAACTCTCACGCATCGTATGAAACCCGCTTTACTCAAGACAAACCGTATTCTTTAAGTGCTTGGTATCACATCGATCGAGCTGGCCCTAAGAGCTCTAATCAAGAGAATTATTCCCTTACACCCTGTTAAAAATATTATAAAAACCACCTCAATCAAAAGTGTATGTATGAAGAAACTAATGAAACTAGATGTAACGAAAGGTATTTGTAAAGATCGTGGTAAGTTGAGATAGAGAATGAATAGTAAGATATAGTAACCGGCCATTAGAGAACGCTTCGCAAAAACAAACGCGTAAAGGCCCATACAATTATGGGCCTTTACGAAGTTGAGATGTAAATATACTAACTATACTGCAAATCATATCATAATTATTCTGAACCAGTTTATCATTTTCAGCTGGAAGATCCCGGTCAGTTCGTATTCAGGCTGAACTCTACAGAGCCTTTCATTGCCATTTTTATACTAATCCCGTTATTATACATCCTTCTGTAGAAACTAGACAGACTATCAAGTATAACACAGACCTTATTATAATATTTATAATTTCACAATAAATAATGCATAAAATTGACACTATTAGATAAAATACAAGGAAAATTAATAGAAATAACAATTAACCTGACATTTATAAAGGACATATTTGTAAATAAATTGCAAATGAACCGAAAAATTGAAACAGAATTTAAAGTTAATTATAGTTTGTCGTTCAAAACAGGAAAATTTGTAGTTACAGTAATAATATACAGATATTATCTTATGTTTGTTATTTAATTGAATATATTATTGATATTACATTATTAACGTTATTTATATTTGCGTTTTGGTATTAGTATGATATGTAGATAGAGAACTCTCTATTGTACAACAAATCATACAAACAAAATAAATATAGATACGTAGTATAATATATGGCTTTATCGCTAAAGATCGAGCTCTTTCAAGCAATCCTAGACTAGAATTCAAAGATGGTGCATCTTATAAATCATGAAAAGATTATATAGCTTAGGAATTATATGCTATTGAAAGGCAATGCTTATGAAACTGATTTTTAAAATTTGATAGGACATGTTTATTTATTATTATTTGACCAGCCACTTACTTTGTGCCAGACTGACTTAATTTTGAGAAATAGGTTCGCGTTTGACCACGGTCACACCTAATGTAGGACGATGATGCGGTCGAAAGTGGAGCACGCTTGCCTAAATAACACCTATTCACACGAGACTTGAAGATACCCGGATCGTACTTTTAGAAGTAGTAGAAGGAACATGGAGGCAAAACATTTCGTTCGCCCTAGAGGCGTTTCCACTGTGAAACGATGGCCTAGACCAAAGCGCTTTATCGTCCGAAGATGGAATGGTGTAGGGGGCATCAGTTCAAACAGTTCAACCGCTCACTCTTTGAAACGAATCCTATAGAAGATAGACTAGCAAACCGACGTCGACAAGCTGGTCGCTACCAAACGACTTCTTGGCTTATTTAGTTGAGCCGTTCCATAGTTGGGAACAGTACTCCATGCAATATCTTACTTGAGCACAGTAAAGATTAAGCAGTTGTGCTGCAGTGAAGTACCGTCTCACCTTTGTATATACTTGTATCATCAATGGTGATACAATAGACTATATTTTATCATCTGAACTTTGCAAAATCAATATCAATATCAATATCTATCTATCATTTGAAAGCTATGCTCTTGTTGTTGGAGCTTCCTGCAATCTTCTCTATCATCTGTAAGCTGTTTTAATTCTTTATACACGCAACACCCGCTTTTTCCTTGATTTTATCCATGAATGCTTGCCTTGGCCTTCCTTACCCTCTCCTCACTTTCACTTTGCAACGAGTAATGAGCATAAGAAGGTATCCTGTTGTAACAAATGCCCAAACATTTTTTCCCTTCTTTCCTCAAGAGTTTTTAAAATTGTGAGGTTCTCTTTTATTATATATAACACTTATTTATTAGTCTTATGTTTTTTCTAACTTATTCTCTCTATTCGTCTCCAACATCACATTTCAAATGCTTCTAATATATGGAGATCCTTTTTTTTATTGTTGTCCATACTTCACACCCATATAAACCATTGCTCCAAATATAATGATGGAGCGTATTATCAACGCGCAGCTTCTGGGTTACCTCGAAGATTCCCAGCTGCTAAATGATCGGTAATACGGCTTCCGCCACGGTCGCTCCGCTGGGGATCTCTTAGTTTACCTAACCCACCGTTGGACTGAAGCCATTGAGAGCAAAGGGGAAGCACTGGTAGTTAGCCTAGATATTACTCATTCCTCCGACCGGGTCTGGCATAGGGCTCTTCTATCGAAGCTGCCATCGTATGGGATACCTGAGGGACTTTGCACCTGGCTATCCAGCTTTCTTGATGGGCGTAGCATTCAAGTCGTTGTCGACAGTTGCTGCTTAAGTATCAAGCCCATCAACGCTGATGTGCCCCAGGTTTGTGTGCTATCACCAACGTTGTTCATCTTGCATATCAATGATATGTTGTCTATTCGCAGCATTCATTGCTATGTGGATGATAGCACTGGCGATGCGCAGTACTCTGGTCGTGCAAACGTCCCTCGATCATTTGTGGAGGAAAGTCGGATCAGAGTTATGTCTGAAGTAGAGCATTCCTTAGAGAGAGTCTCTGAATGGGGGAGACAAAATCTGGTCCATTTCAACCCCAAGAAGACACAGGTCTGCGTATTCTCTGCCAAAAAAACTCCATTCGAGCAAGCGCTTCAGTTCCAACGAACTCCCCTTACCACTTCCAAAAGTATTGGGATCCTCGGTGTTAACGCGAACGATGTATAGTTTATGGGCCATCTTGAAGGCAAGGCAAAACTTGCCTCCAAGAAGCTGGGAGTGCTAAACCGGTCCAAGCAGAGTACTTCACACCGCGGCAACGCCTTGTGCTTTATAAAGCCCAGGTGAGGCCCCATATGGAGTACTGCTCACACCTTTGGGCTGGAGCACCTGTCTACTAACTTAATCCCCTGGACAGTATTCAACGTCAAGCCGTTCGCGTTGTTAATGATCCCATACTCACAGACGGTCTAGATACGTTTGGCCTTAGGAGAGACTTTGCTTCTGTCTGCGTATTCTACCGGCTGTATAACGGGGAGTGTTCCGAAGAACTGTTTAGAATGGTGCTTTCGTCCTCTTTCTACCATCGCACCGCTCGCCATCGATTGGGAGTTCACCCCCACTTGTACGCAACGGTTCTGTAGAAAGTTTCTCTTGCGTACCGTGGGGATTTGGAATAAGCTCCCAGCCGAGGTTTTCCCACAGCGCTACGATATGGAGTTTTTCAAAAAGGGTGTTATAAAATTTCTTCGAGGTCGGCTGTGCGTTCGTGACATCTCTGATGTTACAAACGTCCATAGGCGACGGTGACCGCTCTCCACCAGGTGGGCCGTCGGCCTGTCTGTTTTACTCCAGTAATAAAAAACTCTTCTTGACGGATTGTGCTGTTTTATTGTTAGACCTAAATAATGCATTTTTACTAATCTTTTCACCCATGCTCGCAGTACTTGAAATATACTTTCAAAAAAGTGTTATTTGTATGAAACCCGCTAAGTAATATTTGAGAAAAAAAATATTTTTGAATAAATCCTTTTTTATTAATCTGTTCCTAGACATGCACTTGGTCGGTTTTATTGATTACCGAAACAAAAACGGCCGGTTAAAATGCAAATTTTCTTCAATCAAACCAATAAATCTAATGGCATTTATATTTCAGAAGCACGTTCTAAAATTAGCCAACACAAATCCTATGTCCAACCACGTGACGTTGGTCTACCAACGTCCCAGCCTTAAAGAAAAATGCTTGCAAATGGATCGTTGCAATACATTCCCGCGGATCAACTTATTTTGGACAAGCTCACAGAAACGTTATGCAACCAGTATGACCTTAAAATCTTACGTAACAGTAAACCAAAACTTGGGAGTTTATTTATGTGACTTTATACCCTAAATTCATAAGTGTAAAGTCCATTTTAGAATGCAAACAAGGGTGATTACAGAGAATTAGGTTACACAAATGTACCATTTGCAATCGTTAATATTGCCAGTGTGAGTTCAATATACATTATATAAAATTGGAATATAAAAGTAGGCACTTGTTTAGCGTTCTATAGCCATTTTGGTCACAACGAAATCCTTATGCTTTAGCCATTTTCATCTGTCTGACTTTGTATGTGATCGTCTTTCCTCTGCAACTACTAAATCTATATGGATGAGAGACAAGAAGAGGTCTATATGGCGCTACACAATGGTGTAATAAAACAGTAAAAAGTTAGTAGGGGTGGCCACCGTTATTTATACGTAACTAAGGGTAGAAATGATTTTTCATCATACATAGTCATGTATTTATGATATTTTTTTATTAAAAACTGTACAGACTCTAGTTCCGTACCCTTTTTTTTACAATTAAATTTAAGATGAAGTTAAGAAGTTGTACACGCTTATTTGTTACTTTGTTATTGTGTGTGTGTTATTTACAACACTATGAAAACATGATTGGAAGTAATCGTACAAGTCCCAGAGTGTGATAATTGATTCCTGCATCATGCCTTACTATTCCAGTTCACGAGTAGTTAAGCGTCTACCGACGAATAGACCTCTTTACGATATGGTGACCATTTACAATGTAGATATGAAGATAAACCCTCACTAAGACATTATATAAGTATAGTATGAATAAAGCTTGTTATTAATAAATAAATAACTTAGTAAGTATTGGTGTACAATAAAGAGTTATTGATTGATTGATTGATTAAGATAGATAGATAGATAGATAACACTTTATTGTACACCATTACAGAAAACCTTATAGCCTAAAAATATTCTAAATGTGCACAATGGGCGGTCTTATCGCTATTAAGCGATCTCTTCCAGACAACCCGTGTCAGGAATAAAACAGATTATATTGGTCAAAGGTGGTATACATAAATATTAGAAAATAAGCAGTTACTTACATATATTTCGTTCATTTATAAACATATAAGTATGTAAAATATTATATGAGTAAAATTATACTTAATAGACATATATAAATATACCTACCGATATCACATGCATAAATATATATATATATATATATATATATATATAAATATATGTAAAAATATCAAACATCACTATGTTGCAGGTAGTGCTTTTTTGTCATGTTCTTAAATATTGTTAGTGATTTAGCTTGTCTAACAGTAACAGGTAGCTCATTCCAGAATCGAATAGCCTATACAGTACAAGTATTATTGTAAAAAGATGAATAATGTTTGGGAGTATTAAGTCTAAGATTCGTAGAAGGTCGTAAATTGTGAGATGAAGAGATGAATTCAAAGCGTTCTTTGAGATAATACGGGGTTGTGGGGATAAACAACACACTGTAAAGGAGTGAAAGAATATGAGTATTCCGGCGAAAACGAATTGGCAACCACTTGAGTTTTTTACGAAACTCAGAGACGTGGTCATATTTGCGTAACCCAAATATGAACCTTATACAAAAATTTTGGAAGCGCTCAAGTTTATTAAGTTGCTCTTGAGTCAAATCAATATAGCTGGCGTCAGCATAATCAAGAATGGGGAGTAGTAAGGACTCTGCAAGCTTAACTTTGGTGGCTATGGACAGGAAGTTTTTCAACCTCCCGAGGGATTTCGAAGAGAGGAAGAGACGTCGACTCAATTCGGTTATGTGGGGTCGCCAAGATAGCTCCCTATCAAATATGACTCCTAGATTTTTTATTTTTTCACTAACCGGGATATGTGTACCATAAATATGAAATTTGGAAAGCAGATCCAGTCAATTCTACACAGCATCCGCGAACTACCTATGATAATTAGCTGAGTTTTCTCGGGATTTACTTGTAGTCCATATGATTTACTCCATTGCGTTATGTGATCGAAGTCGGAGCTTATTGGCAAGACTGCATCTTGTAACGTCGCAACAGGTGATTGTGTATAGATAGGTAAATCGTCTGCATAGAGATGGTAGGAAGAAGTAAGTTGATTTGAGATGTGAATTTATAAAAATCGTGAATAGTAAGGGAGATAAAACGCCGCCCTGAGGAACGCCAGCAGAGAGATCACGCCATGACGAATAGTCGTCATCGACTTGAATCCGCTGCCGGCGACCGTACAGATAACTATGAAACCAGTCGATTACTGTAGGAGATATGTTAATAGAGCTTAGAACCTTAAGCAACAATTCAAAATTTACATTGTTGAAGGCACTGCTGAAATCAAGCAGCGATAAAACAGTCAGCAGACCGTTATCCATGCCATGCCGGATGTCGTCAGTGATTTGGACGAGGGCTGTGGTTGTACTATGGCCAGGACGGAATCCGGATTGATAAGGATTTAAGAGGGAATTACGGTTCAGGAAGAAACTTAACTGTTGATGAACTAGACGTTCAAGGACTTTAGAAAGGAAGGGGAGTATAGAAATAGGACGGAAATGAGAAATTAAGGTAGGATTTGATTTTTTTGGAAGAGGAATGACCTGGGCTTCCTTCCAGGCAGTAGGAAAAATACCAGAGGTAATAGAAGCATTAAGGATATGAGTAAGGATAGGTTTAATGACATCCAGTATGGGTAAGACTATATTGCGACTGATGCCATCGCTGCCGACAGCATTAGATGTAATGGATTTTGCTGCTTTTTCAACATCACTATGAGTGAATCGACTAAGAAGAAGATTAAGTAAGCAAACAAACAAGCAAGCAAGTAAATAATCATATAAGCAATCAAGCAAATAACTAAATAGCAAAATAAGGTGGAACTGGAGCTGCTGTTGCATTTTTTCGGTGCCTCCGTTGCAATTCAATCACAAACGTCATCATGGCAACGCGCATGAAGTTTCACTGGCATAGCTAGAAACAAAAATAGTTTCAATAAAACTTAAGACTTTCATAAGATGTTAATTATAAAGTATAATACTAGGAATTTACGCAACAGGTGCGAGCGATTACCGCGAAGTTAAATTCGCATAAATAACAGGTTGGGGAAAAGTCTTTTCGCATATAGTATGTATGAACTTGTAATAAGATACCATTTGTATCTGGCTGGTTTTGGTATCATTAAAAAGTTTTAATTTTAAAAAAGACTATTCCAAATTCAAATTAGGATAATGTGTGATTTTCATTTGATTTTCTTATTGTTAAAATGAGTGAATCTAATGAAGAAATTCGATACATTTTAAAATGTTACTACAAAAAAGGTAAAAATGCAACACAAGCCGCGAAAAAAATTTGTGATGTTTATGGACCTAATGCAGTATCTGTGACAGTAGCGCAAATTTGGTTTAAGCGTTTTCAATCCGGAAATTTTGATATCAAAGATGCACGTCGCTCTGGTCGCCCTGTTACGGACAAAATTGATGCCATTTTTGAAAAAGTGGAGCAAGATCGGCATATTAGTAGTCACGATGTAGCTGGAGAACTGGGAATTGACCACAAAATGGTTTTGGCGCATTTGAAAAAAGCTGGGTACACAAAAAGCTCGATATTTGGGTGCCTCATGAGCTCACTGAAAGAAACCTAATGAACCGTGTACTCATTTGTGATTCTTTATTACGACGTAATGAAACCGAACCATTTTTGAAGAAGCTGATAACTGGTGATGGAAAGTGGATCACGTACGACAAGAACGTGCGAAAAAGATTGTGGTCAAAGGCCGGTCAGGCTTCACAGACTGTGGCGAAACCCGGGTTAACTCGCAACAAGGTGATGCTGTGTATATGGTGGGATTGGAAGGGAATTATTCATTATGAGCTGTTACTGCCAGGCAGGACCATCGATTCTGAACTGTACTGTGAACAACTGATGAGATTAAAACAAAAAGTTGAGAGAAAGCGGCCGGAACTAATCTACAGAAGAGGTGTGGTTTTTCACCATGATAACGCTAGACCTCACACATCTTTAGCCACTTAGCAAAAATTACGAGAAAACTCTCGTAACGCAGAGACTATACGGCGGATGCATTAACACCTCCCAGCCAAATGCATCCACCGTATAGTCCTGACCTTGCACCTTCAGATTTTCACCTGTTTCGGTCTCTGCAGAATTCCTTAGGCAGTGTCAGGTTAACATCACGAGAGGACTGCCAAAACCACTTGTCGCAGTTTTTTGATCAGAAGCTCCAAATTTTTTATAGCAATGGAATCACGTCCCTACCTACAAGATGACAAAAAGTTATCCAACAAAATGGCACCTACATACTTTAGTCAAATGTAAATAAACTTTATAAAAAAACCTTTTGAATTTTCATATAAAATGCGAAGAAACTTTTTCCCCAACCTTATATAATGTTGTAATATTCTAAAAATATCATGTCTTACATTGAAGCTATTTAAACAAAAGCAACTGGAATACACTATATAAATAATGGAGAACACGATGCAGATTTTTTTTTAATTTCTTGTCTGTTTGTTTGTTCGGTATTCACGTAAGAACTACTGGATCAATTACGATGCGGTGTTCGCTGATCGACAGCAAATTCTTATCTGCGTTACTTTTTATTCTGGGAATCCCGCCGGAAATTTCCCGCGAGCGGTTTGGAGTTATTCGGGTGCATAAAAATTAACTTATTCTGACACAGTTTTCACCAAAACGATAGATTACATTCTTTTTTAAATGCTGCAATACTTTATGTCCCAGGAATTCTGCGGAAATTTCAAGTCAAGCGTGGACAAAATCGCGGGCATATCCTAGTATAATTTATAGTTTGGGAGGATAAGTAACGAAAATTGCGTGACGCTCAAACAAAAAGATGAATCGACGACATTTCAAAATTGTGTACAGTAAGTAGTACTCAAATTATAAATAAATCCAACTGGCAGTTTTCGTTTGCACAGGTAAGGCAGTCTGGTTATTGTCTTGTAAATAATCGATATTGAACTCTATTCGCAAGCTTAAAAGGCAGAGTATTGCTTACTATGCATTTTTATCTCTGTCCCGCTTACATGATTCCTACAATGTGGTTGTCTATTATAATAGGACTACTGCGTAGATGTAACTGCAGGAGGAATTATCTTAACGTAACAAGTGCTCAAATTGGGGTGATCTGGTCCCAGGGTCCCATCTCAACCCCAATTTGACGTTTGACGTTGTGTCGAGGGGTCGCGTCAAACTGCCTAAATCAGATCCCGTGGCACCTAACAAAGACGCGGAGGGATGCTGGGAGGTTTAGTGGGTTGCCTGGTGAACGTCGTTTCACAACTCATTCCTTAGTCATAGCGCGGAGCTGGCCACCAGCAGCCCCACGTACCTCTCTCTTAGACATTCCCCGGAGTCCGATGGGATGCCTGGAACCTGGTTACTAAAGCCAAAACACAATGTCGTTATGTCAGTACTCTAAGACTAATAGTAGCTATTCATAGTAATTATCCTATCACCTTGCTGAGGGTTGTTTTGTCACCTTTTACGACAGGCCACCCGGCACCAGTAATTAGTATACTTTCTCCGTTCCTTCTTAGCAGATTTTTTTAAGTAAGTATTCTTTGATATTTCATGTTAAAATGAAAAGTTTTGACTAGTTTTCAGTAGTCATCAGTGGCGGATTTAGGCTAGCTGTTGCCTTATGCTTCGTTTGAAATGTCGCCCTTTTTAAGGTAGACATTTTACAAGAAAGGGAACCCTTATGTAATTGACATATCCAGCCGCCCGTGACTTTTTTATACATTCATAACTAAAATTATAATAAATAATTTTTGAATTTGAATTATACTTTTATTTTTCGCCTTTAAAATTTTGGCGTCTCAAAAGTTTTACCGCCCATAAAATGATGCCATCTTAGACCTGGGCCTCACGGGCTTGTACGTAAATCCAGCACTAATAATCATGTTCACAAAATATATCCTAATAAAGTTATAAGTCTTAGGCATCCTACGGCTTAGAGCAGCAAACATTGTATGTTGCTAAGTGGCCGCGGGTACGATTCCCAGGCAGGCGTCTGTTACTCGCTCTCTGTGCACGTGACATAATCCGCTTACCCACTATACACCCGGACACCAATTAGGGCTGTCTCAGTTATATATTCTATAGAAATAAAATTGAAGTAACTTAAAAAACAATAAAATTCAAACAAAAGTCAATCTAATTCGTGTAGTCAATAAAGAAAAATAATAAGTGTTAATTAATAAAAAAAATGTTATTAGGGTCTGATTTTAAAATATTGCTTTTTTTTTCTTATGAAAACCTGCTAGTTTTGTAGGGGACAAACTTCTACACGTACCTTCTCCGTTAGGTCCCGGTAGAAGGCCCAAAAAATGCTATCTTGACATAGTATATTGACATGTAGTCACTATGCCCTATGGACGTTTTTAATACCTGTGGCAGAAAAAACCATTTCCTGCGACCGGGCGGCCTGTCGTAAGAGGCGACAAAACAACCCACAGCCTGGTGGTAGGATACTTGCCCGTCTGGATGGCTACCACCCCTGGTCTAAAGTACGACACCATAACAACCTTGAGTTGTGTTCCGGCATTAGTGGCCAGGTGCCAGTCTCCATATAGAGAGTGGCAGCACCTTTGGTGTTACAAATGTCTATAGGCGATGGTAACTGCTTTCCATCAGGTGGGCGCTGTCTGCCTGTCTGCTAAACTCATGCATAAGAAAAAAACAACCCGTCGATGTCGCGCGGTGCGGTTGTGAAAATGAGGCGTTGGCGTCAGATCAAATGATTACTATAACCAAAATCTGCTCAAACTTTAAGTGAAAAGCAACAAGTGCTCGCACAGCCCTATGTGTGCAGCATCACGGGGATGTGCTCGGCGGATACTAACCTACTGCTATATAACGGGACTTATTGCAACGAAAGAATGTTGTGGATATGATATGAAGACATCTATTATGTATCTTTGTTCTGTGAAGATAGATAACACTTTACTGACTATTAAAATAAACATAAGTAATAATATACTAGCTATTATATATTTATGTAAAACAATAGACGGCTTTATCCCCACTTTTCTAGATAACTAAATTTAAAGGATATTCTTATCTAATCTGGCAATTTAGATGTGTGTATAGAATTTATAAATTTGTTAAAGTATTACTTTTTTAGTTCTATCTTATTAATTGACGGCCTCTGTGGTTGAGCGGGCTAAGCCTTTGCCGACTTACCTCACTGCAACGCAGAGGCTCCGGGTTCGATTCCTGGTATAGTAAATTTCGGAAACGTATTTTCTCCGTTATTTACTATAGTCTGGATGTCTGGGATCGGCCCCAGAATGGTCCGTTGTATATTACCCATAACACAAGCGTAACTTGATTAATTTGGGGATATACAGTGTGTGTGCTTGTCTGCCGATTTATTTATTAATTTATTTAATTGTAATCAAATCTATCTCTGAAATTAACTACAAACATCCCAAGTTTTGAAATTATATATTTGTCTAATTATTTATTTACTTTCGTAAGCAATAAACGCTTTTCACTGTTTACTAGGGCATAACAAACGACTTCTCTCATATAAACATCAGATGCGAACCTCTTGGAAATTATACAGATTTCCAGGATATAAAGCCACCTATGTGAGTAACCTCTACTATCAAAAATACATATTATAAGCCTAAAAAGTGATCAATCTTCTGTGTAAATGATGACATCAGGATTCATAAAGTGACACATTATGTATTCGTGAATAGAACAATTTGTAACGAAAAACTTCTTATGCTGAACCCATATAAGTGAAATAAGAAGCAGGATAACGTTATTTGATCTATCATTGAAGTCATTACTCATTTTGTTGATCTCTTAGGAATTTTTCACATGTACTTGCACTGTTCAGGCGCATCCATACTCAGCTATTGGTTGTATACCGTGTCGCATGCTGGCCCACTGCTCCACATGTGTAGATGATAAAAATATCAAGATAACACACTTTTTACTCGAAACGACACATGTTTAAGGTCTAGTTCACTTGTTTGTTTAATCGCAAATTTTTTGTTTTCTTTTCTTATAAGAAAGAATAAAGGTTAACAATCAAGCTTCCACGTTGCTTGTAGACAATCTTCGAGCAATTCATTAAGTCGAGAATAACCTATTAGGTGTACAATAATAGCAGGATTGGTCCAAAAATTTAAAGTCGCTCAGTAGGCTACGGAGTGAGATATATTAGGTGTTTCTCGTATAGATTATAATTAATTTAAATCGGCATTCTTCGTTCGGAAGTCGAGTTAATCAATTCTCCACGTTCTATGTCTTTTATTGTATAAATTCCTCTCTTACAGTATTAATGGACCAGTCACGTGTGTCCCAGGACGGATGGAAGAGACGAGGCACAGAGAGGAGGTTGAGTTTCAGTAGATGTAGTGTAGGACGCTCTCCAGCCCGGTGTACCGACAGGTTGCCTAAGGTCGCTGGTGGGGCTGGATGAGAACAGCGGAGGACCGGGATATGCGACGGAAACTGGGGGAAGTCTACCTCTATCTGTGGACACCAACTATCTGACAACAACGAAACGAGTTGATTCAGATGTCACCAATATATTGTTTTTGTTTACCACATGAGTCCAACAGACAGGTAAGCGGCCCACCTGATGGAAAGCGGTTACCATTTCCTATGAACATTTGTAACACTTTAGGGATGACCCTAATGGTTGAAGGAGCGAGGTGGAATGCTCCGTTATGCTTCTCGTTCTCAAAGGAAGATCTTCCAGCGAGGCTATTGTTGATCTGTTATGCCTCGCAGGCCGAGATCTAAATAATTTTTATTGTTGGATATTTGTATATATTCTTTGTACGTGTCGGAAATCTTTTGCGACCTCAATTCTTGCACAGCGCCATCTATTGGCTTGCAGCAGTGGCGAGGGGTGAAATTATGACGAGGGTCAGAGACGAGAAACTTGTAGCCTAACCGTTGCTATTGCATCCGATAAGTGTGTGAAAGCGTAAGAGATTAAGAGATAGTAATTTGGAAGCGAGACGGAATGCGTCTCCGTATCAAAGGAAGATCTTCCAGCGAGGCCATTGCTTTTGCTGTTCCTCGCAGGCCGAGGCCCATCTATTATTGTTGGGAATTTGTATATATTGTTTGTATGTGTCGGGAATCGTTTGTGACCTCAATTTTTACACAGCACCGTCTATGGGCTTGTAAGTGTTTCACTACAGTAATAATATGTAGTAATGTAATAAGCCCGGCAATGTGGCAAGTCTCTATTCCCTTTACATTACGCTGAAGAAAATGCGTAAATGCCAATGAATTCATGACGTATTTAGACATATTGGCCGCAGTGTCTTTGCTTTAGATATTAAAACAATTTCATTGCAATTTCTTAAAGGTAGGCTGATGGGAATCGGGGTTATACGAACACCACGCCACTGCAAGGTAGTTACGGGAGCGTACTCTAAACCAAGGGTGGTAGCCATCGCTGTGGTTTTACAAAACAAACGTCATTACGCAACACACGGTGATAATTGTCAAGATTATTTAATGCTTGACCAAAGAGTTATCTTACGTGACTTTATTGCCAAATTCCAGCTTAAATTTTGGCAACAATTACGTGTAAGGTCTCCCAAAACTGATAATTTTTGGTAATATATACTATATCTGGAATGTTTTAATTCAGTTCGAATTTTGAATTACTTTATTTTTTAATATATAGTTTTTTAACATGAAAACGATTATCTGTGTACTTATGATAAATGTAAATTTTTATTTTTTGTTTCAAAATTTTATTTTATCGTGGTAGTGTAATGGCTAACGCACGCGTCCCAAACTCAAAGGGCGTGGGTTCGATCTTGGCCAGAACGCATACACCACTTAGGCAGTTGTCTGACCTAATGTGCATATTGTTACTATTGTGCTCGTGTATCGTGCTAACAACGGTGAAGGAAAACATCGTGATACAACCTGTATATCGAGATAACCGATGTGTCAAACCTGTTAAGCCGCCCTGGACAAGCGTGGCGGGTAATCTGCCTGTGCCCCTATAATTGGAGGCTCAAGCCCAGCAGTGGGACATTTATGGGCTGTTGCTATTATTATTTATTATAAATTTTATTTTCATGAAAAAGATTTTTATTCATTTTAACTTATTTTGGAGGGTAAAGTTATTCTGGCCAAATGAGTATATTGTTACAAATCTTTAAAAAACCTGTATGTGGAAATTAGCGATCTGTGAAATGTCACGATCCTACTTGGACAAGGACTAGTCCATTTCCTATAAAAATATATTTTAGACATTCCACAACTTAATCATATTACAATTTAAATAATGAATTTATCTATCAGTGTTCTGTAATTCATATAAACTAGTGGTCTTCAAGTAGCGAATGCCCCATCCTAGACCGCATTGTCACTTAACATCAGGTGACATAGCTATCAAACGTGAACCTATACTATTAAAAAAAATTGTGTGTGTGTGCAGTTCACACGCAGTAGAAGTGAAACAAAGTGTGACAAGGGGTCGGAGGGATAATAAATTTCGTGATGTCATATTTCATATATTATATCGTTATATATATGCTAAGCTTTAAAACACGAAATTTGAAGTATTAACGAAAATCTTCTAAACATTTCCAACTCTATCTGTATGCATAGTGTTTAAATTTATTAAATATAATGTATTATATCTCATTCTCTCGCAGGCTTAGTCCTATAGATTTATAAGTTTATCTCTTTTTAGTGTCACTTTCGTTTCATCAAGTTTTTAATCACAACGATCCTAAAGATGTTTCACTTCATAAAACAAAATTATTTTAATTTGATTACATCTTTTTGTTGCAGGTAACACTGCTTCAAGCATGTGTGGAAAAAACGCCTACAGTGCAAATTCAGAATTACGATGGACCCATTTTCTTATGCACCCCACAGAAGTATGCCTGCGACAGTCCTTTACTTCACAAACAGAAAAAAACCTGCAATTCTGATTGTACATGTGTCACAAAAGTACCAAATTGTTGCGACACTACAAAATGTGACAACAACGTGTATGGAAATCATCCGAATTATTACGAAACGAGAATGTGCGACGTGCCTTATGATGTACCCAAAATTTGCGATATAACTCATTATGAAGTACCTAAAGTGTATAAACAACCCAACTATTACGAAGTTCCGAGAGTGTGCACCGTTCCTAACTATTGTTCCGATTCCAAATTTGATTATTCAAAATACTATGACCAGTATTATCAACAACAAAAAGGAATTTTAAATTACGAATGTTCTCCGATATTGGGAATTTTGACAGAAGAGAAAGTTAAGATGGGAGTTTACCCCGAATCTTTTAATTCTATAGATGATTCTAGAACAATGTACGGGTATAAATGCCTTGACGGAGATACACGGTACAGTTACGGTTCTCAAGGACATGGGACAACTTGCCTTTGTAAAAAATGCGGTGGATACATCAACCTCTAAAATTTCTGTATATACTGCGCCTTGAATTGTTTCGTTGTTATAGTTATTAGTTTAATCGGTTTAAAGAAATTATATTATCTAACTAAACGCATTTCACGTAATTGTATATTGTTGTGTATTGTGTGATATTTCACATCGAAATTAATAAACTACCAACCACACTACAAATACCAAATTGAGTAAAAACTACGCAATGTAAACACCGACGTCAGTCGAATCTTTTAAAACCCATTTAAGATTGTACTTCTTTTAGTACTTTTCTAAATAACAACGTAAATTGCGACTTACAATTACCAAATGGAGTAAACACAACGCAAACAGCCAATGTGGCGTAAACTTCGGTTTTGTAAAGTTGAAAATAGAGCTGCGGAGTATGCCAAGTTGAACATTACAAAATATATATTCGCGGCCACAAATATATTGGTAATTAATTTGGTATTATATTATATTAAATAAAAGTTATTTTATTCATTTTACATTATAATTGTGATTTTAGGCCTGACATATACATATATATGTAGATATTATTATGAGTTATTTACAGAGATTATATGAAATTATTACAACTATGTATGTGATGAATGTAGATAGAAGAGTAAATGGTTAGTGTGATTTTGAGGTTTAGGGCACTTTTTTGTCGTAGTGTAGTGAGAAGGTAGCGTGGCTGAAGGGCAACAGCCGCGATACACTGTTTAAAAAAATAAAAAAGACGCGACTGCAGCCTGCGCCGCGGCCTCGCTGCAGTCTTACCTTTTTTTAACGAGGGGAAATCCGAAAGTTATGCCACCGCGGGGAACCGCGATGTGGGCGTGTGTGATTTACCACGTTGGGGTGGCACTCGTACTAAGAAGTACTAATGCCACCGAATTTGCGGATATCCACTAAATCCCTCGGTGTTCCGTTCTTTGCCTTTACGCCACGGCCACAGGTATACGGCCTTGCCAGTCTGCAGGCCCTGGCAGGCGGCGGCCCGACGGCTTCATCTTTTGCTGGGAGTACCACCTCAGCGTCTTCGTTTTCTCTGTGCGTGGGGTAGATTGTGACGCTCCACTGGGAAGGAAAGAGGAGTGCGCGAAATCCCGGTGCGCCCACATCTCGACGGTTTGAACGCTGCAATCCTACCTAATCTTACATCGAAACATATGAATGTACCAAGTAATGACGTCATAATCACAAAGAGTCAAATTGCTTCTTAACTGTTACCTATTTAAATAGTAATGATATGACGTTTTAAAAGTAAGAATGAAGCAAGCATGTTTATTATTTACAAGTTCTCAATTATATGTAAATTGATTTTGTTAAGCTATATCACGATCAATACAGCTGCATTACATATGGACTAATAAATAACAAATAAAGGAAAATCATTTGACTGTTTTTTAACTAATATAATAAGTCTGTCGCAGGCGTCAAGTTTGTATAATGACTTCAAAAATGAGTAAAAAAAATAAGGGGGTAATTCTACCAGTAATATTAACCAGTAGATTTCAAAAACTTGTAAAATTTCATTTTCACATTTAGCGACTTAATTTGCCAGCGATTGCATTTCTATTCTTATTTCAAACGCATAGTATGAGATTCTACAACAAAAAAGTAAAGCGCAATGCACACTGCACTGGCGCTTAGCAGCTACTCGTAACAACCCGTAACCAACATGAGGTAACGGTTACGCAAAGTGCTCAAGGATACCGCCAACCGGCGCGCAGCAGGGTTGCGAAACGTCAAATGTCGACTTAGGAAAGGAGCGGGGCGCGTGTCAAGGCGCCCGCGTTGCCAGTGGTAGGTTAGGGTGTGTAACACTAGCTTTCCTTATGTTGCGACTAAAAATATATTAAATATCAAATCAGAAAATAAAAATCGTTAAAGAAATTACATTAGTAGTGTATTTTTAAGAGTTTGTGCGTTCCTTATGCCCGACATTGGAAATACAAGTATTGTTATGAAATTTCTATAACATGCTTTTAAAAAATATAATTAAATACTCAAAACAAACTAAGGTATCAATAAGTTAACATAAACTTGGTAACAGATCGCTACCAAAGGGAAGCATGCCAAGAAAGGTGGCTGCATTGCCACACTGTTATGCATGCATGCACACTGAATGACAATGTTGATTTGTTGCGTGAAATATAAATACTTTTTGTATTGGAAAACTATATACTTTTGCGAACAAAATATAACAAATATGTACCTAAACCAAACTATATGGGAAACTTTGACAATAATTAATTCCGGAGCTTTTGAATTCTATAATCCCACAGTATAATAATGCTTATTTCATAAATGATACTCAATTAAGCATATAATAGCTAAAGATTCTAAAATGTTGTGAAAAGAAATATGTACGTACACGTACATAAAAATAAAAATAAAAATGTTCATTTATTATAACGTTATTTGAAATATTATTCGTCGACAATAGCGATCAGCATTGACAAATTAAAATAATGGGTACTTTTCTAAAATTCTCACATACTTGTAATTACGATTTAATCTTTTGGTTCGGACTTTTTGACAATTATAGTGTAGTAGTTAATTTATAATATTAGTCGCTCGAAAAACTGGATGCCTTATAAATGCACCTTTACACTCCTTTCGATTTGTTAGGCAATGGGATCTAATACACTAAATGCCATATTTCTTTATTAAGCTTTTCGATGAAATAATATTCAATACAAACGCGTGTGTACGCAAATACATATGCTATTTTTAACTTTTGATAGGCAATAGGCTGGTGGCGTAACTTACACTAGTTGATAAAGGGCTGTTTTGCATTTCGTCGTCAGCCAATCACAGTCCACTGCTGGACGTAGGCCTCCCCAAGTCGGCGCCACTCATCGCGGTCCTCCGCCTTCCTCACCCAGCGCCTGGCGGCGACCTTGCGCGGGTCCAAGTCCATCGGACATCCGACACTAAGTATACCGGGATGCGGTCTCCACTTCAGGATTCGACTGCTCCATCGGCCATCGGTCCTGTGACAGACGTGACCGGCCCACTGCCATTTCAACTTGCTAATTTTGTAAGCTATGTCGGTTACCTTTTAGCTGCTTTGCATTTGCATCAGTTATAAGACGCCAATTAATTTGTGAAACTGGCGAGTTAAGCTTTATCGTCATTTATGGTCGGTTTCTGTATTTTACTAACCTATTCGTTAAAATTTGACATTTACTTTATTGTACAAAAATGCTACATAAAATCAAGAACATTAATATACAAGTACAATCGGCGGTCTTATCGCCCATGGCGACTTTTTCCAGACAACCTTTGGATAGAGTACAAGAAGGACAACAAAAGTTGGTAGTTGCTAAACCAGCACTAGTACAATAATTTGGTTTATTAATTAATAAATAGTAATATATAAGATAATTTAATTATTATAAACAGTATACATAATTATGTACCTAATACAATACACATTATACATATATACATACATAAATATACATAATATATTATATACATACAAAAGTAAACAATAACACTATAGCTTGAGGTAGTAATCTTTAACTAATCTGTTGAAAGAAGGTAATGATCGTGTCTGCTTGACGTTTAGTGGTAGTGCATTGCAGACTTGAAAAACTTGGATGAAAATGATAAAAGACTTGTTGTAAAAACTTGTTCTGTTGACAGGCGTTTTTAGTTTCAAATTCTCTGACAATATAAAGAAACTTGAATCACTGTATTTAAGGAACTGAAAGCGTTCGTAGAGATAATCAGGAGAGGACTTGGGATTAAACAAAATGTTGTGAAGAAGAGACAGGATATGTGCATTCCGGCGAATGCGAATGGGGGGCCACTAGACATAAGCACCATACAAGTAATGTCTTTCTACCAATGGTAAAGCAAAGAATGAATAGTAAGATGTAGGAACCGAACATTAATCGACAAATTAGTACTTAACTGATCACCTCATAGTTCAAAGGTTATTAGACAGAGGAGAGGGCATAATTTTCTAAAATAATGGTGTCTCCTTTACAACTATTAAGATTATCGAGTTATCGATATGTGCATTTTCAAGCCCATGGAATGGAATAAACAAATATAAAAATCATAAACAAATTCACTTACACTTTTAATAACAGTGTTTGTAAACTAATATTATTACACTAGGATATGACCGTGACTTCGTCCACGCTTGACTTGCAATTACATACAAATTACGCAGCATATAAGAAATAAAGTAACGTCATCGTTTTAGTGAAAACTGTCCGGAATAAGCTAAGTTTTACGCACTCCAAAAACTACAAACCACTCCCGGGAAAATTCCCGCGGGATTCCCGGATAAAAATATCAATAACATTTGCTATCGACCAGTGAAAATATCACATTGGGATTATTTTTTTTTCAAACTGACTATTTTAGTGTAGATTTTAAGTCTAGAAATTTGCTGTCGATCAGTGAAAATCGAATCGAAATCGGGCCAATAGTTTTTATGTGAATCCCGAACAAACAGACAAAAAATATAAAATAATAATAATCGGCAGACAAACACACATATTGTATATCCCCAAATTAAGCAAGTTACGCTTGTGTTATGGGTAATATACAACGTACCACTCTGGGGCCGATCCCAGACACCCAGACAATAGTAAATAACGGAAAAAATACGTTTCCGAAATTTACTATACCAGGAATCGAACCCGGAGTCTCTGCGTTGCAGTGAGGTAGGCCGGCAACGGCTTAGCTCGCTCAACCACAGAGGCCGTCAAAAAATATATCGTTTGTATAGTCTATTCCAGATTTTTTTAATATCTTCAATGTATAGACACGGCAGAAGATTATAATATTATAGATTGTATTCTACGTAAAATTCCTTATGACTATACGTAGAATATTGTACTTAAGTCATTGTCTTCTATGGTTAAGGTGCCCAGAAGAGTGGCTATATTTCCTCGCAGAATTGCCAGGCTGATGCGTTCTCCTAAGTAGGCAACAGCGCTCTGAAAGAAAGAAAGAAAAGAAATTATTTGAACGTGACGTTTACAGTCCTTATACATACATTATTATACTCAGAGTATATTTTGAGAATTTGTACGCCGCAATTTCAGCAAACAAGGTTTGCACTCAGCATATTGCTGTGCCGGAATTATATCCGACACAAAGCTGATTTTCAGTGCAAGCCTTCCTTTTAGCGTAAGACTAAAACGACCCAATTTTATTAAATAATAATAATAATTAATAAAACTAATTATACTTATATATTATTTAATTAGTAAAGATCTTTAAAGACATATGTAAGAAACTCTTTGACACTACCCGTGATCAGGCTGGCTCATATTTTGCACAACAAATAAGTATTGCCATGCAGCGTGGCCATGCAGCCAGCCTTCTGGGGACGCGCCCCGTTGTCAGTGATATGACGGCCTCTGTGGTTGAGCGGACTAAGCCTTTGCCGGCTTACCTCACTGCAACGCAGAGGCTCCGGGTTCGATTCCTGGTATAGTAAATTTCGGAAGCGTATTTTCTCCGTTATTTACTATGGCCTGGGTGTCTGGGATCGGCCCCAGAATGGTCCGTTGTATATTACCCATAACACAAGCGTAACTTGCTTAATTTGGGGATATACAGTGTGTGTGTTTGTCTGCCGATTTATTATTATAGTGATCTGCTACATAATGTATTTTAGTTTCAGTCTTTGTTTTTTTATTTGTGCTTAGTTAATAGATTATTAGTATTAGTAAATCGATTTTATAATAAAATTCAAAAGTAAAGTTTCAGTTTACCAGATTGCTAAAAGGTGAATACTGTGTTGTTGGTCCGACAATATAAAAGGAGGTGAAATCGTCTAAACATTGGACATTCTACGTTCGTCGGCTGAACAAAGCGAAAGCTCAGTTGGACAAAGAGCACATAATATATTGTGGTCGATAATTACTGTACGATAATCGCAGTATTCTTTGAGGGAAAATTGCTGCTCGACACCTCACAAGCGTGGATGCAACTCTTGGAGTTGTCCTAATATTTCTGTGTATTATTGTGCAGTATTTAATATTGTAATTGTAATAATTCTAGTGTAATAAACTTTGATTATAATATTTCAGATGACTATTGTGGGCAGTGAGCTTACAAATAAATTTTAATAAAATCTAAACATATAATAAAACTGTAGAGGTCGAATTTCTGTACAATGAAAAAATGCTAAAAACTGAGTCAGGGGGATGTATGAAGTGAAATAGAACTAATTTAGATTTTTTCATAAATTTTGTTTCTCTCTTTGTCTGTCTGTTTGTACCGGCTAATCTCCGAAATGACTGGATCGATTTAAATAAAATTTTGTATGGTGGAAGCTTATATCCCTGGGCAATATATGGGATACTTTTGATCCCGAAAAAATAAAGAGTTCCCGTGAGATAGTTAAAAAAACTTTCCACGTGGACGAAGTCGCGGGCAGAAGCTAGTAATAAATAAATTTTAATAAAACCAATAATAAAATACTTGTTACTTTAAAATTAAAATACTTTGATCACCTAAAGAATTGATGTGTCGTTTTGAGAGCTCTTTGTAGAGGCTCATGGCCCAAAACACCATGGTCCAAGCGTCTCAACAGCAAACACTACAAATAAATAACATTTAATTATGGAGTATGCATTATCTATGTCTTTACTAGCCTGAACAGGAAGCCTGTAATCAAACCTTGCACGTCCTGCTTATAGTGTCGTAACCTTGCCTGCCATAGTCTCGTCATAGGCAATTATTACTAATGATCAAGAATTATTCTTACATAAATTGATTCTGTAGCATTGTTACATTATAATTTATGTAACTAGTATTACACCGTGGGTGTTATTTATATCCAAATCTTGATATTGTTATTCATTACGGCTTGGCTTTAGGAAAGTGTTTTGCATTTGTAACTAGGTGCATAGCTCATCAGTAGATTTACTGGTGTTGTGTTTCAGAGTTCTGTTGTTATTTTGATAACTATTATAATACTGTTCCGAGCTACAGGACTCGAATTAAAAATGCCGTCTGAACTACTATAGAATTTATTAGAACTGTACAAACACATATAAAACAAATACAAATAAAACTGGATGCAACCAGTTCACACTGCACGATTTAATGCAATTCGACACGCGCAAACTCTGTCGTCTATATCGCTAATCGAGAGTACTACAAATGTCTTACTCGTCTCGTAGTCGTCGCTTGACTGCCCACCCCTCTATTCGGGCATTGTCTTATATTAACTACACAGTACAAAAAATTGGTCGCGCGCACTGAGTTTCCGAGAAATAGTAATTTGCACACCTGGTTATCTATTCCTGCGAACGGCCAACAAGTCGAAAACAATAACAATAGGAATTACTCTCCTCTCTTTACCTCTCCGACACCTCCTTCTGGGTCATGACCGACTTACAGAAGGAAGCAACTTCAGCCCAACACTTTCGACGGCGAACCATAGCCTCGACCATGGTTCCCAGAGAATCTCATCCCCATTCTGTCCTAGTCTCTTTAGCATATTCTAAAGGCTGTTGCAAATGTCTATAGATGAAAATAACCAGTTTTGAGAAGCTGGGTCTTCTGTCCAGCTTCGAAATAAAAAAGACACGGCTATGTACACCAAAAATATTAATTTCATTTCTCTCTTACATGTATGAGGGCCATCCTTATCTAACGTATGTATCTAATGCGACCAGCACATAGCAAATTAATAAGCCACGGAACCCTAAACACAGTAAGATTAAAGTATTGCATGTATAGCGTGAAGCTTCTCAATGTATACGTACATAATGTAATATCAATTTGAATAAGTCAGTTTAATAGTTTCTTCATGTTTTAAATATTGAATAACAGTTAATTACATAAAAAGACAAAGATCAGTTCAGCAACATGGTTCTGTATTAATACTACACTGGCTCGCTACATTACATATTTGTAATCATCTGTTATTCTTAACATGGCATAATATTGATTAAATAAGGGCGGTTTATACGATCACTTCTCTAATTATTGATAAACGTAGTGTATACGATAGAAGTAGAATTTTACAAGTGGATCTCTCCATAGCTAAATCCGAAACTATCTTGTATAGAACAGCGCAAAACACTCAAAGAAGACTTGGCCAATTTCGATGATCACATTCCACCTATTCCTTCCGGTAGACCACGATGTACAACACATCATGATAAAATTACAGAAGTGTTAAAACGAGATCCAGTAAAAAGCATATCAAATAAACTTGTATGTATGAAGATGTTAATAAAAGTAGATGAAGCAAAAGTTGTACGGCAGGATCGTCGCAAGTGGAGATCTATGGTCTCTGCCTACCCCCATGGGAAATAGGCGTAATAATCCGTGCAAGAACGGAGAAGGAATACAATTTCCTGCGGCCTGTTGTTAGAGGCGACAAAACAACCCACAACCAGGTGGTAGGGTATCTGCGCGTCTGGATGGCTACCACCCCTGGTCTAGAGTATGCCGCCATAACAACCTTGATTTGTGTTCCAGCATTAGTGGCCAGGTTTCAGACTCCCTCAAGAGAGCAGCAGCGCATTTGTAACGCGTTTGGTGTTGCAAATGTCCATAAGCGATGGCAACCGCTTACCATTAGGTGGGCTGCCTACCTGTCTGCTGAAATCATGCAATAAAAAAAATGTATGTATGTATGTACATTCCATCTATCTGGTTCCTCTATCTATCCCATCCCTGTCCTATTCCTGTCCCGTCTCTGTCCCATACTAAAGACTGACACCGCGTTGGCTTCGCCATTAGTGTTACAAACTCCTAAGGGCGAAGTTAACCACTTTCCATGAGCTTCCTTCCGTCTGTCTGTTTAACAGCTTCGCATTAAAACAAAATGGGAGGCCTCTGCCTAACAGTAGGACGTTTATAAGCTATTGTTATATACAGTCGAGGTGGCGAAGTCCGTCAATGGGGTAAGTTCATACACCGCACGTTTTTAACTTTTTTAAACGGAATTTAACGCCAACTACTAATCGAAGACAGAATACAATGGTGTTTTAGCTTCACTGACTGATTTGTTGTCGTCGTAACTATTCAAAAGCGGAAACAATGAGAGGTGTATGGAGTTCTCACATTGACGGACTTCACCACCTTGACTATATCTATTATATGTACTATATACTTAATTGGTTGATACCAATCGCGAGATATTTATTATTGCTATATACGTACATAGTTTAATAGCTAATTAATTTTTTTTTGTTTTGAATGGGTCTCGCTATTTGAAAACCAAATAAACGTTTTTTCTTTCTTTCTTATTAGTATGCGTAGTTGCATTTTTTTATTGCAACAGTTTAGCAGACAGGTAGACAGCCCACCTAATGGTAAGCGGTTGCCATCGCTTATGGACATTTGCCACACCAAACGCGTTACAAATGCGCTGCTGCTCTCTTGAGGGGTCTGAAACCTGGCCACTAATGCTGGAACACAAATCAAGGTTGTTATGGCGGCATACTTTAGACCAGGGGTGGTAGCCATCCAGTCGGGCAAATGCCCTACCACCTACCTGTGGGTTGTTTTGTCGCCTATTAGGACAAGCCGCCCGCCTTCAGGAAATTGTATTCATTCTCCGTTCCTGCACGGATAAAGAACCATTAAAAAGTTATATAGGTATATTACGTATAAACGATTTACCTGATATAAATAACGAATCGTCCGCATCTTATTCCAATGATGTTGGTTTGAATTCTAGCCAAACATACATACTACATAGAGCAGAAGACCTAAAGCTATCGGTTTTGAGAAATCGCTTAGTAAAATTGACACATGTCTAGATATACTGGTAGGTGTAGAATATAGCATCAAGTTCCACTATATTTTGATACTTGTCATGTTCGCCATACGAAACTTCGAAAATGGCTACTGTAGGCCATCTGGTTCTCAGTTCACTGAAATTACTCAAGTCAGGAGTGAATAGGTATCTTATAGGTAAGCATGCTCCATACTAGACCGCGTCATTACTCAACATTAAGGAAGACAATGGTCAAACGCGAACCAACACAATTATAAAAAAAATGGCATTTATATTGAAATTACAGACGGTCACTTATATATGTATCAAGTATACACGTCATTTTATTTATTGGTATAAATTTTAATTAACAAAGTTATATATCAGAATTTATTGGAATACTTATCAAGGAAGGGGAGGATCCTACAATTCCCCTCAGTCGAGAGCGACGTGACGATGAGTCAACTGGTCGCATGACACAATCTGACGATTGAATAGCGTTGTGCAATCATCAGGAAATTGTAATCCTGCGGAGATCCATAAATAGGGTTACATAATATTATTTTATGATTGTTTGTTGTTAAACTGACCAATGGTTTATCTGATGGTAAGTGGTTATCACCATCCATGGACATCTGGAACATTGAGTTCCGATGAGTTGCTACTTGATTTTTATCTGTGTTGGAACGGAGAAATAATACAATTTCATGCGGCCGGGCGGTGTGTCATAAGAGGCGACAATACAACCAGGTGGTAAGGTAGGCGGTCGCCCCGTCTGGATGGCTACCACCTCTGGTCTAAAGCATGCCGCCATAATAACCTTGAGTTATGTTCAGGCATTAGTGGCCAAGTTCCAGTTTTCCTTTACAGAAAGGCAGCACATTGCTAGCACCTTTGGTGTTGCAAATATCCATAAGCGATGGTAACCGCTTTCCATCTGTCTGTCTGCTGAAATCATGGAATAAAAGAAATCTCAACTTTAAAAACTTGTTTTCTTAAGGCCAAAAATAAATTATAAGTGAAGCCATGGAATATCATCTTCTGATACATGAAAAAACATAAAAGATCATAGGAGGCCTATTCTAAATAAGACAGTAAGTTTGTTACAAATGCTGTACACAACCTACGAATGCTCTTTATGAAAACTTACTAGTAGTATCACTGATAATCCTGAAGTGCCGCTTACTACTCTACCTAGGGCACATAGGAACACCTTGGAGCTAGACTGCGTCGAACGCAAAAGGAATTATTACCCCGGCCTTACAAACAATCAATCATTTCTGCCTACCCCTATGGAAAAGAGGTGGGATAATCTATAATACTATAACAGTCTAAACATGCCGTGTCTGTCCATTGACGCTATTTAAATAAACTAGAATAGACTATACAAACGATAGAGAACACGATTTTTTTAGATTTCTTGCCTGTTTGTCGCTTTGTCTGTTTGCTCAGGATTCACGTAAAAACTACTGGGCCGATTTCGACGCGGTTTTCACTGATCGACAGCTAATTCTTAGGCTAAATCTGCGCTACTTTTTATCCCGGGAACTCAGCGAGAATTTTTCTGGGAAGGTTTTAAAATGGCCAGACTGAAAACAAAACGAATTTTAATGCGATTTTTTCACTGATCGATAGCAAATTTTAGTGAATCCCGCGGGATTTTTTCCGGAAGCAGTTTCTAGTTGTTAGTTTTCACTAAAAGCATAGCTTAAATACTTTTTTAAATGCTGCGGTATTTTGTGTAACGTAAATCCCGCGGGAATTTCATATCAAGCATAGATGAAGTCACGGTCATATTCTAGTATGTACATATGTGTGTGTAGCCATACCTTAAGTAGTTTTAGTATTGTCTCTGACAACCGTTCTTTATATTCTAAAGAATATACATTCGAGTATAAGCGGTGGTCTGGTGGTCTTGTCGCTACAGGTGATTTCTTCCAGACTACCTTTGGATGGTGTGTAAAAAAAGGAGAGCTAAAGTCGTGAGTTGCTAAGCCAGACCCAGTAAAATAATTTAGTTTATAAATTTATAATTAAGTTTTTATTAAATAATAGATCAAATTACCATTGAGATTTAAATCTTACTAGTTTATATCCGCGGCTTCGCTCGCGTTCATGCAGATTTTGTCAAGCAATTACAATTAAGTAATTGTACTCTAATTGTTTGTACAACGACTGTCTAAAAGTTACTTTTCTATATCTTGGCAACGGTACTTTTTCTGAATGAAGGGTCTATACTCATTTCTTTGCCCTGATAAGGAGTAGGCAAAATTTTGCGAGGATCTGTTGCGTAGATAAGGCTTGGAAGACACAAACCAACTCATATTCACATTGATAATATGGACAGAATCAGTATACATTCTGTATTATTGAAGTGAAACTTCTTTAGAATCGTTGTGATTTGAAAACTTATGAAACGAAAAAGCGACTCTAAAGAGAGATAGACACATAAAATTCAACCTTATTTAATTCAAAATAAAACACATAACTCTTCCTCCGTTAGTATTAATTTTCAATTTAAATAAAATTTAAAAGATTTCAATTGAATTTTAGCTCTATCTGTATTTAGTTAAGGCAGATATTCTTTTATACGTAGATCAAAGGAAATTGTGCGTAACAGTGCATTGAGTTTTGAACTTTATGCTAGTGATTTAAAGTGTAATTTAGATTGATTTATTAAGAATAAGGGTCAACATACCTAAGAATAAAGACGTCTATAAAATAACAGATATGCGAATATTATTATTCTCTGAAGGTTCACTTCTACTGCGTGTAAACTGTACACACGCATTTTTTATTGTAATTTGTTATGTATATGGATAAAATAAAATATGTCGAATTCGCGCATTGTTAGATTTATACTCGTATTTTTAACCTTGTCAAACGCTTAAAATAACATTATTATCTCTTACATCCATTACATCATACCGTTGCGCAATACTGACTTTGGAATTTATCATATTACATGTGTGTGTGTCTCTGAACAAGTGTGTTGTTCAAACAAGGATTGCTCTATTTGTCTGTGTAAAGGAAGACCACTATGTGTTGGGAATGAACCAATTAAATCACTTAATAAACTTATAAATAAAACTTTTATTAACGAAATATTAAATAATTTGTACAAAGTAATGTCAAACGTTGAGGTGTATAGTAATACTAGAGTCAACCTCTAGTGCGTGCCTCTTGTTTAAAGGTATTACAAAACAGGTTACATTGTATTAAATTTTTATGTTAATGCTATGGGCCGCGGAAGATTTACTTCATTTTATATCGCAAACTATCCCATCTCCCGGATGAAAAGTATCTATGTCAATTTTCGGTATTAAAACTACATATGTACACCAAAATGACCCCATCGGCCATGTCGACCACACCGACCACATCGACCACACCAACCACATTGACCACACTGACCAAATCGACCACAGCGACCAAATCGACCAAAATAACTAAATTAACCAAAATGACGAAAATGACAAATCACAAAATAAATACTTATACCTACTTTCTGGGATAATCTCTATAAATATATAATAGCTTGTAAGAATGTATGTATGTTTGTTACTCTTTCACGCAAAAACTACTGAATGGATTTTGATGAAACTTTACAGTAATATAGCTTGCACATCAGAATAAGACATAGGCTAATTTAGAAAGATATAGTGCGAATTATCCAAAATATAACGATTTTCCATCACCAAGCGGGTGAAACCGCGGACGCAGCTAGTATTTCATAATCATTCTCAAAACTTATCCCATTATCCGGGATGAAAAGTATACCTTGTCCACCCTCGGTATTAAAATTACATATATACCGATTTTCAGCTAAATCGGTCCAGCATTTTTTCTTTGAAAACGGAACAGACAGACCGACAGAATCACTTTCGCATTTATAATATTAATAGGGATGTACAGTCCGCACCACCAAAGAAGTCCACAGACGTGGCGCTGCAATCGCCGTACTTGAACCTGCCAGAGTAATTAAGGCATCTGGGTCAAATATGGCCACATGGTTGAATGCCACTTTTTTCACTGTTTCAAAACAAGAGGATGAGTTAGGGCATTTTACAATAAAGGGTATCTATTAATCTTTCATTCTACATGAAAAAAAGAACGAAAATATGACTAAAAACGACTTCAAGATATTGGTTGGGGAAAAAGTTTCTTCGCATTTTATATAAAAATTCTAAAGGTTTTTTTATAAAGTTTATTTACATTTGACTAAAGTATGTAGGTGCCTTTTGTTGGATAACTTTTTGTCATCTTGTAGGTAGGGACGTGATTCCATTGCTATAAAAAACAGGTGAAAATCTGAGGGTGCAAGGTCAGGACTATACAGCGGATGCATTAACACCTCCCAGCCAAACTCTCGTAATTTTTGCTGAGTGGCTAAAGATGTGTGAGGTCTAGCGTTATCATGGTGAAAAACCACACCCCTTCTGTAGATTAATTCCGGCCGCTTTCTCTCAACTTTTTGCTTTAATCTCATCAGTTGTTCGCAGTACAGTTCAAAATCGATGGTCCTGCCTGGCAGTAACAGCTCATAATGAATAATGCCCTTCCAATCCTGCCATACACATAGCATCACCTTGTTGCAAGTTAACCCGGGTTTCGCCACAGTCTCTGAAGCCTGACCGACCTTTGACCACGATCTTTTTCGCACGTTCTTGTCGTACGTGAACCACTTTTCATCACCAGTTATCAGCTTCTTCAAAAATGGTTCGGTTTCATTACGTCGTAATAAAGAATCACAAATGAGTACACGGATCATTAGGTTTCTTTCAGTGAGCTCATGGGGCACCCAAATATCGCGCTTTTTTGTGTACCCAGCTTTTTTCAAATGCGTCAAAACCGTTTTGTGGTCAATTCCCAGTTCTCCAGCGTCACCGTAACTACTAATATGCCGATCTTGCTCCACTTTTTCAAAAATGGCATCAACTTTGTCCGTAACAGGGCGACCAGAGCGACGTGCAACGTGAAATCTTTGATATTAAAATTTCCAGATTGAAAATGCTTAAACCAAATTTGCGCTCCTCTCACAGATACTGCATTAGGTCCATAAACCTCACAAATTTTTTTCGTGGCTTGTGTTGCATTTTTACCTTATTTGTAGTAAAAATTTAAATTGTATCGAATTTCTTCATTAGATTCACTCATTTTAACAATAAGAAAAACAAATGAAAATCACACATTTTCCTAATTTGAATTTGGAATTGTTTTCTTTAAAATTAAAACATTTTAATGATACCAAAACCAGCCAGATACAAATGGTATAGCCAAAGAGATCTTATTACAAGTTCATACATACTATATGCGAAATGACTTTCCCCAACCTATTATTTAAACGTTTTTAAAAATGGGAAAATGGCCATATTTCCGACAGTGTAGGTAAATGTGTCCATATGTTTAACTTAATTTAGTCTATGAATAATTGCGGTTTATTTGCTAATTCGTAACCGATGTAGGTAATTATTGAATAATAAATACGAAATATTCCACAGTTAAAGCTGTAAATTTATTTCCTGGCTACTTTCCGAAAAAAATATGACTGGTGGTTTTCGGTCTAAACGGAGACAAAACTTATAATCCAGAAAGTAGATTTTTACTTATTATCTTTTCAAGTAGTATTATATTTCAAGAACCTCGCTAACCTAAAAAAATAATGTCGAATGCTTTAAGATATTCGCTTACCATATAATTACATTCAAAAGCATTGCTCTCGGATTCTGATATATTAATAAGAATCTAGATATATTACGCGTCAAAATGTAACGATATACCTGCGTATATTTTGTTAACACGTTTTTTTCTGTTAAGTAAAGTTAAAAACGTAGGAAAAATTATAATTAGAGAATATTGTTACCCTTTTTCACAGTGCTTACTAATTGTAACATGTCCCCTTCATCCACTCATGTCTTTAATTATTAGTTTGCTACTCAGAGGAAGGAATAGAAGTATAGACGGAGCCTACGTAAAAAAAGCGCCGAATGAAGTGAAGCATTTTTAAAACCTTAAATGCGTAATCGTATCTATACTAATATTACAAAGAGGAAAGATTTGTATTTTTGTATGTTTGTAACGAATAAACTCAAAAATTAGTACACCCATTTCAAAAATTCGATAATTGAATTTTGATACATTATCCCAGATTAATATAGGCTATATTTATTTATTACTAGAAAAAATTAGGGATCCCTATTAAAACTTCAACAATGTAACCTAAGGTGTAAAACTATTAGTGTTTGAGTGGGTCCGGGGATGATTTAGATTCACAATTAGATCCGGTAGGTAGCACTGGAATCAGGTTCTAGAATGTTATTTTTTCAGGGCAGGACAACGTCTGCCAGAACCGCTAATGTATTACTACGCTATAAACGTGGTTTGCGTCTGTGTGGTTAATAGTAATATATCCACTGGAAAGTCGACTTTTATCAGTACTGATTTGACTATTTAATAATAAGTTCTCTTAACGCCACTGCGGCGGGATCGGCTTCCTATTCCAAAATTAGCTACCTTTAGTCGGCTTCACTCTTAGAGCTCGGGGCTCGGTCTACCTATTTTGGTCGTCTATGGTTCGCTACTACCAAATTACACACTTCATTAAAAGAGTAACAATGAGATATAAACGTTATCGGAGGTAATTAGGAAATAATAATTTGTTTTAATTCAATTTTTTTTATTACAAACTCTACTACAATGATTATAGTAGGGGGAGCCTAAGGTGTTAAATGTGGAATTACTCGAGCATCGCGGGGACCTTTTGGATTGTGAAGATTAGGTACTAAAAAGAAAAAAGGTTATGTAATGCCCTTTCACTGGTGGGGGGAAGCGTGTACATGTTTTCACAAAAAAGAGTCGCACAGAAATACTCAAGCGTGTCAGATATTCAAAAGGGATGTTAAGTAAACACTAAAGAAACTCCTATTCAAAAGACTGACGATTTGGATGTGATCAAAGGTCATGGCCGATGTTTGAAAATGCAAAAAAATAACGTAACATTGAAATACTCGAGCGCGTCAGATTAATATACAGACGGTTCAGCTTGATGTCCTTGTCGTGCTGACCCATAATCTGTGACAATTATGTGGAGGAATTTCCTTAATCTGACGGTTTGAATAACAAATTGAAGAATAAAAAATTCCCCCACCCTATACGAAGGGTTAATATATGGTGGGGGTACATAATAGGATGCAAGGTTTCTCCCCTTATGTGATTCTGCCAAGCACGAGTAAATCCCAAAATCCCCGATTGGCCTACTATTAATAACTATCCGAACTCCGAAATTTATGTAATTCACGGTACGTTCAAATAATGGGAAAGTCCACTTGAAGCGCACAGACTAACTGATATGCAATGTTTTTGCACAGAATAAATACTAGTATCAGTAGAGACCGCGCTGTCAATTCGAGTAAACACATTATGACGAGTTATTCCTAAGCTGCTTAAAAGAATATTTAAAAAAACAAGCTTAAAAGAAGCGGTATAAGCTACCTGAAAAGGGGTTATAAAAGTCAAAATAGTGCAGCATTATTCGGATTTACTAGTTATCGTGTGATCTGACATGACCATCGGTTGATTAACTTTAAATAATAGTTTTTTTTTTTAGTCCTTTCCGTGAGTTTGTATTTTATGAAAACTGGGTTATTTCATATTATTACATTACTAGTGGGCCGCCCCGGCTTCGCACGAGTATCTAAAAAGAACTTTTTTGTTGAGTTTAATTAACTACTACTAAACGAATCCAAAATATTTCCCCTTCCGTACGGCTCGTACCCCAGTGACGCCTACACCGCATAAGGTGCTGCCTAGGTAGCTGAGCAGGGTGAGCTACGACCACGCAATTTTTTTCTAATACTTACATTTTTAAACTCGTGATATCTTTCGAATGGAATGTCCGAATTGAATAATTCAAAAAGTTATATATAGGTATTAGAGCAGTTTTGAATATGAAGTAATTTATTTTGATAAGGATGAATACCAATATACAAATAAAGAGCCTTTTCTAGGGGCAGAGTTTTAATTAATTTTTTAAAATAAAAGAACACCTATTGCGGCATAACTATAATAGTTAGACATATGCTGTTGCGACACTTTTTGTAAATAGTGATGTGTTCAGCAAAGTCGCAGTACGTTATTTTATCTATCATCAATAGTTTTCGCAGCGCTTGCGATTATAGGTAATTTTTTTACACCTTGGGTTACATTATTGGAGTCTTAGCAAGGATCTCTATTTTTTTGAAAATATAATGTAGCCTATGTCACCATTGTCACTCGGGGATAGTGTAGCTTGTCAACAGTGAAAGCATTTTTCTAATCGGTTCAGTAGTTTCGGATCCTATTCAATGCAAACAAACAAACAATCAAATATTTCCTCTTTGTAATATTAATATAGATATATTACATTAACAATTATATTCTTACAAGCTACACTATGATTTGGTATAATAATACAGGTGTATTTATTTTATCAAAATCAGACAAGGGTAATTGATTTTTGAAAAATCTTTTCACCAAAATCGGCCTCGAGACTCCTTCGAGTGTTTTTCGCTATTTAACATGATTTAGGATCTGGCTCTGAAGGCCCACTTGAAAAATTCATTCTTGTAGATAGATGTATATATATAGATAGATGTCTATAGACATATAGAAATAGGTAGATCTCGGTCTGCTTTACCATCTATACGTATAGTATACATTAATTATATATAATTATATATACTATGGCATAAATTATCCCTTGCGATGACTCAATGCTCAAATATGACGAAATCGTTGGAAGCTTTGCTATCATCTTATGTCTGGAATGTCCTGAATTTGACAAGCGTAATATTCTTGTTATTGTTTTTTTGCGATTGTATTTGACATTTCATACCTGGTATTTATGATGACGTCAAGATTACAAGTTATTTATTACGACCGCAATCGTATACATGAACATAGTCACGTGTGTGTTGACGGTAAAAAAATCTCTTGTTTCCTTATATGTATGTTGTTAGCCCGTTCGTTCAGAAGTTGACGAATTGAAATTCGTTAGAGTGTAACTGACAGGTAAACGTAGTTCATAAACTGACGAAAAGTACAACGTTACATTGTATATTTTTCTGTCCGTTCACAATCTATCGACAGATTACAATCTCACGGGATTAGGCGATTCCAATAATTGTACAGTGAAATCATAATTTAAAATTTAAAGCCTAATTTTATTAAGCTTAAAACAAATATACCACTGAACTTTTCCTAAGTGTTGGGCCGATTTTGATGTTTCTTTTAGGTTTTTTTAATGGATCACTGGATGGTTTATATTCACAATTGAACACGGTAGGGGGCGCTACAATCGGGTTCTAGATTTTTATTTTTTTCAGTATATGTATTGTTTTTCAGTATATGGAACGTGGAATTGATCAGAAACCGTTTCAATAGTAAGTGTAATTAATATTTTTATTATTTTCATAATACGGTTTTAGTCTTATTCCAATCTTTTAACGTCTTAAATTTTAAAAAAATAACAAAGCTATTCAAGCTCTTTATCTACACATTAAACAGAGTACCTAAATTGTTAACTTATCCCACATGTGTATATACTTATATTTTTTTTTATCGTACGAGTTAGCAGATAGGCAGACGGCCCACCTGATGGAAAGCGGTTACCATCGCCTATAGACATTTGCAACATCAAAGGTCCTACAAATGCGTTGCTGATCTCTTAATGGAATCTGGAACCTGGCCATTAATGCCGGAACATACCTCAAGTTGATATGGCGGCAAACTCTCGACTAGGGGTGGTAGCCATCCAGCTGGGTAAATACCCTACCACCTGGCTGTGAGATATTTTTTCGCCTCTTACGACAGGCCGCCCGACCGCAGGAAATTTTATTTTTTCTCCGTTCCTGCACGGATAGAAAGTATACCTGTCTATCAGTATATCTAAACGTATAAAGGGTATGTTTAAACACTAACTTATCTGAAGTTAAGTAATTATGTAATGAATTATGAAGGTCTATGCACAACACGTTTGCACAACTGACAGACTCCGGTTGAGCGGGCTAAGCCTTTGACGGCCTGCCTCACTGCAACACAGAGGCTCTGGGTTCGATTCCAGGTATGGTAAATTTGAGAAACGACTTTTCGTCGTTATTTACTATGGTCTGGGTGTGTGGGATCGGCCCCAGAATAGTCCGTTATATTTTACCCATAACACAAGCGTAACTTGCGTAATTTGGGGATATATATATTATGTGTGTTTGTCAGCCGATTTATTATTATTATTATATTGTATGTCTGTAGAGACCACGGGCCATAAAAATATTATTATTATTGTTACAACCTGAACGCCGAGAACAGACAAATTCACACCTGCATACCTGTAGACATTTTATTACCTTTTCGGCATTTGGACTTCTTTTGTTTACTTTGTGTTTTAAATTTGTGATTATAAAAGCAACCCATTGTGTGTTATAATCTTTTATGGTAGTCCTTAGCCAGGTGTGATTCTAGGAAATCCAATCCACGCGGCCGAGCAGACATAGACATAGACAACACTTTATTGTTCACCAAATCAAAAATTACAAAAAAAGTACAAGACAATAGTTACTTGGTAAAACAAAAGGCGGCCTTATCGCTAAAAGCGATCTCGTCCAGGCAACCTGACTCAGATGAAATTCTTAAATTATCTATAATTATTATGCAACACAGTAAAATGAAAATAAAAAATAAAAAAAGACATACATGGACAGCAGATTACAGTCTATTGTAAATTAGCACATACATCATTGCATAAGACTTACATAATGATTCCTAAGTGAATTTTTGAATATGGCAAAAGATTTAGCTTTTCTGACGTCAGTGGGCAAAGAGTTCCAAAGTAAGACAGCCTGCATGGCGAAGGAGTTGGAATAAAACGTTGAAGAGTGTGCAGGTGCCATTAATAGGAGATTATTAGTGGAGCGCAAATTGAGTGTATGTGACGTGTGAAGGAAGTTGAAACATTCCTTGAGATAAGGAGGGGTATAAGGTATAAACAGTATACGATATAGTAAGTTGAGAAGATGAGCATTCCGGCGAAGTGAGATAGGCAACCATTCGAGCTTTTTGCGAAATTCAGAAACGTGGTCTTATTTTTTTAAACCAAATATGAACCTTATGCAAACATTTTGAAGACGCTCGAGCTTAATAAGTTGCTCTTGAGTGAGATTAAGATAGCAAGCATCAGCATAGTCGAGGATGGGTAGTAGAATTGATTGAGCAAGCGAAATTCTAGTGGCAGTCGGAAGTAAATTTTTCAGTCTCCTAAGCGATGCATAGGATGCAAAAATCTTGCGGCTTAATTCAGTAATGTGGGGTCGCCAACAGAACTCCTTGTCCATTATTACAGACATATTGTATTTGTACAGTATAAAGCAATGCCCCAATTGAGAGATGAGAAAGTCGAGCGATAACCATAAGCGAAGCAAGATTTGTGTACATTCGGTAATCTATTTAGTGACGGACTTTGCGCGTGTATTTGAATTACGATCTCCTGCATTACGTTTGGACTTATTGTGTTCGGTTATATTTTTGACTGAGTTATACGTGTTTCTATAGTTCTAATAAATGATATAGTAATTCTAACGGCATTTTAATTCGAATCTCGCGACTCGTAACATTATTATAACTAGTTTGAAATATAAACTTTTTCGAAATATCTAATCGATAAAACCTTTAATATATTGTATGTATGTACCTGATCCAGTCTTTATATACAGATTCGATTAATTTGTACCGATTTGAATAATCTCGCAATAAATTATTCGTAAAATTAATGACTTCTTAATAAAGTTATTTGTTGGCAAACTTTAAATAAAACTTATAATTTATTTGCAGATTATGAAATTAATTCAACTTTAAATTTATAAATATTCATATATTCATAAAGTCACTCTAAACATGCAAGTTTTACATGTTTAGATAATTTTTTAAATTATATTATGGTCTGTCGGATATAATTCCGACACAGCCATGAACTAAGTGCATTTTGTTTACTGAAAATCTTCGGTACAAATTCTCCAAATATGCTACATTTAAACAAATCATAATATGTAAGTAATATAAGTACAGTCGTGGTATGAAAAGGTTCGCCAGTTTTTAAGTTTATTCATTTAACATTTCGTGAGCATTTGTTACCTTTTCAAACTAAGTCACAGAACAGACTGTTCTACAGAAAATGATGTTTAACTGTTTGAAAATAATGTTTAAAATTTCTAAGATTAAAGTTTTTTTAATTTTATGTCTTAGCTAAGAAGATTGTGAAGCGTAGTGATTATTTGCTCTTAACAAAGAGCATATAATCACTACGCTTATCATAAATATTGAAACTAATAATAAGATTTTACTTTTCTTAACAATCTTCTTAGCTAAGACAGAAAATTAAAAATCTTTAATCTTAGAAATTATAAACATTATTGTCAAACAGTTGAACATCATTTTCTGTAGAACAGTCTGTTCTGTGACTTAGTTTGAAAATGTAAAATGCTATGTTGACGATGTCATTGTCAACATAGCATTTATCTTTTTCTCGTTTCTATACTTTATAAAGGGAACATTTATTAAAATATTGGCAGTATTGTTTCTTGTACTTGTGCAAGCAAAAGTCGACTTTTTAAGGTGATTAGGTGACGAACCTTTTCATACCGCGACTGTACATCGATGTTTCTTCCAATAAAGTCTTTCCTTCTTATAAGTTATAAAAAGACATAATGGTAAGTGTGTGCATTTTGGCACGTTAGAAAACAGGTAGCACATGTGCAAGACTGATTTCCACTGAATATTTCTGTTTATTGTTGCAGTACTGCAATCCCTCCCGGACTATACCTAATGGAAGGTGGTTACCGCAGTCAATAAATGTATGCAACATCAGAGGTACTGCTAATTTGTCTCTGATTTCGAAGGGGTGGCTGAAACCTGGCCACTATGCGGGAATACAACTCAAGGTTCTTATGGTGGCACACTATAAGAGGAGTACTAGCCACCCATACGAGCAAATACTCTATCACCTGATTGTGGGTTGTTTTGCTGCCTCTCACGAGAGTCCACCCGGCTGCAGGAATTAATATTCTTTCTATGTTTCTGCTTGTTGCTGTTACAACTACCACGTGCTAATAACGGTGAAGAAAAACATCGTGATGCAACCTGCACATCGAGATAACCGATGTGTCAAACCTGCCAAGCCGCCTTGGACAAGCGTGGCGGGTATACTGTCCGCTCCCCTACAGTGGGAGGCCTGAGCCCAGCAGTGGGACATTTATGGGCTGCTATTACATGTTTCTGCACTTTCCGCCATAAATACAATAATATACTGAGAATAACTCTAGGGCCGGACTCAGTCCATAATAAATAACAGAAGGATCAAGCATAGAAAACCACGCGTAGAATCGTCACCTCACATAGTAACCTAGGAAATGTAAATTAATTTTTATTGCATTTTCTATGTAACCAAAGGAAAGTACTTAGAGTAATGTTGCCATCCATCGGAGAAATGAGGCGTGTTTCGGGAACGTTCCCAACAACTGTTATAAATCTCAAACAGGGTAGGTAACACAGGGTAGCCAATCTATCGGTTTTCTATGGGATACACGGATACGGACATATATGTAAATGTACAATAATGCTGTTAGTAATTAGAACCTCAAAAATAACTGAAATAACCGAATCAATGTGTACGGCACCTTATTCTGGAGGCTGGTCTCATAACAAGCAAAGGACAAACGGAAGTATCGCAAGCTGTATATCTATATATGACATTCGGAAGCGCAAATATAGTACGTGTGACTAACCATGACATAACCTACTAGGTAATGACTTAATGTTACGTTTATTTCTATCTTTATTTATAGCAATATTATAATTAAGCTGATCAAACAGTTCGTACCTACTGATCCTACAATGTATATTTATCTGTGCAGGAATGGAAAATGAATACAAATCCGACTCGTACAAAGCCACTTGGACTAACTTGCCAAAACTTGTTTTGGCCCCCGACTCGTGAAAACATTAACTCTTTCTAGCCTGTGTGGTTTCTACCATTGTTTATTGCACCCAAAAAGTGACATATAAAACTATAAAATAGTGGTGATGTACAAAGGTGCCCTTAGCCCTAAAATAGATTTCTTCCAGCAACCTGTGGATCTAGCGAGAAGGGGGGAAACAACAGGCAGGGCTATGTTTACTAACTAAAATACTTTAACAACTTAACTATATAAATATAATACTGACATATGAAAAAAACCTACTATACTGTAGAAAATACACACAAATATATAATAATATAATTATTTTACAACAATTATTTTACTGTTAAGGCTATACAGCTTTGGAACGCGCTTCCTGTTGCAATCAGACAAGCAAAATCGCTAGCGATATTTAAAACTATGATAAAGAAATACTACCTGTCGTTGGAATATGATATTTAAATTCATCTATAAACATTTATATATTTTGTAGATATATATATTAAGTATATATCTATGTAATATATATAATTTATTATTAAAAAGTAAGTAGTTCGTACTATGTATTACGAATACCACTATCGCCATTATAATCTCAATCATTCCTAGGGTTGTCTGGAAGAGATCGCTTTTTAGCGATAAGACCGCCTTTTGTACTAGATATAATTTTAGTATTTAAGTTCATTTTTGTATTGACGTATAATAAAGTTTTTATCTATCTATCTATATATAAGATACATACATATGTGAAATACAAACATATAAAGATAATTTAAGACGGATAGTGCTCTTTGACTTTCCTTTTAAAGCTGCTCTTCGATGAACTATCTCAGATCGTACGAGGGAAGGCGTTCTTATACAAGACTTGGAAATGGTTTAAAACTAACCGGTTTTAGTCAACTAATTCTTTTGGATTGTAAACCTTGAAGAGAGTATTATATAAAACTGAATAAACCCGTTTATTCCGTGAGAACAGGGATTATCATTCTATCTCCCTCAACATGTATTTGTAGGTTGAAAACTGGGTGTAGCTGCGCTTTGAAGGTTTCCAAAAAAAAAACCGTTATTTTTCGCTATTACTGATTTTAATAATAATCTTCTATTATACCGGATATTCAACAAAACCTTTTTAATAAAATTTTGCTCCCAAAAATCGTTTAATTGAGCTTAAAGTTAAAACGTAACCCAAAAGAAAAGGTCCTAAGTACTTAGATTGTAACCGGCTCGACTTTTTTAACCGGTTTTCATGCGTTGGTTCTATGCGGTTTCGTGACAATTATTTAGCTCTTGGCCCTTACGATAATTTTCAGTGATAGCAAGCAAAGTACATTTATTTTTATTTATATACTAGCTGTTCCGGCAGACGTCGTCCTGCCCGGAAAAGCTTCAATCGATATGCCGACAGCAGCGCCACCTACCGGGTCCAATTGTGAACCAACTCAGAAACCTTCTTTGGTTCATGCACAACAACTTTGCTAAAGATCATCACATGATCAAATGTATAGTTTACGATTCTATAAAGGACATACAGACAAACATTTATTTTTATATATCAAGATATAATAAGAGATTGAGTTCAAAGATGTTAACACACGTCGGATGTGGCTATGAACTGATTTTTCACATAGTTTGAAATAGGTAATGTATTTATAATAAAAGTGCAAACAACAGAGAGACGTGCGATTGCTTACCGAACTAAATCCTTTTTTTATCGAGGTGTAAGTAATTCGTCATGGACACCTTAAAGTTGGGGGCAACGGTTGGGTAGTGTTGGAGTCCTGATGACATACTCGGACCTACCAACTAAACTAAACCATCTCTTTGTTATATCTCGCTGCCTCGGAGACCGCGGGAACCAGACACATCCGTTGGTTCTGAATCTGTTGGCTCATAGAGTCCTTGATAGAGAAAAACACAACGGAGCGTCATCTCTAGAGCATCATCTGAATGATAAGTACCTCCGTCTTACCGTTCATGGCCGTTGTCACGCCGGGAGGGACTGGAGATAGTCTCTTTTTCGACACCCTGGTCTATAGCGGTGAATCGAAGCTTGAACATGAAATTTTCAGTAAGTGCAATCATAATCCTGCCACTACAAAGATCGTAATACAATATCGCGAGCATGGCACTAAATTGCACTAATACCAACAATGAATATATCGAAATAGTTCAGCCGGTTATGCAAGGGCCTATCGAATTATGGCGCAATACGACTCAGATACGACAGAACTGGGCCATGTGCCGGCCTGCTGCGACGAACTGCAGATTGTAGCAAACGAACTCGAACGTGAATCTACGAAAATATTTTTTCTTCTTTTAATTTAAAGAAAGCACGGGTAAAGTAAAGGTCTTATATTCGACAAATTTTTCCGACTATACCTCTGTGCGTCTGTCTATGTAGGCATTGTTATCAAAAACTACAAAGTCAATGTACAGACAGGTTTTAAAACGGTGCGGATTTTAAACGTTTCTGATAACAATTTGTGCATTTTCTTCCTCAAACGTGTTGTTAGGCTGTGATAGAAATATGAATCAATCCACCTTTGTTACTCGGAAAAAATATGATAAAATATTCGTCAGGAAGGTCTTATTTTTATATAAGTGCTACATATTGGTCAAAAAATGGGGGCTAGCATACATAAATGTGACTGAGAAATAAAAAAATCATATATAGTCGTGTACGCTATGGCTTGACAGGTCTTTAAACAAACTGAAATAACGATATTTTAATGATTTTTTATTCAAGTCAAAAGGCTGGGTGACAAGGGTGTTTATTCTACAACATATCTGGGAATGCATTCGGTTATATTTTTTTTTTTTCTAACTTTGTTACATCTATTGTCATTAAAAACAATCTTACATTTATCTTTCTTCGGTAATATGTTCCATGAATTATTTTTATATCCTTATTTTAACTTATTGTTATTATTTTTGTACCTCTTGTATTTTTATTAATAATCTTGTAAATGTTTTCACGTGGACAACGTCGTTGGCTCCAATAATGATTACCTGATCTTATTGTAACTTTTTATTTTATATGTTCTATTGTAGCTGTTTGTTGTTTCTTTAATTAAATAAAATACATTCTTAAATAGAAAGTCTCTCCTAATTATTAATTGTAGAATGAAACATGAAAAAACCCAGGGTAGTAGTTTTTATCCGACCAGGAACGGACAAAGAATACAATTTCCTGTGGCCGGGCGGCCTGTCGCAAGAGGCGACCAAACAACCCACACCCAGGTGGTAGGGTATTTGCCCGTCCGGATTGCTACCGCCCTTGGTCTAGAGTATGCCGCCATAACAACCTTGAGTTGTGTTCCGGCATTAGTGGCCAGGTTCCAGTCTCCCTTTAGAGAGCGGCAGCACATTGGTAGCATCTTTGGCGTTACAAATGTCCATAGGCGATGGTAACCGTACTGCATCAGGTGGAGCGTCTGCCTGTCTGCTGAACTCACGCAATAAAAATAAGCAATTGACTCGAATAGTGGACATTCAATGCCCGCTGTGTCTTAGAACAGGAAGGCAGGCCTATTCAATATTGCCGGTAGATCGCCAAGCGAGTGGCTTTCGGCTTATGGACTGAGCAGAGCGTGCGCGGCCGTATTCCTATCCTCGTCTCACGGCCGATTCATTTACTTTACTATCGGTTAAATTTTGACATAAGCTCCATTTATCTAATGCCAAAATCCAGCCAATGGTATGACAAGTGAGTGAAAAGTAAGATTGTATGGAGAGTGATAGCAAGATATAGGAACGGGCGATCAGCGGCTTGTACAGTTTCTAGTGCGACAGAAGCCGTATGCCATAATAGAGGAGTATGGAGTATAAGACTTACTGCGCCAACCCCAAATGACAGAGAGAAGAGGAGAGAAAAGCAGACCGCAATGAGAACTTGATTCCTTCTTACATCTAGCTATCAGAAACATAAAAAAAGTATAAGTTAAATATAAACAACAACCTATAACACATTGCATGTATTATATGTACATAATTACGAAACATATTCTTCTGTGGATAATTAATATATTTAATTTCCGCCATATTAAAATTCTGTCACGTTTCAATAAGAATAAGTAAATTTTAAAACTCAACAATTCGATAATATTCTTTTGTCTTTAGAATTTTTCGAAACATTTGTATCAACATCGGAACTTGTTTAACCATTCAAAACAAATAAAATTGTAACATTACAAAATATATACCAATAGCACATGTAGTAATATAAAAGCATGTAATAGTTATTTACTATGTTGAATTAATGATTACGTTATTTCTTAAGGGTTATTTGTTTACATGTCTGTTTTTAAATATTTCGAATGTAGGGTAAACTACACCGTTGTCGGCCACTTAATAATTTGCATTCTACAAAAATATATAAAACATTAAGCAATTTTTTTATTGCCATACAATTACAATAACAAAGACTCCAGCTGCAGGGCTGGAAGTGTAAATGACCTAACGTCCGAAGTAGCTTCGGTGAACCTGAAGCCCACTTGTCCACACCTCATGTTGCCACATGTTGCCCCTCGCTAATTTTGACGGGCATTTTTTGAGGCCCATGGAGGTAGTGCCCAGTCACCGTTTGCTCATTTTATCCTTGTTCCCTGAACATTGTAATGGGCAGCTGTCAGTCCCCATAGTCCCAGACCACTGGTAGTTCATCCCAATAGCCCGGTACCTGTTGTTCTCATTTTCTACAATAGACCTACACTGACCGGGGCTTAGATGCATCCTTAGATGCATTTTTATATGGTGTAAACAGGGGTTATCGTCGGTCAATGTCACGCCACATTTATATTAAATTTGTTGAAGGGACTTTTACGTGTTGGCCTTCCCATGCCCCCCACGCAAGCCCTCCAAAACTCCGGGCCATTTTTCTGGCCTGTGGTCTTCAGAGGCAAATTAAAAAATGGATGCCAAACACTAGCAGGGTGCCCACAATAGTACAGCTTCCCCTATATTCCAGTAAATAAAATTGAATTGTCTGTGATTCAAAATTAATTAATAAATTGGCAGTTATAAATTGTATATCCCCAAGCTAAGAAAGTTATGTTTGTATTATGGGTAATATACAACAGATCACCCTGGAGTCAATCCCAGACACCCGGACTAGTACCCAAATAACAGAAAGCTCGTTTACGAAAAATATGCCAGGAAATAAATTATTTTTCCCTTAGGATTAGTTTCGTATATACTCTAAAACAGCTCAACGGATTTCAGTGAACACGTTTGGGCTAAAATAGCAATTTTATGTTTAATTTTCGTGTATTTGATTTTGACATTTTGCAAAATTTGGACCATACGAATATAAATTGGAATAAGTCGAATTCCCTCGCGAGTGGAATAGCGGGCATTATACCATTGTTGGCACCGCGACCCAATGATTGCTACCCAGTCAATTTACTCAAGATAATAAATAATCTTAATATTTTGTACTTTGTAGCTATACAGTACTATTATTGTCATTGTATAGCAACAAAACATAAAAAAAATTAAATTTCATAATGTTTGGAATCAAATAATAGGGTGCCAATCATACAGTGACTGGGGTGTCAACAACAGTTTTATTACCCCTATAATCACAATAATCCCTAGCAGCTCAGTGGCTAACGCACTAGCTTTCCATATGATGTAAGTTCAAATCCTTGCCGGGAACTATGCACTACTTAGTTATTTGGGCCAATGTGCACATTGTAACAATTAACACATAAAAGAAAACATCACGACGAACCCTTCACATAGAGGCTATGTTCCAGAAGGAATTCACAGCGACCATGTTCACGACCGCGATTTTTCCTGTTCCACTTGCTTGCGGACGTTACAATCATAAACTCTAGTGGAACAGATTATGGGGCGTTGATGTCGTAAACGACGAAATACACAAATGTCATTGGTGGATTTGAAAATCGCGACTTCTTCAATGTCAATCGATAGAGAGAATTAATGCTCTGAGTTTAACGCCCACTTTGACCCACCTCTTGACATGGGTCGTTGTGAGCGCTGTGTGATCGAAAATGATGGCGTCATTAGTGACGTTTTCGCCACGAGCATAGCGACTGCGGTCGCCTTGTGGAACGGCAGACGGAGCATTTTGGGCGTTGTGAGATACTAAAGGAACGCGACCAGAGATAATCGATGTGTCAAAATATTCTTCCTTATGTCCCTGCTCAATCTACGTTAGTGTTAGGACTGTTAGAAACTATGGTCAAATGCTACTTACTTATAGTGTTAAAAATAATGCCGTTAAGGATTAACTACATTAGTTTATATACATGAGTTACAGTGTCGCGTAGATGTAGCCGAGAGTTCAATGCGTTATTTGAGATTTAACATTATTAATGATGTTAAACATGAACAGATAACTCATATGAATGAACTAGTTTAGTTAATTATAAATGACGTTATTTTTTACGCTATAACTAAATCTCATGTGTCAGATTATGATCTCGGGTGTAGCAGGGATATAATAATGAGTGGCATGAGCCTATCAACATAATGTTTCTGGGATCATATTTTTATTTCTTGCATGAGATCAGCAGACAGGCAGACGGCCCTAATGAAAAACGGTTATCATCGCTTATGGACATTTGTAACACCAAATGTGCTGTACTACCAATTTGCTGCCGCTCTCTAAAGGGCGACTGGAACTGGTTGTTATGGCGGCATATTCTAGACCGGGGTGGTAGTCACCCAGACGGGCAAATACCCTACCACTTGGCTGTGGTTTGTTTTGTCGCGTCTTACGACAGGCCGCTTGGCCAAAGAAAGTTGTATTCTTTATCCGTTTCTGCACAGATTATTACGTTTACAAAAATGCCGGGTATGCTAATATGATCACATTAAAACATGTATGCTAGAGAGACGCGACCAATCAAATTACTAGATGACTTTTAACTCCTTACATTTTAATTGAGCCTTGCGGTGTTGTTACGCCGTACTTGTTATATTGCGAGAATGAACTGACGTTACACTAAATATAGGTCATGCTGTGACTTAGAGGCTGTGTACACATAGTAAAATTAGTAGAGCAGGAACGTGGGTATCTCGGACAAGAATATTAGGAATTAAAATCACCTAAAAAATTTAGCTGAAAACAACTCATAAATCTTATACGACTTCCTATATTCATTTTAGATCAAATTAATTAAATATTAAAAACTTAAAAGTCTTCGTGGTTTATATTTGAATTTTTGACAGATTTAGTCTACAAAACCAGTTTGATGATACGGCTGCATTTGCGATAGTGTGACAGATATAGGCCGTTTCACGTAAATATAGCGATAGGTTTAATGCTTTATTTGAGATGCGACAGTGATAATGACGTTAAATATTGATAGATAAAGTATAGTCTATTTTTCTATACGTTAACGGCGTTATTTTTAACGCTTTAAATAAAATGAATTTGGCCACAATCTAAATCTTAAACTCTATCTAACGTAACTGCGGCAGTAGCATGAAATAACAAAATGTCAAAATGTTGGAAGAATAAACTGTAGAATGAAATCTTCTTGAAAATTGTTTAGCAATTTGTATTACTAGTATTCTTATTTTATTGTATTTTCTGAACTAGCTCTCATAAAAATTCAAATAAACGAAAATTTGCATAATAAATAATAATTTAATTTACAAGAAAACAATCTGCAAAGTTTTTAGATTATAATTTGAACAAACCGTCGTTATAAATAATCAAGAGCATAGTAGATAAAAACACTTTAAAAAGATTATCTACAATGAAAAGGTTGTGATATAATAGACAAACATCAATTCAGCTATTCGAAAAATAAGGCTAACAGACGTCCAACTCGTTCGGGAGTCACGCAAAAATTGAAAGTACAGTAACGCACTCATGCGCTATATTACCCTCCTTGCAAATTATAAAAAAACATTAGTCTATTATCAGTTTAATATAATACAAAAATAAGCTTCTTGGAGCGTACTTGAAAGGTAACAAAAATAAATAATTCAAAAATAGTTAAAAAATATTTTTAAATTATCTAATAATTGTCTGTGTTGTGACAAAGGACGTATGTCAGAGTATAATATTAGTAGGAAAAGAAAGGTGAGAGAAAAGTAAATATAGTGTACATTCTCAACTTTACAGCTACACAGCTAAAAAATATTTCTTAACATTTAAAAGCTACCTAATAAATATTGTGACACGCCTTATTACTGTAGTAAGTAATAGTAGTAAAAGTAGTACAAAATAATCATTGTAAACGCATCCTTACAATTCGTTCACAATCGTCTTACGAAATGCAACCTCATTTCTGAATTAGGTGTTTAAAGTTTATGTAGTTAATGTTACTTAAGTATTGCAATTGTTTTCAATGAATTACGACATGATATATTCGTTTATATTTTTGTTATCTTTAAGTACGTGGCCAGACGTTATGGCGACGTTTGTAATATTACTGTTTTAATTTTAAATGTATTATTACGTTTATAGTTATATTTGGTTAGTATGTAAAACTCCTTTGGAAAATTGTTTTAATATTAATGGACTGTCTTGGGATATCTGTCGATAATTGCCCTAGCACTTGGCAATCCAATGATTTGCCTAGTGGTTGGGCATTTACCCGTCTGAATGGCTACTATCATTGGGCGCCAATTTTGCTCTTATAATATTGTCACAATTGATTGAGCACCCGCAAGATGCACATGTTTTCCCCCCACAAATGATGTATCTTAACGATGCAACATAAAAATTACAATCTAATCTAAGAAATAAGACTAATGAGTAATTTAAATCTGACCTAAAATAACTAGATATAACTTAAGCTAAGAATGTGTCCAATAACACGTTTCCTATTGTTACTAAGGAGAAGACACTTTGTTCATGTGTTCTTTCTTAATGTTTAGCACATAGTACTACACTTATTATTATGAGAGTATTATAACAAACTCTTAGGTTGTGTCCTTTTGAGTCTTCTTAATAAATCTGTATCATCAAGGAGTTGGATGGTCTCGACATTTACATGGTGATGGAGCTGTTGCTGGTGGGCTTCAGTGTATTTTTTAATTACGTTAATGTCGTGATCCACTTTTAAGTCTCGATCGTCTTCGTAGTCCGTAGACGTTCGATAGTCGATCGTCGAAGTAGTGTCATGCCATGTGGCATAGAAAGAAAGAAAGAAAACAGAAATATTTTTTGGTCGAACATATACAAGTGAATATATTCTGTAGATATGTATTGGTATGGTATGTATATTAAGTATATATCTATGTAATATACAAAATATCTACATATATATATCATTTATGTATTTATTATTAAAATGTAAATAGTTCGTACTATATGTTACGTATACCACCATCGCCTTTATCATCTCAATTCATTCCCGGGGTTGTCTGGAAGAGATCGCTTTTTAGCGATAAGACCGCCCTTTGTACACAACTAGATATAATTTTAGTCTTTAAGTTCATTTTCGTATTGCTGTATAATAAAGTGTTATCTATCTATCTAAGTGAAACAAACACCTTTAAAGTAATAAAGCATCAATACAAAGGTAAAAGTAACCACAAAGATACAAGTAAATATGTCCTAAAAATTGGATTAAGCTCAGTAAAAATGTCGATATGTTAGACCAACGCTGATCCTCCGCTTGAACCTAGAACCTATTAATGAATAAATAATTATATTATTGAGGTAATAGTGACAAATAGTTAAATAAATTTACAAATACTTATAACACAAAATTCATATACAACCCCGAAGAATATTAAGCAGACATGTAATAGATTTAACGATATATACACAACAGATTATTTGACAAACAAAGTAAAGGGATTAGGATAAATAAAATGTGATAGAGGAGAGTCACATAGGAGTATGAATGAATGAATGAATAAAAACACTTTATTGTTCACCAAAAATTCAAATTACGTTCTTAAAATCTAGGTACAATAAATGTTGAACAAACGGCCGCTTTATCGCGCTTAAAGCGATCTCCTCCAGGCAACCCCCTAAACTAAAGAAAATATTAAAACGTAACAGTGGAGTAATAGGATAGAAGAATATAATAGGTGGATGGTATAGGAGAAGAGGGAAGTCGGCTATAAGAACTCTCTCTCTCACCGTACTAAGCACGATTAGCTCAAAATTAACCATCTAACGCCAATATATATTCTGCGAAAGCGTGATATCATACTCGAGCAGTCCCTAAAAGCTGTAATAGAGAATTATTTCAGCATGGCTCTACCTCTTCGAAGTCCTAACGTGATTATACTAATCTAGCACAATTTTAATATTCATTATAAAAGATACTGCACAATGCAGTTTGGTGCGTTAGTGCAGCGTAAGTGCACGTGTGCCACACAGGCCCGTTTTGTGGGTCACTGTAACACGAAATGGTTACACCGGTCACAAGTTACGTAACCGAATGCGTGTAGATTTAAGAATGGATAGAACGTATGAAATTTTTATCCCTCTTAATCTTCACTGTTTGGATTTTTTATTTATCCTAAAACAAATAGAAACTACTTAAAAATGAAATTGAGTTAGTTTTAGATGTTTCTTTGTAATCACTTTAGCTTTAACATATGTAAGCGTCAACTAATTGTCATAAAATTTAATAATTATACAATTACTTTAGAAATCGAAAATGAAAATTGTACAATAGTAAGCTTGACAATTTCCGAGGGATATAGGATAACTGAAGTATATGTGAACGATATCGCGTGAAGCCAATATTAGGGCTTATATAGATATTGTCCGAAAAAGTCTAGATTTGATTAAAGAACATAAATACTTTAAGTGATGTTGAATAATTATACAACGACAAGAATGAAATAACAAAAAATATTTTTAGTTAATTTGAATGTCTATTAACAGCGTCTAAGTATTTTGTACTGATAGGAATTTGAGATATTCTCTATCATACCATATTTGTAAGACATGTTTCAAAAAGCTTAGGTATATTCCGGGGAATAAAAGATTTGCATGTCATACATTGCCAAAAATGATGTGAGTTAATACAGATATCAATTTTAAACACAAGTAATTGTTTTTGTAGTAATGTATATATACATATATCATAACATCACGCTATAGCCTAAATAAAAGGGACAGTGATTTATTATACTATAATTTGCGAGAGCAAGCCCTGGGTGTCAAACGAACGTTCCGAACGCAATCGGATTTAACGATATGTATATAATGATAATGATGAATAATTTCGATATCAACCAATCGCAGTCCACTGCTGAACATACAACACAGACCTCCCCAAGTAGGCGCCACTCATCCCTGTCCTCGGATTTCCTCATCCAGTGCCTACCGGTGACCTTGCGCAGGTCATCGGCCCATCGGACCGGAGGGCGTCCGTTTACCGGCGAATAATTTATTATAGTGTAAATAAAGAACACATCTTAAAATAATAAACGAAAGAAAACCTAATTCTTCTAAATAACAGATATTTTCGCGCGCACATCATCTGTGACGCGTTGACATTTGTAGTCATAATACCCACCAAAAGACTTTAAATGTAAAATAATGTATTCAACTTAAACGCAAAAATTTAATGTATGCTAACCACTCAATTACTATAGGTATTTATTCAAATGATTCATTTTGTTAAGATATTTAAATATTCTCAGTAAACTAGTCATATCAGTACCATTACGTATGCGAAACGATATATACAGGACTATTTACATAATTACGTAAGTATACGTTTTTATCATAATTAAATACTGCTGACAAACAAATCACCAGTGTGACCTTCGACGTAATGTATATTAATAATGTAATTTATGTAAAATTAAGAAATATAAAAACTAGACACACAAGTGAATAAAATATTATGTTACTAAATTGTAAGTTAATTTTTTGCAGGTCAATGCTGTCTTTCAGGGTCATCAAAAACATCTCTGGTGCTCAGTGATGTCATATGACATAGTGATGGGACGAGACTTTAGACTGCTTTAATTTGTGGGTCGGAACATATTGTCAGGAGTACGTTACTTCTGTCAGGTAAGGTAAAACCTTATATTAATTCAAAATACGTTTTTATAAAAAGACCAGTAATGCAATTATAAAGTAAAACATGTTGCTGGGGTGTTTATTGCGCCGCTTCTTCTCCTTTAACAATAATTCAAATTACTTTGGAAGCGATGGTAGACTCATGACTTTCAATAAGTAAGCTGTAACATACATTTTGAAATAAATACATTCATTAATATTTATAGGTGAGAATCACACTTAGACAAGGTCAATCGCTAATTTTGTATCGTAATTGATTCATGATACAGCGATGGTTGTCTACATCGCATTGCAGCGACATCTTTTTTACTATAAATCTATCTATTCCACAGAAACGACGTAATTTATTGAGATAAAAAGTATGCTAAGTGTTGACTAGGGTTCAGTTAGACAGTCAGTCAGTCAGCTCTGTGTTGAGTTTTATTCATATATGTTAAGTAGTTACCAGAAAAGATGCGACAGGAGCACCATTTTTTCCATTATTCTCGTCTATCCCGTGGAAACAATATCATTTATCGGGATAAAAAGTATCCTGAGTTACCCTCCGGGATATAAGCTAGCTCTATGTCGAGTTTCATTTAAATCCGTTCAGTAGTTTTCATGCGATGCTCAAACAGACAACAGACAGAAAGACAGACAGACAAAAATTCTAAAAACATTTTTAAACTAATTGTACAAACTCGAATCATTTACAGATTTATTATAGTATATTAGGTTGGGGAAAAAGTTTCTTCGCATTTTATATAAAAATTCAAAAGTTTTTTTATATAGTTTATTTGCATTTGACTAAAGTATGTAGGTGCCATTTTGTTGGATAACTTTTTGCCATCTTGTAGGTAGGGACGTGATCCCATTGCTATAAAAATTTTGGGGCTTCTGATCAAAAAACTGCGACAAGTGGTTTTGGCAGTCCTCTCGTGAAGTTAACCTGACACTGCCTAAGGAATTTTGCAAAGACCGAAACAGGTGAAAATCTGAAGGTGCAAAGTCAGGACTATACGGCGGATGCATTAACACCTCCCAGCCAAACTCTCGTAATTTTTGCTGAGTGGCTAAAGATGTGTGAGGTCTAGCGTTGTCATGGTGAAAAACCACACCCCTTCTGTTGATTAATTCCGGCCCCTTTCTCTCAACTTTTTGCTTTAATCTCATCAGTTGTTCGCAGTACAGTTCAGAATCGATGGTCCTGCCTGGCAGTAACAGCTCATAATGAATAATGCCCTTCCAATCCCACCATACACACAGCATCACCTTGTTGCGAGTTAACCCGGGTTTCGCCACAGTCTGTGAAGCCTGACCGGCCTTTGACCACGATCTTTTTCGCACGTTCTTGTCGTACGTGATCCACTTTTCATCACCAGTTATCAGCTTCTTCAAAAATGGTTCGGTTTCATTACGTCGTAATAAAGAATCACAAATGAGTACACGGTTCATTAGGTTTCTTTTAGTGAGCTCACGGGGCACCCAAATATCGAGCTCTTTTTTGTACCCAGCTTTTTTCAAATACGCCAAAACCGTTTTGTGGTCAATTCCCAGTTCTCCAGCTACATCGTAACTACTAATATGCCGATCTTGCTCCACTTTTTCAAAAATGCCATCAATTTTGTCCGTAACAGGGCGACCAGAGCGACGTGCATCTTTGATATCAAAATTTCCGGATTGAAAACGCTTAAACCAAATTTGCGCTACTCTCACAGATAATGCATTAGATCCATAAACATCACAAATTTTTTTCGCGGCTTGTGTTGCATTTTTAGGTTTTTTGTAGTAAAATTTTAAAATGTATCGAATTTCTTCATTAGATTCACCCATTTTAACAATAAGAAAAACAAATGAAAATCACACATTTTCCTAATTTGAATTTGGAATTGTCTTCTTTAAAATTAAAACTTTTTAATGATACCAAAACCAGCCAGATACAAGTGGAATAGCCAAAGAGATCTTATTACAAGTTCATACATACTATATGCGAAAAGATTTTTTCCCCAACCTATTAGATAGATTATTATTATTTAAAGATTAATTCACTTCTACTCATTGTCAACTCTATGTATCCTGCGATATCGCAATGCATGCTGTACGATTTTGTAATGATTTCTACAACACTATACTTGTATTATCTCATGACATTATATATAATACATTAACTAAGTTTAGGCATGTTGAACATACATATCGTACTTCTCAAGTTAGGGAAAAATTAGGTCATCTTAGTAGAAGAATGCTCATTTGGAAATTCTTACTATAAACCCAGGAGTGTTTAGTGGTGCCATTTTTAATGTTCCGCAGCCATATGTCCGATTGTCCGTTTGTCTATTACAGATACTCTTTTTTTAAACGATGCATGATATTTGCGTGTAGGTATTGTAGGTACATACTATATGCTGCCGCACAGACGTGATGTAAAACTACAAAAAATAATCTGAGGGACAAAAAAGTAGTATACGCAGACGTGTGAATTTATCTTTGGACAGCTTTTTTCATTTTTTTATTGCATGAATTCAGCAGACAGGCAGACGGCCCACCTGATGGAAAGCTGTTACCATCGCCTGTGGACATTTGTAACACCAAAGGTGCTACCAATGTGCTGCCGCTCTCTCAAGGTAGACTGAAACCTGGGTACGAATGTCGGTACATAAATCAAGGTTGCTATGGCGGCATACTCTAGACCAGGGGTAGTAGCCATCCAGATTGGCAAATACCCTACCACATGGCTGTGAGTTGTTTTGTCGCCTCTTACGACAGGCCGCCCGGCCGCAGGAAATTGTATTCTTTTCCGTTCCTGCACGGATAATATAGTTTTGTTAGATACTGTCCAAGGGTTCCAGTTCTTCCAAAATAGTTTTGTAATTCTTAAAAAAAGTAATATTTTGAAACGAGATGTGGAGACAATTTGATAAAGACTCGATGAATTTATAAAATTAAGATCAGAAGACTTTGGCCTGTTTTCAAGGCCTCCCCGTTCGAAGAATGAGCAAGGAATTGAACAATCTCGCATATTGAACCCTGTGCCCTTGAGACGTTTGCTGTTCGGCTTGACACGCGGGCGCATGTGCCAGACATGCCTTTTTGTTCTTTTCGCCCTTGATTCATGCATGAATAAGATTTTCCATTTATAGGCCATTTGAGGACTTACTTTGTCTTAGAATTGATTATTCAAGTCATCATCATCGTAGTGTTAAATATTTGTTGCGTTCGGATGGTGTAAAACGAATCCCGGAGCTAGTTGTCCTGCTTTTTCTTTTCCTCTTCGGGCGGTCTTCGGCATCTCTAATTGTGAGATTATTGGTACGCATGTCATCTTTTACGACATTAAGCCAGCATTTCTTGGGCCTACCCCTTTGATCAGGACTTGGCGGAGGCAGCATGGCTAGACATTTGACCCCTAAGCAACTAGCCAACTTAGGTGACATTGTTGTAGTTTGTTCGCTTTATCCACGGCATAGTTAGCCATTCATCGACGTTAGATTGCCATCTCGGACTTTGTGTGACCATCTTCTGTAGCTTTTGGTAGCGTTCAGCGGCTTCATCACCTTGGGATCGATTGAGAGATCGCGGGAAGTCGACAGCCAAGTATGCTGATGGTTCGTTGGCCACGAGTTTAGGGGTGCAATCCGGTTGCTGGTCCGGTCAAATATTCTTAAACAAAAAGAATCAGAGAATTTTCACTATCCTATCGCTCTAGTTCTGATCCGATATCGCGCTGATACCAAAATAAGCAAGATCGGACCTGTCATGACTTGTACTGACAGTGTACCCTTTGGTTTTAACTCTAGACTCGTAGTGTAGACACAGCGAGATTGATTCAGACCGAGACCGAAGCGAGACTGAATCGTGTTGTGAGACTAGTAGTGTAGACACAGCGAGATTTGATCGGACCGAAACCGAAGCGAGATTGTACCCTGAATGGTACCATAGTGTGAATTAAGCCTAACAGTTTAAACATACGACAGCTTACCAGCATTTTATACCAGGAAGTTTAAAGGCTGTGGTCAAAAACTTACCAAAACAAAAACAAAACAAGTAGTTTTTATTAAAAATTCATAAGTTTGTTATGTATTCTCAAGAATCATTTGACGTCAGTTGGTCAGAGCACCGCACCAATGTCGTAAGGTTAATAAAAAAGAGTTGTTTTCGTACCGAGTTCTTGTTATTATGCATTATATAATTGCAGCACGTGAATCACTCGAACGGATGCAGTCGAGGTGTTTCAGTAAATAAAGTTTAAGTAATTTTTGAATACAAATGGTATTGAAAAATCACCCGAATTTACATTTTAATTAAGTAAAATAGAATATTAATTCTATTCTTTAAGGGGTCAATTTTTCAATCACCAGATAATATTCATAGAATAAAGTATAACATGGAGAAATTAAAATTGTCAGTTGCATGAGTAAAACAGTTGAATGGTGTCACTTTTGAATACACTCAGGTTATAACTTATTTGGCTGATAACTTTTATCATTGAAAAATTGGCTGTAAATTCTTGTATTTCACCATTTGTTCTTTTATAAATGGGCATTTATTTATTTATAGACACAAACAAAAATGGATTCACCTTAAAATAAAAAACTTAAATATAATCTACAATTAATATATCCCACATCTTTAAAAAATTACAAATAATAAATAGGCCCCAAATCATTGCCCTTTTTTAAAATTTTAGTTCGATTTTAAATGTTGACTGATGATAAAATCACACGACTTTTTGCCATTCATTATTTATTTTAGGCATGCTACATCCGTCTTGTCCCGAGAGTAAGGGTAGGCCTAAAAATAATGGATTGACGTCATGAGAGTTGTGCCAACGTGTAACAATAAGAAATGCCGCATAAAAATGCGAACCCTGGGATACGAAGCAGACGCTCCGAAAACAGCCGGGATTTAAGGCTTGAATATCTGATAATGATGATTTATTTACTTTATTTATTTGATTTATGATTGAGTACATATTGTGCCTATCATGGCAACGTTAAATAACTAACAATTTCAAAATTTATTGCTATAAGACAAGTCTTACAGCAATAGCTAGTCTTTCCAGTGACGAACAGCTTCGACGGTAAAAGAGTCATTATAAAAACAAGACTCGTGTGCAGGTGTGTTAATTTTGTATTTAGTAGAACGGCGCATTATGGGACGTACATACATACAGAAATTTGAAGCGTTACTTGAGATAACGAGTAATGTTGAAGCATTGAATGTTTTTTATTGCATGAGTTCAGCAGACAGGCAGATGGCACACCTGATTGAAAGAGGTTACCAACGCCTATGGAGATTTGCGATACCGAAGGTGCTACCAATGTGCTGATTCCGGAACACAACTCAAGATTGTTATGGCGGCATGCTCCAGACCAGAGATGGTAGCCATCCACACAGACAAATCCCCTACCTCTTAGCTGTGTATTTTGTCGCCTCTTGCGGCAGGCCCCCGGCCGCAGGAAATTAGTATTCTGTCTACGTTCCTGAACGGGTTACTACAAATTCAGACATAACTTACTGCATCTAGCGTTACAGCTGTCTCGTCGCAGTATCATTGTAATAGGGGCCTTCGCCAGACTGGTGGCGTGAGGGCTTCGAAGGGGGACAGGGGGTGTCGCGACGCATGACTCAGCCTTCCAGGAACGTGAGTCCTGCTCATGTCTTTCTTACGTTTGCCTTGCTAATCTCAGTGGTAAGGGAGATTTTTTGGCAAATATTGTATAGGTTCTGTATATCATTTGTTAAATAGAAATTCTGTTTACTGTATTTTTTTATTTATTTAACCCTCTTCTGACTGACAAGTTTATCAGAGCTGGTTTTGTATCAATCTATACAGATAAATAAAATTGAAGTGTCTGTTTGTAATGTCAAAATAACAACTTTTACAGATAAGAAAATATATATATATCTTATATTAAATAATCAATTTTTAAAATTTTTGTCTGTCTGTCTGTTTGTTCCGGCTAATCTCTCAAACGGCGGAATCTATTTTGACGAGACTTCCAGACAGACAAACAGACTTTACTTTAGCAGATAGTTGATGTTATGAGGAGTAACTTAGGATACTTTTAAAATTAGGGCTCCTCGAAAAAAAAAACCACGCGGACGAAGTCGTGGGTAACTTCTCAATAAAGATTTCTTTTTATTTTTTATTCATGACTTTACACGGTTTATATGTGCATCTAGCCAGCATACAAGATTATTCAATTTTTATAAGCTAAAGTAAAAAAAACCCAGTCCCAGCGTCACTTAAATTATTCAGTCAAATAAGGTCTTTGTTATCACCAAAAAACGAAGTTCCTGCAACAACTCGAAAAGTCAAATTTCACTAAACAGGTAAATCTTTCTACACAAACACAATTCATGTCTAATAACAATTAATGTCCAATTTTCTATTTTTGAACAGACTTATGTTTTTTGAAAATAAATATTCAAAACAAACCAGGTTTTGGTTTCCCACCAAAAACACCAAAAAGGAGGTAGGTATATCACTTTAAATTCCGAAAACAGCTGCACTCCGAATACAAACAACAAACAACAATTTGACACTCCACACAAAGTACTGTCTGTTTTGAATCATGTATTCAAAATCGATGCAATCTTATTGTACGAGACGAGACGACATTATTCAGGGCACGTGACTCAATGGTCATTACATACATACAGATGCGTATCCATAATTTAGGGCGAAGGGATAATAAGGACGTAACGTTTTATTTCGTGTATGAATAATTAATATTCACTTCATCCTTTTATGACTTTTTTACAATGCAGGATGTCAAACTCTGGAATGCGTTGCCTCTTAGTGTCAGAGAGGCTACATTACCTACTTTTCGGAACTCACTTAAATTCCTATTTGTCTTTAAATAAATATGTCTAATATAATATAAACATTTACTTAGTTATCCATTATGATGTAGTATAATTATGCTTCTCATATATAATATAAATAGATAATTTTGTGTATATGTATATAGGTGAATTTTTCCAAGTGGGCCTTCATCGCGATTTTAATCTTTAAATAGCGGAAAATACTCAAAAGAGTCTCGAGACCGATTTTGAAGAAAACTAAAGTATCATTAGATTTTTGAAAAATCAATTACCTTTCTCAGGAATCGATTTGAAAAATAAACACATTCTGTATTATTATACCAAATCATAGAGTAGCTTGTAACGATCAATCCTTGTGCCGCCATAACAACTTTCAGTTGTGTTCCGGCATTAGTGACCAGGTTCCAGTCTCCCTTAAGAGAGCAGCAGCGCATTTGTAACACTTTTGGTGTTGCAAATGCCCATAGGCGATGGTAACCGCTTTCCATCAAGTGGGCTGTCTGACTGTCTGCTGAAACCTGCAATAAAAACAAAAAAAAAAAAATGTCATACGACAGACCACCTTCCTGTTAAATATAACCACACTATGATATATGAATGACCGGCTGTGTAAATAATTTTATGCAAAGAGAAAACAGTTCTATAACATGGAAAGTACTTCAGATCAAGAATTATATTAAAATTAGTTTGGTTAAAATTTACTCGTTTTTCGCTTGCTTTAATTTCTGTATCGTATTCCTTCTTCCAGGATAAAAAGTATCCAATGTCTATCCCTGTACACATACTTTGCTTGGGTAAACCAAAGTAGCAGAGGTAAGCAGAGGTCTACGAAAAATCGTAAAACTTGCAAGTGGACTTATAATATAAAAGTTTTGGAAACTAGATTTTGTAATAGATAAATTCTTTACCTGAACTTTGCTCATAGCATTAGTAGCTTATGACATATAAAAAGCAAGCAAAAACAAACTCGCTTGAACAAAGTCTATCATAAACAGGTCAGTCAAACCTATGATTCACCAAGGGGTGGAAGAAAACGTGGGGAAAATATGACTCAAGCATTACACATTTAATATGAAGCCGAAAAATAAGGAACTTGGACCAACGCGATGGGTTTTCCCACACTTTACGTAAATATAGTTAATTCATGGTATTTCTAATCAATCTAATTTTATATTCCTGGTAAGTTGTGGTAACTTAATATTTAACCAGCGTCTATTTCAACCATTTGAATCATCAAAATCCTATTTTAATCTAATGGTAACTATATACTATTATCACGAGTTTACGGCGTAAAAATCATGATTTTTGTTTTATTTATTTAAATAAGTTTATTGTCTTCATCACCGCTGTCATGTTTAAATATTTTCTTTAGTCAACGAAGTTGCCTGGAAGAGATCGCTATAAGTGATAAGGCTGCCCTTTGTTCAACAATTAATGTACAGTCGTGGTATGAAAAGGGTTCGTCACCTCAAAGTTGACTTTTGCTTGCACGAGTATAAGAAACAGTACTGCCAATACTTTAGTAAATGTTACTTTTATAAAATATAGAGTCTTGCAAAAAGAAAATTGCAATATTGACAATGGCAGACACTGAGATTTACAATAGTTTTAATCATCAGAAACAAAGAGGATATAATCATTACGCATATATAAATATTACAACCAATAAAAAGATTTTACATCTCTAAACAATCTTCTTAGACAAGATAGAAAATCAATCAACTTTGATCTAAGTACATTTTAAACTTTATTGTCAAACAGACCTAATTTTCAGTGGAAAAGTCTGCTTTGTGTCTTAGTTTGAAAAGGTAACATGTGCTCGCGGAACGTTAAATGAATCAATTTGATAATGGCGAACATTTTCATAGCACGACTGTAGCTAGTTTTTAAAAACACAGTTTTATTTTTTGGTGAATAACAAAGTGTTTTCATTCATTCATGATAAAACTTGTGCATCGAGTTAACTGATGACTGAAACCCATTAATACAACTTGGATAACCTTAACAAGTATACATGTTATCTAAAAAGAAAGGGGAGGTACAATCCCAACAGTGGCACATTTATTAGAAATCATTTTTGAAGTGAAACTTCTTTAGAATCGTTGTGATTTGAAACTCGATGAAATGAAAAAGCGACACTAAAAAGAGATAAACACTTAAATCTATAGGACTAAGCCTGCGAGAGAGTGAGATAGAGTCATGCTACTCGGTCTCCTATTTGTGCGGTGCTTGGTAGCCTCCTCACTCTTGTCCACTAAGCGTTGTAAATATAATTATGTTCGCCTGTATATTCTCTGAAGCTTCATTTCTACTGCGTGTGAACTGCACACATATTTTAAATTTTTTCATGATATTACTAGAGGTACTACTAGCTCGGCTTCGGCCATATTTTGTTTGTAACTGTAGTAGAGATGCGGACCACCCTAATGCAAAGTGGTTGTCATCATCAATGAATTTTTAGAACAACAAAGGTATTAATGTGCTGCCGGGCTCGAAAAAGAACTGGAACCTGGTCACTGATGCCAGAATATAAAGGTTTTATGGCGGCATACTCTAAACCAGGGGTGGTAGCAAAACGGGTAAATGCCTTACCATCTAGCTATGGGTTATTTTGTTGCCTCTTACAATAGACCGTCTGGCCGCAAGAATTGGTATTCTTTCTTCCTGCACGGATAAAAACTAGATATGAGAAGCGAGTTCTTCTTTTATTTAACTTTCATTATTATACACTAGAATATGCGCGCGACTTCGTCTACGTTTGCCTTGAAATTCCCGCGGGATTTCCGGGTTAAAAATCACACATTTTATTACAATCACACAAATTTGCTATGGATCAGTAAAAATATTACATTAGAATTTGTTTTTTTTTATCTGGCCATTTTAAATCATTCCCAGAAAAAATCCCCGCAGTATTTATTGTCAAGATAAAAAGTAGCGCAGAATTTAAATTTAAAAAAAATCCTTCGATCAGTGAAAACCGCATCGAAATCAGCCCAGTAGTTTTTATGTGAAACCCAGACAAACAAACAAAAACTTTTAAAAAAATTGCATCATGTTCTCCATCGTTTTATATAGTCTATTCCAGTTGTTTTTTTTAATAGCTTTAATGTACAGACAGACACGTCATGTTTAGAATTTTATAATATTATAGATTATTTTTAAGGTAGGTACATGTATGTTATACAATAACAATAAAATTTATATTAAACTACCCTGAAACTGTACTGAATCTAACCCAAAAACATTTATGTTATGATTGAACATACATAAAAAATATTATCTTAATTCGTGGTGTAAATATTTTTGGAGTCGGTTAAAAACAACGAACATCATCGCACGCACTTTGCCGATTTATTTGATTACCATCTCTTTTGCATAGAAACAATCATTTGTATAATTTTAAACTCAAGTCATTATCCGTCACAAATATCATGTTTACAAAATTATATTCCGAGTACTCTCAGGGTTTCCTTATATCAACTATTAATGAAATTGTTATTTAAATTAATTTACATTAATTAAATTAATTCTAAGAACGTTACAGACACAGGGAAGTATACTATTTGACCGGTTACAAGGAGTAATGATCAAACACACGTACGCGCTGTTTGTAGCTTTATTATCAGTAAACATTATTATTATTGAAAGATTGATATAGAAAAGTTATGTAATTGTTCAATAAACTTAGGGCCGCTGGCATAACGTTCCTTAAATTTATTTAAGAAACACTAAAAGCATTTTGTACCCTTAAATACAATTAGCGTCTTGCACAACGCAAAATGTGTCGCTAAACATGTTTAAAGAGCTGTCAAAGTTAATCAATCAGCCTAAATTCATTTAAGGACAAAAAAATATATCCGCATTCTGTTTTGAATAATAGAACTGCCAGATGTGTTCGGATTTTACTGCAGATTTTACTCAAGCATTTAGTACAGCGTCGACACTATAGAATTCATATATCTTTGGTCGTCATTTTCTGATATAATTATTTTAATTCTTAAGATGAATCTGCACTTTGATTTGTATTCCGTCGAATATGTGATAATACGATTGGGAATGTATGTAGATATGCCAGGTATGCTTTATTTCAAATTAAAAGCATACAGTATTCATATCAATTATAATAAATTTCAAAGTATAATTCCGTATAAAATAAATTCCATAAATCATTTTAATTCACAGAATTAATATTATTATGAATTTCAAAATATAATCACAATCGTGGTATTTGAGTCGGAAAAACGTAAAAACAGATGACAGAACACAGATGGTCGATATTTCGAATGACAAATTGACATTAACAGACAAATTCCTTTTTACGCAAAAAAAATATATTAACTGAAAATGAAATAATTATTTCGTAATTTTCCTCGAAATAATCGAATGAACCGTGGAACGGAACCCATCTGGCTGTTTTACCGACCGTCTAAATACGTTTAGCGAAACATCACGAGAGAGTGCCTTATGCAAGGCAACATAAATGCATTTAGTTTTAAACGCATTAAGAGAGTAAAATAAAATTAACTAATTTTTATTTAAAGTCGATCGTTATGCAAGCGGCCCTTCAACATCATTATTCTAATAATCGTTGCATAAAAGATGAATGATTATCTTCATCATTTTACATTAACATATAAATTAATAATAATAATAACAGCCCATCAACGTCCTACTGCTGAGCTCGGGTTTTCCACTATTGGGGAACGGACAATACCCCGCCACGCTTGTCCAAAACGACTTGGCAGGTTTGACACTTCGTTTACCTCGATGTGCAAGTTTCATCACGATGTTTTCGTTCACCGTTAGCCCGTGGTAATTGTAACAATATGCACAATATTAGGTTAGAAAAATACCTAAATGGTGCATGCGTTCCGGCCAGGATACGACTCCACGCCCTTTGAGGTTGGGACGCGTGCGCTAGCCAATACGCTACCACGACTTAAATACACGAAGCGAAAAAAAATACAATTAAATACGGAAAATAAACTAAGTCTTATAATATTATAAGATTCTAAAAACTCCGTCTCTATACATTGAAGCTATTAAAAAAAATTGCAATGGATTAAATAGTGAAAAATGCATCGTTTTGTCCGTTGTTTATATGAACGACGGACAACACGATGTATTTTTCTTTAGATTTCTTGTCTGTTTGTTCGGGATTCTCGTAAAAACTACTGGGCTGATTTCAATGCAGTTTGCGCTGACCGACAGCAAATTCTTAGACTTAAAATCTGCGCTACCTGTGATCCAGGGAATCTCACGGGAATTTTTCTGGGGATGATTTATGATGGCCTGAAATAAAAAAAAATTGAATTGCAATGTGAGTTTTTCACTGATCGATAGCAAATTTTATGTGATAAAATTTGTGATATTTTTTATCCCGGGTATTCCGAGGGAATTTTCCCGGGGGCGGTTTATAGTTGTTTGGTGTTTTGAAGTTTTTCGGTAGTACTTCAGGCTTCGTGTTTTAAAACTTAAAGGCCGCTTGCATGATGATCGCCTTTAAATAAAAATTAGTTAATCATATTAAACTGCCTCAATACGTTTTACACAAAACGTGTTGACAGTTCTTTAAGCATATTTGCCGGAAAATTTTGCGTTTTGCAAGACGCTAATTGTATTTAAGGGTGCTAAATGCGTTTAGTGGTTCTTAAAGAAATTTAAGCAACCTTGTGCAAGCGGCCATAAATATATTATTACGATATGAAACGTGACGTCACGAAATTTAGAATCTCTTCCCACCCTGTGTCACACTTTATTTCATTTCTACTGCGTGTCAACTGCATAATCACGCATTTTTTTAAATAATATCAACCTAATATTACGACACAGTGTTTAACCAAATAAAAGGAATCATGTTTTATCTTTGTGGGGTAGCCATGCGCCAAAAAAGTAAACATATTTGTCTTATCTATAACATGAATATGCAAGCGTAACGCTCAATTTTTTTTTAGTTTGGTTCGCAAACTGGCTAACTCAGCTTACATACTTTTAAACAAATTTAGGAGACAGAGAATACGGTTACTGAATGTCCTTCTTGATGCGAACACAGCATGCATCATAAATAGACATTCATGTACATGATAATTTAAGAAGAAAGAAAAGAAACGAATAAATAATGAAGTTACAATAAATAATTAATACATTTTTCTTACTTCAATGGTGTTTTGATGGTGAAAATGCAACATTTATTATTTTTGTTATAGGAAATGAGTAACAAAGCTATAGTTACGTCAAAAGTTTAGAACTTTTTCCATGTAAATATGACTAATAAGATTTAATACAATGTATTAGACGTCAAAAGTCGTTCGATTGTGTGGTTTTCATCAAAAACTATCAAGTCACGCTTTTAAGTTTTTAATATGTAAAAACCCAAGTGAATTCAAAATATGGTCAATATGATTCACAGGTGATAAGTGAGAAAATTGACACACAATGACTTAACATAAAAATTCTATGCATTTTGTAGAAAGTGCATGGATCAAATGATTCATAAAAACATACAAAATTAAATGTATATAAAGAGTATATCCGTCTGTCCGTGCAGGAACGAAGAAAGAATACTAATTCCTGCGGCCAGGCGGCCTGTCGTAAAGTGCGACAAAATAACCCACAACCAGGTGGTAGAGTATTTGGCCATCTGGATGGCTACCACCCCTGTAGAGTATGTCGCCATAACAACCGTAAGTTGTGTTCCAGTATTAGTAGCCGGGTTCCAGTTTCCCTTTAGAGAGCGGCAGCACATTGGTATCATCTTTAGCGTTGCTAATGTTCACAGGCGACGGTAACCACTTTCCATCACAGTTGGGCCGTCAGCCTGTCTGCTGTACTCCAGCAATAAAAAAAATGTATATATATATATACTATTTTTCTGTACTAGGTGTTAATTAGCAACAAATGTCTGCTGTACAATTCTCAGACCTAGCAAGTGCATTACAAGAAATTACACCCCAGTACAAAAAAAGTCATTAATTTCCACACTATGCCATTTTAAAACTATTTATGAAGATTATTGGGAGTAATAACATGTTTTTTTATTTGATTGATACAGTGTTTAACACAATAAAATAAATACACAAACATTCATTTTAAAAAAAACAATGTTAGTTACTAGGTTATGAAATTGCAAAGTATTATCAATGAATGAATGAAAACTCTTTATTGTTCGCCATAACTTAAACCTAGCTATTTAATATGAATACATTTCCATTAAAACAATGGGCGACCTTATCGCTTATAGCGATCTCTTCCAGGCAATCCGGTGTCCAAAGAGACATTAAAAGAAATATTTAATATTATTGAATGATTTAATTAAAAGTTTGAATTTATTCAAACTTTTAATTAAATCATTCACAAATGCAAGAAAGAGCAAGGGACCTAGGTGAGAACCTTGAGGAACTACAAAAGTAACTAAGACAGAAAAAGAAGTAATAAGGGAAAATACTTTGTTTATGTGTTCTTTGTTGACGTTCAGCACACAGCACCATAGCTTATTATTAAATTATTATAACACTAATTTGTCCTTTTGACTCTTCTTAATAAATCTTTATTATCAAGGAGCTGGGTAACCTCCACATTTACCTGAGATGATCTAATGAACTCTAATCTTTATCGATTTCAATGTGTTAAAGAGACCCGATAAACTTATTCAATAAACACACACACGTATAATATATAAGCAACCACCAAAAAATACAAAAGTCTCCCCTCCTTTTCGTAATGCGCGTCTTCCTATAATAAATTGCATAGCACGGGTTCAACGGCCCCGAAGGTGACCCAGTCGTCCCGGTGACCTACCCCAACGTCCCCTGGTTCCTGGAACCTAGTCTGGAGCTTTGAAATCCAGTTTCGGACGGACGCAAAAACTGTTAGGCGGTTATGTAAGGTCGCGGTAGAATGCTATTCGGCAGAGTTGGTTCGCAGTTTGATTTAATGTTCGAGTTTTAGGGTTCTCTTATTATTGTGACAAAAAAATACTAAAAAATAAAACCGACTTCAAAATCAACTAAAAAGCAAAAAATTAATATTTTAAACAACATCTTGAAGTCGGTGCGAAGTAAATATGTTTTAAAATTGCTACATTTTGCTAAACTGTTGTTGTTACTTTTATGAGAAAAAAAATGGTCGGTACCAAGTGAGCTAGGTACCGACTATGTTTTTTTCATATTATAGGTTCGCATTTGACAGCTATCTCACCAGATATTAAGTGAAGATGCGATCTAGGATGGAGCTTGCTTACTTAGTGGATACCTATTCACTCGTGACTTGAAGACCATTCACTAGTTAATATGAAATAGGGAACATTGACTATGACTTCAAGATGTTGCAGAAGAAAATTTTTTTAGTTCCTTTTGAAGTAAGTATCGTTCATTTTTCTGTTATTTTCTAGTGTTACGCCAATACTTAAATAGCTTTACAAATCTGTTAAGTACTATATCCGATAAGCACTATATATGTCTATGTAGAATAAATGTCTGTGTACAATAAAGAGTTATCTACCTACCTACCTATATCTAATAAATACTATATCCGATAAGTGCTATATGAGATATGTACCATATTCCGAAAAGTACACGATAAATGTTATATCTGATGTAATGTAGAACGCCTCCTAGCCCAGTATACTGACGACTTGCGTAATGTTGCCCGTTGGGGCTGAATGAGCAAGATAGAGGATCAGGATTAGTAGCGCTAACTAGGGGAGGCCTATGTCCAACAGTGGACGATGCTATACTAACGACGACTATATTCGATAAGTACTAGATGAACCAAACGCTAATTGCCCCTGCAGAACCATTCAACGTGTGTACTCCCCCACACTTGACTGACTTTTTCGAATAAAGCCGCTATCAAACATTAATAATTCATTCCTATTAACATACAGGTAGTTAAAACTCACTCTTCCCGACAACAATGAATGAACTTCATCACGTACAGGAGAAAACCTTGAAGAACGATTATAGCACCTCGCCTCTGTCGGTCAGCATTGAATGGCGGTCACGGACCATTGGATTCGAAAAAAAATCTTTAAGTACTATATCCGATGAGTACCATATCCGATAAGTAGTATATACGATAGGTACTATATCCGATAAGTAGTATAGCCGACAAGTACTATATCCGATAAGTACTATATTCGATAAGTATTAGATGAACTGAATGCTCATCACTCCTACAGAACTCTGGCACCCGTGGACTGCGACACACTTGGCCGATTTTTTTGAATAAAGCCGACACAAAGCATCGATAATTCATTCGTATCGATATGCAGGTAGTTAAAATTCACTCTTCCCGACTACAATGAATGAACTTCATCACGTACAGGAGAAAACCTTGTAGAACGATTATAGCACCTCGCGTCTGTCGGTCAACATTGAATGGCGGTCAACGGATCGTTGAACTCGTGTTTACAAAATATTACGCGTAATTGCACTACAAGTCACGTAACGCGACATTTTAATGTATTTTTGATGGACACGTCGAAAACACCTGCGGACAGATCGATCTTTGGTTATCAATCACTTTGTTATCACGTGTTTCAGGAAAATACATAAAAAATATATATGCATTTTTATAGCTGGAATACAGTGGTGGACTGTCTGCCTGCCTATAGCAGGCAGGCAGACAGTCCACCTAATGGAAAGCAGTTAGCGTCGCTTTTGAGCGTTTGTAATACCATGTCATTAACGCCCTGAGGCCTCAAAGAATTTTATGACACGTTTTTAATAAAACTGCATTTCGTAGCGCTGTGGGAAAAGCTCAGTTGGGAGAGCTCATTTCAAATCCCCATGCTGCGCAAGAGAAACGTTCATGAGAAACGCAACCTACATGAGCGAAGCGGCTCAAGGAAGTGAGGATGAACACCCAGCCGATTGGCCAAACCCTAATGTGGCCTGTGAAAATTGGGTATGATAGAAGAAAAAAGAAAATAGGATAAAACACAGTGGAAATAAGAACTTTGAAAGTACGAGACGGCCTTTGTGGTTGAGTGGGCTTTCTACCGGTCTTTGCCGGTCAACCTCACTACAAATTTCGTAAACGTCATTTACTACGGTCTGGGTGTCTGGAATTGGCCCCAGAGTGGTCGGTTATAGGAATGGATATACAATGTGTGTGTTTTTCTGCCAATTCAATTATTTATTTATGTGAGTTTCGATGAAGCGATATGATAAGAAACAGTGTGATAAGGAAACGTTGTGGATTAAAAGAAGATGTAGTGATAAGAGTTCGAAAAGAAAAGAAATGTTAAGATGGTTTGAGCATTTAAATAGAATAGATTTAAGCAGAATCACAAAATAAGTATATGACACCAAACTAGATGGCAATGTTGATGTTCGTAGGCCGTGACGCACACACTATGATTAAATTGAAGATATTTTGGGGAAAGGTCAGGGAAAATCATCTCAAATAAACTTGTATGTATGAAGAGATTAATGAAAGTAGATAAAGCGAAAGGTGTTTGTCAGGATCGTCGCAAGTGGAGATCCTCTGCCTACTCCCATTCTTATGGGATAATGATAATGTAAGTAATAATTGTTGATTAAAAATTTAATTTGGTATTTTATATAATTAAACATAAAACATATGAAGGTTAAATTATTTATAAGTTCCTAATAAAAAATAATAATTTTAAAGTTATTAAGTAAAACTATTTTTGGTGTTTGCCTGCTCCTTAAGAATCAATTTTCATATAAGGCCCCCGGTACGCCCATTTCGTGTTTTTTTATTGTGCAATTTCGAACTTCAATGCAATGAAATAAGATCTAAAATGATATCCATGAGTGCATATTCAAAACAATCGTACGTGAGGATTAAGCTCCTGTCGCGCATCAGTAGTGACACACACTTTTATAATTAAATTATAACAGAAAGATACATAATATGTCTGCCGATAGAAAACTACATGTGTGGAACTTTCTGAGAAAAATGTTTGAGACATTCAGTCGGACAGATGGATGTGTAGTTTTAGCTAAGCGTGTAGCCAGAGGGGGGTTTTGGGGGTTAATCCCTCCCCTGAATGGGAGTTTTTCGGTTGAATGTTATTTAACTATATAATGCACGCACGGCTTTGTAACGGTGCCAAAACCATTGATTATTATACTCGTTCGGTCCTTGCCTATAATAAGTGGGTAAAACAATCGCTCCGCTGATTTTGTTTACTACCCTCTTTCTGTGTGAGGCGACGGCCAATGCACAGCAGGGTAAGGGGCAGCCATTTTGAACACACTGTCAACGTTTCGACGACATCGCGTCGTGCGCTCACCTGTTTTTTTATTTATTTAAATAATTATAATTACTGGTCGTGCCAATCAATAACTTTCAAAGACCTAATCTGTGTACAGTGGTAGCTCTCAATTGAAACATAGTGCCGTGCTCTGTTCCCGAGTGCAACCTGAACCAAGCCAGGAGAGGGCTGCTCTCAAGGTTGGTGGAGCTTCTACTTTTATAGTGCAAGGATTTAGGTCATATCTCCGCTATACAGTCCACAGAAATCGAACCACTATAACCTGTGGGTTAGAGCATCCCACAATACTTCTGATGAAAAGTTTATCATCACCATATCACCATACCAAGTTTATCTCTACAAAATTATAAATAATTGCGTTGATTCCCCCCTTTTCTCATCAATAATTTAATCCTTAAGTGTCCCCGTTTGAGCTCACGTGATAAATCCCTATTTTCAGTACCACTTATAAAAACTAACTATACAAAAAACACGTTTTTACCGCACTTGTGAGCAATACAATGCACTATTTACTAGTATTGACCCTTTCATAGGTAATTTATATCAATTTAAAACCCAAATTAAAATTTTTTGTAATTTAGAATGATCCAATGACTTATAATTTTTTGAATAGTGACAAACTTTTTTTTCATAGTTTCCTCTTTTTATCTTTATTTTATTAGTAATTATTGTGACTTTTTTTTTCGATTTTGTTCAATATTGACCTAATGTAAATTAAAACAGACATTTTATGTAATTTTCGAATAATTGTATTTTTTTTTTAATTAACTGTTTGTGTCAGTTATTATTTTTTTATATAAATTATTTTTTAGCGGAAACTTGATTGATATACGTATTAATTTTGTGTTTTATATTTAAGAATATTAATCACTGTATGTTTCCCAGACAAATTAAATAAATAAATAAAAAATGATACATTAAATGCGATATCATCAAAAACAGAGTTGATATTTTTACTACTGATCGAGAATAAAATAAATAACATATAAATTAATATACAGTATGTAAAAAATCACTGCCAGAGGGAAGCGTGCTCAGAAGGCTGGCTGCGTTGCCCCGTTGTATGTACTGATCGAGTAGACGCTTGGTAAAAAATGCTTTTTTTATGTACTTAATGAAAATTAAGTACAGTAACTAATTGTAATTACAATACACATGTACAATTCAATATTTTTAATATCAGTGTTATGTCTTCTATTGCATGAAAATATTTTAGAAACTAAGTAGGTACTTCTAAATACTATATGCAATATAATATTAAGGTATAGAAGAGCGGGATCTTCTGATACAAGTAAAATTTGCTTATAAGAAGATCCCAGCAACAGACTGCAATTTGTGCATGTGTTTCTTAAAAATAAAATATTTTCATTTTTTATCTCTCGCCGATTAAATTTATCTCACACACAACACAATCAATTTTCTTTTATGTTATTTCGCAAATTTTGTTTTTTTTTTCTTGAACACCTCCCCGTCTGTCCTGGTTTTAGAGACTGTGGCTACGGAACCATAAATAAAATTAAAACTGGCAACGAAAAAATTCAAAAGATCGCGTTTCTGCACGGTTTCCGATATCGCATTGAACAAAACGTAAAAACAATATTATGTAAAGAGTACAATGACCGACAAGGTGACCTTATAACGTCTGGGCCCTTTAATGTGATTGTTTAGGTTTTGTGTTCAACGCTTAGTTTCAGTTCACCATTATAATTTAAAACGATCGATATTGTATGTTTTTATTTTCAATTTATAACATTTAATTTGTTAATGATTTCAAAGTAATTTGCAATAATAATAACAATTTTACATATTTACATTTTTATCGCAGGTTTAATGTAAAAGGAGTATTTTTTCTCAACAATAGGAATTAAATAAAATCGCAACTTATAAACTTGAGAAAATCTAGTTTTTTTAAATCGAAAACCTAGACTGGATAATTTTATGATAAAATATAATTTATTTATATAAAATAATTATAAAATTCTAAACATGCCGTGTCTGTACAATTTTTTTTAGATATCTTGCCTCGTTGTCGGTTTGTCTGTTTGTTCGGAATTCACGTTGAAACTACTGGGCGGACTTTGATGCGATTTTCACTGATCGACAGCAAATTCTTAGACTTAACACCTGTATTACTTTTTATCCTGGGAATACCGCAGGAAGTTCTTTGGGAATTATTTAAAATGTCCAGATTAAAAAATATATTGAATTCCAATGTGATTTTTAAGTGGTTGATAGCAAATTTTATGTACTTAATAAAATGTGTGATATTTTTTTATGTCGGGAATCTCGCGGGAATTTAGTGAGAACGCTTTAAAGTGGTTCGGGTGCATAAAATTAGCTTATTCCGACAGTTTTCACTAAAACGATAGCTGCGGTACTTTGTGTCCGGAGAATCGCGCGGAAATTTCATGTCAAGTGTGGACGAAGTCGCAGGCGTATCCTAGTATAAAATAAAAAAGAAACGGGTGTGTGTATTTAATATTAATAACAATTTTCTGTTGATAAAACGTTTTAAAAAATTTCAGGTTAGTCCATCGAGTACTCTTCGAGTTTTCCGGACACAAATATACGGAAGCTGATTTTTTAAAAGTATATGTATACATAGACTCACGTGTATATTTATATACCGAAATTAAAGGATTTTTGTTTTTTGTATTAGGTTTGAATATAATGTCCATATTATAATTTATAGTATCACTGTATCGTCACACATTTGCAGCTTGCAAAATATTTAAATTTAAAACTATTAAGAGAAGCTGAAGAGCGACCTTCACCCATCTGATAATAAGATGAGACATATTTTTTTATCAAATTATATTGATTTGTAACCACGCCTATAATAGCTTGCTAATCGAAAAGTGTTCATGGCTATTTTTGAAGTTATTAAAGCATGGCAATAATATTCCATGAACGGTTTCTAGCAGGCCTATACGGTTATTTTTGTAATTAAATTGTCTTTTTTATGATACCAATTTTTATTGGTTAACAGAACGGTGTAGTTACCTATATTGACTTACCTGTTCATAACTGCTTGCCAGGTAGACATGAACAGAAATAAGTAAACAAGCCTATCAAGGCCATATTCTCCACGTTAAAAACTATCAGTTGAAACTAAATTTGTTCAGTTATCAAAAGAGTGAAAGTTATGAATTTTGATTATTAAAATTATTTTAATTCAAAATAACCATGAATACTTTTCGATTGGCAAGTTTTCATAGCTATAATCTAATCAATTCCTCTCCTTTCAAATCACATAAACTCACACAGACACATTCACACACATTTACGTACAATATATACCATACATATAAATACACAATTACACACTGCACATCTATCTACACTCAATACATTGTATTTCTTTTATAATTAAATAACTTGTTGTATATATACCTACATTTTTCCCGGGGAGAGAGAGGCTGGTGATCAGTCACACAGGATTTTTCCTTTTACTGACACCAGGCTCTCACCAATTTTTAGTAATTTAAAACCTTTTTTAGCAATTACTTATGTCATGTTATATTGTGAGAGCAAATAAATAAATATTATTATTATTATTATATAATTTGATAAAAAATATGTCTCATCTGGTTATCAGATGGGTGAAGGTCGCTCTTCAGCCTCTCCTCTACTATAATAATTTCATAACACATTCTCTAGCATCTTCTTCTCATTTGACAACAGAGTTAAAAAAAACATTTAAGTAATCGAAAACACCTCATTCTCAAAAAAATCTCTTAACAGAGGCAATAAATAAAGTGTTGATGGACATATTCTTAGTACAAGTTATATCTAGTTATTTCAGATCTGGTTTAAATAAGATTAGAATCCGGCTCGAAGGACCAATATGTGGAGAGCACGTAGACTGTATATACTATAACTGGACGTGAAGTAATACTCGAATTTTCTTATTATATTAATATTTATTACATAACGATACGGTGCAATTCAAGGATAAAAATAGAGTGCGTAAAAAGAAAAAAACAAAAGAATGTTGACAGTGTGAATGAATGAAAACTCTTTATTGTTCACCATAACTTAAACCTAGACAATTTAGAATACATTTCCATTAGAACAATGTGCGGCCTTATCGCTTATAGCGATCTCTTCCAGGCAACCGGGTGTCCAAGGAAACCTTAAAAGAAATATTAAATAATATTGGGTGGCTAACTAAATTAAAACGAATTCAATCGTAATTAAACATAATTAAAGAAAAAAACAACAGAATAATAATAATAAACTACACATATATATAATTAAATAGATTATAATAATGTTACGAGTTGCAGGACTCGAATTAAAATGCCGTTGGAATTATTATAGAGTTTATTAGAACTATACAAACACGTATAACACAGGTACAAATATAACCGAACGTAATAAGTCCAAACGTAATGCAGAAGATCGTAATTCAAACACACGCGCAAAGTCCGTCACTAAATAGATTATACACAACTCTTGCTTTGCTTGTGGTTATCACTCGACTGCCTCTTCCTCAATCGGGCCATTGGTTTATACTGTACAAATGCAAATATGTCTGCCCGGCAAGCGTCGACGCAATTTACTAGAAATCGTAATCCGCTCACCTAGCTAATGACTGCCATGAAAGATACACATACAGATACACAATGGGCTGTTTTCTAATCACAAATTTTAAACACAAAGTAAACAGAAAAGTCCAAATGCCGAAAGGTAATAAAATGTTTTTCTACAAGTATGCAGGTGTGAATTTGTCTTTGTCGGGGAATAGGTCGTAACACTAATATAAATTACATTTACCTATATGCGAACAATAATGTAATTCTATTTACTGCAACAAATTTTATTGAATAAATAAATAATGGTCAGTAATCAAGTGTTTGAATGTAGAAATGGATGTAGCTTGTCTGATTTTCAAGGGGAGCAAATTCCACAAGCGAACAGCCTGTACGGCAATAGAATTTCCTACGAAGAACGAAGTGTTAGCAGAAGATTTTCATTTGAGCACAAATTACAGGAATGAGGTTGATAGAGGAAGCTATAATGTTCCTTTAAATATAACATTCCGATAGACTAATTTTAATGTTATTATTTTAAAATACATCGTTTATGAGAAAAAATTCATCTTAAAAACCACTGAACAAGTGTTGTTCAAACCAATTTCTTTTAACTCTGCTTTTAAATCTGTAATATACAAAAGGTTAAAATTGTTTCTTCTTTTTTGCATATTGAAGAAGCCCTGATTCTTCTTTAAGAACGGAAAGACAGACAAAAAACCATTATGCAAGCGAACAACGACCGACAAGGTGACCGCCTATTGTCTGGTGACTCGACGTGTTAGAGTTTTTGTCCTTGCATGTCATACTTGGTTACGTCCTATCACAAGCTATATTAACTACAACTAGGGCTGCCAAACGCGCTATATACTTTCGTGCAGGAACAGAAAAATAATACAATTTCCTGCGTCCGGGCGGCCTGTCGTAAGAGGCGACAAAACAACCTTCAGCCAGGTGGTAGGGTATTTGCCCGTCTGAATGGCTGACTCCTGGTCTAGAGTATGCCGACATAACAACCTTGAGTTGTGTTCCCGGCATTAGTGGCCAGATTCCAGTCTCCGTTTAAGGACCGGCAGCACATTGGTAGCACCTTTGGTGTTACAAATGTCCATAGGCCATGGTAACCGCTTGCCATCAGGTGGGCGGTCTGCCTGTCTGCTGAACTCATACAATAAAAAAAAATACTATAATATATAGTGTCGTACTATATTTTAGCCAATTGTACTATGTATTATAGAAAAATAATATAGTACGAGATGTACTACATTTTCATCGCTAATTCAATTGTCACGCTTTTTATTCAGATTCTTGTGATTATTTTTAAAAATAATAGATCTAGCTTACTAAAGCAAAAAGTCGTAATAATAATAATCAGCAGACATGTGTTATACAACGAACTACTTTGGGGCCTATCCCAGACACCCCGACCATAGTAAATAACGGAAAATTCGTTTATATAGTTTCCCATGGCAGGAATCAAACCCGGAGCCTCTGCGGTAGTAATGTAGGCCGGTAAAGGTTTACCCCGCTCAACAACAGAGTTCGTCAAAGTAGTAATAAATACACATGGAAAATTCAATAACGAAATATATAATAAATATCGCAAAAGTACTATATTTTTGCAGATTTAAAACAAAAATACTATATTTTCTTCAAAAAAGGTGGCAACCCTAGCTATAACTGTACTTATATATAAGGAACCATCTATAAATTACGTCATATGTCAAGGGGGGTCGACGAAATGTGCCATTGTGTGACATGGGGTGGGAGGGCGTCCTAAATTTCGTAACATCATATTTCAACATCTAATATATTGTTACGACTCAGGTTCCGATAAAAACAAAATCTACCTGCATATCCGAAATAAAACCGATTTTTTTGATGATCGTCTTCTTTTGTTTACTTTGCGTTTAAAATTTGTGATTAGAAAACAGCCCATTGTTATTGTACTCTTTTATGGTAGTTTACGGCCGAGTCATTAGCTAGGTGTGGCGGATTAAGCCGACTTAGATAGGCATTGCATTTGTGCAGTATAAAACGATGACCTGATGGCGGGGGAGACAGTCGAGAGAGAACCACGAGCGAAGCGAGACGCGTGTACTACAATCGGGAATCTGATAAGTGACGGCTTTGCGCGTTTTATCGAATTACGACCTTCTGCATTACGTTTGGACTTCTTGTGTTCGGTTGTATTTGTACCTATGTTATACGTGTTTGTATAGTTCTAATAAACTCTATTTTAATTCGAGTCTCGCGACTCGAAATAATATTTTAAGCTTTAAGACTCGCAATTTGATCTATTAAGGAAAAAAATCAAAATATATTCAACTCTATCTATATGAGCGTACTGTTTCAATTATTAAAAAATAATTTATTGAAAATAAAGCTAATTACGGAACTGCTATTTTAATTTAATAGATAATTTATTTACGTAAAATTGCAAAATATCTGATGTCACACTAGGGAGGGAGGAGTCTACGAATGTGACAAGGACGGGGGAGGGGTCAAACAATCATGAAATTCGTGTGACGTAATTTGTGGTTGCACCCTAAGCTATAAGTATATACATGTAAGCTGTGGTAGCTTATGGCCGGCACTATACATCTTACCAACCGTTCATTTGCCTTACTATCGGTTAAAATTTAACATAAGCTTCATACAAGTAATATCAAAATTCAACGTATGGTAAGGAAAGTGAATGAATAGATATAGAACTAGGCAACCATATGTTAACGCTCTCGCATCTCAAATGACGTGAATTCGAATCCTGGCTGGAAAGCATGCACAGGTTGGCAATTTTCTCTTTTTTTTATTGCTGAAGCACAGCAGACAGGCTGACGGCCTAACTGTGATGGAAAGTGGTTATCGTCGCCTATGGACATTAGCAATACTAGAGGTGCTGCCAATAAGCTGCCGGCCTTAAAGGAGAAACTGGAACCTGGCCACTGATGCCGAAACACAACTCAAAATTGTTATGGCGACATACTCAAGATCAGGGGTGGTAGCCATCCAGTCGGGCAAATGCTCGCTAGTGTCTTACCTAATGTGTATATTATTATAATTTCCACTTGTTGACGGTGAAGGAAAATATAGTGACGAAGCCTGAATATCGAAATAACTGATATGTCAAAACCGCCAAGTCGCCTTTTATAAGAGTGTTGAGATTCTGTCCGTTCCCCTACAAATTGGGAGAGGCTCGAGAGCCCAGCAAGAGGACGTTTATGCGGTTATTATTTGTATGTCTCTAGAGACCACGGGCCATAAAAATGGCCCAGACTTTTGAAGGGCTTGCATGGGGCCATGGGAAGGCCAACATGTAGAGGCCTCTTGACAAATTTAAAGTAAATGTGGCGTGACACTGACCGGCGATTATTCCTGTATACACCATATAAAAATGCACCCAAGGACAAGCCCCGGCCAGTGTAGGACTATTGTGGGAAATGAGAACAAAAAGTACCGGGCTATTGGGGTGACTCGCCACTCACCCCATGGGCCCCTAAAAATGCCAAGATTGACGAGGGGCAACATGGGTGTGAGTGGCTGAGGGGTGTAGAAAGGTGGTCTGCAGGCTCACCGAAGCTACTTCCGACGTGATGCCATTTATCACTTCCACTCCTGGAGCTTGAGTATTAGCTCTAGCGATCTCCACTCCGTGCCGTATGGCTAAGGGAAGCACGGAGGCGGGAGGGCCTTGCTTTGACCCCCGGAGTCAAGTCCGAGAAGTCGCTACTCACCTAAGACTTCACCACAAAGTTATGGGCTATTATTATTATTATACTAGTACCCGGCAGACGTTGTCTTGCCCTTAATAAATAAAAATCTAGAAACCGATTGCAACGCCAGCACCGGGACCCATCTAAACCATTCTCGAATCTACTTGAAAAACAGAACTAAATCATCAAAATCAGTCCCATCGTCAAAGAGGTTATCAGCGGTGCCATCTACCGGGTCCAATCGTGAATCTAAACCATCCCGGGATCCACTTGAATACACACAAAATGATTTCATCTAAATCCTGGAACCCGATTGCAGCACCATTTACGTGGTACAAATTTGAATTTAAACCATCCCAGTACCCACTTGAACACACACAAAAATAATTAATCTAAATCAGACAAATGAAAATCAAATAAATTACCGCGCTTAAAACCGTTAAAACGTAGTTTTATTAAATGAAAATGAATTAAATTGCCGAAATTGGCCGGGAAACATCAAATTTTTTTTGTGATATTTTTTTATTGATTAATATTATATTTTAATACTTATTATCCTATTCCGGACGAAGACAATTCCAAAAACACAACAATCATAAAAATTGGTCCAGCCGTTGTTGAGTTATAAATGGTGTAACTAACACGACTTTGTTTTATATATATATAGATTATTAGTAGTATAGCATTGTATTACATACAAAATTTTGCTGAATTTCTTTTTGCCTTAAATTTGTCTGTCTGGACAAGAATTCTTACAGAAGTTTTTGTATTTTTCTACATGTTGCATTTTAGTAATTCTCAAGGATTAAATTTTATGAATATCTTTTTATTTAATCTTGACCGACATAGTCGCGGGCACAACTAGTATATATAAAATCTAATATTGGTGTAGTTATGTTACTGTTTGAAGATTTTAAATCAAATATCTATGACTAACAAATGTCGTCAAAAAGGTGTATGTTACATATTTAAACTACTTAGATACGGCATAGAAAATGAGAAATTTATGCCTCGACCAAAGTACCAAACCGTTTTGTAAAAACAAAAACTACACGTGACATAAGTTATTGTAATAAAAACGTTTCTCCGACGAAATTATGCTAACTACAAATTTTACGATTAGAATTCATTAGAACTATAATGTCACGTGTATTTATATTTTATTAATAAGCAAAGAAATATCTGATTTTACACGTGCTTAGCTTATTAGTAATATTTGTGTAAGCATTACCATACATCACTAACCGTATCTTTGCCGTGAATGTGGAAAATAATTTAATTTCATGAATTAAATGTAAAATAAAGTTCGATGAGCGAAAGGAAATTTAAATTCGTATTTTGATGAAGTTTTAAATTCGCTTTCTAGGGTTCAGGAGTCATACAGTGCCGGCTTTACCTCTAGTGCAGGATGTGCACCGCACACGGGCGCCGTCCGAACTACTTTTTGCCCGTGTACCCTTAGAACAAGAACTCTCATAGATGGAAGTAAGGAATAAAGAATATAAAGTTAAAGGTATAGACCTTTTCACGCAGATGTGGCGATAGGTGTAAGCGCACTTTGAGATGCGACATTGTTAATGACGTTAAATATTGACAGACAACGTATGTATATTACACTACTGTGGCTATGTTTTAACGGCGTTATTTCTTAACACTTTAAATAAGACTCATTCGGTCACAGTCTAAAACTTTAACTCAAACGTAAAAGAAGTCCCAGCATCACGAAATAAGTCCCGCAGACACGGCGCAATACTCGCGCAACGGAATGTTAGAACGATATTTTTTTTATAAAGATTCCAATTTAATAGTAATAGAAAATAGAATACCAATATAATGTGACATTTACATTAATACACTCGATAAAAACAACATAACATGACTGGGCTGATCTGTGTGATTAGTTACATTTTTGCTGCGGGACTTTCTCCATTAGGTGCACTCTAAAGGGTTTAAACAGCTGAAATTTAATAGGATCTAGCAATTAGCATTTACCAATGCTACTTCTGTAGTGAAGCACTTACAAGACAATAGTTGGCACCGTGCAATAATTGAAAGACGCAAGAAATGTTCCACACGTACAAAGAATATATACTAATTTTATCCGTACAGGAACGGAGAAAGAATACAATTTCCTGCAGCCGGGTGGCCTGTCGTAAGAGGCGACTAAACAACCCACAGCCAGGTGGTAGGGTATTTCGGCATCAGTGACCAGGTTCCAGTCTCCTTTAAGAGAGCAGCAGCGGATTTGTAGCACCTTTGGTGTTGCAAATTTCTATAGGCGACGGTTAATCACTTTCCATAAAGTGGGCCGTCTGCCTGTCTGCTGAACTCCAGCAATAAAAATAAATTTAAAAAAACAAATTTTTAATAGTAATTAGTTGGTCCGAGTCCTGCGAGGCCTAACAATTGCCTCTGTGGAAGATCTTCCCTTTGAGATGGAGCATTTCATCTCACTCCCCTCCATTCATTAGGGTCATTGTCATTCCTAAACTTCGTTTGCGTTGGCATGACGATGGCATCAAAAAATGCGACTACAGAAAGAAAGAGAAAGAAAAACTTTATTCGAAGAAATAGCGACGTAATTACATTCGTTATACATTATTATACACAGAGCATATTTTGAGAATTTGTATGCTGAATTTTCAGCACACAAGATTTGCACTCAGCATATTGCTGTGCCGGAATTATATCCAACACAAAAGCGTCATCTTTTTGGCCATATTCGTCGATTCCCGGAAACATTATTATTCAACGGGATCAAAAGTATCCTAAGGGCCACTTGCATAATGATCGCCTTTAAATAAAAATTAGTTAATCATATTAAACCGCTTAAATACGTTTTACACAAAACGTATTTAAGACGCCTTGCATAAGGCGTTCTCCCATATTATTTAACTAAATGTATTTATGCCGTCGGTAAAACAGCCAGATGTGTTCTGTATCATACTGCGATCCATTTTTTCGAACAATCACAGATATTTAGCTCTAATGTTAGTTATTTCTTGCGTAAAAAGGAATTTTAGTTGGCCAATGTCAACTAGACATATAAAATTTCGTTCGTTTGGTTAAGTTTGCTTCGGAATTTTTGGCGGCAATCTGAAGAATGATTTTTGCTGTGCTATTTTATTTTCAAATAGTAAATACTGGTTAAAAGTGAACAATAGTTGTATAATATTGAATTACGTAGAATTGTGCGTTTGTGTTGAAAATTTGAACTATTTAGTGAAATCCAAGACCATATCATAATATGGTAAAACCTCAACCATATTCTAACTTGACCTTAGCTTGATACACAAATCATAAAGACCAATAAATATTTTGCTAGAAAATTAGTTTTCTCCACTATGGACACCGGGTTTGAGATTGTACTTTGAAAATAATAAAATTTATATTAATTCTGTATACTTTTCATTTGTAATAAGGTATACCTGGCATATCTACACACATTCCCAATCGTATTATCACATATTCGACGGATTACAAATCGAAGTGAAAATCCATCTTAAGAATTAAAATAATGATATCACAAAATGTCAACCAAAGATATCTGAATTTTAGTGTCGATGCTGTACTAAATGAACTAGCTTCAGATAAAATCGGAACACATCTGGCATTTCTATTGTGCAAAACAGAATGCAGATCTATTTTTTGTCCTTAAATGGATTTAGGCCAGTTAAATACTCATTTTTGGGTGATTAACTTTGACAGTTCTTTAAACATATTTAGCGACACATTTTGCGTTGTGCAAGACGCTAATTGTATTTACTGGTACTAGATGCGGTTAGTGTTTCTTAAATAAACTTAAGCAACGTTATGCAAGTGGCGCTAAGTGTTGAACCTGGAGATAAGCTCTGTGTCAACTTTCATTTTAACTTGACACAGACATACAATTTTTGTCTGTTCTAACAGACAGACAAAAATTGTAGGCATTGTACTCGAACCCTTTACATGTTTATTATTACTATTAATGACTGCGACACGCACAAACAAATGGGAGTATAAGAAGATCGTAAAAAAAAATCCATTTTTGCCAAAATAACAGCAAAATACAGCGATTTTTTTTTAAATATTTAAGGTTCGAATGGTCGGAAGTGGATGTGGAAGGGTTACTGGAATTATTTCCAAATTATTGCAACCAATTCTAGTAACTTCCAGTCCAGATTCAATAACGAAAAATTAATTTACGTAAGTTATTCAATCCAGAATCGAACCCAGCTTACACAAATAAAGCCATCTACAATATGTTAACACATAACGTACTTTGCACTATGAAACTTGAAACTTACGGGTCCACAATATCTATTTTTAGTTATGTACGTCGTATCGCACCTGGCATTACCGTTACGTGGTTGGCATAATCACTGAACTTGCGTTTACAGTGTAAGTTGTTTCAATGTGAAGGTAACTTTATTCGTTTCTTACTTTTACACGACCAAACGACCCAATGGACCTCAATTAATTTAACAAGAAGATAGATTGTCCTAGGAAAGGATACATATAAAGTTTCGTCTCAAAAGCAATCTTGAAAGATGTGAGATAGAGGATATAAATTTAATTTGGGTATAAAAATGTGGGAGATGAATTCAATTGAATTTAATGGTTATATTTGATTAGGGACATCCTTACAACTTATTTATAAGAAATAAAACTGTTTTCGAGTAAAGAAAAAAGGTTTTTAATTAATTATGTTATATTAGTTATTAATTATTATTTTTCCGACATAGCACTACCTGCCTTCCTGCCTTCCTCAGTTTATAGTATTGTGGAACTCATAGGACAAATATTAAATCCATCACTTAGTGGCTTTGGATCCCATACTTGACTGAGGCCAGAAATGCTTGGTCCTTGGCCTGCCCATGGCAAAATTTACCCATGGAACCGAAGTCGCAGAAGCTATGGGACGGGCCGCTCAGCAAGTTAATACATGAGAACCTTTTGTCTTCCTGTATTGGCGAAATGGAACAAGCTCGTCTTTTAGCTGTCCCTAAGCTCCAAGCTCTGCCCTCGGCGAATCTAGGTACTCTCTTGGATGACACTACAATCAGGATTGCTGCCTGCATTCGTCTGGGGGCAGGTGTTGTAGTGTCACATCGCTGTCGGTGCGGAGATAGAGTTGATGAGTTAGGCCACCATGGCTTGTCATGCGCAAGGAGCGCTGGCAGAATGTCACGGCATGCTACACTTAATGACATTATCCGTCGGTCTCTTGTCACCGCCGGGGCACCAGCTGTTCTTGAACCAAATGGGATGTGCCGCGACGATGGTAAGAGACCAGACGGGATGTCGTTGGTGCCATGGAAGATGGGACGCCTCCTAGTATGGGACGCAACTTGTGTCGATACTTTGGCGGCGTCCCATCTTTTAGAGACAGCCGTGACAGCCGGGGCTGCTGCTGCACACCAGAGGCCCCGAAATGCCGCAAATATGTATCCATTGGTAGTGGGTACGTATTTGTGGTTTTTGGGGTCGAGACCTCTCAACGCGTCTAATTGAGGTCTCGCGTGACCAAAGGGCTGGATTGCACCTAGGGCAACGAATTAGCGTTGCCATCCAACGCGGAAATGCGGCCAGAATTTTGGGCACGCTCCCCGCCAACAGCGATTTGGAGTCATTTTTTATTTATAGATTTGTTAATTTGTAAGTATAGCTTTATTTATAGTATAGTTTAGTTTATTTATTTTTAAGGTTTTATTTGTAAGTATGATTAATTATGACGAAGTGAAATTCACGACAATAATACTAAAACCTAAAACAATCCTCCCCGTCCCCCTTCCTAAAAATTACCTCCCACGTGTCTATACTTAAAGCTTGATAAAATATTCATAATTATTAATACTGTTAAAAAGGTAATTAAAATACCACCGAAGAATATAAAACATTTTTTCTAAAAAATATTCAGAGATTTTTTTTGTTGCTATAGTACAGCAGACAGGCTGACGGCCCAACTGTGGTGAAAAGTAATTACCGTCGCTTATCGATATTAGCAACACCAGTGGTGCCTTTAATGTGCTGCCGGCTTCCAAGGGGAAAGTGGAATATGGCCATTGATGCCGGAACACAACTCATAGTTGTAATGGCGACATACTCTAGACCAGGGGTGGTAGGCAGCCAGTTGGGCAGATGCCAACCTGGCTCTGGGTTGTTTAATCACCTCTTACAACAGGCCGCCCGACCGCAGGAATTAGTATTCTCATGCCTTTAACGGGTTAAATATCAAGTGTTACGAGTCGCGAGACTCGAATTAAAATGCCGTTAGAATTACTATAGAGTTTATTAGAACTATACAAACACGTATAACACAGGTAAAAATATAACCGAACACAACAAGTTCAAACGTAATGCAGAAGATCGTAACTTAATAAAACGCGCAAAGTCCGTCACTTATTAGATTCCCGATTGCAGTACGCACGTCTCGCTTCGCTCGTAGTTCTCGCTCGACTGCCTGCTCCCTCAATTGGGCCATTGCTTTACACTGCACAAATGCAATATGTCCGCCTGGCAGCGTGGACCGAATTTCCTGGAATCGTAATCCGCACACCTGGCTAATTATGCCTGCAAGCGGCCATAAACGAGTACAATAGGCTGTTCTCCACAATAACCAATAAATAAGTGAACAAAAGCAGACTATCATAAAAGGATTACAATTAGTTCAAATGCCGACGGGTAATAAAATGTGTTTTTATAAATATGCAGGTGGATTTTGTTTTCATCTGAACTTAAGTTGTAACAATAGATAAGATAAAATATATAGGATAAAAGAGAATAAGATCTCTACATGCGACATCTTTGAAATTTTTTTGTTTCATATTTTTTTTGTTAATCGCATGTTAGAATTGTTTTTACTTGTATCTCTACACATATTTATTTACATTATAAGTTTCGTTTTACAGGATAAATAGTAATCGGAAATCAGTCGTTGTAATATCGTATCGTCTGTAATAAAGATACCAGGCTTGTTGTTACAGTCCACCTGTTGGCTATTGTGCAACCAATTGCAAGTTTTTGCTCACATCTTTCGGATAGTCTGTCTTATTCCTATACTAGCTGTTACCCGCGATTTCGTCCGCATGGAATTTAATTTAATTTAATTTGCTTTCCGGTATGGTGGCGGCAGCGGCATTCGCTTGAGTCTTTAATTATTGTTGTATCTTTTTAATTTTATTTATTGTTGTTATTGATATGGGTAGAGATATATTATAAATATTAATTAATATAATGACTGACTTCAAACTGTTTATGTTAATTTTAAAAAGAGACAATATAATACGACTGGCCGACATGACACATAGACAAAGAGGAAGAACAAGAACATACACAATATAAACTTACAACTAGTGATGTGGATACACCACAATAATTTTTTATCAAAGTAAAATTAGCCTAAGTTACTCCTTTTAAAATCAGCTATCTGCCAATGAAAGTCCCGTCAATATCGGTCTAGCCGTTTCAGAGATTAGCCGGACCAAACAGAAAGACAGACAGACAAAAAATTAAAAAATTGAATTTTGATATATGTACCGTATTGTTACGAGTTACAGGACTCTAATTAAAATGCCGTTAGAATTACTATAGAATTTATTATAACTATACAAACACGTATAACATAGGTACAAATATAACTGAACACCACCAGTCCAAATGTAATGCACGATTCAATAACACTCGCAAAGTCCATCACTAAATAGATAATCGAATGTACACAAGTCTTGCTTTGCTGGTTATCGCTCGACTGCCCTTCCTCAATCGGGTCATTGCTTTATATGGCACAAATGCAAATATGTCTGCCCGTTAAGCGTCGACGCAATTTCCCAGAAATCGTAATCCGCACACCTGCCTAATTATGCCTGCAAACGGCCATAAACGAGTACAATAGGCTGCTGCCAAAGAAGACAATCATAAAAGAACTACAATGTTATTAGCTCAAAAGCTGTTATTTTGACTTGACAAACAGACACTTCAATTTTATTTATTTACATAGATATAAATTAGACGTGTCCACCACTTAATTTCTTTTTTAATACGAAGCTGGTAACCGGGCAGACAGCCCATCTCATGGAAAGTGGTTACCGTCGTCTATAGGCGCTTGCAACACCGATGGCGAAGATAACACGTTAAAACTCTTGTATATATATAAAAATCAATGACTGTTTCTTAGACTGGATAAAACTCAAGAACGGCTTGAGCAGTTTTGATGAAATTTTGTGTGTGTGTTTGAGTGGGACCAGGGATGGTTTAGAACTTTAGAGTTTAGATTCACGATTGAAACAGGGCAGGAAACGTTTGCTGGGCCCACTAGTAACTATATATACATACATATTTATATTCAAACATATGTTCTATTCACTGTCTGGCGTACAGACAGACGTAAGCTTTCAGACTACGACTACGTGATTACCAAAATATACTATCTTGCACTGCTGTATATATTTTAATATCGTCCGTGTAAAATTTAGAGACACCCTGTCTAATAATAATAGCCCATAAATGTCCCACTGCTGGGCTCCGGCCTTCCACTATAGGGGAACGGTCAGTATACCCGCCACGCTTGTCCAAGGCGGCTTGGCAGGTTTGACAATCGGTTATCTCAATGTGCAGGTTTCATCACGATGTTTTCTTTCACCGTTGTTAGCACGTGCTGATAGGTTTCGAACCCGCGCCCTTTGTCTGTCTGGGACGCGTGCGCTAGCCATTGCGCTACCTTGACTTTAGACGATAGTGCTTATACAGTACTAGAACATAACGGTGTTTGCATCTATTACACAGGCATTGTCTGTGCATTGCGAACTGCGGCTGCGTAGCGCCCTTGGTCGCACTGGGCGGCGACCCCGGCGATCCAAGGTCGGCCCGGCGCGCACACATGCACACGCTGCCAAAGGGCTGTCCCCCGTGTGACGCGGATTTTACTCTCTATTACGGGTAACTAGTTTTACTTTTTTTTATCTTGCCAACAAATTTATGGAGATTTGTTGCATTATAAAATTGTCGTGTCATTATTATAAATATAATAATATTTTTCTTTTCTTCTATCCTGTTTTACTGAGTATGCACTGTTTGCTGCAACTTTATTAATTTTTCGAAAAGTGTTTCAGTAACACATTTCTGTATAAAATTTATTTTAAAAAAAATGAAAAGATTTTGTTAATCAATTTTTAGGTAGACTTGTTGCTGGGAAGTTTCTTGCCTTCTTCTTCTTCTCCTTAACAGTAATTACTTCAATTATTAATTAAGCTACCATAGAAATCAAAAGAAAAATAAGATCATTCCAAAGAACATCACAGAAGAGCACGTAAGCTTCAGACTATTTATATTGTGTAGTAGTAGTAAAAATACTAGCTTTCAAAGGATTCTTATAATCTGTAAGATTCAGTATGATTGAACAGAAATGATATATTGTTTTTCTATATTCTAAATTCTTATAAACTAAAAATAAATATTATGAAGTAATTATTCTCTGACTTAGGTTGCCTGAAAGAGATTGCTTTAAGCTATAAGGCCAAGTTGTAACCAAGACAATATTATAATCGAGCATTTTTGTAATTGTTTATTTGGTGAGCAATACAGTGTTATATATCTATTTTATAAATTTTTGAAGTAATTATGAATATAAAAAATATATAAACCCCACAACTTAGCGTATTTTAAAACATAAAGTATTACTAAAGGATATGCATATGTTGGTGGTGGTTATGATACCCAGGGATGGGAAGAGAGAAAGAGGAAGGGCCAGAAAGGGATGGGAAGATACTTTCGCAAATAGAAGTGGAAAAAATTGGAGAACAACAGCTGGAGACACGGAAAACTGGAAAAAATGGAGGGAGGCCTACGCCGCAAAGGCGACTTCCAATATTTGTCTTTTTTTTATTATTTCTCCTCTCTCCGGACGAACTGGATTGTCCGGACTTATTGCTATTTTGTATATGTTGTTTTTTTTTTTTTTTATTTTGATTTATTTATTTTTCAAAAAATACAGAGTCTTTACGTTCTATACATTGTTCAGAGCTAGTTTTACAATAATACTAATTCTATGTTAACATGTTTTCTAAAGTCTACTTTCTTCTTACATGTTGTGTTAGTATTTCTACATTTTTTAGCTATCTTGTATATATCCTTTACATTTATTTCCACCTTGGAGCGCTTTTAGTGACTATTTCTATAATATGTTCTATGTTATATTTTTTACTATTTTTCTTATACATTTTCTTACAGTTTATCTAGAGTTTGATGTCTTATATACTTCTACTAGCTGTGCCCGCGATGTCGTCTGCGTGGAATTTGTTTTCAAAACCCCCCGATTTTGAAACATTCTTCATTGGTGCTCGGCTCTTATTAGTCTTAGCGTAATGATATATAGCTTAAAGCCTTTCTCGATAAATGGGCTATCTAACACTGAAAGAATTTTTCAAATCCGACTAGTAGTTCCTGAGATTAGCGCGTTCAAACAAACAAACTCTTCAGCTTTATATATTAGTATAGATTTATACTATCGATACTATGCTACTTCATATATCTCTTATTCTAATTATAGTTTTCTATCTGTAATATTTGAGATTTAATAAAATGTATTTATCATTTTTATAATAACTGTAATGGTAGAAATATAGGCTTTTTATTTATTTATTATATGTTGGTTGCCATCCTTAAACATTCATCAATACATTTGCAAACTCTAAAACAGATCGTCCATTAAACAGTGACCTCCCATAACCTTTTTGTAGGCCCTTTTTTCTACACAATTCGTTTGTCGAAGGGCAGCAGGGAATGTCTTCATAAAACGGCCAAGACGATACAAACACATACATAAAGTGCATTATGTGCATAAAGACGAAATGTGTAGACTATTTTTGTAACTTGCTAATGTTTTGCAATAAACTCTTTGGCGCATGTAATATATGAATATATATATATATATATATATATATATATATATATATATATATATATATATATATGTTACAGGTAATTTAATTAATCGGGCATTATTAATATGGACCGATCATGAATAATAATGACCAAAAGCGCCGGTCAATTTGTTAAATTAATTAGTTTGACCGGCCATTCAAAATCATGGTTTTAGATAACTTGAATTTATCACTTGAACCGGGCAGTATGAATACCTCCGTACTTCTAGCCGGACAATGTGATAAATTCGGTTACCTTTCCATAAGAATTATGTAAGCTTATTTCATTTAAGGGTGAGTTGTAGTTATAAGGCATTTAAATTTATTATGAACAGAAGGCTAAGGCGGGAGCGAAGTGAAGCGGAGCCCCTAGCCTTCGTGGTTATTTTTTTATAACCACTCAAAATTCGCTTCATATCTCGAATAATAAGTAAAAGTGCTATATAAGTATACCCTAACCTTATTTAATAAACAAAACAGTACAGTTCATCTGTGTTTTATTATATTACCCAAGATTAGATTCTCATTATTGATAATGACCGGAAAAAGTGATTAATGATACAGTTTTATTTATATTGCCAATTTGATATGGGCATTATGTATACAGACCGGTCATTATTCATAGTGACCAGATTTATCAAATTGCCTGTAACATATACATTTTTCTTATTGGGAATATAGCAAATAGGCTGGCGGCCCAGCTCATGGAAAATGGTTACCGTCATCTATAGACATTCATAACACCAATAGCGAAGCCAACATGTTGCCACTCTTTAGGATGGGATAAAGAGGAGAGGATGGGAGATGAGATAGAGGGATCACACAGGAAGAATGGGGATAGAGAAATATTGAATACAATCTTTCCTATTCCATCCCGTCTATCCCCATCATCCCCCATATCTCCATATTTAGATAGGCAGAAGTGGGTCATCGGAACTCCCCCACTCATCGCATGAAACAGGATTAGCTCAAGGCTGAACCGGCCCTAAAATTTGCAAGACTCCAGCTTAGTTCTACTACGTCAAGGAATTACCATTTCAAAGGCTTCAATAATAACAGCCGATAATGACCCACTGCTGGGCGCCGGCCTCCACAATTTTGTATCGAAGAAACGGGCAGTAATTTTTTATTATTACTAAAAGCTGGCGAACAGGCATACGACACCCACCCACCTGATGGAAAGTGGACACTACCTCCTACCGATATTTGCAACACGAGGAGCGCTGCCAACTCGTTGTCGACCTCGAAGAAATTTTATAACGCCCTTCTTAAATAACCGCGGGAAAGTCTCGGTAGGAAGTTCCCTCCAAGTCGTACGTACGTGGAATAAGTGTTCTAGAGAATCGTTATGTATACCCCATGCTTGACCATGGCGAATTGGCGGTATGACACATCGGTTATCTCGATGTGCAGGTTTCATTGCAAAGTTTCCTTCACTGTCGTCAGCACATGGTAATTGTAACAACATGCACAATAGTCCAGAAAATTGTCTAATAGGCGCACGCTTCCCGGCCTGGATTTGAAACACGAGTTTGAGACTCGAGAGCTTCACCTACTAAGCTACCGTGACTTAAAAGGTTTATTAATTAATTTTTAGCACTTATTTACAGCTAAAATAAATTAACGACTAAATGCAACTAATGCAATGAGGAAAAATTTAATCTATATAAACCTAATTATTAACTGTAGTTATTTATCGTATACTACCTATAATCCTAACTAAATTATAACAGAATTAGAATATTATTTTTTTGCCCAGACAAAGAAATCCATACCATAATGGTTGCCTTTAACATTTTTCCATGGCTATTGGTGCGCAGCTGCATATCTGCGCAGTGATGCAATGATTACGTAAGCGGTCGTTCACCTCAAGGTGACCTTACGCCTGCAAACCCTACCAAGGTCGGAGACATGCGTCGGTGTTCATTATCGCATTTAGTATTTTATCGTTTTCGAACGAATTATTCACTTATAATACAAATAAGAGTATCATGTAGCAAATTCTATGAAAAATGTTTTTAGTTAGGTTATAAAATCCGTATAAACAAACAAACAACCCACAGCCAAGTGGTAGGGTATATGTCCGACTGGATGGCTACCACCCCTGGTTTAGAGTATGTCGCTGTAACAAGCTTTGTTTCGGCATTAGTAGCCAGGTTCCAGTCTCCCTTTAGAGAACAGTAGCACATTGGTAGCAACTTTGGTGTTACAAATGTCCATAGGGGATGGTAACTGCTTTTATATGGCGGGCCGTCTGCCTGTCTGCTAATCTCATGCAATTAAAAAATAAAAAGATTTTTTGTTAAAAGATGGAAGGATATCCATTTATCTACCTTCACTTTCCCAAAATCAAAAAACCCGACTGCAAAAAAGACAATTTAAAAGTAATACTAAAAAGACTCGAAACAAGATTGAAAATAGAAAACAAAAATAAAAGAAACTTTAAACAAAGTAAACTCTACTTCGGTTTAACAGAATTTATTATATATGAGTTGAAAGTCTACGTTAAATACCGCATTAAGTTTAGTAGCAGGCGGGACCCAATTGCAGATTATAAACCGAAAGAAAATTATCAGGTCCCGGGATGGTTTAGATTTACAATTAGACCCGGTAGGTGACGCTGGACTCCAGCTGGTTCTAGATTTTTATTTTTTCAAGGCAGGACGACATCTATCGGAACCGCTTATATTCTATAATACAAGAAGACTTTAGAGAGATTGAATTTGTACAATAAATTTAAATCAGAAAAAAAAATGCTAATTTGGGTCAGTAGATTCAGAAGATCCGATTACTACATTGAAATAATTTCCAGACTACCGATATTATTCATATTGAGTTAGAGTACTTCTTTATAGTTCTTAAAGAAGCCTTTAAACTTACTCTAACTCAAAATGAATAAGATCGTTAATATCTGTCTTTATATGTACATTTAGATCTTTCATCTGTTCGTGTGTATTTCACTGAATTCCTCCTAAACGGTTGAACCAATTTTTGTAAAAAAATAATGTATGTTCATATGGGTCTCGGGATGGTTTAGATTCATTGGATCCGGTACGTGGCACTGGAATTGGGTTCTAGATTTTCATTTTTTCCGAGCTGTACAACGTCTACCAGGCCCGCTAGTTATATAATAAATATGTAAAGAGTTAGAGTACAATGGGTTTAATTTTTGTCTGTCTGTTAGAGAAATCTTCTAAACTACAGAACGGATTAACATGAAACTTGACACAGAGCTTAAATCCAGCTTCAACACTTAGAATACTAATAATAATGTATATTCCCACTGAATTAATATTTTCCGGGGGATAGACTTCTAAATTTCAGCTGTGTAAACCCTTTACAGTGCGCTTCACGGAGAAAGACCCGCTGCAAAAAATGCAAGTAATCACATAGATCACCCCAGCCACGTTGTTATGTTATTTTTTATCAAATGTCTTTTTTGAAATTATTTTTCAATTTACTAATCTAAGTATTAATACGTGAAGCAAAAACTTTATACCCCTTTTTACGAAAATTGCGTAGACGAAGGAGTATGAAATTTCGCACACTATAGTTTATATAGAGAAGTAGCGACGGATGCTAATATTTTTTTAATTATGGATAAAAAATACATTAAATCAATAAAAAACCATTACACACACTTCCATGTATTTGACACACATACACATATAGTATATACTCTTTTGTTTATTATTTATTACCTTGGCGAAATCTGAAGATCTGATTATAGAAGTATAGTCTTTGAGAACAAATTATTATGGTCGAATTTCGACCACGGGCGACCACTAGTACTATTAAATCAGAACCTTTTAAAAGTTATGTTATCTTTCTAACATTCCGCTGCGCGACCGTAGCGTTGCGTCTGCGGGACTTATTTCGTGATGCGTTAGAGTTAAAGATTCAGGCTGTCGCTGAATGCGTGTTATTTAAAGAGTTAAAAATAACGTCGTTAACACATATAACGCCGTTTATACACTAACTTAGTATATAAACGGCGTTATATGTGTTAATGCATAACATTTTAGTACGTCATATCATTATTATAACTTTCATAATATTTTTCTTTCCTCTTATTGTGTCTTGGTCTTATTGAGTATGCACTGTTTGCTACAACTCCATTAATTCTTCAAAAAGTAATTCTGTAACATACTTCTGTATAAAACTTATTAAAAAAAAGACAACTTGAGATATAAATAGAATAAGAAACTTAAAGAAAAACATTATTTAGCTAGACGTGTTGCTGGGAGAGTTTCTTGCCGCTTCTTCTCCTTGACAGCAATAACACGTTGTGAAGCGGTATACATAGAATAGGAAGAAAAATTAAATTTTAACTTATATATTTATATGACCTTCAAAAAGTGTTCTCCAGTGAAACTTATTTTGAATAAAAAACTTTGAATTTGAATTTGAATCAGACATAGATAGCTATTTGTTTACAAATAGTGTTTTCTGAGTAAATTTCTAAATCCAACCCAGATTCGAATCCTGGCTGGAATGCATGCACCACTTGGGCCGTTTTCTGACCCAATGTGCATGTTCTTACAAGTACCACGTGCTAATTGCGAAGGAAAACATCATGATGAAACCTGCACATCGAGATAACCGATGTTTCAAACCTGCCAAGCCGCCTTGGACAAGCGTGGCGGGTATACTGTCCATTCCCCTATAATGGGAGGCCTGAAGCCCAGCAGTGGGACTTTTATGAGCTATTATTATTATTAAATTATAAATAATGTTATTATTACAAAAATGTAATGTGTATATTTATTTCTGGAAATACAAATTTATATTAATTTAATTTATAAGCATTAAACAATGAATTTATTTATTAAATTTAATTAATGAATCACCTATACCGCACGGATGTGGTACAAATACATAGATAAGTAGTTGGATTTGTCCTCAAAAACACTGCAATTTACAAATATGCCAGCCGCTCGCGATTTCATCTGCGTTTATCCTGAAAATTTGTAATATGTACACAATCAATGACATCTGCCCGCCTTGGGTCGCGTACACGGCGTCGACGCGTATCAATCAACTCAGGTCGCACCCCGCCTGTACGGCTCTCCACCTGAGACCATGACATGACTCACAGCGACGACATTTTTACTGGTTACTTATTATTATATTTCGAGCATTGTTATACTTATATACTGTAGTTTCATCCAAACCCGTAGAAGTAGTTTTTGCGTGAAAAGGTAATAAACATCCATCATCAGAAACTTTCTTAACAATAATTTTTATTAAGATAAAAAAAGAAAATTAATTAAATTCTTAAATCCTGCTCACGAGGTTACCACCATGTGGCGTCTGAAGTCAATGATCATTGTGCCGATAGTTGTCACCGCACTTAGTCTTACAGTGAAGAGCATTGACCACTATCTAGAGAAGCTCTCACTAGAATGCTAGATGAAGTATCAGATACAGAAGGCAACAATAAAACACATGGCATGAATTGTGAAGAGGTTCCTGTCTCTGTAATTCTACCCACCGGCAGCTTAGACCCCAGGCGCCGCTGTCGGCGGATATTCTGATAATATATATATATATGTGTGTGTGTGTGTGTGTGTGTGTGTGTGTGTGTGTGTGTGTGTGTGTGTGTGTGTGTGTGTGTGTGTGTGTGTGTGTGTGTGTGTGTGTGTGTGTGTGTGTGTGTGTGTGTGTGTGTGTGTGTGTGTGTGTGTGTGTGTGTGTGTGTGTGTGTGTGTGTGTTACATATTCTATGAAGATCTCATAATATAAGCTGACTTAAAGAAAAACAAAATCTGAGCGCTTCGGCTGGTTCGGTCTCGTATCTAGAGCGTATGGGTGAGGAGCGAAGTGTGAGGGAAATATATTTGGATCGCTCGTCGTTGGAATTATAGAGATGTGCTTTTGAGCCTCAAGCCCATAGTTGCCATGAAACCGCACAGGATTGAGAAAACTGACGTGTTCTCGTTTCGAAGGTATAGACACATTTTGGGTGACTAAGCCAACGAAGTAGAAACTTACTATCTAGGCATCCGTCATAATATATTTTTAAATCTAAATAAATTAAATTCTTCATGTTCTTTGAGCATTACAAAGGGCAGGCAATTCCTCTTAGTCCCAGGTCCACAGCTTCTCTAGCAGTTCATCACAATAACGCACTCATTTTTGTTCTCATTTCCTACAATAATCCCACACTGACCCAAGATTATCTTTCAGTACACTCCTATAATGCACATGGGATTAATTGCCGAACAGTGTCACACCAGATGGTCGTCCCATGGACCCAGACAAGACCTCCAAAAATCTGTACTATCCTTATAGCTTAAATGACATACAATATAAATCCTTGATCAAACTATGGCCCATTACTGATATTTATAGACTGATTATTACCTCAACATATAAACAGCGAACTTTGGAGCTCAGTACTTTATTACTATAGTCTTACACTGGACATATGTACCATAACAAATAAAGATTCATTCATCGATTCATGTGAGCGGGTAAAGGAATAAAACTAATAAAAGTCACAGCAACAGTGAACTGTTTCCTATCTCCCGCGATTAACAATTTGTCCTGCCACGGTGTTTCCAACGTCTTATTATCCATTATAGCATATAATATGCTCTTGACTGCACACATCTCATCCACAAGTGTGTGGTCCGCAGTGATACCTCACATATTCTCATATGGTCTTTAACAAGAAAGACGACCCCAGATCTAAATGAACAAACATAACTAACCGTTCTATTATATTATGGATAGGTAGTAAAGGACTTTGGTCCTGTTTATATTCTAAACTTGATTAAACAATATGAATTAATTGAAAACGCATTTAATGAACGTTCTAATTGAATTGTTCTTGTGTCGTTCCGATAAATGAGGAAGGAAATACATAACTGTGACATTTTTGCTAAATATTGTTGCATTGGGATGAGGTAATTGCTATTTATAGCGCCACAGGCTAGTTGGTAACAGATTAGAAGAACATACCATTATAATATATGGCGATGGCCAAATTATCCGTGCAGGAACGGAGAAAGAATACAATTTCCTGCAGCCGGGCGGCCTGTCGTAAGAGGCGACAAAACAACCCACAGCCAGGCGGTCGGGTATTTATTTGCCTGTCTGGATGACTGTCACCCCTGGTCTAGAGTATGCTGCTATAAAAACCTTGAGTTGTGTTCCGGCATTAGTGGCTAGGTTCGAGTCTGCGTTTAGAGAGAGGCAGCACATTGGTGGCACCTTTGGTGTTGCAAATGTCCATCGGCGACGGTTATCGCATTCCGTCAGATTTGGCGTCAGGCGCGTTTGCCTGTCTGCTGAACTCGTGCAATAAAAACAAATCAATTTTCTAAATATGTAAAAAAATGGAAATTATTTGCTTGAGACATAGTGTCTTGATATTAAATACGACTTAAATATATAGTAATAGAAAAATTGTTAAAATAATTTGATAATTTGACGGCCTCTGTGGTTGTATGGGCTCAGCCTTAGCGGGTCGATCTAACTGCAGCACAGAGGCTCCAGGTTCGATTCCTGGCATGGTAAATTTCGTAAACTAACTTTCCGTTATTTATTTCCTTAAATTCAATGTATTTTGAATAATACATTTTATACGTGCCAAAAATCCTCAATACATCATATTATAACACAACATACGCTCTAAAAGGCCTGTGAAAATTCGTCAAGTATTAAGAAACAGTTATAAATAATAAGAAGAAATAAATAAATCGGCAAACACACACATTGTACATCCCTAAGCTGAGCAATTATGTTTGTGTTATGGATAATAAATATATAACCTGGGGCTGAACCCAGACCAGAGTAAATAAAGGAGAAAATATGTTTCCAAAGTTTACTGTCTCAGGAACAACAATAACAACACACATGATTGTCTGTTATTTCTTGAAATTCACAGAGCCATATACTTTATTCTTTCTAAACTTGATAAGTAAACTACAAAACTAGTTACTGCCGTATAGTCTTAAATATCAAATAATATACATGAAGGTTCGATTAAACATCTTCATTATATGTAATGCTGGCTCTAATAAAAAACTCAATATGACGTGCTTATAAACCGGTCAGCAGTTTACGACACCTGCCATACAGGATTTACAGTTGCCCTGTATGCCTACTAACATAAAAACTCTATTTACTCAGAAACGTTTATTGTAGTGTAATAAAAATCTAAATAGACACTTTGCTGATCAGCAAAATAATAATTAAATGAAAAACAATAGTAATAATAAAATCAAATGAGTGGGCCGCTTATAGCCTAAGGTTAAAGTGGTTCGATTTATATGGACTGTATGAGAGAGATATGACCTAGATCCTTGCACTAGAAAAGAAGAAGCTCCACCGACCTTGAGATCCGCCCTCTCCTGGCTCGGGTCAGGTTACACACAGGATCAGCACACGGCACTATATTCCACCTTAGAGCTAACACTTTTAACAAAGTCCAAGTATCGTAAAAGTTCTTGGGCCCGGCCAGTAATCACAATTAGTTGAAGTTCAGAATAGTTGAAAGGAAAAGATGAGCACACGGCGCAGTGTGTTCTTTATCAAACGTTGAATCGGAAACTAACTAAAATGGCTGCCTATGTCCTGCTGCGTTAGTCTTCGTCTCACACAGAAAAGAGGGTAGACAGCAAAATTGATGGAGCAATGTTTTACCTACTTTACACTAGGCAAGGACGGAACAAAATGACTCATCTTTTATCAACTTAAAAAACATCGCAACTTCATAGATTTTGTACGAGTACAGCAAATTGTGACATAATATCTTCAATGGCTAAAATAGTGTATCAATTACTGTTTAAACAGTACTTTTTTAAATCTTTATTACATAAACGAGGTTTAGTCACTTTGTGACAATGTCACCCCGTCCAATCTTACAATTATTTTGTACTTCCTTAAACTAAGTACACACTCCGCCAAAATATGATAGATATCTTAAATTTTTTGGCATTCAGAGCAATTTGGCGAATTAGAAACCTTCATCATATATTTGAACTTGTTTGAAGGAATGAGTTCGGAGCGAAATCTTAGTAGGGCTACAATAGTTTTCCTGTCCAATTCTACACACGACAAAGCGAACCACGGGCATCGAAGTAGTCGACATTGGATTGTTTTGTGCCTCTTGATAATGATCGTTCATCAAAATATTCTTGCCACTGTTCTCTGATATGCACTTTAACACAACTCATTGTTTCTGTGTGGGTCGGAGAACATTAATACAAGATACCGTCAGTCGTGGCCTGCCTCGCTGCTTTGTCGGCTTCCTCGTTGCCCATGCCGCCTACATGGGAGGGTATCCACTGGAAGACCACTTCCTTTTTTGCAGCGTGAAGTTCACGGATGGGTTTTTGGATGTTGTAGGCTATCGGGAGACCTCGAAAAGTCGAAGTTAACCGAGCCAAAACAGTAGTTAAAACTATTTTTATCATTATATTTCAAAAGTAATATGATAGCAAGGCATTTTAACGCGCTCTATTACACGAACATTGTTTTATTATTTATTGTAAAACCATGGAAGAAGAATACATTATATCACGGTAAAACTAACTTAGAAGGCAAAAAGTAGAAGGCACGACATTGCACGATCACATTGCCATCTTCTTGACTATAATCGTCTCTCTGACAGAAACGTCTTTTATCGGGATAGACATTCCCAAAATCCTGCATTCGCAACGATGCTGAGATGAACCCATCTGTAGAGGATTAAATACATTCATCATTATAGTAGTTAAGAGCTTAGCTCCTGTTGGTGGAGCCTCCTAAAATTCTCTCTATTCATCCTTTCCTTAATTTAGTCGATAAACGCCCTCCTAAGTATACCCTTTCCTCGTCTACCTTCTACTTTGCTTTCTATTATCATGCAGAGAAGGGTGTCGTATCATAGTAAATGTCCAAACACTCTTCCTCTCCTTTCCTCTATGATTTTTATAATTGGACGCCTTTCTTTGACTATAGTCAACACCTCTTCATTGGTCTTTTTCTCCTTCCAGCTTATTCTTTATATAAGCCTTCAATAAAATACATTTAAATACAGAACTTTTAAATTCAACGAACTCTAAATGACGTGATCGCATCCTTGCCGTGTCCCGTAAAGAGTCTGGTTTCTGGCTCTAAGCTATCTCCTCCCTAAATATGGGTACATTGATAGATAATACTTCTTTTTCTTAGCTATAAACCTGCGCTTTGGTTCTCGCATATGTGCACCACACCCATGCGTCTGTGGAACAGAGGTAATCGAGCCAGGTATCAAGGATATCACGGTCTTTCTTACCAATGTGCCGGCTTTATTGGAGTCGAACAGTATTTCGTGTGACGATGACGTCCTGACGGAATGTCTCAGTTTCCCTGGTAACGTGGCAAGCCTTCGATGTGGGATGCGATCTGCGTGGACACGTTGGCCGCACCCCATTAACAAAACATGCCTTTTTTTGGGGAAATTTCTTTTCTTGGGACACTTTCTGTAGGGAAGGCTTTACACCGAGGGATGTGTGGGACTCTTGATCAGCCGTATGCCTACCGTAACCTCCGAGCGGAGGGAAGGGGAATAGTCAAACTACCCACTAAACCTAACCTGCGCCCCTCTCCTATGCGCTTTTATGGGGTGCCACAGAAACTAGACCATATGTACTACATCTGTGACACCTCGACGCCTGGTTATCTCACTTAGGGTACCCTCTTCACCGAGGGGGGGTTACGCGGGAACCCCACTGGTCCACGCGGCCCCCTATGATGGATTACGGGAGGAGTTGCACGTTGCGGCGCCTACGACCCCAAAGCCGCTTTCTGCTGATGAAGTCCGCTGCCGCGCTCTCTTCCCTTCCTCTCTCGGCCGCCTCCTTCCGGGCCATATAACCAAACATGTCTAGAGCAACCGATTCAGCGATGGAAACAACGGAATCACTCAAGCGGCGCAAATGTGCAACCGTCAGTGAGAGCTATATGTTTGCGCCGTTTGCTGTTGAGACGCTTGGACCGTGCGATCCTGAGGCCATGAGCCCCTACCAAAATTTATCATAACGACTCATTAACTCTTTAAATGATCAGAAGCACCAGCCCTCGGACAATGGATCACTCTGGCGATCCAGCGAGGAAACGTAGCCAGCCTCCTGGGCACCTTAACCATAGAAGACGGTGACCTAGGCTCAGTATTCTTCATATATTCTTAGGGGACTATGGGTAGAATACAACATAAATATAATTTTTTTATTGTATTAGTTTATAAAGTCATTGTGTACTAAGTAAAATAAATCCTTATCAATCGCGATAAAAAGTATCCTATATGTTATCCCGGGAGATAAAAGCTCTATGTCGAGTTTCATATAAATCCGTTCAGTAGTTTTCAAGCGATACTATAGACAGAAATGTTAAAATATTAAACTTGTTTTCTTGGAATATGCTGGTCCGAATCAGCCCCCCTGATTTTTCTCATTTAGATTCATTATAACTGAACACACCCTACACATTGATTATAGTATAGATAGATAGATGTGTCATCTATTAACTATTTCTTTTGGTGGACATACATAAATATCTTTGTCAATAAAATCAAAATTATAGAGCTTAAAAAATCATTTTAACACAATTGGCTTGAACAAGCCCAGACAAGTAGTTTTTAAAATTTGAGGTAATTTTTTTAAGGATATGTATTGCAGCCGGAATACAGGAAACAGGTTGACGACCCACCTGATGGAAAGCGGTTGCCTTCACCTATCGATAATTTTGCAAACGAATGACTAATACAGTTGATCTGGCGCCTCTACGAAATCCTTCAATATGCTTAATCCACACGCCCTTGGCCGATTTATTTATGTCCCTCTGACCTTTACATTCGTTGAATAAGATCTACTCTCACTGAAGAAACGTGACTCAGAAACCCGATTTATCTATACAAATCAAATTCATCTTGATCACGCTATCCAGCACGCGAGTACAGTCAACCTGAATAATCTGTGGTCCGATGCCATCGGTCGAGGCGGTATTGCCCGGACGCCGTGCAAATACCCCTTTGCATCTAGAGTTTCATAGACATACGGCTCACTAGACCAGTGAACCGCAAATATTAAGCCGGCCCGATTTATACGAAAAATAGAGTTATCTCTAGTTTTCCCCGCGACTAAGCCCTAATCAGTAACTCTATTTGACTTGTACAAAAACTTCACTACGCTTTATATATCGCGAGTGTTTATAGACCTTCCTTGAAAAATTATCTAACTGATGGTGAAAACCACTTAAAAATCCGTGGCATGGTTTAGGAGAAGTTAGTTGTCTTGTACTATGTAAAGATGAAAATGAATGTATTTAATTCAGAATTGAAACTCACAGAGTTTACCACCGCTTTCAAAGATATTTTAATTACTATTTCTGGAGAAAAAGAGGCTCAACAAACTTCCCAGCAACATATTATTATCTTTAGTACTATTATATATACACATTCGTGATATTTTTTTGTGTTTTTTTAGTATTTTTCTTTATTTTGTACTCCATGCAATAATAATATATATATATATATATATATATATATATATATATTATTATTATAATAACTATAAAATAAGAAAAATACTAATATGTCTTAGTATTAATATTTTTGATATAAAAATGAAAAATTAAGCTAAAATAATTTTAATGATCTCTGAAATTTTCTTTGAAATTCATCAATCTGTTTTGGAGTTATACCGGGACAAACACGTTTAAAAATTGCAAAATAATGATAATTTATGATTAAGCATAATACAATTAAAAATTCTATATACTTGCAATTGTTAGATTATTGTACTAATTTAACGAGTTTATTTACTGACCAGAATAATAATAGAGAATTGTTTGTTTCCATTACGCCACTACTTGGCTTGTTCTATTCTCGCTCGAAGATAAAAGTATACGGGTGGAACGACAGAACAACATTCCCACTCTGACTTTTAGTCGGGTGCAGTCACTCACTCACTCTGGGTTTTGTCCGATGCACATATCGTACTAGCACTCTAGGGTAGCTAATTATTGTGAGAGAAGTGATAATTAATTAATTCATTGTAACAGCCGATTTAATTAATTCTTACTTCTCACACACAAAATATATTGATGTACTTGATGTTTTACATCCGTGCTGTCCGTGTGTCCTACCTATTACATAGTGATGTCCCAATGTTCCCCTCACGTTTGTGAAAACGTGTTGGACCTCGGGGTCCGTAAACGTCATTACGTAAATCTTGTCGATGACACATCTCACATTATAAATACTGTTTCAAGAGGAATGACGTCAAAACTACATTTTACATCTTAAAATATGTAATTTGTTTTAATAATGTATCTATGTCTGTATATACTAGCCTCTTCGTTTTGTAGACTTCATCTTATTAGTGCTTTTATTTTTCACAGAACAATACATGTTCTGATTTATTATTCTTGAAAATACATACATTTATCAGTACATGTAATGTGAATTGAAAGAGACGACCTATCATTTTGCAGGATAGCAATACAAATTATTTTTGTATTTTTATAATCTCTGTAACTTCCTCATTTGTAGTCGAATTTGATATTTGACACTATATAAAATAAATTATAAAACAATGTGTATAATTAAAAAGAGTCTCTTGAAATATAATACCTTCCTATAATTTTACTTTAAAAGTGTCATTACAGAAACAATTTTAATTAACGTTTAAATAATAATCAATAAGTCATTTGATTCGTCAAAATGATGACGTCATAACGCAGTACATAGATACAAAGTCTAGTAGGCTCTGACATTTAGTTTTAGAATTATGATTTAAAAAAATATGCGTGTGTGCAGTTCACACACAATGGAAGTGAAACAAAGTGTGACCGGGAGTGGGAGAGGATTCTAAATTTCGTGACGTCACATTTCATATACTATATCTATATATTTAAGCTTTATAACACAAGATTTGAAGTATTAACGAAAAACTTCAAAACATTTCCAACTCTATCTGTATGAGCTTAGTGTTTAAATTGTTAAATATAATGTAATCTATCTCATTCACTCACAGGCTTAGTCCTATAGATTTATGAGTTTAACTCTTTTTAGTGTCGCTTTTTCGTTTCAGCGAGTTTCAAATCACAACAATTATAAAGAAGTTTCACTTCAAAAAGTGTCTCAATTGATATGACTGTCAAGTACCCAATTGTAAAGGTATTACTTTAGGTTTCTTTAGAATTATGTTACAAAACAAATAGTAACAATGATTAATCCAGTGATAAAACTTTAATTTTGCTACAAGATTTCGAAATCCTCCAAACTGGAGACCCTGTACATATAATGTGTGTGTGATCGCTACCAACACTTTCTTCCAGTCAACCTACGCGTAAGTAGGATTAAAAATATTTTTGACATGCAACTTGAACTGTAACAAGAGCGACAATATGTATGTATATCAGACTAGTATCTGCATGTTTTCAGACTCTCAGTCAAAATCCAATATATCCATATAACAAGTTGTACAGCTGTAATTTCAGGCGATGGCTGGAGACCGTCTGGACTGGTGATTTAAGGCGCTTTGTTGTCTGGATTGAACACTAAATGCACTCTCTACCAATTATAAACGCTGGTATTAACAGCGAGTTTAATGTACTCGTTTTGCATGTTTTCAATTATTTATAAAATTTGTCGATATCTTGCTTAAATTATTATCTAATCTGTTAGCAATCGAATCTTCAATTACTTTATTACACATTTTTGTTTATTATTTGTTATGTTTAGGCAAAATAATAACTTTAAAATTACTCATTGCACTTGACATCTTTGTCTTCCGTGATCACGGCTACTGAAAAGTGACCGAAACTTCAGATTAAAAATCAATTAAAATACTGCTTATAAAACCGTTATAACGTATTTCTGATTATGTGTTGTGAAACTAAAAAATACTAATCATATCTTGTATTTTACATTGTTTTTAGGTTAGTAATTTACACTGTAGTGTTATGCACAAGTCTGGTTTGTATATATACATATATCGCTATATCTTATAGTTTCGTATTCGATCTAAGAGGCACAGTTGATAATTCCCTCTGTTTATTTTAATGTGATACAACCGGCACACAAGGACAATTCTCTTACGGATATCCTCATTTCTGATTCTATCCAAAACAATAACACTTAACATGCTAGCTCCATAGCCTGTTGAGCGACTTTGAATTTGTGGACCAGTCCTCTGTCACTATCCAATTTCAACAGACTTGTGAGCGAGCACTATCTAACTGCATAATATGTATTATTTGTTGTGTATGACTATGTATATATATATATATATATATATATATATATATATATATATATATATATATATATATATATATATATATATATATATGTTTATGTGTATACTTTTGTCTATATGTATATATATTATCATTAGTATAGTCTTAAGCTGCACGCCAACAATTTATTGTGATTAAGATCCTTGTCCATCCAAAAGATGCCTGGAAGAGATTGCTTTAAGCAATAAGGCCGCCCATTGTACTACTACCTTCTAATTTTAAGATGTGGAAATGTGTTACTGTTTTAAGTTGGTGTACAATAAAGAGTATTGTTGTTGTTATCCATAGCTCGGCAGCGTAAGTCATAATGGGTAGGACGCAATGCTCAGACTTTCGTCTTCAAGCATTGCGGAATGGTCGACGAGATACAGTATTCGTCAAAATCGGCGTCAAAATTCCTTTCAATATTTTTCGCTATATCTTAGAGTTTCCGATTTATCCGAAGAGACCCTCTTGATCCTTCACCTGTATATTGTATTGTTACGAGCTACAGGACTTGAATTAAAAATGCCGTTGGAACTACTATAGATTTTATTAGAACTGTACAAACACGTATAAAACAAAAATACAAATAAAACTGGATGCAACCAGTTCACACTGCACGATTCAGTGCAATTCGACACGCGTAAAGTCCGTCGTCTATATCGCTAATCGAGAGTACTACCAACGCTTACTCGTCTTACTCGTAGTCGTCGCTTGACTGCCCGCCCTTCCATTCGGGCATTGTCTTATACTCACTACACAGTACAAAGAAATTGGCCGCGCGTACTGAGTTTCCGAGAAATAGTAATTTGCACACCTACGAACGGCTAACGAAGTCGAAAACAATAACAATAAGGATTAATTCGACGCTAATGATGGTTATAAAACAAGTAGAGAAACAATAGCATGTTTTTCTTAATTACAAATTCAAAACACAAAGAATTTCTAAATCCGGGAAGACAATAAGCTGCGCTTACGACAGACAGCTGTGCGCTTATCTTTGACTGCATGTAATAGTATACTAACTGTTATCCGCGACGTCGTCTGCGTCGAATTTAATTTAATTTGCCTTCCATTGCGGCGACTGCAGCGACGTGCGCGTGGGCTTTTCAATTATTTTCTAAAATAAAAGTAGTCTAAGTTGATCCTTATAACATTAGCTATCTGCCAGAGAAAGGCCCGTTAAAATCGGTCCAGTCATCTCAGAGATTAGCGGGAACAAACAGACAGACAACATTTTTTTTTTAAAGCTACATAGAGTATATACTTTCATATGCACTTAGTAAAAAGCTGTTATTTTGAAATTATAAACAGACAGTTAAATTGTATTTATATTTATAGATGTAGACTAATTAAAATTACAAGTTACATAAATATTGTTGAATTTTTTAAACGAGGCTATCATCAGTGTCAATGTACGATAAAATGTGACAGATTTAGAATGTTCGTATTTTTTTTGTTACGCATATTTATGTAAATGATAATAAAGATATTGTATAGTGATGTCATTTGGCCGGATTACCGCAAAAGCATTTATCGCTTTGTATACTTACGCGAAATAAACTTATCAAAGTCATGCGAGGGGAAGTAGTGTGACTATAAGAAAACTAAAAAAATTAATACAAATTAAATACAGTCCAAATACGTCCCACTGCTGGTCTCGGACCTCCCACTATAGGGGAAGAAACAATATACCCGCCACACTTGTCCAAGGCGACTTGGCAGGTTTGACACATTGTTTATTTATGATGTGCAGGTTTCATCATGATGTTTTCCTTCACCGTTGTTAACACGTGGTAATTGTAACAATATGCACATTAGGTTAGAATACCGTCTAAGTAGTGCATACGTTCCGGCCAGGATTCGAACCCGCACCCTTTGAGTTTGGAACGCTTAAACTTCCACGACGAAAAAATTAATCAAAAATCTTTTATTGTATTTTCTTTCTTACTCTTTTCTTTTCATTTTCTCATTAATACACTCTTAATTTCTATTACATGTTTTCTTTATACTATTGTGCTATGTATCTATTTATTTATATCTATTGTTTTGCTCTTATTTCTCTATTACATATTTACTTATTGTTCTATATTACTACTATCTATATTTTTACATATTTATTTTTGCAGGTAAGGTTATTTGCATTTTTTACTATTTTATTTTGTTTCCACTGTGTAATTTTATACAATTATATATTACCAGTGTTACTTGTTGACCCATTTCGTTTATTCACGATTTGTATGATTTTTATTGCGTATTGTAAGATAGTGTTAGTTCATAGTCATAGTCATCTTTGGGATGGCTCAGCTATATATCAACTTGAGGCACTAGAATCGATAGAGCGGAGGGCCAGTAAGTAGGTAGGCAACGACCAGCTATTTAATGACAAATTACAAAGTCTCGAACATCGGCGCAGGGTTGCCAGCTTGCCGGATTTCTATCGGATACATTTTGGAGAGTGTGCATTGGAGCTTTTCAATCTTATTCCGCCGTCTCCCTTCCATCAGCGGACAACCAGACGCACTGGCATGTGGCACCGCTATATGGTGGACATACCACCTATACGAACAAAGCGCTTTGAGACCACCTTCATTATGCGCACCGCAAAGGAGTGGAACTCACTGCCGGTGTCTGTGTTTCCCGAAACCTACAACCTGGGTGTCTTCAAGTCTCGTGTGAATAGGTACCTTCTAGGTAATCGTGCTCGATCTTAGACCATATCTCCGCTCAAATCGAGTGAAATAATGGTCAAACGCGAACCTGTACGTGATAAAAAAAAGTTATAGAAACAGGAAATTTATATGTTGTTAGTATTTTGGGATAGATATAAAATAAAAGTAATAAAGAAAATAACAACCTCTATCATGGAAAACGACAGAGAAGGAGGCGAAAAAAAGTTGTATGAAAACAATCACAGAATATGACAAGAAAAGATCGATACGGGAAAAACGAACTCAACAATGTAAAGAACTTCCAGTTCTCAAAGGACAGGACATCTGGACATTAATACCGATTAATAATGATAAATAAAAAAGAAAACAAAGAATGAATCGTGATAGCCCAGTAGCTAAGTTTTCTATTTTGAAGTCGACAAACAGGTAGACGGTCCAGCGTGATAGCTCCGTAAACAGATTTCTCCTCGGCACAAAAATGATAGTTCACACAGAAATTAAATCGAAACAAAATTTTAGGGTTCCGTAAACATATTTTCATGAACGACATCTTTACCAAATCTACAATATCCGTGCGTCCTTCTATAGCTGTATATGACAGACATATTTTCTCAAAAAAACTGGGTCTTTGAAAACGAAATTTGGCCTACACCTTGGGGTAAAAATATCAGGAAAGCTATCTAAGAATTGGAGTGATATTTTGAATCTTATTTATAGTTGAGCCATTACACTCAAATACGCACGCAACGGTTTTCTAGAACGTTCTTCTAATCTTCTTGTACACATTAGAAATTTGGAATTAAATCCAAACAGAGATTTTCTGTAAACTCTATCATAATAAAAAAAAAACTCTTTTTTTAAATTAATGTTTACTTTTAGTAACTTTCCTATCAATAATATTTAAAGCTACCTACTGCGCTGAAACCACGGCCTTTTTATCGCCATGCGTAATATTACAAAATTATTTATATTTTTAATACTCAGACCAAAGGTTCAATAGCTGTGAAACCTCCAAATGGTAGTCAAAGACCTCCCTTCAACTTGTGACCTTAAAGGCTACGAGCCTTTCGGGGTCGACGCTCGGTATTACTACGGGACATAGTTATCAATGCTACGCCGCTACGAGGGTTGAGTGACCGCGTAGGCCTGCTACGAAGTTATTAACCATTTGTGACGTAATGTCATAATCATAATGAAAAAAAATAATTTAATTAAATGAAAGCTTGTAATTTTTTATTTGTTAATTGTTAAAAATGATTAACTACAATTTTCCCCGCGACTACGAAGCGAGTCCAACCCTAGTAAATAGTTTTTTTTTATTATTTTATAGTATATAAAGAAGAAGATTAACAATGGAATACAATTCATTAGTTATTGAATACTTGATTTAACATTTCAAAAATTATACATTGCTATTCAAATTAAGTTCCATTGTAAAATATAGTTACGACTTAGCTAAAATTCCACCAAGCACAACAACAAATGCGAATGAACACCCGCGGCCACAAACCACAAATTTTATTACCGCCCGCATTTGCACTTCTTTTGTTTTCTTTGTAATTAGAAAATCCGCCTATTGTGTATTGTGATCTGTTCCGGTAGGCAGTGGCCAGGTGTGATTCCGGGAAATCGGGTGCACGCGATGAGGTAGACGTATTGCACTGTGCAGTATAAAACAATGCCCGAACAGAGGGGGGGCAGTCAAGCGACGATTACGATACGAGCTAGACGTGTACATTCGATAAGCGATATAGTGACGGACTTTGCGCATGTTATTTAATTGTGCATTACATGTAGACTTATTGCGTCCGGTTATATTTGTACCTATGTTATACGTGTTTGTATAGTTCTAATAAATCCTCTATAGTAATTCCAACGGCATTTTAACTGTAGCTCGTAACAATATTATTTGACAGTCACACATGTAAAATAAAAATTGAGTGCATTTCCTACTCTATTTTACACCGCTTGTATCGCTGTTTAAAGTAGGAAGGAAAAGGAGGAGAAAACTTGGGAAGGAACCTCCCAGCAACACGTCTAACTAAGATTATTTTATTCCATTTATTATCTGTCTGTTTTAAATTTAAATTATTTGCCGTTTTATTTTGGAACTAGCGGAGTTCAAGCTAATAGGATAAAACAAATAAATATTCATACATTCCTTTGAATGAATTGTTAATGAAATTTGAAACAACAACTTTTTATTAACTTTTTGAAGTAAAACTTCTTAAGAATCGTTGTGATTTGAAATTCGATGAAACGAAAAAGTGATACTAAAAAGAGATAAGCACATAAATCTATAGAATTGAGCCTGCGAGAGAATGAGATAGAATACATTATATGATTAAATATAATTTAAACACTATGCTATGTTGAAAATGTGTTGAAAATTTTCGTTAATACTTCCAATTTCGTGTTTTAAAGCTTAAATATATTATAAAGATATAATATATGAAATGTGACGTCACGAAATTTAGGATCCCTCCCACACCTTGTCACACTTTGTTTCACTTATACTGCGTCTGAACTGCACACACACAATTTTTTTATTGCATGAGCATAGCAGATAGGCAGACGGCCCACCTGACGGAAAGCGGTTACCGTCGCCTATGAACATATGTAACACCTAAGCTGCCTATGAATATGTTGTCGCTCGCTAAATGGAGACTGGAGGCTGGCCGCTAATACAACTCATAATTGTTATGGTGGCATACTCTAGACCAAGGGTGGTAGTAGCGGCGTAGCGTGGGTGACGGCCGCCCGTGGCGGAAGACAATTTTGCCGCCCTTTTATTCAGGTATTTCAATTTAATGCATGTATATATTAGGTTGGGGAAAAAGTTTCTTCGCATTTTATATAAAAATTCAAAAGGTTTTTTTATAAAGTTTATTTACATTTGACTAAAGTATGTAGGTGCCATTTTGTTGGATAACTTTTTGCCATCTTGTAGGTAGGGACGTGATCCCATTGCTATAAAAATTTTGGGGCTTCTGATCAAAAAACTGCGACAAGTGGTCTTGGTAGTCCTCTCGTGATGTTAACCTGACACTGCTTAAGGAATTCTGCAGAGACCGAAACAGGTGAAAATCTGAAGGTGCAAGGTCAGGACTATACGGCGGATGCATTAACACCTCCCAGCCAAACTCTCGTAATTTTTGCTGAGTAGCTAAAGATGTGTGAGGTCTAGCGTTATCATGGTGAAAACCCAGACCCCTTCTGTTGATTAATTCCGGCCGCTTCCTCTCAACTTTTTGCTTTAATCTTATTAGTTGTTAGCAGTACAGTTCAGAATCGATAGTCCTGCCTGGTGGTAACAGCTCATAATGAATAATGCCCTTCCAAACCCACCATACACACAGCATCACCTTGTTGCGAGTTAGCCTGGGTTTCGCCACAGTCTGTGAAGCCTGACCGGCCTTTGACCACGATCTTTTTCGCACGTTCTTGTCGTACGATGATGATCCACTTTTCATCACTAGTTATCAGCTTCTTCGAAAATGGTTCGGTTTCATTACGTCGTAATAAAGAATCACAAATGAGTACACGGTTCATTAGGTTTCTTTCAATGAGCTCATGGGGCACCCAAATATCGAGCTTTTTTGTATACCCAGCTTTTTTCAAATGCGCCAAAACCTTTTTGTGGTCAATTCCCAGTTCTCCAACTACATCGTAACTACTAATATGCCGATCTTGCTCCACTTTTTCAAAAATGGCATCAATTTTGTCCGTAACAGGGCGACCAGAGCGACGTGCATCTTTGATATCAAAATTTCCGGATTGAAAACGCTTAAACCAAATTTGCGCTACTCTCACAGATACTGCATTAGGTCCATAAACAACACAATTTTTTTTCGCGGCTTGTGTTGCATTTTTACCTTTTTTATAGTAAAATTTTTAAATATATCGAATTTCTTCATTAGATTCACTCATTTTAACAATAAGAGAAACAAATGAAACTCATACATTTTCCTAATTTGAATTTGAAATTGTCTTCTTTAAAAGTAAAACTTTTTAATGATACCAAAACCAGCCAGATACAAATGGTATGGCCAAAGGGATCTTATTACAAGTTCATACACACTATATGCGAAAAGACTTTTTCCCCAACCTATTATATAAAGTTTGTGTGTTTGTGACTTAGGGAGTAATCTCTGGATGTACTAAACCCATTTCGGAAATTCTTATTGTGTTGGAAAGCCCACATATTTAGAAATAGTATAGGCTATATAACATTACGCTAGGACCAATAGGGGCGGAGTGGTAATGAAAAATCTGCCTGTGTTGAGCCGGGCGAGTAAGTAATGAAAAATTCCATACTCTTTTCAATCGGTCCCAATTTGTAGTTGCGATAAAAATATGAAATGGTTCAAATGTTTATATTATTTCTTGTGAAATTTTGCCGCCCCCACTACGCTACGCCACTGGATTGTAGCCATCCATACGGGAAAATACCCTACCACCTGGCTGTGGGTTGTTTTGTCGCCTCTTCCGACAGATCGCCCAGGCGCAAGAATTTGTATTCTTTCTCCGTTCGTGCACGGACTACCTGCATTGTACCCACAACAGAGTGAAAGTATAATAAAAGTTTCATATTGGTAATACTTTAGTAAAGTGTTAATATTTAGGTATCAAAACATACTAAAATGTCAATTATAAGAAATAAAAAAGTCATAACTCTAAATATATAGGTACACATGATACACCAGTGGGCGGAATACCTTTTGGAGGTATTCTCAAATTTTTGATTGTACACGGTGCTTGGTTTTAGGGTACCATTACTTAAACTCTTATTACAAATCAATCTTATTAATTTTGGGGCCTGTTTTCTAAATCGGAATGAAATGAAGGTAGTGTAATAAGAAAAATAGAGTCAGAATGTTCAGACAACCTACTATACCACCAGTGGGTCGTCTGTCTGTCTGCTGAGCTCATTCAATTAAAAAAAGCAAAATTCTACTGCACCGAATGTCTAAATTATTGTAGTTTCATAAAGATTTCGAAAGTAAACGGAAGTCTAATATCTGTTGGTATATTTTGTTGTATTAAGTCAATTCTCTCAGAAACTATTACAGCAGCTGTGATTATAAGGAATATATATGTATATATATATATATATATATATATATATAATTTTTCTGTACGTGTGTTGACAGCGACCTCTTCCTAAACGGCTGGACCGATTTTGATAATATTTGTTTTGTGTGTTTGAATGGGTTCCCCGGATGGTTTAGATTCACAATTGGAACCGTTAGGTGGCGCTGAGATCGGGTTCTAGAATCCTCCTAATCACCTAGATCGATTTTGGTGATTTTGTTTTTATGTCATGAAACAAAGTCTTTTAGGAATTCAAAAAATATGGCGGTACGAAGTTCGCCGGGTCAGCTAGTATATATATATATATATATATATATATATATATATATATATAATTATTCTATTCGTTTATATGTCACTGAACTCCTCCTAAACGGTTGGACCAATTTTGATAAAATGTTTAGTGTATGTTCCAATGGATCACGGGGTGGTTTAGATTCACAATTGGTGGCACTGCAAGCGGGTTCTGAGCTTTATTTTTTTAGGTAGGACGACATCTGCTGGGGCCATTAGTATTTATTATCGAAATTGAGTTTATTAAGAATAATGTTATATATATATATAACATTATTCTTATTATTATACGTATAGCTTTCGGATGCATACTTAGTATGTGTATTTAGTATTGTAATTTATTCCACTTATGTAAGTGATTCCACTTACATAACTGGAATAAATTACAATTAAAAACAAATCAAATTTCATATGTACACCTGCTGTAGAAAACATACATATATTTATATACATAAATAATAGCATTAAGTATTAAATCGTTAACTTTCAAAGGGTTTATGTATAAATATATTATATGTATGGATTCATTAAGATAAATAAATTAAATTGAATATTTTTGTACGAAACTCTCGGTGTGAATATAATTCGTAAAAAGCCGCTTGTTTAAAATACAAATGCCAAATTATGCAATTGTGGTAAAAATAATCTTCAAATTCTGATACCAACCCTTTAACTTAACCAGAATGAGTCGCCGACCTTTTTATTAGCACAAAAAAGATTTTTAACAAACAAAATTTATTAATTTTGAGTAATAAATAAAAAAGTTGTATCAAACACATTCAATATATTTTTACGGTGTTTACAATATACGCTACGTTGAAGAATAAGCGTAAGCGCCAACAGATTAATGGCACTGTCGATCTTTTGATCGCTAGTTTGCATTGCATTAGATCTGCATTACTCATCAACCTTTTTTTTCTAGGGTAAATCTGTTTCCGGACACCGGGGACTATGGTGATGTAGTGTGAGATGGGTCCCACAGATGGGCTGGCGGAATTCCCACTAAAACTCCTTAGTATCCTCCTGTCGGTGCATGTCGGGGCCCCGGGTAATGCGCGAGCTTTTTGACGCGATTGACTTGGGCCCACCCTTACGGGCAGGCCTCTCCTGCTTCAATCCGTGACTGAGAGGGCCACGCGCGGAAATCAACAACGCGCCCACTACTGAGCTTCTTAGATGCCGATGATCTAATGTCGCCTGTTGCCGCAATCTTATGGTGGCCGAAAGTCATGAGCCCTTTGGCGCCGAGTCCTATTGTTGCGTCAGGAGAAAAGAGCGGCTACTCACTCCCTACCCGCTCGGCCGCCTCCTTTGCGAACATGGCAGCCTCGCAAAAGGAGGCGACGCTATACTCAGCCTATGGCCGGACGAGCTTCTGTAAAGGACCAGCCCAGCATCCTACATAGTTATATAATACAATTAGCTGGCCTGGCAGAGGTTATCCTGTCCTGAAAAAAATAAAAATCTAGGACGCGATTCCAGAGCCACCTACCGGGTCTAATTATGAATCTAAACTATCCCGGGACCCGCTTAAATATACACAAAAATTTCATCAAAATCTGGACTGAGGAGGAGGAGATTAGTGACATACATACGAACAGAAGAATTTTATATATAAAGACGGACTCTAGTAACACCTCCAGTGTTGCAAATGTTCATAGATATAGACGTAGCCAATTTCCTGTTGGAAATTGGCTACGTCTATATCTATGAATTAGTCTATATCTATCCACCTGTTGGTGGACCGTATAAGCAGCCCAGTGGAGAGATCCCCAAGGCAAAAGAGATAAAAGGAGAATAATAACGCGATGGCAAGATGACATTTGAACACGAGCCGTCCTTACTGACTTCAAATAGTTCGAGATAGAAACAAATGGGCATCTTTGGGGGACACCCATACTCAAACTGGGATTCTTACGTTAAAAACGGAAACTATAAAAACCGAATTCAAAAGTAACTGAAAGGCAGAAAATAAATATTTTCTATAACATCTTGAAGTTGGTACGAAGTAAAATACTATACAAGGATTACTATATTTTTCCTATTTATGTTTTACTTGCTTTTTAGCAACTTTTAAAGTGTTTTTATGACTTTTTTTAAATTTCTACCTTTTAGTTACGCAAATATTTGAATAGCTTTAGAAAAATAAATGAAACACGTTGTACGTGCCTGTAATACTAGAGGGTTTCTCTCGATTTCCCTGGGATTTTTTTTTTATAATTAACTATTTGAACCAATTTTGTATTAATTATTTTTTAGTGGAAATTGATTGATATATGTATAAATTTTGTGTTTTATATTTAAGAATATTAATTATTGTATGTTTCCCCAAACAAATTAAATTAAATAAATAAATTTAATCAGCAGATACTGACTCGGTGACATTGGGATCACTTCAGAAGTGATCCCTTTCGAATAAAAAAATCGGTCCACAATTAACGGAGAAATCACATAACATTCAAAAAACAAACATACAGTGGAATTGAGAACCTCGTCGTTTTCAAAGTCGGTTAAAAACTCACAACAAAACTTGTGTTTTGGGGGTCCGTGTACTCCTCAATGCTAGGCCTAGCTGGACTCCCGAAGACGAAGGCGTCAGGTAAGTACCATCTCCATTCGTTGGCATGTCTTTTGATTTGGAGTTGAAAGGGGATTTGCGCTATAATGACTTTTATATTCAATTTTTTACCCAAATTGTGATTACGAAACTATAACAGTTTTGATACAAAACTAACAATATTTACTAAGAAATAATAATACATTGTAATATTTTGTAATAATAATGGAAGATATAAAACACTTATTATTTAACTAGCTTCTGCCCGCGACTTCGTCCCCGTGGAAAGTTTTTTTAACTATCTCGGGCTCAAAAGTATCCTATATGTTGACCAGGGATATAAGCTACCACCATACAAAATTTAATTTAAATCGGTCCAGTCATTTCGGAGATTAGCCGGTACAAACAGACAGACAAACAGAGAAACTTAAATTAATAAAAAAAAAAAAGTTCTATTTCACTTCTTACATCCTCCTGACTCGGTTTTTAGCATTTTTTTTCATTGTACAGATATTCGACCTCTACAGTTTTATTATATGTAATATAATAAAAATGTAATAGATTACTAGGAAGTAGCTTTATTTTACGGACATAAACACTTAATTCGGTTGTTTACAGATAATAATAACAAAGAAACTAAGTCCATATAGTCTAGACAACTGCCCAGCAGAACATACAGATGAGTCGAAGCAAACCTGATTTGAAGTAATACAATGAATGACATCTTGTTTATGACATCGTAGTTATTTGTTAGTGAATTGAATAAACGTGATTGCAGCACCATCTATTTTGCTAATCGTCTATTTAAGGTAACGACGTTATTTATCGGGATAAAATGTATCCCAAGTGTTAACTCGGGTTATAAGCCCGCACTATGTCGAGTTTCGGTCATATACACGTTCAGTAGTTTAAAAAAAAAGATGCGACCGCAGCGCCATTTTTTTTCTATTTTCGTCTATCCTACGGAAACGACGTCGTTTATATAAAACGTATCCTAAACTAATCTCCGGGATGTAAGGTAGCTCTTTGTCGAGTTTTATTTAAATCCGTTCAGTAGTTTTCACGTAATGCTCTAACAGACAGACAGGCAAAATTAAAAAAAAATACATTATCGGAATCTGCTGGTCCACATTAGCCCACCTAATTTTTTTCACATTTTGAAACGCATTGTAGAAATCTGAACCGTTTACCGTTTATTATGGTATATATTATAAAATTTAGATAGATAAATAACACTTTATTGTACACCAATACAAAAAAAAATTAACTTACGAACTGAAACTATAACCTATTATGCACAAAGGGCGGTCTTATCGCTAAAAAGCGATCTCTTCCAGACAACTCCAGAAATGAATTGAGATGATAATGGCGATGGTGTATACGCAAACTATAGTAAGTCTACTTACATTTTAGTAATAAATACACAAATGTTATAATATATACAGACTTTAAGTATATTAAATAGATATATACTTTATTTGATTAGTTTTGTATTATTTATAAAGGTTAGAGACCCTGGAGGTATAAAACCTATGTCGAGTTTCGGGGGGGGCAGGTGAATGCACCCAGGCGTCGGGAAAACTGAATTTTCTTTCGACACATCAACCCTGATAAGTAAACGAACTTTCCTTTTTAGAATACAGGGCCGGATTTTCCATAGAAAGTTTTGTTATGCATAAACCGTGTGTTTCATGCACAAAGGGGTTAAAATACAACACTTACATATATTAAGTAATATTTATTTCAAACAAAAGTACAAAACAATCATAAACAAAAATGAAATAAAAATTAAAAACAATAAAGGACGTAATTATAGTCCAGACGACATTAAATGTTCAGACACTTTTACGTATACATAAACGTAAAGCTGTCTTCCTTTAAATTATCTATAATATTGTTACGAGCTACAGGACTCGAATTAAAAATGCCGTTGGAACTACTATAGAATTTATTAGAACTGTACAGTACATATAAAACAAATATAAATAAAACTGGATGCAACCAGTTCACACTGCACGATTCAATGCAATTCAACACGCTCAAAGTCCGTCGTCTATATCGCTAATCGAGAGTACTACAAACGTCTTACTCGTCTCGTAGTCGTCGCTTGACTGCCCACCCCTCCATTCGGGCATTGTTTTATATTAACTACACAGTACAAAAAAATTGGCCGCGGGCACTGAGTTTCCAAGAAATAGTAATTTGCACGACGATTTCATTAGTTCGACGCTAATGATGGTTATAAAATAAGTAGAAAAACAATATCATTTTTTCTTAATTACAATTCAAAACACAAAAGAATTCCTAAATCCGGGAAGACAATAAACTGCGCTTACGACAGGTAGCTGTGCGTTTATCTTTGACGGCATGTAACAATATTATAAAATTCTAAACGGACCTGTCTATAAATTAAAGCTATTAAAAAAACAACTGGAATAGATTATATAAACGATGGAGAACACTGCCTAGTTTTAGATTTCTTGTCTATCTGTTAGTCGGTTTGCCTGTTTGTTCCTTATTTACATAAAAACTACTGGACCGATTTCGATGCGGTTTTCGGTAATCGACAGCAAATTCTTAGACTTAAAATCTGCGCCACTTTTTATCCCGGGGATCCCGTGGGCTTTTTTCGGGAAATGATTTAAAATGGCCAGATTGAAAAAAAAAACGAATTCTATGCCGTTTTTCGCTGATCAATAGCAGATTTTATGTAATAACATGTGTTGTATTTTTATTCCGGGAATCCCGTGGGAATTTTCCCGAGAGCGGTTTGTAGTTGTTCGGGTGCATAGAAATTAGTTTATTCCGACACAGTTTTCACTAAACCGATAGCTTACATTTCTTTTATATACTGCGGTACTTTCGAGTTAAGCGTGAACGAAGTTTGCGGGCATATCCTAGTGAATAAATATTAATATATAGAAACAGTATAAATAACATATAATAAAAATAGTAACGTTAGTAATAAGGTCATTTATTGAAATCATGTAACACCAATTAACCATCGCATTAAGTTTAAGCAAGTCAGGACGATTTGTATTGAATATGCTACAGTCTAAGCTGTATATTAACCTAATCCTCATTGTACGTCTGTAGGACGTCTGCACTCAACTGACAATGAGTCAAAGTATGATTCAATGGGGTCAGTCAACTCCAAGAAATTCAATGTTGCTTGCATTCATATTAGGTTAGGTTAGATAACTGCGGTGTCTACGCACATAATACATTAAACAAATAAAGGTCAAATTATAGAAAAATAATGATTACTCATTAATTAAAGTTGCAATGTTTAGTATACTTCATACCTACATCGCCTTACCTGGCTTAGGTTAGTTAAGAATTTCCTACAAATTAGGTTGCCTGGAAAAGGTCGCTTTTAGCAATAAGACCGCCTTTTGTTTTTGCCAAGAAAGTATTGTAATAGTACTGTAGTTTGTGATTGTTTATTTTGGTGAACATCAACAACAACACTCTATATTATACACCAACATAAAAATAGCAACACATTTTTTTGCCTTAAGACTATAAGTTACAGTACAATGGGCGGCCTAATTGCTTAAAACAGTCACTTCCAGGCAATATGATAGTAATAAAGTGGTGTCTATGTATATTTATAAGGATGGTAAGAGTATAAATCACAAATATAATAGCACAAGCTTTCATTAGAAACTACAGATGATTGTAAAAGAAGCTAGATACAGAACAGAACAGAATATAAAAAAGATCTGAATGAATTATAAGATATAGACAAAATAAAAACTAAGAATTAGATTGTGGATTAATATTCTCTGTATCTATACTTCCATACTATTCTCGTAAGAAACAAAGTTTAATGTACTTGAGAGTTTAACATAAAAGAAAATATATGTGTACGCAATAACACCTAATATGGGGCTCTTCAAAAACGACGTCCCAACGAAGTTATACAATGCATCGGTTTCATTAACGTTGCAGAAGCCCATTGGCGGCTGTAACCCCTTATCATCAGGTGAACCGTCTGCCAGTTCAATTGCATACAAATATAAAAAAAAAAAAAATAATTCGAGAAAATATCGAATTTGGTTAGTTAGAAGGTTTAAAAAATTTAAAATTGCACAAAACGGAGTACTGAATATTCGAGCAGTGCTCTGGTATATATAAAACATTATAACACACAAATTGAATTTTATAAAGCAACCTTAGCCCAACATAATAGGTGAGAGCATGGCACATCGCTTGCGCTGGCTTGGCTACCTACATAGAACGAGGGAGGATCGCGCGGTGAAAAGAGCCTATCTGGACAGACCAACGGGACGGCGACCAGTTTTGGTCGGCCCAGATATCACTGGAGTGACATAGTGGAAGCTGATCTGCGAGAGCTTCAAGCCTATGACTGGCAGGAGACAGAGCTGTACAGAAAGAAGTGGAGAATTCTCATTATGGAGGCCAAGACTCGTTTTGGGTCGTTGAGCCGCAGCAGTTGGTTAGCTAGTTAGAGCAACCTTCATTATTAAAATCGACTCGCACATAGCTACTTGTTATAGATTACTTTAGAAGATGTATTTAAAATAAAACTGCTCAGCAAAACATAATTCTTCAATTATTGTCGAATATGTAAATCGCAAATCTACAATTACACCCAAAGAATTAGCATGTGTACCTATTCAGCGAGGTAATGCTGTCAGCCTCCTAGGCACACTGCCCAGCAAAAGTGGTCTGGTCGGGCTGGACCGATTGTGCGTTTATATTATAGTATTTTATTTTTAGTGTATATAATTAAATAAAAAAATTTACAGTCACCAAAAATATGTACAAATTTCGCCATAAAATTAGGACTGGATACTAACACCTAGACTATATCCTTCGGTGTTAGTTGCTTCCAGTGACTTAACAACTAAATGTATGTAACAAATTAAATATATTTAACAACACGAATAAAAATTACAACAAAAATTTAGAGGTATTTCCAAGATTGTCAGTGAAGTGACTTGTTAAACATTCATATAACTTTAATTGTCTACAGAACGTAAATTTTATTTGTAAGTATTAGTTTTATTTCAATTTGTATATTTTTTTACTTTTGTATATATATTTTTAAGTTAGGTTTATTTATAGGATAGTTTAGTTTTTAGTTAATATAATAATTTAGAAAAAATGTTTAATCTAATTCCTTAATATTGTTATGAGCGCGAGACTCGAATTAAAATGCCGTTTGGAATTACTATAAGATTTATTAGAACTATACAAACACGTATAACATAGATACAAATATAACTGCACACAACCAGTACAAACTGCACGATTTAAGAGCGCGCGCAAAGTCCGTCACTATATCGCTCATCGAATGTACACACGTCTTGCTCGTATCGTAATCGTCGCTTGACTGCCCCACCCCGCCGTTCGGGCATTGTTTTATACTACACGGTGCAATATGTCTCCGATTTCCCGGAATCACACCTGGCTACTGCCTACCGAAACACATTACAATACACAATGGGCGGCTTTTCTAATTACAAATATTAAATACAAAGAAAACAAAAGAAGTGCAAATGCGGGCGGTAATAAAACTTGGGGTTAATGACCGCAGGTGTTCATTCCATTTGTTGTTGTGCTTCGTGGAATTTTGACTAAGTCGTAACAATATCCAAAATTTGTATATACAATTTATTTTAGGATATAATTTATTTTAAGACTATATTTGTAATTTTTGAGTAAATTGTAAATGAAATATTAACTCTTCTTTAATATAATCCCATATTTACTGGATTTTAAAATCAGGTTTCTAAGTAAAGCCCAAATCTGGCCCTGTATACATCTGAAGGCCCAAACAGCATCCTAATCGATCGGTCGGCGACCCCAGCCACCCTGCGCTGTCTGTCCTAAGCAATAATATATTATATATCTTGCGTACATACAGACAAACACTTATTTGTGTTCGCTATATATAAATTCCCTGAACTCGACGCGGGAGTCATTGAGACTTAATTTAAGATTTTGCAATTTATGTGATCTGTTTGAAAATATATTGCTTGAATTTATGAGTAATTGCAATAAACTGACAAGTTATTTGCAATGAATTTTTATATATAGCTAGGTGTTTGGAATAATATTTTATCCCTTTTTAACGTTAGGAGGATGTTTTTGAATGAAACCTTCCCGATTGTATCATAATGTATTGTTACGAGCTACAGGACTCGAATTAGAATGCCGTTGGAATTACTATAGAATTTATTAGAACTGTACAAGCACGTATAAAACAGGTACAAATATAACTGGATACAACCAGTACAAACTGCACGATTAAATAACACGCGCAAAGTCCGTCACTATATCGCTTATCGAATGTACATCTGGCTCGTATCGTAATCGTCGCTTGACTGCTCCCCCTCCATTCGGGCATTCCTTTTATTCTATACAAATACAATATGCCTCGACGCAAAACAATAACTTCTTAGAATTAGTTCGAAACACCTGCCTAATTATGCCTGCGAACGGCCACAAACGAGTACAATAGGCTGCTCTTCACAACAACCAATAAATAAGTAAACCAAAAGAGGACGATCATAAAAGCGCTTCTACATAATTATCTCAAACACCGAGCGGATAATAAATGTGCTTTGTTTTCAATTATGCAGGTGGCCCAATTGTAACAGTATTATAAGTTGACTTTTATAATTTGTCTTTGGATTTGTAATATAAAAATGTAACATGGAACTTGTTTTTTCAATAATAAAATAATATATAATAAAACTAAGTTTTAACGATTTAAAGTGGAGTATTTAATTTGATTTGTATTATCCCGAAGTTTCGGCTACTTTTCAGTAGCTGTCGTCACGGAAGACAAAGATGTCAAGGGTCAATGAGTATTGTTATAGTTTTATTTAGCCTATCACCAACTTGTTAATTTTTATGATTTAGTTACAATTTTTTGTTTATGAATAAATGAATACTATTGTTACAATTTGGGCCACCTGCATATTTGTAAACAAAGCACATTTATTACCCACCGACGTTTGAGCCTAATAACATTGAAACTGTTTTGTGACTGTCTTCTTTTGTTTACTTTGTGTTTAAAATTTGTGATTGAAAAAACAGCCCATTGCGTATTGTAATCTTTATGGCAGTCATTAGACAGGTGTGTCGAACTGATTCTAAGAAATTCGATCTACGCGGGCGGGCAGCCATATTGTATCGATGCAGTATAAAGCAATGGCCTAATAGAGAGATGGGGAGTCGAGCGATAACCACTAGCGAGACAAAACGTGTGTACATTCAATAATTTATATAGTGCTGGACTTTGCGCGTGTTATTGAATCGCGCATTACATTTGGACTGATTGTGTTCAGTCATATTTGTATCTGTGTTATACGTGTTTGTATAGTTCTAATAAATTCTGTAGTAACTCCAGCGGCATTTTAATTCGAGTCCTGTAACTCGTAACACTGTGAAGCATTTCAACTTTAAAAACTATATATAAACTTAATTGTTAATAAAGGTTTCATATGGGACTTTTTAGTCGTTAGTTAAAGTAATACAATATTATAAACTAATATAAGTAGTAATAATGTAATACAATAAAATAGAACTTGACTTATTTGTATTGTATTCTACCCAAGTCCCTCAAGAGTATAAGTAGAATACTGAGCCTAGATCACCGTCTTCTATGGGTAAGGTGCCCAGAAGGCTGGCTACGTTTCCTCGCTGGATCGCCATACTGATCCGTTGCTCGAGGTAAGCGCCAGCCTTCTAATCACCTGAAGAGTCAATGAGGCGTTTTGATAAATTTTGGTAGAGGTCATTTAGTCGTTAATTATTTAATGGTGTTTTAAATTCAAATTCAAAAGTTTTTATAAATAATAAGTCCCACTCGAAACACTTTTTGAAGGTCATATGTGTAAGTCAAAATTTAAATCTTCCTATTCTATGTACACCGCTTCGCAACGTATTACGCAATGTGTGTTATCGTTCTTTAAAGGAGAAGAAGCGGCAAGAAACTCCCCAGCAACAGGTCTAACTAAAAAAAATCATCATAATTATTTATCTATCTCAGGCTTTTTTTAATACGTATAGACGTTGTATTACAATCACTTTTTAAGAATCAATGGACTTGTAACAAACAAAACATAGTCTTACCGTTGCAATAATGACATACTAAGAATTCATACTGCGACAAATATACGTTTCCTTCCTTCCATTCCTCTTCCTTAGATTATAGAATACTTTGAAGAACAAATTTTGTATTTAAAATACGTATACAATATTGTTGGATATAAAACTAGTAGAAAAACAATTTACAAAATTTGAAACGTTTACCATAAAATAAAAAAAAACCGAAACGAAAAAGTAGTTGAAAAATTCACTAATTAAATCTCTTTATTTAACAATAAACATCGTTTTATTATTTTAATTTTTTATCAAATTTCTTTATACATTGAAAGTCAAAAATAAAGACAGCTAATTTCGGTTTAATTCTAATACTAACCGAATCAACCAAATTAAATTAATTCGATGGAAAGGCTGAAAAACACGACAGTATTTAATAACATTGAATGAATCGATTTTATCTTTATAATACAAATTCCTGTGGTCAGGCGGCCTGTCGTAAGAGGCGACAAAACAACCCACAGCCAGGTGGTGGGGCATTTGCCCGTCTGATGGCTATCACCCCTGGTCTAGAGTATGCCACCAAAACCACTTTGAGTTGTGTTCCGGCATTAGTGGCCAGGTTCCAGCCCGACCTACGAGTCCGGCAGCACATTGGTAGCACCTTTAGTGTTGCAAATGGTTATAGGCGACGGTAACCATCACAGCTGGGCCGCCAGCCTGTTTGATGTACTCCAGCAATAAAAAAAATCTTTATATAGATCACTTTAGTTGATTCATCCAAATTGAATGGCAGAAATGAACTGTGTAATATCGGCTTTAATCTCTTATGATATCAGTCTGTAAACGAGCCCACTGATGTGCTCGGACTTGCCCATTATTAGGAGGAATAGATAGTACAAACGCCACGCTTGTTCAATACGAAGTAGCATTGGGTTTACGACGTCAGTTACTACAATGTAGAGCTTTCATCATCATGTTTTTCTTCACTGTCAACACGTGGTGATTATAACAACATGCATATTAAGTTAGACAACTGCCTAATTGATGCATTCTTGCCGACTAAGATTCGAATAACTCACGTCGTTCGTCATAGAAGAAAAAAAAACACGCACGTCCATCGCCACGCCCCTTGGCGTTCATCGCGGCGAACTTCTTTGCTTTGCGCTATCAGCCAACTATTCTCCACTGCTGGACTACGGAATTCTCCAATTTTACGCCATATATCCCAATCCTGCTCTTTCCTCATCCAGCCTGTATCAAGAACCTTACGTAAACATCGCACCACCAGTCTGGGGAGCATCCTATACTACGTGTACGAAGATGCGGTCTCTACACCAGGAATCATCCGCTTCATCTATCAGCCCTGTGTCATTTTTGCATAACTACGTCCAATTATTATTACCAATCATCCAATCATAAGTTATGGCGACGTGGCCTTGGATTATTATCATGTTTGAAACAACAAAACAGCGCCAAGTGTAAACACACCGAAACAAATCATTCGGTTTTTATAGTTCATCAACTCACTGCAAATATAACAAGCTGCATACTTTAGAAAGTTTAGAATGGGCAAGGGTTACTTTTTATCCCACTTTCAACAAAAACTCAACATAGTTCACTTCTCATAATATTTTTACAACCGATTAATATATTTCTATTGATTTCTATCTAATAAATACATTATGAAGTTCTAGCCGTTTTTATTTTTTACATTTTAGCATTCTGTATGCCATTTGCGGCAAATTTACGTAGATTACCAGTTCACGTGATCGGAGCGTGTTATACACAATGTTTACAGACACGAGATCTTCACTCCAGGACTCTTCTGATCCATCAGTCATTGGTGCTGTAACAGACGTAATCAATCCATTACCACATCAGGTATTAAATTCTGCGAGATTTGCTACCTCGTTTATCTTACGGGTTTCCTCGTTTTGGATTTTATCCATTGGAAAAACACTTAATTTAGCTCGCTCAATAACTTTCTGAGCAACTCTCTGTCAATATCCACATGTTGGCATCGTATGTCGTAAGGGATAAGAGGCACTCCAAACAGATTCTCCTCTTGAAGTATTACGGAATGCAGCTAAATCATACATATTCAAAACTAGCGGTCCCAGCAGCGATGTTCTGCCCTGAAAGAAATAAAATCTAGGTCCCGATTCTAGTGATTCGTATTAGTTCCAATTGTAAATCTAAACCATCCCACTCAAACACACTCAAAAATTTCATCAAAATCGTTAAAGTCGTTCTCAGTTACGCGCGTTCATACATTTCTACGGTTCATTTTTATTTATATAGATAGATATAAATTTAATAACATGTATTACAACTTATGTTCCGACGAAAATAAATCCACCTGCATATCTATAAAAACACATTTTATTACCCTTCGGCATTTGAACTAATTGTAATCCTTTTATGATTGTCTTCTTTTGTTCACTTATTTATTGGTTATTGTGGAGAACAGCCTATTGTACTCGCTTATGGCCGCTTGCAGGCATAATTAGCCAGGTATGCGGATTAGGATTCTAGGAAATTCGGTCCACGCTGCCGAGCAGACATATTGCATTTGTGTAGTATAAAGCAATGGCCCGATTGAGGGAGCAGGCAGTCGAGCGATAACCATGAGCGAAGCAAGACGTGTGTACTAAAATCGGGAATCTAATAAGTGACGGACTTTGCGCGTTTTATTGAATTACGACCTTCTGCATTACATTTGGACTTGTTGTGTTCGGTTATATTTGTACCTGTGTTATAAGTGTTTGTATAGTTCTAATAAACTCTATAGTAATTCTAACGGCATTAGGACTTGTTGTGTTCGGTTATATTTGCACCTGTGTTATACGTGTTTGTATAGTTCTAATAAACTCTATAGTAATTCAAACGGCATTTTAATTCAATCAACATGTCTGCATATTTTATAATGAGTAACGCGATAAAATGAATAATCAGTCAGCCTTGTCTGTATATATGATTAGCTCTGCGTAATGTTCGTTAGATCATTGGCCGGCTGCCCTTGCGCCGACCGGCTCTTATGCAAAGCTGCACTACAGTGTGCACATGACGCGCACATTCTGTTTACAAAAACTGGTTAAACACCCCCAATCAGAGCACTAATATATTTAGCATGTTTTGCATTACATGTGCATTTTTGGATACGCAAAAAAATTGTTATGAATGATTGGTTAAATATTTTGGTTCTAAATATTTGTTTTTATCAACCTGTTTAATGTTTATGATTTTGTTGTTAATTTTTTCAGTTTACTAAAGTGGTTGTTACACTACGCTGATTTTCGGACCCTTTTTTGAAATCAAGGTTTTTAAGTAATAAAAAAAAGAGCCGTAATGTAGAAGTAGGCTAAGATCACCTTTTATACCGTGGGGCTGAAGTAATAATGAATAATAATTATGTAATAAGGTTTTATAAGAGATTATGGGTCGATTATTCAATTACCAGTTTAAAGATATTCATTCGATAAAAAATAACATGAATAAATTAAAAATTACAACAGTCTAGTACTAAACTTTATAGGTCAATTTATATGTTATTAAGTGTAGTTTAATTTATAGAACTAGTTCATTTTTAGTATAATAAAACTCCAAATAGAAAATAAAATTTATAGCTGCGTGAATAAAACAGTCGAACGCTTTCACTTTTTCATTCAGTCAGGTTATACTTTTTTTGATTAATAACTTTTATCTGATGATTGAAATATCGGCCCTAAGGCTATAAAATCTTAAAATATTGTTGTTTCTTTGATCTGAAAAGTATCTTTAAAATAAAACATGAAAAAGCAATAAAATAATTCTTTATTTTCACTTTCGGCCAGTATTTTGTGGTCGGCACAATATGTCATTTTCTTCTATATTCTTCTATTCTGGCACAAAACATTATATCATCCTTCACACAATCCATCCATCTTTGTTTTGGTCGATCTTTACACTTGTATTCATTTTCGTCACATGACTTTCATCTCTCCTCATGAAGTGCCCATACAACCCTAGTCTTCTTCTCAAAACAATGAATTGTACCATCTAGTAAAATAATTAAGGACGTGCCCACCTTAGTCTTCTAACCATCTAGCTAAACAATTATTGCTGTATTTATGAGATTTTCAGTTTTTGTTTTTACTGGGCGATTGTGGTTGGTAATATTTTTCTTCTTTTACGTTTTTGTTTAAAATAATTTTAGTCTTAAATTTTCTACGTAAAACGTGTACAGATCATACAATCCAAAAATGATTACCTTGCTACTGATTCTAGTTAATTCGTTAGACCCTATAGCCTTTACAAATAATTGCCTGTATGTAATTTAAATGCAACATTTATTTTCGTAAATAATTATTCGGGTGATCAATACAGTATTGTTACGACCGACGAAGACCAATGCACACCTATAGTTTATTACCTTTTTGGCATTTGGACTTCTTTTTTTACCTTATGTTTAAAATTTGTAATTAGAAAATAGCCTATTGTGTATTGTACTCGTTTATGGCCGTTTGCAGGCATAATTAAGCAGGTGTGCAGATTACGAATTCTAAGAAATTCGATCTACGCGGGCGGGCAGCCATATCGTATCGGTGCAGTATATAGCAATGGCCCAATGGGGAGATCGGCCGTCTAGTCTAGCGATGGTCACCACCGTGACAAAACGTGTGTGCATTCGATAATCTATATAGTGACGGACTTTGCGCATGTTATTGAATCGTGTATTACGTTTGTACTGGTTGTGTCCAGTTATATTTGTACCTGTGCTATACGTGTCTGTATAGTTCTAATAAATTCTACATTAATTCCAACGGCATTTTAATTCGAGTCGCGTAACTCTTAACAGTATTATCTATTTTCATGTTAATTACTAAAATCTAAATACAACCCTGCTTTAACACTTTTTCGATTTTTAGCTCGTTAGTTGGGATGCGCATAAAAATTGCACCCACTTGCGTCACATTGCATGCTTCTAAAATAACCAACAACATCTGTTCAAGGGCTCTTTACAAGACAAATATCGAGTTACCGTCTAATTATACTGTACTCTGAAAAATTAAATTAAATTGTCTGTTTGTGATTTCAAAATAAATGTGAACATTTAAGTAAAAACGTAAAAATATTTAAGTAAAAACTTACACCATTTAAGTGACGGCCTCTCTGGTTGAGCGGGCTAAGTCTTAGCCGGCCGAACTTGCTGGAACGCAGAGGCTCCAGGTTCGATTCCTGGCATGGTAAATTTCGGAAACGTTCTTTCTGTTATTTACTATGGTCTGGGTGTCTGGGATTGGCCCCAGAGTGGCCTGTTGTATATATTACCCATAACACAAGCGTATCTTGCTTAGCTTGGGGATATACTATGTGTGTGTTTGTCTGTCGATTATAAAAAAAAAGATTTCATTTAAAACGTAAAAACATTTAAGCAAAAGGTAAAAAGATTTAAGTAAAAATGTAAAATCATTTAATAACAAAAATTATTGATACAATGCCTAATCATGACACTTTACACATAAGGTCTGTCTTAACGTTTGTCACGAATAGACTCCGAAATCTATATCATAAATTTCTAAATATGCCGTATCTGTACATTAAAGCTATTTAAAAAAAACAAGGGGTTTTTGGCGGGAACTGAAAGGAGATGTGCTGTGCAGTTTTATTTTCTAAAAATGTATAAAATTACACTAAAATGAACAATAGTTGTAGGATATTGATAGTTTTTGAGTAGTAATTATGTGTTTTTGTGAGAAATGTGAACTGTATAGCCAAATGTGGCCTTTCGCGTTTTCACAAGAACTCCGTTGCATGGCGTCGATTGTAGCCTACAATACAACTGCGCCTGGCTTAAAGGCTTAGTTGCCAAGCCATAAAGATAAAAAAAATCAACTGGAATAGACTATATAAGCGATGGAGAACTTGATGCAATTTATTTAGATTTCTTTTCTGTTTGTCTGTTTGTTCGCGATTCACATAAAAACTACTAGGCCGGTTTCGATGCGGTTTTCACTGATCGACAGCTAATTCTTAGACATAAACTTTGGGCTAATTTTTAGCCTGGGAATCCCGCGGGAATTTCAAATCAAGCGTAGACGAAGTCTAGTATATTATAATATAATAATCTCATTGGAATCCGTTCAGTAGTTTTCACATGCTACTCTAACCGACAGACAAAAATGCTGAGTATTGTATTTTCGGCATCTATTGGTCCGGTTTAGCCCCATAGATTACTTCTCTTTTTTAAATTCATTATATAAATTGCATCCCTTTAGTGGTTTATAATATTATAGATATAGATTATATATCTTACAACACGTATTAGACAAAATCCAAAAACAGTAGAAAATATTAAAAAGCAATAAAACCTGTTTCTAACAACAATTCTTTTCATAGACAACAAACAACATACAGTGAATGGTTGTACCCTTAGGGTTTTTTGTTTCAGCAGTTCAACGCCCTGAGGGCAAAGACCTCCCAAGGTTCGATAAGGTTCGTCGTTTTTCACGTAAACATACTAAAGTGTTCTTTATATATTAACGGAGACCAAAATTGTGAATTTTAAGTAGGTAGCTAGAGCCCATGCTGGGAAGATTATCTTGATTACAACTCTTAGGGCCTGGCTCGATCGGTGTGATACCACGCTCTCACAGAATATCGGCGTGAAACGATTAGCCTTAAGCTAATCGTGTTTCGTGCGATGAATGAGAGTTCTTATAGCCCACTTTTCCCTCCGCCTATCCCATCTCCCTATTTGAATAAATAGTGACGTACTTACACTATACCCTTTCCAAACAATTATTTTACTTGTGACAAGTTGATGACGGATTAATTAGTCGACATAATGCGTTACCGACTCCTTTTTTTATAAAAATTGATTTCATTCATAAATAAGTTTTAATCAATAATATTGTTACAACTCGGGCCCCGACAAAACACAAAATCCACCTGCACATCTGAAACAAAGAACATTTATTACCCGTCGGCATTTGAACTAATAACATTGAAATTCTTTTATGGTCGTCTTCTTTTGTTTACTTATTGGCATACCGCCTATTGTTGTACTGTAATCATTAGCCAGGTGTTACGGATTTCAAGTACAAGCTGATTCTAAGGAATTCGGTCCACGCTGCCGGGCAGACATATTGAATTTGTGCAGTATAAAGCAATGGCCCGATTGAGAAAGAGTTAGTCGAGCGAGAACAACGAGTCAAGCGAGATGCGTGTACTACAATCGGGAATCTGATAAGTGACGGACTTTGCGCTTTTTATTGAGTTACGACCTTCTGCATTACGTTTGGACTTGTTGTGTTCGGTTATATTTGTACCTGTGTTATACGTGTTTGTATAGTTCTAATAAACTCTATAATAATTCCAACGGCATTTTAATTCGAATCCCGCACTTGCAACAATATTTTCTTAAGATTTCGCGACTTGTATACACAATAAAACTACGTTTTAACGGTTTTAAGCGCAATAAATGTGGTCTTGTGTGGTTGGTGGTTTTCAAGACATAACATGTTGCGAAGCGGTGGTAAATTAGATTAGGCTCCCATAGAGTAAATAATAACCATAAACAAAATTAAAACTAAAGAATTAAAATGAACAAGTTGGCGGTAGCCTAAATAAAACTTTAACAATACTCGTGACACTTGACATCTTTGACTTCCGTGATCACAGCCACTAAAAAGTGGCCGAAACGTCGGAATAACAAAAATCAAATAAATTACCGCGCTTAAAACCGTTAAAATGTAGTTTTAGTAAGTTTTAATCAATTCAAGTTATCTATATAATTTTGCTAAAAATACTATATCATGTAATAAATATACTCACATTTCAACGAATATATTTTACATAATATATTAAATAAGCCATTTTTGTAATAAAGTTTAGTAATAAAAAAAATGTAATAAGTACAATTTTTTTTATTTTCAATACTATTACTTTCGATTTATTTACGCATGGTGTCGATGGTTTAATAGTCTGTGCGTTACATGACTCACAGAACATCACCTACAACAATAAACTACGACAATTATGCCATTTGTTTCATGTAGACTTCACTGTCAAGATATATGTAACTTGATAGACGTGCAAACCTCAAAAGCAAAATAAACGCTTAGAAACAGTATAATTAACAATCTAATTAAAAAGAAGAAAAAACAAGTTTTAATCAAAACTTGGTTTTTCTTCTTTTTAATATGATTCCAATCCCATATTCTATTTCTCGTCGGATCCCTCCTCTAAATCCCTTTTTTTTTATGGCTGAAGCACAGAAGAGAGGCTGACGGCCCGACTGTGATGGAAAGTGGTTACCGTCGCCTATGGACATTAGCAATACCAGAGGTGCCGCCAATGTGCTGCCGGCCTTGAAGGAGAAACTGGAACACAACTCAAAGTTGTTATGGCGGCATACTCCAGACCGGGGTAGTAGCCATCCAGTCGGGCAAATGCCCTACCATTTGTGAGGTGTTTTGTAGTCTTTTACAACAAGCCGCCCGGCCGCAGGAATTAGTATTATTTGTCCGTTCCTGTACGGAGAAATTCCTTCCTAAAGGTCGACAACGCGTGGGCTCCGCCCCTGATGTTGCCAACGTCCACAGATCATCTGTGTTTCTATGATCTGTGCCAACGTCCATAGGCGATAGTGACCACATTCCAAGAGCTGGCCCATCTGCTTGTTTGCTAGCTTCGCAAAAAAATCGTGGTGACCACGATTTGAGTGTTCACGATGCATTGATCGTTTTTCCTCACGTTTTTTTTGTTTGCTGTATTAAATTTTTAAATGAGCTAGTTTATAAATATTATTAATGAATTAATGAAATGTCGTTAAAATTCTATTGTGTTTTATATTGCAAAATGACTCGAGTGACTTGCAGCGCCATCTATAATTGTACGAATTTCAAGGTAACATTTTTACTTGGCCAGTGTCATTGATAATATTCTTTTCCTAAATTATGTAACACTTGTATATTGTATAAAAATTTAGACTAAATAAACAAAACGCGTGCAAAAAAACCGCAAGCCAAACGCAAAAAATACAGTTAAAGTTACAAAACATTTTTATTGCGCACTGTTATACTAATTATAAATTGTTATAATACCTTTATAACACACACACACACACACATAACAAACACATGCACAATACATCATACTATATATATGCGTGTGTACATGTGCATATTATCTCTACATATTTTCCCCGATGTACGTACACATCCATCAAAGTGTGCGTAAGTGTGTAATACTATAAACATTGTTTACCAATTGATATTGCGCAGAAATCTTAAATGTTAAAAAATATATTTTTATTAGTTCAATGAAAGACATAGAAACAATGATTTGCTTGTGTGCAACCAGACTGCGTTTACGTATATGTGCTTATGTGTGTATGCACCCTTCCCGTCTCGACAATCAATGCACTTCTACAACAAATTAAAATTACACCTTTATTCTCCAATTTTTAAAGTTCATTATCGCATTTCATGATTATTTACATCCGCAAATCTAATTTTGTCTCATGTTATTTTGAATCGAATACGTGCTGCACTTTATTCGTTGTGTGTTTAGTTTTGTATATGTGCGTTCACCTTGAAACCTCAAGTTCTTTGTGCAATGGGTCATTCGGTTAATGGCATCAGCAAGAAGTCAATGGCGCGGATGCTTGCTCAGTACAGACAGCATGCAATAACCCTAATGGGTATTGATAATATACGATTTGTTAGAGATTCATAGAAATTGATAGACATACATTTATATTAATCGCGTCTTTGTTTTTTTGTAAAGAAAAGATAACAATCAATTGATGTTAAGATAGCAGACATTTTAATGAAAACAAACTATGATATTAACTTTCACTACTTAATGAACCTTTTAGAAAGGTTATTGAATAACCAAGATGGTTAAAATCCTTTTAATTGAGTTGAAATAATGAAACTAATGTATTTTATACTCATATTGCAAATACGAAAGTAGCTCTGTTAATTATATTGTCACGAGTAAACGTAGATTGTATTCTGTAGACATGGCCTGCCTTAAAAAAAATCTTGACGGCGTGCGGGGGGTGAAATGTGTTTTAAAAATGTAATAAATATCAGGAGGGATACTTCGGAACAAGAGATTCCAAAAATGAGCTTTTTAGAATTTTTGTCTGTCTGTCTTTCTGTCTATTAGAGCATCACGTGAAAACTACTGAACGGATTAAAATGAAACTCGACATAGAGCTAGCTTATAACCCGAGTTAACGCTTAGGATACTTTTTATCCCGATAAATCACGTCGTTTCTAGACGACTGAATGGCGTATCTCCGTCGCAATGTTCGGGGAACATGGAAAAAATGGGCTAACGGTGGCTAGCCACTCCCTGCATGGGCCCAAAAAAATTTCGTAGGGGCAACATGGGTGTGAATGTGGAGAAGTGGGCTGCAGGTTCACCGAAGCTACTTCCGACGTTAGACCCTTTACCCTTCCACCCCTGGAGCTTGAGTCTTAGCTCTAGCGATCTCCACTCCGTGCCGGCTGGTTAAGGCAAGCACGGAGGTGGGAGCCTTGCCTTGGCCCCCAGAGTCAGGTACGAGGTGTCGCTACTCACCTAAGGCTTCGCCACAAAGCCCCCCCCCCCATGCGGGATTATGATTTTATTAATATGTTATAAAATTATATTAGACTTTCATAAAAACATAAAGACGTGTTTCAGCGTTATTCCAAAATCATCTCTGAATTGGGCAAATTAGGAGACTAGTATATAAATATAGCTCCTTTTTAACGGACCTGTAAATCTTGCCGAACAAATGCCTCCATACTAGAAGAGCTGGAGATCACCAGAAATTATTAGTAGTATGCCGACAATGGATTCTGAACCACACAAAGTCACAAACACACAACTAACAACAAAACTCATACCCATACTCACACCAACGCGCACTACCACCGCATTGCATTACACGCACACTTCACAAACAAACCAAGACACACAAAGAGCCTAAAAATTAATAACATAGGCACAGAAAGAAAAAACAACACAAATAGCACTAGTTAAGATATATATAGGTATAGACATAAGGCACACACTGCACATGCCTTCCTCACAACACCAGCATGTAACAGATACACTCTACATTAGTATAAGTTTAGTATTAAAAATAGACAAAAATAATATTATAAGTTATTCTTATAGTACACTACAACATAAAAATCGCTAGACTAATGTCACACACAGTAACATAAATAAACAATAAGCGTGTATGAACTCTAAAAACTTTCATAGAAATTAAGTTGTAAAAAAGGGTACGAAACTCGAGTCCGTAGAGTTGTTAAAAAAAATGGATACTGAAATACTTTGGCTCCGTAGCTATAAAGAACCCAGACAATATTGGGAGACTTGTGGTCACTGAGAAAATTGAAAACTCATGGTAGATCTTCAAATAGGTGGACTCACCAGCTTGCTGACCAGTGACGCACCAAGCATCTTGTGCGCCGTCATGCGAAGTATTGATAAACGCCTACATTTGTTGTAATAAAGTTTCACAAAATGTTCAAACTGAACTCCACAGCACCGTACCCTGTGCGAAGCACGACCTTACCCATATACACGGCGCGTCCCTATTGCTGACCCTATGGAAATGTTCATAAATTCGACCCCCCATCGTCCTCATAACCGATCTCCGTGGAGGAGAGCCTATTCATTATTCAGAGAGATTATTCATTGATAATAATGCAACATACCTCTGTTCTTATCAAACCTCTTGTTCATGCGAAGGTTATCTGGAAGAAATCGCCAATAGCGATAAGACCGCCTATTATATAGGTATTGTAAAATTTTATTTCTGCTAACTGTATCTTTTAAAACACAATAAAGCATATTCATTCATTGATATCTCCATATATCAAACATTATCTACATAAATAAAAGAACAAGGGTTATAAATAACAACCTGATTATCTAACTTTTAAAATCTTATGATAGAAATAATTCTAATTACTTTTGAAAGCCGTGGTAGCTTGGTGATTAAAGGACTCACGTCCCAAACTTGAGAAACGCGGCTACGAATCCTGGCCGACAAGCATGTACACCTTAATGAATGAATGAATGAATAAAAACTCTTTATTGTTCACCATAAACTTAAATATAGACAATTGCTATGGATACATTTGCATTAGAACAATGGGCGGCCTTATCGCTTATAGCGATCTCTTCTAGGCAACCTAGTGTCTAAGGAGACTTTAAAGAAAATTTCAATAAACGATTTTTGGTGGTATTCTAAATTAAAATAAAGGTAATAAATAATAAAATCACAATCAAATACTAGTAAAAATAAAATATAATATAAAAAACGACTATATATACATATATAATTAGATATACGATGATATTATAAATTAGATATATATACATTCGAACAATAGATACATTCATGTAATGCAACAATTTTATTTAATAGACCAATAATGGTCAGTGACCATACGTTTAAGTGTAGTCATTGATTTAGCTTGTCTGATTCGAAAGGGGAGGGAGTTCCACAGTCGAACAGCCTGTACGGGAAAAAAAATTCTTACGAAGGAAGAAGTGTGTGCAGGTATTGATAACAAAAGATTGTCATTTGAGCGCAAATTACAGGAATGAGATTGACAGAGAAAATTAAAAAGTTCTTTTAAATATGGGGGAGTACAAGGATTGTAAAGGACAATGTGCAAAAGTGAGAGTAAATGAACATTCCGGCGAAAGCGAATAGGTAACCATTTAAGCTAATCACGAAATTCGGAGACATGGTCATATTTACGCAAACCAAATATGTACCGGATACAAACATTTTGAAGGCGTTCTAGCTTATCTACTTGTTCCTGGGTTATGTCTAGACAGCAGGCATCTGCATAATCAAGTAAGGGGAGAAGCAAGGATTGTGCAAGCATAACCTTAGTAGCAGTAGGTAGGAAATTCTTCAACCTCCTGAACGAAGCGGATGACGCAAAAAGTTTCCTACTGATTTCAGTTAAATGAGGCCGCCAAGACAGTTCTCTGTCAATGACGACTCCTAAATTCTAGGCAGTTTTCTGACCTAATGTGCAAATTGTTACAATTACCATGTGTAAACGTCGAAAGTAAAGATCTTAATGAAACTTGCACATGGTAATAACCGATGTGTGAAACTCGCCAAGCCCTGGCCAAGCGTGGTGGTTACATTATGTTTTTCCCTGTAAATAGGGATCCGATCCCTGTAGTAGTACGTGTATGAGCTGTTATTATTTTACTTTATAAACAATAATTAGTTAATACTTCTTTTTTTGCACCTACTTTTGACATTACAGGTAGGTACGTTCGTACAAATTATATAAGGCTGCGACTCGGCGACGTTCTGTTAAGTGTATAAAAGTTATCCCAGTTGATTTGACTGTACAACTATAAGCCGGTTCCTATCTTACCGACCATTCGATTGCCTTATTATCGGTTAAAAATTGACATAAGCTCCATATATAATATATAGAATAAATAGCAAGATATCGCGGGGTAGGATCTCGGGGCAGACCGAGGTCCGTGCCCTGGGCGGCTAATTCCGAAGGCGGCAAATTCAAACTTCGCAGTCTAATACACAACTGGACCACTGAGACAACCAGTAGGTACTATTAGCACATAAATTACAATTCGCGAGGCGCGTAAACATAGGTTAAAAACCGCAGAGGCACACGCGTCTGATGATGATGATGATTAAGGTAAAAATATAGGCGAGCGGGGGCAGCATTTTACAGCTTTTGCGCCCCCCACCCCTCGAAAAATTCAAGATTTGGAGCTCAGGTATAAGAACTAGCCATTAGTCAGATATAGGAACCCGCTGTAAATCAATCTGCAACTTTTTCTCCCGACGGTACGCCATTCTCAAAATACTCGCCACGTCCCGTCTCGTGTACACGTGTGTGCGTGACAGACACATGCAAGAGATGCGCACGCGACTGTGTTGAGGTAGGTCCCTTACCGTTCACATCGTTATGGGGTACCCTTCATGGATAAAAAAGTAAACGGGTTATTCAGTGAAGTGGGACAGAAAATTGGCCGGTGTAACTGGTATACTGACTATTACCTCGCCATATTGCAATGTCTGTTAACATTATCAAATTCTTTAAGTAATTTTAACATTTTCACCTGGTCATGTTATTCATTTTAATACTATGTGAACTGCCAAGTGTTATTATAGAATAAGTTTTAAGCGTATGCCAGACAGAACGGGGCGCAGACTTGTTTATTTCTAATTGAAATTTCATATTTTATTTCATTCAATGCCATAAAAATAATACAGTCAAACACGTTGTATATCTTTAAGCAAAGCAAGTATAGTTATGGGTCAAATATAGCGGACAATGTGGCCGATCCCAGTCACTCAGACAATAGTAAATTCTTATTCCTGCGACCGAGTTAGAGTTGCATCGGACACGTACGAGCCGGTACATTTGTCCCGTACAAAATCCATTTGTACTGATACGGTACAAAATCTAAAAATTAATGCTTCAAATATTTTGACGCGCTACTACTCAATGTACTACTCGCGCCTTCAAATGTAAGAGGAAGGACGGAATGAGACTTATGCTATAATAGTACAATAACACCTCTACGGATATTCACATGACAAAGAGGAACAACATATAAATGGTTGCCTATTCGCTTTCGCCGGATTATTCAATTACTCTCACAATATCCTTTACAATCCCTGTACTCTCCCCCATATTTAAAAGAACTTTTTGGTTTTTTCTATCAATCTCATTCCTGTAATTTGCGCTCAAATGAAAATATTTTGTTAACAATACCTGTACACACTTCTTCCTTCGTAGGATTTTTTTTGCCGTACAGGGTGTCCGACTGTGGAACTTCCTCCCCTTACCAATCAGACAAGCCAAATCAATGACTACATTTAAACGTATGGTCACTGACCATTATTGGTCTATTAAATAAAATTGTTACATTACATGAATGTATCTATTGTTCAAATGTATATATATCTAATTTAGAATATCATCTTTATCTAATTATATCAGTATATTTATAGTATTTGATTGTGATTTTATTACTTTTATTTAGGTTAGTGCATCACCAAAAATCACATATTGAAATTTCCCTTAAAATTTCGTTAGACACTGGGTTGCCTGGAAGAGACCCCTATAAGCGATAAGTCCGCCCATTGTTCTAGTGCAAATATATCCATATTAATTGTCTATATTTAAGTTTATGGTAAACAATAAAGAGTTTTCATTCATTCATTCATTCAAAGAGGGACAACATGACATGTACGGCTGCTAGTAAAATGAGGTGACCGAGGCCGATCACATCCAATTCTTAACGAACATTTGCGAAATAGAAGTTTTGTACGGGACAAATGGGGGAATGACGCTCACCGCATCACCGGCTTCATCGCATCAAGTGTACTGCCGCGGTACAAGCCGCACAAATGTCCTCGCCTCATTTGAAGTGGCACATTGTACTGGTTCAGTACAAAATGTCATTTTACTCTTATAAACTCATTTTAAAATCATATCCTACCCAACTCTAGACTGAATAGCCTTTCGTAAAAGACAACAAAACAACTCGCAACCAAATGGTAGGGCATTTGCCCGTCTGTATGGCTACCAACCCCGATCTAGAGTAAGAATGCAGCCATAACAACCTTGAAATGTGTTCGGGCATTAGTTGGCATATTCCAGTTCCCCTTCGAGGACAACAACACGTTGGTAGCTTTGGTGTTACAAATGTCCATAGGCGACCATAACTACTCTCGATCAGGTGGCCCTGTCTACTGCTCTACATTAATAAAAAAAGATTGATGAATTGATTAATGAACAATTTTTTAATTATGTTAAACTATTTAATAAACTACAATATAATTAAAACTATTGTTGTTTTTTCTTAAAAGATAAACTTTTGGATAAAGTTTTAGTTAAATTATGTGCTTAGATGATTAATATAAAACATTTTCTACTGTAATATCTAACTTTAGATGTGGTTTAAGTAGTCTATATAGATATTTAAACGTAATCAAATAATGTAGTTTACTGCAAAAATAATATTTGTAATGTACGAAAATGTTTTATTAAGCATAAACAGTGTATACGTATTAACGGTTTTAAGAGCGGCATTTTATTTAGTTTTATTTCGACGTTTCGACCACTTTTCAGTAGCCGTAAACACAGAAGATTAAATAAATCAAATAACAATAAAATAAATAATTATGTAAAAAATTAATTAAATGCCGCGCGCTTAAAACCATTAAAACGCAAAAAAATACTAACCTAAAATATTTTAAACCAAGAATACAATAAAGAACACTAAACTTAGTTATTGTTAAAAAATATTTAGACATAATTTTATGAAGAGAAAAAATACGTGTTTTATTTTACATTGCTATATTTCGAATCATATTTTTTTAATTCAACGACAAATAATAAAAAAATCAACTTATTAAACACTATAGTACAAAACAAAGGTTTCATTTCAAACAGTTATATTGTATTCTACCTATAATCGTTTACTGTCTTCTATGGCTCTAGAAGGCTAGCTACGTTACCTTCCTAGATTGCCAAACTGAGATCCGTTGTCCAAGCTAGTCACCAGCCCTCTGATCACCCAAATAGTCGATGAAACGTTCTGATAGCTCTTTGTAAAGGCTCATGGCCTCAGAGCCTTACGGTCCAAGCGTTTCAATAGCTCTAGGTTACAATAGTGTGTATATTTTATTGTACTACAAGAAAGAAAGCTGAACTTAGTTATATTGTATTCTAACTATAATCCTTAACCATCTACTATAGCTCTAGAAGGCTAGTTACGTTACCTCTGTGGACTGCCAAACTGATCCGTTGTCTGAAGTAGGCACCAGCTATCTGATCACTCGAAGAGTCGATGAGACGTTTTGTCAACTCTTTGTAGAGGCACATGGACTTGACTAAAATCTATATTTAAATCTTGCGGAATAAAAAAATCTTGTGTCAACGTCCATTGCATAATAATAATTTAATCCATACACTAAAATTCCTAAATTGAGGAAAATAAGATATTCTCATAATAACTACTACACGGTAAATGTCACGTAGACCAAACTTAAATTTCTGGGAAAACTAGAAACAACGGCATGTAGATACATCAAATGGGAAAATTTGCTTTATTTATGGAACACGATTGTCATTGTACTTCAGGGCATTCGAGATTTGAAGTGACCTTGAATAGGCTTGAACTTTGTAAGTCATGCTGAAATCATTTTACTTTGGTTGTAGCTCGCTGTGTATTATACTTTATTGTACAAGAATGCTACATAAAATCAAGAACATTAATATACATTCTGTCAAAAATTTGTTTCTGGTTCCAAATTTTTTTTTTGTTAGGTTGGCGCAACTGTTTTTTCTGTGTCTCACGAGTCCCTATCATTTTAAATAATCACTTGGCTATGAAACATGTTGCCGCTCGGCTAGTCCCAAAAGACCTTAATTTTCCCCAAAAACTCAATCGCATAAGAGTCGCTGAAGATATGCTAGAACGAGTCAATTCCGACCCAACATTCATAAAACGCGTTGTTACTGGTGACGAGATGTGGGTTTATGAGTTTGACATGCAAACTTGTCAATAAGCTTCGGAGTGGCGCCTTCCAACTGAACCGAAACCGAAAAAACAACGCCAAAATCGATCAAAAGTCAAAGTCAAATGTTAACTGTTTTCTTTGACTGTCGCGGTGTTATGCACTCGGAATTCTTACTGGAAGATCAAACAGAAAATATAGTATATTATTTGAGCGTTATGCGGCGTTTAAGAGAGCAAATCATCGAAAAAGCCAGATTTGTGGAAAGAAAATTCTTGGTTTCTTTCACCATGGTAATGCGCCTTCGCACAAGGCCTTGTGATCGAATTTTTGACCAAAAACTCAACAAGTACCATCGAGCAACCACCTTATTCACCAGATATGGCTCCAGCCGACTTTTTCTTTTCCTAAACTCAAATTACCACTTCGTGGCACCCGTGTTTGTTCAGCAGAAGACACAAAGGAGAATTCACGATGAAAACTAAACTCAATTCCGGAAAAAGCGTTTAAAAATGTTTTGATGATTGGTTTATTCGTTGGCGTAAGTATATCGTTTCTGAAGGAGCATACTTTGAAGGTGATAAAATTTTTTAATGAATAACTAACATTTTGTCTATTATTGACCTTTTCCGGTACTTTCTTGATAGAGAGTATACAAGTACAATCGGCGGTCTTATCGTACATGGCGATTTCTACCAGGAATTTTTCCGGGAGTGGTTTCAAATAGACTGCATAAAAACTGGCTTATTCAAATACGATTTGCTACTAGACTAACGTGGACTAAGACGCGGGCGAATCCGAGTACACAAACTACATATAATTGTCAAATTTCATCTATATACAGACAATATGTCTGAGAAGAATGACTGTAGCATTCAAATATAGACACAGGCGCACATACGAAAGGTCATAAAAACATAAAGGGTTCTGTTGTCTCCAAAATAACCAGGGAACCCTAAAAACCAGTGATAAAAGTCATGTTTGCAAAACACAACCGCAATCTTACTGTAATCTTCACGTTACGAAAGTGAAAAAAAGTAGTCCAAGGAGACAAAGACTGCAATTGTAATTAACAAATGCTTACGTACTTTTGATAATCGTTTGTTTTGTAAAAAGTCGTTTTTATTTGAGCATACCCAACATTGTTGTTGCGGAACTGTCCCATCTTTACTTCGTTTTTTTAATAATACTTAAAAATAATCTTCTTCTTTTTTAAAATATTATTTAAAATGAGCCCATCATAATTGGGGAGATAAAATCTCACCGTCTCCGCTGGCTCGGTCATGTGGAGCGGATGGAGGAGGATCGGGGAGTGAAGAAAGCATACTTGGGCCGACCATATTGCCTAGAAAATATGGGAAATATGGTCTGTTTTTATAATTGTATATTATGGTGTGCAATAAATTGTTATCTCTCTCTACTCGTTTTGGGATTGTTATAAAACCTCAAGTAATACACAAAATCTACTTAATTTTGAAAAATTCCCTGCTATATCTCCGGAATTCAAGGTCTGATTCTATACTGAATTTAACGCATAAAGAATGATCAAAATCGGTTCAGAAACAAAAAGAGTTACGACTGAAACGAAACTTTAATGACTACACATTTATTATATATTAATTACATAAAATTAAAACTACGTTTTAACGGTTTTAAGCGCGGCATTTTCTTTGATTTTTATTTCGACGTTCTGGTCACTTTTCACTAGCCGTGATCACAGAAAACAAAGAGGTCAAGTGTCAATTTAATGAGTAATTTTAAAATTATTATTTAGATTACACCAGCTTGTTCATTTTAGTTATTTAATTCAAATTTAACTTTATGGGAGCCTAATCTCAACGTTGAAATAAAAAATCAAATAACAGCGCCGCGCTTAAAACTGTTAAAACGTAGGTTTATTTACACTACATAGTGTATAAATGTATATTCTATTTGATTTTGAGGAATTATTTGCTATATCTTCGGAATCCAAGGTCCAATAGCGATGAAGTTTATATGGGACCACTTAAAATCTATGCTGAACCTAACGCAAAACGCTTCAATATGAGTGGATTAAGACAGATATTTATTTACAGGCAGTCATTTCAATCTATAAAAGAACGTTTGTAAAGGTTCTAAGTGCGTTATTTTTCTAAATTCATTTTAGTCTGACGTTTGAATTTAATTCTGATATTAAACGGATCAACGAAATTTAATACATTTGATTGTAAGAACACACGACGATACGAAGAATTTCAATAGCCTTGAATGATTGAAATGGATCACTTTGTTTGATTCATCCGAATTAAAAAAAAACAAACATGAACCATCTGATATTGGCTAAGCCTAATCTGTAATTTGCAAATCAAATAGAATTTGCTCTCATACCATTTAACCGTATTTTTAATTACAATCAGACACATTATGACAATTATATTATTATCTACATTATACATAAACAATGAATAATAAAATAAAAAAAAACACAAACACAAATGAAATTGCATCATTGCTATAGATAAAATTGATTTATTATATTCGACCCCACAATGAAACGAAGAGTGAGCAAGGTCAGTTCGGTGGAAACTACCAATCGATATAATAGTCTATACTTACGTAAATTATATAAACTTATAGTTATCGAGAATGTTTTTTCTTCATTAGTTCAGCTTTACCCTTTTATGCATATTTTTATATTCGTGCAGGAACGCAGAAGGAATACTTATGTCTGTGTCTAGGCAGCCTCTCGTAAGAGCCGACAAAACAGCTTACAGCCAGTTCCTAGGGCGTTTGCCCGTTTGGATGCCTAGTACCCTTGGTCTAGAGCAGTGACGTTGACTTCATACAAATTGATTCCCCATAGCCTACCTTTAAGAATCTGGCGAAACTACCAAAAGGTCGAAAGCGCCGTGCAGTAATTGGCGTTTACGCGTTCTGTTTAAACATATTATTACTAGAGTGTCTATAAATTAACAAACGACAAAAAGGTCTAAAACGTCATGAATTTATTAGCGCTTACGAGTTTTTTTTTATCGTGCATACATAATTACTGTATTACTATCTCTTACGCTCGGCGGCTTTCCTCACGTATTGTATGAAATAGCAACTCATAACCCGCTCGAGCACCGGCTTTTGTTTCAGAAAGGAACACATGAGCTTTGCAGTTACAATGTTTGTCAAGTAATATACCTAAAAAATTAAATTCGTCACCTTTTTCTATTATATCATTATTAAATGTTAAGTTAGCATTGAAATTGTCTATATTATTATAATTCATTGTAAGTTCCATTTATTTTTGTGTTTTATAGACTTTATTATTGTAGTTTTAAATAAAAATTTTGTTACTTATTACTTGTAATTAAAATTTCATTGACTCCTTCGGGCTCATCGGACGAAGACAAACGACGAAAGACGTTAGAGAGTAAGGCCTCAGTAACACAATTAAGACGGTCGGAATTGATGATTCAATAAAGATAGTTATAAAATCATTTTATAGGTATGTAGGATTACAGCTCGTTCGCTAACCTTGCAACGATAAATAGCGTCACGTTTTTTAACAAACATGTTTTTACGATACAAATACCGCCTCAGTTCCTGCGTTTCAATAAAAACAAAGTGTATAAGATAAGAGACAGCGTCTGAGACGTGCTATCATCGGCAATAAAGACTGTTGTATAGCCGCTATATATAGATTGTGCCCGACATTGCACTGTCCTTGGGATATGTACTGTAATTCCTCATTTACTGAAGCATGCAAATAGTTACCTTGTGCGTTATCATCGTTGTGACATATATTAGCGAGAAAAAATAATATAAAATTATATGTTTTAATAAAGCGTTGTTTACTACGGTCAGATGCAGACGGGATGAAAAAACGCAGGAGTCTGTTTCTTTAGGTGTTCGATGATGCACTTGTTGACGTTATATTATCTACTAGCCGTGTCCGCGACTTCTTCCGCGTGGATTTTTTTTCTCGCAGACCGCTCCAAAACAAGAACAAGTTTATGAAAAAAAATCAGTTTTTATTTTTTTGACATTTCCACCACTTCAAAAAAATTTAAAATATTCAAAAGTAGAAAGATTGTAAAACACATATTCTGAAAAAAATTGGTGATAGATAGTTTTCAAAAACTCGAGATAAACAATATTATACTTATATTTTATTTTTAAATATCGTCTTTTCATCCGGAAATTACAACAAAAATACTGTTTCATGCCTTTTGCTCCCAATTATTGGTAAATAATTCGCCATGAGTTAATTTTTAATTTAACTATTGAAAAAAAAGAAAAACGGAAAAACAGGTTTTTCAAAAAACTCGAAAAATACTTAAGATAACAAGCTGAAAATTTGGGTGAATTATTTTTATTTCACAACAAAACGATCACCGATAATAAAGTCGAACTTTTACTATGAAAAGTAGAAAACGCTGCGAGGGCAGTTTTTACTTAGAAACTGCTATACCCTTTATTTTCACCTCTTTTGTTACATCAATTGTGATTGTGTGGGTTAATATAAGTTGAGTGATGCGCTTATGTTGGTTGTCCTGTTGGATGGTGTGACGAACCACTAATGAGAGCCTATGGCTCTATCGCTGCGGAAATTAGGGCCCAACGATGGTGAGGGAAGTACAAAATAAGACGTCGAAATGTTGACGATGACATACTCTTGATATATATTGATTTCTTTATTATTTTTAATTTAACTTACACAACGTACGAGTATATATACGAACATTGTATCGACTACGCATGCAAATCTATTTTGTAATCATTATTAAATATTAAATTTACACATTTTTAAAATTGGACATAATTTAATAGTACAGATGAGTCCAGTCCTACTGGCAGCTCTAACAGCGCTATCGAGTATTTTTATTCGTAAAGCAGCATATAACATTAGCAATGAAAACGCTCGTCTGCACCGCCTTAGAAGGTACTACACATAACGACACTACCAACCTTGATAAATTGACCTAATCTAGGACTTAACTACATAAATATATACGCGAACAATAATATTTCCTTTTACGTATTAACTAGGTAAAGTACAGCAGACATGTGTGTAAAGGGATTAAAGTTATGTACATAGAATCATAATAAAAAATATGTATCATACAATTCTGAGAAAGCAGAAGAATGGAGATATACGAGTAATTATAACGTTTTTAATCAAAATAAGTGTGCTATAGTAGCATCATGCTTTTTTATTCTAATAAAAAACATATTTCCAACTTTTGACGCGATACAGCCTGTGATTTTTTTAATTGTACAAGTTTAGCAGACAGGCAGACGGCCCACCTAATAGAAAGCGGTTACCATCGCCTATGGACATTGTGACACCAAAGGTGTTACCAATGTGCTCCCTCCCTCCCGCATCCCAAAGGGAGACTGGAACCTGAACACTAATGCCGCAACACAACTCAAGCTTGTTATGGCGGCATACTCTAGACCAGGAATGGCTGCCATCCAGACACGCAAATACTCTACCACCTGGCTGTGGGTGTTTTTGTTGCCTCTACGACAGGCCGCCCTGTGGCAGGAATTTAGTATTCTTTCTCCGTTCCTGCACGGATAAACTTTATGCTTCCTTGAATTCACAATGACCTCGCCTTAAACACACGACCTTCATTAGTTTCAGTTACAAAGCTGTAATAAATTAAATACTAACAGTACAGTATTAATACGGCAATGACAGCAATCTTCGTCCAAACATACCCGAGGTCGCGTTGTTACATATTTTTATCAATAAATTTCGTCCTCACTCCTTATCTCACACAATTAGGTCATTGTGTTAAGGATATTGCTGTGTACACGCCAAAATTTACGCAAATATTGTCACACGACTTTTAATTATGTTTGTTTTGTTGCTATAACGAAAAGTTGGTGGTTTAAAAATAACTTTTTAATCAAGACATTTGTGAGTGGGTGTTATTTTTATTTTATTTTATTTTTTATTGCAGGAGTTCAGCAGAGAGGCAGACGGCCCACTTGATGGATAGCGGTTACCATCGCCTATGGACATTTGCAACGCCTAAGGTGCTACAAATGCGCTGTTACTCTCTTAAGGGAGACTGGAAAATGGTCACTAATGTCGGAACACAACTCAAGGTTGTTATGGCGGCATACTCTAGACCAGGTGTGGTAGCCATCCAGTCGGGCAAATGCTCTACCACCTGGCTGTGGGTTGTTTTGTCGCCTCTTACGACAGGCCGCCCGGCCACAGGAAATTGTATTCTTTCTCCGTTCTTGCACAGATAGAAATGTGTGTTATTATATTTACAAACTGTGCCAGCCACTTTGTTCTCGCCGGAGTGTATTCATATCTTCTACGCCCTGTAAGATATCGAAATTAAACATACGCTAGAATTTAAGATAAATTTAATAAGCACAATTTTCATTGAAATCTGAGCTCCAAAAACTCAGCTAAAAACAAACAAACAAGACAAACGTGAGACGACGTTCTTTGCTTCAGTCAGCGTGATAGCTCATGGATACGATAATTAAGACCCCGCCGGCAGCGACCAGTGCAATGGTATATATAAGTGATTGAATACAAAAGTTCTTTAGACCATTGTTATGGAATGAGCCTCTCCTTTTTCCCTAGAGTGCTATAATATAAGATAATATGGGACTTTTGAAAAGGGGCGTCAACAAATTCATAAAGTTCCAAAGAGGTAGGCAACACATCAGATCCCTTAGCGTTGCATCTGTCTATGTGCAACGTTAACCAGTTCGCTCTTACCTATAATTCAAAGTGAATATACGAATAACAGAAACATTATATTAAGAAAGACACGTTTTACAGATTATTAACAGTGCAATGGCAGGAAGCTGATAAAAATAGGAATGTTTTTGTTTATTTTACTAATAACGTTCGTTCAACTAGTTCTGTTTAATTAAAGTTTGTCTACCTAGAGTTGTTCGATGACACTATAAAGTTGAATAAAAGTAATAATATTTACATAAACAGAAACACCAACTACACACATGCAATTATTTATACATGTTAGAACTAACTTTTAACCTGTTTAAACAGTTACTTAAGTAGCTGTTAGGTTAAACAGCATCTTAAATAACAAAATGGTAGAGAATATTATTGTTGCGTTTAATAGCTGGTGTTTGATTTCGGTGACGAGTTACGTATAATATATATTTATAAATATAGGTTGGACCCTAGGATGCAGTATGACGAAGTAAAATGATGAACAAGAACTGAGGAACAAAGACTAACAAAGAACGTTATAGGTGATTTAAAATAGGATATACTAGGTCCAGTAGCCTAGCAAAATCTGGAGGAACTGTTATTATATAGTTTCTACGCGGAAATAATTTGGGAGGAATTCAGGAAAACGCTAGACCACACACTGCATAACAGACGATCGCTAAATTAGAGGAGCTAGCTACCTTTCGAATATCTGCGACACCCAAGATGCTCTCCGGACCTTGCTCCAATATATTACCTATTTTCCCGTTGTTACTCAATTTCTTGCTAGAAAAAATTCAATTCCGACAAGACAGCACAAACCACCTTCAAAAATTTTACTGACCACTTCTGATTTAGCAAGAGCTTAGCAGAGGTTATATATTATATATCTTGTAATTCTTTCTACACCTTCTTTATTTCTAGTTGGCAGTTATTCCCAACTATTACTAAATTCTATCTTTCCATTAGATATTCCAAATATAGAATCTTGAACATCATGAATTATCACTCCATTGGCTTCTTTTCTCTTTACGGCTTCTAACTACCGTTTTCTAGAACAGTTGTATATTCTTCTATCAGAAAAAATCATATCTAGCAATTATTTTAGTTCTGCAGATATTCGCATAAGCTTGTACCTACAACTGTTCGTTAACGCTTTTTAACTAAAGAGTACAAAAAAATCTTAGTACAAGTAACCTTTTAAATAAAATTGTAGCATTCCTTATAGGATACGACTTTGCCAATTCTGTGAGAATGAAAAAGGATTAATTTTTTTAACTTTATTTTTAAACTTATCGCTTGTTTTCTTGCATATTAAGTATCAGTACTGTTGCATCATTTACACTTTTTTTGGCAAATTTCATCTTTTAACACTAAGTACTTTTGTCATTTGGCTACGGAATCTTTGTCCAGTATATGTTCAAAAACATAATGTATTCATTCATTCAACCATATCTTAAAAAACATTTCAATAGATCTAGTTCAAACCAATTCTTTTTGACAATATTTTTAAGCTTTATTTATGAATGATCTACACTATTATGTAGAATGGTACCAATAAATTCACCAACCATAGTTAGCAACAACCTTCCTTGAAAGTTTCTAGCAACATCCAGAATCGTAATCTGCAAGCTTTCTGAGCTTACACAATTTACCTGTATAATGCGATCCTCATATTTGCATACCTACTCACTGCTTTTGGAACCTGCTCTAAATAGTTGTATTTTAATATCTAAAATAAATTTGATTTAATTTTTAATATTTTTACGACTAAACACGCCGACAAAAGTGGATTCACACCTGCATACCATAAAAACACACTTTATTACCTTTTTGGCATTTGGACTTCTTTTGTTTACTTTGTGCTTAAAATTGGTGATTAGAAAACAGCCCATTGTGTATTGTAATCTTTCATGGCACTTTTAAGCCAGGTGTGCGGGTTACGATTTCTAAGAAATTGCGTCGACGCTTGCCGGGCAAACATATTTGCATTTGTGCAATATAAAGCAATGGCCCAAGGGAGGAAGGGTCAGTTTAGTGATAGCCACAAGCGAAGCAAGACGTTAGTGACGGACTTTGCACGTGTTATTGAATCGTGCATTACGTTTACACTCGTTGTGTTCAGTTATATTTGTAGCTGTGTTGTTTGTATAGTTCTAATAAATTCTATAGTAATTCCAACAGCATTTTAATTCGAGTCCTGCAACTCGTAACAATATAATTACTTAAAATATACATAAATTATAAACTAGTGTAATGAAGTGTACTTGTATTGTATTCTACCCATAATCCCTTAAGACTAGAGGCAGAATACTGAGGCCTAGGTCATCAAAGCCAGTGAATAAGGTTCTCAGGAGGCTGGCTACCTTACCTCGCTGGATTGCCAAACTGTTCCGTTGTCCGAAGTAAGAACCAGCTCTCTGATCACCTGAAGCTGCAGGAATTGAATTATAGAACACGAAAGAATGAGAGTTTTGTCAAGATTCTTAAGATTGATTTTTCCTGTACGATTTCTTTTCATAAACTTGTTTTTCTTGTGTTATATAAACAAGTAGAAACATTTACTTCCAAATTTCAATAGAGAAGATGGTTGGCAAGTACCACCTGTTTGGGATCCGATCATCAAAACTATCAAGACCCAAACCCAGCAAAAACCAACTGCGAGACCTCAAGACACTGTGAGCTCTTTCTGCGTGCACCGGAACACAAACCAACTTGACTGATAATTTCTTTTATTTTTCCTTCCACCCATTTTAATATTATATAAAATTATTAGAGCTAGGTATGTTTGCTGAAGAGTTTCTTGCGCCGCATCTTCTCTTCAAGCCATAACATGTTGCGAAGCGGTGGTAAACTAGATTAGGCTCCCATAGAGTAAATAATAACCATAATATATAATAATATAATAATAGCAGCCCATAAATGTCCCACTGCTGGGCTCGGGCCTCCCACTACAGGGGCTTGGCAGGTTTGACACATCGGTCATCTCGATGTGCAGGTTGCATCACGATGTTTTCCTTCACCGTTATTAGCACGTGGTAATTGTAACAGCAATTGTAATAACCATAAACAAAATTAAAACTAAATAATTAAAATGAACAAGTTGGCGGTAGGCTAAATAAAACTTTAACAATACTCATTGACACTTGACATCTTTGTCTTCCGTGGTCACGGCCACTCCGAACCGTCGGAATAACAAAAATCAAATAAATTACCGCACTTAAAACCGTTAAAACGTAGTTTTATTAAACATTTACTTCCATAGCAGAAGTCCCCCAAACTACAACTAAGCCTGGATGATTGTATTTTACCGGTAAGGTGCTAAGGAATGGTCCGCAAACTATTTTGTCTCATGTCTCCCTTACCAATTTTTACTGAATTCGGTGGACCCTTATCTTAAAAAAAGGTGGATGTTCTCAATTCGTTGTGTAATTAACTTTTTTTTTATATATAATTATGTTCAGCCATAACTTTTTTTATTTCTGAACTTATTTTGATAATTCTTTTTGCGTTAGATTGAATATCTTTATATATAAATTCTTCTGTGCGTATGTATGTGACTGAACTCCTCCTAAACAGCTGGATCGATTTCGATGAAATTTTTGTGTGTGTCCAGGTGGATTCGAGAATGGTTTAGATTCACAATTGGAACCGGTAAGTGGCGCTGCAATCGGGTTCTAAATTTTATTTCTTCAGGGTAGTACAACGTATGCCGGGACAGCTAGTATAAATAGTTAAAAATTTCGTCACGACTTGCTTAAATGGAATTTACTAATGTGGACCCTTATTTGCAGCTCGCGGACCCCCACATTTTCTTTTCGCTGACGTGGACCCCTTGAAGTTCGATATGAACCTCCACGGGTCCATGCGGACCACTTTGGGGACCTATGGTGTAAAGCATGTTTCCTTGTTGAATTTTCCAGTCCTTGTAACCAACCAAGTAGTTGAAGAAGAAGTACAGGTCAGTAGTCAACCATACATGAAGTTTGCAACATTGTGTTGTCATTGTGTAGTATATGTGACCAAGTCTTTCACCTCGGATGATAAGGAAACAAATGCAATGTTTATCAAACTCGGGACTTTTGATGCGATTATCATAGCAATGATAATAAAGTTTGTTTGTTTTGCGGTTAGTTGGTTTATATTTTATTCATATACTGACTTGTTTATAATAATGTATGGTGCTATAGTTCTTGTTATTTACGAAGGCGAGTAGGCTTTACTTGTGGTATACACGTATCTGTATATGCGCGAGACCAAGATTTTCATGTCATCCTTCACACGACCGACCCATTTCTTTTTTAATCTACTATTATAAAATCCATCAATCTTAAACTTTCAAATTAATTTTGTTACATTATTTTCATCAATCTTGATTCCCTTTCTAGAATTCATAAGATCTTAGATAGAAGTAACTGCTCATATTTTGTTTTTTGTTTAGGTATTCACAATAGGGTTGCCACCTTTTTTAGAGGAAACATAGTATTTTTTTCATTGTAAAAATATAGTATTTTTTGTGAAATTTGGGGGTAAAATTGTACACATTTATTTTTCATTAATTATTATATATTTTATTTGTTTCATTTCATATATGTGCGTTATTACTACTTTTTAATTTAGCCAGCAAACATCTATTATTTTTAAAATAATCATGAGAGTCTTAACAAAAAGCGAGACAATTGAATTACTTACACTTTTTTTATATTGTATAAATGAGATATTTAAGAAGAAATACCCCATTAATATTACCATCTAATCTAAAAACACTAATAAGTAATTTAAATATAAACTAAATTAACTAAAGGTATTCTTACTAAGATAGTGTCCATTAACACTTGTCTTATCTCTATTAAGGCGAAGACACTTTGTTCATGTGTTCTTTATTAATAGCTAGCACATTACACTACACGTTTGAATTAGTAATGAAAATATAAAACATTTTCTACTAGTATATTATTTTTCTACAATTGGCTAAAATATAGTACTATAATTATATTAATATAGATAGTGTTACAACTTAAGCTTCGACAAAAACAAAATCCACTTGCATGTCTGTACCTGTCGGCATTTGAATTGATTGTAATTTTTTTATGATCGTTTTCGTTTGTTTACTTATTTATTGGCATACGTGTCTAGTATTGTGAAGAACAGCCTATTGTTCTCGTTTACGGCCGCTTGCAAACCATTAGCTAGGTGTCACGGATTATGAAGTACAAGCTGATTCTAGGAAATTCGGTCATGTTGCCGGACGGGCATATTTGCGTTTGTGCAGTATAAAATGATGGCCTGATGGAGAGAGAGGGCACTCAAGCGATAACAACGATCTAAGCGTGACATGTGTAAAATCGGGAATCTAGTAGTGACGGACTTTGCGCGTTTTATTGAATTATGACCTTCTGCATTATTATGCGTCATCCTGAAGGTCAAAGTCCCGCGTTTCTAGGAGAGCCATCGCAACAGGTGTGAGCGCACCGCCTCCACCGTCTCAATGCCTGCCACAGGAGTTTCCAACTCTCTCGACCAAGTTTCGATCATGGTCGCGGTTTCCCGCGTCCTGATCTCCTGAATCTCGGCCTGGCAATAAAACAGGCCACGAGAATTGCATATATTTTACGCCAACATTCGATAGCCGAATATTTGGAGCTTCGGCAGAGAGCGTGGCCGGTATTATATTCGTGGCATCTCTATATTTTGGCCTTTTGACATATTCTGGCCACGCTGACAATCATCGGCCGAAACCCATATTTTATCATTATAAATAATCATATTAAAAACGATTTAAATATAATGTAAAAATTGACGATAACACGATGACAGATCCGAAAAATTTCTTTTTTAAACCACACTACGGATCTCGTGTCGATTTGTGCTGCTACCTACAATTCGTGTGCTGTACTATATGTACATATGTATGGCACACGTTAAACTGAAATTGGACCGGAATTAAGGTATTTTTAGCCTTAATGAAAAATGGACTAAGAAATCTTCGTAATCAACACGGTCCGCCCACCGGTATGTTTTATATTTCAACAAACACATTTCATTACTTTATGAACGAACGTAACTCCAGGGTACTGGACTACCGCCCTTTACACCGTGGGTAGGTCGTGGGTCGTTCAACTCCTCGGTGGAGTTGCATTCTGGTACTATCTTCTATTCGTTTGAGTGGTAATCTCAGCAGTTTACACGTTTGCATAGGCAAGATCGAGTACAGTAAAACCTCGATAATCCGGAAAGGTAAAAACAAGGCACTGTGTGTGGACTATCAAGGCGTTCCGGATTGGTGTTTTCAATATTGTACTTGTAATAAAACGTGTTCAACCTACGTTTTTTTTTCATTTTTGAAGTGAAACTTCTTTAGAATCGTTGTGATTTGAAACTCAATGAAACGAAAAAGCGACATTAAAAAGAGGTAAACACATAAATCTATAAGACTAAGCCTGCGAGAGAATGAGATACGAGTTTTACATTGTGCAGCACAGATTAGAGAGTCAATATGACCGATGCTTAAACATAGGTCCAATTTGGACTGAAATAAAACTGATTAATTTTTTAAACTAAAACAGTGAAAAATTGACAGTGATATTTAAGAAGTTTATTTTGAATTATAATATGTTGACGGATGTAGGCTAAAGGAATTATATTTATATTAATAAAAGTTAGAGAAGAATTATCTGTGAGTATATTCTCTGAAGTTTCACTTCTACCACGTGTGAACTGCACACACAAACATTTTTTTATTGCATGAGTTCAGCACACAGGCAGCTAGCCCACGTGTGCAAAATGGATAACATCGCATAGGGACACTTTCTACACCAATTATGCTACAAATGCGCTGCTACTCTCTTAAGGGAGACTAGTAGTTGGCCACTGATGCCGGAACACAACTCATGGTTGTTCTGGCGGCATACTTTAGAACAGGGGTGGTAACCATCCAGTTGGGCAAATGCCCTACCACCTGGGAAAATAGGATGGGGTAAGAGGGATTTGATAAGTAATATATATAAATCTGTCATACGAACGGTCATGTTATACAGACCCGAATGTTGGAAACGTCTACACTTAGCTGACATGAGAATGTTGAGATGGATTTGTGGTGTTACAAGAATGAATAAGGCGAGAAATGAGGGGATCTTTAAAAGTTGCACTTGAGACTGAAAAATTAAGGGGAATAAGATTAAGATGGTACGGGCATGTAATGAGGAGGGATGAAAGTCACGTGACAAAAGAAAGTAAAACTGCAAGATTGGTGGGTACAAATGTAAAGGCAAGGTAGACCAAAAAAAGATGGATGGATAGTGTGAAGGATGATATAATGATATGTGGTGTGATAGAGCACGTTTGTCAGAACAGTGGAGTGTGGAAAGAAAATACATATTGTGTCGAACCCAAAATAATTGAGAGAAGATGAAAGAAAAGTGACAGAGACGAAATGGACTTAATAATACTTATATTTTTTTTTGTCTGTCCGTCTGTCTGTATGTCCCGGCTATTCTTTGAAATTGTAGAATTGATTTCGACGGAACTTTCACTGGAGTAACTTAGGCTACTGTTTTTAGGGTTCCGCGAAAAAAATCCACGCGGACGAAGTCGCGAACACAGCTAGTTTTAAATTATAACTTAAAAAAATGAACTTTAAAAAAACATTTTTATAGTGTTGGTCGAAGACCTCCCAAGGCCAGCCTCAATGACATCATCCGCCGATCTCTTGTCAGCGTCGGCGTACCGGCCATCCTAGAGCCAACTGGCTTGGTGCGCGACTATGACAAGAGGCCAGACAGAATGTCACTTATTCCTTGGAAAATGATGTCGACGCATGTCGACGCGTCTTCTGAGTCACGGGCTGGCAACGCTGCAGCAATAGCTAAAGATCCTAAACGCGCCAATATGGAAACCTAGAAGAGGGTTACACATTTGTGCTATTTCGCGTTGAAACTTTAGGTCCGTGGGGTCCATCGGCAAAGGGTTTCTACAAAGAAAATTGTAAGAAACTCTTTGAAGCCACCCGTGATCAGAAGGCTGGTTCCTTTTTCGAACATCGAATCAACACTGTCATTCAGCGTGGCAATGCAGCAAGTTTTAATATATATATACAAAACAAAGTCGTGTTAGTTACACCATTTATAACTCAAGAACGGCTGGACCAATTTTTATGATTTTTGTGTTTTTGGGATTGTCTTCGTCCGGAATAAGATAAGATAAGATAAGTATTAAAATATGATATTCATCAATAAAAACAAATATAATTTAAAAAAATCAGTCTAGTCATTCATTTGTTATGATCTTTTGAGGCCGATTTCGGCAATGGTGACTGCATTTAAGCTCATTTTCATTTGTCTGATTTAGGTGAATTATTTATGCGTGTGTTCAATTGGGTCCCGGGATGCTTTAGATTCAAATTTTAACCATGTAGATGGCGCTGCAATCGGGTTCCAGGATTTGGGTGAACTTATTTTTGTGTGTGTTCAAGTGGATCCCGGGATGGTTTAGATTTACGATTGAACCCGGTAGGTGCTGCCGCTGAACACTTCTTTAACGATGGGAGCGATTTTGACTAAATTTTTTGTGTTTTTTCAAGTAGATTCGAGAAAGGTTTAGATTAACAATTAGTTCCGGTTGATGGCGCTGCAATCGGTTTCTAGATTTTAATTTTTTAAGGGCATGACAACGTCCGCCGGGTACCAGTTGGTTAAAAATATAATTGAGAGTAATATTTTTCTAGTATGCGGCACATTTGAAAAACACTATTCTTGTAATCGAATACAATAAAAGAAAACTTATTAGTATCGTATTCTGCCTATTGTCCATCAATACTATAAGTAGAATACTGAGCCTAGATCACCGTCTTCTACGGGTAAGGTGCCCATAAGGCTGGCTACGTTTCCTCGCTGGATCGCCATACTGATCCGTTGCCGGAGGTAAGCACCAGCCCTCTGATCACAGAGTCAATGAGTCGTTTTGATAAATTTTGATAAAGGTTCATGACCTCAGGACCGATCTAGACATGTTTGGTAAATGGGATGCGGCCAACGTGTCTACGCAAATCGCATCCCATACCAAAGGCTTGCCACGCTGCCAGGGAATTAGAGTCATTCCGTCAGTACGCCTACCATTGTCACGTGCAATACCGTTCGGCTCCAATAATGCCGGCACGTTAGCGGTGGCAAGCGCCCTTCGTAAGACATCATTCAAGGCGGCGTGGCGAAACCATCTGCCGGCACCGCGGCGGCAGGAAAGACCGTGGTATCCCGGGTTGATTACCTCTGTTAATTCTTGTTAAAAAATAAACAAAAGGTATCTTTAAAACGTCTTCAATAAATTTAGGATAAACCCTAAAAATAATTAGAGATTTGATATAAAATGAAATTACTCTATGTTTAAATTATTATTATTACACTTTTTGACTAATTATAGATATAACGTCATAATTTATTTGATTTAAAAATTATGATGTCATAACTTTCTACACTCGTACAAAATCTATAAGGCCGTAAATCCACTTTTTGTAATATGATTAAAATTAGCTCAATTGATTTTTGACTGTGGTCTAATATTTCATTCCATTTTGCAACAATTTACATTAAGACGATAGCCTATTAGACGATTAACTTCTGTCTTTCAATCTGGATGAATCAACCAAAGTGATCCATATAAACATAAACTTGAATCATTCAGTCTCATTGAATAACATCGTGTCCTTTCAGTTGTATGCATTTCAACCAAATTGATTCAATTTGATCCCCTGTTACACCACAAATCATCATACCATTCTTCACAAAATCCATCCATTTCTTTTTTGGTCTACCTTTACATTTGTACCCATCAATCTTGTTTTATTTTTTTTTTTATTGCAGGAGTTCAGCAGACAGGCAGACGGCCCACTTTATGGAAAACGGTTACCATCGCCTATGAACATTTGCAACACCAAAGGTGCTACAAATGCGCTGCTGTTCTTTTAAGGGAGACTAGAACCTGGTCACTAATGCCGGAATACAACTCAAAGTTGTTATGGCGACATACTTTAGACCAGGGGTGGTAGCCATCCAGTCGGGCAAATGCCCTACCACCTACCTGTGGGTTGTTTTGTCGCCTCTTAGGACAAGCCGCCCGCCTGCAGGAAATTGTATTCTTTCTCCGTTCCTGCACGGATAAATCTTGCATTTTTATAGATTTTTTTTTATTTAGCCTACTCCTCCGCCATATGCCAAGACAGAGACTTTTCTTTTTCATATCTTGTTCTAACTAACTAATTCTATTTATTACATTATGTTTTTTTCTGTTACATTTTCTGTTTATTCTATATATTTATTACTATTTATCTATTACATTTATGCTATTACAGGTTGGGGTATTTACATTCTTAATACTATTTTAAGTATACTGTGTGAATATATACAAATATATATCACCAGTGTTAATTGATGATCCGTTGCGTTTATTAACTATTTTTACAATTTTAATGGCGTAGTTGTACCTTTATAGTAGATTATTACACGAGATATGAAAGTAACATGTGAAATTTATATATACGGCTAATAATTCGAATGCCTAAATAGGCCTTTCACCCGAGGTTAACACTCTGTATTTCATTTCGAATATAAGGAAAGTAAATAAAAACTGATTAGTTAAACAAATAACTAATTCTCTAATAAAATCAGGCGTTAAATCCATACCTAAATCTGATGAAACTTCATCACGTACGTCACATACGAAACGTCAAGTAATTTTTTTTCTGTGGCATTCTACGATGTAACAAAATTGTTGATATTTTTTTTCATAAATTTATGCCGCGATATAACAGTGGCTGTAAAAAAGTTGGGACATGAGTCGCATGTATTATCTACGGTTCGCAAAGTTTTCAAATATTTTTGACAGCAGGGAGAATCGCTTCCCAAGGACGAAAAGTGTTGTTTTCATCCCTGTGATTAGACAACTTCAACCGTTTCAGAATATGAGAAATGAAAAGAGTCTTTGTATCACGTAACTTTCAGTTACCGATCTCTAAGCTGAGTTAAATAAGTCGAAAGAATGGCTTTAATACAAAGTAATTATGAAATTAAACATTCCTCGCAAACACTTATTGGCAAAGCAATATGCGTCTCATTATTTAGAGATTAAGTTTACGAGAGTGCAAAGATCTCGATGCATGGCGCACCAATGCAAGGTCATTGTACAATGTTATGTTTCAAGGATAAGGACTAAAGGCCGACGTGCATTAACAGGGATATCATGAACAAGACTCAGAAGATATATACATAATCTGAGAATATGATATATACATAATCTGTGTATCCTTTTTACACACTTTATATTAGTTTCACTTGTATGTACAGAATCTTTGAACTTGATTTTTACCCACGTTAAAAGGTCAGATTAACTCGAAGTTTTGCACACTTGTCAAGGACCCATTACAATACAATAATTTATATAAAAAACGTTTTTTTTTAACAAATTATAGTTTAAAACACGCTTTTTTTAGTTAATCGAACTAAAAAGTAAAAGAAAATATAGTTTAAAAAAGCTAAAAAATACGCTTTTGTGGTAAAAGCGTCGAGTTCTCGATACATTAATATACGAAAAATACCCGCTCGATATAAATTGTTAGAATAAAGCACCCACACTCTTACCACAGTGACATTGTGGTAAAAGCGTGATAATTTTCTTAGTAATCATTTTATTCTTATACTAGCTGTGCCCGCGACGTCGTCCGCGTGGAATTTGTTCAAAACCCTCCGATTTTGAAACATTCTTCATTGGTGCTCCGCTCCTATTGGTCTTAGTGTGTAAATGTATAGCCTATAGCCTTCCTCGATAAATGGACTATTTAATACTGAATGAATTTTTCAAATCAGACCAGTAGTTCCTGAGATCAGCGCGTTCAAGCAAACAAACAAACTCTTCAGCTTTATATATTAGTATAAGATTAAGAATTATTTTTTTACTTTATAGTTTGATTAACTACTATAAAAGTGTTTTTTATTTTATTTTAACTATAATTTTTATTTTAGAACTAAGCTATGTTTATTTGTTAAAGATTACACGCTAGCTGCACGCAGTATCGTATTTTTAATTTATTTATTTTAAATTTTTAGGTTATGTTGTACTAACTTCAAACGAACCAAATCAATAAGACACAAATAGGACAAAACGATTTAAATTAAGAACAATTCTTCTTTATTAATAAAGAATAGAACAATGTTTTTATACTTATTTATTAATAAAACGTAATAATTGTGTGAGACAAATAAATACTTGTAACACAATAATATTAATAAATTTTTGCGGTGTAATTTGATTTTCAAAATAAGTAATAAAAGTGCAATATTTGAAACATTTTGATTATTTTTAAACAAGATAGATATTTTTAGTTGAAAATTTCGACTCTTTGACCCACACTTTTTCCAGCTGCTACAACCACTCGTTTGGCGTCAGTCCTACAACCTTCAATTGGGCTGAGACATTTGCTTGCAGATTATTCTAAAATTTGAATATCCATGGCTAGATTTTTTTACTATTACGAAGCTGACAAACACACACGCAGACGGGCCCACGTTAATACCTTCGCCTATAGCCGTTTGCAACACTAAGGGCGAAGCCAACGTGTTGTCAACCTTTAGGAAGGGATAAAAGGGATGGGATGGGGGAAGAGGAAGGCCATCGGAACTCCCACTCATCGCACGAAACACAATTAACTCAAGGGTAACCATTTCATGCCGAGAGCGCAATCGTCGTTAGCCAATACAGTCCACTGCTGGACGTAAGCCTCCCCAAGTCAGCGCCCCTCATCAACGTTCCGCCTTCCTCACCCAGCCACCCGGCGACCTTACGCAGGTCGTCAGTCCGACACTACGTTTACCGAGACACAGTCTCCACTCCAGGACTCGTCGAGAGCGCAATAGATACACAAATCTTGTAGAGCAATATTTCAAGTAAGAAGATTGTTTAAACTTCTCGAAATATGGCGTCGCTATTCAAAACCCGTCAAGCGCTTCGGCCATATTCTATGCACGTCAACCCTAATCGACTACTAACGTCATGGGCATAATGCATTGAACTTTACTCAAACCACCATTTATCCGAACGAAATCTACAAATGCGACAACTGCACACAGTATCTCTTATTTGCAAGTCTTATAGCACGTTTCTACATTTGTTTATGACAAGTTCGCAAAAGGTTCACATGGTGGTATGCGATTCGAAAAGAATAAAACGTATTTGCAAATATCAACTATAGTCATGCAAACTTGTTTATTCTTCACCTTTTTATGGTTCCAAAATCAAAAGGTACAATATTGGCAAAGTGCTTTTCGAGTCACGCATAAGAAAGGATTATTAGAGATGATAAGGGAACGACCCCTACGTGACCTATTTTATTACAATTTGCTACCCCTTCCCCCTTTGGTTTTCACGTAGGAATTCATAAATATGTTTTTAAATATTTTTTTAGAAACAGAAAGTTTAAAAAACTTAATTTGGATCATTATTGTACAGTTTTACTTAGAGCATATTGATAGACTACGTGATGAAGAAATATGCACCGCGTGACCAAGCGTGGTATTTTGAAGACCTCCCTGCCCCCCTGAACGGGTCACGTAGTATGGGTACATTCGCTAAACGTCCATTACTTTTGTTCTTTGCCTAGTGAATTCTAAAAATCAAAAATACTCAAAAAACAATTACGACGCTGGCAAACAATCTGACAGCCCAGCTAATCAGAAAAGGTTACCGTCGCCCAAAGACGCTCACAACACCACGAGTGAAACCAATTCGTTGTGAACTTTTAGGATGGAATAGAATGATGGGATAGAAGGACGGAATAGGAGGGATGGGATAAAAGGGATAGGATAGGGAATGGGAAGTGGGCCATCGGAACTCTCACTCGTCGTATGAAACTCTATATCTAGATCTAGAAAAATTTGTACCACGTTGTCTCCACTTCCTATCTGTGCAGGAACGAAGAAAGAAAACAATTTCCTCCAGCCGGGCAACCTGTCGTAAGAGGCGACAGAAGCACCCCATAGCTAGGTGATGAAGTATTCGCCCGTCTGGATTTCTACCACCCCTAGTCTAGAGTATGCCACCATAACAACCTTGAGTTGTGTTCCGGCATCAGTGGCCAGGTTCCAGTCGCCCCTTAGACAGCGGCAGCACATTGGTGGCACCTTTGGTGTTATAAATGTCTATAGGCGATGATAACCGCTTTCCATCAGGTGGGCCGTTTGCCGTCTGCTGAACTCATGCAATTAAAAAAAGAACTTCATATTTTAACAGGCTATACCAATGAACGCAATTTACAGTAGCTTTATCTCCGATGGGTCTTTGCAGCTAAACCCGTAAATATTAATTACGAATTTTATCTAGACGGGACAACTTCTGCCCTTCTAAATATCTTCAATTAATTGGCGTGTGCCTTTTGAGGGTGTATCTTCTTAGCCATCCAGCGCGTGTATCTTCTTAGCTGCCTATCATTCGGATTTATAAAATATCGCGAGTAGGATTGCCGTTTTGTGCACCTTGACATTAGTTTGTATGGGAATGCATGGATCACACAACACACCTATAAGACACATTGATGAACAATACCTGATATATCGAATAATAATACCTGGTATATTGATTAACAATACCTGGTATATTCGTTAACAATACCTGGTACATTAATAAACAATACACATAATATTAAAATGACATAAAAAATTACAAAACTTGATGACTACAACATAATGGGTGTTAACAGTGGCTTTTTGAGTGATTCACCGACGAGCGATTTCCGCTGCGCGCGCGCACAGTTCTAATTTTAAATACGAACCCCTTTTCGAAAATGGAATAAAATCCGGCAACATGGCGGGCACACGCCAAACCGAATGCATACTTTTATTATTTTAGGATTGTACTAACATCCGACGGTGGCGCCCCAACTGGGATGCTTGGGTTTAGTTTGAACTGATCCCTATACTGTTTACAGATTTTATTATTTTACCATAAGGCGTATTATGCTGATCCCATATAACTGGAATCAAGGCCGTTCTGAAAACAAATATTTATATGGCGAGACTGAAGAGCACACCCTGCTTGGCCTGTTTTATTACCATACTTATGAATAAGTAAACCATGGTAGCTTAGTTGTTAGCACACGCGTATCCAACTCAAAGTGTGCTGCGGCTTCGAACCCTCGCCGAAGAGCATGCACCACGTAGGCAGTTTTCTGGCCTAATATGTATATTGTTACAAATACCACATGCTAATGGTGAAGCACAACATAGTGATGAAACCTGCACATCGAGATGTCCGATGTGTTAAAAACGTAATTACGTATTGGACAAGCTTGACGAGTATACTTTCCGTTCACCTTCATAATTGGGAGACCTAAGCCCAGCAGGGGGACATTACTGGGCTGTTATAATTATTAAATAAAACATCATATCGGCGTGTCTATATCTCATAGAATATCGTCATGAAACTACTAGCCTTGCTTGAGCTAATCATCTTTCGTGCGATGAGAGAGAGTTCCCATAGTCCATTTCCTCTTTTATCTATTCCATATCCCATTCTTCCTGTTGATCCTCCTATCCTATCCCCTTTACCACATCCTCGTATTTTATCCTCTCTATCTCTTTCTGAACGTTGGCAACACGTCGGCAACGCACCTAATGTTGCGAACGTCTATAGGCGATGGCAACCACTTTGCAGTTCGTGACCCGTTTTCCTGCTTGTCAGCTTCATAATAAAAATAATAAGATAAAGACAAATACAAATAGGCAATGTAAAAGAGATAGAGCATAGCATATGCGAATGTTAGAGTGTAATAGATAGACCAAACTAATCACGTAGGTCACGACCACGTCAGACGCTATCGGCCTGGGGCCCAATTCTGCTATAACTATCTTGTCAAAATCGCCAGACACTATCGTCTCAATCGTAGGTTTTTCTGGTTTCGGTATCCTGTTAATTTCAATGGCGCGCTAGTGATACGCCACTTTACCTTTCAAGTATTTATGAGCCCAAATTCGCGAAATACATGTTTAAAATTCTGGAAGCGTTTCGAAATTTATTTCGGCTAACGCCATTTCTGCTAGTGTAAAAAAAAATCTTCTACTATTATTCTGCCGCGATGATATCGAGAAGATATTATGGATTTAGTAGAATATAAATTTTTGACACTGACGCAATGGAATCGTGCATTGAATATCTTCGCAACGCTAACATATTGAAATAAAAGAAGTAGACCCCTGGCCTCTAGTCCTTATAATTATTTGAAGATAAAACCAAAGATATCCTTTGGAATACGGAGCTTCAACCAAGATGCATCGCATACTGCAGAAGTATTTCTGTCCTTGTTATGTTATGTAGGAAGTTATGTATTTATGCGGAGTGCAGCGAGCGGAGGAGGCGACCTTCGCACTGCTGTCTTTCTTTACATGTGATGAGTTTGAACAGATGGTACAATCTTCTTAATATCTATCTTCTCTCGGGCCTCTCATTTATAGGGGAACGGAGAGTATACACGCCACGCTTGTCCAAGGTGGATTGGCGGGTTTGACACATCGATTATCTCGATGAGCAGGTTCCATCACGTTGTTTTCCTTCACCGTTAGCACGTGTTAATTGTACCGATACGTGCATTAGGTTAGAATACTGCCTAAGTGGTGCATGCTTTGAATTGGGCGCCAACTCTCAAACAACTTTCAACTCTGTTCTTGGTGCCAACTCTCCCATACGTAGACTAAGTAAACTGATAAATCTTTATAGTGTTATTACTGATCTACATCTGATCTGGTAGAGTCGGTTAGGTAGACCGAGAGGTACTCACATAGGGTATTTTGAAGAAATGACAGATAAAAAGTAGTTTAAATAAGCGTGTATGTATGAAAAGATTAATAAAAGTTGATGAAGCGAAAAGTGTTTGTCAGGATCGCAGCAGGTGGAGATCCATCATCTCTGCCTACCCCAATGGGAAACAGGCGTGACAATATGTATGTATGTACTGATTTACATGCAAATTCATATTATAAATTGCATAGTGCATCTCTCTCACATTCACATTACTATCTGATTTTTTAAAATCAATTTTTCCTTTTAAAATATTGAAATATAATTGCTATTATAGCCATAATTACCTTTAAATGAATATAATTTTCCAAAATAATTATTTTGCCAAATATCAAATTACATGTAGTGTTTACCTGTAAATAATTATTACTGAATTTGTCATGTTTATTTTTTATAAAGCTATCTTTTATATCTTTAGTATTAGTGCAAGTCAATGTTGGTCAACCAAATAGATAAATAAATTCCAATAGGGTGCGGTATAGATATACAGCACATTTATTTATTATTTGAGATATAAAATTAACTTTGGGTGGTTATAAAAAAAATAACCATGAAGGCTAAGGCGAGTGCGAAGCGAAGCGGAGTTCCTAATAGTTATTATTAGTTATTAGTAATTGGTTCATAATATATAAATGTGCCGTATAACTATACCCCACCCTTCCAATGTGTATTTAGATTTTAGATCACATACTGAACTAAAATGTAAAGTTTCACGGAATGTTGTTATATTATAATTTAACAATAATATTAACGGAAGGTATTTTAACGACCGCTTTTATATGAACATTCAATTGTAAAAATTATTGTAAAAAGTGTCACCGACCTAATTAGCCAGATTTAATTTTATATATGAACTTGTTATTCTATAAATTATCATAATCTTTGCATACGCACCGGATGACGCGACTTGTGTGTAAATTTAGCGTGGTGCCAGGTTCACGGACATCGGCGCGGGCGCAGACGCCGGCCGCCATGTTTGTTGCAGATTGCACCGGCCAAAATGTCACTTGCTTATAAAGTTTTTTACATGAATATTAATCGACTATTATTTCTTGTTGTTACTTTAAGGGTCATAATTAAGGAATTCGATTATTCAATTATTTGCTTTGTTTTTTAATTCTTTAAGAATTAATATTGAGTATACACGACAACATTAATACTAAAGATTATTAATTAAAACTACGTTTTAACAGTTTTGAGCACGGCATTTTATTTGATATTTTTTTTGACGTTTCTGCCACTTTTTAGTACCGGTGAAGATAAAGATGTGAATGTCAAGCCACTTTTCAGTACCAATGATCACGGAAGACAAAGATGTCAAGTATCAATGAGTAATGATAAAGTTATTATTTAGCCTACCCTCAACTTATTCGATTTAGTTATGTAATTGTAATTATTGTTTATGGTTATTATTTACTCTAAGTGAGCCTAATCTAATTATTAATTTATGTTAATTATCTGTACGAGACGTAAAAATTTATAAAAATACTAATTGCGAATCTGACACACAGGCAGAAGGCCCGCCTAATGAAAACTGGTAACCGTTACTTATACGCGTTTGCAACATGAGAGGTGAAAACACTGTGTTGCCAGTAGAGGTGTGGGGTGGAAATTCGTCTAAGGTAGACTGGTTGAAAAAATATACAGTATGATCCTAGCGCCGATTACTTTACTGTTAGAATTTGTATTTTTACATTTTGCAATCTTACCGCATATTTTGAAACAAAAGCTGGTGCCCGAACGGGTTATGAGTTGCTATTCCATCCAATATGTGTGGAAAGCCGTCGAGCGTAAGAGATATTAATACAATTCATGGTGCTTTCGAGCTTTTGGTCGCTAGTTTCTTAAGAAACCTATCTTTAAAGGTAGGCTATAGGGAATCGAGTTATATGAAGTCCATTATACCTATGTGAGTCCACGCCGCTAGTTGCCAGCCTTTCTACGTAGTAGAGCAATTCTGCAATCATTACTTTGATTATTGTGATTGACAGCTTTTAGCAGTGTATTATCTGTGGCTCTTAATCGTGTTTCTTGCGATGAGTGAAAGTTCTGATAGCCTACTTCTCCCTCTCCTATCCCATTTTTCCTATCCCTATCCCTATCCTATCCCTACTGTACTTACTAAAATTATTATTTCTTGTTGTTACTTGTTCTATATTATCTTATCCCAAAGGTTAGCAACGCGTTGGCTTTACCCCCGGTGCGGTCGCGATGCGATGGCCGGGAGAAGGCAAAGGGACGTGGAAGAAGAAGCAAGGGAAGAGTAACTTACCTCGCCACCAGTCCACCGCGACACTGCACTCCTCCCCCGGGGGTTCAAACACTCACTAGGATTTGCTAGGAGAATTCTTTAAATATTATAATGCTTTAATTCAATATTGTGTTCCAACAATCTTTTCACTATATATATTGCGGTGACAGCACTTACACTCAGTTGAGTGTTTGTCTTGTATTGCGCATTCTTCATTTAAAAGTTTATTCTTTTCTTGATGGCGAGTATGGGGAGGAAGAATTTATAAGGTGTTCTTCGGCGTAACCACCCGGTGTTGCAAACGTCTGCAAGCGACGGTGACCACTTTCTATGAGCTGGGCTGTCTACCAGTTTGCCAGAAGAGAAAGAAGAAGAAGAAGAGAAGAGAGAGTTTAACCTTTATTTTATAAAATTAAATTAACTTTTCCTTTGATGTAGCTAAATATATTTCTTGAGAAGAAATATACGAGCTAACAAAGTTTGGGAAACCTCATGGTCAAATGATGATAACCAACTGAATTCCAAAGCCATGAACAAAACAAACAAACGCCCTCGCATTATTTAGTTTATTACAATAATAATATTCAGATTAGAGCCGTAATATGCACTTCCGCGATATAATATGAGGGCCATAGCCTTGCCGGCACTTCCCTCATGCCATGTGTTTTAAAACAAATAAATATACTAAATACAGAAACTGGCCAAAAATTACATTAAATTCTCACAAGGTAAAAAAATAGATAATCCTTACTAATTCGTACACCCACACAAATATATGTGTGACTTTTTTGAACTTATTCGATTTAGTTATGTTGTTTCTTCTGCACTAATTAGATATTGTTACAACTTAGCCAAAATTCTACGAAGCACGCCGACAAATGCGAATGCACACCTGCCGGCCATAAAGCACGGCTTATTACCTGCCTGCATTTGTACTTCTTTTGTTTACTTTGTGTTTAATATTTGTAATTAGAAAAGCCGCCTATTGTGTATTGTAATCCTTTATGACGGTCGTTAGCCAGGTGTAGTTCCTGGAAGATCCAGTCCACGCGGTCGATTGTTGTATCGTATAATTAGTATAAAACAATGCCCGAACGGAGGGGTGAGGCAGTCAAGCGACGATTACGATGCGAGCAAGACGTGTGTATATTCGATGAGCTATAGAGTGACGGACTTTGCGCGTGTTTTTAAATCGTGCATCACGTTTGTACTGATTGCGTCCAGTTATATTTGTACCTGTGTTATACGTGTTTGTATGGTTCTATTAAATTCTATAGTAATTCCAACGGCATTTTAATTCGAGTCCCGCACTCCTAACAATATTAACCGATTATTAAAAACATATATGAAAAAAAAGGTTCCATATAGAAAATATTGGTGCCCCAATACAATAAGCCAATAATGTATTACTGAAACTTCTTTAGAATCGTTGTGATTTCAAACTCGATGAAACGAAAAAGCGACGTTAAACAGAGATAAACACAAATCTATAGGACTAAGCCTGCGAGCGAATGAGATATGACTTTTTCATTGTGCAGCACAGATTAGAGAGTCACTAAGACCGATGATTAAACATAGGTCCAGGTTGGGCCGAAATGAAACTGATAATAATATTTTTTAGACTAAAACAGGGAAATATTGAAAGTGGATACTTAGAAGTTTATTTTGTATTATAAGTCATGCGCAGAAGGTTTGCTGATGACAACCCCTCCCGCCCACCACAACCGCGACCCGCGGTCGTCTAGCTCGTAGTACTACTTAGACAAGCCCCGGTCCCAGTCATAGGAAGCGGGAGGGGCGACCATCGGCAAACCTCCTGCGCACGACTTATATAATATGTTTATATAAGTCGTTTATATATGAATTAAATTTATATTAATAAAAGATAGAGAAGAATTATATTCTCTGATATTTCACTTCTAATGCGTGTGAACTACACACACATTTTTTATTATAATAATAATCGGCAGAGAAACACACATACTGTATATGCCCAAATTAAGCAAAATACGCTTGTGTTATGGGTAATATACAACGGACTACACTGGGGCCGATCCCAGACACCCAAACCATAGAAGTCATAGATAATAACGGAGAAAATCCGTTTCCGAAATTGATCGTGCCAGGAATCGAACCCAGAGCTTCTGCGTTGCAGTGACGTAGACCGACAAAGGCTTAGCCCGCTCAACCACAGAGGCCGGCAATACTTCAAAAGTAATAAAATTTACATTTTTTTTGTTGTTATATTATGTTTTACTTGGCACCGAATCCAGGCTGTTGTAGAAAATATATTTTTTATGTTATTTGCTATTTTTTCTACTTTTTGATTACGCAAAAACTTGAATAGGTTTAGAAAAAAACTACATGGAACACGTTGTACGTGCCTATAATATTCGAGGGTTGCTCTCGATTTCATTGGGATCCACTCATCAGTATACCACCTCCTCACCACCTCAGGAGAATACCATTCGAATAAATAATATTTTTGAAAATGTCTACGATTGACAAAGAAATCGCGTAAGAATTTTTAAAAACATACAGTCGAATTGAGAACCTCCTCCTTTTTGAAGTCGGTTAAAAAATATAAATACTTTAAAAAGGCTTTAACTGTAAGGCATTTATAAAATTGTCAGTATATACAAAGCACAATAAGTAAACAAAATATAATGTTTATTCATTTAAATCACAATGTGTTGTAAGTATAGTGTTTTAAGTAATACAACCTAAAGTAATATTACGTTTTTTTATACGTTCAAGGTTGCACGATGACATTCAAAATACCTGACGCATTGCGAACTGTAGGTATTTTTTTAACGAACATCACGACTTTAAAGGGCAAAGAATATTATGCGTAAAATGCATAGGGCTGATGAGATATTTCATAATTAACCAATGTTTTTTCCATCCACTTGTTTATTGTCGCCTGGTTTTTAAAATTTGCTATTTGACCCAATCTCTTTTCTTTCAACTTACCCTAGTCATTTAGTGTAGGTACAGTATATTTTCCTTCCATACTACTCTATTTTAACATATATCTACTGTCACACCAGAAATTCTTATACCATCGACATTACAATATATAATATTAAAAAAAAACACTGAAACGGCTTTTAGTGCGTTCGACTAGTCGTTCACAATGCTGAAAATACTCCCTCAAGCGTTCCACGTTCACGTTCACGTAGCAAACACCCATTTGAGGAGGTGCGTCAAAGTGACCACCAAATCAAACATACATCAACCAATGATATTTGTGTATGTCATTAACGACATCAACGCTTCGTAATCCATTCCACCATTTATGATTGATTGTAACGCTCGCAAGTAAGTGGAAAAGAAAAAATCGCGGTTGTCGTGAGTGTGATTGTTCTAAATACTCTGTGAAATGCACCCCATATGTGTAGATCCAAAGAGTTTATACATAGTCATTTAAATCTTAATTCAAATTACTCAAGTGTTGATTGGTTTAGTCTAAAAAATGTTTTAATTAATAAAATATTGATAAACGTTATTTTTCTTTATAAGAAAAACAACTACAGTTTTTAGAAATATAGGTTTTTTAAGTTTAGTTCAGACGCGCGCCACGCAGCTCCTAGAGCAGCCCGGAAAGCAGCAAGTAGCCCGGCCGGCGTAGGCCGGCGGGTCAGAGAAGCTGTTTATATGCGACACGCCAGTCAATACATAATACACATGGCGGATACGCGAATGTTAATATTGTAGCAGCTATTACCTTCGGTTTGACTTATTTTTATTGAAAAGAAAAAAACAAAATGACCGACGACCGAGCGCGTGTAAACAGGCACACGGGCGCAAGCATATTCATCCTTTTAACTGTGTCAAAAAACAATACTCGCCTCGTTCAGCGGTGAGCACGTGCACAAACAGCCGGGCAACCCATTTACACGCTTGTGCTCGTGTTCGTGCCCAATGAATTTTGCACTAAACGGAAGCGTGTGAACGCAGGATTAGAAGATATATTTGTTATCAGGCAATTATGAATCCTAATGTTTTTCTGGCCTTAAGCGACCTAAAGGTATGGCAACCCTAAACAAAATGCATATTTGTGCAGAAACCAGGATCAACATCACAGAAGTGGGTAACATTGAAGAGTTCATTGGTATTAAATGCACTTCCTGGTCGGTCGAGGTCGCACCGCCACCGGCGGCCATCTTGCGCTTTTTGACGTTTTTTTTTGGCGGGATTTCGTTATTTTTTTTTTTAATCACGATCCCAGAATAGCAAAGGTAGACTCTTAATGAATAGTCATTTATCTTTAATAGGAATATTATTTAATAATAATATTCCTATTAAAGATAAATGGCTATTCACACCACAATAATAATATTTATATGGTATGTGTGTCTGGGATCGGCACCAGAGTAGTCCGTTGTATATTACCCATAACACAAGCGTAACTTGCTTAATTTGGATATACAATATGTGTATTTGTCTGCCGATTATTATTATTATTATTTTATAGAAGTATCAGCATATAGTAGTTGAAATGAGAGCTTTGAGAAGTATATGTGCGGTTAGCTTGAATGATATGATAAGGAACAGTGTGATAAGGGAACGTTTGATTGAAAGTATATGTAATAACAAGGTTAGCTTGACATGATATGATAAGAACAGGTGTGATAGTATTGTGAACGTTTGTGGATTGAATCAGAAGTGTTAAAGAAGAGTCAGGTAAAAGCATTTAAATAAACAAGAGTTGAAAAAGTAGGTGAAGGAAAGTTGTTTGTCAGGATCGTCGCAAGTGGAGATCCATAGTCTCTGCCTACCCCCATGGGAAACAGGCGTGATATTATGTATGTATAGAAGTATCAGAACTCTAAACAAATAATTTTCCACAAATGTTAAACGTAGACGTTTACGTTACGTTAGACGTAATAAAGAAACGTCACTAGGGATATCCTCGGAACAAAGTGAAAAAGTTGATCATAAAATGTTATATATCAGCAAATCGCCATATTATCTAGTTCAGCATTACGTTTCAAATTCGTTAGAAAAAATTCGTTTAGAAAAAATGCGTTGTTCAACAATTGCTCATACATTAAGCAAGCAATTGTTTTTGTTATTAGCCAATCTGTTAATTACTTCATTTTGTTCTTTTAGAATATTGCTCTTTGTTAAAAAAATACAACATGAGAATTACCTTTTCGAAACTATCTACATATAGTAACTACGTAATCATGCAACTAGTATACAGATTATTTATTTAGGATTATGGCTTGGCAGCTAGGCCTTTAAGCCAGATCTTAGATTATAGTGTACTTTCTTCATTTTCTTAAGCCTATGTGTAGCACCGCTGAACTGTAGGTTATCAGCTGATGCCATTCAACGGAGTTCTTGTGACAACTCAAAAGGCCACATCTGACTATACAGTTCACATTTCTCACAAAACACATAATTACTACTCAAAAATATGAATATCCTACAACTATTGTTCATTTTAGAGTAATTAATTTTACACATTTTTAGAAAATAAAAGTGCACAGCACATCTCCTTTCAGTTCCCGCCAAAAACTCCCTAGTATACAGAGAAATCGTCTAAAGGGGCCCATACACGATTCTGCATTGCAGTGCTGCAGTGAGCGGAGCTTGTTCGATGTTGCAGGATGTGCAGGCTACAGGTACTCACAGATAATAAATATATTATTATCAGTTTTATTTCGGCCAGTAGCTCAGTATCCCGTAAAAGTTTGAGTGGAGATTTTCTTTGAACGAGCTTCTGCGGCAATTCGTTGGTGGCGCCATCTAAAGGTAGGGCATTTTTTACGAGTGCCTTTTTTAATGAGCTTGTAGTTATATACTTGCCCAAAGTGGTTTGGACATATAAATCAGAATGGATAAATTGTAGAATCACAAAAACAGGTATATGACTCAGTATTGTGAATGGTAGGGTTGTTGCCGGTAGACCGAGACCTGAACACACTCATGTACATGACCAAATATCAGAAGTAGTTAAAGAGAGCTAAAAACAATTAGCTTTTTTATTTAATGGCGATCAGCGAAAAAAATGCATCCAGTTCTCCATTGTTTATATAGTCTATTCCAGTTGTTTTTTTTTAGCTTCAATGTACAGACACGGCATGCTTAGAATTTTATAATATTATCACATTATACGACATTGTCTGTTTGTACCAAAATTAACATGTCTTACGATGCGCCCCGCTTTGGAAATTTTCTAATTTTATAAAACCAATAGATGACCGTATTAAAGATGTACTTACAAAAATTTTAAATTCTGAACTTTCAGACATCTGCTGGATCCAAGCTTCCCTACCCATTAGGTATGGAGGTTTAGGCATCCGCAAAATCTCTAGCGTTGCTCTACCGGCTTTTCTTTCCTCTGCATATAGCACTAGCATATTATTAAAAAAAAAATGCAACACTGGGATAATGCCAGTACATCATTTTTAAATAAAGCACTAAACGCCTGGAAAATGGCCTGCCCTGGTGAAGATATTCCCACGATTCTGAATTCGCAACGATGCTGGGATGAACCTATTTGTAGAGGATTAAATACAGAACTTTTAAATTCAACTAACTCTACAGGACGTGCCCGCATCCTTGCAGTTTCCCGTAAAAAGTCTGGTTTCGGACTTCAATCTAAATATAGGTGCATTGATGGATAATACTTCCTTTTCTTTGGCAATAAATCTGCGCTTGGGTTCTCGCATATGTGCACCACACACATGCGTCTGTGGAACAGAGGTAATCAACCCGGAATACCACGGTCTTTCTTGCCGCCGCAGTGCCGGCAGATGGTCACGCCACGCCGCCTTGAATGATGTCTTACGGAGGGCGCTAGCCACCGCTAACGTGCCGGCTTCATTGGAACGAACGGTATTGCATGTGACGATAGTAGGCGTCCTGACGGAAGGACTCTGATTCCTTGGCGGCGTGGCAAGCCTTTGGTGTGGGATGCGACTTGCGTTGACACGTTGGCCGCATCCCATTTACCAAACACGTCTAGATCAGCCGGTTCGGTGGCAGAAACAGCTGAATCACTCAAGCGGCGCAAATATACAACCCTCAGTGAGAGTTATATGTTTGTGCCGTTTGCTGTCGAGACGCTTGGACCGTAGGGTCCTGAGGCCATGAGCCTCTATCGAAATTTATCAAAACGACTCATTGACTCTTCAGGTGATCAGAGGGCTGGTGCTTACCTCGGGCAACGGATCAGTATGGCGATCCAGCGAGGAAACGTAGCCAGCCTTCTGGGCACCTTACCCATAGAAGACGGTGATCTAGGCTCAGTATTGTACTTATAGTCTTGAGGGACTATGGGTAGAATACGATACAAATACGTTTTCTTTTATTGTATTCGATTATATGTAATTTTATAATTGTAAATTATATAAATACTATTTTAAGAAAATGTAAGACATAAAAGAGTTACCCAGAAAAAATGTAAATAAAAGGATAACAAATTATAAAAAAAAGAATATAACACTCCGAATTTAAAAAAAGCAAATCAAAAACTCTAATAAAAAGCCAAAATTAATCAAATGGTTATATGCTCGGCAGTCAGCGTAGACGTGATGAACATGCACTGTTGATACAAATTCAGGAAGAAGAAAATACGAGCGTAATGTCGAATCAACTCAGATAATTTTTATGATCTTAGAGAAGGTCACAGCTTCATAGAATTTGTACGAGTGTACTTATGACGTCATAAGTACAATAAAAGCAGTAAGCAGCCGCGGGGACACGATGAGGGTGTGTGGGAATCGCCACGTTGGGGTGGCACTGGAGTGCTATTGCAACCCGAGGCAGGGATACCCACTAATAACCCTCGGTGTTGCATGCTTCGCCTTTATGCCAGGGCCACGGTACTTCGCCTCGTCACTCCGAAGAGGGCGTTAAATATCTATCTTCATCTCTAATCAACTCAATTCAACCTGTAGTCTGTATGCAGCGACTTGTAAAGACATAATCTCCAAAGAAGTAATGTCATTTTTCTACAAATGGTGAGATAAAAGGCTGCATATTAAGATATAGCAACCCGTATTATATATAATTTCGTGCAGCTGAAATACGCATGGGTACGCACATCTTGGTACGAGATTCTCGAGCTATAACTGTACAAAACTGTGCGCGGACGCAGACGCGACCTGCCGCAATGCGCCCGCGCTCAAGGGCATTCGCAAAGACTAGATGGAGTCGATGTTCGGGCTAAAAATGTATAACTCTTGTTGTGCGAAAAGAACAAGAACAACAAAATTATCTTGAAAATTCAAATTTCAGAAGAGTTTTTTACCTTGAAAAACAATTGTATCGAAACGAATAACTTTGTTTCTGTCAATCTACAAAGTGTTTTAAAAGATACCATGTTATTCGTTTGGTTACAATTATTTTATGAAAGTTAAAAACTATTCTAAAATTGTAATTTTCAAGATAGCATAGCATTATTGAAACAAAGAGGCGATTTGTATTACGAATATGACAAGTGTCAAAATAACGTGTACCTTATATCATGTCTTGCGCCTACAAACCTGACAATTTCACGAAGTGATTCTTCAAAAAAAGCACACATAATTATCACTTCTAATTGAGGGGCGGGAGTGAGGGCTTCTTCTCCCCGTTAACAAAAATGAGACGGGTTTGAAATGTAATTTCAAGATTGTTTGAGTAGGCAAGTTTGCTAAAGATAAAATTCTCTACGGACAAAAAAGTGATATTTGTGTGAAGACATTAAAATAGAGAAACTGAATAAATGATGTATACTGTATATTTTCACGGTTTCAACTGACGTTATTGACCAATGGCCATCTCGACTCTTTACACTTGCCCTAACAAGTACCCTTCCAACACTTTTTTTGATGGCATATTTTTATGAGCTGTCCCTGTGACGTGGCAACAAATTTTCAGTAAGCGCGTTTAGTAAATGCTACAGCAGTAAAGTCAAGTAGAATAATAAAATATTTGTATTACTGAATCGTCTCTACATCTGTCGCTGTGAACAGTCACAAGTGGTGAATAACAATCGTGGTTGATCATGGATCGGACGTCAAGGCCGGACGTCTGTGTCCGCCCGGTGTTGTGCGACGGTGGGTTCTTTGTTTCACGACATCAAGGAATTTGAAATTCTTATTATATTTCATTTCTATCACTGAGTATATTCTGAACCCTTTATAACATTTATAACACTACAGATTTCCCCGCGGGTCAAATCCTAGTGTTTGAAATAGACCTACTCCTACTAATAGACAAAAAAGAAAATAAATACATAAAACTATAGGTATTTTTCGCTTAGAGCGAAACCAATACCACTTAAATTAAGAGGTCAGATGGTCATATTACACAGATCCGAATGTTGGACCAGTAAAGTGATAGACCACAAACATCTCCCCTCAGCTGAGATTAGAATGTTGAGATGGATATATGATTTTAGTACAAGAATGCGTAAGATCCCCTTATGTACTCATTTCTCAAGATGAGTACATAAAATAAATAAATCTTTGCAAGTTGCACCTGAGACTGAAAAATTAAAAAGGAAGAAGATTAAGGTGGTATGGGTATGTAATGAGCAGGGATGAAAGTCACGTAACAAAAAGAATGTTAAACTGCAAGATTGATGTACACAAATCTAAAGGTAGACCCAAAAAGAGATAGATGGATTGTGTGAAGGATGATATGATGATTTGTGCCGTGACATATGACCTATGAAGAATTCGCATAAAATACCAACAGAGGAAAGAAGGTTTTATGAAGTCTTACGGCAGCGTGAACAAAGAGATTAGTGCAAACAATAGATCACTCAAATTCAAAGGGGTAATAAAACACCTGCAAGGGCCGATTTGCATCAATATCTTTAAGTACATTTTCTATAGCTTGTTCCATTTATTTTTGTGTTATATAGACAATATTTCCGTAGTTTTAAAGAAATCTTTTTTTCTTTCATCTATATAAAATTTCATTGACTCTTTCGGGCTGATCGGACGAATACGAACAACGAAAGACGTTTGAAAGTAAGAGCCCAAATTGGCATATCTACATAATTATGTTGGGCTGCTTACGTTGACGAGTTATAATGGCTAATCACTGAAGTGACCAGTGCTGGATTTATGTATTTTAGAAGCGACATAATTTTCGGGACGCCAAAATTTTAAAACCTAAGAATTTAAGAATAATTCAATTATGTTTTTGAGCGATTTTCAAATTTCTTGACCTTTTCCGATTATACAATACTACGTCATAGTACAAAAAAAAAACAGAAGTAACGTACTCATGGTGCAAAACCTTCAAAAAATATATTGTATTGTAAAAGGACGCATTTAAACTCTTAACCTAAAAAGTCCTTTGAAAATAATGATAACAATCGAATTAAAATATTATGATATCTTGGGACGAGCAATTATACATACATTCCAATTTCCAGTGCCTTTGTTTTTATAGTTTCTTTAAAATCGATTTACTTTTATGTGTTTTTATTGATAATTTGATAACTTGTGAAGTGACCTAAACCAAATATGGACTTTTACGATTAATGGGCTATTATTTATTCTTCTTCAAATATGTGGTACACCGCAAAGTTACATTGGTCAAAAATTTTGAGAAACGCTCGTTATCTTATTGAGTATGCACTATTTGCTATAACTCCATTAATTCTTCAAAAAGTAATTGTATAACATACATCTGTATTCGTTGAAAAAATACTGAAATAGAAAAGTATGAAAAAAAAGACATTTTTTAATTAGACGTGTTTCTATGGAGTTTCTTGCTGCTTCTTCTCCTTAAACAGCGGTAACACATTATGAAGCAGTGTATGTAGTATATATAGGACTTAGATTTAAACTTATACGTATGACCTTAAAAAAATGATCTCCATCACATTGTGGCGACCGAGGGTAAAACTTTCCGCGTAAGCCGGTCTCAAGACTTTTAGAAAAAGGTAGAAGATTCTGGAAAAAAAAGACAAGGACGGATATATTTTAGACAGTGACAGACGATGAATGAAAGTTCTAGAATTCTATTCTAGTTCGGGAAGGAGAAGACAGAGATAGATAGATGTTTAGAAAGGGACCGATATTAAGTAAAAGAATAATGAAATTATGGGTTCCAGAAAATTCTTCCGGGTATTTAAGCAGCGTAAGGCGCGCCTACCGGGCAGTTTAGAGTTGAGTTCAGTTCAAGACAGTGAAGCGACAAGTGCGATAGGGAAGAGTTGGAAGAAGAGTTTAATAGAAGACAGTGACGAGTTTAGAGGTGAATTTAGTGAAAAGTGTAGTGGACAGTTTAGTGAAGGAGGAGTTTCGCGTAGTTTAAAAGGAGGTCCAGAGGCGAGCTACGCGCCGTAAATTTTGTGGTGAACACTGCAGCAGCAGAAGGTGTGTCTACTTATCGTCGGGACAGTGCGTCGTTAGTTGTGCGTGTGGGGGCGACCCTGTGGAGAGGTATCACGTACGGCTGTGTAAGTTAATAAAAGCGTTTAGTTAAAAACTGGTGTTTTCTTCCAATCCTAAGTGCGTACCGCGCTCGCACGTAACGATATATTAACCCTTCATATAGGGTGGGGGTATTTTTTTTTTTTCAAACCTTCAAATAAAGGAAATTCCTCCACATAATTGTCAGATAATGGGTCAGCACGACAAGGACATCAAGCTGACCCGTCTGCATTACGTCTTTTTTTTGCATTTTCAAAAATCGGCCATGAGTTTTACAAATTCTCAGTCTTTTGAATAGAAGTTCCTTTAGGGTTTACTTAACATCCCTTTTGAACATCTGACGCGCTTGAGTATTTCTGTGCGACTCTATTTTTTGAAAACCTCTACACGCTCCCCCCACCAGTGACATGCGTCATAATAACCTTTTTTCTTTTTAGCATCTAATCTTCACAATCCAAAAGATACCCGCGACGCTCGGGTAACTCCTCATTTGGCATCTTGGGCTCCTCTACTACCAGTGGAACTTATTTTGAATAAAAACTTTTGAATTTTAACAACTAACTCTCACTGAATTTGTCTCAATATATTTGTGCGCCACTAATCACGTACGCAATTTTTGAAGTGGCATACGCTGTCGCTGCCTATCATAACAATCAGCTTAATATAAACAACTACCTTCCTTATATTCTACAACTGGGCAATTCCAGCATTGTGATTGTATTTAAGTAACAACAGGTGTCGGCGGTTTTATATCAACCGCATTTTCCACAAAAAAATATGAATCAATTAACATTAAATTATATAAGTCACTGTTATATATTGATTTCGTAACTATTGTAATAATTTGCTGTTTGGTAATTTAGAGCATTCATATTTGAAACTATATCATTCTTAGTGAATGAAATTACCTGTAAATAAGGCTGGTAAAGCCGAATGTCATTTGCTTATTACGATTTTATTGGAATAATGCGTAACCATATACTCCGTTGGCCGCAGAAAAAGCTTATGTATTGTATGTATATGTATTTGCTTCATGAAAATTTTAATTTTCCCGTTATTAGTTATTGTGTATTAAAAGTATACAAAGACACTTCGATGATAATTCTACGAAGTTCTAACAATTGTTAGTCGATAAATAGTAGTCACAAAGGCAGGCAAAGGAATCTTTAGTCCATACAGCCAATTCTGATGTATAAGTCTTCGTATAGTAGCGCAGTTGTATTGTAGGCTACAACTAACATCATTCAACGGAGTTCTTGTGAAAGCTCGAAAGGCCACATGTGACTATACAGTTCACACTTCTCACAAAACCAAATCATTGATACTCAAAAACTATCAATATTCTAAAACTATTGTTAATTTTAGAGTGATTTTACACATTTTTAGAAAATAAAACTGCACAGCACAGCTTCCCCTTTCAGTTCCCGCCAAAAACTACTGTTAGTCGATAACCTGATTACTTATTATTTTTTAGACTGCCAATGCACACCTTTCAATTGTCAATGTCACTCTGACGCAACTCCAGGCGCTAGTGTGCATTACATAATATCATAGAGAACAGAGTGCATTACCATTATAGTCTACATCCAACAGGACGATTTGGAAAATAGAACAATTTGTTCCAAAACAACCATTTCCCATGGTTTGCCATTTGACTTTCTGTCATAGAAATTGATCCTTACAAGGATCCTACATTATGATTTTGTATAATAATAAAGGTGTGTTTATTTTTTCAAAATCAACCGAATTGATTTTTAAAAAATCTAACGAAAGTGGTATTCGTTTTCGTCGAAATCCGCCTCGAGACTCCTTTTAATATTTTTCACTAATTTTCATAGTTTAGGGTTTGGGCCGGAAGCCCCATGCGAAAAATTCAACCTGTATATTAATTTAGTAAATAAATATTACATAAATATATGAGCCTAGACTCATCCCGAAGCTCTGTTAATCCACTTTCACTATTTTATAAAAAATTAAACTCACTGCGTCATTTTACAAGTAGCTAGCCCGCCATGTTCGCCTTGTGGACTGTAGTGATATCAGTGACGTAAATAAACAAATGAGGGAATAAGATAATTTTCTAGCTGATTTACACGTATTGAGTACCTAAGTAAATAAGAAAACAACTATAACTAGGCTATTGATAGTTTTTGAGTAGTAATTATGTGTTTTGTGAGAAATGTGAACTGTATAGTCAAATGTGGCCTTTCGAGTTTTCACAAGAACTCCGTTGAATGGCACCAGCTGATAACCTACAGTTCAGCTGTGCTACACATAGGCTTAATAAAATGAAGAAACTACATTAAAATCTAAGATCTGACTCAAAGACCTAGCTGCCAAGCCATAAACCAAAATAAATAATAAATAAATGTCAATATTACGTCCCCTGGAACAATGAAGTATGGTAATTGTGACATTTCTAACATTTAAAATTTACTTACTACTAACTAACAACTACGTACGTAGTCATAAACAACGCGTCATTTATTGTACTTCAAATCAGGATGGCTTCAACTCGATTATATGTTTTGCTAGGCAGTTGTGTAGACTATATCGACCTTGTTTCTTTATTATTGTAGTGAATTTAACAAAAAAAAACAGTAAAATTTAAGGTCTATTAAATTACAGAAAATAACCTTCTTTAACTAAATAACTAAAATAACAATATATCAAGTAATATGTTTAGTTAATATCAATGTATGTATGTGTGTATGTATTGTATGTAAGTATATACTTATTTGCACTTATGTGTATATTTATTACATTTTTAAACTTTAGTTCGCTTGTTAGCTTACAAATGAATTCAGAAAAACTAGTTATTAGCCCTACATTATAAGTAATTTTTGTTGTAGATTGTATTTTGATATGCGCGGTTGGTTTTTTTTTTCAATAAATAAATATGTTACTTATAATAATAAAATCCCATCAGAAATCATTATTCATATTTCATAAGTTTTTTAGTTTACCATTTATAGGCACTCAGTTCATTTGCCTGTTATAGGCAAAGGTTATGTATTGTACGTACATTCTTTAAAACGTAAAAAGACAGTTTAGCTCATGAGCTTTTGGCTTATTCCACTTTTTCATTTGAGATAATGTTACAGTTTACATGACCTTTTGATGATAAGCTTAATGCGTTATTTGTGACTTGATATTGTTATTAATTGTTAATGACGTTAAATATTGACAGATATGTATACAATAATGCAGCTATGATTTTTAAGCGATTTTCACTATCAGTTAGATAAATTTTCATTGAAGGTTTATATATATAAAAAACCTAATTGAGTTTTTAGGCACGTAAGAACTACTACCCAAGGGAGAACGCTGTTCAGAAATAAACTCCAAAGAGATAAATGCGACCCCTAATTGCCGGTCACTATAGCAACGCGAGATAAACCGCCGCCAGGGAGGTCAATGGCATACAGTAACACAGTTTTGCTACTGAAAGCTGAAATTTCAGTACGTTGACCTCATTATATCGTTTATGTTAACCCCATGCGATTGTGTGCGTCTGACATAGATCGTATTTTTATACTTAGAGTAGAATATGCCCGCGACTTCGTCCACGCTTGACTTGAAATTGCCGCGGCATTCCCGGGATAGAAGTAGCGCAGGTTTTAAGTCTAAGAATTTGCTGTGGATCAGCGAAAACCGCATCGAAATCGGCCCAGTAGTTTTCACGTAAATCCCGACCAAACGACAAACAGGCAGGAAATCTAATAAACATTGCATCGTGTGCTCCATGGTTTATACAGTCTATTCCAGTTGTTTTCTTTTAAATAGTATCAATGTACAGACACAGCATGTTTAGAATTTTATTATAGTTAATGCTTCTGTAGATTATAACAGTTTGTTCTAATTTAGAAATTATTTTTATCGGTAGAAAAACACACAGAAACAATCCACGCCTGTGTTATGAGTAGTATATATACAACGGAGTATGGACAAACCCAGACTAGAGTAAATAACGGAATCTTTATCTTGCCGAAAATTGAACCTGGGACCTCGTTCACCTAAATAGCTTAGGTGGAAAAACAAGTTATCAAAAGATCAAGCACATTTAAGAGTTGCGTAGAGATGACAAACTTCCTAATTTCAAATTCATTTATATTCACATTCAAAATTTACACAAATCTCTAAAATAGTATATACGAACGTTTCACAAAAAAATAAATATTCAGATAAGGATTAAGGTTATAATTTAAAAAAATTGTGTGTGTGTGCAGTTCACACGCAGTAGAAGTGAAACTTCAGAGAATATACTGACAGATAATATATTATTGTTACGACCTAGACGCCGACAAAAACAAATTCACACCTGCATACCTGTAGAAACACATTTTATTACCTTTCGGCATTTAGACTTCTTTTGTTTACTTTGTGTTTAAAATTTGTGATTAGAAAACAACCCATTGTGTATTGTAATCTTTTATGGCAGTCATTAGCCAGGTGTGCGGATTACGATTTCTAGGAAATTGTGTCGTTGCTTGCCGGGCAGCCATATTGAATCTGTGCAGTATAAAGCAAAGCCCCAAAGGAGAGATGAGGAGTCGAACGATAACCACGAGCGAAGCAAGACTCGTGTATATTGGGTAATCTATTTAGTGACGGACTTTGCGCGTGTATTTCAATTACGATCTTCTGCATTACGTTTGGACTTATTAAGTTTGGACTTATTACGTTCGGTTATATTTGTACCTATGTTATACATGTTTGTGTAGTTCATAAAACTCTATAATAATTCCAACGGAATTTTAAATCGAATCCTACAACTCTTAACATTATTATCAGTTTTATTTCAGTCCAGAGTGGACCTATGTTTAATCATCGGTTTCGATCGACTCTCTTGCCTGTGCTGCACAATGTAAAACTTATAGTGAAGTATGTAATAATATTAAGTTAGTCATTGAAGATCATTCTATACAGACGGTCGTATCATTTCAAATTACCCATCGCTTCTCGCCACATTACAAATTCCTATCTCATTCTCTCGCAGGCTTAGTCCTATATATTTATGTGTTTATCTCTTTTAGTGTCGCTTTTTCGTTTCACTCAGTTTCAAATCACAACGATTCTAAAAAAAAACATTTAAATATATCACGAGAATTAATTTGTATATGGTGTATTAGAAATATATATGAAATCAAACACGAACGCATAATTTTTATAACTTTAGACTTATAACTAGGAGAAGGTCTCACGAATTATTAGCTTAACTTTTTTATTATATTGTTGCAAGCTGATAATAATCCTTTGCAGGTGCCTTATTACCCCTTTCGAATTATAGTGATCTACTCTTCGCGTTAATCTCTTTGTTCACGCCGCCGTAAGATGTTATAAAAACCTATATATTTCATTGCTCGAATCAAAGTTATGATCTTGAGTTCATATAAAAGCAAACCCAATTTTTATGGAATTTTCCAATGTCTCTCACATTAGTGTTGGTCTCAACCAACTTTTACAATTTGTTTCTCCCCAAAATTTTATTCGGGTTATTATAACAAACAAATAATATAATAATAACCAAATCGATCCACTAGTTCTCAAGTGATACACTTACCAGCAAACAGTGTTTCATTTTTATTACAATAAGATAGATAGATAGATAACACTTTATTGTTCACCAAAATAAACAAATACAAAAACAAAATGCATAATTACAATACTTCTTTGGAAAACAACAGGCGGTCTTATCGCTAAAAGCGATCTCTCCCAGGCAACCGGCAACTTAAGAATTTCTTTTAAGCTATAAAAGAAATTCTTAACTAATCTGGCGATATAGGTGGAGTAGAAAGAAGATAGGACTGTGCAACTTAAATATACATACTTACACTAATTTATAAATTTAATACATACATAGATGCAGACACATTTATAGAATACCAATATATACGTATATACGAAATAATTGATCTAAATAAATACATAATGTTAATAAACATTATGTATGACAAGCATTTTATATTAACATATATTACAATAGATAAATAAGTAAATATTTAATATATTAGACATATTTATTTAAAGACAGTATTTCCTACGTGAGTTCCAAATGTAGGTAATGTTTTTGACTCTCTGTCAGTAAGAGGCAACACATTCCAGAGTTTGACAGCCTGCACTGTAAAATAGTTATCATAAAAGGATGAAGTGTGTGCATGTGTCAGGAGTCTACGAGATGTATCCGAGCGCAAATTGTGAGAAGTGGAGAGGCAAAGGAATTCGGCCGAAATTGAAATTGACGGCGGCCGGGCGGCCTGTCGTAAGAGGCGACATAACAACCCACAGCCAGGTGGTAGGGCATTTGCCCGACTGGTTGGCTACCACCCCTGGTCTAAAGTTTGTCGCCATAACAACCTTGAGTTGTGTTCTGGCATTAATGACCAGGTTCCAGTCTCCCTTAAGAGAGCAGCAGCGCATTTGTAGCACCTTTGGTGTTGCAAATGTCCATAGGCGATGGTAACCGCTATTCATCAAGTGGGCCGTCTGCCTGTCTGCTGAACTGCAATTAAAAAAAAGGATTAAATAGTATGTTATAAAGGAGAGTTAGAATGTGAGTATTCCATCGAAAAAGAAAAGGAAGCCACTTGAGCTTCATACGAAATTTTTCGATAAGATTATGTTTATTTGTATAAAATTGATAATTTCGTATTAAGCGCGGTATTTTATTTAATTTTTATTCGTACGTTTCGGCCACTTTTCAGAAGCCGTGATCACGGAAGACAAAGATGTCAAGTATCAATGAGTAATGTTAAAGTTATTAATTATCCTACCCCCAACTTGTTCATTGTAATTTAATTTATTTGACGGCCTCTGTGGTTGAGCGGGCTAAGCCATTGCCGGCCTACCTCACTGCAACGCAGAGGCTCCGGGTTCGATTCTTGGTATAGTAAATTTCGGAAACGTATTTTCTCCGTTACTTACTATGGTCTGGGTGTATGGGACCGGCCCCAGAGTAGTACGTTGTATATTACCCATAACACAAGCGTAACTTGCTTAATTTGGGGAAATACAATATGTGTGTATGTCTGCCGATCATTATTATATTATTAACTGTATTTTTTGTTCTCAATAATTTTACATTTTTTTAAAAGATATATAACACATTTTTTATAAAAAAATAGATAACATTATTCTTTTATAAAAATACACCAAAAATAAATTACATATTCAATAAAAAAATATTAAATCTTGCAGCTCACCGCCAGCGGGGCCTGGGGTCCAAACTACCGGTGGTTAGGGCTCCAGAGACAGGAACCTCCTCACAATTCATGCCGTGTCCAAGAGTGCTGCCTTCTGTATCTGGCCCTTCACCCAGCTTCCCAGCGAAAGTCTCTCTAGATGACGGTCGAGGCTTTTCGCTATAAGACCATTGACGGTGACAACTATCGGCACAATGCTCGTTGACTCCAGACGCCACATAGCGGTAACCTCGTGAGCAAGATCTAAGTATTTACTTAGTTTTTCTTTTTCTTTCTTCACGAGGTTATCGTCATGCGGTATACTGATGTCAACGAGTATTGCTCGTCGCGCAGATCGATCTATTATCACGATATCAGGCTTATTGGCTACAATAGTCCTGTCCGTGATAACTGATCGATCCCAGTAGAGCGTGGCACGACTGTTTTCAAGAACTGGCTCCGGTGAGTACTGGTAATAAGGCATCTCCGTTTCCACAAGACCGTATCGAAGGGCAAGTTTCTGGTGGATAATCCTGGCTACGAGGTTATGTCTGTGCAAGTACTCACCGTTAGAAAGATGTGAACAGCCGGCGGGAAATATGCCTGAGGGATTCACCTGGGCGATGACATGCCCGACAGATGTCTAACGTGTCATCCTTCAGGATATATTTCCGGTAGTTATTCGTCTTAATAACTTCATCCATAATTGCAAAGACAAAACCTTCGGTTTCTCCAAAGAGGTTACCGAACCGTAGCCAGTTTCCCGACTCTGACAGGTCTACGTCGGGCCCTGTTAAGGCCCGAAAAAACCTGCCATGCAGCTCCTTGCTTTTCCATACGTTGATGCGGTCAGAGGCGCTCAGTACTGCCAGATTGCACCAATTCTCTTTAGCCAACGAGAGCGTGGTAAGACCTTTGTCCACTGCCACAACATCTTTATGCAAGCCCACGTCCATCTTAAGGAAATATGCCCTGAGATTGTTCACCTCGCGATTGTGCAGATCCTTGGCATTTAGAAAACCTCGGCCTCCACATCTACGCGAGATGTACAATCTCATTACTGATGAACGTGGGTGATGCATACGATGTTTTGTCAGTAGGCAACGGACCCTTCGGTCTAGGGCGTCCAACTCCGTTTGAGTCCACCTAAGTATGCTAAAGGAGTATGCCAACACGGGCATAACCCAGCTGTTGAAGGCTCTGACCTTATTTCCACCTGAGAGAAGGCTGGTTAAAACCTTCCTCAAGCGGCAAAGGAATCGGTCCTTCACCGTGTGTTTTACGTCCGCGTCGGCTATACCTAAGGACTCTGACATACCCAGGTTCTTATATGTTTCGGTTTCAGAGTGGGATTTGAGGGACATGTTCTCTGAAAGTTGTAAATTTGGCGAATTCACAACTTTCCCTCGCCGCACATGCATGACCGCACACTTTTCTATCCCGAAGTCCATATTAATTGACTTACTGAAGCGTTCAGTTGTTTTCAGTAATTCAATTAAGTCTGGTTCGTTGGATGCGAAAAGTTTGAGGTCATTCATATACAGCAAGTGTGACATGATCTCACCCCCTCTTCGAAACCGGTAGCCTAGCTTTGAAGACTCTAGCAAAGTGCTAAGTGGGTTCAATGCTAGGCAAAACCACAAGAGACTCAAGCTGTCACCCTGGAATATTCCACGCTCTATATTTATCGCGCCCTCCGGCAAAGAAACTTCTCACTTTGGAAGGTCCGATTCAAAAAATATCTATCCGCTAGCTCTTTGTATCGGCGGATTCTATTTGCCCATGCATAGACCTTTTGCTTCCAGAAGTCTATACGTTCCGTCGCTCTGGCCATATATTCACTGGGACTGACGTTAGTACCAGCGAATGCCTGAGCCACGAAACGCATAACTCGGGGCCGGTAATTGCCAGCCCGGAAGCAGATTAATTTGGCTATGAGAACTCTGGCCCTGTCGATACGTCGCTCGATCCGTATTTGCCAGGCAGGTTTACCGCTTGCAGTTCAGGTAGGCTGTGTATTTGGAAACTTTACGCCAGCCACCCGACATACAGCTACGGCCCCGCAATATAGGTTCGAGTGCGTATCAGCAAGGTCTGTGCTAGACCTAAAATAAGGCGCTAGCAAGCAATCCAGAGCTCCCATAAGCAACAAATTATTTCTATGCAGGGGCAATTTTGGAATGCGTGGCCTATTTAAGATAGGCTGATCTCGGAATTCTTGAATCGAATGTTCCAAAGTCCTTCTCAATCGCTCATTAATCTGGATACTTACATTACCTACCGCTAGGCCATCTGACACGTCGTCCATGGTAAAGTTCCCCGGCCACTGCGAGTCCGCAGGCGGTGCCGGTGACGTAGGCTGCGGTGTGTCAGTACTGTCGCGGTTGATCCGTACAGCATTGCGTAGACGATCAAGTGTCGAATCGTCCAGCAGGTGTAACCGCTGGCTAGCGCGCACTTGATCCGATAGTCGTTGCGCCGTCACGGTGGATGCTGGTTGAAGGGTCTGAAACAAAGACAGCAAACGGCCACGATACGAAGTGAGGTTAGTTCCTCCCTCTGTCGCCTCAAAGTACGCACGCATGACGCACTCATTCAACTCTTCAGTCCATCTCATGCGGCGCACTACAACAGGTAGCGAGGGCCGGGCGCGGGATATGTCCCGCAGGCCCTAAATGTGCCGACGGTGGCCGTCCACGGCCTCGCACAGGTTTTCGCGGCGGGGCGGACGGCGCTGACCCCTCCTCGCTGGTGTTCGACGCCCCGGTGGCCGCCGGCGTTACGAACTCTTCATCCGTTGACGACGACCGAGGAGTGGAGCCGGGCGAGGCGGGTGCAGCAGATGGTAGACGTGCGCGTGTCCGGCTTATTATCTTGTCCAAATACCTTATCACATCTCAATTGTTCCATAATTTGTATTTTTATTAAAATTTTCTTGCTTCTGTGTGTTTTTCATTTTGACATTTGTTGTCATGGTTATTGATCCAGTTGTCTTGATGTCGATATTAATATGTATTGGTTTATTGTAATTTTACTATTGAATTATTGTGTTGCACTTCTAAGTTAATATCGATAAAAATAGGTAATAGTTATGAGTAATTTAGTTGTTTTCGGGAATAAAATGTGATAAGAAAAATTAAGACAACTGTCTGTGACAAGCTCTTTTTTTAATATTATTATTATTATTAATTATCAACTTGCAAATTTTATTTACGGTTATTATTTACTCTATGGGAGCCTAAACCGAATGATAATTAATTTAATTCAAAACATTTGTAACTATCATTACGATGTCATTTAAAAATTACTTCCACATTTTGATAAATCGTATGCCGCAGGTTAGGTAACTATGACGTCACTGCGTGAGTTCCGCGCGCTTTCCATACATTTCCGTCCGCTTTCCCGAGGGCGGTGACCGTATCGCAATACAGCGAATGTTTTATACCGCGCTTTCAATACCGCGAATGTTTTTTAATAAATAAAAATATATTTTTTTAGACTATTGATCCCGCGGAACCCCTCTTGTTGAAGAGAGTGTTCTCCCCGCAGGACACCCTGGGTTAGCAAGGCACTCGATATACGTATGGTGTTTTAGAATTATAGGTTGCCAGTTGTTCAACCCGCGCCATTAGCTCTGGCAATGATGTCATGCCATCGACCTGGCGGTCACGCTATTTGCTTAATGCTCATTTAAACGATGAGTGGAATATTGACCTCATTGAATTTTATGTTTTCGAACAAACATCGCCATTGAGCACTTAAGGTTCTACCTAAATGGAGTTCGCTATGTCATTCACGGATCACCAAATTAAAGATATAAATTCAGATAATTAACAAAGAGGGAAAGAAGAAAGAAATATTATCATGTAAGTTTCTACTGCAACAGCAGAAATTTTGTAATGTAACTTTTTATATCATTGCATTTGCTATAATTTTTCCTTGTCCCGAATTTTCATTTAACCTAAACAATAGAAACGATTTTAAATTAAAATCAACTAAGTGTTAAGTAATTAGGAACAAAACAACGTTCATTAATCACCAAATTAATGATTAAAATAAAAAATATACAATACCTATAGCTTAAAAAAAAAGTTTTGTGTGTGCAGTTCACACGCAATAGAAGTGCAGTTCTCTAACTTTTATTAATATAAATATAATTCGTGTACATCCGTCAACATATTATAATTCAATCTAAATTACACTTTAAATCACTGTTATAAAGCTGAAATCTCAATGCACTGTTACGCACAATTTCCTTTGATCTACGTATAAAAGAATATCTGCCTTAATTAAATACGGATAGAACTAAAATTCTATTAAAATCTTATTAATAGTAACGGGTAAAGAGTAATGCGTTTTATTTTAAATTTAATAAGGTTGAATTTTATGTGATTAATAGAATCGTTGTGATTTTCAAATCACAACGATTCTAAAGAAGTTTCACTTTAATCGCCGTGAGCCCAGCTGACGATGATTGAAGTTCCCAAAACGCTGGCCGCGTTATCGCGTTGATTAATAATATTTATTTAGAAGTACATACAATAAAAGAATACTAAATAGCAATAATAAAAAACCAAGAAGATGGAGTTCTAAATTGCCAACTCAGCATATTGCTGGTTGTCACCATGGCTGATCTTCCGCTAGGGCCATTTTAGTGACATACAGAGGCAAAATTGTACACAAAGAAGCAAATACAAACGTAGGCAAACATTTTGCAACTGACGAAAAATTAACTTTACTTTACTTATGATGTTAATACACAAATTTTAACAAAATGACGAAATCTATATAAATCTTGATTTTCTATATCATATACAAAAATCAATTCTTGGGAAAACAAAATAATTTTATAAAATTGGCAAACAGGCAGACGGCCACTTCACCGCTTCCCACCTGGTGGAAAGTGGTGACCGTCGCCTACAGACGTTTGCAACACCAGGGGCAGAGGCAACGCGTTGCCAGTCTTTAGGATGGCATAAAGAAGATGAAATAGGAGGAATGGGATAGACAGAGAGAGAACTTGAGATATAAATAGAACAAGATATATAAACAAATACCATTTTTAGCTACACGTGTTGCTGAGGAGTTTCTTGCCGTTTCTTCTTAACAGCAATAACACGTTGCGAAGCGGTGTAATACATAGAATATAGGAAGTAAAATACTATTATATGTATGACCTTCAAAAAGTGTTCTCCAGTGGAACTTATTTTGAATAAAAACAATTATGAATTTGAAGGGATGGGATAGGGAAGATTGGATAGGAGAGGGGAGGGATTGGGACATCGCTACCGATAGAAAGAAAGAAATAAAAAGACTATCTAAAGAAAAATAACGACGTAATTACATTTTTACATATTATTATACACATAGCATATTTTAAGAATTAGTACGCTGTATTTTCAGCAAACAAGGCTTGCACTCTGCATATTGCTGTGCCAGAATTATATCCGACACAGCGCTGATTTTCAGTACAAACCTTCCTTTAGCGTGAGACCAAAACGACCCAATTTTTATGAAACCAAATAAATAAATCTAATTAAATACCAACAATAAAATGTTTAGTTACTTTAAAAATTAAAAAAACATAATTATTATTCACGTCGATATATTTTTCAGTTTCTATTTCTAAGAATTATAGCGTGCCCACTTTATGACATACATATCCGTTTTTATAGCGAGCGAGGCCGCGAACAAAAGTTAGTATTCAATAAATCGTCTAATCGTTTCCACTTGTGTTAAATATAACCATTACATGATTTGACGGTGACCGCATAAGGTGAAGCGCCTTTCGTTCGCGTGTTTGGATGCTATACACACAGACCTACTTAGCAAATTATAGGCGTATTTATACATATAACGTACTCTTTCATGATACATATGTATAAAGTTATTGAACTTATTACAAAGGAGACGACTTTTGCGCCAGAGAAATGTAATGAGTTGAAATATGGATTAAAAAAGCTTTATGTTTCTTTACTATTTTTTTTCATTTGTTTATTTTTCATTCTTTGATAAAACTAAAAGTTAATTTTAAAAATAAATAAATTTAACTATACTATAAATAAAGCTATACTTACAAAATAACATAAATCTATAAATAAAAAATTGACTCCAAATCGCTGTCGGCTGGGAGCGTGCGCAAAATACTGGCCGCATTTCCGCGTTGGACGGCAACGCTAATTCGTTGCCCTAGGTGCAATCCAGCCCTTTGGTCACACGAGACCTCAATTAGACGCGTTGAGAGGCCTCGATAGAGGTGATGAGCTCCAGGGCCCAGGGTCTCGACCCCGAAAACCACAAATACGTACCCACTACCAATGGATACATATTTGCGGTATTTCGGGGCCTCCTGGTGTGCAGCAGCATCCCCGGCTGTCACGGCTGTCTCTGAAAGATGGAACGCCGCCAAAGTATCGACACAAGTTGCGTCCCATACTAGGGGGCGTCCCATCTTCCATGGCACCAACGACATCCCGTCTGGTATCTTACCATCGTCGCGGCACAGCCCATTTGGTTCAAGAACAGCTGGTGCCCCGGCGGTGACAAGAGACCTACGGATAATGTCGTTACGTGTAGCATGCCGTGACATTCTGCCAGCGCTCCTTGCGCATGACAAGCCATGGTGGCCTAACTTATCAACTATCTCCGCACCGACAGCGATGTGGTACTACAACATCTGCCCCCAGACGAATGCAGGCAGCAATCCTGAATGTAGTGTCATCCAAAAGAGTGCCTAGATTCGCCGAGGGCAGAGTTTGGAGCCACAAACCTGACTCCCATTTAGAGACAGCTAAAAGACGAGCTCGGTTCAGTTTCGCCAATACAGGAAGACAAAAGATTCTCATGTATTAGCTTGCTGAGCGGCCCGTCCCATAGCTTCTGCGATTTCGGTTCCACGGGTAAATTTTGAGTTGGGCAAGCGAAGGACCAAGCATTCTTATTACTAAATTAAGAACATCAGCTCTAAATTCCATTTGCAAGACGATAAATCTTAAACATATGGTCAAAAATAATTTATTGGGAACCATAATCGATTTATGTGAACTAGTGGTAGAAATTCGACCATAATTCATTTAAACAATAAGTTTGAACATTATTAAGATTCTGTTGTCAAAGACTTCTATAATCACAGATTTCGCCAAGTCTACACTGTTAATTTGACTTTAACAATAAACAAAAGAGTATATATGAGTGTGTGTGTCAAATACATGGTAGTGTGTGTAATGTTTTTTTTATTGATTTAATGTATTTTTATGCATAATTTAAAAAATATATAATTCTGCACTCTTTCTCTATATAAACTAAAGTGTGCGAAATTTCGTACTTCTCCGTCTGCGCTATTTCCGTAATAAAAAGGGGTACAAATATGAAAACACACCACACGAATGATTCATTTAAAATGAATAACTAAATAAAAAGAAACCTTAAATCACTCGTCATCTTTTTACAATCTGGGCGCAAGAATATATGAAAACGTGTCAGTCTTTTTTGTTTCACTAGCTGTGTAACACGGAGATATCTCTATGTTTTACCGCAATCTCTGTACGGCATTATGACTTTGACGGCTTCTATGGGTAAGTGGGCTAACCCTTTGCCGGCCTACCTTACAATGCAGAGGCTCCAGAGTTAAATTCTTAGCATGGAAAATTTTAAAAATGTAGAGGAGGCAATAGATAGCGCTGTACAATAATTGAGGTTGCGAACGATTCTCTAAACTTACAAAGAATATGTACAAATTTCCAACAATAATAGATGGGATTCGGCCTGCGAGGAACAGCACTCTCTTCAAAAATTTCACCGGCTCGGCCTCAGGGTGATTTGTTTTATAATATATATTACCGTCTATATTCCTTCGTGGTAGAGCCACGTAGAGACGAGAAAGAGAGAGAGCTACGTGTGGTAGAGCATGGCCAGTTCGATCGGTGTGATACCTACCACGCTCTCACAAAATATCGGCGTGAAACGGTTGACCGTGAGCTAATCGTGTTTCCAGTCTCCCCTCCCTTTGTAAACTATTCCATATCCCATCCCTTCTATTCCATACCTCCTGTCTGATCCCTCTAACTCATCCCTCTTATCCTCCTTATCCCATTTTAAAGATTGGCAACAGGTTAGCTTCATAGCAACATAATGTTGCAAACGTTTATAGGTGATGGTAACCACTTACCACGAGATTGGCCGTCTGCCTGTTAGCCAGCTTCGCAATAAAAACACATTACAGTGGGTGTGTTTGTCTGCTGATTATAATAAAAATATGCAGCCCACTATAGTTATCTGTAGTATATATACAGAATGTATTTTTCAAGTTAAATATTATATATACTCTCTTACTCATCGCGAAAGTAAATTAAAATTATTCAACTCCCCTATGATGACACCAAGGATTTACTAAACTGACTACACTAGTATAATAAGTCTGTAACCGCACACTCTCTCGTTCACTTGTACACACATTCAAATATACACATGCATTCACACACCTATACATTTCCACATACATTACAAATATAAACACGAAGTAATTTCCAAATGTATAAACTTTAAGATAATTTTCTTTTTATAATGTATAACAATCGAGTTGTCTGGAAGTGGGCGCTAACAACTGCAACATAGTATTATACTACAGCAGTTGTTTGCGATACCATATTGTTTTCTGTACACTTATATTATGTTAATGGGTTTTGAATGGATTCTAAAATTCTAAAGTGGGCTTTCAGCGCCAAATCCTAGCCTATTGTAATACTTGCAACAATTCAGAAGGGTTTATGGTAGTAAAAGAACAGCAACTGGTCACAATACTTTATAATCAGAGAACCTTACGGTTTTAACACATTACAGACACTGACTTTGAACACTCGACAAGCATTTTTAGAGCACCTCGACATCCCTCCAATTTTACAGTATATGAAACTTAGCATATTGGCACAACTGATAACGGATTTAAGTCATTGATAAACTATTTTAATTAAAGGGTTATGCGTGATAAGAATTTAATACATTATTGTTTGGATATTTCAGATAATATTTTATATATGATGTTGGGCCACTTGCATAACTATTGTCACATACCGACAAAGAAATGCTGCGCATATTGTTCATTGCCCCTCCTGCATTCGGAGTTCTTTTGATTACTTCGTATTTGCAATTAGACAATAGCCTATTATTATTGTTTTCGACTTTATTGGCCGTACGCACTAATAGATAACCAGGTGTGCGAATTACTATTTCTCGGAAACTCAGTGCGCGCGGCCGATTTTTTTGTACTGTATAGTTAGTATAAAGCAATGCCCGAATGGAGGGGCGGGCAGTCAAGCGACGACTACGAGACGAGTAAGACGTTGGTAGCGATTAGCGATATAGACGACGGACTTTGCGCGTGTCGAATTGCATTGAATCGTGCAGTGTGAACTGGTTGCATCCAGTTTTATTTGTATTTGTTTTATACGTGTTTGTACAGTTCTAATAAATTCTATAGTAGTTCCAACGGCATTTTTAATTCGAGTCTTGTAGCTCGTAATAATATTATAAAAGTTTTATATGCAATAAAATAAGCCGAACAGAGTATAAATCTGTCGCCAACATGAAAATAAAATATAGTGAATACCGTCTATATACAATTGAGAGGTTCGAATTATAATCTGTACACAATTATCACATTATACAAATGATAAATATTGTAACAAAATTATTGTAAATTACTAGACAACTACTCTATACAAAACAGACGCTAATCACAGAATAAATAAAAATACAACATTACTATTCAATTACCGAAATGGCCGATCGTATCGTTTAGAAATAAGAGGGTAGATAACAAAATCAACTATGTTACTCAATAACTGTAACACTATGCTATATAGAAAAACACTCAAACCAGTCTTGGCGCCGATTTTGACTAAACTATTAAACAAATGATTAAATCTCATCTCATTTTGTTCAAAATAGCAATGATGAAAATTATTCTATTTTAAGAGGGATCTCTAAATTAATATTAAAAATGTGTGTAATCTTACCCTAATGAATCAAATAAGTCATTGGGTAAACATTGATTTGGTCAAAATCGGTGTCGCAACTTGTTTTTCGCTATTTCACATAGTTAATGTTTTGGCTCTGAAGGCCCATTAGAAAAATTCAGTTCCTGCACGTTCTTTATACACAAATTGCTTAGATTTCAGTTTACTAAACATTTTGTTTTGAGTTCACGTGTAAAATACATAAACCGACATAGAACAATCTATGTACAGACTGTAATAATTGTAAAGTAGGTCTGTGTGTACGAAATAAAGGTTCTTCACCTTCGTGCCGTCATCGGACAAATTAATCATGTAATATTTGACTAGTGATGTCACGTGGTGTTGTTCGGCACGAAAAAACATGGTGTACATTTAATTCAATTTAATTCATATGCAATACTTTTTAAAAAGTGCCTCTCTTTTTTTTCACATCTCCCTATTATTTCGGGTCAGCACAATATGTTTTTTCCTTCCATACTCGTCTATTCTGACATACGTCCTCTGTCACACCACAAATAAGCATATCATCCTTCACACCATCCATTCATCTCCTTTTTGGTCTACCTTTACATTTTTGTCACGTGCCTTTCATACTAGTTTAATATTTTCCTCTCAGTTTATAATTACTGGTGCACCTTTTAAAGATCCCCTTATGTACTTACTCATTTCACACCTTATCCATTCTTGCAATACCACAAATCCATCGCAACATTCTAATCTCAGCTGAATGGAGCCGTTTATGGTCTATCACTTTAGTGGCCCAACATTCGGACCGGTATAACATGACCGGTTGGATGACTTATCTACCTATGACTTAATAAATCAGAGCCGTCTTTACCCGGAGTTGCAAGGTGTGTATGGCACTCAGGCGCAAAGATCTAGGAGGCGCAAACCGATCACCTGTGGGTATATACCTATACATACCATTTTTTTACCGAGGGGAAATCCGTTCGACGTCAACTGCAGGGGACGCGTTTCCCCTGGAGTGGATAGAGTGCGGAGTGTGGGATTCGCCATGTTCGGGAGGCACTAGCACCGCAAGCAAGAAATGCCATTATACCTACCATCCCAGTTAAAACCCGTTCACACTTGTCGAGAATCGGGCCCCGACCAAAAATCTGTTGCTCTTTCAATGTTTATACATCACTAGAGGTCCCGGTAGACGTTGTCCTGCCCTGAAAAAATAAAAATCTATGGCCCCGATACCAGCGCCACCTACCGGTTTCAATTGTGAGGAGATGAACTCAAACAAACACAAAAATTCATCAAAATCGATAAAGTAGTTCTAAAGTTATGATATACATTTCTGAGATTAATTTTTATTTATATAGATTAACAAGAACAGTGTCGCATCACAAATAACCGCATTAAGCCCCGAGCTATATCTGCGTAACACAGTGAAGAATACCAACATTTACTCAGACGAAGCTGGGATATAATAAATAATATATGTATAAGAATAAAAGCAGTTAAATCTCTCACATCCTCTTGGATCCATTTCCTTGTTTACCTAATAAAATAAATACGTCAGAATATAAGGAATGCACATTAAAATCGCCTTTACAAGATATAAACCTACTAACACTATAGTCTCCGCCATAAACTAACTCGTTAACTCGCTAACTCGTCGTCGTATCGTTTTCTTTTAAAGAGAGATTCATATGACTGACTTAGACGCTAGTCTATTCCAGTAGCGGATTTACCAATAGGCTGAGTAGGCTCCAGCCTAGGGCGGTAGATCTTGGAGGGGCGGCAAATTAGAGGCCAGTATTTTTTTTAGTCTTACAGAAATTGTGAAATATGTTTCACTAATTAGATTTTGTCTACAATTTGAGTAGTCGCTTTTGGCTATGGCAAACCCATCTAATCATGCTTCATAATCTGCTTATTACAGGAAAAAAAAGGTTGTGTATTTAATATGGCAGTGCACAAATCATAACGTTACAAATTCGGGTATAGATTTATAGACGTCGGTAGGGGCGGCAAAATTGGAATAGCCTACAGGCGGCAAATGGATACATCCGCCCGTCCGGCGGATGCTGGACGGATTATGCTAGACGTGGCTTACAGCATTTGCTGTAAGCCACGTCTAGCATAATGCTACACACGACCAATGGATGCTTATTATGAAAATGCACTAGATCAGGATTCTCCAAACTTTCCAGCCCTAGGGCCATACTGGTTACCGCAGTAAATATTAAGGGCCAATCGTTTTTTTTTACTTCAACTCTTTAATATTGTTATTTACAACTTTTGCATTGTTAGTGAAATTAATTTGAATTTATTAGTTATTATGCTTTAGTTTTCTGCGTACTTGTTTCTAAGCTTTTTTTAGCAAGTGGATAAAATCGAATTACTCAAGAATTATATTAAGTTTTTTATTGAAGAGAGTGCTACAAGTACGATGCTAGACGTAAAGTAAGACACTTGAATAAATATAAATTCGATCTTACAACTCAGTAGTAAAAAAGTCTATCGTAACTGATTTCATGAACTTGACTCATGTTACATTTTGAATTCCAGTCAATGGGAGCGAGTTTCATACACAGCTCTCATTGGTTAGTTGAATCCCAAGTTGTCACAGGAAGAGTAATACCAATAAGCCATTATCTTTCGCAGGCCGAATTGATGACACTGGCGGGATGGATTTGACCCACGAGCCGTAGTCTGGAGACCCCCCGCACTAGATCCACTACCCTAATCTCAGTTACACGCCTGAAACGGCATACATACGCTATACGTACCCATACGCTGCATCCGCAATCACTTTTGAACATTCATTCAATCATATTTAAGGTATTGGATAGACTGACACGCATTTAGTTCACTGTCATGATGACCATCGGTATGAACTCCAGCCGAGAGTATACCCGCCACGCTTGTCCGACGCGGCTTGGCAGGTTTGACACATCGGTTATCTCGATGTGCAGGTTGCATCACGATGTTGTCCTACACCGTTGTTAGCACGTGGTAATTGTAACAATATGCACATTAGGTCAGTTTAAAACTACGTAAGTGTTGCGTGCGTTGCGGTCAGGATTCGAACCCGCCGCCTTTGAATTTGGGACGCGTGCGCTGGCCATTACGCTACCACGACTTTATGTGCATTAGTAGGACAGAATTGTCCCGCTGAGGCAATTGGGGCTCATGGGGACATGGGGTAATTCAAGAAGGGCGTTGTGAAATTTCTTCAAGGCTGGCAACGCATTGCAGCCCCTGGTGTTGCAAACATCCATAGGATGTCCATTTTATCCGTGCAGAAACGGAGAAAAAATAGAATTTCCTGCGGCCGGGCGGCCTGTCGTAAGAGGTGATAAAACTACCGACAGCCAGGTGGTAGGGTATTTGCTCGACTGGATGGTGACCACCCCTGGTCTAGAGTATGCCGCCATAACAACGTTGTTTTGTGTTCCGGCATTAGTGACCAGGTTCTAGTCTTCTTTAAGAGAGCAGCAGCGCACTTATAGCACCTTTGGTATTCTAAATGTCCATAGGCGATGGTAACCGCTTTCCATCAAGTGGGCCGTCTGCCTGCCTGCTAAACTCCTGCAATAAAAAACGTGTGCGTCTCGACAGAAGTGATAACTTAAACTAATCTAAGTTAAACTATTTAATATTTAAATTGTTTAACTTGAGAAAAGCTTAAGTTATTACTTAAATTTTATGTATATAGCGCGTGGGTTAGAGTGAGAGAAGGAGCCTGCCTACCGCTGCCATATGCGTGAGAGAAAGGGAAGCCAAACAAACTGGCGCCGTAACGCGTTACGTAACGAAGCGGTTTACCCTCCCATAAGAAGTTATCATTTTAAAAAAGGAAAAATAGGCGGCGGTAACCACTTTCCGTCAAGTGGGCTGTTTTTTATTGCGAAGCTGACAAACAGGCACATGGACCATCTAATGGCATAATAACCCCTTTTCCAAAATTAATTGATACCTCAGACCTAAAAATCCTATCTCTAGTTTTTTCGTATTGGTACAAAATACTTACCAATTTAAAAACTTTGCGGTTGGTTAAGTGAGAAAACTTAACATCATTTTCTCATCAAAATTTAACAAGTTAGTACACGTAACACAACATAAGCAGTATTAGAACTTGTGTTAATTAATTGGAGGGTCGATTCTTAGACCTCGTCGACTCCCGCTGGCGAATTTTAGAAGAACTGTCTCTGCCTCGCCTCACGCACCGCTTAAATACTATAAATTACTTGAAAGTACCGTCAATTAAATGTTCGCAATCTAAAATGTCCAGCAACTTGTTAATAGCTGTTAACAAATACCACTAAAACGTTTAGTAAATATAACAGTATAGTATTCATTAATTAACCTTGTTATCCACTGCAGCAGATCAATAAACATTTGCCTTAAAATAGCTATTGTTTCGTGATACCTAACAAAATCTATTAAATTATGACATTACTATACAAGTGATTACTACAACTGTAGCTTCATGATATCTCCTATAAACATATTGTTACGAGTCGCAAGACTCGAATTAAAATGCCGTTAGAATTACTAGGTACAAATATAACCGAACACAAAAAGTCCAAGCGTAATGCAGGAGGTCGTAACTTAATAAAACGCACAAAGTCCGTCACTTATTACATTCCCGATTGTAGTACATACGTCTTGCTTCGCTCGTGGTTCTCGCTCGACTGACTCTTCCGCAATCTGGTAATTGCTTTATACTGTACAAATGCAAATATGTCTGCCTGACAAGCGTCGACGCAATTTCCTAGAAATCATAATCCGCACACCTAGCTAATTATGCCTGCAAACGGCCATAAACGAGTACAATAGGCTTTTCTCCACAATAACCAATAAATAAGTAAACAAAAGAAGACAATCCAACAAGAATTATAATCAGTTCAAATGCCGACAGGTAATAATATATGTTTTTTATAGATATGCAGGTGGATTTTGTTTTTGTCGGAACTTTGGTTGTAACAATATATTAGCTGCCATAAATTTAGGTTGCTAACAATTGATACAATTGAATGAATTCAGAATTTGGTACAACACATAAAAAATATGTAAAAAAACTTCAACACACAGACAAATTTGGAGAATTTAATAGCAGTATACATCTGTTTGCACGTTATATTAGGCTTATAGTCTAAATAGGCCCAGTTATAGTATTCCGGGTTCAATTCCCTCGTAACACAATTTCCAAAAGGTCAATGTTCAGCTGAAAATTATAACCCTAGTTAACTCAGCATGAAAAGATATATTTCGGTATATCACAAAACTTTTGGTTTGATCTCGATGTCATTGAACTCTTTGACTTTAGGCCTCGTTAAGTCATTGTTACACCGCACTCAGAGTCGTGGGGTAGTAATGTTTGATTAAGTTTTAATTATGGCTTTAACATTTTGCGTTTAATTCATGTTATTAAGGCTCGTATCAACGCCAATGTCCTTGAGGATTTTTCGGTACTAATTTTTCAGACAATAGCGGAGATTCCATAGACGCGGTCGATTTTAAATTCATTATTATTTTGTTGTGAATAAAATAAAGTAGTATTTAAAAAAATAAATAAAACCAAGTCATTTGTCTCTCTTTTATAAAGATATAGATATTATTTTTACCTGTTTTGATAAAAATTAAAAGAGTACAATGGTTTCATGTCAATAATTTAGAGGTGATTTGGTGAATTATTTTCATAACCTAAAAACATTATAGAAATATTACGAAAAAACCAAGTTACGTCTCATATCGTGAAAATGTATGTTAATTTTTTTGCTAAATTATTGATCTGTAAATATCAACGAAAAATTGTTCCGCTTACTCCTCACTTTCGAACTTTTGCTGCAACAGGAGCCTTAAGACTATTGAAGTGAAACTTCTTTAGAATCGTATTGATTTGAAACTCGATGAAACGCAAAAGCGACACTAAAAAGAGATAAACACATAAATCTATAGGACTAAGCTTGCGAGAGAATGAGATAGAATATATTATATTTAATTATTTAAACACTATACTCATACAGATAGAGTTGGAAATGTTTTGAAGTTTTTCGTTAATACTTCTAATTTTGTGTGTTTAAAGCTTAAATATATTCTAACGAATATATGAAATGTGACGTCGCGAGATTTAGAATCCCTCCCACCCCTTATCACACTTTGTTTCACTTCTACTACGCGTTAACTGCACACACACAAATTGTTTTTTAGATTATAAAGAAAATATATATACATACTGATATTATAAAAGCGAATGTGAGTTTGTTCCTTTGTGAAGCTTTTACGCCTTAACTACGCAACAGATCGGCACGAAATTTTGCATACATATTGACAAAGGTACATAATAGAACATAGGGTGTTGTACCTTTCATCCAGAAAAAGGAACTGTTCCTAAGGGATAGATGAATATAGCCGAAAGATAGCGCTGTAATGGCGTTTTACTAACAAATACACCGTCAAGGCAACGACAATGACAACGTAGTTTTAATGTGTTACTCTCATGGTTAGTCCCACCTTCGCTAGATGGCGGTACGGGTATTTTGGATTGCACATCCAACCGGTGGCACTCCTGGGTGCATTCAAGAACATTTTTATTACGTATAATGCTTTAAACATTAGAAATAAACATTTTTAAATCATAAATATTTAATTTTCCATTACAACCTCGGCACCGCTACGTATTATCCTTTTTTTTAGCTTAATACTGTGTCTCTTTGTCCATAAGCTACTGTAATGGCCTTAGTGGAAAACCAACACTGGTTGATTTAACTAGAAGCAGCTCAGCAGAAGTACCAGACCAATTTAAAATTTTATTTCCTTGATATATTTTTTTATATGTTATAAGTAGGTATATTTTATATCGTACTAGAGTTTTCACCGAGGCTACGCCGCCGGTAGTAAAGAAAGTAGCTTCATTTTACGTAAATAAAAACTTAATTAGATTTATGTTTGCATAGTGTTGGCCGAAGATCTCGCCAATCCAGCCTCAATGACATCATCCGCCGAGCTCTTGTCAGCGTCGGCGTGTTAGCCATCCTAGAGCCAAATGGCTTGATGCACGATGACGGCAAGAGGGCGGATGGAATGTCACTTATTCCCTGGTGGATGGGAAGGCCGCTTGTGTGGGACGCGACATGCGTTGACACTCTGGCGGTATCACATTTTCCAATGACTAAGTCAGGGGCTGGCAACGCTGCTTGACCAGCTGAAGATCTTAAACGGGGCAAATATGGAACCCTAGGAAGGGATTACATATTTGTGCCGTTTGGCGTAGAAACTTTAGGTCCGTGGGGTCCATCGGCAAAGGGTTTCTTCAAAGAAATTTGTAAGAAACTGTTTGATACCACCCGTGATCAGAAGGCTGGTTCGTATTTCGCGTAACGAATCAGCATTGCCATACAGCGTGGCATTGCAGCCAGCCTTCTGAGCACGCTTCCAGCAGCGATTTGTTACATACTTTATATTAATTTATTTATAATTTAGTTTATTATTAGGAGTCAGTAGATATACACATAGACAGATACGGAAAGCGACTTAGTTTTATAAAAAAAATTGTGCGTGTGTGCAGTTCACACGCAGTAGAAGTGAAACAAAGTGTGACGAAGGGTGGGAGGGATTATAAATTTCGTAACGTCTCATTTCATACATTTATTATATTTAAGCTTTAAAATCACGAAATTTGAAGTATTAACGAAAAACTTCATAATATTATAGTGTTTAAATTATTAAATATAATGTATTCTATCTCATTCTCACGCAGGCTGAGATCTATCTAATCTAATCTAGATTCTATCTCTTTTTAGTGTTGCTTTGTCGCCTCATCGAGTTTCAAATCACAACGATTCTAAAGAAGTTTCACTTCAAAAAGTGTAAAGAAGAGGTATTTTTCTAAATAAATATTTTCTTATTTCTATCTTCTTTTAAATCCCTAAAATACGCAAGAAAACATTCTTGAGAATCATTGAATGAAAGAAATGTACATATATATATGTAACTGAAACATAAATATTCCTATTCTTTTTTCACGAAAGGGCTACCCCGCCGTAGGGTCAATCGCGCCCTATCCAGGGCATACGAATGTCAAAGTTCAAGGAACGCACTTTTTTCGTAAGGCCGTTGACCCAACAAGGCGGCGTCCTAGCAAAATCGTTTTGTGGAAATATACTTATTTATCGTATTAAATTTATTTACTGATAATATTAACATGTAGATTTACGCCTGAGATTGAAATTGCACACGATTTCGGGCAGCTTATTAGTCAAATATTATTTAATTTATTATTCAAAAGTTCATTCTTATCTATTTTTAAATAGATTTGTACTATCTATGGATCTAGAAAGCGTCAAGTACTCCTGAATATTCAAATTATATAATAAATGTCAAGCATACATTCTCTAGACTACGCTAGATAGTGGGAGTTAGTCTGACGTCAAACAACGTTGTTCTTATAACAGTCACAGTTTATTACATAGTTGAGATTATCCACATAACACGCAACCAATATCCTACAATGACTTATTGCTTATACAAACGTAGTGTAGGGCGCCTCTAGTGCAGTGGACTGACGATCTGCACAAAGTTGGATGAGGAAATTGGGGGTATGGAATATATGGCGCAAACTTGAAGAGACTTAGGCTTACAGCATTAATCCATCCAGCATTAGACTACAATTGTTTGACGACGACAAAATATTGTTCATTTTTGAAAAGAAACTCAAATTCCCGGAAAAAAACTTCATTTATAATCATAGGAATTACCTGATCATTTGCCAACTAAGCTGCCAAAATTTATTACGCACTTCCAAACACGTCATGGATCTTTATGGATCTAATATGTAATCCACACACATAATGAACATACGAGCCACACTGTACCCAACACGTACCAACGTCCGAGGGTAGACTCCGTGTTGTCAGTCAATGAATATCGCGTAGTCCGTGCGAAGAGTTTTAAACCACGGGTAATGTGGTGGTTCAATTTGTGGACTGTATGGGAGAAATATGACGTAGATCCTTGCACTAGAAAAGTAGAAACTCCACCAACCTTCTGATCCGCCCTTCACTCATTTGGTTCAGGATGTACACAGGAACAGCGCACGGCACTATGGTTTCACTTTAGAGGTCACACGCATTACAATAAGTTTATGAATAACATAATATAGTTTATAAATATAAAAAGGGTAAGCGCACGTCGCGGTGTTTCTTACGTCGACATTTGACAGGTAGAATCCAAAATGGCTGCCCTTACCTCGCTGTGCGTTAGCCCTCGCCTCACAAAGAAAGACGGTAGGCAGCAAAAATGATGGAGTGATGTTCTACCTACTTTATACTAAGCAAGGACACAGGGAGTGCCGCAAATGGTACAAGTCTATACATGAATCCCTCCAGATAGGGAGTTGTTAGCAAGTGGTATACTCGCCATCCCCACTTGGACAACTTACGAGCGAGGCGATCCGGTGCAGGTCGGGTGCCGGGTGGGGTCTATTGAGTTATATCTTTATATGTAGGTTACAACATCAGGTGGGCGGGCCATATTTCTTTACATCTGACAACGTAAGGGGCGACAAAACCACCCACAGCCAGATATGGCATTTGCCCGTCGGAATGGCTACCACCCCTGATCTAGAGCATGCTGCCATAATAACCTTAATTTGTGTTCTGACACCTGTAGGTAGATTCTAATAACCCCCCCCCCCCCATCGCAATCCATCGAGGAAACGTAGCCAGCCTTCTGGGCACCTTCCCACAGAAGACGGTACCTAGGCAGTTTTCTACTTATAGTCTTGAGGGATTATAGGTTGACAACTTTACTTTTATTGTATTAGTTTATAATGCCTTAGTATAACTCAATGCCTTTATATACTTCAGTCATAAATTATTTACATTTCTATATTTGAAATAGCAGACAAATTAGGATGTAACATTAAACGTGATATCTAGTCCCCTGTCAGTGATGAACCCTACAAACATGACCCCTTCGAAATTACGCAAACATTGCCACCACCACCGGTTCACAGCCATAGGTGACTAAACTTACCCAACTAGACGATCCACCAATCAATCGCAGTGTTTTGGTCGCGTAAGATCAACGACCAAGGAACGTTCGACGACCTTGTTGCTCCGACCTTGTCGTCGGGTCGGCAACCTCCCAATATTTTCAGCCGTTTTTCTCTTAGGAAAATTCTCTATCGACCAACCAGCAAGACCTTCCCTTCCCCCTTTGCTACTTAATAACACCGGTCTTAAAAGGGACGTCAGCAGTAAGCGAATAGGTCTAGAGAGCTGGTCGCTCAGAGGGCAATGTTTCGCGCGCTCGCCCGCCCACGCGAACTTTTTTATAGATTACAAGATTGTTCTGGAATGTATTTTCGAACTTTTTTTGCCATAGGATGATTTACGATGATTTTTTAAACGATCTCTGTTTTCGTGACCTCGTTTTTGTGATGGAAATAAAAGCTTGCCTGAATGGCAACTTTTTAGGGTTTCTTAGACATTTTAGAAATAACAGAACGCTTATATTATGCGGACCGGGAAACAACTAAAAATTAAGGGTCGCCATCGCCACACACAGTGTTGACATTTGTTTTACAATAATAATAGGCATTTGAGATATCGTTAGACCTTGAAAAATCGTAACGACGTTACTTAAGTACTTTTTTTATTTAAATCTATAGGTGAACATGAAATTAAACGACCCGTGCGTTATAAATAATACAACTTGCTGTTTAATATGAAGTAATATGTAGATCATAGCCAATGCGATAAACAATGAAATTATATTTAGGAATGTCCCTACTAGGTGGAGAATAGAGGAGTGGCTATTTATTAGCTATGCCTCGTAAGCCTATGAAATTAGGCCTGAAATATGAAGTTGAAAATTATAAACAATTGAAGCTGTAGGTGCTTCAAAAACAGTTACAATGTTTATTTCAATAATATTTGTTGAGTAGTGTCATTATTTTCAATTAAATACTTTTTTATCGTTCCGTAGTTAAATAATAAAAATATTCGACATTTTTCGTCTACGGAACCCTTTATATTTCATGGACTGGCACGTGCTTGGCTGATCTTTAAAGATTTTTTTAGACTGTCAGTTTAGGCTCGATTGTTTACTCGTTTCAATTTTTGAAATGGTGTCTAGAGTTCAATGTCCTTAGGTATTTCATCGCGGCGTCTGTGACGCCATGCCAATTATGGAATTGAGATCATTATTGAAGTAAAAAACAGCCAAGTGCTTGTCAGTGCACGCAAAGTTGTGAGCACTGTAGAGATTGACATTAAACAGTTAGTCTCTATTCTAAACAGTTATTATTTTCATATCTATCATATATGTATAATAATTATTTTGTGTTATTATTAGTATCTATTTCAACTATACGCCAACGCTATCTTTGCAATTAGATCTTTTCCATCCAAAGGTTGCCTGGAAGAGATTGCTTTAAGCCATTTTAAGCAATAAGGCCGCCCATTGTACTACCTTTTAGTATTTAAGCTTATAGTGTATTTTTCTCTGTAATGATGGTGTAAAATAAAGAGTATTGTATGAAACATTTAATAGAAAATACTACAGTCTCTAAAATAATAAAATAGTAAAAAAAAAATAACAGCCTTTAATCGGCCCACGGCTAAGATCGGGCTTCCCAGTATAGGACGAACGAACAGAAGGATATAGTGCCCATGCCTCATTTGTCCTAGCCGGATTAACAAATCAGTTACCTCGATGTGCCGGTTTCGTCACGTAGTTTTCCTTCACCGTTAGCACCTAGTAATTGGAATTATATGCAAATTACATCAGAAAACTACCAGTCTGATATCACACCGATCGAGCTGGCCCTAAGAACTGTAATCAAGATAATGATTCCAGCATGGCTCTATCACGTTGAGAATAGGGTTGTTGCGACATCCCGTCACATTCCGGAAAGCATCCTTGTCCTGGCAATATTTCCTCTTCCACCTTCATTGGGCCGGTTCTAACCAGAGGGCGCTGCGCACACACATGCGTCTCATTGGCCGATCCTCGAATTACCAACTGTGTCCCGGACATCTAGTGTAGTGTTTGTGCAAAACCAAGACGTGCGAATCCGGTCAAAATCCTGCATCATTCCTTACACGGTTCCAGTGATGGTAAGAGTTCATTTTTTTCTACATGGTTCACTAGGATTTGCGAGGCGGCATCTGGTCTAATACAGAACGAAGAATCAGGGTTTGCTCCGGCTAAGTAGCCATTCATATCATATCAAGGGTATTTTTGATTAAATGATTTGTTACGGTTCTACATCAGCATCAAGAAGACTCCTTATGATCCGTGGCCTGCTTCATTTGCCAGAATCTATATAATTGTAAGAACAGTATTGTACCATATATCTATTCTATATTTTTTTTTAATGTTCGCATGTTCATCCCCGATACTGTTCGAGCATCTGAAATACATATATGTAATTAAGGCTTATCTTATACTATTTATAAATAAAGAGGTAAGGTTTGTGAGTTTGGATGTTCAGGGTAATATCCGGTACTGCGGAACCGATTTTAAAAATTCTTGTACCAATCGAAAGCTACATTATTCCCGAGTGACATAGGCTGTATTTCATTTTGATTAATAAATGAAAAAAGTAAAAATGTCAATAATTATAGCAATAACGTTCAACACAAGAATTGAGCACATCCTCGTGCGAGGCACTGCGAGTGCTCATACGTGCGTGCATGCGTGGGTGCATGTGTATTTTTTAATGACGCCCAGCGAAGTGAGTACGGGGCAGCTAGTAAATAATAAATAAGTAATAGACAAACAAACACACACATTGTATACCCCCAAGCTAAGCAAGTTACGCTTGCGTTATGGGTAATATACAACGGACCACTCTAGGGCTGATCGTAGAAACCCAGAGAACCCAGACCATACTAAGCGAGGAAAAGTATGTTTACAACATGTATAATTCCAAGAATCGAACTCGAAGCCTCTGCATTCCGGTGAGCTAAGCTAACAAAGGCTCAGCCCATTCAAACAGCAGTCATATAATCGTACCTTTAATTTACAAAGGAATGAATCAATGAATAAGAGGACATTTGTTTCAACTCCTAATTCACTATAAATCATGTTCAATTTAAAGCTGAATATAGACGTTATTAAATTCTCAAAAAAAACATAATGAAAAACGATTTTAATTAAATCGATAAACCAACAATCTCATCTTGGGTTTAAATTTTATACAGCTGTTTCTAATTCAATTTTGACGCAAGATATTGCATTGTGGTTTTCGAAACAGCATTTTGACACGGGTTGCTCAAAGCAACCTTGACTTGCCAGTAATAGTTGTAAAAGACATTGTGCTTTTATAAAAGAAACGACTAGTTGTGTAACTCTGATTTATGTGGTCGAATGAGTTAACAATTTTGAATATTGCTATATAGAAACATGTAGTTCTCGTGTAAAAAGGTACAGTTTTGAACTATGTTACGTACACACATACATATTATCCTGCCTGTTCCCCGTTGGGGTAGGCAGAGACGATTGTAATACTTGCAACAACTCAAAAGGGTTTAAGGTAATAAAAGAACAGCAACTGGTCACTATGTTTATAATCAGAGAACCTTACGGTTTTAACATATTTCATACACTAACACTACACATTGTAGAAACATTTTTAGAACACCTCGCCATTCCTCCCACAATTTTACAGTATATGAAACTTAGCAAATTGGTATAACCGATAGCGGATTGAAGTCATTGATAAACAATTTTAATTAAATAGGTTATGAATTACAAGAATTTATTACATTCTTTTTTGGAAATTTTAGGTAATATTTTATATAAGATATTATATAAAATATTATGTTTAAAGTTTTACATGTAATAAAATAAATCGAACACAATAAAAAAATCTATCGCACCTGCAAACACGAAAATAAAATGTAGTGAATATCGTCTATATACAATTGAGAGATTTTGAATTATAATCTACACATTTACCACATAATATTACAGAAATATTGTTAAATAAAATTATGGTAAATTATAGAGAACTTACTCTATACAAAACAGGCGCTAATCACAGAATAAATAAAAATATAACATTATTATTCAATAAAGGAAATGGCTGATTGTATCGTTTAGAAATTAATAAGAAGGTAAATAACAAAATTAATTATTAACCTTAAAAAGAAACACAAAAAGAACAACTATGCAACTAAATAATGTAACACGATAGACATCCACCTAATAGGATAGTGACAAACACTTTCGCTTCATCAACACTAACATTATCCCAAGATGCATATAGCACATATAATATAATAATAGACATAAGAAACCATGTAAACAGCAAATAACACAAAGTTTTTAATAGATAAAGATAATATATCTAATAAAAGTAGAAATATTAATTTTCACATGCAAATTTCATTTTAAAAGATATTTACTGCAATCACAGAAAGAAGACCCTAGAAATGTTTATGAATGAATGAATGAATAATTTATTGCTAAAATGTATGTACACAATGTACCGTGATTATACACAAGATTTCATCCGTGCAGGAACGGAGAAAGAATAGAATTTCCTGCGGCCAGGCGACCTGTCGTAAGAGGCGACAAAACAACCCACAGTCAGGTGGCAGGGCATTTGCCCGACTGGATTGTTACCACCCTTGGTCTAAGGTATGTCGCCATAACAACTTTGACTTGTATTCCGGTATTAGTGACCAGGTTCCAGCCTCCCTTAAGAGAGTAGCAGCGCATTTGTGGCATCTTTGGTATTGCAAATATCCATAGGCGATGGTAATCGCTTCCCATCAAGTGGGCCGTCTGCCTATCTGATGAACTCTTGCAATAAAAAAATTAAAGATAAAAAAAGATGTTGCAATATGCGTGTTTCAATACATTTTGCCTTATTAGGCGTGCAATGTCCGAATTATAAAACTAAATTACATTTTTTTTAAATGATATAAAATATTGCAATAAAATTATATGTCTAGTTACAAAATATTATTAGTCATATCTTTGTCATTCTCATATTCATTTACAGTACCGTGAAATATGGCAACTTAACCAACGGTTGATAATTTTGCCATTAGAATTATCTCTCACAAAACTACAATTACCTGTCACAAAATTACTTTTTTAAACATATAACGTCACGTATGAGTCATATGCTCAAAAAGATATTTTGTGAGAAGTAATAGTATATATAATCTTGCAAAAGAAAACGTATAATTGCAAAATTGACAACCATTGGTTAAGTTGCCAGATTTCACGGTATAATAAACTTTGTTCGATAAATTTTTCTTAAGAGACTATCAAATTTATATATAGGCTGAACTCGTCACATTTCTGGCAGTTTATTAAATATGATAGGCGCCATAGAGTAGATACTTTTGCGCATCATGGCCGTTTTTGAAGAGCAAATACAGACTCTATGCTGATCCTGTCTGTTCCGAACAACTACATCGGAGAGCTGGGGAAATAAGTTCGGGTTACTCTTGACGAATAATGCAGTTTCAAAAATATATGTAGACGGTAAGGTTACGATGTTATATTTTTTAAAGAAAGGTTTGCACGAGGCTGTTGGTTTAAGATTAAACATAGTCCTTACGCATCGTTTTTGAAGTTTGAATACTTTGCCTACGTCTGTAGAGTTGTCCCAAAATGTAATTCAGTATTGTTACGAGCTACAGGACTCGAATTAAAAAATGCCGTTGGAACTACTATAGAATTTATTAGAACTGTACAAACACGTATAAAACAAATAAAAATAAAACTGGATGCAACCAGTTCACATACCACGATTCAGTGCAATTCGACACGCGCAAAGTCCGTCGTCCATGTCGCTAATCGAGAGTACTACAAACGTCTTAATCGTATCGTAGTCGTCGCTCGACTGCACCACCCCTCCATTTGGGCATTGTTTTATACTAACTATACAGTACAAAAAAAATCGGCCGCGCGCACTGAGTTTCCGAGAAATAGTAATTTGCACACCTGGTTATCTATTCCTGCGAACGGCCAACAAAGTCGAAAACAATAACAATAGGCTATTGTCTAATTGCAATTTTTTAATACGAAGTAATAAAAAGAACTCCGAATGCGGAAGGGGCAATAAACAAGATGCGCAGCATTTCTTTGTCGGTATGTGACAATAGGTATGCAGGTGGCCCAACTTGTAACAGTATCTTATATTTGATGCAATAACACCGTGATAAGCCGTCATAAGAGATTCGACATCATCATCATCATATGTTGTGGATATTGACTTCTTTGTAAGGAAGGGATACTTTTAGTTAGAACTCACCTGAATGACGTGCAAATCAAACTGCTCAGGGATTTGAAGGCTTTTCCATTGACATACATACATATTGTCACGCCTATTTCCCATTGGGGTAGGGGTAGGCAGAAACGATAGACTTCCATCTGCTACGATCCTGACAAATACTTTTCGCTTCATCAACTTTCATTAATCTCTTCATACATACACGCTTATTTAAAGTGCTTTTCACAGGACCGTTTTGCTTTTCCATTGAAATTATTTTTATTTAATTAATTCAATTAGTAGTAATAAGATCATTGATTACTGTACTAGTATTGTATTTATTATAGTTCTGTTCACTTTTATATTTTGTTTCCTTTTAATTTGTATAGGATAATGATAATTTTTCTTATTTACAATGCGCTCGAAGTGCGTTTTCAAACCTTTTCGATTTTTCTTGTTTTTCATTTATGATGTTACTTTCTACTTTATGTGTTAGTATGTATGTATGTCGTCAAGTATTATTTGAATATGTTATTGTCTAAGTTAATTATCCACGATGGGTTAAAATTAATTTATGAGGCAGTGTTGGCACTGAAAAACAAAGCTGCGCTAAAGGAATTTCCAACACAGCTTTATGCTGAGATGCCGACTTCTTATCGCTAAGAAGCGATCTCTTCCAGACGAAGAGATCGCTTCTTAGCGATAAGACCGCCCATTGTGCACATTTAGAACATTTTTAGGCTATAAGGTTTTCTGTAATGGTGTACAATAAAGTGTTATCTATCTATCTATCTATCTATCTAAAACAGATGCTTCGGTCGGAGTTATTTTATTGATAAAATACATGTAAATAGTAATTAACTCGAGAAGGTCTCGACCAATTCGGCTATTTATTTTTCGTATGTTCCTTAAGGCACACGCAAAAGTTTGAATAAAAAAAATTGCCTGGGCAATAGTAAGAACAATACTTTTCTTTTCACATAAAAACTAGCCGTCAAACAGTAGCTATACCCGGCAGACGTTGTCCTGCCTTAAAAAATAAAAATCTAGAAACCGATTGCAGCGCCATCTACCGGGACCAAATGTTAACAATCTCAACTTTTGAACAAAAATAAAATTTCGTGAAAATCGGTCCCACCATTTAGGAGGAGTTTAGCGGCGCCACCTAGTGTGTTAGCTGCAATGGGGTACCAGGAATTAGGTGAATTATTTCTGTGTGTTCAAGTACATCCCGGGATGGTTTAGATTCAAATTTGAACCAGGTAGATAGATGGCGCTGCAATCGGGTTACAGGATTTAAGTGAAATTATTTTTTGTGTGTTTGTTTCAGTGGGTCCCGGGATGGTTTAGATTCACGATTGGACCCGGTAGGTGGCGCCGCTAAACTCCCGCTAAGCGGCGGGCCTGATTTTAATTTAAAAAAATTGTTCAAGTGGATTCGAAAAAAGTTTAGATTAACATTTGGTCCCGGTAGATGGCACTGCAATCGGTTTCTAGATTTTTATTTTTTAAGGCAGGACTACGTCTGCCGGGTATAGCTAGTATATTAATATATATACGTCGCTATGCCAACAGATTTTTCCATATGATAGGCTAGCAACCCGTTATTATATTCTAATCTACAACACAAGTTCATTAACATACTATCATTATCTGTTACCTATTCGCACTAAATTTACATGTTACGTGATGTTTTGTTTCTATACACGTGGTTACTGTTATCGTATCAACGAATAACGTCTCAAAACTTATACTAACATATAAAGCTGAAGAGTTTGTTTGTTTGATTAAACGCGCTAATCTCAGAAACTACTGGTCTGATTTGAAAAATTCTTTCAGTGTTAGATAGCCCATTTATCGAGGAAGGCTATAGGCTATATATCAACACGCTAAGACTAATAGAAGCGGAGCACCAATGAAAAATGTTTTAAAATCGGGGGTTTGGAAACAAAATCCACGCGGACGACGTCGCGGGCACAGCTAGTATTATAATAATATTGAATTTATTAGCACTAACGTGTATTTAAATTAGTGTTATCAGGAATATTCGGCTGGTCTTCGGTACTCGGCCTATTCGGCCACTTTTATAACTATTCGGTATTCGTCTAAATAATGTGTATTATTCAGCCGAATACCGAATACCAAATTGTGACAAAAAACGCACATATTGCTCAAAATTGTATTTATTACCATCAAAAATTGATGGCTAAGCTATAATATATTTTAACAAAGTTAAATGCGATTTTAAGAAAAAAAAATACTTTATTAGTACGTTTCGGCCAATTTTAAAAATGTCAGAATCAAATAAAAATATTATTTAAAATCGCGCTTACAACCGTTAAAGCATAGTTTTAGTTGTGTGTATCATTCGCGAGAACGTAAGAAAAAATACTTCATCAATTATTTTTTCAATACTAGCCTGCTACGCGCGAATTGGATATATCTTACGCCGAACATTCATCGCTTCGGCTGAGAGCGTGACCGAATATTCCCTATTCGGTATTCGGCATAATCGCTATTCGTGACATCTCTAATTTAAATGTAATTATAATTAGTAGATAGAAATCAGTGTATTTGCTTATAACTGTTGATTACCCTAACTAATATTTATAATTCGTAGCTACGATTTAGATATAACAGTTACCTCGGTGATTAAATTTAGAAATAAACTAAATGCTATGTATTTAGGTTACAATAAATGTGCAGGTTAGTCCGAAGTTTATGTATCTATTTCTTTTTCTTTTCTTTCTTTATTTCATCTTGATTTATCTAGTTTTTCAATGCCATGTTTATTGAAGATTATTTAAGTTGATATTTTAATATGGTTTCTATCTGCAGTGACTTGTTAATCAGCTCACTATCACTAATTTGTTGTTAATGATAATAAAAGTTGATAATCATCCTAAAATCTGTAATATTATAAAATTCTAAACATTGCGGCCGTGTCTATTACATTTAAAACAAACAACTGCAATAGACTATATAAACGAAGGAGAACACAATGCAATTTTTTATATTTCAATCAATATATAGATATATATATATATATATATATATATATATATATATATATATATATATATATATATATATATATATATATATATACATATATTTCTATGTATTTAATTTATAAAATATGGAGTTTAAGTATGTTTAATTATTATATACCTAAAAATCTGCACCACCTACATCGCCTTCCTTTCCTTCTTCCTTAAGTTAGGTTGCCTGGAAGAGATTGCTTTAAGCAATAAGGCCGCCTATTGTTTCTACCATGACAATATTGTAGTTGTGTATTTTAGAAATTGTATATTTGGGGAGCAATAAAGTATCTATAGTCTATCTATCTATCAATAATTTATTTGTTCAAAAACATGGGGTCGTATAAGATGACATGTATGGTTTATAAGGTTTCATATGTTTTTGATGGCCAGGCATGCAAATTGTACATACTTAAAACTACTTCAAGAATAGAATAGAATATACTTTATTGAACAACAAAATTTAGGAAACAACACACATAAACAGCCAGCCTTATCGCTGGCACAAAAGCTAGGGCAGGTTTTTAATAATTGTTCAAGTAAATTTAAAATTAAGATTACACGATTTCTTGTCTCTGCGTTTGTTGGTTTATCTGTTTGTTCGGGATTCACGTTAAAACTACTGGGCCAATTTCGATGCGGCTGTCGCTGATCGACAGCAAATTCTTAGGCTTAAGGTCTGCGCTACATTTTATCCTGAAAATCCTGAAGGATTTTTTCTGGGAATGATTTAAAATTACCAAATTAAAAAAAACAAATTCCAATACTATTTTTGCACTGAGCGATAGCAAATTTTATGTAATAAAATGTGTGATATTTTTTATCCCGGAAATCCTGCGAAAATATTCCCGGGAGCAGTTTGAAGTTGTTCGAGTGTGTAAAAAATTGCTTAATCCAACACAGTTTTCACTGAAACGATAGCTTACATTATTTTTTAAATGCTGCGGTACTTTGTGTCCCTGAATCCCGCGGGAATTTCAAGTCAAGTTGGTCGAAGTCGCGGGTAAATCCTAGAACATATAATATATATACGAATTTGCAAACATTTTATTATTTTCTATAACGGAATTAACGTGTAAGCATATCTATATTATAATAGCCAACGATAAAGCACTCTACGTTCTTGGAAACTCTTTCCAATCAAAGGTCACCTTACACTGGATACAATTTGCTTCAATATTGTGCAATAATAAAGGTACATTGCCGAAAATTCGGCGTTCATTGAACTCTTGTATATACCTCACCAACACATACAAAGAAGCGTCGCGACGCTACCTATCCATACATTAGACGCACACATAAACAATGAATCTATACTGAAAATAAAAGTACTACCGTATAGCACATGTGTGTGTTTTTTTATCTGTGTGTTTTGTACTGAATTGAGGACGAATAGGATATTCCTCGTAATTCACAAGTCATATATTCACACCGTGATAATTTACTTAGGTATTTTTTTCAAATTATGTGTTTACACAATTGTTTTGCGATTTGACTTGTTCCCAATTTTTTTATACTGAAATTAAATTAGCCATGTCGGTTCAGTTTACATATATGAGAGTGTTCAGGACAGGTTTTTTTATAGCTGGACTACCTATAGTAATCTGACGGTCATCTGACGGAAAGCGGTTACCGTCGCCTACGGACGTTTGCGACACCAGAGATAGATAGATAGATAACACTTTATTGTACACCATTACAGAAAACCTTATAGCCCAAAAATATTCGAAATGTGCACAATGGGCTGTCTTATCGCTATCGAGGCGATCTCTTCCAGACAACCCGTGACAGGAATAAAACAGATTATATTGGTCAAAGGCGGTATACATAAATATTAGAGGATATGCAATTACTTACATATATTTTATTCATTTATAAACATATAAGTATGTAAAATATTATATAAGTAAAATTATACTTAATAGACATATATAATACACCTACTGATATTACATGCATAAATATATACATATATATATACACATAAATATACGTAAAAATATCAAACATCACTATGTTGCAGGTAGTGCTTTTTTGTCATGTTCTTAAATATTGTTAGTGATTTAGCTTGTCTAACAGTAACAGGTAGCTCATTCCAGAGTCGAATAGCCTGTACAGTAAAAGAATTATTGTAAAAAGATGAATAATGTTTGGGACTATTAAGTCTAAGATTCGTGAAAGATCGTAAATTGTGAGAAGAAGAGATGAATTCAAAGCGTTCTTTGAGATAATACGGGGTTGTGGGGATAAACAACACACTGTAAAGGAGTGGAAGAATATGAGTATTCCGGCGAAAACGAATTGGCAACCACTTGAGATGTTAGCAATGCGCCGCCGGCCTCGAAGAGATTTTATAACACCCTTTTTGAAAAACTCCATATGGTAGAGTTGTGACAAAACCCCAATTGGGAGCTCATTCCAAATCCTACGGTGCGCAAGAGAAACGTTCTAGCGAACCGTTCCTCGGAACACTCCCCGTTATATAATATTGTTACGAGTTACAGGACTCGAATTAAAATGTCGAATGGAATTATTATAGAGTTTATTAGAACTATACAAACACGTATAACACAGGTACAAATATAACCAAACACAACAAGTCCAAACGTAATGCAGAAGGTCGTAATTCAATAAAACGTGCAAAGTCCCTCACTATTAGATTCCCGATTGTAGTACACACGTCTTGGTCTGATCGTGGTTCTCGCTCGACTGCCTCATTTCTCCATCAGGCCATCGTTTTATACTGCACAAATACAAATATACCCACCCGGCAAGCGTCGACGTAGTTTCCTAAAAATCGTAATCTGCACACCTGGCTAATGATGCCTGCAAGCGGGAAAAAACGAGTATTATAGGCTGTTCTCCAAAATAACCAATGAATAAGTTAACAAAAGAAGACGATCTTAAAAGAATTACAAGTAGTTCAAATGCCGACAGGTAATAAAATGTGTTTTTTTACAGATGCAGGTGGATTTTGTTTTTGTTGAAACTTAAGTTGTAACAATATAGAGCGTCTATACCCAAACTGCGGCCCGCGGGCCACATGTGGCCCGCCGGGCTTTTGTGAGTAGCTCTCTTGACATACCACACAGTTGTACAATATAATGGATTTGCATTGATAACACCAGTGGTGTTGCAAAAGTCCATAGACGATGTAACCTGATCTAGTTAGTACCTCTATGTAGCTCGAATAAAAATAAATTACAGTGCTGACACTTTTTTTGATTTTGCGATTTAGCTACGGAACCCAAAGAAACATTTTAACGAAATGGTCACATATCTAAAGAATGCCCAAAGTATATATTTATATTTAACTTCTAGAAAAATCTTCAAGCAAAAGCCTGAGACAAATCACAGGTCACAGGACATTGATTGACGTTAAACAAGTTCTTGAAAAAGTTTCGTTAAACAATTGACATTTTAAAATTGATGGAGAGGTATTAAAGCAGCTTACTGGGCACCTTACTTATAGAATAAAGTAACAACACACAAGCAATATTCTACATATAGCGTTAAGGTATTATATAGGTAGAAAGCAATACATCCAAGTTTTCTTTATTGTATTACTTTATAATATTTCAGTTTGTAGTTTTATTAAAACCATTAAAAATTTACAATTTTTTTTTCATTGCATGAGCAGACAGCCTGTCGCCCCATCTGATGGAAAGCGATTATTATCGCCTATGGAGTTTTGCAACACCAAAGGTGAATGTACTGCCGGCTTCGACGGGGGACTGAAACTTGGCCACTAATACCGAAAAACAACCTCAAAATTGCTTTAGCGGCATACTCTAGAACAGGTGTGGTAGGCACCCAGATAGGAAAATACCCTACCACCTGGCTGTGGGTTGTTTTTCGCCTCTTACTACAAACCTTCCCGGCAGCAGGATATTTTCTTTCTCCGTTCCTGCACGGATTTATTTAATAACAATACACATTTCTTCGTTAAATATAATCAATATACAACTATTGTTTACTGCTAACCAATATTATATATTTTTTGATAATAAAACTGCTCAGCAAAACATAACTCTTCCCACCTATTAACCCATCGCGCATGATATTCAAGAAACATACATAAATCAATGATTAACAAATTCCAATCTTTAAATTAAACATTTATCTAATGAATTAAAATATATAATTTCAATATTTCCTGCAACAAAAGGAAAAGATCGATAAATTTTACTCACTTATTAAAAGATCTAACATATATCATAGCTTTCTAATTCACTGTAAAACTTGTTCAAAAATTGGAGAAATAGAAATAATATTTTACTTTTAGAGACCAAGTGTCGCACAATTTGTATATTTAACTAGTGAAATTTTGTTTCTTGTAAGCTTTTTTTTCAAAGTGGGAATGGTTTTTGGTTACCCCACAGTTTGGGAACAGTAGTTAGGTTACGTGGAGAGAGTTATTGACTTGAACTTGAAGAGTACTGTTTTGCTGTGTAGGTTTATTTTCAATAGTTAAAAGTTGATATTAATTATATAAAATATCGAGTGTTTTGTTGAGCAAAAAACAAAAAACAAAAAACACATCTCAATTGCTTAGTGAAATATATCTTTTTGAAAAATAGCCACAAAATTGTTTTAAGGGAGAAATGTTGTGATGATGTTTGTGGGTATTTCTCGAAATAACATATTCCCCGTAACGTGCGTCCCATAACTCTGACTGGATAGTAAGCCGTTGAGGAACCATGGGAAACCCTGTAAGATTTTTAGCTTTTTACGGGAATTTTCTTTTATTGCTAGGAGTGTTAATATGTTTATATTTTTACAACTCAAGTTCTGACGAAAACAAAATCCATCTGTATATCTGTAAAAACACATTTTATTACCTGTCGGCATTTGAACTAATTGCAATTCTTTTATGATTGTTTTCTTTTTTTTACTTATTTATTGGCATACGTTTCAAGAGAACAGCCCATTGTTTATTGTACCCGTTTATGGCCACTTGCGGCCGACTCATTAGCCAGGTGTTTTGGATTATGTCGACTACGATACGGGCACATTGCATTTGTGCAGTGTAAAACTATGGCCTGATTGAAGGAGGAGGCAGTCGAGCGAGAACCACGATTAAAGCGAGACGTATGTACTACAATCGGGAATCTAATAGTAACGGTCTTTGCGCGTTTTATTGAATTACGACCTTCTGCATTACGTTTGGACTTGTTGTGTTCGGTTATATTTGTACCTGTGTTATACGTGTTTGTATAGTTCTAATAAACTCTATAATAATTTCAACGGCATTTTAATTCGAGTCCTGCAACTCTTAACAATATTATATACAGAAATTCAAGTGGTTTTGCTATAAGGAAAGTTTTCACAGATTATATAATCCCATTTATAAAAATATCTCAATAAAACTGTCAGTAATATTGTGTAATCTCTATTATTTATCTGTACCTACATACAGAACGGTCATACGTCATTGTCAATGTCATTTTTATAAATGGAATGTCGTTGAACCACGATAGATGAAAACGGCGTCCAAAATATTGAAGACTAATGAACTCTGACGACATTCATGGGACAGCCGTGTTTTCTTTGAGCAAGTTCAAGGATGGCAATCATATTATATTCAATCAATCAATAAACAGCATAAAAAGTATTTGATTGATTGTGTTTGTCAAGTTAATAAGAGACAGTGTCCCACCATTTTATTGATTTACTTTTATTGTTATACACTGACCTCCGCAAAAAGTCGAGGACTTCCTGTGATTGTTACAGGTTTTTGATAATAAGTACTATTGATCTTTGTATCCAATATACACTAAGACTCAGTATACTGTTATATGATATACTTAGTAACAATTACAATTAATTATTGTGTCTACAGGTAATTATGGTTTCATATAGATAATCTCAAATAAAATATAAAAGTTCTACATATATGAGGACACATTCATAGTAAATGGATCACGATTATTATTAAGTAACATTTAAGAAATTCGTACTGTTTTATGTAGGCATACAGTTTTAAACATAATAAATCCAAGTAGCATTTGAGAAAAAAATTGTGACATACTGGACATAGACAGGGCTCTCGGACGAATATAATTATTTAATAATGTACTGTTTTTGCTAAAATGCTGCTATGGAACCAAATAACATGTCACTTGGAGTAATGTAAGTAAAGCAAGAACAGTTTCTGTGGTCAATAAATACCAGATGTCATTGATCTCTGGCATTGCAAATTCGAAAACAGATTTAATATATTGTCACGTGTCCTTTATTGATATTAAAAGAAAGTGCACTGAAGTGCACTCAACAATAGACTAAGAATAATGTGCTTACATTATCGCTTAAGTTAAAGGACTTTATTACATTGTAATTGACTAGAATAAATAAAATGTTTATAGACCACGGTAACCACTTGTCACAGGGGGGGGCTGTATTCTTTAATCTATAAAAGTCTAAAATTCTAGATGCAAGTTCAACATCGTTGTTTAGTCTTCTGACAGATTGACAGAACGAGTACAATAGAATATCTGTTCACCGGTTTTTCTAGTCAAAATTAGAATCCGCGACCACTCGATTTGTGAATGCGGTTTAGCTGAAGGATCACTTCGTCATATTTTGACTTTGACTGCCCCAAGATTATTATCCCCATGCACATTTTACCTAAAAATTTCCCTCGCCCTATCAATTTGAACTTCCTTCTCAACTTAGCTAACATAAGTTATGTATATATATTATGTAAATTTATTTCAAGTAACAATATTCTTCTTTAGTATAATCTCACTCTAACTCATATGTTTTGTTTTGTCCACAAAAAACCTTAACTGTAATATCATACCAATATATATTTAATTTGCTGTTATGTATAATGTTAATTTGCTGCTTATGTTCGCCTGTCATATATATATATATATATATATATATATATATATATATATATATATATATATATGTGTGTGTGTGTGTGTGTGTGTGTGTGTGTGTGGTTTTTTTAACTATGACACTGGCAAAATCAATGCCAAAGGTGTTGGAGCCGGCATCAACAAAAATAGAATATACTTTACTGTACAAAAATGGTACATAAAATTAATATCCTATCACAGTTGGGGGTATTATTCTTCCAGACAACCTTTGGCTGGAGTATAAGAAACAGTGGCGGATTTGCCCTAAGGCCCAGGAGGCCCGGTCCTAGGGCGGCCAGATATTAGGGGCAGCCAATCGTGATAAAAAATTCACTGATGATAACAAGAAATAGATTTTTTTGTAGAAACTAACAGATATTATAGTTAACTAAATTTCTGAATCGATATCGATAAAAGTTGGCAAAAAAGTAAATTCATTATGTACTCAATATGATGGGTGCTGAGAAAGGGGTGGCTGGTACTTACTACATGGCCTGGGGCCTAGGGCGGCCAAGACTGCAAATCCGCCACTGATAAGAAAGACAAGAAAAGTTGATACTTGTTCAAACAATAATAACAAGAAATAAATCACAAGTCGCAAATTATTTCTACAATGAAATCATCGTCTAACCGTTGTAGTAGACAATGATTACGTAAAAGCAATTTATGTTTTATTTTGATTCGGGTTCATTGGTCCCAGATGATCTGAACGGTCTCATAAACTATCGGTTCAATAAACTTTGAACAATGATCCTAATGTGGTTTACATATTGCACAATCATCAATCGTTAATTTTAAATGTATTCTTATTGCCTACTCATTGAAGTTGTATGGAAATATACAGCCATTAACTGTACTCGTACAACCATTTTAGGTGCAAGTTTGAGCACAACCTTGTCTGATTTTTTCTTGACAAAAATGGAACCCTTATTATATGTCCTCCCCGTCATAACCTGCAGAGCCGAGACGTAACGACTAATGGCAAGATTAGTCCAAAAATTCCAAATTGTTCAGTGAGCTCTGAAGCAGACTATGCTCGAAGTTTTCAGCATAGTTTGCTTCAGAGATGAGTCACACTGATCTGACTCAGCAGACGAGTCCAGGGGCCTAATTCTGCAACGCGAAGATCTCAATATCTTCGCGTTGCGAAGATAATCAAAGTACGATTCCATTGCGATTGTGTCAAAATTTGTCATTGTTTGGGGTAGGTAACTCTACAGGCATAAACAGAGCATTTATAGCTCAAAAAAATGCATCCGAGCTGTTGTAGGTATCCGATTTTTTAATACTTGTAACCCTCATTTTAAAGATCTACAAATTTTACTACTGTCGTGTATGTATGTATATTTATGAAATATGTTTATTTGTCAAAAACAATTTTACGATTTTTATGACGGCTAAAGACTTCTATCCAAACAATACTAGAAATAGTGAACGACTAGTATTAAATGTGGCCCCAAAACAACCCTCTTTACTAGAAACTGCTATAACATGTGCATTCAGATCTATAATAAAATTCCGATCCACATTAAAAAGTTTAGGATTAATAAATTTAAAATTCAGTTAAAGGAATGGCTCTTAAATAGAATGTTTTACTCGGTGGACGAATTCCTCAATTGTAAATAAATACCTTTCTTGACTTATGAATGTTATTATTATTATTATTATTATTATTATTATTATTATTATTTTTGATATTTAGCAGTTTTTTTTTCATATGATTCATTTAACATTATATAATTTAATAAAATTTATTATAAATATTTGTATGCTCCTATGTGAGCAAAACATGTGTACACTATAACATATATTCCAACTGTTTAACCATGTTTTGAACAAATAAATTTGATTTGATTTAATTTGATTAATAATTTTAAAAAAAATCGTGTTCTACTAAGCCCACAATATCAACTCGATATCGTCGCGGCAGAATAACAGTAGAGAAAAATTTATGTTACTACTAACATCCGCCCGCGACTTCGTCCGCGTGGAACAGTTAAAAAAAAGTAAATTAAAAAACCCCCGATTTTGAAACATTTTTCATTGGTGCTCCGCCCCTATTGGTCTTGGCGTGATAATATATATATATATATATATATCCTATAGCCTTCCTCGATAAACGAACTATATAACACTGAAAGTATTTTTCAAATCAGACCAGTAATTCCCGAGATTAGCACGTTCAAGCAAAGAAACAAACAAACAATTTCAGCTTTATATATTAGTATAAGATTAGCAGAATTGGCGTTAGTAGAAATGAATATTGGAATGCTGCCAAAATCTTAAACATTTATTTCGCGAGTTTTCTCTTATATATATTTATAAAGATAGAGTTGCACGCCATTGGAATTATCAGAATACCGAAATCAGACAAACCTACGATTGAGACGATAATGTCCGGCGATTTTGACGTAATAGTAATAGCAGAACTGGCCCCTGGAGTGGAGGCCGCGTCTCGGTAACCGTAGTGTATGACGCCCCGATGAACCGCACACAGTGAGATGTGTGAAGGGCTGGATGAGGAAAATGGAGATCCGAGTTGATGTCGCAAACTTGGGGAGGACTACGTCCAGCAGTGGGCTAAGATATTCTTTTTATCCCCTTCTACCGGACGAACGGGATTTGTCTGATCTTTTTTACCTTTTTATTGGGTACTATTTTTTTATTTTGTCTTTTTTGTATATTTTTTTGTCTTTTTGTTTATTATTTATCATTTTTCTGTTTATTGTCTTCAATCTTTTCAAAAACTTACAGAAGGTCCTTATTTCTATTAGAGCTTTTCCTTATTTAGCTATATATACTATTACTCTTACATTTGTCTTATCTATTACCTTTTTATACATACTATGTTTATTGTTATATTGACGGCCTCTGTGGTTGAGCGGGCTAAGCCTTCGCCGGCTTACCTCACTGCAACGCAGAGGCTCCGGGTTCGATTCTTTATTAACTTATTTGCTAGATGTTTATACATTTTATATATATACTTATGTATTATTATTTATCCTTATATCTGTTTACAGTTCTTCTCACTATCTTTATAAACCTAATAAACTTTTCAACATTTGTCTTACCCATCAATTCTGACATATTCCGGAATGTGAAGTCAGTTTTTAATTCAATGGCCAAGGCGTTCCTTTCCCGGGAGTATACAGGACACTGGAATACAATATGCGGTATGTTCTCAATTTCATCGCTACTGCAAATGCACGAGGGATCCTCTTTGGTACTCAAAGAATCCCCGTGCCCCGTAAAAAGTTGGCTGTGCAGGTCGGTGAGGCCGACCTGCCTAACTACCATTCGGGCCCGCGTGACATTCGGGAAAAAGAGTTTCGTAACAGATGCAGTTCACTCTCGACAATATCTCCGGTTCCATTCGTCAACCATTCCCATTATGAATTGTCGTTTGACGAAGGAAACCGAACACTTGTCATAAAATGGCTTCACCTTCAAAGAACTCATTCGCTCGCTCGTTTTCTCGTATGTCGACGTGGACCTTCAACCAGGATAGGTCTACTGTTTTCCTTGCGATGCGCATTCTATTAAATTTCTTCAAATTCAAATTCAAATTCAAAGTTTTTTATTCAAAATAAGTTCCACTGGAGAACACTTTTTGAAGGTCATAAAATATGGCTTCACCTTCAAAGAACTCATTCTCAAGCTCGCTCGTTTTCTCGTATGTCGACGTGGACCTTCAACCAGGATAGGTCTACTGTTTTCCTTGCGATGCGCATTCTATTAAATTTCTTCGTGATGCTGCTGCCAGAGGGTATTTCAGAGCTCCAGTTACACAGCGCCTGCAACGCCGGGAATTCGCTATAAATGCCAAAGCTAGTGGGCTAAGATTGGCTGGTGATGAACCCTTACATTTTCGTCCTATCTGTCTGTCTGTGTCTACTGGTCTTGGTATACCGCTATCAGTTAGAAACTAAAACGTCCATACTAATAAAATTTTACAGGAAAGTTTAGTTAGTATTTTTGGCAATTGTCAATGGTTAAACTGCGAAACAACATAAAGTTAAGAGCTAGCTGCCATACATGTACATTGTATAAGCATTTATAATCATTCATATCATATTAAGACATTGAACAGAATTTTAGTTCCAAAAATCTCTGTAATAGAAAATGAACCTCAAATTTATGTCTTAAGTAATTATACTAAATTCATTGTTATGACTAATCCTTCGCAGCATGTTAAGTAATTATTAATGATGTCTTAATTATTTTTGCAACTGTTTTACATTTGCTTAATTAGAGCGGGGTGTTCCGTATTAAGCACAAACAATTTTCACGGGTATTTCTTAACATTCATTATTGAAATAACATATTAAAACAAATGCATCGCCACCCCGTGTGTGCTATCTACATCTATGCTGCCCTCTTGCGAACTGTCAGTGCAACTCGCTACACCGCACGCGCCGCATCGACCTTCCCGTCTTTCGTCCATTTTAACAAGTGTGTGAAGGGTTCCCGCCGCACAGCAAACAAGGTAAGTGGCTGTGCATTTGTCGTTTTCCAAATTCCGCATTCTAAATCGTACACAGGGATATGTCCGGGTACCTATCCGTTTTTTTTTTCAATATGCATAGATGTCGACAGAGCCTACATACGTGATCCATATACTGTATCAAGATTAAACTGACCCCATTAAAAGGAAATACAGATACTTGTTTGTAGCTTAGCCTTTAATACTACGGCTTACTAAAAACAAGACAGCCTTAGAATTTTTTTAAGCCAAATATGGCTTCAAAAAGCGTTATATTTTTCTATTTTTTCTTCCGTGCAGAAACGGAGAAAGAATACAATTTCCTGCGGCCGGGTGGCCTGTCGTAAGAGGCGACAAAACAACTCACAGCCAGGTGGTAGGGCATTTGCCGTACTGGATAGCCACCACCCCTGGTCTAAAGTATGCCGCCATAACAACCTTGAGTTGTGTTCCGGCATTAGTGACCAGGTTCTAGTCTCCCTTAAGAGAGCAGCAGCGCATTTGTAGCACCTTTGGTGTTGCAAATGTCCATAGGCGATGGTAACCGCTTTCCATCAAGTGGGCCGTCTGCCTGTCTGTTGAATTTCTGCAATAAAAATAAAAATAAACTGTATTACAAAATGGAAAACATCAGAACTAAATTCTACCCGAAAGACGAGAAATCTTAAAAATAAGATCACAATTAAAATAAATTGTCGATTTTTTTAAAAATAACATTATAAATATAAACTAGTACAGTGATAGAACTTCTTATATTATATTCTACCTATAATCCCTTAAGACTATAAGTAGAATACTGAGCCTAGGTCATCGAAGTCAATGGGTAAGGTTCCTAGTAGGCTGGCTACGTTACTTCGCTGGATCGCCATACTGATCCGTTGTCCGGGGTAGCCGGACCAGCCCTCTAATCTCCCGAAGAGTCAATAAGTCTGAAATATCAGTTATCGATCATAATTCGATTTATGTGAATGACTTTCAACAATTACTAATATCTTCACTCACACCACGTAATTCATTTAAAATAACTAAACCCACCACAATTATAAATAATATCAATATGATAAAAATAATTCTTAAAATTTCTCTCATCTTTTTACAATTCGGGCCCAAGAATGTATGAAAGTGTTTTCGTCTCCTTTAAATATATACTGAGATGTGAAATGGCAAGATTTTCAAGGAGAGATCTTCAAGAATGATACTTTACTGGGCGGTTTATATAGGTACTCAAAAAGCTACCTACCTACATCGCCAGATTAGCAAAAAAAATATTATTTAATTAAGGTTGCATGGAAGAGATCGCTTTGAGCGATAAAGCCGCCTATTGTATTACCTAGAAAATATTGTAAATATGGTTTGTTTTTGTAAATGGAAAAGATCGCTCTTTAGCGATAAGACCGCCCTTTGTGCTTAATTAGACGTGTCTCAAGTCTGTAAGTTCATTATTGTATTGGTGTACAAAAAAATTGTTCTCTCTTTCTCTCTCTCATTCTTTAATTATTAATATTATGAAGAATAAACAATTATGTGACTGCGTGCAAATCTTAACTGTTGAATAAAATGTGACTTTGTTTTTTATTGCCTAAAGCAGGCACAGATACAGATAGCCTACCTAATGGAAAATGGTTAGCGTCACCTACAGATTTTTGCAACACCAGAGGCATTACTAACGTGTTGCCGGCCTCTTTAGCGGGATTGGAACCTGACCATTGATTCCAGAAAACAACTCGTTGTTACTCCAGACTAGTAATAGTGGCCATCTTTGTTTGTCGCCTCTTACAACAGGCCTCCCGGCCGCAGGACTTGGTATTGTTCCTCCATTCCTGCACGGAAAAACTTATCCAGCTGCCATAAGACCTTCACTATTAGACATCAGTCAAAGACCAACTTTAGATATTGGTATCATTGCGAGACTTTTTGGTATATATCACCCTACAATTCATTGCCATGTGTCTTGTTGTGTGATGACCAAATAAACGTTTTTCTTTATTTCTAGATGAAGATAAGTAAGTTGTATAGGTAAGTCCAACATTCGCTTGATATCTATTTGCTTAAAACTAAATTCATTATAAATACTTGATCACCACCAGGTACTCTAAATAGAGGAATTTTCCCAATTTCTTTTTGTCTCGTGTTCAAACAAAATATTTCCAACATTATCTGTATGAGCATAGTGTTATGTGTATGTGATGTCACACTAGGGAGGGAAGAGTCTCACGAATGTGACCAACTGTGACAAGGACGGGGAGGGGTCAAAAATCATGAAATTCATGTGACGTAATTTGTAGACGGCCCTGTCCAACAAAGAGTAGTAATTTAAAAATTGCTATTCTTCGCCAACCCTGTGCAGTAAGCTTGCATTAGCAGGCGGATTACGCAACAAGTCATTGGCCGGGCGACCTTCGCGGTGCGGTGGCGCGGCGCCCGCGCATTCGCCGAACGTGACGTAGCCAAATCGCACGATAACATTTTGTTTTCACACGCGATACTGTAATAGATAAACGTGACATGCTACATTTATAGAATATCTTATTGTATTGTTCATAAATATAGTAACAAGTGTCTCTTGGATTAGGTAGTGAACACATTTCACAATGGATTCTAAAACATGATCATATAAAAAAGGAGCCATGCATAAATTACGTCATACGTTAAGGGGAAATGGAAGGGGTCGACGAAGTGTGACATTGTGTTACAAGGGGTGGGAGGGGTCCTAAATTTCGTAACGTCACATTTAAAAAACTAATATATTTCCTGTGTTAATACACGAAATTTGAACTGTTAACGAGAAACTTCAAACAAAATATTTCTAACAATATCTGTATGAGCATAGTGTTATGTATATGTGATGTTACACTTAGGAGGGAGGAGTCTCACTAATGTGAACAGTTGTGACAAGGACGGGGGAGGGGTCAAAAAATCATGAAATTCATGTGACGCAATTTGTAGATGGCCCCAAAGAGCCCAAGATAGGTATTATACGAAGTAAAAATATTTTTATCAAGACGTATTGCTGGAACGTTCCTTGCAGCTTCTTTTCCCTAAACAACGATACCACGATGCGAAGCAATGTACATAGAATAGGAAATAGAAGTTTATTAAAGACTGAAGAAAAATGTATACCTATCTATAATATTATAAAATTCTAAACATGCCCAGTCTTTAAATTAAAGCTATTTAAAAAAACAACTACAATAGACGATATAAACGATGGAGAACACGATGCAAATTTTTAGAGATTTCTTGTCGGTTTGTTCGGAATTCATGTAAAAACTACTGGGCCGATTTCGATGCGGTTTTCGCTGATCTACAGCAAATTCTTAGACTTAAAATCTGCGCTACTTTTATCCCGGAAATTTTCCTAGGAGCGGTTTGAAGTTGTTCGGATGCATAATAACTAGCTTATTCGGACACAGTTTCCACGAAAACGATAGCTTACATGCTATTTTTTACAAGCTGCGATAATTTGTGTCCAGGGTATCCCCCGGGAATTTCAAGTCAAGCGTGGACGAAGTCGCGGGAATATCCTAGTGTATAGAAAAATTTAAGACCTTTAAATGTATAAATACGACATCTTCAAAAAATGTTCTCCAATGGAAGTTATGTAGTTTCAACAAAAACTTCTCTAATTTGAATAAAAGAGCGGGCTGAAATTATTATAACTGAAATTATTTTAATTAATGTTTAAACAATAATAATACAATAGAATATTCTTTATTGCACACAGAAAAAACAGTACACATTTTATTTTATTTTTATAACGCAGGGGGAATTCTTTTCGAACTGAATCTGGGTCGGTAGGATATCAAAAATGATCCCCGCAACAGATTTCTGAACGTGGACTCTGGCACAGGCATTCCCAACTACCTCGCTAAACCTTAACCTGCGCCCCTTTATGAGTTAACTATTATTTAACTAGTACAATCGGTGGTCTTATTACCAATAGCGATTTCTTCCAGATAACCTTCTGGCCATAATTTTACATTTCTATTAGTGGGTCAGTATTCAATACGCATAGTTTAAAATATGTATTTGTAATTGATTAAATGATATGTAATTATCATATATACATATATTAGAAGCAAATGAGAATAATAATGAATATGTGTTGGTTATAGACCGGGAAATAATATAGCACATATTATTAATACTAGCAGAGTTTTATTCTTACATTCATATACGCGTAACGGTTTACAGTTTACTTGGAAACCTAATCAACAATAGATCAAAAGACATACTATATTCTAATATCATTCGAATATAGAAAACGCCCTACAAAAAAGTTCTTGTTGAAATGAGAGGTTTATTTCAACAATATGTTATTTGAATTCTTAAAGAAATAACGTCATAAATTACTACGATCTACTCTGTGTATCTATCTATCTTACTGCGATTATCCTACTATTAGGTAGTTTTCTGATGTAATATCCATATAGTTACAATTACAGCTTACTGACGCTGAAGGAAAATAGCGTCATGAAACCTGCCCGTCGAGACAATTGAAGTGTACCACCCGCCAAGCAAGACAGCCAACCTTGGATAAGCGGGAGGCCCAACCCCAACAGTGGGTCTTATATTATTTATTATTATTACAAGAAAAAATATAGTACTAAATTATATTAGTATCCCATAAAGTAAATAATAAACATAAACAAAAATTAAATAATCAAAATAAACAAGTTGGGGCTGAGCTAAATAGTAGCTTTAACACGTGATATCTTTGTCTATGCCTACTTCTGTGAGCGTGTCATGCTTGCCAAGGAGGAGACGGAGCAGGAGCGTGAGCGGACCAGCTTGCTCCAGCCAAAGAAGGACGCGTCGGCGGCGGAGAGCGTACTCAAACCTCCGACCGCTGTAAGCTTTCTCTGGCAAAGGGTTCCCCCCTGCCGTTTATGCATTTCATCCTCGTGAGGCGCGGTACAAACCGCCCACGCCAAAGAGAGAATGAAAACGCTGGGAACTTGGTTCCCCCCGGCAGTGGAAGAGGCCTTTAGGCCTTTAGGCAAGACCTGCGAAATGGCAAGGCCAAATACTTGTGGCCCAGACATAAAGGTGAAGGACGGAACACCGAGGGCTTACAGTGGGTATCACCGACTGTTTATAAAGGTTCTTAGTCACCTGCACATGCCGTCGAGATGAGAGCGCGAGTGTTCCGCGCGCGCTCACCTGTCCTCACATGGGGCGCGTTACAAACCACCCCATGGTTTGTAACGCGTCTTATTAGATCTGTAAAATGTCGGGGGATAAAAGTAGTCCCCTTGCAGTAGAAGAGGCCTGTATGTGAGGCCCCCGCCTGTCAGGGCACGCGGTGTTGGGACTCCCGTTTTCCCGTAGCCCTGGTATAAGGCGCAAGACGGAACACCCAGGGGTTTTAGTGGGTATCCCTAACTGGTGAGTGGCAATAGCATGGCGCCAGTTCTGACTGGGCATGCTAGTGCCACCCCCGATCTGGCGAATCCCACACACGGGTCGCGAACTATCCTCCCAAGCTTCTCTGCTTGCCGTGGCTTATGGTCTTCAATCGGATTTCCCCTAGCTAAAAAAAAAAGAAAAGGGTATCCCCGGCTGTGGTGTAAATAGCATTTGTTTATAGCAAATAGCATTTGTTGCTTGCGGTGCTAGTGCCACCCCAACGTGACGAACCCCACTCTCCTCACTGCGTTTTCCCGCGATGGTTAGTCCTCAAACAGATTTCCCCTCGTTAAAAAAAACAAGGCTAATAAAAAGTGGCCGAAACGTCGAAACAATTATCAAACATAATGTGGCAATTAAAACCATCAAGACGTAGTTTTAATTAATTAAGAACAAATACTTATAAAATAATTTCAATGCCTCAAGATATGGTTGCAGGACACACCTATAAATCTAAATTTAAACGCGTTTTCCTATAAATTATTATTATAGTTTTATAATAATTTATCCTACAATATTCAATGATCGCAATTTTCCCTCCAGCGTTTCTCAGAAAACAGAAGTACATATTTTACCTCCTTTTTGTAACATTTTGAACTATTGTAACATGTATGGAATATTACGTTGTCGAGAATGTAGTTAATGAACAATTTAAATAGACTGCTTATGGAAATCATGTTCATTATAATACAAATAATAGCAGGATAACATTTTGGAATGTAATTTATAATTTGTCCTTCATACGTAACACAAAACAATGAAGGGATCACAATGGAAGAAATTTAAGGATCTAAACCCAATTTGGCAATAACAGAGCAGTATGTCTGTTGTATCTCTGTTATGCTATATCTAGTTTATTTATTACCTTGTTATGTTTAACTCTATATTATATATGCCTACTTCTACTACTTATATAATATATATTTAATATTTTTTTAAGTAATACTTATCTACCTATTAACTATTTCTATTATTAAAAAAAGCTTTCCCTATTTTTATGCAGAAATTTACAAGGTCATCTCGGTTTCTTTTGGACATCAACTCTGATATATTGTTCTCCCTAATTTCGACTCTTAGCTCGGATGCTAAGTTGTATCTAATGAGATAAATGTATCAAGTGCTATTGCCACGCCACAGTTACGGAAACGTACTAAAACCTGTCCGATCCTCGAACGTCCCGTTGATAACTTTATTAATATAATTATGACAAATTCAAATAAATGAACACTGTAATCTTCCATTTAATAATTATGAAGTCAGTAAATAATGTAGTCGGTGTCGACGATAATTGTATAGGGTAGTCTGGAGGATATCGCCTTTGGCGACAAGACCGCCCTTTGTACTTTAATATATGTGCAATAAAGTTATTCATTCATTCATTCAGTCCCTTGTCCGAGCTGTGGGTTCGCTTGCGCATTTACCTCCAGCCCGGACGGACACGCTTTCACGCCTTAACGAATAAACAAACCAGTCATCACGAAATTTTGCATATACTTCGTCAGGGGTATAGAAAAATATATAGGGTGTCTTTTATCCAGAAAAAGTACTGTTTCCAGAGGATAGACGAATACAGCTAAAAAGATGGCGCTGCGATCGCGTTTTACCAGCGCCACCATTGCAATTCCCCAACAAATACATCGTCATAGCAACGCGAATGACACTAATATGTTGCACTTTATTTCCACCATCTTCACTAGATGGTGTTATGGGCAGTCAACCTCATCCAGAAAAAGCGTAAATACTGTTCCCGAGGAACTTCACGGATTGATAAAATCTACATTAAAACGAGCGAAGCCGTGGAAAAAGGCTAGTGTTCGTTATAAAACAAATAATAGCAGGATAATATTTTAGAATGTGATTTATAATATTTTCCTTCATACATATTAAACATTTGGTAAATACCCACATTTTAATGGAAATCCCCAGTGATCGCACTCTGCCAATTTACGCAAAATATTAATATTTTTTTATTTTGCAGCCATACAATATTATTTGTATGTCCTTGAAGACCACGGGCCATAAAAATGACCCGCCCTTATGAGGGCTTGCGTGGGGCCATAGGAAGGCCACAATGTAGAGGCCCTTGACTTTAATATAAATGTGGCGTGACACTGACCGGCGATTATCCCTGTCTGCACCATATAAAAATGCACCCAAGGACAAGCCCCAGCCAGTGTAGGACTATTGTAGGAAATGAGAACAAAAGGTACCGGGCTATTGGGATGAACGTGGAACTAGGCATCTGGGCTATGTAAGCTATGGCGTCTGAAAATGAACATGGAAAAATGGGAAGTAATTGACTCGCCACACCCCATACAATATTATTATTATCATTGTATGACTACGAAATAATAAAGAAATATCAAGGGCCAGTTGCATAACGATCGCCTTTAAAAAAATTTTGATAATCATATTAAACTGCCTAAATACGTTTTACACGAAACGTATTGACAGTTCTTTAAACATATTTAACGACAAATTTTGCGTTGTGCAAGACACTAATAGTATTTAAGTATGTAAAATGCGTTTAGTGTTTCTTAAATAAATTTAAGCAGTGTTGTGCATGCGGCCCTTAGACTTATTAATACATTGAATAAATTGTCAGGGTGCAAATCACTTGGTGCCAAGAATGGTATAATTCCCCCTAATAAAAGGAGTCGGGGACTTTCGGGCTAAAGAAATGTAATGAGTTGAGATATAGCTTAAAAAAAGGATTATTTTCGATTACAAAATGGAAAATAGCCCTAAATTATGTCTGGAAGACGAAAAATCTTGAAAATAAGTACACAAACAAAATAAGCTATCGAACACCATAATTGATTTATATGAATGAATGTCAACAATTACTAATATGAAAACACCTGCACCACACGATTAATTCATTCAAAATAACTAATCCCACTACAATTATAAAAAAAGTATCAACGTAACAAAAAGAAATCTTAAAACCACTCTCATCTTTTTACAGATAATCTGGGCCCAAGAATGTATGAAAGCGTATCCGTCTCCTTTAAAAAAATCCTTTATTGAGGGAGAATAAATGTTCTTTTTGGAATTTCATAGCTAACAGGGCATTTGTCACCACTATAGTCTGCTAAGCGCCCAATTTATCTATATAATAGCATCTACATCTGTATATATAACAGATAAATAAAATTCAAGTGTCTGTTTACAAACAGATGTCAAAATATCAGCTTTTTACTAAATGCATATGAAAGTATATACGGTACTCATATAAAAAAAAATATATATATTTTAGCTGTTTGTCTGTCTGGATATTCAGGCTAATCTCTGAAACGACTGGACTGATTTTGACGGGACTTTCACTGGCAGATAGCTGATGTTATAAGCCTCTAAGGAGCAATTTAGGCTACTTTTTTTGGGGTTCCGCGAAAAAATAAATCCAAACGGACTAAGTCGCGGGCACAGCTAGTTTGTAATAAAACATCATACGATAAGTTATAATTCAAACAACGGACGGAACTTAATTTGAATAAAAACTAAATTTTGTATAACATACAAATTATTTTAATTGTGAATCATGAACATATTCTATTAAAATATTTTACTATGTGTGAGTCGGTTTTTATACTATATGATGTCTACTTAAATGTAATAACGCACATGTTGATAGTTATGTAGGTACTTCATTTTCTATAATAAATAAATATTTTTAATGTGCGAGTGCACCCGGGTGAAATTCATGTATGCAGAAAATCAAACTTGTATCACCGGGTGTACTCGACGCATTAATCTTAAATGTCTGTAAAGGAGGTGAGCTGGGCAATTTCATGATGTGTGAAGTGAGCTGCTTACTTTATCAGCTCGCTTTGAAATATTAGACTGCGCTCTCCTCCTCCGTTGGGAAATTAGTTTTATAATAATATCGTCCTGTGTGTGTGTGTGTACAAGTGTGTGCCGAAATAAAGTACAGCAAAACGTAAAAGCCTTTCAATTGCCTTAGTTACATTGTATTCTATCCGTAGTCCCTCAAGACTATAAGTAGAATACTGAGCCTACGTCACCGTCTTCTATGGGTAAGGTGTCCAGAAGGCTGGCTACGTTTCCTCGCTGGATCGCCGTACTGATCCGTTGTCCGAGGTAGGCACCAGCCCTCTGATCACCCACAAAATATCATTAACGCAGCGTAAGAATATATGATATTTCTTTTTTTTCTACAACACGCACAACAAAGATTACTGTGGAGATGACCAACCATTTATGACCAGTCCCTATATCTTACCATTAGTTCATTTGCCTTACTACCGGTTAAAATTTGACATAAGCTCCATACATCTAATGTCAAAACACAACCGACGGCAAGGCAAGTGAATGAATAGTAACCCATAGGAACTGGCCCTTAACCAAAAATAGGTTTTTTTTGTTGTGCGAGTTCAGCAGACAAGCAGACGGCCCACCTGATGGAAAGCAGTTACCATTGCCTATGGATATTTGTTGCCGCTCTCTAAAGGGAGATGAACCTGGCCACTAATGCCGGAACACAACTCAAGGTTGTTACGGCAGCATACTCTAGACCAGGGATGGTAACCATCCAGGCGGGTAAATACCCTATAACCTGACTATGGGTTGTTTTATCGCCTCTTACGACAGGCCGTCCCACCCGCAGGAAAGTGTATGGATAAAAAACTAGATACCTAATATTAGTAAAATCAACATCAAATTCAGAATAAAATGTTTTGCTTTTCTGATTTTTGATGAATGAATGTCTACATTAGACGGTTCATTTCTGTCTTTCAATTCCGATGAATCAACCAAAGCGATTCCTGTAGACACAAATTTGTAACATTCAATGTAATTGATTACCGTCGTGTTCTTTCTACTCTGTGCTCTTCAATCAAATTGGTTCAATTTGGTTGATTCGTCTATATCAGCATTAGTTCATAATAACATTTAATTTTCTAGCCTTTAACAATCCTGCCAGTCATCTATTATACTTTAAACTAATGATGAAATCATCAAACAACTAAATTAAAGCTAAAACAAAATAAGTCATTGAACACTAATTAAAAAAAACACAATAGATTTCAATAATCAAACGATTTTATTTTCAAATTTTAATAGTTCAATTACCTTTTAAATTTATTTGTCATATCATTGATTGAGAGGTGAAACGCCGGGGACTTGGTTCCCCCAATGCAGTGAATGAGGCCCATGGTGTCCCCGCATGCCAGGGCACGCGAAGTTGGTCTTCCTTCCACTTTCCTGTAGCCTAAGGCGAATGACGGAACACAGAGTTTTAGTAGGTATCCCAGACTCGGACAGTCATAGCATTTCTTCGCAGGTGTCATTATGTGTGTATACCCCAATGTGGTGAACCCCGCACTCCCCCACCGTGTTCCCCGTGGTGGTCAGTGCTCAAACAAATTTCCCCTCGTTAAAAAGCGTGAGATGCTCTCTAAGACGGTGGACCGACGGCCACGTAATATCGCCAGTACACACTGGATGAAGAAAACGGAGAAATATTTGGCGCGAACTTGGGCAGACCTACGTCCAAGTGGACTGCGATTAGCCGAGAACTAATGCATTTTTTTATTGATGGAGTACAGCAGACAGACTGATGATCCAATAGACGACCTGATGGAACGAGGTTACCGTCGCCTACGGGCATATGCAACACCAAAGGTGCTAGCCGCCGGCCTTCAGCGGAGACTGAAACCTGACCACTAAAGCATAAGCATAACATAGGGTTGTTATAGCACCTTAATCTAAGCACCTGCAAGCCTGAGTGTCCATCAGAGGGTTTTAGTACCAACACTAATTGTATGACAGTAGAAGTTGGGTATGGTAGAAGAAGCAAAAAAATCTGATAGGAAAGAGGATGTAGTGACAAGAGTTGAGAAAAGCAATGTTAAGGTGGTTTTACCCAAACCACCTTAACATGTAGAGAGAATGAATGAAAGCAGAATAACAAAAAAGTATAAGACAGCAATGTGACTGTTTGAATCGGTGCCGGTAGATCGCGATGCACTCACCATGATCAAATTGAAGATATTTTAAAGAAAGGTTAGGTAAAAAGCACTTTAAGTAAATGGGTATGTATGAAGAGATTAATAAAGTGAAAAGAGTTTGTGCGGATCGTCGCTGGTAGAGATCCATCGCTCTGCCTACCCCAGCGGGAAACAGGCGTGACAATATGTATGGACTATAAACCAGGGGAACAAATGCCCTACTGCCTGGCTCTCGGTTCTTTTGTCACCTTTTACGACAGGCCGTCCAGCCGCTGACACATGTAAGTATTCTTTGTCCGTTCATACACGGATAAAATGTAATTTTATAAAATATTATATATTAATACACATTCAAACAACGTTATTAATAAAAATTGGTAATTGCATTAAAATAGAACATGAATAAAGCAAATAAAATTTAATAATGAATTGTGTCTAAGTGAACCTTTTACCTCATTCATTGAAGCTGAGATCAGAGCTCGGTGAGTGTGACAAACGATATGTTGTATACCCACAAATAAATTTCAAATCATAATTGTATATTGTACTAGCTGTTGCCGGCAGCTTCGCTCGTGTAGATTAAAAATTGTCAGTCTCAGTAGTCAAAAAGAAAGGTAGCCCCTTTTCGACCACTTTAGGGGTAGATTTTCCAAAACGCCGATACACGTATACATTTATTTTCAACCATTAGCAGGTTTATTCATGCTTCTTACTTTGAAAATGAGGAATTTTCATACAAACTTTCATCCCATTTTTCATCCCCTTAGGGGTTGAATTTTCCCATTAGTGGGCTGCGCGTTGATATTTCAGTCAGTCAGTGAGGTCACATAATTATATTTGTATAGATAGTATATATATATACCACCTTTGACACATTCAATCTCTTTATTCCTGCCTCAAGTTAGATGCTTTTTAGCAATATGTCCGGCCGTTGTGAAGTTTAAAATATTCTTTGGTTTATAAGTTTTCTGTAATTCTACTATACATTAAAGATTTATCTAACTAAAAGTGACTTATTTCAACAAAAATTAAATACAGACTACTATTTAAACATGCTTAATAGGGATACCTTAATAGCTTAGTAGTAGGCGCACTCGCGTCTCATATTCAAAGCATCCACCACTTTGGCAGTTTTTTGATCTAATGTGCATATTGTAACAATTACCACATGCTAACGGTGAAGTAAAACATCGAGATGAAACCTGCACATCGAGATAGCTGTTGTAGCAAAACTGCAAATCCGCTTTGAACTGGCGTGGTGGGTATACTGTACACTCTTATAAATGGAAGACCAGAGCCCGGTATTGGGACTTTTATGAGCTGTTATTATTTTATATTTCACTCGAGTTTTCCCCGCGCCTACGCCGCGGGTCAAAGCTAGTAGTAGTAGATAGATAACAACAATACATATACCCACACCAACGCGCACTACCACCGCATTGCATTACACGCACACTTCACAAACAAACCAAAACACACAAAGAGCCTAAAAATTAATAGCCCAGTCACAGAAAGGAAAACAACACACATGGCACTAGTTAGAATAATATATATATAGGTATAGACATAAGGCACACACTGCACATGCACTTCCTCACAATACCAGCATGTAACAGATACAATCTACATTAGTATAAGTTTAGTATTAAAATTAGAATAAATTAATATAATAAGTTATTCTTAAGGTACACCACAACACAAACATACATTCATTAAATGTCACACACAATAACAAAGTAACAAACAGGCGTGTACAACTTCTTAACTTCATCTTAAATTTAATTGTAAAAAAGGGTACGGCACTAGAGTCCGTAGAGTTGTTAATAAAATAAAATAAAAAAGTAGTAGATAGATAGATAGATAACACTTTATTATACACCAATACAAAAGTGAACTTAAAGACTAAAATTATATCTAGTTATATACAAAGAGCGGTCTTATCGCTAAAAAGCGATCTCTTCCAGTCAACCCCAGGAATGAATTGAGATGATAATGGCGATGATGGTATACCTAACATATAGTACGAACTACTTACTTTTTAATAATAAATACATAAGTGATAAATACATATACAGTAGTCGAGTGAGTAGCTCTATTTTGCTTACATAAAAACTTATTTTGGTTTTTATGTGTCGCAAATGAAGCCGGAGGCAAAAGCAAGTAGAGCCCTTTCTTGAAAAATTAGCCAACTGATAGTGAAATCTACCTAAAATCCGTTACGTGGTTTAGGAGTTTGTTTTACACTATATAAAGAAGATTGCATGTATCGTATGTACTGTTATTATCCGTGCAGGAACGGAGAAAGAATACAATTTTCTGCGGCCGGGAGGCATGTCGTAAGAGGCGAAAAAACAACCCACAGCCAGGAGGTAGGGCGTTTGCCCAACTGGATGGCTACCACCATCATCGCCTGGTCTAAAGTATGCCGCCATAACAACTTTGAGTTGTGTTCCGGCATTAGTGGCCAGGTTCCAGTATCCCTGGAACCTGGCCACTAATGCCGGAACACAACAGAGAGAGCCAGCACATTATTAGCACCTTTGGTGTTACAAATATCCATTGGCGATAGTAACCGCTTTCCATCGGGTGGGCCGTCTGCCTGCCTGCTGACCTCATCCAATAAAAAAAACCTTTAATATGTCTTCCATCACCGTCAGCAGATATTGACCCAGATTCAAACTGACATCCTTTGAATAAGACGCAAGTGTAAGGTAGGTGTTAGGTGTTAGCCACTGAGGTACCATATCAAATTTCTATCAAATGAATATAGAGTAGAAATGAAGACAAGCAAAACTGCAGGTAAATTCCCTAGTAATAAACAATTTATTCACACTTGATAAAATAAAATAGAAAAGCTAATTAAAAATAGATTAAAATTTTAAATAAGCAGTGTCATTGACTAAAAAGACATGAATATACATTAAAATTTGATTATCGTATAACGAACTCTTCTTTGACGACTTGGATATTTGAGTCATACATTAAACTATAAATTATACAAACAATTATCTTCCTATCCTCATACTTTATTTTAATTATAATTTTTTTTAAATTACTGTTTACACAATATTTGACTCGTTAGAATAATGACGTCACAACGCAGTATACCAATACAAAATTAAGGGGGTTTTGTGACGCGTTGTATGATAGTGAAAAGTATGACTGTAGATGTTTTTGACAATGCCTATATCCAATCGTGCTTAGAAAAATCCTTTTTCATTTGTCATATTTTCAAAGCACGTTTAGAGTTGCCTGATCACAGGGATGAAAACAGTACTTTTCCTACCTGGCAAACGATTTTCCCCGCTGTCAAAGAATTTAAAAAACTATACAAACCATAGATAATACAAGCGACTCATGTCTCGACTATTTTTATAGCCACTGCTAAATCGCGGCATAAATTGTAATAAAATATATCAATGATTTTGTAACATCATTTTATACTTATAAATTACTTTTCACTAAATTATTATTTAATTTACACAAATATGAGCTAAATATTTTCTATCATAAGTGACAAAAAAATACTGGCTGGTAGAATGCCACAGAAAAAGAAATTTTCTTGCCGTTTCATATGTGACGAATTAAATGAGTTCTTCAAATATGAATTTAATTAGAGATTAAAAATTGATTTCATTAGAGTAGTTGTTTTTTAATTGATCAGGTTTTAATTTACTTTTCTCATATTCGAAATGAAAAGCAGAGTGTTAACCACGGGTGAAAGGTCTATATAGGGCCCAATCTATTAGCGCCCTTGCTACGCTCGTGGGCCAATCTCTTGCCTAAATAGGTCACTTTCATCCCTCGTGTAAGAATCTACTATTTCAAACCTCAGTTATATATTTGACGGATGGGAGCAGTAAAGAAAGCGGGCTTTATTTTGAATTAATATTTTTAATATCTATATCAAGTTGTAATTAAGCGGAAATTTATGTACGAATAAATAATTAATTCGCAGTAAAGAGATGGTAGCTGTTTCTTAGTCGTCTGGATTTGGCAGCGGAAAGTGGAAAGCCACAGAGGTCGCTACCTGTATCGACCAAAAATTGCGTCTTCGCTTTGCGATCCGTTACGAAACGTCGGCCTAAGGAACTTGGGCATCATTCATCTCTATCAATAAGCGCCTTTTCGTTTCCTGCTGGTAGTCTCAAGTTTCAAACATTAGTCGCCGTATTTATGGTGATAAAAGCAATTGAGAAATTAATAGTTGCTTGAGTGAGACCTGACATGACATACGTACGGCATCCACACATAAAGCTAATCCAAACATTAACTTTAAACTAAACAAAAATATTAAATATAAGTACTTATATGTGTTTTATCTTGCAGCATTGTAGGTAAAAACTAGTATTATGTCAAATCGAATACATACTTATAGTTTACTTTTCCTATTGGTACTATTATAAAAATAGTATGGTATTTCCCAATAAACATCCGTTCATTGTGCCAATACTTTATCTAAAGCAATAATAATTAATCATTAAACAAATATGCTTAAAATTGAGTTAAATTGTAATACAATACAAAATACTTATATGAACATTTTTAATTAATATTACTTGTATTTTTGTCTAATACCTTAAGACTAAAAGTAGAATACTGACGTCACTATCTTCTGTGGGTAAGTTGCCACTGGCTAAGTTACTAATATCTTATTGGATCGCCAGATTTATCCGTTATCCGAGGTAGGCACCACCAGCCCGGAAGAAACCGATGAGCCACCACCTGCCAGAGCCTCGTGAAGTGGTGAGACTATGTCCCCGTAACCCTGACATTAAGGCGAAGGACGGAACTCCGAGGGGTTTTAGTGGGTATTGGTTGGCAGTAGCAATTACTAGCAGTACTAGTGTTACCCCAACGCGGCGAATCCCACACTTGCCACCGCGTTCCCCTCATAATGGATAGTCCTCAAACGGATTACCCCTCGTTAAAAAAGGAGCGTGAGCGCATCAGTTTTCTCCGCTGACCTTCGGCCATTGTGATCGGTCGGCGTGAGTGGATCCCTAAGGAAGGGTTGCCACTCGCCAATAATGCCATAAAGAATCTCTTCTCCCATGGGGCGAAAAACCTAGCCACCCCACGCCGGATAGAGACTAATGATGCCAGAGGTTATGCTTCCCCCGGTAGTGGATGTGGCTCTATGGACCCACGCCTGCCAGAGCAGGCGGAATTTGTCGAGCTTCCGAATTCTCGTAGCCCTGGCATAAGGTACAGGAAAGGAACAACGAGGGATTTTAGTGGATATACTCGGGAGGCAATAGCAAATACTAGCAGTACTAGTGCCACCCCACCCGGCGAAACCCCGATTTCCCCTCGTTAAAGAAAAAAAAGCAGACACCTAGCCCTTTTATCAACGTGTTGATTACGCGTTTTATAAATTATTTGCAGAAGATTTTGATCTCAAGAGCAAGGGCCCATGGTCCAAGCGTCAATAGCAAACAGCACAAACAAGTAACTCTCACTAAGGGTTGCTTAAATATACTTAAATAGTCAATACTGTGATATAATTAGCTGAACGTTAACACGTATAGTTCACAAGAAAGCAGAGTTTCATGAATCAATTTCTGACATTGCAATTCTCAACTGGACTTTACGTTATTTGTTACAGATCGATAAGTATTAGCCAAGACACAAGCGTAATTTATTCAGTTTGAGCAGTTGGAATTTTGTCAGTTAGCCAAGGAACTCTAACAATACCAGATGGGACACCGTCTCCTCCTTCTGCGAGCACGTTATGCTTGCAAAGGAGGAGGCGGAGCGGGAGCGTGAGCGCACGTCACGGCTCCGCTCTCGCCAAAGGAAGACGCGCCGGCACCGGAGGGCCAGCTCAGACCTTCGACCGCCGTAAGCGGGCAGCGCGGGTGGGGCCCCTCGGGAAATAGGGGTTCTCACTCACCCACATATGCTGTCCAGATGGGGGCGTGGCGTGGTCCGCGTGCTCACCTCTCCTCCCGTGGGACGAGTTACAGACCGCCCCACGAACACAGAGCTTGAAGATGCCGGGGATAAAAGTATACCCCTGGCAGTGGAAGTGGCCTTGCGAGGCCCACGTCTGCCAGGACTGCGGAGAGGCTAGGTCATACATAGCCTGTAGCCCTGGTATAAGGCGCAGGACGGAACACACAGGGGATTTAGTGGGTATCCCTAACTGGGGAGTGGCAATAGCATGGCACCAGTTCTGACTAGGCATGCTAGTGCCACCCCCGATCTGGCGAATCCCATACTAGGTCGCGAACTGTTCCCCCAAGGTTCTGCCCTTGTTGCGGCTTAGGACTCAAGCGGATTTCTCCTGGTTAAAAAAAAGGAACTCTAACAAGTATGTAATCCAAATTACTCCATGAGGGGGTATACTGTGACGAGAAAGTGTTTCAAAAGTATATACTTATATATAGACGTACGCGCTCACGCCACCGATATATGGAAATACCAACAAGGCGGACAAAACTCCTCTTTCGACTGCATTTCCACCTCACATCAGGCGCAATGTCAGTCAAACGCGAACTTATTCATTATAAAAAAAAAGCTATCAAAGTACGGAGATGAAAAATGAATAGGATAGTGAGAAGTGACGCACGTAATAGAGTCATGCTGGAATCGCTATCATGATTATAGCTCGATTGATAGTATACCATGCTCTTACAGAATATCGGCGTGAAACGGTTAGCCTTCTACTAATCATGTTTCGTGTGATGAGTGAAACTTCCGAGAGGCCACTTCCCCTTCCCTCTATACCGACTTCAAGCCCATATTCCATTCTTCTCGTCTGATCTCTCTATCTCATCCCCCTATCGCATCCTCTTCATCCTATCCTAAAGGCTGACAAAGCGTTGGCTTCACTCTGGGTTACGCTAACGTCTGTAGTATATGACGATTACCACTTTCCATCAGCTGGGCCGTTTGCCAGCTTAGCAAAAAAGAAAGCCAATGAAAAATTAATAATCCCAATAGAAAAAAAAATATCACTGATGATGACGCAAATCCGTTTTTAGGTTAATAGCGGTATTTTACGAATTCCAATTAGTATAATATTATATATATCACAAGCATAGATATATTTATACGTCATAGATTCATTTTTGTTTGTACGTAAGTATGATTCATGTTTCTCAATTGGGTAAAACTGGGTAAGTTTGCGAATACGGTAAATATTAGTGTAGATAAATGTCTGGCAATTACGTCTCTGTCGTGATAATCATCATCAGACCAAAGAATTGTTGCAAACGTTTCAATGAAATATTACACAATGGTTTTTCAATAAAAAATAAATTAATAAAAATGTTAATAAGACCTTTCAAGGCGATTGAAAGAAGTCTCGCGTGACCAAAGGGCTGGCCTATATTTAGGGCAACGGATTAGCGTTGCCATACAACGTGGGAATGCGGCCAGCATTTTGGGAACGCTCCCCACTGACAGCGATCTGAAAAAGAGAGAGAGAGAGATAACACTTTATTGCACACCAAAATATACCATTACAAAAACATACCATATTTACAATATTTTTCTAGGCAATACAACAGGCGGCCTTATCGCTCAAAGCGATCTCTTCCAGGTAACCTAAATGAAACAAAAAACATTGAATGAGGCGATATAGGTGGTGCAAGAAAAAGGCAACAGATACATAAATACTTAAACAAGTTTAAGAAATGAATATACAAATACATACATATTGTTACGAGCTACAGGACTCGAATTAAAAATGCCGTTGGAACTACTATAGAATTTATTAGAACTGTACAAACACGTATAAAAACAAATACAAATAAAACTGGATGCAACCAGTTCACACTGCACGATTCAATATAATCCGAACGCGCAAAGTCCGTCGTCTTATACTAACTCTACACAATACAAAGGAAATGGAGGCGCACACTGAGTTTCTAAGAAATATTAATTTGCACACCTGCGAACGTCCACAAAGTCGAATACAATAACAATAGGGATTAGTTCGACGCTAATGATGGTTATAAAACAAGTAAAAAGACAACAGCATGTTTTTCTTAACTACAAATTCAAAACACAAAGGATTGCCTAATCCGGGAGGACAATAAGCTGCGCTTACAATAGGCTGTGCAGCTTATCTTTGACGGCATGTAACAATATATACATAGCCATATATATACAATAATACATAAGTTATTATAATAAATGTATTAGCATGATTATATTTTGTTAATTAGACATAGCTATTTGTGGAGAAATAGTGTTTTTTGAGCAAATTTCTAAATATTGGTAATGATTTGGCCTCTCTGACAGTAAGAGGCAGCATATTCCAAAGTTTGACAGCCTGAACTATATTTTTTCTTGTAAATATGTTTATAATAATATTATGTAAAAAAAATTGTAGTGTAGATTAATTTTTAAGATTGTTTAGTTTATAGTTTATTTTTAGTTTTTGATTGTTATATAACTATATTAATAAAGATCTAATGTTGATAAGTATTTAACAAAAAAATAATTATTTGTGACATAATAAGGGTGGGATTGTATTCCCAGCCCTACTATAAATATATTATATCAAAAGATCTGACCAATGTCTTTCACTTAGTGACTGTTGTATTCTTATAACTAAACCACAGATGTCAAACTAGCTAGTACCTCTAGCTAGTTAGTACCTCTATTTTACATGCATAAAGTTCGTTCGTTGCGTGCGCGTGGTTTAGAAGAAGTTAGCCGATATAGATACAGACAGACAGACGCGAATAGTGATTTTGTTTTATAATATGTAAAGAAGATTGTATGGTTATGTAAGCCACATATTCAAGTTTCTGTTTAATGACATTAAATGACTCAAGTTAATGTTTCTAAAGGTTACTTTGGTTGATTCATCAAAATTGAAAGTAATAAAAAAAATTACAAAAACCAAACCGACTTCTTTCTACAACATCTTGAAGTAAAACATAAAAAATCAAAAACAAATTTCAAAAGGGCGTTTCACGCAGATTCAGCGAAGGATATGATGCGTTCTTTGTGATGGGATATTATGTTTAATTGTTATTAATGACGTTAAATATTGACAGATAATGTATATATAATTGTATATACACTGAAGGTGGGGCCTCATCTGTTACAGATATAGGCCGCTTTACGCATATTGCGATGGGTTTAATGCGTTATTCAATATGCGGCATTGTTATTGCGACATATTAACAGATAACGTATGTGTACACATTAATGCGGCTGGCGTTATTTTTTAATTCTTTAAATAAGACGCATTCGACGACAGGCTAAATCTTTAACGCTATCGCAGGTGAAGCCACACCGGAATGCGGCTATTCGATAACCTCGTTATTATTTAACGCTTTAAATCACAGTCGATAATTATCTCTAACATTGTCGCAGGTGCGACCGCAGCATAAAAAGCGATTTTAATTAAACAAAGTTGATTATGAAACACCATTCACAAATTATCGTCTAAAAGTCCTAAATTCCGAGGTTTTTATATATACGTCATAAAGTCTACTTGCAACCTTCTTTACGTCACGAAAATGTAAGCAGCCACTCCCCTATGTAACAAAGGCTTTAGTATGAGTCAAGTAAGCGCCATGTAAAAATTGCTTACTCACCTATTTAATAACTAATTAGGCTTCCCTGAGTTGATTTTTAGGGTACCGTAATTAAAAACTGAACTCTTGTGTTTTCGTCACATCATCGGCGTCAGTGCCAGTACTTGTGGCTAAATAAATATTTAAGTCGTCAGTTGTTAGTAAAGTTATTAATAAGCTTCAAAAGGAATGTAATGTTTATACATATTTAGGTTTAATAGTTTACTTGTGATTAGTTTTCCCGTTAGAAGTGTCACAGTATTATGATAGATTGGATAATTAATTTTCGTTTATAACTCTTTCCAAGCATTTATTTTACTTTTGACAGCTCGATGACGGATCAAATAGTAATGTCCTAATAGTGCTAAAAAAATGCGTTACCGACTCGATTTGTTAGAAAAATCGACTTCATTTTTACATAAATTTTAATCAATTTACCTTATTTATGTCATATTATTTACTCCTAATAGTCCCCAGTACCTTAAGGTACGTTTTAAATTCCTTCGCCTATCCACTGCCCACAATTGGCGCTCTGATACGTATGGAAAACTTATGACACCTGCACACACTTCATCCTATTATGATCATTCTTTTACAGTGCAGGCTGTCAAACTTTGGAATATGCTGCCTCTTACTGTCAGAGAGGCCAAATCCTTACAAACATTTAGAAATTTACTCAAAAAATACTAATTGCCCATAAACAGCTGTCTGATTAACACAATATAATCATGCTAATACGTTTATTATAATAACTTATGTATTTTGAAATATATAATGACATATATATTGACTATGTATTTGTATATTTATTTCTTAAATTAGTCTGAGTATTTATGTATCTATGGCCTTTTTCCTGCACCAACTACATCGCCTGATTCAATTTTTTTTTAGTTTAGGTATCCTGGTAGAGATCGCTTTGAGCGATAAGGCCGCCTATTGTATTGCCTAGAAAATATTGTAAATATGGTCTGTTTTTGTAATTGTATATTTTGATAGATAGATAGATAGATAGATAACACTTTATTGCTCACCAAATATACAATTTCAAAAATACACATTTACAATATTGTCAATATTTTGGTGTGCAATAAAGTGTTATCTCTCTCTCTCTCTTATTTATAAATTTTTACTAAAATTACTATATCGTGTAATATATACCCACGTTTTAATCAACATATTTTACATATATTAAATAAGGCCATTTTATAAGCACTTATAATTGCAGTATTATTTTCCTTTAATGTAGAACATTTTTTATTTTCAAATCGATTACTTTCGATTTATTTACGTCTCGTATCGACGGTTTAATAGTACACATGGCTCACAGAACATCACTATTACGTCACCCAGAACAATAAAGTACTACAATTATGTCATTTGTTTCATGTGGGCTTTACTGTCAAGAAATATATAACTTTATAGACTTGCAAACCTCAAAAGTTAAATACACGCTTGGAAACAGTATAGTGTATGTATCTGTAACATACTATTTATACTTCTGTTCTTTTCTAGATCATAAGTATCCATTTTTGGTTTAGATGTATTATTATTATGTATTGTTTGGCCTTAAAATAGGATACTTTTTAATAAAAAATTAAAATTAATGGATGAGAATGAGTTCACAGATAAATTTTAATGGATCTAAGTCTATAAATCCGAGAGCGACTATTGATGTAGCATGACAAACTACAATAATACGATTTCTGCCCTAAGCCAAAACAATTTAGTCATATATAAATATAAAAATAATGGTTGTACTGAACTCTGTTGATTTTTAAGGTGCTTTTAGCTACCATTTGCATGCCTGAAAAGGCAAAAACATGTGAAACATAAAGTAATCGTCGCTTGACTGCCTCCCCCTCCATTCGGGCATTCCTTATATTCTATACAAATACAATATGCCTCGACGCAAAACAATAACTTCTTAGAATTAATTATGCCTGCGAACGGCCATAAACGAGTACAATAGGCTGCTCTTCACAACAACCAATAAATAAGTAAACAAAAGACGACGATCATAAAACGCTTCTATGTAATTATCTCAAACACCAAGTGGGTAATAAATGTGCTTTGTTTTCAATTCTGCAGGTGACCCAATTGTAACAATACTATCCCATCTCCTCTCATCCTAAAGGCTGACAACGCGTTGGCTGCGCCCCTGTTGTTGCAAACGTCTACAGGTGACGGTAATCACTTTTCATTAGGTGGGCCATCTACTCGTTTATCAGCTTCTCAATAAAAAATAATCCCTCATCATTATAAGTCCATACCAACTTAGTCTTCTTCCTCTTAATTTTTCAGCCAGAATAGAGTAGAGATTAAAACAACATATTCTGCAAACTCACATTCTGTAAGAAGGAAAATGTTACAGCTTTCTCATAAAACAGACACAAATTCCTTACCATGCGTATCATACACATACACTTCAAGTTCAAGCAGTTCACTGAACTCAGATTATCTAATATAGTTGAATCATTCTTTTTTCTTCACTCGCATCCGTATCCGGTCAGAAAGTGAGCAAACAATTTTCGCGGTTTCACCAAACAGAGGGCGCGCGGATCGCATACATAAGTGCGCACGCGCAGACTTGAAAGTGCTATGCGCACAGCATGCCAAGTGCTCGCAGGTTAAGGAACTGCCTCTAGTTGCACACGCTAATAATATTTAATTAAGTTTATTTACAGTGTATCTACAAATGGATGTGTGGTGTTATATGAATGGATAAGGTGAAAAATGAGTACATGAGGAGATCTTTGAAAGTTGCACCCGGTAAATTGAAAGGACGACGACTAAGATAACATGGGCATGTAATGAGGAGGGATGAAGGCCATGTAACAAAAAGTATGTTAAACTGGAAGAATGATGGATACAAGTGTAACAGCGGACGTGTGTCAGAATAGAGGATTGCGGAAGAAAAAGACATATTATGCCCCAAATAATTGGAAGAAGATAAAAGAAATCAGAGAGTGCGACAGGTATATGTAAATCTATAATATTATAATTATATTATAAATTCTAAATATGCCGTGTCTGTACATTAAACCTATTAAAAAAAAACACAACTGGAATAGACCCTATAAACGATGAAGAACACGATGCAAGTTTTTTTAGATTTCTTGTCTGTTTGTCTATTTGTTCGGGATGCACGTAAAAACTCACTGGGCCGATTTCCATGTTTTCACTGATTGACAGCAAATTCTTAAGACTTCAAATCTGCGTTACTTTTTATCTTGGGAATTTTTCTGTAAATGATTTAAAATGGCCAGATTAAAAAAAAATCGACTTCCAATGTGATTTTTTCACGATAGCAAATTTTATATATTAAAATCTCTTACGACAGGCCGCCTGGCCGCAGGAAATTGTATTCTTCCCCGTTCCTGCACAGACAATCATTAACGCCGTTATTTTCAACGCTCTAAATGAGACACATTTGGCCACAGTCACCAACACTAACATTATCCGAGCTGAAGCAGGGAGAGGGAGAGAGCAGGGAGAGCTGTACAATTTCCTAATTTAAAAAAATGCGGTTTAGGCACGTTCCCAACCGACAGGAATTTGGGACTTATACATTATTATAAGTATTTTTTATGTGAAGCTGGCAAATAGGCAGACGACCCACCTAATGGAAAGTGGTTACCGTCGCGTACAGACGTTTGTAACACCAGGGGCTTAGCCAAGACATTGCCAGCCTTAAGAATGGGAATAAGGGGATAGAATAGAAGGGATGGTATATACTACATCCCCCTTTACCCATCTGTCACATTCCCTATATACCACTCAGAAAGTATTGCGAAAAAAAGTTTTTATGTATGAGAGACTGGCCAGTTATAATCTAATTTGAAAATATAATTATTTATAACTAAAAATAGGTACGTTCCAATTTCAAAATTTACCTCCACATTTTTTGCAAGCTAATTTAAATTGTCATGTCTCATTGAAAAATGGATCTGCACCGGGAACATTTTTGCGCTATGATTTTTTACGATTTCAGGTGTAGCCTGAAACCGGACGAATCCTACGATAGACTTCAAATGGCATTTATGCATGAAGGCCCTTCTAAGGCAACCGTGTATCGTTGGTACAACGAATTCAAGCGCGGTTGACTGCCTTTGGGGGATGAAGAAAGAAGTGGTCGCCGTTTGACGGCTGTCACGGAAGAAAACATGATATTTACAAGCGTTAAAAAAATATTTAAATATGAATTCTGTAAATTCTAGAAAAATACGTTTGCATAACATTGATCTTTAGTTAACAACTCAACGGCCAATTTGCATTGTTAATTTTACTTTTAAACGGTCAATGCGTTTGGGCAATACACTGTTTGGGTCGAAATTTCAAGGTTCTCTGGTCACTAACCTCGCGTTACACACAACTGTTTCTTTCAAAATTATCGATTTGTTTTTAATACTGACGTGTACTTATGAAAGTGTGTTAACAACTTTATTCCACGCTTGCACTTCTATGGAAGCAAGACCTTAGCCGATATTAGACGGTTCATTTCTATCTTTCAATTTAGATGAAGCAACCAAAGTGATACATTTATACATAAACTTGAAAATTATAAACACAAAAAGTAATGAATAAGTTTAAATTATGTACAATTTCCTAATTTAAAAAATTACAAATCTATAATATTATAAAATTCTAAACAAGCCGTGTACATTGAAGCTATTTAAAAAAAAACAACTCTAATAGACTATATAAAGGATGGAGAAGACGATACAATTTTTTTTCTAGATTTCTTGTCTGTTTGTTCGGGAGCCATGTAAAAACTACTAGGCCGATTTCGGTGCGGTTTTCGCTGATCGACAGCAAATTCTTAGACTTAAAATCTGCGCTACTTTTTCTTTTGGTTATCCCACGGGAATTTTTCTGGGAATTATTAAAAATGACCGGATTAAAAACTATTTTGAATTTCAATGTGATTTTTTCACTGATCGATAGCAAATTTTATGTGATGTTTTTATCCCGGGAATCCCGCAAGAATTTTCGCGGGAGCAGTTTGAAGTTGTTCGGGTGCATAAAAATTGGCTTATTCCGACACAATTTTCACTAAAACTGTAGTTTACATTCTTTTTTAAATGCTGCGGCACTTTGTCCCGGAAATCCTGCGGGAATTTCAAGTCAAGCGTGGCGAAAGTCGCGGACATATCCTAGTAATATATAAGTCCCAAATCGCTGTCGGTTGGGAACGTTCCCAAAACGTTGGCCGCATTTCCGCGCTGGATAGCAAAACCGATGCGTTACCTCGAGTACTGCTCAGCCTTTTGGTCACGTGAGACTTCTGTTAAACAAGATGATAGATCTCGATAAAACGGATAGGCTTCGGGACCCCATTGCCCTGGTTGGCGTGCGACACCGAACGCCACAAATATCTATCATGTAATGTCATTGAATGCAGTCGGCCTCTCAGTTCTGTGCCTTTCAACGAAATTGATTCAACTTGGTTGTACCGTATAATATCAGCGATAGGTAGTTTTCTTTCCAATCTCTAAAACACTTGCAAAAGTTTCTTCCCTTTGTCACTAAAATTATTCTTGCTCATTCCTTAATGCTACTTCTTTTAGATTACGCCGATGTATGTTTTCTGGACGCTTCCGAAGAACTTCTAAATAAACTCGAACGTCTTCAAAATCTGTGTATTCGCTTCATTTTTGATCTGCGAAAGTTCGATCATGCTTTTGCATTTAGATCGCAATTTAAGTGGCTGCCAATTCGTCGTCGACGCGACCTTGACGTAGTTATATTTTTGTATAAAATCTTTCATAACCCTCTTTCTCCTTTCTATCTTCGTCAACGTTTTGAATTTCTTGTTCCTTCTGACAAACATTGCAGAACTTCTAAACTCCTTCTTCTCAAAGCTCCCACACACTCATCGGCATGTTATAGTGGTTCTTTCTCCGTCCACGCAGTTAGATTATGGAACGCCCTGCCACATACGATCCGAGATAGCTCATCGGAGAGCAGTTTAAAAAAAAGTCAAAGAGCACTATCTATCTTAAATTATTCTTATATATTTATATTTTACATTATGTATGTATGTACCTTAAGAGTATCCTGTATATAATTTATTTTTGTTAATCTGTTTATATTAAATATTACATCGTTAACTATTTTTAGTGTACACAACCCTGCCTTTTGCTTCTCCCCTTCTCGCTAGACTCATAGGTTTGCTGGACGAAAACTCTTTTAGGGTTAAGCTCGCCTTTGTACATCGCCACTATTCTATAATTTTGTATGTAACGTTTTGTGTACAATAAAGAATAAAGAAAGGTAGTTTTACAGATTTGGGTATTTTAAATAAAATAAAATGTTGAGGTTCTGTAATCTAATGGCAGGGAAACAGCAGAAGAACCATACTCTTATGGTACACACAATAAATGCAGTAGAGCTGACACCTTTGAGGAGTATAATATATGTGAGGTTAAGTTGAATTATATGATAAGAAACAATATGGAACGTTGTGGATTGAAAGAAGATGTCAAAACAAGAATTGAGAAATGAATGTTAAGATGGTTTAATCATATAAAAAGAACGGATAAAAGGAGATTAACAAAACAAGTATACTACAACAGGGTGGGTGGTAGACTTGTTGCTGGTAGACCGCGAAATACTTAACACGATTAAATCGCACATGTCTTAAAGAATGGCCAGATAAAAAGTACCTATAATAAACGTGTATGAATGAAGACATTAATGAAAGTAGAGGAAGCAAAAGTTGTATGCAAGATAAACCAAATTAATTCAATTTGGGTGATTTGTCTAACATCTGCCTTGCATGCAATACATGCAAGCTTACATACATACTTAATAGCTCAATAACCTTCTTCACTTCTAAAAGTTCGCGTACTTAGAGAGTAGTTACGCGTAGACATGGACCAAAAAAGTCGTCGAGCCATAAGTACGCGTACTAGTCCGCACGTCTATCACCCACTTTAGATCAATTTTTGTATGATATATAAACCTGTCAAAAGACCGGTCATGTTACACGAGTCCGAATGTTGGGTCACTAAAGTGATAGACCATAAACGTCTCCACTCAGGTGAGATGAGAATGTTGAGATGGATGTGTGGTGTTACAAAAATGGATAAGGTAAGAAATGAATATACATAAGGGGATCTCTGAAAGTTGCCGTAACTGACAAATTGAGAGTAAGGAGATTAAGGTAATATCGTTGACACTTCCTATTACATTACATAGTACTATGTAAACATAATTAGGGACATCGTCATTACTTATTGTATTCGACTTTTCTGCATTAAATATTTATTTATTTATTTGTTATTTTATTTAATTTTAATTAATTCATATTCCTTTAATTTTTGTATTTCAATAAAAGGCATTGAAAAAGCCTCTACTTATTTTTTTTTTTTTATTGCATGACTTCAGCAGACAGGCCGAAGGCCCACCGGATGTAAAGCAGTTACCGTCGCCTATGCATTCCTAATACCAAAGGTGCTACCAATGTGCTGCCGCTCTCTAAAGGGTGACTGGAACCTGGCCACTAATGCTGGAACACAGCTCAAGTTAGTTGTTATGGCGACATACTCTAGACCAGGGGTGGTAGCCATCTCGAGAAAATACTCTACCTTGCTGTGGGTTGTTTTTGTCGCCTCTTACGACAGGCAGCCCGGCCGCAGGAAATTGTATTCTTTCTCCGTTCCTGCGCGAATAAAATATATATTTTGTAGAAAGTGAAGAAAGACGTTTGGCAGGTTGTATATCGGTTAATGCGCCCAAACATGGGTTACGTCATACGGGCATTGACTCCTATTACAATAGTTTTACTGTTAGTGCTATAACTGTTTAATACTAATGGCAATGTGCTTCATTATGGGTAGGGTATTTTCGTTTTAAAAATGGCTTTGCACGATTTTTCAATCTACCCACTGTCGAATGTCCATATATATTCAAATTGTAAAATAATTTTTATGCAAAAGCTTAAACCAAATTTTAGATTTTTTTTGCTGATGACAAAATAGGGAGTTCGTATAGCATCTCCAAAAGGCACATTTCACTATACAGTTGATATTGTAAACGCAAACACACTATTTTTGTTTAATAACATTCGATTTCCTGCAAATATAGTTCATTCTTGTGACATACTACAATGACAGGAAAACTTTATGGCATTGTAACGGCGGCACTAACCAAATGAGACCACAGCGCCATTTTTGTCTATCCCACGGAGATGACGTCATTTATCTGGATATAACTATACTTGACCCAGGATATAAACTGGAATTGTGTTGAGTTTCACTTTAATACGTTGACTAATTTTCACGTGATGCTCTAACAGACAAACAGACCAAAATCTGCTGGTCTGAAATAGCACCCTATTTCTTTTTTCGTTTTTAAACATATTGCATAAACTCGACAACCAGACAAATTTATTATATTACTAGCTTTTGCCCGCGGCTTCACTTGCGTTAAAAAAGGGTATACGTATGTCATGAAGTGGACATACTATAATTCATTTTGTGAACGCTCTCCACCGACAGTGACCTGGAATCAAAATTATATAAAAAAATACTTTGTTAAACCTTGTATTAGTATAGACTGCATTAAAAATAAGACGAATAACAATAATTATGAAGTAAAGATATGTTGCTGGGGAGTTTGTTGTGTAGTTTCTTTTCATTTAACAGCAATTAAAATGCTTTGGAAGCAGTGGTAAACTCATAACTTTCAATAAGTAATCTTTATTTACATTTTCAGTTCATGTTTTATTTGTAAACATGTATATAGTAGTTCCATTATTAGGTTTTTTAAAATATTTTATGGGGTTAAATCATTGTATATGTCATGAATAATCAAAATAAATAACTCTTAGTAATATCAAACGAAATTCTTAATTCAAAGTACCTAATGATAAATAGCAGTAATGCAATCTAGTGAAGGTAGAACCAATCATGAGAACAACACAAAAATTTTCGCTGTCATTTTCGTTGCCATGACGATTTATTCGTTAGGGAATAGCAAGGTGGCGCCATAAAACGCGGACGGAACACCATCTTTTCGGTTATTCGTCCTTTCCTCCGGAACAGAACTTTTTGCTGGATGAAAGGTACCCCGTGTCCTTTTCTAAGCCCTTGACAACGTGTACGCAATGTGATGACCTTTTGCACAATTAAGGCGTACAAACTTCACATACATACAAACTTATATTCTCAGTTATAATATTAGTTAGCTTAGATATGATTTTATCCGGGCAGGAACGCAAAAGGAACACAATACCCTGCGGCCGGGTGGCCTGTCGTAGGAGGCGACAAAACAACCAACAGCCAGATTGTAGAGTATTTGCCCGCCTGGATGACTGCCACCCCTGCTCTAGAGTATGCCGCCGTAACAACATTAAGTTGTGTTCCGGCATTAGTGGCCAGGTTCCAGTCTCCCTTTAGAGCGACAGCACATTGGTAGCACCTTTGGTGTTACAAATGTCCATAGGCGACGGTAACCGCTTTCCACCAGGGGCCCAATTCTGCTATTTTAATATCTTGGCGTTGTGAAGATATACAAAGTACGATTCCATTACGATAGTGTCCAAAATTCGTATTCACTAATTCCACAACATCTTATCGCTGTCGTCATGGCAGAATAATAGTAGGAAAAAATGGTATTACGAATTTTTCTAGGAATGATTTAAAATGGACAGTTTTAAAGAAATCGAATCCCAATGTAAATTTTTACTGATCAATAGCAAATTTAGTTTTTTATCCCGGCAATCCCCGGAGATTTTCCCAGGATCGAATTGTAGTTATATAGGTGCGTAAAAATTAACTTATTCCCACACAGTTTTCACTATGATAGCTTACATCATTTTTCTAATAGTGCGGTATTTTGTGTCCCGGGAATCCCGCGGGGGTTTTAAGTCAAGCCTAGACGAATTCGCGGGCAGATGCTAATTATTATTATATAGTTTTGACAATAAAATGACACAGCATAACATACTTCAAGTTTGCGCCAAAAACTCTATGCCATTTATATATTTGGTACCGTTAACTGACGAAATACTTCGTAAAAGAACTTACATAATTTAAACTGGTATTTTAACATTATAATGTAAACAATAAATTTAACTTGTTAAAACAAAGGTTACGCAACGCATAACGGTCTCAGAGTTCACCATTTCTCTTTATCAAAACACGTGCCATAGACAAAAGTAAGTATGTGAATAACTTTTTTATCTGTTGCCAAAACAAATTATGAAACTTTTTAGAATTATTATTGTATCATCAGGGACGGTTTTGGACCTTTGTAAAATCGTAATGTTCATCTGTCCATATATCCATTTTTATCAAAATATTGTTACGAGCACGGGACTCGAATTAAAATGCCGTGGGAATTCCTATAGAATTTGTTAGAACTATACAAACACGTATAACACAGGTACAAATATAACTGGACACAACCAGTAAAAACGTAATACACGATTCAATAACACGCGCAAAGTTGTCACTATATAGCTTATCGAATGTACACACGTCTTGTCTCGCTTGTGACCATCGCTAAACTGCTGATCTCCCCATTGGGTCATTGCTATATACTACACTGATACAATATGGCTACCCGCCCGCGTAGATGGAATTTCTTAGAATTCGTAATCTGCACACCTGCCTAATCATGCCTGCGAACGGCCATAAACGAGTACAATACACAATAAGCTGTTTTCTAATTACAAATTTTAAACATAAGGTAAACAAAAGAAGTCCAAATGCCGAAAAGGTAATAAACTGCAGTTGGTCTTAGTCGGTCGTAACAATATATTTCGTACAGCTATGCACAAAATAGAGTAGGTATACATGCATAGCTGTATCAATGGCTTAACTGGGAAATTAAAATAATATACAGTCTATCATTGGGCAGGTCTTTTAAAATCATAATAGTGTTTCTTAGCTACTTTTTAAAATCAATGCGTGAGCAGATTTTCTTTTCTAGAACTCCTTAAGTGCGTAAAAAGTGGCCGTTTACACCAAATTTTTAACTACGGTGTGGAAAATTATGAAAAAAATCCAATACTACAATTAACAAAATTAAAAATGTAGAGGTTATATTTGATACTGGCTAGATACACAAATGGTGCAGAAGAGTAATTAAAAAGAAAATGATGCAACTTGTTCCTGACGTAGCTTCTTGTCACTTACCAAATACTTGTCCCATTAAACCTGTCAGCGCCTCACCGCGTCATGATGAGGCGCCGCGAGTTCTGCCATAAGCATCTCGCCGTGGCATCTCGATGAAAATCATGGAACCTGGTTTGTGCCTGGGACCAAGACACCCTGCTTCAGAATGTGGCCCCCGACCCTACCACTCCTCCTCCAGATCACAACCCGGTTCAAATACATCCTGGATAGGAGCTGATTGCAGCGGCGCCTTCGGCTCCTGTTCACTGCCTATCGGCCGCCTCCTTCCGCGATATAACATCTTCAAAGAAGGTCAGTATAATTATGTTGGGTTAGTTTATGTTGGGTTAGTATATGTTGGGCCACTAAATTGATAGATCAAAAACGACTACACTCAGCTCAGATGAGAATGATGAGATGTGTGGTGTTACAAGAATGGATAAGGTGAAAAACGGATGCATACATCTTTGAAAGTTACACCAGTGACTGAAAAATGAAGAGGAAGAAGACAACGTGATATGGGCATGTAATTCAATCATGTGTCAAAAAGAATGTTAAACTGCAAGACAGATGGGTAAATGTAAAAATAAACCAAAAAAGAAGGACAGATTATGTCTAGGATGAAATAATGATTTGTGGTGTGAATGAGAACGTATATCAGAATAAAGGAGTATGGAAGGAAAAGACGTATTGTGCCGACTCCAAATAGTTGGTAGAAGTGAAAGAAAAGAGAGAGGAGGACAGTATATGCATTGCCGAAGCAAATACCACCGTAAAGCTTGATCCTATGAACAAAGCCGATTATATTCAAGCGCTGGTGTTTTAATAAGCAAATAATGTGCATCAAGCAATTTGCCGTAGCCCACAGTTCAAGGCCCGGGTTACGTAAGCCGTTTGAGTCGTTTGGTGCGTCACCGCGGGTTCAATGGCCGTACGGCCATTATGCTTAGCAAACTTTCGCCCGCGACGTGGTTTTTAAATATTTTACAGTAATGTATGATAGAAGATCTCTGTGGTTTTACTGTTAGACATTTGTTGTAACGTATCCTTTCGGACACTCCATTTCAATATAAAGTAACTGACAATGCAACGACATTTTGTTCAAATTTCTCTTATTGAAAAGTTTGCGTATTAAGGTTTGTAGAGTCGACCCGTATATTCATAAATGTTGCAATTTACTTTGAGACATGTATATCTATAGTTTATGAAATTAGTAATGTAGAATGAGATATTTTAAAATTAATTTTGATATAAGCGTTACGTTATTTTCTCTCTCTATCTATTTTTTTTCATCCGTTTTTATTATTTCATCCGTGCAGGAACGGAGAATGAATACAACTTCCTGCGGCCGGCCAGCCTGTCGTAAGAGGAGACAAAACAACCCACAGCCAGGTGGGAGGGCATTTACCCGACTGGATGGCTACCACCCCTGGTCTAGAGTATGCCGTCACAACAACCTTGAGTTATGTTCTGGCATCAGTGGCCAGGTTCCAGTTTCCCTTAAGAGAGCAACAGCACATTTGTAGCACCCTTGGTGTTGCAAATGTCCATAGGTGATGGTAACCGCTTTCTATGAAGTGGGCCGTCTGCCTGTCTGCTGAACTCTGCAATAAAATAAAAAATAATAAAATAAATCTATCTATCTGTGACAAGCGGATATCAAGTCAAATTCCAGTTACAGCCTTTCACAAACCGGCTAGTTGGCGAACCAGGGTTCACTTCGCCATATACTCATCAAAAGTCTAATTCATAAATAGAAGATTTCACATAATAATTTTGTAAGTAAAGCATAAGATTATACACTAAAGCGCAAGACTACCGCAAATTTTTTTCTAAAATTGTCACAGCCAACTTTCTGGGCAAGCATTCCCTGTCATTGTTCTGGTATATAGTCGGAAATTAGATTATAGACTTATTGTTAAATATTTAAATATTCAGATAATATATTAAGGCCCACTTTTTAATTACCAGATAAAAGTTATTCATAGAATAAAGTATAACATGAAAAAATTTAATACATGTACATAGAATAGGAAGTAGATCTAAATTTTGACTTAAATGACTTTGACCCTTAAAAAACACGCTGTTGGCGACACTTTCCCCATAATCGTGGGAGTGCACCAGGGATCTGTCCGTAGCCCGTTTCTATTCAGCGTGATATAAGACGAAGCGGCATCAGAGATGCGGCTAAACACCCTCCATGGTTGCTCATGTATGCTGACGATATCGCGCTGGCAGATTCAGACAGGGGGCGACTGGTGCGACGTGTAAATGCGTGGAAGAGGTCGCCAGAGAACGGCGGCCTGAACCTAAATGTGGCGAAGACTGAGTACTTGGCCTGCAACACTACAGATCCCACATCCGTGCGCATAGGCGAAGATACGGTCGAGCGCACGGATCAGTTTAAGTACTTGGGATCTGGACTTAGTGCGGCCGGGGATATCTACCACGACGTCAAGGCCCGTATCACAGAAACTTGGGCTAAGTGGCGTGAGGTGACAGGTGTCATTTGTGAGCCCAAAATGCCGAAATGTTGGCTTGACGTTGTGAAGGATGGCATGCGTACCAGTGGTCTCAAAACGGGGGATGCTGAAGACCGCGCGAAGTGGAATAAAAAAAGTAGGAAAGCGGAACCTGGGCGTCGGAGTGAACGCTCCGAACGCAACCGGGATTTAACGCACGGATGATGATGATGATGATGATGATGATGATGATGATGATGATGACTTTAACCTTTAAAAAATGTTCTCCTGTGGAACTTATTTTGAATAAAACTTTTGAATTTGAATAAAAATGTCAGTTGCGTTAATAAAACTGTAGAATGGTTTCACTTCTGAATTCACTCAGGATATAATTTATTCGACTGATAATGTTTATCTGCTGATAGAAAAATCGGCCCTTAAATTTATTTATTACTTTTATCTGTACAGTATATCGGTTATCTCGATTTGCAGGTTTCATCATGATGTTTTCCTTCACCGTTAACACGTGGTAATTGTAACAATATGCACGTTAGGTCAGAAAATTACTAAGAGGTGGCAGGTTTTGACACACGGCGTTGCCGCGGGGTGTGCTCTCTAGTGCTATAATAAATCTGTAAATGGTTCGAATTTGTATAATGCGTTTAAAAATATGAAAAAGGTCACGGGTGCTAATTCGGCCCAGCAGATTCCGAAAATACAATTTTAAGAATTTTTGTCTGTCCGTCTGTCAGTTAGAGCATCACGTGAAAACTACAGAACGGATTTAAATGAAACTCGACACAGAGTTACGCCCCGGGATATAAGCATATCCCGGGGCGTAACTTAGGATATTTTTTATCCCGAGAAATGACATCGTTTCCGTGGGATAGACAAAAATAGCGAAAAAAATGGCATTGCGAACACATCTTTTTTGGAAACTATTGAACATATATGAATGAAACTTGACATAATGCTGGCTTATAACCCGATTTAACCACTTAAGATAGATACATTTTATCCTGATAAATGGCGTCATTTCCTTAGAATGGACGGATGAGCCAAATGGCGCTGCAATCGCGTTTTTCAATTCACTAACAAATACCTACACACATAAACAACATGTCATTCATTGTATTATTTCAAATCAGGTTTGCTTCAACTCACCTCTATGTTTTGTTGGGCAGTTGACTAGACTATTTGGACTAAGTTTTTTCTTATTATTCTATGTTTGTATATTATACGTCAAAAACCGAATTAAGTTTTTATGTAAGTAAAATAAAGCTAGTCCCTAGAGCGAGCTGCAGCGTAGCCGCGAGGCAAACTCTAGTACTTATGTATGTACAGTCATGGCATGAAAAGGTTCGCCAGTTTTCAAATTGATTCGTTTAAGGTTCCGCGAGCACATGTTAGCTTTTCAATCTCAATCACATCCCCAAAAAGTTATGTTTAACTGTTTGACAACAAAGTTTAAAATTACTAAGATCAAAGTTGTTCGATTGTCTATCTTGTCTAAGAAGATTTTTTAGAGATGTAATACCTTTTTACTGATTTGAATATTTATGATAAGCGTAGTGATTTATCCTCTATGTTTCTTATTTTTAATCTCAGTGTCTATCATCGTCAACATATCAATTTTCTTTTTTCATTTTTCTATATTTTATAAACGTAACGTACTGTTTCTTGTACTCGGACAAACAAAAATCGACTTTAAGGTGACGAACCTTTTCATACTGCGATTGTAATATAACAACAGATCATTTCAATAAACCTTTCCCTCCCACAGCATAAGTAGTTACACCGGCACTTTCTTAGTTCCTCCGCGTCCAAGGTTCAAGGCCCGATTACGTAAACTCTTCCTCGCATTTCTACTTACATCACGTGCCTCCATTACCAATTACCGCAATTTATATAGTGCATTGTACATAATACATTCATTCGCTGCACTTTCTTCGGCTCTACAATAGTTGTAGGAAGCACCGTTATATAATTAGTAGGAATTACATTTTCGCATTGTTTTACGTAATGAAGTTTTATATTATTGTCTATTATTAGGAAAATGTACATAAAAATAGACAAAGAAAATCTGTGATTAGATACCCAGGGTTGGGAAGAGAGAAAGAGGAACGCCCAGAAAGAGATGGGAAGATATTGTCGCAAAAAACAGGAGAAGAACAGCTGGAGACAGGGAAAAATGGTAAGTATTGGGAGAGACCTACGCCGTAGAGGTAACTTCCATTATTTAATAGAAAATGTTGTATTTATCAATTTTGTAATAATTATAATGGTTAATAGAAATAAAGGCTTTTTATTTTTGTTTTATTTTATTGTTATTAGTTCAAAACTAGTAAATATTAGCATCCATGCTGGAACGGAGCGAGAATGCAATTTCCTACGGCGCGGCAGTCTGTCGTAAGAGGCAAAACAACCCACAGCTAGGTGGTAGGGTATTTGCCCGTCTGGATGGCTACCACCCCTGGTCTAGAGAAGCCATACTCAACCTTTTTTATATGTGCCGCATAGAGGTATTAGAACAAGTTCCACGGGCAGCAATTATACTTTTACTACTAAAATTCATACCAGACGGACTGATGGTCCACGTGATGAAAAGCGGTTATATCGTCTATGGATATTTGCAGCACCAGAGGTGTTGCCAATGCAAATCCATTATTTTGTACAATTGTGCAGTATGACCACGTGCGGCCCGCGGGCTGCAGTTTAAGTATCGTGGGTGTAGAGGATGCCGCCATAACAACTTTGGGTTATGTTCCGCCATTAGTGGCCAAGTTCCAGTCACCGTGCACAGAGCGGCAGCACACTGATAGTAGCTTTGGTGTTACAAATGTCCATAGGCGATGGTAACCGCTTTCCATCAGGTGGGCCGTCTGCCCGTCCGCTGAACTCATGCAATAAAAAAATATATATTCCCACCCCTTGTAACTACTTTCCAAAAAAAAAAACAACGTCCGATACAAGAACTCCACCATCGCTCTTGCACGCACATGCTCGAAAAAGAAAATTCGTCCTAAATTCTTCACCATGTCAAAAGGAGACGCTGGGCTTGATGGGCCCATAAAATAACCACTTTCCATCGGTGGTAAAGCCATGCTGGAATCGTCATCTTGATTACAGCTTCTTAGGCCAGCTCAATCGATGTGATACCACGCTCTCACAGTATATTGGCGTCAAACGGTTAACCTTAAGCTAATTGTGTTTCGTGCGATGAGTAAATTCCGACGGCCCACTTCGCGTTTTTCCAGTCTTATCCCTCTATCTCAATTTCCATCATCTATGACCAGAAAGCCGAGTTGACCCCGAGTCTATAACTCAAATTAACAATCGAATCGAATTGGAATCGTAACATTTGACGGTTTTGGTAGTCTGTAAACAATCTCGGATCAATATTTCAGTCTTAATTTTACCAAGCCTGATTTAATATGAATTTTGGAGATTACGGATATTTGACCATGGTCAATCAAATGGACTCGCAATGGCATGGTTTTTCTTTTTGAAAATTACAGACCTGGGGCCCTGTTTTATACTTCGTACAGCGAATTAGCATTGCCATTAAGCGTGGCAATGCAGTCAGGCTTCTGGGCACGCTCCCCGCTAGTAGCGATGTGGTAAATAATCTTTAATTATCATATTTTTTTCTATTGCAGATCAGCAGACAGGCAGATGGCCCATTTGATGGAAAGCGGTTACCATCGCCTATGGACATTTGCAACACCAAAGGTGCTACAAATGCGCTGCTGCTCTCTTAAGGGAGACTGGAACCTGGCCACTAATGCCGGAACATAACTCAAGGTTGTTATTGCGGCATACTCTAGACCAGGGATGGTAGTCATCCAGTCGGGCAAATGCCCTACCACCTGGGTGTGGGTTGTTTGGTCGCCTTTTACGACAGGCCGTCCGGCCGCAGGAAATTGTATTCTTTCTCCGTTCCTGCACCGATATATTTTTAAACCTATCCTATGTCCTAAGTTGGATCAAATCCAGCAAAATGAATATAAAATCATCAACATCGGTTGAGTAGTTTCAGATTTCACCGCGGCCAAACACTGTGACAGGGAATTTTTACATACATAGAAAGAAGAAAGATAGAAAAATGATAGAAGATAGATAGACATAGACATAGACAACACTTTATTGTTCACCAAATCAAAAATTACAATAAATGCACAAGACAATAGTTACTTGGTAAAACAAAAGGCGACCTTATCGCTAAAAGCGATCTCTTCCAGGCAACCTGATTCAAATGAAATTCTTAAATTATCTATAATTATTAGGCAACACAGAAAAATAAAAAAAGACATACATGGATAGCAGAAGCTGTATGTGTTGTAAATGCGACACATTTTGCAGACCACACACAATCAATGTGTTGATTTAGTTTCTTTAAATTTAATTTTGTTTCTTGTAACCAAAGAATTACTTGTACATTTAAAGAAAATGGAGATAACCTAGAATAAGATGTAAAATAACAGGATAGAGCCCCAAACAAAAGGAAATTACGAACATAATTGTAACTATAATTAAATATTTGTAATAATAAGAATTCTATAAATATGACTGGACATCTGGAGATGGAAATATAGAGAAAAACAAAATAAATGATGGAAAAATATCATTATACCGTGTTTAGTTATTTTTAGCGGATTTTAGACTCGGATTAACTTTGTTAATAAATTTAACTTTGTTAATAATTCACTGACGTATTATTGCCAAATTTTGATACATGATCTATGGCCAGATTGTAATCAAGATAAGATGCCAGCATAATTCAACCACGTAGAAATAGTAATATGCTACCTAACACCGAGCACGTCATACAAACTGTAATTCACTTCACAGTTATGCAACAGGAAGGGGGCTCGGGCCGGACGCAGTGAAAGTGCGGCCAACGAACCCACGGCGGCGCGGTGCGAATGTCAATGCGAGGCGCACACGCAACGCTGCGGGAAATTGGGTTACAAACGAAATGTGTTTGCCAATTTAGCGTAGGGTGCGTGTTGCTATGCTTCAGAAAACATGTAATTCAAAATTGTGATATTTTCTGTAATCAAATTAATAAAATACATGGGCGAGTTGCTAAAGTTTTTCTTCTGTCATTTCTTTTTCTCACATAATATATGGTGTACTTTTATTGCTTGATTTCGGCAAAAAGGCAAACGGCCCACCTGATAGAAAGCCTTACCGCCACCTATGGACATTTATATGTAACACCAAAGGTGCTATGTACAGGAACCTGGCCAGTAATGCCGGAACACAACTCAAGGTTGTTATGGCAGCATACTCCAGACCAGGTCTGGTCTGGAGTAGCCTGGTAGCCATCCAGACGGGCAACTGCCACCTGGCTGTGGATTGCTGTTGTCGCCTCTTACGACAGACCGCCTGGCCACAGGAAATTGTATTCTTTCTCCGTTCCTACACGGATAAATTTATTATTTTATGGTATATTTACTTTGTATAGCTATTGTAGGGTTTATTTTCATGAGTGGGGTGCGTCGATGATGTTACCCCGTTGGATAGGGTGACGCAGTACTGGCGAGAGCCCATAGCTCCATCGCCGCGGGAGCTAGGCTCAATCGCTGGAGGGGAGAACAAAATAAGACGACGAGTGTTGTACTCTAAATGTAAATATTGCTTAATCCCTATTATTATTAATATTATAAATGCGAAAGTAGCTCTGACTGCCTGTCTGTCTGTCTGTCCCGTTTTTACGGAAAAACTACTGGACCGATTTGGCTGAAACTCAATATATATATTTTTTCGACGCCGAGAATGAATATAGGATACTTTTTCACTTTTTTTTTATATGTATCCCAAAAACTGTCCCATTTTTCGGGATACAAATATATTTGCCTGTTTGTTTGTTATGCTTTTACGGTAAAAGTACTGGACCGATTTGGCTGAAAATAGGTATATATGTAATTTTAACACCGAGGGTAGACAACGGATACTTTTTATCCCGGATAATGGGATAGTTTGCGATATAATTTAAATTAATCTTCCGGGTGCAAGTAGCACTCGCGTAAACCTTTAATACAATGTAAGCTGTATTGCTCTTTAAACAAGAGGCAGGTACTTTAGACTTTAATAAACTTAAGACTATATATACAGAAATCTTAACTGCTACGTGAAAATATTTGTAACCTATGTAATATTCTGAACATGTTCGTGGATTGCTCCGAAGGTTTTCTGTTTCCTGTATTGACAGATTGTGGCACGTACATGGATTACTCCTAATTATGTAGCAATAAATTATTCCATGTACATGACGTAACAGCTATAAAGTAACATAATATTTTTTTATATATCCTCCTCCTTCTCGAATCGTATTCCTCGTTCCTGAGGGTGACCTTTTCTCGCTGCTTTCTCTTGCACTCTTCTGCATCTTTCACCATCGGTGACGATCAACGGTAATGTATCGTATAAGGAGTCGTTGAATGTGACGCGGATTTAATTCAAGCGACTACGGTCTCGAGATCTTTTTCCTTCTACTCTGCCAATGACCAATAGCTTCTCTAAATTGTCTCCCTGTGTTCTGGTTATATCAATTGGTCGCTTAAATAGTTTCAATAACTTTGCAAACTAAAAGAGAACTTCTAAAGCAACGGTGCACGTATATGAGTAAAGTAAATCTTTAACACTCAATCACTGTAGAAATGGCTGTATAACTAACATTTGAAATGGAGGTGACCGCGATACTTTATGCGCCAGCGCAGCCCACCCGGGCTCGTCGCAATGGACCACCACAGGGTTGGCACTCTTATTAATCCTTCTACTTGATGATAACTTAAGAAGATTGGAGGAAACTTCCCGCCGCGGTTTTCATTGCGCTATGACATAGGGTCTTTAAGAAAGGTGTTATAAAATTTCTTAGAGGTCGGCAAATTGCTATCCCCGCCTCTGGTATTACAAAGTAGGTTACCTGCATGTTTGCCTGCTGCAGCCAATAATAAAAGTAAGCAATTATTTTTCTTGCGATACTGGCAAACAGACAGACGCCCACCTGATGGAAAGTAGTTACTGTCACTCATAGACTTTCGCAACGCTAGACGCACAGCCAACGCGTTGCCATCATTAAAGCTGAGATAGATAGAGGAGATGGAATAGGTTTCGTGGGGAACAAATGTCTAGCCATGCCGCCATGCCGCATCCGCCAAGTCCCGGTCGAAGGGGTATGCCGAAGAAATATTGGCTTGCCGTTGTGAAGGATGACATACGTACCAATGGTCTCAATACAAGGGATGCCGAAAATCACGCGAAGTGGCGAAGAAAAAGTAGAAAGAGGATCGTAGGCGTCGAAGCAATCGCCCCAAACGCAGCCGGGATTTAACGCTCGGGTAATGATGAGAGGAGATGAAATAGGAAAGGATGGGATAAAGGTCATGGAATAGGGGGATGGATCGTGCGAAACACGATGAGCACAAGACTAACTGTTTCACCTCGATATTCTGTGAAAGCATGGTATCACACCGACCAAAGCGACCCTAAGGGCAGTAATCAAGATACTAATTCCAGTATGGTTCTACCGTGCCAAGATAATTTACAATTAGATATAAAACTTAAATTTGCACTTTTCAAAAAAAAAAGACTTAACTAGGATTCATTTTGGGAAAAGTGACCAAAACGTCGAATAAAAATCAAATAAAATTCCACGTTTAAAACCATTAAACCGTAGTTTTAATTAGTTAAGTAGTTGCTAACTTACAAATTCGAGAATTAAATCCTTATTATCTTTGGAGAGAAAATTTATAGTTACATAAGGGCAAAAAGCATGTTTATTTATTGATGAATAATACAATATAAACTTAAAAATAAACTACAAATTATATTAACTATATTAAAAACTAAAACTAAATAAAAAAGGGAAAAAATAGCCAAAGATAAAATATTGATCCCAAACCACTGTCACTTAGCGGGAACTTTCCCAAAAGGTTGGCGGCGTTGCCACGTTGTATGGCACCGCTTAATCTTTGAGCAAAATTACATAAGTAATAAGACATCAATGAATTAGATGACTGTCCAAACGATGATAAGGATTTATGCGCAATATAACTAATTATTTATCTAATGCAAATGTGACTAACTTAAAAGTTATTAACAAAACGCCATTTTCACTAAGATACGTGCTTCAAAAATCGTAAAAAAATACCTCTAATAAATTTTTAACTATACGGTGGAAAAATACAAGAAATCTTTTAGTACAGTATAGCCAAACTGAGAGTTAAAAAAAGTATGTGTGCAGTTCACATGCATTACATGTGAAACAAAATGTGACGAGGGGTGGGAGGGATTCTAAATTTCGTGACGTCACATTTCGTATATTATATCGTTATAATATATTTAAGCTTTAAAACACGAAATTTGAAGTGTTAACGATAAACTTCAAACATTTCCAACTCTGCCTGTATGAGTATAGTGTTTAAATTATTAAATATAATGTATTGTATCTCATTCTCTCGCAGTCCTATAGATTTGTGTTTATCTCAGATTAGTGTCGCTTTTTCGTTTCATCGAATTTCAAATCACAACGATTCTAAAGAAGTTTCACTTCAAAAATATTTTACTCTTAATAGTAGTAGTTAATAGATATTTTAGTATGAAAATACATGAATTCCGAAGATTCCCGTAAAAAACCGGGATAGGTAGTGTTACTAAAGGCATACATATACATATCTAAATATACTAAAGATGTCTAATAAACATAGAAACTGTCCTATTAAGCAAGTCCTAATTTAACGTGTTTCGAAGTTAGGAAATCCCGGGGAATATAAAAAGTCCCGGTTTATATTGTTTTAGTATCAATCGGATCAGAGTCAGCTAATTTTTATGTATAGAACCACTTTAAAAAACTCCTAGGAAAATTCCCGCCAGATTCCCAGAATATAAAGTATCGCATCGCTTGAAAAAGGACTCAAGCTAGCGTTCTAGTGAAATCGTATCGAAACCAACTAATATTTATACAATCCAACTAATTTGTACCATACCCAGGAAAATTCCCGGGGGAGTCCGGGAACACAAAGTATCGCAGTATTTAAAAAAGAGTGTAAGCTATCATTTTAGCGAAAACTGTATTGGAATAAGCTAATTTTTATGCACCGAACAACTTCAAACCGCTCCCGGGAATTTTCCCGCAGGTTTCCCGGGATAAAAAGTATTATACATTTTATTACATAAACTTACTATCGATCAGCGAAAAAAATCGCATTGAAATTTGTTTTTTTTTCAATATGGCCATTTTAAGTAATTCCCAGAAAAAATCCTGCGCGATTCCCGGGACAAAAAGTAGCGCAGATTTTTAGTCTAAGAATTAGCTGTCGATCAGCGATAAGGGCCATCGAAATTGGCCTTGTAGCTTTTACGTGAATCCGAACAAATAGACAAGAAATGAACATAAAAAAAATTGCATCGTGTGTTCATCGTTTATATATAGTCTATTTCAGTTTTATTTTTAATAGGTTCAATGTACAAATATATTTAGAATTTTATAATATTATTATTGACTAGAGTTTGCCCCGCGTGTTAAAGCCTACGTATAATAATAACAAAGAAACTAAGTCCTTATCATCTAGACAACTACTCAGCAACACATAGAGATGAGTCGAAGCCAACCTGATTTGAAGTAACACAATGAATGACATGTTGCTTATGACAACGTAGGTATTTGTTAGTAAATTGAAAAAACGCGATTGCAGCGCCCTCTAATTAGCTAATCCGTCTATTCTATAGAAACGACATCATTTATTGGGATAAAAAATATCCTAAATATTCGGGATATAGGCCAGCTCTGTGTTGAGTTTCAGTCATACACGTTCTGTAAATTTTAAAAAGGATGCGATCGCAGCGCCATTTTTCTGGATATTTTCATCTATCCCGCGGTAACAACGTCATTTATCGGGATAAGGAGTATTCTAAGTATGCCCCGGATATGAGCTTGCTTTGTGTCAAATTTCATTTAAATCCGGTCAATAGTTTTCACGTGATGCTCCAACGGACATACAGACAGACGGACGGACATACAGACAGATAGACAGACAGACAGACAAAAAATCAAAAAATTATATTTTCGGAATCTGCTGGCCCGAAATAGCCCCCTGATTTTTTTCACATATTTAAACGCATTGTACGAACTCGAAACATTTACAGATTTATTATAGTATAGATAGATATTGGTCCCAGGTCGCCGTCGGTCAGAAACGTTCCTAAAACGCTGGCCGCATTCCAATGCTGTATACACAACAACAACACATATATTTTGGGCAGCACATAAGTTGCCCCAAACACATGTAAATTGTTGTAATTTCAAGTGCAGTGCAGTTTACCCGTCGCAACCCTATCCGGTGAAATGGGAAAGCGACCTCGAATGCACATCTATGGACTAGCTGCATAACGGTAAACTGTGAATGTGTGTAGACTATGCGCATGCGCAACCGGCGGCGTGCACACTAATAATGCGCATGACGTATATCCGTTTGTTTAGTACGGACTTGACGACAAAAGTTTTTTTTATTGCATGAATTAAGCAGACAGCCAGACTATCCACCTTATGGAAAGCCTTTACCATATTATTGTATAGCCTATTTATTTTTGTAACACTAAAGGAGCTACCAATGTGCTGCCGCTCTCTAAAGGGAGTCTGGAACCTGGCCAATAATGCAGGAACAAAACTCAAAGATCTTATGGCGGCATACTCTAGATCAAGGATAGTTGCCATCCGGACGGACCAATACCCTACCACCTAGGCGTATTTCCCACAGAGGTAGGCATAGTCCGATCGGCTAGTAGTGATAATAATTGCACTTACCCCTTCAGGAACTGTGTCTTCTTGTGCTGGCTGAATGTCGACTGTCTCTTGTGTTGGTGTCTGTGTGTCTACTTATATCGAGTTCTGCAGTAGCACCATCGTCTATATTTTCAAATTCTTGAGTTGCTTCTTCAACGTTTTCCTTATCAGAATTCAAACTATAAATGATAAGTCAAATACCCTCTACCACTTGGGTGTGCAAGTAATTATATTCTTTCTCCGTTCCTGTACAGGCTGGAAGTCCAACAGTAACAGTTTTACACATATTAGAGTAGTATGTTACTCAAAGATACTGAATATTCCTACATTATTGATTATTCTCTATTTTTTATTTAGTCATTTTAGGTAAATGAATTGTGTGATATTTATATATGTATATAATATGCACACCACCGTCATACACTTGCGAATCACTCGTTCATAAAATCCATAGCCCGGGTTGCCTGGAAGAGATCGCTCTAAAGCCCGTAAGGCCGCCCATTGCTCCTACTTTTACTGTTTAATGTGACTACTGTAAATTTTGTATCCTATGTGTATGTGGTGAACAATAAAGTGTTTTCTATTGTATTCAATTTTTTTTTTTAATTTATTCCGAAGCTGGTTAACAGGCAAAAGGCCCACCTAATAATACATAGAAAGTAGTTACCATCGCCTATAGACATTTGCAACACCAGAGGGGAAGCCAACGCGTTACCATGGGATGTAACCTTCACAATGGGATAAATGGGATGAAATAAGGGGATGGGTTAAGGAAGATAGGATATTAGGAGAAGGAAATGGGCCATTGGATCTCTCACTAATCGCACGAAATTAGCACAAGGCTAACCGTTTCACGCCGATATTATTTGAGAACGTGGTATTACACCAATCAATCAATCGATTTATTTATTTGCTTACCAACATGGTGCATATTATAAATGTTAGGACATATTCAGTTTCACATGTTATTTGCCTATTAGGCGTACAAATTCATGAATAGTAAAATTAATATTATATTATACTACTACTAAATTATAATTTTTAAGTCAGTTGTGTTTAATTTTATTAGTGTCATTAAAAAATCTTTCATTGTATCACATCACACCAATAAAACCGGCCCTAAAATTGACTGGTTGTCAAGCATTGGCTGGGGTGCCAACAATGGTCTAGTTTGCCTTATATAATATTAAGTGAAGAAAACATGTTGCTGGGGCGTTTGATATACCGCTTCTTCGCCTTTGACATTAACTAAGATTACTTTAGATTAAAGATTTCATAGTGTTGTTTTAATTTGTGGGCCTTTTATATTGAAGTAGCCATATATCGCAGTTGTTTTATTTCAGGAACCACTAAGCGTAAGATAAAGATTATTATATGCATGTAGAAGTACATCTACAGACTAGTATAAAATTTACGACACCTAATAAACAAAACCCGCGCAGAAGGTTTGCCGATACCCTCTGCTCCTCCCCTCCCACTTCAAACGACCACGTACCGCGCTCGGCTCAACTCGGATCTCGGCTGATTAGTATCTTTAGCGACGCTACACAGGACGCACGTCGGTGTTATATTTTACTCTCGCACCTATTATTATTTTCTTGTTAAGTTATCGTTGTTGTTTTATTTACAAAATGGGAAAACCCTATCCCGATGGAGAACGTAAGATTATATTAAAAGTTATTAAGTATTTTGCGAATGAAAAACGAAATGGAGCTCCATTAATACCCATAGACCGAGCGTTGGATCGCACTAGTGCCGCCACAGGCGTGTCTATTCGGACCCTACGAAACATAAAGAATGAAGCCAAAGAACTTATAAACGCTTTTACACTAGGCACGTCCGCTGATACAAAATCATTGAAGCTTAAAACACCAAAAAAGAAGAAAAAAAGTGGAAGAAAATTACAAATAGATGATTCTGTTAAATGTGCTATTAGAGATATAGCCAAGAATTTCTATAGCGTAAACAATGAAAAACCAACTCTCGAAAAAATATTACATATTGCGAAAACAGAATTGAACTTTCCAGGACAAAAAACATCTTTAAGAAAAATATTAAAAGAAAAAGGCTATAAATTCAAAAAATGCAAAAAAGACTCAACAAAGCCAGACAATTAACTGCTAGTACAAAAAAGAATTTTAATTCAGGCTAAGAATCGATTATTCTTTATACTGTGGGATATAATCCTTCATAGAAACAGGGAACTAACAATAATTATTCATAAATACAAGAAATCCACAGATAACGCACCATGCTGAAGTTAACAGTTTTATGAAATGACTAAACGAAAAGCTTATTTTAAGTCTAAACTTTCCGCCAAATGCTCAAATATAAATAATCATTATGGACAACGTTCCGTAATATAATAAACAGATTGAAATACAATCGACTTGTGCATTAATGAAAGAACAAACAGAGATCACAGAATTGATTACGTAGTCAGAAGATTAGTTAAATTATGATTGTCATGTAACAGCAACACTATTTTAAAAAATATATATATTATCTATGTTCCATTGCCTTTGTCCAATATACGAGTATGCTGCCGAGACGTGTCTTTTATTTAAAACGTATCTACATCAAGAAATTTCCAAAACCACTTCGACATGGTGTCAGAAGAAGTCTCAGGAGATAGCGTATCAAAAACACAATTCAACCTTCAAGTCAAGTCGTCTGAGGTAAAACTCGAGAGCTCAAGTCGAGACAAAATGGCCGAACAAAAATCATCACTTCAGGTTTTATGCCGCCGAGCGGGTTTTCACTACATAAATTCACCTAATATGGCTTTCGAATGGAAAAATTTCGCTATGGTTCTGCACATTTACTTAACTGCATCCAAATTACCTTGAGAGAGAGTGTGATCTCAGAAAAGTCGCCATATTTTTACATATACAGGCCGTTCCATCAGTAGCTCAGAACGCCCAGAATGCTCCGTCAGCCGTTCCACAAGGAGACCGCGGTCGTTGTGGTCGTATCGAAAACGTCACTAATGACGTCATCATTTTCGATCACACAACGTTCACAACGACCCATGTCAAGAGGTGGGTCGAATAAGCGTTCCATTTGGGTTTACGATAGTAACGCCGGCAAGCAGGTGGAACGGGAAAAATCGCGGTCGTGAACGTGGTCGTTGTGAGTCCTCAGTGGAAAGTAGCCATAATAGGCCAAGACGCGTTAGAAATATTTTATTCCTTCGTTGTAAGACTAAGATAAGCAAAAATTAACCTACAATATCCTCAATTCCTCATACAAAAATTTGAAACTTACTTCAAGCCAAAAGTCAATACAATCGAAAGAAATTATTTAACCGCAAACAGTCGTCTAGCGAGGACAGAGACCTACGCAACAGATCTTACTTAAAACATTAGTTTACAATGCAACATCGGTACAGCCGCCGATAATATACTTAGGGATATATTTTCACTAAATTGAATTCGTCTTCGTCATATATCAAAGAACGCTTGCTTATAGAAAACCCAAATACATTTGAAGATGCTGTTGCACTGCTAAAGCAGTCAGAAATACAAAAATCCAAACTCAAGCTATTTCAGAGTCAACTCTCAGTCACATTTAAAAGCACGAACAAGCAAAAGTCCTACCAGATACAGCATGGGCCGTAGAAATCTACAAAGCCGAAAACCTGCTGATTCAGTTAAAAGTCGTGTAGGAAATGTGGTCAAATTCATCAAGTACGCTGTCCAGCTCAAGGAGTCACCTGTAGGAACTGCAGAAAAAAAGACACTACTTCGGTATGCTATAATAGTAATAAAAGACTTAATAATATTCAGTCTGATGTAAACAATTGTATCCAGGAAGATAATTATTGGTTAAGTTCTTTATTTTTGCCTAATATTACGAACGTCAGTGACAATCCATATGTCATTAATATACCTATAAATAATTATAAGGTTTCTTCTCGATACAAGAGCAGACACCAATGTTCTGTCATTCAGTTCATATAAAAAAATAAATTTGTCTTTAGATAATATTCACAAGAGTATATATAAGTTATCAACTTTTAGTGGAGAAGTTTTACCCACTGTAGGTCAATATCAAATACAAATTCCATATAATAACGAAACTTATGAGGCTACATTCCGTATTGTTGATTTGTAATCTCAAAATGTCATAGGTTGTTGAACTTTTGAATAACTTAAATTGATAAAAAGAATACACAATGTCCAATTTAGTTATGCTCTCTATAACAATCTGCTGAAGGAATATGCTGACCTTTATCAAGGTATTGGCTGTCTTAAAGATTTTGAGTGTCATTTATAGTTAAAACCAGATGCAATTCCATCTGTAGATGCTTGTCGTAGAGTTCCATTCTGTCTACTTGATGATCTTAAGAAAGAATTAGATATTCTAGAAAAGACAATATTATCAACAAAGTCAATGAACCAACTGATTGGGTGAGTTCCATAGTCCTTATGTCATAGAAAAGTGGTAAACTAAGATTATGTATTGATCCACTTAAGCTTAATGAAGCTATCATGCGAGCACACTATCAGTTTCCAAACATAGATGATATCAAATTGTCTGTCAGGAGCACAATATTTCTCTACTTTAGATGCCCATAAGGGTTTTTACATGCTGAAACTAGACCAAGCTTCTTCCAAGCTATGCAACTTTCATTACACCGGAAGGGCGCTATAGACTTCTTAGGTGTAATCTCCGCTCCAGAAAGTTTTCATTCAATTATGACAAGACAGTTAAATGCCATAGGAGTTATAGTCATGATGGACGACTTACTCATTTACGGTTCAACAAAAGAAAAACATGATTACAGTCTAAACAAAGTACTAGAAAGAGCTAGGAATATAGGGATTAAATTTAACAGAGAAAAGTCAAATATTTGTCAAAGTGAAGTCACATATTAGGGCATGTTTTTAGTAAAGAGGGTGTTAGAGTTGACTAAAACAAAATAGAGCTATTTGTGATACACCACCACCTTTAAATATCACAAAATTACAATGTTTTTTAGGCATGGATACATATTTAGGCTCATACATTGAAAATCTATCACAAAACACCTCTAATTTGAGATCACTTGTCTAAGAATACAGAATACCATTGGTCAGAAAAACAAGATCTTGAATTTAACAACTTAAAATGTGTTATTACAAATGCCCCAGTCCTATATATATATACATACTACGATCAAAATAAAAAAAATATTTTATCAATTTGTCAAAAGATGCTATGGATGCTATCATAAGTCATGACAGACAGCCTATAGGCTATGCTTCTGCATCACTTAGTCGCACACAACTCTCAATTAGAGAAAGAGCTATTGGCTGTACTGTTCGGATGTACTAAATTCCACCAGTATAAGGTCACCATGTCACAGTTGAAACTGACCTTAGACCAATTGTCTCATTATTTAAAAACCCTATTTATAATATACCAGCATGACTTCAAAGAATAATCTCAGACTTTAACCTTATAATTTAAATGTTACATACAATTTCATACAAACCCATTAAATCTTATATGTTGCAGACACTTTCCAGGTGTGCATTACTAGAAAAGTCATTAACCGATTTAAATGCAGATATAGACTTGCATATCAATTTAGTCATAAAATCTTTGTCACTCAGTCCACATAAAATTTCAGATTTATACTTCTAAAGATACAGATTTATGTACTACTAGCTGCACTCTGCAGTTTCACCTGCGTGGTGATAGAAATCATTATATTTTGGATAATTCACACTTTATCTTTTTAAATTAGCCTGTGTCATTCTGATGTGTAAGCTATATTATTGTAAAGTTTCATCAAAATCCATTCAGTAGTTTTTGCGTGAAAGAGTAACAAGCATACAAACTTTCTTTCTTTAGTAGGACTAGTAAGATTATCAATTACTGTAAAAATGGCTGGTTATTTTCCACTAAAACATGAATTACATGTAGTTTATAGATAGCCTTGTTTGTAAAAATAAGTGTTATAGTACCAAGTTCATTAAGAAATGATATACTTAAACTTTTACTTGAAGGACATCAAGGGTCCAAAAGTAGTCAAAACTTAGTTAAAAAATACTGTCTTTTGGCCGAATATGTATTCAGAAATTGAAACATATGTTAATTCTTGTCATGTATGTCTTACTTACCATAGAAATAACAGTAAAGAGACACTACAGTCATGAGATCTAAATGATACCATGGTACAAAGTCAGAACTGATTTATTTGATTTTAATTCACATAAAATAATTATCATAGACTATTATTCCAAATATGTAGAACTAGCTCATCTCAATAATAATTCAACAGCAAATAGTGTCATTATACAGTTAAAAGCAATTTTTTCTCATCATAGTATACCAAAAATTTTGATGTCTGACAATGGACCACCATTTACTTCAAAAGAATTTGCAATATTTATTTCTCAACGGCAGATTGAATATCAAACCTCTAGCCTATATCATAGTTCCAATAATATGGTTGAAAAAGCTGTAGGTACAGTCAAAAATATTCTTAGAAAATGTTTAGCCGACAAAACAGATCCATGCTTAGCTATTTTACAATACAAAAACACCTAAAGATGGTTTATGTTCTCCTGCTCAACTTTTAATGTCACGAATCATGAAGTCTAGATTACCAACACTTGACAAAATAGTAAGCCTAAAGTTGTTAATTATAAGAAAATTCGAGATAAAATGAAACAACATAGTGAGTACTCAGAGATGTATTACAATAAACACTAGAGACTTACCTAATCTTGGTAAGGGGGATAAAGTATACTATAAAGAAACAAGCACACAGTACATGGACACTAGGTATTATCATAGATGTCGGTCCACAGCCACGGTCATACATTATTCAGTCACAAGATGGTAATTTCCGTCAAAATTATGTTCATATACTAAAACCTAAATATCCAACGTCTTCTTCATCTTCAAACTCTAAAAAATCCGTCTCCTCAGTCTAGCAGTCGTACTTTAAAACCTGTAAACATACAAGATACAAATTACATTAAACCTGACGTACAACAACATATCAAAGAACAAAACGGTACTTACACTTCATTTGGCCGATTAATTAGAAAGCAAAGTCGATTTAACAATCAATAATTAATTAGTAATAAATGCCTTTTCCTAATTGTAATTCTATTTTCTAAACATGTTGTATTGTAATTTTGTAAACATTTTAATAACAAATGTCATGTCAGTCAATTGATACCCTAAAGTCAGATTAATGAAATTGTCTTGTTCAGACGTCGCGTTCCATAACGCTTTTTGTGAAATTTAACATTTGTTATGAAGTGGCTTAGCATAATATTTGTCTAGCTTACTTTAGAAATAATATACGTTCCACTTATTACTTCAAAGGGAGATGTCCTTTATTAGCAACACTATTTAAAAAAACATGTATATTGTCTTTGTTCTATATATGAATCTGCTGCCGAGACGTGTCTTTTAAATAAAAGGTATCTACATCAAGAAACCTCCAAAACCACGCAACTCATATAGACAATGATGAACAAATAACCAAAAGAGAGGTTTACTATTTAATAAAGAGTTCAATGCTATCCAAAAAAAATTTTGATTGACACGCTAGTAAAAAGTAAGTCTAGTCACAAAAGTTGCATATTTTACTGAGTGATTGTCATTTCTAGCTTGCAAACGAAACGGCAATTTATCTTTCTTTTTTTAAATACTCCTTTAGAATTGCATTCGGTATTAAATTTACAATATTAGTCAATATTTTAAATACTGGGACCACATCTGCGACAATGATCGTTTCACGCAGATGTGGCGATGGGTGTAATGCGTTATTTGTGATACAATATAATTCTTAATTGTTATTGACAGATAACTTATGTATATATTACGGGCAATTTGATAATTTCGATCACTATGAAGAACGACCGCTCTGTATACATAATGCCCATATCAAGTGGGCAATATAAATACAACTGCATGATTAATTACTGCTGTCAGTATGAATAATGACAACCTTATCTTGAGCAATATAAGAAAACACAGGTGATCTGTTGTTTTTTTATTATTAAATTATTAGAGATATGTAGTGAATTTTGGGTGATTATAAAAAATAATAATCACGAACCTAACCTATATTAAAAAAAATGGATCTGTTCATAACACATAAAAGTGCCATATAACTATACCCCATCCTTAAATGAATTAAACTTGCATAATTCTTATGGAAAGGTAGCCGAATTTATCACATTGTCCTACTAGAAGTAGGGAAGTATTCAAACTGCCCGTCCCAAGTGATAAATTTAAGTTATCTCAAACCATGATTTTTAAATGGACCATAGGCCGTCGGGCATTATTAATATGTGCCGGCCAAAGTAATTAATTTATCAAATTGACTAACGCTCTTGGTTATTCATAATGATCGGTCAATTGCCCGTAACATATATACTACTAATGTGGCTATTCGTTAACGGTTTTATTTTTAACTATAAATAAGACGCATTTGGCCAGAGACAACATTATCGCAGGTGCGGCCCCAGCAAAATAATAAATACATTTTGTTAAAAAACGGGCTTTCTTTAATTTTTCCAAATCAATTCAAAAATTCATTGAATGATTATTATTTTTTATATGCGAAGCTGGCAAACAAGCATTACACTTAAGGCCGGTTCCTATATCCTACCGGCCATTCACTTGCCTTAAGGCCATCCATAAATTACGTCGCGGGGGGTTGTCTTGTCGGCGAAGGGTAAATTATGCGATTTTAATCTCCAGGATAGACTCTTCCTCAGATTGAATGATTGAATTTGATGGCGTGGTAGTTGATATCAGGAGGCCTCACTTAACCAATCTCAGCCGAAGAATCTTTGCGTCGGCAGCTTCGCTTAGAAGACTTCAAAATTTTCTCCCTACTGCTACTAAAGTAATGCTTGCTCAATCTCTGTTACTATCCATACTTGATTATGCTTATGCCAGTTATATCGCCTTAACACAAGAACAACTGAACAAGCTCGATCGACTTCAAAATGTCTGTATACGGCTCATATTAGAGGTGCGCAAATATGACCATGTTTCCATATATCGCAAGAAGCTTAAATGGTTACCTATTCGCCTTCGCCGGAATGTTCACTTACTCTCTCTTTTGTACAGTATCCTTTTTGATCCTCGTACCCTTCCGTATTTAAAGGAACGTTTTGATTTACTATATCTTTCTCATTCCCGTTATTTGCGCTCTAGTAATAATCTGTCCTTAATGACACCTGTACACAGTTCTTCCCTCGTTGATAACTCTTTCACGGTACAGGCTGTCCGTTTATGTAACTCACTGCCACTCAACATCAGACAAAAGTGATGGTTACTAAATATCTTTGGTCCTCACAAGTCTAAAACATGCTGCTGATTTTATATATTGTATTTTTGTATAGTATATAAAGTATATTATTCATTATTTTTCATTTATTCTTGGAATGTTTCATATTATTTATTATCTGCACCGCCACTGTTGTCTTAATATTTTCCTTAGTTTAGGGGGTTGCCTGGAAGAGATCGCTTTAAGCGATAAGGCCGCCCTTTGTTCAACATTTACTGTACCTAGTTTTAAGAACGTAGTTTTAATTTTTGTTGAACAATAAAGTGTTTTCATTCATTCATAGATCAAAGATAAAAGATAGTACAACGGGCGACCTTATCGCTAAGAAGCGATCTCTTCCAGGCAACCCTTGGCAGGGACTGATAGATTTTTACTACAGACGGTGGTGCAAACGAGTCGTGTGTGCTGGTGTATTAATTACTAGCTGCGCCCCACGGTTTTACCCGCGTGGTGATGGAAAATCGTTACATTTTGGATAATCCACACTATATGTTTTTAAATTATAGCCTATGTTATTCTGATGTGTAAGCTATATTATTATAAAGTTTCATCAAAATCCATTCAGTATTTTTTGCGTGAAAGAGTAACAAACATACATCCATACATACTTACAAACTTTCGCATTTATAATATTAGTAGGATATATTTAGTAGAGAAGCGCAAATTATGGGAACTAGATACATAGAGAAATTCGAAACGTACCATGAGGTAACGAGGAGTAGAAGGTAGAAACAATATACTATAAAGAAGAGTGAGAATGTGAGTGTTCCGGTGAAGATTAATGGGTAACTGCTTAAGTTTTTTTACGGAATTCAAAGACGTGGTCATACTTTCGTAATCCAAATAATTATAAATACAAAAATTTTGAAGACGCTCAAAGTTTATTTAGTTGTTCTTAGATTATATTCAGATAGCTGGCATCAGCATAATCAAGAATGGGGAGTAATAGGGAATCCGCAAGCTTAACTTTTGTTATAGTTAATGAGTAGCATAGTTATTCTTGTCGTGTTTCTTTTTAAAGTTAATAATTGATTTTGTTATGTACCCTCTGATTTCTGAACGATCCCTTTTATTTCTGAACGATACAATCGGCCATTTCCTTAATTGAATTATAATGTTATATTTTTATTAATTAGGTAATTAGCGCCTGTTTTGTATAGAGTAGTTGTCTATAATTTACAATAGTTTTGTTACAATATTTATCTTTGGTATAATGTGATAATTGTGTACAGATTATAATTCAAACCTCTCAATTGTATATAGGCGGTATTCGCTACATTTTATTTTCATGTTGGGAGACGTGATAGATTTATACTGTGTTCGACTTATTTTATTGCATAAACTTTAAGTATAATATTTTATACAATATCTTATATAAAATATTATCTGAAATATCCAAACAACAATAATGTATTAAATTCTTGTCATGCATAATCCTTTAATTAAAATAGTTTATGAATGACTTAAATCCGCTATCGGTTGTGCCAATATGCTAAGTTTGATATACTGTAAAATTGGAGGGATGTCGAGGTGTTCAAAAATGCTTGTCGAGTTTGAATAAATAGTCAGTGTATGAAATATCACAAACTGCTATAGATACTACGTATTGAAATATGTTAAAATCGTAAGGTACTGGGAATATAAAGTATTGTGACCAGTCGTTCTTCTTGTACTACCATAAACCCTTCTGAGTTGTTGCAAGTATGACACTTTGGTAAAAAGTTTCTCAACCTCCTCAGTGACCTAGAAGAGAGAAAAATTATTTTATTACTATACAGGAACTCTTCGTGGGATGCAATAATCGGCAGACAAACGCACATATTGTATATCCCCAATTTAAGCAAGTTACACTTGTATTATGTGTGGTAGGCTGGCAAAGGCTTACCCCGGTCAACCACAGAGGCCGTCGTAATAATTACTGGATACAATAATAAAATCATTTACATACGCGCTATGCGCTAAATTAAGTAAAAAAAGTAAAAAGCCAAACCGGGCCTCCGAAACGAATGCTCCGAATGCAGCCGCTACCTGACCATAATGTTTTGGGTTTCATTATAATAAAAAACGTTGTATAACGAATAAATCGATCAAATGAAAGTATGTAATGTTTAAAGAAAAGTGGTGAAAATTACGGAATATATCCCATGAGTACGAATACCGATCTTGACACGATAATCTAAAGCTGGTAACACATCACTAATCTATTTTTAATTTATTTCCCAATATGCTTACTATCAAAAATATAATTGGCATGTAATATCGAAACTTCGAGTTGCCATGATCACGACGTGTTTGTTAGTGAATTGTAATGGCAGCACCATAAAACGCAACAACACCTTTTTGGCTCTATTCGTCTATCCCACGGAAATGACGTCATTTACCAGGATAAAAAGTATCTCAATGTAATGTAGTATGTAAAAAATCTGTAGAGTACTAGAATTTGGACAATGAATTTAGATACGAGAAAACATCAGGGGGACTAATTTGAACCAACAGATACCGCAAATACAATTTTTAAAATTTTTGTTTGTCTGTCAGAGCATCACGTGAAAGCTACTGAACGGATTTAAATGAAACTCGATATAGCTAGCTAATATCCCTGGTCAATACTTAGGATACTTATTATCCCAATGAATGACATATTTACCGTCAGTTGAGGAATATAGCCAAAAAAATGGTGCCGCGGTCGGGTTTTGTTTGGTGCTGCCATTGCAATTTACTAACAAATACGTCGTCGTTATGGGAATATCGTTAACTGTTTCACTAGTAGGTACTGCTAGTTGACAATAATATTGTATATAGTACCTCGTAGATCATTAGTAGAAAGACGCTATATTGGTCTCTTAAAGTGAGACCGGCTAAAGTATGCCGATTTTGAAATAGGTTGCCAATCGCACTGCAGTGCGCACACGAGTTGCAGCAAAAAAATGATTAAATTCATTTGTCGTTTTTGTTTACTTAAGCTACGTCTCTACATCGTCTAATATGTACCTGACCTATAGGAAAATATCTTAGAATCGCCAAGTAGCGCGTAGATTCTGCTTCGCATTTAGTACAAACCCGACTTTACCTCCCCATACAATCTCTATAACAGAGACTCCCAAACTATTTTGGGCAAGAGACCCCTTTTCCAAAATGAACTGATACCTCAGACCCCCATAGCGAAATTACTTTAAAAATCCTTACTCTAGTTTTTTCGTATTGATACAAAATACTAAGCCATAGAAATATTGCAGTTGATTAAGTGAGTAAACCTGACATCATTTTCTCATCAAAATTTAACAAAATAAATAGACAAAAAATTTAGTAAATACCAAGTGTAATTAATAATACTAATTACGTAAAAATACTTAAGTAGGTAGTACCAGTCGCTTACGCTGGTACGGCCACATTTTACTGAGATCGGCTAATTATGTGGGGAACAAATGTCTAGCCATGAAGCCTCCACCAGGTACCGGTCGAATGGGAGGCCCAAGAAATGCTGGCTTGACGTTGTGAAGGATGGCATGCGTACCAATGGTCTCAAAACGGGAGATTCTGAAGACCGCGCGAAGTGGGATAGAAAAAGTAGGGAAGCGGACTCTGGGCGTCGGAGTGAACGCTCCGTACGCAACCGGTATTTAACGCTCGGGATGATGATGACTTAAGTAGGTAATTATTAAAAAAAACACATTTGTACACGTAACACAACTTATACAGTGTCTCGAATGTTTCAAATAAGAAGTTGTTTTAATTAATTAGGGTCGCTTGTAGACCTGGTCGACCCCCAAAATCAATTTTCGTTTATGTAGACTTCTATGAAACCGATTTCGACCCCAGGGGGTCGATATTGACCGCTTTGGGATTCCCTGCTCTATAACATAATGCTTTATGAGTTAAATTAACATAACATCATAAATTATACATAACGGTAATTGAGTGATATATTCTTATAAAATATTGACTATAATTATGTTATGACTTTATTTACAGTACAGTTATTTATTGGATTATAGAATAATTATAATTAAGACGATTATTGATAGATGTAAGTTTATTATTAGATTTTATGACATGTGTGATTTAGGTAGGCACTTAAAAACACTAATGTGTCAGACTATATTTGGCACAGCAAATTAGAAATACTGAGTACCAACCTTATTTCTCAAATACCGCCAAACATTTTTTTTTATGTTTTTTATTCATTATGTATGTATACCTATTGTGCACTGTTGTTTTGTGTGTGTCGCATTAAAAAATAAGAAATCTTTCTTTCTATTATGTTGAATTTTAGTATACAGTGCAAAAACATATAATTCTAATTAATATAAGTAGTTATATTTCAATATAATCGGAAGTTAACCAACTTAGAACGATCGAAATGTTGATCATATAAATGCGACTTTCGCTAAATAATTGCAAAAGTTGTTATATTTTTCATCCAAAATATGCATATATCAAATGAAAATACTTCTGGATTTTCAAATTTATCAGACGGTAAACTTCGCAGCTAAGACAAGGAGTACTGTAGGTAATTATTTCACATTTTTAATTATGATTGTAAAATAGGAATATCCATACATACGTACATATTATCACACCTGTTCCGCATTGGGATAGGCAGAGACAATGGATCTCCACATGCTACGATTCTGACAAACAAAACAATTTCATTCTTCATACATACAAGTGTAACATGGAGGTTTTACGCATTAGCAGGAACCTCCGCCAACGTGAAATGATGTGTGTTCACGATGTCAAAGCAAGAGACTGCTTATATCTGCGATATTATAAGACTTTTCTGATAGCTAAATATATAAAAATTTATCTCTAACATTAACTACAGTATCTTGTGACAGCTTAAAATATATAAACTACTATAGTGGTGCCCAACGTGGGGCCGAACCCACGTTTGTTTAAAGTGTTTTTACCTGACCTTTCTTAAAATATCTTCAATTTGATCATGGTGAGTATGTTGCAGTTCACCGGCACGAACTCTACCAGTCATATTGCTGTCACATAAGTACTCGTTCTGTGATTATTCTTTCATTGATTATATCAATAGCAGTATAAAAATGAATAAGAAATAGTTTTAAAATAATCAAAAAGAGCCTTTAAATGTATATATTATACCTCCTAGATGATATTATTACAACTTAGCCAAAATTCCACGAAGTACGCCCGGCAAAGGTGAATGCACACCTGCCGGCCATAAATCACAGTTTATTACAGTTTTATTAACTGCCGCATTTGGAATTCTTTTGTTTACTTTGTGTTTAAAATTTGTAATTAGAAAAGCCGCCTGTGTATTGTAATCCTTTATGATGGTCGTTAGTCAGGTATAGTTCTTGGAAGATCCAGTCCACGTGGTCGATTGTTGTATCGTATAGTTAGTATAAAACAATGCCCAAACGGAGGGGTGAGGCAGTCATGCGACGATTACGATACGAGCAAGACGTGTGTACATTCGATGAGCTATATAGTGACTTAGCGCGTGTTATTGAATCGTGCAGTTTGTACTGGTTGCGTCCAGTTATATTTGTACCTGTGTTGTACGTGTTTGTATAGTTCTAATAAATTATATAGTAATTCCAACGGCATCTTTAATTCGAGTCCTGTAACTCGTAAGAATATTTACTCATATTTTAACATTTTTCTCATACAAGCCCAGTATTCAATATCCTAAAATGTATTTTTGCTTTAACATTACATTTATATAGACACACGTTATTACTACATAATATGTGCCAAATTTCATATCTCTAATTGATGTCGTATCATTAGTTGTATCCAGCTCGAAGGACCAATGTCTATCTAGATATATTTTTAAAGTGAAATCAAAGTAAAATAAAATGTTACGTGATGTCTTAATGCCAGTTATTTTACAAGATAATTTGACATAATCAAAAAAACACAACCAACGTTTAAATTATAGAAAAATATAACGAACAAGTTTATATCCAAGGAGATTTGGACACTAGTCTTAATAATTCCTGAGATTACCTATTATACACAGAAGACAACGAAGTGCGATCATAAGGGTCTATTAACTTTAGGTAACTGAACTCTAAAAATCACCCAGTCCCAAACAGACCCTGTATCATACTTTAAAATCAAAATGGCAACCGGCCAGCGTGATTAGTGATTTCTTGCCAAAATAAAGTCAAGGAAAGTGTCACACTGCTTCACACGTAATGGCGGTAACTGTGACCCGCTTACGGTCACCTTTCGCCGTACTTTCTCCACTGTGGCCTACTTAGACTGAAGACACTAGCGCCAATGTCCAATGTGGCCATGAACTTAACATTTTATTACCCTGAGAAAGTAACGAAAAACAATCGCTTCTAGAAGCAACATTAATAAAGAATAATATCGGAAATAACCTGATGTATCGTCAATAATGTTTTGGTTCTTAGGTTAGTAAGGGTTATCGGCTGAGGTTTTAGTCGCACCAGAAGCTTTCTTCTAAACGTATGTAAATCCAGTACTGGCCAACCCCGCTACAGTCTACTACAGTCGTATTGTAATTTTATTTTTTTATTGCAGAGTTCAGCAGACAGGCAGAGACGGGCCCATCTCGTGGAATCCGGTTACTATCGCCTATAGACATTTCTAACACCAAAGGTGCTACAAATGCGCTGCTACTCTTTTAAGGAAGACTGGAACCTGGAATAATTATGTAGATACACCAATTCGGTCCCTTATTCTCAAACGCCTATCGTCCGAAAAAGTCAATGAAATTTTTAGAAAAAAGAAAGAACAAAGACTTTTTCTAAACTACAATAATATAATGCACATAACACAAAAATAAATGGATCATACAATGGAAAATGCGCTTAAATATATATTAAAAAAAAAAACAAAAAAGTTCTAAAGCCAAAAGGAACTACGAAAGAGGTTTGAGAGTAAACAGAGAGTAGAGTTAGTAAGGCGTAAAGTAAACAGAAATAGAAGTTCTTGTTATGGTAGGGCCTCATCATGGATAATGTTATAGTTACTATTGACTGTGATCAAATGCATCATATTTATAGCGTAAAATGAAATCCATTTACGAATAGCTTCATTAATGTATATGTCTTCATACATTATCTGGAAATATTTATTGTTATTAACAATTATTTAAAACATCGCATCCCATATTACACGTTAACCCATCGATACATTTACGTGAAACGGCCTATAACTATAACATTATCCCAGACGAAAGAGTAGGTAATAGAATCAGCATGCATTTAGTGCTTTTATTGCCGTCAAACCCATTCTTTATAGCATATATGGTATAATAGTAATAAGTAGTTAATTGATTGCATTAAATAATAATTTGTATTTCGAAATAAAAATTCAAGAATCCATCGTCAAATTAAATCATGGTTACCGTATTTAAAATACAAATTTAAATATTTTTTATAATAACAATAATAATTAAAAGCAAAACAATGAAGTCATCAACAATTAAATGAGAAAAAAATGTTCTAGAATCCAAAGACAACTGCTACAGATAAAATCAGTACTAACTTTGTAGTGATGGGAACAATGCGAATAGTGCGGGCGGATGTCCCAGTTCCGCGTCCCGTTAGCAGGAGAAAGTGGCTGGCAGACCGACACGCGCGATGCACCGCATCGTCTATGTAAATTATGCAATTATCAACGTCTGACTCCACAACGGGCCTACTAACATCTACTGAAATCGATTTATTGTCGAATTTTCAGTTATTTTCTAAGCTATATCCTTTTTTCGAATTAATAGAGCAGCCAATGCAACGGTACACCTATGGAATTGATTAGGTACCGCCACCTACGAACGACGACGCTTTCAATCGCGGATATTTTAAGAAAGTATTGCCGGCCGCGAAGGACTTTTATGACTTTTATAAATACCCCATACGTACTGTGGGAAAATTATAACACATAAATTCTATTTATTAACCAAATTCAAAAAAGGAGGAGGTTCTCAATTCGTCGTGAAAAACTATAAATATTTTTTATGCATGTTCAGTTATATTTTTTTTTGTTTCTTAACCGTTTTTGATCATTCATTTTGCGTTGGATTCAGTACAGCTTCGAAATAGTTCCATGTAAATTTCATTGTCATTAAATAACAGATACGTAACTTAAAAGTGAAAATATACATTTTCTAGCAAAAAATACAGGCTTCAAAAGTGACTAAAAAGAAAAAACTAAATATATTCAACAACACCTTGAAGTTAGTTCCAAGTAAAACATAAAAAAATTAGCAAAATGTAGTAATGTTTATGTTGTACATCGCACCGACGTCAAGTAATAAGTTTGTTAAATATTTATTTTTTGCTTTTCTGTTATTCTTGAAGTCGATTTTTTTTATTAGATTTGTTTTTCATTTATGATTCGGTCATTCCAATTTTTAACTTGAAACTTTTAAATTTCTTTGAGCTTTTGCCCTTTAAATCTACTGTAAAATACCTGATTTTAACATAGTATCATGAGAATAACGTTAATCGTTTTACTGTTGACTGTTCTATTAGCATAATAAAGGATGCTGATAATTTAATCATTTCGCAATTCGTTGAATACAACGGTAAAACAGACTGGCCGTCAAATCCCAAATTTAATGAACGGAAATTAACTGTCTCATTTCGTTATAGACCGTAAACGGTACTTTAGAGGTGAAATAATCGCATGGTCTCCGCATATTGACCGAGATTATGTTAGAATATTACTGAACACCTTTCAAAGTCAAGGCGAGCATTCATTCCAAACTGTCTTTCTCCGGCCGATGACGCATTAATGCCTATTGTCAGTCATTATTGTAATTTACATAAAACCAATTTACTTTATAGAACTAAATTTCTTTCTCCATAGAAATTTTCTAAGAAAAACGTAACAATAAATCGAGTTATCAATTACATCATTTCCTCACTCAATGTACAGTTATGCGACTTGTTTCCAAGAAACAGAACACAGCTTTCGAACATCTAACAAGAATGATCTAACGTGACAGAGCGAAAAAATGATGCCACCCGCCATATTGGTGTAATGGCTGCCACAAAAAAACTAACGGAATAAAATACCTAACCGCTAAATGGAGAAAGGCTTTCGATTGTCCCACATATTAACGCACGCAAACTATTGCATGTGACTACAGAAAGGCGCAACACTAATGTGTTCTTCCGCACTAACAACAGACCTTATGCCGTCTGTGGAACTGTCAAAGTGTTTTGGCGGCAGATTTGACGAATGTTACACTTCGGATAACTAATACAAACTAGTAGTTCCAGTCGTAAGTCACAAATGTATACCCGTCTCTTTCTTTATTTACGAATAAATCTAGCCATCCCTTTCATTGGTCGACATTGAAAAAGAAAGCATTAATTTTTTGCCGACAACATTCTAGTTCGAGAGTATGTCGAAGAAAGCAAGACAAAATGCATGTATGTTACATTAGAAACGCTTCGATCTTTTTCGTAGCAGTTGCATCGCATTAGAATCGTTGCATAAGAAAATGCTTTTCCCTCAACGGCGACACATGAAGGAAATTACGTTTTCACCAATCATGTAATTATTTACATTGTTTGCTTTTAAACTTTGTCGTTTCTTGGAAGTATTGAAACAAGTACGCAAAACTTACTTTTGTACGGTTTCTGTTAGTTATAGCGTAGAATTTCATCGCAATAAAATAATAATAGCCATTAGTTCGATCCATAATATAATTTAAAGATAAAGCTATTTAGTTCCAGAGGCTTCCACAAGAGTCAAGTACCTCTTCGTTCATCAAATTCAAAGAAATTAAGAAGTCTTTGGACTTAGATGCATTCAATGTATATCAGAACCAACATAAAATTTAGATCTGAGACTGCACCCGCTATTCTCTACCTTTCCATGCTAACAGCACGTTTTAAAATTATAGTAATCTTTAAGTGCGCCATCCGTCGCACAAACTTGGATCTTCAACAAAAGCACAAAAAGCAAAATACAAATATGTCAGCGTGGAATGGAAAGAAGTATTCTAAATTTAAAACTACAAGACAAAATTAGAAATATATATAAGCCCACCCTCCAACATACTAAACGACTGAAAGGGAAATGGGCGCCACGGCACGCCTCTCAGATAACACGTGGACAAAAACGACCACCACTTGGTCAGGACCTTTTGGTAAGAGAAGGAGAGGTCGACCCAGCGAACGCTGGATTGACGAAATTGAGGAAATCGTTGGACATGAATGGATGTGTAAGGCAAATTCCAGAAAGCCATGGAACAAGCTGGAAGAAGCCTTTACCCGAAACAGAGCCTTAAAAAACATTTAAAAACCATTTTCATATTCCTCTTTTTTATTACTTATCTCTTTATTTAACCCTTAGTAGCCTGATTTACGAAAGTGATATTTTTTAAATATTACTGTGTTTGTGAGAGGGTCTAAATGAAGGGAAAAATAACTAAAAAATCACAATATTTATTTTACATATTTATTTAGAAAAATAAAACAGGTATCAATTTTGATACTTCAGGCATTAAGGCCATAAAGAAATCAGATATACCTATGCATGAAATAATGTGAAACATTGGTTGTTTTATTATCGCATAACGACACTACACTTTACAAAACCAAGAGGTAAGTTTCCTACAATTATTAAATTTACACTTATTTTTAGAATCCATAAATATTTTTCATTACCAATACAATCGCACGCACGTCAGTAGAGGGTAGTACTTGTACACCTGTCCGGGGTCTTTTAGAAGGTACTGTAGTATCTTGTCGACTGTTGGTACTAAGTTTTCCCCTTTTATTTTTCGAGTGACTTTGATATCTACATAAAGTATCGGCAAGATCAGTTCTAAAATCTGCTAACTTCATAATATTCTTCTGAAGTTTTCCTTTCATTATATTCTTTTATGACCCGAGGACATGATACTTGAACATTGGCCTTTAGTTTTTTCATAGCGGGTTATAGTATCCGCTGGTTCAGCGCCAACATACGTGGAAAGTAATAGTACTTGTTTGTTGTCTTTCAAACTTGTGGCCGACAATTCTTGGCCTTCGTGAGAGGCCACATTTTTGTGGTATGTTCCTCTGGGTACGTTAGACTTCATAATTTCCCGTTTCTCTGGCAACTTGCACGACGTTCCAAGCCTGTTTCTCTGTACTATTCCAAGACAATAAATACCTTCGTTGGTCAAGTAATGTAGCAGAGGAATATTCGTATAAAAATTGTCAAAATAAGTTATATGATTGACGTGCCTTGGTACTGGTCGTAATAATCGAATAACTGTATTCGATACAGCTCCGAGTTCTGGTTCGCCAGGTAAACGGTCTATGTCCTTAGCTTTTTGGATTGGACTATGTCCATATTCTTTACTCTCCACACTGAGTTTCTAGAGTTGAAAGGTGCAGTTTGCAGGTTGTTCTGGCTGCTGGTTGTAGGAGTTGGGCTTCGTTCAACAGTCTCTAAATTATGTTGCATGTCGGTATCTACGTTTGCTGCAGGCGGATCTGCATCCATGTCTGGGTCAGTAGGAAAATTACCTACATCCTCTTCATCTTCTAGCTTCATCAGACGATCTCTTTGGCTCGAATAATAGTCTATGTCATCTTCATTGTCGGTGGAATCGTCTTCCGAAATTTCACCATTTTCTCACCGCTTCAATATGCTCTCAATCTCGTTTTGTCGCATTTTTGATAAATTTCTAGAATAAAATAAAAATAAAAGTAATCCTAACACCAAGCCATGCAGAAAAATAATGAAACGGAAGTTCAAAAAGTTTTATAGCTAAAGAATTAGTAGATAGGCTTTATGTAGGGCGGAATGCCTGAAGTATCAAAATTGATACTCACAAAAATAGCACTAGTTTCTTCAAGTAAAACATGCACTCGCAAAAAATAATTATATCTTAGCGAAAATAATATATTCACTTACCTCAAAAGTATTTATATTCTTCAGAAAAAGAAAATATATCAAATTTGTATTCAACAAAACTTTTAGTAAAATGTGTTTACTTGTTCACTTTGCCGCGCAAGTAATATGTCATAGATAAAATAAAACAATAATGACATTTGATTTTTTTTTAATTTCGTTGGAAAGAATATTATACAACAATAAAATACGTACAGCCAACCTATAAAAAAAACTAATAGTAATGTGAACATTCGGTTTAAAAGATTGGTATCAAAATTGAAACTCTAGGCTATTAAGGGTTAAATTGAAAATATAACTTTTACAAATAACTACCCAGTATAAACTTAAATTTTACAAACTATACTATATAAAAAACTAGAGCTAAATAAAATAAAACTAAATAAAAAGGGGGAAAATTGTTAAAGATAAAATTTTGATCTCAAACCACTGTCACTTACCGGGAACGTTTCCAAAAGGCTGACGGCGCTGACACGTTGTATAACAACGCTTAATCTTTGAGCAAAATAGACACCAACGTTTTGGTCGCGTGTGACGTCTATTAAACTTTTGGCGACGTCACAGTAGGGCTTTAGAGAGTTAGGACTCTACGGACCCAGAGTTTCCACCCCAAATGCCGCAAATGTGTAACCATTTCCAATGGCCGCATATTTGCGGTGCTTGGAGGCCTGCTGTTTGGCTGCAGCAGAACCGGCGGTAGCGCACGTACTTACTTGAAAAATGGGACGCCGCCAGAGTGTCAACGCAAGTAGCATCGCACACTAAGGGCCGGCCCATCTTCCAGGGAATCAGCGTTATCCTATCCGCTCTCCTGCCATCGTCACGACACAAGCCGTTTGGCAGGTACCCCGGCGGTGACAAGACCCCGGCGGATGATGTCGTTGAGTGCCGCGTGTCGGGAAATCTAACGGCGCTTCTGCTGCAGGATAATATTCTTTTAATTTATTTTTTGTTTTAATTTATATGTTGTGTTTTTTCAAGGAAAGAAAAGTGCTTCAATTATTATTAATCTTTCGAGCAGAAATACAAACGAATATAGCTGACCATCAATTCTAGGGTTACCTAGCTATTTAGGCAAAAAATAAACTCATGAAATCGTAATGTCCCTCCGTCCTTCTGTCTTTGAATGTCATAATCGTTGTATTAATTATTATCTACATGTTAAATTTGATCAAAAGGTGTATGTAGTCTGTATGGTGCTACAGTTATGGAGTTATATCACCAAAACAACAAAAATTAGAGGTGGTCGACATACATGTAAAGTTCTGATGGCCTCCTTCTCCCTTTCCTTATTCTATTGCTCCTGACTAGTCCCTCTATCCCATCCTCTTTATCCCATTATCCCATCCCTCCTTTCATACTAAAGGCTGACAACGCGTTGGCTTCGCCTTCGGTGTTGCAAACGTCTATAGGCGACGGTGAATAATTTCCACTAGGAGGGTCGTCTGCCTATTTGCCAGCTTCGAAATAAAAACTAATGAAATTAAGGGTTAAAAAAGTTCATTTTCTATATGTTACTCGTGCAGGATATCTTGTTAGTCAGATCTTGAAAATACATAAAATGTTCCTAATGACTTTTTTAAGAAGTCAATAAGTAGCAAGATATTGACCCCCAAAGTTATAAAAATTGATCCGTCCTCTAACTTTTAAACTATGGGGTGAAAATTCTGAAAAATATAAGATTGTAGAGCTCCAAAAATATTTTAACAATGCCTGTTGAGTAATTTTTGATGTATGGGGTATTTTCGATTATTGTTATGGTTCCTTATCCAATCAACGTTTGCACTGTCTACTGAACTCTACGTTGTGCATGAACTTCCAAGCACTTACGCAATTTATTCAGAAAAGTCAACAAAAATTATTGGCACGAAGTTCCTCATCGTACGTTACTCGGCGGATAGGATGTAGACGAAAAATAGTGTAACCGAAAGGAAAATTACTGACTGCTGTATATTATTATTCAATTTCGAACTTTCAGGCAAAGAAATAAAGTCTAAAATAAAATAATATCGATGGTCTTCGATTGTCTTCGGTGATCTTTGGTGGTATTCGGTGGTATTCGGTGGTTTTCGGTGGTCTTCGGTAATCTTCGATGGTCTTCGAGACTTCTTCCCAACTAAGTTTCTCAAAGATACTTCATTAGTTTCTTTAACCCAATTCCAATGTTTAGTACGTGGTAGAGCCATACTGGAATCATTATCCGATCTTGATTACAGCTGTTGGCTCGGTAGGTGTGAAACCAGGCTCACATAGAATATGGTCGTGAAACGGTTAACCTTAGGCCAATTGTGTTTCGTCCAATGAGTGAGAGTTCCGGTGGCCCAGTTCCTCCCCCTCCCCCTATCCAATCTTCCCTATCCCATTTCCCTATCCAATCCCATATCCCGTCCCCTCTATTTCATCCTCCTATTCCGTCCTCTTCATCCTATCCTAAAGGCTAGCAACGCGTTGACTTTGTCATTGGTATTGCAATCTATAGGCGACGGTAACCACTTTTCATGAGCTAGGCCATCTGATCGTCAAACAGCTTCGCAATAAAAAAATGTTTAAAAAAATATAATAATTACTTTGTACCCATAGATAGGCTTCACATCTTTCTATATTTGGCCTAAGCAACATCACCCTCAGCTACGGTCACAGGCAGTGATAAACAAACTTTCTTTTGCACGTGCCGTTACTCCGTAAGTGTGGCGCGGCCCAAAAACGCGCTCTAGTTACTCTGCGCAGACTCAGATCCGACACGACAAAATGGCGGTCAAACATTTCTCTTGCTGTCATCGTTTCGTCAGTATTAGGGTCTGTGAGATAATCTTGAGAAGCGTTTTCTATTTTTATTAGCTGATTATTGATGCTACAGTGATATATGGATTTATCTTCGTTGTAGGACGATATAAATCATGCTGTTTTGGAGTTTGGTGGCCGGTCCTTTAATTATATCTTACCATTAATTTACGTACCCTACCATCGGTTAAATTTTTGACATTACTTGTATGGAATTTATATCAAATTTTAAATTTTAGCCATATAAATGGTCGGTAAAAGGTAGCAACTGGCGATTAAGTAGTGTCTTGAATATAGTTTAGGATTTTGCCCTGAAGTCCCACTAGACTCGCCTGTATATTTTTATAATTTTAGATTTCAACAAAATTGTTTAAGCAATCAAAACTACAAAACAACAAGTTGTCTAGTCTCGTACTTTCTATGTTTGCATGTTTATAAATATTCATTATTGCAAGATAACAACAATTTCTGTGTAAAATAAGCTCATGTAAACGCACTCGAATGTTCTTAAGCGTCTGTAAACAAGCCGTGAAGAAAGTTCTTGTACTAAACATGATTTACAATTAGTGGTCAGATTCCTGCTGTTCGAGAATTTTCTACAAGATGTAATGAACAGGTGCTATGTGCGGATCTGGACCGGCTTCTTATTAGGGTTCCATAGCCATTTTGGCCTTAAACCCTTATAAAATCGTTTAATCCGTGCTGGTTTAACCTTGTTTCGTACTGTTATGAAATTGTATATTCTGCGTTTCTATTTTGTTTAATTAAACAAAATGCATACAATTGAATTCAGTTGTAAATCAATTGTCGATGAGACTCGATTTGCTCGCTGGCGCGGCAACATGTCCGAATTAAACCTTTTAGCTACAAAGTGTGTGCGCGTGTGTGTATGTGTATGTGTGTGTGCGCGCGTGTGTGTATGTGTATGTGTGCGTGCGTGCGTGTGTGTGTGTGCTTGGCCGGATTTATCTTAACTTCCACCCTGGGGCACCGTGAAAAATACCGCCCTATTATTTATGCACGGTAACTAGACTTCAAAACGTAAATATCCAATGAGAACTCGATTTTTAAGATTTGTCATGAAGCCCATAACTTCCCAATTTTTGAAAATCATTGATTTTTATAGCAGAAAGTTGAAAAAATTTTTGCTGACACATTAGCCCCTGGTGCCCCTAGTGTAAATCCATCACAGTGTGTGTGTTTCACTTACAAAAGGACCCAACCACGAGCCACCATCCTAACAGTAAGATAAGTGAGAGTTTTGACGACCCACTTCCTCTCACATATCTGTCTTCCCTTTTTTTGAAGTAAAACTTCTTTAGAATCGTAGCGATTTGAAACTCGATGAAACGAAAAAGCGACACTAAAAAGAGATAAACACATAAATCTCAGGACTAAGCCTGCGAGAGAGAGAGATATGAATTTTACATTGTGCAACACAGATTAGAGAGTCACCAAGACGGATGATCATAGATGGACCTATCATCATCCGAGCGTTAAATCTCGGTTGCATTCGGAGCGATTACTTCGACACCCAGGGTCCGCTAATGATGATAGCGCCAATGTGGACCTGTGGCGGCACTATGTGCACAGCACTAGTCGCGCGTCACATCACTAACCTACAAAAGTTCCAGGTGAGAACATTAAACAGCCGTATACCACACGCTCCGGCAGACGCGTTAGATTTAAGAATTATGATTGATTTTTTTTTAAAATAGCTACCTGTTATTGTTTGTACAATTGTTTACTTCTTTTGTATTATTAATATTTTTAATTCACGCATTCAAAACTACAACATTTGTAACATTATCAGTATCTTGATACTGTTGTTTCGTAAACTGTATTTGGTGTATCTTTCTCCGTGGGGGGGTGGTGTGGCGGCACTATGTGTACAGCACTAGTCGCGCGTCACATCAATAACCAACAAAAAGAAAAACAGGGGCTGTCATATTGTGAGGAGATGAAAAAGTACTTTCTTCCCGGCAAAACGATTGTAAACCGTAGACACTAAATGTTGTGGTTTAATGTGTTCTTTTGTGATGCTCTGCCTGTGGGAATAAACAAGTACCATCTACCTATGTGCCCTGGATTTTTATTTATCCAAAACTGCCGACCCGGAGGTGACCTCCGGGTCGGCAGTTTTCCGACCTCCTCCACAGACCTAAATAAAACTGATAATAATATTTTTTAGACTAAAACGGTGAAAAATTGAAAGTGATACTTAAGGAGTTTATTTTGAATTATAATATGTTGATGGATGTAGGCTAAAGGAATTATATTTATATTAATAAAAGTTAGAGAAGAATTATCTGTGAGTATATTTACTGAAGTTTCACTTCTACTGCGTGTGAACTGCACACACACATAATTGTTTTTATAACGCAGGGGGAATACGTTTCGTATTAAGCTGGGTCCTCTAGGGGGATGGATCGACTGCGGAGCGAATTTTAAACTCCGCAACAGACATGAACGAGGCGTTCCCAACTACCTCCCTAAACCTAAACCTGCGCCCTTTAACACGCTTGAATTGGAACGCCATGGAATCTACTATATGTAGTTACTATCACCATGTCGACATCCGTCTTCCCTAGCCCGACAGATGGGACGGTATCTAATTGGTCGGCCCAGATAGCGCTGGAGTGACTTAGTAAGTCACTATATTTAGAATTATAAAAAATTTTGAAAATTGATTCACATAATAAAACTACGTAATAACGGTTTAAAGCGTTCAAGGTTGTAAATTAGATTAGGCTCCCATGGAGTAAATAATAACCATAAACAAAATTAAAACGAAATAATTAAAATACTCGTTGACACTTGACATCTTTGTCTTCCGTGATCACGGCCACTGAAAAGTGGCCGAAACGTCGGGATAACAAAAATCAAATAAATTACCGCGCTTAAAACCGTTAAAACGTAGTTTTATTATATATACTAGTCGCGAAAACTTAAGAAAATATTAATTGATTCAAAATTGACGGAAAAATCGAGTAATGAACATACAAAAAAAATACAGATGAATTGAGAACTTCCTCCTTTTTGAAATCAGTAAAAAAAGTTCTTTTCATGTAAAAATCTTTTACTTAGATGAATCTAATACCATTAACATGCGTAGGCGAATGTCCCCATTGAAGAAAGTGTTGACTCATACGTATTACAAGGTGGTACACTATTTACTATAGGCATTATACGAATACATGTATAATAACTGTACTTTATGTAACTTAGCTGTTATAAGTTGGCCAAACGTGAGCAACTACTTATGACATGGCATATTACTCCAACTTACATGACCCAAAAACATGAGCCTTTCATTTATTGAATAATAAATAATACATTTTTATTTATGGGTAATCAAGTCTCGATTAACTCTTAAGCTGCGGCCGCCCCTGCGTCAGTGTTAAAAAGTTGCGGTCTCATTCATATTCAGTTACAGTAACATTGAAGGCTTCTTTAAGAACCATACTACGTATATACACTAATATACTGAATAAGGCCGTAAGGATGTGGCCGAATGCGTTTTATTTAAAGCGTTAAAAAATAATCCCTTTGCAGCGTTGCGTAGTTGAGAGCGTAAGAACTTAGAAAAATGAGGGTGAACATCCCGTTGATGGCGAGCGGTGCAGTTGTAAAATGATGTGCTGAGACTGTCGGACAGGAGGGCTTTTTAAAGGTTCCGCGTTTGCCAAAAAGCCTGCTAAATTATATATAGAACATAATAAATTTGTGTTATGTTCGAAGGGGCGCAAGCTGATTTTCGTGCCCCGGGTTCCGGTGCCCAATATGGTTAATACACCCTTATCATAGAAATATAGGCGTTCGATAAGCTTTCCGTATCGCGTATATGGAGAATTTTTTTAAAGCATACCGATTCCGCACCGCTGCTGCACCGATAAATCAAAAAGCGGCCTAAACGTAACGACACACCTGCGGACCGTGTCTGCTAAATACACTCGCAATATTTTTATATACATCAGCGGAATTTTGTTAAGCCGCGTACAGATTAGCGCAGATCCTTCAGACGCCGAACTTTCCGCGCGGTACGTTACGCAGGTGTGTCGCTAAATTAAGAAGAAAGAGCACTAACACGAAGTATACGCGGGTGGAACGGCGTTGAAAACTATAATTAATTATAATATATGAAAGTAACGTTACACTTAAAGTATCAATCAAACACGTTATATGCAATTTAAAATGAAAACGGAATCGATTGGTCGATAAAATAAACTAATTACTGACAATCGTTTACGATTTTATTGCTGCAATCTAGACCCGACATCCGTTGTCCAACCATTTAAAATAAATAAAAATAAAAACATATTCACTGTCTGTTTGGCTGTGTGCTCTTAGGCATATTTAATTTTATTTATCAAGTAAGAGTTCATGTCTGTAACAATGTTCAAAGGCGCGAAGGAGAATGGAAACATGATTTTGTGTTTTCAATGTTAGAGGTTGAGTGCTGAGAGAAAATGGATCACTTTTGGAGCACGTAAACAGCATTCGGCTGTCACGAGCAACTGACTCGGGTTGATCCAGAGTAAGGTTATTTTTTCGATTCCTCCCTAGGGGTATTAATTTTTCAAAAATCTAATGATGCTCCTTAAAATCGGTAACGAGATTCCTTTGAGTATTTTTCGCTATTTCATAGAGTTTTTTTCAAGTACGCCTTCGGGATTTGAACCGAGTGCACTTCCTACCTACTACCTACCTAGTACTTATTTAGTACCTACCTACTACTTACCTACTACCTACCTACCTACTTGAAAAATTCACCTGTGTATGTAACAAGTACATTTAGTTTATATGTTATTTATATGTAATTTACTAATTTATATTATTTTCCAGGTGACACCGAGCGAGCCGTTCAACCACAGGATTTTATCGACAACAATGTCTGTCAAGTATGGACTCTCTGAATGTTCAATCAACAGGCCATTGACCTGGTTATCAGACTGCGAGAGATCTCACCACCACCACTACAGACTACATACACACTACACACTACATACTTTTTCCTGCGGCAAGGGCTTGACGCAGGAAGTGACGAGACTCGACCCCAACTAATGCAATAAGGTCAATAAAGAGTTAAAAAAAGGACTAGACGTAATACTTTTTATAGACTGCATGTGGTAAATCGGGCAAATACATTTCATTCCACAAACTATGAAGGTATCCTTAGAAGGGGCTACAATCATCCAGTGATTTCGTAATATGACTACGAAATCATAAAAAGCATTTATTCGAAAAAAACTTCATCGCAAGAAACTACTAAATAGATCTTATTAGAAACTATTTTCGTTGAGAGACATTTTTTTATACTACATATTTTTTTATTAACCTGTTTACAAGAAATTATTTACATCATAAACTAAATACTTAAAAATAAACTAAATTATAAATAAATTACAATACAAAAAAAACTTAGAAATTAAATACTATTTATTATAAACATATTTACATTTATTTCGTTGAGAGTAATTTTGAAGCCTATAAAATAATAATAACATTTCATACTTCTAAAGTTAGGGGGAAAATTTGTACCTATTGACTTAATTAAAAGTCATTAAAGAAAATGGTTATGATTTTTGAAGATCTTATTAAAACAATACACGAGTATAATTATATGTATAGTGTGTTTCTTCAAAGAAGTTTCAACTCCCAGCTACAGGTATGGTGGGCAACCTGAATCTATCATTTTTAGTAAGGTCACTACACTATTGTGTAATGGCATATAAAATTTATTTTACTACCGAATTTAAAACATATTACATAGATCAAGTACTTGCTAATTACTGAAGGAAATGACAGACATACAGAGAATTGACGATATTATTAGGGTTCTATTTTCCCAAATTGCCCATCGCGTTATAAATATCTCAAGGTGACGTTGTCCATTTTCCATTAGATGTCTCATTTACTAGCACCCTATAAAAATGATTATAAATAAATCTGATCACTTGTATAAGTCTTGTAAGCAATGAAAAATTGACTTGTGGCGTCATACAGTGTTATCATACAACTACCTAAGTGGGACCACAATACGGTAACCTCATTTCTTTAAAATAAAATAACCCAAATTGCAAACACGATAATTCCAATAAGACGCCACATAATAAATAAATTGCTCCATCCTACGTAACAAGCTATAAGTAGGTACGTGACTTTGAAATGGTTGCCAGATAATTTCTCGAGTCAAAATCAGAAAGCGCGGCAAACTTACACCGGCCGCAGTTTGTACTGACTGTCTACAATGAAAACAAGTAATATTAGCAACATTTCAACGTTTGATATCCATTGCAAAGTTTGCGAGGTTATTTGAAGTAAAAGTGTGGGTATGACCAGTGATGAATATGGATTAAAAGAAAGTAACAACAAGTTTATGGACGTAGCACGAGGCGGGATTAAGGCGAAAATGTTGTCAAAGAGATGTAGGTCACTGTCAGCGTATAACGGCGCGCGCTCAATACCCGCCCGCGTAACGTTACGTGTGAGAAATTATTTGAATTTGGAACGCCACTGCGTGCTTTTTTTTACTTTTTTTCATAGCCGCCATTTTGCCATTGTTCTTTTATTGTTTGTGATCTAGTTTGGACAGATTACATTTTGTGATGCTAAATTTGTACCGTTGTGATGGCATTCTGCAGCCGTTCAGATCCGATAGGTTACGGATTAATTTCACCATTATGTAGACCGGATAGGCTGTTTTGTTAACAATAGATGATACTGTTGAACAATTCAGCAAACGATGTAACAGTTAGAACGGTAACAAAAATAACCTTTGACTTGTTTCATTAAGCAAAATTTTCTTATATCAAAAAAGTTGAAATGTGTGTCTATGATTTCTAAATTAAGGCTGTATAAACCCGTTGCATAGTTGAGTGTGGTAACTTAGAAAATGAAGGATAAAGATGTCTCCGACTTGATTGTGGAAATGAGTAGTTGGTACCAGAACAAGTAGTAAATTATAATTATATAAAAATAGTACAAAATAATTCTTACTAAACCTTTATTTGGGGACTTTTAATGATGATCTCACCATGCGAGCCAGCTTCATCATGCTTTACCTATATATTGAAATGCCATCGTGTTTGAAAGAGCTGCAGCAGAGAGAGAAGTTGCGGAACTAAATGCTCTGGGAAAACATTGAGTTATATGTAGTACGTACATTATACCTCATTGTGGAAAAAAAGAGTATTATTATATGGATAACGAATAAATTGTAAAAAGTGTTTGAGAATATTTATAATTTGATGAAAATGGGAATTATTTCAAAGCCAGTCTTATAACGGGTTTCTGTGTCTTATTATTTATTCTCTTGCCTTACTATTAAAAATACATAACCTATATGTAGTTTATGTCAAATTTTAACCAGTAGTAAGATATTATACAGAAACTTGGCATTAATTAATTGTACGTCAAGCAACACTGACAATATAATACTGAGCTGCATTACCGACAGTCTGTCAATAAGCACCCACTTGCGGCTATGTCAACTTTCTCCAGTTTCAGTGCAGTCTTCTAAAGCGTTCGAGAAATTACTTCGAAGCTAAACAGTTTGATACTTGAAATAATTGCCATTTTCCTTTAAAAGCAAAGAAATAGAGTAAAAATCGTTTCACTGCGTTTAAAATTAGGAACGTTTTCAAATGAATTAATATAAATCATTTTTTTTATAAGTATCCTCATAAGTAAATATTACATATTGGGAGTTTTCTGATTCCTCGTTGAAGACGACGAACAGGAGGAGGCGCCACTACGTTCATCTCCTCTCATTGACGTAGTGGAACTGTAGGTGATCGGGGGAACCCTTCGGCGAGCCACGCCTAAAGACACGGGGTGATCTAATTCCAGTGGCACCCCAATTTTCCGGATTGCGTCGAGGTGTCGAGGCCACCTGCCTAGGACAAATCCCGTGGCGCATTACAAAGACACGGAAAGACGGTGGTAGGAAAAAAGTGTAAAAGAAGTTTTTGATCTTTAATTGAATAATTTTTAAATTAATGGCAGAAGATTTATCTTCAAGTCACTTATTGCAATTTTGTAATTGGGAACGTACACGATGGATACTCTTCCATCTAACACTAGAAATCCGTATCTAATATTCAACCTCGACACCTGACATACTGAATTATTTAAAATAAAGACATGAATGTAAATGTCGATTTTCATTAAAATATTTTTTTTTTTTAAATAAAATTGAAAAAAAAATTACTCGCACTGCGTCCCGTGTATGGACGGACTATTGTGACAAGCAATTATTGTTAAAAATATAGTATTGTAAAACGGATTGTTGTGCATTTCGTAAAAATCGCATGCACAGTAGCAGCCACGATCAAATCTTTGCAACCGTCGTATTAGCAATGCACCGCTCGGTGATAGCTTTCACTGCACTGCAGAGCTACCGACCTTCCTACACAAACAGCTTGTCTATGATTGGCCTACTATACTATCCAATTATAAAAATTAATAACTTTCAACATTATTAGTCATTAGAAAAGTTTCATATACAGTGCTTTTGTTGCTGCTTTGCTTGCATAAATTATGAATATGTATGAGGCGGAAATTATCCTATAATTCGGGATAAAATGTAACCCATTAATTATTATTACCCTTTGCAGAAACAACATATTAAGCTAATTTTATATTAATCGCTCTATAATACCCATGTATTCTGAGTCGTTTGCGTAAAGTACAGTCGTTAGACTGATAAAAAATTGACATTTTCTAGTCTGTTATTTTCCTTTGATATCTGTTTTTACTATACATATATTAGTATGGTTTTAAAATGCTCAATTGTAGAGCACTTTATTTAGAGATTAACAAATATCCACTCTCATAGTCATCTCATCATCAGTATATACATTTTTTAAATAAGTCTGCCATATATTTGAGTGTTTTTATAATTTTTAATCAGAAACGCTATTTGTCCTCCGTTATCATAGAATTTGCCCAAAAAATCGTGGAAATTTGACAAAAACGAACGACCTACCGTCGTTTGAGACTAAGAACGCTGATCAATCAACTAGAACAAATCATCTCTAAAACTGCTTATACACTATTCATTCATTGTATTGTATTGTCTATAAAAATGTTACAAATACTTACACTGAAATTTCGGTACGAAGTGATTAAATTAAAAAGTATTTTGTTAATAATGATTATAACAAAAACATTCTACCAATCATCGCCTAAACTATCGGTAGACTTCCTTTAAACGTTTTTAAATCAACAAAGAAATTACAAATAGATTAACAAATAAAGTAAAAAAGTTAACAGTACGTAATTTCCTTTCATTTAAAGAAAATTTTCCGGTCATGTAATATTACCGTAAAAGTTGAAAAAGTGACTTCCCGCGGCGTCGTAACGTAACTGGCAATGGCATTGCATGCGTATACGCAACGACTCACACAAATTCAAAAATCGAACAGACAGATACGCGACTCTAATTGGTTGGTTCCGTTCACGTGGGGCATCAATAGTGTTGCCAGGTTTTCCGATTTGCGGTAACGTCCCGATTTTCAGGAGTCTGGGCCGCGTCCCGATTTACTGCTGATTGGGACACTGAGCGGCTTGCAAAACAATAAATTTATTAAAAAGCATTATTATAAGAGAAACAAGAATAAGTCTGTATGTATTTGAGTATTATCATAATTCTTACTGACAAACGCTTTTCGTCGTCCGTTATCATAGAATATGCCCAAAATTCAAGGAAATTTGACAAAAACGAACGACGGAAGGCGTTTGAGACTAAATCTAATAAGAAATATTTATAGAAAATTCAGAATTAGTTTATTAGAAATTTAAGTAATTAAACCTTAACCCAAAAAAAAAATTGTTTTCCCAATCTACAACTATAAATCCAGATTTGTTTTACATTCTGCCCCAATTTAATACAATATGGATCTGGCAGCACTAGACATCAAGCACGCACACATTGTCAAATTTGCGTGAATCTCTTGCATTCTACAGTGTAAAAGTCACGCATACTGTGACTGTTACTTTTACACTGTAGAGATACGTTTTGTGAATGTGTGTAAAGAAAGGTGTTCGATTAAAAAGAGCACACTACGCACCGTCGATTCTTACAAACGGAACAAGTAATTAAACATAACTACGTTTTTGTTGTTCTGCATTTTATTGATTTGACGGTTTACATTTTTGTGTCAATTTCGCTACTTTAAATTTAATGCTGGGGCTTCACTTCATCTGCGTTAGTGTTAAAGATTTACGCTGTGGCTGAATGTGCAGTATGTAAGGAGTTGAACAATAACGTTGTTAACGCATAGCCACATTAATGTACACATGTATACACATATTTGTCAATATTTAACGACATTACCAATGTCGCATTAAAACCATCGCCATATTTGCGTGAAACGGTTTAAACCTTTAACACTAACTTTGTACGTGCAGACTGTTTTCCTTTAGAACTCTTTACCCATAGATGTCAGAAAAGCTAAAACAATTGCTATATTTAAAAAATCTGTCAAATTCGATTACCTTAGTTTATAATAAAATGTATATTTTTCTATTCTTCTTAACTTTGCTGTTTACTTTCCATATTGTACTGTTCTTCCTTTTTTATTTTACTTGTTTTTAATTTAATTATACCTAGACATAAATTGTTAAAGTCTAAGCCAGGTTGCCTGGAAGAGATCGCTTTAAGCGTATAAGGCCGCCTTTTGTTTTGCTGTAAAATTATTGTAATAAAATTATTCATTTTGTAATTGTTTATTTTGGTAAACAATAACGTGTTTTTTATTCTATTATATTGTAACCTACCTATAAAGACTATAAGTAGAATACTGAGCCTAGGTCATCGTAGTCTGTATTTCAATATTAATAAAAATTAAGAGGAAGAAGACCAAGGCGGTATGGGCATGTAATGAGGAGGTGTAAAAACCACGTGACAAAAGAGAACTGCAAAAGAAATATAACACTTGAGGTGATAAGGCCGCCTCTAAACTAAGTTTTGGCTAGCGTACTTCATTAGAACGCAAAGGTCCCGGTTTCGATTTCTGACTTGGTAATTTTCGTAATTGAAGACACTTTATCAACATGAGAACTTGAAAAAAATGGCTACGGTATAATCAGACATCTTGACAAATAGAGGGATAGACATTTTTACAAATTGACAACGGTGTCGTGGATTTTGAATATGATATTGTTACAAAGTTACAACTCAGGTCCCGACAAACACAAAATCCACCTGCATATCTGAAACAAAGCACATTTATTACCCGTCGGCAATTGAACTAATAACATTGGAATTCTTTTATTGTCTTCTTCTTTTGTTTACTTATTAGCATACGGCCTATTGTTGTATTGTAATCATTAGCCAGGTGTTACGGATTTAAAGTATAAATTGATTCTAGGAAATTCGGTCCACGTTGCCGGGCGGACATATTGTATTTGAGGAGTATAAAGCAATGGCCCGATTGAGGGAGGAGTGAGTCGAGCGAGAACCACGAAGGAAGCGAGACGTGTGTACCACAATCGGGAATCTTTTATTGACGGACTTTGCGCGTTTTATTGAATTACGACCTTCTGCATTACGTTTGGACTTGTTGTGTTCGGTTATATTTGTACCTGTCTTATACGTTGTTTTTATTTTTTATAATGAATAGTTTCGCGTTTGACTGACATTGCGCCTGATGTCAGGTGGAGCTAGGTGGAGGTCAGCTAAGGTGAAGCACGCTTACCTAGAAGATGCCTGTTCACGCGAGACTTAAAGACACCTACATTGTATTCTTGAGGAAAAACAGACGACGGTAAAGAGTTCCACTCTTCACGTGTTTGTATAGTTCTAATAAAGTCTATAATAATTCCAACGGCATTTTAATTCGAGTCCCGCACTTGTAACAATATAATACACAAAATACTTCTAGATACATATAACCTTGTAAGTTTCAAATTTACCTTCAGAATTATCTTTCAAATATCGGATTTACGCATGAATAGTTCTAAAATACGGGTCTGAGTTACCGGAACTTTGTTCTATCCACCTACCAGGTTATCAAGTTACTGGCGCCGATCTACTATTATTAATATTATTTTATTCTAAATCAATGTTATAATATTACGTTTATCGGTCACGGTTGGACTGAGAGCTGGCCCTTTCACTAGCTAAGAGAAAATCGTGAAAAGTGGCGCGCGCGCTCTTAATGGTGGACCATCCCTTTACATAATGTCAGTACTTAAAAACTGTGGATATTGTTGGAGGTGAAAGACACAAAAATAGAGAATTGTTTTAACCTTTATTCTTCGTGTTAATTTTACATCTTCTATTCCAGAACCCAGAATCTTCTCTCTAAACCTTCTAAATCGAATCCTTCTATTGTTTTTTTTTTATTGCAAGAGTTCAGCAGACAGGCAGACGGTCCACTTGATGGAAAGCGGTTACCATCGCCTATGGACATTTGCAACACCAAAGGTGCTACAAATGCGCTGATACTCTCTTAAGGAAGACTGGAACCTGGTAACTGATGCCGGAACACAACTTAAGGTTGTTATGGCGACATACTTCGGACCAGGGATAGTAGCCATCCAGTCGGGCAAATGCCCTATCACCTGGCTGTGGGTTGTTTTGTCGCCTCTTACGACAGGCCGCCCGGCCGCAGGAAATTGTATTATTTCTCCGTTCCGTCTCCGTCTCCTGCACGCATATAGATTTTTTTTCTAATTCATCATCTATCCTTTTTACTGTTACAGGTTCCTATTCTTCACATATCCATCGGAGACACAGGTTTTTATGATAATTTTGACATTGATATTTCACAATCCTACATTTATGAGCATTATTTAGAATATTCATTTTTCTTCCGTTTGATAACATCGATTTGCAAGTTTACTAGTAATGTTTTCGTAGGCGTCAGCAGTATACATGGATTAAATTTAAAATATGACCTAGGCGCCGTTTCATCGGTTCAATCCTGCTTTTGTCCGCTCGAGTCATAGGTCTAATTTCCTAGACGTCGTATCACCACCAGAATCGTATCTATTATCATGGTAGGACCGCTACGGCCCTGCTACTTTGGAAGAAAATTCGTAGTACTGAATTACCCATCTCCATGACCCGAATATTCACGTTAATCACAATATATCTATAAAGTCTAATCAATTCAAGAGGATACTTGAAGCCACTGAGCTGTCACGTGTAAAGATCCCAATAATAATATCAGCATACTAAAAGTCGTCGTTAACTAACTATTGTTCACTGTTGTACATAGGCCTCATCGTCGGTCTTCGGAAGATCATCGGTCCACCGGGTTCAAAGGCGCCCTACACTACGTTTGCCGAGACGCGGTCTCCACTCCAGGACTCGTCTGCTCTATCGACCATCGGTCCTGCGACAAATGTGACCGGTCCACTGCCACTTTATCTCCCTAATTTTGGGAGCAATGTACAGCTATAATAATAATAATAAACAACACACAAACTTCCCACTGCTGAGCTCAGGCTTCCTAATTTTATAGGGGAAGGGACAGTGTACCCGCTACGCTTGTCCAAGGCGGTTTGGCGGGTTTAACACATAGGGTATCTCAATGTGGATTTTCTTCACGATGTTTTCATTCACCGTCAGCATAATAAATTATGGTAATTGTAACAATATGCACAATTGCACATTAGGTTAGAAAACTGTCAAAGACGTACCATGCTCTTCTGGCCAAGACTCGAACACACGTCATTTGAGTTTAGAAATGTATTAACCACTAAGCTTCTAGGACTTAGTTCAGTCCAGTCTATACTAAAATTAATTTCTACATTAAATATAACATACTGGATAAATTCGACCACGCTTCTCTGCGGGTCACACTCTCATTTGGAATTTTCCGGTCCTATTGGAATTTCGGAATAAAAAGTGTATAAAAATCCTCTTCTATTAAAATACAATGTTACATTAAATAAAAGTTTCAAGTCAATCCATTCTCTATTTCCGGCCTCAAACATAGACTAGCTACACTTTTATATAATTATAAATATTACATCAATAAATTCATGTAAACAACAACAGTTAGCCTCATTCGTCCGCCATCATTCAATGTTTACCAAGATCGGCGGTACATGCGCGGACGCCGGCTGCGGCGATTATACAAACGCACTTACATAAACATGGCCGATCGTGACCCAGAACTTGAGAGAAAGGTCTAGGTGCTTCTCCCCCCCTTTTCACTGCCGTCTGGTGATCCCCGTTTGTTGTTTACAGAATTTATTTAAAATGTTTCTCAGATTGGATACAAGAATTTTCGTCTGTATGTTTTTATATAACAAATTTATAATATGTATATATATATATATATATATATATATATATATATATATATATATATATATATTTTGTAAATTTGTTGTTGTTCTTTTATGTTTTACATATGAATATATGAAACAGACCGATGTTGACGGGACTGTAACTGACAGATAGCTGATGTTATAAGGAGTAACTTAGGCTATTTTTTAGTTTATTTAGGATTACGCGAAAAAACATTCACGCAGACAAAGTCGCGAGCACAGCTAGTACAGTATAAAATCATATTTGAGGCATAATTAAAATTATTATTTACATACTTAATTTATTATTTATCGACTGTAATGTATTTATAACAAAATGAATGCTTAAAATTTTCAAGGACAAACTTTTAAAATTGTAAATACATTTATAAATTAAAAATTTCTATTTTTTATAAATCCATATTGATTTGTTTTGCAGTTCTATGATTAGATATTGTAGGATATTGTTGAACGAAGTAGCTTATCGCACGTTACTCGGCGGATGTGGGCTATACGAAATCAGTATAACGAAAAAAATGCTGACCACTGTATATTATTATACAATTTCCAACTGTAGATTTATGTTATTTTGTAAGTATAGTTTTATTTATTTATAGTATAGTTTAGTTTATATATTTGATTAATTATGAGTTTTATGATTCCAAATTCAATTTTTTGTTTCTTTTTAGTATAAGACAATAAAATTGTAGAGGTCAAATTTCTGTACAATGAAAAAAAAATGCTAAAAACCGAGTCAGGGGATGTAAGAAGTAAAATAGAAATTAGATTTTTTTAAAATTTTGTTTCTCTGTTTGTCTGTCTGTTTGTACCGGCTAATCTTCGAGACGACTGGACCGATTTAAATAAAATGTATGGTGGTAGCTTACATCCCTGGTCAACACATAAGATACTTTTGATCTCGAAAAACTAAAGAGTTCCTGTGGGATAGTTAAAAAACTTTAATTACTTAAACAGCTTATTAAACAACTTATGCACCTAATTAAGTATTGATATTGCCAGTATCATCATCATACAACAAAACAATTTATACATTAAAAAACAATTAGGCTATATATCATCACGCCAAGAGCGGAGCACCAATGAAGAATGTTTCAAAATCTGGAGGGTTTTTTTAACTTACTTTTTTTTAACTATTCCACGCGGACGAAGTCGCGGGCAGAAGCTAGTAATTATTATAAACTAGTACAGTGAAGGAAACTTAACTTATTTGTATTCTACCTATAATCCCTTAAGACTATAAGTAGAATACTGAGCCTAGGTCATCGAAAACAATGGGTTAGGGATCCTAGAAAGCTGGCTATGTTACTTCGTTGGATCGCCTGACCCATTGTCCGAGGCCGAAACCAGCCATCTGATCTCCCGAAGAGTTAATAGGTCGTTTATAATAATAAATTATTATTGTCATGATATTTCGAAAGTTTACAGAAAGGCACTTAAACGCACACTCTCTTTTATCTATATTGTTTTAGAATTTATTGTCAAATATGTCAAATACCCAATTACTATATATACATACATATTAGTAAAAGGATATTGGAAACTTCTCATTAAATCATAATAAACAGCGAACTTTATACAAGTCTTAGTATTAGTTGTTCTGTGGTGATGTGAAAGCGGGCCCTTGGCCAGCTTTCGTTTCGCGGCCCCGGTTGCGCGCGCGCACCGCAACACGAGGCCCTTTGCTATTTTAACAGTATAGCATTTGATGCCCTAAATACCAACGGTCATGGTGAAAGTTATAAAAAATATGCAATATTTATCAAATAAACAGGAAATCGTAAAAATTGACATTGGATTTAGAATTAGCCGTCAAAAGGATTAAATAATGATAGTATATTAATGTAGTAATACAATGACTTTCTAAACTAACTAGCATCTGCCCGCGACTTTGTCCACGTTGGATAGGTAACAAAATTTACAGTTATTTTGCTAAATATAAAATCAAAGGTTATTTTCAGCAGAGTAATAGATTTTTTTAGTATGAAAATACTTACATGAATCCCGGAAATTCCTCTAAAAACTCGGAATGAGGAATGTTACTAAAGGCGTACACAACTACAATTGTTTTACTAAAGATTTTATCGACCAGTGAAAATTTCGCATCGGAATCATTTTTTTTAGACCTGGCCACTTTAAACCTCTCTCATCAAAATTGAGTTTTTGGCGGGAACTGAAAGTAGGTGTTGTGCTGTGCAGTTTTATTTTCTAAAAATGTGTCAAATTACTTTAAAATGAACAATAGTTGTAGGATATTGATAGTTTTTGAGTAGTAATTATGTCTTTTGTGAGAAATGTTACGTGGCCTTTTGAGTTGTCACAAGAACTCCGTTGAATGGCACCAGCTGATAACCTACAGTTCAGCTGTGCTACACATAGGCTTAAGAAAATGAAGAAACTATATTATAATCTGAGATCTGACTTAAAGGCCTGGCTGCCAAGCCATAAACCTAAATAAAAATAATACTCATCAAAATTCTCGGGATATAAAGTACCGTAGATTTTAAATCCGGGAATTTATAATCGATTAGCGAAAACTGCATCAAAATCGGCCCAGTAGTTTTTAGGTGAAACCCGAACAGAGCAATAACGTGTTGTACTAAATTCGACTAGGAAAGCGTACAATGGAAATTGATAACGATAAACAACACAACCGTGTAAATTGAGTTATGAGTTCCGTCGTATTTAGAAAACGTCGACGATGGGAGTTGAGATTCAAACGAAAATGCTGCCTGCTGACACCAGACGATGGACGTAATCTTTTAATTAAACAACTTTCGTCAAGCACTTATACCAATTGAACTTTTAAAACAATAGACAAAAATGGGTTGTGAGACGCGGCCGAAGGTCCCGTGGAGCATTTGGGTTTCTGTAGGCCCATAACCACGAGTCGCGCCGTGGCAGCGGCCGGAGAGTGCCAGAACTAACAGAATATGTTTATCAACTGAGCAGCATGTCCTAGCGATATTTCATTAATTTAAATTTGACGGCACTTATTAAAAGTTCTTAAGTGCACATACATAATTTACATTCGAGCTGGGCTCAACAACGTTTTCTAAATACGCTTCCGTTTTATCAGCTATCGTTTCCGCATTTGAGAAGCTACCTTATTAAGGATACCATATTTGTAACTCAAAAGTGTAAAATAAAAAAAATCTAACAAAAAAGAAACCGACTTTAAGAGTAACTAGAGAAAGAGAGAAAAACTTTATTTGAAGAAATAGCGACGTAATTACATACATATATACACACAGCATATTTTGAGAATTTGTACGCCGCGTTTTCAGCAAACAAGGTTTGCACTCAGCATATTGCTGTGCCGGAATTATATCCGACACAACGCTGATTTTCAGTGCAAACCTTCCTTTTGGCATAAGACCAAAACGACCCAATTTTATTCAGTAATAAACTAAAAAGAAAAAATAAAATTTTCTACATCATCTTGAAGTCGGTGACAAGAAAATTGTTACAAGAACTTAATATTGCAAAATGTAGTAATTTTTATGTTCTAATTGGCACCGACTTCAAGATGTAGTAGAAAATTTATTTTTTTGCTTTTTAGTTACTCTTGGAGTCGGTCTCTTTTTTGTTAGAATTTTTTATTTTAATTACCTACTATTCAGACAATAATATCACTGTATAAATAGCAATTCGATAAGCCATTTGACTCGTTAGAATTAGGATGTCATAACCCAATAAAACCATACAAAATCAAAGATGCTGTGACGTTTTAATGATAATAAAGCCTCTGGCGATTTTTGGAAGTAAATTGTATTGGGTGGGCTTGTACAGCCTTACAAGCACATTTATACGCATGTACTCATTACTGTATCGCACTGCGGTTGTTCGTATCGTGCGTGATATGTAACTAATAGCAAAGTGTAGAGAAGAAGAGTAAAGAGACTAAACTTTTGACTGCTATGTTTATGCAAGGTCAGTGATATCTGATCTTATTAAAAAAAGGTTTTAACTAAAACTGCTTTTTAGGGTTCCATAGCCATTTTGACAACAGTGAACCGTTATGTTTTCGATATGCCCGTCCCTCTTTGTATCATCACAGTCATTTTTCTCGGAAACTAGAGGTTGTCTATATAGCAGGAAACATACAGAACCATAGTATCTATATGCTGGTACACAACGCTGTACAAAAATCACAAAATAATATTATATAACTGAAAGTGAAAAAATGTTTATGTATAAAATTATATCACATTCTCAAATGTTACTTCTTTGACAAGGCCATCTATGAAGTAACTTAAAAACTATGTTCTTTTCTAGTAATTGCTCTTTATTTTTGTTTATTTTCAAGCCTATCTACTTAAAATAATTTTACCTCTTGATTTCATCCTATATTCAAATTCAAAATTAATATACTCTATATACATTTGTCATATCATATAATATCCTCATTGTATTATGAAATAAAAATTAATTAAATTAACATGTAAAAAAGTACTTTAATCCAAAGATGCCATCTAGGTATCCGATCTCCCAAATTTGGTAATTTTATTACAGTATTGCCATTATCGTTTAAAGTTCGATAAGTTATGTTTGGTTTTTATTCACTACACTCGTTACTAGGTATATTGTTTATAAATATTTTTAACATTATATACGGTTTAGATAGTTAAAATTAATCAGGACTTTTCTCAGTATGATGATATTTTTCACTTCAGACCTTTCGTATTTGCCCGCATAATTTACTATCAGCAACACTAGTTCCCCAGGTCAAGGAAGTGCAGGGATTTTCTTGCAGTTTTTTTATTATTTTTTAAACAAATGTGATTATGTGAATTATTCCTTTACCGATTTTATAAATGAAAATGAGGCTATGTTTCAAGTTAAGAAATATGTGGAAGGAAAGTATTTGTGCATTTACGAGAACAAAAGTAGGCGGTGTGACAGCAAATACCGCATAAAGGTTTCGGGCTGGAATAAGAATATTTATTGAACCAATTTGGGGATAACTTTATACAATATGAAAAGCCATGGCTCGAATGTGAAACTCGCAGATGTATATTCAGAAATATTAGTGATAAATAATCGTCATAACATTTGACCCAATTACGTTACCGTGTGCGTTGACCTATGGATATGAATGCGGACTAAAAAGATGTTATTTTTAGTACGGCTTTGCAGATAATTAATTATTTATAGATGCCCTTCGCGACAATCCATTTAAAACACTTGCTTACAGTAAGTAATAGACACGTCTTATTAGCTTGTTCTTTGTTTGAATCTGTTCAATACTTCTTTTTCTAATATGCCAGCAGTCTGAAAAACCGAACCAACAGTAGTAATTAATTTTGTAGCTCTTTTTTTATACATATGACAACATTTATTCATTTATTTAAATTGTTATTCAATCATCTAATTCTTATTTTTAACCATAGCTGCATGCATCTCAGTTGTAAGTAATATGTTTTCTATAAACATCCCTTCATTATGAAGAAATAAATGTTTTGATTTCAGGTATTACACACAAAAATCACTTATAAAATAAATCAATAAGACCCTAATACAAATTTATCATAGACATAAATCCAGTTTGCTTATAGGGAGCAATTTTTTATAGAATTTATTTACTGTTCAGCTAAAAACACATTCAAGTTTAAAAATGTTAAAATACAACAGGTTGTGAAAATAATACATTCCAAGTTAAATTGAATATAGATTTTTTTGAATGCATATCATCTTCTGTAGCTGAAATATATAGATTCAGTTTCTTAGACAAAATCCTTTAAATAATAAGGTTAACTTTTTCCAATGTTAAAATAATGACAATGCTATAGATAAATGAATTAACATAATAATTTTATGTCGCAAATAGCAACTGGTCATAAAGGAGTGCCAAAGAATCAAATGTTTTCCAAACTAGATATAATGGGTACATAAATGCCAAAAAGGGGAGATATGGAAGTTTTGTGCTAAGCCAAATAAAAAAATTGGGTGGACTGACATAAGGTTGGGTTTAGATACCTGGGCCTTATGCCCTAAGGCCCAGTGGAGACGGCAGTGATGAAGAAGCAAAATGTACGCACTTTATCATTGATTGTGTGCACATTTACTTACTTGCTAGTTGGTGCAGCTGTCTTTGATGCCTTGGAATCAACTACAGAGAGAAACAGATTTGAAGTTTTACAAGGTATTAAAAATTCTTAATCCCTTACTAATTTACCTACAAAACTAGTCTATATTTTATAAATGTATTTTTTATCTATACTCACATAACAAATATAAATATCTTAGGTTATGTTAGTATGATGTACACTCCTAAATTAATAAACAGTGTTACCCATAGAGTACATTGACATAATAGGAGAGTGTTACCACATGTTTCACTGTGAGTAGTCCACATAAACTGGGCAGTTTTTAAAATAACTAAACATACGACTGTTATAAATGATGAAGCTTGTAGTGGAGACAGTGTCTCAGTACATGTAGTGTATGTTGCCAATTCATATATACCAGTGGCTGTCAAGTCGCCAGTGAATAGGTAGCTTGCTCCATCCTAGATTGCATTGTCACTTAACATCAGGTGAGATAGCTGTCAAACACAAATCTATACCATGATTTTAAAAAAAAGAATTGCCTCGCTGCTTGATAACCTGAGCAAGTTGGTGTGGGCTGAATGAGAAAAGCAGAATACCAGGACATGTAGAACTTAGGGTAGTCAACAACCAGCTTAATACTATGGTTGACTGAAATGAAATTTTAGCATTACATTATTTAAAATTCCAGCAATTGAAGGCATGATAATAAGGAAATATAATATAACTGAAGAGGACTTCCGAGTAATGGAAACCGTGGTGCTGAAATCAGAGCCACACAAAGCTGGGCAGCAGTGGAAGTTTACTGGTGCCTTTTACTATGCAACCACTGTGCTCACTACTATTGGTGAGTTAACTATTAATAATTTTTATATCTCAATTTTTTTTGGGATTTTGTCCACATGGATATGCCAACCATGTCAGGTAAATACTATTTAGAATATCTATCATAGTATTGTTACGAGCTACAGGACTTGAATTAAAAATGCCGTTGGAACTACTATAGAATTTATTAGAACTGTACAAACATGTATAAAAACAAATACAAATAAAACTGGATGCAACCAGTTCACACTGCACGATTCAATACAATTCGATACGCGTAAATTCCGTCGTCTATACGCTAATCGAGAGTACTACAAACGTCTTACTCGTCTCATAGTCGTCGTTTGACTGCCTGCCCCTCCATTCGTGCATCGTCTTATACTAACTACACAGTACAAAGAAATTGGCCGCGCACATTGAGTTTCTAAGAAATACTAATTTGCACACCTGCGAACGGCTAACAAAGTCGAAAACCATAACAATAAGGATTAGTTCGACGATAATGATGGTTATAAAACAAGTAGAAGAACAATGGCATGTTTTTCTTAATTGCAAATTCAAAACACAAAGAATTCCCTAATCCGGGAGGACAATAAGCTGCGCTCACAATAGGCAGCTGTGCGGCTTATCTTTGACGGCATGTAACAGTATATTACCTATGAGCAATAATATTTAAAAACTGTTTTTCTAATTCGGAAGTAGGCTCTGTATTTTACTGTCATTGCTATTGTTGTTTTCACTGAACTAGTCTCTGTTCCAGATTCCACCGAACACCACTGATTGTCATTGATGTTATTACTATCTCTGACACACTCTTTTTGCTTGCTTGCATAGCATTCTTCTCAATTCTATTCCTCATATTGAGAATGCTTATTTATTTTGTTCCAATACTATTTATCATGTACACTACATGACATTTACCTTCTACCATTTTCAAATCTACAGCAATAAATTTCACAGTAAGAGACTTAAACTCAATGGTACAGTTATGCAGCCTAGCTAGCAGGCAAGGGCTGCAATGGTGATGCTACCTTAAAATATTGATAACAAATTTTAATTGTTATTAAACTTAATTATCTTTCAATCTCTAAGTATGGCATATACTTATAATGGATTACATTTGTAGGCTATGGACACTCAACACCAGCTACAATTGGTGGTAAATTATTCACTATGTTCTATGCAATAGTGGGTATCCCACTTGGACTTATTATGTTCCAGAGTATTGGAGAACGAGTCAACAGGCTAAGCAGGTAGGTACAAAGTTCTAAAGTTCTATAAAATAAATTCTCTTTTAATTTGTTTAGGCCTTTTTTAGTTTATTAGAGAAGAAAATGTTCATAAAATATACAAAACGACTCCTGGCATACTTCATATATTTTAATACTTTTTTTGTTGCACTTAGTTGTTACTCCACGAAAGGTCCATGGCCAGCCTCTTAACATATTATAATAATAATCGGCAGACAAACATACATATTGTATATCCCCAAATTAAGCAAGTTACGCTTGTGTTATGGGTAGTATACAACATACCACTCTGGGGCCAATCCCAGACACCCAGACCATAGTAAATAACGGAGAAAATATGTTTCCGAAATTTACTATACCAGGAATCGAACCCTTAGCCTCTGCGTTGCAGTAAGGCAGGCCGGCAACGGCTTAGCCCGCTTAACCACAGAGGCCGTCAAAATATCTATATCTATACATGTAATAAAATTGTAGAGGTCAAATTTCTGTACAATGAAAAAAAATGCTAAAAACCGAGTCAGGGGGGTGTAAGAAGTGAAATAGAACTAATTTAGGTTTTTTCAAACTTTTTGTTTCTCTGTTTGTACCGACTGATCTCCGAAACGACTGGACCGATTTAAATGAAATTTTGTATGGTGGTAGCTTATATCCGTGGTCAACATATAGGATACTTTTAATCCCGAAAAATTAAACAGTTCCCATGGTATAGTTAAAAAACCGCACCACGCGGCCGCAGTCGCGGGCACCAGCTAGTATTATATATAATATAATTGAATAAATAAATATATATATATTATTATATAAAAAATATTATGGCCCTTTCCTCTTGTAGCTCACAACATCCAAATGCTCCTTTAGCCGTTCCACGTAGCGACCAAGGTCGTTATGGTCGCCGCGAAAACATCAAGATTTTCGCTCAGGCAGGCTACGTTCCACGAGCTCACAACGACAACGTTCAAGACCGCGATTTTTCCCGTTCCACATGCTTGCGTACGTTACAATCATAAACTCTAGTGGAACGGATTATTCGACACACCTCTTGACATGGGTCGTTGTGAGCGCTGCGGACGCGTTCCCTTAGTAGCTTCAGCACAAACGAACTATTAGCCTAACCTAACCAAACTCTTATTATTAACTAGGAGTTCTCCGCGACTTCGTCGACGTTACTCATGTAGGAAAAAAAAAATCACAGTTGTTTTACCAATATTTAAAAATGAAGGTTATTTCTAGCAGGACAATTGGTGTTTACAATGAGAATACATAAATCCTAGAAATTTTCATAGAACCCAGAATAAGTATTGTTACTAAAGAACGCAACTACAACTGTTCTATTAAATATTAAACAGATACAGAAAGCAAATCATTTATCAACTTGAGAAAACTGCTTTAAGATCGGTCTACTCTAAATCGCGCGGGATTACCGGGCTATAAAGTACCGCAGATTTTAAGCTCGGGCATTTGCTATCGGACAGTGAAAAACGCATCGAAATCGGCCCAGTAGTTTTTAAGTGAATCCCGAACAAACAGACAAACATTAAAAAACGAAAGACTATACTTTGACAATTTTCTAATATAGATGATTGCTGTTTCCAGTGTAATAATAAAATCGTTAAAACGCGCGATGAACTGCAAGCAAACGAGTGCGTCTGAGGTGGACCTGATATGCGTGGTGACGACGCTGTCCTCGTTGACCATAGCCGGGGGGGCGGCCGCTTTCTCCACCTGCGAGGGGTGGAGCTACTTCGACAGTGTCTACTATTGCTTCATCACCCTAACCACTATAGGTAATTAACAATTCACTCATTCTAAGTTATTTTTGTATAGTATTTTCTTACATTTTCGCGACCTACGTTTTAACGATTTGAAGCGCGGTATTTTTTTTTATTCCGACATTTTGGCCACTTTTTAGTAGCCATGATCACGGGAGAAAAAGATATCAAGTGTCAATGAGTATCAGTAGCAAGAGACCGAAGGATAATGTCATTAATAGTATGCTGTGACATTCTGCGGGTGCTCGCGCGTGACAAGCCATGGTGGCCTAACTTATCAACTCTATCTCCGCGGCAACAGCGATGTGGTACTACAACATCAACAAATACATACAAATAAGAATATAATTATGGGGTCCCAAAGCCCATTGACTCTATCGAGACAACAACTCGTTTAATAGAAGTCTCATGTGACCAAAAGGCCGGCCTGTATTTAGGGCAGCGAATTAGCATCGCCATACAAGGAAATCCGGCCAGCATTTTGGCAACGTTCTCAACTAAGGCAACTTGGGGCTCATATTTTATCACTGCAGGAAACGAGAAAGAATACAATTTCCTGCGGCCGGGCGACAAAACAACCCACAGCCAGGTAGGTAGGGCATTTGCCCGACTGGATGGCTACCACCCCTGGTTTAGAGTATGCCGCCATAACAGCCTTAAGTTGTGTTTCGGCATTAGTAACCAGATTAAGAGAGCAGCAGCGCATTTGTAACACCTTTGGTGTTGCAAATGCCCATAGAGGATGGTAACCGCTTTCCATCAAATGAGCCTGTCTGCAGAACTCCTGCAATAAGAATTTTTTTTAAAAAATTGCTTGTAAATGTCATTATTTTTTAATTTATTTATAAATAAGTTAGTTATTTACAACGACAACACAATTTTACATCATTATAGAAACTCAATTATTTGACATGTTATTGTTGTGATAGCTGTTTGAATATCTCCTTGTATAATCAAGGTTTCGGCGACATGGTGGCGTTGCAAAAGGACAACGCGTTGAACCGCAAGCCTTCATACGTGATGTTCGCACTGATCTTCATATTATTCGGACTAGCAATTGTAGCTGCCTGCCTTAATCTGCTTGTGCTGCGCTTCGTTACTATGAACACCGAAGACGAAAAGAGAGACCAACAACAGGCCGAACAGGTATGTTTTCAGTAATGTCAGGCAAAGGAACCAAACCTTAATTAATTATATTATTAACAGATCATCCAAATTGTAGGTTTTTTATTGATACTAATTAATTGTGGTACCTCGAAAAATCTCATTTTTTACAATGACAGACAAAGGACATGAGCTCATCCAGTCTTGTCAGATATTTTATAATATACCTAGTCTTGCCATAAATATTGTAACAAAAATTATATTTTTCTATTGCAAATAACATTTATGAGCTTTACAGCGTGTTAGTTTAATACATAAATATAAAACAATTTAAAATATAAAAGCTTCTTCGAAGTGGTCTCCATTGGCTGCAATACAGTCCTTTAAACGTCGAGGCCAGTTATCAATAGAAGCACGCACTCTTTCCATGGGAAAATTCTTCACTACCAATTGTTGTGGGGACTCCAAATTATCATGGCGTTTAGAGCAAGCCGTACTCTCTAAAACGGACCATAAATCATAATCCAGCGGATTAAGATCGGGACTAGACGACGGCCGGTCTTCAGCTCTGATGAAGTCCGAAACGTTCGTTTTCAACCAAGACTGGGTGGACTGAGCTTTATGACCCGGCGCCGAGTCTTGCTGGAAGAACCATTCTTGGTTATTGAACATGGTGTTGTTAAGGGGCTTAACTACCTTCTCAAGAATGGTATCTTGATACACTTGTGCCGATGTTTTGATACCTTTTTCACAAAAATATGGCTCAGTCCTTCATAGCTAACACCCCACCAAACCATCACTGAAGACGGATAATATCCACGTTGCACTCTGTCGACTAATTGAGAGCTTAAGCTTCCTTAGAGCTTTAAGCATAAATACGGTCATTGTTTGTTAAAATTTTGCTTAATTGTAAAAAAATTCTCATCTGCAAACAAAAATTTTCTGTGACCTCCCTTTGCATACCGCTTTAGTAGTTGTTTCGATTTGACCACCCTATTCTTTTTTAAATTATGAGTTAAGAAATGACTAGTGCGTCTCTTATACGCTGCAAATCCTAAGTCATCTTTTAAAATACGCGACATGGTTCTAGGTGATATCTTCATCTCCCGAGATAAAATCTTTTGCTTTCGGACAGGATTTCTTCGAATTCTTTCCCTTACTGCTTTGACCACTTTTTTCGTACGAACACACGTGGACGGCCAGATCTTATTCTGTCACAAACAGAGGAGGTCTGATTGTACCTATTAATAGCCCGGTACACAAACATTTGACTAATACCAAGTGTATGGAGTGTATTAAAAATTGCATTTTGCTCCATACCTACTTTGTGTAATGCAATCACAGCGATTCGGTTCTCTTTATCGCCCCACTCCATTTTAATATCGCAAAATGTTGTACATTGTATTGGCGCCAAAATGAGAAAACACATTGAACAATCATATAAAAATGACAGATTCCAAATTCAAATATAATATTTTGTTTCTTTTTAATTGTAACAGTATTTATTGCCAGACTAAGTATATTATAATTATTATCAGTATAATTTCAATTATAAGTCTTTGACTGACACCAAACAGTGGAATACTTGTGGTAACTACAAAGGCCACATTTCACTGAACAGTTTATATTTGGCACAATTTTTTTCTTAAAAGCAATGATCAATTCATTCAATTCTGTCATCTAGAGACATACGAATTAGGAAGTTGCAAAACGGCTGAACAAACAGGAAAACCGGAAAGGTAAACAAATATTAGTAAGAAAAATTCCTGGGATTGCGAAATGCGATTTAATAATTTATACTGGAGATTAATATTTTTCATTGATTGATCGCAAGTAAGCGAGCGTTCTTAAAATTTTAAAAATATTACAAAGTAATAAATTGTCAAGATAAAAAAAAGGAGAAAGGGAGACCAGAGACAAGATGGGAAAAAGGGATAAGCTTGGAGGAGGCTAGGAAGAGGTCGCACTAAATGGCATATTCTCGGGGAGCCCTATCCAATGGAGGCATCCTACCTTGATAGCTGTCAATATGTTAAAATAATTGATAAAAAGAAAAAAATTCAGTGGAAATAAAGGTTATTATTATTCATTCATTCAAATTCTCAAGAAGCTGTGCATTGTTAACAGAGTTTTTCAGACTAACATTTTTTACTGAGCAGTGTCCAATTGTTTCTAGTCTTCTACTGTATTCAAAGTGTTCTTCTTCAGCCAGTCCCTGTCCACTGCTGAACGTAGGCCTCCTCAAGTTTGCTCCACATATCCCGGTGTCCTGTCTTCCTCATCCAGCCCCTGCCGGCGACCTTGCGCAGGTCGTCAGTCCACCGGGCTGGACGGCGACCTACGCTATGTTTGCCGAGACGCGGTCTCCTCTCCAGGACTCGTTTGCTACATCGCCCGTTGACCCTGCGACAGACCTGACCGGCGCACTGCCAGTTCAACTTGCTAATTTATATATATTATAATAATTTTATATAATGCTGGCGCAGTGACGCCTACGTCTCATAAGCCCAGCTAGCCGAGCAGGGTGAGCGGCTAACACGCAACTTTTTTCTAATACTCACATTTTTAAACTCGTGATATCTTTCGAATAGAATGTCCGAATTGAATAATTTAAAAAGTTGTAAATAGGTATTGGACCAGTCTTGAATATGAAGTAACTTATTTTGATAAGAATGAATACCAAGATACAAATAAAGAGCCTTTTCTAGCGGCGGCATTTTAATTAATTTTTTAAAATAAAAGAACACTTATTGAGGCATAACTATAATAGTTAGACATATGCTGTCGCGACACTTTTTGTAAAGAATGATGTTTTCTGCAAAGTCGTAGTACATTCTTTTATTCTATCATCAATAGTTTTCGCAGCGCACGCGATTTTAGGTAAATTTTTTACACCTTGTTTTACATATTAACATAACATTATTGGAGTTTTAGTAAGGATCCCTAATTTTTTTTGATAATATAATATAGCCTATGTCACCCGGGGATAGTGTAGCTTGCCAACAGTGGAAGGTTTTTTCAAATCGGTTCAGTACTTTCGGAGCCTATTCAATGCAAACAAACAAATCATTACTCTTTATAATATTAGTATAGATTATAATAACTCAAAGTGTCGTTGTCTGATTATTCCAGGCACAGCAAGTGGCAGTCCGGCTTGAAGGTGACGTGATAACCGCAGATGGGGCAGTTCTCAGAGGAGTCTCCAGGGGTACGAGGCTACCGGCCGATCCGAGGCAGATCACAACAGGTTACATAAACTTCCCAATAAAGAAACAGACGTCAGTAATTCTTTTTAGGATTCCATAGCCCCTTTGATAAAAACAAAACCTTGACTTTTTGTCATGTCCATCCGTCCATCTCTCTTTGTTTCTGTAAAAAAAAATCACTTGGATCTAAACAAATGATATTTGATAGAAGATGTAGTCTATGGTCTATATGGCGCCTATACCTTTAGAGCGTCAAATATTATTTTGGAAAAATAAATATCTACTTCCTTAAAAATATTTATACAAAAAACTGAAAAAGAAATCTAACTTTCCAGGAAAATTCTTCATTATGTTTCACACGAAAATTAACCGATAGCAAACTTCAAAATTGCACCATGGCTCGTCAGTTGATCCATAAATTTAAAGAGGACTAAATATCAATGTGTTAACTGTTGAGCCATTGATATATATACAATGTACTCCATAGACTTCAAGGTGTTTAGGAGTGGCTGCCTTACATTTTACTATGGGTTGAAACATTTTTTGCCACACACTTGTCCAATTTTTTTATATATTCGAGTTTTTGGTGGGAACTGAAAGGAGATTTTGTGCTGTGCAGTTTTATTTTCTAAAAATGTGTAAAATTACTCTAAAATGAACAATAGTTGTAGGATATTGATAGTTTTTGAGTAGTATTTATGTGTTTTGTGAGAAATGTGAACTGTATAGTCAAATGTGGTCTTTTGAGTTGTCACAAGAACTCTGTTGAATGGCACCAGCTGATAACCTACAGTTCAGCTGTGCGACACATAGGCTTAAGAAAATGAAGAAATTACATTAAAATCTAAGATCGGGCTTAAAGACCTAGCTGCCAAGCCATAAACCTAAATAAATAATAATCTTCATTATGCTTCATACAAAAATTAACTGATGGCAAACTTCAAACTTGCACCATGGCTCGACAGTTGATCCATAAATTTTAAAGAGAACTAAATATCCATGTGTTAACTGTTGAGACGTCGATATATATACAGTGTACTCTGTGGACTTCAAGGTGTTTTGGAGTGGCTGCCTAGTATTTTACTACGGGTTGAAACTTTTTTGCCACACACTTGTCCAATTTTATTATTTACCTATAGATTAGTGAAAGAGGAAGTATGGTCTTTACAAAATATAAGTGTTTATATTTTGTAAAGTAAAAACACACTATGCAGATACAGTAAGATATCTGTATCTGAGCGCATATTTTTCAATATCACTCTCTATGTAAGTCAATGAATTAGCACACACGGCACAGATAATTTATCTTATCGTATAAAGTATCTGTAGGCAACAACCGATATCATAATATGGTGACAATATTGTCGGCTTATACAAATATATCTGCGGATAACATCTGCAAACACAAATATGCCCTAGGATTTTACCTGCAGATGAATACAGGTTACCTGTATTCATCTGTAGGTAAATGTTCTCTGCATGAATCATCTCATGAAAGAATGGTCTGCGGTGAGACGGATGGAAAGGAGGAGGGAATATCTTCTTTAATCAAATCACGAATCGCAATAAAATATGTTGCCATTGGGTTTCGAAAATATATTGCAAATTTGTTATCTTATCTTATTTTAAGCTTTATATGTCGCTCTATCCAAATTCGTCGCCTTTTAGTAAATGCTTGATCAATCAATCATTTCACCGCAAATATTTTGACTTAGTCTATTTATATAAAATTATACTCTATATAATTGACTGTCTCGATTTAATTTCTCAAATATCTTTCAACATAAGATTTACGGCCCGAAGATTACACATTACTAATATTTTCGCTTTAGAAGTCCATAAAAACAATATATCTTATTTCAATCCCATTGTCAGAATAGCTCGTTATTACAATGAGGTGGCGGGTAACAAAAAAGATATTGATATATTTGAACCAAACTTCAATAAATCTTGTAAAATTTAAAAAAAATATCCTTGATACTTAGTATATTTATAAAATATATAATAGTAGTTATATCCAAATAAAGATACGTAAATATATTAAAAAATAAACTTATCTAAAACAATTTAATACTTAGTTATAAGTAAGTAATTTTAGTCTCGTACTATTTTTATGTATGCACTCATTTGTAGATTGCAATCCAGATTTATGTTTCTATTTTAGTCATAAGCCTTTGTAATTATTGTAATTTGTTTTATGCATCAATAAATAAATTAAAAAAATGCTAATGCAACATGCGCAACAAATTCAAAATCCTCTTCTGACGAGCTGTCCATCAAATCCAGAAGCAATATACGTCAACTCATTGTAACACTATAAACAATCCGCACGAACAAACTGGTGTAGTTAATTTTAAGAATTTCAAGGGAATGTATGATTTCGTATATTACCGTATCTGCATAGTGTGTGGTACTTTTGGCTAATTAAGTTTTTATACGCAGATAAAATATCGTAACTGTGTTGTGTGTTAAAGGCTATGTAAATTTGTTTTTAAGGTGACACTTCACTGATCCCGCTATACATCGACGAAGAATACGCTCCGAGCGTTTGCAGTTGCTCTTGCAATTGTTTCGGACCAAATAGGTAATATAATATTGTATTTTTTTTTTTATTCAGCTCACTACATTGTATAATCTTTGAATCTTTTTTTATTGCATGAGTTCAGCAGACAGACAGACGGCCCACCTGATGGAAAGCAGTTACCATCGCCTATGGACATTTGTAACCCCTAATGTGCTACCATGTGCTGTCTCTCTAAAGGAAGACTGGAACCTGGCCATTAATGCCGGAACACAACTCAGGGTTATTACGGCAGCATACTCTAGACCAGAAGTGGTAGCCATCCAAACAGGCAAATACCCTACCATCTGGTTGTGGGTTGTTTTGTCGCCTCTTACGACAGGCCACCCAGCCGCAGGAAATTGTATTCTATCTCCATTCCTGCATGGATATAGTGTCTAAGAATCTCAAGGAATTGGTGTAACGGACTGTATTTTCATGTTATTTTTTATCCAAATTAGCACAGTCATGCAGTGGTATGATAATATAATCGGCTTGACGAAAGTGTTGAATTATGTACAAAACTTTATCGATTTTAAAATGTCTTCTCTTTATTACCTGCTGTTGTAATTTTAACCATATGAACATGAGATCAAATAGTTTGAGGGAGGCCTTTGTCGAAGGACAAGCTGAGAAGGAGGCAAAATTAGATACCAATTACCGGATGAAATAAACTAATTTATATGTAATGGTTTTTTCACCAATAAAGGCTATTTTTAATTTATTTTAGTTTGTTCTTGGCCAGAATTTGAACCCAAGTCATTAGAAAGATATATGGGTGCGGTAGCTACTAAAGCTGTGACTTCTATAAAAGAATATATTGTTTAAATTGATGTTTTTTTATTATAAAATCTTTCAGATCAATACCATATCGGGATCCTCTATCACCAGTGCCACCAACAAACATAAGACAAATCAAATCCAAAAATTATAGAGAATTTGGTGGCCTTCCAAGATACATAGAGAAATCAGGCAATGCACATTCACAGTCTCTGCGTCTAAACTCGGCTTCAGGCTACCTATATATGAATGCTAGAAATGACTTCCAACTGGACCCAGAAGATTTTAGAGAAATGGTTGCGAAAAGAAGAGAACAGTTACGTAGAGGCATGATGATGTATGAAATGAGATGTAACAACAATGAAGTATTACACACATACAGACACAGTATTAGCACCAAATTGGAAAGTCCTCATAGTTCTTCCTTATATTCTATGAATATAAGATCCGAGAACCGCAGCAATGATCCCTTGGTCGACGACTATGATTCAGAGAAATCTAGCTATGCCAAGAAGAAGTTAATGAAGAATATAGCAAGAAATACAAATAACAGAAGAGTTGAGAACTATTTCTATGATGATGCAGTGTTGCATTTCGATGAAGAATATGCGTTTGATGGGTCCATATTATTCGCTAAAAGAAGAAAATCTATTGATAGGAACTGGGAAGGTTTTGCATGGGAAATTCCTAAACAGTATGGACTGGACGCAGTGTCAAACGATGGCAGCTACGGATACTATTTGCCAGATGAAAATGAACAGGAACAATATTTTATAAATGATACTTTAACATTCAACTTGCCGCCGCACAGGGCGAGCATATAGTGACAAAAGTGAAAGTTGTGCCAAAAATCTGTGAATCAAGTTATACTATAATCCGTTCAAGTTAAAAAGTGAAAATAATGTGAAGTTAGACAAGTTTATGCTGTTATTATCTCATGTACATAAAGGCAAGTAACTATCATTGAACTATTTTAATAGGCCACAATTTGGCATCTGTCACACTGGTGTTATGGCCGGTTTTTATATCATACTATTCATTCACTTGCATTACCATCGGTTGGATTTTGACTTTACTTGTATAGAGCTTTATGTCAAACTTTAACTTATATTAAGGCAAATTAACGGTTGGTAAGATGTAGGAACTGTTTAGGCCATTAGAAGTTGCTTGACCTCTCAATAACCATGTGATTACAAACTAGAATCAATATAGGAAATCACATATTACTGAATCAATCCAAATCCAAAAACTCTTACCCAATTAATTATTTACATATAATACAAAGTGGAGTCTTATTACATAAAACAAACTCTTCTAGCCATCTATGCAAATCTATCTCACACAACTAAAGTTTTCTAAAATAATAAGCTAATGATAGTATTTTAATTTGATATAAGATATCGGAAATATCATAGGAGACAGAGACTTTTGGGCCAAAATGTAAAGAGTTGAGATATGGCTTAAAAAATGTGTTATATTTTTCTATTACAATGTTGACGATATGAGCCCTTAATTCTGAAGATGAAAAATCTTATAAATAGGGTCACAAATACAAGTAACTTATTGATATTGAAGGCTTCATAACATATAGGCATATACACAAAAATACCATATTTTTGTTGTTTCTTAAAAACTATGCATGTTACAATTTAGAAAGTCTTACCAGTATCGCCAGTATGAAAGTGTATCTTAAAAGAAGGGTATTCCAAATTTCAGCCTTATACAATCAGCTAGTTTTGGTTTAATTCACAATTTTGTCCCTTGTGTAAAACTGCACTTTTGTCTGTACGCCCGCCCATTTGTTATGAAGCCCTTGATATGCAAATGAATTTCAACAATTAATAATATGAAAGCACCCACACCACACGATTAATTCAAAAAATTATAAAAAATATCACTATAATAAAAACAAATCTTAAAATCACTCTCATTTTTTTACAATCTGGGCCTAAGAATGTATGAAAGTGTCTCCTTTGTCATATAAGATGAACATTAATAAATCTTTTAATGGGACAAAACAGGTTACTGGACAATAACACTATTCAGTAAAGTATATAAATTATTTCAATACTGTTACATAGTTAGGTATCAGTATATGAAATGTCAGATGTGGCTTTTTAAAACAGCCAAACTCTGAAGAGGTGAAGAGACCACAATTTTGATGGGATTTTAAAGCTATGCTGGAAATTTTCATTTTTCAAAAATTTTTAATTTTTTGGTATGCATAAAAGATGTAAGGGTATTGATTGTTCTTAAGATTTTATAGTTAATTGTTTGCGCATGGAAGATCTGTAATTTTATCAAATATAACCTCTTCAGTTCCCACAACATAGATATAGTAGGGGAGGCCAAGCAGAGATTTTAGGATTTACTTGAGCATGGCAGAATAACATAAGAGGAGAAACTTTGCACCTATTATGTACCCCCACCACATATTAACCCTTCATAGAGGGTGGGGGTATTTTTTTTTCTTCAGATTTTTATTCAAACCTTCGGATTAAGGAAATTCCTCCACACAATTGTCAGATTATGGGTCAGCACGACAAGGACATTAAGCTGAACCGAATTTATATTAATCTGACACACTCAAGTATTTCAATGTTACTTTTTTTGCATTTTCAAAAATCGACCATGTGTTTTGGTTGCGTCCAAATCGTCAGTCTTTTGAATAGGAGTTCCTTTAGGGTTTACTTAACATCCCTTTTGAATATCTGACCCACTTGAGTATTTTTGTGTGACTTTTTTTTTAAACCTGTACACGCCCCACCAGTGAAAGGGCTATAAAGGGTTATACATCATATAACCTTTTTTCTTTTTAGCATCTAATCTTCACAATCCAAAAGGTCCCCGCAATGCTCGAGTAACTCCACATTTGGCATCTTGGGCTCCCCTACTAATAGATTGCATTCAAAAACCTAAGATGTGACTAATTGAAATAAATATCACTTATATATTTCTATTACCAAAGCATAAAATTAAAATATAAATAAATCACACACATTATAAACTACATATTAATATAAATATAAACTAAATAATCAACTACGAAAAATAAAACTAACTTAAAAATATATACCTATACAATAATAATTTTAAAAAAACGTATACTAAAGCCTGTCCAGCCCCACCACAGTGGTTTGGTGGGTTCGCTGAGCAGTGTATCTAGAAGAAGGCTGGCAGCATTACCTCGCTGGTCTAGGCTCTGTGGCTAACCCTTTAAGCGTGGTAAGCTTCTGCTCGTTGTTTTCCTTCCAATTAAAATTGTTTATAAATTCAAAGGGAGCATACCCAAAATGCTAGCTGTATTTCCACATTGGATGGCAAAGCTGAAGCATTAGCGTCAGTGTCTCCCATCTACACGGTAATTACCGTAGATGCACCGTAATCCGGTCTTTATCTACCGTCAAGGTAATAATGTATTACCTGTCATATATCACCGTATTAGCATTATAAATTATGTTGTAACAATTTCATTGTGTAGGTACTGCGTAAAACAAATCTTAGTCACTTAATAAATATTGTAATAGCAACACTGCTCCTGGTTGCCGGGAATCCCAGAGAAATGCACCAATATCCGAAAGTTTATCTCCACTCACTCACACTTAAATAAAACTACCAATAAGCCTTGGCAATCAATCCTCGTCCTTATTTTAATCTATGAAGGAGTGAAATTTATAAGTGTGATGAATGAATGACGTAAACTTAAGTTGTTGAATGACATATATTTTCTTAAAATATTTTCAGACTTGATTTGGTCAATAATATTGTTTTTTTTTTTCTCATGATAAATTACACGGTAATTTACATGGTACACTTAGTACAATCACCGTAATTTTATGTAGAAACACCGTATTTTTATCCTTGCAACACGGTAACTCTCGATTGACATATGGAGACACTGATTAGCGTGCCCAAAGTGCAATGCAGCCCTTTGGTCACGCGAGACCTTAATTAGACGCCTTGTGATTTATAAGTAAAAATTGATAAATCCAAATATTTTTATTAAAACAAAATTCTACTGAATAAAATTTTCTAAAGGTTATAAACATATAAGGGGTCTGCAAATTACTTCACAAATATTTCATGATTTTTGGTCATATTCGTGAGACTGCTCCCTTCTTAGTGTGATATCACATATTTTGCAATTTTAAATCAAAAAATTATTAAATTAAAACAGCAGCTCCGTAATTAGTTTTATTTCCATTGAAATTATTATTTTAATAATTAAAACACTAGGCTCATATAGAAGAAGAAGTGTTCACTTCAAGAGGAAAAGTCGCGTTCATGAACGTGGTCGTTGTAAGCCTCTTGTGGAACGTAGCCTATGTCATACAATGTCACACTTCGTCGATCCCCTCCCCCTCCTTAACGTTGACGTAAGTTATGGATGACCCCTAAGCTAAAAGTTAAATCTTCATCTCTATGGACACGATCACATCTATAGATTGACAATCATAATCATCATAATTATAAAAACAGGAATAAAATAATCAACAAAAAACAAGTAAATATAAAGCAGGTATCTTAACACATTCTTAAAAAGTTAAAGGAAACTTGATAGACATTTGAGTAATAGTTTGTTTCTTTTTTAACTTGAACAGGTTAATTAAACAAATAGTGTTAAAAATAAATGGGCCAATTAAAACTACGGTTAATACTAGTGATTTTACAATTTTCGCGGTAGTTTCGAGGTTCAATAGCTTTTACACGTAGTTAGGTTAGACGGTCGTGTTTTTAAAACGTTCCATTTATTACATATTACATCATTACGGTTGCAACATGTCATATGTCGACGAGAAATTAAAAAAGTAACCCTTGTAACTAAGGCTGTATTCACACATGTATCATTTGTTTCATCTGATCATTGTTGTGTTGCATTTATTCTCTAGCTGATAAATTAACTACAAAACACATCAGAAAAAAATTGTGATATAATCCTTAAAACATATTTGTAATGAATTATTTTTATTACAAATATCAATATAGTTCTGGCAACTTGATGGTAGGAGATTACCGTTGTCCACGGAAGTTTGCAATATCAAAAGTGTTAAGGCGTTTGCAACCTCAAATAATTTTGTAAATACCTCATGACATATCACAAAGGGAAAACTCCAGGGAGTTCCAAATGTACAATTGTACATTCTAAACTAATAACAAATTTTAATAAGTGTTGCTAGTGCTGGATGTATATAACAAAACACATAGAACTGTGATAATTGTTTTATTTTAATTCAGAATGAAGAACACTGATCTAAAGTATAAATAATTATAAGTTATGACTCTCGCACAATAATAAGCCACCCTAGAGAGCTACTATGACATGTGTATCTGACCAAAATCGAAGTGACAATGGTTTCATCACTTCACCCGCTCACTTTTATATTGGATTAGTGAACAAACACAACTACTTGCAAACTATTATAATTAGTACAATGATAAGTGACATTACTTGGAACAAACATTATTAACAGTATACTTACATATTAATATGTACATATATGCGATCAAGCAACACAGTGATGACATTGTCAAATAAATGTATGTATGCTGCGTAATACACATATTCTACCTTTTTAGATGTAAAACATAAGCAATCAATTATAAGAGTTTAATTATTTGTGAATATTTAGTTAATTCAATCACAGTACATACAGCATTTTGCAATCGTCATGATGTCCTGTTGCTGTGAACTAAAATTGTGGTTACTGTTTAGATTTTGACTTACCCTTAAATGTCTATGAAAAAGGTGTTAGCTTAGTAGCTAAAGTACACTGTTCCAATGATGTTGATTCATATCCTGTTTGGGGAGCATGCATTCGTTTTTCAGATGTAATGGGAATACTGTTATTACTACCAACATTTCTTTTTATCGACTGAAGCTGAAAAAATAACAAGAAACAATAAGTTTTTCATTAATAGTTCAAATTTCGTGTTTTTAAGCTTAAATATATTAGATTATGAAATGTGGCGTCACGAAATTTAGGATCCCTCCCACCCTTTGTCAAACAGTGTCACACTTCGTCGACCCCCTTCCCTCTCCTTACTTGGCTGGGTGACGTAGTTTATGGATCCCCTACTGGTTTTTTTTATTATGGTATAGGTTCTCCTTTGATAGCTATCTCATTTTGACTTAAAGACCATTAGTTTATATGAATCAGGGAACACAGTTGTCTATAGAAATTTGCAAAACCAGGAGTGAAGCTAAAGCGTTAGCAGCCGTTAGAATGGGATAGGGTCGGGTGAAATAATAGGGATGGGACAGTAGGGAAAACTGGAATGAAATTTAAATTTATTGACTTGTGAAACCAGTAAAACTAAGAATTGTTTAGCCCAGCAATGAGATGTTTATGGTAATAATCCTTCCTCATGGTGTTTTACTTCAACGTCATCCTAATGTGAAATCCCAGCTATGGTTGAAGTGTTGCCTATAGAGCCCCCATGTCCATTTTCCTAGTTAATTTTGTCCATTTCCTGTGGTCTTCGGAGTCCTTAATATTTCTTGGATTGTTGTTTTCCTTCATCAGCATATGGTTGTTTTTTAATTCACAATGTACCAAATAAACTAGCAAAGCAGTGCATGCTTCCAGACCAGTATTCAAACTTACATTACGGTACTAAAACATCAGTGCCTTAACCACTAAGCTACCATCAATATTATTTATAAAATTGCAAAGGAATTTTTTAATTTATTATAAATTATAATTATAAATTAATTTGAAATTTACTTAAACTATGTACAAGTAAATTTCAAGTCAAAGTCTAAACAATAACTAAATTCAGAGTGTTCACAGTAACATACTAGTAAAGAGCTTGGCTTCCTTGTAGATATTGTATAGGACTTGTTCTGATAGTTCCATACATAATTGGGATAAGGCTGCGTACTATGTTGGTCATTTGTCTTCCTTATATAATAATGTTGTCAAGAATTCATATATAAATGTACTTCATTCTCAACTAAATATACATACTTTTTGTATTCTACTTTTGTTCATTGCTGGCTTTTTTTATTTGTTTGGCTTTAATGCAAATGGCACTGATATCGCCAATGTCAAAATATGAAGAGGCAGCTGGAAAAACAAAAAAAAATTATAATAATAAAAATAAAATTTATTTATATAATAATAATACTTGTATGTATATATAAACTCTTTATTGGTCGAAACAGATTATTAAATATTATACAAACTACAAAGCTATAGAACATTATCTTACAAAACAATTAATTAACATCTAAAAATTTACATTAAATATATGCAAAGATGTACATAGTTTTCTAATGCTTTGCAAGTTGACTCTGCCAATGTCAGTATCTAACTAACAGTTACATAACAGTGATAGCTGTCATAAAATTACAGCAGATAGAATAAATTATTATTGAATAAAGAATGAATCAATTGCCAAAAAAATAGAAAATATATAATTTACACTACTGTAAAAATTAATACTAGCTACAATGTTGCCAGACTACTGAATACTGTTTTGGAATACCAAACTCTACTAATAAGTAGATCTAATAATTTGTAATAATTTCTACTATGTTACTTTTGTGGCATTTTATTGATACTTGCTTAACAGTAAACTATTATTAAATAAGCAAAACATTAAATATTGCATTTACTATGTGATATGGGCATTGGACAGCTTAATTCACTGGAACTTAATAAATTTTATAAACGCACCATTCTTTATTATGATCTTGGTGTCTGGGATAAATGCCAGTTATGTCCATATTTATTACCCATACCACAAGCTTAGATTTCGAGTGTACAATGTGAATTTCTCTGCCAACATATGAGCTAAATGAGAGTTATTATAATCTCATAAAATGTTCCTCAATGCTCAGCTCTATTAATACATACTAATATTGCAATATTCATATGTATTTCATTTACATACAGACATAAACTTGTTAGGTTCAATACAGGTGATACTTTATTCATAATGATTACAATGCAATTATATGTTTTATAGCCTCCTAGCGCCCACGGTCCTTAAAAACGTACTTCAATGAAATGGGAATAAAGCCCAACCACAAATCCAATTTCGTCAAATAAACACCCAGGGTACTATTCTAAGTCCCCAACTTTAGCCATTACTACTAATTCAAATTTACGACTTTTTTATAAAGTGATGTCTCCGAACGTATGTTCGAGGTTTTTATTTGTCTACGACCAAGCAACAGTGCCTACAAAAGAAATTTGTCTTTCTTGACTTAACATCTAACAAGATCGAGTGTGAAAATAAATCGTAATTTATTCATGAAATCTTTACGATTTGTGTTGATATGCTTATCAAAAATAGAAGTTTATATACTATATTTGCTGTTTAAATCAAAACTTTATATGGATATGAGATATAGTGAAAATTATCTTAATTCTAAATTTAAGGCCTTTTAATACACCTTTGGGTTAATAAGAACTATCCTGATTGTTTCAAATGTTTTAAATAAATAATAATAAAATAAATGTTTCTATTAATTTTAAAGATTTTTTTGTTTATTAAGGTTATTAAATTAGTTTTTAAGTTAAATTTCATTTTTAATTTTTTGAAGGTAATTGGAAAAAAATGTTGTAAATGTAAATGTTTGCTGTTTTTAAGTTTAGTGCTTTTGACCCAAAGGCCTACCAAAAGGTAACCTATTTTTGTCCTTTTTTTCCTTCTCCTCGTTCACCTGATACAAGAAAAAAAATATCATACCTGTGAGATTACTGTAAGGTACAATTTTTAAAGTTCAAAGTCTTGGGTTTTCGCCATTGAAACCTTTTTTAAGTACTTTGGGCGCTTAGTTCTCGAAAGCGTTGAAAAACCTGGGCGTCAGGAGGATAGAACAAAAATATTTTTTTGCAACTTTTACTTTTTTTCATCTGGTAACTAAAAAGTGTCACATAATTATTTTGTACTATTTTTTTATCAAAATCTTCCACTTTAATAACCAACATAGTATGTATCACAATTATATTAATTTTCGCGATTCATAAATCGATAAATAAGACTTGTTGTAATATTACATAGTAAATATGTAAAACTGAAAAACAGTATTAAAACTATGATTTTTCTAAAATGTTATTAATTAAATTATTTTAAATACGATACGTATGCAGGTTGTGTGCAGTATGCGCCATACTTTGCCGCCTTTAATGATTAGCAGCAGAAGGCTGCGCCATAATCGTTTTTGTATGAAATGAAGTCACTTGTGCAGCCAACCGTCGCTATATAAAAGAGACTATAAGATTTGACGCGCACTGTACTAATATTTATTTATTTAATAATTGTATATTTAATGTTTTATATGTGTAACTAAACCCTAGTCCTTAAAGGAAGGAAATTACTGACAAAATAATATTCGACAGGGGCGTAACGCATGATATCAAGATATACTGGCTAGTTTTGCAAACCATGTGAAGCCATATTAAAATTAAATACAATGAAAAATAAATGGGGCATTATTATACTCTCAAAGAGGTGTGATGTGATTACTTTCTAGTCAAAAACTATGCTTTAAGCCAAAAATAATGTAAAATTTGCAGTGTCTTATTGTAAGAACAAAGTAACATTGTTAACATGAGAAATTCATCAATCTACAAACCATCGTACTCTTTTTATAAGTTTACTGTTTTTCACTTTAAAAATGTCTTTTTTACGAAATGAAAAACCAACTCAAAAAATTTACAAAAAACAACGACAAATCTGCAATATATAGTGATTTTTATGTTTCACTTAGCAGCGACGTCAAGATTTTGTAGAAAATACTTTTTATTTGCTTTTTAGCTACTCTTGAACTCTGTTTCTTCTAATAGTTGAATAGCTTTAGAAAAAATATATGAAACACGTGACTATAATATTCGAGGATTATTCTCGATTTCTCTGAGATCCACTCAGGCTACGTTCCATTAGACTCACAACGACTGATTTTTCCCGTTCCACTTGCTTGCCGACGTTACAATCGTAAACCCAAGTGGAACGATTATTCAACCCACCTCTTGACATGGGTCGTTGTGAGCGTTGTATGATCGAAAATGATGACGTCGTTAGTGAAATTTTCGCCACGACCACAACGACCGCGGTCGCCCTGTGGAACGGCTAACGGAGCATTTTGGGCGTTGTGAGCTACTAATGGAACGCGCTGTTTACAGATCCTGACCTGGTGTTAATAGAACTACCCCAGGAATACACCTTTACAAACAAAATTGAAATCGGTTAATAATAGAGTGCCAGCAATGGTTTAGTTAGTTATTAATATATTTATTATTTTTTCAAATTGTAACATTGTTCTTACAAGAAGACGGTAGACAAAACTCCATGTGGCGTGGCCATGTTGTTTTAAATTATTTAAAAGTTTTTATATGTGAAGTTGTTTTTGATTATTCACAGGGATTTCTTGTTATTTTATGGTACAACCATACTGTTCCAGCTATGAGCTGTACAGTTAAATTGATTTGAAAAATACTGTTATCTTATAAAAACTTATTAAGATAGAAAACCAAATTTTATGTTCTTTCACGTTAGCTGCTGAAGGTTGTGTAATACTCGATTTTGTATGAAACTGCGTTTATTATACAACCACAACTCTAACTAAGATTGGCCATGAATTTGGGCTGTAAAGTTGTTTTTGATATTTCGAAATTTAATATTTATTGAATGTACTGTTTAAGTTATAATTTGTGACGTCTTATAAAGATATCAATGTTTTTTTATGTAAGTTATTTTCCATTAAAGGGAGCAGGGTGCCTCAGTGAAATCTGCCCTCGCGGCTTTTTCTACTTGTACTATGGGGATCATTTTAACGAAAAGCTCAAAATTTGGGTGAATTAATTTTATTTAATAACAAAACAATCCCCAGAGTAACAGTAGAAATCGCCGCGGGGGCAGATTTCTCTTGGAAATCCGCCAATGCCCTTTCAAGATCTTTATTGTTAGTATTAATTTTTAAACTAAATGAGAAGACATGTATAAAGGAATTCCAAGTTTTTAGTATAGAGCCTGACCTTAATGTAATTGAACCGGTATATGACAATTATTGCAGGTTATAGGGGGCGCTTTAGGTTTTCTTTCACACGCTGCACAGTGTTGATCACAGCTATTGGTTCAATACACACCTGTCGATGATTAGGTAATTGCCAAATTTTGTAAAAATAAATTCACAATTCTCTAGTAGATAATGTGTGAACTGACGGACATACAGACTTGTTGTGTTATAGTTTTAGTCAACATCGCTCGTGGCGCCAGATGTAATGTGTGCCATAACTTACTTTGATATGTTTTTTCTAAAGGCCGATTTTTGGATCACCATATAAGAGTTATTCATAGAATAAAGTACAAGGGAAAATTGTAAATGACAGTTTCATTATTAAAAGAGTTGAATTGTTACATTTTTGAATTTAGACCGGTTAGTGTCATTTATTGGTTGGTTGTGAAATTTATTCGACTGATAACTTTTATCTGATGATTAAATAATCGGCCCTTAGTGATGTAATTGTTCTTTACCCTAAATAGAAAGAAGGAGGAAAGAAAAAAGATTTATTTAGACTTACAATACCTAACACAAATAAATATTCATAACAATACAATTAATATTTAAAAAAAATGCATTTTATGTGCTTGCTATTTTTGAGAAAAAAAAATATTTTGTGTAATAAGCAGGCCATGTTCTATATTTTAATAATTGAAATCCTATAAGTTATTAATTTTAAGATAAAAATGTGAGCATTCCATAGCATATTGTGATGTCAATACCTCACATTACACATATTGCCATGATATTAGTATTGTTTAAATTGCTCTGTGATAATTTTGCCAAATCGTTTATAATTTTAAGTGTTCTCTTATAATTTACATCTGTTACTACTTCTTAACTAGTTTTTAACTGATTCAGTGTGTGTTCAATTTGATTTTTAATTTTTTTACCTTTGATATTTTAATGAATTACGGATTGTGTGAAAGCCATTGGTGTATTCTGTGCGGCATTGTTTTTCTTTCTACAGATTGTAGTTGAGTTGTTATACAGTTCTATATAGATGTTGAGGCAGCATAAAAACTTTTATAACAGTAATTTTTATTATATATTGTGACGTCGTCAAAACGAGGTCAATTATTTTTTTCCTTATGGTTGTAACATTATTACTTTCAAAGTAATTCATTTAAATTATTGGCGCGAATTAGCTTACTTCACGCCATTTTAAAACGCCCCACGTTGGGCGCCATTGTTATTATAGGGGTCTTGCGTATTACAAAAATTAATAATTTAAATAGAATTGGGTTCCTTAAACCAATAAATTGTATAATTTTCACCTACCCAGCTAGCCGAATCGCCACCCCTAAAATTTCATCAAAATCAGTCCATAAAGTCACTTTGTAATTCAATATATTAATTTTATACTCATCTCATCCTTGTCTAATAGGGAGCAAATTTATTTATCTTTACTCCCATATTATTAATTTTACAATTCAGTGGTTTAATAAACCCAATTCTATTTAAATTATCAATTTTTGTAATACGCAAAACCCCTATAATAACAATCTGAACACAAAGGCGGCTAAATTGATTTTTTGAATTAGCGAATTACTTTTCTCGCAAAAAAGAATTTTGAGTATCATTAAAAAAATTTAAAAATCACTATAAAATTAAGGTACGATTTAGTCCCACTGCCTTTCAGCCAGATCTGTGTTTTGCATTCAGGTATCATAAAAGAAGTATTATGCAAGTTTTGACAATGCCCCAATTCAAAAACGTCTAACAGCTCTCCAGCTAATGAATTTTGGGGGCGTAAAATTTGACAATGGCTAGCTGATATGCTGTTATAATTTATATAGTCTGTACTAAACTTTATGACCGGCTTAGTTAACAACACATGGATGCACAACGAAGTTGAATTAAAATCATATAATAGAAATAAGACTACTCCTCACTTAAAAGAAGGAACTGGAATATTTCTCGATATAACTTCCGCGTCTACGACGTGTTAGTTATTATATCACTAGCTGCGCCCGCGGTTTCACCCGCGTGTTGATGGAAAATCGTTATATTTTGGATAATTAACACTATATCTTTATAAATTATAGCCTATGTGTTACTCTGATGTGTAAGCTATAGTATTGTAAATTTTCATCAAAATCCATTCAGTAGTTTTTACGTGAAAGAGTAACAAATTACATCCATATATACATTCTTACAAACTTTCGCATTTTATAAAATTTATAGGAATATAGGATCTATGCAGGCCATAAAGTATAGCACGAACTATACTTAAGAAAAATATTTAAATGAAAAGATCATTGAAACTATATGAAGAGATGGTCCATCTTAATGGGAAATAGGTGTGATAAAATAAACTTAAGCCCCGTCTCCTGCTAGTACTTTGACGCAAATATTACAACTTGTCACTAATAAATATTGATTATTACAAACGAGCTTCAATGAAAATATGTTAATAAGTGTTATAGTAGAATAAGTCAAAACCTAGTTGGTTTCGAAAAAGACTCCGAATACGATTCATATGCATATTTAGCTAGTTTTTTTAAGTAATGCTATCTAACGATCATGCATTAAACGCGGTCGATTATAAACTATATAATCTACCTTTTAAATGATACGGTTTATAGGAAAAGTTATAAGTGATACTGTAATGTTTCTTTATGTTTTAAATAAAACCACATTTCACTAATTATGTTGTATGTATTAATCTCCATGTTGTTTGAGTGACATGCCACTGCCGGTGTTGCCACCTCTATATCTAAAATACAACCTTACACCTTCCCTCTTAGGATTCAAATACATACTTATATAATACTACAAATCAACTTATGTTTGAAATCTTTTGGGTACTTTTATATTTGCACGGTCTCTCAATATATATTTGTTATTACCATTATTGTTATAATTATTAATATTAAGATCATTTGCAATAGTTTCTGGATTAGAGTTAATCATAGGTATTTTATAATCATTAAGAATTGACTTACAATTTATGTCACACTTACATAAACAAGATGCTTTATTTTTCTCATTTCCATTTTTCCCTACCCATAATTTAATAAACTTTCTATTTCTTCTAACACATTGACCATCTTGTGTTCTCACTAGATAACTGCGAGGTTCTTTTAGAAGTTTAACTATTTGTCCTGGCTTCCACACTTTCTTTTCACAATCATATAACATAACTTTATCGTTAGGTGCTAATTGTACCAAAGGTTTTGCATTTCTATCAAAATAATATTTCTGTACAGTCTTCCTGCACAACTGATTGTTATTAACATTTTTATTCAATTTAGGTTTTAATTGATACCTAATACAAGGTATTCTAGTTTTAATGCTTTTATTTAATAAAAGTTGAGCAGGAGAATATTCCATATTATGTAACACTGTGTTTCTGTAATTCATTAATGCCAAACTTATATCAGTTTTACTTTCAACACATTTTCTTAACATATTTTTACAAATTGCTACTCCTTTCTCTGCTAACCCATTTGATTGTGGGTATCTTGGACTTGAAAAATACATTCAAAACCCCAATCTTTAGCAAATTGTAAAAACATGCTGCTATTAAATGGCATATTATCAGCTTGTAACTTATCTGGGATTCCAAACCTACTAAATATTGATTTTAAGATACTAATAATTGTTGTGGCTTCCTTAGTGTGCAAAAATGCTAATTCTATCCAATTGCTGTATGCATCAATTAATGCCAGATAATCCTTATTATTAAAGGTAAAGATGTCACAAGCCACTCTTTCCCATGCCCGTTGAGGAATTGGGTGTTGTAATAATGGTTCTTTACTATTAATATAACTGAATTTTAAACATATACTACATTTTTGTATAAATTGTTCAATGTCTCGTGACATCCCTTTCCAATACAAACAATCTCTAGCTCTATGTTTACACTTATTTATGCCTAAATGTCCTTCATGTATCATATCTAACATACTTTTTTGTAAAGATGTAGGTACAATAATTTTCCCATTAAAGAGTAACATATCTGAATCTAATTTAATGTGATCTTTTAATTTATGATAGTGTTTTAAATCACCTTCTAACTTATTATAATCTGGCCAATCATTTTCAACAAAACTCTTTACCTGTGATAATATTCTATCATTTTCTATGGCTTTCATATATTCATATTTTTTTTCTTCAGTTAATAACACCTTTTGTTTAATGTTATGTATAATTTTCACATCAGTATTTCCTGTATTATAATCATGATTTGTCAAAAAGGCCCGTGATAAAAAATCTGCAATATATAACTGACTACCTGGAACATACCCTACCTGTAAATCATAACCTACTATTTTCAATAATAATCTTTGTAGTCTAGGAGACACATCACTTAAACTTTTTTTAAATATAGACTCCAATGGTCTGTGGTCACTTTGAATTTTTATTTTTCTTCCATAAATAAAATAATGAAATTTTTCAACTCCAAATGCAATTGCTAAAAGCTCTTTTCTATTTGCGAATACATTTTTTCTGATTTGCTTAAACTTCGTGATACAAATCCAATAGGATGATTATTTTGCAACAAACATGCCCCTAAACCATCTTTACTAGCATCACACTGAACTACTATTTCTTTGTTACAATCAAAATATTGTAAAACTGGAGCTTTAGTTATTATATTCTTTAAATGGTTTAATGAATCATTGTGTACTTTAGCCCATGTCCATGGAATATATTTACATGTTAAATTTCTTAAAGGCGCTGTAATTTTAGACATGTTTGGTATAAACTTAGCTAAAAACTTAGTCATTCCTAAAAATCTTAATAACTCTGTTTTATTTTCTGAGTCTTAAAATTATTTATAGCTTGTATAAATGCCTGATCTGGTGTGATTCCCTCACAAGAAAAAACTTGTCCCATATATTTTACAGAAGTTTGCCTGAACTGTAATTTATCTTTATTGAATTTGATGTTATACTTTTGTGCTACTTTAAGGACACTCAACAAATTTCTATCATGTTCTTCAAGTGTAGACCCTGAAATTATTAAATCATCACAATAAATACCTACGCCAGGTAAGTCTCCAAATAATTCATAATTCATTTTCTGATAAACTTCTGGGGCAGACGTCAACCCTTGAGCTAATCTTAAAAATTTGTACCTTCCAAACGGTGTATTAAATGTTGTCAATTCTGTACTTTCTTCATCTAATTCTACTTGTAGATAACCATCTTTCATATCCATCACTGTGAAGTACTTTTTCCCATTTAGTTTTGCTGCTATTGTCTCAGCCGTTGGAATAGGAAAATATTCCCTTCGAATAGCTTCATTTAATTTTGTTGGATCTATACATAATCTTAAGTCTCCATTCTTTTTGGATGTTATAACTATAGAATTGACCCAATCTGTTGGTCCTTCAACTTTAGCAATTATTTTCATTCTTTTCCAATTCATTTAATTTCTCTTTTAATTTGTCTTGAATGGCTATAGGTACATTTCTTGGCCGATGAATGTATGGAATATTATCTTCTTTCAACTGTATTTTATACTTTTTTGGATATCTTCCTAATCCTTGAAAAACCTCAGCAAACTTTTCTAATAAATTTTCTTTTGTTGTTATGACATTTATGTTCTTAATAATTTCTAATTGTATGCAACTTTGCAATCCCAATATTGGAATTGATTTCATATCAACAATATAAAAGTAAATATAATATTGACAGTTATTGTATTCACACATAAATTTAACTTTGCCAAGTGGCTTTATTTCAGTCCCACCAAAAGCAACAAGAACTGTATTAGTATTTTCTAAAATTAAATCTTCTTGCTTGATCTTTTCATAAATCTCATATGGTAATATGTTGGACTCGGCGCCTGTATCAATTTTAAACAAAACTTTTCCTTATTATTCAATATCAATGTTTTATACCAAGCTTTACTATTATTTTGACTAATGGAAAATATCTTTGAAGCATCATCCTCCTCACTTTCATGTTCTTCTATAATTTCATCACAATTTCTAAAATTTGAATTTGCTCTTGTTCGACACATTTTTTTAAAATGGCCCATGCGACCACAACTGTCACATTTCTTTTTATATGCAAAACATGCATTAATTTGATGTGAAGACCCACATCTCCCGCACTTTTTAATTATTTTTTCTTTTCTTTGACCATCAAACATTTGTTTCTTATTTACCATATCCACAAATTCACAGGATGTTGTATTTATTTCTTGCAACTGAGCCACTGTGGACTCAGCCGCTTTTCCCATATAAATCGCGTTTTGTAAGTTTAATGTTGATTCTCTTAAAAAACGTTCGCGTAAATTCATACAACTTACCCCCAGTACAATTCTATCTCTGACCATTTCGTCTCGATCTTTATAATTGCACGATTTACTTGCGGTCTTCAATTCTGTTACAAAGTCGTCAAATGCTTGCCCTGATTTTTGTATTATTTTGTTAAATTTATAACGTTCAAATATTATATTGCACGTAGGCTTAAAATGCTCTTCGAAACTCGAAATGATCTTCGTCAAATCTTCTTTTCTCGATGAATCAAAATTGTTGTAAATTTCTAAGCAGTCCTCACCAATCAAATTCAAAAATAAAGCTATTTTCCTTTTTTCATTTATATTTTCATTGTTGTTTGATGCTTCAATATAAATTTCAAATTGTTGTTTAAACCGTAACCACTCATTGTATTTGTTGGGCATTGCTAAATTTATAGCATTCGGTACCCTAAATCCACTCATTATCACTTCTCCTTTTTTATGTACTCTATGTTATTACTAAACACACCTGACACCATGTAATGTTTCTTTATGTTTTAAATAAAACCACATTTCACTAATTATGTTGTATGTATTAATCTCCATGTTGTTTGAGTGACATGCCACTGCCGGTGTTGCCACCTCTATATCTAAAATACAACCTTACAGATACGCCGGTGTCGTGATAGATAACACTTTTTTGCACACCAAAACAACTCCATAAAAATCAATTTTAACCAGACTGTGAATGAGAGTTCCTATGGCCCACTTTCTCCAGCCCCTCCCCCCTTATCCAATCTTACCTATCCTATCCCCTTATATTATTCTTATATTCCATTCATCCTCTCTGCAGGGCCGTCTTTATCCGGTAGGCAAGGAGTGCCCGACACCCGGGCGCAGGACCCTAGGAGACGCAAACCGACCCTATCTACTATAATGATCACAAAATAACAGGCCCGATTTGACAGTTTTCATTACAACCTATTTAAGGTTCGAACCCTCTAAATCGTTAACCAAGTTAACCGATTCTTACAAGATATCGATTAAAAATTAAACGACTTTGATCGTTGGATTTATTTTAAGTTAATTACTTTTTATGTCACACAAATCTATACATATAATAAAACTGTAGAGGTCGAATTTCTGTACAATGAAAAAAAATGCTAAAAACCGAGTCAGGGGGATGTAAGAAGTGAAATAGAACTAAATTAGATTTTTTTTTAAATTTTGTTTCTCGGTTTGTACCGGCTAATCTCCGAAACGACTGGACCGATTTAAATGAAATTTTGTATGCTGGTAGCTTATATCCCTGTAAACATGTAGGATACTTGTGATCCCGAAAAATTAAAGAGTTCCCGTGGGATAGTTAAAAAAACCGCACCACGCGGACGAAGTCGCGGGCATCAGCTAGTACCTCATAAAATCGAAATTGAGCGCGTAATTTTGTCTCATATCGCCTTTTGCGTACCGCATGCATCTATCACTCTCCACAATATATTGATTATTTTATGATTTCACCAGTATAACATATATTTTTATTTATATATTTTATTGATTTATATTATTCAATCGTTTTTGTTTTCAATACATATATGTGTTTTAGTATAAATATATAAATAAAGTTTTATATATATTTTTTATTTAGTTTCTTTCCTGAATCGATTTGAGTTAATGAAATGCAAGAACCCTTTGGTAGCAACAGTAAAATTAAAAATAAGACGCTTTAGAACGTAACTGTTTTTGGAATTTCTTCATAGATTAATACGACATAACAAAATTAATAAAATAAAATCATATTACTTCGGTGTTTGGAGGAAAATAATAATTGAAATATGTTTTATAACGTTATATAATGCACCAGTAAAAAAAATATGTATATTATCAACTAAATAAATTAATTTTTATTGGCTTTCAGTTTTGTTGATTTCATTCAAAGTTACGTTCTATTGACATTCTTAAGTGTCAAATCGGGCTTTTTATTTTGTGATTATTATAGTATTCAAAATTATTTAGCAAATATCTTAACCACATAAAATAGGTAGAAATATTGTTCACAAATACGTCTCATGCAGCTTGTGACAGTCTTGATTTTAGACCTTATATTATCTACAATATGAAAATGGTTGTTCTAACAAAACCAGCGACAAATTCAAAGAACTATTTTTTATTGCTGGCAAGGGGGTGCAGTCGAATTTTTCACCGCGGCGCCTAGTACAGTACAGTATTATCCTCTTTATTCCATCCTAAAGGCTGGTAACGCGTTGCCTTCGCCGTTGGTATTGCAAACGTCTATAGGCGGCGTTAGTCACATTCCATGAGCCCCGGCGTCTGCCGGTTTGTCAGTTTTCCTATAAAAAAAGAACTTTCTAGGCGTTGCAATACAGCCATATAATTTACAGTGATCTCTTCGATGAGGCCAATATGCGAAGTATTGAAGATTTCTGCTAACTCATGCCATAGATGCTGTAATATTATGTAGAAGCAGTTTTAATTAATTAATCTATGTGGCCCATCTGTAGGAAAAAAATCTGTTTAGTTATCTCATAGTGACAGTTTACTCGGGAAGTTTTCATTTGCCAAAGGGGTCCGTATGTGCGCCAAAGCTATTCCTCCTATATGCTCGCTTTTGGTCAACCATCCGCCGATATTTCAACAACAAAAAACAAAAGGAGTTCCTTTTAGCTACAGGAAGGAATCCTAAGAACCGTATCATTTAAATGAGAGGTCAGTTTAAGTATTATTATAAATAATAAATTGTTAAAAGACGAGTTACATAAGTGCGGAATCTAGTTAAATTGTAAATCGTGATCCTGATCTAAATAATTGTAATTTTAATAATGACAATTGTAACATACATCGGATTTCAATAAAAAATTACTAAACAACTTTTGTTTTTTTTTTTGCCTTGTCAATAGATAAGAAAGATTGTGTCAAGAATATCCCGTAGTGCAATTGCAGCATTCTAGGAAGCAAAAGTGTGAATTTCCCGTATCTATTCGCACGCATCATTGGTCGCAAACAGGCTTTTTAAATTATATATTTTTAAGAATGATAAAATTACAATTTTAAGCGCGATATATTATTGGATTTTTATTCTGACGTCCCGGTCACTTTTCAGTAGCCGTGATCACGGAAGAAGAGTGGCCGAAACGTCGGAATAAAAATTTAAAAAATGAAAACTGAAACTTGACATTCACTCTCAAATAGCATAATATGCACATTATTCGACATTTCCTGTTCGTACCACAATTGATTTGTCTTGTGCCTCTGTTTGGAGATTTCCTAATCTTATAAAACAACTGGACGAGTGTATACGACCACGGGCGCGTTGTCCGCGACCTCCTGTTTTTGCATAACAGCTTTATCTATTGTGCTATTATATTTTGACCAACATTTTTTGTATCCTGATTAATACTAGGCCATTAGCTGGAAAGACGCATAAGGATCTCAACTGCCCAAGTAAAATGCAGAAAAAGCCCCTAAATACTACCTACTTTCAAGGCGTAACAAGTCTTTCGTTTCGCTGTAATAAATATGATTAGAGTAAGTAAAATGTTTTCATTTCCTTTTTTTCGGTTAGTTTAATTTTGTGAAATTTCTTTTCGATACGATTTTTGAACTTATTTTTTTTTTAAACTCACCACTAATGCCGGAACATAACTCAAGGTTGTTATGGCAGCATACTCTAAGAGTATATCTAGACCATGGTTTCTCAATGATTTTTATGTCGCGACCCACGAAAAAACCAAATAGTTAAAAAAAGTCTTGCGACCACTTCACTGCGGAATTATAATGAAATTTTAATTAACAGATTATTTATACCTTTGATTTGTATATGGATCGTATTACTTTAAACAGACTGCGACCCCTTCTAGTAACAACGCCACCAGATTGAGAAACATGCTGGATGGTGCGATGAAGGAAAGACTTTACGCGTTGTAGAAAAATAGGATTTATGGGCTTCTTTACTAGGCAATTATATGTCCAAAATGACATATTTGTTTGCAATAGAAATTTAAAAATAATTTCTCAACAACTCCATGTTCATCTAGTCTCTATAACACGTGTATGTAATAAATATCATGAAGTCTTTCAAAATCATATTTTTGGCTATGAATAGGAAACCAAGGAACACACAAATTACAAACAAATTTACTTTCACATTATACACTGGAATAGATTCCAAGCTAGGAAATAAAATAGTTGAAATAAAAGACATTTTAAAATAAATTATTGTTTTATCACTTACTTAATGACAATATTTCTTGAATTCTAAAAGAACGCCTGTGTTATAACTGAACAAAAAAATTATGGCATTATTATAGAATATTCTATAAACATACATTGTCACAGACATAAAAAAATTGTATTTGTAAACATATTCACGCAATTATTTAAAAACAGAACTACAAAAAAATCCTTGAATTTCCCGACGACAACTAATTAATTCCAACCTTTATTAGCTATTGAAATAAAAAATACATTGGTCGGCAACCAAATCCTCCTTTAAATAAAAACCCGATAAAAATATAGAATTTGACAGTCTGAACTTAGATCTGCTTTTAGTTTCTTGCTGTCACGTATATTTATTATTTATTTTTGACTACTTACGCAATATTTTTTATGCAAAACTTTTTTCTTCTTGTCAAGCTCCAAAATCACCAAACCAAACCCTCATGTCGGTAGATTTCTTTTCCGCAAGTCTTTAAGCAATATCTCATGAATGTGATGAAAGATACTAGCAAAATATATTACATACTAGCTACGCCCCGCGGTCTCACCCGCGTGGTTATGGAAAATCGTTATATTTTGGATAATTCACACTATATCTTTATAAATTATAGCCTGTGTTATTCTGATGTGTAAGCTATATTAATGTAAAGTTTCATCAAAATCCAGTTAGTACTTTTTGCGTGAGAGTAACAAACATACATCCATACAGTCTTACACAAACTTTCGCGTTTATAATATTAGTAGGATAGAGAAACGACATAACGGACAAGGGTCACAATGATTAGTTGCAGATTTTTGTTACTTGATTTGCCACAAAATTTCAATAGAATACATGAAAATGGCGAAAAGTACAAACTGAAATGACTATCAATAATTCGAGATATACTTTTGATGATTTTAAATGTTTCCGGATGAATTAAAGCAGCTATTGTCACAATAATTAAATATATGTTTTGTAAAACCATTTACATAATGAAATCCCTCTGTAACTGTGCGACACCAAAAACTTCAAAAATGGTTTATTATGCGCTGCGCCAGTCCTTACTTCTATACTGTCTTGCTGCTTGGGGAGGAATCCCAAAAACAGACATTGTGGAGGTAGAACGAGCACAGCGAGCAGTACCTAAAGTTATGCATAAAATACCGTACAGATATCCCACCAATACACTATACATAGAAAGTGACGTTTTGACAGTCCAACAACTGTATATTTGCAAGGTAGCCACAGCAATTCATAAAGAAAATCTAAATGCCCCTAACTTCCAATACCTCACCTCCCGTAGAATTTATAATACACCCTTACCTAAAATACATATATCCTTTGCCAAACGCCTTCCTCCATACGTCCATATATCCATTTATAATAAATTATGCCAAAACACACCCCCCGCCAAAGAAATGTCAGCATCAAAGTTTAAACACCAAATTAGTAAATGGTTAAAAACATTAAATTATAGCGACATGCATATTACCAAAACGACTATAACACTAGGGGCACACACACCAAATACACACAGAGAAGAGAGAGAGAGAGAGATACACACACGCACTCATGGGTTAATTAATGAATAATTCCATTATATTTAAGTTCTTTTAATAAAATTGTGTTGGGTACCGCGATACAGACCTAGTCTCGTGCAGCAACCGCCGCCAAAAAAATTGTAGCCTTAATTTTAATTCAAATGTGTTATTATCATAGGTTTTAGATATAATTAGATAAGGCCTAGAAATAAGTATATATAAATAAATGAATTTGAATTTGTATATCAAGCAAAAAAACGCTTAATTTAAAAAATCAATTACAAAAAAATGGAAGCGGTAGAAAACGTTTAATACTATATTTATATTCGGAATTGTCGAAATTATAAAAAAAATAGGAGTATTTTTTTTGCCGACCAGTAATATTTAATGATATGTTTTTTATATTTGTATAGTATATAAAATCCACAATTTACTTATTTATGTTTTGAATGTTTCATATTATTTGTGGTCTTCACCATGTTTTCATGTCATGTTTTAATAAAGTATGTCCCAAAAAGGACGCAAGATTTGAAATTGATAAAAACACTTTTTTTTCGTTATAATATATTTGTATATAAAATCTTGAAATACATAAAATAGGGTTATTAGTGGAATAATACGTCAGGTAAATGTCCTCTTAGGCATTGCTGGTTTGTCAAAATTTTCTATGACCATTTTGCATAGATGCGGCTGAATTTCTCCGATGCAGCGTCGAATTTTAGACTTTAAATAACCCCATAAAAAGAAGTCTAAAGGCGTTAAATCGCAAGATCTAGGGGGCCAATTCTGATCACCGAATCGAGAGATCACACGACTAGGAAATGTTTCATGCAGTAATTGCATCGTTTCTCTGGCTGTGTGGCAAGTGGCCCCGTCTTGTTGAAACCACATTGCTTCCACATCGATATCCTCTAATTCGGCTAGAAAAAACTTTTTTATCGTGCGCGATATCGAGCTCCATTAACAGTAACTGCTTGACCGGCCTCATTTTGAAAAAAATACGGTCCAATAATGCGTTCAGCCCAAAATCCGCACCAACGGTGACCCGTTGTGGATGCATTTGTTTTTGAACAATCACATGTGGGTTCTCTGAGCCCCAAATGCGGCAATTCTGACGATTAACAAAGCCATCGAGATGAAAAAGTGCTTCGTCGCTAAAGATGATTTTGTTTGAAAAATCTGCATCCCTGTTTTGGCGGTCGATAATACATTCAACGAACTCTCTTCGCTGTCCATGATCATGAGGCTTCAGTTCTTGTGTTATTTGAACTTAGTAAGCATGGAGATGCAGATCTTTAGTGGGTATACGCTGGAGAGAGCTTCTTGAAACTTGCATTTCTTGTCCACGATGCCTAATGGATGTTCCTGGATGTTCACGGACATTCTGACGCACTGATTCGATATTGCCATTTGAACGACCAGTGGAATGAACACCATGAATTGATCCACTCTCTCTGAGTTTTGCAGCCACTCTGCTCACAGCTGATGAAGTCAAGTCAATATTCCGACCATATTTTGCACGGAATTTTCGAACCGTACCCGCCAAACTTTCATTACTTTTGAAATGTTGTTCAATAAAAAAAAAGCGTTGATCTTTCGTATAACCCGCCATTTTTACAAACCCTAAACATTCAGCTGTCAAATAGTGTTTTTTTAGGGTTGCCAGCACTAAAATACAAAAATGGCGGCAAATTGAAATCTTACGTCCTTTTTGGGACACCCGATATTTTCCTTAGTTTAGGGGTTGCTTGGAAGAGATCGCAAGGCCGCCCCTTTTCTAACAATTATAGTACCTAGTTTTTAAGAACGTATTTTTGGTGAACAATAAAAAAATCATTTATTCATTATAGTATCTTTATCTATGGTCATAGGACTCGATGCAATAACTCTGGTAACACTGGCTGGCTGTCTAAGACCACTTGCCATCTTCACTGTGTTCTCACTTACAACTGAGATACAAGAATGTTTCTCAGGCGGTTGCATTTTTAAAAAAATTTAAAATCACTTTTACTCACTACAACCCTTCGTTTCTTTATTTCTTCCGGCATTTTTGATGCGTTTAATTTTCCTAAAACCCTGTTTAAGTCTATCTTTAGGTTTGGTTTGGGAACTGGCAGTGAAGTGTCGGTCTTTCCTTCAAGGTTGCTCTCAATCATTTTAGGTTTTGCTTGAGTAATATTTCTTATGGGTACTATTTTAATGTAATTTCTAATAGGAATTGTTTTCATAACTGGTATATATTTTGATGAGTTACTCAGGACGTCTTCACGTGTTTGAGATGTTTTTATATTTTCCAAGTTTTCCTCTGACGGTGTCCATTCGGCTTTGCTTTCTTCGTCCATCTAGAACAAAATTACTTGTATCAATTGTATAACATCACCGCCGTCGTTTCTATCAACTTAGAACAAACTTGTTTGGTAACATTTACAAGAGACGGAGCCATCCAAACCCAACAATGTATGAAAAATGTATCCATCTCGTTTATGCACCATCTATATCGCCAGATTAGCTAAGAATATCCTATGAGTTAGGTTGCTTGGAAAAGATCACTTTAAGCGATAAGGCTGCCTGTTCTTTTACAAAAAAATAATTTAACTAGTGTATTTTATCTGATATTTTGGTGAGCAATCTAGTATTATCTATCTAATTTACTTTAAATCCAATCAAAAACTTCAGTTAAATTGAAAAGAGACTTACAGGTAAATTAGCTTCGAGACGTTTTTACGTTTATGGTACTATTTGTATATTTACAGGACTTCTAAACTTGAAATTTAATATTAAAAATTATGTTTAACATTAATCATTATTAGGGATGGGCCGAAACTCGTTATACATTCGGTTTGACCGAATTTCGGTAGCTTGAGCCGAACTTCGGCATTCGGCCGAAATTCGGTTTAAATTCCGAACATTCGGTGCAAGAAAAAGTAAAATACCTACTTGCACTATTTTGACTGAAGTTAATAGAAATCATATCTATCATAACTGTAATATAAAAATTGATATTTTTATATACTCATTGTGATTTATTTTAGTTAGGAACATGTAAACCTTAACGTGCAATGTGATAAAAAATAAATAAAATTAGTTCTTGATTAAGTCTTTGTCTAATTAAATAGACATCAAATTAAAACAAAAATAAAATAAAATTATTATTCCTTAAGAAACATCAGTAAGTAGTGTAACTGCTTAATTATAATGCTTAACTTGAATCTTTAAAAAAAACACGTCTAAAGGACATCAGTAATTATAACTTTAATTTTGATTGAAATCACTTTTTACGTAATAAAAATTGGAAATGAAAATGAAATTAATGAAAAAAAATTAATTTGGAATTATGAAATGGTGATTTTTTTTTTCAATCAAAGGTCTAAAAATCTAATGTTTTATCCACCTACTCATACTTAAAATTTACGTGTTGCTCTTGAGAAAGCGTGGCGAAATCAAACCGAAGTTCAGCCGGATCTTTTGTTTTAACCGAATGTTCGGCCAAAGTTCGTATTCGGTCTAAACCACATTCGGCCCATCCCTGATAATTTTTATTCTAATATCGTTTAATATTATTAGTTTCATATTAAGTACCTGCCTATAAAAATATATAAAAAGTATTAGTTTATTTATTTATGTGCTGACAGTACACTACTACAAACGCAAAAAGGTCTCCAAGTTAATTTACCTGTACAGACTTTAAATTTTGCACTAAGCGTCCTTTTCTAAATGAGATGATCAAAAAAATTCTGAGTATACAATGATATTTCCAAGTAGCTTACTGTTACCGAAAGATCAATTAAGACACAATTCAAAGGGCGAAGACATTTTACAAATCAATCTAATATTATTTACATAAAATATAAAATAAGATCTTACTTATAAAAATTCGTGATAGAAATAATCTTAATTACTTTTTGTTTGTTTGACTCTTTTAACTTGTACCTTATGACCTTGTACAAACTTATGACGTCATAAGTTTGTAAACTCATACAAATAACAAATCAATTAGAGTACGATGTTTTGTAATATGATAAATATTGTCCCAATATGGAATATGCATATTTGTATTTTTAAATCATTCAATTTTTTTTTATAAATTTGAGATATTAAAACGCCACCATTTTCGTGGACTTTTGATGACATCACAGTCCGTTCTCAGTGTACGTTCACATTCTTGCATCTCATAATAATACAATATTTTTCGAAACTACACTAAAAAATTATGATAAAAACAATCACAAAACTGTAAAAGCACTCAATAAGCCACTTTTGTTGACAACCTGAAAATGTCAAAATGAACAAATACGTCACGTTTCCATTTAAGTAACCAAAGTACGCTTTATAGTAAGTAGCCTTTAGCGATTTTACATATCCCTTGCATTTATAACACTTTTTACTAATTAAAATCTACAAATAAAAAGAAATAACATGTAATACAGCAATAAAGATTTCATATTAAAAAAATACTCATATTTGAATCACACATACACATATTCCCTATTGTCATCAATCTATCATATTCAAAAAATGGTGTAGCACCCTAAAATGAAAACCAATTACTATTATAAATGCTTACAGTATCAGTGTCTGTGCTGGTGTGAGCCAGAAGTGGGTCCAGCTCCTCCTGACTGCCCTCTCCTTCGTCTTCACTCATCTCCTGGTTCTCTTTGTCATTACAAACTCCTGTCTCGTCTTGTAGTCTTCGAGGATCCGCCTCTTGCTGAGGCGTTTCCTCGTCCTCTTCTTTCACCTCCGATTTTATACTAGAATACAATTCCTACAGTTAACGATTAAGATGAAGGTCGAATCATTTGCCATAGATTTTACGCCCTCCTTACATTGTGAAAGTGGCTCTTTTTTTGAAGTGAAACTTCTTTAGAATCATTGTGATTCGAAAATCGATGAAACGAAATGAACTAAATACTAGCATTTACCCGTAAGTTTGTCCACATTGGACAGACAACAAAGATTACAGTTCTTTTGCTAAATATAAAATCAAAGGTTATTTTCAGCAGGATATTTTAGTATGAAAATAAATTAATCCCGATAATTCTCGTACAGACTCGGGATAAATAATATTACTAAAAGCATACACAACAACTCCAATTTTTAGTAAAGATTAGCTGCGCCCGCGGTTTCACCTGCGTGGTAATGGAAAATCGTTATATTTTGGATAATTCACTCTTTAACTTTATAAATTATAGCCTATGTGTTATGCTATGATGTGTAAGCTATATTACTGTAAAATTTCATCAAAATCCATTCAGTAGTTTTTGCGTGAAAGAGTAACAAACATACATCCATTCTTACAAACTTCCGTGTTTATAATATTTATGGAGATTTATCGATCAGAGAATATATATTTTTTTTTTTTGATCAACCCAACTCCCCAAGAAAATTCCCATAGGATCCTCGGGATATAAAGTACCGCGCAGATTTCAAGTCTTAAGAATTTACCATCGATCAGCGAATACCGCATCGAAATCAGCCCAGCAATTTTTACGTGAATCCCGACCAAACAAACACAAAGACTGTAAGAATCAAAAGACTACACTTACAATTTTATGTTATTAGGATATGCCCGCGACTTCGTCCACGCTTGACTTGAAATTCCCAGAACACAAAGAGAATTCAAACGAATGTAAGCTATCGTTTCAGTAAAATATGTGTCGAAATAAGGTAATTTGTGTGCACCCAAGCAACTAAAACCCGCTCCCGAGAAAATTCTCACGGGATTCCCGGGATAAAATATCACACATTTTATTACATAAAAATATTCCTACCAATCAGTGAAAAAATCACAATGGAATTTGAGTTAATTTAATATGGCCACTTTAAATGATTCCTACAAAAATTCCCAGGATAAAAAATAGCGCATATTTTAAGTTTAAGAATTTGTTGTCCATCAGCGAACACCGCATCGAAATCGGTTCAGTAGTTTTTACGTAAATCCCGAACAAACAGATAAACAGACAAGAAATTAAAAAAATTGCATTGTTGTTCTCCATCGTTTATATAGTCTATTCCAGGTGTTTATTTTTTAATAGCTTCAATGTACAGACACGGCATGTTTAGAACTTTATAATAGTGTTACTACCGACAAAGACAAATTCACACCTGCATACCTGTTTTGTAGATTTTATTACCTTTCGGCATTTGGATTTCTTTTGTTTACTTTGTGTTTAAAATTTGTGATTAGAAAAACAGCCCATTGTGTATTGCAATCTTATATGGTAGTCATTAGCCAGATGTGATTCTAAGAAATTCGGTCCACGCGGTCAGGCAGACATATTGCATCTGTGCCATATAAAGCAATGCTCCAATGGAGAGATGAGCAGTCGAGCAATAACCACAAGCGAAACAAGACTTGTGTACATTCGGTAATCTATTTAGTGACGGACTTTGCGCGTGTTATTGAATCGTGCATTACGTTTGGACTGATTGTATTCAGTTATATTTGTATTATACGTGTTTGTATAGTTCTAATAAAGTCTATAATAATTCCAACGGCATTTTAATTCGAGTCCTGCAACTTGTAACAATATTACTAGCTGTGCCCGCGACGTTGTCCTCGTGGAATTTGTTTTCAAAACCCCCATTTTGAAACATTCTTCATTGGTCTTAGCGTGATGATATATAGCCTATAGCCTTCCTCGATAAATAGGCTACCTAACACTGAAAGAATTTTTCAAATCAGACCAGTAGTTCCTGAGATTAGCGCGTTCAATCAAATAAACAAATATATATATATATATATATATATATATTAGTATAAGATACATAGATATTTTTTGTTGCAAAAGGTATTTCAAACTATTATTTTGTTTTACCCATCCTAGAAGCAGGCAGCGCATAAACATCATCTGTTACAAACGACCAAAGGCGACGGTAATCACCTTCCTTCAGTTCAGCTCCTTCGTTGCCAACAGAAACTACGCATACCTTACGGCGTCATCATCAACTCGTGTGGGGTCCATCAACGCAGCGAGATGCTTCCTAATTCGCGCCAACACACGCTGCACTTCACTCTGGTAACAATAAAACCAACACATCAATCGGAGTTTTTGGAGGGAACTGACAGGAGATGTGTTCCTATGCAGTTATTTTCTAAAAATGTGTAAAATTACTGTAAAATGAACAATAGTTGTAGGATATTGATAGTTTTTGAGTAGTAATTATGTGTTTTGTGAGAAATGTGAACTGTGTAGTCAAATGGGGCCTTTTGAGTTGTCACAAGAACTCCATTGAATGGCACCAGTTGATAACCTACAGTTCAGCTGTGCTAAACATAGGCTTGAGAAAATAAAGAAACTACATTTAATCTAAGATCTAGCTTAAAGGCCTAGCTGCCAATCCATAAACCTAAATATATAAACACATCAATTGTCTCTGACCATCGGATCACGAGGGCTGAAATGGCTACTTTTGGACAAGCATTTATGGCCGGTTCCTATATATTGCTATTCATTCACGTCATATCATTGTTATAACTATAATAAAAAAATCTTTCCTTTTATTGTGTCTGTCTTACTGAGTATGCATTTTTGCTACAACTCCATTAATTCTTCGAAAAGTGATTGTCTAACACATTTCTGTATAAAATTTAAATAAAAAGAGCAGATGAAAAGTTTGAGTTAGTCAATCAATCAATCTTTAGCTAGACGTGTTGCTGGGGAGTTTCTTGCCGCTTCTTCTCCTTAACAGCAATAACACGTTGCGAAGCGGTGTACATGTGCATTTTCTGAGAACATTTACCACAGTAATGTATATTTTTTACACCATTAGAAAATAGAGATTCCAACGAACAAAAAGCCCACCGAATTTTTTAAAAAAGCTTATATTTTGACGCGAGAATTTTTGATTGATAATTAGGGTGGTTTTTCGATATTAAGTCAAAATAAGGTGAAAAAATTAATATTTTAAATCAAAAAAAATACATTGTGTTTGGGATATAAAAGGGTAAGTTTTCACCAAATCTCATGAAAATAAAATCCTTTTCTAAAAGATAAAAATAAAAAACCAAAAACTTGGTTATTTGAATTTTTCACATAAATTTTGAGGTTATGTGAAAAAGTGTAAATACAAAAGTTGTAGATCTTTTTATTACCTACAACTTTGCCATTTAACTTTTTTCCGTAGGACTTGTAGATAAAGGAAATCAAGATAAACCGTTTCTTACCCTTAAAACTCCATCCTCTCCAACTCCACTCCAACCATCCAGACGGGTAAACACCCTACCACCTAGTTAGGGGTTGTTTTGTCGCCTCTTACAACAGGCCGCCCCAACACAGGCAATTGTATTCTTTCTCTTGTCCTGCACGGATAGTAAGAGCCTAAAGCCCTAAGCGCCATAATCATGATAATAATTACAGCATGATTCTACCACGTCAAAATACTCACATGTGGCCTGGGTCCAGGGATCCTGAGCACGTAGTGCTGGTCGTGGGCCCCGTTGGCCTCGCAGCCGCCGCACAGGTCGAAGTCCAAGCACTGCACGCACACATATCGGAAACTGGAAACAAAATATAGGTTGACCAAAAAGAGTAGAAGAATTCAAATTCAAATTTATTTACTTGCATAAAACATGGTTTGAAAGGTGTTACAGTCGTTATATTTAAGTACACATGTTTTTGCCAGATTGGCGTGCAGTACAATTGATTACAATATTACATTATTTATACAATTAATTATAATATTATGACATGTCAAAATGTCAATTAAAAATATGTAAATGACGTCCACAGTCCTATAGTCAGATAATTATAACAGTAAATATAAATAAATTTGTAACAAACAGTAATTGGTAATATGATCATCATTGTCAGTTTGAATTATAGTTTATCATTTATGTATTCGTTTATAGTGTAATAGCATTTATATGCAAGCAACTTTTTTAGATAGAATTTAAAAGAATTTGTATTTAACGATTTTATATTTTGTGGAATCTTATTGTATATGTTTGGTGCCATGCAGAGAATAGAATAGAATATACTTTATTGCATAACATTAAGATACAATTCAAGAAGTTTAAGTACAGAAGACAATAGGCGGTCTTATCACAAACAGCGCGTTCCATTAGTAGCTCACAATGCCCGTTAGCCGTTCCACAAGGCGATCGCGGTCATTGTGGTCGTAGCGAAAACGTCACTAATGACGTCATCATTTTCGATCACACCACGCTCACAACAACCCGTGTCAAGAGATGGGTCGAATAACCGTTCCACTTGGGTTTACGATTGTAACGCCGGCAAGCAAGTGGAACGGGAAAATTCGCGGTCGTGAACGTGGTCGTTGTGAGTCTCTAATGGAACGTAGCCTAAAAGCTAGCTAGAAGGTAATAGGAGCGTCAAATTCGCACATTTATCTGAACTCTAGCAACCCCGTTTTTATCCGTGCAGGAACGTAGAGAGAATACAATTTCCTGTGGCTGAGCGGCTTGTCGTAAGAGGCAACAAAAGAACCCACGGCCAGGTGGTAGGGTATTTGCCTGTTTGGATGGCTACCACCCCTGGTCTAGAGTATGTCTGGAGTAACAAGCTTGAGATGTGTTCAATGGCCAGGGTCCAGTCTCTCTTTCGAGACCAGCAGCACATTTGTAGCACCTTTGGCGTTACAAAAGTACATAGGCGGTGGTAACCGCTTTCCATCAGGTGGGCCGTCTCCCTGTCCTCTGAACTCATGTAATAAAAAAACCCAACATTATGACTTTTAGTATTACGTAAAATCACATTCTTCTAGAATGCACCAAGAATAACATTGAGCGTCAGCGTCTAAGAGCTGACTTATACTTGGACTTGCTAGATTTTGGGGTTTATCATTATTTTTTAGCCGAGCCCTTGTTTATAGCGACCAAGTTAGTAATAGAATTTATTGTTAAAAGCCTAAATAAGTGATTGCGTGTAGGGTTTTGGTTTACAGGACTGATATTTTTTTTTACGGTCTTCAAAACTGAGCACATTCAGAGACATGTATAAATACATTAATAATATAATTTTTTGTACTCTGTAGAATGTGATCTTTTATATGAAGACAGAGCTTGCGTTATAACGTATCTATAGCACTAAATCATAAAAAAAAGACTAATACAAATCCTATAGTAAGCCGGTGCGGATGCTTGCATGCATGTGCTCTCGCCTGCACTCGGCAAAAATTCTTACTATTATAATTAAACAAAAAATGAATATAACAAAGAAAGAAAAAAAAAACTTTTAAAACATTATTGCGCGCTTAAACGATATTGTTAAAAAATAATCTTATTTTGAATTTAAATGAAGCAACAGAACCAAAAAATATGTCTATGTTGTTGCGGATTATGTTACAACCAGATGTCATGCGATATATAGGGGAATGATATGGAGGTTCATCCAAGTCTTTATAATAACTTTTTTTAAATTACGTGGAGCATAATGCAAGTATCAAGTTGGTTTTTTTACGATATACGCATTTTGACAACATAAGCTATGATGTTTAACAATAATGGCTATTAATTTTATAAGCCAGAGCTTTATGACCCCTCATGACTGATTAACAGGGCAATTATTTGATTAAGGGCCTACCTAAACGGAGTTCGCCATCTCGCTCACGCATTACCACATCTTTGAAGATATAAATTCACAGAACTTACTTACGACAAATCTGTATTACACAAAACTTACCAAATAATTTACGAATATTTCACAAAAATATCGTTATGATTTCGCATACATTTTTCTATATATAAAAATATTTTTTGTGTAACATTCGTGTAATTTTTTTTGTTAAGTTTTGTATAATACGCATTTGACGTATGTAAATTCTATGACTTTATATGTTCAAAACTGTGGTAATGCGTGAGCGAGAAGGCGAAGACCATTTAGGTAGATCCTTAAAAGCAGCTATTACATACGCCATTGTAAACATAGCATGTCGGCGGTTTTTTGGTAATTATCATCGAATTACAACGAAACAATTGTTGCCTAAAATTCCGCGACACAACATTGGTAAACTTTAAAAATCACTGCTGGAGTGAAACTTTATATTTTTATGGATGTAACTAAATACGGATGATTTTTTTTGCGGATGTTAGACTCGGTTTAATGTTAAAATTAAAATAACATTAATAAACTAAACTTTTCTTATAATTCACTGACATAAGATATAATACTGGCAGAACGCAAAAAAATTAGTTCATGCTCTAGATTTAAGGAAGTTATTAGTTAACAGTGAAGTCAATTGAAACAATTTCTATTAACTTACAAAATATCGCAGCCCCCTAGACTTTGTACGAGCGTGGCAAATCATGACGTCATAATTTTGACGTAAAGTAGGTTTTAAAGCAGTTCCCAGTAGCCTTGTTCAAAATTATTGTTTACTAGCTTCTGCCCGCGACTTCGTCCGCGTGGAATAGTTACTTTGGGCTAACGCTAGCTTTAACCCGCGACTTTGTTTACGTAGAAGGTGAAAATATTTTTAAATCTTAACGACTGCCGGCCTTGCACATCATAAATGCGCGCGCAGTACTTGATCATTATTTTGCTGCGATGTTATTTTAAAACTGCGATATCTCCTAAGATATTCATTGAAATCGAATGATGTAAATGGGAAATTTGATTTAAATTAAAGACTTGTGATTGTGATGAATAACGTATTTATTTGGATAAGGATTAATATCATATTTATAAAAATACCTTCGCAAATAATGCATTATTTTACAACAAATTTGATTTGAAAAAAAGGTTATAGTGAGCTAACCTTAACAGATAGACATGCTGTCGCGGCCTTTTTTTAGAGCTTATAAAGGGGAACAATTCTGTCACACATGATTTTTACGAATCTAACCGTTTACGGAGCGCACGCAGCGGAAGCTCTGAAAAGGAAGAAAAAAACCCCGATTTTGAAACATTCTTCATTGATGCTCCGCTCCTATTGGTCTTAGCGTGATGACATATAGTCTATATATAGCCTTCCTCGATAAATGCTAGCTATCTGACACTGAAAGAATTTTTCAAATCAGACCAGTAGTTCCTAAGATTAGCGCGTTCAAGGAATCAAACAAACAAACTCTTCAGCTTTATACTTAGTTTTGCCATAAATATTGTAACAAAGAAAATCTTTTTTTCCACTGCAAATAACATTTATAAGTTTTACAGTGTGTTAGTTTAATACATAAATAGCTTATTCGAAGTGGTCTCCATTGGCTGCTCCTTTAAACGTTGAGGCCAGTTATCAATAGAAGCACGCACTCTTTCCATGGGAAAATTCTTTACTGCCAATCGTATGGATTGTTTTAGGGACTCCAAATTATCATGGCGTTTAGAGCAAGCCGTACTTTCTAAAACTGAACATAAATCATAATCCAGCGGATTAAGATCGGAACTAGACGACGGCCAGGCTTCAGCTCTGATGAAGTCCGAAACGTTCGTTTCGAACCAAGACTGCGTGGACCGAGCTTTATGACCCGGCGCCGAGTCTTGCTGGAAGGACCATTCTTGGTTATTGAACATGGTGTTGTTAAGGGCTTAACTACCTTCTCAAGAATGGTATCTTCTTAATACACTTGTACCGATGCTTTGATACCTTTTTCACAAAAATATGGCTCAATCACTCCTTCATAGTTAACACCCGACCAAACCATCACTGAAGAGGGATAATGCCCACGTTGCACTCTGTCGACTAAATGAGAAGCTTCCTTAGAGCTTTGAGCATAAATACGGTCATTTTGTTTGTTAAAATGTTGCTCAATTTTAAAAATATTCTCATCCGCAAGCAAAATTTTTCTGTGACCTCCCTTTGCGTACCGCTTCAATAGTTGTTTCGATTTTACCACCCTATTCTTTTTTAAATTATAAGTTAAGAAATGACCAGTGCGTCTCTTATAGGCTGCAAGTCCTAAGTCATCTTTTAAAATACGCGACATGGTTCTAGGTGTTATCTTCATCTCCCGAGATAAAATCTTTTGCTTTCGGATAGGATTTCTTCGAATTCTTTCCCTTACTGCTTTGACCACCTTTTTCGTACGAACACTACGTGGACGGCCAGATCTTTTTCTGTCACAAACAAAGGAGGTCTCATTGTACCTATTAATAGCCCGGTACACAAACATTTGACTAATACCAAGTGTATGGAGTGTATTAAAAATTGCATTTTGCTCCATACCTACTTTGTGTAATGCGATCACAGCGATTCGGTTCTCTTTATTGCCCCACTCCATTTTAATATCGCAAAATGTTGTACAATGTATTGGCGCCAAAATGAGAAAACACAATGAACAATCGTATAAAAAATGACAGATTCCAACTTCAAATGTATAATATTTTGTGTCTTTTTAATTGTAACAGTATTTATGGCCAGACTAAGTATATTACTATAGATATAGGCAAGGTGATGAAATCCGTCAGGGGGGGGGACTCCATACAGGTCCCGTTCTTTCCGTGTTTGAATAAGAACAACTACAACAGATCGGTTGGTAAAGCTAAGGACACGTACACCAATAATTTAAAATTGCAGTTGACGTTAAATTCCGTTTAGAAAAGGTAAAAAACGAGAGGTATATTATCTTACCCCATTGACGGACCTTGACTATAATTTAAACTCACCCCAAGATCACTTTGTTGCAAACATTACAGTGGAAACCGGCATGTTCATTGGGGTCTTCTTTATTGTCTGAAAAAAAAACAATAATTCAACTTCAGAATATATAATGAAACAAGGTTTTGGCAATTTATTAAAAAAACTAGAAATTAGTACTAATTAAAAACCTTAGATATGCAATAGACATTTCTATTGCATATCTCTTGTTTAAGGAGCAGGCGGTACAGGTTACATTGTATTAATTTTTTATGTATTTGCCCCCGGAAGATTCACTTCATTTTATATCGCAAACTATACCATCCCCCGTCTATCTGTAAACTACATAAATCACAAAACTTGACAAAATAGATAACATGGACCAAGTGGACCAAGTGGACAAAATCACAAAACCTATCCTAGTTTCCGGGATAACCTTTACATAAATCTATCCCAAAATGCATTCCATTATCCGGGATAAAAAGTATACCTTGGCCATCCTCGGTATTAAAATTATATATGTACCGAGTTTCATCCAAATCCGTCCAAGTCTTTCCATAAAAGGATAACAAACAGAGAAACAAATATATTTTATCCCGTAAACTATCCCATTTTTCGGGATAAAAATTATCCTATGTTCATTCTCGGCAACGAATATATATATATATACTGAGTTTCAGCCAAATCGGTCCAGTAATTTTACCGTGAAAACGGAACAGACAGACTGACATAGTTACTTTCGCAATTATAATATTATAATAGGGATTAACTGGTAAAGTTAATAGTGCAAGACACTGTTAAACAAAATATGATCCAAATAAAAGTATAATATGCCATATTGAACATCACCTTCGCCTGGCGAATAAACGATAGGCGATTTTTAGAAGTTGGCATAACTGCTTAAAATTATGAGGTTTAAATATCGATACTTTTACGAAAAAAGCACTACTGCTTTTTTGTGTATCTGTTGGTCCGTTTAAAACTTTTATTTAAATTGAAATAGGGTGCGGTATATCTATACCGCACCCGCACAAGATATGGGATACTTTTATTTATGCCCACGACTTGGTCCACGTCCGATTTACAATTCCCGCGGAATTCCCGGGACACAAAATATCGTAGCATTTAAAAAAATAATATAAGCTATCTTTTTAGTTTAAACTGCGTCGGAATATGTTAATTTTTATGCATTCGAACAACTTCAAACCGCTCCCGGGAAAATTCCCGCGAGATTCCCGGTATAAAAAATATCACACATTTTATTATAATAAAAAGATGTAATGATACCACCTCAGTTTTTGTCAAAATCGGCCCCGAGGCTCCTTTGAGTGTTTTTGCTATTTCGTATAAGTCGTGCGCAGAAGGTTTGCCGATGATCGCCCCTCGGGCTTTCTACGATTGGGACCGGAGCTTGTCTAAGTAGTACAAGAACTAGACGACCGCGGGTCGCGGTTGTGGGAGTCGGGAGAAGTTGTCATCCTCTGCAAACCTTGCACACGACTTGATATAGTTTAGTTTAGGATTTGGCCCTGAAGGCCCACTTGAAAAATTCGGCTGTATATGTACTATAATAAAACACATTGTATAAACAGCCACAATAATCAATTTCTTCAGCCCACTAACCTAGAATAGTTTGTCTCTCCTCATCGTCAGAACAGCACAATGACAAATCATCTTCTAAATATTCAGCAGCTGCACCTTCAACATCGTCTGAAACAAAGACATCTATCAATCCTAGTAGTTTTCCCAATTTTATGAATTTATTATTCTAGAAGTAACATGACATAAAAATCATCGTCATTATTAGAAAAACATTAATTAGTGCTTGGTTCCAATTTTTACACCCCAGAGTCCAAATTATACAGTCCAAATTTTTTTAGCCCCAATAATGTTTTATAGGAAGACTTCCACAAATCTGGTGGCACTGATTGAAAAAGAATTGATATACTTTTTTATTTGTTAAAATTTTTTAAGTTTGCCAACAACTGTTACATTGAAATGCTTTAATTCAATATGGTCTTATTATAAATATTGTCTCTTACAAGCAAACAACTTGCTTAATATAAACAAAATATTAAAAAATCAGGGTAGAACGCTAGACTTTTTAATTTAAATTTTATTCATTAATACTGTGTATATATTATATTTTTTAAATTTGTATATAATGCGCGGACTATTAAACCATCGACACTATACGTAAATAAATCGAAAGTAATCGATTTGAAAATCAAAAATGTTGTATGTTATTAGATTTTTTACTTTATTAAAAAATAGCTTATTTAATATATGTAATATATGTTCATTGAAATGTGGGTATATTTATTACACGATATAATATTTTTAACAAAAATATATAGACAAGTTAAATTGATTAAAACTTATTTATAAATGAAGTAGATTTTTATAAAAAATCGAGTCGATACCGCATTACTAATTGATCTGTCAGCGACCTGTCAAAAGTAAAATAAATGCTTGGAAGGGTATAGATGATACGGTGTTAATCTAACACCTGCACTTTTATAACCCCTTTATAATTACAATGATGTAGGTCCCACACTGTTTTATATATAACTAGCGGTCCGCTCCGGCTTCGCACGGGTATCTAAAAATAACTTTTTTGATGAGTTTAATTACCTACTAAGCGAATTCAAAATATTTCCCCTCCCGTATGGCCCGTACCCCAGTGACGCCTATATCGCATAAGTTGCTGCTTAGCTAGCCGAGCAGGGTGAGCGGCGACCACGCAACTTTTTTCTAATACTTATATTTTTAAACTCGTGATATCTTTCGAATGGATTGTCCGAATTGAATAATTCAAAAAGTTATATAAAGGTATTGAAGCAGTCTTGAATATGAAGTCATTTAATATAATTTAATTTATTTTGATAAGGATGAATAGCAAGATACAAATAAAGAGCCTTTTCTAGCGGCGGCATTTTGATTAACTTTTTTAAATAAAAGAACACTTATTGTGGCATAACTATAATAGTCAGACATATGCTGTCGCGACACTTTTTGTAAACAATGATGTGTTCTGCAAAGTCGCACTACATTATTTTATTCTATCATCAATAGTTTTCGCAGCGCACGCGATTTTGGGTAATTTTTTTACACATTGTTTTATATTGTTGGAGTTTTAGTATGGATCCCTATTTTTTTAAAATATAATATAGCCTATGCCACCCGGCGACAGTGTAGCCTGCAAACAGTCCTCTTCCTGGCCGCCAAACACCTACGCGGCCAGCTGCGGGAACTGTTCGATGCCTGTATTCGCGCAGGTCAGTTCCCGTCGCAATGGAAGGAGGGCCGATTATGCCTGATTCCCAAGGGAGGCCGTCCTCCCAACGATCCGTCCGCCTACACGCCCATAGTGTTGCTTAACGAGGTCGCCAAGGTCTTCGAGAAGATCTTAGCGGAACGCCTCGTTAAGCATCTCGATACTGTGGAGCCGGGGCTAGCACAGACGCAGTTCGGGTTTCGGCGGAGGCGCTCCACGTTGGGCGCCTTCGAGACACTACGATCTGTAACTGGACGACGCCGTCCAAGCGAAGGATACTGTCCTGGCTGTATCGCTAGACATAGCGAACGCCTTTAACAGCCTCCCTCACGAGACCATCAGGGAGGGGCTCCGTGCACACGGAGTTCCCCCGTACCTCACGAGGCTGCTGGGCGCGTACCTCCAGGACAGGCACATCCTTTGGGAGGGCGGCGAGTCCGAGAATCGCGCGATAGGTTGGCGACGCGTCGCGAGCGGCGTCCCACAGGGAGCGGTCCTCGGGCCGGTTCTTTGGAACGTCGGTTATGACTGGATCCTTCGGGTTCCAGTCCTGCCCGGAATAGGGCTAATCTGCTTTGCGGATGACACCCTACTCACGGCACGCGCTGCGTTATTCGCAGAATCCGTGGACCTCGCCAACGCCGGGTTGGCGATCGTGGTCCGAAGAATACGTAGGCTGGGCTTGAAGGTCTCCCCCGCGAAAACAGAGGCCATTATGTTCCATAGGCGGTTTCGTAATCCCCCCGCGGACCTGTCCGTTACAGTCCAAGGGGTGGACATTCGTGTAGGCCCCCAGATGAAATATCTGGGGTTAATTCTCGATGGGAAGTGGCTGTTTAAAGCGCACTTTGAGCAGCTAGTTCCCAAGCTCGTGAGGTCCGCAGGCGCCCTCTCACGGCTTTTTCCCAACGTGGGGGGACTGGGGACGACGACTAGGAAACTCTACATGGACATCCTTAGGAGTATGGCCCTGTACGGTACACCTGTATGGTCCACTGCACTTCACCGCCACAATAGGACTTTGTTGTGCCGCGCACAACGGGTCGTGGCGGTGAGGACCATCCGAGGATACCGTACAGTGTCGTGGACGGCGTCGACACTCTTGGCGGGCGATCCGCCCTGGCCTCTCCAGGCGGACGTGATTGCCAAAATTCGGCGCTCCCGACAGGATGCCCTCGCCCGTGGCCTGGTCTATGGCCAGGCCGAACTCCAGGTGATCAGGACGCGGGAAACCGCGGCTATGATCCAATCTTGGTCAGTAGAGTTGGAAAACCCTGTTGCTGGCATTGACACGGTGGAAGCGGTTCGACCGCAGCTGTTGCAATGGCTCTCGCGGAAACGCGGGACCCTGACCTTCAGAATGACGCAGATACTTACCGGGCACGGTTGCTTCGATAAGTATCTGTGTCAGATTGCGGGCTGCTTGCCTTCACCCCAATGCCGCCAGTGTGGCGCGCTGGACACGGCGTTACACACGCTAGTCGAGTGCGCAGCATGGGCACCTCAGAGGTTTGAACTCGAGACACTTGTAGGACCGATCGAATCGCTGGGCGATCTGGTGCAAGCCATGCTGCACAGCGACGATTGGTGGGTGGGTGCGGCCAATTTCTGCGAGATGGTAGTGTCTCATAAGGAGGCCGCGGAACGAGATAGGGAGAGAGATGGTAGTGCGCATGCGTCTCGCGGGCGCCGACGTCAGTCGGGAGCCCGGAGGCGCAGGTATGCGCATGACCTCCCTCCCTGAAATACCGCTGCAGGGGCCCTCTAGCATCTAGGGAGCAGAGGAGTCTTCACCCCTGTTGACGAAGTGAGTTTGCCTCTCCCGGGGCATTCTCAACCACTTGTGCGCTAGGATCGGTGTGGGCGTAACTACGTTCTGTATCTCATGCCTTTCCTACCATAAGCGCGGGGCACATGGGAGGAAGGTGGTTTTAGTGGGGTATTGATTAGTCGAGTGTCCACACAAGCCGGTTGATTATTGTTTGGATTGCCTCAGTGGAAAGCCCCCATGATCAACAACGGTCTAATCCCTAGCAAAGGACCCGGTATGTGCGAAATGCATTTTGCATTTACCCCGCCTGAAAAAAAAAAGCCTGCAAACAGTGGAAGAATTTGTCAAATCGGTTCAGTAGTTTCAGAGCCTATTCAATGAAAATAAACAAACAAACAATCAAATCTTTCCTCTTTATAATATTAGTATAGATTATTTTAGTAGTTATTATAATATGTGATAAATAATCAATTGTATAAGGGCTAATTTTGGCAAAATACTTACAGAGCCTAAAGAAGAGTGAAAAAATATTAACCTTCTGCAAGGTCCACCGTTGCGTCTGATCGCTGCCAAGAGAATTCCTTCGGTGACTCCGATGGTAAATCTTCAGCGGTGACATTGTCACACGATTTCAAGTCTGCATTTTCTAATCACAATGTTTAAATTAAAAAAAAAATATGTAAAATATTCACGAATTAACCTTATGCTCGGGCTTCACCTGCGGTAATGTTATAGTTACTGAATGTGGCCAAATGCTTCTTATTTATAGCGTTAAAGTAACGACGTTAACAAATGGCTACATTAGTGTATATACATAATAATGTTAGCTATTAATATTTACCGTCATTAACAATTAATAAGAATATAGTATCACAAATTATGCATTATGCCCATAACTACAGTTACATCTGCGTTAAACTCTCAATAACTACCAAATTCCAGCAGGGCACAATAAACTAGTTATCTATTTTTTTTTAAACTAGTTTTTAATATGCATCATGGTCCATATTTTATTGTATATAAAAAACAAACTCCGACTGTTATAATGTTGGAGTTTTACTTTTTCTTATATTCTAATCTTTCTGGTGTTTTTTCTTTTATAAAGCAATTTTATATTGTATTATTTTACTTACTATTATAACACTTACTATTTTGTTATATAGTACTTAAATCTTCTTATTTATTTATATCTATTTGTATTTTGCTTATTTATTCTATTACTATTATTTCTATTATCTATTTTTCTTATGCCAGAGTTAATATATTACATTTCCTTATTTTATACATTTATTGTCCCATATTATTGAAATATAAGTTTTTTAACTTATAATCTATTCAAATCCAATCAAATCATTTCTATTGCAAACTAAGTGTTAAATAGTTCTTATACAATATTACTGAGAATAGTTATTACTTAGTTGGCCTTTAATAGCATTGCAATATTATGCTATGTTCTTAACCTATCTCTGTAAAATATCTAATATTTATTTTGATGCCTTATACCTATCTTATTTGAAACAAAATATTTTTTAAATTTTTACCTCTCACTTCATTATTCTTGGACATTATAATCGAATTTTTGGACCAACAACTAGGAATAATTTTCGTTCAAAAACCAAATTGAGCTAATCGTGTTTCGTGCGATGAGTACGAGTTTCGATGACCCATTTAGCCATATCCAACAACCCCTATCCTATCCTTCCTTATCATATCTCATCCTTTATATCCCATTTCTCTTGTCTGATCCCTCAATCTCATCTCCATATCGCGCGCATAAACGCATTGGGTTCACCCTTGGTGTTGCTAACGCCTATAGGCGATGCGCGACGGTAACCACTTTCTATGATTTTTAACAGAAGAAAAAAGAACTCCGCTTCTCCGACAGCAAGTAAAGATAGGGGGATGACTTCCCTACACATCGTCCCCTGAGAACTACGAGTCTGATTTTTTCGGCAGGCATATTGCAGTGGGAAAAATACTAGTAATATCTATTAATATTATAAATGCGAAAGTAACTCTGTCTGTCTGTTACGGTTTCACGAAAAAGATACTAGACCGATATGGCTGAAAGTCAGTATCTATACATATAATGAAACTGTAGAGGTCGAATTACAGTACAATGAAAAAAAATGCTAAAAACCGAGATAGGGAGATATAAGAAGTGAAACAGAAGTAATTTAGATATTTTTAAATTTTATGTTTCTCTGTTTGTCTGTCTGTTTGTACCGGCTAATATCCGAAACGACTGGACCGATTTAAATCAAATATTGTATCGTGGTAGCTTGTATACCTGATCAACATATAGGATATTTTTGATCCCGAAAAATTAAAGTGTTCTCGTGGGATAGTTAAAAACCGCACCACGCGGACTAAGTCGCGGGCACCAGCTAGTGTATGTATGTATATATATTCGATGCCAAGGATGGACATACGATATTTTCGTCCTGAAAAATGGGATAGTTTTACGGGATAAAAATATTTTTTTCCTGTTTGTCTGTTATGCTTTCATGGAAAACCGATACTTTTAATTCCGGAAGAGATAGATTTTGGGATAGTTTTATGTAAAGGTTATCCCAGAAAGAATACGATAGTTTTCTTGTGATTTGTCTTTTTTGTCATTTTGGTCGTTTTCGTCATTTTCGCCATTTTGGTCATATTCGTCATTTTGGTAATTTACAAAATGATAGACAAGACTTGACACAAAAATTACAACATTTTCTCGGAAAAACTATCGGAGTACTGGATCGGTATATGCTGTAATTTTTTTACCGAAAATGGACATAGATTATTTTCATCCCGGAAGACGGAATAGTTTGCGATACAAAATAAGGTGAATCTTCCGGGGGCAAATAGCACTAACATAAAATGTAATACAATATAACCTGTATTAATGCTTGCTCTATAAACAATAGACATATATACACTAGAGTTTGAAAACCTCTAGTAAGGTAGTAGCAATAGTAGTAGTAGTAGTAAGTAGTAGTAGTAATAGGTAGTAAGGAAAACTCTAGTATTTACATAAATTGCACTTACCTCCACTTTTTAAAGGAACAGGAACATATTTTTTATCAGAACCAGGCATATTCTGAAACAATGAACTATTTTATATTATTCTTAACTATTATTTCATCAAAGTAACAATAGAAAAGAAACATTTGGTACATTTCTATTTATATTTGGTTGGCGTGGTGCAAAATTGATATTATATAATACTCGTGTTAACGCGGCAGCTCAGTATTAGGTACTGAACGCGTATCCAAAATGGCGGTGGTAGGATTGCTGGTATGGAAAGAAGGGAGACTAACCTGCGTGCCTCTGGGCTGCACTAACTATGCGTGCTGATCACCAAGTCGTGAGCCTTGCAGCAAATCTTCTGGCTTGTCTCCTTCTTGCGGCCTTCGATTATTATTGGTACACACACGGCGCGGTATAACTGCACTTATATGCAAGTTGTGGCGGAAAAAGATGTGCGGGTTGTCGTACGAGGGTCGACAGCAGACTGACTCGTAAAGACGAGCAGTATAAGTACTGCGGTAAGCACGACAAGGATAGTCGTATGGAACGGAAGATGGCGGCTGGGAAAAGGTGATTGGATAACGCGGTTAGGAAAAGCGGGTAGTTGTGGAAATAATTTGATAGGATAGGATTTTAAAATAAGCGGCGCGAACAACTCGAATACACCCACGACTTCGTCCACGCTCGACTTGAAATTCCTGCAGGATTCCCGGGAAGTACTGCAGCATTTAAAAATGTAATCTATCGTTTTAAAGGAAACTGTGTCGGAATAAGGTCATTTGTATAACTTTTTTCCGTTTGTTCGTTTCGTTATATTGTGAGGATGGTGACAGGTCTGTTCTGGCTTTTGGTTTTCGTTTAAAGTCTAACCTAACTTAACTCACCGTTCTAGTCACTGGTTGCGACGATAAATAAATACACTATGTCGTGACTTTCGACCAAAGCCCACAAGAATGGAGGGTAAAGTTAAGAAGTGTCCATTAAGAGGCTATATAGACCTGATTGTAATCGGTTTTTCAGAAAATCAACCCCGCACGGCCGATATTTATTCGATGAAACAGGGCGTAATAAAAGTTCGAGCGTGGCGAAATATTGCAACTGAAGATACCTACGCGCACCGTGTCCATACCAACTTGATTCAATTTATTTCATTCTAAGGCTGCCGAGCACGAGAGCGAGACAAAATATCCTAAAGTGAGACAGATCGTTTATATGCTTAATAAGTATTGATATTTTAACATAACTTCCTAAGTGTCTTTATCTCAACGGTTCACCGAGCGTACTAGTAACTAGGTGGTACAGGGTTCGAATCCTCCTCAAGCTCCTCTCAGGCCATTTTCTTTTTTTTAAAATTTTTTTAGAAACTTTATTAAAATGATGTAATTGTATTATGGAACAACAATGAATCCATATATAGGTATATATTAATATAAATGCGAAAGTAACTGTCTGTCTGTTCCCTTTTCACGGAAAATCTACTGGACCGATTTTGCTGAAACTCAGTATATATGTATTTTCGATGCCGAGAATAGGATGAATTTTATTTATTATATATTTATTTTATCCCGGAAAATGTGATAGTTTCCGGGATAAAAATATATTTGTCTTTCGGTTTGTTCTGCTTTTACGGAAAAAACTATTGCATCGATTTGGCTGAAATTCGGTATATATGTAATTTAATAATGACGGTGAATCAGGGATACTTTTCATCCCGGATAATGGGATAGATGTATGTAAAGGTTATCTCCAAAAGTAGAACAGGTTTTATTTTCAGTCATTTCGGTCATTTCATTTTATCATTTAGGCCCGTTCGGCCACACATATTTTCATCCCGGACACTATCTCATTTTTCGGAATGAAAAGTATCTCTTGGCCACCCTCGGTATTAAAATTACATAACAGGTTCGGGAAATAGTCTTTTCGCATATAGTATGTATGAACATGTAATAAGATCTCTGGCTATACCATTTGTGTCTGGTTTTGGTATCATTAAAAAGTTTTAATTTTAAAGAAGACAATTCCAACTTCAAATTAGGAAAATGTGTGATTTTCATTTGTTTTTCTTTAAAACAAGTGAATGCAATGAAGAAATTCGACACATTTTAAAATTTTACTACAAAAAAGGTAAAAATGCAACACAAGTCGCGAAAAAAAATTGTGATGTTATGGACCTAATGCAGTATCTGTGAGAATAGCGCATATTTGATTTAAGCGTTTTCAATCCGGAAATTTTGATATCAAAGATGCACGTCGTTCTGGGCGCCCTGTTACGGACAAAATTGATGTCATTTTTGAAAAAGTGGAGCAAGATCCGCATATTAGTAGTTACGATGTAGCTGGAGAACTGGGAATTGACCACAAAACGGTTTTGGCGCATTTGAAAAAAGCTGGGTACACAAAAAAGCTTGATATTTGGGTGCCTCATGAGCTCACTGAAAGAAACCTAATGAACCGTGTACTCATTTGTGATTCTTTATTACGACGTAATGAAACCGAACCATTTTTGAAGAAGCTGATAAGTGGTGATGAAAAGTGGATCACGTACAACAAGAACGTGCGAAAAAGATCGTGGTCCAAGGCCGCTCAGGCTTCACAGACTGTGACGAAACCCTGGTTAACTCGCAACAAGGTGATGCTGTGTGTATGGTGGGATTGGAAGGGCATTATTCATGATGAGCTGTTACCGCCAGGCAGGACCATCGATTCTGAACTGTACTGCGAACAACTGATGAGATTAAAGCAAAAAGTTGAGAGAAAGCGGCCGGAATTAATCAACAGAAGGGGTGTGGTTTTTCACTATGATAACGCTAGACCTCACACATCTTTAGCCACTCACCAAAAATTACGAGAGTTTGGCTGGGAGGTGTTAATGCATCCGCCGTATAATCCTGACCTTGCTTGAACCTTCAGATTTTCACCTGTTTCAGTCTCTGCAGAATTCCTTAGGCAGTTTCAGGTTAACGTCACGAGAGGACTGCCAAAACCACTTGTCGCAGTTTTTTGATCAGAAGCCCAAAAATTTTTATAGCAATGGGATCACGTCCCTACGTACAAGATGGCAAAAAGTTATCCAACAAAATGGCACCTACATACTTTAGTATGTAAATATAAATAAACTTTATAAAAAAACCTTTTTAATTTTTATGTAAAATGCGAAGAAACTTTTACCCCAACCTAATAGAAAAGTATTTTTATTGCATTTTATAAAATTATTTAAGAAGAGAAAAAGACCATTTTATCAACTTTGATATATAAATAAAAAATTCTACTAGATCTAGTGAAGCTAGTAGGATTCGAAACCACACAGTCCATGATTTAGACCAGTCCTCTACCGTATACGCCAAATAAGTATAGCTCGATCGGCCTGAAATTGTGGTTATTATTACTCCTTCATTTATTTAAAATTTAATTTCGAATAGCACGCTCGAGCAGAGCGACGCGTGTATACAGCACCGAGCCGTCTGGCGTATTGATAAATTCCATACATTGAGACAGGCAAGCGTGATTTTTGAAGTCATTTATAATGAAATAATTAATTACTTGCAAATTCTCTAAGTAACCGAATAAAAAAACTATAATGTGTATATTTCTTATAATATTATGATATGTTACTGTTATTTATTTTAGCGATGTACGATTAACAGTAATAACATGACACAAGATTGAAGAACACGTTTAGAGGTTATTTTGCAATTATTTTCTATCGAGAAAATTTATCGAAAATGCGTTTTGAGTACATAGTTTACCTCAGAAATATGATCAAGATTGACATATATTTTTTCACCACCATAAAGTATGTATAATTACTGTAACAAGGGCTGAGAAACCGATCAAAAAACGCTTTTTGTCTGTTGACTCGCTGTTAAAATGTGCTACGTAAGAGTGGCGCTACAGTAGCCACCGGGTAAATTTTAAAAAGATCGCTAAAAGTTATTAGATAAGGAGAGAGAAATAAACAAGGACGGAAGAACTTCCGCTCCGTTATGGCGCATATTTTTAAAATAAGAATAAAATAAAAATAGATTCATTTTGCTTATAATTTTTTAACTACCGATTAATTTGTATAATATTAAGAAATAAAATAAAATAAGGGAATGGCGTGTACAAAATTAGAGAATAAATATTATTTTGAAAGCAAAATAATAAAAATCAATTATCCAAATGTCAGTTTTTTTATTCAAAAAATCAATTAGTATAAATTTAAAAAAATCATGTTTTAAAACAATTTTATTTACATAAAAATATTAGTCTCTTAAAATTTTCTAATTTAAATGTAACTACAAAACAATCATAAGACGGGTTTTACAGATAATAAATGTATATTAATTTATAACAATAAAATAAATTATTCAATATGAATATTTGAATCAACAAATACATTATTAAAAATTTCTTAAAATTAAGTCTTTTATTTAAGAAAATAATTTGGCATTTTTCCTATTTATTCTCGTCTTCACTTGGGCTGCGTCATAAGCGCTTACTTTCAGATTTTGCCAAAAAATAAGTGTGCATAACTACAGATACATCCATAATTTTCTTAGTTAATTTATTTTCATGCTCATACATTCATCTTTCAATAAAACTTCTTTCTTAAGTTCTATATCTCAGAAATTGTTTCCAAATTGGTGAAATTTTTACTAATAGCTCTGAGAACAAACTGCTTAGTTAGAATAAACAACTCATTACTTGCAAAAAGTTCCTCTGCATTTTTTTTTCATTTCTATCCCTTGTAAACAATTCACACACTTCAAAATGTTTTCAAGTTGCGGACAATATAACCAGCAATATATCATCGGACGGTATCGCTGGTTACAGCCTCCTTGTAATCATAGTCTGCATTGATTGAAAGAGTGTTCAAGTATTGGCACTGCTTTCACAACATATTGATGCTTTGAAGCCATAAATCCTTGCTTTATTTATTTGAAGCAGTTAAAACTTTTGGCTTCTACTAGACTTCTTAAAAGATCCTTGCCCAAAACATTACACTCTCTTTGTGGAGGTATTAGGGAAAAACAAGATGGTAAGTGATACACTTGGGCAAACATTTTCGGTTCGGGGTAATCATTCCCTCCACACGAATATCTCATGACAGAAAAAAATATCTGAAATTGAAAATAGATAAATATGCATTAAGAAATAGAACTAATAATACAAAAATAGTAATATGATGTTGATATATATTCCTCTACTACTACCTACCTAAATCTCTCCAAATAGATAAAGTTGCTATCATCAAACATTTAAAATCATATATGTTTTTGAACATGTCCAAAATGTGTAGTGTTGCCTGTAAGCTTCGATCAATAATAATAGTGCTAGATAAGGATCAGGAACAAAAATAAGACGCTCAAGTGGCTACGTTTGCACACACGAAAACATCTTCATTTCTTAGAAAAAAGTTTAATAATGTTATCGACTTCAGTTTATTACAAACCTTAATGCTTAATCATAAAGTTTAATTACCATTGCAAAATATATTTATTTAGGTCCTTTCGTCAGAGAAAGGATATTATGGAATAAATTTAAATTGTCGCTTGAAAATAAAAAGTCATTAGTACAAAAATGTTTATTCTAAAATGATACTTAAACTCTAAGTTATAAGGTTATATTTAAAAACGTAGAGTTACAGAAAATATTGGTTTAAGGTTTGTTTTATATGGTGGCAAATATTTTTGACCGATTCAAAAAAGTAGTAGAAACTATTTTACATTGCCGCTATTACAACAAATAGGTACTAAAAAATAAATGTAATAAAGTAAAAAAACAGATTCAGCTGTCTTTTAGAAGTCATTTTTATATGAGCGGTTTCTTTTTTACAAATATAATGTAATCTTACGTCAATGAATTTTTCTATATCAGTTTAATTAGGCTTATTTTATGGCTGTATTCGTTTCCCCCAGAAAACAAATCCTTTTCAATATATGCGTTTAAAACATTTACACATATAAAGTTTTTATGTTGCATTGATTTGCCACCATTCATGCGAAGACAGTTGCGTATAATACGTTCGGTTTTCATGCATATGTCAAACACATCGTTTGAAGCATAACATAAACCACCCATGTCTCTTACATCTATTAATTTGTGGAACCATAATTTTTCTTTATCCCACAAATCCATTTTACAGTCCTCACAACTTCGATCAACAATAGTTACTAGATAAAGGGACACGTACAAAATCAAAGCAAAAGCTGTCCGCGTGAATATACACTTATATAGCTACATTTGTTTACTAACAAACAGAGAAAAACTTTTAAAACAGTTTTAAATTCAACCTAATTACAACTATGACACCTAGTAATAAAGTCACAAATCTCCAAAACATAATCGAATACTTACGATCATTCGTCACATAAAATGATATATATGATAATAGATTAACATGAATTCCAACAACACGATGATTTATCGTGTCACAAATACATTTAAGCACAAAATAAAAACAGATATAAAATTACAATTTTATTGTGAATTATCAATGAATGTACCTGTAATTTAGGAACTGCTGTTTTAACCAATCGACGTCGGTTAGTATTACCGGATATATCCGATTTATCAGTGATCCGAACATATGACCGAATTCTTAGCTGGCTTATAAAATTCATCTCTTCTTTCTCTGGCGACAATCGAGGTCCATTCTGCACACGTAAATGGATTGCTAGGAAATCTAAAATAAAAAAGGAAAGCTAAGTATCTAATAAGAGTCCAACAAACAGACACAAAAGCAGCATTAAACAATTTTAACCAACCAATTTTGAAGTTCTAACAAATTTTTAAAAATTATTACACCACAAATCTACTCCATCCATTTACTGTTCTGTTACACAAAAGTTTGTACATATGTTGGCGAGCCTTTAACCAAACATTTGTAGCGGTGGTTTAAAATCGGTAATTTTATTCAAAATTTAATATTATTTATTAGTTTAAAGTTTAAAATATAACTTATACTTCATGTACTTACCGAAAGTAAGATACTCCGGCCGTTAATTTGCTTTTTCGGGCATTATTTTTGCAACTTTTGAATACACACTGCGGCAGTGTGAGACGTATTTACATTGGCTGTGTTTCAAGTAAACTAAACAAAGTAAGAGCTCACATCGCAAATGACCTGTTATTTAACGAGACCAATAACCTCCATATATACAAGTACGCTGGACCTATGATAAGCCGGGCCTTAGGAGACGATTTGATTTTCGCCATTTTGGCGCTGATCGCAGAAGTGGGTGGGAACGGAACTAATAATAGAGATGGGACAATGAAATAAAATACATCGATAAAAGACATTTCCAACAGCAACAAACTACTCGTTGGCGAGCCCAAATAATTTGTCGCCACAAAAAATTTCGTACTTATACACCAGTAATATATAGGAGGTGGTTTTTAACGGCTGCGTACAGACGTATGTCTATATATCAAGTTGGGGAAAAAGTTTTTTCGCATTTTAAATAAAAATCCAAAAGTTTTTTTCTAAAGTTTATTTACATTTGACTAAAGTATGTAGGTGCCATTTTGTTGGATAACTTTTTGCCATCTTGTAGGTAGGGACGTGATCCCATTGCTATAAAAATTTTGGGGCTTCTGATCAAAAAACTGCGACAAGTGGTTTTGGCAGTCCTCTCGTGATGTTAACCTGACACTGCCTAAGGAATTCTGCAGAGACTGAAACAGGTGAAAATCTGAAGGTGCAAGGTCAGGTCTATACGGCGGATGCATTAACACCTCCCAGCCACACTCTCGTAATTTTTGCTGAGTGGCTAAAGATGTGTGAGATCTAGCGTTATCGTGGTGAAAAACCACACCCCTTTTGTTGATTAATTCCGGCCGCTTTCTCTCAACTTTTTGCTTTAATCTCATCAGTTGTTGTTATGTATGATAACTGGAAAGCGTAGATAGAGAAACCAATAGACACTACTATAGCGTGTCGCAAAAAGAGAAAAAAAGAATAAGGCACTATATTTAAGGTTATTGTGTGAGGAAAAATATCCCAAATTTGTTATATTAGAAATTTGTATGTGAGGAAAGCCTGAAAAATGAACCTGATAAATCTATTTACATCAATAGGTAAGGGCATGCTATGCGGAGGAGAAGACATGCTGCCAAACTCAAATTAATTGTGATGAGGGCAGGAGAGTTGCGATGGATGATGATGATGATGTGGTTCTAAATAACTGCGATTTCTTATGTGATAGTAGGTTCTGGCTTTGTGGATAAATAATAGAACATGTTTATTTTTAATTGGCTGTTATTGTTTTTACATTTTTTTTTCTCACGTGGAACAAAGCTGTGAACAAAAAGAAAAGACAACTTTTGTGGTGTATGAATCCCACTTCGAAGAACAAATTAGTATTCAAAAATTACTCAGCACGTTTAAAAAAATTTATCAAACTTACACAACAGGTGCAAAACAATCCATAGCGTAAAAAGAGCTACGAACAAATCAAAAGCAACATGGAACATAATTAATAATTCAAAATTAAATTTACCAAAGGACTACATCAATAATATACAAATAAATGACCATAATAGTACTAGCAAACCTCAAGACATTGCTTATGCTTTTAAAAATTAATTTATTGACAAAATTACACCTACGCAGGACACAGATGTTAGTTATACATTTATTGACTCTCAAAAAGATTCTATATTAACCACTCCAAATACAGCACTTGACTTTTTAACATTAAAATATTCAAATAGCATAGGCTACGATGAAATATCAACAAAAGTTATCAAATATGTAGCAGAAGAAATTAGTTCTCCCCTAAGTGACATTATTAAGTTAAGTATTAACACTGGAATATTTCCTGTTGCTTTAAAAGTATCCGTGATAAAACCAATATACAAAAAGAACAGTCATCAAGAAATGCAAAACTACAGGAAAATATCACTTATACCTGTCATATCAAAATTATTCGAGAAGTATATTTATAAACAAATATACCATTACACAGAAAGTAAAAACTTGACTTAGAAATTTCAGTATGCATGATGCCGACAGTCGAGTTTATTAAAGGCTAGGATAGTAAAGCAATAAAAGAACGTACACAGCTCTGCACCTTTTACTAATTTTGGCAACTTAAAAGGCATTATTACTTAATTGTTGTCGTTATTGAGAGTGGATGTAACTCTATATAGAGTGTATCATTGTATGGAAGACAATCTATACCAACCAAAGCCAAGTGTATTCGATGCTTAAAGGAGTTTGTCGTTAAATCAAGTGACGTTACGTGAAGTTTATACTGTAGTTTTAAAAACACTAAACATATAAATATCTTATAAATCCTGGATCGAAACTTAATATATTATTAACTGAATATTTACCAGAATAGGTACAGCATTAGGGAATAGTAGTGTAACTTTCTTCTTTTTGATTAATATTTTTTTCTCAAAATGTCTACTGCAAATTTTTGATGACGGTTTTGGTGTCCAATCTGTCCGTCCTGTAGCTAAAATCCAATTCCGACGTAAATTATCAGGTTCAGGAAAACTGCAACAAACCATTAAATTTTTCAGATATTTCATTAATACACGATGTAGAATAAATATTAATATTTCCTAAAATGTGGGCCTAATTTATAAAAATTGACAACACTAAAGTTGTTTGGTTAAAATACATAATTGTTATTATTGTGCTTTTTTAACGATGAATTTACATGTAAAGTACATTATACACAATATATGAACATAATAAACTAAACGTTACTGAACGCCTAGTAACTGATAAACAATGGTATACTTACGAATGAAAAGACAATCCTGGCATTTTCGTTCCGCTATCACTTCTACACCCTTTAACGCTACACCGCACCATGATTTTTTTTAAAGAAAGGTTGAAATATTAATTCTAAATTGTTCAGAACAAAATGTAATATGAATTACTTACATAAAGCACGTAAAAACTGTATTTTATAGGAAGAAGATAGCTAGCTGCACGTCAAACTTTGTTTAGCAAAGCTATGTGCTAACTGCTAATCTCGAAAAATCGTGTCACGCTACCTGAACCAAAATAGTATTGTTCTGTTTCATTTCTTTATACGGCACCGGCATAAGTTGCTCTTTTTCTTGTTAGAATGCGACATAAGATATCATTTTGTCTATAGGTTTCTCTGTCTACGTATCTTTAACAGGGCTTTACATTAGTAGCTCACAACGCCCAAAATGCTCCGTTAGCGGTTCCACAAGGCGACCGCGGTCGTTGTGGTTGTGGCGAAAACGTCAGTAATGACGTCATCATTTTCGATCACAATTTTTTTACTGTTTATCGGTTTGTCTGTTTGTTCGGGATTCAAGTAAAAAGTACAGGGCCAATTTCGATGCAATTTTCGCTGATCGACAACAAATTCTTAGACTTATATTTATCCCGGGAATTCCACAAGATTTTTTCTGGGAATGATTTAAAATGGCCAGATTTAAAAAAATATCGAATTCCAATATGAATTTTTTCACTGGTCGATAGCAAATTTTACGTAATAAAATATGTGATACAATTTTCCCGTGAGCGGTTTGTAGTTTTTCGGGTGCATACAAATTAGCTTATTCCGACACCGTTTTCACTAAAACGATAGCTTACATTCTTTTTCAAATGCTTTGGTATTTTGTGTGTCGGGAATCCCACGGGAATTTCAAATCAAGTGTGAATGAAGTCGCAGGTATATCCTAGTATTACATAAAAATTGTTCATCAATAATTCCAGGGCACGTGTTTGGGCATAATATTGTTATCCAAGTAAGGACTGGTCAACTGAACAATCACTGAAAGCCTTATATTCGCAACACAAAATGTTATGTAGTAAGCACTTCGAAGTCTCCTCATACACAAGCAGCGCTAGGAAAAGACTGAACAATTTTGCCATCCCTACTGGAGCTCGGGATATAATGTTTAAATATCGCCAGGATCACTTCAGTTTGGACTCAGACTCAGAGTTGCGTGATTCGTCTCCACGCGCTTCGAAAATCGAGCTTATACATTAGAGTTTGCTTCGCCTGTGTGGAATCCCGTGTATCAACTGTAAATCAAGCGTATAGAGGGAGTACAGGAAAAATTTCTCCGATATCTAGTTTTTAAAACACATCAAAATTTATCATCAAGCGTTGCGTTGTCCATGCTATCAAATGCTATGCCTTTGGAGTACAGTCAGAATATGTAGGATATCTGAATGAATGAATGAAAACTTTTTATTGTTCACCATAAACTTAAATCTAGACAATTGGTATATATCAGATACATTTACATTAGAACAATGGGCGGCCTTATTGCTTATAGCGATCTGCTTTCTACTCAATATAGCTAACGGTTCTATCGAGTGCAATGAATTTCTTTATAATATTGGGCTTCGTACCAAACAATTGGGCATTAGACAGGGACAGCTGTTTCCCGTAACCTTTGCATCCACTAACTAAAGGCAAAACACTAAACTTCTTTCTTCGTAGCGCATCGAAATTGAACAATTTATCATCGAAATTTAACCTTGACTTTATACTAACTAAACGGACTAAACCCAACACTGAAAAACATAATGAATAAATATTTTTTCGACGTAAACTAATTTTGTGCCCAAACTGCACATTATCCTAACTTCTATGTTGTTTTTTTTTTTACTTAAATAAAATTAATTAAATATGTATCCTAATTTACTTACCTGAATAAGTTCCTATATTAAGACTAGTTAGCTTAGCAATATTTTTATCTATATGTACTTAATTGACGGCCTCTGTGGTTGAGCGGGCTAAGCCGTTGCCGGTCTACCTCACTGCAACGCAGGGGCTCCGGGTTCGATTTCTGGTATAGTAAATTTCGGAAACGTATTTTCACCGTTATTTACTATGGTCTGGGTGTCTGGGATCGGCCCCAGAGTGGTACGTTGTATATTACCCATAACACAAGCGTAACTCGCTTAATTTGGGGATATACAATATGTATGTTTGTCTGCCAATTATTATTATTATATTATTATTAATTTATATATAAGCGTATACTCCTGAGGTGGTCTTATTGTCACCAAGTCAGGTGCCAATAGGATCACTTCGAATATAATAGGCACTTACAACATCTTTCATATATTTTCAGTAAATGTTCTACTTTATTTATTTGATTTAATGGAGAGTACAAATAAGAGGAAGAAGAAGATGAATTTAATACTGAAATAAGTAATTTTTTTGAATAAAACAAATATCGACTTCAATATGATACCTTTAGGTAGAAACTTAAACTAAAAAGTGAAATTTTTTTTTTAACAAAAAATCAAAACCAATGAGGTTGTGATTTGTATGTATGGTTATCGGTTATCCGTTGAGCGGTGTACGGGGAATAAAAGATAACTTCGTACCATACACTTTTAAAACACACACTCTATTTGTAATTTAGAAATCAGAAGGATTTTTGTTTAGGTGAGGGCAAGCAGCAAGCGCGAGAATTGAATTAAACACGACCACGAATTTCATGTGTTCGCGATAAAAAGCGTGTGTCGAACTGTTCCGAACTCTCGTTTGGTTTTTTTGAAGTATGGTGTTTTCGCGGTTAAAGAATCGGCGCGAACGTTGTGAGCCCGTGCTGTCAAAACGGCGCGCTGTTTTGCATGCTACACAGATTAATATTAGTTTCACGCTTGCGTACTTGCTTATAATGTTAGCAATAATGTCGCCACACCAACTTCAAAAGAATATCTTAAAAGAAATGCACTACAAAGTAAATATAATTACTTTATTATTAATTTACTTCTGTTTACTTCAATATAATAGGTTGGGTAAAAAGCCTTTTCGCATATAGTATGTATGAACTTGTAATAAGATCTCTTTGGATATACCATTTGTATCTGGCTGGTTTTGGTATCATTAAAAAGTTTTAATTTTAAAGAAGACAATTCCAAATTTAGATTAGGAAAATGTGGGATTTTCATTTGTTTTTCTTATTGTTAAAACGAGTGAATCTAATGAAGAAATTCGATACATTTTAAAATTTTACTACAAAAAAGGTAAAAATGCACCAGAAGCCGCGAAAAAAAATTGTGATATTTATGGACCTAAGACAGTATCTGTGAGAGTAGCGCATATTTGGTTTAAGCGTTTTCAATCCAGAAATTTTGATATCGAAGATGCACGTCGCTCTGGTCGCCCTGTTACGGACAAAGTTGATGCCATTTTTGAAAAAGTGGAGCAAGATCGGCATATTAGTAGTTACGATGTAGCTGGAGACCTGGGAATTGACCATAAAACGGTTTTGGCGTATTTGAAAAAAGCTGGGTACACAAAAAAGCTCGATATTTGGGTGCCTCATGAGCTCACTGAAAGAAACCTAATGAACCGTGTACTAATTTTTGATTCTTTATTACGACGTAATGAAACCGAACCATTTTTGAAGAAGCTGATAACGGGTGATGACAAGTGGATCACGTACGACAAGAACGTGCGAAAAAGATCGTGGTCAAAGGCCGGTCAGGCTTCACAGACTGTGGCGAAACCCGGGTTAACTCGCAACAAGGTGATGCTCTGTGTATGGTGGGATTGGAAGGGCATTATTCATTATGAGCTGTTACTGCCAGGCAGGACCATCGATTCTGAACTATACTGCGAACAACTGATGAGATTAAAGCAAAAAGTTGAGAGAAAGCGGCCAGAATTAATCAACAGAAGGGGTGTGGTTTTTCACCATGATAACGCTAGACCTCACACATGTTTAGCCACTCAGCAAAAATTACGAGAGTTTGGCTGGGAGGTGTTAATGCATCCGCCGTATTGTCCTGACCTTGCACCTTCAGATTTTCACCTGTTTCGGTCTGTGCAGAATTCCTTAGGCAGTGTCAGGTTAACATCACGAGAGGACTGCCAAAACCACTTGTCGCAGTTTTTTGATCAGAAGCCCCAAAATTTTTATAGCAATGGGATCACGCCCCCACCTACAAGATGGCATAAAGTTATCCAACAAAATGGCACCTACATACTTTAGTCAAATATAAATAAACTTTAGAAAAAAATCTTTTGAATTTTTATATAAAATGCGCAGAAACTTTCCCCAACCTAATATATCCTTTGTTTCAATACAATTTATATTTTTGAATGAACTCATTCATTTACCTTTATCGATTCCTAGAAAAGATTATACGTAGTATCCTTGTAGTCTGTGGATTATACTTAAGTAAGAGTTTTTTGGCGGGAACTGAAAGATGTTGTGCTGTGCAGTTTTATTTTCTAAAAATGTTTAAAATTACTCTAAAATGAACAATAGTTGTAGGATATTGATAGTTTTTGAGTAGTAATTATGTGTTTTGTGAGAAATGTGAACTGTATAGTTAAATGTGGCCTTTTGAGTTATCACAAGAACTCCGTTGAATGGCACCAGCTGATAACCTACACTTCAGCTGTGCTACATATAGGCATAAGAAAATGAAGAAACTACATTATAATCTAAGATCTGGCTTAAAGGCCTAGCTGCCAAGCCATAAACCTAAATAAAATAAAATATAAATAAATACTTTATTTAAAAATCTTTTTTGTCAATGTATCATCTCAAAAAAAAAAGTCAAGTATGTTTCTACATTCCTAAAGAGAATAAAGTCTTTCCTTTTTTGTCAAAATTAACTAAATTATTCAGATTTCTAAACATTTCACTGGTACCATTGATTGCTGTGCATGTATACTTGACTATGCTGGCTAGATATATGTCACGCCGAGTCACATTTCAAAGAAAAAAAGAGTATGAATCCTATATCGTATAGAATAGTCACCGTAGATGTCATTTGTCAATAACAAAACATTAGAAAAATAAAATAAGATGCCTAATGCCAATTGGCAAACAAAAGGTTTACGATTTAGGATAAGGACAAAATAGAATTATTAGATTAATGATAACATAAATGTTTGCGAATTTCAATTATTCGATGCGTCATTAATTATCATTTGTATATATAAACGACGAGATACAGAAGTGGTAGCACATAACATCAGTATTAACTTGGTCTTACAAGGTCCATAGGGATGGTAACAACTTTCGATTAGGTGGGCCGTCGCCTGTCTGTTGAACTTATGCAATAAAAACAAAAGTAAAATACCCACCTTTGGTGACTTTTTTAAGTGTATTATTATTCTCAACCTGTATATAATTTGGGACACAACTGGTAGACAACTATGCTTTGCTCACTTGACCGACTCCTATTTTCTGGAGCCTGCTACTGAATTTAGTTTATCTACGTCATGAAACGTAAACAACACTTTGCTTTATGCGCTCACCTCTGTGGCTAAAATGACCACGTTAAGATGCTGTATACCGGGATGTGTTCAAAGAAGTAAGTAAAATATACTATTTTAAGTAATAATACTGTTTACATTCTAAATAATAATAAATAATTCTTCACAAAACATACATATGCCACTGTAAATGTATGCTTATTCTTTACTTTATAGTCTACTATAGAATTCATTTAGCTTTATTATTGTTTAATATCAAATTGAAATAATAAACTTTGTGCCTTCCTTCGTGAATGTGAACTCATTTTCAAGAAATTTATGTCTGGCCAAAGAAGAAAAGTGACATTACCGAGTATTTAAAATTTATTAGCCATAAACACGCTACAATTGGGTCTGGGTATGCCGATTTTAGGGTAACAGTCAATGTAGCCCTAAGTTTGTGTTCCACTGAAACTATCCTAGAATGGGATAATTGACTGATCTAAAAGGTCTACAATATCAAGGAAAAGGTTCAAAGTAGACCCATTTTACAAAAAGAAATTCTATAACATCTTCAACTGAAACTTGTAAATTATTAAATACTTATTTTTGTTATATAACAGTCAGTGACAATCACTTTTTTGTTTAGTTGCTTTAATGTAGTCCTAAGACCATGAGCAGCACTTCAAGGTCTTCAATTGCCTTACTGACTCTTCTGGTAATCAAAGGACTGGTGCCTACCGCTGCATGAGAGTGGTGATCCATTGAGATTGGCCAGCTTTCTGGGCTTTAGATGACACTGATCTAGCAATATCCAGTTATAGTCTTAATTATAAGTAGTATTCAATATTTTTCATATAAATTAGTTATGATAATATAACCTCCAAATAACCAGGTTTGGCACCGTTTTCATGGACTTTATAAGCCCACAATTCTTTTATAAGTTTTGCATCCTTATGGCCCAAGACTTTGTAAATTGAATTCAGTTACTTAAAATAGTACCCTGAGTGTCTGAGTGGTGAATTTGAACAAATTACTGAGATGTAATAGTTACTTCATCGAAGTACTTTTTTAAAGACAGTGAGCATCGGGAGGTTTTATTAATTTTAGGAATTAAGTTTTCTTCTCAAACTAAAATGTGTTCTTATTCTATTTTCTAGAACCTGATGCCATTTTACATATTTTTCCAAACCCAAATAGGGATTTTGAGAGGTTCAAGGAATGGACCATTTTTGCTGGAGAAAATGTAATGTGCTTAGAAAATAGCCTAGTGTTCAAAAGGTATAGAATATGTCATATCCATTTTGAGCCCAGATACCACTCTATTAAAGGACGATTGACATCCAATGCTGTACCTACACTATTTGTTTCAGGTAGTATTAGTTTCATTATTTATTGTTGGTTATTAATTATTTAATGCAGAATCTCTTCAACTTGAATCTATAAGATCACATAGATATAGTAATAATTCTCCTTGGGCAGGGTTATACTTTATAGTATATTTATAAATTACCCATTCTTATACCTTACCAACAGTTCATTTGCCTTAATATAGATTAAAATTTGACATAAGCTCGATACAAGTAAAGTCAAAATTCAACCAATGTAAGGCAAGTGAATGAATAGTAAGATATAGGAACCAGCCATAAATGAGTAACAGAACACATTACTATTACATCGCCTGGAACAATGAAGTAGGTGCTTATGACATTTGCAGTATGAAAAAGGAGAAACCAAAGACTTTCATACATTTGTGGTGGATGGTGGTGGTGCACACACGGCGGCGAGCTGAGCTTGCGCATCTTCGTCGCTGCTTGTAGTTACGATGCGATAAGTGAACAGTGCGATAATTATATGTGACAGAAGGCCACACTTTCTTGGTCCCGGTTGTAATAAGATGAGTGTGGTGTCAATTTATCGGTTTATATATATAAAAAAACCATTTCTGAAAATTCTTCGAAAATTGTCAATCTGAGAACAGAAATATAAGATATTTAGTAAAAGTGAGGTTATGTGGTAACCTGTACTAAAAAACTACCTTTTGGATTACCAAAAATACTTTTTACTACTATAGATTTTTTTTTATTATAGGTATTTTTGAAGGGAGATGATGTTAGAAAATTTCTAATTAATAGATTTCTTAGATCCTCAGTAAGGTGGTAATAATATATGTAATAAAGTACACACACTTTAATGAATAATGTATAAAATACATTAAATACTCTTTTTTAAATTATTTTGTAAGATAAACTTCGTTATGAATTTTTCCTATTAAGAACGCACTTCTTACATCCATTTGTTGTATGTCTAGATTATATTTACAAGCTATTGCCAATAAAACTCTTAATGTTGATAAATTGCTACTGGAGCATATACTTCTGAATGGTCAAACTTGTTTTCTTGCTTAAAACCTCTTACTACAAGTCTTGCTTTATAACTCTCTTTCTCACCTTCTTTCTTTATTTTAAAACCCCATTTAATATCAATTGTTTTCTTTCCTGTTGGTAATTCAGTCTCTATCCATGTGTCATTTCTTTTCAATGCTTCTAATTCTTGATTTATTGCTTTTGTCCACTCTTTGCAGTTACATCCATTTATTGCTTCTTCAAAACTTAACTCTTCTGTTCCTTGTGCTAACATCCCAACTTCATAATCATCTACCCATTTTGATTTCTTCACTGTTCTCCTGCTTCTTCTCTTAACTTCCTCCATATTTGTTTCATCCGTATCAAACCACTCTTCTTCAAGATATTCTTCATCATACTGTGTTAGATTCCGGACTTTCACTTTTTATTTTTCCATAATCTGTACTTTCTTCGTTTTCTAATGCTTCCACTATTTCCTCTTCATTATTATCTATTTGTTCATTCTCTTCTACAATTTTATTTTCCTCTTCAGATAATTCTATATATTCCTTCAAATGAGCATTATTATTACCTTTCATTCTTCATACAAATACTACATCTCTGAAAATGTTTACTATACCTTCATCTTCAAACCATACTCTATATCCTTTTGTATTAGTTTCATATCCCACAAACCTTCCTACTTTTCCTTTCGGATCCCACTTATTCCTTCTTTCTTTGGGTGTGTGTACTAAGACTTCAATCCCTGAATATTTTTAAAACACTTATATCATAATTTCTTTTATACAATAACTCATATGGTGTATTTCCCTTTTGACTACTAATGCCAGTTCTATTTAATGTATAAACAGCATTGTTCACTGCTTCCGCCCATAAATCCTTACTTACATTTGCATTAATTATCATAGTCCTCGCAGACTCCACAATTGTTCTCATTTCTCTTACTTTTCTACCATTCTGCTCTGGCGTATAAGCAACAGTCGTCTCATGCACAATCCCTTTCATGTTGAATAGCATTTATAAATTCTTACTTTTAAATTCACCACCTCCATCAGATCTGAACCTTTTAATTTTATATCCAAACTCATTCTCAAACTGCTCAAGAAATTCTGCAATCCTATCTTTTGTCTCACACTTATTTTTAATGAAAAACACATACCTGTAATTACTGTAATCATCCTTCAGCAATAAGAAATATGATGACCCTCCTATAGACTTTGTTTCCATAGGTCCACACAGATCTCCATGCACCAGCTCACCTGGCTGCTTTGATTGGCTATCACTGTTTAAAAAAGGTAACCTATGCTTTTTTCTCTGAATACATGACATACACTGTTCAGTCTGCCCTTCATATTTTATATTACTTTTATTTAAAATATCTATAACATGTTTATAATTCTGATGTGCCAATCGCTCATGCCAAGTAGACAAACTTAACATAGCAAACTTTCATTATTATTAATTTTATCTTCAGACTTAAAATCCATTAAATACAAACTGGCTGCACGTTTAGCTTGAGCTTTAACTTTACCATTAAATATAAATTTACAATAATTTTTATTTGAAGACACCTTATACCCACTATAGACTGTGCAGACCAATGAAAACAAATTAGCATTTAACTCTGGCACATATAAGACATTTTCCATTACAGAAGGCACATAGTTAAATCCGTTATAGGCCAACATTCTAATATTACCAATCCCTTCAACTTTTAGTCTTTTACCATCTCCAACAACTACTTATTTGTTTTTTGTAAGTTACACAACAACTCTTTATTGTAAGTCGGATGCTCGCTGGCTCCAGAATCCATGACAAATTGTAATTTACTTTTACTTTTCTTCTCCTTTGACACATCTATTATTTAATAAAACTACGTTTTTAACGGTTTTAAGCGCGGTAATTTATTTGATTTTTGTTATTCCGACGTTTCGGCCACTTTTCAGTGGCCGTGATCACGGAAGACAAAGGTGACAAGTGGAAACGAGTATTGCTTAAAGTTTTATTTAGCCTACTGCCAACTGGTTCATTTTAATTATTTAGTTTTAATTTTGTTTACGGTTATTATTTACTCTATGGGAGCCTAATCTAATTTACCACCGCTTCGCAACATGTTATGGCTTGAAGAGAAGAAGCGGCGCAAGGAACTCTTTAGCAAACATGCCTAGCTCTAATAATTTTATATTAATAGGTTGGGGAAAAAGTCTTTTCGCATATAGTATGTATAAACTTGTAATAAGATCTCTGGCTATACCATTTGTGTCGGGTTTTGGTATCATTAAAAAGTTTTAATTTTAAAGAAGAAAATTCTAAATTCAAATTAGGGAAATGTGTGATTTTCATTTGTTTTTCTTTAAAACAAGTGAATGCAATGAAGAAATTCGACACATTTTAAAATTTTACTACAAAAAAGGTAAAAATGCAACACAAGCCGCGAAAAAAATTTGTGATGTTTATGGACCTAATGCAGTATCTGTGAGAATAGCGCATATTTGATTTGAGCGTTTTCAATCCGGAAATTTAGATATCAAAGATGCACGTCGTTCTGGTCGCCCTGTTACGGACAAAATTGATGTCATTTTTGAAAAAGTGGAGCAAGATCGGCATATTAGTAGTTACGATGCAGATGGAGAACTGGGAATTGACCACAAAACGGTTTTGGCCCATTTGAAAAAGGCTGGGTACACAAAAAAGGTCGATATTTGGGTGCCTCATGAGCTCACTGGAAGAAACGTAATGAACCGTGTACTCATTTGTGATTCTTTATAACGACGAAACCGAACCATTTTTGAAGAAGCTGATAACTGGTGATGAAAAGTGGATCACGTACGACAAGAATGTGCGAAAAAGATCGTGGTCAAAGGCCGGTCAGGTTTCACAGACTGTGGCGAAACCCGGGTTAACTCGCAACAAGGTGATGCTGTGTGTATGGTGGGATTGGAAGGGCATTATTCATTATGAGCTGTTACCGCCAGGCAGGACCATCGATTCTGAACTGTACTGCGAACAACTGATGAGATTAAAGCAAAAAGTTGAGAGAAAGCGGCCCGAATTAATCAACAGAAGGGGGTATTGTTTTTCACCATGATAACTCTAAACCTCACACATCTTTAGCCACTCAGCAAAAATTACGAGAGTTTGACTGGGAGGTGTTAATACATCCGTCGTATAGTCCTGACCTTGCACCTTCAGATTTTCACCTGTTTCGGTCTCTGCAGAATTCTTTAGGGGGTGTCAGGTTAACATCACGAGAGGACTGCCAAAACCACTTGTCGAAGTTTTTTGATCAGAAGCCCCGAAATTTTTATAGCAATGGGATCACGTCCTTACCTACAAGATGGCAAAAAGTTATCCAACAAAATGGCACCTACATACTTTAGTCAAATGTAAATAAACTTTATAAAAAATCATTATGGATTTTTATATAAAATGCGAAGAAACTTTTTGCCCAACCTAATATATTAAAATGGATGGAAGGAAAAATAAAAGAAATTATCAGCCAAGTTGGTTTGTGTTCCGGTGCACGCAGAAAGAGCTCACAGTGTCCTGAGGTTTGGGAGTTGTTTTTTGCTGGGTTTGGGTCTTGATAGTTTTGATGATCACCCAAACAGACCATCTGTTTGGGTGATCATCAAAACTATCAAGTGCCAACTATCAACTTGCCAACCATCTTCTCTATTGAAATTTCGGTGTATTTTTATTTCAATAGCCTCACGCATCATTCTAGGTATGAAACGATTCTCTTTCGCGTGGATTTGTGGATTATCGAATCTGATGTAGTGGTTGGGTTTATTCAGCGTGTGTTCACTGATGGCAGACTTCGTAGATCTTGTATGTTTCATGTCAGCACTGTGTTCTTTTACCCATGTTTTTATGCTCCTCTTTGTTTGCCTAATGTATGATAATCCACACTCACAATTGAGCTTGTAGACATCTGCATCCTGGAGTGGGATATTGCATTTCACAGGTCTCAAAAATTGGGTTATCTTTTTTGCGGCTTGAAATATGTTTTGATTGAAGCTCGCCTGAGGATGTGACCAATTCTGTCTGTGACCCCCTTGATGTAGGGTAGGGTAGCAGGGCACCGCTCAACCGAAGGTGGTTTAGGGCCTTTCTGACGTTAGTTATAACACTAATAATAACATATCTATTATTAGTATTATAACTACGCTTACAGTCTTTAGCTAAATGTCCAATTTTATTACACTGAAAACACTTTACTTTTTGTTTACATTCCGCTGACACATGACTAACTTTATTGCAAATATTACATTTTCTTTGATAACAATTGGCCTTTAAATGACCACTTTTTCCTCACATAAAACACTTTCTCGCACTATCAACTTTACTCCTGCTGATGAATGCTGACGAGTTTGGTACCTGCTCCACCTGATGACCTCTTTCATCTTCGACTAATAATCTGGACGTTAGCTCTTTGATACTTTGTTGATACTCTGGTACAGACTCCCAAGCACTCACAAACTGTAGGTATTTTTGTGGCAGTGACATTAATATTCTTGTGATCACCATTTTCTCTGACGGAGCTTCACCTAGATTCATTAATTGACTGCACACTTCATCTACTTTAGACATGAATTTCACTATAGGTTCCTCGAACTTAATATTGAAAAATCTTTGTTGAACAAGATGGACGCTTACTTGTGACGATGGTTCATATATGCTGATTAATTTCTGCCACATTTCATTACTTGTATTACACGATGATAAGTACGACATAACTTGTTCGTCAATCCTTGTAACCAAAATTTCTTGTGCCTTTATGTCTTTTTCCTCAAACATATTTTTTTCTTTTTGATTGCTCGCCGCCATACTTGTTACATTTCCAATAACTACGTCGTATAACTTTTTGTTTTCAATATTACCGTGACTTGAAATTTCCACACTGGCCAATTCGTCCCATTTAGTACAATGTATTTATTCTCCATTTTAACAACAGCACGTCGCATTTACCGCCGAACGATGCTAATATCTTATAGTTCCTTATGAGCACGCCGCTTCCATACGCTGTCTCAATACATTGCAAACTTTCTTATTCACTCGAGTCTCCGTGAATATCTCGCGTCTCTGGGCCCATAACTTGTTGAGGTTGGATGGGACGGCCAGAGGAAATTAAGAAGAGCGGAGTACTTTATAATGGGTTTATTTAATACACATATCACACACATTACATGTTAGCAGGGCACCATTACGAGAACACTATTGACGGAACAGGAAGCTTAACAATAGGCAAACCTAAGTCTATCAGTAGACAAGCTCTAGTGATGTGCCATTGTTTCTCCAACATTTTTTACGGAATCAAATTGAGTTAACGAAATGCAACAACCTTATGATATTGTTACGTGCGAGCGGGGTACGGACTTAAAATTGGAAGGAAACACCAGTTTTTAAATAAACGCTTTTATTGACTTACACAGCCGTAATACCTCTCCATAGGGTTGCCCCTATACGCACGACTAACGATGCACTTTTCCGACGTTAAGATGTCTCACTCACAATACCGTCGCCGATATTGCGTAGACACACCTTCTGCTGCTGCAGTGTTCAGCAGCTAGCGTAGCTCGCCTCTGGACCTCCTTTTAAACTACGCAAAACTCCTCCTTCACTAAACTGTCCACTACACTTTTCACTAAATTCACCACTAAACTCGCCACTGTCTTCTATTAAACTCTTCTTCTAACTCTTTCGTATCGCACTTGTCGCTTCACTGTCTTGAACTGAACATAACACTAAACTACCCGGTAGGCGCGCCTTACGCTGCTTATATACCCGGAAGAATCTTCTGTAACCCATTTAAATGTTGTTATTTTTTTTATTTACTATCTGTCCCTTTCTAAACATCTATCTATCTCTGTCTTTTCCTTCCCGAACCTTCTATTCGAGAACTTTCGTTTATACATCTATCCCTTTCTAACATCTATCTATCTCTGTCTTTTCCTTCCCAAACTTTATATTCTAGAACTTACGTTCATCGTCTATTCCGTTCTAAAATATATCCGTCCTTGTCTTTTCCTTCCAGAATTTTCTAGCTTTTTCTAAAAGTTCTTAAACTAACTAGATGGTTCCACCATCATTCTCTACAATAGCAACACTAAAATTAAAAATAAGACTCTTGAGAACATAGCCCTATTGGGACTTCTCCTTAAATTAATAAGACATTACAGAATTAATAAAAAACGCATGTTATTTCGGCATTTGGACAAAAAGAATTGTTGAAGTATGTTTTATGACATTAAATAAAGTATCAGTAAAATAAATATGTATATTAGCAACCAAATAAATTAATTGTTATAAGCCACAAATTGGTAACGCGCCTGGCGGCCATGTTGGTGACGTTAGTAACGTTAGCAACGTTGCCCGACGTGTGCGCGTATCGAGTTCAGAACTTTATTTAGTACCTGCCACGATCGTTTTTATTGTTGTTTTTTGTTCTATTGTTGTTTGCTGCTTTTGTTATTATTTTGTTTTGTTATCTTATTGTGTTTGCTGCTTTTGGTGTTATTATTGTTTTGTTAAAATGAATGGAAAATAATTCACAGTCGAACTCGTGAAATCATTATTAAAGTGGATGATTACTTAAAAAAAGAGAAGGAGGACACTAAGTGACTACTTCGGAATGTAACTCGAATCATGAAAAATACATCGGGCTCTAGTGAGGACGTAATGATGTCGAACCAAACTGTAATAGAAATTTTAGATCATTTACAAAATGCAACCAAGGTCACACAGCGTGTAGTTGTGCTACAGGAGTTGTCAAAAATACAGTGGCAAAGTTAAGGTGCGAAAAGGAAACCGCTACTGTTAGTGGCAATAAAATCACAACGCCGACTAAAAAAAAAGAGGGATAAAAAAGAGTTTCTTGACGACTTTACGTTAACAGCGTTAAGAAATATTATTGGTACAATGTACACAGTTCGCAAAGAAATACCCACTGTGCGTAAAATTATAGCTGCTGCAAAAAAGGACTTAAATTATATAGGAGGTGTAAACACATCACGTGGAATAATAAAGGTAAAACTAGGGTACCGATTTAAAAAATGTTACCAAAACCGATTGCGTTTAATTGAAAGGCCCAATATTCAAGCTTGGAGGGCTAAATATTTACGTCGCAGTAGACATAATGAGTTACTTGGCGCTAACAAAAAAACAAGTAATTATATCGACGAGACGTGGATACACGCCCATAACACAGTCAAAAAGTGTTGGCAGTCCGACACGGATGTTGGAGTGAAAAAAAATGATAGCCCTGGTCGCCGCTGGATTATAGTTCATTGTGGGAGTGAATTAAGATTTGTCAATAACGCTTTTTTAATGTTTAAAGCGGATACAAAAACAGGCGATTATCATGATCAGATGAATACTCAAAATTTCACGAAATGGTTACAAGAAAAGCTTATACCCAATATACCACCGAACAATATTGTTCTAATGGACAACGCCTCTTACCATAGTAAAGAGGAAGAAAGAACTCCCACCATGAGCTCAAAAAAACAAGTGATGGTTGAGTGGCTCCAAGCACATTGAGTTTCCGGAATATTTCACAAAACCGGAACTAAAATTTAATAATAAAACATCACCAAACGCCGAAAAAATACATTATAGATAAATTATTGGCTGATCATGGTCACGAAGTTGTTACATTGCCACCGTACAACTGTGACCTCAACCCCATAGAAAATATTTGGAACCTCGTAAAACAAAGAGTTTCAGACAAGAATGTTGAAAAATTGGAGAGTAAGATCGAATCTTTAACTTTAGAGGCTTTGCAATCAATCACTCCTGAAGATTGAAATAAAGGGGTAGATCATGTGAAGAGACTGGAAGAAGGATATTGGCGAAAAGATAGATTGGTCGACGAGTTATTTATTATTAACACGGGAAATGATACTGATTCTGACGAGACATCAGACTCGGATACCAATTCTGAGTCTGATGTAGATTATATGAGTGGAGTTGAAGAGTTAAGTTAAGATATTCAAAAATGTGATGAATGATGATGATAATGATAATGATTAAAAGTTAAAAATTATTCAAACGTTTTGTTTTAATTAAAAAAACACTTATGAAATTTCCTTTTTAAACTTTTATTAATAAATGAGAATATTACGTTTTGTTAACAGTAACTGTACTTTTTCTTTGCTAAGGCGTCACAAGGACGTTAATTTGACATCAAATCGGACTTTTTATCTTGTGATTATTATAATAAAATAAACCGTGTGTTTACGTCGTTCCTTCCTTGTATTGGTTTTATTTAGTAAAATCAATATATTATACTTTTTTGGACAGGTCAGTGAACTAGTTTATTTTACGCTAATATTATATAATAAATATAATAAAGCAATGTCCCGATTGAGGGAGCAGGCAGTCGAGCGAGAACCACGAGCGAAGTGAGACGTGTGTACTACAATCGGGAATCTAATAAGTGATGGACTTTGCGCGCTTTATGGAATTACGACCTTCTTCTCTTTTCTTTCTTCCGTCTCCTTCTCCCAATTATTTGGAGTCGGCACAATATGTCTTTCCACATTGCTCTATTTTGGCAAACATCCTCTGGCACACTGTGAATCATCATACCATTCTTCACACAACCCGTCCATCTCTTTTGTAGACCAGTTTAATATTCTTTTTGTCACATGTCTCATTTCTTTGGCTTCTTCCCCTCAATTTTTCAGTCACGGGCTCATGGGTGCTACTTTCAAAGATCCCTTTATGTACTTATTTCTTAATAAAATGAATTTGAAAAATCTAGTACCAAAATTATAAATAGAGTTGGAGTATATGATTATTACAATGTAGAACAACTAATGCACTGCAATATTGCTTGTAATTGCAATAATTAATAGATGTCTGCCATGCAAATATTGTGAATATTTTTATTGTATAGATTATAGGTGCCATTTTTGACTAAATACTTCTAAGCCCTGTATTTATAAGCACATAAGTATCGATTAAGGAATGACAAAACAAGTCAGACAGCACTGTCCTTCTATTTCTGACAGTACTAAATTACAGCCTAGGCACAAGGTACGTTATGGCGCCACACCGCAAAGATTCCAACCGATATTCAAATTTTTTCTTTATTCATAAGAGAATACTCCTGAGGTGGTCTCATTTTCACCGAGCCAGGATCTGATGAGGGGATCCCAGGGAAATCAAGTAAAACTCTTGTGGAGCGCTAAGCGCCTGCACTCTTGAAACGGCAAAACATGTATATGTGTGCCAGTAGTAAAAACCAACTTCCAACTTAAAAGGCTAGAAATAAATATTTACTCTACAACATCTTGAAGTTGGTGCCAAGTAAAACATCTTCAAGATGTAGAAAATATTGATTTTTTCTTTTTATTTTTAAGTTGGTTTTTTGTAAAAAAAATATTTGAGATGCAAATTAAAATAATAATATTAATTTCTATTTCAGGTAACAGACCCATATTTGTTTACAAAGTATAGACGATATGTTTTTTACTTATATATAGTTAATGTATTTTTAATTAAAAATAAATTTATTGAAAATGTGTTTTATTTACATTTTTTTTTTATTGCAAGAGTTCAGCATACAGGTAGACGACTCACTGGTGGAAAGCGGTTACCATCGCCTATGGACATTTGCAACGCCAAAGGTGCTACAAATGCGCTGCTGGTCTCTTAAGGGTGACTGGAACCTGGTCACTAATGCCGGAACACAACTCAAGGTTGTTATGGCGACATGCTTTAGACCAGGGGTGGTAGCCTTCCAATCGGGCAAATGCCTTGCCACCTGGCTGTGGGTTGTAGTGTCGCCTCTTACTACAGGCTGACCGGCCGCAGGATATTTTATTCTTTCTCTGTTCCTGCACGGATAAAATATCTTATCATACATATCCTTCTCATTTAAAGTTTTTCAATGTTTCAAAAGTTTGACAATGCATTTCTTTAAGCTCTTCTATTATATTAATTTACTGTATGCTTTAAGCTAATAATATTTTTAGGTGAAAATTTACATTCATATAGTTTCATTTAAAATTTTAATCAGTATTAATAATGCATAGTAAAATATAGAAATTGTAATGTTTACTTACTGTTAACCCTAGGAAGATAGAAAGCCTGCGCAAAGTTAAGCCTATTTGGGTCACGTTATTTATTATGTCTAGTTTATTATCTACTGACTTGTATTTGCAATATCAGTTGGGTATATTGTTTATCATTATTAATTCTACATAATAAGCACCAGGAATTATAAAGTTTCTAACAAGGAGACGACCCAACGAATGGAAAGTGGTCACCGTCGCCTATAGACATTTTCAACACCAATAGCGAAGCCAACACCTTGTCAGACTTTAGTATATGATAAAGAGGAAGGGATATAGGGATGAGATAGACGGGTTAGACAGGAGAGAGAGGAAGTGGGCTTTCGGAATTCTCATTCATCGCATGAAACACGATTAGCGCTAGGACAGCCGCCGGTATTATGTGAGAGTGTGGTATCACACCGATTGAGCCGGCCGTAAGAGCTGTAATCAAGCTAGTGATTTCAACATGGCTCTACCACGTCAAAACTTCTAGGGCAAACGGTCAATTCGATTGTAAGTGGGTACTGGTGCCCGTGGACATGTGTAACAGCAAAGAAGACGATACGTTGCCTACCTCGTTCCAGTTTTTAAAGAGCCCCACAATGTAGCACTGTGTGAATACCACAGAAAGAAGTCCATTCCGCAGCTTGAACATTTGATTAACGTTCCGTCTCTGTTGTTTCAGGTATGTCTGATGGTACCGATAAATCTGTAGTAAATGTAATGCAAACAGCTGAAGGTGTTTCTAACTCTAATAAACCTTCAGGTACACTAGCAATTTGTTGGAATCCTCATGGTAGGGTTTGAAATTGTACAGCTGATGTATTAATAACATAGGTCGACAAAAAACAAAAAAAATGTGTGTGGATGTCAAACCATGATTTTCTAACTTGTTTTTACCTGTTGAACACGAGTTTGAAGTTAAAATTGGGGTCAATGAGCAAATAAGCGAAACAAATCCTAAACCGATCGCCCGACCGAAAAAGAACGTGGATTATATCGTGTTTTTTTTTGTTTTTGTCGAATATTTGCTCATTGACTCGTGTGATTCCTGTTCAGCGGAGAAAAATACTCCAGAAAATCATAGTCACACCCAGCATGCCCAACATTTTTTGTGGACCTGTATAATCTATCTATATAAATTTTAAATAAATGGTTGCCCTCTATGCGTTCCTAAACCACTGATCAGATTGTGATGAAACTGGTAGGGTATGCTGAAGACGCCCGCGAGGGTTTTTGGCCCGAAAAAATAGAATAGACAACAAAACAATTTTTAAAACGAGCCAATTCAACTCATGGCGGGTCAGCTCTACTACTACCCCATATACATAACAATATATAAGGAATGACATCTATCTAATAGCTATGGACTGTAGAGGCAAGGAGTACCACCTTATATGGAGGGGAAGTCGAAAGTGTCCAGCAGTATGCTGCAAATAAAGGTGCAAATACGTACCACAATAGAGTTGGCGTACGAAAAACGGCGATATGAATTAAAAATTGTTAAAAGGAAGTGCCATAAAATGAATAAAATATCATATAGAAAATCTTAACTATTTACGTGGTTTAAAATAATTTAGTAAATATTATGCTATGACAAAACGCGTAGAGTAATTTAATTATTGTGATATTTTAATAACAAAAACAAAGCGGAAATCTTTCGGGCCTTGTTTATTTTTCTATCTCGCTGTAATTACTTTTGGCGCTTCCTTTAAAATTCATCCTATGCTACCGCAGCGCCACCCTTATTATTCGCGTTTTGACGGACACTTTCAACATAGAGAATGTACTCGTAGCCTCAACCCTCTATACTAATAGCCTGGAAAGAGACACCTGTGAACACCCTATGAACTTTCGATTCAAATCAAATAAGCTCCGCCCAATCTGCGCGAACCGGCAACAGCACCTCAATATAAACCTGCAAGGACGCATCACTCGAAGAGAAGGTAACATTTCATGTATAAAAGTCTGAGATAGGAAATAATAATAAGACAAGAGAAAATGCGCGATATATAAGTACTCTGGGCCCGATTTACCTTAAGTGCCGCCTTGGGGCACCGTGAAAAATACCGCCCTATTATCTATGCACTGTAATTAAGACTTCAAAACGTAAATATCCAATGAGGACTCGATTTTTAAGATTTGGCATGAAACCAATAACTTCAAAATTTTTGAAAATCATTGATTTTTATAGGAGAAAGTTGAATTTTTTTTGCGGACACAAAATTTTGCCGCTCTCGAAAATTTCACCGCCCTGGGCACTAAGCCCCTAGTGTAGATCCATCACTATAAGTACATATACTGCGATGTTTACTTAGCACTAGCGTTTACCGCACGGTTGCGCCGTGGGATAAACATGGCAGTAACGTTATTTTACTTACATAAAAACTGAATTTGATTTTTTATATATATAAAACCGCCAGTGAAAATTTATCTAATTGATGGTGAAAATCGCTTAAAAATGCGTTGCGTGGTATAGGAGTAGTTAGCGCATATGCAAACAGACGCGGAAAGCTACTTTGTTTTATACTATGTATCTAAAGAAGCACGAATAAAGTAAATTAAAAGGACTAAAAGATCTGGTTAGTAACAGGAACTTGAGAACATTTATAAAATTGTGGTGTAAAAAATAAACCATGACTATGAGCGAGTGTTTGCCATAGTAATTTTTTGATATTGCGCGTACACACCGGTGCGAATGTACTGTTTTCATGCACCGCTCGACCACTGTGTACTTCCATTGGTAAATCGTGCGCCAACAACGATAAGTAACTTATTTGGCTAAAGGAGGTTATATTTTGTAATTGTTTAGACCTAAAACTTTATAGTTTCTTGTTACATTCATTACAATGAAAAAAAAACTAAGTCAATTTAGCGTAGACAACTGCACAGCAATACAAAAAGAAAAGACGCAGCCAACCTAATTGTAAGTACCTAAGCGTAATGAATGACATGTGGGCTACCTGATAACTTTTGTTACTGAAAGCGATGGTTGTCCGTCTATTCCACGGAAACGACGTGATTTATTCGGATAAAAAGTATCCTAAGAATAGACTCGGGTAATAAGTCAGCTTTGTATCGAGTTTCATTCGTATACATTCAATAGTTTCCAAAAAAGATGCGATCACGGAAACATCGTTTTAGGGTATAAAGGTATCCTAGGTTACGCCCCGTGATATCCGTTTCGAGTTTAGTTTAAATCCGTTCAGTAGTTTTTACGTAATGCTCTAACAGACAGACGGACAGATAAAAAATGTAAAAGTTGCATTTTTGGAATCAGCTGTTTGGATTAGTCCACCTGATTTTTTTCACGTTTTTAAACGCAATGTACAAACTCGAACCATTTACAGATTTATTATAAAGTAAATTAAACCACAGATGTGCTTACATTTTTCAGATAGGCCTGCCTTAGATTTGCAATTGGCTCTTCGTATAGTTCTGTTGCAATCAAGCTGAAAAGAAGGCGACATGGACATAAATAATAATATAGACTAAATACCTATACACTTGAAAAACAAGTTCAGAGAATACTTTAAGGCAATTGAAACCCACTTACAGTTTACTGTAGGTTTATTTTGGCATACGATTTGTACACACACAACACAATTTATAACAACTAGTGGTCGCCCAGTGGTCGAAATTCGACCATAATTAATTTAAATTATAAGTTTGAACATCATGAAAGTTCTGTTGTCAAAGACTATACTTCTATAATCACAGATTTCGCCAAGGTTACACAGTTAATTTGACTTTAACAATAAATAAAAGAGTATATATGCGTGTGTGTGTCAAATACATGGTAGCGTGTGTAATGTTTTTTTTTATTGAATTAATGTATGTTTTATATGCATAATTTAAAAAAATATTACACTTATAGTTAATATAGTTATAGTTATATATATAAAGAACGAGTGCAGAAACTCCTTTATATAAACTATAAGTGTGCAAAATTTCGTACTCCTCCGTCCGCGATTTTCGTAAAAAGGGGTACAAAGTTTTTGCTTCACGTATTAATATAATGATAACAAGTTTACAACGGAGGAGACGAGCATTCCGTAATACATAATGGCGAGCGCATATAGTAGGCAACCAACTTCCACACACACCAAATATTACCCGGCCTACCTCCTTTAGCAACACTTGTTATAAGTGCGTCAAGTATCTAGACCCGGTGACACAAGTTTGAGTTTCAACATACATGAACTTCACCCAGTTGCACTCGCACATTAAATATAAATTTTATTATTTATGAAAATAATGTCTACAACTTAGCTATTTTGGCGTCGTAAACGTTAGAAATCTTCGTTTGAGCTACAATTTTGCCAGCTATTACTGCATTTTCATGATTCCTGTTTCTTCCACTTCTAAGACATGCCCTGACTTGAAGAGTTTTTGGTCTTCTGACATATTCAGGCCTTCGTCTTTTGACATATTTTATAATTGTAATTATAATAAAAACGATTTAAATATAATTTAAACATTGACGGTAACACTGGCTCTCTGTTGATTTGTGCACGTTACCTATTTTTTTTGTATATTTTTTCAGAATCAAATCAAGAAACCAGTATAGATGAAGTAATCAAAGAAGTTAGTTCAATTGGAACTGATGTTGTAAATACACATGATACAAGCACTATAGATAATGATAACCCAATATTAGATGATCATTTAGGTAATTTGATTTTTCTGTGATTTTTCTTTCTTACAGTACATTTGTATGAGTCTTTGGGTTCCTTGGCAGAATAAATATTCTAAGCAACCCATCAGAAAAGAAATCCAAATTGTACCTATATATAAATAATTTTCATTTCTCATATTCTAAAAGTACGCTTGAAGTTGCCTGATCACAGGGATGAAAACAGTACTTTTCATCCCTGAGTAACGATTTTCCCTTCTGTCAAAAAAATTAAAAACTATGCGAGCCATAGATAATACATGCGACTCATGTCCCAACTGTTAAATCGCGGCATAAATTGTAATAAAAAAAATATCAACAACTTTCTAACATCATTTTATACTCTAAAATTACTTTTCACCAACTTATTATTTAACTTACATAAATTTGAAATCAATATTTACTATCATTAGTGACATAAAAAATACTGGCTGGTAGAATACTATAGAAAAACAAATTTACTTAACGTTTCATATGTGATGTGGTATTTATTAAATGATTCTTCATATTTAGATATGGATTTAACGCCTGATTTAATTAGAGTAATAATTGTTTGTTTAACTAATCCGTTTTTATTTACTTTCCTCATTTTCGAAATGAAAAGCAGAATGTTAACCTCGGGTGAAGGGCCTACTTAGGACTCGAACTATTAGTGCCCTTATTACGCTCGTGCGCCAAACTATCTCAGGTCTAAATAGGTCACTTTCAGCTCTCGTGTAACATTCTACTATTACATAATCGCATTAAGGGACTAAATGAAGTCATAGACATGAATAGAAAATAGATTAAAATTTTGACTGTTGTGTATTATCTTCAAAGTGTTCTCCAGTGGAACTTATTTTGAATAAAAATTTGAATTTGAACTTGAAAATACAAATTAACAGAATTTACTTACGACAAATCTGTATTCTGTAAATCTCAACACATTTCATTATAAAAACCAATTCTTGTGAAAAAAAGATTATGTATGAAACCTTGTCTGACTCATTTTTTTTTCTGTAAAACGTTTGTAGCGTTGTTATTGAGATTCGTAGAATATAGATTCGGTTGTAAGTGAATCCTCTCAGTTTATACCTACAAAAATATGCTAATGAGCGAGCGAGATAGCCAACCCTGTTTAGGTAGCTCCCTAATAATTTTGTAACGTACCCATACTACGTGACCCATCTATTACAATTTATACCCCCCTCGATAACCACCCGTAGTATATGCCAGACACCCCCCTTTTCTGTGCTTTTCACGTAGTAATTCGTATACAATAAAACCTCTATAAGTCGCACTTGAAGGGAGACGCCATAAAATTCAAGTTATAGCGTTTTCAACTTATGGAGGATATCGACTTAGCGAATTTTGTAAGGAAACATTCGATTTGTAGAGGTTAAGATTTATTTTATATTTATAGAGGTTGTAAAATCAAATATTGCTATGTTCGAGATGCAGAGTTCCAATTTATTTTTTCGATTTATCGAGCGAAAATAAGTAATTTCAAAAAATGAAAAAAACGAGGTTTGGTAATATTTACAATTTTTTTTGGATATTTTTAATAGGTCAAAATTATCCAAATACAAAGTCTAATCTATATTTCCTAAACAGATACCGCGTTGCCTCATACGAAATGTGCGATGCTCTTCAAGAGCTAAGTGAGCTTAGATTTGCATAATTGTGATATAAACCTAATGTGTGCTAATCAGAAAATTGAAAATTTAGAAAAAAAATTGAACTTACAACATTCGAGAATTAGCGTGCCCTCAAAAACTCAAACAAGAAGTGACAAAAAAAGGCCTGACTGTGATTAATGCGTTAGTATATAATTGTAATCAAATGTTTCTAATTCCTTACGATTTTGATAATTTTCGATATATTCTCCCATGGTTGCGTTATAGTTAATTCAAAAATATATTTATTCACTTCCAAAGTTTTAATTAGAAAGCTAGTTTGACTACTGAACTATGGAGTGAAATGTATTTAACAATACTGTTTCCAGATAAAACTGACTCTGAAGCGTGTATTGAAGTCGGCAATGAAGTAGTGTCAGTGGAACCACCGAAAGAATTCTCTTGGCAGCAATCAGAAACAACGGTAGACCTTGCAGAAGGTTATTAATATTTTTCACTCTTGTTCCTGTAGGTATTTTGGTCAAAATGGAACCCATATACAATGGTCACTTCTCGGGTTATAAGCCAGCTCTGTGTCAAGTTTCATTCATATATGTTCTGTAGTTTCCAAAAAAGATGCGACAGGAACGCCATCATTTTCGTAAATCCCGTGGAAACGACGTGATTTGTCGGAATAAAAAATATCCATTCATTTAAATCCGTTCAACAGTTTTCACATGATGCTCTAACAGGCAGACAGACAAAAATTCTAAATATTTATTTTCGGAATCTGCTGTTCTGAATTAGCCCTCCTAATTTTTTTTCACATTTTATAATAATTTTTGTTTACACACTTTCAGGAAACCTGCAACCTGGGGGCCCCGTATCATAGATGCGGCTGTAGTTACGCTCCTAATTATCTTTGTCATTGTTTCAGACGATGGTGAAAGGGAAGCTGATTATTTACAAGATGATTTGTCGTTGTACTGTAGCGACGATGAAAAGAACCCAACTCTTTACGGTTAGTGAGTCCATCAAATTATTAAAACAATCTTCTGTTTTACATTTCCAAGATTTTTTCATTCATTTTAGGGGTCCAGCAGGCAGGCTGTTGGCCCACCTGATGAAAAGCAGTTACCGTCGCCTATGGTCATTAGCAACACTAGGTACTACTAAAGTTTTTATTATTACTGAAGCACAGCGGACGTATGGACAGCCCAACTGTGATCGCAAGTGGTTACCGTCGCCTATGGTCATTAACAATACCAAAGGTGCTGCCAATGTGCTGGCGGCCTTGAAAGAGAAACTGGAATCTGGCCACTGATTCCGGAACACAACTCACGGTTGTTATGGCGGCATACTGTAGACCAGGGGTGGTAGCCATCCAGTCGGGCAACTGCCCTACTACCTGGCTGTGGGTTGTTTTATCGTTGCTGCACGGAATAAATGTGCTGTCGGGTGGAACTTGGCCACTGATGCCAGGACACAACTCAAGGTGGTTATGGCGGTATACTCTAGACCAGGGGCCCACTTCTGCAATTTCGATATCTTGACGTTGCGAAGATACTCAAAGTACTATTCCATTGTGATAGTGTTGAAAATTCGTATTCTACTAAATCCACAATATCTTCTCGATATCGTCGAAAAGTGTTATTACCATTAGCAGAAATGGCATTGAAAAGCTACCAATATTTTAAACATTTATTTCACGAGTTTATCCTTATAAATGTTTACAATGATAGAGTGGCGTGCCACGGCAGGCACGCCATTGAAATTAACAGAATCCCGAAATCTGGCAAACCTACGATTGAAACCGTAGTGTCCGGCGATTTCGACCAGGTAGTAATAGCAGAATTGGCTTCCAGGTCCTTTTTATGGCTGAAACTCAGCAGACAGGCTGACGGCCCAACTGCGATGGAAAGTGGTTACTTTCGCCTATGGACATTAACAATAGCAATGGTGCTGCCAATCCGCTGCCGGCCTTGAAGGAGAAACTGGAACCTGGCCACTGATTCCGGAACACAACTTAAGGTTGTTATGGCGGCATACTGTAGACCAAGGGTCGTAGCCATCCAGTCGGGCAACTGCCCTACCACTTAGCTGTGGGTTGTTGTCCTATAGACAAGTGGCACTAGTGCTAACCGAATAGAATAAAAATGTACGGGAACGACATAATATTGTTACAACTTAGACTACGACAAAGACAAATTCCACGTACAGTCTGTAAAAGCACACTTTATTACCTGTCGGCATTTGAACTAATTGTAATCCTTTTATGATCGTCTTCTTTTGTTTACTTATTTATTGGCATACGCGTCTAATATTGTGGAGAACAGCCTATTGTTCTATTGTACTCGTTTACGTCCGCTTGCAGGCTACATCATTAGCCAGGTGTTACGGATTATAAGTACAAGCTGGTTCTAGGAAATTATGTCGACGTTGCATTTGTGCAGTATAAAACGATGACCTGATTGAGAGAGGGGTCAGTTGAGCGAGAACCACGATCAAGGCGTGACGTGTGTACATTCGGGAATGTAATATAGACGGACTTTGCGCATTTTTTTTATCGCTGGAGTTCAGCAGACAGGCAGACGGCCCAGTTGTTGGAAAGCGGTTACCATCGCCTATAGACATTTGCAACACAAAGGGCTATAAACGCGCTGCTGCTCTCTGAAGGGAGACTGGAACCTGGTCACTAATGCCGGAACACAACTCAAGGTTGTTATGGCGACATACTTTAGACCAGGGGTCGGTAGCCATCTAGTCGGGCAAATGCCCTACCACCTGGCTGTGGGTTGTTTAGTCGCCTCTTACGACAGGCCGCCGGGCCGCAGGAAATTGTATTCTTTCTCCGTTCCTGCACGGAAAATCCCATACATTTTCTATTGTATTCGTTCAGCGACTAATGCCACTAGTTTACACGGCCAAGGGTGAGGGCTGTCCAAACGGGCGAATACCCTACCAATTAGCGATTAAATTAAATAAATTGTTGTTTTGCAGTCTATACGGGAGAACATGCAGGTTTTCATTGCAATGTGTGCAACAAAGAGATCGTCGGGTAAGTAGAATATAAATAATAGTAAATCGGCTGACAAACACTCGTATTATACATATATTCCCAAATTAAGCATGTTACGCTTGTGTTATGGGTAATATACAACGGACTACTCTGGGGGCCGATCCCAGACACCCAGACCGTAGTAAATAACGGAGAAAATTCGTTTCCAAAATTGACCATACCAGTAATCGAATCCGGAGCCTCTACGTGGCAGTGAGGTAAGCCGTCAAAGGCTTAGCTCGCTCAACCACAGAGGCTGACAACTAAACACAACAATATAAATATAACACAGACCCACAAAAAAAGTTGCGCATGCTGGGCCAACCGAGCAACAAAAATCAAGATCTTTTGGGTTTTGGGTTTTTCTTGATTGTTTGTTCATTGACCTCCAACTCTGACTTGAAATTCGTGTTCAGCGGGAAATAATACGCCAGAAAATGATAGTCGGACACCCAGCACATACAACCTGTTTTTTGTGGGCCTGTACAATTGATAATAGTCTAGAACAGTGCTCCGCAAACTTTTTGTGTTCAAGGTAGGTAATCTAGGAAAACGAAAATTTTTGGAGGTATACCACAAATAAAAATCATTTTTTAAGTAAGCCAAACGAAACAAAACGCCTCGCTCGTGCGCTCGCATGATTTACCTACATATTTTATGTGTAACTGCCATGCCATGCCATGCCATGCCAGGTGGTAAGGCGTTTGCCCGACTGGATGGCTACCGCCCCTGGTCTAAAGTATGTCGCCATAACAGCCTTGAGTTGTGTTCCGGCATAAGTGACCAGGTTCCAGTCTCCCTTAAGAGAGCAGCAGCGCATTTGTAGCATTTGTAGCATTTGTAGCACCTTTGGTGTTGCAAATGTCCATAGGCGATGGTAACCGCTTTCCATTAAGTGGGCCGTCTGCCTGTCTGCTGAACTCCTGCAATAAAAAAAAATAAAAAACGAAGTATTTTCCTTACCCTTTACATTATTTACTAAAAATAAGTTTACAACATAATCTTATTTTTCCGAGGCACGCCAATTAATGACCACGGTACACCAGTGTGCCGCGGTACATACTTTGCGGAACACTGGTCCAGAAAACGCTGAAGATTGACCTTCACCCACCTGAATTTTTATCAAATTATGTATATGTTTTTTTTATAAATGAAGTATTTGGGAAAAAATACCTCCTTAATATTACAATGTAATCTAAAAAGCCTAATAAGTAATTTAAATATAACCTAACTTAACTAAGAGTGTTCATTGACATGAACGAGTATTCATTCATTCACATGAACATGTTTGTTATTATAATATTGTAATATTTTCATTTATTCTTGGAAATTTATTTATTGACTTCACCGCCACTGTTGTCTTAATATTTCCCTTAGTTTAGGGGGTTGCCTGGAAGAGATTGCTTTAAGCGAAAGGCCGGCCTTTGTTCAACATTTACTGTACCTAGTTTTAAGAACGTACTTTTAATTTTTGGAGAACAATAAAGTGTTTTCATTCATTCATTCATTCATGAACGAAGTGTCTTCGTCTTAATAGAGACAATAACAAAAGTGTTATTGGACATATTCTTAGTATGAATACTCTTAATTTAATTAAATTATATTGATTAAAATTAACTGAATTAAAAATAGTCATGTACACTTTGGTCATACGGTCCATCCTGATGTATGGGTGCGAAGCTTGGACGCGTACCCTGTAAGGAGGAGGATCAGCTTTTAGTAGCGGAAAGGAACGTTCTCTGTATTATTCTGGGTCCAATAAAGAGAGAGAGGATGGCAGCTTGAGGGTCTGAACCAACCTCGAAATTGAGAATCTTGTGGCCGAGCCTAACATAATAGGAGAAATAAAAGCTCACCGCCTCCGCTGGCTCGGTCACGGAGAACGGATGGGAGAGGAAAGCATATTTGGGACGGCCGGTAGGTCCTAAGGTCCCAAACATCGCTGGAAGAACTGGGTGGAGGCTAACCAGTAAGAGCTACGAGCCAATAATTGGCAAGAAACTGCGCAGGACAGAGGAAAATAGCATGTTCTCGCTTCGGAGGCCAAGACCCACTTTGGGTCGCTGAGAAGGTGAATGTCCTCTACTATAACAGTTTGGAAGAATACTGGAATGACGATTGCTCCTGAACCCTACTTTTCTATTTACTCGTGACTAGAGGGCACTTCTAGTCAGTCTTCCCTCGCTTTTTCATATTCTGTGACAGTTTTAGCAGAACGAAACCCTTTTCTAATCGATTCGTCGTGCTAACCAGCCCTCTGTCTGTGTATGTTACAATCGTTTTTGTCAGAAACCACTACGCCTGTGGCGTAATAAGATTTAAACAGTAATAAATAAGTATTCAAAGACTATACACGTGTTTTAATATTAGCTGCTGCGTCGATCCTTTATATGGCGACCCTGCCAGCGCATTCGCGATGTTCCGTATAAGGGGAAAAAAATATAAACAATGAGTGCAGCGTGCAGTTCAAAAGACAATTAAATAATCTTTACAATGTAGCTAATAAGCTTTACAATGTAGCTAATAAGCTTTACAATGTAGCCAATCCAAAGAAGATATAATTATAGCGCAGAATGGAGCTGCAAATTCAGCTAGCGCTGACAAGCAGCTGTACCATGCAAACTTAGCAAGTTATGTTTTAGTAGCAATTTGCATTATTTTCGGGGCAGTTATATTGTTTCTGCGTTATTACCGTAAATGTCATGCCGAATGGATTCAAAGTCACATTAACGAGTACGAGCTACGGAGGGCTTTGAGTTTGAGCCGCAGGCAACAACAGGAGACCATGGCTGCCACGGGTACATCGTCAGTGTGAGGAAACAGTGTTAAAAAAAAAATGTGTAAGAAATAAAGTGCGATGAAGGTAAAAAAAAAAATGATTAATGAATATGCTGACGAAACTCTTTGACGGACTAAATATACCAATATATTTTAAGAATATGCGTAATGTAACAAAAAAACTTTTTAATTAATTTTGTCTAAATACCTATTTTTCTTTCCTCTTTTATGTGTCATTTAATCGCATTTATCCCAGATAGTGTTAAGTATGTGTAGGAAAAGTAATTAAGCTATGGAAAATGAAATTAGAGAAATATTTGAAAGTTACAATATATTAAAGATTATCTTACAAAGCTAGGTCCTAGTAGAAGACCAATTAATATAAGAGAGGCAAAAAGTGTGGAAACAAATATTTTATTTAATCGATTTATTTCTTTAAGTAATATTATTGAACTTAACATAAAAAATAAGAAAATAATTAAAGATAGCGAAATTGATAGTTTCAAGACATTATTTAGTGGATATAAATAAATTGTACTCAAAAATACTTCAACTTTGTTCTGATAGTACGGAGAGTATGACAAGTACCATGGAAAAATTTGAATTAAAAACTGCAATTACCTTATTACCAATGATGAGCATATCACCAAACATTAATCTCAAATATCGAGATGTATGACTCTATGATCGATGATGGTGGTAAAAAACAACTCGTACAGTTTATTTTAAAATCCCGGCTGTCCGAAAGCGCTAAGTTGCGCATGAATAGTAACTATTTATCTGTTACAGATTTAATTAGGGATATGCGCCAAATTTTATTACCTAAAAAATCGGATACTGCAATCCAGTCAGCTGCAACGTACGAGGCAAGATGACAAAAGCATTGGGATTATGGTAAGGAGATAGAACAGTTATGAGTCGATTTAACAATTACCCAGGCCAACGGAGATTCTAACGCGTATCAAATTTTGAGGCCAATAAACGAGCGTATAGCGATAAAAAAAAATTCTGATGGTCTGCGTTACAATCGACTTGCACGATAATAGCTGCAAGAAATTATAGCTCACTAAAAGCTGCGATCCAGGGTGCACTGGACGAAAGGCTCTCAAGTGGAGGAGAAGAACGGGTGCTGACCTTCCGTCATAATAGAGGTAGGTCGAATCATAACCACTTTGGTAATAACCATACTAAATCCAACAGGGGTTTTATTAGAAATGTTTCTAATACTCAGAATTATAATAACCGTGGTCGTGGTTATAACATTGGTTTTCGCGGAGGACGTAGTTTCGGTACGTCGTACAATAATCGCTCGCGCGGTGGTTTTCGTGGCCACACTCTATATCGAGGTCGTACGCAACAACAACAAATAAATATAGCCGAGTCGAATAGGAATACAAATATAAGTCAGAATCCCGAAAATAGTAACAAAGCTGAAAACAGTAATCATTTTTTTCGTGCATAATCATTTTTATTGTGAAAATATTAACTCTGTTTATTTTAGCGTTTGTCAAGAACCGCGATCTTGGTTACTTGATACCGGCGCGTCACTGTCCATAGTCAGGCAAGAGTTATTACAGAACTTACACATTCCATTCCATATAGAGCGAATCAAAATAAACGGCATAGGAGGTCATGTTATGTGTAATGGCTTTGTTTATCTTAAATTAAATTACGATAATTATGAGTTCAATCATAAGTTTTATGTAATAAACTTTTTTTCTTGTAGAACTGATGGCATACTAGGACAAGATTTTTTAAGTAGATTTAAATGTATTTTGGATTTTGAACGAAATTTGTTGAAAATAAATAATAACAATATACCAATTAGTATACCATTACAAATGGGTCAGCTTGGTTTTAATGGTTACTTAACAATACCAGCGAGATGTGAAGTTACGTATTTAATACAGACAGGTTAACATGACGAATGTATAGTCATGCCTAAGCAGTTAAGTGAAGGAGTATTTTTGGCATCCGTTATTATTAAACCCAAGGATGGAAAGATTCCGGTAAAATTTTTAAATACGAGAGAGGAACATGTCCGGTTAAGCTATTTTACACCGGATGTAGTACCATTAAATGATTATATTTTATGTAGTTTCGACAGTAATAAATCTAATGCTGAACGTGTGAAAAAATTATTTTCAATTTTGAATTTAAAACATTTGAATAAAGAGGAACAAATTTCAATCGAAAATATTTGTGCTAAGTACTCAGATGTATTTTTATTAAAAGGTGATAAATTAGGTGTAACGAACTTATACCAACAATCTATACATTTAAAAGATAGCACACCACCTGTGTATACTAAACCTTACAGACTACCCAAAAGTCAAAAACTTGAAATCGATAGGCAGATAGGTGAAATGTTGGATAACGATATAATAGAAGAGAGTAGAAGTGAATGGTCTAGTCCAGTCCTTCTTGTTCCAAAGAAAAGCGATAACGAAGGAAATAAAAAATGGCGTGTTGTAATCGATTATCGGAAACTAAATGACAGTCTTAAAGGTGATAAATTTCCCTTACCCGACATTACAGATATTCTCGACTCTTTGTCAGGGGCAATTTATTTTAGCCATTTAGATCTTAGTCAAGGTTACTTTCAATTAGAATTACAAGCAGAAAATACACTGCATTTACTACTAATAAACAATATCAAATGAAACGACTACCAATGGGGTTAAAAATAAGTCCTAGTGCTTTTAGTCGCTTAATGACGGTGGCAATGTCTGGCTTGAATCATAAGTGTTTGGTATATTTAGATGATCTTATTTGTATAGGCCGTCCTATAATTTACATAGTCATAACAAAAATTTAATAGATATATTGGAAAGATTAAGAAGTGTAAATTTAAAGATAAATCCGGAAAAATGACAATTTTTAAAAAAAGAGTTATTATATTTAGGTCATATAATTTCGGCCAATGGAGTTTCAACTGATCCAGAAAAGACTCACGTAATACAAAATTACCCTACACCAAAAAATAGTGATGAAGTTAGGCGTTTAGTAGCTTTTGCGAATTACTATCGTAAATTCATTCCGAATTTTGCTGAAATAACAATATCTTTAAATAAACTTTGTAGGGAAAGCGTTAAATATAATTGGACTATAGAATGTGAAAAATCATTCAGTGAGTTAAAACAATCTTTAGTAAACCCGCCAATTTTACAATATCCAAATTTTGATAATGAAAATGAATTTGTATTACACACAGATGCTTCTGGTTTAGCTTTAGGTTCCGTATTGTGCAATAAAAATTACTTACCAATTGCATATGCAAGTAGACCTCTTAATAAATCTGAATTGAATTATCCCACAATAGAAGAGGAACTTCTTGCTATTGTCTGGTCCGTAAAATATTTTAGACCATATTTATTTGGTAAAAGATTTGTAATTAAAACAGATCATAAACCGTTACTTCATTTATTTGGGATCAACAACCCTTCTAGCAGACTACTAAAATTTCGTTTAATTTTAGATGAATATGACTACGTGGTGGAATATGTCAAAGGTGTGAATAATGTAGCTGCAGACGCATTATCTCGCATTGTTATAACTTCTGACGAGTTGAAAAGCATAAGTCTAAATGTATTAAATGTTATGACACGACAAATGGCAAAAAATAAATCAAGTGACAATATTTCGGTCGATAAGAACCAAACAGATGATCGGCCTGATCAACCGAAAGTCGTTGAAATTCTTAAAAAACCGAATAATTGCACAGAATTAATTATTGCTCCGTTTGTATTGAAAAATACCACTAGATATGTCAAAATAAATAATTTTATGTATGTACCAAGTAAAATGACAATTTTCGTTGATCCATGTTCTCAATCATGTTCGGCGCGAGACGCTTTCATGAGAGATTTGGAAACAATATGTAAAAAAATATCCATAAATGAAGTATACATATTAAAGGATGATAGAAATATGAGATATATAAAATGGTTAACCAAATATTGTATTAATAAAAAATGGAACGGTCCACAAATTTATATTTTGAAAAATGTAATAAGAATATTTAATGATGACGACAAACGAGTTATACTCAATGACTTTCACCTACTACCCACGAGTGGGCATACAGGTATTAGACGTATGCTTAATAATATAAAAAAGTATTACTTTTGGCCAAAAATGGCTGAAGATGTTACACAATTCATTAAAAGATGCGACAAGTGTCAGAAACAAAAACACTCGTTGCATACTAAGCAACCAATGGTTGTAACCACGACTGTGCAGTCAGCTTTTGATAAGATATTTTTAGATATAGTTGGGCCCTTAGATAAGGATTATTATAAGTACTCTTATATACTCACATTGCAATGTGAATTAAGTAAGTATGTAGAAGCATATCCATTAGAAAGGAAAGATAGTGTAAGTGTAGCACGAGCACTGGTTGATAACTTCATTCTCAGGTATGGGATTCCACGTGAAATCGTGACGGACAGGGGAGCCGAATTTATTTCAAGCACAATGGCCGAGGTATGTAAACTATTAAATATTAAACAAACATTTTCTTGTGCTTACCATCATGAAACAATTGGGTCTCTTGAAAATTCCCATAAATCACTTAATGCATATTTAAGGATACAAACTGATAATAATAGCAAAGATTGGAGTGGTTGGCTCCCATATTGGTGCTTCTCATATAATACTACTGTACACTCAGAAACCAAATATACTCCATATGAACTTGTGTTCGGAAAACTTTGTAATATACCTAGTAATATACAAAATTCTACCATTGAACCTTTATATAACCTTGACAGTTATCCATTAGAATTAAAATTCAGACTACAGAAAGCTCAATGTGAAGCAAAACAAAATTTAATTAAAAGTAAAACAACAAGAAAGTATAAATTTGACCAATATTTAAAACCCGTAATGTATAAGAAAGATGATTTATTATTGGTAAGAAATGAAATAGGAAAGAAATTGGAAAATGTATATCACGGTCCTTTTGTATTTATAGCAGATTTGGACCCTAATTGTAAAAATTTTGTAATAATAAAGAAGAAGTTATACATAAGAATAGAACAAAATTGTACTCAAGGTAAAAAAAATGTGTTTTTCATTTTTTTTTCTATTTTGGTGGGGCGTGTGGTGTAATAAGATTTAAACAGTAATAAATAAGTATTCAAAGACTATACACGTGTTTTAATATTAGCTGCTGCGTCGATCCTTTATAGGGCTACCTGGATGAAGTTTTTTCAAATTCAACTTCATTCTGTTGCGGTATTACAGAAATTAATTCAAACGTTTGAAAGTAATTAAATCTGTAATATGTAATTCTAAACATGTCGTGTCTGTACATTAAAGCTATTAAAAAAACACAACTGGAATAGACTATATAAACGACGGAGAGTACGGTGCAATTTTTTTTAGATTTCTTGTCTGTTTGTTCGCGATTCACTTAAAAATTACTGGGCGGACTTCGATGCGGTTTTCGCTGATCGACAGCTTATTCTTAGACTTAAAATTTGCGCTGCTTTTTATCCCGGGAATCCGACGTGCGGGAATTTTTCTGGGAATGATTTAAAATGGCCAGATTTAAAAAGAAATCGAATTCTAATGTAATTTTTTCACTGATGCAAATTTTATCTAATAAAATGTATGATACTTTTTATCCTGGGAATTCTACGGGAATTTTCCCTGGAGCGGTTTGTAATTTTTCGGATGCATAAAAATTTGCATATTCCGACACAGTTTTCAGTAAAACGATAGCTTATATTTTTTTGTAATGCTGCGGTATTTTGTGTCCCGGTAACACCGAGGGAATTTCAAGTCAAGTGTGGACGAGTCGCGAGCATATTCTAGTACATCTATATTCTGTTGTTACAGGTGTGCAGTGCTTTATACTTAAATCTAAATGATTTCAAATGAATACAATCTAGCTTAAAAACCAGTTAGGCAGAAAGGTATAGGTATGGTCCAGCGATTCTCAAAGTCGTCGATATCGACCCCCTGTGGTCGAAATCGCTTTTCCAGGGGTCGACATAAGTGAACTGATTTGGGGGTCGACGAGGTCTAAAAATTGACCCCTATTAATTAACACAAGTTGTTATTTGAAACTTTTAAGATACTGTACAAGTTGAGTTATGAGTAGAAATGTGTTTTATTTTTCAAATTTTTGATGTGAAAATGATGTCAAGTTTACTCACGTAACCAACCGCAAAGTTCTTAAATTGGTAAGTATTTTGTATCAATAGGAAAAAAACTAGAGATAGGATTCTTAAAGTAATTTGGCTATGGAGGTCTGAGGTATCGGTTTGTTTTGGAAAAGGGGTTTCTTGCCCAAAATAGATTGGGAATCCCTGGTATAATCTATCTATACTAGGTCATGTAGTCCAAAGTTAGTTTGTAGTGAAATCGCAAAAAAGTAAAGATTAGGACTACACGCTGTACTTGTAAATTTAATTTAATATTTAATTTGCATTTGAAAATATTTCTTCTGTTACGAGGAGTTACGGGACTCGAATTAAAATGCCGTTAGAATTATTATAGAGTTTATTAGAACTATACAAACACGTATAACACAGGTACAAATATAACCGAACACAACAAGTCCAAACGTAATGCAAAAGGTCGTAATTCAATACACGGTCAAAGTTCGTCACTATTATATTCCCGATTGTAGTACACACGTCTCGCTTCGATCATGGTTCTCGCTTGACTGCCTTCTCTCTTCGTCAAGCCATCGTTTTATACTGCACAAATGCAGATATGTCTGCCCGGTAAGCGTTGACGTAATTTCCTAGAAATCGTAATCCGCACACCTTGCTAATTATGCCTGCAAACGGCCATAAACGAGTACAATAAGCTATTCTCCAAAATAACCAATAAATAAGTAAACAAAAGAAGATGATTCTAAAAGAATTACAATAAGTTCAAATACCGACAGGTAATAAAATATGTTTTTATAGATATATAAGTTGTAACACTTCTAACAAGTCTGAAGTGGAAAATAAATATTGAATAGACACAGAAATTGTATAGAGCCATATTTAATGGATGATCATTGTGACTTCCAGTTTCCGATACGCGTGCGTGCAGTGCTTGGACTTCGACCTGTGCGGCGGCTGCGAGGCCAGCGGGGCCCACGACCAGCATTACGTGCTCAGGATCCCTGGACCCAGGCCACATGTGAGTACTTCGCATGCTCTCCTTCTCTTCTCTACTTAACCACTTCAAAACGGCAGAATATCTTCCTAAAATAAAAACGTTTTTCTATGGAAAGCCAAAAACAAATAATTTTTATGGTATTGTGAAGTGTTACATAGGTCTTATACATATAAGATTTTGTATTGTTCTTTGGTGCGTAGTCTTCTAGAGTACGCTTCACAGGTATGGAATCCAATGTATGATGTGTATGTTAATAGAATCGAATCCATACAACGTAGATTTTTAAGATTTTTAGAGTTTAAATGCAAGGTTAGCGATAATCACTACGAAGCTAGATGTCTCAGACATCATATTTTGCCATTGCACAAAAGGAGACAAATAGCAGATATAGTGATGCTAAGTAAAGTTGCACAGTCTAAAATAGACTCGCCTTATTTATTATCTAAAATATGTTTAAAAGTGCCAACAAAACTATTCCGGAATCCAATACAGTTGTTTGTTCCTCGGGTATCTAGTAATTGTAGGACAAATTCTTATTTTAATCGTGTATCAATTAACTATAATCTTTTAGCTGTTATACATGATATAGATTTATTTATTAGTAATCAGTTTCTAAAATAATTTATTTTCTTTTTTAATTTTCTCTTTTTAATTTAATTAATAGAATGTAAAGTATTGACTAGCAAGCATTATAGTTATCTACATGTGGAAACAATTAAATGGTTATAGATATTTAGTAGTATGTACTAAGTTATAAACTTTGTTTTCCGAATAAAATAAAATAATATTACGAGTTACAGGACTCGAATTATGCTGTTTGGAATTACTATAGAATTTATTAGAACTATACAAACACGAATAACACAGGTACAAATATAACTGGACACAACCAGTACAAACGTGATGCACGATTTAGTAACACGCGCAAAGTTCGTCACTATATAGTTCATCGAATGTACACACGTCTAGCTCGTATCGTAATCGTCGCTTGACTGCCTCACCCCTCCCTTCGGGCATCCCTTTTATTTTGTACAAATACAATATGCCTCGAAGCAAAACAATAACAACAAGAATTAGTTCGACACACCTGCATAATGACAGCCATAAAACAAGTACAATAACAATAGAATGTTTTTCTTAATTACTAATTGTTTACTTTGTCTTTAAAGTAAACAAAAGAAGTCCAAATGCGGGAAAGGTAATAAACCAGGTTTATGGCAGGCAGATGTGCATTTACTTTTTGTCGGCATGTAACAATAAAATAAATAAAATATACAGAACAAAATTTTGAAATGGGCCTTCAAGGCCAAATCCTGAACTATGCTAAATAGCGAAAAACACTCAAGCGGTCTCGAGGCCGATTTTGACAATAACTAAAGTGGTATCATTAGATTTTGAAAAATCAATTACCTTTATCAGTGATCGAATCGTCTGTCTCATGTAACGTTACATGAATCACTTTTATTGTTTCTATATCAGCTTTTGCTCGATTCATGATGAAGACTAATCGGTTTTGCTAAATAAAATTATTGTTACAATGTGTGTGTGTTTTGTTACCAGGGAGAAGTGCAGAGCGTGTTGGCGCGAATCAGGAAGCACCTGATGGTGTCAATGGACCCCATACAAGTGGCCGACGATGCCATTAGGTATGAATATGCTTCCTTATTTTAATTTAACCCTAAAGTTTCTGTTAGGATAAGTTACTCCATATAATCGGCTTACGAGCCGGTGATGAGCCAGTGCAATAAATGCCTTATAACACAACGCACGTGTATTCATTCATAACAAGTGGCGACGAGTACCTGTACCCACCCACAAAAAAATGAGTGTTTTTGTGAGCTGGGCCAGGATTGGGGCCTGTCTAGAGAAAGACTCACCCAGTGGTTAACGGCAAATGCGTCAATAGGAACGGGTGATACTAAAGGTCAAGAAGATACGCGAAAAAAGGCGGTATTGTTAAATGCACCCAATGTCGACGCGTATAAGTTGGTACGCGAATTAATTTCTCCAAAATCTTTTGAAGAAATTACTTTTAATCAATTAACAACTGAAGTAGACAAACATTTTTTGCCGAAGAAGTCATTCTTAGCGGAGAGACATAAGTTTCATGCGGCAGTACAAGAGTCGAGAGAAAAATTCATTCAATGGTCGGCTCGAGTTCGTCAACTGGCAGCGGATTGTAATTTTGGAGCTGCCTCTGATGAAATGCTGCGGGACAGGTTCATCAATGGACCTACGGGACCAACGAGACTAACGGGACCAAGTGGATGAAATGGACAAAATCACAAAACCTATCCCAATTTTTGGGATAACCTCTATATAAATCTATCCCATTATCCGGGATGAAAAGTATCCCTTGGCCACCCTCGGTATTAAAATTACATATGTACCGAATTTCAGCTAAATCGGTCCAATAGTCTTTCCATAAAAGGATAACAAACAGAGAGACAAATATATTTTTATCCCGGAAACTATCCCATTTTACGGGATAAAAAGTATCCTATGTTTATCCTCGGCATCGAAAATACACACACACACACACACACACACACACACACACACACATATATATATATATATACATACATACATACTGAGTTCTAGCCAAATCGGTCTAGTAGTTTTCCCGTGAAAACGGAACAGACAGACGGATAGACAGACAGAGTTACTTTCGCATTTATAATATTAATAGGGATTAATGACCTGTGTAATTTGTATGTACATATCCAAATCATATGCAAATAAATTTTCATTTTATTTCAAAGGCGACCGCTTTAGGCCCTCTGATACCTTATTTAAACTACATGAATTCTATTCCAGTATAAAATCAGAGGTGAAAGAAGAGGATGAGGAAGTGCTTCACCAGGAAGTGGATCCCCATATAGAGCAAGAAAAGACCGATGATATCGGCAAAAAGAACCAGGAGAGGAGTCAAGACGAGGGAGAGAGCAGCCAGGACGAGACAGACCCACTTCAGACGCACCACAGCACAGACACAGAAACCGTAAGTGTATTATATCAATTGACTTATTTAATCATTTATTTTTGTAATAGATGTAAAAATCACAATATATAAGTTTTATAACAAATTATATTTATTTTATTATTTTTCGCTATAATTAAAAAGCTATATCAAATCTATCTATCTATATATATATATATATATATATATATATATATATATATATATATATATATATATATATATATATATATAATTCTTCTGTACGTGTGTTGACAGTGAACTCCTCCTAAATGGCTGGACCGATTTTGATGATATTTGTTTTGTGTGTTTGAATGGGTCCTCGGATGGTTTATACTACAATTGGAACCGGTAGGTGGCGCTGAGATCGGGTTCTAGAATCCTCCTAATCACCTGGACCGATTTTGGTGATTTTGTTTTTGTCTCATGAAACAAAGTCTTTTAGGAATTCAGAAAATATGGCGGTACGAAGTTCGCCGGGTCAGCTAGTAATGTTATAAAATTTTAAACATGCCGTGTCTGTACATTGAAGCTAATTAGTAAAAAAACAACTGGAATATACTATATAAACAATGGAGACCACGATGCAAAAAGAATGCCCGTTGTTCTCCGTACATATACGAAGAACACGCAGTAATTTTTATTTTTTGAAATAAATTTTCTTTATTTTTTTTAAGTATTTATAGAAATATTTAAAAAAATTGGAAAAATATGTCCAATTTTTTGGAATGCGTCGTGTTCTACGTATAAACGTAATGCATATTTTTTTAGATTTCTCGTCTGTTTGTTCGGGATTCTCGTAAAAATTACTGGGCCAATTTTGATGCCGTTTTCACAAATCGCTACTTTTTAACCCGGGAATCCCGCGGTATTTTTTCTGGGAATGATTTAAAATGGCCAGGTTGAAAAAAAATTGAATTCCAATGTGTTTTCACTAATCGATAGCAAATTTTATATAATAAAATGTGTGATATTTTTAATCCCGGGAATCCCGCGGGGATTTTTCCGGAGCGGTTTGAAGTAGTTCGGGTGCATAAAATTTAACTTATTCCGACACAGTTTTCACTAAAACGATAGCTTACACTCATTTTTAAATGCTGCGATACTTTGTGTCCTGGGAATCTGAAGTCAAGCTGGACGAAGTCGCGGGCATATCCTAGTTAAAAATAATTTTTTGAACCCGAAGTACCCGAGTACCGAAATCACGCCGACGATTCCCGAACAAACCCGAGCGCGCCTGTGACGCCACTGTGTTAATTTCTTGTGCGTAACTCCACGTAGCGTCCCTAGCACATGGCTGATGTAGCTGAATTTGTTTTGTAAAGTTTTTTACAAGGGTTAAAATCTATCTCAATATGACGTACTTATTTAATAATTTGAATTTATTGTAATCTGTTTATGTACCATATTACGCTGTATCCTGTAATTTGCGCTCAAATGAAAATCTTCTGCTAACACTTCGTTCTTCGTAGGAAATTCTATTGCCGTACAGGCTGTTCGCTTGTGGAATTTGCTCCCCTTGAAAATCAGGCAAGCTGCATCCATTTCTACATTCAAACACTTGATCACTGACCATTATTTGTCCATTCAATAAAATTTATTGCAGTAAATGGAATTGTTTTATTGTTCCCATGTAAATATATGTAATTTATATTATTATAATCTATTTAATTATGTATATCTATATTCGTTTATTATTTTGTTTTTTTCTTTAATTACGATTGAATTAGTTTTAATTTAGTCAAACCACCAATTATTATTGAATTTTTCTTGTAATGTCTCCTTGGACACCGGGTTGCGTGGAAGAGATCGCTATAAGCGATAAGGCCTTCCATGGTGCCGATGGAAATATATTTATATTAAATGTCTAGGTTTAAGTTATGGTGAAGAATAAAGAGTTTTCATTCATTCGTTCATATTGTTACATGCCGACAAAAAGTAAATGCACATCTGCCTGCCATAAACCCGGTTTATTACTTTTCCCGCATTCGCACTTCTTTTGTTTACTTTGTGTTTAGAATTAGTAATTAAGAAAAACATTCTGTTGTTATTGTAATTGTTTTATGGCCGTCATCAGGCAGGTGTGTCGAATTAATTGTTGTTATTGTTTTGCATCGAGGTATATTGTATTTGTTCAAAATAAAAGGGATGCCCGAAGGGAGGGGTGAGGCAGTCAAGCGACGATTACGATACGAGCAAAACGTGTACATTCAATAAGTTATATAGTGATGGACTTTGCGCGCGTTATTAAATCGTTCAGTTTGTACTGGTTGTGTCCAGTTATATTTGTACCTGTGTTATACGTGTTTGTATAGTTCTAATAAGTTCTATAGTAATTCCAAACGGCATTTTAATTCGAGTCCTGCGCTCGTAACAATATTAAATCAAATAAAAACTTTCCCTTTCCTCCTTTTTTATGAGGTTGTCAATTTTATAATTAACTGCTTACTAATTTTGATGATTTATGGCCGGTTACTATATCTTACTATTCATTCACTTGCCCTACCATTGGTTGAACTTTGATATTACTTGTATGGAGCTTATATACATTTTTAATCGATAGTAACGCAAATGAACGGTCGGTAAGATATAGGGGCCGGCCATTAAATAAATAATTGTAGGTTTCGATGGTAATTGAAGGGTTTACGAAGAGTCATGCGTTTGCCACGAGACCGGTTTGTTTGAAGATCCTAAAACTTGAATATTCATAACTACAATTGACAATGATACTGTAGATAATGCAAATATGTATTTAAAAATACTAAACACTGATTAAAATTTGACTGTACACACTATCCAGGGGCCCGGCTCTACTATTTCAATGGATTTGCGAAGATATTCAAGCTACGATTCCATTGCGATAGTGTCAAAAAATCTATATTTAGTCTATATCTATACTATTATTTAGTATTCTATTAAATCCACAATATCTTCTCGATATCGTGGCGGTTGAATATAGTAGAAAAAAAATTGGTATTACCATTAGCTGAAATGAATATTTAAACTCCCAAAATTTTATTTCGCGAGTTTTCGCTCATAAATATGTATAAGGTGCGCCATTGGAATTAACAGAATACCGAAACCAGGCAAACCTACGATTGAGACGATAGTGTCCGGCGATTTTGATATACTAGTTGCAGAATTGGGTTCCTGGAATGCATAAAAAAACAAACAAGCTTAATATAACCCTAGGTTAGGTGTACATACAGTTTATACTACTAGTAAGGACAACCAACCTTTATTTCATCGTGGCATTTAGACCCAAGTTTTAAATCGATCAAAATACATAATAATGTAATAGTATCAGCCCATAAGTGTCCCACTGCTGGGCTTGGGCCTTCCATTATACGGGGCACTGACAGTATACCCGCCACGGTTGTCCAAGGCGGCTTGGCAGTTTTGACACATCGGTTATCTCGATGTGCAGGTTGCAACACGATGTTTTCCTTCACCGTTGTTAACACGTGGTAATTTTAACAATATGCACGTTAGATCAGAAAACTGACTAAGTGGTGCATGCGTTCCGGCCAGGATCGAACCCGCGCCTTTTGAGCTTGGGACGCGAGCGCTAGCCATTACGCTACCACGACTTACCTTACCAAAATGCATGCATACATGCCCAATATTATTATTTTTCTCAATAATCGATTATACCTTCTAGCAATTTTAAATGTGCCGGAAAGCCACCATTTATAACACTTTTAAATTTTCTAAAATATTATTTAATTCTCTAGTCTTATGGTCTTATTTATAGATAGTAAGTTTGAACCCTTCTTTTTGTAATAAAACTACGTTATAACGGTTTTAAGCGCGATAATTTATTTGATTTTTATTATTCCGAAGTTTCGGCCACTTTTCAGTTGCCGTGGTCACGGAAGATAAAGATGTCAAGTATCAATGAGTATTATTAAAGTATTATCTAGCCTACCGCCAACTTGTTCATTTTGAAAGAAAGAAAATAATGTTTATTTAGAGTTATTTAAAATTATAAAAGTCTACATAAGCAGTTTAATAAAAGCCGAAAGTTAACTAACTCTAAAAAGGCCCTAACTCAGCAAATGCTGGTTGATAACAACCAGCGCTGGTCTTCCGGTAGTGCCAAGCAGCAACGTCACCTTCACAGAAGAGAAAAAAAATATTTAAAAACAGTTAATGAACATTTATTATTATTTATAATTAGAATAACATGAAACAAAGAATAGACATATTTTGAAAAATTTAATATAAATACATAATATGCTATGAAATAATTATTGAAACTGAAAATAATGATTTTGGAAAATAATATTAGGTACGTTACAAACAAAAAGAAATTAAAGTAAATAGAACTATAACTATGAAAAAGACTCAACCAGGCTTACTAAAAGGCGCTTGTATCAAGTGCGAGATCTGCTTGCTGCCTTTGGTGTTCGTACAGGAACGCTCTCAGTTTAATTTTAAAAATATGTGCACTTCGAACGGTTCTTATTGGTGGCGGAATATTGTTCCAGCACCTAGAAGCCGAATACCGGAAGCTGCCTTTAAAAGCAGCTGAATGATGTCGCAAAGTAATAAGCTGTACTGCACATTTTAATTATTTCGTTTTAATTTTGTTTATGGTTTTTATTTACTCTATGGGAGCCTTTCTCTTTATGGTTCTTAAAGAAGCGTTCAAACTTACTCTAACGCTCTATGAATAATACCGTTAAGGTTCATATGAACTTCGTAATTAAATTAAATACAGACCCCGTACATATCCGTGCAAGAACGGAGAAAGAATACAATTTCCTGCGTTGGGGAGGCCTGCCGTAAGAGGCAACAAAATAACCCGCAGCCAGGTGGCATTTGCCCGACTGGATGGCTACCACCCCTGGTCTAGAGTATGCCGCCATAACAACCTATTTTTTTTTTTTCTGGCGGTGGAAATGCATTTCGCTCATACCGGGTCCTTTGCTAGGGATTAGACCGTTGTTGATCATAGAGGCTTTCCACTGAGGCAATCCAAACAATAATCAATCGGCTTGTGTGGAGACTCGACTAATCAATACCCCACGAAAACCACCCTCCTCCCATGTGCCCCGCGCTTATGGTAGGAAAGGCATGAGATACAGAACGTAGTTACGCCCACACCGATCCTAGCGCACAAGTGCTTGAGAATGCCCCGGGAGAGGCAAACTCACTTCGTCAACAGGGGTGAAGACTCCTCTGCTCCCTAGATGCTAGAGGGCCCCTGCAGCGGTATTTCAGGGAGGGAGGTCATGCGCATACCTGCGCCTCCGGGCTCCCGACTGACGTCGGCGCCCGCGAGACGCATGCGCACTACCATCTCTCTCCCTATCTCGTTCCGCGGCCTCCTTATGAGACACTACCGTCTCGCAGAAATTGGCCGCACCCACCCACCAATCGTCGCTGTGCAGCATGGCTTGCACCAGATCGCCCAGCGATTCGATCGGTCCTACAAGTGTCTCGAGTTCAAACCTCTGAGGTGCCCATGCTGCGCACTCGACTAGCGTGTGTAACGCCGTGTCCAGCGCGCCACATTGGCGGCATTGGGGTGAAGGCAAGCAGCCCGCAATCTGACACAGATACTTATCGAAGCAACCGTGCCCGGTAAGTATCTGTGTCATTCCGAAGGTCAGGGTCCCGCGTTTCCGCGAGAGCCATCGCAACAGCTGCGGTCGAACCGCTTCCACCGTGTCAATGCCAGCAACAGGGTTTTCCAACTCTACTGACCAAGATTGGATCATGGCCGCGGCTTCCCGCGTCCTGATCACCTGGAGTTCGGCCTGGCCATAGACCAGGCCATGGGCGAGGGCATCCTGTCGGGAGCGCCGAACTTTGGCTATCACGTCCGTCTGGAGAGGCCAGGGCGGATCGCCTGGCCATAACAACCTTGAGTTGTGTTCCGGCATTAGTGGCCAGGTTCCAGTCTCCCTTAAGAGAGCAGCAGCGCATTTGTAGCACCTTTGGTGTTGCAAATGTCCATAGGCGATGGTAACCGCTTTCCATCAAGTGGCCCGTCTGCCTGTCTGCTGAACTCCTGCAATAAAAAAAAAACTCTTACTGATTATTTTGCCTGATTCAAATTTCTTTGATTTAGGTTGCCTGGAAGAGACCGCTTTAAGTGATAAGGCCGCCTATTGTATTACCTAGAAAATATTTTAAATATGGTGTTTTTGTAATTGTATATTTTGGTGTGCAATGAAGTGTTATCTCTTTCACTCTCTCTCTCATACGTCAAATATGAAAATTATGCAACCATAGTTTGTGTCTGAATGGCTAGTTATTCTTAAGGATTTTAACTATTTATTTAGGTTTATGGCTTGGCAGCTAGACCTTTAAGCCAGATCTTAGATTATAATGTAGTTTCTTCATTTTCGTAAGCCTATGTGTAGCACAGCTGAACTGTAGGTTATCAGCTGGTGCCATTCAACGGAGTTCTTGTGACAACTCAAAAGACCACATTTGACTATACAGTTCATTTTTCTCACAAAACACATAATTACTACTCAAAAACTATCAATATACTTTCAGTTCCCGCCAAATACTATCCAAATTGCCAAATCCTAAGGATTTAATTGAATTGGATGTATACTTCAAAGTAATGCTAAATAAATCTTACATCTTTCGAGCTTAAATCAACATTTTTTGCCTATTAATTTGTCGAGCTAAAAAGTGTTATATTAGGTTGGGGAAAAAGTTTCTTCGCATTTTATATAAAAATTCAAAAGGTTTTTTTTTATAAAGTTTATTTACATTTGACTAAATTATGTAGTTGCCATTTTCTTGGATAATTCTTGTAGGTAGCTACAAGATGGCAAAAAGTTATCACGTCCCTACGGACGTGATCCCATTGCTATAAAAATTTTGGGGCTTCTGATCAAAAAACTGCGACAAGTGGTTTTGACAGTCCTCTCGTGATGTTAACCTGACACTGCCTAAGGAATTCTGCAGAGACCGAAATAGGTGAAAATCTGAAGGTGCAAGGTCAGGACTATACGGCCGATGCATTAACACCTCCCAGCCAAACGCTCGTAATTTTTGCTGAGTAGCTAAAGATGTATGAGGTCTAGCGTTATCATGGTTAAAAACCACACCCCTTCTGTTGATTAATTCCGGCCGCTTTCTCTCACCTTTCTGCTTTAATCTCATCAGTTGTTCGCAGTACAGTTCAGAATCGATGGTCCTGCCTGGCGGTAACAGCTCATAATGAATAATGCCCTTCCAATCCCACCATACACACAGCATCACCTTGTTGCGAGTTAACCCGGGTTTCGCCACAGTCTGTGAAGCCTGACCGGCCTTTGACCACGATCTTTTTCGCACGTTCTTGTCGTACGTGATCTACTTTTCATCACCAGTTATCAGCTTCTTCAAAAATGGTTCGGTTTCATTACGTCGTAATAAAGAATCACAAATGAGTACACGGTTCATTAGGTTTACTTCAGCTCATGAGGCACCCAAATATCAAGCTTCTTTGTGCACCCAGCTTTTTTAAAATGCACCAAAACCGTTTTGTGGTCAATTCCCAGTTCTCCAGCTACATCGTAACTACTAATATGCCGATCTTGCTCCACTTTTTCAAAAATGGCATCAATTTTGTCCGTAACAGGGCGACCAGAGCAACGTGCATCTTTGATATCAAAATTTCCGGAGTGAAAACACTTAAACCAAATTTGCGCTACTCTCACAGATACTGCATTAGGTCCATAAAAATCACAAATTTTTTACGAGGCTTGTGTTGCCTTTTTTGTAGTAAAATTTTAAAATGTATCGAATTTCTTCATTCGATTCACTCATTTTAACAATAAGAAAAACAAATGAAAATCACACATTTTCCTAATTTGAAGTTGGAATTGTCTTCTTTAAAATTAAAACTTTTTAATGATACCAAAACCAGCCAGATACAAATGGTATAGCCAAAGAGATCTTATTACAAGTTCATACGTACTATATGCGAAAAGACTTTTTCCCCAACCTATTATATCTACTCAAAATAACCGTTTTAACCCAAAATATACTTTAACCTGTCTAGTGTAACTCATAATCTATATAAGTAATTGTGTTCTAGGTGGACGACAGTGAAGCCGAATGGGCACCATCAAAGGAAGATTTGGATAATATAGAAACAACAGATCATGAAAGTGTCCAAAGTAAAAGATGTACTCGTACAAGACTGACCAATATAAAACCAATCACCGAAGAAACATCTACCAATAGTAACATAGAACAAACTAGTCCAGAACAACAAACTCTCAAAAAGAATACAGAGTACATTAAAGTAAAACCTTTAAGAAGTATTAGCAAACCAAAACCGATTATCATTAAGAGGAACAATGTTGCAAATATCGTCACTCCACTGTCAATTTCCAAAGCAAACCCAAGGATAGTGTTAAGCAGGGTAAATTTAGAAGAATTAATTCCACCAAAAATGGAGGAAAATGTATGTACGAAAAAGAGAAGAATTATTATGGGTCAAAGTGAATTTGACAAGTTTTCAAACATTTATCTACCAGCGAAAAAAGTCTTTGTACCAGTAGTGGGTGAGAACTTATTGAAGATAGCAAACGGCCATAGACAACCAATCAGTGTTACCAGGGTGTTTACGCCGACTTCTACTGCGGAAGATAATACTAACAGGTAAATATTCTTTAATATTATAAATAAATGAGATTGTGAGTTTGCTGGTTTGCGACGATTTCACACTTTAACTACGCAATACATCGAGCCCTTGCCGCCATTTTATCGTAAGCGACATTTGGACCTGAGTATATTTTACACATATACTTCTATACCAATATTATAAAGAGGTAAAGTTTGTGAGTTTGTGACGTTGTAGGGGGTAATCTCCGAAACTACTCAACCGATTTAAAAAATTCTTTCACTGTTGGCAAGCACTATCCCTGGTTGACATAGGCTATATTATATTTTCAAAAAAATTAGGGATCCTTACTAAAACTACAATAGTGTAACCCAAGGTGTAAAAAAATTACCTAAAATCTCGTGCGCTGCGAAAACTATTGATGATAGAATAAAAGAATGTACTACGACTTTGCAGAACACATCATTATTCACAAAAAGTGTCGCGACAGCATATGTCTAACTATTATAGTTATGCTACAATAAGTGTTCTTTTATTTAAAAAATATAATTAAAATGCCGCCGCTAGAAAAGGCTCTTTATTTGTATCTTGGTATTCATCCTTATCAAAATAAATTACATCATATTCAAGAGTGTTTCAATACCTTCATATAACTTTTTGAATTATTCCATTCGAAAGATATCACGAGTTTAAAAATGTAAGTATTAGAAAAAAGTTGCGTGGTCGCCGCGCACCCTAATCGACTAGATAGGAGGCTTATGCGATGTAGGCGTCATTGGGGTACGGGCAGTACGGGAGGGGAAATATTTTGAATTCGCTTAGTAGGTAATTAAACTCAACAAAAAATACAGGGGTAAAGTTTGTGAGTTTGTGACTTGTAGGGGGTAATCTCTGAATCTACTAAACCGATTTTGAAAATTCTTTCACCAGTGGAAAGCTACATTATTCCTGAGTTACTTGGGGTATATTTGATTGTGATTAATAATGAGTACTTTTTTTTCTGATGCCCAGCGAAGTGGGCACCTGTCAGCTAGTTTTATATGATTGTTAACTCAATATGTTGTGCAATAAAGAATATTCTATTCTATTATGTATTTTTCTTGCAAAAGCTATTTTAAACTACTGTTTTGTTTACATAAATAATATAGGTAAATTAGGTTAGACTTCCATAGAGTAAATAATAACCATAAACAAAATTAAAACTAATTAATTAAAATTAACAAGTTGGCGGTAGGCTAAATAAAACTTTAACAATACTTATTGACACTTGACATCTTTGTCTTTCGTGTCACGGCTACTGAAAAGTGGTCGAAACGTCGGTGTTTAGTGTTAACTGTTTTCATAACTGTTGTTAGTTTCAAGTCAGTAATGTCCCATAAAAGTGTTCAACTAAGGAACAGATCTAAACTACCACATCAGTCGGAATAATAAAAGTCAAATAAATTACCGCGCTTAAAACCGTTAAAACGTAGTTTTATTACTGTTTTGTTTTAAGACTTTCAAGTTTTCGTTAGAGTTAGACTCTACTGAATCAAAAACTGAAAGCTTTAAACCAAAATAATAGTTTAAAATACCTTTTGCAACAAAAAATTTAAACCTACGATGTAGCTGAGAAATACGAAGACTTTAAATACATCAAAATTGGCTGTATCGACTAAGACTCCTTTAACTGCCATTGTGGCGAATACTGCTACTACTAGATAACACTTTAATGTACACCATTACTGAAAACTTATTCTAATTGTGTACAAAGGGCGTTCTTATCGCTAAAAAGCGATCTCTTCCAGACAACCCGTGGCAAGAACATTGCTGATTAGGAATGGCGATGGTGGTATACATAAATAATTCTTATATGATTACTTACATTTTAATAATAAATATATAACTATACTATATATACAAATATACACATAAGTTTAATTTAAACATAATAAACATATAGATAGCTTTGTGCAATATAATAAACCTAGTCGTTAATGCCGGAACTCATCTCAAGGTTGCTATAGCGGCATACTGTAGACCAGGGGTGGTAGCCATCCAGACGGGCAAATACCCGACCACCTGGTTGTGGGTTGTTTTGTAGCCTCTTACGACAGGCTACCCGACCGAAAAAAAATATATTCTTTCACCGTTCCTGCACGGAGGTTCATTTGCGTTCGAATTTTGATAGATATGATGTAGAGTAATTCACCCGCGTCCAACACGGGCGTAATTGGCGGTAACCAGGTTTTCTTTAAAAAATATTATACATTTTTAAGAATCCTTCGTTTCAACTGCTTTGTTAGTGACATTAATAAGCGCGAATCAACTAATTGTTGTGGTCCAACATGAATGTTCTAGCTAGTTTAAAAAAAATTGTTACAGTGTAGCCAATAATGCGCATGAGACAATCACCCGCCAATAAGCATAATTGTCTACGAGGCATTGTCAACTTTAAAAGATAAACAAACTTATCGTTTAAATTTCCTTGTACAATCAGCAAAAAGAGGTTCGTTACATTTTGAAGAAGAAAATATATTTATAATCAAAAGTCAAATAAATAATAATTATTTACATTGCTAATTGTTTGCTCGCGATGTTTACAAATTTAATTAAGTTTTTATGTAAGTATGTTATAAGCTCCATGTTAGTAGGGTTTGACTTTGGCTACGCCAGGGTGAAAGATCTAGTTCTTGTACAAATTGAAAGACAGAAATGGACACGTCTAATTTCTGCTTTAGATGGTTCTTGATTATATATTTTAATACTTACTTTTTTTTGTTTACAGATAACACATGAAGTTACTTTGTTAATCCTGGAGACATATTGTGATATAATTAAGAGTAAACAATAAGTTAACATAAAATGTTTTTTTTTTATTTCAACAGCTATTTTTTCTGGCAACACTACTGTATTCACGTTTTGTTCTGGATGTTTGTATGAATTTTGTACCCTTCTCCTCGTAAAATAATAACGGACATAAATAGACAGTCAAAGATGACGAAAACATGACAGTGTGTGAACACTAAAAAACGAAAATATCTTCACACACTTTAGCGACACTTAAGTGCGACGCCAGGCACAAATCAGCTGTGCAATTTCAAAACTTAGCAACTGCCGTTGTTTTTTAAATGAATGTTTGCGTTTTTATTGTTACTAGGAATTTTGCCGAAACATGTAGACTATTTAAAAATATATCACTCCCAATAAGGTTAATAATAGATTTGAAATTGCATATTATTGATGTTCGTTATATTTTTTTGTAACTTGGTATAAAGTTTGTTGAAATGCAACTTGCTAGGTGTTAATATTGCACAGCTGAAATGTATGAATCATTCCACGAGACCACGACTCGTCGCTAACAGCCTACCTACCATCTGGCCACGGAGGTTTTGCGACAGGTGACACAAGTGTGTTGCCTGCTATCGGCCATTATACAATGTCCGCCCATGGCCAAGTGACCGCCCTGGTCATTCTGAACATTTACGAAAAATCATCGAAAAGAAAAACTTAAAACGGAGGTTCTATCTCTAATATTTTTCATGTTATTTTTTTTAAAGTTTTGAGTCATCATTTTTAATTACACAACGACCCATGTCAAGAGGTGGGTCGTATAACCGTTCCACTTGGATTTACGATTGTAACGCCGGCAAGCAAGTGGAACGGGAAAAATTGTCGTGAACGTGGTCGTTGTGAGTCTCTATTGGAACGTAGCCTATGGATACTCTTCAGTCGGTACGATGCCGTATAATCCATGGTATTGGAACGCACGACATAGCGCCATTTTGCTTTTGATGATACATGACGTTTGTGGTTATGTAGTAATCTGTTACTAGTTTGTGATGTCTGGCTGTCGCTGTCACCGATTATCGGAGGAAAAGATTTCAACTTATTTTTAGGACTGCATTTTAAGGCAAAAATTGTTGCAACAGCTGAGTGCTCCCGTGACGCTTACACACTTAATTTGCAACCTAATGTACCGGGAAATAGTGGCGAAAGTAGACAATGAACTATATCCCCCAAGAAGTATATGGACAGGACTCCCTCAAAGATCTGTCCTAAGTCCTCTACTATATAACATTTATACTCACGATTTGGAACAATCAGTTGTATCTTTTGCTAACATTTTACACTATGCAGACGACATTGTCCTCTACACCTCTGCAGATAATATTGACCAAATAGAATCCAGATTGAACAGTGCATTGACATACCTAGAGATTTGGTCAAGCGACCATGACTTAGATCTGGCTCCATCTAAAAGTCGTGTTGTGGTTTATTTCGCAAGAGAAACTCCTCCTTGATCAAACTTGTCTGCGGTGAGCAACATATACCCGTTGAAGACCATGTAAAATACTTAGGATTTTATCTCGATTTTAAAATGTCTCGTTCTTACTACATGAAGCATATGGAAAGGAAGATTGAATCGAGCCACAATATTATGCGTTGTCTCTCTGGGTGTGGTGGGGATCACACCCTTATTCCCTCAAACTTATTTATAATGCTATAATTCGCAGCATTATTGATTATGCAACTGTTATTATAGAACCTTGCTTAAAGTCGATATTAGATAAGCTACAACATAAATGACTCACGATCATAGTGGGTGCTATGCGCTCATCTCCCACTAACGCCCTACAGATAGAAGTATTATGTCCCTCTTTCCTACTTTGGCGTCAATTTTTATGCGACCGTTTTATGTACAAGACCTTTCAAAATTCTTTACACCCTCATCATCCTAAAACTTAACTTACTTAGCTCCCTAATCCCGAATAATTCCTATTGGACCCATAAAGAAATCCACTGTCTCATCAAATCTTTTCGAAAAATCAACTCCTTAGACATTAAATGCTACTAGTCTCCTAAACCTTCTATTTTCACAATAGATTACATACATTCTTATCTTCCAGCCAAAAATCCTCCTAGATTTTGGTATATCCAAAAACGATCGCTATGCTAATTCTCTCTTTAATTCTAACCTACTAGCGCCCACGATCCTTAAAAAAGTACTTCAATGAAATAGAGAATAAAGCCCATCACCAAGTCCAATTTCATCACATAAACGTATATAAATCATTAATTTTGGTTAGGCACTGTATACGTAACTAAAAAGTGAAAAATAAATATTTTCTAGCAAAAAATATACAGACTTCAAGTAATGAAAAAGCAAAAATAAGTATTTTCTACAACTTTGAAGTAAGTGCCTAATAAAACAAAAAAATACAAAATAAATTAACTTTTATGTTTTACTTCGTATCTACTTCAAGATGTCGTAGAAAATAGTAATTTCTTGCTTTTTAATTACTCTTGAAGTCGCTTTCTTTTTTTCTAGAATTGTTTTATTATGTCTTAAAGTATTAATAAAATTAAGAATTATTATTTCGGAGGTATCTATTACCTATAGTCTATAGTTTGGTTCATGGAAAAGTCTTGTTGAAAGTGCTGACGGCTGTTTGGTACTTATTATGTACGGGAGGGTTGAAGGAAAAACAATTGTTATTTATGATATTAGTGCGTTATGTTGACTTTTACAAACCAGTTTGTAAAAACCAACAACCGCCCGAGTGTCATACGTATTTTAACAAATTTGCTATAAAACAGTACAATAGCTAATGAAACATACATAAATATCAGTCAGAAAGTAGCAAATTTTTTAACGTTTTTAATATGAAAATGCCACGCATTTACAATGGCGCTGTGGTAGGGGAATGAAATATGAGGATTGAATTAGGAATGTAGGATAGAGAGTGGCATGTGGGAACTCCCACTCATCGTTTGAAACATAATTAGCTCACTGTTAACCGTTCCAAGCCGATATTCTGGGAGAGCGTAGTATCTCACCTGTGATGTAATAATGCGTGTATACTTTGTGTGTTACAATAAAGACAGTCTTAAATCATCTCTCGGTAGTTTCACTCGTCTACCCAGCTGGCCCCGCAATACAAAGTCAAGCCAGCCCTAAAAGCTGCCATTAAAATAATGAATCCAGATAGGTCTGTCATGTATAAAAAGGATCAATAACGTTTTCCCTCCATCGTCGTCAGCCTACCGCAATCCACTGCTGGACATAGGACTCCCCAGTCGGCGACACATAAAACCGTTTTATTTACGGAGGAGCCATTTTCTACAGAACTGTTGTTTACTTCGTCTTCGCTTGAATAGGATTCCTTCTCACTGATAGATGCACACATGGATAATACATTCATCTATCAATGTGTCGACAATAACGTCATCTTTTTGTACTCCTCCATCCTTCTTACTTTCACAAACCTATCTAGACGTTTCTTTCCGTTTCTTTTTCTTACCATGTTTACGGAAACTTGCTGTTTTGTGACTAGTTTTGTATTTGCATAAATTTTATACAATTTAATACCAAAATTCAGACAATAACAAAACAATTAACAAACAAAGTTTTGCGCTCTATTGTACTTAGACGCGCGTGTGTGTGCTGTGTACAGACGTAGCTCAATACTACTATATCTATGCCGTAATGGCCGCAGGGCTGACCGTGTGCGCTTGCTAGATGAGTTGGAGAAAAGCGCTAGATTCTATTACATGTTCAAAATTACAAAAAATATCCGGCAAGTGCGTGTCGTACCACGCAAACTGAAGGATTCCGTAGAAGCAAAGATAAACCACTTTTCTTGTCGTTTGACTACGAAACCCATAAGATCTAGTATATAGGGTTGGACAATCCTCAAAAAAGTAATTTATATTGTAGCGATGCTAATGATGAGGTAGTGCAAACCTTGTTTGCTGAAAATGCGGCGTACAAATTCTCAAAATATGCCGTGTATAATACTGTAAGAAGGGCTGTAATTTCGTCGCTATTTCTTCAAATAGTCAAGTCTTTCTTTCTATATCACAAAAAGTGCAAGATTTCGCGCTGGAAGTTGTTTAAGAAAAAAGGGAACTAGGTTGCCCAAAAAAGCGGTATATCCAGCTCTGAAAGCACTAAAGTGGCAGCCCTGATGAGCCGAGCGTCGGTCAAGTCCCGTACACGAGAAAGCAAGCGAGAGAGCGAGCGAGGACTTTTTTTTTTTAAGGCGGGGAAATGCCTTTCGCACAGTACCGGGTCCTTTGCTAGGGATTAGAGCATAGTCGATTATGGAGGCATTCCTAAGGGGGCAATCCAAACACTAATCGACCGGCTTGTGTGGAGACTAGAACCGATGGACAAATGCCCAGGGGCTAATACGCCACTAAAACCACCCTCCTCCCATATGCCCCGCGCTGTGGTAGGATTAGCGTGAGACTTAGAACGTAGTTACGCCCACGCTGATCCTAGCGCATCAGTGCTGGAGAATGCTCCGGGAAGCAGTGCAAACTCACTTCGTCAACAGGGGTGAAGACTCCTCTGCTCCCTAGATGCTAGAGGGCCCCTGCAGCGGTATTTCAGAGAGGGAGATCATGCGCATATCTGCGCCTCCGGGCCCCCGCGAGACGCATGCGCACTTGTACCTCTCTCCCTATCTCGTTCGAGCGAGGACATACCTCGCCCTCCGACGAACTCGTCCCTCTAACACCTAAAAACGCGTTCTGCGCAACGAAAAGCGCGGTGTTCAGAGCCGCCATAAAGTTTTCTTCGAACTATATTTGGCTTCAACAATAATGCTTTTGAATTTAACTAACTATATGGTAAGCGAGTATTAATTCTTAAAACAACATTATTTTTCTCCGATTAGCGAGATTTAAAAAAAAAGGTATCACGTAAAAATCTTTTTTAGTATAAGTTTTGTCTTTGTAGACGTTCAGACCGAAAACCGCCGTCGCCTTTTATTAAGAGGTTTTCGTTTACCTTACTAGTAGTACATAAGGTTGGAAAAATGGTGTTTATTCCTGCCAGGCTTTGAATCCGCCTGCGCCTCATTGGAATGGGGTGCATTTAATTTAACCACAAGTTACTACTTTAAAATACTAGATTCACATAAACCCGCTTTAAAATACTGGTTACAATTACCGATTAGCTTTAACATTCTCTCTTCGGACCTTTAAGGCCATAATATGAGAACAACAGACCATAAAGTACAAACTCATTTCCTTTGACATCCATTAGACATAGGGACAGATTGAAAGCCTCGCAGAAAGTTTATTAAAAACAAATAGGCGTCGAAATAAAAAATATTTTAAATCAATTTATTGTTTACTCTTAATTAAATCACAGTATTTCTTGAGGATTAAGATGATAACACCACGTGTTATCTGTGAACAAAAAGAAATTTAAGTGTTAGAATATATAGCAATAACCATTATAGCTGAAGAGCTGCCGAGCAATCTGGGAGTAAGTATTTGAGGTGCTGTGAGATTTTGTACAATGCTTCTTGAATGATATCGTTATACAAAAATGACGACCTGGCTGAAAAGTAGAGGGATTTAACCAAGCTAAATTATTGTAGAGACTTTTTCGCAAAGGAGGCCCTTGAGACACTCTAGAAGTTTGGTTATGTAAGTTTATTAACATTTGAGGTGTTGAAAAATACAACAGCCCCTGAGATGCACTTAAAAATTAAAAAAACATAGGTGTCCACGGCAGGACAATATTTGAACAGTAATATTTACCTGATAGTATCATCATTATTGGTCTTAGAACTTGATGCATAATTAACATTGGATGGTTGCCTATGGCTAGTTGCAATATTCACTATGTCCCTACTTACACCTGCCATAAATACTTTTTTAGCAGGCTGTTGCATTGTTAAAAACTTTTCAAAATCACTTGTACTCATAATAATTCTTCTCTTTTTCTGAGATGCATTTTCGCCCATTATTGGTTTAGTTAATTTATCTAAATTTATCCTTTTCAAGACTATTTTTGGATCTGCTCGAGAAACTGGTAGTGGAATGACATTTGCACCACTGTTGCTCTGAATGATTCTAAGTTTTGCTTGAGCAACATTTGTTGGTAAAGGTTTTATTTTAACTAATTGAGTTATATTATTAAAAGTTTGTAGCTCTTTATCGGGTTGTTCTATGTTACTTCTAGGAGGCATTTCTTCGGTGCTTGGTTTTACATTTGTCAGTCTTGTACGAGTATATCTTCTTATGTTACTTGAGAAATCATTATCTGTTCTTTCTATATCAGCCAAATCTTCTTTTGATGGTCTCCATTCCGCTTCGCTGTCATCCACCTATAACAAAATGAGTTGTATCAATTATGTGGTAGAACCATGTTGGAATCATCACTTGATTACCACCTCTTAGGGCCAGCTCGATGGGTGTGATACCACACGCCTCACAAAATATCGGCATGAAACAGTTTTCATTACCCACTCCTATTGTAAACCCATGTCCCATCCCTTCTATCCCATTTCTCCTGTCTTATCCCTTTATCTCATCCCAAAGACTGGCAATGCATCGGCTTGGCCATGGGTGTTGCAAACATCCATAGGCGACGGCAGCCGCTTTCCATGAGCCGGGGGTTTGCCTGTTTGCCAGTTTTGCAATATAAAAAATGTAACATCACAACCATCATTATGTTTAAGATGTCAATTAGCGATATTTATAAAAATAAAATAAAATAGCCCACAAGCATTTACAAGTTTACTCCGATTTACAAGGGAACAGGAAAGGACAGTATACCCACTGAGCTTGTCCATGGTGGATTGGTGTAATGGGGTTTTTAATTGGGTTGTAGGGTGTTTGACCGTCTGAATGGCAATCCCCTGGTCAAGAGTACGCCGCCATAACAACCCTGGGTTGTGTTCCGGCATTAGTGGCCAGGTTTCAATCTCCTTTTAGAGAGGAGCAGCATAGTTGTACCACCTTTGTTGTTGCAAATGTCCATAGGCGATGGTAACCGCTTTCCATTGGGTGGGCCTTCTACCTGTATGCTGAACTCGTGCAATTTTTTTTATTTTTAAATGTGATATGGTACAAATTAGTTGCTTTGCTGAAAATATCCTGAATTTAAATACTGGAAAATTAACTGTAATTTATGTTACCTGTCAAACGTGGATTAAGTCATGGGCATACCATAGTATTTTATATACTTACGGAGGATTCAGCATCCGAATTGTTGTGCGTCTGAAGTGGATCCGCCTCATCCTGACTGGTCTCTCCCTCGTCTTGACTAGTCTCCTGGTTCTCTTTATCGTTACCATTCTCAGTCTCTTCTCGCACTCTTATAGTGTCCACTTCTTGTAGCAGCATTTCCTCATCCTCTTCTTTCACCTCCGATTTTATACTGAAACAGAATTTCAGCTGTGAAACTACGAGTCTTGCATTGACGGTCATACTGTCCATCTCAAATACGACGGTCCGGCCGACACATTCTGTAGAACATAACTTGTAGCAATATCTTATTGACCTATGAATTAGATAATTACTGATATTTTTATCTTTATTTACATAATTTTCATGTCACATTTTAATGTCTTATACATATTGAGCTAGAGTGAGTTTGTAGTAGGCTTCTTTAAGAACCTTAAAGAGAAGCCTACATACTTTCTATGAATAAAACTTACCTGACGTTTTAACATTATGTATGTACTAAGGATGTACTTTTCACTGCTCTCAATGCTTGCATTGCAAATGTAAATCAGGCTTTACAATATACCATTAAATGATACAAATAAAAATCACAGACATATTCGCACCTTATAGCATCGTCGGCCACTTGTATGGGGTCCATTGACGCCATCAGCTGTTTTCTGATTCGGGCCAACACGCTCTGCACTTCTCTCTGAAAATAAAACACAGACATGTTACATACATACATATCGTCACGCCTGTTTCCCATTGAGGTAGCCAGAGACGACAGTGTTTTTTACCTGACCTTTCTTCAAAACAGAAATCATAACTATAATTATATTCATTATAATACCTCTGCTGCACCTGGGATAATGTTAGTGATGGTTGTGGTTTTTTTGGTTTGTTAATATGACATTGTTAATGGCGTTAAACATATGCACCTAATTATTAACAGAGTAATTTTTTTAAAGCTATAAACAAGACACCTTTGGCCAGTCACTAGTTCGGTCGTTTTTAGAATGCGTTACTGACTTCGTGAACATATAGGGAATAATAACATTGTAATGACGAACAATTTACGATGAATGATTATTTGGTTTCTTTTTTATTACAGATTCAAAATGTAATTAAAATTGACATCACTATGGCAATTTACGGTGTGTTAAATTAGTTTAGCACAAAATGCAAATATGCATTTTTAAACTGGCCGGGACTGTAATCCTGGTGAATCAGGGGCATTAGACAGACAGATATTATATATCCCCAAGCTATGCAAGTTACGTTTGTGTTATCGGTAATATACAACAGACAACTGAAAATGAAAGCACTTATTTCAAAATGGAGTCTTATAGATTACTTATTGAAAGTCTGCTGCAGTGCCTACCACTGCTTTCAAAGCAATTCTAGTTACGGTTAAAGGTGAAGAAGCGTCGTAAATAAACTCCCCAACACCATATCATATTATGTATACAGAGTTGTGGCAGTAAAACAAAATGTAGTTCTAATTAATACAAGGTGTAATAAAGAAATTTGTATGAATAATTACTAAAAGAGCTTGGTGGTAATGATGGCATTATTCCCATTCAATGCAATCATTCAGAAAATCTTTCGTTGTATAATAAGCCTTCTTGTACAAACATTGCTTTACTAGTCTGTTTTGAATAGGATGGTATTGATGACATATCCATAAAACATAACTTGTAGCATTATCATAAACTGTCTTATGAACTAAATATTACTTTCAATTGTATAAAAATATATTTAATCCTGTACTATTTAATAACCTAATACAGTACAGTCTCACTAATCCGGCACTAATAAAAACTAGGGGGTGCTGGATTAATACAATGTATAGAAAAATTAATTATATTTTTTTATTTTATTGTAGTATAGGTTCGCGTTTGACCACAATCTCGCCCTGTGTGGTCTAGGATAGAGCACGCTTACCTAGAAGGTACCTATTTACATGTGACTTGAAGACACCCAGCTTATAAGTATAGATAAAGATAAGACTCCGGCAATGAGTTCCACTCCTTTGCGGTGCGTATGATGAAGCTAGATGCAAAGCACTTCGTTCTTATAGGTGGAATATCCATCATGTATTGGTGCCGCATAGCGGTGCGTCTGGTTGTCCGATGATGGAAGGGAGATGGCAGGATCAGATCGAAGAGCTTCGCTGCACATTCTCCAAAGTGTCTCCAAAACCGATAAGCTGGCAACCTTGCGTCGATGTTCGAGACTGAGTTTTGTCGTCGAAAAGCTTGTCGTTGCCAACCAGCCTCATGGCTTTCCGCTCAATCGACTCTATCTAATATATAAAATTCTCGTGTCACAGTTTTCGTTGCCATACTCCTCCGAAACGGCTTGACCGATTTTGATGAAATTTTGTGTGCATATCGGGTACGTCTGAAAATCGGCCAACATCTATTTTTCATACCCCTAAATGATAAGGGTGAAATATTTTTTCTTATTTTTTTGTCTAAATTTCTTATTTATATTTTATTATGATTTAGCATTGAAAAATAGATGTATATGGCAAAACAACGTTTGCCGGGTCAGCTAGTATACTATATATACAAAAAACAAAGCATGTTGCTGTGTACTTGACATACACATAACTTGAAAATAACAGGTAAATATGTACATGCTTTTGTAATATCTATATTATATATTATATTGCAACATGCTATCCATGCAGGAACGAAGAAAGAATACAATTTCCTGCGGCCGGGCGGCCTTTCGTAAGAGGCGAAAAACAACCCACAGCCAGGTGGTAGGACATTTGCCCCACTGGATGGCTACCACCCCTGGTCTAAAGTATATCGCCATAACAACCTTGAGTTGTGTTCCGGCATTGTGACCAGGTTCCAGTCTCCCTTAAGAGAGCAGCAGCGCATTTGTAGCACCTTTGGTGTTGCAAATGTCCATAGGCGATGGTAACCGCTTTCCATCAATTGGGCCGTCTGCCTGTCTGCTGACTCTACTGTTCTTTAGAATCACGATGTTCATTTCTTAATTTAGGTTACTTCTCTCCTATTCAATACTGACTCCTATTTGAAGTAGACTGTAAGTTAAACTTAACTGGGTCAGATCCCAATTATCCAGATTATAGTAAAGAATGGAAAGGTTTGTTTACTCACATGAGGCTTGGGTCCAGGGATCCTGAGCACGTAATGCTGGTCGTGGGCCCCGCTGGCCTCGCAGCCGCCACACAGGTCGAAGTCCAAGCACTGCACGCACACGTATCGGAAACTGGAAGTTACAATTATTAGCTTTATGCATTTTCATCAATAAATAATTCTATATATTAATATGTGAAGCAAAAACTTTGTATCCCTTTTTACGAAAATTGCGCGGATGGAGGAGTATGAAATTTCGCACACTTATATTATAGTTTATATAGAGGAGTGCAGAATGCTAATATTTATTTTAAATTATGCATAAAAAATACTTAAAACAATAAAAAAGACATTACACACACTACCATGTATTTGACACACACACATATGTACTCTTTTGTTTATTGTTAAAGTCAAATGAACAGTGTAGCCTTGGCGAAATCTGTGATTATAGAAGTATAGTCTTTGACAACAGAACCTTCGTAGTGTTCAAACTTATAATTTAAACTAATTATTATGGTTGAATTTCGACCAGCGTAATGCCTGGCGCACGCGTTCGTTCCAAACTCAAAAGGCATGGGTTCGATCTTGGCCGGAACGCATGCACCACTTAGGCCATTTTCTTAATCTATGTGCATATTGTTACAATTACCACATGCTGATAACGGTGAAGGAAAACATAGTGACGCAACCTACACATCGAGATAACCGATGTGTCATACCTGCCAAGCCGTCTTGGACAAGTGCGGCGGGTACACTGTCTGTTCTCCTAGTGGGAGGCCCGAGCCCAGCAGTGGTACGTTTGTGGGCTGTTATTATTATATATTATAGTGTTGAATCATAATTATGTGACCTTCGCTCGCCTGTTGCCTTTTTGCTTGAAGATTATTCTAAAACTTTAATATAAAAATTTTTGATACTGCTATTTTTTATTGCCTAAAACAGACAAACAGGCAGACAGCCTACCGTGCTAGATATAACAAATAATTTTGAAGTCATATTTAAATTCAGCTCATGGAGTTTTTGGTGGGAACTTGAATTTTCACTGAGCAGCTAGCTTTACGTCAGAATGTTTAAGGACGCCATTTTCACTGTGTTCGCTAGATGTCATTAATAATAAATTCACCGTAATATTGTGTATAATACAACATCTGTGGAAATTCATTGAATTGGTTCTTCTGTTGTGTAAGTAAAAAAAAATAATTTTTTTTATTAGTTTGGTTTAAAAAAAATATGAATCAAATTGTACACAATTTTGTTTTAAATGTCATTTTCTTTAAGGGCCAATTTTTCAACTACCAGATAAAAGTTATTCTAGGAATAAAGTATAACATGAAAAAAAATGTTTGTTGCATGAATAAAACTGATAAATTGTTATACTTTTGAATTCACTCAGTTTATAGTCTATTCCACTGATAACTTTAATCTGATTATTGAAAAATCTGCCCTAAACCAAAAGCATGAAACTGATGAGTAGGACTGCTCTCTGGTTATGAATAGAAATGTAATTATTATTACAACTTACCCCACAATCTCTTTCTTGCACACATTGCAGTGGAAACCAACGTGTGCACCGGGGTCTTCTGTATATTCTGAAAAATACAACAACTCGCTTATATTGGAAACATACAATACCTCTAATCTGAATTGTCGTGAAGGAGAAATTCGGAAAACTTGTAACCATTGGACTTGTATTTTTTAACCAAATTGTAAGAGAATCGACACTTTTCAATACAGTAAGAAATTAAAAAAGTTACAGGTTATTTTATTCCCCTGTGTGACACCTCTATATCATTCTAAAAGCTGGCAACGCATCGGCGTGGCCTCTTTAAACGTCTATGAGCGATGACAAACACTTTCCTTTAGGTGGGCCGTCTGCCTGTTTGCCAACTTTGCAATAATAAACAATCAAAATAAACTTGTATGTATTATTACGAATTTGTGCGATGTGAATTTAAAATACCATTGGAATTATCACAAAGTTTTTTTATGCCAGGGACCACCTGATAGAAAGCGGTTTTTTTTTAATTAACAACTCTACGGACTCTAGTTCCGTACCCATTTTTACAATTAAATTTTAGAAGAAGATAAGAAGTTGTACACGCTTATTTGTTACTGTGTTATTGTGTGTGACATTTAATGAATGTATGTTTGTGTTGTGGTGTACCTTAAGAATAACTTATTATATTAATTTATTCTAATTTTAATACTAAACTTATACTAATGTAGAGTGTATCTGTTACATGCTGGTGTTGGAACTGCATGTGTAGTGTGTGCCTTATGTCTATACCTATATACTTAGTCTGGCCATAAATACTGTTACAATTAAAAAGAAACAAAATATTACATTTGAATTTGGAATGTCATTTTTACATGATTGTTCATTGTGTTTTCTCATTTTGGCGCCAATACATTGTACAACATTTTGAGATATTAAAATGGAGTGGGGTGATAAAGAGAACCGAATCGCTGTGATTGCATTACACAAAGTAGGCATGGAGCCAAATGCAATTTTTAAAACTCTCCATACGCTTGGTATTAGTCAAATGTTTGTGGACCGGGCTATTAATAGGTACAATGAGACCTCCTCTGTCCGTGACAGAAAAAGATCTAGCCGTCTACGTAGTATTCGTACGAAAAAGGTGGTCCAAGCAGTAAGGGAAAGAATTCGAAGAAATCCTGTCCGAAAGCAAAAGATTTTATCTCGGGAGATGAAGATATCACCTAGAACCATGTCGTGTATTTTAAAAGATGACTTAGTACTTGTAGCCTATAAGAGACGCACTGGTCATTTCTTAACTCATAATTTAAAAAGAATAGGGTGGTAAAATCGAAACAATTACTGAAGTGGTACGCAAAGGGAGGTCACAGAAAAATTTTGTTTATGGATGAGATTTTTTTACAATTGAGCAACATTTTAACAAACAAAATGAACATATTTATGCTCAAAGCTCTAAGGAAGCTTCTCAATTAATCGACAGAGTGCATTATCTGTCTTCAGTGATGGTTTAGTGGGGTGTTAGCTATGAAGGAGTGACTTAGCCATATTTTTGTGAAAAAGGTATCTAAAAATCGGCACAAATGTATCAAAATACCATTCTTGAGAAGGTAGTTAAGCCCCTTAACAACACCATGTTCAATAACCAAGAATGGTCCTTCCAGCAAGACTCGGCGCCGGGTCATAAAGCTCAGTCCACGCAGTCTTGGTTGGAAACGAACGTTTCAGACTTCATCAGAGCTGAAGACTGGCCGTCGTCTAGTCCCGATCTTAATCCGCTGGATTAGTTAGTTTTAGAGAGTATGGCTTGCTCTAAACGCCATGATAATTTGGGGTCCCTAAAACAATCCATACAATTGGCAGTGAAGAATTTTCCCATGAAATAGTGCGTGCTTCTATTGATAACTGGCCTCAACGTTTAAAGGACTGTATTGCACCCAATTCAACCCAACCCACTTCGAATAAGCTTTTTATATTTTAAATTGTTTTATATTTATGTATTATACTAACACACTGTGAAACTTATAAATGTAATTTGCAATAGAAAAAAAGTTCTTTGTTACAATATTTATGGCAAGACTAAGTATATTATCCTAAATAGTGCCATGTGTATTGTGTTCTTTCTTCTTACAAAGCTGTTACCATCGCCTATGGACATTTGTAACACCAAAGGTGCTAACAATATGCTGCCGCTTCCTAAAGGGGTACTGGAACCTGACCACTAATGCCGGAAAACAAACAACTCAAGGTTGTTATAGCCGCATACTCTACACCAGGGGTAGCCTGGTAGTAGCCATCCAGATGGGTAAATACCCTACCACCAGGCTGTGGGTTGTTTTATCACCTCTTACGACAGGTCGCCTGGCTGAAGGAAATTTTAATCTTTCTCTGTTCCTGCACGGATAGTTCACAATCCTTAAAAATACAACAAAATACAATAAGTCCAAACCGTAAGGGAGAAAATCTTAATACACAAAACACTACAAGTCCGTCCGTCAGTTTGAGTTCCACGTTTCGAATGTACAATTATTAACGCCTCGATCGGAGTTGAAACTTAACTAGCCGTGTTTCAATCGGGCCGACCTTTTGTATTCGCAATATCAACATGAACCCGGCAACATGCACAAAATTAATAGGAATTCTCGGAAACTTAATAATCATAAATTAATCCGAAACAACTTTGCTTCTAAGAATTGGTGGTGTAATTTAAAAAACAAAAACAGTTTATGTCTTACTCGCGGGATGGCCTTAAAAGAAAGAGAGATTAGCAATCAACAAAATAGATGGTTACTTTAGTGAATTAGCGCGAACAAAGACGGTGAACAATTAAGATAATCATAAAAAGTGTTACAAACCATTTAAATTCCAAGGGCTAATAAAACATGTGTACAGGATTGTTATCGGTTCGCAACAGCATGAAGAGATTAATTAGACAAGATGAAGCAAGATGTGTGTCAAGATTGTAGCAAGTGGTAAGAAAGCAGCCTGAATACCCATATCTTCCACAGTAAATTTATTTGGTTACTAACCATAAACTAGTGGTTTCTCTTCATCATCACTACAGTATAAGGACAAATCGTCTTGTATATCATCACCATCATCTGAAATATATTTTTTAATTAAAAAAATATGTAAACATTGCTGGGTTTTGGCCTCCCTATTTCGTAAAGAGACTGGGCAGTATACCCACCGTGCTTGCTCGAGGATCGGTGGGTTTCATACTACGGTTACCTCGATTTGCGTTCAGCACAATATTTTACTTTACACCAGTACATATGTCTTTTGAAACATAAAATATAAGGAGGGGAAAATATGTATGTACCGATAAAAATATTAACCACCTGCAAGGTCCACGGTTGCTTTTGTTTCCTGCCATGAGAATTCCTTGGGTGGTTCCGGTGGCACATCTTCAATGGTGAAACCAAAAGACGAATCGAAGCCTTCATTGTCAGCACTATCTGAAAATAATGATGTAACAGATTTTAAAAAAATCAGAAATGTGAATACACTTTTATAATCTATCTATACTGTAATAAATGTGTAAATAGTTCGAGTTTATACAATGCGTTTAAAAACGTGAAAAAAATCAGGGGACTAATTTGGACTAGCAGATTCCGGAAACAATTTTTAGAATTTTGTGTCTGTGAAATCATGTGAAAACTACTGAACGGATTTAAATGAAATTCATGGCTTGCTTATATCCCCGGGGCGTAACTTAGGATATTTATATCTCGATGAATGACGTCGTTATCTTAGAATAGACGGATTAGCAAAATAGACGGCGCTGTATTCGCGTTTTTCAATTCACGAGCAAATACCTATGTTGTCATAAACAACGTGTCAATAATATACTATATACATAATGCAGTGAATTGAAAAATCAAATTACCTAAATTATCATCATCTGCTTTTAAGTCACCATATATTTTTGCAGTGCTTGTATCGGTTTTACTCGCAACATTAGTTTTATTTGAGATATTTGGTTCTGAAAAAGAAAAATATAGTTTTTTTATAAACATAGTACACAAATGAAAAAATAATACTATAGGAATGACAATAGCCCAGTAAAATAAAGAACCCGTAAAAATGTGCCATATTCAGATTGCGCAACCATCGAATTACCCAGAAAGCTCTTTCAAAGAAAATTTCCACTAAAACTTGTAATTCAATATTCTATCTTTTGAACAATATATTTTAACTCAAATCAGTGACAAATTGGAGTTCTAATAAGTTTTTTCTTGAATTTCACTATTAAATAGTGTAATAACCACTTATTAACATCGAAAAATAACTATCGACAGACGTCAGCACTACTAGAACGTGTAGTTTAATAACTTGTGATGATGAGATAGCATTTGTTACCGAGAATACCTCAGGGCGAAACTTAAACCAATAAACTAATTATTATTTAAAATACTATATTTTCAATGCAATATCCTAAATAATTTTTTAAATTTATTATAAGACTTCGTATCTTTTCTTTTCTGTTTTTTTTCATGGCTCCTTGTGGCTTCGATTTTCTTAACGTGAAAGTTTCTCTTAAGACTTATTTGTCAACATATTTGTTTTTCTCTTTGGTTTTGCATGATTTTTCTATTTAACCAGCTTTATAAAACTTAGAATTTATATCACAATTAACACTGAACTTTTATTTACCAGGGCTAATTAAAACCATTAGGTAAGTACCTATGCATGGCGCGGCAGTGACGTTATTACATGTATCTGCTTCTGGTTAGATATAAATGTACATGTGTAGCGAAGTGTTTAAAAATTTAACCTCTATGAGGGTGAAAAATGGGATGAAAGTTTATAAGAAAATCCATCATTTTCAAAGGAGCACGAGATTTATTGATGATTGATTAATTAATTGATGACCGATTTGGTTTAAAACTCGGTACTCAATACAGTATCCTATTTTTATCCTCGGATGCTGAGAATGAAAATAGGATACTTTTTATTTTAAAAAATGGGACAGTTTCCGGGATAAAAATACATCTGTCTCTCTGTTTGTTATGCTTTTACAGGAAAACTATTGGACCGATTTGGCTAAAATTCGGAATATATGTAATTTTAATACCGAGGGTAGTAAAAGGGTATTTTTCCTCCCGGATAATAGGATAGATTTATGTAAATTATTATGGTTATCCCAGAAAGTAGGATAGGATTTGTTTTTTTTTATTTGTCATTTTCGTAATTTTAGTTATTTTGGCCCTTTGTTGATTTTGGTAATTTTGTTGATTTTTGTGATATTGTTGATTTTGTCATTTTGGTGATCGACGACACTGCGTTTCACACGCTAATCGAATGTGGAGCATGACTACCTCGAGAGGTTTGAGCTCGAGGCCATCGTAGAGCCGATCGATTCGCTGAGGAGACTGGTCGAGACCATGTTCCACTACGACGGGGCCGCCGAGAAAGAAAGAGAGAGCTATGCATGCGACCTCCGGCCGGCGTCGTCAGACTGGCCTCCGGAGATGCACGTATGCGCAAAATCTCCTCCCCCGGGGAGGATGGGGATGCGGGTCTAACCTCTGTTGGTGGAGTTGGTCACTCTGCTTCCCGAGGTGACCAAAGCTTGATGCGCGGATGAACATGAGATGTAACTACGTTCTACTCATTTTCTTCCAACACAAGCGCGGGTATGGGACGCAGGTTTAGGTTTGGCAGGGTAGTTGCGAACATCTTTACCAGAGTCTTCGTCTCTCCCATTGAATGAACCACGCAACAAAAAACAAAAGTACGAATGAAACAGCATAAATAGCCATGAAGATTTTCCGATTGGCAAGCTATCAGACGCGTGGTTACAAATCAATATAATTTGATAAAAAATATGTGTCATCTGGTTATCAGATGTGTGAAGGTCGATCTTGAGCGTCTCTTAGACTAGTATAAGTTTTAATGCGTTTGATCAAGAATAGGGCGATTTGAATAACACGGTGACAAATATCAAACACTATTGTTTATTTTTCTCTACTGTAAAATTAGATATTTTCCTTTCGTAACAGTATAGCTCTGACTTTAATCATTTAGTGCTTACCTGGAGGCTTACTCGGACCGGGAAAGTCTTTATCAGTTTGGTTCTTGTGCACAACTGTTCTTTCAACACCTTCGTACTGACCTGCAACAATAGAGACTAGCGTAAAGCAAATAGGATTGGTAACACTTTTTCACAGTTGAACGATCTACCAGTTGGGAAACGCCTTTGATGTCGGATGACACCGCCGCCCGTGTAGGTACCTGCTTACGCTATCAGTCCCAAATGTGCAAGGGTTAACAAAAAGGAAAACAAAAATATGTGATTATTATGTAATCATTTATTTACAAATACGTATGTACTTAATTACATTTACATGTCTTGCACTGCCATATATTATCTCTGTATGGCTTGTTGTACCGCTTTGGGGAAAAAAGATTGCTGCAATTTAATAAATCAAAAAGTTTTTGGAGGTCTTCAGGTGGAAATGAAATACTGTTGCGTTTGAATTGCAGTTCAGGAATGCATATTTATTTGGTAAAAATACCGATTAATATTTTATATTAGCATCACACATTTAGCTGCTAAACAAAATATAACATTTACCAATAAGCGCATTCGAACAGTTACACGTGTCGCGGTGAGATGAGGCGAGGTATGCGCGGAGGGGAACACGGGGGCCTCGACTAGGAGCAGCGCGTTTGCCGATCATTTGCGAACGGCCGCCGTGGTGATCGGACGTCTGCGGCTGCAAGTTTATGCATACTGCATAGTATCGACAAACTCGACAGTGCCACCACATGGGTTTAAATCACCTGCTGTTGCATAAGTTTCCAATGCTGTCTTAACAGCGTTACTAAAAACTTAGTTACTAGTCAAACTTTTTGTTTTTGAAAATTGTTTGACCATATGTGGGAATCCGTTAACTTTGGAGCACACCGAATATCTTTTTGTTAGTCTAATTTATAACATTTATTGATGTCATTTCAACTAGCAGTATTATATTGATTGTTAACTTCAACTCTTTGGTACAACTTTTAGAGTTCCTTTCGAAGTTTTCTCTTTCTTGGTGTATCGTCTCTCAATATTTCTGTAGTCTGTGATGTTTGGGCACTAGTAGATTCCGCAACAAATACGCCCACTGAAGTAACCTCAATCCGGTTTTGAACACGTCTGCTATTCAAATCTCTGTTTTTGGGGCTTCAGTTTGTGTAGTCATGGGGTTTATTGATGGTAAGCTTAAGACGGGAATAGCAGCGTTTTTTTTTTTCATATACATCCATTCTCCAAAGTGTAAGCTACATGATGAGCTGCTATACTATAAATATTTTCTAACAAAAACTACACCGACTTCAGGAGGAATTGTAGCTTACTACTGGTGAAAGAATTTTCAAAATCGGTTCAGTAGTAGTTAAAGAGATTACTCCTTACATACATTTTAGTTCTTTATAATATTAGTGTAGATAAATAATAGTAGGTACAGTACGACCGATGAGTCGTGGCCAGTCTGAACATACGTCTTTACGAACTTTCGCGCACGTACACTCGTAAAGAAAAGTTATTGGCTATATTATGTCATTCCATATAATATAACACGAATAACTTTATATAATGTTAATTCGTCATAAGCATATTAAACTTTGTCATTGTACGACAAACGTAAAGCAATGTATATATACCATGTAATGGTTATTAACCAACTTTTACTCAGAATAAATTTTAATGAGAAAGATAAAATTTCATGCACGGAAAGGAATCCATGCACACCGCCTAGCAATGTATCATTGTTATTATAACGAGAAAAGGTAGCATAAAATAGTAGGTACCCTATTCCACAATATTACACAATTCCTCTGTATATTACTTATAACATGTAATAAACACGTAGCACTAGTATGAATCGCTTTCCTACTTTTTCTTCTCTATTTCGCGCAGTCTTCGGCATCCCTTGTATCGAGGCCATTGGTACGCATGTCATCCTTCACAATGTCAAGCCTGCATTTCTTGGGAAGAGATTTGGTCAAATAAAATGTTACAGAACTGGTAAATGCGAATGTTATTTCACTATTAAAATCTCAAAAGTCTATATCAACTTTGATTCAACTTGAAGTATAAAGTCCTGCAATTAATGTATTGGCAAATGGAAAATCTAAATAAACAGGTTTGTAGTAAAACTGTTGCAATTGTTCATTTCTTTTGGACAAAATATGCTAATGTAAAAAATGAAAATATGTCTAAAGAGGGTATTTTGTAATACTACATACTAGTAATTAATAGTTGCCGTAGTAAAGTATTAATTATTTATTTTCAGATACATTTAAATTTTTGGTTAAGTCTAAAGAGGGAAGCTGCAAAATTAATTCAGAATTCTTGAGATTATGAATAATATTTCGTCCAGATTAGATTACATGCAGTCCTCACTTGTTTATCTAATTAAATACCTTGCTTCTTTACACAGTCCCGTCTGAAGATTTATCGATGTTTCAACTATCCAGCACAAATAAGAATTCACAATGTGATGACGAATACACTTATCACTATTTCACTCACTTTAGGAATAGAATTCTCCGCGATATCGGAGACAATGTAATTTTAAATTTTAATAATAAAATAAAAAGATTAATGATAAAAAAAATGCAAAATAAGGTTTTTGCAAGCTCTTATGCAAATTCAAATAGACCAAATAATAATAACATTGCATATATAATGTGCAATGCTATTATTACCTAGTATTAGAATTATTTTAGATCTTGTATAAGATATAGTATATAAAGTAAATAAAAACATGGATATGATTTATAATTATTTATTATTACTATTTCATTACCAGAATATTTACATAAATAAAATCTTTAAACATACAGTATAAACTTAAAAATAGATTCAAACTATTTTAAAAACTTTATATGTTACTAGCTGATGCCCGCGACTTCGTCCGCGTGGTGCGGTTTTTTAACTATCCCATGGGAACTCTTTAATTTTTCGGGATCAAAAGTATCCTAATGTTGACCAGGGATATAAGCTAGCACCATACAAAATTTCATTTAAATCGGTCCAGTCGTTTCGGAGATTAGCCGGTACAAACAGAGAAACAAAATTAAATTTTTAATTTTCCAACTTATGTTTATTCTATAGAATAACTTTTATCTGATGATTGAAAAATCGGCCCTTCGTGAAAATAATGACACCAGGTTTAAAATATTTCTCAAACTAAAGTTTCACAACCACCAACTATTTACCATAACAGTGAGTATTGGTGTCTTGATCTTCTATGCAAGTAGCCAAAATATCAATTATCTTTTGAAGGCTTCAAATACATTAAAGTATATTCACACAGTTATAGCTGATTTTAAACTGGAAGTAAACATTCAAGTAATGCTAATTGTATTTTTAACAAGACGAAATAAACTAAACACTGTTCATTTAGTAATTTCATAAAAACATACCCATATACATAATGTATATGCTCTTCTTTCCTGCAATATTACCACAATAATGTAGGCGGAATTTAAACTCTCAAGTAATTTTAATACCATTTTTAGGGAACATCACTTGTAAAAATAATAACATTAAAATAAGGAAACTGTTGAAGAAAATAATTGATTTGCGAAATAAACTAAATGAATAGAAAAGGGAAGTAAAAGCAGCAAATAAATTGTCAGAAACTATATAGTTCAACAAGGTTCTAAAGTCATTACCTATGCCAGCTTAAACATTGCTAACAATGCAGTTAACACACACTCATAAAAGAAAACCATGGATTTAAAACTGAGGAAAAGTTACTGGCATTATCAATTTTTAATAAAAGCCGGAAAGCTTATTGTTTCTTATAGCAATTGTTTGTAATGCTTTCAAAACGAAGATGGCAGGTTTTGAAACTGATTAACTAATCTAACACCAGGTATAAACCCAGTTATATTTAAACAAATAAAAGACATCAGAAAAATTAAGTAAAAAACAAAGAGATTTTGCCAGTTAATGTTTAATGAGATGTCACTCTCAGCTTTATTACATTATAATGCTGCGGTGGACCAAATAATTGGCTTTAAGATTTTGGAGATAGTGAGAGGACAGGAAATATCGCATATCATGTTATAGGCTTTATGCTGAAAGGTATCAAAGCTTGTTTTAAGCAGCCTATTTGTTTTGCTTTTTACAAAGGCTGTTATTCTAATAAGAAAGAATTAAAATCATAAAGGAACTATTTCTATATGTTATGATAGTTGTTGCAACTATCTGCAATCAGTCTACAACAAATAACTAATAAACAAGACCAATGCTCATTTCTTAAGAATTGGAATAGAACTGCACATAAAGATAACCAATGTGTCAAACCTGCCAAGCCACCTTGAGCAAGCGTGGTGAGTATACTATATCAAAAACAGCCCATGAACTACACCACCACCAAATTGTATTAATCAACTGCCAAGTTATCTTTAATTACATAGTTTGTTTCTCATTCAATAATTGTCCTTAAGATATATTGCTCATGTTTATCTGTAGTTTAAAAGCAGCTAAAATTATGTATGAATATATCCTAGTGTATTTGAAGGTCATAAAAGATAATTGATAGAAAATAAAACACAGGTACTCACTGGAACAATTTACTGTTGTTTGTTGTGAAACTTCAGTTAGAGAAATATTGGCTGTATTCTTCTAAACCATTGAGCTTGATTATCTGAAACAGGTAGATCTGCAATTTATAGTTTAATAGTACAACATTTATAACAATAGGCAAGTGCAATCTCAAATACAGATATAGATAACATGTTATGGCAAATATAATAAGCACCAAAAATTATAAATAAACCATTACAAAAATGTAGATTTACAATTATTTTCTTGAATCACTGTCAAGTTTCTAAGAATCTTTAAAGTGGGCCTTTAGAACCAAATCTTAAACTATGCTAAATAGTAAAAAACACTCAAAAAGAGCCTCGAGGCCCATTTTGGCAATAACTGAAGTGGTATCATTAGATTTTTGAAATATCAATTACCCTGGTCAGGAATGGAATCAGCATTTTTTTTTTTTTGAGATTATTTTGATATGTAATATCTTCAATCTCCTCGGCCTCTTTAAAAAATTATTAGATAAATGCCATTCAATACAGATGTTATCGATGTGGATAATAGTAGGGCTGATGATATCCATAATGGCCATGATCATATTGTGGCTTATAGCATTACTGCCGAATTAGTATGAAAAATATAATCTATACTACACTTTTATTATACTTACCAAGGTTTAATGTAGGACATGATGTTTTAGCTAGCCTCTTACTGTGGGAGTAAAAAAATCGGTCTTCAAAATGCTGGTTGCAAATGCGACAGTTTGTATATATATCTAAAGCACTCTTGTCTGCTAAACGTTGGCCTACTATCTCTTTCCACTGAATAAATCTTTCTAAAGTTGAGCCTTCAGGCTTTGGAAAGCGATGTAAAACATCTGAAAACATTAAAAATATTGAACTTTAAGTACTGCAATGGCTACTACCATTCCAAGTGGTAGCTTTAAATCAATAACAATATACATACTTACAGAATTGATTACATTCAAAAACACATCTGGATCTTTGTGGCATTGTTGTAAAATATCTCAAAATATTATTAAAGTTCACGAAAACTGTAAAAAATTAAAAAAGTTTTGACAATTGACATCATAATTTTATGAAAAAATTATTGGTCAATGTTGCCACCTAGCAAATTTATCAAGTCGATAGATATCAGTGATGGCACATTACACTGATCACCGGTTGAATAACAGTTCTTTCAAATAAATCACTTTTCACTCCAGATACAAGAATAGGAATCTACAGCTAAATTTCACCTCGGACAAATCGTTAAATTGCCATTATACATTATTATCTAAAACGTTAGAAATTTATTTGCTTAAGCATTTATAACGCCGTAACGTTGAAATTGTAGTGTATTATTTAATTTCAGTTTCAATAATCACTATAGTCTTCGCGGCGGTTTTATCGTCACTTCTAAAATATCGGGCGGCAATTTATAATCGGTGAAATAGCAGTGACAAAATGAAATAATTTCACGGCAGTCATCGATATATTAAAATAGCTATAATGTCCATCATTACTAGATTTTTAATAGCCCATGGCCCTTATCTCAAAATCTACTACTTGGATACTGTTCACGGCAATTTTCGTTAAAAAAATAAAATTGTCAGTCTAGAACTGCACGTCACATTACACGAAGCAGTCTTAAAATCACAAAATCCCGGGAAAGTGTCAGATTCACCACATTCGTTTATCGTTGTGTAGTAAACAAGCCAGTCAGCCATGCTCATGCTAATTTAGCCGTGTCATTGATTCTCAGAAAAAATCCGGTATTACTGGAATTTAAAATACAGCATGATTTGAAAAAAAAAACTAAAATTATTGTTCTAGTGAAATTGTATCGAAATTAACTAAATCATAGTGACACATTGTGTCGCAATAAGAAGCTTTGTATCTTAGCGTGATGGTCATGTGTGACGATCACACGAATTCAGTGCTTTTTTCCCATAAAAAAGTGCCCAACGTGCCCAAAGAAGTGTTCACTTCAAAACTGGTGAAGTTTGACGATATCACTTCAAAATTTATTTATATTACGTATTTGTGTGAACTTGTTTTACAAATAAGTTAAATACGTTTGTAACTATTTACGTATATTGTAGTGTGTAAAAACTTGAATTATATTTACACGGCTTAATATAAATAAATGAATACAACGAGTCACATCTGATATACGAGTCCCAACTAAATTACCGTCTAATGGGAGGGTTCCTAAACAGCTGATCGCATTTCCTCGCCGAATAGCAACGCGAATAACGCTAAATAATGGCCAGCCCTGTGATCACGTAAGACCTTAATTAAACGTGTTGATAGAGCTCCATAAAGCTGATAAGTTTGGGACTCCATAGCCATAAGAGTTATAACGCCGATAACCACAAACATTCTTCCATTGTAAATAGATGCATATTTCCAGCGTTTCATGTTTTCTTGAGGTTAAACTGCTGCGCCAACTGCCACGGCCATACGAGGAAAGTGAGAAGCAGCCAATATGTCGAAGGACGTCGTATCCCAAATTAAATGTCAACCCACCTTCCAGGATACTCAAAGACATCCCATCCGGTCGCTAGACATCGTCACGGTATATTCTATTCAGTTTAAGAATAGCCCGACAGTGACGAGAGCATGGTGGATAAATTTATTCCTTATAAACATTGATGGTTTCATATTACTTTAATTATACCTCGTCAAAAATTCACTACATCCAGTGAGAATATCACTTAGGTGACCACACTGTGTAAGTTAGGGCTGCCATTATTATAATTGAAATTTCATTTTTGTTATCATAAATTATTGACACAACACAAAACAGGTAAGACATTTTTTTAGTAAACCAGGCCGTTATAAATTAATTCTAATATAATTTATAATATTCGTTTTATTAATAGCTGGTTTCAGAAATATTAAATTAAAAAATTGTGTAATCCATTCATTTTAAAGGTATTTGATCATTTTAGATTTTTTTTATACTGAAGTAGCTTCGCTATTGCTATAGTGACGAGATAAAACTAAGCGGCCCGGTGCTCCCGTCCTAAAAACAGTAGAACTAGCGATAGCGGGGGCCCTACTTTCGAACGGAGATACATCTGGCGAACGTTAAAGTGCAAACCGGCAGCAAATCTCTCAAAATATCTCTCGGAACAAATAATAGATTATTATTCAAATAGAGTATAATAAGAAACATAAATTTACATTTATTTCCTATGTTCTAACAAAATTAATATAAATTTTGTTTTTAAGCTACAAAGTAATAATTTATGTATTTTAAATACGGATAAAACTCAAGGAACGAAAAATGTTTAGTCAAGTTCATCATATATCAATTTATTTCGTTAATTATCTTTAGCTACATTCTATTTAAAATAATCGATTAAGCGGTTGTTTTTGTTTACGTTAGGTACATCTCTAGCAAAGACGATTTGATTCTTAGAGCATGTTCTGCGCATTGCGCAACTTGGCGCTATCTTCAGACGGGCCACGACTCACTGGTCATCATACACTAGTGACATTTGGTTAGGGATCCTAATATGAATTTATAACAATAAACTTAACTCGCGTCACGGGGAAATCTATGAAATCTTAAATCCTTGACGTATTTTGATGTCGAGAGACATCCGTACACAGAACAAGTGTGCACCATTATAATTTATTTAAGCTTCTTGTAAAACTCGCTCACGATTTACACGGACGCGTCTGCCCTCAGCGTTTGAGTGCACAAACTAAACTTTAATATATACATAGTCACACACACACTCTTATATGAAACTACGCGATCGGAAGCGCCACCCACCTCTCCGTGAAATCCGAGCCGTTGCTCTAAGTACATTCGTTTCATAACTGGTAGATTGTTCAACTGAGACTGCGTAAATGCTTATTTACATATTTTAATATTAATATATAAAAAATCATGATAATAATACTCTAATAAAAATAAATCTTAAAATTATTTAATTGCAAAATCGCATTTGCTGAAAAGTATAAGTTAGAAATGTCTTACAAATTATTCCAAAGACAAATAGATATTATATTAAAAACATATAAGTGGAAAGGGGAAACCTAAATATGTAAATAAGACATTTTCAAGTAAATTTGTTTTTTTTACAAATATACAATTTTATTCTTATAATTACTAGTTTCGTAATTTGATCCTTTATATTAAGTTAAATATAGCTTTAAAAATATCCTGAAAACCTTCACATTAGAAGCAACTTATGCTATTTGTGAAACTTTATTATTTTGAAATAGTTACATATCTGAAACAAACATACTAAAACACTAATTGTATTTGATAATTTTTTTTTTTTAAATTGTTTTCTTATTACTTCTCAGACGTAAAATTTGAAATATCTTAATAGTATTATTAAGAAAGAATGAGCTGAAACGAAGCAACTGAAATACAATGCCTAATGCTTTTTGTTATCCATTTCACATTTTATAATAACAATAATCATGGAACTGGATTGTGTAGTTAATACAATTTAAGATTATGAAAAAAAGATTTGTAAAAAAGTTTTAAAATTAAATACAAACAAATATTTTATGTGGAATCATATTATTGAACTGAAACACTATTTGCATTTTATAAATAATATAATTATAATATTTTTTTTATTACTACTCCTCAGGTGATGTAAAATTTGAATTGATATCCCTAAAAGTAAAATTAAGAAAGTACGAGCTGAAAGGAGGCAACTAAAACACTCAGGTTTATACGTTTCTTGTTCTCTGGTATCCAATTTTACATTTTATAACAAAACATGGAACTGGATTATATTGTTAATACAATTGAAGGTTCTGAAAAAAGAACTTTCAAAATTTTATAGTAGAATTAAATAAAAATACTATTTTTGTGGAATCATATTTATTGAACTAAAACATTATTTTTATTTTATAATTAATATAATTTATTATTACTCCTCAAGTAGTGTAAAATCTGTATTTTTTTTAATTGCAGGAGTTCAGCAGACAGGCAGACGGCCCACTTGATGGAAAGCGGTTACCATCGCCTTTGGACATTTGCAACACCAAAGGTGCTACAAATGCACTGCTGCTCTCTTAAGGGAGACTGGAACCTGGCTACTAATTCCGGAACACAACTCGAGGTCGTTATAGCGGCATACTCTAGACCAGGGGTGATAGCCATCCAATCGGGAAAATGCACTACTACCTAGCTGTGGGTTGTTTTGTCGCCTCTTACGACAACCCGTCCGGCCGCAGGAAATTGTATTCTTTCTCCGTTCCTGCACAGATAAAAATAAGTAATATTCTCATCCAGAAGAAAGTATACTGAAAATGAAGCAACTGAAATAAATTGGTTTATATAATGTTTTTTGTTCTGTGGTGTTCAATTTTACATGAAGATATTGTACCAAAATATGGAATTGGCTCATAATAGTTAATATGAGCCTGAAAAAAATTGTAAAAATGTTGTAAAATTAAATGAAAAGAGTATTTTTTGAGGAATAGTATTTATTAAACTATCTTACCGGTGTTGCTGTAACATTGTGAATTATAGGTTGAAAATGTAAAAAAGTTACCCAAAAACACAAACAGAAATATTTTTAGATTGTCAGCACCATTCACCAGGTGGGCTGTCGTCAGCCTGTTTGCTGTACTCCAGTAATAAGAAAAGGTTTAACACGTCAGTTTTGATCACTATATATACAGCATGTTATAATTGTAACAATATGCACATTATGGTAGAAAAACTCACTAAGAAGGTGCACATGCTTTTTCCGGTTGGGATTCTAACCTACATCCTTTATGTTTAAGGGTGAGTGCATAACTATTAAGCTGCCACTGTTTTTTAGTACAGCAGCTAATAAAGTACCTATTGCTGGTACTGATCTTAAAACGGTGATACTCAACCCACAGGCTGAAAGTAACCCGCTGAGCCTTTGTAAGTAGCCCATCTACCATACTAATAGTTGTACGACATTGGTAGTGTCTCTAGTGTTGCAAAAGTCTGCAAAGTCCTTTGCTGTATTCTAACGATAAAGAAACACCTAAATGAATGAGTATTGTGACCTGCAGCACCTTATCTAATACATCTATGTGACCCTTATAAGAAACTGTATTAGAATGATCAACCAAATTGAATCAATCTGGTTGAAGGGCACAGCCAGTATGCAATTATATGGATCATTTTGGTTGATTCATCTAAATCGAAAGACAGAAATGAACTGTCTAGTATTGGCTTAATAGAAATAAAAAATATACCTGAATTGTCAACAACCAACAACAATTGTTCTTTGAACATTGTCTTTATTTTTATGTTTTTGGAAGTAATTATTTTTAAACAGAAAATGCTTTTCAGAAAAAACAAGTGTATATTATAATTTAGGGGATTTTTGAATCACTCCACCACTGAAATTGTGAATTATAATAATCAAATGATTCACATATACTGTTTGACAATGTTCTATTTTAAGCTTTGATTTTAATATTGTAACCAATGTATATTGTCAATTACTTTGTTTAAGCAGTATAAAAAAGCATTCTTTTATAAAATGAAATAGACACATTATTCTTTTATAATGACAAACATCTCATGTTTTTTTTGTATTTTTAATTTTAAACCCAGAAAATAGAAATATATAATGTTCTTTTTATAATTGCATTAAAATAGACATAAAGGTAAACTTTGTCTTCATCTACTATTAAAAGGCTGTAACATATAAGATTACGAATGAAACATTTAATAGATGTATCATTCACCATTTTATTTTAAAAGCCGAATAAGCAATAACTGTGTACAGAAAATGTTATGATTCCCTTTGTATACTGCTCCCAAGAGAATTCTGTGTGCGACTGTTGGCTTTTAATATTGAAAGCTAGGATCATATAAATGTCAGACTAAAAGTAATTGAAAATTGTTTTGGCAAGTGTAATATAACCATAAATGTAAGGCAATGGACACACAAACATTCATTTAAAAAGCAATTTCAGTTGCTAGGTTTTGAAATGGCACAACTGCATACATGTTAATCAAGTCTTTGGGATCCTTCCACATTACACTCTTGCCCAATTTATTATTAATGTTCTTGCTGATTTTTAGAGTTCTATAATCATTTTGGCTAAAACATAATATGTTTGTCTATGCCACAGATATTTTATTAAAGAACTGCTGTATTTATATTAATATCTGTTTGGCAGGATGTCTATTGTATATGCTGCAAGAGAATTTGATGTAGAAATAATTATGAGTAATTAGCTATCATACTTATAACTTAGGAATAAAAATTATGACAAAATAAAAGAAAAGTGAGTTTAAAATCACAACTTTTGAACTTCTAGAACGAAAATTTCTAAAAAATATTCAAGTACTTACAGAGGTTCAAGGTAGGAATGGCATTTCGAGTTACTCTACTACTACCGGGGCACCGATAGAAATCCTCAAAATGTCTGTAGCAGAGTCTTACTTGGTTGTATATATAATTATCGCCTGAATTTTTCGTATCTTGTCTTAAAACCTCTTTCCAACTCTTAAATCTTTCCACATTGTCATATTGTGGTTTTGGAAAAGTATGTAACGGCCCTGAAATATAATAATTAGGCATAAAATTAAACATCTGTAGAAAACTAACTCGATATAAATGATGACTATTCTAGGTTAAGTATAAAAATGTCATAGTTATTATGCCAGCTTCGATATTGAAATACTTACATGAATTTATAGTTGTAATAAATTTATAAATAACTTACCGTCGATGACACATCTAAAATAACATTTTAGGTTTGCTTTTCGAGGCATTTTTTGTTAGTATTAGAAAAATTGAAACGATAACATCAATTAACACCATAAACAAAACTTAGGAAGATATTTTTTTTCTTCTTCAATAGCTTCCGCGCCTCTGCGGTTAGCGTTGAGCCATCGACACACCTTGAATATCTTATTCAACATTAAAAAACTGCACACACATTACGGGACGCGTCCGAAGTCCGAACAATGTGCTTGTGCACATCAGAACCTTAAAAGACTGCATTTCTTTATGATGTTCGAACGCTCAAGATCATTTCCGCGACTTACGACTTAAAATGTGTAACACCGTCCTTATCCAAATACGTTGTAAGCCAGGCCCCTCAGTCGTGACTTAGTTTTGTTAACAATGTTGCCAGGGACCTCAACACAAATATTACATTTTTTTGATCCCAAAAATGTAATATATCGAACTAAATAATCTATTCATAGTGATATATTCATGTACATTGTATTTTACTATGAAAAAAGGGATATTATAACCTACTCAAATAATTTAGACTTTAGATCATACAAATACGAGTTCAATTGTCAAATCAAAGAAACGACTTGACGCAACTTTTGGCTTGATTAAACCTGATGAAATCAGAAACAATATGATGTTTCAACATGACTGATGCCCCGCTCATTACCGCATCAGTGTTAGGCAGTGGCTTGACGAGAGTTACCCTAACAGGTGGCTAGTCCGGTGTGGGCGTAACTACGTTCTGTATCTCACGCCTTTCCTGCCATAAGCGCGGGGCACATGGGAGGAGGGTGGTTTTAGTGGGGTATTGATTAGTCGAGTCTCCACACAAGCCGGTTGATTATTGTTTGGATTGCCTCAGTGGAAAGCCTCCATGATCAACAACGGTCTAATCCCTAGCAAAGGACCCGGTATGTGCAAAATGCATTTCCCCCGCCTTTAAAAAAAAAAAAAAAACAGGTGGCTAGGAAGAGGTGGACAAACATCATGGCCTGCAAGAAGTCCCGACTTAACTCCACTAAATTTTTATGTCTGGGGGTCATATTAAGGACTTGGTTTACATGACCCTAATTAGTTTTGTGGAAGAGCTGAGAGAAAAATTATTAACGCAGCTAATCAAATGAGAAACGTTTTCTTCACGAATTATTAGAATCGAAGTGTGTAAACGTATCCGTACCTGTATTCGGAATAGAGCGGCTCCCTTTGAGCAAGATGTGTAAAAATACAATAAAATTTTATTACTGAATTAATTTGTTTCATTTTACTATCCAAAACGAATTTACACCTTTGAAATATTCACCTTAACTTTGTTAAGTTAAAAAAATATTCTTATAGGGTAAAATATTGACTGTTATAGTTTTTAGATAGATGAGGAAGTTTTATTAGTAATTTATATGCTTAGAGTCATAGTGTTTTTTAAGCTACATAGAATTTTAACTCGAGTAACATTAAATTTTTCAAATAAATTAAAAACATTTTTAGTCATAGCTATTACTTATTAAGCATTCATGGGTATTTTGTGGGTCATTATGTTTTATTATCAAGTCCTCTACAAATAAAAATAGGTTGAATGATATTCAACGTGTCATTTTTTTTAAATATGGTAAAGGAACAAAATTGGATATTTTTCAAAAATCACAAAATTCAAAATAACTTGAAAACCGTTAACTTTCGGCCATACATATAGGGAATTAAATTTGTTGCATTTGAGCTCCTCCAGCTCGTCCCAACGGGAGTACGTAGAGTTGCCAGTAACCCTGTATAAACGATGGAGAACACAATGCATTTTTTTTAGATTTCTTGTCTGTTTGTTCAGGATTCACGTAAAAAAAACCACTGGGCCGATTTAGGTGCAAGTCAAGCATGGACGAAGTCGCGGGCATATCCTAGTCAATAATATAATCATAATATCTATATTGTAATCATCAGAAGGACTACAAATGGCTTGTAACCAAAACTACAAAAAATTGTATGCCTGTCAAAGGTGAAACATCTAACTTATATACCACGTAGCATAACATTTGCAAAAATAGGCATGTTTCAAACAAATAAATTACTTTGACAAAAAAATACATTTTGCAATGCATAATAATAGTTTGTAGTTTGTTATACGTGTAATCCAAATTAAATTAACATTAGCATGAATTTTGTTGTTACAGATTAGATAACTAATAGTAATATTGTAAGATGTTACTTCTAGCCCTACATATCCTGCCTGAACACTCCATAGCATAGGTTCATTCTTTTTCGTTCATAATATAATATTTCATAGCAAACTTTGTGATTGATGGCTTGTCAGGATGGCACGTGTGCCATTGGTTCACTATCCCCAAATTATAATATAGATAGAGGGGTATATTTATTTAAAGTTTTTTGAATTATAGCCAAAGACAAAAACAGTACAGCTGTATAACATAAAAACTAGCAATGACTTTCTAAGAAATTTAACTAAACAGCACAAAAAATGCTATGAACTTTAGACATGCCATTTCAAAACTATTTATGAAGCTTATTTGAAGTGATACCATATTTTATTTGCTTTGGCAAGTATAACACATCAATAAATATCTAGTAAGATAATGGACAAACATTCATTTATAAAATTAATGAGGTGTCTTTGGGACATCTGGTTGGAATGAAGTTTCAACACCATTGAAGAACATTAGACGCCATAGGAGACCATCAAAGAAATTGTATAGCAATATGGGCAATTACAATACTGTCTATTTTCAAAACAGTGTATTTTACACTAATGGATATTACTTTAGGTCCTAATTAAAGTTCGAAATTGTATAATAATATATATTGGAAAGCATTTTTTTCTTTTACAGACACTTCATCTAAACCCCATCCACCAAGTAATGTGCGATAAGGAAGCAACTCCATTTCAAAAGCAATATCCGTTGCTAGATTTTTAATATGCATAGCTAAATAGATGTTGGTCAATCTTTGGAACCCCTCCCATGTCTATAAGTTTATATGCTCTTGCCTACCATATTATTAATGTCTCTGCTACTATTTAATCCTATACTCCTTGTGGCTAAAACAACATGTCTGTCTATCTATGTCACAATAATTTTACTCAAGAACTTCTGTATTTATATTATTATATGTTTGGTAGGAAAGTGTATTTCGTGTGCTGCCAAGAGAACTAGATGAAGAAAACAATATGAATGAGTATGTACCATGTTTATCAGTACTCATAGTACTACTCAGCTAATAAGTATGGTAACTACTTATAATTTTTTCTACATCTAATTACATTATCATTTATAATTAATGATAAAATATTCATGTTAATAAGATTGTCTTCTAACTTTTGGACTGCTAACTTGCATGAAATTTTATGACAAAAAATCAGGTTGCTACTCATATATCTCTTAAACAAATTTTAAATAGTGGGTGGACAGAGTGGGTAGGGGGAAGGTATACTTACCCTTTCTGCAACCCATATGGTCCAGTTCTTGAAATATAAATTTTAGGTAAAAATAACCCCACCTATTTTTTAATTAATATTATTGTGTTAGGTGGTGAAAGTCACGACCAGTGACTAGAACAGCAATTTCGATTAGGTTAGCTTTAGGTAGAACCAACTGGTAATCATTTACTATTTATATTATAAATACAAACAGTTATGACGCCTTATCAAACATTTGTTACTTTTACTTACACTGTTTTTTTATTCTTTTTCTGTTGATTACTGGCTTTCTTTTAGACTTTGAAAGAATTGTGGAACTTTGGACATATGATATAACTACAATATTAGTGAAAAAATAAGTGATTATCAAAAAAATTATAATTTCAGGATCTCCCGACCATATGGGTTGTAGTAGGGGTCAGTATGCCTCCCCCGTTTCCACTCCAACAACACGCTACTTAAAATTCGTGCATCAAACATCTATAGAATTACGAAAAATCAAGTTTGTGTCCCACCTTATGACTTATAACTTCTAGAATAAAAATTTCTGAAAAAATCCAAGTACTTACTGAGGTTCAAGGTGGGAATAGCGTTTCTCGTAATCTGTCTATTGGGGGAGCGATAGAAATTCTCAAAATGTCTGTAGCATAGTCTTACTTGGTTATATAGATATTGATCGCTGCAATTTTTCGTATCTGATCGTAAAACCTCTTTCCAACTCGTAAATCTTTCCACATTCGATATTCGTTTAGGAAAACTATGTAACGGCCCTGAAACACAATTACGCTTTAGCATACAGCATTAAACGTCTACCGAAAACCAACTCGATATACCTATATGCAGAAAAATGTAACATTGGATTTTATAACACAACTATGGGTATACCAATAAATGTAATAATTTATTTTACCAGCTTCGATATTGAAATACAAGAATTATCAGTTTGTAACGAATGTATATAACTTACCGTCGATAACACATCCAAAATAGCATTTACGATATTCTTTTTTAGGCATTTTTGTCTTAGAAACAACAAAAGAACAAAACAAAACTAAAGCAAAACAGAAATTATAAAGGCTTTTTATTTAGGTTTATAACTTGGCGGCTAGGCCTTTAAGCCAGATCTTAGATTTTGTAGTTTCTTCATTTTCTTAAGCCTATGTGTAGAACAGCTGAATTGTAGGTTATCAGCTGGTGCCATTCAACGGAGTTCTTGTGACAACTCAAAAGGCCACATTTGACTACACAGTTCACATTTTTCACGAAACACATAATTACTACTTAAAAACTATCAATATCCTACAACTATTGTTCATTTTAGAGTAATTTTACACATTTTTAGAAAATAAAACTGCACAGCACATCTCCTTTTAGTTCCCGCCAAAAACTCAGATTTAGTAGTTGTTGCGCCACCACAGATTAAATAAAGATACCTAACAGAATTAATATGTTATTTCGTTATTTGCAGGAAAATAATAATTGAAATATGTTTTATAATATATGTAATGTACCAGTAATAAAGAATATGGATATTGTCAATTAAATAAATTAATTGTTATTCGCTTTCAATTTTGATGATACAGTTACGTTCTATAAACATTCCTATCTTAGATCATTCAAGTTGAATGGTCTAAGATTCCTATATGTCAAATTGGGCTTTTTGAAGTGAAACCTTTTAAAATCGTTGAGATTTGAAACTTGATAAAATGAAAAAGCGACACTAAATGGAGATAAACACATAAATCTGCTTACGAGAGAATGAGATAAAATACTTTATATTTAATAATTTAAACACATTCATAGAGATAGAGTTGGAAATGTTTTGAAATTTTTCGTTAATACTTCAAATTTCCTGTTTTAAAGCTTATATCCCTATTAATATTATAAATTCGAAAGTAACTGTCTGTCTGTGTGGAGAGCACGTACACTGTATGTACTTTAACTGGACGTGAAGTAACACGAGAATTTTCTTATAATATTAATATTTATTACACAACGATACGGTACAATTCAAGGATAAAAATAGAGTGCAGAAAAAACAAAAGTGCGACAAATAACAAAACATAAAAAGTAAATTATCTAAAGATGTTGATTCCAACAATCTGTTCCGTTTTCACGGAAAAACTACGGGACCGATTTGGCTGAAACTTAGTATTAGGTTGGGGAAAAAGTTTCTTCGCCTTTTATATAAAATATGTATAAAGTCTATTTACATTTGACTAAATTAAGTAGGTGGCATTTTGTTGGATAACTTTTTGCCATCTTGTAGGTAGGGACGTGATCCCATTGCTATAAAAATTTTGGGGCTTCTGATCAAAAAACTGCGACAAGTGGTTTTGGCAGTCCTCTCGTGATGTTAACCTGACACTGCCTAAGGAATTCTGCAGAGACCGAAACGGGTGAAAATCTGAAGGTGCAAGGTCAGGACTATACAGCGGATGCATTAACACCTCCCAGCCAAACTCTCGTAATTTTTGCTGAGTGTCTAAAGATGTGTGACGTCTAGTGTTATTATGGTGAAAAACCACACCCCTTCTGTTGATTAATTCCGGCTGCTTTCTCTCAACTTTTTGCTTTAATCTCATCAGTTGTTCGCAGTACAGTTCAGAATCGATGGTCCTGCCTGGCGGTAATAGCTCATAATGAATAATGCCCTTCCAATCCCACCATACACACAGCATCACCTTGTTGCGAGTTAATCCGGATTTCGCCAGTCTGTGAAGCCTGACCGGCCTTTGACGACGATCTTTTTCGCACGTTCTTGTCGTACGTGATCCACTTTTCATCACCAGTTATCAGCTTCTTCAAAAATGGTTCGGTTTCATTACGTCGTAATAAAGAATCACAAATGAGTACACGGTTCATTAGGTTTCTTTCAGTGAGCTCATGAGGCACCCACATATCGAGCTTTTTTGTGTACCCAGCTTTTTTCAAATGCGCCAAAATCGTTTTGTGGTCAATTCCCAGTTCTCCAGCTACATCGTAACTACTAATATGCCGATTTTGCTCCACTTTTTCAAAAATGGCATCAATTTTGTCAGTAACAGGGCGACCAGAGCGACGTGCATCTTTGATATCAAAATTTCCGGATTGAAAACGCTTAAACCAAATTTGCGCTACTCTCACAGATACTGCATTAGGTCCATAAACATCACAAATTTTTTTGCGGCTTGTGTTGCATTTTTACCTTTTTTGGAGTAAAATTTTAAAATGTATCGAATTTCTTCATTAGATTAACTCATTTTAACAATAAGAAAAACAAATGAAAATCACACATTTTCCTAATTTGAATTTGGAATTGTCTTCTTTAAAATTAAAACTTTTTAATGATACTAAAACCAGTCAGATACAAATGGTATAGCCAAAGAGATCTTATTACAAGTTCATACATACTATATGCAAAAAGACTTTTTCCCCAACCTATTATATATATATCTTCGATGCCGAGGATGAACATAGGAAACTTTTATCCCCGAAAATGGGAGTTTCTGGGATTAAAATATATTTGTCACACTGTTTGTTATGCTTTTACGGAAAAACTGTTAGACCGATTTGGCTGAGATTCGGTATATATGTAATTTTAATACCGAGGGTGGACAAGGAATATTTTTCATCCCGGACAATGGGATAGATTTATGTAAAGGTTATCCCAGAAAGTGGGATAGGTTTTGTCTTTTATGTGATTTGTCATTTTGGTTATTTTAATCATTTCTGTAATTTTGTCCTTTTTGCTCTTTTTTTGTTCTTTTGGGCCCTTTTTGTACTTGTGCTCTTTTTGTACTTTTTATTATTTTTTTGTCCTTTTTATTTTTTTGACCTTTTTGCTCTTTTTGATGTTTTTGCTCTTTTGGTCCTTTTTGTCCTGTTTGCCATTTTTGTAGTTTTCATAGACGGGGGATATATAAATAAAACTAGGACAGTTTGAAATAGAGGATGAAAGTTTGGATGAGACCAATCATTTCGCAAGTTCATAAATATAAAAATTCATCGTCTATAAAAAATGCGATAGTAACTCGATATGTGTTTCGGTTGAGTTTTCACGGAAAACTACTGGAAATATTGGATCGATTTTATTGTAATTTTGTTTAAATGTAGCTTTAATGCCGAAAATGGAGATAAATATACTCATGCCAGGAGATCGGATAGTTTTCGATATAAAATTAAGTGAATTTTCCGGGTGCAAATAGCACTAACATAAGATTTTTGTACAATGTAACCTGTATCATCGCCTGCTCTTTAAACAAGACGCACGGACTAGAGGTTGATTCTAGTATATTATAACGGTAAAATATATGAAATATGACGTCACGAAATTTAGAATCCCTCCTACCACTTGTCACACTGTTTCACTTCTACTGCGTGTGAATTGCACAATTTTTTTTGTGATTACTGTAGGCATAAGCCTGTTCTCACAAAGGACAACCACTGGGTTGTCCATTGTTTGGCGGGTATAATAGATTTGACAGTTATACTTTTTTTAAAGCTGTTAATAGCAATAAAAGTGATTCTATAGTTTGTGTACGGAATTTTTTATTTCGGCGTACAAAAAAAAGAGTTACAGTACAGTACAAGCAACCGTAGCTTACCTATAGATCTTGATATCTTTAATGAAAGCCCATTATCATCATCACAATAGGTTTGCTGGGAGTTTTATTTTGTGTGAATGAATACTTAAATTTAGTTTCTGAATAAGAACTGTATCACTTGTTAAAAGTAGAATAAAGAGAATTTTCTACATGAAACACATTATGCACTTATCTCACATAGCTTTATAATGGAATGTTTCAAAATTTATAATACGTATGTTCAGTTCCAGACAAAATCCATCTAAAAAACAAACGAAGGTCACTTACCTGTACCTAGAGCTTGTAATAATTGAAGATGAAGATGGTAGCTAGTACTTCATCATTACAATACGTGGGGTTAGTGTTCATTTATTTTCTGAAATAACAGCACTCAATTTTAACAAAATTGTTTAAAAATATAGCTGGGCATTAGGAATGAGATTACTTACGAATATCTTCTGTGTGTAACCTTGGAACTCCATTGGAAATTTCTTCGAACGTGAAGAGAGACGGTGAATTTGGTCGGATAAACCTTTTCACAAAGTGAACAATGGCACACAAGACAGTTTTGCCAATTTTAGAGTTAACATAGTCCGAACACTTTTTGAGTCTCTTCTTATCGGTGATAGGAAAATGATTTAAATGTACAAATGCGTCCTGCGTTTATTGTTGCAGTCAGTAACACAGCACTTGGGTGTAGGCATAATTGAAACTTAAAACCTACATACTAAATGAAACAAAATAATGTAACCTGATCAGAATGTAAAAAAACTTTTAAAAATGTACATTTAGCCAGACTTGATAGACAAAATGGCTGTCTTTTTTATTAGCTTCAATGTACGCACCCTGCGGCGTTTTTAACAAACCATCGCCATTCTTTACTCTTAAGCCTTGTGGAAAAAATGTCGAAATAACCGGTCGGTTATCGGAATGAGTTCAAAAGGACTAGGTATAGGAGAAAAATAAAACGCATTTTGTGTTTATGTGTTAATTGCTAACTAGATTTCCCCGCGGCTGCGCCACGTGAATAGCTTTGGATAGTAGCTCTATGTTATTCACATACAAAACTAAATTAGGATTTTTATATATACTACACCTAAAACTTGACTGTTTCCTGTTCAATTTACTACAATAACAAATTAACAACTCCATATAGTCTAAACGGCTGCCCAGCAAAACAGAAATGAGTCAAAGCTAATCTGTTTTGAAGTAATATGACAACGTATTTGTTAGTGAATTGAAAAAACGCGATTACAGCGCCATCTATTTAGCTAATCTGTATATTTTATGGAATCGGCGTCATTTATTGGGATAAAATATAGCCTAAGTGTTAACTCGGTTTATAAGCCAGCACTAAGTCGAGTTTCATTCATATATGTTCAGCAATTCCCAAAAACACACCCACACAGAGCCATCTTTTCCGCTATTTTCGTCTTCCACAGAAACCACGTCATTTATTGGGATAAAAAGTATCCTAAGTTACGCCCCGGTATATAAGTTAGCTTTATACCGACTTTCATTTAAATCCGTTCAGTAGTTTTCACGTGATGCTGTAACAAACAGACAGAAAGACAAAAATTCTAATAATTGCATTTTCGGCATTTCCTCTCGGCATTGTACAAACTCGAATCATTTCCAGATTTATTATAGTAATGTTACAATTGGGCCACCTGCATATTTGTAAACAAAGCACATTTTTTACCCGCCGTTGGTGTTTGAGATAATAACATTGTAGTTCTTTTATGATTGTCTTCTTTTGTTTACTTATTTATTGGTTATTGTTGAGAGCAGCCTATTGTACTCGTTTATGGCCGTTTGCAGGCATAATTAGGCAGGTGTGCAGATTACGATACGATATACGCGGGCGAGCAGCCATATTGTATCGGTGCAGCAATGGCCCAATAGGGAGATCGGCAGTCTAGCGATGGTCACAAGCGAGACAAGACGTGTGTACATTCGATAAGCTATATAGTGACGAACTTTGCGCGTGTTATTGAATCGTGTATTATGTTTGTACTGGTTGTGTCCAGTTATATTTGTACCTGTGTTATACGTGTTTGTATAGTTCTAATAAATTCTATAGTAATTCCAAACGGCATTTTAATTCGAGTCTTGTAACTCATAACAGTAATATTATAGATTAGTATTCGGCCGCGACTTCGTCTACATTGGACGTATAGCAGAAGATCTAGATGATAGATCAGATTAACTTATCAATATTTAAAATCAAATGGTATTTCATCAGGACAATGAGTATTAGCGTAAACTTTAAGGCTTCCATTGCTGCAAAAGGTCCAATATGGGGTGTAAACGAAATAACTTTTCGTTGGTATTAATTTACCAAAAAAATGGTCATAAATCTTCACGATATGAAATGTCGTGTTTTTTACAAAGTTATTCTATAGTTATTTTAAGTAACGAAAAAAATTCACCAAATCATTGTCGTGATACCATTTTGTATCTTCAATTTTTTCCAAACAAGATAAAAGAAACATATCTACATCTTTACTAAAAGAGAGAAAAATAATTTGGTATTTTTTTTTTAAATACTACTTTATTTTATTTACAATAAAATAATAATGCATCTGAAAAACGACCGCGTTTATGCAATCCCGGCTATCGTCCGAAAAATCCTCAAGGATGTTATCGTTGCTACAAGCCTTAATGTGACTGTATAATACACTAGGATTTATCGGCGACCTTGTCCGCACTGCCAGGTAGTAAAGATTAGTGGTTTTAACAATAGTTAAAAATAAAGAGTATTTCCAGCAGGGTAATGGGTTATTTACACTAAGGATACATAAAACCTGGATATTCCCGTAAAACGCGGAATTAGTAATGTTACTAAAGACATACGCAACTACAACTGTTAGTTTTTTAACAGATACAGAAAGCAAGTCATAAAATCATTTAGTAACTTGAGAAATCGATTTACTTTAAATCCTCCGGGATTCCCAGGATGTACTCTGTATCGTTCAAAACAGCATGTAAACAATCGTTTTAGTTTAAACTGTGTCAGAATAAGGTAATTTTTATGTGCTTTAGCCACTTGAAACCGCTCCCGGGATACGAAATACCGCAGATTTTAAGTCGGGGAATTTGCTATCGATCAGCGAAAACCGTATCGAAATCGGCCCAGTAGTTTTTACGATATAAACAGACGAACACAAAATTATCTATAAAACAAGACAAAGAAGAAAAGACAGACTTTTATAATTTTATAATATATATAAAGAAGAGAACCAAATCGCAAATAATTTTGTCAAGTTTTATTTATTTTGTCCTCTGATTAAATATTCATTAATCTGTGGTTTTCTCATACAACAAAATTACAATATAGATATAAATTCTACAGTGTCCGATTGGAAGGAAAGAATTCAGTATAACCCCGAACCAAATTAACAAAATAAATACTTCACACAAGTTCATACATAAAAATAACATGGAACAGGTTCTCTGGCCAATTTTGTGCATGTATGGAAAGTGGCGCCTCTGGTGAAAACCAGTGAGAAAGTATTGTATTAAATTTGTGCGAATGTTCATGTAGATGTTGACTACATAAATACATTAGGTTCTAAATGGCTTTTATGGATTAAAAAAAATCTGTGGTAGCATAGTGGTTAGCCACCCTCGCGTTGCAAAATCAAAGAGTGTGGGTTAGAATCCTGGCCGGAACATACACACCACTTAGGCATTTTTCTGACCTAATGTGCATATAGTTTCAATTATTAGTGCTAACAGCGAAGGAAAACATCGTGAGGATATACTGTCCGTTCCCCTATAAACGGGAGGTCCGAGCCAAGGCATATTTATGGGCTGTTATTATTGTTGATTTATGCTAATATTTTGCTAAAGAATACACCTGAGAGATTTGTGCCTTTGCCAAGTACTTTAGAGACCAGAGATAAATACAGAGGATAGACAGATAGATTTTTTCCGGCATAGACTACAGTTCCTATTAGATATCCAATCAAAATCCAAACATGTGTGGAAATGCCTAGTATGTAATAAACTGAAAGTTACCTATAGGTGTTGAAGATGTAGCAGGCAGATTTGGTGGCATCACTCTGAAGCAATAATTGTGCTCTGCTTCAGTTATTGTAACCATAGATTTCAATACACCTGTAGAATTCAAAAAGTTTGATAACTAATATTACATTATGAATTTTAGAGTGTATTACTGTATTATAGTCAAGGCAGGCAAGTCTGTTAGTGGGGTAAGTTCGTACACCTCTCATTTTTTACCTCTTTTTAAACAAAATTTAACACCTACAATTCGAACATAGAAATGGTGTTTTAGCTTTACTGACTGATTTCACTGACGGACTTGACTATATAACATTTTTTGGTAATGGGGTGGAAAACTGGAAACATATTAAAAGAATTGAAATGTTTCTTGCAGAAAACTAAAGTAGTTTGAAAGCTCTTGATGGTTTAATTCGGAAAGATGTAAATTATTGAAAGAAGTCTATGAATAAATAAGGAACACTAACTCTAGTGTCAGCATAAAAGTTTGCATTTTAATTCATATTATTCATTATTAGAATGTGCATTCTGAATTAAAATGCAAACTTTTATGCTATAGCACATATTAATGTATGATATAGTAATATATTAGCAAGTGAACTTAATTTTTAAATTATCATTATATTAATATGTGAAGCAAAATCTTTGTTTTATCACTTTTAACAAAAATTGCGTGAAGGGAGGAGTATGAAATTTAGCATATGTATAGTTTATATAGAGAAGGAGTGCAGAATGCTAATATTTTTTTAAAATTATGCATAAAAAATACTTTAAAACAATAAAAAAAGACTACACACACTACCATGTATTTGACACACACACACACACACATATATATTTTTTGTTTATGGTTAAAGTCAAATTAACAGTGTAGCCTTGGCGAAATCTGTGATTATAGAAGTATAGTCTTTGACAACAGAACCTCCATAATGTTCAAACTTATAATTTAAATTAATTATGGTCGAATTTCGACCACTAGTATTCTTTATTGTACACAAAATAGTGATGATAAACAAAGGCGAGCTTAACCTTAAAAAGGGTTTTCTTCCAACAAAGCAACAAACCTATGAGTCTAGGGACAGTGGGAAAACAAGAGGCAGGGTTGTATACATTAAAGTTTATAAGATTGAATATTTAATAGTATATTAAGAGAGTATATAGTATTTATTTGTATATAATATTATTGTACTGCTATTGTTTAGATAAGTGGTATTGTGAACAAAAAAAAAGAATTTCTTTGTCTGTATTTTGACTATGGATGGTTTACATTTCTACATGATTTTGAGAATAATTACGGATTATTAATACAACACATTAAGCATGGCATTTTTATACTTGCTTAGACGGTTAAGTAAATATATATACACACACACACACTTATATATACATATACATATATATATATATATATATATAGACAGGTGAATGTTTTAAGTGGGCCTCCAAGGCCAAATCCTATGCTAAATAGCGAAAATGGTATCATTAGATTGTTGAAAAATGAATTAATCTCAAGGAATTGAATCAGCTGCATTTGGAAAAATAAACACCCTGTATTATTATACCCCGTCAAAGTGTAGTTTGTAAGGATCAAATTCTGCCATGAAATATCACATAGGAAACCAAGGGAAATTTTGTGCAAAAACAACCCTTACCCCTGGATTGCCATTTGACATTCTTTCACAGAAATTCATCTTTACAAGCTACACTATGATTTGATATAATAATACAGTATGTGTTTACTTTTTAAAAAGCAGCCAGTTCAATTTCTGGCAAGGGTAATTGATTTTCAAAAATCTAATGATAACACTAGTTTTCCTCAAAATCGGCCTCGAGACTCCTTTCAGTGTTTTTCACTATTTCATGTAGTTTAGGATTTGGCCATGAATGCCCACTTCAAAATTTGTCTATATATATATATAATATTAAAAGATTAATATATTGAACACAGTAGTGTTTAATATATTAATTAGTTATCAAAAAGTAATTTACCATTTAAATGTAAAGTAGGTTTAGCACCTTTGATTAACCTATGCCCAGTTGTTCTATGTTCTGGCAAAAAATGATTGCCACAAATTCTTTTGTTTGCATAAATCCTTTGTGTATCCTTCTCTTTTAATACATTTCCAACAACCCTAAACCAATCGGCAAACATCTCTGGATATTTATTAGGGTTAGGAAAACGATGCAAGGTAATACCTGAAATAAAACTAATTGGTTTCAAGACCTGTGTTCCAAAGCCATTAATCTGACGGTGACGAAACTTTGGTAGTGTTCTGAGGACACCAAACAGTGTAGCTGACTTAAAAATCTGTCTTTATATATAAAATTCTTCTGTCTGTGTCATGTCACTGACCTATTTCTACACAGTTGGACCAATTTTGATGTAATTTTTGTGTGTGTTCAAGTGGGTCTAGAGATGGTTTTGATTCACACTTAGACCAGGTTGGTTGCTCTGCAAGTGGTTTCCAGGATTTAGGTGAAATTATTTATGTGTGGGTGTGATTAGATCTTGGGATGGTTTAGACTCATAAATGGATCTGATAGCTAACAATCTTTATATAATTCTTCTGTTTGTGTAGGTACGTCACTAGACTGCTCCTAAGCCGCTGCACTGATTTTGATGATTTTTTGTGTTTGTTTGGGATTTCGGTCTGGAATAATCTGTTTATTTTTTACTTTGAAGTAACATCCTTTACCTTTGTAGATACCTATTAAAATCAGGTTATACATTTATTTATCCAATCTAATAAAACTCAAAGTACGGGAAGGTTGGTGACAATTTTAACTTGTTATTCAGAAAATAGTACCTAAATATGAATGATCAATTTAACTTACCAGAAATAGGACACTTGAAAATACAATTTTGTTTGCGTTGATCCATTTCAAATCAAACTAAAATTAACACAACGGTAAAGCAACTGAATAAGTGATAACTATAAAAAATTAACAGGAAACTGTACAGAAATATAACAAATAAGAGAATTTAAGAAAAATAACAACAGACGATAACAGTAACAACACAAACACCACAAAGTGACATTCCGATTTCCGCAATTATGTTGCATTTGGCATCTGACATAAATTTACGCTGCAGACATTTCTATTAAAAAATCAACATTTTCCGATTCATATTTTTAAGTAGGTATTGTTAAACTGCCTTAATTTATTTTTAATAATTAACAGTAATTATGACAAAATGAAGATAATTATTTTAATGTTTTAATTTATAGTAGTGACATCTGTCCGAATTAATCGTAATTACAAATTTAGTCATTTTATCTCTTGCGGACACGACTTTCCAACACGCAATGCAAATAGTTGTGTAGTTTACCTTGCCATCACCAGCCAGGGCCTGCACTAGTTGCTTCCATCTGTCCCAGAGGTTTTATAGATTTAAGTAGGTAGCTTTTATTGTTAATTTTTTTTTTAAATATATTCATACTTATTTCTTTTTGTGTTAAACAATATATATAGTGGATTGGTGGTCGCAGTTATGGGCAATTTCAATATGTAGTTTTCACACTATGCCACACACATTAGGCCACTGAAGAAAAATGTTGTGATGTAACTTGCATTTATTAATTTCTAAAGTATATATGTAAAGGCTGGCTTACGATGCACCTGATGGAAAACGATTACAGTTACTTATGGTATTTACAACACCAAAGGTGCTACCAATATCCTACCGGCTTCGAAGTGGGGTCTTGAACCTGGACACCAGTGCCAGAACAGAACTCAAGGTTATTATGGCATTTCAAATTTACTGATAATTGATAATTTTTATATAAGCATGGTGAGTAAATAAACTATTTCCCTATAAAGTGAAGGTAGCATAGTACACACACACACACACACACACACACACGATTTGTTCTAACTTAGGACATAGGATAGGTTTCTTTTCTGTTCTGCTGTCAACAAAGTTCCATAAGCATCAAATAGATAGCGCTATACTTAAAGTCTCACCCTTTCTTTCACAATTGGAATCGGCAGGTGGCGCTGGTATCGGATTCTACAATTCTCCTAATCTCCTGAACCGATTTTGATTATTTTATTTTTTGTGTTTGTCCCCGGATGATTTAGATTCACAATTGGAACCGGTAGGTGGCACTAGAATCAGGTTCTAGATTTTTATTTTTTCAGGGCAGTGTTAGAGTATGCTACCTAGACAAACTTTTTTGATAACCACCAGTGTTTATTCTTTACTAATGTTATCTCCGCGGCTACGCCGCGTGAAATATCCTAGGCGGTGTATATGTAGCTCTATGTTACGTTCGTAAAAAAATTATTTAGGTGTTTTATTATATTAACCTCCAATACTAAAGTTTCTTGTTGATTTAACTACAAATACAAAGAAAGTCAATATAGTGTGGATAACTGGACAGCAACATAAAGAAAAGTCCCAGCCAACTTATTATGAAGTACCTACGAATGACATGTGGGGAACTTGACAACATATATGTTATTGAATTACAGCGATGGGTATCTACATCGCAACTGCAGCTCCATCTATTTTGCTATCCGTCTATACCAAGTAAACGACGTCTTTTATCGGGATAAAACATATTCAAGTGTTGATTCGGGTTATAAGCCAGCCTTGTCGAGTTTCATTCATATATGTTTATTAGTTTCCAAAAAAAATGCGATAGCAGCACCATCTTTTTCGCTATTTTCGTCTATCCAACGGAAACGACGTCATTATCGGGATAAAAAGTATCATATAGATTATTAGAATTTTATTTGACTAATAATTATCTGACTATAGGAGCTATGGACACTATTATTTTAATTGTGATTTTGACATGTTATAATAGTAATCAACTCTTTATTTATATAGTAGATATATATTTACTAACAAAATGTAAGTAATCATACTGTTGCGGACCGATGATAATTCTTTGCAACTTGTGTTTTATTACCCCCTTGAATTTAAATGATTTATCATTCGCATTAATCCCTTCACTTGTTTAAATTTTGTTGCACATTCCTAGTAGCCATTAAGCTTACAAGTTAAGAATTTCAAGGAATAATGGGCATGTTGCTAGGAGATCATGTCTATTTTACAAATATATAAGGTCGGTCAATCAGGACTGCATAATTGAGTTTTAACCGCGATCGAGGCGTTACTGAGTGTATATTCGGAACGGAAATTTTATATTGACGGACTTTACGAGTTTTATGTACTAAGACTGCCTGCCTTTATGGTTTGGACTGATTGTATTCGGTCGTATTTGTAAGAATTGTGAATTATGTATGTACTTCTAATAAACTTTGTGATAATTCCAACAGTATTTTAAATTCACATACCACAAATTCATAACAGTACAATAATTATGTATACCACTATCGACATTTTATGGCGATCTGCAATATTTCTGGCACGGGTTGTCTGAAAGTGATGTTTTTAGCGATAAGACTGCCCTTGTACACAATTAGAATAGTATTAGTTCATAAGTCAATAAAGAGTTATAAGTAAAATTAATTGTAGGAGCTAAATTAGCACTCCAATCTGGAAAAAACATGTGTATCATAATTTATAAGTGATGTATCACCTTTTAAACTGTGTTTTACACAAATAAATTGATTGAATTTGTAGGCGCAATGAGGGACTCCTTTAAGTTTCTTAGCACATCATTATTGGGGACACTAAAAAGCCTGTGACTGTGATTTGTAGCATTGCAATCCCCAATAAGATGTGTTGATTTAATGAAGGACTTCTTGTCCTAATTATTGAGCACATTAGCAGTCCATAAACAACCCACAGTTAACCACGGGTTATATTATTATCCCAAGAAAATGACAGATATACATCCATTAGGGTGGGGCTTCAACTGGATTAATGTTAAGATTAACAGTCTTATCCATATACAGTAAGTTTGAATGCTTCTTCTCTTGTTCTTCGTTCTTAAAGAACTTTAATTAATAATAGTATGAATTAGACCATTAGGCAGATATGGCGATGGGTTTAAGGAGTTATTTGAGATGCCACATTGTTAATAACGTTAAATTTAACAAATAATGTAAGTACATATATACCCTAATGTGGCTATGCATTAACGGTGTTATTTTTTACTCTTTATGAGATGCCATTCAGCCACTACCTAAATGTTTAACATTAATCCAGATGAAGCCCCAGCATTATAGTGACACTATAATATAATAATGTAAATAAATAAAAAATTACAAATGTAAATAAAACAAATTTAAACAGCAGAGGAGTGTGATTGCCGAGTTGATTGGCTGACTACTGACAGTTATTGTATGTCAACCGCAGTGTCAATAAAACTTTTTTGTTCAGTTCGTCACATCAACATGTAGAAGAACTAAAGCCATATAACCTAGTTAAATATCTGAAGTATTTTGTTAAGCCAACTTAACTCTCTTTATTATGTGTGTAACCAAATTGGAGAAATCCATGAAAAGGTTCTTACTTATATGTTGCGCACTGTGGCATGAGGCAGGTGCTATTATGGGCCCAGAGCTCACGAGTATCTGGGAGTAGTAGTTTCGAGGCACTAGAAGTTTTTGTGCAGTATGTGTTGAATGATATCTGAATACAAAAACAAAGACCTGGTTTAAAAGTAATGGAATTTAACTGACAATGAGCTAAAATTTTTCATAGTGAGTTTTTTTCACTCTGAAATTTTGATTATATTTAAATTTAATATTTGAGGACTCGTGAAACAAAATCCAGTTCAATTGACTGGCTCTAAATCACGCCCAGGCCCTTTAGAAATTAAAAATCAATTAGTGTGAGGCACATTGATATTTTAACAAAAGAATATCTGTAACATAAATGAATATTTTAAAAAAGACAAGCGATTTCAGAGGGAACTTTTGTATGCCAGTCTTTTGAATGTAAGTTATGGATTTTTAAATGAAAATTACAAATAATGGATAAGGATACATTATTCAGTTTGAACAAACACTGTCATTGCCTATTTTTATATAAAATAATATCCATTTTTATGTATAAACTATGATATGCTCGTGACTTTGTCTCCACTTGACTTGAACTTCTCCGGGACACAGAGTATCTCAGCACTTCAAAAAGAATGTAAGCTATCATTAAATAGAAACTGTGTCAGAATAAGTTAACTTTTATGCACCCGAACAAATGCAAACCACTCCCGGGAAAATTTCTGCTAAAACCAGGATAAAAAGTAGCACACATTTTATTGCATACAATTTCACATCAATCAGTGAAAAAATCGCAATGGAATTAGAATTTTTCAATCTCGCCATTTTAAATAATTCCCAGAAGAATTGGTGCAGTAGTTTTTATGTGAATCCTGAAGAAACCAACAAGAAATCTAAAAAAGATTGCATTGTGTTCTCCATCTTTTATATAGCCTATTCCAGTTTTTTTTTATTGCTTTAATGTACAGACACGGCACAATTAGAATTTCATAATATTATAGATACATATTAAGTAGGAAAGAAATCAGTTCAAAATTGTATGTAGAGAAACATTTTTCACTAACCTCATCTTCATCTGGGACTGCAGTTTTAAATAACTTTTGTCCAACGAAACATGTCTTTTTGAAATGTTTGTTGCATAGTACCTTGTGTTGAATATATAGGCTTTCTTGAAATTTAGTTGAATTCCAGTCATCATTTGGGAAAAAATGTTTAGCCCATAATAAGCAACTGGAAAGAAATTACTAGCATAAGGTAAAGGTTTGGTGACCTAAAACAACCTGTAATTATCGACTGAAATACAACTCACCGAAGACTGTTTGTTTTGCCTGGTTTCGGAAAGCGATGTAAGCTTATTGTAGGATCGTGTGCCACAGAAGCCATACACTTGATGCACTTTCTAAACTTTTCACGTGAATGTTGCATAGTGAAAGTAACAGACTCAAAGTCTCAAAGAATGTCTCAAACTTGAGCCTCTTTGTCGCTAAAACAATCGCGATGATTTCACCAAATACTTGAACAGAAAGCTCAACTTGACGTTACGCATAAGAGAAATCCCAAAATTGTGAACAAAATGAACCAGTAAACCGCATTTTAAACAAAGTCCATAAACGTACCACGGTTAGGGCTATATTATTATCATGAGAAAAATTATATTTTATATATAAAAACAAACAAATTATAAAAGTAAATAAATAATAAAACTAAACAAAAAATCTGTGGCGGTGTGACCGCTGTCAGTAATTGTACGTCAAACGACAACTGATTCCGGTGTCTCAGTTTGACAAAATCAACGCTGAAAGTGTTGGAGCCTTATCCCCAAACCTTAGACTATATACCTAGGTTTATAGTCTATGTCCCAAACAAAGAAGTGTCAGTTAGTTTTTTGTTCAATTCACCATATCGACAGACAAAAGAACTAAAGACATACGACCTACTTAGACGTCTATCAGTATTTTGTAAACCATTTCTTTTTATATAGGGGAATCCGATTAAAGACCATAAGCCGCGCGAGGATGAAACGTCGCGACCCGTGTATGGGATTTTTTTTTTCTTTTTCAAGTGAGGGAAATCCATTTCGCACATACCGGGTCCTTTGCTAGGGATTAGACCGTTGTTGATCATGGAGGCTTTCTACTGAGGCAATCCAAACAATAATCAATCGGCTTGTGTGGAGACTCGACTAATCAATACCCCACTAAAAGGCAGACTCACTTCGTCAACAGGGGTGAAGACTCCTCTGCTCCCTAGATGCTAGAGGGCGACCCGTATATGGGATTCGCCAAGTTCGGGTGGCACTAGCACCTCACGTATGAAGTGCTATTGCCACATTGCAATTAGGGATACCTATTAAAACCTCTGTCAGATCCTCGAACGTCCCTTGTCGGGGCACGCTTGCACATTCATCTCCAGCCCGGACGGACGACGTCTGGCCTCACCGGAGAGCTGGGTCTCTCCGGATACCTCGAGGTGAGAGAGGGCGCGCATTCCTCGTCTCGGACCTTTGCGTGTCCGCCCGTATCTGGTTCTATTTTGTCAACCAGACTTAACCCTATTTATCACGCTGGTAATTAAATTGGAGATAACCAAGTAAAAGTTCTTACTTATTCTTTCAGCGCATAAGTTATAGTGCATGAAAATGTATGAAAAATACAAAAGTTAGATCAATTAGCCGGATGTAGAGCTTCGCCAAGTAATCCCAAAATAATTTGACGGCCTCTGTACTCTGTGGTTAAGCGGGCTAAGTCTTAGCCGGCCGAACTCGCTGGAACCCAGAGGCTCCGGGTTCGATTCGTAGTATGGTAAATTTCGGAAAAGAACTTTCTGTTATTTACTATGGTCTGGGTGTCTAGGATCGGCCCCAGAGTGGTCCACTGTATATTACCCATAACACAAGCGTAACTTGCTTAGCTTGGGGACATACAATGTGTGTGTTTGTCTGCCGATTATTATTATTATTTCAATAAAAAGGTATTTGAGATTTTAACAGAGGAATATTAGTAATTAAAAATGAATATATTAATAAAAGTCAAGCGTTTTTGGTGGGAACTTTTGACTGCCAGCTTTCTGAATATATGTTAAACATTTTTTTTAATGCAAACTTAAGAATAATGAATAATGAGCCATTATTCAGTTTGCATTAACAGTCCTACTGCCTATTTTTATACAAAACTAGCTGACGCAGCAAACTTCGAACCGCTTCAGAATCACTTTTTTTTCATATTTTCTCACCTTTTAAACCTTCCCTGGATTCCCAAAAATAATTCAAAACCAAAATTAGCCAAATCAGTCCAGCCGTTCTCGAGTATTAGTGAGACTAACGAACAGCAATTGATTTTTATATATAAGATAATATCAGCTTTTATGTATAAATATGGACCAAGAAAGAAACAAACAAAGTTTTCACTAATAAAACTATGTTTGAAGGGTTCTAAGCAGTGTTTGACTTTTATTCCGACTTTTCCTCGTTTCCAAGTAGAATTTAACACTACATTATAAGAGTTCCATAACACTTCATCCACACTTGTATATATGAAACATGTGCTAGCCTTGAATACTAATAAAGAATATGGGGCATACTTATGATGTAATGGCAGAGCTGCCAATATAACCATTTCAAAGAGGGATGTATACGCATGAATATTTTTTATTGATATATATGTCCATTTAAAATGTAGGAATACTACATTCTAGCTAATGAAAAAAATTAGGATCATGATGATGATTAAACAATGTTTAAAACTGAGAGTATTCCACAAGAAAATATTAAACTTACTAGATGTAGTAGTCCAAGAGCAACAGTAGTTATGTTCCATACATACATTAGAAGTCAGCTCTGTAAAACAATATATATGATCATGACTCACGATAGAAAGCAGACAAGTGCAAGAGAGAACCTATGGCCTATGAATACAACCTAAAAATTAAATACAAACCTGTTCGATCATATTTAGCAATGTGTAGTGGAAATCCTATGAACAGCTCATCTGCCAATGGTTTTGCAGACAGTCTTACAGACGGAACAGCATTATTTTTTAATTGTGTCTTTTTTTTCTTGAAATCGCTTGACAGAAAATGACTTCCACAAATATGCTTTAATTGGTGTAGTTTTTCAATGGGTATGTACACCAAGTCTTCTTTTCCAGATGATTTAACCCATTGTTTACACCTAGCAAAAACATATATAATGCATTATTAGGAATGCATATACAAAGAAAAAAATGTTCGACAGTACTATAAAATATCGACAGTCGATAGATAAAAAAATGTCAAACACTATTGATAGGTTAACAGTAAACCACATATTTCTTGTTCCGTAATAGCCTTACAAAATCGTTTTTTGACGCTTACCTGTCTTCATTCAAGGGAAATTTAGCCATGAAGATTCGCTTTTGGTCGTCTGACCGGCCGGATCTTGTACCACATATTTCACACGTTTTATAATGCATGGCAATAAATATTACGTTACACTCATTTCACAACTAACACAAAGAATGGCGATTCAGAAATGGCTAGATCGCGAGCGCGTAGAGCAAGAGAGCAATAGCCGCCATTATTTCTAGTACACGCTTCTTAGGGTGCACTACACTCTATAGAATTCTCGCGAGAATATGGAGGGCTATCGAAGTTCTCAGTATAGTTCTCGCGCTCAATGACACGATGATGGGTGTAGAGGTTGCTGTTTGCGATATCTTTATTGCAAGTATTATTATAATTGAAGACTGACTTCTAAAAATAACAAAACTAAGAAATAAATACTTTCTATAACCACTGTTCCTTTTAATGTAACTTTAAATATAACATTACTTGTCTCATACAATTTAGGAGTTTAATTTAATTGTTTGGCACCGATATCAAAATTATATATCAATTATATATAAAGCAATCAATAACAGTTACAGAATAAACACAAATATCATAGTTACAATAAGTAGAACAACAAATGAATCCCTATTAATATTATAAATGCGAAAGTATTCCGTTTTCACGGAAAAACTACTGGTCCGATTTGGCTGAAACTCAGTATATATATATATATATATATATATATATATATATATATATATATATATATATATATATATATATATATATATATATATATATATATTCGACACCGAGGAACAACATAGGATACTTTTTATCCCGAAAAATGGGATAGTTTCCGGGATAAAAAATACTTTTCTCTCCGTTTGTTAGCCTTGAATGGAAAGACTATTGGACCGATTTTGCTGAAACTCGGTACATATGTAATTTTAATACCGAGGATGGCCAAAGGATACTTTTCATCCCGGATAATGGGATAGATTCATGAAAAGGTTATTCCGGAAACTAGGATAGGTTTTGTGATTTTGTCCATTTCATCCCGTTGGTCCCTTTGGTCCGTTTTGACTCCTTGGTACCTTTGGTCCTCTTGGTCCCCTCGGTCCACTTTTGTCATTTTTGTCAAGTTTTGTCACTTATGTAGTTTACAGATAGATGTGGGATGGTATAAATTGCGATATAAAATGAAGTGAATCTTCTGGGGGCAAACACATAAAAAATTAATACAATGTAACCTGTACCACCTGCTCTTTAAACAAGGGATACGAACTAGAGGTAAAATTTAATATTAAATAGTTGTAGTAATAGATTATGCCTATTTTGTTTTTTAGTTATTTTCGTGGTTTTTTTAAACTTATAAGCTGTTTGATGTTAATTAATGGGTAGACCTTCTAAGGATGCTAAGTGAATTAAAAACGATGGCTGTTTAGTACTGAATGTTCAATGATGATCAAAAGATAAACCAGGAATATTGAAAGATTATATATAAAATACGTATTTCTATAGTTAACTATAGTAGATTGTACATATTTAAAGCATTGGTATAATAAATACTTTTAATATGTGAATCTATATATCTATTAGTGCTGTTTGTCTTTATATAATTTCATGTATCTTCCATGACCAAATTGCAGACCTATAGTATCTTCGCGCCTTCAAGTTCAATCACAAAAATTTGTTGTGAATGAACTTACAAATTCATTCAAAAAGAATATGTGCCATAATACAGTCATATATGAAAGTATTTTAAAACAAGTGAAGAAAAAGCAGATAATAAAATTCTAGATCAGGGATTTCCGAAGTGGTCGATTTCGCCCCCCGGGGTTGAAATCGGTTTCCCAGGAGTCGAGATAAACGAAAACTGATTTTGAGGGTCGACAAGGTCTAAAAATCGACTCCTATTAATTAACACAAGTTCTTATTTGGAACTTTCAAGATACTGTATAAGTTGTGTTACGTGTACCATCTTATTATAAGAATGACTAATATTTTAGTAGAAAGTATCATTGTTGTACTTTTAAAATACTCAACAAGTCGATGAGCATGCACAAGTTCGTACAAGACGAAAAACTCGAAAAACTAGAGATGGATTTTTAAGGTAATTTGGGTATGGGGGGTCCGAGGTATCAGTTCATTTTGGAAAAGGGGTCTCTTGTCCAAAACAGTTTGGGAATCTCTGTTCTAGATTCTCGACCAATTCGCGATCATTATCATGACCAAATCATACTCTACACAACTGCTCCCATTCACGAACTCTCGTAATTCGTATACGTAATTCTCGTACCCCACTGCATAGATGATACACTATATATAGGCTACTTATAGCAAAGTTCTCACAGTGTTGCCAGATTTGAATTGTGGTTCCGCTAATCGCCTGGATAAAAATTTAAATTATGCAACTTTATTCACAAAACAATTACAAAATTACATATACTTAATTCACTTTTTGTATGGACAATGGATATATAAATAAATACGAAACAACAATAATTTTACGTGTTTTATTCATTAATAACTAGAAAAGAAGAGTAATAATTATTATGTAGTTAAGTATTTTTGTTTATATAATAGTTGTCAAGTCGTGGTAGTGTAATGGTTAGCGTACGCGTCCTAATCTCAAAGGTGCGGGTTCGATCCTGGCCGGAACGCATGCATTACTTAGGCAATTTTCTGATTTAATATGCATATTGTTACAATTTTATACATTCTGGAACGGAGAAAGAATACAATTTCCTGCGGCCGGGGGCCTGTCATAAGAGGCGACAAAAGAACCCACAGCCAGGTGGTAAAGCATTTGCCCAACTGGATGGCTACCACCCCTGGTCTAAAGTATGCCGCCATAACAACCTTGAGTTGTATTCCGGAATTAGTGACCAGGTTCCAGTCTCTCTTAAGATAGCAGCAGCGCATTTGTAGCACCTTTGGTGTTGCAAATGTCCATAGGCGATGGTAACCGCTTTCCATCAAGTGGGCCATCTGCCTGTCTGCTGAACTCCTGCGATAAAAAAATAGCCACGTGCTAACAACAGTGACGGAAAACATCGTGATGCAATCTGCCTATCGAAATAACTGATGTGTCAAACCTGCCAAGCCGCCTTGGACAAGCGTAGCGTGTATACTGTCCGTGCCCCTATGATGGGAGGCCCGAGCCCAACAATGGGACATTTATGGGCTGTTATTATAAATTATTATAATAGTTGTCAAACACACCTTGTCTTAACTCTTTTTGCCTGTTCAATATTTTTATAAAGAATTATTAAGCTTTGAGCTAAATTAAACATGTTTTAACGGCGAAGATTAGATTTACGTGTCCTTCTTATTTTTATAATGACTGTTAAACATATAGCAACGTAAAAACTTGTTTATTTTATGCTGCAGTAGCTATTTTGTTAAAAAACTTTTATAAAATCATTACGTCTGTTCGCCCATTTTCGCTATGTCTTCTAAATTTATTTTAATTTAAATTAGATGGCAGAATTCTCCTGAATCTGGCCACCCTAAGTTCTCGCGTTCTCATCTCCATTGTCTCGCAGCAACATTGCGAGAACAAGAGAAAGGCCTTCTCAGTTTCTCGTGAGAATGTGGAGAAGCCTATAAATGTTCAAGTGTTTTTTTTATTAGACACTTGCGCCAGACCACACTTTACAGTAGCCATGATCATGGAAGACCTTATATTATATTAATACTCTGTGACGGAAGACCTTTGTCTTCCATCATCTAACATCTTTATGTTAGATGCCAAGTGTCAAGGAGTAATGTTAAAATTATTGCTTATCTTATCTTACTCTTAACTTGTTCATTTTTATTATTTCATTTAAAATTTTGTTTATGGCTTCCATAGAGTAAATAATAATACTCTATGGTAGCCTAATCTAATTTGCTAAATTTTAATCACTTTTTTATTGAAGTCAATTGACTTGCACCACCTAGCTTTCTATGTCCAGGTGCCATGTCCCTCTTCAAGTTCCCAAAATTAGGATTGTCAAGACCATAGATAGATAACTTGCAGAGAATCCCAATGCCCAAAGTACAGAGCATAGCCCAGAACCCTGCAATGTGTGACTTCCTTATGATAAAGAAATCAACAATCCTATGTTCAACAAATATACCCCAAGCACTCCAAAGCATGCAGTTCCATTAGGATGCAATATACATTATTGTATTGCACTCTAATGGCTCACAAAGCTTTTTGTGCATTTTGTCCAGAGCAAATGAGTATAGAAACATTGGCAACATTTGTTCAGTACATAACGAGAATCAACACAAGATCATGGCACACCTAACAACCAAAGCTGTGCAATCACTCTCTCTGTGCATAGATCTTCACTGAGATTCATAGAGGGGCTGGTGAATGCTCTGGGAATTAATGTGATGGATGTGGGTGTTTTTCAGAAAATTTTGTTATGACCCCTTTCAGCTGTAGTTCTGTCAATATATAAAATAGGGAAAACATTGGTTTAAATTTTGTGAAATTGTATGATTAGGGTAAGATGGGGTAAATGTATAGTATTCTAATACAGGAATTTTAAGTAGTGGAGTGGTGAAGTGGGGAGGGGGGGGGGGGGGCATACTTACCTTTACTACAACTCCTAAGGTCTGGAGATCTTGAAATATATTTTTTTTAATAAACATAACCTCACTTATTTTCACTGATTTCTTCACTAATATTGCACTTCTGTCATAGGTCCAAAGTTGAAAAAAGACAATAGAACACATTCATATACACTACAAGAGTAACCATAGATGATGATAGATGCTACACTATAAGACTAACCATTCAAAATGGCAAACCAATAAAGACGAGGTTTTTTTTTATGTAATCGCATTAATTTATATTTAAAATATATTAAAAAAAAATTGTTCAGCAATGTAAGAATTGATATCATTAATATATTGATTCATTGTCATATTTAAAACCAACTTGCTAATTGTCCACTAAATTGATAAATAAAACAAATGTTTCATATGAGACTTTTAAGGCATCATACTGTTTGTGTGTATAAAGTAAATAGTAAATGGTAACCAGTTGGTTCTGGCACTCTCCGGCCACTGCCGTGGTACTCTCGCTCGGCTCTGTTATCAGGTAAGGGATCTCTTTAAATAAAATATAGTGCCTATATAATTTAATTAACTTTAAAAGCACATTTATTTAATTGAAAAGGAATAAAATGGCGGCAATAAGAATTGCAAAATATTTGTCAATATTTTCTTTTTATAGAAATATGACGATTTCCAAAAATTATATGAAACAATATATTAATTAAACCTCAAGATTTCGAATTTCTTAATAAAAGATTGATGATAAGTATTATTGACAAATCGATTAATTTATTTTTATCATCACCCCTTGATAGCCAAGCCATTAAAAACAAAAGTTACAGTAAAAACTGTCACTTTTTTAATCAATCGATTATATATCTAGCATGAATTTTGTAGTTATGCATCAATTAAATTTAAAACTTTATTTCTACATTAAAAACAGTTTTAGTGTTACAAAAAGTTCTGGCGGTTATATGTAATTCGTGAGTACATTCATAAACTCAAATCACGGGTTGTTATTATCAAAAGTCACACAATTTTACAACAAAAATAAGTGAGGTTATGTTTATAAAATAAAAAAAACTTAAGACCTCCAGACCTTAAGGGTTGTAGTAGGGGTAAGTATACATCCCCCACCTACTACACCCAACCACTACTTAAAATTTGTGTATCAGATTGTTAAGTCGCAGCCAGATGGGGCTGTGGTAACTTCATCACTAGAAGCCACTTAATAAATTAGAGTTAATAAAATCACTGGGATACTTCACAAGTATGTGTGTCAAATACTGGTACAAGGTAACAGTTAAAAGTTCTTGAACATTACCTGATTTGCTGGAAAAACTATCTTGTGTAATTAAAATGGGTGATTCAATAATATATTGTGGGGAAGCACCAGTTTCTTCAAACAGATCTATTTTTCGACTTGTAACTACAATCGATTGTGAACTACTTATTGATGGTTGTAATGTTTTTTTTCTAGAAGGTAGACAATCAAATTTTGAAGGGACACATCCAGCTTTCATTCTAATTTTTTTAACTGAACCCATAATTCGATATTTTATGTAATTTTCCATGTCACTAGGCAACTGAAACATTAAAATTATACATAAATAACAGTCTTATAACTTCTAAGTGTAAGCATAATCTATATAAAAATTTACCCAATTTCTCAAAATATAAGTATAATAAGGTGATACTTACATCAAAATGATCTTCACAAAAATAAATCGAAGAGTTTGTTGATATTTGAGAAGCATCGTATCTTCCTGCAAGTCGCAACCAATTTCTACGTATTTCGGTTTTGGATGGTACAATTATGAAGAGTTTCTCAGGTGTATTTTTTGAAGTATTGGTACACTGAGGCACTACACACCAACGGTAAGTTTTACGATACATTTTAAGAAAATAATTTGAAAAAAATGAAGTATCAGCAAAATTCACAAGTTGAGCCGCTCTAAAAAGCCTCATAAATAAATATATCTAAGTTTTATCTATGAAAACTTCTTCTGAAGTTTCATTCATATTTATATTTTATTTAGGTTTATGGCTTGGCAGCTTGGCGTGTCAGCCAGATCTTAGATTTTATTGTAGTTTCTTCATTTTCTTATGTCTATGTGTAGCACAGATGAACTGTAGATTATCCGCTGGTGCCATTCAACGGAGTTCTTGTGACTACTCAAAAGCCCACATTTGACTATACAGTTCACATTTCTCATAAAACACATAATTACTACTCAAAAACTATCAATCTCCTACAACTATTGTTCATTTTAGAGTAATTTTACATATTTCTAGAAAATAAAACTGCACAGCACAACATCTCCTTTCAGTTACCGCCAAAAATTCCTTCATATTTATAAAAACTGACAATTCACAGAGTACATTAATTGGCGATGACAAACTAACTTGTAACAGTAACAAAATAATTTTAAAGTTTTTAAACCCATATATCAAAATTTAAAGACACGTTATTTTTTTTTAATTATGGCTCTAACACCTGCATTTAGTTTTTACAAACGTGATACATGGCAACATTATTAGTTTTTTTACGCCCACTATACCTATAACTTACAATACGATAAATGTTGCATGTCGATAATTTTTTAGTGATCCGTAGTTATTTTGGCAAACGGAGATATGAGATGTCATGTACCTGTGCTTATTTTTCTATCTGTTTATATGTGGGTAAAACTAGATAAATGGCTAAACTGATACATAAAAGTATTCAATTTTTTTAAATGTAATATGCATTTAATACCTTTTAATTCATTTACTAATTACTAGTTATTGACAAAAAAATACTATTCACACACATAAAAAGATATTACTGCTTTAACGTTGTTTTTTATCCAGGGAAAATCCGACAGAACTACAAGCCGCGCGAGAAGGAAATATCATGGCTCGGGTGTGGGATTCGCCTCGTCGGGGTGGCACTAGCATCCCTGCAGGAATGCTATTGCCACACCACGGTTAGGGATACCCACTAACACCCCTAGCTGCTCCTCGAACGCCTCTTGTCCGGGCTGTGGGCTTGCTTGCGCATTCCACTTCCGGCCCGGACGTATTTATAGCTTTAACTTGGAATTTTAAACGCACACGCTGATTTCTCTCTTCCCCAGTTTCCTTTTCCGTGCCAAAATTTCTTTACAAACCTTTTTTAGAGGCCATTTCTGGTCCACAAAATAAAAAATAATAATTTGCCTACAATCCAAACATATCTATGTGGTTCACAAACAACTGATACAAGATACAAAATTTTATATCTTAAATACATAACGGGTAGGTTAGTATACGAGTAGAGTCAGCCGATTTTCCCCGCCACATAACTAAGTGTTATAACCAAGAAAAATGGATTGAAAAACATCTACCTGAATTGCAGTCGCTATTTCGCTGTTGGCCAGCCAGGAAAATGACGATTAAGAAAATAATCTCAATTATTTATGTCAATAAACAATTTAAAATTCATTTGCTTAGTTATATATTTTATGTAATTTTAGAAATTTGCGGCATTTTGAATGTTATTTTTGGGCAGGAAAATAACTCACAGTATAGTCGCCGCTACAAAAACTGTTGAAATATTATCAATTAACGTATTAGTTCAAATTTAAATAGTCTTTTACGCTCTAAAACAATATAAGAATTATTTAAAATCAATCTTTCATGTTCGAATACTGAAGGTAAACTCTTCGGTGTTCCATCATTGATCATTCGCCTTTTGCCAGGGTCACGGGAAAATGGTTAGAGCATCAACGCAAATCCAAGCAGCGGCGCAAAAGCCCCTTCTAACATAGGGAATGAAACCCTCGACATCTTTATTTACCAAGCGCGGGATGTGTGTTTGTTTCCACAAACCCTTTGTTCTTTCTGTCTACATCAACAAACTGTATTTTTTTTTTTAAATAATCAATTGTTTTATTTTAATTGATTCGGTAGTGTGTGACTCCGACACAATGTGTTTAATCCTATCATTATCGATAGTTACGTCACTAAGAAAATCAATTTGAGACAGTAGGTAGTACAAGGCGTGGTTGGCAGTTCAGTGATAGTTGAAGGAGGGCGCTGTTGTAAAGTTAGGGTTACCATTTATTAAATATGTTCGCTTTTAAGTAGTTTATTATTGGGTTATATGTAAATTTTTTAAAATAAAGAAACTATAATATTTTCGATTGTTTACTTGTATTTTGCTTATTAGTAATTAATATAAAAACAAAGGTTGTTTTATGAAAACGACGTTGATTTATAAAATGATGCTGTACATTACTGAGATGGTGATTTTTTGACTTAATTCCTATTTCCGCCACAGGCCAAGAATATTATAGGTAACTCACCTATCCTAGCAGAATGTGGTTTCTTGATGGCTAGTTACGTTAGTAACTTCAGTTCACTGGTCACTATAATTTGGATAATAGTTTTAAATTGTTTTATTGCACTTTTAACACTATATGTATATGAGTTAACTTTTGAATGACAATGCCAAAATTGTCTCTGTTATTTTTCAGTTGTAGCTAGGTAACCAATTTATTTGAATTGAGAACACTAAAGTTTTTCTCTAAGGCCAGTTACAACTCCAACAAAGAAAGCCTTTTTGGCTAATAGATGCCAAATGTAGCTTTATAGAACGACCCAATTTATAGTTAGAGATTACTTCGTAATTTTATTAAATTGTATACTCTGATTTTTATTTACGTGGACTAGTGACAACAGACATCGACTTTTTTGATGTAAGCTTGGAGCAACTCACCGCTGTGAGTTGAATCCTATAGAAATTCTGTAAGATTCAACTTGCAGTGGCGAGTTGTTGATTCAACTCACACAATTTGAATACATTCCTCACCTATGAATAAAAAGATTGATCACAACTGTAATTTTAATCCAGGTAATTAAAAATCAGAGTATGATTTGATACATTATATGGCCTCTTTGCTTCAATAATGTGAAAAGTCCAACAAATATTTTTTTAGTTGATAATAAAAATAGCTCTTGCTAATTTTATTGTTTTAAAAAAAACATGATATCTTACGATACCTTATACACTGATAGTAAAATTGTTATTTCTTTCAATATAAAAAAAATTTGAAGATTAAAAAAACTATTATTAAAATTTGAAATTTTCAAGATAACATTATTGAAGCAAAGAGGCCGCATATTTTCAATGAACCTCTTTTTTATTAGTTAATAAAACTGTGCGACAAAAAGACTGGCTTTTACTTGGACAACGCATTAGTGTAGCCATACAGCGAGGTAATGTGGCCAGTCTTTTAGGCATGTTTCCAACTGACAGCAGTCTGGCATTAGATTTTATAGATTAATTTCTAGAAATTTTGTATTAGAAATTTAATTAATTTTATTATTATTTAATTTGTAAATTCAATAAAATTCTTTTAGCTTTACCACACTTTAGTAAGAGTCAGGATTCAAATGTCTGTGTTATGTTGTATTTGTACCACCTATTAAGTTAATAAATAGAAAGCATTCTAGGATTATAATCAATAAGTGCCATGGTGGCCAGGGAATATTAATTTAATATAAGTGGCCATATGCGAGTCAGACATATATTACAAAAATAACATCATTTTAGTCTTTGGACATATATTGGTAATTAATTATCAGCCCTCATTTTATTCAGCATTTTGCAATAGCCATAAAAAACATTTTAAAAAAATGTATATTTTGTGAAGTAGAAATTTTATATGGAAAGTAAGTAAAAAAAAAAGCCATTGGTCTAAAAATGTCAGACAAGAGATCTTGATAGTTTACCATCAATATATGCTTGTTGAAAGGTGGAATATAGAGAAAAGTATTTTGAATAATTTTTTATGTATAAATTTTCTCATTAAATATATCTAAAAACAATTACCTGAAGCCATATTGCTAATAGGGAGAGTCTGTGTAGTTCCTGACAAATTCCTGAATACTCTGAAACTCGAAGCACTAATCTCTGAAATAGACAAAGAAGAACCTTCGCCTTCTAGTTCTAATTGTAGGTGATTTAATTGTACTATTCTATCACACTATCTATCACATTTAGGCTCACTTATGTTTATAAAAATATTGGGTCTTCTTTTCAAATAAATATTTTTTATACATCTAGAAAGGTACTATAATGGCCGGCTCCTATACTTTATTAATCATCCTCTTCTTCTTCTTCTTCTTCTTCTTCTGCGAGCGGGCGGTTTCCGCAACTTGACGACAAAGCGCCTATTTTGCGTGCGAGGGTGGATGAGGGTTTACTCCATCCAGCCCAGCTCCTCCAGGAAGTCCACCAGCTTCTTGACGTTGCTGAAGACCTCTCGGAGGCTACCTGGGGCGTCCAGATACTTCGCCCTGTATTGGGCCACCTCTCTGCATTCAAGCAGGACGTGGGCGGCTGTTTCTTCTGCCTCCAGACATGCTCTGCACAGGGGGCTGTCAGTGACACCTATATTGAAAAGATGTCTGTTAAAATTGCCATGTCCAGTGGCTGCACTAATAACTTGTCTCAGCCGTGACCGACTGAGCTTTAGAATATTCCTGGAGAAGCGCAGGCTCACTCGAGGCATTGCCAGCTTGGCTTGCCGCATCATTTCCTCGGGCACCACTGTGTCCCTTGATCCATTGAAGGGTCAAGCTATTGTTCTTACCTGCCACCTCATTTAGAGCCAAGTGGCATTCGTATGTTAAATTTGAATAAATAACCCTGCTACTAAGGGCTTGTAGTACCGATCTGCTATCAGAGAGTATCCTGATACTGTGATCATAGACATCTCTAGCTACGATTGCTTTAGCTGCAAGCAGGATTCCCATGCATTCTGCTTGATATACTGTATTAAACTTACCCAGGGGCTCCGATATGCTAATATTTAGGTCTCCCGTGCCTGAGCCCGAGCTAGTCTTTGACCCATCAGTATAAAGGCTAAGCTCATGATGGGAAAGAACACTATCGTTACCTTCCATGAGTTGAACCTTGTATTTTTTATTGAAAATGAAAGCTTTCTCTATTCTGTCACTGACCGCTTCCACTAAAGGTGAGTTGGACCAAGCTTCTGAGAGAATGCTGAAATGTCTTATCTTGTCAAACTTAAGAGTTTTTAGGTGTTTTAATCATAGGGCCGCCATTGCTGCCTCTTGTTGTACGAACAGGTGCAGTGGAGGGATGTTAAGAGCTATTTCTAAGGCCGCGGTGGGCGTTGTCCTCATGCATCCCGTCACAGCACAGCATGCTTGTCTTTGTAGTCTCTGAAGTTTGGCCGTGCAGGTCGTAAGCTTGGTCCTTGTCCACCAAACCACAGAGTCATATGTTAGCATGGGTCTAACCACAGCTGTATAAAGCCATAGAAAGAGTTTGGGATGAAGTCCCCAACGCTTACCGATCATCCTACGGCATTGCCATAAGGTTACACTAGAAGTGTTGACTTTGTTGTCAACATGGCTGCTCCAGTTTAACTTGTTGTCTAGGGTTATCCCAAGATATTTAACCTCATTTGATAGTTTAAGTGTAGTTCCAAAGAGGGTCGCTAGTCTATAATTACCTAATACTCTCTTGTTTGTAAAGAGAACAACCTGCGTTTTCTGTGGGTTGGCAGACAGTTCATGCTCCCTACACCACTTCTCCACTACACGCAGGGATGCCTGTAGCCTATCACACACCCTGCTGGCATTATTACCTACATTTAGTATAGTGATGTCATCAGCGTAGCCAACTGTGTAAAAGTGTTGACTGTTTAGTTTGGAAATGAGATCGTTCACAACCAAGTTCCATAGAAGTGGGGAAAGTACTCCTCCTTGAGGACAGCCTCGAACCACATGGGCGCCTTTCGTGTCTTCCCTTACCTTTATAAATCTGTTACTCAACATGTTGATTATCCAGTCGATAAGTAGGGTTTCCACTCCGTGTCTTCGGAGTGCTATATCGATGCTGGTGAAATTGGTTTTGTCAAAGGCCCCCTCTATGTCTATGAAGCAGCCCAGACAGATCAGCTTATTTTGGAGAGCAGACTCAACTTTGCCTACCACCTGATGAAGCGCAGACTCGGTAGATCTGCCAGGGCAATAAGCATGTTGGTGTTTGTGGTAGGGTAGATTGCGTAACGCATTGTCCCTAAGATGTCTGTCGCATAGTCTCTCCAAGGTTTTAAGGAGAAACGACGACAGACTTATGGGTCTAAACGACTTCGGATTAGTGTAATCACTCTTACCTTGCTTGGGTATGAAGATAACCCTGACTTCACGCCAGGCAAGGGGAATGTATTTATGTGCCAAGCATGCTTGAAAGATGCATGCTAGGATGGGAATCAATTTTTCCCCGCCCCATTGTAGTAGTGCCGGGAAAATGTTATCGTTTCCTGCTGACTTAAAAGGCTGGAAGCTGTCAACCGCCCATTTCACCTTGCTGAAGGTGACGATCTTACAGGCAGTTTGCCAGCAGTGTTCTGTAACTGAAGAGTTGATTTCCACACTTCTAGGAGTTTGTTCTATTTGACACCCCGGGAAGTGTGTTTGCAGTAGTACCGTATTCGATTCTCCCTGGCTCAGGGTCATTGTACCATCGTCCCTGCGTAGGTTGCCAACAGCACAAGGACCCTGTTTGGCCAGTAACTTCCTAACACGGTTCGCTTGTGGTGTGGAGTTAATGCTTTCGCAAAATTTTCTCCATGAATTTGATTTCCAGTATCTGATACGCTTTTTATATAGAGACTTGGCTTCCTTATAGGTATCCCAATCTCTATCCGTACCTGTGTTCATTGCTTTGTTAAAGGCTCTTCTAACCTTTGCGCGCAGTTTTTCAAGTTCTTTGCCTCACGAGCCGTTATTGTCAGCCTTAGCACGAGGTACCTTTAGGAGACAGGCCTTGTGGTAGCAGTTTATTATGGTAGTGTTCAGAGTGTCTACCTGCCGTTCAATCAGTGCCGTACTTATAAGCCTAGCAGTTGATGATTGTTTGTTCAGTTCGTGCGCTATAAGTTGCTTATAGCGTGACCGATCAGTTTTCTTAGGGCACCTCCTAGGTGGCTCCGAAGTGCTAGTTTGTTGTATGTCATAACGGATCCACCTATGATCGAAACACGATGCTTCTTCCGACACGTGCCACCCCGTTATCAGCTTCAGTGTCATAGGGGTCGCTAGCGTTAGGGCGATTATTGTACTGCATCGTCTTCCCACAAAAGTGGGCTCGCTGCCATTATTTACTATGTCTAAAAAATAAATCATCCTCTTGTTTTACCATTGGTTAAATTTTGACATTACTTGTATAAAGCTTATGTCAAATTTTTACCGATAGTAAGGTAAATGAAGTCAGTAAGATATAGGACTGCAAATCTACATGCAGTCCTGTCATATGAAATAATATTACAAAATTATTTGTATTATAAAATGTCATATAATCAAACCTTTTAGTGGATCCATTTTACTGTAATTGTGGTCAAAGTGTATTTTGCGTGAGTAACTATGCTCAGCCTGAGGATTACCGTTTTCTGAAATTTAAATCACCATCATTGAACAAAAAATTACAAGTGGACTCAAGTGGTACAAAATATATCATAAAGAAGATCAGTTAGGATTCTTACCGGGATTCATCTGATGTGGTTTTCCAGCAGAAATCTCTTCATCCGTAAACAAGGAGGGATAAGCTTCTTGTATTAGACGAGATTTGGGTGTAATGAACTTCTTTTCGAAATGTTTCTGACAAACGAAAAGTTTAGAAAGACGGTTAGGCGAAATATTATTCAGATCATCACGATCTAGACACGTTAACCACTTATGGAGTCTTTTATGATTGCATGGAAAATTAAATAAAATAACGTCCTTTCGCAACAGGTTACAAACACAACACTGGTAATACATTTTTCAAGATGCAAAATACACCCTGGGCGCAAGATTACATAGCAAGTGGAAAGGATAACCACGAAAGACTTCACTCTGAAATAAGTACCTAATAAATTTTGGCGATCCTTCTGCCCTAACCGACCAGAAAATAATAATATCATGTCAATCACATCAACAGTGTAGAGTATATAAAAGTATACTCTGTGACTCTGTGACATCAACTGACTTATTTTTCACAGTCGTCAATTGGCGACAGTCACAAGTCACAAACGTCGTGTATTATCACAAATAAAATGGCACTATGTAGTGCGTTCTATTACACGAAAAGATACGGCATAGTTTAAACTTTTTCTTTTTATGCATTATGCCCTAAAGTAAATTTAAAATATTTGAAAGTTAAGGGAAATAGATCAAGAAATTAATTATTAAATAAATTTACTAATAAAGTTTTAAAATAGCGTCTTCACAATTAAACAACTCCCGCCATTTTTTTCCGCTTGAAACTAGACTGATATTTATTTACATAGTGCTTTATCCGTGACTTCGTCCACGCTTGACAGGTAAGTTGATTATATTAGGTTGGGGAAAAAGTTTCTTCGCATTTTATATAAAAGTTCAAAAGGTTTTTTTATAAAGTTTATTTACATTTGACTAAAGTGTGTAGGTGCCATTTTGTTGGATAACTTTTTGCCATCTTATAGAAAGGGACGTGATCCCATTGCTATAAAAATTTTGGGACTTCTGATCAAAAAACTGCGACAAGTGGTTTTGGCAGTCCTCTCGTGATGTTAACCTGACACTGCCTAAGGAATTCTGCAGAGACCGAAACAGGTGGAAATCTGAAGATGCAAGGTCAGGACTATACGGCGGATGTACTAAGACCTCCAAGCCAAACTCTCGTAATTTTTGCTGGGTGGCTAAAGATGTGTGAGGTCTAGCGTTATCATGGTGAAAAACTACACCCCTTCTGTTGATTAATTCCGGCCGCTTTCTCTCAACTTTTTGCTCTAATCTCATCAGTTGTTCGCAGTACAGTTCAGAATCGATGGTCCTGCCTGGCGGTAACAGCTCATAATTAATAAAGCCCTTTCAATCCCAGCATACACACAGCATCACCTTGTTGCGAGTTAACCCGGGTTTCGCCACAGTCTGTGAAGCCTGACCGGCCTTTGACCACTATCTTTTTCGTACGTTCTTGTCGTACGTGATCCACTTTTCATCACTAGTTATCAGCTTCTTCAAAAATGGTTCGGTTTCATTAAGTCGTAATAAAGAATCACAAATGAGTACACGGTTCATTAGGTTTCTTTCACTGAGCTCATGAGGCACCCAAATATCGAGCTTTTTTGTGTACCCAGCTTTTTTCAAATGCGCCAAAACGGTTTTGTGGTCAATTCCCAGTTCTCCAGCTACATCGTAATTACTAATATGATGATCTTGCTCCACTTTTTCAAAAATGGCATCAATTTTTTCCGTAACAGGGCGACCAGAGCGACGTGCATCTTTGATATCAAAATTTCCGGATTGAAAACGCTTAAACCAAATTTGCGCTACTCTCACAGATACTGCGTTAGGTCCATAAACATTACAATTTTTTTTCGCGGCTTGTGTTGCATTTTTACCTTTTTTGTAGTAAAATTTTAAAATGTATCGAATTTCTTCATTAGATTCACTCATTTTAACAATAAGAAAAACAAATGAAAATCACACATTTTCCTAATTTGAATTTGGAATTGTCTTCTTTAAAATTAAAACTTTTTAATAATACCAAAACCAGCCAGATACAAATGGTATAGCCAAAGAGATCTTATTACAAGTTCATACATACTATATGCGAAAAGACTTTTTCCCCAACCTATTAGTTATTTTGCCAGTATTTAAATTTCAAAGGGTATTTCAGCAGGGCAACGGATTTTTTTGATATGAAAATACTGAATGAATAAGGAATTCCGAAGATTCCCGTAAAAACTCGAGATAAGTAATGTTACTAGAGGCATTCATAACTAAATCTGTTCTACTAAAGATACCTTATTAAATAAAGAAACTGTCATGTTAAGCAAGTCTTAATATCACGTGGTTTGGAAGTTAAGAAATTCCGAGAAATAGAAAAAGTCCCGAATTTAGTATATTGTTAAAGTATGAATTGATTCCGAATCAGCTAATTATTATGTATGACATGACATAAGTAGTAGTATAATAATTAGTATCTATGACAAAAAGTTGTCAAACAAAATGATACCCAAATAGTTTTAAACCGAAAATTAGGGCACATGCTTAATAAATTTATTGTAAAGGATCTGTGATTATACAATGGAAAAAGAATATTCTTCTTCCATGATAATACTGAGAATTGACGTGACAAAATGGCGATCGTTATTATGGCGCCTTTTGTGCATGTTGTTTAAAAATTGAATATAAACCAAGTAATAATTATTTAATAAGTACACCGATGAAAGGAAAAGTATTTATTATTTTTTGGTTAATGGCGACCATATTCTTTCAACTAAAGCCCTTTTTAAAATGTTGTCAGGATATTTCTATAAATTTCACCAAATTAGAGGTACTTTGTAACTTTTTTTCCTATACTTTGGACTGATTACTTAGCTGTTGAAGTCTCATTACGCTTTTATAAAAAAGAAACGTTGCCTGCTATATTTGAAACATATCCAACCATAAATTCAATAAATTATAGTGACAATATCAGTTAGTCGAAGTTAAGATTACTTTGATTATAAATGAAATTTACAATTTTGTTATAAATTACACATAACCCAGGTGAAGTACTTTTTAATTGATCTGGATCTATCATTAGTAATAAATTAATTATAATATCATTTATAATAACCATTTTATAAAAAGCCCGATTCAAATGTATTAAATTCAAAAAATGGTGACATCTAGTGATTAAAACGTAAACTAAACTTGAAATTCTTTTACTGTGCTTAAGTAAAACGCTCTAAAGGTTTTTTTTTAAATGTACTTTATTGTTTTATTAATTGCATCGTTATGGCTGTCACCCACACGGCCCATATCTTGCTACAGTGCACAAGGTATAGATTAGTATTATTATCTATGGTATAGAATAGAAAGGACAATAGAGTATTCTCAGACAAAATCTCAGGACAATAGAGTGAGAATTAAAAATATTCTATTCTCTATTCATTCAGCGACATTTGAAATGGTGAACCAGAGACGTCACTTTGTGTCTATCGTTTTTTCATGTATTAAATAGATGGCACTGTATAAATAAAAAAAGCATGTATGGTCAGGAAGAAGATTCACTGATAATTACAATATAGGTACATTCTTATATTAGTCAAAAAGCATTGTGTTTTCATAATTAGTCTCTAATAGATTATGGAAAGTTGCAATAATAAACAAACATTCCACTATTCTTTATTTAAGACCACATTCATTGCTAAATTTATAAATACACCCTATTTATTTATATAGACATGGTAAAATAATACAACCAATAAAAATTTCATTAAAGTTATTTAGACAGTCGTCTTCACCTTTTTCACTGTCGCTAGTATGGTTACTTAATAAAATTTAACGTACATCTATGGAAATATTATTATAAAATTTGTAAAACTAAGCCCAAAAAAATTAAAATTTTGAGCTTAGTTTTACAAATTTTACAAAATCTTAGAACGAAGGAGAGTAGGATCTGTGGCGCCACATTCACGTAGGTGCCCTGGGAGTTTTTGGCGGGAACTGAAAGGAGATGTGTTGCTATGCAGTTTTATTTTCTAAAAATGTGTAAAATTACTCTAAAATGAACAATAGTTGTAGGATATTGATAGTTTTTGAGTAGTAATTATGTGTTTTGTGAGAAATGTGAACTGTATAGTCAAATGTGGCCTTTTGAGTTGTCACAAGAACTCCGTTGAATGACATCAGCTGATAACCTATAGTTCAGCTCTGCTGCTACACATAGGCTTAAGAAAATGAAGAAACTACATTATAATCTAAGATCTGGCTTAAAGGCCTAGCTGCGAAGCCATATATCTAAATAAAATAATAGTAGGTGCCCTGGAGCCGATCTTAGTAGCATGAGCAGAATGAATAACAGTCAGAATTAGCAAATTTACCCTGCTGGGAATAAAACTCGGCATCTCTTTGTTCTAGTGAACTAGGAGACTCTCATATACATCCGCAGAGCCTATAATTTTATTTAGGTGTAAAAGGGACGAAAAATTAAGAGTGGGAGTTTCTGCCGATACCTAAACGGTGATAGATAGACCACCCCTTAGAGGGGGAGTTTTAAGAAAATTTTAACTTTTCTTTATTCAGAGCGATACCCCCTTAGAGCGAAAGGAGCTCGCCGCCCAGTTCAAGTTGCCAGAAAAAAATAGAGAGATGTAGCAATAATTTCTAAACATTTTAAAATTTGAACACCTCTGTTCAATTTAACTTTTACTTGCGAATATAAATAAGACACAAATGTAGGTGTCCTACTAGAATTATATTATTCTATCGGTAGACGTGTGCAAGTTTTAATAATAAATCGCATATGAATGGGTATTTTCCAGTTAAACGTGCTTCATCCAAGACTATTATTATTGCGTTCTTTGTGATTGCGATTGTGGTCAAACTATACTGGCGTTGGTTACATCCCTGGTGTTGCAAACGTCCATAGGCGACGGTAACCACTTTCCATTAGGTGGGCCGTCGGCCTGTTTGCTTAATTTAGGCAATAAAAAAAAATACTACATACTTATTACACAACGAAAAAAGTTTTAAATATCTACTTTGTTACAAGTATCAAACTAGTTGTTATACATTTATTTGTGTCCAGAAATACATAATTATTTTGTCAGTTATGCTAGTTACAAGTGTCTTAAAAATTAAAATGAGTTCTGTTTAGAAGGCATTATTATATTTAATATACTTAAATTTTAAGATATTTAAATATTATACCCGTACTATATTATAAGCTGCTGTTGTAACTTAGTGGTTAGCGCACTTGCGTTCCAAATTTAAAGGGCGCGGATTCTTATCCTGACTGGAAAGCATACAGCACTTAGGCAGTTTTCTGACCTAATATGCATATTGTTACAATTAGGTACCACGTGCTAACGTTGAAGGAAAACATCGTGATGTAACCTGCACATCGACATAACCAATGTGTCAAACCCGCCAATCCACCTCTGACAAACGTGGTGAGTGTACTGTCCGTTTCCTTATATTTGATAGGCCTGAGGCCAGCAGTGAGACGTTTTCACGTGTATGGACTGTTATTATTTTAAATATTATAGAACGAACATTTAAACATTAAATATAAGAATTGTATTCGTGAGTCATCAAATATTAGAACGCAATCAAGATATTCATGTCCAACTGGCAACCCTGTTCACCCGGGTGGAGCCATTTTTCTCCTAGTATTCTCTTTGGCCACTTTCAAAGAGAAATAACAGCTCACCCTCTTGAAGCATTTATTAAATCCAGCATTCATAACGAATTGCTTTTAAAATGTTTTTGTTTTGTGAATTTCGCATTAAATTTTGTTCTTAATTTAGATACTTTTTTTTCTTTCATTGTTTTAAAAAGGTTTATTAGGTATAATGATAGAAGTATGACGAAGAGTCTGATTTGTTTTGGATATTAATTGTTGCGTTGTAATTTTTATTAAGCGCAGATTGGCTCAAGAATTTTTAGACTGGCATTTTAAATTTTATCGTGTTTAATAACCTCTATTCCTCTATACCGTAACAATAGGTGAAGGGTTTCTATTGACGGCCTCTGTGGTTGAGCGGGCTAAGCCTTTGCCGGCCTACCTCACTGCAACTGAGAGGCTCCGGGTTCGATTCCTTGTATAGCAAATTTCGGAAATGAATTTTCTCCGTTAATTATTATGGTCTAGGTGTCTGGGATCGGCCCAGAGTAGTCCGTTGTATATTACACACAACCCAAGCGAAACTTGCTTATTTTGGGATACCTATACAATGTGTGTGTTTGTCTACCGATTATTATTATTATTGTTGTCACAGCAATTTCGGCTACCGCATTCCGGCTAGACGCATATTGAACAGCATACTGCGGACAGAGAAAGGACTGAACGAAGTGCGGCTAGCAGCATAGTGCGAATGAGCCCTAAGAAATAACATCACGAATTCTCATATCACAGCTAGATGTATGGGTCACCTTAAATTTTTTTTAAACTTTCCCTACACTGTTGATAGACAGCATATATAGTATATAGTCCTGCAAAACATTCGCATATATTATATCTACCAGTTTACGCGAAGAGTGTGGTATGCATAAAAAGATATCGATTTTATAAGTATTCCGTTTTTGTCAATTTTGCTACGGAACCCTAAAAACCAAGGTAATAGCGAGATAATAAGTATGTAATTATATTACGAGTAACCCACGTTGTATTATCAACAGGTGGATCAAAATACTGCAGGTAGCAACGCTCAAATCTTAAAGTACAGTCAACATAACAAAAACTGGAGCTGGAAATTTTAAAATATTTTTCTACAATAAGAATAAATAGTTTGTAATAATAACAGCTTATAAACATCCCACTGGTATTGGTTATCTTGATGTGCAGGTTTCATCACGATGTTTTCCGCCAACGTTAGGACGTTGTAGCAAAATGTAGGTAATTTTAGCAAAATGCACAGTAGGTTAGATAGTTTTCTTTACTAAGTGGTGCATGTTTTCTGCCAAGATTTCGAGTTTGTGTCATTGAAATATACGATTTTTGCTGGATAATTATCATTTTTAGTAGATATTCATATTACATGGGGAAGGTTCTAAGCCTTTCCCGTATAATGGAAATAACAATTATTGTAGTTAATTTGTTTCCAAAAAATCATAATTGCATCTTATATAATCATAAAATTTCTTTAGACGGCTTTGATCTAAAAGAATCACATTATTTATATAATTCTGAACTATAAACAAGAGACTTAAGTGTGTTTTCAGCAAGGCACAATGCAAGCACTCGTGTTAATGACGAATGTTCATACTAAGAAGGTAATGTAAGGTGCTTTGCAACTGGTGGTGGACTTATGACACTCTATAGGTAATATGTAAGAGTTAATTTTGAAATATCTTTATCTTACAAAACACAGTAGCTAATAGCCATGAGTGTAGCAAGGTGTGACGTTATAAGTTTGATGAATCAAATGGCGCATTGATTATTGTTTAAACCAGATATGGGGGCAACCTTTGACTTGTTGAGGGCCAAACTTTAGCGTGCAAATACGTTCGTGGGCCGCGTTTAAACGTACTTAGTGCATTTTAAAGTAGTGATAATATTTTTTGCGATAGATATTAGACATGAAATAATACGACAATGTTATTATAGTACAATTTATTAAAATAACAAAATGAAATTTAAAAAAATGGTTCATTATAATTAAATCGTTAAATTTGCAATTGTTACAAACTACGAAAGTTAAATACACCGAAATCAATGAGACGCTTGAGCTTGAATTTGGGAAAGTAATCCATCAATATTTGGATTAATTCTACTGATACAAAGACGTAAAGAATTTTCCAAATTATCGTCAGTCATGTGTTAATTTATTAACTTTCACTAATGAAAAGAACTGTTCGCATTTATAAGTTTTGCCAAACGTACAAATCAATCTTCTTGCGAATTTTCTAAGCTGCTGAAAATTGTCTTCTTCTAGGTATTTTTTGTAGAAATCCCACAACTCTACGTCTTCAAATTTGGATTTTAGGAGTGAGTTTTCTTGAATCTCGATCAACTCCATTTGTAAGTGTATTGGAGCATTTCGTAGGAGTAGCAAACAAACTGAAACAGTCTTCCATGTTTTTGAAGTCGCTAAATCTGTTCAAAAATTGTTCAGACAGTAACTTGAGTTCTTCAGCATATTGAGCATAAGCAATATTTTCATACGAAGAGAGCGTATTGAAATGGTAACTGTTACCAGACAGCATCTGTGACTCCCACAAGCGTAGTTTGATCTGAAACGCCACAAATGGCTGTAAAAATCATTTACTAACTGTCCTTGTTTTTGAAGTTTCAAATTTAAATCATTCAAATAGCCTGTAAGATCGACCAGAAATGCTAAGTCACATATCCATTTTGGGTCACTTAATTCAGATAGTGGTTTATCTTTTATTTTCATAAAGTCTGCTATCTTACTTAAACTTAGAACACAAGTTCTGTTGGTGGATAATGCAAGGAAGGACTATCAAATAATCTTTTTGCACATTTAATTCTGTTGCTTTTTCATTCAAAATTCCGATGAAACCTTTACGTAAGCCGGCCATAGAATGTGCACCATCAGTGCATACTCCAATTAATTTTGACCATGGCAAGCCAAAACTTGTGAATACCTTTGAACTTCAATAAAAATATCCTCTCCTGTAGTGGGCCCTTTTAGCGGCTGTAAAGCAAGCAATTCCTCAGTAACAGTGAACTCCTTATCAATACTTCGAATAAATATAGCCAGTTGAGCTGTGTCAGACAAATCGGTGCTCTCGTCTACTGCTATGGAAAATGATTCAAAACCAGCCATACGGTCTGTCAATGTTGTTTTTATATCATTAGCCATCATTTCTATAGGTCGAACAACAGTTCGTCTTGACATACTAATTTTTTCAAATTCACTTTTCTTTTCAGGACACAAAATACTGCAAACTTCTAACATACACTCCTTGATAAATTCTCCTTCGGCAAATGGTTTTAATGCCTTTGCCAATTTTGAAATAACTATAAAACTAGGTCTCACAACATTATCAAGTTGTGTTCTTTGTTTATGAAACATCTGTTGCTGTTTTTCCAAATTTGCGGTAAGCTTCTGGATTTTTTCTGATCTTAATTGTCCTGTCAGTGAGTGCAGCGTAGAATGCTTAGTTGAGTAATGCCTCTTTATATTGAATTCTTTCATTACTGAAATGGATTCATTACACAGCAAACAAATAGGCTTAACATTGTGCAAGATAAAAAAGAATTCTTCAGTCCATTTTTCTTGAAACTGGCGACCCTCTGTATCTACTTTTCGTTTCTTTCCACCAGACATCATTTTTATTTACTTTTCGTTCAATAAACTTAATAACAAACTATAGTTAGTAACCACTCAAGATGCACACAAAGTCACAAAGTAAGTTGACGGCTCGAGCAGTTCGCTAGGATATCGCTTGTCCAAGTTATCACCTCGGTAGCTCAAATAGAACTGAACTAACGTTCGGGCCATCCACCCGCTTATATAGGCAAAATGAAGGAATCTACTTCCTGAATGAAAAATCTGGAATAAACTAGTTTAGAATAATTGAGAAGCAATAAATCTTTTGATGTGTCGCCCGCGAGGCAGCAAACCTCAAAGAATTTGATCGAGCAAGCCGAGTGGCAGCGATTATCAAATCCGTTGATGTTTGCCGTCTCACTGTCACTCCCGCGAGTATAAGTACGTCGTCCGCGTGGAATTTGTTTTCAAAACCCCCCGATTTTGAAACATTCTTCATTGATGCTCCGCTCCTATTGGTCTTAGCGTGATATATAGTGATATATAGATATATAGCCTATAGCCTTCCTCGATAAATGGGCTATCTAACACTGAAAGAATTTTTCAAATCAGGCCAGTAGTTCCTGAGATTAGCGCATTCAATCAAACAAACAAACTCTTCAGCTTTATATATTAGTATAAGATTCAGATGATGGCAAGATATTTTAATGCTTTCTCTTTTATAAGCACATTGTTTTAGAATTCATTGTAACAGGAGTCACCTATTCATTTATTCAGGTTATGGTGAATATGTAATAAAGATTTTACATTTATTCATTCATTCATTCAATGTACTTTGTTATTGCCACTTGATAAGGAACTCCTATAAGTAAATATTACGAACTACACCTTTAATTTACTTTTGTTGCTATCGTTACTTGAACGTGGACTATCGACATGACTAACTTAACGCAATTTAAGTTTAAGTTACTCAAAGTGTCTAAACTTTCTCTATTTTCACTAACGTATATTATCACACTTTCAACATTGTTTTATTAGAGACAATAAGTTGTATTTCTTTGGCTCTAGTAACACAGTGCTTGAATTTAATTCTAACAATATTTTGTTATTTAGATCATAGGCTGTATGTACTATAGGAGAGAGTGTGTTAAAGTTTCTCTTTTTGTCAACCACAAAAATGGGTGTGAAATTTGTTTCTAAATTAATAATAACTTTGATATACAAAAATAATTTGGGGTTCATTCGTCTTCAGTATTTTTTTATAATCAACAATGCAATACTTAAAATTTAATATTGTTGTCATAAATCTAGACCCAAAAATGATTAGTATTTTCCATGGCAATTTGTCTAAGATATTAATAAATTTTAATATTTTTTTAAATTTTAGCCATAGAGCAATATTCATATTAATGAAAATGCCACTAAAACTTCGTTCACGTTTACAATGTAAACTTGCGTAATAGGGAACTGCAGCTGCAACGGTAGCAGCAAAAACACGTCTGCAACGCCACCATTTCGTCTAAGTTCGTCCATTCCACGGAAACGACGTCATTTATCGGGATAAAAGTTTCCTAAATACTATCCGGGATATAACACAGCTTTATCGTCGTCGTCAGTCATTCGCAGTCCACTGCTGGACGTAGGCCTCCCCAAGACGGCGCCATTCATCCCTGTCCTCTGATTTCCTCATCCAGCACCTGCCGGCGACCTTGCACAGGTCGTCGGTTGCTAATTTTGCGAGCTATGTCGGTTACCTTGCGAGCTATGTCGGTTACCTTGCGAGCTATGTCGGTTACCTTGGTTCTCTTACGGATATGCTCATTTCTAATTTTATCCACAAGAGAAACATCCAACATAGCTCGCTCCATAGCCCGTTGAGCACCTTGAAGCTTGTGGACCAATCCTGCCGTCATTGTCCATGTCTCGGCCCCGTAGGTCAGGACGGTAGGTCAGTATAACACAGCTTTATGCCAAGTTTCAATTAAATCCCGTCAGTAGTTTTCGCCTTATGCTCTAATAGACAGAGACAGGCAGACAAACAAAAATTCTGAAACATATTTTCGGCTTTTGTTGATTGTTCCGAATCCGGGCCGATCCGGCCCGAGCCCCTTTGAGGTCTTCATTTCAAGATTTCTTAATATCTTGAATAAATTAATGGGGGTTTGACATTTTTTGGGTAAGAATTATTATTTTCTTAAGTTTTCGCGACTAGTACCTACACATAATTAAAACACATATTTTAACGCGGCATTGTATTTGATTTTTATTTCGGCCACTTTTCAGTTGTCATGATTCTTTGTTTTTCTGTTATCACTACTTCTGAAAAGTGGCCGAAACGTCCAAATATAAAAATCAAATAAAATGCCGCGCTTATTACCGTTAAAACCTAGTTGTAATTACTTATGTGTTTATTTTTAAACTGTGACCTAGTGAAATGTAGCCTTTCAAGTTGCTATAAGAACCAGGGGCGCCGGCTTTTAGAAAACGTCGTGGGTGCTCCTGATCTTTAGATACCTATACATAATATATTTTAAAGTGGTTTTTTTTTCTTTCGGTGTATTTAGGTGCATTTCGGTAGATACTTTATTTACATACGTAAGTGCGAGTGTGTAAATACCGTATTAATTAAGTTTAGCAAAAATGTAAAAATTAAGCCATTATTATATCAGTGTGAACATACCTAACTTTTATTAGCAAGAACAGAAAATATAGCTATAATATTACCTTTACTTTAGCTATAAAAATAATAAACTTTTTTATTGGAGGAATATTTTAAAAACTAATTATTGACAATCCTTTTTAATCAAAGCGAACGTATTTTCATGAACTACAGCAGAGTTGAGAGTTTGAGAGGAGCGGGTAGGCAGGGTGATAGTGACACTAGGACGCGCCGGACACGCTGATGACTTTTATTTTAGTTATTTTAATGGTCATGATGATTATGGGTGCTCCGCATCCACATGTTTGACTCTCATGGGTGCTTAAGCCCCCGAACACCCACGGAGTCGGCACTCCTGATAAGAACTTCAACTCCGTTGTCTGGTGTTTATCAAACACCTACAATTTGCTTAAGTTAATAATAATAATAATAACCCACCCCTTAGCCACTCACACCCATGTTGTGTCTTGTCATGTTGTCCATGTCTTCTATGGCATTTTTTGGGGCCCATGCAGGTAGTGGCGAATCACGGTCTGCCCATTTTTCCATGTTTCCCGAATATTGCGACGGGCAGACGCCATAGTCTCCATATTCCCAGACCCCTAGTACCACTAGAAGTTCACCTTAATAGCTTGGTACTTTTTGTTCTCATTTCCCACAGTAGTCCTGTCCTACACTGGCTGGGACTTGTCCTTGGGTGCATTATTATATGGTGTAGACAGTGTGTCGTCGGTCAATGTCACGCCACATTTACATTAAAGTCAAGGGGTCTCTACATCTTGGCCTTCCCATGGTCCCATGCAAGCCTTCCAAAAGTCCGGGCCATTTTTATGGCCCGTGGTCTCAACAGAGATACTATAATAATAATAATAATTCTTTATTTACTCTTACACTAACAATATACAATAGTTAAGACTGAATTGATATCTGACGGGATGTATGGTCTATGACCTTTGCCTAGTCTTTATTTACGAAGAACAAAAATACTAATTTTAAATATAGTCGCACATAGCCTCCGATGTTCCTAGGCCGTTGCTAACTAGCATTTAAATATTCAATTTCGCCAAGAGTCAAGTCTAAAGAATAAAATGAGCATTTGTAATAAAGCATGAAACACTAGGCGCTGCTTAACAATGAACAAAACATAACACAAAGCATAAAAGCGCTTGAAAGCAACAAAAGCGGCGAAAGGTCCGAACATTCGTCGGTACGAATATAATTTTATTTTAACAAAATTGAAACCGGGTAGCCGAGTATTTTCTTGTACAAATTTTAATATCTCAGGGAGGTAGATAGAGAGCTATTTATATTTTTCCTCCCTCCCGTTTCTTTTGGCGATTATTATTCTGTATTCCAATGGGCTCGGAGAGGGGGCAGAGCCGGGGCACGGGTGAGGGGGCCCACCCCTCGGCCACTCTTTCCTTTTTGCTTCTTAAGTCCATCTTGAGACAGCACAGCGGAATCTGTGGAGTTGCTGTTACATTGTCATTATTTGAAATTTATAATTAAGACTATTTTGTTCTTTTATTCCGGCAATCAAAAAGTGTTTGTATTTTGATATTAGATACCAAATTCATTGTCAAGCGCTGTATTTTAATTTTTTTACTCCTATGTGCGCTTCGGACTTTGACAAGATGTCCTTTGTTATACAAATGATTGCGACAAGGTAAAAGCAAAGAGAGAGAGAGAGAGAGAGAGAGAGAGAGAGATGTGCGCTCGACGAACAATGAGAAAAGTAATTTTCACATTGTTCGTCGCTTTTTGCCTTGTTCTTCAATTTCGTTGTTGTTTTATTGAGTCGAGATAAAGAACCCGCGAAAGCGAGAATATACGAGTACCTAGTTTCACCTTTGGCTTAACAATTATTGCTAGTCTTTTAAAATTTTCGTGTGACTGTGGAGGGACTGTGACACTATAACTGAAATTAAATTGATCAATGATTGTTTTTTAGATATGATTCCAAAACCAACTCGTGCAGGAACGGAGAAAGAATACTAATTCTAATTAGTCGTAAAGGACAACAAAACAACCCACAGTCAGATGGTAATACCCCTGGTTTAGAATATGCCGCCATAATAACCTTGAGTTATGTTTCAGCATTAGAGACCAGGTTCCAGTTCCCCATTCGAAGCCGGCAGCTGGTATTGAAAATGTTTATATGCGACAGTAACCACTTTCCATTATATACGCCGTCAGTCTGTCGGCTATTCTGCAGAAATAAAAAAGTATGCTACTAATTTCTATTAAGCAAAAAGACTTTTTGTCACGTGAAATTAACATGAAGTAGCTCATAGTTCAAAATAATTATATTATTAGCTGTTGAAGACGACTCCGTTATATCCTCTGTTCCCTGCTTCTGTCACTTACCCCTTTTACTGGAAAAACCGTGGCACCTACCCGGAAGGGGTTCGATATTTAAATATAAGAAGAACGCCCCCTTTTTTCAAGGGAGGCCCAGACCCCCCACGACCCCCCCACGGATTTATGGATCTGCCCAAAGTGGGCGCGTAATTACTTATCTTTGAGAATACAAATCAATCGGGGAGCAAAAAGGTTCTGCTCAGATGAATTTTGTAAAATTCAAAATGGTTTCAATAAAATGTTTGATTTCACTAAAGTATTGTTTGAGGGGCTCTTGAGACGGAGCTTATGTGTGATTTAATCGGTTTTAAGTACTCTGTATATATATAGATAACTTGAATGATCTCTGTATGTGTTGCTTTCTATTATTTATTTTAGGTTTATGGCTTGGCAGCTAGGCCTTTAAGCCAGATCTTAGATTATAATGTAGTTTCTTCATTTTCTTATGCCTATGTGTAGCACAGCTGAACTGTAGGTTATCAGCTGGTGCCATTCAACGGAGTTCTTGTGACAACTCAAAAGGCGACATTTGACTATACAGTTCACATTTCTCACAAAACACATAATTACTACTCAAAAACTATCAATATCCTACAACTATTGTTCATTTTAGAGTAATTTTTAGAAAACAAAACTGCACAGCACAACATCTTCTTTCAGTTCCCGCCAAAAACTCGTCGTGTTCCTTTCTCAATATACATATAGATTAGAGATGTGCCGAATAATCGGTGACTAGTCGGTAAAGCCGACTATCCGGCCACTACCGTAGTCGACGACTATTCGGCAAAGAGCGCCGACTATCCAGCTTCTTACTTTGTTGTTTATAATCTATACTGTACTAATACATTGTAATCCATACACGAGATTTTCTTTTTGACATGATTAAATTTTAGTTGAGCTCTTTCACTTTAATAAACAATAACAGTGTTATCTTTAAACAAAAATATTTTTTATTTTTACACAAAAACACCGCCCTGAGACCCGTACAAAAGTAAAAATGAAGAAACAATGCGAAGTAAACAAAATAGGTGCCGAGTAGTTCCGACACGCTCGCATGCGGTGGTTGCGAACTTGCGACTTGCGCACGAATCAGCTATAAACGAAGCGTCACGGAAGTGCCCGAAACAGTGATCGGCTTAAGCCGACTAGTCGGCCTCTTCATAAGTTATAAATTATAACCGACTAATCGGCTAGTCGGCCAAACTCATAATCGGCACATCTGTAATATAGACCTATGTTGAAGTCATTTATGGCTAATATTATAGACATTCTTGACATGACCTTACAAAGGAACTTTTATAACGCCTCTTTTTCTTTTTATACATAAAAGTCTTATGTTAGTGTGTATGACGCTGAACTCTTCCTAAGCCCTTGGACCGATCTTGATGAAACTTTTTGTATGTTTTCAAGCGGGATCCCGGATGGTTTAAATTCCCATCGGACCCGTTAGGTGGCGCTGCAATCGGATTCTAATTTTTTTTAGGGCAGGACAACTTCTGCTAGTTTATACGCTAACGTCAGCTAGGCCTAGGCATATGGTAGGGACGATTTTTGCCAATACATCTTCTTAATATTCATACGATACGAGATGCATAGATTACCTACTTAAGAAAGATAACAAGAAAATGCATCAAATAAATTGCGATGCGTAAGTATGTATTTACAATGCACAAAAATGGGCAAGTGCTTAGTAGCTCGCATAATGAAAGACTCCCTAGAAATTAAAAACGTCTCTATTCAACAGAAAATACCACATATCTCGAAAACAACTCAAAGATATTAAGTATTAAAAACAAAACATTTTCCACGCTTTGCGTTGATTTTTTTTTCAAAATCCATAGTTTAAAAGTTAGAGGGGCAACGACTAAACAATCTTCATGATTGTGGGTGCTTATATCTTGCCATCTATCGATTTAATTAAAAACTAATAATTGTAAGAAACATCGTTATGTTTTTGTAGTGAAACTACTATAGAATCGTTGTTTGTGATTTGAAAGTCGATTAAACGAAAAAGCAACATTAAAAAGAGATAAACTCATAAATGTATAGGACTAAGCCTGTGAGAGAATGAGATACAAGTGTATTGTGCAGCATAGATTAGAGAGTCAATAAGACCGATAATTATAGATAGGTCCAATTTGGACTGAAATAAAACTTTAATAATATTTTTTAGACTACAACAGGGATGAAAAATTGAAAGTGATACTAAAGAAGTTTATTTTGAATTATAATATGTTGACTGATGTAGGCTAAAGGAATTATATTTATATTAATAAAAGTTAGAGAAGAGTTATCTGTGAGTATATTCTCTGAAGTTTCACTTCTACCGCGTGTGAACTGCACACACATTTGTTTTTTTGACTAACGATACCTACGTCACACGACTATTTACATTATTTTTTTACAACCCTTATTTACATAATGTCCGTCTTCCTCAGTTTTTTAATCGGCATACGAGTGAACTGGCAGAAATCATCGTGCAAGAAAAAGGCTTTACGCATAGGGTTCCCAACGGTACCTACTATAATATATAGTATCGTATGTTAGCCAATTGTACTATACCTATATATTATAGAAAAAATAATATAGTACGAAATGTACTTTATTTTCATTACTAATTCAATTGTCGCGCTTTCTGTTAAGATTCTCATGATTATTTTAAAAATAATAGATCTTTGCTAGCCAAACCAAAATATAGTAATAAATATACACGGTAATAGTAATAAATATACAAATTAAATAATAAAACAAATAATGAACGAAAAATAAATGTGTATTATTTTCCCCTAAATTTTCCAAATGTAATACTATATTTTTACGGTTAAAAAACAAAAATACTATATTTTCTTTTAAAAAAAAGTGGCAACCAAAGTTATGACCCTTCCAGGCGACCTTTAACGTAAGGAACTTTGGTCCCAACGGAGGTTCCCCGACCGCACCATTTTTTTTAGCGATTTCAATGCATAACTTCGTAACACTAAGTAGAGAACACTTTCCTGTTTCACGTAATCCATCGTGACCTAGTAGTTTTTAAGAGAAATGACAGTAATAACAAACGGATCCTAAATATAACTCGAATTTTCACATCTTCAAAATATTTACTTTTTTTTAATCTTTAATTTTTTTTTTATAATTTTATCTATTTGATTATTTATATTTTATCCATGCAAAAACGGATAAAGAAATACAATTTCATGCGGCCGGGTGGCCTGTCGTAAGAGGCGACAAAATAATCCAAAGCCAGGTGGTAAGGTATTTGCCCGTCTAGATGGCTACCACCCCTGGTCGCCATAATAACCTTGAATTGTGTTCCGGCATTAGTGGCCAAGTTCCTGTTCCCTTTTAGGGAGCGGCAGCACATTGGTAGCACCTTTGGTGTTACAAATGTCCATAAGCGATGGTCAATGCAAGCATAGCAATAAAAAAAGTTTCATCTTCAAAAAGTACGGGTTTCCACTCTTTTGTTGCTGACAAGATTTCGCACTCGGTTTCACTTAAAACTCACTAAAAGTGTGAAAGCACGCAAAAAGTGTACTATAAATTATTTTAGCTCATTTAAAACCGTTTAAAACTCATTCACAAAACCGCATTAGTCGTTAACCCAACGCCGTGCGGTTCAACACTATCACAGACGACGTTCTTTTTGTATGTTACAATTTCTTTGTAACATATAAATACCAATCGCTGGAGAACCATTCTCATATATAATTTATTGCATAACCTTAAGATACAGTTGAAGAAGTTTGAGTACAAAAACTCTAGGTGGTCTTATCACTAAAAGAAAGTGCTTCCAGACAAGCTTAGAATAGATTAAAAGTTTGTAAAATTGACTAAACAATATATTGACATAAGCTTAATTAATAATGTATTTTACATTACAATTATGTAAGCTAATTTTAATATCAACTTAATTATTAAGTGGTTATAGAACCTTTACCCTACAATGGATGAAGGGACCCAGTGGTGCCCGAGGAAATGATGCGGCAGATCAACTGGCAAGGAGAGGTTCCGAAACCCAACCAGTTGGACCGAAACCTTGCCTGCCTTTGCCACACAGTTGGTTTAGAAATTACACAAATCAAAGGACAAAGGCACTACATCAACAACTTTGGGACAACCTGGAGGATTGCAGGCAAGCCAAGCTGGCAATGCCTCGAGTAAACCTGCGTTTCTCCAGGAATATCTTAAAGCTCAGTCGGTCCCGGCTGAGACTAGTTATTAGTACAGCCACTGGACATGGCAATTTTAACAGACCTCTTTTCAATATAGGTGTCACCGACAGCCCCCTGTGCAGAGCATGCCTGGAGGCAGAAGAAACAGCCGCCCATATCCTGCTTGAATGTGGAGAGGTGGGCTAAAACAGGGCGACGTATCTTGACGCCACAGGTAGCCTCCGAGAAGTCTTCAGCAACGTCAAGAAACTGGTGGGCTTCCTGGAGGAGCTGGGCTGGACGGAGTAAACTCTTATCCACCCTTGCACGTAAAATAGGCGCTATGCCGTCGAGTTGCGGAAACCGCTCGCTCGTAGAAGAAGAAGAAGAAGTGGATATAAACTACGCAAATATGAATAAACTTAGCTACGATAATTTCACGCAGTTGTAGATTGATGTGTGGCACTTACGTAGCGTATACTGCGGCGTAGCCAATAATTATGAGTTATAACTTTTTAAGTAATGAGGCACTTGACAGTAAAATCAATTGAGATACTTTTTATCGTTTTATATAATGTTATAGCTTCCTGGGTTTTGTACGGATGTGCTGCGTTGTGACGTCATAATTTTAATATCTTAAATTGTAATTCAATGTTATTCTTTAAATAATAATTACAATTATTTATATGGCGAAATTTTGAAAATAAGATCAAGTAAGATGTGTAAAGGTACGTCCTTTTTCATGTACCATACATTATTTTAGAATTTATTGTAATCTGTGTTAAATGACAGATAACATATGTATATAAACTAATGTAGCTAGTCATTAATAAGTTATTTCTTAATGCAAGACGTAAGTCGCATTTGGTTACAGTTACTAACAATAACGCAAGTGGAACAGAGGCATAAGAATTGTAACATACCCAGTTCATGACATATTTACATATCCTTTTTTTTATTACGCTCGGGGAATCCATTTGTTCCATCGCAAATTAAGGTATATGTGGCTTCCAACGTCCGGTCCTTCACCCTGTCTACCCTATGGTGGGCATCATTAGATTCATCCCCCTCTCATGGCAACAGTCCAGCCGAGGTGAAACTCCCTAGGGAGCCCCCTTGAGCAAGTTGCCCCCCGGGCTCGAGCGCCTTCGCTTCGCAAAGGCACTCGCCCCGAAAACCCGGGTAAAGTTGTGAGGTCTTCGGACCAACAACATAAAGTCAAGTCCAATAAAAAAAACAATTTATATTAAGGTGAGCGAAAATCTAGTTATATTTCACTTTAGACTTTTACTCAATGAGGCTATTATTTTTATTGTAATAACCGAACACAGGTTGGCAAAGCCATTATCAGAAAATAAAAGAATATTCGTTTATAAATCATATTTATTCCGAGTGTACTTCATCTATAAGAATACAGATCTAACAATTAAGAAAATTTCATTATCGATTATTATTAGTCATCCTAGAGCGTTACTATCACATGTGCTTCGGGCTAATGCCGAAGTGAGAATCTGCACCCGACCAAAGTCGGAGTCAGAGTGTCTCGTTGCTCCGTCCGCACGCTTTTATTCGAGCGATGACGGAGCGAGCCGAATAGTGGTGTACCTAATCGATACAAACTTCAATTTAATATTATCTATTATATAACTATTACTGTAGTTATATGTCAACCACCAACAATAATATGATACTTGTAATCAGACAAGCCCACCATCTAAGTTGTTTTTAAGACTGTTATTCGCAAACTTGCTCAGAGTTGAACTTGTTGGAGTGGCACTCGAGGATTGGGCTGCCGAGTTCACTCTGCTTTGGACACAGGACGGCCTACTTTGACAAACAAGAGCCTGGGCAAAATTCAGTATAAATAATTAGTCGTAAATATTTTTTATTATAAAATATTTGATTATAAAAAGGTATATAAATGAAAATAATTGTCAACGTAACCAGTATAAACAAAAGTTGAAAGTATATTATGAACTTTACAATTTTGTGTATTTTTAAAAGTTTTTTACTGTTATGTCCAAAAAGTCAGAGGTGACAGGGTACACAATTTTCTCACATTTAGGAACAATTACCCCGCTACTGAAATATAAAAGTAATTAGAGAAATCTATAAAATATGACTTTGCAAGATCTTTCTAACAAATTTTCACGCGATCATGTGTATTGAAATCTTTCAACGCTTATTTACATACGTCTAACGTATGTATGGTAGCCATTTTTTGACGTGAGTGCAGTACATAATTTTGTAACACCATATAATATGATATACCTTCTTATAAAAGATCAATGTAGACCCTGTAGTAGTTGAAAAAAAAACTGTCATATAGGAAGACAGATGGACGGAAATAATAACCAAAATAGCTACGGAACCTCTAAGTTATGGTGACTTTAAACAACTTTTAATTTGTCAAATGTTTAAATAACCGAATTTTATCCGTGCAGGAACGGAGAAAGAATACAATTTCCTGCGGCCGGGCGGCCTGTCGTAAGAGGCGACAAAAGAACCCACAGCCAGGTGGTAAGGTATTTGCCAGACTGGATGGCTACCATCCCTGGTCTGGAGATTGCCGCCATAACAGCCTTGAGTTGTGTTCCGGCATTAGTGACCAGCTTCCTGTCTCCCTTAAGAGAGCAGCAGCGCATTTGTAGCATCTTTGGTGTTGCAAATGTCCATAGGCGATGGTAACCGCTTTCTGTGAAGTGGGCCGTCTGCCTGTCTGCTGAACTCCGGCAATAAAAAAAAATGCATATTCGCACGGTGACACGCCACTCGGTTTTATGCGGAAAGGCAAAACCGAATTCTGTGTGAACAGAGTATGCGGTTCTGCCATATAAAGTAAAAATCCGATCCAGCAAAAGATAACTTCGTGTGAACGTCAGCATTCATAACTACTGGCTACGTCGCGTCATACGCTACGTAAGTGCTACGCGTAACAATCTACGACTCCGCGAAATACTCTCGTAGCAAAGTTTATCCATAATTGTGTAGTTTGTAGCCACATACAGTGAAATTTCTATAACTCGAATCTTGTTAAGTCGAAATCCTCAGTAATTCGTAAAAAAATGCCGTTCCCTTCCACTAAACCCCCAAATACTCGGTATCTCGAATTATTTAGACTTTGTAACTCGAACAAAATGTTATTTCCCTGCGTAGGCATTTTAGTACATATTTATATTAATAACTCGAATTTCAAAAAACAGACTCTGTAAGTCGAAGTTGGTCTAACATAATGACGTCTTACTTGGAATTCCCCGAATTCGAAGCAATACAATCGAAAAGAAATGTCAGGTGCGTTTTTTCTATTGTTTTTATCTAGTACATGTGCAATGAATGAATCTATTCATTAAACTTTCTAAGTCACATAGCTGTGTACCATAAGGTAATGAACAATTATGATTGTTTATTTTTTTGACTCCTCCAAAAATGTACTCAAAAATCGCGCCTTCTTAAGTCGAAATTATAGCCATCAAATACTTCATATCTCGAACCTCTTGTTACGCCGAGGACTCAATAAGTCGAAGTTTTTTGCATTTAACTTGACATTCGATATATCAAGATGCTACTATGTTAATAAGTCACCATTTTAAATTACCTAACAAAGTGTAATGTTTACATACACTACTGTTTAAACTTATATAGATATAGTTTGTTTAGCTACAGACATTTTCATAAAATATAGGTTTCTGTACTTAAACTTCTTCAACAGTAACCGTATCTTCATGTTATGTATAAAAAGTACTTATATTCTATATAGCATATTCGTAAAGTCGATCATGATTCTGCTAAAGCAGGGCGTACTTTGGAAATGTGGCACTTTGAAGCTTAGGTAAATAAAAAACATTTTAGCGTCTTTGTTCAAAATTTATTTTCAATTGAAATGAACTTATAATAAGAATCTTTTCAACAGTGCGTAGGGCAGATTGAAGTATCATAACTAAAAACAAATTAAAATAAAACATTTGCTCCGACATTTTAAAGTCCATAAAATTACATAAAATCTTCAAAGAACTAAAAACAAAACTAAGGATTTAAAACACATTTCTACACAATAAACGAATAATGACAGCGATAAATAACTTGCCAAATTGAAATTACAGAGTTCTGGCAACAATTTTTCTTTTTAAATTGCGTCTTAAGCCCCTCTGTTCAAGACCGATGAATGGCAACAAAAATACAAAGGAGAGCGAAATAAAATAACGTCTTATAAAATAACACTGGGAGACTTAGGGGGTGAGGAGTCGAAGGGGGTGAGGGTCGGCGGCCATCGCGAACCACTTTTCTTTCTCTCGCCAAAGCCATTTCCAAAGAGACGTTGGAAGAGTGTGGATGTTCCAGTTATTTTTAAGTAAAACATTACTAAGACTATGTTTTGAATTATTCTGTTTAAACTTTTCTTATTTTGAAATATAGCTCTGTACTATTAGTATAGGTACCTAATCAATGTCAATTATATATAAATATTCAAGTTGTAGAATAATATTTAAGCAAAAGCCTCAGTCAAACTCCATACGAGGAACTTCGCGTGGTAATTGAAAAAGTTACATTAATTCTAGACATTTTATTAAATGGTTGAGATTGTCAATACAAAATAAGCAGATGTCAATGTTTTCGTTAAAAAAACCACTATGTAAATTATATTCATTTAACTAATATTATGTATTTTTTAATAAAACTGCATGAAAAAGCTTCACCATGAAGTTTTATGAAATTAAGAAGATAGATTGATTCGTTCTTTAACTGAATTAAAATTCTAAACGATGTTGACATTTTAACACGATAAGGTCATCGTGTTAAAATGTATGTGTATAGGTATGGAGGTATAGTTTCGAATGAATTGAAGTGATCTAAGAGTTACACTTAGGGGGCGAGAGGGGGACGGACGACGACTCTATTGCTATACGTGCAATATAATTTTAATATTTCAATATGTATATTATTTCATTAGTATATTTTTTTATTGTAAATATGGCACAGAAATTTGTCTTCTCAACTCAAATAAGAATCTGAACAGCTATGTCAGTCAGCAAACTCAATTAATAAATAAGATCTCGAGCTTTCACTATCATTCAATAGTCGGAGCAATCAAGTGAAATAAATAACAACAATCTTATAGAGAATTGTATTATATTAGAGTGGTGGCTCCGTGAGTTTCTTTTTAAGTGAAACACATTTTTGTGGCTAAAGGTTTAATTACGAACGTGTTGTCTATACTATGACTATAGGTGCATCGACTCTCACTGATAAATTGGATTAAAATTGTACAAATCAAATTAAAAATGCTCATCGTGCAATTTTATAATAGTTCGTATAAGTTAACTGTAGATTGATATGATAGATTTTGATGAAGAATATGAGAGAAATAAACTTTTGAATATTAAAACTGAAAATTGCACATAGCGTAGGACATCACCCAATCCAATGGAGAGCGATAGTATGTTGCAAAGTGGTGTAAATAGAATAGAACGTAAACTTAATTTTTAACTTTTAAGTATGACCTTCACAAAGTATACTTTAGTGGAACTTATTTTATACATAACTTTCGGATTTGAAATTTCAGTTTGGATTGAAAAAGGGCCGAAGGGCCATGCGTGGCACAATCTTGGGGTGGCCTTTCCAGCAGTGGATAACGATTAGCTGCGAAAGAGATGAGAATAACAAATTATCAGAGAACATAAAAATGGTTTAGAATGTCCACATAATCCCAACGTCGTCTACAGAAGTCAGAAGCGGGCATGTTTTTTCTCGTTTTATATTAAAATCGGGCGAGCCAAGGAAATTGTCAGTTAGACAGGAAATTGCGAGAGCCTGCGAGTCGAAGCGGGCGGAGAAGAGCGTGACCGGCCGCCTTTATTGGCTCACTAGCACGCACTTTGGATTCTGATGCCGTGGTCAATGGTCTGAATTTTGAAAAAAATCTCCACTAAAACAGTTAAAGTATAAAACTTATTAAAACTAGTACAATGAAGGGTACTTAACTTATATTGTATTATACCTATAATACTTTAAGACTATACGGGGCACCACAAATCACGTCACACGAATTTCATGATTTTTCGACCCCTCCACCGTCTTTGTCGTAGCTGGTCACATTCGCGAGACTCCTCCCTGTGAGTATTATAACATAACATATTTTGCAATTTTACATCAAGAAATTATTAAATTAACAGCAGTTCCGTAATTAGTTTTATTTCCATTTAAATGATTTTTTAATAATTATAAACTATCCTCATAAATTACAACTATACAGATAAAGTTGGAAATATTTTGAAATTTTTCGTTAATAGTTCAAAATTTGTTTTTTAAAGCTTAAATATGTTAAGATCTTGAAAGGTGACGTCACGAAATTTAGGACATACTCCTTGTCATACCTTGTTTCACTTCTACTACGTGTGAACTGCACACACACACACACACACAATTTTTTTTTATATAATATATAAATATAATAGCAGCCCATAAATGTCCCACTGCTGGGCTCGGGCCTCCCACTATAGGGGAACGGACAGTATACCCGCCACGCTTGTCCAAGGCGGCTTGGCAGGTTGGACACATCGGTTATCTCGATGTGCAGGGTGCATCACGATGTTTTCCTTCACCGTTATTAGCACGTCGTAATTGTAACAATATGCACATTAGGTCAGAAAACTGCCTAAGTGGTGCATGCGTTCCGGCCAGGATCGAACCCGCGCCCTTTGAGTTTGGGACGCGTGTGCTAGCCATTACGCTACCACAAATTTTCTAGCCAGGAGAAATCCGATTGAAAACCATAGGCCGCGCAAAGTCGGGGAGGCACCGCTAGCTAGAACTAGAAGTGCTATTGCCACACCACAGTCGGGGATACCCACTTAAACCCTTCGGTATTCCCTCCATTGCCTTATGCCAGGGCTACGGATATGTGGCCTAGTCCATCCGCTAGAACTAGCAATCTTAAGGTAACCACATTCACGGAAGAACTGTGCTTTTTCTGCAGAAGCGAATCGATCCGTTTGGCCTCCCACAAGCGGTTGTCACATAATCTGATTGACAAGACACATACTAGGTAGTGTTTAAAATGGAAGACTTTTGTATCTGTATTTTACATTAGTTAATAGCAAAACAGGATTAAATAAATATATTAATAGACAAAGACTCCCATTATTTTTTCTCAAATTAAGTAGTTACGCTACATTTATATTGTGGATAATATTATGGACAACTCTGGCGTATATTATGGTCACCTTAATCATACCACGTAAAAAGAGTTATTTAAGAAATTACGTTTAGACGTAAACATAAACTTTGCCACAACATGAAACGGGTAAGTCGTTTTTCAAAATAAAAAATCTTGGAGATGCCTACGTTTAGCAGTGGATTGCGATCGACAGGCAGAGAGCAACACCATAGTGGTCATTTGTTATATTGGCAACGCTAAGAGGGAAGCCGCAGGAATCAGTTAGCCATGATAATATTTCTTAGTATTTCAGTAATTAACGCTTGTAACGCTATCTATACAGTAGGCTCTTTTACAGTTTCTTGTCCATTTAATCAGACCCCTCACCACGTATAGAAATACCGCTGAAACATTCAGTTATTTAATAGTTGAAGAGGGCTGGAAGTTCAAGTTTTGTTGGACAGGTATATATTTTATTTGTAGTCGTCATTTTTGTCGAGACTCCCCCTTTCGCGAGAGCTTAGTGCTGCCAGTTGTCGATGCTTTGTCGTTTTGTCGATCTGTAAAATAAGATAGAATTGAAAAATAATTAAGTCATTTTAATTATAAAGAAAATAAAATATGTTTTTAATACTTTTTATTTATTTATTAACAACTTATTTACTAGAAATTATTTACAATAAACAAAATAATGCTTAAATCTTAATATGAATTATTATAATATTTTACATATAAAGTAAATTATAAACAATTTCGTAAAAGAAAATTACAAATAGTATATAGGTTCCATATTGTAGTTCGTTGTATATGTCCCCAAAATACTTGCGTTGGATGGCAACGTCGATGATCCCAAATACAGGTCGGCTTCTTATTGGAAAATAAATTGTAAATTTCTTCAAAAATATTATTCATCAGAAACTTCTACTACTCTTTAGTGTTCTGCAGATATTTTGGTAAAAATAGAATGCCTATAAAATTTTCATTTCCATCTAGTATCCGTTTCTCTACGTAAATCACAATAATCTTTTCACAAACTAATGTATCTCCATATATGAAATTTGACACTAAGGTGTACTGTACAATATATGTCGCTACAGATTGGTAGTTAATTGTGATTATACTAAAAATGAGGTAGCTGCTATATGTAAGGTTGCGGTATGAAAAGGTTCGTCACCTTAAAGTCGACTTTTGCTTGCACCAGTACAAGAAACAGTACCGCCAACATTTTAATAAAAGTTACGTTTATAAAATATAGATACATGAAAAAAGAAAATTGGAATGTTGTCAATGTCAGACACTGAGATTAACAATAAGAAACAAAGAGGATATAATCACTACACTTATCATAAATATTAAAATCAATAAAAAGGATTTACATCTCTAAACAATCTTCTTAGACAAGATAGAAAATCAAACAACTTCGATCTTAGCAATTTTAAACTTTATTTTCGAACAGTTAAACACAATTTTCTGTGTAACAGACTATTCTGTGATTTAGTTTGAAAAGGTAACATGTGCCTGCGGAACGTTAAATGAATCAATCTCAAAATTGGCAAACCTTTTCATACCACGACTATACCTAACTGAGGGATGAAGAATTGATGATATTGCTGGGCTCAGGAGACTGAACAGTGTATATCATTGAAATGCTATTTTATGAATGATAAATGAGTAAAACATAATATTAATAAATAAACAAATTATTATTTAATATCGATATGAGGTACGCCACTAGAGCGTCCAGCCTTCCTATCTTTTTGCGAGACTTTACTTTCTTCAAATAATTGTATAGATAACGCGGGACAAAGAAACGAACCCCATCCCCGTTCCAACCCCCTTCGAGGGGGACATTTTTACCGACTTGGACCCTCTTTGATCAGGCAACATTTTGACGTCGCTCCCTGTTTAATTATCTGTACAAAAAATACGCACCATCTTTAAGACGTTTTATTTTCTTTTAAATATCGTTTTTGTAGAATAATACTGTTTGATAAATACTTGAGTTTAAAATTAGTTATTAAGAGATTTTGGTGTTGCACTTATATCATTCTAACACTTATAAATTTGGATAATAATGAATAGTAGTTGTAGGAAGTTTGTTTTTAGACAAAGTTGGTTTTTTGTTTGCATACTCAACTGTTAATATTACTTTTTGGAACGGCACAAGTACCTACTCTGTTGGTTGGCGTCAGCTGGAGACTTACAATACGTGAGCGGAAAGTCCAATGTATTGTGATATTTTTATAAACTTACAGAATATCACAGCCTCATAGATTTTATACAAGCGTACATCTACTTATGACCATATGTGGAGAGCACGTAAACTGTATATACTATAACTTGGACATGAACACGAGAATTTTCTTATTCTAATAATATTTATTACACAAAGATACGGTACTTTAATTTATTTAGGTTTATGGCTTGGCAGCTAGGCCTTTAAGCCAGTTCATAGATTACAATATAGTTTCTTCATTTTCTTAAGCCTATGTATAGCTTAGCTGAACTGTAGGTTATCAACTGAAGCCATTCAACGGAGTTCTTGTGACAACTTAAAAGGCCACATTTGAGTGTACAGTTAACATTTCTCAAAAAACACATAATTACTACTCAGAAACTGTCAATATCCTACAACTATTGTTCGTTTTAGAGTAATTTTACACATTTATAGAAAATAAAACTGCACAGCACAACATCTCCTTTCAGTTTCCGCCAAAAACATCACAACAGCTTGGGCCAAGTGGCGTGAGGTGACAGGTGTCATTTGTGACTCCAAAATGCCGGTTAAATGACAAGGACAGGTCTATAAATCCATCATTAGACCTGCCCTCTTGTATGGCAGTGAAGCGTGGCCTGTATTTGAGCGATCCAAGCAGGAACTGCGTGTCACGGAGATGTATATGCTGCGATAGAAGTGTGGAGTGACGCGGAAAAATCGGGTCAGGAACTCCCACATCCTCGGTAGTCTTCATGTCCGTGACATAGCAGACAAACTACAAGAGTGTCGCTTACGCTGGTACGGCCACGTTTTACGGCGACCGGCTAATTATGTGGGGAACAAATGTCTAGCCATGCCGCCTCTGCCAGGTCCCGGTCGAAGGGGAAAGCCCAAGAAATGTTGGCATGACGTAGTAAAGGATGACATTCGTACCAATGGTCTCAAAACGGGAGATGCTGAAAACCGCGCGAAGTGGATTAGAAAAAGTAGGAAAGCGGACCCTGGGCGTCGGAGTGAACGCTCCGAACGCAACCGGGATTTAACGTTCGGATGATGATGCCGATGAGTGCGTGCATGTGCACTTTTTAATGACGCCCAGCGAAGTGGGCACGGATCAGCTAGTAGATGATAAAGTATACCTACAGTTTAAAGAGTACAATGCTTTATTTTAGAGTACGGGTGACCACCCTATGCCCTACAGCCTTTAGGTGGAAGGACGATCTGCGTAAGGTTGCCTTCAGGAGCTGGATGAGAAAGGCGAGAGACCGTGATATGGACGCAGACTTCGTAATACCTACGTCCAGCACGGGATTTTGATTGCCTGTACACGATTCTTACGATAGCATATAAATTCAGTAGTTTTGAGAAAAATTGCTATGATATGTATAATAGATAGACAGACGAACGGGCGGATATTTCGTTTTTCGCTAATAAGGTTACGGAATTCCAAAAGTTATACGGTTTTCCTGGATTTTAAACAAGCGCATTAAATATGTATTAAACCAATAGTCGTATACTAGTTATGAAGTAGTAATTTTTGCTTAATTATTGTTTGAAAGACTTCAAGAAACTTCCCAGCTTTTTTATTAAAACAATTTTAATGAACCTTGGATCGAATGGCATAGTCGACAATCTGTCATTACCATTTGAAATTCGAATACAGTCCCCACTACATCAGCCCCTTTTTTTAAATGAGAGAGACAAATATACATGATTACAACAAAAAAGAAAGAGACACCAAGCTGACCGCTCGTCGAATTTTAATTTTCTTACTATTTGAATCTTAATTTTTCGCGGGGCATTGTGTATCTCTTTCAGACTTGTGTGATTTATGTATTCCTGTTTCGTTTCTTGGCAGGTTTTTTTATCTGTGGGTGGTAGGGTGGCATCTTATTCTTGTATTGTAGGTGGGTACATGTTAATTTGTTTCTTTGCCTCGGGGTTGTTTTATAAATGTTTTTTCGTAAAGTTAACGTTTTATTATTCTCAGATATTTTTGTTTGTGAAATAATTAATACCTTGTTATTTTTATTTTAATGCTTATTAATGGAGTAGATGGCCGAGAAAAAGAAGCTGCGGTAGATTAAGGGTTAAGGCACTTGCGGCCTAAACTCAAAGGACGCGGCTTCAAATCCTGACCGGATAAAGCGCGATGATAATTTCGTGAAATTTACGAAATAGAAAAGCACCTAATTAGGATTGTAAATTTATGACTTATTACAGTATTCCCCGCGGCGTAGCCTAGTAAATAGCTCTACTTTACTTACATCAAAACTTAATTAGGTTTTATAGTCGCAAGCGAAGCCGCGGTGAAAACTAATATATATATATATATATAAACCTTCCTTGAAAAATTATCCTGATTATGGTGAATACCGCTTAAAAATCTGCTCCGTAGTTTAGTTGTTAGCGGATATACAGACGAATAGACGCGGAAAACGACTTTGTTTTATACTATGTAAAGATTTAAGTTAAAAATAATATTTTAAATCATAAGACGTTGATTTAAGCTTCCAATTGAGATTTTATATAAAAAGGAAAACGGACTATAGGTCTTTCCAAGCTTTTATTTTACTTTTAACAGCTCGATGACGGATCAATTACTAATGTACTAATACGTTACCGGCTCGACTTTTTATAAAAATCAACTTCATTTATAAATAACTTTTAATAAATTTAACTAATCTGTATATTTTTGATAAAAATACTATATCATGATGTAATAAATGTACCCACATTTCAATGAACATATTGTTACATGCCGTTAAAGATAAACGCACAGCTGCCTGTCGTAAAGCGCAGTTCATTGCTTTCCGGATTTAGGAATTCTTTTATTTACTTTGTAATTAAGAACAACATGCTATTGTTTTATGCCATCATTAGTGTCGAATTAATCCTTACTGTTATTGTTTTCGACTTTGTTGGCCGTTCGCAGGTGTGCAAATTACATTTTCTTGGAAGAAACCAGCCCACGCAATCGATTGTGTATTGTACAGTTTACTATAAAACAATCCCGAACGGAGGGGTGGGGCAGTCAAGCGACGATTACGATACTAGCAAGACGTGTACATTCGATAGCGATATAGTGACGGACTTTTTGCGTGGTATTTAATTGTGCATTACGTAAGGACTTATTGCGCCCGGTTATATTTGTACCTATGTTATACCTGTTTGTATAGTTCTAATAAATTCTATAGTAATTCCAACGGCATTTTAATTCGAGTTCCGCAATTGTAACAATATTTTACATATATTAAAGAAGCCACTAAAACGACACTTATAATAATTGCTATGTTATTTTTATTTAAAGTGGAACATTTTTTATTTTCAAGACGATTACATTCGATTTATTTACGTATAGTGTCGATGGTTTAATGGACTATATGTTACATAGCTCACAGAACATCATTATTACGTCACCTACAGCAATAAAATACGACAATTATGGAATTTGTTTTATGTGGGCTTTACTGTCAAGAAATAGTTAACTTGATAGACGTGCAAACGTCAAAAGTAAAATTAACGCTTGGAAACTGTAAAGTGGCGCCAATTGTGATTAAAGAGTGCTACGAGTTATGTTTTTTTACTAGGCGATTGTCATTCTTTATTATTTTTCTTAGTTTTTCTCTAAGTCGTGGTAGCGCATGCGTCCCATATTTATAGGGCGCGGGTTCGAATTCTGACCGAAACGCACGCACCACTTAGGCAGTTTTCTGACCTAATGTGCATATCGTTACAATAACCACGTGCTAACATCGGTGAAGGAAAACATCGTGATGAAAGTTTGCCCATCGAGATAACCGATGTGTCAAAGCTGCCTTGGACAAGCGTGGAGGGTATACTTTTCGAGCCCCTCTAGTGGGAGGCCCGAGGACGTTTATGGGATGCCATTGTATTATTTTTTATATTTCCCTTTATTGCGAAGTTAACAAACTGGCAGACGGCCCAGCTCATAGAAAGTGGTTACCATTGCCTACAGGCGTTTGCAACGAATTCAACGCATTGTCAGCCTTTAGGATGGGATAAAGAATTTGAGATAGCTGGATTAGACAAGAGGAATGGGATAGACGGTGTTTAAAAACTGATGATTCAGACTATAGAAATTACAAAAAGAATATTGCGTGTAATACGTTATTGTTGAGTAACCATATTGACAACAATCACGAAGAAATGGCCTATGGGGACTCTCACTCACCGTACGATTAGCTGAAGGTTAATCGTTTCACGTCGATGTTCTGTGAGAGCGTGGTATCAGGCCGATCGATCCTAAGAGCTTTAATCGAGACAATGATTCCAGCATGGCTTTATCGTGATATACACTTAAGCAAATTTTCCGGGGACTTATAGCGCTTAGATCAAAATTTAATCTGTGTAAAAGTTTGCTGGCTAAATAAGCAAGGGTCACGTACCTACTAGGGTTTGAAATCTCTAGTTATAACAATATGCTTTCCGGCCAGGATTCGAACACGCGCCTTTTGTGTTTGGTACGCCTGCGCTGACCACTCAGCTACCCCGTCTAACTATAATTCATATCCCGAGACTAGCTCTGTTGAAATTGTCTTAATTTTTCATCTCGGCCACCGCTCCCCCCGGGCTCCTGACCCCGCTCCTCGCACCCCCCACATAATTGTTTTTAATTTAAGGCGGAATGAGAAACGCTGCAAAACTCGTTACAAGCAAAAATAATGCTCATTTTAGAAACACGACAGGTACAAGAGTTTTCTTTGTGAAATAACGGCTTGGGGTTAGTGTTTTTTGAAAATGAGTAGATAAATTTTATGATGTTATTTTACTGGACAATTGTTATTGTTTTTATTTATTAATTCTTTTATAGAGACTTCGTCACTACTGACGATATTAACCTCATAGGAGACGGCAATTTTGCAGTTAGATACAACAACTTCGTATTATATTTGTTTTTAAATATTATAAGGTAATTATAAACTATATTAAAAAGAAGAACTAAATAAAAAAAGGGGAATAATTATTAAAGATAAAATATTGGTCCCAACCCACTGTCACTTATCAGGAACGTTCCCGAAAGGCTGGCGGTGTTGCCAAATTGTATGGCAACGCTGAGCAAAATAGACGCGAGCCCTTTGGTCGCGCGAGACGTCTACTAAACTCCAAAGACCCCACGGATCCATACTTTTCTATACTATAAACCTAAATAGCAATTTAGCTCCCTAGCCTAATGGGTTTCTTGGAATAATATTTATTCTTCCACTACACTGTAAAGAGTCGGGCAAAAATGTTTTTCTAATTTGTTGAGTTTAGCCACATTGTAGAACAATGATCACAGAGAATGGTGTCTTTGTCCCACCATATGGTAAAACTTTGGCGTCTTTGCAAATGTATACTGGTTTTCCTAGATTCAGCCACTCCGGTCATGTCGCCAAGTTCCATAATTTTAAACGCGCCATAAAGTTTAAAAAAGTATAAGAATTCTTACAATAGTTTGTTGTTTCCGTTGTCTGCGTTGGCTGGCATCCAAAAGACGACTCCCGGCCTTCGTTTCCGGTCGGAGCCCCTGAAAATATGTTCAGACTCCCATTTAATAATTAAGTAGTTATGTGACACGTCTAAAACAATAAATTTAAAATAATAATTGATAAATAAACACACACATTGTACCCCGTTAGAGTTAAATAAGATATGTCTGTGATATGAAATTCTTAAAAAATAGTTTTATATAATTATGTATACCAACCGTTCACGAAAACGTAAGAAATTACTACATAAATTATTACTTTAATACTTAAAATCTACCAGTGGAAGTTGTGATGAATAAAAACCATTGTTTGCAGCATTGGTCCGTAAACGATTACGCTTTTCCTCATAAACAAGACCTGCTTCTGAAAATAGCCTTTCTCCATAAACACTACTACCAGGAGACGATAGATATACTTTAGGCGAATTTCGTCATGCTTGAATAATGTATTGAGTTTGCGCCCAACATTCGTGGCCGAATATTCGATATTCGGCTAAATCACAATTCGTGTCCTCTCTTACATACACATAGTATTTAATGCTGATATTAAACGGATCATCTAAATTGAATCAATTTAGTTGTAAGATGCGGGATTGAAAGGAAACGATGACATTGAATGATTCAATTTTAAGATTACATCACTTTGGTTGCTTCGTCGAAATTGAAAGACAGAAATCTAATCTAATATTGGCTTAAATAACGGAAAATTCGTTAATGAAATTAATTATAAAATTTGACATAAGCTCCTTATATGTAATGTCAAATTTCTACCAATGGTAAGGCAAGTTAATAAATAGTAAGATATATTATAGGAACTGGCCATAAACATTTTTCCTAGATATTCAACTAATCAATCAATAACTTATGCATAAAGGGGATTCTTATCGCTAAAAAGCGATCTCTTCCAGACTACCTCAGGAATGAATTGAGATTACAATGGAGATGGCGGTATACATAATACATGGTACGATTACTTACATTCTAGTAATAAATATATAAATGTAATATGTATATATGTTTTATATATTAAATAGATTCTACTTATAGTCTTGAGGGACTATGGGTAGAATAAAATACAAATAAGTTTTGTATTAGTATTCGATTATGTGTAATTTTATAAATGTAATTTATGTACATATAAAATTATGGTTAAACAGATATATACTTAATATGCATAACATACAAATACTTGTCTACAACATTATATGAATGTTGAATTAGTGATGTGTAAATTATTTAATTTTATATGTTCCTTGTTGTTTTTGACGTTGGTTAAAATATTTTGTATATATTTATAGGCACATAAATAAAAGTTTCCATCTGTGAAGGGTACCAACCCACCTAAGGGGTGTAATTGTCAAGTTAAGGAGAGCACAGTTTTTAAAAGGGGACAGCACCCTATTTCATTTTTTTATTTGAACAGAATTATTAACGGTATCGCAGAAAGAAAGTACTGGATTTTGTTGCTTATAAATACTTGGTTGATACATTTTAGTCAAATATACCATAGATATTATTTCAGATGATTATATTAATACGCGTAGTGGAATTACTCATACACAAAATGCTGGCATTTAAAATTAATAAATTGTACTAGGTCTTCGTGGTTATTTCTGCAAATACCTTTATAAATTCCTCATATCTGTTAGTCTGTGATTAGGATTATAGAGCCTGTATAGAAAAATCGGAACAAAAATGTCTTCCATATACCTTTATAAGAATTAAGTGCACAGAGCGATGTGGAGTACCATAAAAATACCTATCTTTAAAAGTCATAACGATATTTTTTTCTAACTGTTAAGTCCGAATGAATGAACGAGTCATACATTTGTTTTAGAACAATGGGCGGACTTATTGCTCACAGCGATCTCTTCCAGACAATTAAAACCTTAACAGTGTCTTCTCTAATTAACTTCTAGCTTTCAAGCTATTATTTCACAAATACTAAAAACATCTCTTGATGAGAACTTGTCTTATTAGATATGGTAAGCAGTTTTAAAGTTGCTATTTGCGGCAAAACTTTAGTGGATATTCTTCGCGTTTCTGGAAACTTCTTTTTGTGAAACTGCCGAACAGGTAGACGGCTCGGCTCATATATAAGTATTTACCGTCACCTATAGATGTTTGCAATAGCAGAGGCGAAGCCAACGCATTGACAGCCTTGAAAATGATACGGCGGTGAAATAGAGGGATCAGACAGGAGGAACGAGATAGAGGGGATGGAATATTGGAAGACGGCTATCGGAACTCTATCTGATCGTATGAAACAAGATCAGCTCAAAGTTAATCGTTTCATACCTAGGTTTGAAAAACTTTATTTCCCATAAGAAATTTTGTTCACATACAATGAGATTAAAATTGTAAATGAACAAAATTTCTTATGGGAAATAAAGTTTTAGTTACTAATTAATACAATGTAGGTTTGTTTTGTATGTCTATATATGTACATATTTTTATAATTATAATATATGTATAATAATTATTTTATTATTATATTAGTATCCATTTCAACTGCACGCCAACGCTATCTATGCAATTAAATCTTGTCCATCCAAAGGTTGCCTGGAAGAGATTGCTTTTAGCAATAAGGCCGCCTATTGTACTACCTTTTAGTATGTAAGTTTATTGTGTATTTTTTCTCTGTAATGTTGGTGTACAATAAAGAGTATAGTATTGTATTGTAGGTAATTCTTAATACTAATGTGGTGGCATACAGTCTTTTTTAAAAATTTATTAAGAACAACCAACAAGTCTTACACTAGTACATACATCTGCTTATATTATTACATTGAGTTAATAGTCTAAGTGCAAATTTAATTACAAAAATCATTTTTTTTGTTCCATAATTCATTAGTACGTTTGTAATTTTAATGCGTGTGTGTTTGTGAGTTTGTGTGTGTGTGTGTTTGTTTGATATATGCTAGGTATACAAGTGTAAATAGTTTACTGTTGATCTGATAGAAATGAATTTAGAATAATTTGCTGAAATTTGTTGATTTTACCCAAAAAAATATCTATATCTTTATTTTTTGTTACACTATTATTATACTGCCTCATCGAACGGTTGCAAGTGGCGTAAAAACAGTCTTATTATTTGATTTTATAAATAAAGTATTAGAAGAAGTACCTCATTAATATTACAATCTAATCTATAAAGACTAATAAGTAATTTAAATATAACCTAAATTAACTAAGAATATTCATACTAAGAAACTGTCCATTGACACTTTTCTTATTGTCTATATAAGGCGAAGACACTTTGTTCATGTCTTTTTTATTAATAGCTAACATATATTATTATTAATAATAATAATAATAATCGGCAGACAAACACACATATTGTATATCCCCAAATTAAGCAAGTTACGCTTGTGTTATGGTTAATATACAACGTACCACTCTGGGGCCGATCCCAGACACCCAGACCATAGTAAATAACGGAGAAAATACGTTTCCGAAATTTACTATACCAGGAATCGAACCCGGAGCCTCTGCGTGGCAGTGAGGTAGGCCGGCAACGGCTTAGCCCGCTCAACCACAGAGGCCGTCAAATTGTTTTGTTTATAGCACTAGTTCAATAATTGTCCTATAGAGCCTTCTCGTTATGTCAGTGTTGTCGAGCTCCATCATCATTCACATGATGATGAATCTGATGCTTGTAGGCTTTCGCGTACTTCGTAATAATGCTGGTGACAAACTCCACTTTCAGTTCCAGATGGAGATCGCTCGATCTAACGTACCATGGCGCGTTTACCTTTCAGTACTTTATTTTGGAAGCGTTGTATGATTTCTATATTACTTGGTTTGGTACAGCCCCACAACTGTACGCCGTAGGTCCAGACTGGCATCAGGACTTGTTTATAAAGAAGCAGTTTGTTAGGTACTGACAACTTTGAATGTTTGTTGTTCCTCGCGTTTCTTTTTGACGTGAACCTTCCAGCGCAGTTTACCGTCAAGTGTCATACCGAAGTACTTTGCGGTATTTTCATACGGTTATTATTTATTATATATTATTATTATTTAAATAACAGTTTTTTGAGATTAGGAAATATTGAAACAAAGTCACACTTTGGAAACTCGTCTGGCAATTGATTAGACAACTGTACACTTTCAAACGTGATGTTTTTCCCGTAATTTCTTTGTGGTAGAATTAATTGCACCGTCATTATGGTTATGCAAACATCAGATCGATTTTTCATTGAATGTAATTCATTTGAAGTAGCAAAACTATATTATATCATTAACGAACACTTTCTTCTAGCTATACATTTCATCTCCGACTCTGCCACCCTTCAAAGGTGGTAACAAACTTTCCTTCCGCGTCTCCCCTGAAAGGGAGAAAAATAAATCTGAATTGGACCGATCCTTTGAAATCCCCTACTTTTTCTACTGCCATTTTCAAGAATAATTGCCGAGCAACTTCTTAAGTTTTTGGGCTATTGAACACGGGGCTGTAACTCAATTTCAACTTTAACTTCTAATGTATAAGACTCAAATTGATCTTGTTCTATGAGAATATAGTGAAAAATGATAATTTTCTCTCTTTTCGAAGTTAATGTACAGTTGGAAAGTTAATTAAATTTATAATCACTTTTCAGTCGAAAAAGTAATTAACTTTTTTTAAATGAATATAACTATAGTAATAAAGTTAAAGTCTGTTAATAAATTACAAAATAAATTGCAATCTTTAAAATAAATACTGCTAACTATGAGGATGATTAATAACATTATTGGTGGCGATTTTATAATCTTTTGTCGAGCTCGAATATGTTGCAGTAGGATAGCTTAAGAAGCGTTATGCACATATTACTGATATAATAAGAAATATATATATAAAAAAGGAACATAAAAGAATGAATAAAAAAGATAAAATTGAATCAAAAAAGACAAAATCATCAAAAAGCAGAAAACTCTTACCATATTATACATTGTTAGGGTTTTCTTTTAAGGATCAGGAGGACAATTAAAAAAAAATGGGTCACAAAGTCACAAAACAACTCACAGGAGTTTAGCGAAAATTTTAAGGATTAAATAAATGTAAAAAATAATAACAATTTATAAACGTCCCACGGCTGGGCTCGGGCCTCCCATAGAGGAACGGACAATGGACCCGCCACGCTTGTCTAAGGCGGATTGGCGGGTTTGACACATCGGTTACCTCGATGTGCAGGTTTCATCACGATGTATTCATTCCCCGTTACAGCCCAGCCGCTCAAAAAATACGTTTGCGTTTTGCGGTAAACTAATGTAGTTGTGACATTGTGACATAGTTTATTTCTCGGAACCTATGACCGTTAATAATGTGAAAACAACTCGCATTTGTTGTTTTTGAGATGCGCTATTTAACGCAGTGCGAACCAATGGTGTAGGGGAAGTGGTTTTGTCTATATGACATGTGCATACAAAAATTTGCAAAGAAGTAAATTTTTCATAATAATTTTGATTACATACATATTGTAATCAAAATTATGTTTGCATCTTTATGATAATTTTCTCGTATAGTTTAGTTTTTCAAGTTTCATACCGTAGTAACGTTTTTTTAGATTGACATCTTATTTATAAATTATGAATTATTATTCTGATTGGTTCACGAATTTTTGCACCTAGGCGAGTTGTGACAGCTTGTCACAACTCTCCTAATTAACCGGCTTCTTTTGTTTGGTTTTCTGGCAGCTTTTTCTTATGGTATTACGTTGCATGCTGCATTGCCGTTTCTTTGATTCAGAATGCTAAATATATGAAGGACGGATAATATGATACATTGACATTACTAAGGCTGAAATTTATGAACTGTGCCCTCTGAAGTAGTCAGGCTAACATTTCAAACTCATAGAATTGCCGCATACTATTCCAATTTCAACTAGGTACATTTCCTTGCAATGTTAAGTATAAAAAGGCATATCAAGTTAATTTAGATGTCAATCGATTACTAACACACCTACGAAGTATGAAATTACTGCCACAAGGAAAGAAGTTTAAGCAAGTAAGAAAGAAAACTAATAAGAAAAGAATCGTTTATGACTAAGAAGAAGCAGAAAATGATACATTTTGCTTTTCTTACCTTGAACCCTTTGTCAAGCAAATCAAAAGGGTTCAAAGCCCCGAATTTCAAGGCTGGTCTTACATAGACGGGCTTCAATATATCTATAATAATTGTCTCTCAGATTAAACTTTGGTTTTAAAACTGATTTATATACAACAGGTCTCAGAAAGAAGCCATACTATATTATTTAGGATATTAATGTATTTTTATGTTAATATTACATTTTATTATCGTTTGTACATAAGTGTCACAACTTACCTCGGTATTAGGAGGGTTGTGACACGAAGAGTAGCTTTTGTTTTTGTACATTTTCCCAGAAACCTTAACATTGTTAATAATTTAGAAGATTCTTTCTTAAAGCTTATAAATTAAACTACATTGACTTATAGAGCTCATAGATGTAGAATGTTTCTGGACTGAAATATGTTAGTTAAAGTAAAAATTGACACAACCCTCCTCGGTCTCCTTTACCGTAAATTGTCGTGGTGATGTTATGAATTTTACTAAATCTTGAATCAGTAATAAAGACATAAAACAAACATTTTTTTTTATTGTAAATTGCTCGTCACTACAATGTTATACGTCCATAATATGTTCATGATGTAGGAACGCATTCTAAGAGCGGCCGAAGTATAGTTCGTGGTAATTGTAACAACAAGCATATGAGGACAGAAAATCTGTCTAAGTGGTGGTTGTGCTTGGATTCGAAAGCGCACCCTTCGTGTCTGGGCCGCGAGTGCGCTAACCACTAAGCTAGTGGCTGAGAAAAAAGGTTAAAAAATTAGGTATCCTAAATTTTTATTTCGATACTGCTTGGGTTCAGAATTATAGTCCGAACATCTTCTATAATCTTACATATATATAAATGAATCGTAGAAATGTATGTACGAGCATAACTTGAGAACGACTTTACCGATTTTGATGATATTTGTTTTGTGTGTTTGAATGGGTCCCCGGATGGTTTAGATTCACAATTGGAACCGGTAGGTGGCGTTGAGATCGGGTTCTAGAATCCTCCTAATCACCTGGAGCGATTTTGGTGATTTTGTTTTTGTGTGTTTGAGTGGGTTCCCGGATGGCTTAGATTCGCAATTAGAACCGTTAGATGGCGCTGAGATCGGGTTCTAGAATCCTCCTAATCACCTGGACCGATTTTGGGGATTTTGTTTTTGTGTGTTTGAGTGGGATCCCGGACGGTTTAGATTCACAATTGGAACCGGTAGGTGGCGCTGAGATCGGGTTCTAGAATCGTCCTAATCACCTGGACCGATTTTGGTGATTTTCTTTTTGTGTCATGAAACAAAGTCTTTTAGGAATTCAGAAAATATGGCGGTATGAAGATCGCCGGGTTAACTAGTTATACCTAGTCTTGCCATAAACATTATAACAATTTTTTTCTATTGCAAATGACATTTATAAGTTTTACAGTGTGTTAGTTTAATACATAAATATAAAACAATTTAAATTATAAAAAGCTTATTCGAAGTGGTCCCATTGGCTGCAATACAGTCCTTTAAACGTTGAGGCCAGTTATCAATAGAAGCACGTACTCTTTCCATGGGAAAATTCTTTCACTGCCAATCGTATGGATTGTTTTAGGGACTCCAATTTATCATGGCGTTTAGAGAAAGCCGTACTCTCTAAAAGTGACCATAAATCATAATCCAGCGGATTAAGATCGGGACTAGACGACGGCCAGTCTTCAGCTCTGATGAAGTCCGAAAGTTCGTTTCCAACCAAGACTGCGTGGACCGAGCTTTATGACCCGGCGCCGAGTCTTGCTGGAAGGACCATTCTTGGTTATTGAACATGGTGTTGCTAAGGGGCTTAACTACCTTCTTAAGAATGGTATCTTGATATACTTGTGCCGATGTTTTGATACATTTTTTACAAAAATATGGCCCAGTCATTCCTTCATAGCTAACACCCCACCAAACCATCACTGAAGACGGATAATGGCCACGTTGCACTCTGTCGACTAATTGAGAAGCTTCCTTAGAGCTTTGAGCATAAATACGGTCATTTTGTTTGTTCAAATGTTGCTCAATTGTAAAAAATTCTCATCCGTAAACAAAATTTTCTGTGACCTCCCTTTGCGTACCGCTTCAGTAGTTGTTTGGATTTTACCACCCTATTCTTTTTTAAATTATGAGTTAAGAAATGACCAATGCGTCTCTTATAGGCTGCAAATCCTAAGTCATCTTTTAAAATACGCGACATGGTTCTAGGTGATATTTTCATCTCCCGAGATAAAATATTTTGCTTTTGGACAGGATTTCCTCGAATTCTTTCCCTTACTGCTTTGACCACCTTTTCGTACGAACACTACGTGGACGGCCAGATCTTTTTCTGTCACAAACAGAGGAGGTCTCATTGTACCTATTAATAGCCCGGTACACAAACATTTGACTAATACCAAGCGTATGGAGAGTTTTAAAAACTGCATTTGGCTCCATACCTACTTTGTGTAATGCAATCACAGCGATTCGGTTCTCTTTAAACTACAATGAACAATCATATAAAAATGACAGATTCCAAATTCAAATGTAATATTTTGTTTCTTTTTAATTGTAACAGTATTTATGGCCAGACTAGGTATATAAAAAACAACGCACATAATGAAACTAATATTGAGAGCTATATGAGTATGTATACCAACTAACCTATATCGACGTCGCGAGGGGTACACGTGAAAAATTACCCTAATTTCGAAGTTTGCAGCGCTCTCTCGCCCGGAAGTGACATAATAGCCGTGTTCCGGTTCGACAGGATGTACCTCCGGCGGATGTCGCATAGTTTACAATACCGGCAATAATAACGTTATTTCATTAAACAAGAGAAATTCCGCCTTCAAAGTGAACGGACGATGTGGGTCAAATGATGTGTTGGCACGGATTGAAAATGGGATGTTAAATAGGTTTGGATATGGATGGATGGATGGATTGAACAAAATAATATCCGTGAGACAACGGAGAGAACATATTAATTCCTGCGGCCGAGAGACCTTTCGTCATATGCGACAATGCAACCTATAGCCGGGTGATAGAGCATTTGCCCATCTATTTCTCTACTGCGTCTGGTCTAGAGTATGCTGCCATAATATCATTGAGTTGTGTTCCAGTATCAGTGGTTAGGTTTCAGCCTCCTCTTTGAGGCCGGCGGTACATTTAAATTTATTGCAAAAATCGTATGTGTGGTGTACCAAAATGATCTTGTAAGGAAAAGCAATGTATTTATTGCATGAGTTCAGCAGACAGGCAGACGGCCCACCTGATGGAAAGTGGTTACCATCGCCTGTGGACCTCTCTAAAGGGATATTGGAACCTGGCCACTAATACCGGAATACAACTCAAGGTTCTTAATGACGGCATACTCTAGACCAGGGGTGGTAGCCATCCAGACTGGTAAATACCATACCACCTAGCTACGGGAGGCTATCAAACATGTTCAAATTACATTTTAAAATTTAAACACTATAATTAAAACAGTTTGTAATTAAAATGTATCGTTAGGTCAATATTTTGAATAAAGAAATCATATGAACTCATAAGAATCATTTATAAACGAATGAACAAAAAACTAGTCAAGTTCGCAATAGGATTCTATACGACGAAGATCCAGTGTAAAAAAAATTGAACTAAATAACAACTAATAACTAAATCAATGTTATTTTATAACTTACATTAAACATCATAATTCATTTTAATAATTACAACCAAGGTTGAAAGTTAAAAACTATTTCGCAACAACAAACACTGTAAAATTAAAAAGTTAACTAAAAACCAAAATGGCGTCGGTCGAATAGTTGCGAGTTCGTCGAGCGAAAGTGTCTGAACTTTTTAATTTAGCAACCCGTGATGCCTTCCATTAGCTAAAACGGTGTAAGCTGAACTTTGAAATTTTTCGTTTCTTATCATTCACATTTAAATTAATTTTTAACGAGTTTTATTGATATATGAATCATTGTATAAATACGATAGCGGGACTTTTTTAAACCTTAGAAATTACTCATAAATAATATGTGCTACAGCTTAATTAGAAAATAATAATAAATATTCCCCAAATAACCGTCAGTCGGATACGTTTCTAAAACGCTGGTTGCGTTACCACGTTGCCAAAATATTGGCCAGTTTTTTGGTTGCATAAATAATGAACGCACGTGATCCTTCAAATAAGTTTTAAATAATAATTACTATTAGCATTTTTAAAGACTTGTAGTTAAAAGTATTTACCTGTCTTATAGGATTTTTTAAATAAGAAAATCTTGTTTGAATCTTATTTCCAGGTTAACATCACTGGTTTTGATTATATGTACGAATTTAATAGAATTACATTTTACCATTTAGAAGCTTAGAATAAGAAAGATAAATATATAAAACACAGTTTTTTAAAAGGCAAAGAATCGTTTAGTATCGTAACATACTTTACAGATTATTAAATACAATAATTATATGATTCAATCATGATGTACATTTTTCAATAATTTTTCACTAAGTACTTTTAAATTGACATATGGTGACTGTTGAAATAATGTTTTAGGCATTAAAAACTTAGATCTGCTAGTAGATGTGTGAATAATTATACATTTATTTAAAAACTCAGTATTTATGTTTGGTACCTATATTTCTTTTTTTATTAAATTTACTAGGCCCACCGATTCCAGGTCTTTGAGTGACATTAAACAACGGAGTTACTGTGGCAATTTCAAAACGCAAACCCATTATTAGAAAAAATAATTCTTGTTTTAAAATGATCAGTATAAAAGACTATATATTTTTTATAAAATTCATACGTATTTTTTCAAATAAAACGGTATACACTTTATAAATACGCTGTACAAAAACTGACAAAACCAATATTGTGAAATTTTGTATTAATTGACTATATAAAATGTCACTATTTGTCTCACATATATAATCAAAATGAATTTTGAACAAAATTATGGATGCTATTTATCTACAGCGGGCGCTGATCATTCTTCAAGTTCCCAAAAAAAACAAAAATAACAGATAACTCATTTTACTGTTAGGTTAGCGGCATGGAGCGTTCATAGTCGACGGGGGAAATTTTTCACGGGTGCCCACTGCTGCCACTAGCGAGGTGCGAACCTGTTTAATAGCCCAAACTTTTGAACACTTCGATTTAACTAAAACTCCACGATGTAAAGAGTTTCTGATGGATTTTTTGTTCAATGAGAGGAGTAGCTAGGTTATTTTATGACATAAATAATTTTAATTACTTTATATTATTATACAATAATTAATACGCTATTTGACCCCTCTTTAATTTGTACCTTCTTATGATGCCATCAGTAGGCATGCTAATACAAAATATATGAGGTTGCCGCGTTCTATCAGTTCTTAATTTTTTTTTTCTTATATTTGGTTGTAGGTAAACTGACAAACGGTTCCACTTAATGTCAAGTGGTTACCGTCGCCCCTGGACATCTGCAATCTGTAAATCAAATGAGTCAAATCAATATTTTAGCGCTCTGGGAAACAAACAGCAGGATGGAATTCATTCCACAGTTTGCTCATGGCATGAAGGCGCGTGCGTTACGCACCGTGGATGACTTCTAAGTGTCGAGGAAGTGTGGATGAACTTACAATCGCCGGCAAGTGGTGCGATGGTAAAATAGTGACGTAGGCACCAAACCAACAGCTCATCTGAACACTACCTGTTCTACAGACGATATTTCAGTTGAAGTGACTATCCGCTTAGCTATTATTTTGTGGGTAAGTTGCTTATACAAAGTACATAATGGGCAACACGAGTTGCTAACGCTTTGTTAATACAGTTCGTAACATACGACTTCATCCAGTAGTAGGTTGCACCGGCAACTCCAGGGATTAGTATCCAATTCTTACTACTGGAAGATTGAATAATTGAAACTTCAAGGCGAATTACTTCGACTTCCTACTACAAGAAACCACGTTAACAACTACTGCCAGCGACCACCATGACTAACTATAGATTCAAGTGTACAAACTGTACAAGGAATTTATTTCGAACTAGTGGGCCCGGCGGAGATTGACCTTCTCTGAAAAAATAAAAATCTAGAACCCGATTGCAGCGCTACCTATCAGATCTAATTGTGAATCTAAGTCATCACGTGACCCACCCAAACACGCACAAACAATTATTCTAATCGGTCTAGTCGTTTTTGGGTTTTAACCAGACTAACAAACAACGATTGATTTTTATATACGTATAAGATACTAGGATATGCCCGCTGCTTCGTCCACGCTTGACTTAAAACTCCCGCGGGATTCCCGATACACAAAGTACCGCAGCTAGCGTTTTAGTGAAAACTATGTCAGAAAAAACAAATTTTTATGCACCCGGACTAGTAAAAACCGCTCCTGGTAAAATTCCCGGGGATTCCCGGGATACAAAATATCATCGATTTAATTGCATAAAATTTTCAATCGATCAGTATAAAATCACATTGAAATTCAATTTTTGTAATCTGGCTATTTTAAATAATTCCCGCGGGATTCCCAGGATAAAAAGTAGCGCAGATTTTAAGTCTAAGAATTTTCTGTTGATCAGCGAAAACCGAATCGAATTCGGCTCCCGAATCCCGAATTCCGAACAAACGGATAAACAGATAAGAAATCTAAAAAAATTGCATCGTGTTCTCGATCGTTTATATAGTCTACTACCTTCTGACCGCGACTTCGTCCGCGTGGATTAGTATTAAAAAAGTAAGTTAAAAAACCCCCCGATTTTAAAACATTCTTCATTGGTGCTCCGCTCCTATTGGTCTTAGCGTGATGATATATAGCCTATAGCCTTCCTCGATAAATGGGCTATCTAACACTGAAAGATTTTTCTAGAAGACTAGTAGTTTCTGAGATTAGCGCGTTCAAACAAACAAACTCTTCACCTTTATATATTAGTATAAGATAAGATTGTAGTTTTTTTTTAATAAATAGTTTCAATGTACAGATACGACAATTTTAGAATTACATTGAAGATAATAATCATTAGCACATTAACAATATTATATATATATATATGTTATTATATATAATATTAACAAACCTATAGATGGATAGACAGACATGTGACGATTAAATAAAGATTTTGTTTTTACCAAAATTACTACAGAACCCTAAGATTTGATTTGGTGTAGGTAATAACTGACAAAACGTAAACATGTTTTACTAAACCTTAATGAGTTCAATTGGAAGAAAATAAAATTATCTTCTAACGATTGCTTTTCGTCGTCGTGAATTGATGTTGATGAAAGCCTAATAACATCTTCATTTATTTTGTTTATGCTCAAATTATCTATTAGGGGGTCTTCCCAATAGGAAAATACAAGAAATGTAGTACTACTTAATAAATATGTATTTCATTTGTCATATTCGGTAAGTACGCTTGAAGTTACTTTGATCAGAGGGATGAAAACAGTGGGTACTTTTCGTTCCCGGAAAACGACTTTCCTTGTTGTCAAAAAATTTAATTTTATTACTTTAACAATATTTTGAATGAAAGAAGATATTAAACTAAATACTTAAAAATAAACTAAATTATATATAAATTAATATAAAGTATGTAATAAATCGCTGCCAAAGGAAAGCGTGCCCAGAAGGCTGGCTGTATTGCCACGCTGTATGGCAATGCTGATTCGTTGCGCGAAATACGAACCAGCCTTCTGATCACAAAAAATACTGGATAGTAGAATGCCACAGAAAAGAAATTTACTTGACGTTTCATATCATGATATGTGACGGATTAAATTACACGAGTTCCTCAGATTCATTAGAGGAGTAGTTGTTAGTTTTAGTAATCATTTTTTATTTACTTTCCTCATATTCGAAATGAAAAGTGTTTGAAATAATAAAAAAGTAAAAATCTGCTATTTAATCTCTTTCATTACTCCATCTTTATCTATACGTATAATAAAACTGTAGAGGTCGAATTTCTGTACAATGAAAAAAAATCCTTGGGCCACTAAAGCGATAAACCACAAACGTCTCCCCTCAGCTGAGATGAGAATGTTGAGATGGATGTGTGGTGTCACAAGAATGGATAAGGTGAGAAATGACTTGAACTTAAAAATGGAACTTTTGAAAAAAATTGAGAGGAAGAAGATTAAGTTGGAATGGGCATATAATGAGGAGGGATGAAAGTCACGTGACAAAAAGAATGTTAAACTTCAAGGGCACAAATGTAAAGGTAGACCAAAAAAAGATAGATGGATTGTGTGAATGATGATATGATGATATGTGATGTGACAGAAGATGTATGTCAGAGTAGAGGAGTGTGGAAGGAAAAGACACATTGTGCCGACCCCAAATAATTGGGATATGGTGAAAGAAAAGAGAGAGAAAAAAAATGCTAAAAACCGAGTCAGGGGGATGTAAGAAGTGAAATAGAACTAATTTAGATTTTTTTTAAATTTTATTTCTCTGTTTGTACCGGCTAATCTACGAAACGACTGATCCACCGATTTAAATGAAATTTTGTATGGAGGTAGCTTATATTCCTGGTCAACATATAGGATACTTTTGATCCCGAAAAATTAAACAGTTCCCGTGGGATAATTAAAAAACCGCACCACGCGGAGGAAGTCGCGGGCATCAGCTAGTTTAAGACTAAAATTTAAAATAAGTAGATATATCCTCAGACGAAATAAAAGTATAGACGGAGCAAATAAGAGTCAAATGAAGTTAAGCATTTTTTTTTACTTGTGTGCGTAAACGTACGTATTCTCGTCTGGTTAATAATAGTAATGTATCCACTGGGCAAATTATGGTATAGTTTTTATCCAAACTAATAAGATTATCTAATACTAAGTGCTTGTAACGCACTGCGGCGTGATCGGCTTCCTATTTCAAAATCGGCTTCCTCTAGACGACTTCACTTTGAGAGCTGTCCACATATTTTGTTCGTCTGAGCAATCGACCTACAATTTGACGAAGCTAATATTAACAATAATTAGTAGATATTTGATAATAATTATACTTATGTTTTGTTTAAGAATTTTGCCTGTTCTTAATTTATATTTAATTGCTTTTATGCCAGAATTATGTGAGTATGTCGAAAATCTTGTTTGTTTACTGGAATGTGCTTTTTTAACTTGCCACCACAACTTCAATCAAAGATTTATAATTTGGTTGACTTAAGATAGTGGCTGGCTTTTAGTCCTTACTTCGAAGTCGGCAGCACATTGGCAACACCTCTAGTGATGTAAATGTCCTTAGATGAGGGTAACCACTTGCCATCAGGTGGGTAAAAATACGTAGTAGAGTCGTGCTTGAATCATGACCATGTTTACAGCTCTTAAAGCCGGCTATTTGATATTTTTACCCCATACCTACCATGCCATCCCCTCTATCCTATCTTAAAAGCAAGGCGTTGACTTCGACGATAACCACGTTCCACCAGGTTGGCCGTCAACCTGTCAGCTGTACTCCAGAAATAAAAATTAAATGCTAGTTTTGATCTATTTTATAGTCAGTTGAATGATAAATAAACGATCCACTTAACTCGGGTTACATTAGTACATTTAGATTTAAATCGTCTAAAATCCACCGTCTCAGCTCACTCATTACGGAGAGATAAAATTTAAATTGCTAAAAACACCCCACGAAAAAAGGGCTTTATAGTGGGCGTCAAAAAAGGTACTTGAACGAGGGGTCGCGACGCCACCCCCGTCTTAATTTTTTTTGGGTTCTATAGCCATTTTGCCAAAAACGGAACCCTTGGAGAATGTACCCATACTACGTAATCCATTTTGTACAATGTTTACTCCTTCCCCCTCTCGGTGACCAACCGTAGTAGATAGATAGATAGATAGATAGATAACACTTTATTATACACCAATACAAAAATGACCTTAAACACTAAAATTATATCTAATTATGTACAAAGGGAGGTCTTATCGCAATAAAGCGATCGCTTCCAGACAACCTCAGGAATGAATTGAAATGATAATGGCGATGGTGGTATACCTGACATATAGCACGAACTACTTACTTTTTAATAATAAGGCACACACTGCACATGCACTTCCTCACAACACCAGCATGTAACAGATAGGTACACACTCTACATTAGTATAAGTTTAGTAATAAAATTAGAATACATTAATATAATAAGTTATTCGTAAGGTACACCACAACACAAACATACATTCAATAAATGTCACACACACAAATAAGCGTGTATAAACTCTGAAAACTTTTTTCTAAATTAAGTTGTAATAAAGGGTACGGAACTAGAGACCGTAGAGTTGTTAATAATAAAAAATAAAAATAAAAATATATAAAAATGATATATATATATATATATATATATATATATATATATATATATATATATATGCTGACATTTTTTTTTAATTATGCATACAAAATACATTAAATGAATAAAAAATAACATTACACACCCTACCATGTATTTGACACACCCACGCATCTATACTCTTTTGTTTATTGTTCAAGTCAAATTAAGAGTATAGCCTTGGCGAAATCTGTGATTATAGAAGTATAGTCTTTGACAACAAATTATTATGGTCGAATTTCGACCACGGGCGACCACTAGTATACTTTATCTATACATATAATAAAACTGTAGAGGTCGAATTTCTGTACAATGAAAAAAAATACTAAAAACCGAGTCCGAGGTGTAAGAAGTGAAATAGAAGTAATTTAGATTTTGTTCAAATTTTTTGTTTCACTGTTTGTCTGTCTGTTTGTACCGGCTAATCTCCGAAACTATTCGACCGATTTAAATGAAATTTTGTATGGTGGTAGCTTATATCCCTGGTCAATATATAGGATACTTTTGATCCCGAAAAATTAAAGAGTTCCCGTGGGATATTTAAAAAACCGCACCACGCGGTTGAAGTCGCGGGCAAAAGCTAGTTGTACAATAAAATTGGGAAAAAAGTCCTATTGGGAGAGATGTCATATTTTGATACAGTCATTACATGTTTATGAAAGTAAGTAAGACAATAAATGCTACTTATATCTCTGCCTACACTTGGATGTAAATAGAAGTAAAGTAAGGCGCGTAGTGGGTGTTATTTTTCAAGTTGTCATGGCGACGGGAGTTACCTTCATCGGAAACTTTTCAAAGCCAATTTACTTTTTAATGGCCAACATTTATTTTGTAAAAACATTATAGACTTTATACATTTAAAATAAGTGTTGTGTTTCTTTTCTTTTGTGTGTATTTTGCTTGTCTGTGGTCGAGTGGGCTAAGTCTTCCTAGGCAAGAATACAGAGGTCTCGGGGTCGATTCCTGACATGGCAAGTTTCGTAAAATAACTTTCCGTTGTTTCCTATTAGATATAATGGCTCTTAAATAGAATGCTTTACCTGCTCCTGTTTTAAGTATATTTCGAGATTTTTTATATTCTCTTCATTCACAAACAAGTTTTATGAGAGACGCACTCCTAATTCCAATCTTAATAATAATAATAAAGAGACTATTTATGAACGCATCATAATCACTTTGGCAGGTAGGTACGTATGTACTGTAAAAATAGAAACTGCCTACACGAAGTATGAATATATCATCCATAACTTTCTGTTACCATTGTACCTATTGTGATTACTACAGAAAATAACCAGGAAAGCAGTGAATTTTATTTATTCAAGCAAACACCGTATTCAAAGACAAACACTTTTTTGTCCTTTTATTTCGATATTAAGTCATAGTAGAATATTGAGGTAAGTTAGATCTATGGGTAGGTAGGGTACTATTTTCTATGGGTAAGGTGTTAAGAAATTTGATAAGATTACTTAACTAGACAGTGATATCTGTTTAAATCTATAATAGTTCAAAGTAGAGACAGCCTTTTGATCACCCGAAGAGTGAAGAAAGTTTACGATAAAGATTTATGGTCTTATTCATATTGAGTTAGGGTAAGTTTATAGGCTTCTTTAAGGTTCTTGAAGAAGTTAGACTGTGGCCAAATGCCTCCTATTTAAAACGTCAAAAAATAATGCCGTTGACGAATAACCATATTAGTGTATAATGTATATATAAGCCGCGCGCAGGTTTGCCGATGACTACTTACTAATATTGTGTATTCTTATGTAACGTATATACAATAAAAAAATAAAATAATTTATTTATTGCAACAACTATTTATGAAACTTTTTTACCAACTCTATTGACCGTAGACACGTGACATCACGAGGCTATCGGCAAACCTTCTGTGCACGTGTAGTACCTACATACGTTATCTGTCAATAATTAACGTCATTAAATGAGTGTATTTATTTCAAAATGGAATTTTACAGATTACTTATTGAAAGCCATGAGTCTCTCACCGCTTTCAAAACAATTTTGAGAAGAAGCGGCCCAACAAACTCCCCAGGAACATATTGTTACGAGTTGCAGGACTCGAATTAAAATGCCGTTGGAATTATTATAGAATTTATTAGAAATATACAAGCACGTATAACACAGGTCCAAATATAACCGAACGCAATAAGTCCAAACGTAATACAGGAAATCGTAATTTAAATACACGCGCAAAGTCCATCACTAAATAGATTACCGAATGTACACAAGTCTTGCTTCGCTTGTGGTTATCGCTCGACTGCCGATCTTTCCATTGAGGCATTGCTTTATAGGGCACAGATGCAATGTGTCTGCCTGACCGCGTGGACCGAATTTTTTAGAATCACACCTGGCTAATGACTACCATAAAAGATTATAATACACAATGGGCTGTTTTTCTAATCACAAATTTTAAACACAAAGTAAACAAAAGAAGTCCAAATGCCGAAAAGGTAATAAAATGTCTACCGGTATGCAGGTGTGAATTTGTCTTTTGTCGGCGTTCAGGTCGTAACAATTACAATATGATTCGTATGATACAATTATGATTCGTCTTTTATTAATGATTGGAAAAACTTGGTGGCGATCGCATTATACCCATTCGGTGCGGTCGTCTAAAAGTCTTTCGTCGTGTAATAAGCCTTCTATCACAAACGTTGCTTTACTAATTTTTTAAATTTGTTTATTAAAAGCTGTTGAACGTTTTCTGGGATTTTGTTGAAGAGCAATTATACTTTGCTCCTCGAAACTATTGGCAACTTTATGAAGCCTAATGTGGGAGTTTCTAATTTATTTTTGTTCCTAGTATTTTTACAATATACATCACCTAGTCTAGGAAAATCCGAGATATTTTTCCTAACATATAGTACATTTTCAACTACATACTATGTAGGCACAGTTAAAATATTTATTTCTTTAATCTTATCTCGCAAGGAACCCCGCGCTCCCATGTTGTAAATTGAGCGAATAGCACGCTTCTGCAGGACGGAAATAACACTTATGTCAGCTGCGTTACCATAAACAATGCCGCATCTCAAATAAAGCATTAAACCCATCAGCGTGAAACGGCCTGTAACTAAGCAAGCCATAATAAACAATGATTGACAGATACTTTAACAAATTGAATAAATTTCCAAGAAAAACAAATTCATTTAAGACGCCGTATCAATTTTCTAAACATAACCTAAGATGGCGTCCGTCATTAAAATTTTCCCTCTCAAAATTCGAGATGCTTAATTAAAAAATCGTGTCGAGTCGCAAATAAAATCAATTCCGTGACCCCACTTTTACCCCCCTTTTTGGTGCCGAGGAGTTTTTCTTAACCCCTCACCTCTGGGGTCCGTCGTAATTATATTTGTGTAATGATTAACAAGTTTTGATTGACTTGGGCATTCGGGCGAATTGCTTCGTTTTGTTTTCGAATTGAATTAGAAAAAAAATTTGGATGTAATGCGGTAGTTGCCATATTAACTCGCGGCCATGTAGATTTTGTATGATTGTAGTAGTTAAGTTATGTATGACTAGGCTTACCGCCTCTTCACGGAAACTGGCTAGTTAAGTACATGTAGGTTCTTGATTCTACATATTTAACTAAACTATCAATCACATTTAGGTGGTTGGTGTTTCGTTTTCTCTTCAATGGTTTCCATGGGTAGTGATAAAATAGTTAGATGGTTTGGCAATTAGGGTATCAATTTCACAAGGACTAGTATAAGACATATTCGCCACAATGGAAGACAAGAAATAAGTCCCATAACACAAGCGACGCTACAGTTGCGCAACGGTATGTTAGAAACATAAAACATTTTTAGATAGATTCCGCTTTAGTAGTGTTATTAAATATAATTAAAATGTAATTTTTATGACCCGTGGTCTTCAAGGACATAGAATATAATGTAACATTCACAATGAGATACTTTATAGAAACAACATAACAACGGGACTGGACTGGGCTGATCTGTGTAATTAGTTCCATTTTTGCCGCGGGTCTTTTTTGTGAGACGCACTCTAAAATTTTCTAATAAAATATATTTTTATATTCAAATTATATTTGACACAGAAAAAATATAGTATTAGGTTAAAACATTGTCATAAAAATTAGTTTAAAAGATACTTTTATACAAAAAAGGAATATATATAAATAAGTGTTCACCCCACTACTGTTATCTATGGCCGCCCCATCATCCGCCCAAAGATATCGATTTATATTTTTATCCGGCAGAGCGGTCCCCTCATTGGGTGGTTCGAATTTTTGTTCCAAATTCAAAAGCTTTTTCTTTAGTAGGCGTTTGGTGTCGTGGGTGGCTGGGGTGACGCCAACATGGCGCTTCTTTTTATACTCTTTTATAGCTATCGAGCAGATTAACTAAAATATTTTAATTTTTAAGATTTGATTTTCATTACAGTTTGAAAAGTAATTGCTTAATTTTTTTAGGGTTTTGATAGAGTTTATAGCGTAAAAAACAGCTTCGTTAGTAATCAGATTGCGTGGTAGAAACAACAGCATCCTGAAGGGAATAGCTGATAAATTTGACTGCCCACTGATTTGGTCCTTCATTAACATGGCCACATCAGTGCTAATCAAAAGTATTACTAATAACATTATTGCGTGTGTATATTGATTGGACTACACAGTCTAGTTACAAGACAACACTGTCTTGTAATTGTAAAGAAATTATATTATTTTTATAGCCACTTAAACACAAAATGGAGCTTTTACAAAATCGTTATATGCGTTTGTCTGTCTGTGTATACTTCACAGATTATTACTGGGAGCGTATGGATGATTTGACACGAAGCTTTATTATTATACCTAAGTATTATATGATGCTACAAAGTTTTATTGAGATGATGAAAAATTTCTGTCTTCAAAAATCATTAACATATTACAACATACAATATTTCTTAGTGACCTTTTAAGATAGTTTTTTCCAAAGTCACGAAAACTACCACTCTGAAACCCCCTACCCCTTAATTTGACGGCCTCTGTGGTTGAGCGGGCTAAGCCGTTGCCGGCCTACCTCACTGCAACGCAGAGGCTCCGGGTTCGATTCCTGGTATAGTAAATTTCGGAAACGTATTTTCTCCGTTATTTACTATAGTCTGGGTGTCTGGGATCGGCCCCAGAGTGGTACGTTGTATATTACCCATAATACAAGCGTAAATTGCTTAATTTGGGGATATACAATACGTGTGTTTGTCTGCCGATTATTATTATTATAATTTCTACACTATCGGATGTAAAGTTGTGAAGAGATCCTAAGTGATGGAGTATAAAAATTAATTTTAACATTTGAGTGAAATAATATCCCTTGAGTAAGTTTTGAGACTTAAGTATTATAGGTTCTCTTATACACATTTGTTATTGAACGCGTTTTCTTATTTGGTTACGAAGCCCTAAGTTTCGTAGCCAAATAACAAAGCTCGTAGCCGTTAGTACCCACTGAGGAATCTTTCAGATTTTACAATCAACTAGCTGTGTTCGCGACTTTGTCCGCGTGGATTATTTTCTCAGAACGCTAATTTTAAAAGTAGCCTAAGTTACTCCCTGTAACATCAGCTATCTGCCAATGAAAATCCAGTCATAATCAGTCCAGCCGTTTCAGAGATTAGCCGGAACGTACAGACAAACAGACACAAATTCTAAAAATTGCTTTTTCTCAATCTCCTGGTCCGAATTATCCTCCTGATTTTTTTAAATATTTTTGTTTTGACATTACAAACAGACACTTCAATTTTATGTATCTGTATAGATTAGAGTCAGCTTATAATTAAGTTTGTTTATATTTTTATGAACACTGATTACAGAAACATGTATATTAAGGAAGGCTATTTTTTTAATCTCAATTTGCAGCAATTCATAGCCGCGAGGAAAATCAAACTTACAAACTTTCACATTTTCATGTTGATAACTATAAATTCATATTAAAAACTTACCGTTTTTAATAAACATTTCACAACACACAGTTAGAAAGACTGGACGCGACTGATTTAACCCTGCCGATGCGACAATGGGTCAAAAAGTTGTCTTACCGGTTATCTTACCCGGGGGCAAAATTATCCCGAGGGTTGCGGACTGGACAAAGCGCATAAGGGTTAAGACGGGTTAATAATAACACATTGCATTATAATATTTGGACCTATTTAAGTATCCAATGGGTGAGCCATTGTGATTTGCGGAACTGACCTAACCGGTTCTGATTTGGTCGGCTAGTTTAGTGATGGGATAGCGACTGTTTATCGATATTTTTTACATTTTTAAATATGGCTTCTCTTGATTTGCGAATTTAGTCAGTATTAAATTTTAATAAATTTACAAGTTTTAGAACAGTTCGAAAGTCTCTATGGTTTAATAATCTGACATTGGCCCTTCTAGTTCACTGACACAAAGGAGACTGTTGTTACACAAACAAAATAGTTTTTTCATAATAATAAATAATATGATGCTTCGTAAAGCGTCGTTATTTAGCTAAGTCATCAAAATCGAATCGTCAATGACCAAGAGTAATAATGAAAAATTTAATAGTATTCACACGTAAATAGGTTGTTAAAAATTCATACATATTATCAGTGGCGTAGTAAAAGAAAATGGCGCCTAAGGCATGCATCATAGTTGGGCTCCTTTGTAAATTATCTTAATATAAAAAACAGATGCACTAAATAAAACAATCATAAATCTTACTGAAAAAACATAAAATATTTATTTTCTCATCATAAGGAAGTCCGTAAAACCTGTACAATTACAAATACATCTTGCAGGCCTTTTGCGACGCAAACATGTCGGTGACATTTTCGTAATTAGCACCTAGTCCTAGTGCCCTACTTGTCTAACCCTTGGTATATCTCTGCCTATTATTACTGTGGAACGGATATGATTTCTTGTTTAAAAGGTTGGCTATCATAATCCAGCTCCTAGGATGTTTCCTAGGATCTTGACGTTACAGAGGATCTCCGTAAAGTAACCTGATGTGTCCAGATACTTCAACCTGTAAGTTGCCACCCGTTTGTATTGCAGCAAGATCTAAAGTGGCCACTTTAGCAGATTCGTAATACGAATATGACAAGTATCAAAATAAAGTAGAACTTTATGCTATGTCTCACACCCACCTGTGTAACCAGACACGTGTCAATTTCACTGAACGAGTTTCGAGAAGCAGCTGCTTTAGGCACCTGGGGTATTCTAGAAACTTTTCTATACTATCGATATGCTTAAGTAAATCCTAATAGCATCCCTCGATCATGTCCCGTTAAAAACAACAATTAAAAAATGTGGAAGAATTGTCCGTGCGGACAATGGGCCTGATTTGCATTCTCGCCGGACCGGTTCTCACGGGGGTTGAACACCGGGCCCGCGGACAACACATGTCTTCATTTCACACATACCGGCAGTGGCGGGTTAATATTATGATTTTATATATTTGTATTATTGAACACCAAATATATGTACGTACTAACACAAATACAGCGAAACCTTATTATAACGAACCTCAATGTAACGATTTTATCAATTTAACAAATTCGTAGAAGCCCCTTAGAACCGTTCGTAAAGTTAATAATAATAATCGGCAGACAAACACACACATTGTATATCCCCAAGCTAAGCAGGTCAATGTAATTTAATGAAAAATATATCTTTACATTACAAATAGACTTTGTAAAAACCTCTTTATAGCGAATTTTTAATAATTGCAAAGATAAATAGTAGAAATTATAATTAATCCCTGTATAACGTTTTTCGGCAACCTACAACCTTTTGCAAATTCTACCAATCCATCTAACTAGGATTCTTATCTGGACCTCGTAAATCGTTCAAGCATATTTGTTTACTGTAAGATAATCAAAGAATTTAAGCTTTCATAATAAAACAATGTTTAGTGTTATAAGATAAATAAATATTAAAGTGCGTTCACTAAAATGTTTTTGACTTTTTATTTTAAGTTTCTCTTAACTTTGTTAAAATGAATCTTGCACCGAACTAACCTCCATATAACAAACCTAATTTTAACAAATTTCTTGGTATAACAAATATTTTTTGATCCCCTTCAATTTTTTTATATCAAGGTTACAAAGCATATCATATTTGATAACATTACAAACACCACACTGTATAATCAGTCCTGGGAGAGAGGGGATTTTCTATACGATATAATAAAATTATAAACATATAGATCTCAAAGAATATTTTATTGCAGTGAGTGCCAACAACCTTCAAATTAAATGCACCCGTGTTATGCACATATAGAATGCAAACCATACCGCGATGTAACTTTCCAGTGGCGCCATCTAGTTTATACAACATTATCTACAAACATTCCGCACCCTAAGAACAAATTGACAAATTTGTTCTTTATCACACATAAAGAAAGATACAAAAAAAACCATAGAACTCAAAAATAAAAACAATAATTTGAAAATTAAACATTAGAATAAGGTAAAATACAAAGTTTAGAAGTAGGTCTTTTATGACAGATGCCTTGGTACGCAGTGATACAACTCGTGTTATACCGTCACTGCCCGGATGCTTGGTAATAATCCGTCCCAACAACCATCGTGAAGGAGGCAAATCCTCCTCTTTAATTAATACTAAATCCCCTATGTTTGGTTCCGGAGATTGCGAAGCCCATTTGTATCGATGCAAAAATGTGGTTAAATATTCCTGCGACCAACGTCGCCAAAAATTTTGCATGATCCGCTGAGTTAACTGCCATCTACGGAGGCTAGTTATGTTTTGTGATTCAAAATTGTGCTCCGGAACTGCAAGTAAAGGCTCCCCAACGAGAAAGTGACCGGGAGTGAGAACTTCAAACCCATCTGAATCACTCTCAATACGTGAAAGTGGTCTAGAATTTAGGCACGCTTCAATTTGAGTCAGAACTGTTGCCAGCTCCTCGTACGTCAGGGTTGTATCACCAATTACTCGACGCGCAAATGAAACTTGACCGACTTCACACCGGCCTCCCATAACCCTCCGAAATTTGGTGAATGTGGCGGGATAAAATGCCACGTAGTTCCGTTTGATGCTAAAGTTTCTGCTAACTCTTTATGCAACCCCGATTTTGCCGCGTAGAACAATTTATCTAGCTCCCGAGACGCTCCTACGAAATTTGTTCCGTTATCACTCCATAAATTGGAGCAATAACCCCTACGAGACACAAATCTTTTAAAGGCAGCTAAAAACCCTTGTGTCGTCAAATCGCTAACTACTTCAATATGTATGGCTTTCGTAGCCATGCACACAAACAAGCAAATGTAACCTTTGTAGGCATGTTGACCCCGTCCCTTTGAAATTCGCACATTAATTGGACCCGCAAAATCCACGCCACTATTACTAAATGGGCGTGTTGGTGTTACCCTAGACGACGGCAACTGTCCCATCAATGGCGTTGTAGTTTTGGCTGTATATCTGATACATTTTACACAGGTACGCATATGACGTTTCACTAAATCTTTCGCCCCCAGTATATAATATCTGGACCTTAGGTACGCCAACATCAACTGCGGTCCGCCATGTAGTGTTTTTGAATGTGCATCAGCTATCACCAAATCAGTGAGATTAGATTTCTTCGGAAGTAGTAGAGGATGTTTCTGACCTTCACTGAGTGGTGCTTTGTCCAACCTTCCTCCAACTCGTAAATTGTCATTTCCATCTATAAAAGGAGTCAATGATTTCATCTGCCCCTTCAATTTCCCCAATTTATTAATCATTAAAAAATTTATCTCTTCAGCGAAATTTTCCCTTTGACATTTCCTCACACATACATCCATTGCTTCTCGTAATTCTTCCGCTTTTAAAAATCCTTTCTTTATGCTCTTATTCTTTCTCCATGATAATACACGTCTCATATATGCAACCACTCTGATAAGTTTATTTAAAGTCGAATATTTATTCCAAATTATGTCATCATTGCTAGCAACCAAATTAACTTTAATTTCTTCTAATTCTGTATCTAAATCTTTTACTTTACTGTACTTGATGTCCCTTTCATGCAAAAACTCGGGACCTTCAAACCATAATTTACTACCCAATAATTCTGAGGGTTTAAGACCTCTCGATGCGCAATCAGCAGGATTCGATTTCGATTGCACATGAGACCACTGATGGGCTTCTAATGTCGTCAAAATTTCAGACACTCGATTTGCTATGAACGTCTGCCAACGACTTGGATGGCTGTTCAACCATGCAAGCACCACCGTAGAATCGGTCCATGCCTGGATGCATCTTTTTGAGATATTAAGCGTTTCTGCCACTTCAATTAAAAGTTTCGTAACGAGAACCGCTCCACAAAGCTCCAGTCGCGGAATAGAAATTTGTTTAATTGGCGCTACTTTCGTTTTGGCTGTTACAAGCGAAACATGAACATCTCCATTCTCACCAACAACTCTGATATAGACAGCCGCAGCGTATGCCAATTTGGAGGCATCGCTGAATCCATGGAGTTCAACAAGGACATTATTTGCACTAGTGTTAAGCCAGCGAGGTATTTGCAACGTGGAAAGGAGAGTAAGTTCCTGCGATAGGTAAGCCATTCATTTAAAATATTGCTTGGAACTGCTTCATCCCATGCTACACCTGATAACCACAGCTTTTGTATCATCGTTTTTGCGAGTATTACTGCAGGTGCAACCCAACCAAGCGGATCAAATAAACGTGCTACGTCTGACAAAATTATTCTTTTGTTACAGGTTCCTGACCCGGCGGTAGCAACACCGTATATTGGAAGGTATCCATCATCCTGTTCCAGGTAAGTCCTAACAACTTCATTATATCATCTACTTTGAGTTTTAGTTCTTCATTCATACCTATCCCATCTCTGCTTTCTTGAATTCTATCTAATAGCTGTTTACTGTTGCTCGACCATTTCTGTAGCTTAAATCCTCCTTTCTGTAGTAATTCATTCATCTCATTATAAATTATTATTCCTTGCTCAACTGTATCACAACCAGTCAGCAAGTCATCCATGTAAAAGTCTTGAACGACTCTTCCCGCTGCCATCGGATACTTCACCCCTTCATCGATAGCAACTTGCTGTAATGCTTTTACAGCCAGATATGGAGCCGACGCAGTACCGAATGTAACCCGCAACAATCGATAATCTGTTACTTTACTTTCAGCATTTTCCTTCCAAAGAATTCTTTGAAATCTATGTTTTGCTGTGCTACTTTTATCTGCCTATACATCTTTATGATATCTGCCGATAAACAAATCCGGTTTAACCTCCATTTCATTAAGAATGTCGCAACTCTGGCTGCAATCTTGGACCGACCATCAGAAGATCATTAAGCGAAATTCCATCTTCACCTTTGCAGGAAGCATCGAAGACTATTCTGACCTGAGTTGTATCTTTGTCAAACCTTACTACTGCAAAGTGAGGTAAGTATACTGCTTTTGAATTATTTACTTCCTCTTCCGGTACCTTTTCTAAATGTCCCAGTGATAAATATTCTTCCATAACTTGTGAATATTTTGCTTTTATATCCGAATTCTTTTCTAATTTATTTATTACAAATTTTAATCTATTTCCCGCTATTTTCTTACTATTCTTTATTTTCAGATCCAGTTCTTCGTTCTTGAATGGCAACCTAACCACATATCGACCAGTCGTATCCCTGGTAGTCGTATAACTGAAGAACTCCTCACATCGCTTCTCTTCATCGGTGAGTATACCACCTTTATTTAACTGAGGTTCAGCTTCCAGTTCCCAAAACTTTTTAACATATCGTTAACCTCGACACAGGAATGCATAACTACTACATTCGCTGTTGGTTGATGTAAAGCTGTAACTCTACCTGATAATATCCAGCCCAACGAAGTATTTTGAGCCACCAAGTTGTTTTCAGGTCCTTTTCTAACACCGTCTTGAATAACTTTACTATATATTTCGGCACCTAACAAAATATCAATTTTGTTAGGTGTGTTATACTAATGGATCAGCTAACGGTAAGTCACATACCCACTCAGAAGTTACTATTCTCTTGCTAGGTAGAAGAGTAGTTATAGACTTTAGTATATAAACATCTACTGATAATTTTACCTTTGCGTCATAAATCGAGCTAAAGGTTAAAGTTGTCCTACCTTTAGCTGAAACACTCTGATTTCCTTCTAAACCTGATATATATCCTTTTACTGGGGACTTCTTAAGACCCAAGTACTGAGCTGTTGCTTCCGTAATAAATGATGCTTGTGCACCTTGATCAAGCAAAGCCCTGATAGTATATTGATCCCCTTGTTATTTTCAGCTCGTACGAGTGCTGTTGCGAGCAGCACTTGACTACGTGCTTCCATCCCGCCTGATGAAAAGCACACAACAGGAGCGGAAGTACTTTGCTCCACTCTTAACTAATGATATCGCGCCAACTTCACTCGTTGATGAACCTGTACCTGCACCACCTAACGATGAACCTGCATTCCCGGAACCATTAGGATGAAGCAACGAATGATGTTTGCGATTACACACCCTGCACGATATCTTTGACAAACAAAACTTGGCTGAATGTTTAGCACCCAAACAATTAAAACATATTCTGTTTTCTCAACGAAACCACGACGAGCCTGTACCTCTCTGCGTTGGCAAACTGTTTACAGTTAGCTAAACGATGATTATCGCTACAAAATTTACACACCACATTTGCTACATGAAATGTCTTAGGTTTATGAGTATAAGACCGATTGTTAAATTTGGCTCCTGAGTCCAAGAATTCTAACGCGCGATATCTACTGGTTATAAATTCCTTAAATTGCGTCATAGTTGGTAAATCTTGTGAAGAGTTGCTAGCTATCTGTAATTCCCATTGTTTTCTGGACTCAGAATCCATCTTTAATGTAAGCATATAAATTACTATAACGTCCCAAGTAGATACATCAACTCCTAAATTAGCTAAAGAACCAAGACATTCTGTAGTTGTATCTATCATTTCTTTTAACAGTGTTGGTGATTCTGACGAAATTATTTTCTGATTAAACAATCTTTTTAAAACAGAATATGTAAGAAACCTCTTATTATTATACCTCTCCTCAAGCATTGACCAACATCTATCATAGTTATCGGAAGATATATTAATGTGCCTTACTAATTGCTCTGCCTCTCCTGACAGAAGCCCTTTCAAATATTGCATCTTTTGTGCTTTGTCAATCTCTGACTTATGCACAAGAGATACAAACAAATCCCGAAATGTAGGCCATTGACTATAATCACCAGAAAACTGTGGAATAGTTATTTTAGGTAATTTCACATTATTATGGATAGAGCAATTAGCATGTTGCAATGTTTGTGTTACATTTGTTGAAAAAGCAGATAACTTAGATTTCAATACACATTTATACTCTACATAACACTCCTCGGTAACATAAAACAAATCATCAGTTACATATTTTGTAGCTTGTAATAATTTAACATCACTACTACTAACAATGTTTGAATGATTACTCAAATATTGAGCCCACATTGCTTCTAACGATTCCAATCTACTTTCCATATAATCTTTAGTTAATCTTTCTTTAGAAGACTTTTTGAAATTCAGAAAACTTTTCTCAATTCGTTTTTGCAAATCGCATTGTAAATGTATCTTAGACTCCATCATAATTAAAGAAAAATAAACTAACTCCAAATTTACAATAACAGTTCAATTTCAATTTAAAGTTTCAATGATACAAATTCTAAAAATTTTCTAAGTCCCAAACTACAAGTAAATTTTCTTCAAAAATATTCTAAGTGTTTGAAATAACACGACATCAAAAAAAAAATTGGGCATAGGTTCCCCGTCTGAACCAAATTCTTAAAACTATTCTAAGTCCTAAAATTAACTCTAAAATTTTACAAGTGACAAATCGATAAAATTATTTCAAGTCCATTAACGAATGAATTTAACGTTCAAAATTGACTAACTTTTACCACTAATAATATCAAAGTACTTACAGTTTATTCCATGGATGACACTCGCACTTCACTACTGGATGACGTCACGACGCACACGCACTTAGCCACTTAATGACGTCACAACTTACACGCACTTAGCCGCTCAATGATGTCACAACGACCACGCACTTGGCCGCTTGATGTTGACGTCACGCCTTTGCCGCACCCCTTGCTGCTACCTGATTGGTTGGACCCCATCTGGTCACAACCCTGCTCCTCCCTCCGACCACTGCCCTCCTGCAGTTATCGGACGGTCTACTGATCAGTACCCCGCCTGGTACTGAACTTCCCTCTTGCTAGTAGGTTCCAAACGGCTCTTCACCGTACCCCCGGAACCAAGTCCTTATCCACCCAGGACTTATCAAAAACGCTCTTTGATTTAATCCGTATCCGACTCAAGCAAGGACCAAAAAATGTATAATCAGTCCTGGGAGAGAGGGGATTTTCTATACGATATAATAAAATTATAAACATATAGATCTCAAAGAATATTTTATTGCAGTGAGTGCCAACAACCTTCAAATTAAATGCACCCGTGTTATGCACATATAGAATGCAAACCATACCGCGATGTAACTTTCCAGTGGCGCCATCTAGTTTATACAACATTATCTACAAACAACACTGTCACAGAATATCACCCTGAAACGGCTAGCCTTTCGTATTTCGTACAATGAGGGAAAGTTCCGATGGCCTATTTCCCCCTCCTCCTATTTCATCATTCCTTTATTATGATGACGGACGGTCTTGGGGGAAGGCTTTATACTGAGGCATGGGTGGGACTCTTGATCGACCTCTAGGGAAGACCCGGGGATGTCGGCCATAACTACCCACTAAAAACCTTAAACTCCGCCCGTATCTCACTAGTTTTCACGGGGCGCCAAAGGAACTAGACCAGAAGGTGCTGCATCTTTGGCACCCCAAGAGATAGTTAAACAAAAATGTAATAGAAATAAGTAACAATAATTATAAAAGTACAAAAAGATAAAGAAGTAGATGTTAAGTTAATTAAGACACAAATATTGTAGTAGTAATAAAAATAGAAAAGAGCGGAGGAATGGAAAAATAAAAAAGACTACCCCTTTATCCATTCCCAGAGAGAAGAGAAATAAAAAAATATCTCCATTTTAACTCATAATGGAAGAGAAGGCGAATTGGGGGGTTAGTCCGCGGGATCCTATCTCATTTTCCTGTACCCATCCTAAAGACTGGCAACGCGTTGGCTTCGCCCCTGGTGTACGTGTATATAGGCGAGGGTAACCACTTTCCATTAGCTAGGTCGTCTGCCTGTTTGATAACTTCGCACAATAAGTACTAAAATAAAATATACGTTATGTACATTATTATAACCTGTTTAATTACATAGGTATATATACGCTGGAGTCTTTCTGTCGGCGTGACTATTTAGTTACTGTATTTACTCCATCTATGTTTGCTTGGAAAGATTGTCGTAAATAAGACTGGTGCACACAAAAGTGTGAGTTGCAAACCGGAATTAAATAGGCAAAATTTAAAGATGCCAACAATACATCTGTTCTTTTCAGACTATCATCTTTCTGTTCTATATATATATCATGATAACAATTTAACTAACGGTTTAAGACAGTCCAGTCATTTTTAAATAATTAAATTACCTATAAATATAAAAATAGTATTAAAATTGTTATTAGTGATAAGGCCGCCCATTGTTTTAATGCAAATGTATTCATATTAATTGTTAGGTTTAAGTTTTTGGTGAACAATAAAGAGTTTTCATTTCATTTAATATTATTGTTATCAACAAGGCACTTGAAACCGAAAAAATCCTAAAAAGATATACGATTGATGGCGTCTGTGGTTGAGCGGGATAAACCTTTGCCGGCTTACCTCAGTGCAACGCAGAAGCTTCGGGTTCGATTACTGGTATGGTAAATTTCAGGAACGAATTTCCTCCGCTATTTACTATGGTCAGGGTATCTGGGATGGACCCCAGAGTAGACCCGTTATATATCTTATAGTCAAAGGTCGATATGCAGTCTCTTCGTGGTTTGACCAACGCCTTTTTTTATTTTTTTATATTGCTGGTTTTCAGCAGACAGGCAGACGGCCCACTTCATGGAAAGTGGTTACCGTCACCTATGGACATTTGCAACACCAAAGGTGCTACAAATGCGCTTCTGCTCTCTTAACGGAGACTGGAACCTGGTCACTGATGCCGGTACACAACACAAGGTTGTTATGGCGGCATACTCTAGACCAGGGGTGGTCGCCATCCAGTCGAGCAAACCTTACCACCTGGTTGTGGGTTGTTTAGTCGCCTCTTACGACAGGCCATCCGGCCGCAGGAAATTGTATTCTTTCTCCGTTCCTGCACGGGTAGAACTTAACTTAACTTGAAACTTTCGACAAAACTCGAAATAAGTTCCAATTTCGGCTTTTGACTAAAGTATTTTTAGTCAAACCTAGAAGTACCTAACTTTTTAGTCAAACGTCGAACGTAAAATAATCTGTTTCGGGCTTTGCCTAGTTCATTAGTCATAATAAGTTATTACTTATGCTTAATGTTCCTAGGAGCTAAGTTAGACAAACAATTCAAATTAAAGATACACTTTTCTCACCTTTTTTTCGGCAAACTTATTTATCAAATCATCCATAGCTGAAGACAATTTCAGTTTTTGTAAATTTTCTATCTCTAGAGACAATAAAAACAGTCTGATAGTCGTTTCTGTTGGCCCAGCAGTTATTCTCAAAAATGTTATTAATCTATTAAAGGTTGTGGGATTTTTTTAGGAATTTTTGCTACGATTACTGTTACGATTACTAAATTTCACTATATTTGTTAAATACTGATGAACCACAGTATAAACCGAACGTCTAGCCTTAGCCTAAGCGTTGGTTTGTTTGTCCGTTGGTCTATAAGCAAACATAAAAAAGAAATTTCCTTACGGTAATATCAGATCTAAGGCAATTAAAAGGCACTTACGATTTACTGTAGTAATTTGTATACTAATAATACTGTAATTTGTGCACGTTATTTGTACACACACACACATACGAAATTATAATAAAAGCAATTTTACAAAGGAGGAGACGAGCAGTATGTAATACAGAACAGCTAAATCTTTGGCCATATTTAAAAATTCACTCAGGAATCATTATGTTAGTCTTACGCAATAATGTATTTGCTAGTTTACAATACTTTAGACTGTAATCTGCTGTTCATGTATGTCATTTTTATTTATATTCTTTTCCTTTTTCTTTGTTGCATAATAATTACAGATAATTTAAGAATTTCCTTTGAGTCAGGTTGCCTGGAAGAGATTGCTTTTACCGACAAGGCCGCGTTTTGTTTTACCAAGTAACTATTGTCTTGTTGTGCATTTTTGTAATTTTTGTTTTGGTGAATGATAAAGTAATAATAATAATAAATCGACAGACAAGCACACACACTGTATATCCCCAAATTAAGCAAGTTACGCTTGTGTTATGGGTAATATACAACGGAGCATTCTGGGGCCGATCCCAGACACTCAGACCATAGTAAATAACGGAGAAAATACGTTTCCGAAATTTACTATACCAGGAATCGAACCCAGAGCCTCACTGCAACGCAGAGGGCGTTGCAGTGAGGTAAGCTGGCAAACGCTTAGCCCGCTCAACCACAGAGGCCGTCAAAGTGTTGTCTATGTCTATGTCTACGTAAAGGCGAGCGGATATAGTAAGCAACTCACTTGACACTATCCGAAATTGCCCAGCTTACCTCCTTTACAAACATTTAAGATGAATGCGTCGAGTACACCCGACTCGGGTGCACTCGCACATTAAAAATATACTTTTTATCATAAAAAGTAAAGTGCCTACAGGTCAATTCTCTTTAGCAATCGACGCATCGCAGCATCTTTTATTCTACAAGACAAACGTTATTGTAAGTCCCCCTTTGGTAAGTCTAAAAGAATTGTGGTAATAGTTATTAATTTGAATGACAATGAAGTCGTCTGACCTTTGAATATGCGAAGGGTTGGTTTTGTGTCTAGGGCGATGGGCACCGCATGACCAAGTTTCTCACGATGTTAAAGACTGTCTTTTCGTAACAGATACGACTTAGGGCCGATTAGTCAATCACCAGTTAAAAGTTGTTTATGAACAGATAGGAACAGGATAGAATAAAACATGAGTAAATTAAACATTAGAATTGCGCTAATAAAACAGTTGAATTGTATCACTTTTAAATTCATCCAGGTTATAATTTATTTTATGGATGACTTTTATCTGATTATTGAAAAATCGGCCCTTAGTAAATTATTATTGACCAAATCAGGGGCGTAGCTACCGGCGTATCAGACGTATCAATGACACGGGGCCCCCAGGCTACAGGGGCCCCGAAAGTGTGTAAGCAAAAATTCCTAAAATGTTATCCACAATCTTTTATAGATTAACATTTTTGAGAATAACTGATGGGCCAACAGGAACGGCTATCAGACTTGTTATTATTGTCTATAGAGGCAAAAAATTTAGAATAAACTGAAGACATTTTCAGCTATGGATGATTTGATAAATAAGCTTGCCGAAAAAAAGACAAGAAAAGTGTATCTTTGATTTGAATTGTTTCTCTAACTTAGCTTCTAGGAGCATTAAGTAATAACTTGTAATCGATATATAACTATTTCAATTCAATTCGAGCATTTTTTGTTTCTTTTATAAAATAAAAACTTTACCCTTCTTTTGGGCCCCCCAACACAGTTTGATACAAGGCCCATCTAAGGCAAGCTACGCCACTGGACCAAATGTTATTATTATATTTACTGTCTGGACAACAGGGAGTGAGTGTTCAGAGGAATTATGTATGTAGTTTTAGATCATGGGTCAGAAAAACGTCTCGGACTTTTGGAAGGTCCGCATGGGGCTATATCTTTTTTAAACTGGCCAAGAGGCAGACGGCCTAGCTCATGGAAAGTGGTCACCGTTCCCAAGAGACGTTTGCAACACCGAGGGCGAAACTAAGGTGTAGCCAGCCTTTAGGGTCCATAAAGAGAATGTGATAGGAGTATGAGATAGAGAGATCAGACACGAGAAGTGGAATGAAGGGGATGAGATATGGGATTGGAATACGGCGTTTCTTAATAATCTACTCTATCGGGCGAACAGGATTTGTCCGGCCTTTCTTTCACTATGGGTTCGTCGACAAGCGTCGGGGTGTCACAGATGGAGTAGGTACCTATTGGTCTAGTTCCTAAATTATATTACTAGTTACCTCTCTTTAATATTTCTAGTTAATATTTGTTTTATAGGATAGTTAGTTATTACTATTCGTTTATAACATCACAACTGTTAGGTATCTATAATTTTTTTAAAATATTTAAATGTACGAATAATTTGGAGTAACTCGCTTTACGTGGAGGTAGCTTCATGCTTCTTTTTATATATATTTTATTGTTATTAGTTATTGTGTTATTAGTTTAATGCAACTTAAAGTTCATTTATGATTAATTATATGTAAATTTCTGTTAATACTTCTGTATGAAGTTAAATTATTATTTTTATTGGGGCATTTGTTTTCTTTGTATAAAGGCTGGAACTGAAAGTCAGCGCTGCGTCAGCCCTTGTCACAGCATAATGCTGAGTTCCAGCCTCATTGGCGTGAATGTAATGTACTTACGTTTTTTGGGGTATTTTTGTGTGTTTTGTTAACTACAATTGTATATTATTGATTTATATGTACAACGTCTTATTACGCGTATTCTGTTTTCTGTGTGTATAATCGTTTCTTTCTTTCTTTCCTGTGGCACCCCGTAAAAGCGTGTGAGCTAGGAGTGCAGGTTAGGATTAGTGGATAGTTTGACGGCCGACCATCGCCCTATCCTCCGCTCGAAGGCCACGGGGCATACGGCCGATCAAGAGTCCCACACATCCCTCGGCGAGCCTTCTCCCCAGGCCCGAGGACAGTGTCCCAAGAAAAGGCATTCCCTTAGCGTCCTAAAAAATAGGGAATATGGAATAGGGCGCGAGTAAATGGGCCATCGAAACTTTCACTCATCGCATAAAACACTGTTAGCTCAACCGTTTCACGCCGATATTCTGTGAGAGTGTGGTATCACACCGATCAAGCCGACCCTAAGAGCTGGAATCAATTCCAGCATAGCTCTATCACGTACAAAATCGTACTTTACCCCCGTTACTTACCCCCATCTCCTTGAACTCCCACACTCAATTACGCAACGGTTCTCTAGAACGTTTGTTCCGCGTGGGACAATGATCTGGAGAGAACTTCCCGTTGAGGTTTTCCCTCTACGCTGTGACACGGAGTTGTTTAAGAAGGACGTTGGAGCTTTGGTATTGCAAACATCCATTAGTGACGGTAACCACCTTCTAACAAGTGGTCTGTCTGCCTGTCTGCCTGCCACAGGCAATAAAAAATTATGGTATTCAGAATTTCTTAAATGATATATTTTAAGTGTTGATTGTTTTAAAACAATTTTTTATTATTTCTACATGTACATACGCGCCAGAAATATCAATCTTTGTTTCTTGTCTAGATATATACCTACGTAAAATATATACTATAGTGCACAGTCTGTTCTTGTAAGTTTATAAGATTTGTTAGCGAACATTGGCTTTTTCAGTATAATGTGTAATTCAACTAAGTGCGCTTGTTTGCATAGAGAATGATTCGTCAAATATGCGGTACAATTTAGAGTAAAAGATAGATAGATAAGACTTTATTACTCACGGAATATACAATTTCAAAAATACACAATTACAATATTGTCATGGTAGAAACAATAGGCGGTCTTAAAATAATCTCTTCCAGGCAACCTAACTTAAGGAATAGTTTAATCTAATCTGGCGATGTAGGTGGTACAGATAAACAAACATACTTAAACTAGATATTTCATATATTAAATATATACAAACATATTTATAATATATGTAGTATAAGAATGAGGCATAATTATTTAAGAAAAAGTAGTGTTTCTGAATGCGTTCTTAAATGTAGACGATGTAAAAAAAACAAGTCTAACGTTTGACCAGTTCGCAATAAAAATGGGCGAATTATTTTTATTTTTCGTTTTTTAAATCAATACAAATAGTCTTACCTAAATCCATGAAGATGCAATTAATCTTCATTATTCTTTTATCAATTAATTATGACAATGCCCTTACCTAGCATTGAACGTAAACTAAGTAAAATACTTAAAACTTTAAAAGAGATTCCCTACCTCAACTTAAAACTGATTGTATTATATATAAACCACTCTTAGAAAGGCTTCCTTTTGCATAATTTTCTTCGGAATAACTTTATTACAACACACTAAGAACATTATGATTGTATCATTATTATCAATTTTTGTTCTCGTATTTCAATAAAGTGACATCTAGCGCTTGGTAGTATAAGTAGTTGTTGCCATCTGTTGGCAAATAGAAATAGCACTTAATAGCGACATCTCTTATTTATTATGCTAAACTAAAAATTCTGGTGGTGACTAGTGGTGTTATTTAATAACACTCCTGCTATCTATTTTTTAATAGCAGAATTAAATTATAGCTACGTATTTTTATAATTAAAATTATATAAAATATTCTAGAAAATAAGTAACAGTTATTGCGAGAGAAATTTAATTTCATTATATGAAAATTTTACATTTTAAAATTGCTCTCAGATACTAATACTTGCTAGTGGTCGCTAGATGGAGGAATAAGTCATTATAAAACTATTTTTTGAATAACTAAGCAAGAATTGAGTTTCAGTTCTTTTTAATTTTTTACTGATATGCTCTTAAAATATGCTTTACATAATAAAACTATCTACTGAGCAAATGTTATCTTTAGTATTCTTAGCCATGGCATATAATAAGCATAACTGTTGTTTTATTTAAAAAAGTAAAATTAGTAAGCTAAAGTGATTGTGGACCAGTTACATTTGTTCCAGGAGTGATTGTCGATAGAGTAGGCGAGTCGGAGTGGAGACCGGGTCTCTGTAAATGAAGTGTAGGACTCTCTCCAACATCGTGGATTGACTGTTTGCCTGTCTGTTGCTGGTAGCTGCTGAAGGTGAAAAGCCAAGGAGCGGGATTGTGGTGTAAACTTTTTGAAAGCCTACGACCAGTAGTGGACAACAATTGACTGACAACGATTTAATAAATGATTCGGTTTAGAGTACGGCAATAGAGTTGGTATTATTACTATTCGTGCAGGAATGGTGAAAGAAATCCAATAAGAAATATCTACTAGAGCCTGTAGCCGGGTGGCTTGCGTAAGAGGCGGCAAAACAACACACAGCAAGGAAGAGCATTTGGCCGTCTTCAACAGTCGATCTAAATGTCGCCATAGGAAGCTTGAGTTGTGTCATACTTTAAGCTCCTTTTTATAAGTCTTATACAGAAGTATGTTACAGAATTACTTTTCGAAGAATTAATGGAGTTGTAGCAAATAGTGCATACTCAGTAAGACAAAGACTAATAAAAGGAAAGAAGAATATTATTGTCGTTATATAGTGCCAAGACGTACTAAAAGTTTGTATTGCAACATATCTCCATAATTCCTTACAGGTTTAGCAATATAAAAACGTTATATAGACGATATAAGAGGCTGGAACGAGCTGCTATGTAAATGAAGTTTTGTCATTTAAATATTCTTCAGACGCTTAATTTAGTTTTACATTTAGTGAAAGGCAGATAACATTTCATTAGAAATCTTACTGAAGAAGCGTATACCATCCCCCACGAAAGAGTACAATACTTTTTGCAATCTAATTATGGCAATGTCAGTCTATTACTATGCCTGGTGTTGAAGTTGTGAACATCTTTATACTGTTTGTAGGCACTTCCTAAAGTCTGTAAAGCGTTGGCTTCGCCTCTGGTGTTGCAAGCTTGTAGGCCACGGTTACCACTTTCCATTAGTTGGGCCTTTGCCTACTCGCCAGCTTCGTAATAAAATTATTTAACTCAGGGACGCCTGCCTCTATCTAGCCTTTTAGGAAAGTTCCCGATGAGCGACAAAGATTTGGGACCAATTTTTATCTTTAGTTTAATATGTATTTTGTATTAGATAGATATTATAAAATTCTAAACAGGCTGTGTCTGTACATTGAAAGTGAAACGTCGGAATAACAAAAATCAAATAAATTACCGCGCTTAAAACCGTTATAACGTAGTTTTATTATGTACACAAGTCGCGAAAACTTAAGAAAATATAAAATAATATATATATACACACTAATGTAGTTAATTATTAACGGCGTGATTTTTAACTCTATAAACAAGACGCATTTACCCACTGCCACTAACAATAAAATTATCCCAGATGAAGCAGGTACACAAGATAGAGTACTCTGAGTGCACTTTATATAGGCTTTATTAACTGGATATCGTTACACCTTTGAAATCCTAAAGATCTCCCTGGATACGATTTAAAAATCCACTTGTTACACCACCTTTTATCCGGGCACGGGCCGGACGACCCGAGCATACAAATAGCTGTTTAAGTGTCAAGGCATTTTTCACCCGGGTGGTCGGTTAACAGATTTTTTCCGGGTGAACCGGACATGGCCGTAAGGTTTAGCGCGTATTGAAACTATTTCAGAGGACGCTGTGTCTTTATTAACTAATGTCATTTACCTTCAGAAGGAAATATTATCATGAGTAATGGAAAAATTAAAACTAGTCCCCCGGCAGTAGAAGAGGCCTGTGTGTGAGGCCCCCGCCTGCCACGGCACGCGGAGTTGGGACTCCCGTTTTCCCGTAGCCGTGGCATAAGGCGCAGGACGGAACACCCAGGGACTTTAGTGGGTATCCCTAACTGGTGAGTGGTAATAGCATGACAACAGTTCTGACTGGGCATGCTCATGTCACCCCGATCTGGCGAATCCCACTCACGGGTCGCGAACTATCCCCCCAAGTTTCTGTGCTTGTCGCGGCTCATGGTCTTCAATCGGATTTCACCTGGACAAAAAAAAGTTACGCTTGTGTTATGGGTGATATACAACGGACCATTCTGAGGCCGTTCCAGACACCCAGACCATAATAAATAGCAGAAAGTTCGTTTCCGAGGTTTACCATGCCAGGAATCGAATCCGGAGCCTTTGCGTCCCAGGGAGTCAGGCCGGCTGAGCATTAGCTTGCTCAACTACAGAAGCCGTAAATTAATAAAATTTGTATGTATAGTTTATTTTTAGTGTTTAATTTTGTTTTTTGAAGTGATAACTTCTTATGGGATGGTAAACCGCTTCGTTACGTAACGCGTTACAGCGTCAGTCTGTCTGGCTTCTCTTTCTCTCAGGCATACGGCAGCGGTAGGCAGGGTCCTCCTCTCTCACCCTAACGCAAGTTATCAACCAAGTTCTTTTTTTAAATTGTGAAGTTAGCAACCAGGTAGGCACCCTAGCTTATAAAAGTGGTTACCCGCGACATCATCCGCGTGCTTTTTTTTTGCGGAACCCTAATTTTATAAGTAGCCTAAGTTAGTCCTTATAACATCACCTATCTGCCAGTGAAAGTCCCGTCAAAATCGGTTCAGCCGTTTCAGAGACTAGCTGGAACAAACAGATAGAAAGCCAAAATTTTTAAAAATAGATTTTTTGATATAAGTACCGTATATACTTTCATATGCATTTAAAAAAGCTGTTATTTTGACATTAAGACAGACACTTCAATTTTATTTATTTGTGTAGATTATTAGTTTTTATCTAAAATAATTATTATTTATCATTTCTATCAGTAATTTTTTCTCATATTTGGATCCATGGCCACCCACATTCTTGCTATATTATGTAAAATATTATTACGAAATTTAATTTCGGTGTTAGTTTTCTTTATTGTTTTAGTTTACAATATTGTTACATGCCGTCAAAGATAAGCGCACAGCTGTCTGTCGTAAGCGCAGTTTATTGTCTTCCCGGACTTAGGAATTCTTTTGTGTTTTGAATTTGTAATTAATAAAAACATGCTATTGTTTTTTTACTTGTTTTATAACCATAATTAGCGTCGAACTAATCCTTATTGTTATTGTTTTCGACTTTGTGGCCGTTCGCAGGTGTGCAAATTACTGTTTCCCAGAAACTCAGTGTGCGCGGCCAATTTCTTTGTACTGTGTAGTTAGTATAAGACGATGCCCGAATGGAGGGGTGGGCAGTCAAGCGACAACTACGAGACGAGTAAAACGTTTTTAGTACACTCGATTAGCGATATAGACGACGGACTTTGCGCGTGTTGAATTGCATTGAATCGTGCAGTGTGAACTGGTTGCATCCAGTTTTATTTGTATTCGTTTTATACGTGTTTGTACAGTTCTAATAAATTCTATAGTAGTTCCAACGGCATTTTTAATTCGAGTCCTGTAGCTCGTAACAATATTGTAAATTCAATTGGATTCAAAATGAAGTAAAAAAGGCAAGCAAAATTGGCTTAATTTCGAGTGTCCAATGTTAGTGCCTTAACATTATCAGTGTGCGTTGATCCTTACACATTTTTTCTCTATAACAGCCCTTGGGGGGTTATTACGACGATTAATCCTCCGGCACCCGGTTGTTAACTTTTTTCATCCTGTTCTCGCGTAAAAATGGCTAAAAGCCAGCAATTTGTCGAGCAATTTGTCAGTGAGTGCTTTATTTTGATAGCTCGAGTTTATTTTTTCGTTGTTTCAACAGGGTCTTTTATGGGATGACTTTTGAAAGGAAGATTTATGCCCTTTTAAAAGCTTTTGATCTTTATGATGATGTGTTATCGTGTTTTCTATATTGTGTTGTACCTACCTCTGTTATATGTTGTTAAGTCATTAAAATTGTAAATCATTAAGGTACGCTTTAGACTACTCTTAACGAAATATTTACACAAAATATTATTTACATTAGAAAAAATAAAACTTAATTTTAAATAATAATTATCCCATATATATAAACTGTTTGCAACACCAAAAAATTTGATTTTGTCACATGGAATTTTCCTTCTAACATGTAATGGTGCAAATTTAATAAATTGATTAAATATCTCTCTTGGTTCAATTTCTATCCTTTCCTTCCTAACATAAACCGATACGCCTCGGTATCTCATGGCCCCAGGGCCATAGGGACTGGGACTCTAGATTCTGGACACCAAACGTCACAAGTATCCATTGCCAATAGAGGTATATTTGCGGCGTTTGAGGTCTTTCTGCCATGCGGCAGATGCGTCAGTTAAAGAGGCCGTCAGGCTTCCGTCTCCCCGAGCATCGCGGAGCGGCTAGACCCCATATCCGTGGCCCTGGCATAAGGGCAAAGGACGGAACACCTTAGGGTTTTAGTGGGCTTCCCCGACCTTGGCATGACAATAGCATTTCTTGCTTGTGGTACTCGGCCACCTCAACGTGGCGAATCTCACACTCGTCATCGCGTTTCCCCCACGGTGGATAGTTCTCGAACGGATTTCCTCTCGTAAAAACTAAAGCTAACATAGCCGTGTCTACAAGAGACCATCAAAGTGTCAACGCACGTGACATCCCACACTAAGGGTCCTCCGATCTTCTGGGCACCAAAGATATCACATCCGGTCTCTTATCATCGTCACGGCATAGTCCATTCGGTTCTAGAATGGCAGGTCACCTGCGATGACAAGAGCACGGTGAATGATGATGGCACGGTGATCGGCAGGTCACCGTGCCATCACATCACGCTTCTGACATATTTTAATATATTCAAATTCAAATGTTTTTAATCATAACGAGTTCCACTGGAGAACACTTTTTGAAGGTCATACATATAGGTTAAAGTTTAATTTTTCTTCCTATTCTATGTACACCGCTTCGCAATGTGTTATTGCTGTTAAGGAGAAGAAGCGGCAAGAAACTCCCCAGCAACACGTCTAGCTAAATATTGTTTTTCTTTAAGTTTCTTATTCTATTTATATCTCAAGTTCTCTTTTTTTAAATAAGTTTTATACAGAAGTATGTTACAGAATTACTTTTTGAAGAATTAATGGAGTTGTAGCAAACAGTGCATACTCATAAGACCAAGACACAATAAAAGGAAAGAAAAAAAATATATGTCTCAGAAGCGTCGTCTTCTGACATATATATTTTGTGGGATGGGTATTTTTTATTACTCATTATTTCATTGTAATTATTACTTTCTGGACATTGTCCAGCTTTTCTTCTACTTTATATCTATTCTATGTAGGTAATTTTTTTTAATTTACTGTAGTTTAAAATGATCTTGTTCTTACCATGGGTAGCATGCGATATATGTGATTTAGAAGATGGACACTGAATATTACCGCTGTGTCGGATTAATTAAAAAAAAAAACAACAAATTCACAAAACACTAGTAATTTTTATGTTTTACTTCGCACCGACTTCAAGATGTTATAGATGATATTAATATTTTGATTTTTAAATTGAAGTCGGTTTGGGTTTTGTGTTTTTTTTTTTTAATTTTAAGTGGTGAAATACTAGTATATGAATAGTTTTAGAAATAATAAATTAAGCGCCTGTAGAAATTGTACTACTGATACGCATATACAAGGTAGCTATCTCACTTTTTGGTGTAGACGCTCGTTAACAGGGGTTGCTCTCGTTTTCCCTGCGATCCACTCATCATCCTGACTTAGTGACAATGGGACCACCTCGGCAGTACTATACTTTTTCGAACAAAAAAATTGAAAATCAGTCCATAATTGACGCAGAAGTCGAATAACAAATATACAAAAATTTTATCTGTGCAGGAACGGAGAAAGAATACAATTTCCTGCGGCCAGGCGGCCTGTCGTAAAATGCGAGAAAACAACCCACAGCCCACAGCAACACTTGAAGGGTATTTGCCCGACTGGATGGCTACCATCCCTGCTCTAGACTATGCCGCCATAACAGCCTTCCAGTCTCCATTAAGAGAGCAGCAGCGCATTTGTAGCACCTTTGGTGTTGCAAATGTCCATAGGCGATGTTAACCGCTTTCCATCAAGTGGGCCGTCTGCCTGTCTGCTGAAATCCTGCAATAAGAAAAACAACATACAGTCGAATTGAGAACCTTCTCCTTTTTAAAGTCGGTTAAAAATTCTCTAAATCCTAAACTGATCCCCAGTGTGCATACACCTTAACAAGCTGCATTGTTAACATTCATGGTACGTTTTTTAGCATTTTTTTAATTTGCAAATATTAACACCGTCCTCCTGTGGGACGTTATAGGGGTAGCTTTACACGTTTTTTTTCACGTTTTCAACACACCCTCTGCTACCATTTATGTGTTAATGGATATGTTTAACCGCTGTTTAGCGTAATTGACTCAATTTGTATGTGAAAATGGAAAATATACGTGGTGGGGAAAATTATTAGCATTTTCCGGGCTGTTTATTTAAAAAGAAATATGTTTTCTTTTTAAATAAACAAGTACAAGATTTTTGGGCAGGTGTTTTTATTGCGAAGCTGGCGAGCGGACCAGTGGTCCACCTGATGGAAAGTGGTTACCATCGCCTATAGGCGAAGGTAGGCAATTTCGTTTTTATATTGCATGAAGTAGGCAAACAGTCTGACGGCCCACCCGATGGAATGCGGTTAATTTTATAAAGCGCTTCTTAAAAAACCCATGTAATAGCGTAAAGGGAAAATCGCGGCAGGATGTTCACTCCAGATCATTGTTATATGTGGAGTAAATTTTCTAGAGAACAGTTGCGTAGTTGAGCTTGGGAGTTCCTCAAGGAAATGGGGGTGTATATCCCGTCACTGGCGAGCGATGCGGTTGTAAAAGTGAGGCGTTGGCACCAGATCAAATAATTCCTCAGAACACTCCTCGTTGTACAGGCGATATGGCCGCTTACTTGTTGCTAGCTTAGCAAAAAGATTATAAATTTTCCGTGCATTAACGGAGAAAGAATACAATTTCTTTGTTGTAAGAGGCGACAAAACAACCCATAACCACGTGGTAGGGTATTTGCCCGACTGGATGGCTACCACCCCTAGTCTAGAGTATGCCGCCATAACGACCTTAAGTTGTGTTCCGGCATTAGTGACCAGGTTCCAGTCTCCCCTAAGAGAGCAGTAGCGCTTAGCAGCTGTAGGTGTTGCAAATATCCATAGACGATAGTAACCGCTTTCCATCAACTGGACTGTCTGCCTGTCTGCGGAACTCAAGCAATATAAAAAAAAAGATATAGCTCCATGCAGACCTTCCTAAAGTCCGGGACGTTCTTCTGACCCATAATCTAATACTACATATAACACAAATAGAACATCTAAGAAAGTGTATACCAAAAATAGAATCCCAAATATTTGGTATCCATCCAATAGCCCGTATCTAGTGGAGCGGTGTGCACCCTTACACAACATGGCGGCCCGCACAAGTTCCGTGCCCGCTACGAACATAAATTTTATTGCTATAATCTCGGTACCCGCAACACTCACTGGGTGGAAATTTTAAGATATAAGGAATCTTGTACCGTCAGCAAATTCATTTTATTACATAACTAGAATTCGTGCACGATCTACATCGTCAGATCAGCTTAGAATATTTTATAAGTTAGGTAGTCTGGAAGAGATGACTCTAAGCTATAAGTTCTGCCTAAAAATATTGTATTTATCAATTTATTGTGACTGTTATTTTGGTGAGTAATAAAGTATTACCAATCGAGAATCTGCCAGCGACACTGCGTTTGCGTTGGCATGATAACGTAGTTGGAAGTGAATTGTAACAACGGCACCATAAAAAAATGCGAACGCATTGCCATATTTTTAGCTATTTGCATCTACCCTATGGACGCGATGTCATTTATCGGGATAAAAAGTATCTTAAGTGTTTATCCGGTATATAAGCTAGCTCTGTTTCGAGTTTCATTTAAAATCTGTTTAGTAGTTTTTACGTGATTCTCGAAACAGACAAAAATTCTAAAAGTTGCGTTTGCAAATTCTGCTTAGCCTCCCGGTTTTTTCATTCTTAAACACACTGTGCAAACTCGACATCCCAACAGTTTAAATATGTATAGATTTTGATAAGGTTAATAATTCTCAAACTAAACGTGGCAACCACTTTGAGAACGTTCCTAACAAATAGCGGTCTGACCCATATTTAATTTATATTTTTATTTATTTTTCTTAATAAACCATAATACGTAGGTATTGTTTTATATCTAAGTATTATTTGATAGGTAGTTTAGTTTTTCGAGAATCAAATCATATAAAGCTATCACTGGCCTGTCACAGTTAGTTCTGCATTTATGTAAGTAAAAAAAATAGTAATTAAATCAATATGAATGTATCTATTATTGTCATATTTCCAATAGTAAATAAGTGTAAAAATATATTTTGGATAAAATTATTACAATTGGTTATTCATATAAATCTTAAAATTGCAATAATATACATAATTTGGACGAGTTAAAGCCATCATTTTGGCGTATTAACCGGATTGGGGTTCTGACATCACTCTTTATATATAGAATGTACTCTGTGAATACTGACATTTTGTAAACTACAATAATACGCACTGGACGTGAGCTGTGGTGTCACGATTCAATTAAAGCTTTTAGTTATGCTTTCCCGTACATTTTTAACACGTTTTGTTACTAAAAATCTATAACTAAGATGCAGACTAACAGACAACTTTGGGTCTAATCTAGATACCTAAGTCATAGTAAATAACGGAAAGATCTTTTACGAAATTTATACTGCCAGTAATTGAACCCAAGATTTTTTAATTTATAATATAGATTCACGTTTGAACATGATCTCACCCGATACTAAGTGAAGATATGGTCTAGAATAGAGCACGCTTACCTAGAAGGTAACTTATTCCACACGGAACTTGAAGTCATGTCGGTTGTGGAGCGCTGTAGCCTATGGATGATATTCTAGTTCGGTAATTATGGACTGTATTGGGAAAAATCTGAACCTGATCCATGCACTAGAAAAGCAGGAGCTCCACCAACATTGAGATCCGCCTTCTTTTGGCTTGGTTCAGGTTCAGACTGAGGAACACTGCACGGCACCAAATTCACTTTAGATCAGTATTACATAATAAGTTCTTGGCACGGCTAGTAATTATTTTATATATTGTAATTAAATGCATAAAGTTCATATTTGGCCTACGCAAGTATAACCATGTCTCTGAATTTCGAAAAAAACTCAAGTGGTTGCCAATTCGATTTCGCCGGAATACTCACATCCTTTCTTTTCTCTATAGTATTTTATATGTCCCAAGTACTCCTAATTACCTTAAACAACGTTTTGAATTTCTTTCGTGCTCTCATAATTTACGCCCTTCTACTAAACATAAATTGAACACTGCGCATAGCTCAACTTTTTACAACAATTCTTTTACTGTTAAGGCTATACAGCTTTGGAATAAGCTTCCTGTTACTACCAGACAGGCAAAATCGCTAGCGATATTTAAAACCATGATAAAAAATACTACCACTCGTTGGAATATGATACTTAAATTCATTTATAAATATTTATATATTCTGTACATATGTATTTGTATGGTATGTATATTAAGTATATATCTATGTAATATATAAAATATCTACATATATATATCATTTATGTATTTATTATTAAAATGTAAGTAGTTCGTACTATATGTTACGTATACCACCATCGCCATTATCATCTCAATTCATTCCTGGGGTTGTCTGGAAGAGATCGCTTTTTAGCGATAAGACCGCCCTTTGTAGACAACTAGATATAATTTTTGTATTGGTGTATAATAAAGTGTTATCTATCTATCTATTAAATGATAAATAAACGCACGGCGCGATAAGTCTTGGTCTAACCTTTGACAGCGAGTTATGTCAAAAATGGCAGCCCTTACCTTTTTTTGCGTTAGCCGTCACTTTGCACAGAAAGTGGGTAGATAGCAAAATTGATGAAGACTTGTTCTACCTACTCCATTAGGCAAGGACCGAACACCGATTATAATAGCTAATCGAAAAAACAGAGAGATCTCTTCGTTCTAATAAACTGGACTGGCTAACACTTAAAGACTACACCAGGATTAATTTTGCTCAGTTGTCCCTGAAGGATATAAAGTGTTTAAATTTATCTGTTTTATAATATATTATGTAAATTCTATTCTTTTGCTGACCGTACTTGTTTTATTAGGTCAATTTCTAACAACGTCTTTGCGTTTAATCAAAGGAAATTTCCAATTAAATTGATTACGATCTCGGTCCGCGGCGTCCTCCCCCCTTCCTTTGCCCTTCCACCCCTTCGCTCCTGAAGCCTCTGCTAACCCCGCGATATTGTTGCTACCTATTACATTATATTATAGGGTAAGATTAGCTGGCTGTTATATAAAGAAATTGTAGTCAAATGTAGATTTTTTTGGAGACGACTTATTTCTTGGTTTTATATATGTATCTTGTTTTAATGGACGGATAATAAGAACGTAATAACATAATAAATTGACTAAATTACATAAAATTGTTAATGAAATTACCTTAATTTACTTACTTATTTTATGAATTATATATAATTGAAAGAAACATAATAAATTGAATATTAAATATTGATTGTAATTATAATAGCATCGTAATCAATAATATAATCATAATATGTACATATACATCATAGTCGTAAGGCCTACAAATGGCTTGTAACAGAAACTACAAAAAAAAATTGTATGCCTGTCAAAGGCGAAACATGTAACTTTTACCACTTAGCATAACATCTGTAAAATGTCCATGTTTCAAACAAATAAATTACTTTGACTTTGACTAACTCCAAGTCTGTTCTTTCAAAGCATTAGTATTAATAAAAATTATAGTACTCTTTTTACACCAACGTTGTACTAAAAATTCAAATATATGGTGGCTAGTGAGAAAGATGGAATTTTAATTCCATCATTCTTCTAGAGTAGTTTTAGATATTGGTCTGCGTTTCAGTATATAAATTTATCGACAGCAGTAGTAATATTCGTCACAATAGCAGGCGTAGGAACCTATTCCATACAGCCTTAGTCGGCACAATATAATAGCTGAGCCAAATTGTAATTTCATATTTAAAACAAAGACGGTGTAAAGCATATTATATTTTTTTTATATTTAATAGTTTTATTTCGGGAAAACATGTCCCTATAGTCTCCAGTGCACATATGAAAGCAGTTTCTCTGCATAATATTTAGAAAAGTTGTCCGACTGTTGCGCATCTGTCGCCGATGTGGGGCGATAAATCCGTTCCCGCAATAAAGGACCAGCCCGCAAACTGATAGTTCCCCAGAGTATGTGTTTAGGATATTTGCATATAAGTTATGGCACATTTGCCAGAGAAATTAAAAGTTTTGAATTTAGAATAAGTTTTGTTGTTCGACTATAAACTAATTTTTGTTTATTTTTAAAATGGAACCAGAGGACAATATTTGAATGTATGTATAACCTGGCCATAATGTTTGGAAAGAGAACTAATCTTTCTGCCTTATCGTAATATTCTATCTTGTAAATTAAAGTATAATCAAAGCGAATCCATGTTATTTTAAATTTAACGTTGATCAAAGTCTAAAATCCACTAAAAATAACTAAACAGGGATATAAGTTTCACACGAGCAGTGATTTTAAAGTTTACCAAGTTTCTTTCGGATTTTCTAGCGGAATTTGAAACAAAAATGTTTTTGTCAGAATTCGACTATATTTACCAAAGAACCGCCGACATGATAGGTTTGTAATGGTTTGTTTACCTTCTTTTATTCCAATAATATTGTTCTGTTAGTTATGAGAAGGTATTAAAGCTAAACATCATGGTTATGTTGATGAAATGCGTATGTCGTAAATAAACCAACTTTGATATTTGCACGATGTCTTGCGTAATACGATAAATTACTAGTAAGTATCAAAATTACTCATGGTTGGAGATGCTAGAGATTAAACGCGGAAGTGGCGCCTCTGTTACTGTCTACTTTATTTTGCCACCCTGTACCATCATTTTATCATATTAAACTTAATATATACTAGTTTTCAATGTTCTTATTTAATTTTGTCTGTTATGTTCTTCTGAATGACTTGTCACTGTTCTTATCTGTAGGTATTTGTGGTTGAGCAGGCTATGCCTTTGTCGGCCGAGCTCACTAGAACGCAGAGACGCCGATTTCGATTCCTAACATAGTAAATATAAACGAACTTTCCGTTATTTACTATGGTCTGGGTGTCTGGGATTGGCCCCAGAGTGTCCCGTTGTATTTTACCGATAACACAAGCGTAACTTGCTTAGCTTGGGAATATATAATATATGTATTTGTCTGCTGATTATTAAAAAAACATCTCAACAATTCCGGGACCCACACAAACATATACACACAAAATTTCATCAAAATCGGTCAAGCTGTTTTTGAGTTATAAAGCAGTAAATTTTTATCTATATAAGAAGATTAAAAGTTGTGGTGGCACATTGCTTAATACAACCCCTCGTATCCATTACATTTTTCCAGCTTAATGTAGGCTATTATATGACTATATGATATGAAAATGACTTATTCGTGAATATGTAACGAGTTTATTCACAGCTAAACTCTGATGCAAACCAAATAACCTTCATAACGACTTATAATATCTTTACAGATAAACAAAATTGAACTGTCTGTCATTTCTTAAATAAATTTAAATATTATCTTTCAGTTTTCTTTTTTATAGTGCAGTTTACTTTTTGTCACATAAGCTTTATTCTTGAGTAGGTAAAAGAAAAAAGAAAGAAAATATTTATTTCCAATTGCGACACACACAATACAAACAGATTAGAAAATATATTACATACAAAAAGTGAATGCCGCTATTTTAGAAAAACCACATGTGGCATAAGACCCCAAGTTTGCGGGAAACCTTAAACTATTACACGAATAAAAAATAAAATACAAGACTTATATATTGTTATACCTTAACAAAACAATGAAATAATAAAAAATAATACTGTTACTTAACAATTTGGGCCACCTGCATATTTGTATACAAAGCACATTTATTACCCGCCGGCGTTTAAGCTAATAACACAGACAACAATCGATTAATTTTGAATAAAGAAAAATCGATTTTTATTTAATCGATTATTTTCCATTAATCTCACATCCCTAAGTTCCACTATAGTTAAGCCGTTTTAAGAAGCCCTATTTGAAGTTTCATATAAGTACTAACTTTGAAATAGTATCAAAATAATTTATATCAAATTAAAACATTATATATAGCCCATTTCTATCGAAACGTGACACATGATAACGTTGTTTGTCAACACGTTTTCTTCTTCAATATTAGTAACGTGACCTGGAGATTGATATATAATCGAAAAGTTTGAACATAGAGTGTTATTAAGTAGTGCATAATTTAAAGATAAAAAAGCAACCAAACGTATTTTTTAAAATAATTAATCGTTTTTTTTAATCGATTCGGTGATGTGTGACTTCCAATATCGATTCCAAATCTTAATTATGTCATCATCGATAGTTGATGTAACTACTAAAATCATTTAGAGAAATGCCATATATGGCTTATAGAACGGCCGAACTATAAGATCATTTTTTAAAGGTCATGTATATTTGAGTAAGATCGTATACCTATTGCGATTTTATAGTGAGATATTTTTCTTGCGATGTTATGTTCTCACTATACAACATGTGATTGTCCGAAAGTTACGAAAAAATTATATTTTCGTACTTAAACATTAACTAAAAAAATCAACCTTTTCCCTTACTTTGCATTTTGAAATTCCTTCACAGAAATTGATACTTCCAAGTTTATCTACTTCTAAATATCTAATATTACAGGTTGTTATTTATTTTTCGGAATCACTTGATTCGATCCTGACTAGGATTTTCTAAAATCTAACGATACGACTTTAGTTTTTGTACAAATAGTTGTATTTCATTTTGATATCTTGTATAGTTCAGAAAATACTGATATAATCTATATATTTGAAATATTATGCGAACGAAGTCGCGGATACAGCTAGTTGCTCAATAAAACTACATATTTATACTGGCGTCGTAAATTGTCTACATAACACACACACACACACACACATACGCACATAACAACACAGATACAACACTAGCGTAAAATTTCATCATACAAGGAGCTTCTCAAGGCAATATTAATATTAAGATTACGTCCCGGGCAAAGCTTCTAAGATGTTTCAATCTATATTTGAACATCAACCATAATTGTTACATTTTAAGGTCGATTTTCAAATAATAAATTTCAAAGGACACTGCCGAAGGATATTAAATTTTATATATATGCAGATAAAGTTATTATTTGAATGGGTAAGATAAAGAGGTTGGGAGGTAGTAAGAGGATGGGTACACTTGCGGGGGAAAATGTAAAAACCACCCCGCGATCGACTTATACGCTGTATCAAGACGCTGTGGCGTTGCGTGTATAGCAACGCTAAAGCCAATTTTATAAATTTTTCTTATTTCTTTTCTAAGTAAAACAAATTAATTAGTGGCATAAATTCATTTTTATCAGGACGATAAATATGTCCAAAAGAAAATAGGAATTACTTTTTATTAAGGCAATTTCTCTAAGTTTCACTTGTACTCATCTGGGAGCCGTAACTGTAACCGAGCGGATACAGTAACGTACACATAATGTGTACGTTGACATTGATCTTTGCTTTTTCGGCTCGTTGCGAGTGCGCCGCGTGCCCCTCTTGCCTCGAGCTCGCAAGTCAAGTACACTATGATTTTTGGTTACAGTACCTGCAACGGTTACGGTTATGGCTCGCAGATGAGTACACGGCCTCAGTTGATTTGACTGGCCGCTCCCCTATTATATTCAAACTATTTTTATTATTGTCTCGTATTACAACGTGGAATGTCGGCGAGAAACTCTTGTGCGTGTCGTGAACTTTTTAGCTACCCTCATGTTGTACGCCCACTATTGGATAATGGTGAAATTCCGAATTTTGTCACTGGTTACGTTTCTTATGAAAGATTTGAAAGAAAGATGAAGAATTCAACTAAAAATATTTTTTTAAATTCCTTTTTATAAATAACTAGCTGTCCCGGCAGACATCGTCTTGCCCGGAAAAGCTTCAATCGATATGCCGACAGCAGCGCATAGCGCCCGGTAGGTGGCGACCTACCGGGTCCAATTGTGAACCAACTCATAAACCTTCTTTGCCTCATGCACAACAACTTTGCTAAAGATCATCACATGATCAAATGTATAGTTTATGATTCTATAAAGGACATACAGACAAACATTCATTTTTATATATCAAGATATTTTTATTGTTTACCTCATTTTACAAGAAAAGTCTTACATTCCAGGGGTTAATTTATAGTTTATAAAGTAAAGAATTATCAGTTGCCCATTTATTCCCGCAGAACGTGCACAAGCGCGCCACCCCACGAATTTTACCTCTCGCCACGTTTCTCACGACGTACCAACTTATATACATACATTTTATTATATATGTATAAGTATACATAGTATCTGTCTATATGGCAACACAAAGACATTCGCTTCGGGCACATTTATTATGTACGCCGTTATACAACTCGAATGATAATATACTATATCAACTTTGTTACTTTGTTACAATTGGAATACGTGTTGAAATGAAATCAATGGCGAATATTGTTATCGAAACTTTCATAACGTATATACATACATACATATGTCAAAGTTTTAGTAGAATTGGATACTAGGATTAGCCCGTGTCTTTGTCCACGTTGGACGTGTAACAAAGATTATAGTTATTTTGCTAAATAATTACAACATCAACGGTTATTTTCAGTAAGGTAATGGATTTTTTAGTATGAAAATACACGAATCCCAGAAATTCTCGTAAAAACTCGGGATAAGTAATGTTATTAAAGACATACACAACTACAATTGTTTTACTAAATATTTTATCGAACCATGAAAATTTCGTATCAGAATAATTTTTTTCAACCTGTCAATTTTACACCTCTCTCAAGAAATTCTCGGGATATAAAGTATCGCAGATTTTAATTATGCGAATTTACTATCGATCAGCCAAAACCGCATCGAAATCGGCCTTGTAGTTTACACGTGAATCCCGAACAAAAAGACAAACAAGAAATGTAAGTAACAAAAGACTACACTTTTATAATATTATAGATTTGAAAAAGTTAAAATATATACTTCTCTTATGCACTCATATATATGTTCGCCTCATATCTCTGCTATACTTGGGATACGGCCTATAACTGTAACATTACCCCCGCTGAGGCCCCACCTTAAAAGAGTCTTATCAATTAATAATTTTTGATTGTATTAGTCTAAAGGAATACGTTTTAAATTATATGATTTAATTTACTTACATCTAAATATACCTACCTACATAAATTATAAACTATGTAGTATAATGAAGAAAACTTAAGTAATAGGTATTGTATTCTATCTATAATCCCTTAAGACTATAAGTAGAATACTGAGCCTAGGTCATCGAAGTCAATGGGTAAGGTTCCTAGAAGGCTGGCTACGTTCGCTCGCTGGATCGCCCATACTGATCCGTTGACCGAGGTAGGAACCATATGATTAAATGTCTCAAATATAATAATAAAACAACAAAGAGCGAAAGAGAAATGATCTGTGGCGCCATCTTCTTATAAGACATTTAGGAACTACTACAAGTTGGTCAAATAGAGTAGAAAATAATTGGGGCGCCACTTTCGTACATTGGTCTACTTTTACTGTTTAATGTGACTACTGTAAATTATTTATGTTATGTGTATGTGGTGAACAATAAAGTGTTTACTATTCTATTCTGCTAGCAACTCCGAAATTATGACAAGAGTATTTTTGGTACTTACTATAGTTACTTTTAGTATTACGTCGAACACAGTGCAAGTATCAAGTTGGTTTTTTTACGACATACGCATTTTATTAATTAAACCTATGAGATTTACTTTAATAATAATAACTATTAATTTTGTAAGCTAGAGCTTTATAACACCCTGTAACTGATTAACAGACAATTATTTGATTAAACGAATCTAAACTTCTGTGGTCAATATAGTCGAATTATAACGATAAGATTTTGGCTTCAAATTCCGCTAGACATGTTTGGTAAATTTTAAAAATAACTGCTCATGTGAAACTTAGTATTGTTATATCCGTAGTTAGTTATTTTTAGCGGATTTTAGACTCAGATCCACGCTAAAAGTAAAACAACATGATTACATTGAACTTTGTTTACAACTTACTAACATTGACTACAGATACGATAGAATATTGCTATAAGGCAATAATTCATGTTCTATACGTAATGGCCAGGTTATACTAGTATTCTTATAACAAACTTTCACGTCATACCCTTTGAAAAACTTCTATCTAAAAGTGCTCGAAACATTAAAATAAAACTGAATTGAGCTTAAATATTAGACTATTATATAAGACTATTTACAACGACATTGGCAAAATCAATGCCAAAGGCGTTGGGGCCAGAACCGACTAAAGTCAAGTCGACTCAAATATAACACAGATTAAACATGATTTATAAAACGATTTACATTCCAAATTTAAATATCGACAAACCAAATCACGTCAGCCATCTTGCAATTTTACTAAATTCTAAAGTCTCTAAATTAAAACTAAAGCTCGCGACCCGAATTCAAAATTCGAACCCCTCCTTGTAACAAAAACACCAATGAACGACTCGCATTTGAATTTAGAAAGCAACTAGAAGCCAGGTACCGTCAACCCTCGTAAGAATTTTGCAAAAATATACACAGATAGTTATAGGGGAAACTCCCCGCGGGGGGCGGAAGTGGGTTGGCGGGCGGTCGGGAGGGGGTGTCTCCTAAAAACGGTTAAGTAGCTCCCCCTACCCTCTATAACTATTTTATGCGGTCCCCTAGAAAGACGCCGGGTAGGCGTACGGAATGGGGAAGTGAAATTTTAATATGTCTAGGCGGTTAAGAATTCATGGCGGATTTATAATTAAATGCCTAATTAGGGTATTTCGTTGTTTTCGTGACTGTGTATGAATTTTAATTCGGCCTCTAATACGCTGTTTCGTGGGGAGTTTTCTCAATTAGTTTGCGGATTGTGTTTTTGTTGGGATCTGAGTGGAATGCTCGTTGGTGGGGAAATTGTTTTAATTATTTTAGTATTATTCCATTTAAAATGGAGAAATCGGGCAAAATTTGATATTAAAGCGCAGTCCTTTGTTATGATCTAACAGTAGTCGGTATTTTCTAATTCAAATCTTCAGAGGAACAAAATAAATAGACCGAGTCCTGAGCTTTCGGAGTGAAGCCGGCCAAAGGAGGCTGATCGCGCCTCAGTACGTTACGAGAACTTAGTACCTAATAAATAATCGAATTAGTAAGAACGGATGAATGTGAAATAATGTTCACATTAGTTATAGATACATTACTATTAACCACACAGACAAATCACGTGTAGGTAAAATTTGTTTATTCCTACAATATAAATATTTAAATAAAATTTTAGTTAAATTGTGTCTTTAGAGCTATACAGATAAATAAAATTGAAGTGTCTGTTTCTAATGTCGAAATTACAGATTTTTACTAAATGCACATTAAAGTAATTGTACAGTTTGTACACTTGCTCTTGCTTGTAGTGGGGGATGCTGGCAGTAGTTGGTGGAGTGCTGATGCTTTCCACCCGTATGGTCCACTGCACTTCACCGCCACAATAGGACTTTGTTGTGCCGCGCACAACGGGTCCTGGCGGTGAGGACCATCCGAGGATACCGTACAGTGTCGTGGACGGCGTCGACACTCTTGGCAGGCGTTCCGCCCTGGCCTCTCCAGGCGGACGTGATAGCCAAAGTTCGGCGCTCCCGACAGGATGCCCTCGCCCGTGGCCTGGTCTATGGCCAGGCCGAACTCCAGGTGATCAGGACGCGGGAAACAGCGGCCATGATCCAATCTTGGTCAGTAGAGTTGGAAAACCCTGTTGCTGGCATTGACACGGTGGAAGCGGTTCGACCGCAGCTGTTGCGATGGCTCTCGCGGAAACGCGGGACCCTGACCTTCAGAATGACAAAGATACTTACCGGGCACGATTGCTTCGATAAGTATCTGTATCAGATTGCGGGCTGCTTGCCTTCACCCCAATGCCGCCAATGTGGCGCGCTGGACACGGCGTTACACACGCTAGTCGAGTGCGCAGCATGGGCACCTCAGAGGTTTGAACTCGAGACACTTGTAGGACCGATCGAATCGCTGGGCGATCTGGTGCAAGCCATACTGCACAGCGACGATTGGTGGGTGGGTGCGGCCAATTTCTGCGAGACGGTAGTGTCTCATAAGGAGGCCGCGGAACGAGATAGGGAGAGAGATGGTAGTGCGTATGCGTCTCGCGGGCGCCGACGCCAGTCGGGAGCCCGGAGGCGCAGGTATGCGCATGACCTCCCTCTCACCTGAAATACCGCTGCAGAGGCCCTCTAGCATCTAGGGAGCAGAGGAGTCTTCACCCCTGTTGACGAAGTGAGTTTGCCTCTCCCGGGGCATTCTCAAGCACTTGTGCGCTAGGATCGGTGTGGGCATAACTACGTTCTGTATTTCACGCCTTTCCTACCATAAGCGCGGGGCACATGGGAGGAGGGTGGTTTTAGTGGGGTATTGATTAGTCGAGTCTCCACACAAGCCGGTTGATTATTGTTTGGATTGCCTTAGTGGAAAGCCTCCATGATCTACAACGGTCTAATCCCTAGCAAAGGACCCGGTATGTGCGAAATGCATTTCACCCGCCTTAAAAAAAAAAAAAGTGCTGATGCTTTCTTGTAGTAGGTTGAAGAAAATACACCCTGTTGCTTACAGGGATTTATTCTCGGACTAGTAGATCTTGGATCCTGATCCTTGGGTTCAACTTAGTAGTAGTTGAAGTCGTATGTTACGACTAATAGCAACTCGTAGCGACTTGATAGCAACTTAATCACAAAGTATTTGTGAGCATTACTTATACTAATATTAAAGTAGCCTAAAGTAGGCCGCAGCGTCAGCACAACGCTGTACGTTGAACCGTACAACGGTACTTATATAAAAAAATGTTAAAAATGTTTGTCTGCCTGGATGTGTGGGTGTTCCGGTTAATCTCTGAAACGGCTGGACCGATTTTGATGGAATTTCACTGGCAGATAGCTGCTGTTATAAGGAGTAACTTCGGCTACTATTTCTTTTAGGGTTCCGCGAAAAAAAGTCCACGCAGACGAAGTCGCAGGCACAGTTAGTACTACATAATTTTACAGATACAAGTTTTCAAAAAAGCTAAACTTCAGTTCACTTGCCGGGTTTGTTCATGTAGGCTCCGTCTATACTTTTATTGGTTCGTCTGAGTTCAAACCTTATGTCATGAACATAAATAAATAAAAAGTATAATGTCAACTTTATGTCAAAATCGATATATTCACTCTGGTATTCCAACATTTTCGTGCACGTATCTAAAAAAATTACCAATCTTTGAATAACATGTGTCGACTCAGGGGCGTAGCTACCGGCGTATCAGCCGTATCAATGATACGGGGCCCCGGGGCTACAGGGGCCCCGAAAGTGTGTAAGCAAAAATTCCTAAAATGTTATCCACAATCTTTTATAGATTAAAATTTTTGACAATAACTGATGGGCCAACAGAAACGGCTATCAGACTTCTTATTATTGTCTGTAAAGGCAAACATCTAGATTAAACTGAAGACATTTTCAGCTATGGATGATTTGATAAATAAGCTTGCCGAAAAAAAGGCAAGAAAAGTGTATCTTTGATTTGAATTGTTTGTCTAACTTAGCTTCTAGGAGCATTAAGTAATAACTTATAATTAATATATAATTATTTCAATTCAATTCGAGCATTTTTGTTTCGTTTATAAAAAAACTTTACCCTTCCTACCCAACACATTTTGATACAGGGCCCGTCTAAGGCAAGCTACTCCACTGTTTCGACTAGGAATCAGTTTAATTAAAACACGTGGCTTAGCACTGTTCGTGATTTTAGACAGCGTCAACTATTTACTAATATTAGAATAATCTTAAAATATTTAGGTAGATACCTAATATAAATATTATCAAGTGTAAACACACTGTTTAAAATTCTTACGCTAGTATTAACCCAATTTTAGATCTTTGACTAACGGCAAATAAGGGAGATATTGAAGCGACATGGAAGTCGTGTTCGCCGGAATACTCATAATCTTTGTCTTCAGTACAGTATATTATTAGTCGCGAATACTCCTCATTATCTTAAAGAACGCTTTGACTTTATTTCGTGCTCCCATAGCTTAAGGCCTTCCACTATACTGAAACTAAACACTCCTGCGCATAGTTCAAATTTCTACAACAATTATTTTACCGTCAAGGCTATAAAGCTTTGGAACTAGCTGCCAATTGCTATCAGACAAGCAAAATCGCTACCGATATTTAAAACGATGATCAGAAAATATTACCTGTCCTTGGAATATGATGATATTTAAAATATATTTATCTATAAACATTTATAAATTTTTGTAGATATGTATTTGTATGCTATGTATATTAAGTATATATCTATTTAATATATAGAACATCCGTATATTCTGCATTTATATATTAATACTAGAATGTAAGGAATTGTACTATGTATTATGTATACCACCATCGTCATTATAATCTCAATTCATTCCTGGGGTTGTCTGGAAGAGATCGCTTATTAGCGATAAGACCGCCCTTTGTGCATAATGAGATATAGGTTTAGACTGTAAGTTCTTTTTTGTATTGGTTGATTGATTGATTGAAAGTTACATTTCACGAAGTAGTTGAGTTTCTTTTTTACAAAAACACATAATTCTAGTTCAAAACACCATAAAATTCAGTTGGGCAATTTTAAAATCTGGTAAATGGATTTAAAAAATGAAAAATTTACTAATTTTATTGGTAGTGATATCATATTTTGATATAGTATTTATATGTTTTGATAAACACAATACATCAGGCAATATCCAGTAAGATAATAAATGCACAAACATTCGCTTAAAAGACAACGCTACGTTTTAAAACTAATTAATTATTTAAATTTATACAATAAATTCACATCTTATTGATTTATGATAAATAAATTTCAAAATAATTACTCATAAGCACAAGTGTTGTATATAGCTAATATGTACTTATTAAGAACCTATACATGCTCTAGAATAGAATATAAAAAGATTTTTCATTTCTTATACTCGCAAAATATGCTTGAAGTTGCCTAATCAGAGGGATGTACGCAGTACTAGACACTTTGTCCCTGGGAAACCATTTTTCGTGCTGTCAAAATATTTAAATACTATATGCTAGCCACGTCCAAACTTTTTATACAGCCACTGTTAAATCGCGGCACAAAATTGTAATTGGAAAATATCAACAATTTTGTAACATGATTTTATACTCATAATTTACTTTTCACTAATTTATTATTTAATTTACATAAATTTGACAAAAAAATGCTGACTGGTAGAATGTCACAGAAAAAGAAATTTAATTGAATTAAATGAATTCATCAGATTTAATGGATTGAACGCCTGATTTCATTAGGGAAGTAGTTGTTTGTTTAACTAATTAGGTTTTTACTTACTTTTCTCATATTCGAAATGAAAAGCAGAGTATTAACTTCAGGTGAAAGGCCTATATAGGCACGAGATGGTTTGGCGCTAATGGTTCGAGTGCCTATATAGGTCACTTCCACCCCTTGTATAACAATGTACTTGTTGCAGTCCCATTCGTGTAAAACCTATTTTTCTTATAGAATAGAATTTTGAATGTGATTTTTATTTATGATGTCAAACTGTTTTTTGTCGAGTGAAGATTATTGAGAGGAATACACGTATTAACTATCCATTGTTGTGTTGATTACGATTTAATTATTGGAATAACACAAAATGCAGGGTATTTCTTATTAAAAACTAACTTCTGCCCGCGACTTCGTCCGCGTGGAATAGTTTTAAAAAAAGTAACTTAAAAATGCCCCCGATTTTGAAACATTCTTTATTGGTGGTCCACTCCTATTGGTTTTAGCGTGATAATATATATATGTATATAGCCTTCCTCGATAAATGGGCTATCTAACACGGATAGAATTTTTCAAATCAGACTAGTAGTTCCTGAGATTAGCGCGTTCAAGCAAATAAATAAACAAACTCTTCAGCTTTATATATTAGTATAAGATAATTATATCTCTCGTACAAGGACCACAACACAACTATTATTGCATAACATTAAGATATAGTTCAAGAAATATAAATACAGAAAACAATTTCTTCCATACAACCTTAGGATGATATTAGACGAACAAACTATATTCACAATTATTGCAACAAGCATCTCAGAATAAAAGGTACAAAACCAAATTAAACACGCACTTAAACTGTTGTAGGCACTACAGAGAAGAAACTTGTATGAAGTAAAGAAACGAACTGACTTAAGAATCCCTCGCTTGCTGAATCACCTGTCTTCATTCAACCCTAAATGTTAGGCAACAGGTTATTCATGAATAAATGCATTGTGGAAAGAAAATGACAAACCTGTTTCGAGCATGACGTGGGAATATTTGCATAAAATGTAGGCCAATACATTCTTGGGGATACGTGATCATTTTGGTAACAAGGGAACACTTATGAAATTGGCATGTCTGTCCGTCTATCTTTGTATGAAGACCTTTTTTGTAGAGCGTTCGATTTCCTACAAAAATATACATGGTCCATTTTATACACTTTATTTGTTCATGAGTTACAAAATACATAAGCAAAAAATAAATTTGTCTGAAAATAATCAAACTTTAATCTTCAATATTTGTTAAATGGTGTAACATTTACGATAAAATTGTAGGTGCATAAAATTAAACACTTTCATGGATAATTACTGAACTATCATCGATTGAACTTTTACTGAAAGAGTTTTTAGTTTGTTAGTGTGTGTTGGAAGCACACAAAAATATGCCTTCAAGAGAAGAAATAAATATAATTTTGAATGATATTTCTTTTTTATTCCAAATACTTTATTTTTTCCCTACTTAAAAAAAGTGATAATTATGTTATATTTCTCAAAAACAGTCGGCAACCCTAGTCTCAGCATAATGTTCGCTGTCTCCTTTGTGGATTGCTTCATTTTTGAAGAAGTAAATAAACAGAATTTACCTGGGTACGATAAATATGTATTCTACGAATCTCAACAATGATATTCTGTAGAGTAATTTTTGAGAACGAAATATTTAGAATTACATTTTTTTTTAGACTTCGTAGCCAAACCACAAAAACACAGGACGTTTACCACTTCCATAGCTAGTGGCTCACAACGACCACGTTCACGACCGCGATTTTTCCCGTTCCACTTGCTTGCAGGCGTTACAATCATAAACGCTAGTGGAACAGTTTATCGACCCACCTCATGACATGGGTCGTTGTGAGCGTTGCGTGATCAAAAGTTATGACGTTTTCGCCACGACCGCGGTCACCATGTGGAACGGCTCACTGAGTATTTTGGGTGTTGTGAGCTACTAAAGGAATGCGCCCCACGGAATCCTCCAAGGAGCGTGGAACGACACGCACTTGAGCGAGTATTTAAAATTTTTTTGGAGTTAATAAATTTGTATTTCAGGAACACCGTGTAAATGTAATTCGTCTGCTTAAGAAATAATATTATTATATAATAGTGCTATATCTAATTTCTTCTGAAGAAATAGGGAGGAGGTTCTAATTATTTATATTTGTAGCACAACTATTCATCTAAAATTATATTTTCCCACACGTTACCTTGATTCCCATGACCTTGTTCCACAAACACGTAATCTTCAATTGATATAAAATCGAGTTCTAATAAACGTAGACTCGATTATACAACCAAGAAGTAAACTAGAATCCACCCCTGCACCCCTTTACGAAACAGGTCTTTCAAGAATTGCTTTCATAATTCAAGAAGAGATTTGATAGTCCCCAACCGTTTGTAGAATGGCTGTAAAGCTCAACAACATACAAATTTTATATTGTTCGACTTTTAGAATTTTGGTATTTTTTTAAAATATTGTTGGCTTCAATGCAAATGTCACTGATTTTGCCAATGTCAGTAGAGTGTGTGTGTGAAGAGGCAGGCGGAAAAGAAAAAATGTACATTTAAAAATCTAAAAATTTGGCCAGTAATTTATACAAGTTTTCTGCAAACCTGGAGTTAAATAAACACAATTTGATATTTTAATAACTTTCTTCTTGGTTTACTTATTGTCCTTCCAAGCATTTATTTTACTTTTGACAGCTCGATGACGGATCAATTAGTAATGTTCTAATGCGTAACCGAATCGATTTGTTATGAAAATCGAATTCATTTATAAATAAGTTTAATCAATTTAACTTATCTACATATCCATTTTTGCTAAGAATACTATATCGCATAATAAATAAACCCAAACTTCAAGGAACATATTTTACATATATTAAATAAGCCAATAAAACGGCACTTATAATAATTGCGCTGTTATTTTTCTTTAAAGTAGAACATTTTTTATGTTCAAATCGATTAATTAATTATTATGATTAATTAAATGGTTGTCTGGAAGAGATCGCTTCTTAGCGATAAGACCGCCCATTTAGAATATTTTTAGGCTATAAGTTTTTCTATGTTTTCTGTAATGGTGTACAATAAAGTGTTATCTATCTATCTATCTAATTTAGATTTATTTACGTATAGTGGATGACTTAATAGTCTGTGCGTTACATGACACACAGAACATCACTATTACGTAACCCACAACAATAAAGTACTATAACCATGTCATTTGTTTCATGTGGGCTTTACTGTCAATAAATATGTAACTTGATAGACGTGTAAACGTTAAAAGTAAAATAAACGCTTGAAAACAGTATATATATTCCAATAATTTATTTAATTTGAAGTTTGCACGTTTATCAACAGCGCTGTCTTTTAGTAGCTCACAACGCCCAAAATGTTCTGTCAGCCGTTCCACCTGGCGACCGCGATCGTTATGTTCGTGGTGAAAATGTCACTAATGACGTCATAATTTTTGATAACACAACGCTCATATCGACCTATGTCAAGAGGTGGGTCGAATAAGAGGTCCACTAGAGTTTATGATTGTAACGTGCGCAAGCAAGTGGAACGGGAAAAATTACGGCCGTGAACGTGGTCGTTGTGAGCGTCGTGTGATCGAAAATGATGACGTCATTAGGGGTTTTCGCCACGACCACAACGACCGTGGTCGCCTTATAGAAGCTAGGAAGCTGAGCTGGAGCTACTAATGGAACGCGCTGCAAGTTACACATTTTTTGACAGTAAATTTCATATGCTACAAATGTCACAACTGTATACCACGTTATTGTTCAACGCGACGTAGTAGTGACGTTCTGTGAGCCGTTTGATTTTTTTATGGCAGAGCTGGCCATCCGGCAGATGGCTCACGTATTGGTAAGTAGCTACCGTAATATATAGATGTTTGCAACACCAGGTGCGAAGTCAACGTGTTGCCAGCCTTAGGAAGGGATAGAGAGGATGGGATAAAAGGCAAGGAATGGGAGGATCAGACAGGAAGAATGAGTTTTTTCATCTAACTATAATATAATATTGTTACGAGTGCGGGACTCGAATTAAAATGCCGTTGGAATTACTGTAGAATTTATTAGAACTATACAAACACGTATAATACAGGTACAAATATAACTGGACACAACCAGTACAAACGTAATACACGATTCAATAACACGCGCAAAGTCCGTCACTATATAGCTTATCGAATGTACACACGTCTTGTCTCGCTTGTGACCATCGCTAGACTGCCGATCTCCCCATTTGGCCATTGCTATGTACTGCACCGTTACAATATGGCTGCCCGCCCGCGTAGATCGAATTTCTTAGAATTCGTAATCTGCACACCTGCCTAACTATGCCTGCAAATGGCCATAAACGAGTACAATACACAATAGGCTGTTTTCTAATTACAAATTTAAAACATAAGACAAACAAAAGAAGTCCAAATGCCGAAAAGGTAATGAACTGCAAGTGTGCATTGGTCTTTGTCGGTCGTAACAATATCATAAAATTCTAAATATGCCGTGTCTGTACATTAAAGCTATAAAAAACAACTAATAGAATAGTCTATTACAGAGAACGCTATGCATTTTTTTTAGATTTCTTGTCTGTTTGTTCGGGATTCACGTAAAAACTACCAGGCCAATTTTATGCGGTTATCGCTGATCGACAGCAAATTTTGGACTTAAAATCTGCGCTGCTTGTTAGCTTGGGAATCCTGGGGGAATTTACTGGGAATGATTTAAAATGGCCAGATTAAAAAATATTTCTTATTCCAATGGGATTTTTTCACTGATCGATAGTAAATTTTATGTAATGAAATTTGTGATATTTTTTAACCTTAAATCCTGCGGTACTTTGTGTTTCGGGAATCCCGCGGGAATTTCAAGTTAAGCGTGGACGTATGCCAGAGCTACGGGAAAGTGAAATCCTGTATCTTCTTTCTCAATCTTTCTATCTTTTTTTTTTAACTCGGGGGGAATGTCTTTTTTTGTGATACACACACGGTTCTTAGATAAAGGGGAAGATCAAAAGTGCCGCCTAGTGCCGCCCGCTTCGTGTGCGTGTGGGGGGACTCTTGCACCAAACGGCAAACGGGATCTCTCGTCCATTAAAGGAGTAGGCCGAACAAACTACTCACTAAACCTACCTGGGTCCCTATGAGAGCATATATCTAGAATGTCGGGGACGTATAACGTAGTTAAACTGTTGTGACATCTGTGCGCCGATTTGGTACTAAACCTCTCTATCCTATTTCAAAGGCTGGCAAAGCGCTAACTTCACCCTTGATATTGCAAAGATTTCGTTTCACACGCATGTGGTTTATACAAGTGTCTTCGTTCAAAACACAATAATACAAGTTTTATCGTTTATAGTGAATATAAAACTTATTCCCACAAACTGTAAACTTGTTTTTAACCTGTATTTTTGGATGGCATAGATAAGTTTGGGCTATTGTAGTCTCAAATAATTCTAGATAAGTTTTATTCAAATAAGATCCGGTTTTGAAAGGGTTAAGCTGGTAGTTTTGATTATTTGTAAGTAAATTTTCTTAGTATCCTTACAGGAACGGAGATGAATACAAATAAGCGGAAAGCCAGGAGGTTAGTCGGCAACGACTAGCTTTTCGATGATAAAACTCAGTCCCGAACATCGACGCAGGGTTGCCAGCTTATCCGTTTTATATCGGATACACTTTGGAGAGTGTGCAACGGAGCTCTTCAATTTGATCCAACTGCCTCCCTTCCATTATCGGACAACCAGACGCAGCGGCATGCGCACAGCAAAAGAGTGGAACTCATTGCCGGAATTTGTTTGTCCGGACCCGTGTGCATAGGTACCTTCTAGGTAAGCGTGACCATTTTAGATCATATGTCCGCTTAGTATTTGTATGTGTATATATGTGTATTTGTATATTTATTTCTTAAATTAGTTTGAAAAAGGCAATAGATACATAAATTGTATCTATTGCCTTTTTCCTGGACCACCGACATCACCTGATTCAAATTTCTTTGATTTAGGTTGCCTGGAAGAGATCGCTTTGAGCGATAAGGCCGCCAATTGTGTTGTCTAGAAAATATTGTAAATATGGTCTGTTTTTGTAGTTGTATATTTTGGTGTGCAATAAAGTGTTATCTCTCTCTCTCTCTCCCCTCACTATACATCGGGCGAGATTATGGTCAAATATGAACCTATACTACTATATAAAAAAAACTAACTCCTGCGGCCTGGCGGCCTGTCGCAAGAGGCGAGGAAACAACAAACAGCAAGTCGTAGGGCATTTGCCCGCCTGGATGGCAACCACCCCTGGTCTATAACAAGGGTGGTTGCCTGTGGGGTGGGGTTGTGTACTCTATAGTATATATCTCGTCCACTGTCATACAACAAATCATCATATCATTCTTCACATAATCTATCTATCCATCTCGGTATTAAGACTACATAGGTTTATATTAAACTTGAGGTCCCGGCAGACGTTGTCCTGCCCTAAAAAAATAAAAATCTAAGACCCGATTCTAGTGCCTCCTACCGGTTCCAGTTGTGAATTTAAATAATCCGGGGACCCACTCAAACAAACACAAAAAATGTCATCAAAATCGGTCCAGTCGCTCTCAAGTTATGCGCGTACATACATTTCTATAATTCATTTCTTTATATAGGTTTTATGCGTGCGTTTTCCTGCGTGTTCTGAGAGAGTCAAGAGTCAAGAGATAAGAGTGACTTTCACATTTATAATATTTATGATAAATGTTTCTTTTTCAACGTCAATCTTTCAAAAATCAGATAGTCTTTTTATTTCGCTTTTTCGGGGGTTTTCGTCAACTCCATCGTACAGTTTTACACAACTTATAATTCCGATCGGCACTCTTTGTTTGCGCAGAAAAGAGCGGACTGGTTTTCGACATGTAAAAAGCTTTATTCGCAAGCAGAACTAGCAATAAATAGTCTCCTTAGTAAAGACAATAGGAAACGTGTTATTGGACATATTCTTAGTTTTAGTTATATTTATTTATTTTAGGTCAGATTTACATTACTCATTAGTCTTATTTCCTAGATTAGATTGTAATTTTAATGTTGTATCACTAAGATACATCATTTATGGAAAAAAATTCTTAGCTCTATTCCACCTACACGATTCGTACACTGTAGGATACGATCAACTCAATCAATCACAGCGCAGCACGATTTTGGCCCGTTTAGTAGGTACTCTGATATTGGTAGAGCGAAGTTTCCTGCGCTACTAAAACTACTCCACTGTGCAGGTACATCGAGAGGAACAAGTTGTGCAAAACTTTTCCTTAAGAAAAACTCTAAATACTGTTTTGCACCCTATCATATATACCTATAAAAATGCTGATGAATTGTTACATTCTGTTAGTTAATAATGTTTCATTAATTGTTATTAATGTTACGAGCTACAGGACTCGAATTAAAAATGCCGTTGGAACTACTATAGAATTGATTAGAACTGTACAAACACGTATAAAAACAAATATAAATAAAACTGGATGCAACCAGTTCATACTGCACGATTCAATACAATTCGACACGCGCAAAGTCCGTCGTCTATATCGCTAATCGAGAGTACTACAAAAGTCTTACTCGTTTCGTAGTCGTCGCTTGACTGCCCCACCCCTCCATTCGGGCATTGTCTTATACTAACTATACACTACAGAAAAAATCGGCCGTGCGCACTGAGTTTCCGAGAAATAGTAATTTGCACACCTGGTTATCTATTCCTGCGAACGGCCAACAAAGTCGAAAACAATAACAATAAGCTATTGTCTAATTGTAAATTTAAATATGAAGTAATAAAAAGAATTCCGAATCTGGGAGGGGCAATAAACGAGATGCGCAGCATTTCTTTGTCGGTATGTGACAATAGGTATGCAGGTGGCCTAACTTGTAACAATATCATCCTTCACACAATCCATCCATCTCTTTTTTTGGTCTATCTTTATTTCCAATATAAATTTCCAGTGTTTATTACTTGGTCGCGCACACTGAGTTTCTAAGAAATATTAATTTGCACACCTGCGAACGTCCATAAAGTCGAAAACAATAACAATAAGGATTAGTTCGACGCTAATGATGGTTATAAAACAAGTAGAAAGACAATAGCATGTTTTTCTTAATTGCAAATTCAAAACACAAAAAATTCCCTAATCCGGGAGGACAATAAGCTGCGCTTAGAATAGGCAGCTGTGCGGCTTATCTTTGACGGCATGTAACATTAACTTAAAACTAATACTTTCGCACATATACTCACAAATATACACACTCATAACACACACGCACATATATCACACATACATACATACAAGCAAGCTTGCACACACATCATTAATTTATACCCACACCCATATATATACATCACATTAATCCTTATTTATCTAGACATGTTTTTATTAGTATAGTATTTAGTTATTAGTATGATAATACCACGCAATGAGAGAGAAAGATGCCTATGACCGAAGCGAACTTCACTGGCAGCCCGCCACACAGGCTCTATAGAGACCTAGTCCTCTACTTGTTATGTAAATAAAATTCATTTCAATTCATTCCATTTCCCTAATATCGCTTACTCTACATTTATGATATTGTAAAAAAGGCAGTGACTGAAGAAGGACTTTTATTAAACCATTAAGTCGTCGAAATATTTCAGACGTGGGCTCAGACAGAATTGTTTGTATAGCCCCAATATTCATAGGACTTATACTGAAGTCCCTCATCAGTGGCTTTCCTTTACGTTTCTGACACAATTCATCAGCATATGTTGATATCTTCTCAATCACCAAAATAGTGCAGTTTGGTGAATCTACTTTCCTATGAAATTTGTTTAAAAAAGAATTCATAAACCAAGGTATACTTGCATTGTTTATCTTTGTATTGTTGCATGCCAGATGCCTTTCTCTAAGGAGATCTAAGGATCGTCCTTCTGCGTGGCTTCTATTAGGTATGTAAAAAGCCAACGTCTAAGACACAGTGAGGGAAGTGTGGAGGGGTACGCGGGGTGACCCGCGGTACACCTGCGCGCCAGCCCGCGTGCCGATGTGTATGTGCGGCGGTGTTGCCACATTTTGGGAGAATGTTTGAAACGGTTTTAATAATATAAAAATGTGTGTGTCACCTCTATATTAAATATTACCTACGATATAGGGTTTTCTATGTTAAGATCCGAATAATGAAAATATAATTTGTTTTTTTATTTATTGTATGAGTTCAGCAGACAGACAGACGGTCCACATTGAATTCGACATACAAATGTAATACCCACAGACATTTTTAACACCAAAGAAGTAACCACAACTCAAGATTGTTATGGCGGCATACTCTAGACGGGCAAATATTTTACCACCTGGCTGTGACCGCAGAAAATTGTATTCTTTCTCCGTTCTTGCACGGATAGAATATCAAATAGTTTAATTAAAATATTCTTACAATTTATTACGAGGACACAGTAATACAATTACTAAGCCATTTTCTATAAGAGTCACATAGTGCTGCCACAACAGAATAGTGATGTGCATTGTTACAAATCAATTCTTCTCAATTCTTTCTTCTTTTTTTTGCATTCAAAAGGTATCATAAAATTCCTCCGACGTCGACAATTCGAGCTTCGTAATTTCTCTGAGTTTGTAAATAAATGTTCATAGGCGATGGTAACTGTTTGTCAGCGGGTGGCGTTGATGAAAAGGTGGTGGTGTCTGTAGTAGGTAGCAAATAGGTTTTGGCGGGAGCTTGAAGAGCGTTGTTTTGATAGCATCTGAGATAGGGTTGTGTTTTCTTACCTTAGTTACATATATATCTATATACATATAATTACTTGACCTCACTGATTGACATATCAACACACAGCCCAAACTATTGGGGCTAGGACTGTTAAAATTTGCACGCGATTTTCTTCCTATACGGTAAGTAAATTAAGAAAGTATTTTTGAAAATTACGAAACCATTAAGTAAGGATTTTTGAAAATTTAAACCTTTAACGGGGTAAAAAAGGGGATGAAAGATTCTATAAAAAATTCAAAGTAAGAAGCACGAAATTTTCTGTCTCTCGTTTTGGTTAGAAATAAATGTATACGTGTATCAGCGTTTTTGGAAATTCAACCCCTAAAGGGGTGAAAAGGGGATGCAAGTTTGCTCAAACTGACTATGTTTAATCTACGCGAGTGAAGCCGCGACCAACAGTTAGTTATTAAATATAAGCAGTAACAACTTTCAGGATCTGAAAAAAAAACAATAAATATTCCGGAAAATTTGATTACAAGAACCTGGCAACAAATCCCGGGAACGTTATATTTTCATTGGAATAGTTTTTGCGTTGCATCGGTGGGTGTGCGGCGTCTGTGTGAGTTAATACCGTATTGATTTACCCTTTACAAGTAGCATCTGTCTTTAAGACGGTGTTTCACGGCAGAATCATTTCGCCATTTTTTCGCATTTTACATGCGAATTAAATGTACAAGTTGTTTGAAATTATGCACTAGCACCCTTGAACCTCTGAATCTGTGCCAGCTTTGTGGCCACCGCAATATAGGTACACAATAGTTTAGAAAGATGTCTATAATATTTTCAATGTTTTGATCTACTTTTGACAGCTCAATTTGTATAGAAATGAGATATGAAAAAAAAATACAACGAACTTAATTGTTAAAAAAGATTTATTATTTGTTTTTTTATTGCAGGAGTTCAGCAGACAGGCAGACGGCACACTTGATGGAAAGTGGTTACCATTGCCTATGGACATTTGCAACACCAAAGGTGCTGCTACAAATGCGCTGCTGCTCTCTTAAGGGAGACTGGAACTTGGTCACTAATGCCGGAACACAACTCATGGTTGTTCTGGCAGTATACACTAGACCAGGGGTGGTAGCCATATCCAGTCGTGCAAATACCCTACCACCTGGCTGTAGGTTTTTTGTCGCCTCTTACGACAGGCCGCCCGGCCGCAGGAAATTGTATTCTTTCTCTGTTCCTGCACGGATAAATTGTATATTAAGTTTATTTTATTTTATTATAAAAATATCAAAATTTTGGTATTTGTATTTCTATTAGTTATTTATACACAACAATATTTTATACTTATAAGCTCGTGAGAGCCGTATAAGCTCAGGAAGACTTATTCATCAGAATTCATCATGGCATGTCATCATATATGCGCGTATATTTATGAAATTAACATCTTTTATGATCTTTACCAATGTAATGTTTCTATTGCCTAATAACAATCATCTCTCTTGACATTAACACTGATAACGTTATAATTCACTTTGATTAAAGGCAATGAATCGCAGTTCGTCGAATACTTGGTGCGCTGGTGACGATTCTCCAGAAGAGATTATATCTTCTTTTCTTATGGCCACCCCGGTTCCTTAGCAACGACCACAGAGTACATTGAATATATAAAGACGTCTACATACTTTATACACTTGTGGAGAGAACATAAACTATATAACTTAATAGACATGAAGTAATACGTTAATTTTCTTATTATTGTAATAATATATATTAATTTAGGTACTCTGTGAATAACATTTATTTCACAAGGAAAAACAAAAGAATTACGACAATGTCAAATAATAAAAAGGTAAACTCTAAAAAGGTTGATTCCAACAACTTTGTCCTTAAAAATACTTCATAATCTAGTTAGCTTTTATGGCAAATCCTTCATAGTCGAAGCAGTTTGTCTTTGGAACGCGCTGCCTGTTAATATCAAGCTAGCCAAGTCACTGTCTATTTTTAATAGACTTTTGAAGGATTATTATAGCTCAAATAGCTCAATTTAAGGATACAGCATCAGTTATTATCAGCTTTTTCTCGTTTTATATTTACGTAAGTGTATTTTATAATATTTTATTTACATATATCATATTAGTATAATTTTTATATTTTATTAATGTATGTTAGGGTGGCGCAAAAAAACCGACAATTGTTTTTTCAGTCTTGAGTGAAAAAATGTTAGTTTTTGATGTTTTAAGAAATCCCTCCAAACGACAGCTCAAAAATTTTTTTTAAGAGGTGGCTCCAGTATATTTGAGATTTCAAAAACCGAATATTTTCATTCAAATTTTTTCTCGTTACGGTATAATTTTATAAATCAAAAAATAATAAGTTTCTAAAAGTTTCAGTTCAAAATTTGAATTTGAATTTTTTTTAAATTTACTGGTCCATTAGTTTAGATTTTTCGAGCGAGCTTGAAATCTTAAAAAATTTGGGACGACCTCTTAAATTTTTAAAATTTTAGTAATTAATATATATTATTACAATAATAAAATTTAAGAGGTCGCCCCAAAATTTTTTTGAGCTGTCATTTTGATGGCGTTCTTAAAACATCAAAAAATAACATTTTTTCATTCAAGACTCAAAAAAAAATAGTCAGTTTTTTGCGCCACCCTAATGTATGTATATTATATCATGTATGAATATATTTTTAAGATACTGATTCGTTAGTAAGAATAATGCAACATACCTCTGTTCTTATCAAATTTCTTATCCATCCAAAGGTTGTCTGGAAGAAATCGCTAATAGCGATAAGACCGCCTATTGTATTGTAAAATTTTATTTCTGTTAACTCTATCTTTTAAAACACAATAAAGCATATTCATTCATTCATTCATAATCTAAGAAACATGTATAAATAAAAAATATGTAGATAATGGTTTGAAAAACTCATATTATAAAACCTTTTGTAACAAATAAATTTATTTATTTTTTGAAGTTGCCGATGTCTCATTTCTATTACAAATTGAACCGTCTATTTCTTGCATTGGACGCGCGTGGATGTGCACACCAACCTTCCATATATATTCAATAATATAATATGGGAGCTGCATACGTCTAGTTATCGCAGTGGACAACGAACTCCTACTACGAAATATTTAGAAGTTTAATCCTGGGTTTACTCTTAACTTTTGATGACGGAAGATAAATTGTTTATTTAACCCTGTGTTAGCAGTTAACTTCAAGTTAATTGACCCAGGAACGTGCAAGTTGGCCTAAGAACTATCCGGCAATAAACTTGTCTTAACAATTTTTTTTTAAGACATCTCCGCGCCACCCTACTTATCTCGTGTCAGACGTTTCAGACATATGCGTCGGTCTAATATAGTTCTCGCTTTATTCTGAGGTTACTAAATCGCAATGCTTCAACTAAATCTTAACTAAACATATAAATTGAAACTTTAGAGCGAACAACGATTTCATGGACCTAGTTTTGTAAATTAATAGCCTATTAATGGGCCACGGGTGGTTTCAACTTTTCGCGTTATTAATCCTATCTTCTAAGTCGTGCTTGCTTTGTGAGTAAGATACTTGCGTCTCAATTCAATGAATTGTGTTTAAAATCAAAGATGTAAAATCTGCAAAGATCTCAAACTAGGATAAAAATGCCATTTAGTTCGTGTTGATTACGTTTTTCTTTCTTTTATTGTCTTTCATTTGTACCGGTTGTAATGTTTACCTCGTGCGAAGTGTCTTGGTGTTAACTAAAGCCGACATTAAACGGTTCATTTTTGTCTTTCAATTTGAATGAATCAACCAAAGTGATGCATATAAACACAAACTTGAATCATTCAATCAAAAAAGTTGGGGGGCCCAAAGGAAGGGTAAAGTTTTTTAATAAAAGAAACAAAAAATGCTCGAATTGAATTAAAATAATTAAATATTGATTGTAAGTTATTACTTATACTTAATACTCCTAGGAGCTAAGTTAGAAAAACAATTTAAATCAATCAATTTCGGCAAGCTAGTTTATCAAACCATCTATAGCTGAAGACGATTTCAGTTTTTCTAGAACTTATGCCTCTATAGACAATAAAAACAAATCTGATAGCCGTTCCTGTTGGCTAAACAATTATTCTCAAATATGTTATTAATCCATAAAAGATTGTGGTTAACATTTTAGGAATTTTTGCTTACACACTCTCGGGGCCCCTGTAGCCCCGGGGCCCCGTATCATTGATACGGCTGATACGGCGGTAGCTACGCCCCTGCATTCAATGTCAGTAAGTACTGTCGCGTCCTTTCAGTTATGTGCTAGTTAATAAATTATTTATTTAACTTTAACTTTAAAAACTTAGCAAGTTACGCTTGTGTTATATACACACAGACACCCAGAGTAAATAACGCAAAGTTCGGTTACGAAATTTACTTTAGCAGGAATCGAACCCGGAGCTTCTGCGTTGCATGGAGGTAGGCCGGAAAAGGTCTAGCCCGCTCAACTACAGAGGACGTCGATTCAATTTAGTTGATTATAATATCAGCATTAGCCTCTCGGTCAACAATTTGGATAGGTGGTAGGCAGGTACTAATTTTGTTCTTTTATCACCATTCTTGTTGACATAATCTGTTGCACGTGTCAGTAAATATATTAAAAAAAACAAATTTAAATAGCACATCAAATCTGTGGCTCAAAATCAATTCTTTTGGCACAGGCACCTCTATACAGTTCTAAAGGCTACAACAGATCTGCGGAAATAAAATCGTACATCCCAATTTAAATCTGGTGCGGAATTAATTCTTTGATGGGCGCGTTATTATGGAGTTCTATGTACTAAATATTGTGTAAATAAAGTCACACCCAAATATTCGTAGGATCTGGCTAATGAAAGTAGAGACTGAAACGCAACTCCAAAAAACCATAGTGTCTTTATGCAATACGTAAACCTCATTGTTTTTCTTTGAATACTTCTGTTATTTTATTTCGAATTTGTACAAAAAAACATTTTGTACTTTATAGTTACGTAAATACTTGAATAGTTTTAAAAATAATACAGTAAGCGCCTGTAGAAATAATGCTACTGGCACGTGTATACAAGTTTGCCTTTCAAAGAGTGTAGGCGCTCGGCGCTCTTCAAATAGGGTTGCGCTTGATTTTCTTGGGATCTACTCACTAAATCCTGATTTGGTGACAATTGAACCACCTCAGGAGTATAGTCTATCGGTCCACAATTAACGGAGACATCGCGTAACATACATACAAAACATGACCAGAGAAACCTTAAATATGGTAAAGTATTTTATAGTTATTATAAGTCAAATGATGTGACATGACCAACCACTATTAGTTTATTTATTTTTGTATGTCTAGTTCGTCACCTCTGTTCGTTTGTTTTTATGTTTTTGTTTCATTTGTAATCATAAGTTTCATTATACATACTAATTGCAGTTTCAAGTAATATGTAAAAATTGTTGTAGCGCTAAGCCGTGTCATTACTTACAGGTCCTTGCGGAAGATCAGTGTTGGTTGTGAAACCAGCATTATGCCGAGCGTGGGCCTTTTTAGGATACCATAATAGATGTTACGTTACTATTTTGTCTTTTTGTATCTTGTCTTAAATAAACATATTTCTTTCTTCAAAAAAATAAGGGTACAGTCGCGTTGAGACACTCCAACTTATTGCAGTGGGTTAAAAACTTAGAAAATACATTACCACACTGATATTTTTCGCTTTCATTCTCTATGTTCATTAGCCAAATAATAGTGTGTGATGGTTTAAATTAGTTCTAACGAAATGCCGTCGCGCGTCGTGGAGGACGCGACGCATGGCGGGGGTCGGGGGGTCGCGTCGATATTCGCGCTCGGAAGCCATCTTAAAATATAAGACCCCCCGCGGTCGCGGCACCCCCGTTGCCGGTTCCCCACCCGCGCACCTCCTTCCTTAGACTCTTTCCGAAACTACTATCGCGGGGTAGGCCACTATTTATCTGTACAGTGTAAACTTGATGTAACAAATCTGAAGAAGATTAGAAAATATTAATTATACCAAGTTATACAGAGGTCAGTTTGGTTTAATATAAGTTTTGGCTAACTAATATTAAACTAAAACACGACTTGACTGAATAATAAAAAAATCTAAAGCGACAAATACGCTATAAACCACAAAGTTTATTAAATTAAAATACTAATAGCGCTAAGAAGTAATGTTAAACTATAATTTACTATTATAAACTAATTCTAACAACATATAAAAACAAACAGACTATCTAAATTTAAGTAAATACATTGTCTCTTCACTGTATTAAACGCAATCCTACACAGTGACAATTCTATTTTCCTGTTTTCCCTGCAGGCTTTTTCTTAACAACAGACATCCTCTTGCTATGCACCATAAGTCCCATCTCTAGTAAATTATCTAAATGGAGCAGCTCTTTGCACGACAAGGGAATATTATTCCCTTCAATATTAACATTAATAAGTCCCCTAGGCTTCCTGTCTAATAGTTTCTGATCGGACACTACATTTAATAACTTCTTAACAGTAAAGAAACTTAGATCATTATACGCCAGATTCAAGCAGCACAGTGTATTATTACCACAACAATACGATATCCCATCTTTAACAATTGTATTGCTTAAGCAGAACGGATCCACAAATTCTCCTAACATATCATCTGCTATAACTTCTGCCTTGTCTAAATACACCATTTCCATATTAATTAAACTCTTGCCATCCATTTCAGGGAAACCTCTTAATGATGTCTCTTTCTCAACTTTACCTTTCTTACCAGAAGAAGCTGTTGTTGGTCTTGTAGGTTTCCTTTTCGGTTTTTTATCAAAATCACCAGCTTTCAAATCAATAACAATTTTCTTTATTAATTCACGTTTTTCCTTTAAGTATACCATGTATCTTGTTCTTCCTGACATAACTTCGTCATACGTCATTGGGAACTGTTGGAGATTATTCAAAATACTCGACGCACCATCGTCTGTTATTCTGTTATCAGCTAGATTTAGGTAGCACAGTGTTCTATTAGATCTTAGAATATTGCCCAAATATTTTGTACCTTCATCTGATATTTTGTTAGATGACAAATTCAACGTGCGAAGTGTTTTTGATGCTGGTAATGGATAGACTAGCATAGCGGCAATATTGTTCACAGCATGATCTGCTATTCGACACCTAGCCATCGATAGATGTTTTAAGATACTTTGCTTTTCAAGAAGTATGCTATAATTTGCTTCGGGGACGAAAGTATTATCTAAACACACCTCAGTGACGTTAGATAATGTCAAACATTTGCACAGTTCATACAAAATATACTTATCTAAACCCCTATTAATCGTAATAGAAATTAAATGTGGATGAAACTGTATGATCAAATTGATAATTTTAAATACTACTCTTAGTATTTGTCGGTTTCTATCAAACTTTATTTCAACTAAATCACCATTATTGTTGTACACTGCGGATATTTTTATAATATTTGCATTGTATTCGTATAGTTGAAGACGGGACTCGTCTTTGTCTTGATCAGATGTAACTTCTGTTCTCGATTGGACAGCTTTTCCTTTGCTTTTCGTTTTTGAACGATCTGTTTGGACTGAGCTCACGTATTCATCTGGAAATGTAATTAAGTATGAATTAGATGTTTAAAATAAATTATCTCAATACTAAATCACATTTACAAAGTGTGAGTTTTAAGAAATATCTGTTTGTTATATCGCTCCCTCAAAGCTATTGTAATTGAATTTATTAATTAATGTTGTAGTTTTGAAAGAAAGAATGAAAAATATTTTATTCAGGACAAAATAGAAACATAAAATAAATACTTACGGTCTTATTCATATTGAGTTAGAGTAAGTTTCTAGGCTGGTTTAAGAACCTTAAAAAAACTTCCAAATATACTCTAACTTAATATGAATAGGACCGTACGACTATAGAAGCAAAGTAAGTTCTAAATTGGACCCTGTCTCTGTACAATGCTAGCCAACAAGAATCAGCGCTGTTCTTCGTCCACCTGGGATCATAAAGTGAAGTTACGGTGGTCTATACGACACATATAGGTAACAACAATACATACATTTAAATATAATATGTAGTTGTCTAATATCGGGTTTCCTTATAATACTTTTGTTTTGAACGACAGTAGAAACAATTCAACAAAAACAATAAATAAACACTGAAATCAATGAAATAAACAATTTAAGAACACTACATACTTTCAAAAATAAATTCGCTTTTAGAAAACCTCATAATCAAGATTTCGCAGAATTCCTTCCTCAGGAAAAGAATGTTATCACTTGAGACATTAATAACACTTCAACTAGGACTGATTTCTTAAATTTTAAGGTACAAGAAGTGGGGTTCAGAAGTGTGAAAAAACGAGTGATTTTATGTTTGAAATAGATAATATTTCATTTCCTAAACATAAGGGTTACAGAAGGGGTAAGTATTCCTCCCCTTCACCCATTTCGCCCCTCTACTACTTAAAATGCAGGTTACGGATATCTATATCTTACCCCAGAGGTGTATTCTACGGAATACCAGTCTACCACCACCCTAGGTACTTACTCTGGATTACTCTCTCTACAATGACCGTAGCATTCAGACCCAACTGCTGGCAGGCCCATGGTAAGTAAGCATCGAAGTCACATGGTAAGGGGCGATTTGACTCTTCTTCATTGTTGCTTACTTTGTCCATATTGCTGTATTAATATCAAAAGATCTGCAATAAGTATAAAGTCAGAAAAATTATTTATATCTTTAGTTATTGTTCTGAGGGTATAAAAACCAAAACGTATAAATAAAATATAACACAGTCTATGATGTGATTGACATTGACATGTTAAAATATTATTATTTAAAATGAGTGCTTTCAAAAAGTTTTCATTTTTGTTAAAGAGTTTTGTCTAGGTATATCAAACTAGTACCAGAAACTGTTATAACATGTGCATTGAAATCTATAATAACATTCCAATCCACATAAAATAGTTTAGGATAAATAAATTTAAAATTCAGTTAAAAGAATGGCTCTTACAATTTCGCTGACAACTCCGCATATATGCGGGGTATGGTCGCGTGCGGAGGGCCAGCCCTCATATGTGCGGGCTACGGCTGTTGAATTTATATTAAACTTAAAAAATATAAAAATATTTTGGCCATACACGTGTCACCAGAAATTTTCAACCGGCAGCGAAGTTGTTAAATAGAATGTTTTACTCGGTGGACGAATTCCTCAATTATAAATTAATACCTTCCTTTACTTATGAATGTTTTTATTATTATTACTGTTATTTTTCATAACTTATCAGTATTTTTTCATATGTTTCATTTAACATTATATATTTTAATAAAATGTGTATATGTATATGTATTAAAACATGTGTACACTATAATATATATGCCAACTGTTTAACCATGTTTTGAGTAAATAAATTTGATTTGATTTGATTAGTCGGCACGCATTGGGCAAATACTAAGCAAGGAAGAGAATACCTACGACATAACACAGATATGCGTTGCATCGAGCCGGTTCAAACGATACCACTGACGTTGTTATAACTTTATAGAATACAATACACTTACACAAAAAATTGTTCACCACATACACATGAAATCAACAATTTACAGTAGTCACATTAAACAGGAAAAGTAGGAACGGAAGGTAGAATAGGGATCTCTTCCAGACAACTCGGACTATGGATTTTATGAACGGGAGTTTCGCAAGTGTATGGCGGTGGTGTGCAGATTAAATACATATACAAATATCACACAATACATATACCTAAAATTAATAAAAAATATACAATAAACAATAACACATATTAATATTACATATATACAGGTTTATAGCTAAAGAAAAGAATGTGTTATACATCAGTGCTACTTATACATCGTAATCAGGGATTCCCAAAATGTTCAATTTCGACCCCCTGGCGTTGAAATCGGTTTCTCAGGGGTCGACATAAACGATAAAAAAACTTCATTAAAAAAACCGACTTCAAAAACTAAAAAGTATAAAATAACTTAATAAAGATTTTTGACTAAGAATTTATTTAGTTTATTAAGAGACAAAATAATATACAATTTTCTACATATTGAAGTCGGTGCCGAGCAAACCATAAAAATTACCATATACAGTGTTATAACAACAAAATGTTGCAAAATATTGTAATTTTTATGGTTTACTTGGGACCGATTTCAAGATGTAGAAAATTTTATATTATTTTGTACCTTAACAAACTAAATAAATTCTTAGTCAAAAATTTATATTAAGTTATTTTATACTTTTTAGTTTTTGAAGTGGGTTTTTTTAAACGAAGTTTTTTTATTTGATACTTTTTAGTGCCTAGCTATGGGTAGGCCTATGAAAGGTGCCGCGCGCCTTAAAAATATAGGTCCCAAGAAACGAGAACGGAAAATTTTCATAAGAAAATGTTTATAAAAGAAAAACTACTGGGCCAAACTATGTTATATTTTTAGGGGACCAAATGGCAACTATTCCAAATCAAATTAAAGAAGAATCATCTAAATCGGATCATAAATCTCAGCGTAATCGGTGTATATACAAAAAAAAATACCAATCAAATTAAGAATCTCCTCCTTTTTGAAGTCGGTTAAAAACTGATTTTGGGGGTCGACGAGGTCTAAAACTCGACCCCTATTCATTAACGCACGTTCTTATTTGAAACATACTAGATACTGTATAAGCTGTGTTATGTATACCAACTTGATATAAGAATGACTAATATCTTGGTAGGAAGTATCATTGTTGTAATTTTAAAAATTCAACAAGACAATAAGTTATATAAGATTAATAATTATTAATTACACTTGATATTTACTAAATTTTATGTTTATTTATTTACTTAAATATTGATGAGAAAATGATGTGAAGTTTACTTACTAAACTAACTGCAAAGTTTTTAAATTGGTATGTATTTTGTATTAATACGAAATAAAACTAGAGTTAGGATTTTTAAAGTCATTTGGCTATGGGGGTGTTTGAGGTATCAGTTTATTTTGAAAAAGGGGTCTCTTGCCCAAAATAGTTTGGGAATCCCTGGCTAAATCAATCCTAAGACGAAGTCAACGTCTTATATGTACTGCAACGGTAAATTCATAAACAACTCGTATTATGTCTCTATACAGCCATCAAGGTACATCGTGAGCCTACTTGTGTTCCATGTCAGAAATATATATAATTATGTAAATAAGAGTCGGGTGTGCGAAGTGGCGAGTTATCGCGACCACCCATCCCCCCACTCCGCGACTAACTCTCTCCCAAGGCGGCTGGCAGCCTCCTCGCGAAAACTACCGACGATATTATAACTTCATGCTCCCGCGTGTTCCTTTATACGGAGGAAGCTTTTTAGACACGTTTATTTATTTTTATAATAAAAAGGTTGGGTATAACACTGCTTCTACCATGTGAAAAGAAGTGCTTTCCATTGGTTTCACGTGATTTTTGGTCATGATCAATAGATTCTGGAGACTGATAATGCTGCCGGGTACATAAAATCTTTAAATAACGACACAGATGAAATACTTTAGCAATTAATTTTAATATATTTTTTTAATATATATGTCTTAAATTGTATTCATATGGAAATGGAATTGTATTTTTAAAAAACAATAATGTTACACCTATTTAATAAGGGGAGAAATTATTTTTCCTTTCATTTATGAAAAGGCCATTGTTTATAGTTCTGTGATTAATCATATAATATAATTAATCTTAATAAACAAATAATAATTAATCTTTTGTTCTAAAATAAAACAGCACAAGACTCTTCTTGTGATGTTTATCTATTTATCAAGTTACTTTCACTTAAAAGTGAAGAATGATACGCCAACCGTGATGTAGAACTAGTATTCTTGAGCTTTCATGTGTTTTTGGGCCTTGGTGAAAGTATCATGGTCAGACATTTGTTGTCAACGTAATTTTTGGCCGATTTCTGTAAAACATAAACGCACCAACAGTGCAAAACTCTTGCAGTTTATCTGCTCCGTTATGGATATGAATAATGCTGCAGATACGAAAGAATTCCTGGCGTAGTCTTTGCAGGTAACACAACACAGCTATTAAATTTACTTCCATGGGTTTGTGGCACACAGTTTGTAGTGTCCATTAAAATACAAGATAAACTTCTGAATTCTGCGTATAAACTTATTTATTATATTATTGGCTATTATTTAAAGCTCAATACACCAACTTACTTATTATCTATGTAATTACGAGACTAACCTCGTGCTTGTTTTGATCAAGTACAGACCTTACATTCCTAAAAATATGGATAAGTCAAAAAACCTTCTTCCATGTTACTAAACCAAAGGCGCGCTTACGCTAAGAAGTGTTCAGAAACTCCGCCATCTTGAATCTCATCTCGCTCGCTACTTACCGCGAGATAATGTATTAAAATACCCACCGGTGCCTGCGTACATGTGTACATGTATACATTTATATGTTGAGTGTACCTGTACATGTATAATAATGTACAAGTAGCGATATGTGTCACGCGAATAATTCAATAGGTTACGTTGAGATTCTCGTGTAGTCTTGGAAACTTGTGGTATGGGTTAGGTTTGTGAAATAAATGATCATCTCAAATTATTCAACACATCTGTATATTTGATGAAATACTTAAGTATAATTTTTAGATTAAACATGAAGTAGTTTTGTATAGTTTCTATTTTTATATATATGTCGGCTCAAGCGCGACGAATAACACAATATTAATCTGAAATATTATAATCAAAGTTTATTACACTAGAATTATTACAATTACAATATTAAATATAGCAAAATAATACACAGAAATATTAGGACAACTCCAAGAGTTGCATCCACGTTTGTCGGGCGTCGAGCAGCAATTTGCCCTCAAAGAATACTGCTATTATCGGACCGTAATTATTGACCACAACATATTATGTGCTCCTTGTCCAACAGAGCTTTCGCTCTCTTCAACCGACGAATGTAGAACGTGAAATGTCCCGTTTAGGCGATTTCACCTCCTTTTGTATTGTCGAACCAACAACACAGCGTTTACCCTTTAGTAAGCTGGTAAACTGAAACTTGTTACAAAGGTTATTAAAAATCCTAAAAACATTTATAAAACTAAAACACCACTTTAATAAAATCAAGTGCAGGTACTTTAAGAAAAACACAAGTACCCTCAATTTAAAGCCACAGTATTATCTTAGCACGGCAAGTACATAGTTTCAATCTATTAAATACCTTCATATTACTTATCACGGCCATACCGATTTCCCATATCAAATATTACTTTACGAATTTTTTACAATTATATCGCAATCTGCGACATATATATATATATATACACATTTTTTTTCTTTTTTTATTGCAGGAGTTCAGCTGACAGGCAGACGGCCCACTTGATAGAAAGCGGGTACTATCGCCTATGGACATTTGCAACATCAAAGGTGCTACAAATGCGCTGCTGCTCTCTTAGGGGAGACTGGAACCTGGTCACAACTGGTTGACACAACTCAAGGTTGTTATGACGACATACTTGAGACCAGGGGAGGTAGCCATCCAGTCGGGCAAATGCCCTACCACCTGGCTGCTTGGGTCGTTCGAGTAATTTTCGGTTACATAATTATTTGAAGAAAAAGTAACTCTTAGCCAGATGGTATGGCATGTGTCCGTCCTGATGACTGTTATCCCTAGTCTATAGATAGTATGCTGCCATAACAACCTTGAGTTTTGTTGCAGCGTCAGTGGCGAGATACCAGTCAACCCTTCACACTATTGGCAGCACCTTTGATGTTGCAAATGTCCATAGGCGACGGTAACCACTTTCCATCAGGTGGGGTCATCAGACCGTTTGTTGTGCTTCAGCAATAAACAAATAATGGAGTTGCAACCTAAAATTTATGGGATACGAGGTAATATCTACGACAAGAATCTATTTTGGAAAGAGAAGTCGAACGAGCCTCTGTAGATGACGGTCGAGGCTCTTCGCTATAAGATCATTGACGGTGACAACTATCAGCACAATGATCGCTGACTTCAGATGCCACACGGCGGTACCCTCGTGAGCAAGGTCTATTATTTACATTTATGGTCTAACTCCTTGACATTATCTTTTATGTCTTGAATAGAGTGGAGTGACATGCACTTGGCCAATTTATAATAGTGGAGAAAAGGAGAGATCGATCTTGATTCCAGGAAACAATATCCAGGAAAAAACACTCAAATGGAATTCTAAGGAATGGTATTTTGCGGAAGTCGGAACCCGATGTCGATCGATTGGTAAGAAGCGAACTCACGACTGGCGCTCAACGTTTTCAATCTAACTTTGTTCCATACAACGCTTTCTTATGACTGAGGGCTGGCACACAGTTCTAAAGAAATATAATCCTTGCTAGTGTTAGATTATTATACTATTGTGGTGGGTATGATTACTGATTCAATGATATTGGAGGGTAGTTTGTATCAATTACCCCACTACTCAGATTGCTTCGTCATTGGTCGGATATAAAAGCGTGCGGATGGGGCGACGAGACAGTCTATCCCAGTGGATCTCCCCTATATAATCGAAAAATAAAAAAATGTACAGAAAGTAGCGCCATCAAGTGGTCCAGGAACTTCAAAAATTATAATTACTTTCCATTTAATCCACTTAACTTCGCTTAAGATGGCAATGTGAAATATTATATAATAAATACATCGCGCCGAGGAGATCATAAGAGTATAAATGAAACCACAAATTATGGTTATCTTTGGTGAATCTCGCACACTTTTACATGAAGTTTTATGTGAACCATTTTTTACTTTTGGCATAGATTATATATAAGCATAGTGTTATATATAGGAATATAATACCGAGTGCCATCTATCGGACAGCGTAAATTATATTTTGGTATTTTATTCCACAGAGGCTCATCTATTTTATGTATAATTTTTTTTAAGGCGGGGGAAATGCATTTCGCACATGCCGGGTCCTTTGCTAGGGATTAGACCATTGTTGATCATGAAGGCTTTCCACTGAGGCAATCCAAACAATAATCAACCGGCTTGTGTGGAGACTCGACTAATCAATACCCCACTAAAACCACCCTCCTCCCATATGCCCCGCGCTTATGGTAGGAATGGCGTGAGATACAGAACGTAGTTACGCCCACACCGATCCTAGCGCACAAGTGCTTCAGAATGCCCCGGGAGAGGCAAACTCACTTCGTCAACAGGGTTGAATACTCCTCTGCTCCCTAGATGCTAGAGGGCCCCTGTAGCGGTATTTCAGGGAGGGAGGTCATGCGCATACCTGAGCCTCCGGGCTCCCGACTGACGTCGGCGCCAGCGAGACGCATGCGCACTACCATCTCTCTCCCTATCTCGTTCCGCGGCCTCCTTATGAGACACTACCGTCTCGCAGAAATTGGCCGCACCCACCCACCAATCGTCGCTGTGCAGCATGGCTTGCACCAGATCGCCCAGCGATTCGATCGGTCCTACAAGTGTCTCAAGTTCAAACCTCTGAGGTGCCCATGCTGCGCACTCGACTAGCGTGTGTAACGCCGTGTCCAGCGCGCCACATTGGCGGCATTGGGGTGAAGGCAACCAGCCCGCAATCTGACACAGATACTTATCGAAGCAACCGTGCGCGGTAAGTATCTGTGTCATTCTGAAGGTCAGGATCCCGCGTTTCCGCGAGAGCCATCGCAACAGCTGCGGTCGAACCGCTTCCACCGTGTCAATGCCAGCAACAGGGTTTTCCAACTCTACTGACCAAGATTACATCATGGCCGCGGTTTCCCGCGTCCTAATCACCTGGAGTTCGGCCTGGCCATAGACCAGGCCACGGGCGAGGGCATCCTGTCGGGAGCGCCGAACTTTGGCTATCACGTCCGCCTGGAGAGGCCAGGGCGGATCGCCTGCCAAGAGTGTCGACGCCGTCCACGACACTGTACGGTATCCTCGGATGGTCCTCGCCGCCAGGACCCGTTGTGCGCGGCACAACAAAGTCCTATTGTGGCGGTGAAGTGCAGTGGACCATACAGGTGCACCGTACAGGGTCATACTCCTAAGGATGCCCATGTAGAGTTTCCTAGTCGTCGTCCTCGGTCCCCCCACGTTGGGAAAAAGCCGACAGAGGGCGCCTGCGGACCTCACGAGCTTGGGAACTAGCTGCTCAAAGTGCGCTTTGAACAGCCATTTCCCATCAAGAATTAGCCCCAGATATTTCATCTGGGGGCCTACACGAATGTCCACCCCTTGGACTGTAACGGACAAGTCCGCGGGGGGATTACGAAATCGCCTATGGAACATGATGGCCTCCGTTTTCGCGTGGGAGTCCGTCAAGCCCGACCTACCTATTCTTCGGACCACGATCGCCAACCCGGCGTTGGCGAGGTCCACGGATTCCGCGAATGACGCAGCGCGTGCCGTGAGTAGGGTGTCATCCGCGAAGCAGATTAGCCCTATTCCGGGCAGGACCGGAACCCAAAGGATCCAGTCATAACCGACGTTCCAAAGAACCGGCCCGAGGACCGATCCCTGTGGGACGCCACACGCGACGCGTCGCCGACCTATCGCGCGATTCTCGGACTCGCCGCCATCCCAAAGGATGTACCTGTCCTGGAGGTACGCGCCCAACAGCCTCGTGAGGTACGGGGGAACTCCGTGTGCACGAAGCCCCTCCCTGATCGTTTCGTGAGGGAGGCTGTTAAAGGCGTTCGCTATGTCTAGCGAAACCGCCAGGACAGTATCCCTTGCTTGGACTGCGTCGTCTGTTACAGATCGCAGTGTCTCGAAGGCGTCCAACGTGGAGCGCCTCCGCCGAAATCCGAACTGCGTCTGTGCTAGCCCCGGCTCCACAGTATCGAGATGCTTAACGAGGCGTTCCGCTAAGATCTTCTCGAAGACCTTGGCAACCTCGTTAAGCAACCCTATGGGCCTGTAGGCGGACGGATCGTTGGGAGGACGGCCTCCCTTGGGAATCAGGCATAATCGGCCCTCCTTCCATTGCGACGGGAACTGATCTGCGCGAATACAGGCATCGAACAGTTCCCGCAGCTGGCCGCGTAGATGTTTGGCGGCCAGGAAGAGGAGCCGACCCGGAACCCCGTCGGGTCCCGGAGCCGTCTTCCTGCCCCGGAGCCGGTCCAGGGCGACGTCTAACTCTTCCTCGGTGATGGAGTGAAGCTCCACCTCCGAGGTGTCGGGAATGATTGGACTCATATCGGGGGGAGTGAAGATCCCCGGATCCGGGAAGAGCCCATCGATAACCAACCGGAGGACCTCGGGTTCGAGCGTTTCCGTAGCCGTGGAGGTGCAGGGCCGCAACGTGTTGCGGGCCGCATGGTACGGACGCCCCCAAGGGTCCTGGTCCAGTGTCTCGAGGAGCTCCTCCCGAGCCCGGGCTTTCGCTCGCAGAATTGCGATCGAAACTGCCTTTCTGGCCTCTTTGAACTCCCCCACGAGTCCATTCTCCTCAATATAGTCTGCAGGACGACGAGGCATAGCAGCGTCGCAAATCCTTTTGAGGGATTTGCGCATGTGCTCAGCCTGCGCCTCTAGATTCCCCAGGTCGGCTGGATAGGTCCAGCATTCGATGATAGCCCTCTCCTCGGCCTGCTCCGCGTCGAGCTTGGTAAGGGCCCAGCGCGGGAGTCGGGAGGGGCCCTGAACAGGGTTAGCGCTAGGCGAGGGGAGAGCTCGAATCTGATGTACAAGTGATCAGACAGAGTCTCCACCTCCTCCAGCACTCTCCATCCTACCACTCTGCAGGCAGCCGCATGTGTGGCGAATTACAGGTCGATGATCGATCCACCCCGCGCACGTACGCAGGTCTGGACCGACCCCTGGTTCAGGATGGACAGGTTGGATTGAAGCGCCCAGTCTTCAACCGCCCGTCCCCTAACATCGGTAATCGCGTTCCCCCAGGATTGGTGCTTGGCATTGAAGTCGCCTAGGACGAGTATCGTCTTCGGCGCTAGTCTGCCGACGGCTGCCCTAATGGAGTCCAAGGCGAGCTCGTACTCCGCCAGGGGGCGGCTCCGCGTGAGGTACACGCCTATGATGACGTAACATCCGCTTTCCGCCACCGCGTAGCCCTTTCGTCTTTCGAGACTGGTGAGCGGTGTGCCAGATCCGGCTCTGGCGACCACGGCTACCACATCGTCAAGATCCCCCACCCAGTTCCTGGCTGGGGGTACGTAATAAGGTTCGCTTATTACGGCCAAGTTTGCTTGCCACTCCGCCATCGCCGCGTTAACCACTCCCCTGACGCCCAGGATCTGTGTCCTGGGCGTCGGGGGAGTGGTTAACGTTGGCTTGGAAGAGTGTTAAGGGTGTACTGGGCATTTCGGTGTCCATAGGTACCCCCCTTCCACTCGCCGGTCGGAATTCGCCACTCGGCTGGACGAATTTACCCTTGACGTATGGGGGCTGGCAGTGCCTCGCCAACGTCGGGTGGGTAGCGCGTTTGCCTCCCACCGCGCAGACGGCGCAGTGGGAGTCGCGGGCTGTGCAGTCCGGCTGCTTGTGTCCGCTCTTACCGCAGCGGAGACACAAGCCGGTCCGGTCCGGGCACGAGTCCGGGCAAGTCTGGGTGCCGTGGCTGACGTTGAAACATGTGTAACAACGTATCGGCCTGGCTTCTAGAGCCTCCACCTTCGCCGAGGTGAAGCCCACCAGAAGGTGGCCCCACTCGGCGATGGCTTTGGCTGCAGTGACGGGGCACATCACGTATGATGCGCCCATCCCCCCAGGTCCTATGCCAATGTGCCTCGCCTTGACATCGTCGCGCAGGCAGTTGCCCACGGTGGCGATGGCACTGCGAAGCCCTTCAACTGTGGCCGACTCATTCAGCCCTGAGACGTAAAGCTCCCCACGCTTTACTGGGCGGATGACTTCGGCTATCCCTTGTAGCGCCCCTCGAAGGGCCTCGGCGACGCGGTTCGCCCTAGTCGCGCTCTCGGGTCCTGGGGGGAAGTCCAGGAGTCGAGCGTCCCGGGCGGTCCGCGTCACTTTCAGCCCCTCTTTGAGGCCTAATTCGGTGATATTGACCACCGAGGCGGCCTTCGCGAAGAACTCCCGGTAGCCAATACCGTTTTTGGCCGATTCCGGCAGCAACTTGATAATAATTGCTGCCGATCTCGGCTCCTGGAATACCACGGGCTTCGTAGCCCGTGGCTTGTGCACCGGTTTCCGCCCCGGTGGCGGAACCGGTGCTTCCACCGAGGGAGGGGGGCGGGGCGTTTTCGCTCCCGCTCCCCTGCCCTTCTTCCTCCGGACGACTGTGGACCACGCCCCCCCCTCCGGAACGGGGGCGGGGGCAGGGGCCACCGCAGCCGATGGTGGCGCAACAGCAGGTGCCGCGACGGCAGGTGTCGTGGCGGCGGGTGCCGCGACGGCCGGTGTCGCGGCCGCGGGTTTTGCCTTGAGCCTGGGGGCCGGCTATTTCTAACCTTAGTACTATTAAGAATTTAGCTTAAACATGTCAAGATTTGTGATATCTTGTTTTCTGTACTACTTACATGGTCATTTGTCGGGATAATAAAAAATATATATATATAGATAGATAGATAACACTTCATTGCTCACCAAAATATACACATACAAAAACAATGTGCATAATGTTACGACCTACACGCCGACAAAAGTAAATTCACACCTGCATACCATAAAAGCACACTTTATTACCTTTCCGCATTTGGAATTCTTTTGTTTATTTTGTATTTAAAAATTGTAATTAGAAAACAGCCCATTGTGTATTGTAATCTTTTATGGCAGTCATTAACCAGGTGTGTCAAATTGATTCTAAGAAATTCGGTCTACGCGGTCGGGCAGCCATATTGTATCGATGCAGTATAAAGCAAGGGCCCAATGGTGAGATTAGGTTAGTCGAGCGATAACCACAAGCGGAGCAAGACTTGTGTACATTCGGTAATCTATTCAGTGACGGACTTTGCGCGTGTTATTGAATCGTTACGTTTGGACTGGTTGTGTTCAGTTATATTTGTACCTGTGTTAAACATGTTTGTATAGTTCTAATAAATTAAATAATAATTCCAACGGCATTTTAATTCGAGTCCTGTAACTCGTAACAATAATTAAAATACTTCTTGGCAAAACAACAGGCGGTCTTATCGCTAAAAGCGATATCTTCCAGGCAACCTAGCTTAAAAGAAATTCTTAACTAATCTGGCGATCTAGGTGGAGCAGAAAGATAGGACTGTACAACTGAAATATACATACTTACACTAATTTATAAATTTAATACATACATAAATCCTGACTCATTTATAGAATACCAATATATACGTATATACAAAATAATCTAAATAAATATATTTGTTAACATTATATATGAAAATATCTAAGTGTTAACCCGGGATATAAGCTAGCTCTGTGTCTAGTTTAATTTAAATCCAGTTTAGTCGATTATCACGTAATACTTACTCTAACAGACACAAACATTATAAAAATTGTATTTTCAGAATCTACTGGTTAGGTTAATTAGCCTCTTTGATTTTTTGTCTTTTAAAGTCATTGTCATAACAACAATCACAACTATTATGCTTTATAATATTTTTACTCTTTAGTTTTTAAACAAACAATCAATTTTTGTTTTGAAAACCGATTTTAGGTAACAAATTATGTTGAATGTGTCATCTGCCAATCGACACGCTGCGGCGCGGGCACGCGGTAGTTAAACTTCAAACTACACGCATTTATACTATGTGATCTATGGACTCGCACGCACATGCACCACGCGTTTAAAATACCTACTTTTATTCATGCAACGCGCGACTATTTTACAAAATATGTAATCACCGGATCCGTCATGTTTGTACCGTATCCGGTAAGTGCATATTGATACCGGATCCGTGGGATTACCGGATCCGGTTTTTCGGATTGCAATCCCTAGTTGTACACTGTACAAACTCGAACCATTTACAGATTTATTATAGTATAGATAGATGGATAGATTATAATTATATGTATTGTTAAGGAATGAAAAGGAAAAGTCAGGTAAAAAGGGTTTCAAATAAAAGTGCACGTACAAAGAGGTTAATGAAAGTAGACGATGCGAAGCGTCAGGGTCCTCGTAAATGGAGATCCATAGTCTCTGCCTACCTCCCCGGGAAACAGGCGTGATTATATGTATGTAAGCAAGAAAGAGAACTGTTGTTTTGAAATTTTTTAACACAAATAGCTTTGTCGTAAATGATCTATGAGACTACATGACTATAAATATATTCCTTTAAACACATCCCTGATTAGCGTACGAAATCCAAAACGACAGAGGAACTGGGGGGGGGGGGATAGTTCATAAGGAAGTACGTGCCTCTAAGTTCGCGATTATATTCCCAGTTTGTTGTTAAGCAGCTGATTTATTTGTGTTGGCATTAATTTCAAATATATTGGCGTTGTTATGCGGAAGGTGGAAGGGGTAAAGGATTTACTGAAGGGGTAAAGGGGGGATGGATGTAAGCTGAGAGAATATAAATTACTCTTGATTATTGTGTGAGGATACTTTCTTAAGTCAGTTGGGAGGTAAGAGAGAGAGAGAGATAACACTTTATTGTACACCAAAATATACAATTACAAAAACAGACCATATTTACAATATTTTCTAGGCAATACAATAGGCGGCCTTATCGCTCAAAGCGATCTCTTCCAGGCAACCTACATCAAAGAAATTTGAATCAGGCGATATAGGTGGTGCAGGAAAAAGGAAATAGATACATAAATACTCAAACTAGTTTAAGAAATGAATATACAATTACATACATATATACATAGTCATATATATATATATACAATAATACATAAGTTATTATAATAATTAGCATGATTATATTCTGTTAATCAGATTTGTGGACAAATAGTGTTTTCTGAGGTTTCTACATGTTGGTAAGGATTTGGCCTCTCTGACAGTAAGAGGTAAGATTTTCTTTCTTTTCTTTATCCTATTGAAGAGAACAAAACGGTGTTTTTCACTTACAACCTGTAACCTGCTCTGGTCCATTAATGGATTTTACTGAATAAAAGTTACATTTATATTTATAGTATAATGGTCGGCGCACATGTCTCAAGCTTAATCGAAGCAGATTCGAATCCTGGCTGTGACAGAAAGCACGAACCACTTGTTTGTTGTCTGACCTAATGTGTTACAATTACTACGTGCTAATGGCGAAGGAAAACGTGGTTATGAAACCTGCGCAAAGAGATAACCGATGTGTCAAACCTGCGAAGCCGCCATGGACAAGCGTGGCGGGTATACTGTCTGATCCCTAAAATGGGAGGCTCGAGCCCAGCAGTGGGACGTTTATGAGCTGTTAGGATTATTATAAAAGACAACGTTGTCAGTAGATAGATATCTACTTAGGCCATTAATACAAAGACGAAGCTTCGGACTCTCAAAGTGAAGTCAGTTAAACGATGCCGTTTTGAAATAGGATGCCGATGGCGCCGTAGTTCGTTATGAAAACATATTATTAAACCAAATATAATATAATTATAAATATCAAATATTTTTCGCACAAAAGTTTAAAAAAATGCTTCACTTCATTTGACGATTTGCTCACGTAAGATCCGTCTATAATTTCGTTTCATCTGAGCCTATGTATTAAAAAAACCATAAAATTCTGCTATTACTATCTCCTCAGAATCGCCGAACACTATCGTCTCATTCGTAGTTTTGCCTAATTTCGGTATTTTGCTAAGTCCAAAGACTTGCCCGTGGCACGCCACTGTATCTCTATAAATATTTATAAGCGAAAAGTCGCGAAATAAATGTTTAAAACTTTCAATATTAATTTCGGCTGACGTCATTTCCGCTGATGGTAACTAATACCAATTTTTTCTACTATAATTCCGCCGCGACAATATTGAGAAGATTATGTAGATTTAGTAGAATACGATTTTCTGACACTATCGCAATGGAATACTTTGAATATCTTAGCAGCAACAAGATACTGAAATAGCAGACTTGGACTCCTAGCCTAGTTTCGCAATGAAAAAAAGCCCAAATTGAGCTTTGCATGGAGTGCCAAGATTGGAACCGGTGTTATGCTCATGAGACAATTGCCTTAGCCTCTAAGCTACAGCAATTAGCACTTATCTAATATATAAAATTCTCCTATCACGGTGTTAGTTACCAAACTCCTCCGAAGCGGCTGAACCGATTTCTATGAAATTTTGTGTGCATATCGGGTAGGTCTGAGAATCGGCCACTATCTATTTTTCATATCCCTAAATGATAAGGGTGACCCACCCCTAAATATTTTTTTGACGAAATTTCTTATATATTTTATGATGTAGCATTGTAAAATACATAAAACCCTAAATTTTCACCCTTTTACCACCAACTCCTATTTTTTAATAGCGATATAAGTACTTTAATAATTTTCTACTTTGTTTGTTCAAGTTGATTCGAGTTTAGATTTGGTCCCGGTAGATGACGCTGTAATCGGGTTCTAGATTTTCATTTTTTAAAAGCAAGACAACTTGCAAAGCAAACCTTGTTCGTTGAAAATGCGGCGTACAAATTCTCAAAATATGCCCTGTGTATAATAATGTATAAGGAATGTAATTACGTCGCTATTTCTTCGAATAAAGTTTTTCTTTCTTTCTTTCTTTCTTTCTAACTTCTGCCGGGTACAACTAGTCTATATCTAAAATTCATCTATAACCACGGACGAGAATGAAACACTCATAAAACTTAACGTTGTAAAACTAATTAATTCCAAACTATATACCTACTAGCGTTATATAAGTGAGGCGAAATTTTGAGTGCCTCCGTCTTGGCGGTGTCTCAGGTGGGTGCCCCCACCCCCCACGGAATGGGGGTTGACCCCCCAACGCGAGGGGGCCATCGCGATCCTATTTTCGCGGGTGCGGCGAATAAGTAACTGGAGAGATGTAATGATCGTGTTTGTTTTATAGATTTTAAGTACTTAGTAGTATGGTATGATCATTAAGGTATAATGTACTACTAGAGATGCCGTCTGTAATTAGCTTATTTGAGCACTCGTTATGGTCCATGGACTATGACTCGTTTAGTTTGCGCTGGGCTCTTGTCTTGAAAAGTAACTATAAAAAAATGCCTTCATGTGTACTAAGGTACTGTTTAAACCACTCAAGAAACTCATATAAATGTCAAGGGTGACTTTTCTCCGGTAATTAAATTTTATCCATTTTAACGCGTCACTGCTGCGGCCATGTTCAGGCGAACTTCATAGAGCAACAATTTGTGCCTACGCAGATAAGACAAACTATAGTATTGATGTATTCCTAACTAATGTTTACAGACAATGAAATTATTTTGATACCCATGAGTTGTTTTACGAAATGCACAATTTATCCGACCACGCAAAGTGAACGATCGGGTATTTTTGTAATGACGTATTATTTTATTATAATTTGTTTGAATTTAAAGGTTTAAAAGGAAATGGATTAAATTTGTTCAAACGAATCGCAACAAAGATGCGTGGTTACGTTCTGAGCATACACACATATGTTACGTGCATTTTAAGGATGACCACAAACAGTGGCGTAGCTTACCTTAGACGGGCCATGTATCAAAATGTGTTGGGGGGCCCAAAGGAATGTAAAGTTTTTCAAATGAAATAATAAAAAATGCTCGAATTGAACTAAATTAATTATATATTGATTATAAGTTATTATATACAATTAATGCTCCTAGGAGTAATAGACAAACAATTCGAAATAAAGATACACTTTTCTCGCTTTTTTTTTTTTTCGAAAAACTTATTTATCCTATCATCCATAGATGAGGATGATATCAATTTTTCTAGATTTCCGTTCCTGTTGGCCTAGCAGTTATTCCCAAAAATGTTATTAATCTATAGAAGATTGTGGATGACATGTTAGGAATTTTTGCTTACACATTTTCGGGGCCCCGTATCATTGATACAGCTGATACAGCGGTAGCTACGCCCCTGACCACATACAATACTAAAACAGGACTAGTTTACTTAAACAAAATACTAACAAAGCTGATTTTGTTTTTTATTAATGTATAAAGTAATAAGTTTTTTGTCTATAACATATTTAATATTAAATGATAATAATATATAGCATTGTCATAATATTTAGATTTCGATATTAATATGTATATTCCTATTATTATTTTGAAGACGCATATGGTACTAAAGGAACTTTATTTGGTAATAACCCAACGTCATAATAATTTTAATGGAATCTTGTTAATCTCACCAGGGGGGTTCGAGGGAGCATGAGGCGTAGAGGGGGGAGGGTGCGTATAAAATTACATAAACACAAACTATTACATTATTACACTAAAGACGTTCTCGATTTAATTAAATTTTAATCAATTCAATGTCTTAGAGATCTGAAGCAGCAAGCCTATTAATATTTCGTTTGACTTATGAAAGCATTTACATCGAATGGTATGTTATTGGGTTATATTTCTCGTTTTTGAAGTATACAGAATGTATATAGGCTCATAACGTTGATACACATATGTTAATTAATCTAATATTAATAACAGTATAATAACAACAGCCAGTAATCGTCCCACTGCTGGGCTGAGCCTCCCATATGTAGGGAAACGAATAGTATACTCACCACGCCAACACGTTTGTCGAAGTTTTCGAAGGTTTCGTTACGATGGTATTCTTCAGCGTTAGTACGTGGTAATTGTAATAATATGCATATTAGGTCAGAAAACTGTCAAGTGGTGCATGCTTTTGAACCAAGATTCGAACCCGCGCCCTTTGAGTATTTTATATTATTATGCAAATCAAATGCGATTCATATACTAACACAAAAACTAATAATAAAAAATTACATATATGAAACGTTTACCATAATTTGATCGTAAGCGACATTTGGACCTAAGTTGTTGCAAAAGGTATTTTAACCTATTATTTTGTTTTAAGATTTTCAGTTTTTGATTCTGTAGGGCTTAATCTAACTAAAAATGAAAAATGTTGAAGTCCAAATGTCGCTTACGATTGAATGGCGGTAAAGGCTCGATATGTAAAAGGCCGCAGTTCGTTAAGAACATTTCGAAAATTAATACCGAAGAAGTTTCTATTTCCCTGAGATCCACTCATCAAATCCTGACATAATGACTATGGGAAGGGAGTATACCTTTTCGATTGAAAAAAATTGAAAATCGGTCCACAATTGGCGGAGAAATCGAGTAACCTCCAAAACAAAACATGCAGACGAATTGAGAACCTCCTTCTTTTGGAAGGCGGTTAATAAATGGATTTTAAAATTTTAATAATTTAAAAGTTATGACTTGCACTCATTACGACTGGAAGCGAATATTCCAATATGTATCTAAACTAGGTATAAACTTGATTTAAAAAGTCACTGACACATATCGTGATAACTTTCAAAGACCTGTTTAACATTACTCCATACGCCTTATATAAATATAGCTATCGAACTATAGCATCTTTAGAATATTCACTTAGTGATCACCCCACGCGGAATAGGTAAGTGAGATGGGGAACAAAACACCCGCATCTACATCAAAACGTAGGAAATTATCCACTGATAACAAACTCATTCCGAGACGTCTGCAAGAGTAATGTTTCCGTTTCTCCCTTCCTTGGCGAGGGGCGTCCTAAAAGGGCTTATCGTCGACAAAAGGTATCGGAGACGGTCGGCCCTCTTTATAGAATTTTCGGGCTCTAACGGGTTGGGGTGAAAAAGGGGGCGTCGGTTGCCCCCTTTTTGCGACGTACATTTTCATTTCCTTCATCTTTCTCCGCTTTTGAGTTTACGTGGGCCGAATTCGGTTTGTTTGTAAAATAGTTATTTTTAAATTTCGAATCTACAAGCCGAAGCATAATGACAATACGTATAATTTCAATATGTATAGTTTTATGTATTTATTTCAACTGAAACGTTGATATAAACATTTTTCTTTGTCTATGGTTTATATTACAATTGTAGAAATAGGTTAAAAATATAGTGTATGTTTACAGCGTTGTTTTATACGTTTCATCTTTTATATACATATGCACACTTTAAAAACTAAACTCAACATTGTAAATAAAATATTTATTTAAGAAAATTTTATGGTTTCTAAAATATTTTTTAATATATTTTTGGCATATTATTAGCGTATTCGTAACACGATTTTTTTCTTTGCATGAACTTCGGATACTTTCCTAAAAATGGGACCGTTATATTTTCCTGGATTAAAAAACATCTTGTATTTTACTTGTACTCACTCCTTCGGCACATTCTTAGCGTGTTCCTAACACGACGTTATTTTTGCATGAACTTCGGGTACTTTCCTAAAAATGGGACCGTTATATTTTCCTGGATAAAGAACATCTTGTATTTTACTTGTACTCACTCCTTCGGTACATTTTTAGCGTGTTCGTAGCACGATTTTTTCTTTGCACGAACTTCGGGTACTTTCCTAAAAATGGGACCGTTATATTTTCCTGGATTAAAAAACATCTTGTATTTTACTTGTACTCACTCCTTCGGCACATTCTTAGTGTGTTCGTAACACGACGTTATTTTTGCATGAACTTCGGGTACTTTCCTAAAAATGGGACCGTTATATTTTCCTGGATAAAGAACATCTTGTATTTCACTTGTACTCACTCCTTCCCTAAGATGCAATCTATTTTCTTGCTATATTTCATTAAGATTCCTTCAGCTGCTTGTTTGTGAAAAGTTATCAAACAAACATAGGTAGTAACTTTTGCAGCGGTACATTGGTATGGATTATGACTAACTTTAAAAATTATAAATATTTTCAGAAGATACATATTATAACGCCTGTTTCCTATAGGGTTCGATAGCGAAGTTGGGTATTGTTATGCTACGATTTTGGCAAACTGCTTTCGCTTCATCTTCCTTCATTAATTCCTTCATACTGCATGTACGTTTACTACAGGCAGTTATTTGCCTGACTTTTCTTCAAGACATCTGCGATTTGATCATGAGCAGTACGTCGCGGTCTACCGGCAACAAGTCTAATCTGTTTTACGAAAAATAATTTATAATTTTTCCATTATTCCTAGTCCGCCCCTGTGTTCAATTCCCCGTCTTACAGCAGCAACCTTAGACGCCCCCCCAGTGGGGGCCAGCGCCTCCCAACCGCACGACCCCTCAAAGCCACCCACCATCCCGCGCAGTTCGTTAGCAAACTTCCATACTTTGTAATATGCAAATGTAGTGTCTGAGGGGATACGGTGTTAGGCGTCTTAAAATGAATTAATGACGCAGGTGACTTGCCTTAGCTCTTATGTAACTCCCCGTGTGGGGGCATGGGGGGTTTGTGGGGCATGTGAAGCAAGAGGGGGGTTTATGATGTGGTTTTTATTGTATGCTCGTAAGCGAAGACGTTAGGTGTCTTCGGATCGATATTGGTGAAAGAAATTATGCCTTCATGTCATAGGACTTACATTAGTACTACATGCACTAGCATATGAGGTTATTTCAAAAAGGGCCGACTTTTTAATCACCAGATAAAAGTTATTCATAGAATAAAGTATAACATGGAAAAGTTAAAAATGTCAGTTGCATGAATAAAACAGTTGAATGGTCTTAATTTTGAATTCATTCAGGTCATAATTTATTCGACTGATAAATTTTATCTGACGATTGAAAAATCGGCCCTAAGTCGAGCACTTGTTAGGACGTAATAAGTCTATGTTCCAAACAGGGGTGTATCTATCGCCGTATCAATGATACGGGGCCCCCAGGCTACAGGGGCCCCTTTTACAGACTGTACGTGGAATTTGCCTTTGTCGAAGCCAAGTTGTAAGAATATCATAGGATGGTATTTTAATCAATGTTTTCTAGTAAGCATGTAAATAATGTTAATATTTAGTTTGACACGTGTCATCTATTAAATTGCTCTGACAGTGTTATAATCTTCCGTCCTCGTCAGCCTATTCTATTATTTTTTGTATTATACTAGGATATGCCCGCGACTCCGTTCACGCTTGAAATTCCCATGGGATTCCCGGGACACATAGTACTTACCGCAGCATTTAAAAAAGAATGTAAGTTATCGTTTTAGTGACAACTGTGTCGGAATAAGCTAATTTTTATACACCTAGACAACAACAAACCGCTCCCAGGAAAATTCTCGGGACAAAATATATCACACATTTTATTACATAAAATTTGCTATCGATTAGTGAATAAATCACATTGGAATTGGATTTTTTTGATCTGTCCATTTTAAATATATCCCTGAAAAAATTCTCGCAGGATTTCTGGGATAAAAAGTAGCGCAGTTTTTAAGTTTAAAATTTGCTGTCGATCAGCGGGTACCTCATCGCAATCGGCCCAAAAGTGAATCCCGAACAACAGATAAACAGATATCTGAAAAAATGCATCGTATTCTCCATCATTTATATAGTGTATTCCAGTTGTTTTTTTAAATAGCTTCAATGTGCAGACACGGCACGTTTAGAATTTTATAATATTATAGATTAATGTACTCTGTGGTCCTCGTTGTTGTAGATTAAAAACTTTTTATTTTTTAATAATAACACTGGCCATTTGATTGATAGAGTAGTCGTAGTATTCGCCAGAATGGCGGGCAAAGGATCTTAGTCCATACAACCAAATCTGATGTATAAGGCTTCGTATAGCTCAGCTCAATTATACGTTTTCAACTGACGTCATTGAACGGAGTTCTTGTGACAAGTGAGAAAGCCACATTTGACTACACAATTCACATTTCTTACAAAAACACAATTACCTATTACTCAAAAACTATCAACATCCTATAACTATTGTTCATTTTAGAGTAAATTTACACACTTTTAGAAAATAAAACTGCACAATAGGTACAACGTCCCCTTTCAATTCCCGCCAAAATCTCTTGATTCATAGCTATTATTATAATTAAAGAAAATCCAGTTGGTTGCGATTCGAACGTGTGAAAAAATTGGCTTTTTAGATTAATAATTTTGGTTTGTTCATGTCCACATCACTCGTGTTACAGAAATACAGAGAGAGAGAGAGAGAGAAAGAGAAACTAAATACAAATAATCATTTTTATTTTATTTTTCGTAAATAAATAAATACTTACTCTTTTCTTTCGTGTGGTCTTTTTCAAGTAATTTTCCGACGGTAAAACAGACTGTATTACGATATGAGCGACAAGTACCTAATGTAGAAACTGTGTTCTATATAATATATTTTATTTGCTTTAAATATTGTTGTTTCTTTAGAGAAATAAAGAGAGAAAGAAAAATACTTGCAGATGATAAGAAATCGTCCATTTTTCCTTTCAAGATAGTTTGCACACAATAAAGGCGGTAGTTTCGAAATTCAGATTTGTTTTTTTAATGAGAGAGTAAATTACATAAAATACTTTAAAATTAGTGTTAGTAAAACGATACGATTTTTGAATGATATCTCAAAGCGCTTTATTAGCACGTTATGCTGTAAAGATGATAACTTATATTTATTACCTACTAGCGGTCCGGCGCGGTTTCACCCGCGCTCTGTCCCGGTCCCGTGGTATATAGCGTCATGTTATATAGCCTATGACACTCCCTGTTAACGTAGCTTTCCAACAAGAAAATAATTATTAAAATCGGTTTAGTAGATCCAGAGATTACCCCCTACAACGTCACAAAGTCACAAACTTTACCTCTTTATAATATTAGTATAGATTAGCAATATTACATATTTGTGCAGTTTGCAGTTAAAATATACCCACGTTACAGATTCATTATAGAAATTTATTTTTTGAGAAAACATATAACGTTAGCAAACAGTAATATGGCCAATAAAATTTTAAAAATAACGTAAGTTTATTTATCTGAAAAATAAAAATTGAGCTCTGTTAAGAATTCAACAAGTCACGTGTAATAAATACTATTTTTAATTTATATTTCGAAGACGCAAATATACTAATTTTCCATGTAGTATTTATTATGTAGGTACTAGCTAAACGAGAAAACACGAGCTTTGAGGGTAGTTGGTAGAATGACAAGGGCAACAAAGACGTATGAGTACGGTACCTAGGTAAAGTATGAAACTCTTTGATTTTAACTGTGATCAGAATTTTCTTTTTTTGCATTAGTTCAGCAGATAGGCTGACGGCTCAATTGATGGAAAGCGGTTACCATGGCCTATGGACATTTGCAACACCAAAGGTACTACAATGCCCTGCTGCTCTCTTAAGGGAGACTGGATCCTGATCACTAATGCCAGAACATAACTCAAGGTTGTTATGGCGACATACTTTAGACCAGGGATGGTAGCCATTCAGTCGGGCAAATGCCCTACCACCTGGCTGTGGGTTGTTTTGTCGCCTCTTACGACAGTCCGCCCAGCCGCAGAAAATTGTATTCTTTCTCATTTCCTGCAAGGGTAATGCCAGTCCATACCTACTTTGCATAGCAAATCAGCATTGTCATACATGGAAACGTAGTCAGCCCGCTGGGCACGCTTTTCTATGGCAGTGATTTAGTACATAGTCTAGTCTAGCTTGTAATTAGATTATACATTTTCTATATTGTATAGGTTCGCGTTTGACAAATATTCTATCTGATGTTAGGTGGGAATGCAGTCTAAGTTTGAGCACGCTTACAGACACCTACATTGTATGTTTCAGGAAAAACAGACGACGGTAAAGAGTTCCACTCCTCAGCGGTACGTACTATAAAAATGGAAGCGTAACACTTCGTGCTCTTCAATTGTATTAGATTTATCTATAACCTGTTCACAGTTACCTCCAACTTTGTCCGTATCTGTATAGCTTTATCCATGCAGGAACGGAGAAAGAATACAATTTCCAGTCAGATGATAGGATATTTGCCCGTCTGGATGGCTACCACCTCTGGTCTAGAGTATGCTGCTAGAACAACCGTGAGTTGAGTTTCGGCATTATTGGCCAGGTTCCAGTCTCCTTTTAGAGCAGCGGCAGCACATTGGTAGCGCCTTTGGTGTTACAAATGTTCATAGGCTACGTTAACTTTCCATCAGGCGGATTGACTGCTTGTCTGCTGAACTTATGCAGTAAATAAATAACGTTTCAACGCGCCTCAATCCTATATGTATTTTGTTTGATTGGACAGATTTGTGACTGATTAATGAATATTCGAGAATTATTGCGGACGCGGCGTACGACGAGTACATAGCGCTCATTGGTCGCGTAGAGCATGACGGCACACGCACCTTACGGCGTTTGTAGCAGACCACCGGTTTAATTTTATTTTTGTTAAAAAATAATGTTGCAATATTCTATCTTGAAATTTATTAGGCATTTCAGTAATTTCGTTGTTGACTTCTGTGGTCCGATTGTGTGACAATCACGGCAGTATCACAAACACTCCGATGACCCCACTCGACAATTAGCACGCGTAAATACTCCAACCCCTACCAAAGGAATTGGAGAATTATTTATCTGAAGGTTTTTATAAGAAGATTTATATCTGTTGGAATATCGGTTAGAACACTGTCCGTAATATTATTGTTACGAGGGTGAACTTACTTGAATTAAAATGCCGTTAGAATTATTATAGTGTTTATTAGAACTATACAAACACATATAACACAGGTACAAATATAACCGAACACAACAAATCCAAACGTAATGCAGAAGGTCGTAATTCAATAAAACGCGCAAAGTCTGTCAATATTAGATTCCCGAATGTACACACGTCACGCCTTGATCGTAGTTGTAGCTCAACTGACTGCCTCTCTCAATCAGGCCATCGTTTTATACTTCACAAATGGAAATGTGTCCGCCCGGCAACGTTGACTTAATTTCTTAGAATTAGCTTATATTTATAATCCGAACACGTGGCTAATGATGCTCTTGAGCGGCCGTAAACGAGTACAATAGGATAATAGGCTGTTCTCCACAATAACTAGAAACGTATGCCAATAAATAAAGTGAACAAAAGAAGACGATCATAAAAGGATTATAATTAGTTAAAATGCCGACAGGTGATAAAATGTGCTTTTACAGATCTGTACGTGGAATTTATGTTTGTCGGAGCCTAATTTGTAACATTATTGTGGATACAAAATAGGGTGCTAACTAAGGTATAGTTTGCCCAATTTAAAATCAATTCAAATTTATTGGTTAAAAGTGTATGATTTCATGAATAAAAAAATTGAAAAGCTTTTTTGCCATATTTCTCTATCCATCCCAAGGTTGTGGCAGAGAGAGAGAGAGAGAGATATATATATATATATTATATTTATATATATTATATATTAATCGTTTCTTATTGTCTGTCATTGTCAACATTGCAATTTTCTTTTTTCACGTTTCTATGTTTTATAAACGTAACATTTATTAAAATGTTGTCAGTATTGTTTCTTGTATTCGTGCAAACAAAAGTTGACTCTAAGTTGACGAACATTTTTATTCCGCGACTGTACGATTATAATGCAAGAGTGCGCAGAATGCTGGCTCGTAATTTCTTATAGGTAATTTTCATTGCGAAGCTGGCAAACAGGCAGATGGCCTAACTAATGAAAAGTGATAACTTTGCAACACCAGGGGCGAACCAAGGTGTTGCTAGCCTTTAAGATGGATAGAAGACTTAGGATAAAGGGTATATAATAGGAGGAATACGATAAAAGTGATGGGACAAAGGGATCAAATAGGAGGAATAAATATATTAGGTATAGGTATATAATAATAATAATAACAGCCCATAAATGTCCCAGTGCTGGGCTCTGGTCGCCCTAGGGGGAACGGACAGTATATTCGCCACGCTAGTCCAAGGCAGCTTGGCAGGTTATCTCGATGTGCAGGTTTCATCACCATGTTTTCCTTCACCGTTGTTAGCACATCGTAATTTAAACAAGATGCACTTAAGGTCAGAAAACTGCCTAAGTGGTGAATACGTTCCGGCTAAGACTCGAACTTGCGCCCTTTGAGTTTGTAGAGAGAGCTAGCGTACGTGTCCACGTACGCTAGCTATTACGCTACCACGACTATTATAGGTAGGTATATATCTTTACTTAATATATCTATAGAAGATATAGGTATATAGTGCAGAGATATCTGTGCTTGTACATTCAACCACGGGGATAAAAATAGAGCCCATTCTGTACCGGAAAATGGGTTCCCTCGGAATATTTCCTTCTGTCTTTTTTGCGGACGATTTCTATAATTCGAGCTAAAGGTCATCTTTGAAGCTTTCGATAATTAGGTGAGTTAGTTCGTTAGTAAGGGATTTGTTGTGGCTTTTAGGTCGCTTTAGGTGTGCCACGGCCGGAGGTCACTCACCCAACTGACCGTCGGACTGTTTCAAATTGATTGATAATATTATATTTGATAACAAACTTGGCATAAGTCTATTATTAAATACGATAGATTTTTTTATTAAAACGAAAAAATTAAAGCGAAAGAAACAAGGAAATGCAGTCAAATATAAATAAAGTCTAATAAAAAAACCTAATCTGAAAATCAACTAAACATTTTATAATGCTATACTTTAATTTCTTTTCAGCCAGTCCCTGTTTACTGTTGAATGTAGGGCTCCCCAAGTTACAGGCTACATATCCCGATCTCCCGTCTTCCTGATGCAGCCCATGCCGGCGACCTTGCATAGGCCGTCAGTCCACCGAGCTGGAGAGCGTCCTACGCCACGTTTGCCGAGACGCTGTCTCCACTCCAGGGGCCCAACAAAAATCGTATTCTTCTAAATCCACAATATCTTCATGATATCTTCGCGACGGAATAATAGTAAAAAAAACAGACAGAATACCGAAATAAGGCGAGCCTACGATTGATACAATAGTGTCCGGCGATTTTGACAAGATAGCAGAAAATGGACCCTAGAACTCGTTTGCTCTATCGGCCGTCGGCCCTAGACGTGACCGGCCCACTGCCACTTAAACTTGTTAGTTTTGCGAACTATGTCGATTGTCTTCGTTCTTTTAAGGATACCCTCATTTCTGATTCTATCCCTAAGAGAAACACCTAACATAGCACATTCCATAGCCCATCTACTTAATTATATTAAATAATAGAGTAATAAACACTGGACATTTATATTGGAAATAAAGATAAACCAAAAAAAGAGATGGATGGATTGTGTGAAGGATGATATTGTTACAAGTTAGGCCACCTGCATACCTATTGTTACATACCGACAAAGAAATGCTGCGCATCTCGTTTATTGCCCCTCCCAGATTCGGAGTTCTTTTTATTACTTCATATTTAAATTTGCAATTAGACAATAGCTTATTGTTATTGTTTTCGACTTTGTTGGCCGTTCGCAGGAATTGATAACCAGGTGTGCAAATTACTATTTCTCGGAAACTCAGTGCGCACGGCCGATTTTTTCTGTAGTGTATAGTTGGTATAAGACAATGCCCGAATGGAGGGGTGGGGCAGTCAAGCGACGACTACGAAACGAGTAAGACTTTTGTAGTACTCTCGATTAGCGATATAGACGACGGACTTTGCGCGTGTCGAATTGTATTGAATCGTGCAGTGTGAACTGGTTGCATCCAGTTTTATTTGTATTTGTTTTATACGTGTTTGTACAGTTCTAATAAACTCTATAGTAATTCCAACGGCATTTATTTTAATTCGAGTAGTGTAGCTCGTAACAATATGATGATTTGTGGTGTGACAGAGGACGTATGTCAGAATAGAAGAGGAGGAGTATGGAAGAAAAAAACTGAAAATTTAATTATTCTAAGTTTGGAATAATTACTTTTTTAATAATGAATAATGAGGGGTTTATTAAGTTGAGTGGTGCGTCGATGACGGTTACCTCGTTGGATAGGGAGATGCATCCAATCGCCCGAGAGGGAAGTACAAAATAAGACGACGAGTTGTTGTACTCTTGTAGTATATTGCTCTCTTCTATATTGTTCCTAATTTAACTTAGACTATATATACAGAAACCTTATCCTTTACGTGATGTGCACACAGTGCCGTAAATAGGGCGGTGCCACTGGTGCCCAGGTACAGGGCGTAGACTCTGAGGGGCGCAAGAATGGCCAGACCAGGCAGGCCTATTATTTTTTCGGCTTGCTCCTGATAAGTTCCCACTGCGCCCCTAGTGCTCGATTCCAACACATAAGTACCTACATGCCAGTATCATCAAAAACGTCTGTTAAATTAGACAAAACATCGCGGTCATTTTTTTGGCAGCGCACGAGCGTATTTGTGTTGTAGTTCTTTAAAAAAATAGATTTTTATTCCATAATATTAGATAATTGGTCCACCAACACCAAGGTCCTTGTGCGTTACTTTATCACCCTGAATAAAGTAGGCCTATAATTAGCATTGCTCTAGCTAGGGTCTATACCTATAATATCTAAAAAAAAAACAAGGGCGCAGTTATAGAAGCTCGTATAGGGCGGATAAAAGGCTATTTAAAACACTGTGCACACCACTATTCTAATCAATATTAAATATTATATTTACACATTTTTACTGATACAGACAGATATCTTATCAGCAGCTCTAGTACCGATATCTCTTACCTGTATAGCATCACGTTCATGTATTTGCCGTGGTCTTTAATTGTGCTCAATTATACATAAATAAATTGGTCGATAAAACGTGACGCAACAAATAATTAAGGTCCAAACCATATTTGACATATTAGTTTTAGTGATGTGATTCTTTAATTTGAAATTTTATTTTTTGTGTCTTGCTTATGTCTAAATTTATCATGAAAATCACACATTATTTCAAACATATTTTTTTCATTTCATTTATACAGATTAATAAAATTAAATTGTTTGTTTGTAATGTCAAAATAACAGTTTTTTTTACTAAATACATATGAAAGTATATGCGGTACCTCCTCAATCCATATCAAGAAATCATTTTAAAATTTTTTGCTTGTCTGATATTCCGGCTAATCCCTGAAACGAATAGACCGATTTTGAAGGAAATTTCGTTAGTACATAGCTGATGTTATATAGTAACTTAGGCAACCTTTTTTTAAAACTTTTTTCGGTTTTCGCGAAAAAAGATTCCACGCGAACGAAGTAGCGTGCACAGCTTGTTTAATTATAAATATTAACTTACATAATTCGTTTTAGACAAATTAAATAAACATTAAAATTTTAAAAATCAATGATTTTAAATATAGAATAATTTATTTTTTAATGTTTAGGTATTTGTCAGGTAATCTTTATTCTTCATGGTAGATTTATAATTCCTACTTTATATGCTATTGTGAATATAACCACTCAAATAAAATTCACATGGTTATAAATATAACCTAATCATAACTGGTTATAAAATAATAATAACCGGTTAAAAAATAAATAAAATAAGAATATTTGTGGGTGGTTTGTGGGTTGGTGGTATTTATATATATTAATAGAATGTTAGTAGAACTGACGGACTTTAGACGAAATTGCAACGTGAAAGGGTCAAATTATTACATTACTGTTGTATATAGGTACCCATGTGTCCGGCGAGTGTCCTTGAACCCCACGGACGTACTCCTTTATAGGTCACCTAAACAAACGATTGTTTCACAAACCTTATTATCTATCTATTCGATGTTACCAGCAGCTTCCAATAAATAAGTTGGTACCTACTTACTTATAATACAATATCAACTTTTTATTTTAGGTACACTAAAGCCTGATTTAGGTACACTAAAGCCTTATTTAGGTACACTAAAATCTGATTTAGGTACATATGTACTAGTTCAGTAGTTAGCTTACGAAACTGGTGAGTTAAATCCTTATGCTTTCCGCGTGCAACGAAACACATCCCTACTTAATAGTCAATGTGCTCTTTTTATTTAACCTCTCATCCATTTTAATATTATGTAAAATTATTAAAGCTAGGCATGTTGCTGAGTAGTTTCTTGCGCCGCTTCTTCACTTCAAGCCGCAACATGTTGCGAAGCGGCGGTAAATTAGAATAGGCTCCAAAAGAGTATATAATAACCAAAAACGTAATTAAAATTAAATAATTAAACCAAACAAGTTGGCGGTAGGCTAAATAAAAACTTAATATTACCCATTGACACCTAAATATCATTTCTTCTTCGGATAAAAACATTAATATAATTTTTCAAGACACTAATAATATGTCACAAGTTTATATACCTATGTGATATTTCCAGCATTACTCCTCAAATTTTCTCTATACCTAACATAATAGACAAAAAAAAGATGGAAATGATGTTTTTACAAGGAAATAAAAAGAAATGAAAGAAAATAATTATTTCAAAATGCGATAAACACGAGACGAATAGGTAGTAATATATCAGATACCTAATATAATAGAAAACAAACATATTTAGGTATGTAGATATCTATAAAGAACGGAATCTACCCTTATGTTTCTTTAGTTTTTTTTGTTATCCTACCAATTTCACATTAAATGTAATGAAATCATACAAAAGAACGAAAGAAATACAATAAAAACTAATCTCAAAGACATCAAACCCTTTCTAAGTCATAACAATAAAATACCTGTTTCAAATATCGTAACAGGTTCTTAAAAAAATAATAACAACAATAAACTACATTCCCCGCACTATCAGAATTCTCACAAGAAATTCGAAATTGGAACACGAATTTTAATCCGGTATGAGCCGCTGTTATCTAGTCGGAACCGGTTTTTTTTCTAGTATTTCTTGAGAAAACCATTGAATTGTACCGGTTTTTTTAACTTTATTGAGGTCAAAATTATGTCATGGGAATCGGTGGAATTGAAACAAGTTGTTTTAGATATTTTCGTTTATATTTTGATAATACAAATTATAATGGACATTGGTTTTCTTTAATAAAACTTCGTGACATGATATATAGATGTGGGTAGACAAACTTACAGAAGTTTTTATATTTCAAAACTAAGTAGTGTTTGTGCTGTGGTTAACAACAGACCAGTTTGACTTTTTAAAGTGGATCGCAGTGACACTCAGACTAGATTAAGTAACGGACGGTAAGTTCGTTTACAAAATTTATCCTACCAAAATTTGTACAATAGTTTTTATTCTTTTTAAATATGTAATTGATTTTTTTTAATAACCGCCTACTAGCAAACTATAGCACATCGGTTTTATTCATATTGAGTTAGAGTAAATTTGAACGTTTCTTTAAGAACCTTGAAGAAATATTCGAACTTACTCTACTTACTCGTCTTATCTACTGTAAGAAAAGAGTAATCTAGAAAAATTATATTAATGTATTATCATAAACAATTTATGTGTTTTAATACACCTATTTTACAAAACTCCATTTTTAATAAATAATACGTTCTTGTCAAATATCAATCGCTTTAAACTCCATTAGACACAACCAACCACATAATTCCATGTAAAACTGCTAAAAGCGCTGCATCGGCTTTATTGTAGAACTAACCCTCGTAACTACAGAACAAACACCCCACACCTCTATTCCTCTGAGAAATTCAAATTTCGAACGCCTCTAGCGCCGCCATCTTGCGCAAGACGTCGATACAGAATTACTACACTATGCTGTTTTTTTATATGAGAACGTCTTAAGTTGGTGATTTTTATGGCACTATAGCTCTTAGTACGTAGTAGATAAGTTGGGAAATCGCTCGCGGAAAAATCGCTTCGCGCTCTCTTTTCCTGTTCTGTACAAATTATACCATGTCTATAAATATACTACTGAATGTTAATACTTATGAGCTAAATGATAAAGTTTAAATTTGACTGTTCATTACAGTGGCTTAGTACTTTTCAGAATGCAAAGTAAAAACTATTGTTACAATGCAAGCAGGGTCACTATTTCGCTATCTCGTTTTTCATCACAACTAACAACTATGATAGAAAGAAATAGATATACTTATGTGCTTACGTCTCAGTAGGCGTGGCGATAGTTGCGATAGTGATGGGTAAGTTTGTAAGAAGTTTCAAAGAGGGTCCGCTTTATCGGATTGTAGTTCGTTAGCGGTAATGGAACGTTTTGTCTTTTGAATACCAATTATTATGAATTCAATCGATCATGTGATAAGACTTAGGTAGGTAATATGAACACTATTTAAGTCTAAAATGCTATGTGATTTTTAGACTTCTTATCATCCCTTTTCATCTATAAAATCTTGACTTATAAAATACCCAAATATAGCACCGAGAGCTGCTGTTGAGAACTGCTTCCAATCCAGTTTACGGTGGGTAGTTGTTCACCGAATTGCAGCCGGGGCAAGAAGTAAAATCTTGAGGCCTCAATCTCCTCAATGCCTCAATTGGATACAGAGGAAGAAGACCCTGGACGGAGTACCTGGACTAAAAATAAACAAAGGATGATTTAATCTCCAGCTTTATATGGGTGGATCTAAATATTTTTAAAACAAGATTTTAAAAAATATGTAAGAAATTGTATTTAAATGCCGATAGACAAACAGACAGATATTAACTCTGATTTTGTACCTTTGCGATTACCAACTACACATACTTATAAATATAATATAATATATATAGTTGTTAATCAAGTTGGCTTTCATCTACGACGTATGCTCGATGTATGTTACTATAATAATAATAATCGGTAGACATATTGTATATCCCCAAATTAAGCAAGTTTCGCTTGTGTTATGGGTAATACACAACGGACTAGTCTGGGGCCGATCTCAGACCATTGTAAATTACAGACCATTGTAAATAACGGAGAAAATTCGTTTCCGAAATTTACTATACCAGGAATCAAACCCGAAGCCTCTGCGTTGCTGTGAGGTAGGCCGGCAAAGGCTTAGCCCGCTCAACCACACCAACCACATTCACGCCAATGACGCTAGAACTCAGCATAATGCTGCCACAGGGGTGACGCAGCGCTGATTTTCAGTTCAACCTGAAAACCTGACTTAGAGGATACTTAATAAAAAAGAAATAAAAGCGAGAACAGCACAATGTGGACAGTCAACAGCAAAGTTAAGAAGAATATAATAATTCATCATTTTTTATAAACTAAGGTAATGGATTTTAATAGATTTTTTTAAATATGGCAAGTGATTTAGTTTTTTCTGACATTTACGGGCAAAGAGTTTCAAAGGCAAACAGCCTGCGCACTAAAGGATTTGGAGTAAAATGTTGAAGAATGTGCAGGTGCCTTTAACATAGGGTTGTTAGAGGAGCGCAAATCGAAGGTGTGTGATGTATGAAGGAAGTTGAAACATTCCATAATGTAAGGAGGAATGTAAGGTGTTGTTACGACCGACAAAGACAAATTCACAGCTGCATACCTGTTTTGCACAATTTATTACTTTTCGGCATTTGGACTTCTTTTGTTTACTTTGTGTATAAAATTTGTGATTAGAAAAACAGCCCATTGTGTATTGTAATCATTTATGGTAGTCAATTAGCCAGGTGTGATTCTAAGAAATTCGATCCACGCGGTCAGTTAGACATATTGCATTTGTGCAGCATAAAGCAATGCCCCAATGGAGAGATCGTCAGTCGAGCGATAACCACAAGCGAAGCACAACATGTGTACATTCGGTAATTTATTTAGTGACGGACTTAGCGCATGTTATTGAATCGTGTATTACATTTGGAACTGGTTGTATTCAGTTATATTTGTACCTGTGTTATACGTGTTTGTATAGTTCTAATAAATTCTATAATAATTCCAACGGCATTTTAATTCGAGTCCTGCAACTGGTAACAGTACAAATAGTATACACTATTTATACTCTTATCAGTAATCATATTCATGGTCATACGACCATGAATATGATTATTCCGGCGAAGTGAATTGGCAGCCACTTGAGTTTTTTGCGATTTTCAGAAATGTGGTCATGTTTTTTATTGATATTAAGATATTAGGCATCCTCAACGTCAAGGATAGGTAGTACAATTGCTTGAACAAGAGAAATCGTGTCGGTTGGAAGGATTTTTTTTATCTCTTCCGAGTGAGGCATAGGATGCAAAGATCCTGCGATTTAACTTGGTAATGTGGAGTCGCCAACACAGTTCCCTGTTCATGATTACGCGTGACATATTATATATATCACGAGCAATCATTTATGATTACGTGAAACGTAGTGATAAATAAAATTTAGAAACTATACAGTAAGGGAGACCCATGAACCCATGTGTAATTGCCTTGTCCGGCTCTCTATTTGTTAGTGTATTTTACTATTATTTTTCTCAGAGTCTACTAGGTCTACATGGATGAAATTTTACAGGAAGATGTAGTCTCTATAGTGTTACAAAATTATGCAATGAAATCATGAGAAAGTAATAATTGCGGGTGGCAGCCATCAGGGTCGGCTATCTAGGCGCCCCCAGCGAGACATGCATTTGGCGCCCTTTTATACCCAAAATATTGCAGACCGAAGAAAGTTGTGACAGAGGAGAATTGTGGCATAGTCTCGGCATGTTCATCTATGACCGTTAACACGGTGACAATTACTCGTATTTGTTGTTTTTGAGATGCGCTATTTGAAGCAGTACGGATTAATGGCGTACTGATTACTTTTGCAAAAATATGCAAAAATTGCAAAACGTAAAATTTCACAATAATTGTGATTGCATAAATAATATATTTCTATGTATTATGTTAGCATCTATATGATAATTTATCTATTATGCTTTAGTTCTTCAAGTTACGAATTATTATACTGATTGGTTCACGACTTCTTGCACCAAGGTGAGTTATGACAGCTTTTTTTTTTTTAAGCTGGGGAATACATTTCGTACACTACCGGGTCCTTTGCTGGGGAATTAGAGCAAAGCGAGCGAGAGTTAGACCATTGAAGACTGTCGTGGAATAACAAAATCGTCCACCGGCATGTGTGGAGACGCAGCAAGGTAAAGATGTTCCCTATGGGCCACTACTCCATTAAACCTACCTGCCTCCCATGTGCCCCGCGCTTATGGTAGGAAAAGCATGAGACTTAGAACGTAGTTACGCCCACGCTAATCCTGCGCATCGGTGCCCGAGAGTGCCCCGGGAAGCAGAGCGAACTCACTTCGTCAACAGAGGTTAGTTTCCCCGCATCCCCAGATGCTGAAGGACCCCTGTAGTGGAATCACGGGAAGAGATTTTGCGCATATCTACGCTTCCGGAGACCCGACTGACTTTGGCACCTGCGAGTCGCATGCGCACCTCTCTCCCTTTCTCGTTCAGCGGTCTCCTTTTGAGACATTACTGCCTCGCAGAAATTGGACGTTCCCTCCCAATGATCGTCGCTGTGTAGACGCTGTTGATCGGAACTACCAGCGTGTGGAAAGCAGAGTCTTTTGCGCCATATTGGCGGCACTGACAGGAAGGCAGACATCCCACAATCTGATGCAGATACTTATAGAAGCAATCATGCCCGGTAAGTCCGTTACCGCGCAACCCATCGCAGCAAGTGTAAGTGCACGGCCTCCACTGTATTGTCACGAGTGCGGGACTCGAATTAAAATGCCGTTGGAATGACTATAGAATTTATTAGAACTATACAAACACCTATAACACAGATACAAATATAACTGGACTCAAACAGTACAAACGTAATACACGATTCAATAACACGCGCATAGTTCGTCACTATATAGCTCATCGAATGTACACACGTCTTGTCTCGCTGATGACCATCGCTAGACTGCCGATCCCTCCATTGGGACATTGATTTATCCAGCACCGATACAACATGACTGCCCGCCCGCGCAAATCGGATTTCTTAGAAATTGTAATCGCACACCTGCGTAATTATGCCTGCGGACGGCTATAAACGAGTACAATACACAATAGGCTGTTTTATGGCAGGCACGTGTGCATCCACTTTTGTCGGCGTGTAACGGTATCAATGCCAGTTGCAGGAGTTTCCAACTCTCTCGACCAGGTTTGGATCATGGTCACGGTTTCCCACGTCCTGATCACCTGAAGCTCGGCTTGGCAATAAACCAAGTCATGGGTGAGGGCATCCTGTCGGGAACGACTCTGGACGAACTTTGGCAAGTACGTCCGTCTGGAGAGGCCAGGGCGGATCGCCTGCCAAGAGTGTCAGAGTTGTGACAGCTTGTCACAACTCTGCCTAGTAGCAGAGGGCCGCTGTTTACGAGGGTATCGGTGGAACTTTACTTCTGCTATACGTAGTGATTATAGCTCTGCTTCCCGTGATTTGTTCAAATTTCAAACATCGTCACGCTGCTGTAACTCTGTTCTAGATCACGTGGCGTTCTTATCAAGTGTTTTCTCTCTTCAGGACGCAGGTAGGTTTGGTGGGTAGTTCGTCGGCGTCTCCCTTCTTTGGGAAAGGGACTGATGCCATACGAGAGCTCCACACGAACACGCACAGGCGGCATTAGGCGTTGCAGTTGGCCTCTCCCCATATCCATGGTCCGTGTATGTGTCGCAAGAAGACATACCCCTACGTTATAAAAAAAACTCTGCCTGTTGGTACAGTGCCACTACCTTGTACCTGTATTTTATTTTAAATTATTATTTTCGTTAAAATTGTTATTATACATATAAGTAACACCTACATACTTGTTAAAATGCAATTTGACAAAAAAAATATCATCTAAAATGAAGTTGCAAGGTCCTGCACTGACGCCGACGATAGACGACGAGAACTTGAGATTAGTTCGGTTTACATAGTTTAGCACAGATTTTGAAGAACCATCACCTCTTTAATAACTTCTTTGAAGTAGGTGGCGAGTGGTTTTTTAATGTATAGATTAAACCGTTTCATAGCATAAACACTATATTCTGTTTATGCAAACACGGCATGCATAATATAATTGATTATCTACGGACTATGTATGTATGTATGATCTTAGAGTGGTAAAAACAAAATACAAGTAGGTGTGACAAAGTTAAGAGGATTTGAACAAAGTCTTGAGTCGGTTCTTAATAGAAGGAGCAGAGTCGGCGAACATGTCGACCTTTGTACGTACGGAATTAATGTAGTACATTATGAGAATGTTCACCTATATTGGAGTTTAAAAATACTTTCAACGAAATTTATTTTCAACAATATTTTTTTACTAGTTTATGAGACTATTTCTTAGAGGTCGGCAACTCGTTGGCGACACCCCTGGTGTTGCAAACGTCCATAGGCGACGGTAACCACTTTCCATCAGGTGGGCCGTCAGTCTGTTTGCCAGCTTCAAGCAATAAAAAAACTGGGTATTTTCGATTAAATACATTTTTTGTGATTGTCACAGCAAATAATAAAAACAGTTGACATTTGTCCCCTCTACGGAACCCTTCGTTATGCGCAGACTGACAAGTACTTACCTACAATTATTTTCAGTAATTCTAATGACATGTTTACGTTACGGGCCACTCTTGATTGCCGCCGTAGAGGTGTGACATTCCGCATTATGCCGCCGCCGGCTGAGCGCGTCTCATACGGAAATCTATGGAGTGGCTGTTATTCTGAAATAAATATTTTTAATATCATTATAAGAGTTAATCTTCAGAATATTATCTATTACATCATATTTATCTCAGTCTTACCTATACCTAAATGAACAGTTTAAGGATGCAGAAATTATTTTCTTACATTTTTTTATTGCAAGCAGGCAGACGGCCCATTTAATGGAAAGTCGTTACCGTCACCTATACACGTTCACGACATATTATTCATGACATTATTGTACTAAAGAGGTCTCAATTATATTTTTATTTATGTTTATTAGGTATATTATTTAATATTACAAATATTAAATTGAATGAATGCATGAACCAATAATTTATTGGTAAAATGTATGTACACAAGATGTTACAATATGACGTTGTTATCAATATATTTTTCCTTATTAGGCGTGCAATGTCTGAATACATGTCAAAATATTAAAACTAAATTATTAAAAAATAGGTTATAAAATATTATTAGTCGTATATTTGTCATTCTCATATTCTTACAGTATAATAAATTTTCGTAAGCTATTGAGAAATGTTATAAAAATACGGTGATCAGAGAAATAGATATTTCAAAATTCTTATATTGCCTAACCTATCACATAACTAATCTACAAGAAACGTAGATACATTAATTTTATGTGATAGCTGTGATCTAAAGCGGTTAGCTAATCTCTTCAGATGTGAGCTTAGCTAACTTCAGGAGCTATTGAGCAATATTTTTATGTATGCTGCATCTGGTAAGTCTAATCTCATATTAATCTTTTACCATATATATTATACCAATATACCGTTGCATTCCAATCTAAAAAGATTCTTATAAACAAAATCACCAGTTGCGAATGAATATCTATTGGCTTACCTTATTATCATATATTTCATAACCTCAGTACATGATTTTTTACTAGTTTGAGAGTTGTTGGTACTGAACTAGAAGACACGGGATCCATTTCTCAATGAGGTAAATCTTGGAAATTACTTTTTAGTATTTCTTTGCTCCTGATATTACTTATCCAATACTCATCGTCATCCGAGCGTTAAATCCCGGTTGCGTTCGGAGCGTTCACTCCGACGCCCAGGGTCCGCTTTCCTACTTTTTCTACTCCATTTCACGCGGTCTTCAGCATCCCCCGTTTTGAGACCATTGGTACGCATGTCATCCTTCATAATGTCAAGCCAACATTTCTTGGGACTTCCCCTTCGACCGGGACCTGGCAGAGGCGGCGTGGCTAGACATTTGTTCCCCACATAATTAGCCGGTCTCCGTAAAACGTGGCTGTACCAGCGTAAGCGACACTCTTGCAGTTTGTCTGCTATGTCACGGACATGAAGACTGCCGCGGATGCGGGAGTTCCTGACACGGTCTTTCCACACGCCCCACACATCCAACGCAGCATATTCATCTCCGCGACACGCAGTCCTTGCTTGTGTCGCTCAAGTACAGGCCACGCTTACTTACTTATCCAATACTATTTACTAATAATACAAGCGTAATGTTTTTACTTTGGGAACGCGTGCTGCCAATTGTTATTTATTTAATATCAGTATCTTTCCATTAAATTTAATTTAAATCATGTTACTCTTATTATAATATTTTTCTATTTAGTTTACATTTTATTCCTGAAACGGTCCAGAATTCCATTTAGTTTCTTTTTAACCATTATTTAACCAACCAATAACGGTCTGTGGTTGAGCGGGCTAAGCCTTTGCCGGATCTCACTACAACGCAGAGGCTCCGGGTTCCCTGGTATATAAATTTCGGGTCCGTTATTTACTGTATATGGTCCGTTGTATATTACCCATAACACAAGCGTAACTTGCTTAATTTGGGGATATATAGTGTGTGTTTGTCTGCCGATTTATTATTTATTATTAAATTTAATATATTTTAATAAGAAATGTATTCTAGCGGATTGTAGATCATGTTTAGTATTTTGAAAATTTTCAGCAACTGTCATCATCGTCTTGTGAGCGTTAAATCCTACCTGCGTTCGTAATCTCCACATCGAAGCTCGGAGTACCTTTTCCTGTGTGTGTTTATATGTAATCTGCATTTTCCTGGTTTCAATTCGGCTCCATACATTCCGTGTATGAGGTCAGTGTCCGGTCAGTTGACCGCGACTCGCGACAGATTGACTTTCAAATGGTTTTGCATGTAGCTACTTGACGCTAGGTGGGACTGCACTTCGTAGATGTTTTAAGAAAGTTACTTGATTTTAAATTAGAAAGTGTCTTATATATACATATTATCCTTGCAGGAACGGAGAAAGAATACAACTTCCTGCGGCTGGGCGACCTGTCGTAAGAGGCGACAAAACAATCCACAGCCAGGTGGTAGGGTATTTGCCCGATTGGATGTCTACCACCCCTGGTCTAAAGTATGCCGCCATAACAACCTTGAGTTGTGTTCCGGCATTAGTGACCAGGTTCCAGTCTCCCCTGAGAGAGCAGCAGCGCATTTGTAGCACCTTTAATGTTGTAAATGTCTATAGGCGATGGTAACCGCTTTCCATCAAGTGGGCCGTCTGCCTGTCTGCTCAACTCATGGAATAAAAAAATACATATTTGTTTATTTTCTATAGCGTATATTCTAATTCTGTAGTCAGATTTTTTTTGATATGTTTATATTATATTTACATATCTATACTAATAATATCATAAAGAGGAAAGATTTGTGTTTTTGTATGTTTGTAACGAATAAACTCAAAAACTACTAGATCGATTTCAAAAGTTCTTTCACCATTAGAATGTTACATTATCCTTGTGCTAATTTTTTTTAAGGCAGGACATCGTATATCATATAGAATCATAAAAACATTTTAGTGTTCTCAACCATGCCTTATGTTTCTCTGTTTCTAGTTGGACTCGTAGGTTTGCTGGCAGAAAACTCTTCTAGGGTTTAGCTCGTTTTTGTACATTACTACTATTTTGTAGTTTTGTATGTATTATTTATGTACAATAAAGAATAAAAGGAATAAAAAAGAGAAGTTTAATATTCTTATATTTGATTTCTTTTAGAAGACATTTGACCAGTCTTTTATTTAGTACTAGGATATGCTCACGACTTTATCCACACTTGATTTAAAATTTCCGTGGGATTCCCAGGATAAAAACATCACTCATTTTAATACATAAAATTTGCTATCGATTAATGAAAAAAAACAATGGTATTTGTTTTTTTTTCAATCTGGTCATTTTAAATAATTTCCAGAAAAATTCCCTCTGTATTCCCAGGATAAAAGTAGCGTAGATTTAAGATTTTAAGAATTTACTGTCCATTAGCAAAAACCGCATCGCAATCGGCTCAGTAGATTTTACTTGAATCCTGAACAAACAGACAAGAAATCTAAAAAAAATGCATCGTCTTCTCCATCGTTTATGTTGTCTATTCCACTTCTTTTTTAAAAATAGCTTCAATGTACAGACACGACATGCTTAGAATTTTATAATATTACATATTTCCTTAAGTTTCGCGACTAGTATACACGATAAAACTACGTTTTAACGGTTTTAAGCATGGTAATTTATTTTATTTTTATTATTCCGACATAGTAGTAGAAGTAATAGTAGTTGTAATAGTAGTAGTAGTAGTAGTACTGGTAGTAGTAGTTTCTTTTAAATAGCCGTGATCACGGAAGACAATAATGTCAAGTGCCAATGAGTATTGTTAAAGTTTTATTTAGCCTACCGCCAACTTGTTTATTCAAGTAGGCTAAATAAAACTTTAACAATACTCATTGTCACTTGACATCTTTGTCTTCCGTGATTACGGCTATTTAAAAGAAACTACTACTTCCACCACTACTACTACTTATAAGTGACCGAACTGTCGGAATAAAAAAACAGATTTTTGTGCAGGTATATTAGTACTTTAATCTTGTAAAACATTGAATAATGGTTTATTTGCCGTGATTACTTGCTCACATCTATTATTAGAATAATAAAAATGGACTCGTTTAAAATTTATTATTACCAGGTTCTTTTGTAATTTGAATTAATATCACTACCCTTCATAAAATTTTCTGGACACTAATGACTAAAGTAGCAAAGAAATAATAACTAGAAAGAACATAAGCTTAATAATTTTTTTTTATTATATGACACTTAGTAATACAGACAATACTCAAGTAACAATTAATTAAAAATAATTTGTAATTCTCTAAAAGGAATTTCCAATTTATTTTAAAGACACTATTACAGAATAGATGGTGCTAGTAATAGTTTAGCACTTTTCAACAATAGATGTCACTGGTTCTTCAGTAACTTTTTCTATTATACGATAGATGGCGTAGCTAGTATCTTATAAGAATGCTCATAATTGATATTACCAGTTAGATTAAGATAATTCTCGCCCTCTGGTTTAGGGGCTGAGCCTTTCCCCGCCAACCGCACTACTACATAGAGGCTCCGGGTTCGATTCCTCGCATGGTACATTTCGTAAACAAATTTTCCTATGATCGGCCTCAGAGTGGTCCGTTGTATATTACTCATAACACAAGCGTAACTTGCTTAACATGGGGATATACAATGTGTTTGTCCGCTGAATTATTATTATTGATTTTTTTGAAATTATGCAAGAATATTGATAATTCGAAGTAAGATTATTGTGAGTTATAATATCCATATAACCTACATGCAATCAAATCGCTGTTTAAGGCGAGGTTGATACATAGATACTTACATAACTGCATACTGTCACGCCTGTGTCCCATTGTGGTAGTCAAAGACAGTGAATCTCCACCTGCTGCGATCCTGACAAAAACTTTTCGTTTCATCAACTTCTAATTAATCTCTTCATAACTAAAATAAAAAATAAATAAAAATAAAAAATAAATTTCTACTATTACAGTTATTATAAATATGGTAAATAATTTTTATATATCAAATAATGAAAACTGCCTCTGTGGCGTAGGCCTCCCCCAATATTTTCCAATTTTCCCTGTCTCCAGCTGTTCTTCTCCAATTTTTTCCACTTCTTTCTTCTTCTTTCTTTCTTCATACCTGCTACACTCTTGTTTATAACACTTTTTACTTGATCTTTCTTCAAAATATCACAGTCATCATCAATTATCATGGTAAGTACGTAGCCGTATAAGCCCATTATCATAGATATCTTTATGATGTCCATTGAAAAATACCACACGGCCATCTACACATCTGGCAAAATATCGAAATATTACAGTCATTTATGTTTTTCGCATCTATGACCATGGAATAATGTTAGATACACATTTGTCCAGTAAAATATGTTGCTCACAAAAGCTCCTAAATAGTCCACGACAAGATGGCACCATGAAAATTTTCTTTGTGCAGGAACGGAGAAAGAATACAATTTCCTGCGTTGGGGCGGCCTGTCGTAAGAGGCGACAAAACAACCCATAGCCAGGTGGTAGGGCATTTGCCCGACTGGATGGCTACCACCACTGGTCTAAAGTATATAGCCATAACAACCTTGAGTTGTGTTCCGGCATTGTGACTAGGTTCCAGTCTACCTTAAGAGTGCAGCAGCGCATTTGTAGCACCTTTGGTATTGCAAATGTCCATAGGCGATGTTAACCGCTATCCATCAAGTGGGCCCGTCTGCCTGTCCGCTGAACTCCTGCAATAAAAAAAAATTAGGGTCGATTTTTCAATCATCAGATAAAAGTTATTCATAGAATAAAGTATAGTATGGGGAAATTAAAAATGACAGTTGCATGAATAAAACAGTTAAATTGTTTCAATTTTGAATTTAGTCAGATTATAATTTATTTAACTGATATATTTTGTCTGATGCTTGAAAAATCGGCCCTAACAGAAATACATTTAATAAATAATTGTTCTGTCATATAGACATTTTATTAAACTGCAAGGCTGTATGGACTAGTTCCATTGTCTGCCTTTGTCGCGACAACTTTGGTATCCAGGCTGTCAGCCGACATCTTCTTTTTCTTTCTGTTTTTATAAAATCTTTATTAAAGTGTCTTAAGAAAACTGAAGAAAATTAGTTTTGTTTTAATTCAAAAATTTGTTTTAACATTTTCATGCAATAAGTTCATTGAAAAAGTCAATAAGCTAAAATAATATTAACTTACTTATGATAACCCGTGGAGTGACCACACACACGCACGCATGCACGCGTATCACGGTTTAATTATGCTCTGTAACCTTTAATTAATTCATAAACGCAGAAAGCACTCGCAGTGCCTTGTACGAGGATGTGCGCAATTCATGCGTGGAACGTTATTGCTGTAACATATTTGAAAGGCGTTCCCGTGCCTAGTTCGCTGGGCGCAAAATATTTTTACTTTTTTAAATTATTAATTACAATTAAATATAGCCTATGTCATTCGGGAATACTTGCTAGTGGTGAAAGAATTTTCAAAATCGGATCAATATTGCCGGAGATTACCCCGAACATCCAAACTCACAAACTTTATCTTTTTTCAATATTGTTACGAGTCGCGAGACTCGAATTAAAATGACGTTAGAATTATTATAGAGTTTATTACAACTATACAAACATATATAGCACAGCTACAAATATAATCGAACACAACAAGTCCAAACGTAATACAGAAGGTCGTAACTCAATAAAACGTGCAAAGTCCGTCACTTATTAGATTCCCGATTGTAGTACAAACGTCTTGCTTCACTCATGGTTTTCGCTCGACTGCCTCCCCTCCATCAGGTCATCGTTTTATACTACACAAATGCAATGTCCCCTTATGTAAGTCGGCTTAATCCGCCACACCTGGCTAATGACTCGGCCGTAAACTGCCATAAAAGAGTACAATAAGACAATGGACTGTTTTCTAATCACAAATTTTAAACACAAAGTAAACAAAAGAAGACGATCGTAAAAGAGTTACAATTAGTTTAAATGCCAGCAGGTAATAAAATGTGTTTTGTTTCAGATATGCAGGTGGGTTTTGTTTTTGTCGGGACCTGAGTTGTAACAATATTATTACATGCAACCCTCAGTGAGAGTTATATATTTGTGCCGTTTGCTCTCGAGACGCTTGGACCGTGGGGTCCTGAGGCCATGAGCCTCTACCAAAATTTATCGAAACGACTCATTGACTCTTCAGGTGATCAGAGGGCTGGTGCTTACCTTGGCCAACGGATCAGTATGGCGATCCAGCGAGGAAACGTAGCCAGCCTTCTGGGCACCTTACCCATAGAAGACGGTGATCTGGGCTGAATTAAGTTTTCTTGCATTGTATAGTAGTCTAATTTTTTGCCTTTTATATATTGTTTTAGATATTAATGCTAATATAAATAGACAGTAATAAAGTTATATTATTAGTCAGTATAGACTTAGTTTATTTTTAGTATTTAATTGTTTTTATAAAAGTTAGATTAGCTTACAGTTTTATTTATCGTATTTTTTTAAGGCATTTTGTTAAAATAAAGGCCCTATAGGATTGTTAAGTAGATATGGAAATTCAATAAAAAATAAATAATTATAGCTTTCATAAGATAACACATAAAAAGGTCTACAGTTTTGATTACCATACAAAAATTATAGCTATTTATGTAGACTTAAAATAAAAGTCGTGGTAGCGTAATGGATAGCGCACTCGTTCTAAACTCGAAGGGCGCGGGTTCGATCCTGGCCGGAACGCATGCACCACTTAGGCAGGTTTCTGACCTAATGTGCATATTGTTACAATTACCACATGCTAATAACGGTGAAGGAAAACATCGTGATGCAACCTGCACATCGAGATAACCGATGTGTCAAGCCTGCTTGGACAAGCCTGGCGGGTGTACTGTCCGTTCCCCTACACTGGGAGGCCCGAGCCCAGCAGAGTGGGACAGTTATGGGGCTGTTATTATATATTATATATGTAAAGATAAAATTGCGATGTGTTACTTTTTCTCGACATTTTGAAATTATTAATTTATTTTGACATAACAGGAACGATATACATACAAAGAAAAACAATTTTGACGAATATTTGTGTGCCCATAATTATGAAAGTGGTCAGTCAAAATTACAAAAAAAATAGTTTATCACTTATTTCACACCACATTATTTTAAACTGAATCTATTCAAAGTAATTTTTACGATATCGTCAAAAATGAACCTTTAGGTAGTGGTTGTAGTTTCAACGTTATACGGAATTTATTTAATTATGAAAGTGGTCCAAGTCAAAAATGTAAAGAAATTATATAAACATAACTTGAAAATGGCGCGTGGCCCTCTTTGACGCGTTTCTGAACTACACAATAAGCCGGTAAAATTAATAAAAAAAGCAATTTATTTATACTTATATATTAAGGAAATATGTGTATTTGTAAAGAAACATAGTGATAATTTTGAATTTAATGACAGTAAACAAACACGAAGCATAAGAAATAAAGGGAAGCTAGAATAAGCTGCCCTCACATCTTAAGGAAATTAAAAGCATACCATTATTTAAAAGAAAGCTCTCAGAATGGTTAATTAACAGATGCTTTTACTCCCTTACAGAATATTTTAATTCTAAAAAACAATATTAAATTGATTAATTGATTGCAGATAAATGATTATACCATAATTTATGACTTACAATAATATTTTTTTTTAGACATATGTTTTTTTTTTAAATCGACACAGTCTTTAATGTAACTATTATAAGGATTAAACAAAAACTGAACTAAATTATAAATAAGTATATATACAAATTAAAATTAAATTATAAAATCTAGTGCCAGACCGCTGTCAGTTGGAAACGTGCCTAAAAGACTGGCCACATTACCTCGCTGTATCGCAACGCTAATGCGTTGTCCGAGGTACAGACCAGTCTTTTGGTCACGTGAGACGTCTACCAGGCGTTTCGCGATGTCTCGATAACGTTTGTGCGCCTCAGACCAGGCCATTGGATTTATTTATTTTTTAAGCTGACTAGTTAACTAATGTTAAATTTATATAAGTATTTTTAATAATGTGATATTTTTTTGGATTATTTTTGTGATGAATAACAGAAAAACTTAATAACATGATGATAATAATAATATTATATAATGGCCAGGCAACATTATAAGCTGCCTGTATTGCACGTTCGAAAGGACAAACTGTCGTTCCTACAAAGAACACAACATCTTCTTTAAATTATATGTATGTGACAGTTTATGCAATAAATGATATTCTATTATATTCTACAACCCTGAGCATTATTATGAATTGATAGGAAACGAATGTCGCAGCCGGATTTTATTTCAACGAAATCACTAGAAGGTTTAACAACAAGAAGAGTAAAAAATGCCGCGGGCAAATCTGTCTGTTGGCTGCAAATTCAATGGATGAGATTCTTGACAAATTAACCTTATAAAATGTTCAACAAAACTTCTTTAGATGATTCTAAATTCCATGTTCTGGATCTTTCTAAAAGAGGAAGACCAAAAATATACGGAAATATTACATTACTTCCATTATACACCACCATTAGACCAGAAACGGAGGAAAATCAAAGACATTATGTGTTTACCACACATCCCTCCAGTTTTTCAGGAACATTTTAAGAATCTTAAAACTTCGATATGATAAAAATGGATTACTTTTTAAAAATAATTAATAAAAAAACTAATAGTAGTTTATTGCTTTAAGTCATTTATAGGACATTCAATTAATTTTGAAAATGGTCTAAGTCAATTCAAGCTTTAAAACAACAGGTTCGCATGTAATTCAGACAAAATACCATATTCATAATAAATTATGAATTATATATGTCGTATAATGTAAAAATATTTTTTAATTCGTTCAAATGCAATTCATGAAATATATCGACACAAGAAATATATGACTTAGAACATTTTAATATGTCTATTTGATTTTTGCAATTTAGTCGGAATTCTGAAAAAGCCCGTCCGGTTAAGAAATAACATTCCATTGCTTGCAATTAAATTACAACGAACCCTATCTTTCCCACACTGACCGGTGTCCACCGAAGAACCCCTCATTGACTTCAAGACGGTCAAAACCAGTTACCTTGAACCTGTATTTAAATGATAATAAAATCAAAGATTTTGAAAAACTTGTTTTATTTCCCACACTTTTAAGGATTGACCAGTTATTTGTTAGACGTTGACCAAAGTGTTAGTGTTACTTTACTGCTTCATCTGTGATAATGTTATAGTTACTGACCGTTTCGCGCAGATCTAGTGATAGGTTTAATTCGTTATTATTATTAATTGTTAATGACGTGAATATTGACAGATATTTTTTTATTGCTGAAGTACAGCAGACGTGCTGACGGGCCAACTTTGAGGGGAAGTGGTTACCGTCGCCTATGGAAATTAGCAACTCCAGAGATGCTGCCAATGTGCTGCCTGCCTCCAAGGGGAAACTGCAACCTGGCCACTAATGCCGGAACACAACTCAAAGTTGTAATAGTGGCATACTCCAGACCATGGTTAGTAGCCATCCAGTTGGACCAGATAATGTATGTATTTTTTTTTGCACGAGTTCAGCAGACATGTAGAAGGCCCACCTGATAGAAAGCGGTTACCGTCGCCTATAGACATTTGCAACACCAAAGGTGTTACAAATGCGCTGCTGCTCTCTTAAGGAAGACTGGAACCGGGTCACTAATGCCGGAACACAACCCAGGGTTATATTATACTATATTTTGTATAACGTTATCTTGCCAAACTTGTAAGGGATTTATGGAGATATATTGCAGCATAACATTTTAGTACGTCATGTCATTATTATAACTTTAATAATATTTTTCTTTCCTTTTATTGTATTTTGGTCTTATTGAGTATGCACTGTTTGCTACAGCTCCATTAATTCTTCAAAAAGTAATTTTCTAACATACTTCTGTATAAAACTTGTTAAAAAAAGACAACTTGAGATATAAATAGAATAAGAAACTTAGAGAAAAACAATATTTAGCTAGACGTGTTGCTGGGGAGTTTCTTGCCGCTTCTTCTCCTTAACAGCAATAAATCGTTGCAAAGCGATGTACATAGAATAGGAAGAAAAATTAAATTTTAATAAAAAAATAATAATAATGACCTTCAAAAAGTGTTCTCCAGTGGAACTTATTTTGAATAAAAAACTTTGAATTTGAATTTAAATTTGAATATGGTGGCATACTCTAGACTAGGGGTCTAGCTATCCAGACGGGTAAATACCCTACCACCTGGCTGTGGGGTGTTTTTGTCGCCTCTTACGACAGGTTGCCCTGCCGCAGGAAATTGTATTCTTTCTTCCTTCCTGCACGGATAAAGTATACTAGGATAGTGCCCGTGGTGGTAGTAGTAGCAATAGTAACGTTTTGCTTTAATAGTTATTACTACTTTCTTCACTAGATGTCACAGGTATCGACTGTAAAAATTAATTATGTTAGTGTTGATATATTGTTGAAATGTGTCTAGAAAGTTATTGAGATTTTCTATTATGAAGATTTATTAAGTTTGTGACCTCTGGGGGAAAGTGATCAAACAACAGACTGTAGTTCATGTTAGTTCGTTCTTTTCGCTTCTTGTCTTCTGTGCATTAGACAGTTCATTTCTGTCTTTCAATTTGGATGAATATGCCAAAGTGATCTATATAACAAGAAACTTGAATTATTCAATGTCTTGAATACCGACATGTACTTTGAGTTTTTTCATCAAATTGATTTATAGCCAGTTCCTATATGTTACCGACCGGTCATTTGACTTACAATCGGTTAAATTTTGACATTATTTGTATGAAGCTTATGTCAAATTTTAACCGATAGTAGGGCAAAAAAACGGTCGGTAAGATATAGGAACCGGCCCTTAATTTGGTTGATCCTTATATTATTGGCATTAGTTTTAATATACATATCTACATTTTTTTTTAATTTGCCTCTCCTCCACCATTTGGTAAGATGGAGGGCTTTGTTTTCTTTTATATCTTTTATTCATCTTCGGAAAGGGAATGGGTTATTTATTTTCTCTTAAAAATTTTTCTTATACTACTTTTCTAATACAATTTTTTATACTAATTTTCCTACTATCTTATTTATTTACTGCTTATTACATGCTATCTATTTCTATTATATTCTACATTATTACTTATTACATTTTATACTTTTACTTTAATTTTAATTTCTATTTATGTATTATATTTATTTTATATATATTTATATCTATTTATTAAATACATGGGACTATATATGCTGCTGTTGTAGTACTATATGTGCTACGTCATTTAACACAATTAGTTAACGTTGTTTTTTTTAGATATTATAGGTACCCTAGCTAGAGCAATGCTATGTATAGGCCTACTTTGTTTCATTCAGGGTGATAAAATAACGCACAAGCTCCTTGGTGTTGGTGGACCAATTATCTAATGTTTTGAAAGAATAAACTATTTTTTTAAAGATTTTAAAATTTAACAGACGTTTTGGATGATACTGGCATGTAGGTACGTATGTGTTGGAATCGAGCACTAGGGGCGCAGCGGGACCTTATCAGGAGCAAATCGAGAAAATAATAGTCCTGCCTGGTCTGGCCATTCTTGCGACCCCCAGAGTCTACGCCCTATGCCTGGGCACCGGTGGCACCGCCCTATTTACGGCACTGCATTCACCACACCATATCTAAATATATTAGGCAATAATAGGTACTTGGATACCTAATACATGAATAGGTATTATATCAGGAAATAAATTGATATCATCCTGCTCATTAATTAGTAGTTTAATATTAATTTAAATTTTCGTATTTTAAAACCCTAATACGTGCGGGAAACCGCTGTGCCCTTTTTTAATTGTCTTGCGTAATACGGAAGAGTGATATTTGAGTTAGTTAAAGTTAGAATGGATAAAAGTGTAGAATTTTTTTAAATAACATGTGTTACTAATATGAAATTATGTAAAATATTCTTCCTCCTTTTTCAAGTGTTTTGGCTCTAACGTAAATATCATTGATTTTGCTAAAATAAATCATTCATTCTTTCCGTTCACTCACTCAAATACACAAATACGTAAGTCTATGGTCAAACAAATCAATCAAACATATTGGAGTTTTTGGCGGGAACTGAAAGGAGATGTTGTGCTGTGCAGTTTTATTTTCCATAAATGTGTAAAATTACTCTAAAATGAAAAATAGTTGTAGGATATTGATAGTTTTTGACTAGTAATTATGTGTTTTGTGAGAAATGAACCATATAGTGGAATGTGGCCTTTTGAGTTGTCACAAGAACTTCGTTGAATGGCACCAGCTGATGCAATGAAGAAACTACATTATAATCTAAGATCTGGCTCAAAGGCCTAGCTACCAAGCCATAAACCTAAATAAAATCAAACATATCAAATATTACCACCAAAAAGTTTTAAAATGTTCCTCACAAATAATTATTGACTATGGAGGTAGGTGTATTTATTTATCAATAAGTACTCATACTTTTTGATAAAAGAACACAATAATGTTCAAACTCATAATAATAATGAAATACAGTTAAAGGACCCACTGATCAGACACTAATTTGTATAATTTTTTATTGTGTATCTGCAAATTGTAAATAATCCAGGTAGGCTAGTAGCTCAGAGACGCGGCGGCTGGTAGCCAGGCCATAAATCCTTATGGCGCGGGGAGACGTAATGAAACGGCTTGCATTTTCGCCGCGCCACGCGCGAGCTACCCGGCTCCGTGCAAATAAGGACGTTACTTACAACTTTTCATATTTTTTTTTGTAGTTTCGAGGCCTGTTGGTATTTTATCCTGTGGGAGTCTGTTTGTTTATTTGTAGAATAGAAAAATGCATTTATTTTTCTAGAAACTATAATTATACTTTAGAGACTCTGGTTCACGTACGGAAATTAAAATATTATTTATTAAGTCGACCCGTCACACCAGCGTTATTTACATTTAGAATATGCGTACTTTCGTTGTCACACCTGAAACTAGCTCTGTTACTACAACGCTTTTATCAACTTTCTTTGAAGTTAGTATTTTTAAGTATGGATAAAACTAACCGTATACCATGAAGTTTGCCAGTTTATCTACAGGGAAACATAAAAAGTAAACAGTCACTATTGCAACCGTAAATTCATCATATAGAATAATACTTTCTTAATTATATGTTAAGATTAAAAAAATACATAAGTATATTGAATTCTTTCTCGTTTAAAATGTTTAATTTTTATAATATTGTAGATCTAAAACTTACGATAAAAACACACATAAAATTTAAAAGTTATAGAAGAATCACCGGCAATGGAAGCTTTGATTTTCAATGAAAACGTTTTACTATTCGCTGTAAACCAAAACATATTTCGAACCTTTGCAATTTGTACTGCGTAAAGAGAAACAAATACTGACAAGCCTGTATGATCTAGGATCTTTGCCTGTTCATCAAATAATGCAGTACTATTACTAATAAGCGTTTTAAAAAATTTAATTACACCCTTCTACACCTACAGCGTAAATTCAAGAGCTACAAGAAAACAAATTACGAATCATCTGCCTCTCCACCTCTCACCCCCTTTTCCGCCCCTAAGACGTGCCACCAAATGACTCAGTTAGAGCTAAATTGCTTCACCATATTGCTGCCTGGAAAATTTCCGTTAGAATTTAAATTTCGAACCGACTGTTATTGTGCCCGACTTCCTCCATAATGAAACAGTATCGATTCGATTTGATTTAATTATATCGATTCATATTCAATTTATTTATATCGATTCTTATTCGATTATTAATATTACGTGTGGCGTGTGGTTTTTGGGTGACAATTGACAGTCAAATCAACTGAGTTACTTTTTATCAACTTACAAAACCCTGAAGCCACATAGATTTTGTACGAGCGTTGCAAATTATGACGTCATTTCTGTAATGAGTCAAATAGCGTTTTAATTATAGTTTAAACAGTAATTAAAATTATTTATACTTTGATATTTTAAAGTTATGATGATGACATTGTATTTGAACGCCTACTCTTTTATATGAAGATTGTTTAAAAATTTATTTCGATATATGTCAAGTATTATACCTACCCATTGTAAAACTTTATGACCTAAATAGAAATATTGGCAGTTTTTGGTGGGAAATTGAAAGGCAATGCAGTTTTATTTTTAAAATACATATAATTGTGATTAAAAAGAAACAATAGATGTAGGATATTGATTGTTTTTGAAGAACGAATTGGGTAGACGACTTGTTACAACAAATTCTTGTCTTCATTTTTGCATATAAAACATACTTTAAAATACCATACATAGATAACTCATTATTATACAACAATACAAAAAAGAAACTTAAACATTCACGGTCTTATTCATATTGAGTTAGAGTAAGTTTCTAGGCTTCTTTAAGAACCTTAAAGGAGTTAATAATACTTAATACCGTAAAACTATATCTAATTATGCACGAAGAACGGTCTTATCGCTAAAAAATCTTCCAGCAAACCCCAGGAATGAATGAAACCTTTTTTCATAGTATAGTATAGTAATAGTATTACTTTTATAAAATTGTTCGGGATTCACGTATACACTAGTGGGCCGAGTTCGATGCAGTTTCGAGTGATCGATAGCAAATTTTCTGTCATGAAACCTGTGATATTTTATATCCAGGGGATCCCGCGGGATTTTCCCGGGAGTAATTTCTAGTTTCTAGGACACGTATAATTTAACTTGTAACGTTCAACATGGACGAAGTCACGGGCGAATTCTAGTTAATATATAATTATACAGAATTTATTTTAATTGACTTCTTTTTATTTGTACAACATTATGACGTCATAATTTTCTTTTGGATGATGATAGTGTCTGAATTGAGTTGTATATCACTATTGTATATTGTGTAGGTATTTGGGGTAATTATTTATTGTATTGTGGTTTTTATGAGCTGACACAACGAGTCCATTGTTCGGTGTGAGTAAAAGATCTACGTAGTTTAAGAGTGGGACTTCTTCATAAATTTAAAGTTGGCTTAGTGGGCTGTAAGACGTGGTATATCACGTCGGGTTTACCAGTGTGGGGCTCAGATGTACCGTGGTGGAGATGAAGGTAAAGACAGGTGTACTCTCGTAATACTTTAATGTCTATGTTGGTACACCAATGGACACTGCAGAGTGCCAGCGCGGACTGACTCTATATAATAAAAAAATGTGCAGGAAATACCACTCGATAGTTATATAAGTGCAGCACTTACATAACCATATGGGTGTGTGTGTCATACATACAGAAAGCGAACATAGATGCGCTATTTGCCTGGTTACCAGCTTCGCATTTTTTTAAAAATGATTTATAACTTTGCTTAAAAATCTATGTTACTAGGCCACAAACTATAATAAAATAATAAATTAACTAAAAAAAGTAAAAAAAAAATCAAAAGCGCACCGAGAGAAATAAGGCCGCTCGCAAACAAGCATTAAGGCGGCACTAACTCACTGTCAAGGCACCGCGTCTTACTATTTCTTCGGGGTCATTAGTAGAAACGACACCCATTCCGAGGCCCATTTAGATAAAACGTCACAGATTTGAACGAAGATTCCCTTGCCCCCTTTCGGGCACTCCCCATTCTCGCTCCATCTTCCCCCCTATGCCCCGCGAGTAATGAGTCGCGAAGATTTTCAGCAGGGTGCGAATGTTTATATAGGGTGTGAATTTATGTACACCGCACTTTCTAAGACGAATAGGGGGTAATTGTTTTTAATTATTTGATTTTGATTTATTAGAGTCATTGGAGATTTAGATGTAGATTTTCTTCTGCTTCATTTTCGTGCTGTTTGAGAATTTGATCAATGTCAAGTATTTAAGAAATTACACATCGTTTAATAAAAGGTTGGCTGGAAGAAATCGCCGTGAGCGATAACACCGCCGATTGTACTTGTATATTAATTTTCTTGATTTCACGTAGCATTGTTGTACAATAAAGTATATTCTATTCTAATAATATTTTCGTAAAAGTTAGATTCACATACATTGTTTATCCATAGAAGAAAGTTATCGTTTTCTGAAACTAAAAGGTCAAATATATAAAACGACCAGTCATGCTATACGAGTCCCAATGTTGGGCTACTAAAGTGATAAACCACAAACGTCTCCACTCAGCTGAGATGAGAATGTTGAGATGGATGTGTGGTATTACAAGAATGGATAAGGTGAGAAATGAGTACATAAGGGGATCTTTGAAAGTTTCACCCGTGACTGAAAAACTGAGAGGAAGAAGATTAAGTTGGTATGGGCATATAATGAGGAGGGATGAAAGTCACGTGACAAAAACAATGTTAAACTATAAGTTGTTTGGGTACAAATGTAAAGGTAGACCAAAAAAAGATGGATGGATTGTGTGAAGGATGATATGATGATTTGTGGTGTAACAGAAGATGTATGTTAGAATAGAAGAGTGTGGAAGGAAAATACATATTATGCCGACCCCAATAAAATTGGGATATGGTGAAAGAAAGGGAGAGAGAAGAATGTTTTTGTACACTACAAATATGATTTTTGTAATGAATTACACTAATTAACGATGCTTAAATTTCTAGACAACTTAAACCGCATCTAAAGTTAGATATTACAGTAGAAAATGTGTTATACAGTAAACCCTCTGTAAGTCGAACTTGAAGGGTATACGCTAAAAAAATTCGAGTCATAGAGTTTTCGACTTAGCGAATTTTGTAAGGAAACATTCGACATGTAGAGGTTAAGATTTATTCTAACTGATTTTGAGTTAGAGAGGTGAAATAAATAAAAATCCTTCTAATTATAGAGGTAAAAAACATTTTTCAAATATTACTGTGTTCGAGATACACAGGTCCAATTTATTTTTTCGAATTATAGAAGGAAAATAAGTACTGAATTTGCTTATAGGGAGTCACTAATTATTTCGACTTATAGAGGGTTCAGATTTCGAGCCACAGAGGTTTTGTGGCTTGAAGGGAAGGGAGCACAAAACTTTCAAGAGTTTGGGAGGTTTCGATTTAAAGAGGTTCTACTGTATTAATCATCTAAGGACACAATTTAACTAAAAAAATTATCCAATAACAAAAATACGGTATAGTTACTTACATCAAAAAATATATAACAATTATAAACCCTAGGAATTGGCTCGACTGTACTTACATAGAAACGTAATTAGGCTTTTTATACATAGAAACCTATAGTGACAAAGTATCTAACTAATAATGAAAAAAAATCGATTCCTAGTTTAGGAGGATTAGGATGATAGTATACAGAAAGACGCGTAAACGACTTTATTTTATACTATATAAAGATAAATATGTTATGAAGTAAAATGTCATTTGTTGCCTTATGTCAGTGACGGGGCACATAGATTGTGGTAATTCTCGGCAAGCATTCTATCGAATTGTTTTCGAATAGATGATTCGATACAATTTGTTACACGAGTATTTATTTTAATTTTGAAGTAACACAGTGTTTTATTGTTGGTTTTATTAAAATTTATTTATTTGTTTTACTAATTAAATATTACATAAGTAGAATTAGTTTTATTATTTAACAAAATTGGGTCATTTTGGTCTTAGGCCAAAAGGAAGGTTTTCACTAAAAATCAGCGTTGTGCCGAATATAATTCCGGCACAGCAATATGCTGAGTGCAAACTTTGTTTGCTAAAAATGCGGCGTGCAAATTCCCAAAATATGCTCTGTGTATAATAAACTGACTGCACTAATATCATAACTATTATTTAGCTCCTTTAATTTTATTTTCCGGATAGAAAATAAACATCCCGTACATCAAATAAAATACAAAACGCAGTAAGGATTCGTTATGTTATCTTAACTCTTGACACCCCAGCTCCTCAAATTCAACCCTCTTTTGCTTTTACAACGCTTTCCTGAAACTTATAGTGGAACTGCGAGTATTTTACAAAAGTTTTTATATTTACATACGTATTCAAGCTAGCTGTGCGTCACTTGGTTTGGTCGGGAAATAGTTTTTTTTTTAAATTATCTGTTACTAGCCTAGCAGACGTTGTCCTGCTCTGAAAAAAGATTCGGATTGCGTCGCCACTAATAATTAATTGGCGAATAACTATCCTGGGAGAGAAGTAAAAATATAACTAGATATAATAAAAGAAAAATACTATTTTTTAAAGAAAAAAAAAAAAAAATTAATATTAAAAATATAAAAATAAAAAAATATCAACAAGGCCAGACAAATCATGTTCGTGCGGAGGAGAGAAGGAAAAAAATCCACCCTGTGACCCACTCAAACGCACATAAACAATTTCGTCTAAATCGGTCCAGCGGTTAAGGAGGAATTCAATGACACACACGTACAGAAGAATGATATCTATATATATCAACTTAAAGATAAAGATGTTTTGACCTTAAAGATAAAGACACATAAACGAAACAAAAAAATAAACATAAACGAAAATTCAAGATTCCTGTTTTAATCTCTCGAGTTATCATTAAAATCAGTGAAGCTGTTTCGGAGCTGACTATGGACAAATTTTAAAAACAGACAGACATCCTAAAAAAATTTATTTATTACTAGGTATCGTATAGGTGGTAGTTTTCACTTCGATTTAGGTTTTGAAATCATACACAGACATTATAATTTTATTTATTGGTATTATTTATAGTTATCTTTGACTAAGTACGTGGCAGTCTACGAACTATGAAGGGTTTCTAATTATTTTAGTTTGTAATTTAATTACCATAAAATACTAGGTTCAAAGTTGAAGAAAGGACAAAAAGCGTATAACTACCTATAACACTATAAACCGGCTTCTCATTATCTACTCTATAATAGTTATACGTTAAAAACCCCTTTTGAAATTCGTTTAATAACACGCACACTAGTTCGCAAAAACCTCCCCTCGCCTTAGGGTAATTCTTCAAAGGGTGAAAAAACCCTCGCGCTCCCCTCTTTTGCCCTGTTTGCCCCCACTTTTTCCCGGCGGGGCCCGCCTTAAAGCGATTCTTGGGTTAAAAAAGAGGGTGGATTTACACTTAGCAACCGTGTGTAGCGGGGATTGGTATTTGTAACGTCTGCTTATTTAAATTAAGAACACTTTATTTAGAGCTTGCTAGTACGTTGTGTTGTTTGAATTTGGAACATGTTACAATAAATTGTAAAATTATTTACATATAAAAGAGCTGCTAGAACGGTATCGTACTATCAACTTAATTTTCAAATGTCACGATAAAATATTTTAAATTACTGTTTAAATAATTACTAGTGGCCGCCCGTCGTCGAAATTCGTACCATAATAATTAATGTCAAAGACTATATTTCTATAATCACAGATTTCGCCAAGACTACACTGTTAATTTGACTTGAACAATAAACAAAACAGTATATATGCGTGTGTGAGTCAAATACATGGTGGTGTGTGTAATTTATGTTTTTATTGATTTAATGTATTTTTTATACATCATTTAAGAAACATTAGCATTCGTCGCTTCTTCTCTATATAAACTTTAAGTGTGTGAAATTTCATACACCGCCGCCCGCGCAAATTTTCGTAAAAAGGGGTACAAAGTTTTTGCTTCACGTATTAATATATAGATTAATACGCTATTTGACTCGTTACAGTTATTACGTCATAATTTTGTATGGTAGTACAAAATCTAGGTTGCTGTGACTTTTATACAATGATAAAAAGTGTCATAATTGATTTAGCTGTCAACTACCCTATTATCTTTTGTGTTACATTGTGTTTTGTGTATTATTTAATATCAAATTATTTATTGTATTGTGTGATAGATTGGGCATTGTTTTTGGAATTTGATGTTTGCTCGTAGTCAAACGAGTATAGGTACGACCCACCTGATGGTAACTGGTTATCGTCACCTATAAAGAGCTGCAGCACCAAGGGAAGTCAATTTGTTGTTTACATTGTTACTTTAAATATCTATTTGCACCGTTTTAGTAGAGTTTCATAATGTATTGTTATTTTTAAGTTTTTTAGTGTATTTCTTTGTAATTTGTAGTCATTTTTTATTTGTATATTTCGCCATTTCTTTGCATTCGACATTCAATATTATACGAACACTCCATTAAAATTGTTGGGGTAATAATAAATACTAACAATAAGATAGTTATGAAGCACGTAGAAACTTTTTGGTGCTACGGTTTTTATTGGCCGATTGGCATCCCGATATCCGTGTGTGCTATGATTATATTGTATACTGTAATGGCCAGCGGTTTCTGAGCTGACCGGGATCTTCAATAAGAGAGTGGTTCAAAGCATAAGTTTATATTAGCAACGAAGAGACACTTTGTATATAGTAGATAGATGTGTTCTGCTCGCGGCCCGATACAATACTCTCTTTACTTCTCTTGTTTTGGGAGGCGTTCTTCGGTTAAATTTAAATAAATTATGTTTATATTTTACTCAAGTTTTCGCGACTTATATACATAATAAAACTACGTTTTACCGGTTTAAAAAGTTGGCGGTAGGCTAAATAAAACTTTAACAATACTTGTTGACACTTGACATCTTTGTCTTCCGTGATCACTGCCACTGAAAAGTGGCCGAAACGTCGGAATACCAAAATTAATTATGTTTCTTAATATATCATAACGACTAAGGAGGTTTAGTCATAACAGTACTTTCGATAGCAATGTGATGAACTGATGAATTCAGGTTGAAATGATTTCATTTTTTTACAAGTTGAATATTAAGACTGCTGCCTATTCTATGTACCTATATCGCTTCGCAACGTGTCGCTGTTTAAAAAGTAGAGACGAGAAACTTCCCAACAACACGTTTATCTATCTATCTAATAATTGAACATAGGATCAGTGTCATCTTTAACCTGTTTGAGGTCCAGAGACGACGCCCTATTCTGCTATACCAATATTTGGGCGTTACAAAGATATTCAAACTAGAATAGAATAGAATACACTTTATTGTTCACCACATACAAATAAAATAAACAATTTACAGTAGTCACATTAAACAGTAAAAGTAGGAGCAATGGGCGGCCTTATAGCTTTAGAGCGATCTCTTCCAGACAACCCGTGATATGGATTTTATGAACGGAAGTTTCAAAAGTGTATGACGGTGGTGTGCAAATTAAATACATATACAAATAGGATATATAAATAATACACAGTACATATACCTAAAATGAATAAAAAATAGAGAATAAACAATAACAGATATTATTATTAATATTGTATATATACTAATATATACCTACATCATTAATCTGTGTATAGCAACAGCAAGTAAGTACAATTACATTGCGATAGTATCTAAAATTCGTATTATGCTAAATTCACAATATCTTCACTGTATTATTGTGGCAGTACAACAGTAGAAAAAATTGGTATAACCAATAGCAGAAATGGCGTTAGCTGGAATTAATATTGGAAAGATATAAACATTTATTTCGCGAATTTTCACTTATTATTAATTACAGACAGAGTGGCATGCCACGGGCACGCTATTGGAATTAATAGAATTCCGAAACGAGGCAAACTTACAATTGAGACGATGGTGTTCGGCGATTTTGACTAGATACTTATAGCGGAATTGGGCCCCTGGAATTGAAAACTGACATAATATTAACCGAGCAGACATTATCGGTAACGCTGATAAGTATTCCAGAGCGTGTCTGGCAGCATTTTGAGTTAGCGGTGCAGGAGACGCCGTAGTGAGGAATAAGACGAGCTAATGCTAACTATTGCATCGTTATATTTAGAGGACTTTCGTGAGGGCCATCGCGTGGGTCAGTAACGCTTCATAAAATAAGTGAATCTGAAAGTAATATTACACATATTAATACAGAACAATAATGTCAATATATTATTGATATTGTTACGAGCTACAGGACTCCAATTAAAAATGCCGTTGGAACTACTATAGAATTTATTAGAACTGTACAAACACGTATAAAACAAATGCAAATAAAACTGGATGCAACCTGTTCACACTGCACTATTCAATTCAATTCGAACGCACAAAGTCCGTCGTTTATATCGCTAATCGAAAGTACTCGAAAACGTCTTACTCGCTTCGTGGTCGTCGCTTCACTGCCCTCACCTCCATTCGGGCCTCGTATTATACTGACTACACAGTATAAATAAATTGAAGGCACACACAAGGTTGCTAAGAATTTTAATTTGCACACCTGCGTACGTCCACAAAGTCGAATACAATAACAATAGGGATTATAGTTCGACGCTAATGATGGTTATAAAACAAGTAAAAAAGACAATAGCATGTTTTTCTTAACTACAAATTCAAAAGACAAAGGATTCTCTAATCCGAGAAAGGACAATAAGCTACGCTTACAATAGGCTGTGCGGCTTATCTTTGACGGTATGCAACAATATTAGTATAAAAACTAGCTGACCCGGCGAACTTCGTACCGCTATATTTTCTGAATTGGAATTATCCGCTTACCTGATCAGTGACAAAGCTAAAAGCCTCAGCGTAATCATTGATAAGGAACTGTCTTGGTAGCCCCACATCATAGAATTAAGTCGAAGGGTCTTTGCTTCTTCTGCGTCGCTTAGAAGGTTGAAGTACTTCCTACAGACTGCTACCAAGAAAGTTGTGCTTGCTCAATCGCTTTTACTATCGATCCTTGATTATGCGGACGCCTGTTACCTTGACCTTACCGTAGAACAACTCATTAAGCTAGAGCGCCTTCAAAACTTTTATATTAGGTTTGGTTTAAAGAAATATGACCATGTTACTGAATATCGTAAGAAGCTCAAGTGGTTGTCAATCTCATTTCGCCGGAATGCTCACCTTCTTCATTTATTGTATAGCATACTATTTATTCCCTCTACCCCTGCCTATCTTAAGGAAAGTTTCGAATTCCTCTATACTTCTCACACCCGTAATTTGCGCTCCTCTGATAATCTTACTTTAAAAATACCTGCACACGCTTCTACATTCTACACCAACTCCTTCGCTGTGCTGGCTGTTCGACTGTGGAACTCATTGCCCGAAAACTTATGACAGGCAAAATCACTCCCCACTTTCAAAAAATTGGTAAGAGAATATTATCTCTCACTTTAATTAATATTTAATATCAAATTGTATGTATTTTAATACATTTATTAATATTGTATATATTATATTAATATATATAATATTGATATATTGTGTTATTGCTATTATTAATATTGTATAACTATTGTTTTATTTTCTTTTTATTTTTCTTAATTATATGTATTGTATAATATCTATGTATCCTATTAATTACATGTATTTTTTTGCACACCACCGTCATACACTCTTGATTCCTTTCACACAATCCACAGCCCGGGTTGTCTGGAAGAGATCGCTCTGAAGCGATAAGGCCGCCCTTTGTTCCTGCCTTGACAAAAAATGACTGTAAATGATTTACTTTATGTGTATATGGTGAACAATAAAGTATTTTCTATCTATCTTACCGGTTCCAATTGTGAATCTATACCATCCGGGTCTCACTCAAACACACATAAAAAACAATCAAAATCGGTCCAGGAGATTAGGAGGATCCTAGAATCCGATCACAGTGCCACGTACCAGTTCTAGTTGTGAATTTATACCACCCGGAGATCCACTCAAACACACGAAAACAAAATCATCAATTGCTTCCAGGAGATTAGGAGGATTCTACAACCCGATCTCAGCGCCACCTACAGGTTCCAATTGTGAATCTAAACCATCCGGGGACCCAATCAAATACACACAAAAAATATCATCAAAATCGGTAAAGTCGTTCTCAAGTTATGCGCGTACATACATTTCTATAATTCATTTTTATGTATATAAATAAGTAATGATGATGTAATTAGATAACTTATACAAACTTATATGACTATTTACAACTTAAATAAATTTATTTTAGATTATTAGGTAGTTGATTGAAAAAATAATGATACATACAATATATATATATATATATATATATATATATATATATATATATATATATATATATATATATATATATATATATATATAAAAAAGTACTCATATAGACGGAGCCTACGTCAACAAAAGCGTCAAATAGAGTGAAGCATTAAAAAAAAAACTTTTGTGCGTAAACTTCGTAATACTCACTGTAATTTTTGAAGTGAAACTTCTTTAGAATCGTTGTGATTTGAAACTCGATGAAATCAAAAAGCGACACTAAAAGGAGATAAACATATAAAATTCAACCTTATTTAATTCGATATAAAACACATTTCTCTTTACCTATAAGACTAAGCCTGCGAGAGAATGAGATAGAATACATTATATTTAATAATTTAAACGCTATGCTCGTACAGATAGAGTTGAAAATGTTTGAAATTTTTCGTTAATACTTCAAATGTCGTGTGTTAAAGCTTAAATATATTATAACGATATAATATATGAAATGTGACGTCACGAAATGTAGGATCCCTACTACCCACCTACCCACCCTTCGTCACCCTTTGTTTCACTTCTACTGCGTGTGAACTGCACACATACACAATTTTATTATTTATTTTATTGCGAGAGTTCAGCAGACAGACAGACGGCCCAAGTGATGGAGAGCGTGCTATTAATGTGCTGCCGCTCTCTACAGAGGGACTGGAATCTGGCCACTAAAGCCGAATCACAATTCAAGGTTGTTATAGCGGCGTACTCTAGATCAGGGGTGGTAGCCATCCTGACGGACAAATACCCTGCCACCTGGATGTGGATTGTTTTATCGCCTCTTACGACAGGCCGCCCCAACGCAGGAAACTGTGTTCTACCTGCGATCTAGTTAGACTAGAGCTTAGATATCATATAAATGTGTCGTTAAATTAAAACAATCCGTTAGAAATCTTACCAACATCGAAACACCAACAGTATACCATTAACAATGAATTTAAAACATAAACAAACCAACAAACACGAAACCAATCAACGTTCCCATTTGTATTGAGCTTCCTTTGCCGGCTCCTTGCCGGCGTGAGAGAAGTAAACAAAATTCCAACAAGGATATGAATCCCCCCGGGGGGTGAAAGGGGGTGAGTTCACCACCCGCATAGTTTTTTGTATGTACGTACGGGATGAATTTTTGTATGTGTTGGTGTTAAGGAGGCGTCAGATTGTTTCGTGTGTCTAATTTAAAAATAAATTTAATAAAATAAATGGTACACACTAACTTAACAAAAACAGTTAATTTATTTTAGTTTAATTTCAAATACATAGTTAAATTTATAATTTAGTTTTATTTTGTTTCATTGTAATATATAGCAAATAATTAAATAAACAGATCACTTAAAAAATATGTACTTAAAGTTAGATGTTAATATAGAATTGTTTTAAATTATCCTATCTAATCTAACACCAATCTAAAACATACAGTGAAACACATTATTAATCCCAAAAATATCATAAATTAGCATAAAATTACCCTAGAACAGTTGATACAACTTTTATTTTATAAAATAATCGGTATACAATCACACACCTTGTATATCCCCATGTAGGGGTTCGTTGATGTGATGGTGTGACGTCGGCAACGTAGCCTTTCAACACCAAATAACTCACAAAAATAGAAGGAGCTGATAAATTTATTAGCGGATATTAGCTAGCAAGCAAGTTTTACAAATTTATTATATAACACTAAATTATAACAAACGCACGACAATAATAATATATGTTCCGATTCGTAAGACGGTATTGCACGCGTGACACTCGACAAGGTCATTCCACTGCACTGGCGATCGGACGACTCAAGTGCGTGTCCACGGGCCGCGCAGGCGCACCCGCGGCGGCTGCGCTCGCGCATCATCATCGTTCGTGCCGAGACGATAGTTACATTATTTAATGTGGCGGAATGCCACACCCATATTAAGCAAGTTATGCTTGTAATAGGTAATATACAACCACTCTGGGGAGAATGAAATATGAAACTAACCTACAAATGATGAAGTCTGTCAACATTTGAAGTCTTAATAATATTCTTTTTGATTTCATATTTAAAGAAATTCAAAAGTATTTCTCTATACTACCTGCCACCGGAGAATATTTTTGAAGGGCATATATGTAATATAAAAATTAACTCTATTTCCCATGCTATATACGTGGTTTAAGGAGAAGAAGCTGTAATAAACTTCTCAGTGACAAGTCCAAGTAAAATTTGTTTTACTTCATATTTGTCTACTTTGAGTTTTTTAAAGTATGTATATAAATATGTAAACAATTACATTTCGAAAAATTAATGGTGTCGTAGCAAACAGAGCATCAGAACTAAGTCCAATAAGTTCCCACAGAAGGCATCAGAGTAAAGTACTAGTACTGTCAAAGTGCAAATAAAATTCACTTATAAATGTGTATCACCCTTAATAGTTTCTAGAGCGGGGTGGTCGCGTATGTTTTTCGGATAAGCTTTTTAGCCCCGGAAAAGGCGTGGGGGGATTTAATAGGGTTTTTTGGGTAAAAACTATAATATGGCGGAATGGGTCGTGTTTCCGTGTGAAAAGGTTTCCACCCCGGGGTGTTCGGGTGGGGTAATTAAATTCGAAAGTCACTTTGTTGTTATAAAAGTTATTGTTCTATATTAATATGGAAATGGAATTATTAAACAATATTTCTTTTAGCCAACCTTCTGGGCATCTCATCCTTAGATGACGGTGACCTAGACTCAGTATTTTACTAGAATTACCTTTGCTACCATCTTACATTTAAAATATCTTAATAAAAAAATAATAATATTGAAACACAAACTTCTATGCAATTTGAATCCTTAAAATTATGACGTCATAAGTTGCTAAGCATTCACGGACGGATGGAAGACGATTAATTTCTGTCTTTCAATTTGGATTAATGATCCATATAACCACAAACTTGATTCATTCAATACCGTTGTGTCCTTTCAGTCCTGTGCTCTACAATCATATTGATTTAATTTAGTTGATTCGTCTAATTTTAGGTCAATATGATAAAAAGTGTCCTCAATTGATCTCACTGTCAACTACCCTCAAAAACTATAATAATATTTTAAAAATGGAACTCAATTTAACGGTTCCTCGGCACTCGCTGGAGGCGTGATATTAAAACTCGTGCCTCGAATACGGAACGGGCTCACTTCAAACTTGAATTTAAACATAGAACGGCGCGTTCCAAGTTTCCAAATTTGAAAATTAAAGCGACTTGGCGGGAATTGAATACAATATGGCGGCTTTGGGAGGACGTTTCGAGTAGCCAATTGAAAAACATTATATGCGTTTTCATTTGAGATTTGTTTATAAGATTGTATAACTATGCTAATGGTGTATCAAACAAATTGTATTAATTTGGTTGAAAAGCACATAGCTGAAAGGAAACGACAAAGTTCAAGTTTGTGTTGTTCACGATTCAAGTTTGTGTTTATATGTACCACTTTGACAGGAATGAACTTAATAGTGGCTTGACGTTACCATTCAATGGTCATTCTGAACAGATTTTTTCATTAACTTCGGTAAATAAGTAGTTATCTTTAGAATAAATTATAAAAAATATCATTATATTTGTGAAATTATAAAACTATATTTTTCGTTCAAAATTATTTTTTTTTTTTTGGTTTAGAACATTTTGCACATAATCCTCCTTTATGGCAATGTTTAAAAAAATAATGTTTTGAAGCGTACTATTTAATACAGTTATAGTTACACTTGATATGAAAATAGAAATGCAAGAAATAAATAAAATATACATTAATTTAAACATACAAAAATTCCTTTTACATATATTATACCTCAGTCTGATATTGATCAGTCGTCAGATCAGATTTTAAATCCAAAATGTTTGTAGAAACAATATATGGGCCTTTCATATATCTAGCCTTATAGATAAATAATTAAATGACCGATACAGACGGATTGAGTTCATGCTTTAGATATCGAAATCTTAAAATTAGTGGACATTGATCAATTCTACGGAATCCTTTATTGTGCAAGTACCGACACGCACTTGTCTTTCGTCTCTTTTCTTTATGTGAAAAACGCGGAAGATTGTAGATAGATTTGTCAAAGTTCAACAGGTATGTGATGTCCATTCAACATTGAAGTAAAAATGTAGGTACTATCCAAAAAAGAAAATACAACTACCCGCATATTGTATTTACAGCCAACAAATTCTTAATTAAACACAATACAGGCGCCATAAACGAAACAAATACTTCAATTATGCGGCGTTATTTCTCAAAGTTCTCATTACCGTCCCCATTTCCACCTAGGAGTAATGTATAAATAACAATAATTTCTTGAAAGAGTCAAATTAGTGCGCACCTGTGCCTTAACTTGGAAATTTTACGTGTACCCTCCAACTTAAAGCTGTAATTAACAAAATTCATTCGCAACTTGTAACTAGATTTAAATAGTAAAGCAGTTCGACGATTAAGAATGGTCGAGTCGTTTATCGACATTTAAGAATTTCAATAATTTTTATTCATAATTAATATTTTGTAATTTACTCCTTAAGAATCGATTTTCATATAAGATGGAGTGGGAAGGAGGAGTGGATAAGGAGTAAATTATACAATTGTAACTCAAAACGATATGTTTTTTTTCTCTTTTAAAACACACCTGTATTAAAGCGAACTAAATAAAACATTCAAATCGGTCAAACCGTTTTTGTTAATAAAAGTAATTTAAGCGTGACAGTGTAAAAGTGAACATTAACATGACATACTGATATGTCATGTTAATGTTCACCTCTCTACAATAAGCTTGCTTTCCAAAATGAGTTTTCTTTTCTTGTAACCGCCCTTATTCGGCCAGTGTTGCTGTGTACGTGCATATGTATTTTATAGTATGATTAAACTCAAGTCGTGCGTCGGAGTTGACACACACAAGATTTTTTAATAAATCGGTAGACAAACACACATATTGTACATTACCAATGTATATTTCAAGTAAATGTTAGAATAGTCCAGGATAGTTGATTTAAGAAGACCTAGCCAGAATCGAGTTCAGATTCGTAGAGTTCTGAGACTGTCAGTAACGAATAAAATAGTAATACGTAAATTATATTTTTAACAGTTGTATGTTCGTAGTTCCTTTTTACAGCTTTGATTGAGATTTTTTTTATTGTTGTTCTTTTATCTCATATATATAATATTATAAAGGAACAATACGATCGAAGATGAAGCACAACCACGCTTCATCTTTCCTTAGTCCTAGGCAACCACCTAGAAGTAACGAAAAATAACACGTAGTTCTGGAACGTTTCTAACTGAATTAAGTCACCAACCTTACAGAAAGAAAGCCTGCACATTATTAAAGTTATTGCATTAATATGTACACTTAGAAAGTATGTAATTAAAAAAATAGTCTTAAAGTCAACCTAGCATTAAATCTTGGTTGCGTTCGGAGCGTCTGATTTCCTTCTGGTCCGTCTTGGATCCCAGTGTCCGTTTTCCTACTTTTTTTTCCTACTTCACGCAGTCTTCGGCATCTATCTCTCTCGTGAGACCAAAATGCTACGCATGTCATCAAGGCAATATTTTTTGGGCTTGCCCCTTCTACCGAGATAAAACTGGATCTGTACAGTTTCCAACTTTTTCTTCTTTACTTCGTGCGGTTTTCGGATTCTTTTATCATGAGACCATTACCATACATATCATCCATCAGAACATCAAGCCAACAGTCCTTGAGCTTGCTCATTCTTTTGGCCTAGTGCAGGCAGTATGCCTAGAACTTAACTCCACAAAATTAGTCGATTTCGATAATAAAAAAAATATTTATCGACATAAATGATACACATCACTATTCACCTTACAAAGACGCTAAGAAATTATGTATTCCCCTTAGCGCAGAGTCGGCTGTTCTTTATTGAATTTGTTCGGTTGTGTCGGCGAACGGCGTCGGCGAACATTAGAGTCGGCTAAACACAGGTTTCGCAAATATCGGCGACTAAACCACTATTTTAGGATTCTGCAGCTATTTGGACAAAAACGGAAGCCTTATGTTAATAGTCACGTCCGTAATTTTTACCGACTTCCAAAAAGACGAGTGTCTCAATTCGACTGTATGTTTTTTTGTACTTTTCTTCGTGATTTCTTCGTCAATTATGACCTATACTTTTGAGGTGGCCCTATTGTCTCCAAGTCAGGATTTGATGAGTGAATCCTGGGGAAATCGAGAAAAACTCTTGTTGACGAGCGCCGTGTGCCTACACTTTTCTCTTCGAAAAGCAAAACTTGTATACGCATGCCAGTATTACAGTTTCTACAGGCGCTAAAAATATTATTTCTAAGGCTATTCAAGCAACTAAAAAGTAGAAAATATTTGTTTTTTTTTACAAAAACAAAACCGAATTCAAACTAAAAAGCAATAATTTAATCTTTTCTACAGCATCTTGGAGTGGGTGCTAAGTAAAACATAAAAAACAACAATAAAATTGCGAAATGCACCGAATTCAAGATGTTGTAGATAATATTTATTTTTGAAGTGATAACTTCTTATGGAAGGGTAATCAGCTTCGTTACGTAACGCACTACGGCGTCAGTTTGTCTGGCTTCCCTTTCTCTCACACATACGGCAGCGGTAGGCAGGTCCTCCTCTCTCACTCTAATCCACGCGCTATATACATAAAATTTAAGTAATAACCTAAGCTTTTCTCTAGTTAAACAATTTCAATATTAAATAGTTAAACTTAGATATCACTTCTGCCAGGCGTCCCGAGAGCACACTTTTTTTTTTTTTAAGTCTGAAGTCAGTTTTGTTTTTTTAAATTTTTCTTAGTAACTCCTAGGCTATATGGATGAAAGATAGACGCAATATTTATAGTAAAACTGCGAAATATATAAAAAAGCGAAAAAAATATAGAAATAGCCGCCATATATATATATTGAGGGTAGATTTCTTTTGTTACAAAGTCAATTCGATACCCATATCAATAAGATAATTGCAAAAAAGAAAATTAAAACTACCTTCATGGCTGCTGGAAAAGTGTTTTTATGAAATTAAGGATTTTATTAGGTTAATGATTATATTTATATTTTTGCCCTGACATCTGATTTATTCTTTTTTGTTGACATTCTTTTATTTCTGTATTTAATATATAATTAATTAAATTGTGTTTATACATTTAGAACTGTTATAATTTTTTAGATTGACATGTAGCCAAATATTTGTATGACCATGTTTAAGTAAAAATACAGTGAGACCAATTGACTTTCTTTACCATCTTTTGTAGAACTATTACTTGTATTTCTACAAATAAAGATTCATTCATTCATTCATTCTTGCATGTTACCAATTAGTCAATCTTGAAAATAATGAGGAGGTCTCTAATGACTTTTTTATTTAAGTTATTCATTTCTTCTGCTTCTTTATTCAAATTTAGCTTAGCACGAAATATTAAGTTATTCACTTATTGTTCTTTAGACAACAAGGGAGGAGACAGTCAAGTTACATATTTTGTATGTTTTTTTCGAGCGTACATACTTACGCTCTTATTCGTATTGAGTTAGAATAAGTTTGTAGGATTCTTTAAGAACTTTAAAGTAGCCTAAAATCTTACTCTAATTCAATATGATTACGACCGAATAAGTTTGTGCAAATATAATGAGTCAAATAGCACATTAATGATTCTTTGAATTTCCATTTGTAAAGTGTAAACAATAGATATTTTTAGTAGCTCTAAAATCTATATTATATTAATACGTGAAGCAAAAACACAGCAAAAACTTTGTACCCCATTTCTACGAAAATTGCGTCGAGGAGTTTGAAATTTGGCACAATTATGGTTTATATAGAGAAGGAGTGCAGACTGCTAATATATTTTATCAAATTATGCATAAAAATACATTAAATCAATAAAAAAAAAAACATTACTCACACTACCATGTATTTGACATACACACGCATATATACTCTTGTTTATTATTAAAGTCAAATTAACAGTGTAGCTTTAGCGAAATTGGTGATTATAGAAGTATAGTCTTTGACAACAGAACCTTAATAATGTTCAAACTTATAATTTAAATTAATTATTATGGTCGAATTTCGACCACGGGCGACCACTAGTATTATTTGTTTGGACAACTTAACAGATAATAATCGATAATTCACTAACATAATATAGTTTGTAAATTATTAGGTCTAGATTGAAATCCAAGCGTACTGACACATGAGTTCTAAAATTATATCGATAAAAATTGGCAAGTAGAAATGACGCTGTTTTGAATTATATCATGGTGTCCGGTAATGTAAATGGTAGGCGGGGCAAGCCCAATAACACGCGTCATCGCCGTGTGTACGACTCGAAGGCAGACAAACGTCGTTGACTGTTGTGTTCATATTCCAAATTTACAGGACAAACACACACGAAGTCGAAGGCTATAAGTTCAATAGTAAGAAATAAATTAAACAACATTTCTTAACAAAGCAATTAAAACGTCTCCTATTATTTACAGTCCTCTTATCTTCAAAGGGGTGAACTATAGAAATTACTTGCCTTATTAATGCTATTACAATAGCTTCCGTTGGTATATCAATTGTATGATTTCGCAATGGATTTTGAATCTAAAGACGCGATGTTTAGGTAGGTTTTGGCTTGGCGGTGTAATTAGAAAGGTTTTATAGGAAGACTAGCTGTGTCTTCGACTTTGTTCACACGTGGCTTAAACAAATAGCACTCGCAAACTTACAAATGGCGGTTTCAAGAAAAATGTGATATTCATACTTTTAGATATCTAAACAACATGATCATATTATGTAACTTATTACTGTATCTAAAAACAATAAAAAAATATCTTCATGTGTATATTAGCACCATGGGATACCATTTCTGCGAAAAAGTTAAAAACCTAAAAATTTCAATTACTGCAAGTAATTGGCGTCTACATAACGAACGACCTGCAGTTTCAGGGTCATCTGGAAGGCAAGGCTTAACTTGTCTCCAAAATGCTTGGTGTGCTAAACCGGTCCAAGCAGTACTTCCTCCGTGGCAACGACTTGCGCTGTACAAAGCGCAAATCAGACCGCATATGGAGTACTGCTCACATCTATGAGCCGCAGCACCCGCTTACCAGACTGACCCCCTCGACTCCATTCAGCGTCGCGCTGTTCGTATCGTCGACGATCCCATACTAACAGGCGGTTTAGAATCGCTTAGCCTTCGAAGAGGCTTTGCGTCCCTCTGCGTATTTTACCGCTCTGTTTGATCTGGTGCCAACGCCTCGCTTTTACAACCGCATCGCTCGCCAGTGTCGGGATATTCACCCCCATTTCCTTGAACTCCCACGCTCAACTATGCAACGGTTTTCTGGAACATTTATTCCGCGTACAACAACGATCTGGAGGGAACTTCCCGCCGCGGTTTTCCCTTTGCGCTATGACATGGCGTTCTTTCGTTGCGACGGTAACCACTTTCCATCAGGTGGGTGGCCGTCTGCCTGTTTGCCTGCTTCAAGCTATAAAAAAAAGTGCAATTAGTAGGGCAGATAGAGCAGTAATACTCATAAATGTTTTTTCATTCATTAAAAATAATTTATACACTGTTATTCCTCAGAAGAATATTTTCGCAATGAATTATACTACTTATAATAACAGCGCATATACGTCCCACTGCTGGGCTAGGGCGTGCCACTATAGGGGATCGGACAGTATACCCGCACATCGGTTATCTCGATGTGCAGGTTTCATCACGATGTTTTTCTTCACCGTTATTAGCACGTGGTAATTGTAACAATATGCACATTAGGTCAGAAAACTGTCGCGGTCATGCATGCGCTTCGGCCAGGACGCGTGCGCTAGCTATTACGTTACCACGACTTGCTCTATTTAATGATGTTGAAATTTCTTAGACAACTTAAGCCATATCTAAAGTTAGATATTACAGTAGAAAATGTTTTATATTAATCATTTAAAGGCGCGATTTAACTAACATTTTATCCAAAAAATATCTTGTAAAGAAAAACTTAGATATATATTCACAACAAATATTTATATATCTTCTAAATCCTGCAAGACATTGAAATGGAATATATGAAAAATTAAGATAAAAATCCTGTTATGATTCCAGAAATTTCCATTGATATCCGTTGAATCTGATACTCGTATAAACATTCTTTATCTATTTACTTCCAATAACTTCTGTGTACACACGTAAAAATTTAAACTCTTGTAGGTATATACTATCGCCTCTTTCCTTTAATAATATGTTATCTTCAAAATTGAAATGTTAGAAAATATTTTATTGACCTTCAGAAAATATAGATGATAGATAGATAACATTATTGCTCATACAATTTAAAAAATGCACAATACAATATTGTCATGGTAGAAACAATAGGCGGCCTTATCGCTTAAAGCAATCTTTTCCAGGCAACCTAAATGAAGGAATACTTTAACCTAATCTGGCGATGTAGATGGTGCAGATGATTAGGTAGAATTTAAACAAACAGACTTAAATTATTATTATTAATTATTATTAATCGGCAGACAAACACACACACTGTATATCCCCAAATTAAGCAAGTTACGCTTGTATTATGGGTTAATATACAACGGACCATTCTGGGACCGAACCCAGACACCCAGACCATAGTAAATAACGGAGAAAATACGTTCCCGAAATTTACTATACCAGGAATCGAACCCGGAGCCTCTGCGTTGCAGTGAGGTATGCTGGTATAGGCTTAGCCCGCTCAACCACAGAGGCCGTCTTTAATTTATTTTTAATTACTTTATAAATTAAATACATACAAATATATTTATGATATATATATATATATATATATATATATATATATATTAATTAGTCTATAATATAAGAATTGGGCATAACTATTTAAGAAAAAGTAGTGGTTTCTGAGTGCGTTCTCAAATGTAGGCGATGTTTTGGCCTCTTTGACGCTAAGAGGCAGCGCATTCAGAAGTTTGATATTATATATACTTTTACAGTGCAGACTGCACTGTAAAAGTATATATAATATAATATAAGTATATAGTAAAAATAATTATATAGAAACAATTTGTTTTCTATCAATCTACTACAATGTATTTTAAATGATAGTAAGTTATTTTCTTCGATATAATTATTTTTTGAATAAAGAATATGTTTAAGTTTTCAAAATAACACTTTATTGCAGCAAAGAGACGATATGTAGATATTAGACTTACGAGTGTCTATAAAACTAAAGAAAGATAATAGAATCGTATAATTTATTCAAATAAATGAAACTCGTCCTAATGTTTTAAGAGCAGCGTATTCGTGGGACGGATTTGAGTTAAAGATTTTTTTTAATTATCGAGACGGTTTGACTGACTGGCAAGTAGGTAATTCAAATTTTATATATGCCCTACCTACTTTTTTAACGAAAAAGAATGTACAGTATCACTTTCATATCAATACGCGCACTGAAAATGTTAAAAATACAATTTTTAAATTGCTGAACAAATATAACAAGTTATTATATTCAAATAATATTGTGGCGACCGAGGGTAGAACTTTCCGCCAGCGTAAGCCGGTCTCAAGACTTTTAGAAAAAGGTAGAAGATTCTGGAAAGAAAAGGCAAGGTCAGATACTTGTTGGAAATGGATAGACGATAAACGAAAGTTCTAGAATAGAAAGTTCGGGAAGGAAAAGAACGGAGATAGATAGTTGTTAGAAAGGGGTAGATGTATAAATATAAAGTTCTCGAATAGAAGGTTGGGAAAGGAAAAGACAGAGAAAGATAGATGTTTAGAAAGGGACAGATAGTAAATAAAAGAATAACGAAATTATGGGTTCCAGAAAATTCTTCCGGGTATATAAGCAGCGTAAAGCGCGCCTACCGGGCAGTTTAGAGTTGAGTTCAGTTCAAGACAGTGAAGCGACAAGTGCGATACCAAAGAGTTGGAAGAAGAGTTTAACAGAAGACAGTGACGAGCTTAGTGGTGAATTTAGTGAAAAGTGTGGTGGACAGTTTAGTGAAGGAGGAGTTTCGCGTAGTTTAAAAGGAGGTCCAGAGGCGAGCTACGCGCAGTAAATTCTGTGGTGAACACTGCAGCGGCAGATGGTGTGTCTACGTAATATCGGCGACGGTATTGTGAGTGAGGCATCTTATCGTCGGAACAGTGCATCGTTAGTCGTGCGTATAGGGGCAACCCTGTGGAGAGGTATTACGTGCGGCTGTGTAAGTCAATAAAAGCGTTTATTTAAAAACTGGTGTTTCCTTCCAATCCTAAGTGCGTACCCCGCTCGCACGTAACAATATAATATGTTGTTAACGTGCAATTTTTTTTTCCAAATTATACCGGTTACCAGCTGTTCCTAAGAGCCCGTTCACACATAGTCTCCGTGTATAAGGTACCCGTTTTAACGGATACGACAAAAAATTATGCTTTGTTTACACATAGGCACTGTATAACGTTCAACGTATCCGTCATTACTGGATACAATGTTCACAAACAAATTCGTAGTATGCATGTAAACAATGCGTGTGCGTACAAACTTGTTTGTTCAGTTTCTATCCGGTAAAATTGTACAGAAACATGCCGGACATGTATTCCGTTCATCTAGTATTCGATGACAAAATGGAAGGTCATAATTTACCGGACCGTTTTTTTTACTGTATACTGAATACTGTACCATATGTGAAGTCGCTCTTACAACTCCATAGTCCATCGATAACAGAATACGTATCCGATAAAACGGACCAGTAAAACGGAGACCATGTGTGAACGAGCTGTAATAAATAATTTAAGAAAATAGTAGATGCTGTAAAGCGTAATTTTTACTCGAAAGAAAGGTGTCACAAACTTTGTTCTGTAAGTTCCAAATGATATCATTGTATGTAATCAATGATTTCCGCCTTTTGATGATCAATGCTCTATTTTTAGTCAATTATTATTCGTTATTTTGCTAAAACATTGTGCAGAGATAGCAACATATGCCTATAGATTACCTATTGTTAATAAACGTTCATATAGATCAGTATTTTTAGAAGATAAAGACTGTGATATTTATGTGATAGATGGTCAGACGGACAGACGGACGTAACGATTTCAAAAGGGTTTTGTAAAATTAACTACGGAACCTTACAGATATAACCTCGTTGTCTAAATAATAGATAACACTTTGGTTACGCGAATTGGTAATCGTTAACTTATATTCCCCTTTGATGTTAAACCACAATGATGTAAAACATAGTTGCATAGAACACAGGGAAATACAGGCAGTTATATAAAGGAGGATTGCACAGTATCTTTACGTAGTGAAGCGATGATTTTTCCTTGCTTCTCAGTGGTTAGCACGACACACACGAATGTTCAAATTACACGAATTCAACTAATTTGATGATATATTTAGACGTAGATTAATTTAGACGAAAAATTGTTAACAATATTCAAAAGATGCGTACGCGTTGCAGTTCGATAGCAAAAAGGTGAATTTTATAAGACAACCACTATTGCGATGCTATTAACATGGCATGCCGGCTCCTTTCTTCCGCTTGCTAAGGTATGTGAGGAAAACAGATAGCATGTGGTTTTATATGATTTAGACGTATTACCATTCGTTCCATTCCTTTAAAATGTTTCATTATAATAAAATGCGCGCGATCACACTAGTAACGAATTAATTACTATATTTTTAGGCAAAACAAGAGACGGCCTTATCGCTTACAGTGATCTCTTTAAGCAGCCTAACATATAGTATATTCTTAGCTAATCTGACAATGTCGGTGGTGCATAAATTCAAATAGTTTTATTAAATATTAAAAAATGGGAATTAAACATTTATTAAAATACTAGTGGGGCCCAGCAGGTGTTGTCCTGGCCTAAAAAAATAAATTTATAACCCGACTGCAGCGCCATCTACCGGGTCCAATTGTAAATAAATAAATCTTTATTATTTCAGAGAAACACATCGTTTTAATTTAAAATAGTGTTATATATACTTATAAAGAATACCAAGACCCCAATATTGGGAGCTAGTCACCGACGCCATTAGGTATCTAATCTATCTTTTTAATACTAACCAAATCCGGCTCTGTGTGAACCCGCACGGAAAATATAAATTGGGATTCATATATTTCAGTAGTGGTGGCGTCGGGCGTAAAATGGGGAGCGCGGGCGGCCCCCCCCACCAACCCCCCATTTCACGAAAGTGTTTTGAAAAGTAGTTCGCCGCCCTTAATTCCTTTAGTTTTACTGGCTTTTTGGATGGTTTTTAGCTCAGCCCCCCCTTTCGAGGGTATTTATAAGGGTCGATGTTTGGTTAGGCCGACCTTTTTTAGCCATTCGGGACCGGGTAGTTTTAGTTTTGCAGTTGTAAAATTGTGTGATATAGTATTTTCTGTTGAAGTTTTTCGCCGGCTGTTCTCGGCGGAATTTTGTTTTGTTTTCGTGTTTGTTGTTTTGTATATTTGTTAACAGTTGCTGTTTTATTAGGTTTCACCTAAAACAATAAATATTAACCGTTTTCTGTAGATGTCCATTTGAGTACGATCTTTCTTTATTAGGCTCGATTCACACTATGTTTATGGTTCAATCCGCTCCGGTCTCGGTCCGATTAAATCTCGCTGTGTATATGTTACGGGCAATTTGATTAATCGGGCAGTTAATATGAACCGATCATTATGAATAATGACCAAGAGCGTAGGTAAATTTGATAAATTTATTACTTTGACCGGCCTATATTAATACCTTCGTGGTTATTGTTTTTATAACCACCCAGAATTGATTTTGAATGATTATATACGCCAATTACAACTCAAAGACAGAATTCAATGGTGTCTTAAATTCATTAACTGATTTGTTGTTGTCGTAACTATTCTAACACGGAAACAATGAGACGTGTATGGAGTATTCCCACTGACGGACTTCGCCACCTTGAGTACAATTCAAATATTAAATAAAAGTGCCGTTTAACTATACCCTAAACTCATTTAATAAGCAAAGTACTACAGTTCATCTGTGTTTTATTATATTGCCCAAGATAAGGTCGTCATTATTCATACTGACTAGGAAAAGTGATTAATCATGCAGTTTTATTTATATTACTAACTTGAAATTGCCCGTAACACATGTACACTCCTAGTATGGAGTTGCAACAAAAGCGTATTCACACAGTCGACACAAGTCATAACAGGTCTGTAGGGTTATTCACAAACGTTGGAAACATTTCCGTGTAAGAACGGAAAGCTCCCGAACGAATCAATTTTTAATCCGACAGAACGTGAAACGCTATTAACACGTCCTGTACGAAACACATTCTCGGATGTGTTCGTTTCACGTATGGTAAGATTGCACATTGATTCGTTTGGGAGCTTTCCGTTCTAACGTTTCCGATGTTTGTGAATAACCCTACTGATCTCGCTTCAGTGAAATATTATTTTCGGCAAACCAGTAGTGACCGGTATCGGCACCATTTCGTATCGGAACTAGAGCGATACGATAACTACCTTCAGAATCAGAGAATTCTCACTTCTTTAATTCTGAAGGTAGTTATGGCGGCCTAGACCAGGTGTGGTAGGCATCTATCAGTTACCTGGCTGTAGATTGTTTTGTCGGCGTCGTTTCGTCGCCGTCGACGCCTTACGACAGTCCGCCTGGCCACAGGAAATTGGATTCTTTCTCTGTTAAGTAATTTGTCTGTTGCTACGAGTGCTATCAATTATTTTTAGTTTTTTTTTTACTGATGGCCGGTTCCTATATCTTACTAACCGTTAATTTCTATCTAACTGACGTCAAATTTCTATCAATAGTAAGGCAAGTGAATGAATAATAAGACATAGGAACCGCCCATGAAGCTGTCCATCCACTAACAGTCACACAGTTCAGTGTTTACATCAAGTACTAATGAATTAAAGTTCACACGAGCGAGACCGTGTGAAAACCTCAGTCTTTTTTATAAAGAAAATATTTTAGAAAGGGGGAAAATTAATTAACAAGCCTCAAAATGATGTTGAAAAATTGATTAAAGCCCCCGCCGACCGCATCGCGTTCCGTTCCTACCGGGGAGTTAGTTCTACCTACACGGAAACGTCAAAGTTTCGCGGGAGGGGGCGTCGCGGGCGCTAAGAGGGGCAGGGGGCGTAAGGAAGGCTGGGAGGGGGTCTAGGAAAGGGGGCAAAAATGAACCACGGCCGAGCTGAAGACGGATCGTAGCAAGTTTAAATTTAGAACAAGGAAACATTGTTTTGCTTTTGTGGTCTTTTGAGATATTGCTGGCTGTTTTTTTGACATGAAATTGTGGATTCTAGAATAATCTATAATAGGTATTACTTATGAAATTCAAAAAATGCCGCGTCTGTACACTGAAGCTATTAAAAAAAAAACCATCTGGAATACACTATATAAACGATGGAGAACATGATGCAATTGTTTTTAGACTTCTTGTCTGTTTGTTGGCTTGTCTTTTGTTCGGCACTGACGTAAAAATTACTGAGCCAATTTCGATGCGGTTTCCACTAATCGACAGCTAATTTTTAGACTTAAAATCTGTGCTACTATTTGTCCCGTGAATCCCGCGGGAATTTTTCTGGGAATCATTTAAAAAGGCCATATTGAAAAAAAAATCAAATTGCACTGCGATTTTTGCACTGATCGATATTAAATTTTATGTAATAAAATGTCTGATACTATTTATCCCGGGAATCTTGCGGGAATTTTCTCGGGAGCGGTTCGAAGTTGTTCCGATGCATAAACATTAGCTTATAGCAACACAGTTTTTACTAAGACGATAGCTTACATTCTTTTTTAAATGCCACAGTACTTTTTTTATAGTAAATAGGTTTGCGTTTGACCAGCTAGATAGTACCTATTCACACGAGACTTGAAGTCACTCGGATTGTACTTTTCGGGAAACACGAACTCTGGCAGTGCATTCCACAACTCTGCCGTACGTAGAAGAACCGTGGAGGCGAAACGTTTATTCGCACTGGTAGCGTTTCCACTTTGTGTTCCGGGAATCTCGCGGGATTTTTAAATCAAGCCTGGACAAAGACGCGGGCATATTCAAGTTCATTATAATATCATAAATGTTAAAGTAATTTTAACTTGAAATTTCACGAAGTAATTCCTCCCTCGCTTTTCTACCACCGGCAAGCAACGTACGAGCTCACTGCGCCTATACTTGGTGGAAATACCAAGCAAGCGGACTAAGTGCTTTACTTCCTTCCACTTTTAATACGTGCCGTTGAGGAGTCGAACTTCTTACCGTTGTCTGTATTTCCTGAAACGTACACTTTAGGTGTCTTCAAGTCTCGCGTAAACAAGTATCTTCTAGGTAAGTATTCTTCATCTTTCTGCATTTACAACTGTATCAGGTGTAATGTCGATCAAACGGGAACCTATAGAATATAAAAACTGTTAATTCTGAAAGACTTTACGGTCTTATTAATATTGAGTTAGAGTAAGTTTGTAGTATTCTTTAAGAAACGTAAAGAAGCCTTAAAACTTTACTCTACTACTACTCTACTTTACTATTCTAACTACTCTACTTTAATTTACTATTCTACTTTACTTTACTACTCTACTTTACTGTGCTATTCTACTTTACTTTACTACTCTACTTTACTTTACTATTTTACTTTACTTTACTACTCTAATTTACTTTACTCTAGCGCAATATGAAAAAGACAGTAAATGGTAAAGCGAATCTTAATGTTTGAACATGGAGATAGATTATATTCTGGGGAAGGATGTAGACAACCTTTGGTTTTAAAGACAATTTAGAAACAGCGAAATAGGCGATGAGATCTTGTATGGGCTACTCCTAATTCCTTAATGATATCAAGTGCAGTAGTAGAATTTGAGATGTTTTAAAATTTTCGTATCACTATTTTACTATATAAGAATGAAAAAAAATGAATACCAACAAAGTCGCGGTAACAGCTAGTAATAAAAATAAATAAATAATTCTAGAACAATTTTATTTTCTTCTATCTATAATAACAGCCCATAAATGTCCCACTGCCCGTTATAGGGGAACGGACAGTATACCCGTCATACTTATCCAAGGCGGCTTGGCAGGTTTGACACATCGGATATCTCGATGTACAGGTTGCATCACGATGTTCACCGTTATTAGCACGTGGTAATTGCGCATTAAATTATATGATACTGTTATTCTCCCATGCCTCACATACGGAAGCCAGACCTGGGCTTTAAGAAAAAAAGATGAAGAAAAATTGTCAGTACACCAAAGGAAAATGGAAAGAAGTATGTTAGGAATAAAAGTACAAGATAAAGTTCACAATAAAATCATAAGAAAAAAGACTAGAATAACAGACGACATTAAAAGAGTAAGGACTCTGAAATGGAAATGGGCAGGACACACAAGTAGGCAAGAAGACAATAGATGGACAAAGAAATTCTATGATTGGCTACCCAGAGATGGGAAAAGAGAAAGAGGAAGACCTAGAAAGAGATGGGAAGATGTTTTTTTGTTAAAATGTGTGGAATGAAATGGCGAAGAACAGCTGGAGATAGAGAAAATTGGAAAGAGTTGGGGGAGGCCTACGCCACAGAGGCGACTTCCATTATTTAATGTGTACACTATATACTTATATATCTTAAAAACTAAACTTAATGGTAGAAATAAAGTCTTTTTAATTTAATTTCATTAATTGCGCATTATATCACAAAACTGTCTAAGTGGTGCATGCGTTCCGGTCAGGATCGATCCCGCACCCTTTGAGTTTGGGACGCGTGCGCTAGCCATTACGCTACCACGACTTCTCTCTGCAATTTATCTTAAGGATTTCATTATGTGTTCCTAGCTTGTTATTTAGAGCTTTATTAATGGAGCAATTTTAAAAAATATGTCATAATGTTCCTTCGAGATCAGTAGTACGTTGGCAACACCTTCGATATTCAAATATCCATGGAGTTTATGGCGGGAACTGAAAGGAGATGTTGTGCTGTGCAGTTTTGTTTTCTAAAAATGTGTAAAATTACTCTAAAATAAACTAATAGTTGTAGGATATTGATAGTTTTTGAGTAGTAATTATGTGTTTTGTGAAAAATGTGAACTGTATTGTCAAATGTGGCCTTTTGAGTTGTCACAAGAACTCCGTTGAATGGCACCAGCTGATAACCTACAGTTCAGCTGTGCTACACATAGCATAAGTTCATTTTAAACATGTTTCCGACTGAAAGACATAGATTCTATGGTCATGACTAAATTAAATAAAAATAAAAAAATTAAATATAGGCGATAACTAATTTTTCAGGTAGACTGATCTGATAGAAAACAATGGCTGAGAAGCCTGTCTGCTGTGCTCTAGTAAACGAAAACAATGTAATTCGATTATTACATTTCAAAATATTATTAAAGGTATCACGTGCAGAGTTACCAACAATCAAAAATATTAACACCTAAAGCTAGAGTGAAAACCACCAAAATTCGCGATAATTACTAGAAAATTCCAACAATAAATGAGAATAATTTACGTTTTGTATTAATCGATTTATAACCTATTTTATATCATGATATTAAGTAATGTTATTTTTTAGAATTTGGTAAACATGCGCGTCACGGTAACGTTAACGGGGAATACCGTAAATCACTAAAGGAGCTCATACACGATTTTTCAGCGCAGTCCTACAGCGGGCCTGGCTTGCAGGACTCAAGAGGTATTCAGATCGGTGGCGGACTGCTAGGTGGACTGCATGCAGGGCCGTGAATGGGCCTCTTAACATAAATTACGATAGAGCATAGTCGAGTTCTGCACTCTATTAATGGAAAATAAATGATTCGATTTTTAAATTTCAAAATATTATTGGTAGGACCGTAAATCACTAACAGAAATTACCATAGAGAATTGCCGAGTTCCAAATTTGACTTTGGTATAAGACGGCGCCGGCAAAATAGTGGAGCTATCAACTTATGATTGTCAAACAACAGGCAAAGCGGGCTTAACTTTGAACCGTTTCGTTCGGCCGTGGTGAAGTGATGGGCCGCGCATTGATTCGATTATAATAAATACCGAGTATTTTTTTGTTTGATTAATTTAAATAATTAAATTTTATTATTTAGGGATATACTTACAAAACAAGTTAACTGAAAAAAAAAAATATCATTATGAAAAGAATATTCATAGGTGACGTGTGAGTTTCGGAATTTGAAGAGTAAAATTGTAATTTTTTCCCAGGTTTCTTGAATTTTTGTGTATATATATATAATAAAAAAATATTTCTTAATTCTCAATACGGTCGATAGATTAACTTAAAATTTTATTTAAGTATTACACTATGTATATCAGTAATAAATAATAAAAATCGATAATTATGATCACTTATATGAACACCGTTGAAACACTATCACTTCTATAATTGCTATTACAAAAATCAATAAATATTTTTCTACATAGTAGTGTTTTTATATTTTGAACCCTGAGACTTGACATCACTTTGTCAGAGTTTGGTTATAATTTTTATCTTGTTTGTATTTCCTGTTGTTTGTCTTTTTTATTTTTATTTTATTCTCTTATTATTTACAAAATCGTTCATATTACTTATCTCTAATTTATAAATTGACTATTGTGTTATTTAATTGACACTGGTTGCAACATAGCACAATTTAAAAATAGAATGTTGCCTTTCTAATTTCAAACTTATTCCATTTTCAAATATTCCATTTTCGAATTTAACAACTATAGTCAGCATCCCTAAGTCTAGCGTTGGCTTCGCTCTCGTTCGTAGCAAGTTTTGATAGAATTTTCAATTACCTTCCTTTGTTTCAAGAGTCCCCGCCTCCTTCCTCCGCATACACTTGAGATACTTTGTCGTTGCCGGAATACGTTTTAGAGTTTCATTTTAGATGAGTACTATAATTTACCCTCGTCTACTCAGTTGAATGAATAATAAGAGTATGAAACCATGACTTCATAATCAGAAACGTAATGTGATTCCAAGGTTTCTTAAGGGGCTCATTCACGGTCCTGCATTGCAGTCCGCCTCATAATTCAGGTATGTGAATGTTGTTGCACCTTGCATTGTGTTTTGCAATACCGAACAGAATGCCTCGTGAGTCCTACAAGCCCCTCCCCACTGCAGGATTGCGCTTCAAGATGATGTATGGGTCCATTTATTGTAGTATATGCGCGGGTAGAATCGAAACTTAAAGCTGACTTACAATACAATCCAGCTACTGACTTCAAACTCGAAGGAAGCCAATGCTGACTTCAAACTGGCATCGTGTAAATTGATTTGAAGTCAGTACAGCGGTACCAAGTCAGTGCTGACTTCAGTGTACCCAATTTAATATTTTGAAGTTAATCTGCTCCCCGAGTATGTTTCGGGAATCATTTGCAACCTCAATTATTGCACAGCGTGATCTATCTATTGGCTTGTAAGTTTTCCACTACAAAAGGCTGATTTACATTGATCCAGCTACTGAATGTAAATCAGCCTTTTGTAGTGGAAAAATTACAAGCCAATAGATGACGCTGTGCAATAATTGAGGTTGCAAACGATTCCCGAAACATACAAAGAAAATATACAAAATTCCAACAATAATAGACAGATAGGCCTATGCCTGCTTTCATAACGTGGTAGAGCCATTCTGGAATCATTATCTTGATTACAGCACTTAGGGCTGGCTCGATAGGTTGTATATCACACTCTCACAGAATATCGCCATGAAATCGTTAACAGCCTTGAGTTAATCGTGTTTCGTACAGTAAGTGAGAGTTCTGATGGCCCTCTTCTCCTTCTACCTATCCCTTGTTCCCTATCCCATGTTCCCTATTACATCCTTCTATTCTATTCTCATATCACATTCCTCCTGTCTGATATCTCGATCCCTCATATTCCGTTTTCTTTGTCCCACCCTAAAGGTTGGAGATGCGTTATCTTTGCTTCTGGTTGCAAAGTCTATAGGCGACGGTAACTGACTGTTCTTTTTGCAAGATTAACAATACAAAAAATACCCTCCTCATTAAATGCCCATACCACTTTAGTCTGATTCCTCTTAATTTTTCGGTCACGGATGCAACTTTCAAAGATCTACCATTATGTACTCAGTTCTCACTCTTTGATTATAATGATAGTATATGAAGTATTAGATAACAATAAATTTGTAAAGTTACACAATTTCCGTACGCTATAACTTTTGAAGGCGGTAATTATTTTCACGTTTCTATGTAACACGTCATACTTGTTACGGCGCCTTGTGCACGCCTCGTCACGACATTATGCAGATGTTACGTTCATTTGAATTCGGAATGGCAAGATGGCGCGCGGATTACATACGGCGGCTGTCAGTGTGATTTGAGATTAGGATACAATTGATCAAAGTGAAGACTGAGTATCTGTTCACGTTTATGCGCGGACGCGAGGATAGGCGCGGTCATCTTAAAAAAATTGGTGTCTTTGGGACACGTGGTTGGAACGAAGTTTTGAAGATCAACAAATACCATCGAAAACCATCGAAGGATGTATAATAATAATAAGGGCAATTACAAGACGTTCTAATTTCAAAACACGGTATTGAGTATTACCCTTGTGGATATTATTTTTTATTTTAGATCTTATTCCATTGCATTAAAGTTCGAAATTGTATAATAATATACAGCGATCAGCATTTTTCGTAACGGTTACACTTTTTTCGCCTAGCTCCCATCCGCTGAGTAACGTGCGATAAGGAATTTCGTTCCAAAATAAGCAGTGCTCACATAAGAAACGTGTGTAATAAATAATGCGACAGAAATGAGTAACAGTGTGCGCACAATTGAGCAGTTGACACATTTCACACTGGATTCTAACGTAAACAAGTGTTCCTATAAAAGAGCGGGCATTAAAATACCATGTTATGGCCATGCTTTTAAAATATAATAACGATAATAATTTTAATTAATATTTAAATAATAATACGCTATTTGACTCGTTAAAGATATGATGTGACAACTTACTACGCTCGTACAAAATCTAGGTGGCTTCCACTTTTTGTAAGACGAGAAGAAATAATTTAGTTACTTCGACTGTTACCTACCCTATTGTGTATTTATGTTTAAAATGCAGCATAAGTATCAAGCACGTTTGGTTTGCCCCCGCGATGCCCTCATGGCACTAAAATATTAAAAATATAAGGATCTTATCGCACGAGATGATAAAACATATCAACCATGATTGCCTGATGACCAATGCGAGCGCGAACTCGCTATGTTAGTGCCGTGTGATTATTCCCGAGAATTGTATGTGAACGAGCACTAATTAAAAAAGGTAGAAGAGCTTTTGACGGAAATTTTAAGTGATGATTGCTATGCTGTTAAACCTGAACGCCGAAGTTTTTTTCGTAAAATGAGGTAAACAATAAAAAAAAAAAATTATAAAAATAAATATAACTTTTAAGTTGAATTAATATATTTCACAGGAAACGTAAATTCGGGATTTACCATTTCCCAACAGTGGGCACGCAACATGAGGGTAGCTAAAAAAAGTTCAGACAAACAGTTATGTTGCCGAATATCTAGGTTTTAATTAGTAAAAATTGAAAAACAGAAATGACACATCAATTTTAGCCATTACATAACAATAAGGTACTGGAGCCAGCAACCAAAAGAATAGAATAGAGAAATAATTAACGATTAATCTATTTATTATATTATTATAAAATTCTAAACATGCCGTATCTGTACATTGAAGCTATTTAAAAAATCATTTGGAATACACTTTACAAACGACGGAGAACACGATGCATTTTTTTAGGTTTCTTGTCTGTTTTCTGTTTGTTCGGTATTCGCGTTAAAACTACTGATTTCGATGCAGTTTTGGCTGCTTGACCGCTGCTTCTTAAACTTGAAATCTGCACTACTTTTTATTACGGGAACTCTGCAGAAAATTTGCTGGGAATGATTTAAAATGGCCAGATTGAAAAAAAATCGAATGCCAATCGATTTTTTCACTAATTGATAACAAGTTTTATGTAATAAAATGTTTGATATTTTTTATCCCGGGAATCCCGCGAGATTTTTCCCGGGAGCAGTTTTAGTTGTTCGGGTGTATAAACATAAGCTTATTCCGACACAGTTTCCACTAAGATCATTGTACTAACATAATTTGTATAATCGAAATCACTGTCATTAACGTCAAACAATAATGACAAATGACTGACCATAGAGCTCCTCACCCCCTTCCAATGACTGAACCGAACACGGTGACAAACATTTCTAATATAATATATAATAACAGCCCATAAATGTCCCACTGCTGGGCTCGGGCCTCCCATTATTGGGGAACGGACAGTATACCCGCCACGCTTGTCCAAGGCGGCTTGGCAGGTTTGACATATCGGTTATCTCGATGTGCAGGTTGCATCACGATGTTTTCCTTCACCGTTGTTAGCACGTGGTAATTGTAACAATATGCATATTAGGGGCTGAAAAGTGCCTAAGTGGGGCATGCGTTCCGGCCAGGATCGAACCCGCGCCCTTTTGAGTTTGGGACGCGTGCGCTAGCCATTACGCTACCACGACTTTTACCTACCTCTAATAATAATATATTTATTAAAATAATAACTAAGAATTCTTGAATACTTTATAATAAACATAATAGGAAGACTATAAATAGTGTTTACATTAATAATAAAAGAACAATGCAATGATAGCTTACATTCTTTGGAATTTCAAGTCACGCGTTGACTAAGTCGCGGACATATACTAACTAGTGTTTCTACATAAATATTCAAACAAAAAGCAACCGTATTCGCACAATACTAATATCAACTAGTGGTAGAGGTTTCTAATTTAAATTTCTATTAAAACTTGCAACGGCGGCTGTCAGAGGCAATCCGTATGCTCACAATATTAAGATTGGTTTAGAAAATGCAAATTTAGATATATTACAGTTTGCTCTGAAAGTTCCTTTTCATTTTTTTCTTATCCATCCTAAGGTTGTCTCGAAGAAATTGCTTTTAGTGATAAGACCGCATATTGTCTTCTGTACTTAAACTTATCGAATTGTATCTTAATGTTATGCAATAAAGTATATTCTATTATATTCTATTCGATTCCATTCTATTCCATTCTGTTCCATTCCGTTCCGTTCCGTTCCGTTCCGTTCCGTTACGTTCCATTCCGTTCCGTTACATTCCGTTCCATTCCTTTCCGTTCCGTTCCATTATTCCATTCCGTTAAATTCCGTTCCGTTCCCGTCCATTCCATTCTGTTCCATTCTATTCTATTCTATTCCTTATGTTGATATGGCCACGTTTTACGGACACAATATTTTTACTTTTTCGTTGCATACATACATTTAAATTGTAAAAATGTCTGATTAACACAATATAATTTCTTTCATGCTCTCATAATTTTCGGCCTTCTACTAAACTTAAATTGAACGCTCTTGCGCATAACTCAACTTTTTACAACAATTCTTTTACTGTTAAGGCTATACAGCTTTGGAACGCGCTTCCTGTTACTATCAGACAAGCAAAATCGCTAGCGATATTTAAAACTATGATAAAAAAATACTAACTGTCGTAGGAATATGATATTTAAATTAATTTATATATTTTGTAGATATGTATTTGTATGGTATGTATATTTAGTATATATCTATGTAATATATATAATTTATGTATTTATTATTCAAAATTAAGTATATCGTACTATATGTTACGTATACCACCATCGCCATTGTCATCTCAATTCATTTCTGGGGTTGTCTGGAAGAGATCGCTTTTTAGCGATAAGACCGCCCTTTGTACATAACTAAATATAATTTTAGTCTTTAAGTTCATGTTTGTATTGTGGTGTATAATAAAGTGTACATTGTTTTTCCTTAAAAAATCATTCTCGTATATTACAAACAGGATCAAGAAAAAAATCAATTTATTGTCAAAAATTATACAGAAATAATGCTTACATAGGTGCCGCACTAGAACTAGCCTCTATTGCGGGACACCAAGTACATGTGTGACTGACTTCACATTTTTTATCTCTAAAATAACAATATATAAATAATTTTTAAAAGTATATGTTAAATTGTTTGTGAGCGTGTGTGTGTGCATATGATAGATAACAGAATTCTGATATATATATATATATATATATATATATATATATATATATATATATATATATATAGATATAGTTAGATATTACAGTTGAAAATGTTTTATATTGTTACGAGCTGTAATTAAAAATGCTGTTGGAATTACTATAGAATTTATTAGAACTGTACAAACACGTATAAAACAAATACAAATAAAACTGGATGCAACCTGTTCACACTGCACTATTCAATTCAATTCGAACGCACAAAGTGCGTCGTTTATATCGCTAATCGAGAGTACTAGAAAACGTCCTACTCGCTTCGTGGTCGTCGCTTCACTCGCCTCCCCTTCATTCGGGCCTCGTCTCATACTAACTACACGGTACAAAGGAATTGGAGGCGCACACAAGGTTTCTAAGAAATTTAATTTGCACACCTGCGAGCGTCCACGAAATCGAATACAATAACAATAGGGATTATAGTTCGACGCTAATGATGGTTATAAAACAAGTAAAAAGACAATAGTATGTTTTTCTTAACTACAAATTCAAAAGACAAAGGATTCTCTGATCCGAGAAAGGACAATAAGCTGCACTTACAATAGGCTGTGCGGCTTATTTTTGACGGTATGTAACAATATTAATCATCTCAAGAACCAATTCGATTAAAATTTTATCCAACAATTTATCTTGTAAGAAATTACGTGGTATACTTTCATTAACCTCATTAATTTATATAGCGTGAAATAATATCCTACTATTATATTAACAATTTACAGATTTTATTATGCAATGAAATTAAACAACACACATTTATAGGTTACTAGAGGTCCCGGCAGATGTTGTTCTGTCCTGAAAATAAAAATCTAAGACTCGATCCCAGCACCACCTACTGGTTTCAGTTGTGAATCTAAACCATCCAGGAAGTCATTCTACATGCACAAAAAAATACATCAAAAACGGTCCAGGAGATTAAGAAGATCCTAGAAGCCGATCCCAAAGCCACCTAACGGTTTTAATTGTGAATCTAAATTATCCCGGGACCCACTCAAACGCACACAATTTTGTTTTAATCAAAATTATTAAAGTCATTCTCATGTTATGAGCGTGCATACATTTCTATGATTAATTTTTATACCTTTTAAACCTTCCTTGGACTTATACAAATATTTCAAAACCAAAATTAGGCAAATCGGTTCAGCCGTTCTCAAGTTTTTGCGAGACTAACAAACCTACAGACACAGAACTCCTAAACGATATTTGTTTTGTGTGTTTGAATGGGTCCCCGGGTGGTTTAGATTTGCAATTAGAACCGCTAGGTAGCGCTGAGATCGGGTTCTAGAATCCTCCTAATCATCTGGACCGATTTTGGTGATTTTGTTTTTGTGTCATGAAACAGTCTTTTAGGAATTCAGAAAATATGGCGGTACGAAGTTCGCCGGGTAATATAAGTGGCCTCATGTCAGTGACAAGGCATAAAGAACCTTGACAAATGTTCGGTAATCTGATGTGATACATGTTCGGAACGGGGAACTAAATCGAGAAGCATTAGTAGTTTTTATATATTTCAATTACTAAGGTTAAGAATTATTTGTGGATTTGCTTACGTATATTATATTACAGTTTATTAATTATTTAGTTCTAAATTTAGATTAATAAATTTATTAAAATCAGCGTTGTGTCGGATATAATTTCGATAGAGCACAAGCTGAGTACAAACCTAGTTTGGTGATAATGTGGCGTACTAATTTGATATTGTTTTAATACTATTTTCATTATAAAACATGTCAGTAATAAGTGCGTCGCTATTTCTTGAAATTAAGTTTTTCTTTTTTTTTCTCTTGAAACGCACTTTCAGTAGGTGTGTCTCTAGCCTAATTTCTGGCAGACGTTTTGTTGGTATCTTGAGGAATAAGTTTACTTGTGCAATTTTATTTCCAAAAAATGATTATATTGGTGATACTACTAAAAAATTAGACAATAGTTGTGGGTTAACGAATTGTTTAGTCAAATGTGCTTTTTTAAGCTGCTTTCAGAACTCCTTTATATGGTTACGAGTTTCAGGACTCGAATTAAAATGCCGTTGGAATTATTATAGAGTTTATTAGAACCATACAAACACGTATAACACAGGTAAAAATATAACCGAACGCATTAAGTTCAAACGTAATGCAGGAGATCATAATTCAAATATACGCGGAAAGTCCGTCACTAAATAGATTACCGAATATACACAAGTCTCGCTTCGCTTGTGGTTATCGCTCGACTGCTGATGTCTCCATTGGGGCAACGCTTTATACTGCACAGATGCAATATGTCTGCCTGACCACGTAGATCGAATTTCTTAGAATCACACCTGGCTAATGACTACCATAAAAGATTACAATACACAATGGGCTGTTTTTATAATTACAAGTTAAACACAAAGTAAACAAACGAAGCCCAAATGCCGAAAAGGTGATAAAATTTCTACAGGTATGCAGGTGTGAATTTGTTTTTTGTGTCCAGATCGTAACAATATTTTGGTTTCAGACATAGAGCTATAATTAGGCTGAGTCTTTAGCTTGAAGAAGATTTTACAACTTGAATATTCATGATTATAGATATTTTTTTGAAAAATCATGTAAAATTACAGGAGCCGTTTGAAAACTGACCGCACGTTAGCCACCATCGCGTTCATTATTTCCCGGCCAAAATTTCTCCCAATTAAATTCAATTTGCTAAGTTTTTGTGCATTAATTTGGTTTTGAAATTCTAAATTTAAGTCTTAATTGTATTTTAGCGAGAACGTCTTTCACGATACAACTTCAATGAGTCTAAACTCAATTGAACAAGAAATTAAGTTTAAATGAGTTTTCTTAAACTAAATAGAAATTCGTATATATACCTTGCTATAAAGTATATTAAATGCATGTTTATGTCTGTATATTGAAATATTAATTTCAGAAATTACCAATTTGATTTATATTCTCTGTGTAAAATTTAAATCATCATGGCTTTAAGAAATTTATCTGTAATACGCACAATTAATGAAAAAAATAGAAGTCTAGCATTTTACTCTGATTTTTTAAAGTGAAACTTCTTTACAATCGTTGTGATTTGAAACTAGATACAACGGAAAAGCGACACTAAAAAACACACAAAACTATAGAACTAAGCCTGCGAGAGAATGAGATAGAATACATTATAAAGCGTTTCATACTACTGGGTCTCCTTTTTGTGCGGTGTTTCGTAGCCTCCTCACTCTTGTCTACCAAGCGTTGTAGATATAATTATGTTTGCTCGTATATTCTTTGAAGTTTCACTTTTACTGCGTGTGAACTGTGAACAAACACACAATTCTTTATTTTTGTAATTTTTATTTATATTTAACAAGTTATATTTATCGGCAAGAGACCGTACATTTAGTTTAAGATCATTATCATGTATATTTATTTTAAGGATTCTAATATAAAAGTTAAAAAATAAATTGACAAATTAAAAAATAACTTACATTTTAAAATATTGTTACATGCCGTCAAAGATAAGCCGCACAACCTATTGCAAGCGCAGCTTATTGTCCTCCCAGATTAAGGAACTCTTTTGTCTTTTGAATTTGTAGTTAAGAAAAACATGCTATTGTCTTTTTACTTGTTTTATAACCATCATTAGCGTCGAACTATAATCCCTATTGTTATTGTTTTTGACTTTGTGGACGTTCGCAGGTATGCAAATTAATATTTCTTAGAAACTCAGTGTGCGCCTCCAATTTCTTTGTACTGTGTAGTTAGTATAAGATGATGCCCGAATGGAGGAGCGGGGCAGTCAAGCGACAACTACGAAACGAGTAAGACGTTCTCTAGTACTCTCGATTAGCGATAGACGGACTTTGTGCGTTCGAATTGAATTGAATCGTGCAGTGTGAATTGGTTGAATCCAGTTTTATTTGTATTTGTTTTATACGTGTTTGTACAGCTCTAATAAATTCTATAGTAGTTCCAACGGCATTTTTAATTCGAGTCCTGTAGCCTGTAACAATATTATTGTATGACATGTCATTGTTCTTTATAGTTCAAATAAAATGGCTTTTTTAAATATTTTTTATTAATGTAACAGTTGTTGGTAAGCTCGATAGTAAAAAGATTGCTTTAGGCTTCTGATACCTACAAGTCATAACCGATTTTTAAATTTAATCTAATTCCAGATTAATATGTCTGTACTTGCAGTATCCCATAATTTAGCTACAGAAAGTGAAATATATAATATTGTTAGCGCCGAACTATTTGGTCAACACCTCTTTTTCTTTTTTCTTTCGCCGCATCTGTCACTATGTTATGTTACATAGTCTACGTTCGACCGCTGATCACGCCCAGGAGTTTTTGGCGGGAACTGAAAGGAGATGTTGTGCTGTGCCGTTTTATTTTCTGAAAATGTGTAAAATTACTCTAAAATGGACAATAGTTGTAGAATATTGATAGTTTTTGAGTAGTAATTGTGTTTTGTGAGAAATGTGAACTGTATAGTCAAATATGGCCTTTTGAGTTGTCACAAGAACTCCGTTGAATGGCACCAGCTAATAGCCTACAGTTCAGCTGTGCTGCACATAGTCTTAAGAAAATGAAGAAACTACATTAAAATCTAAGATCTGGCTTAAACATAAATAAATAACACGCCCACTTTTTAAAAATTAATGAATAAATAATTGGATTAAAAATAGAATAAAATTGTGGTTTAAAAAGCTAAAATAAAACCCATTTAAATAGCATTTTGGTATAAAAGTGAAATATTGTGATTTACAAAAACTAATTTTAATGTAAATTTATGAATCATTTTTTTTTTTGAAACCACTATACTTATTTTACATTTCGTTTAAATTGGTATCTAATTGGGTTTAATTTTAGTTTATAAATTATAATTTTATTTTATATTTAGTTCAATTTAGTATAATTGTATGTTTAGAACGCCATCTGGTGGATTATATAGGAATATAATACCGATTGAAATGCTATCTATCGGACGGTTGTAATATGTTTCGGTATTTGAAGCTAGAGTTGCTTCTCTATTTTATATATATAGTATTACCTATAATCGCGCTACTGCACCCGCAAAATTTTTCCCCGTTTTGTGTGTCGTGCCGCATTCTAAACCCGCTTAAAGTAACCCGCGTGCTGGAAGGTATCCCCTGTACCATACTAGCTGGTCCACTCGTCGAAGGAACCGCAAAACGTGAAGAAATGATCACGAGGAAGACGTGCCTGCCGCTACAAAGCCCGCATTGTTCGTAGCGTGTCTGGTGCGGCAACCTATCCTGTAAGTCCTTTCCTTCTCTCTTATTCCCGTGTCTCCCATCCGTGCCCACAAGTATACATAAATAAACTAGTATAATGAAGAAAACTTTATTTATATTCTACTTCTAATCTCTTAAGACTATAGGTAGAATACTGCGCCTAGCTCGAAGTCGGTAAAGTTCCCAGAAGGCTGAACACGTTACCTCGCTGTATAGCCATACTGATCCGTTATCTGAGATAGGAACCAGCCCTCTGATCACCGGAAGAATAGATTTGGCATCTTGAGAGTTCTTTCTGGAAGCTAAATATAAATATATAAAAAATCTAAAATTACGAAAGCATAGCCGCGTGAGGAGCTCTCGCAAAAGATAAATTAAAATATTCTAGAAATGAAATAACGCGATGGGTTTAAAAACCCTTATTAAAACTAAAACTATTGTTTAACTTATGATGTAGGGTTAAACAGAGGTACGAGAGTATATCCTTGCCTTCACCCGGGGGTAGGTTTTCACCCCACCAAGACGCGGAATATTTACATAAATTTACAAATTCCGCGTTGCGAAATAAAATAGTGTTTGCAGGGTTGACACTTCATTTTCTTTTTTATTAAGAGTTATATGACTTTTGTATGTAGCAATTATGTCTTAAGAAGAGCAAAGACATATAACTTTGGCTCGTTCTTTCAAAATAAATATATTATTGAAGTAGTACAACTGATAGCAATCAAGTATTGCCTGCTTGCTCTTTACTAAAACACTGATACCGAAATGTTACTATTTATTGGCAAGTTATTGATTAACGCTCAGACGAACAAAATTGATGGATCAAGCCCTAAGCTTTCAGAATGAAGCTGATTTAGAAATAGGAAGCCGACCTCGCCGTAATGCGTTGCGACAACTTAGTATTAAATATTGGGAACAGTTTCTATTGGATACATTACTATTAACCACGAAGACGAAAACCTACTATATAAGTTTACACACAAGTTTTCAAAATTCTTCATTTCATTTTACGCTTTTGTTCACGTAGGCACCGTCTACACTTTTGTGCGTTTGTCTCAGGTTTAATAATAAAATCATAGAATATAATTTATTGTATATCGTTCTATATGCATTATTTATCTATCTATTAACAGAAAAAAATAAACAACTACTTTGCCAACCCTAAGAAATCATGTTGGTACGAGCGTACCTCCCACCTGTGGGTAGTTACCCATTCCGGTGGCAAAAGAGGGTGGTAGGTGGTAGGTTTTTCATGTTCAATTTTAACTTCACAAAACTGGCGTTTTAATAAGCGATCTCCCCCCCTCTTCGTCTTTCGTTTTTGAATTTTGTGAACGTTGTGTAAAGGTTTTGCGTTCTAAAATGTCTGTAAGGCTTGTTACATAGTGCATGATAAGGTCATATATCTAGTAGGTATGGTAGGAACTTCTTCTCGTCTTCATAATTATGGCTCTACGTGATTTGTGTATATAGCCGCTGTCAAATATTCATGAATATTTAAATTTTAAAATAATATTCACGATATGTAAATGTGAATAATGTTCCGTTCCGTATGCACACCGATTACGCTGAGATTTATGATCCGATTTCGTGATTATTCTTTAGTTTAATGCGAAATAGTTGTCATTTGGTCTCCTAAAAATTTAACATAGTTTCGCCTTGTAGTTTTCATTTTATGAACATTTTTTTATGAAAAAAATTTCGATTCCCGTTTCTTGGGACCTATATTTTTTTAAGGCGCGAGGCACCTTTCCTAGGCCTACCTAGGCTAGACACTGAAAAGTAACAAATAAAAGAAAACTTCGTTTAAAAACCGACTTCAAAAACTACTGTACTACTAAATGTAATATCTTATTTTTAATATATATTATCTAAAACATCTTAAAGTCGGTGCTTAGTCATTTTCAAAATACAGTAATTTTTATGTTTTACTTCGCACCGACTTCAAGATGTTTTAGATAATATATATTAAAAATAAGATATTACAATTAAAAATAGCTTTAGAAATGAGTTATTTTATACTTTTTAGTTTTTGAAGTCGGTTTTTTTAAACGAAGTTTTCTTTTATTTTAAATAATATTATGTATCTATTTGTTCTAGAATAACGGTCTTATTCATATTAAGTTAGAGTAAGTTTAAGAACGTTAAAGAAGCCTACAAACGTACTCTAATTCAATATGAATAAGACCGTAAGACTGCACATCAAAACATTACTCTTCAATTACTCGCCAAAAATTCAGTTGTTATATGAAAGTTCTAAAAGCTTTGTCCGTCTTTAGCTGTTAGCCTACAGAGGCTGTAAAATAAATATGTTCATGATATGCGACAAGCCTAAAGTTTTAACGTCACATGGGATAAACGTTATTTAAAGTTTTATTGTATTTATATTACTTTCCACTTGTATAACTTTGTAGAGGTGGCTTGTAAAATGAATATTATTTTTGTATAAATATTCGTGTTTGGGAATAAAGAGATATCCAAAGAGTTTTATGTTCTTCCTCTACTTTAAAAATATCACTCCGCACCATTTGTGTGGATATATAGTGTCAATTATTCATGACTATTGATTTTTTTAACAATCTTCAAGCCAATAGGCAGGAGACAAAACTTGGCGAAAGTTGCACTCATGTCACAGAGGTCTTAGTTTTAAAATAATTACTCAGTTAAAGAATTTTTGTTATATATGGAATCAGAAATGTGGATATTTGTAACAGAACCAAGGCAAATGATATAGCTCGTAAAATTAGTAAATTGAAGTGGCAATGGGCCGGTCACGTTTGTCGCAGGACCGATGGCCGATGGACCAGACGAGTCCGAGTAGAGAGTATGTAAAAGAAAAAAGCTTACAAACTTATTCTAATTCAATATGAATAAGACCGTAAGTGTAGAACGCTCTCCTGTTCAGGAGATTGATGATCTGCACAGTGTCGCCGGTATACGTATGGAATGCAAATTCGAGGAGGTCTACGTCAAGCAGTGGATATCAAATAGTTAAAGAAGGGATAGCCAAATAATAAAAAGAGTATATGTCGGGCTACTTTAGCCTAGATCTAGGACCCTGCAGTTAGTCTCATCCGGCATTGTTTTTATTTTTAAAATTGGCAGACGGCGTACCTGATTCAAATTGGCCTATGAGCATTTATAACATAACAGGTGCTAGGCCTCAAAGGAACTTTATGATACTTTCTTTAAGACACCCATATCGTAGCACTGTGGGCAGTAAGCTTGCATCTAAAACGCAAGAGAAAACGCTCTTGAAAACCGTTTCACATAGAAGCGCAGAGGCTCAAGACTGGTGTTGAACATCCAGCCAATGGCGAGCACTATGATGATCTAAGGAAGACGATGGTACCATTCTGAATAGTTCCTCAGAGCACTCACCATTATACAGACGGTAGAGAACGCAAAGACATGCAGTCTATTCTGAGGCCATTTATTTGATAGATTTTTTGCTACTAATAACAATTAAGTTTACAAATAAATTAATTGCTTAGTCACAGCTATCAGTATGACTACATAATTTCATTCAATAATACAAATATTTAAATTTACACCACAAATATAAGATAACTCGTACCTAAATCGCACTATAAACTTTCTAGATAAGATCCCAACAAAGATTCAACTATTAAAATCAGTAAATACATTAATACGGGCACCCAGAAACTAAGCCTTAAGCCGTAAAACGGAACGGAATATTAAAACCGTGAGCACAGCCAACGAACGCCATTAAAATGCGTAATTGCGGGATTAGAACACCCAAGATTCCTCTATTTACCTCCACGTAAACGTTCAAACTAGCAGACAAAGCTGAAGTCACAGTATAAAATATTTTAGTACAAAATTTTAAACAACTGTGTAAAATGGAGTTTTAATGTTAGTATGTTAGCTATTCTGTGGCATGTCCAAGATGGCGCGTCTGTGTAGTTTGAACTTTGATTTGTTCCCGACGTGCCTCACATACGTCATGAGGTGGAGGTCTCAAGATTAGGCGATTTACATTGGCTTTTTCGAATTTGGAACGCACGCGGCGTGTCTCGCCGTTTTATGCTTTCGTACAGTCTGATGCGGTTCTGAATTTAAATGGGATTTGAATGTTTGAATTTCATACGTTTCGTTCCATTCTATTTTTTTATTAGTACATTTGTGGCACGTTCCGTTTTACGTTATTGCATTAGTGTTGTTATAATAAGCATTTGATTTTAACGCTTAACGGTTAACAAACGATCTTGAGAGTTACGTACGTTTCTTTACTCTTTTTTTGTTTTAAAATAATTTATGTCATTTTAATAAAAACTGGGACATAATATATATATATATATATATATATATATATATATATATATATATATTATGTCCCAGTTTTTATTAAAATGACATATTATTATGTATAAATAATATTCAATTGTTCTTGTAATAATATAAAACTTAAAATACGACGAATATTTTAAATATCTACATATGAACATGTTAATTTGTATAATTTTAGTGTCTTAATATTGGCTAATTGCTTAAATAAGATGAATCCATATTTATACAAAAATTACAAATCATTATTGCATGCGAATTAAAACTTTTGTAATAAAAATTAGAAGACTTAGCCAAAAAATAATCAATAAAACATTAATTATAAAAGGGGTTGTAAAAAGTTTTACTCCCCCCTACAGGGTGTTCCCACCCTCGCGGCACATCTATAAATCTATATGACGTCACTAAGAAAACGGCGAGCGACTGTCTTACTTATATCTATCTCTTTCCTTACTATGCACCAGAATAGGTGTAGAAAAGGATAGGAGACGTCTTGAGAAAGAAAAGAGTGCACCCTTCTCTTTCGGTTACAATGGAGAAAAGACGATGGAAATTAAATAATACTTTGTCGTTAAAATTGTAAAGGAGGGGGGTGAAAAAGGGGGGTAGTTTGGAAAATTTCGCGGGGGTGAGAGGTAAAAACGGTATTGATTTTGTTAGGAGATTAGGGGCTAGCTTTTGTAGTGTTTTGCTATATTTTAGAGGGATAAGTTAAGCGGTTCAGGACGTCTTTAAGGAAATTGCGGTTTAGGATAACTATAATAATATACATTTAGTTATTCAAGACAAAGTTTGATAATATACTGAGTCGAATTCTTCTAAGTCGTTCCGTCACTGCTGAGGAATTGTGACTTTAATGGCAATGAATAAGTGCTCTCCTCCACTGAGAAAAGTTTTCAACACGGTGGAGGGTCGAACTCAATGTACAGCTGGTCAGTATCCTGGTTAATCCACCTATGTAGAGATATACTACGAGTTCTCTTGCGTTCAACTTTCTCTACTTCTGTATCCGTTGTCGGCAAACTGCTGATGACTTCTGGTGATCTCCATGTTAAGCTCTTCAAGTATGGAGGCATTCGTCCGGCCAGCTCTCCAAGGATTTTTTAGCATTCGACGAGAACACCACATTTCAAAGGTGTATGTGTATGTCTATTTGCTGTCTTTAGAAGCTGTCCAAGTTTCCGAACCGTACAAAAATATAGAGAAGACAAGGATCTGCGTTAGGCGCTTGTTTATCCACTTTGAAATATGTTGTTCTTTCTATATTTATGACGGCCTCTGTGGTTAAGCGGGCTAAGCCGATGCCAGCCTACCTCACTGCAACGCAGAGGCTCCGAGTTCGATTCCTGGTATAGTAAATTTCGGAAACGTATTTTCTCCGTTATTTACTATGGTCTGGGTGTCTGGGATCGGCCCCAGAGTGGTACGTTGTATATTACCCATAACACAAGCGTAACATGCTTAATTTGGAGATATACAATATGTGTGTTTGTCTGGCGATTATTTAGACGGGTCAAAACAGTGTTGGCCATTCCAATGCGTCTACGTATTTCTGGTTCACAACTCCCCTTGTGAGAGATGATAGTGCCAAGATATTGGAAATGGTCTACAAGTTCGTAGTAGTAGAGTGTTGAAGCGATCAACTATCATTATTTTGGTATTGCATCTGAGTCAAACTGAGTCAAATAATTGTACATAAATGTTCTTTTTTTATTTAAATAATAGGCAAATAAACTCATTGTTTGTATCTTTAAGCTAAGTACATTATAGTATTACGAGTTACGGGACTCGAATTAAAATGCCGTTAGAATGACTATACAGTTTATTAGAACTATACAAACACCTATAACACTGGTCCAAATATAACAGAACACAAAAAGTCCAAACGTAATGCAGAAGGTCGTAACTCAATAAATCGCGCAAACTCCGTCACTTATTAGATTCCCGATTGTAGTACACACGTCTTGCTTCACTTGTGGTTCTCGCTCGACTCCTCTTTCTCAATCGGGCCATTGCTTTATATCGCACAAATGCAATATACCCGCCCGGCAGCGTGGACCGAATTTCCTAGAATCGTAATCCGCACATCCGGCTAATTACTGCCATAAAAGATTACAATATACAATGAGCTGTTTTCTAATAACAAATTTTAAACAGAAAGTAAACAAAAGAAGTCCAAATACCGAAAGGTAATAAAATGTGTTTCCACAGGTATGCAGGTGTGAATTTGTCTTTGTCGGCGTCTAGGTCGCAATAATATATACTTATAATATATAATAATATATAATTTGAATTTGAATTAAAAAATAATCGAAAATGTCTTTCAAAAAAGAGAATATGAACTCTTACTACAATGGTAAGCACATTACACTTATGTTATGAGTAATTTATAAAAGGTAACTCTGGGGCCTTCCGTGACACCCAGACCATAGTAAATAATGGAAACTTTACGAAATTTTACATGCCAGGAAACGCTGGGCTAAGCGGGCACAGACTTAGAACACTTCGTCATAGACGCCATTGTAATGAAATTTAGCACATATAGGTATTAGTGGCGTGGAGTTCATACAACTCGACTCCCTATATCCTTTACGAAACTAGCGACAAAAAGGTCGAAAGTGTCATGCATTGCGTTGGCGTTTACGCCACTCTTATCATACGATATGTTTCTCAACCGGCTTACCCTAGCCGAATTTCCACCGCGCGCTACAGATAGGTACACATAAGGGTTATTAGAGTCACCCGGCATCCGAGAAACACCGCCATCCGCGAGTGGATACTGCGTTGTCAACCAGTGAACCACGCGTGATCATGAAGTGAAAATCACGTGATCCAAGAATTGTTGTGTGGTCTGTCAACGATTGGTAGTCTACACGTAGATCACCTCCAGGAGCGGGTTGTCACCAAGTGGTACACTCGTCCTCCGCGCGTGAATAGGTTGCAAGTGAGGTGATCTCATGCTGGTAGTCCTTAAAGCCTTATGACAGACAAAAATTAATTTACATAGCAGTTCGCTCCAACCTCTTATACTAACTATATTTTGTATAACGTTTTTATCTTGCCAAGCTTGTAAGGAATTCATGGAGATATGTTGAAGCATACCATTTTAGTACGTCATGTCATTATTATAACTATAATAATATGTTTCTTTCTTTCTTCCTTTTATTGTGTCTCGGTCTTATTGAGTATTGCACTGTTTGCTACAACTCCATTAATTCTTCAAAAAGCAATTCTGTAACATACTTCTGTATAAAACTCATTAAAAAAAGAGCTTGAGATATAAATAAGAAATATAAAGAAAAACAATATTTAGCTAGACATGTTGCTGGGGAGTTTCTTGCCGCTTCTTCTCCTTATCAGCAATATCACGTTGCGAAGCGGTGTACATAGAATAGGAAGAAAAATTAAATTTTAACTTATATGTATGACCTTCAAAAAGTGTTCTCCAGTGGAACATATTTTGAATAAAAAGTTTTGAATTTGAATTTCAATTATGCCGTCATATTTGCAGTCTCTTTCAAAATTAATATTAATTTTTTAAAAGAGGCAAGAGCAGGTTGCATGTTGAAAATTAAGATAAAAATAAAAGAGTTCTATGAAAAAATTTCGAGTAAAAATCATAAACGTGTTTTAAAGATTACATCCTTATCTCAAAAATTTTAGAAAATTTAGCAGTTTTTTACTTTGGAATTTTGCATTAATTTGTTTTCGAGTTATAATAAAAATAACTCAATAATTAAATGTGTCCAAGTCATATAGACAGATGAAAAGACAGACAGACATAAAAATATTGTGATCCATTTTTGCCAAAATTACTTAATCTGAGTGCTGAGACGATAGTAATATTTAATAGTGCGGCTGCTATAGATTGTAGACGAATGCGTCTTATTTAAAGAGTTGAAACGCCGTTAACGCATAGCCACACTAGTATATATATATACATATTGCTACGAGTGCGGGACTCGAATTAAAATGCCGTTGGAATTACTATAGAATTTATTAGAACTATACAAACACGTATAACATAGGCACAAATATAACCGAACGCAATAAGTCCTTATGTAATGAACAATTAAATAACACGCGCAAAGTCCACCACTATATCGCTAATCGAATGTACACGTCTTGCTTTGATCGTAATCGTCGCTTGACTGCCGATCTCTCCATTCGGGCATCCCTTTATACTCAGCTTACAATATGTCACGACCGTGTAAACAATGGATTCTTAGAACCACACCTGGCCACTGCCTACCAGAGAGGTTTACAATACACAATAGGCGGCTTTTCTAATTACAAATGGAATGAATGAAATGGAATTTTGGCTAAGTCTTAAAAATATGTTATCTGACAATATTTAACATAATTAATAACGCATAGAACCCATCGCTATATATCTGTAACATTATCCCAGATGAATGATCATAAAAGAATGATACATAGGTACAGTCTGTCTCTACAACGTCTACGAAAATATTCATATGCTACGAATGTGTTTTGAAATTGCTACGAATTTCGTAGTACGGCTACGAGGTTTGTTAGATTAACTTTTTTATTTCATTTTCATGCTACGTTGTCGAATAGTTTTGGGAGTTAACAAAATGAAATTTATTATTCATGTTTATTATTTAGAAATGTAAGATTATAATAGTCTATTCATGATTTACTGTTGAACTAGGGCTCATATTAGGGGAATGGTATACTCGCCACTCTTCTCCACGGCTGATTGGCATGTTTCACACACATCGGTAACTTTTTGTGCAGGATTCCTCATTATATTTTTCACTAAGATATGTCCGCAACTTCGTCCACGCTTGACTTGAAATTCCCGGGACACAATGTAGCACAGCATTTAAAAAAGAACGTAAACTGTGAAAGTGAAAATTCTGTCGGAATAGGCTAATTTTTTTGCACCTGAACAACTACAAACCGCTCCCGGGAAACTTCCCGCGGGATTTCTGGGATAAAAAATACCACACATTTTATTACATAAAATTTGCTATCGATCAGTCAAAAATCGCATAGATATTCGATTTTTTTAAATCTGTGTCGGTTTAGATCATTCCCAAAAAATTCCTGCGGGATTCCCAGGATAAAAAGTAGCACAGATTTTAAGTCTAAGAATTTGCTGTCAATCAGGGAAAATCGTATCGAAATCGGCTTAGTAGTTTTTACGTGAATCCCGAACAAACAGACAAGAAATCTAAAAAAGTTCATCGTGTTCTCTGTTGTTTATTACATATTGTCTATTCCAGTTGCTTTTTTTTAAATTTGTTAGATTTAGAATTTTATGATATTATAGATTACAGTTTAATTTATTTTCATTACACATGTTAATTAAAAAAAAATATTTGTAGCCAGCATTCAAGGATTTTGGGACCCCAAAGGAGAAAGTCGAAATTCAAAAGTTTCAAACATTCAAACTAAGTTCCACTGGACGACATTTTTGAAGGTAATAGGTATTTCCTATTCTACACTAGTGGACAAAATTAATAGATCCAAAAAATTCCAAATGTTTAACGATTTTTCAAATGTCTGTGCCTGCCTATGTCTTTGCTAAAAAATACCTTATATCGGGGTTCTAAAACAAGCAATTTGCAGCTTCAAATCTCTAGTTTCAAGATCTTGAGCTTTGTGCTTTTCAAGCGTCAAGTTTCGCGCAATCCTAATGAATACCATGAAGAATAAATGTTAGTCAATTTTTTGTTCTTGTTTTTTGGACCACGGCCTTGGGTTTTTTTCGAATAAACCTATGTGTATCAGATAGATTGTTTATCCAGCTTTAATTTCTTTTTTGTATTCCTTAATACGTCCATTTCTGTCCTTAAGTAATAGATGACTTCTATTTTTTATTGCACGAGTTGATGGAAAGCGGTTACCATCGCCTATGGACATTTGTAACAACAAAGATGTTACCAATGTGCTGCCGCTCTCTAGAAGGAGACTGGAACCTGGTCATTAATACCGAAGACAACTCAAGATTATTATGGTGGTGACGGGTAGTTGCAGAAATCAAAATTCAAAAGTTTTATTTAAAATAAGTTCCACTGGAGAACACTTTATGAAGGTCATATATATAAGATAAAATTTAATTTTACTTCCTAGTCTATGTACACTGCTTCGCAACGTGTTAGTGCTGTTAAGGCGAAGAAGCGGCAAGAAATTCCCCAGCAACACGTCTAGCTAAAAATTGATTAACTTAAACTTTTTTTAAACAATTTTTATACAGAAATATGTTACACAATTACTTTTCGAGGAATTAATGGAGTTGTAGCAAACAGTGCATACTCAGTAAGATAAAGAAAGACACAATAAAAGGAAAGAAAAATATTATTATAGTTATAATAATGACGTGACGTACTAAAATTTCCTGCTGCAACATATCTCCATAATATATATAATTTTGCGTTTGATATGTACATAGCCAAAACAATTAATACGTACTATATAATTAGATTTATTACGATTTAAAATATGTACTTTATGACGACATTTCACTCTCTTATCTGTGTTGACAGTTGTCAATTAATATGTACATGAAATCTGGTCTGCCGGCTAGCAAGTGCAAAGGTTTGTTTCACCACAGTGGCATACTCTATACCAGGGTGGTAGCCATCCAGACGGACAAAAGATACCCTGCCACTTGACATGCGAACCTATAGAGCTACTGCTAACAGATAGACGAAAGAATGAAATTAACTATCGCTGAAAATATTCCAAGCAACTACCCTTCGATGCCGTTATCATTATTACGTGGAATAAAATTGGCAATACAAAAGGGGGTGTTTCGAGCGAACCCCACTACGGCCGGGCAAATAAGCCATTAAAAGCGTTGTGACTGAGCTATAAAATCTCTGCTTCTTGCCTTACCTCCTTTGGCCCCCGGGGGGTGGGGGTCAACCCCCCTCCGCGATAAACTGCCTTTATGGCGTTCCGTACTATAATTAAAATGGCTTGGTATTTTCTAGAGATAAAAGATGTAAGATGTTGGGAATGTTATTAAGGCGACGTCGTCGTGATTATGAACGAGATTTTAGTATTATACGTGTCAAACCTTAGATTATAATAAACGAATCTTTATTTGTAAAAATACAGGTAGAACATTTGACTTTGTTACCATCGTAGGTGGTGTACCTACGATGGTAACAAAGTCAAATGTTCTTACTGTATTTTACCTACACATGGTCATCTAGCTGATGCCCGCGACTGCGTCCGCGTGGTGCGATTTTTTAACTATCTCACGGGAACTCTTTAATTTTTCGGGATCAAAAGTATCCTATATGTTGATCAGGGATATAAGCTACCACCATACAAAATTTCATTTAAATCGGTTCAGTCGTTTCGGAGATAAGCCGGTACAAACAGACAGACAAACAGACAAACAGAGAAACATTACATTAAAAAAAAACTAAATTAGTTCTATTTCACTTCTTACATCCCCCTAACTCGGTTTTTAGCATATTTTTTTCATTGTACAGAAATTCAACCTCTACAGTTTTATTATATATTATTATTATTTAATTATTTATTATATATATATATATATATATATATATATATGTAAGAATGTAAGATGTAAGATACTAGAGTATTCCCCGCGACTACGCCGTGTAAAAGAACCCTAGGTAGCAGCTCTACGTTACTTACAAAAACTAAATTAGTTTTTTTTATATAATTATATTATATCTAAAACTTAAAACTTTACTGTTTCTTGTACAATTGACTACAATAATAAAGAAACTAAGTCCATATAGTCTAAACAGTTGCCCAGCAAAATATAGAGATGAGTCGAAGCCAACCTGATTTGAAATAATACAATGAATGTCTGGTTCCTATGACCACGTATTTGTTGGTGAATTGAAAAAACGCGATGGCATCGCCATCTATTTAGCTAATCTGTGTATTTTATAGAAACGACATCTAAATTATGTCGTTTCTACCATAAACCACAAAAATTACCATATACACTACTTACTTGGCACCGACTTTAAGATGTAGAAAATTTTATATTAATTTGTCTCTTAATAAACTAAATAAATTCTTAGTCCAAAATCTTTATTAAGTTATTTTATACTTTTTAGTTTTTGAAGTCGGTTTTTTTAAACGAAGTTTTTTTTAATATGTTACTTTTTAGTGTCTAGCTATGAGTAGGACTACGAAAGGTATCGTGCGCCTTAAAAAATATAGGTCCGAAGAAACGGGAACGGAAAATTTTCATAAAACAATGTTCATAAAATGAAAACTACTGGTCCAAACTATATTAAATTTTTAGGTGACCAAATGGCAACTATTCCGCATCAAACCAAAGAGGAATCACGTTAATCGGATGACAAATCTCAGCGTTATCAGTGTACATACATATAAAAAAAATACCAATCAAATTGAGAAACTCCTGCTTTTTTAAATTGGTTATAAAATCCAAATAAACTAGTTCTAGCCAGTTTTTAATCAGTTAGTTAAATAATAAGTTTAACCGATCGGTAGACTTTTTGTATGGAAACGACAGATGAAGTGTTTCTATATTATAACCGCTGGTTGCAACACTACTTTTCGTAGGAATTTTATTAGCGCCCGATTTCGGCCGGTTGCCGGTTGTTTTTGGGTTACCGGTTTTTTTGTCGTTATTAATACGTGATTTTAAATTAAATTAAACTCAATTTTTTTACTACCAATGTACTGCCGCTCTCTAAAGGGACACGAACCTTGCCATTAATGCCGGAACACAACTCAAGCTTGTTATGGCGGCATATTTTAGATCAAGGGTGGTAGCCAGTCCAGTCGGGCAAATACCCTACCACCTGGCTGTGGGTTGTTTTGTCGCCTCTTACGACAGGCCGCCCGGCCGCAGGAAATTTTATTATTTCTCCGTTCCTACACGGTTACTATATTAATAGCGATTTTTTTTAAATATATATATTCGTTACCTTAGGGTTTTAGCCGCTTTGGTTATAAGACAGCCCTGATAATATCGTCATGTCCGGATGGACAGCTGGATTGAAAAAATCTAATCTAATACAACATCTACATAAGTTAGAGTAGTTTTTTTTGACTTACATAGATGTCAAACTTGGTAATTTTGGGAGCTATCTCGGTTACCTTGGTTCGCTTACTGATATCCTCAATTCTGATTCTATCCATAAGAGAAACATCTGGAACAGCTCGCTCTATAACCCGCTAAGCAGCTTTATATACCTCCATTATGTTATGTGTACTTATATAATTAATAAAATATATGACTATATAAATTTTAATGGGTAAAGTCGAAAGTATATAAGGCCTTCCTCACAAGAAGCCTTAATTAAAGCAATGATCAAAGAAGAGAGCCGGGCGTTATTGTGCCAACTTCCTGTTGCGAGCCAAAAGTGTAAGGTCGTAAATGTCTACAACATAGAAATTTTTCTCTTACTACAATTTTTTCCTTAAGATATTTTGATAATAGGTAAAAACGGCTCCCTTCAACAATCGACATGCCTATAATCACGTACGTTTCCTCAGAATTTACTTTACGAATTTCGTTAAATTGTGTGTAGATGGTGTATGGGTGGAGGAATGTAGATGGTTAATTTAATTGTTTTTCTTCTATGACATTCAACTTTAGAAATTACATACGTTTACTAAGATATTTAAACATCATTCAAGACTTGCAGCAACGCTAACGTCTTGCAGGATTTTGCGGTACTAATTTTTCGGGTGATAGCGGGGATTTCATAAGAGGCGGTCGGTTTTCAGGTGCATTATTATTTTATTGTGAATTAAATAAAGGAAAATTTAAAAAATATAATAAAACCAAATTATTTGATTATTCTATCCTGTTTTGATAAAAAATAAAGGAGAAAAATGGTTTCATTTCAATAATTTGGACGCGATTTGTTATATTTTTTCTTAACTTAAAATAATTATAGAATAATTACGAAGAAACCACGTTACGTCTCACATCACAACAAACGTTGTTTCGTTTGCACCCTCCTTTAGACCTTATACTGCAACAGGAGCCTTAATAGTGTAATTGATGGCAAAAATCGTATAATGTACCAAAATAATCTTCTAACGAATAACAATATGTTGTAACTGTCAGTGTATTCTTTATAATGTTATTTAAGTCCTTTTTGATTTAAGTGAGCCATTTAGCTGACAGAGTCGTTACTGCGTGTGCCTTCTTATATTTTATTTATTTAATTAGGATGTGTACATTTTTGCCAAACTTGAACGGACAGAATTTATAAATACTTTATTTAAAAATTAGTTTTAATAATGTCCGTTGAGTAGTTTCCAAACTAAATTGTCAAAACAGCATATGAAAAAAATAATATCTTTGTTTTTATTTAATAAATGCTGTTTAACATATTGTGGTGATATCAAAACTCAATTTTTTTTCAAAGAGAAATCCGGTTTGCTTTAACCCCTTCGCACGGAGACTACAGCAGGACAGTGTGGGACTCGTCGGCCAGGTGGACTGCCGGAATACCCACTAAAACCCCTTACTGTAAGGAGTTGCCGTCATTACATGAATTAAAACACACTTAATTAAATTTATTGGAACGTAGATGATTTAGATAATATATTGTAGATAGATAGATATATAACACTTTATTTCTCACCAAAATAAACAAATACAAAAACAAAATGCATAATTACAATACTTGTTGACAAAACAACAGGCGGCCTTATCTAAAAGCAATCTCTTCCAGACAATCTAGTTTAAAAGAAATTCGTAACTAATCTGGCGATGTAGGTGAAACAGAAAAAGGATAGGACTACAATTTATATATACATATTTACATTAATTTATAAATTTAATAGATACATAAATTCAGACACATTTGTAGAATACCAATATATACGTATATACGAAATAATCTAAATAAATATATTTATTAACATTATATATGACCAGTATTTTATATTAACATATATTACAATAGATAAATAAGTAAATGTTTAATATATTAGACATATTTATTTAAAGACGGATAGTATTTTCTAAGTGAATTGTATTAACTGAATTATAAACTATTAGTATTAAGACAAAGGTAAAAACAGAAACTAAAACTTATTCAAAGTTGCAAATTTCTCTTTACGTCATTCTCCAACCACGACCCAACTACCGCCATCTTGAACGAAAATACAAAGATGCTGAATGGTAGAAATTTTCTCGTATAATTTTCACGCTTTTCACCCCCATCCCCTTACGGATTCAACCCCCCGAATAATTTCAACCACCAACTTATCTTGACCTTTGCCTGTTCTGCAAAATTGATTGTTTTAGTTCCATTTTAGGTACGGAAATGGGTATAGTTATGCTGGTCAACGATTTTGTTTAACGCTCTAATACTGAATTCATGTAAGTGTAAATTTTTAATTGATTTACAATGAATTATGATTAGTTTTTTATTTCAAGTAAATTAGTTAATTCTGTATTATTTAAAATTGTAGCACTGAAGAATATTCGTTAAAGAATTTTTTTATCACCTTGAATATTTCTAGAATTTTTCTTTCTCCCTTCGTCCTTTCATACTCTAGACCAGGGGTGGTAGAGACCCAGACGGGCAAATACCCTACCACGCGGCTATGGGTTGTTTTGTCGCCTCTTACGACACTCCGCTAGGCCGCAGGAATTAATATAGTTTCTCCCTTCCTGCACGGATAAAAACTCAGTAGTTTTAGGGGAACAGTCTGTTATATACTTTTATATATTTGACGGCCTGTGTGGTTAAGTGGGCTAAACCTTTACCGGTCAATATCACTGTAACACCGATGCTCCAGGTTCGATTCCTGGAATGCTAAATTTCGTAAACGAACTTTTCGGTATTTCCTATGGTATGGGTATTTGGGATCGACTCAAGAGTGGACCATTGTGTATTACCCATAACACAAGCGTATTTAGCTCAGCTTCGGGATATACAGTATGTGTATTTGTCTGCCTGTCTGATTACTAATTTATATATCTATAATACTGTTACGAGTGCGGGATTCGAATTAAAATGCCGTTGGAATGATTATAGAGTATATTAGAACTATACAAACACGTATACATACACAGGTACAAATATAACCGAACACAACAAATCAAAACATAATGCAGAAGGTCGTAATTCAATAAAACGCGCAAAGTCCGTCACTATTAGATTTCTGAATGTACACACGTCACTCCCGTATCGTAGTCGTAGCCTAACTGCCTCCTCTCTCCACCAGGCCGACGTTTTATACTTCACCAATGCAAATGTGCCCGTATCGTATCGTCGACATAGTTTCCTAGAATCAGATTCTATTAATCCGTAACACCTGGCTAATGATACCTGCATGCGGCCATAAACGAGTAAAATAGGCTGTTCTCCACAATAACTAGAAACGTTTACAAATAAATAAGTGAACAAAAGAAGACGATCATAAAAGGATTACAATTAGTTCAAATGCAGGTAATAAAATGTGCTTTTACAGACTGTACGTGGAATTTGCCTTTGTCGAAGCCTAAGTTGTAATAATACTATAAAACTCAAAACTTGCCGTGTATGTACATTGACGCTATTAAAAAAAACAACTGGAATAGACTATATAAATGAGGGAGGGAGAACGCGATACATTTTTTTAGATTTCTTGTCTGTTTGTTTGTGATACATCTAAAAATGACTGGGCCGATTTCGATGCAGTTTGCGCTGATCGACGGCAAATTCTTAGACTTAAAACCTGCGCTACTTTTTATCCTAGTAACCCCGAGAGATTTTTTTTTGAAAATAATTTAAAAGGTCCAGATTAAAAAAATCGAATTCCAATGTGATTTTTCACTGATCGATAGCTAGTTATTAGTAAAATGTATGATATTTTATCCCGGGAATCACGCGGAAATTTCAAATCAAGCGTTGATGAAGTAGCGGGCATATCCTAGTTACTACATAATATACATACATAAACAGACGGATGGGCATGCATGATCATTTTGTAAGGATTTAATTTTTTGCTAACATTGAAACTTGAAACTCTAAAAAGTATAGAAAGTATTTATTTTTAGTAAAATTCTCATTCTTTTCTAATCTGAAACATATGCATCTAAAGTTAGGTTGCTCCGATCCGTTCGTAACTAAACTATGAACTTACTTAGATAACAAAGGATCGTAATAAATATTAGCGTTGTCAATACACTACGTATATACGTACAGAGGGAAGTTATCTGTTAGATATTATATAAACGCCTCGGGGTACTGAGGCGGGGAATTTTAAGTGCGACACGCGTTGTGTCTAAGAAACGCTGCGTTTTAAACGAGCGTTTAAAGCCAGGACGACGCACATGTCTGTTACACGTGTAAAATTGGTATTTACTTGACTAAAAGAGTCACGTATGAATTGAAAAGTGATTTTGAAAGAGACTATTCTCCTCGGTGTCTTTAAATCGCTTCAGAGTATTAAGGAGAAAATATACTAAATGAAATCTCTAAGTTTACGGCATAAATTTAAATAAATCGGTGTAGATCTAACATAACTCTAACCAATTAGACTGTAAGGGCTCGTACGAGCCCAGAGTGCTTAGGATAAAGCTTTATAATAGTTTGTATGGAGAAGTATGTTAACATGTGTAGTAGAATTCTAAAGCTAATAAAAGGAATACAAACTCAATTGTAGAAGATGTATTTGTTAATAATATGACGCCATATAATGTGTCTTTTGGGTCAAATATTAAACATAAGTAAAACATATATAATTTCCCCAGTTAATAACTGAGTACAGAGTTAGTAAAACATTTAATAAATATATAACTACTATTAATAACTGCAATGTTTGTTTCGTTTTCTAACTTCGTGTTTGTAACTACGGAAAACTTACAGAATAATTATGAAGCAGATGTAGAGGCAGTGAATGAACAAATATTAGAAAGGGAACTTGAGTCCTTACTTATTTCATTAGACACAGGAAATGTGGTAAGCTCAATTCTAACATCGCCAGATGGTAGGGCATTTGCCCGACTGAATGGCTACCACCCCTGGTCTAGTGTATGCCGTCATAACAACTGAGTTGTGATCAGTGGTCAGGTTCCAGTTTGTCCTTCAAGGCCGGCAGCACATTGGCAGCACCTCTGATATTCCTAATGTCCATAGGCGACGGTAACCATTTTCCATAACAGTTGGGCGTCAGCGTGTCTGCTGTGCTTCAGCAATAAAAAAATATCATTTTTCCTACATTAAACCTTGCCAGCAGTTGAAGTATACTGTGTTCTATTATAGATCTAAACTTCATCAGAAATTTATTTCAGCGTAGCTTTGGTTTGAAGAATCATTAGTGTTAAAGAGCAGTTTACAAATAATATCTGATGAATAATGCAATTAACATTAATTGGGAAAAACCGCGGCGTTTTTTCCATATAGTCCGTACTACCCTCGCTTCTCCCGTAATGAGCCCCGGCACAACTTTCTGCAGAGCCGCGAAAGTAGCACGGAAAACTTTAACAGCATCTTCGCTGTATACTTTGATTGAGTGCACTTGATACTTGAGTGTGATATTTTAAAAGTAATAAAAATAAACTAAGTTATAAATGATTAAAGATCATGCAACAAATCGCTGTCAGAAAGGAAGCGTGGGCTGCTTTGTCACGCTGTATGGCAAAGCTTATTCGCTGGGCAAAATATAAGCCTTCTGATCACGGGTGGCATCCAAAAGTTTCTTAAAAATTTATTTGAAGAAACTCTCTGTCGATGGACCCCATAGACCTTATGTTTTAATTCCTAACTGCACAAACATGTAACTCCTTCCTAAGTTTCCCTACTTGTGCCATTTGAGTGTTCCAGCTGTTGAATCAGCGATACCAGTCCCTAGATAGATAGATAATTCTTTATTGTATACCAAAGCATATATAAACAGAAGTAGAAAAAGATAAAACACTCTTCCAGGCAACCCTTGGCAGGGATTGATAGAATTTTAATACAGGCGGTAGTGTAGATAATAAATAATAACGAATGATAAATAAACACAGTAAATATAAGTATAAAAATAATATAAATATACATACATATGTATATACACATACATATACACACACGTATATATACTTATATATTAGCTTTAGGTATTATTATACACTATAGAAAAGTGATGCTTCTGAACCTCATTTTTAAAGCACGGTAAGGATTTGGCTTGTCTTATAGCAATAGGTAACTCATTCCAGAGACACACAGTTTGGACGGTAAAAGAGTTATTATAAAAACAGGATGTGTGTGCTGGTGTATTTATTCTGTATTTAGTGCAGGGGCGCAAATTATGGGAACTAGATACATAGAGAAATTCGAAACGTTCCTTGAGGTAACGAGAAGTAGTGGGTAGAAACAATATACTATAAAGAAGAGTGAGAATGTAAGTATTCCGGCGTCCCTCGATTAAACGTTAACCTATAAATACCTGGAAATATAGTAGATTATTCCTATTTGAAGTTTAATCGTAAGTTTTATATAACCCATAGGTTCAAAGAAGATATTTATGTTTACTGTCATCTATATATTAATACGTGAAGCAAAAACTTGGTACCTACCCCTTTTCACGAAAATTGCGCGGACGTAGTATGAAATTTCGCACACATATAGTTTATATAGAGAGGTAGCGACGAATGCTAATATTTAAAAAAAATTATGTATCAAAAATACATGAAATCATTAAAAAAAAAACATTACACACACTACCATGTATTTGACATACACACGCATATATACTCTTTTGTTTATTGTTGCCTTGGCGATATCTGTGATAATAGAAGTATAAGTCTTTGACAATAAATTATTATGGTCAAATTTCGACCACGGGCGGTCACTAGTTTATACTAATTTGGTAACAATTTTATGGATATCATTATAGAACAAGTACAGTCGGAATGTTAAACGCCTGGTTAAAAATTATTATTATTGTAGCATATTGCTGAACTTTACCATTCAGAATTCGCTTAAATTGAGTCTAAAAAACCTATGAACAAATTAGAACATAATAAACTGGTGTGGCTTAGACCGGCTACCCTCGCAGCCTAGACCTCCCTTCATGTTCATAACTGTGTCGTTGGAAAATCCCTTATAATGTATACATGTTTCTGAAAAAGAAAAAAAATTCTTCGCGTTTTGCTATAAATAACATAACTGTAATACCAACCAACGTTTTATTGTTACAAACATATATTTTTTTTAAGCCAGAGGTCGCTCTTACAGATTCATTATGATAAAGATGTCAAGTATCAACATGAAGTGGATTTAGTGCTATTTTTTACATCTACCAGTATATGTAGACTCGTGTCCATTTCACTAAGCGATCATTCAAAGTCAACCGTGTAAGGCCCACTGATCAGTCCAAAGATGTAAGTCTTTATAAGTTTCTTTCGTGGCAATTCTTCTTCTATTGTTGAAATTTGTGGTAGTTTCGAGGGGAAAACATGATACAGGAATAAGTTATGTCGTCTCCTAGAAATATATAGAATTGATAAAAATATCTCAGTTGATTTGACTGTAGGTACTCCATTATTTTAAGGCATAAAAATATAAATTTTATATTAAATTTATGGGCATGTTTCATTTCTATATCGTCAGGTCCAGAAGATATAAATTTTCAGGTTTAAATACCACCTCAACGAAGTGGCAGGCACAGCTCAGTTGTACAATTTGAAAACTAAGCCAGTGTTTCTCAAGAAATTTCATCATCATAAATTTAACGACATTCGATTACAATTATAATTATTTACCAAGCTTCTTGGGAGCAATACCAGATTTTGATAGAGTTTTTATATATTTTGGTGAATACAATACATAAGCAAAGATGCTTATAAAATAAAAACCCTTATCACACTCGGCCAATAGAATTATTAACGTCTTGCACACGCCACCTAATTCACATACTTTACTCTTTGACACTACCCGTGATCAGAAGGCTGGCTCATATTTTGCACAACAAATAAGTATTGCCATACAGCGTGGCAATGCAGCCAGCCTTCTGGGCACGCTCCCCGTTGGCAGTGATCTGCTACATAATGTATTTTATTTCCAATGTCTGTTATTTTTGTTTTATTTTATTATTGATTATGAAATCATGTTATATTTATAAGAGCTTCTACAGTAGGTGTTAATAGATTACAGAAGAATTATTCACATATATAATGTAACTTTATTGTTAATTATTAAGGTGATATAGCTAAGTTGTGGTTAAGCCTTTAAGAATAAAAAAAAGACTGTGAATGCTCAAACTTTCGTTTAAAAACAATTTTAGTTACTTGATTTTTAATTGTAAAACTGAGTTAGTTATCTTAAAATCCGTTAAAGGGAAAAATAAACAAATAACTTGTTTCGATGACACAAAACTGGATTTCATTGACATCGCACCCCTTTCATACTTGGTTCCCACGCGCTGACCACTGTCCGTCTTAGGGGTGGACAACCCCTTTGTACTTATTAAAAACCTGTTGAACAAGAGGATATCTAGAAAAACCTGTTTTAGTTCCCAAACTGGACAATGTTCGGCAAAGTTGACCGTTTTGAATAAAAGTTGTCTTTTAAAAGATTATATTGTATTGTACTTTACAATTATTTTTAGAATATCCAGTTTACTGGTCTTTTTAGATAAAGTTGACTATCGAGGGGCATTAAGAAGTTTTGAAAGTCTTTTATTTCATCTTCTCCCAATAATTTAGGATGAACACAATAATATAATCACATTATAAATCAAAACTTTTTAAGGAGTCTATAAATCTCAAATTTATAACTATTATATATCAGGGAAGTCTTAAGCCAGATATTAATGGTTGTATGTTTGGTTTCTTACTTTATTTTTTTAACCGGTAGATAAATAAAGATATAAAGAGATAAAGATATTATATACTGCAAATCTAAGCATGTTAGATTTGTTTTATTGGAATACAATAGACAACTTTAGGGCCGATCTCAGACTAGAGTAAATAAAGTTTCTTTTTGTTTTTATTTTAGATAGATATAACATATTTTTAGATATAACAGTTTATTGCTCACCAAATATACAATTTCAAAAATACACAATTACAATATTGTCATGTTAGAAACAATAGGCGGCCTTATCGCTTAAAGCAATCTCTTCCAGGCAACCTAACTTAAGGAATGTATAACCTAATCTGGCGATGTAGGTGGTGCAGATTATTAGGTATATCATAATTAAACATACTTAAACTACAGATTTTATAAATTTATTTATTTCATTCAAGTAATAGTAATAAGATCAATGATTACCGTACTGGTATTGTAGTTATTATAGTTCTGTTTATTTATATATTTTCTCATCTTTTATTATATAGGATAATGATTCTTTTTATTTTCTGTGCGCGTGTTTGTCATATCTGTTTTATGATTCAGATACTGTGTTACTTTTTTACTACATTTACTGTTACTTGTTACATTTACTGTGGTGATGGGTCAAATATGAATCAATGAGGCGGGGTCGGAACTGAAATTCAGCGCTGTGCTGGAGTAAACTCCAACACAGCTTTATGCTGAGTTGCCGACCTCATTTGGAAATGCGGTGTACAACATATCGAATTTAAATATATAAATTATTTCTACATCTTTGTATTGTCGCTTTCCTATCGAATAATTTTTTCTTTCTTTCTTTCAAAGTAATCTTTGACCGTATAGGAATCAAATGATCTATTAGATACTACGGGTCTCATATTTGTTACGTAATTCAAGTATCAAGCCGTTCGTATCCACCAACTACGCGCCTGAGATAAATTTCAGAGCGTCAGTGAAATTTTAATAACTAATTTTCTTGTAGGACTGGAATGAGCGCCCGCGGCGCCCCCTACCTCGCGCCTCCTCGCGATACTACGCACCAACTGCCAATCGCGGCCTGGCAAATTTCTAGGCATAAATAATTATTACATCCTCAACTTAATACTTGGATAAGGTGAGTATGGTTTATAATTTTTAATAATCACTCAAGCGTCGCAAATATACAACCCTTCGTCGTCAGCCAACCGTTGTCCACTACTAGATGTAAGCCTCTTCAAGTTTGCGCGACTTATTCCAGACCTCCGTTGTTCTCATCCAGCCCCCACCGACGAACTTACGCAGATCATCGGTACATCGCGCTAGAGGGCATCCTATACTACGTTTGCCGAGATGCGGTCTCCACTCCAGGACTCGTCTGCTCCATCGGCTATCAATCCTGCGACAAATGTGGCCGCCCCACTACCACTTCAGCTATCTAATTTTGCGAGCTATATCGGTAACTTTAGTCCTCTTAGGGATATCCTCATTTCTGATTTTATCCATAAGAGACTCTCCTCACATAGCTCGCTCCATAGCCTACTGAGCGAACTTCAATTTATGAACCAGTTCCACTATCAATGTCCACGTCTCGGCACCATGTCTCATGACGGATAGGACGCACTGCTCGAAGACTTTCGTCTTCAAGCATTGCAGGAGTCTCCCAACCTAACTGAATCCTTCTGTTGACTTCCCTCTCGAGTGTTTACTCACTTGCATAATTTGTCCAAGATAGATTGTAAATATGCAACACTAAGTGAAAGTTATATGTTTGTGCCAGTCACTGTTGAAACGTTTGGACAGTGGGGTCCTAAGACCATGAGCGTCTACAAAGAGATCAGAGAGCTGATTACTACAACAGACAACAGATCAGTATGGCGATCCAGCGAGGTAACGTGTCCAGCCTTCTGGGAATCTAACCTATTGACTTGGATAACCTGAGCCCAGTATTCTACTTATAGTCTTAAGGGATTATAGGTAGAATACGATATATGTTATTATTAGTTCTTAATTTAATGTATATTTTGTTATAATAAATATTTTTCTGGCAAGTATCTCTCTCATCACGACAAGCTATAAATACGATAGAAAATAATAAATACACTACACTATATGTTTTTGTCTTGCAAAAACCACTAAGAAATAATTACTTACTCAAATGTCAATTTATTTCTACACCCGGCCTCTCGTGAGCACAATGGCGTGTGAGGCCTGGTGGAGACGCCTCTGTGTGTGCGGGAAAAGCTTTTTTGCCTCTCAAAAGGCCTCCGTCTTCGTTAATTACTTGCTACGGAATATTGTTTAGAGGGTGTCCCAATTTTCCTTCAATTTATATCGATATAGTGTTTTTGGAGTTTAGTTACCTGACACTGTAAAAGAAGGCTTATAGTTTTATTCCAATGTACTTGTGTAATATTATTAATATTTGTAATACACAAAACTTTAAGTACACTATGTTCTTATGTCTTACAAAAATCACTAAGAAATAACTATTCACTCGAATGTCAGTTTATTTCTCCACCCGGCCTCTCGTGAGTACAATGGCGTGTAAGGCCTGGTGGAGCCTCTGCGTGTGCGGGAGAAGCTTTTTTGCCTCTCAAAATGTCTCCGTCTTCGTTAATTATTTACTACGGAATATTGTTTACAGATGTTGTAACTTTCTTCAAATTTTTATTTAAAGTTTCAAGAAATGAGAAGGTTATTCTACTGATCTATATTTTGAATGAAAAATAAAATGATTTTCAAATAGGTGTTTATTTATTTTAATACAACTATGATTAGCGCTTGTACCGGAATCTTCTTTTTCAGCTAAGTTAATGTCCACTGCTGCAGGTAGGCCTTCCCAACTCTGCGGCACATATTCCGGTCTCTCGTCTTCCTCATCCACCCACTGCCGGTGAGCTTAGGTACGTCTTAAGACCACGACTTATGTACGTAGGTACCGCAATATATTTATCAAAACAAAAAAATATTAACATACAGTTGACTGTTATATAGTATTGGAAAGCTCTAAGGTTTATATTATGGTTGACAGCATCCATAGCATATAACAATTCTAAATTACTTGAGATGATAAAAGTACAGTATTCGTTTATTTTTAATATTATAAGATATGTTCTAAGTATATTAATTTATAAGTATTTTTTTTAAATAATAATTGCCAGAAATACACACTCATTGTATATCCCCAAATTAAGCAAGTTACCCTTGTGTTATGGGTAATATAATACTCTAGGGCCGTTCCCAGACACCTAGACTATAGTAAATAACGAAGAAAATCGTTTCCGAAATTTACCACGCTAGGTATCGAATCCGGAATCTCTGCGTTGCAGCGAGGTGGGCCGGCAAAGGTTAAGCCTGCTCAACCACAGAGGCCGTCGTATTTTTAATGTGCCGTAATACTGTTCATAAAGTTAAGAGGTAAAACATTTATTAGAGATAAAATAGGTTATAGGTATAAATTTTAACATTCAGAGTACGTATCCGTCGCTATAACCGAAATCGGTTAGTACATATGAAGGGTACAGGCAAAGAACAGGGAATGTCACAAAATTTATTTTTTCTATACTCTATTGAAAGCAAATCTTTGTCTATGGGTAGTTTATTTCCTAATCACTAACTTTTATATAAAATTATTTGCCCAGAAGTGAACTTAAATATGAAGACTTGATGTGTCTGATGTTATTTTGTACCAGAGAAGCACAGGTATTTTACGAGCCATTAGAATATGATTCCAAAACTAAAGATGCCGCTGATGACTGAATTGAACATTACTTGTTTATGTTTATGTTGTCGTGGACATTCCTAGTTTTCTGTTCTTCCAAGATTGTTTTATTTGATTTTTGTCAAATTTTAATATTTTTATTCACTAAAAAGTCCATCATAACTACACAGTTATATTAATTAAATAAACATATAATTAGTATTGAGTAAAAGTTATTGCATACGCCGATCTCAATAAAAAATATATACTTTTAAACTTTTAATTGCGTTTTCTCAAAATCTATTTATTAAGACATTCCCTGTTCTTTACCTGTACCCTTCATATGTTATCTGTGCAGGAACGGAAAAAGAATACTAACTCCTGCGGTCGGGCGGCCTGTCTTAAGACGTGACAAAACAACCCACAGCCAGGTCGAAGGGCATTTGCCCGACTGGATGGCTACCACCGCTGGTCTAGAGTATGGCGTCATAACAAGTTTGAGTTGTGTACCGGCATCAGTGGCCAGATTCCAGTTTCATGTAATGCTAATGTTCATAGGCGACGGTAACCACTTTCCACCACAGTTGGGCCGTCAGCCTGTCTGCTGTGCTTCAGTAATAAAAAAAACATAATTTTATTAATATTTCGTCTTAAGAACAGCCTGTGAATGCCCACAAAATTCGTCTAAGAAAACGTAGGCCGGCGCGGGTTCTGTAGCAATTTATCACGAGTCAAGTTATATTAATGTGGATAAATGGGGCGTTAGTGGAGGGAGGGAGGCCGGAATAGGCTATAAAAGGGGGTAAAGGCGCCTATATACTTGATGAACTAATACCTGAAAAATAAAAGAGAGTAATGATTTTAATATTTAAATAAACTGTTCGATTGACTGATGCAGAACTTATATTAAAGCGTTGAAGAAGGATACAAGTAAATTGTAAAAATTCTTTAAATATGAATTAGATAATTATGCGACATGAACATTGCGATGTTGTCGAAGGTCAACTAAGTATTAAGTACTATTTCGAGCAGATGCGGAAGGCCATGAAGGCCCCCGCTGCGGATGCGGCCCCGGTTCCCGCTGTAACGGCGGAGCCGGGTCCCGTACCCGCCAAGCGGAAGGCCAAGGCCGCCGCGACGGAAAAAGTCCCGGCCCCGGAGCCGGTTCATATATCCGCCGCGGTCCAAAAAACGATTCCGGCTACCGCCATCGTGGCGGAGCCGGTTCCTACACCAACCGCTGCGCACACCGGTGTGGACTACGATATGCTCACGCATATCATCGCCCGCACCGTGGGCGCTATGTTGGACGCCCGGCTTGCCGGGATGAGCGGCTGCCGCCCGCGCCAATTCTTCGCCCGCCGCTCGCGGCGGACAGGAAAAAGGCTGCGGAGGCACAACCGCTGCCTAAAACGGCGGGAGCTGCCGCAGCCGGCCACCGGGCCCCGAGGGAAGTAATTCCCCCGGTACCGATGGAGGTGGTGGTAGCCCCCGTCGTCGGGGTGGCGGACTCCCCACCGCCACCCCCTCCCCCCAAGAAGAAGGTGAAGAGGGGTGAAGCAGAGGGCGAAGAAGCTGCGCCGAGCCGCAGCTCTCGCCGCCGCCTCTGCTCCGGCGCCTAAGCCCGGGCCACCGGCCCCTAGGCTCAAGGCCAAACCCGCGGCCGCGACACCGGCCGTCGCGGCACCCGCCGTCACGGCACCTGCCGTCGCGGCACCTGCTGTTGCGCCATCATCGGCTGCAGTGGCCCCTGCCCCCGCCCCCGTTCCGGAGGGGGGGCGTGGTCCACGGTCGTTCGGAGGAAGAAGGGCAGGGGAGCGGGAGCGGAAACGCCCCGCCCCCCTCCCTCAGCGCAAGCACCGGCTCCGCCATCGGGGCGGAAACCGGCGCGCAAGCCACGGGCTACGAAGCCCGTGGTATTCCAGGAGCCGAGATCGGCAGCAATTATTATCAAATTGCTGCCGGAATCGGCCAAAAACGGTATTGGCTACCGGGAGGTCTTCGCAAAGGCCGCCTCGGTGGTCAATATCACCGAGTTAGGCCTCAGAGAGGGGCTGAAAGTGACGCGGGCCGCCCGGGACGCTCGTCTCTTGGACTTCCCCCTAGGACCCGAGAGCGCAACTAGGGCGAACCGCGTCGCCGAGGCCCTTCGTGGGGCACTCCAAGGGAGGGCCGAAGTCATCCGTCCCGTAAAGCGTAGGGAGCTTTACGTCTCAGGGCTGGATGAGTCGGCCACCGTAGATGGGCTTCGCAGTGCCAACGCCAGCGTGGGCAACTGCCTGCGCGACGATGTTAAGGTGAGGCACATCGGTATAGGACCTGGAGGGATGGGCGCATCATACGTGATGTGCCCCGTCTCTGCAGCCAAAGCCATCGCCGAGCGGGGCCACCTTCTGATGGGCTTCACCTCGGCGAAGGTGGAGGCTCTGGAAGCCCGGCCCATACGTTGTTACCGTTGTTTCAACGTCGGCCACGGCACCCAGACTTGCCCGGACTCGTGCCCGGACCGGACCGGCTTGTGTCTCCGCTGCGGTAAGAGCGGACACAAGCAGCCGGACTGCACAGCCCGCGACCCCCACTGCGCCGTCTGCGCGGCGGGGGGCAAACACGCTACCCACCCGACGTTGGCGAGGCACTGCCAGCCCCCACACGTCAAGGGTAAATTCGTCCACCCGAGGGCGAATAAACGACCGGCGAGTGGAAGGGGGGTACCTATGGACACCTAAATGCCCAGTACACCCTTAACACTCTTCCAAGCTAATGCTAACCACTCCCCCGACGCCCAGGACTTGTGCCTGCAGGCGATGGCGGAGTGGCAAGCAAACTTGGCCGTAATAAGCGAACCTTATTACGTACCAGCCAGGAACTGGGTGGGGGATCTCGATGATGTGGTAGCCGTGGTCACCAGAGCCGGATCTGGCACACCGCTCACCAGTCTCGAAAGAGGAAAGAGCTACGCGGTGGCGGAAAGCGGAGGTTACGTCATCATAGGCGTGTACCTCACGCGGAGCCGCCCCCTGGCGGAGTACGAGCTCGCCTTGGACTCCATTAGGGCAGCCGTCGGCAGACTAGCGCCGAAGACGATATTCGTCCTAGGCGACTTCAATGCCAAGCACCAATCCTGGGGAAACGCGATTACCGATGTTAGGGGACGGGCGGTTGAAGACTGGGCGCTTCAATCCAACCTGTCCATCCTGAACCAGGGGTCGGTCCAGACCTGCGTACGTGCGCGGGGTGGATCGATCATCGACTTGTCACTCGCCAAACATGCGGCCGCCCGCAGAGTGGTAGGATGGAGAGTGCTGGAGGAGATGGAGACTCTGTCTGATCACTTGTACATCAGATTCGAGCTCTCCCCCTCGCCTAGCGCTAACCCTGTTCAGGGCCCCTCCCGGCTCCCGCGTTGGGCTCTTACCAAGCTCGACGCGGAGTAGGCCGAGGAGAGGGCCATCATCGAATGCTGGACCTATCCAGCCGACCTGGGGAATCTGGAGGCGCAGGCTGAGCACATGCGCAAATCCCTCAAAAGGATTTGCGACGCTGCTATGCCTCGAGCCAAACGACCGCCGCCGCGTACATCGGTCCACTGGTGGACTGAGGAGCTGGCTGAACTGCGGAGGGCAGTCCGCAGAATCAGCCACAGGCTCAAACGCAGCAGAGCGCGTCGTCCTCCAGACTATGTTGAGTAGAATGGACTCGTGGGGGAGTTTAGAGAGGCCAGAAAGGCCCTTTCGATCGCAATTCTGCGAGCGAAAGCCCGGGCTCGGGAGGAGCTCCTCGAGACACTGGACCGGGACCCTTGGGGGCGTCCGTACCGTGCGGCCCGCAACACGTTGCGGCCTTGCACCTCCACGGCTACGGAAACGCTCGAACCCGAGGTCCTCCGGTCGGTTATCGATGGGCTCTTCCGGATCCGGGGATCTTCACTCCCCCCGATGGGTCCAACCATTCCCGACACCTCGGAGGTGGAGCCTCACTCCATCACCGAGGAAGAGTTAGACGTCGCCCTGGACCGGCTCCGGGGCAGGAAGACGGCTCCGGGACCCGACGGGGTTCCGGGTCGGCTCCTCTTCCTGGCCGCCAAACACCTTGCGGAACTGTTCGATGCCTGTATTCGCGCAGGTCAGTTCCCGTCGCAATGTAAGGAGGGCCGATTATGCCTGATTCCCAAGGGAGGCCGTCCTCCCAACGATCCGTCCGCCTACAGGCCCATAGTGTTGCTTAACGAGGTCGCCATACTTTCGGGTTTCGGCGGAGGCGCTCCACGTTGGACGCCTTCGAGACACTGCGATCTGTAACGGACGACGCAGTCCAAGCAAACCTGGCGGTTTCGCTGGACATAGCGAACGCCTTTAACACCTAAAAATAAAAGAAATTAATGATTTTAATATTGAAATAAACTGTTCGATTGACTGATGCAGAACTTATATTAACGCGTTGAAGAAGGATACAAGTAAATTGTAAAAATTCTTTAAATATGAATTAGATAATTATGCGACATGAACATTGCGATGTTGTCGAAGGTCAACTAAGTATTAAGTACTATTTTTAGTTACCCTAGTTTGTAATACCTACGTACGACTTAGTTCTCCATAAAGATTTATTTGGTATTTTTACCGCCACATTCGTCTGTTTAAGGGTTCGTTATACTGATATAACGAACCCTTAAACTTTTATTCAATAACTACCTTTGAGTGTAAAGTGGAATTCTTTGGTGCAAGCCATCTACTTTTCTGCGACACACGAAGTATCTCACGCCTTTCCTACCATAAGCGCGGGGCACATGGGAGGAGGGTAGTTACTGCATAAATGTTTAAAATAAAATTACAAGTTACATACTACATCGCTGTCGGGTGAAAGCGTGTTCAAGAGGCGAGCTGCATTGCCACGCAGTATAGTATAATTTAAATAATTAATGTCTAATATATATAAGCGATACTTTGCAGCCTTGTGCACGTAAAATTACAAACAATGTCATGTGTCGAACAATTCTATTTCGTATCATTATGATGGAAAAATATGCGTAATGATTATAATAATTGTCTAGTAATATGTACAGAACTGGTAGAGACATCCTGAGATGATTATTTTGGTTGCAGCTCTCAATTGTGTGGCATTTAAAAACGGAAATCAATATAATTATAATACTTAGTACACACTCACTGAAAAAAACGTCATCTAGAATTGCATATGAAATTTAAAAAAAATGTTTATTAGAAACTTTCTTGGTTTATAAAGTTCAAGTGTACAGTCACCTTTATATTGAGGCTCGGGTGTTCCAATGACGGACGGACCCTGAGCGATATCCGTCGATTCTTGCTTGATTAGTTTTTTGTAAGGCGCTAGTTTTGGTGACAGCTAAATGGATGCAGATTGGATGGAGTTATGTCTTTAATGGGGTAAGAACGATTCTCTTGTGTACCTTAAGGGATTGAGTTTACGGCTGAGGTGGATTTTATATGTTTGCAAGTAAATAAACCAGCAAAGCTTAATAGTAAATTGTCACCAGCGCGCATGTCAATCTTTCTTATATATTATAATTTTGTCTTCTGCCTCTACAATACTATTTTGTTTATAAATATGTATTATGCATTTCATATATATCATGTGTATCATGAATATTTATTTTATCCGTATCCCCACAATATTTGTTTCTAATTTGCTGAGTACTAATGTAATGTATAGATATACATATAATTAATATTATTATGTTAATATTAATTGTATGTATATCTATGTATGTACTTTATTATTATTCACCCTATATACATACATATACATATGAATAACAGTGAAACATTCGTTCATCTTAGGGTGCAGTTTAAAACCAGTGGCAGGCACCTGTTGCCTGGCACATGCTGAGCTGCACCTATTTTCCAAATCTGGAGCATCAAGAAAGATGACACGTTGCCTACTTTGTTAGAACCTAAAAAATCTGTTTGGGGCCATCCATAAATAGAAATTTGGAACTATTAACGAAAAGGTATAAAATATTTCCTACCTTATCTTTACGAGCATAGTGCTTATTATTAAAAAAATATTTACATGGGAATAAAAATAGTTACGGAACTGCTGTTTTGATTTAATAATTTCCTAATCTAAAATTGCAATATATGTGATGTCACACTAGGGAGGGAGGAGTCTCACGAATATGACCAGCTATGACAAGAACAGGGGAGGGGTCAAAAAAATCGTGAAATGCGTGTGACGTAATTTGTGCATGGCGTCTGTATAGATGGCTGAAGGAAGCTAATTCTACAATTTGCAGGCGTATGGCGTAAATGCCACGTATGCTAGACGACTTCTCTCTGTGTACTAGGTTATCAGATTTTTTAAAGTGTTGTAATATTCCTTCAAGACCAGCAACGCGGTGAAAACACCTATTGTGTTGAGAATGTCCATAGGGGACCGTTATGGCATGATTCTCCAGCACCTATTCACGCGCATCTTTTAAAATCTTATAGTTGTTTAAGAATCTTTCCGTTTCAAGTGCTTTGAAGATAACATCAATAAGCGTAGTCACAAATAAATGATCTAGCACTAGTTTAAAAAAATACAAGGATAGAACAAGAATAATTGCCCTGGGTAATCTAATTCTATCAGGTGGGTCATCTGCCTGTCTACTGTATTCCTTATAAAAATTCAATCCTGAAGATCGTCAGGCAGATTGACACATGTCATAGAACCGATAAAATATAATAAGCTCCCGATGAATATAGCATACTCACCATCTGTCAGTTGGTTAAAAATACGACTCAAGAGGTGGTTAGTCGAGACTTGAGCGCAGCTTTTACACAGATGATGAGTTTATGACATACATTTACGATCTTATTTACAGAGAGCTAGAGTAAGTTTGAACGCTTCTTTATAGTATTTAAAGAAGCGTTCAAATTTACTTTAACTCTCTATGAATAAGACCGTTAAATTATACAAACAATTGACGTGTAACAATGTTACTTACCAATAAAATGATTTATGATCTAAGTTCTGGGAGTGTTCCCGAAAGTATTATATTATTGTTTCATCGAAACTTTATCTACAATGATAAATAAAATTGAAGTGTCTATTTGTAATGTCCAAATAACAGCTTTTTATTAAATGCATATGAAAGTATATGCGGTACTTAATATCAAAATATTTTTTTATTTTTTTGTCTGTCTGTCTGGATGTTCCGGTTAATCTTTGAAAAGGCTGGACCTATTTTGACGGGACTTTCACTGACAGATAGCTGATGTTATAAGTAACCTAAGCTATATTTTCCAGGGTACCGCAAAAAAAATCCAAGTGGACGAAGTCGCGGGCACAGCTAGTAATATAATAAATATGTTGGTGGTGTTATGAATTTGTACAGTCGAGTTCATTAATATATATGCATTGCAAAGGATTTAAAATATTTTAAGCATTAGTTTGTTATAAAATATCCTTACAATCTGTTGATTAAATATCATTAAAATGTCATCATGTAATCGGTTTAATATTATATGCCATGACACTTTAGAATAATTTATGACCTGCTATATGCAAATATAACTCAATACCATACGATTCAAAAATGTCTGCCTAGACAAATATTCATATTTATATCCTATACTTGCGGAAATGTCATTCAAGTAGTCTTTCTTTATAAAATAGTCTTGACAAAGCAGCTTAAACACAAATCGTAGTAATCAAAATATTTATGAATCCATCACTGATCATATAATTATGATCGTAATATATACATATTATTCAACGGAATCTGTTTTTTATAAATCAGTCTGAAACTTAATCCCAAATTATTGATGTGTTTGATTATAAGGATATTTGTAACATTCTAATTCTTACAATATTTTGAATTCTTTGCAATGCTTACATGTTGAACTCGACTGTACAATGACATTTGTGACATTTGCACTATGAACTTTGTTACACTTGCACTAACTATATTTTTATCCATACTAATATTATAAAGAGGAAGGATTTGTATTTTTGTATGTTCGTAACGAATAAACTCAAAAACTACTAGACCGATTTCAAAAATTCTTTCACCATTAGAATACTACATTATCCTTGAGTAATATAGGCTATATTTAATGTAAATAATCGGGTACTAAATTTTTTTCAAGGCAGGACAACGTCTACCGGGGCTGCTAGTCAAAAATAAATCATCTTTGTCCATGTCTTTAGACTCTAGAAAATACTTGGTCGAATTCCGAATATTTAAAATAGTGGTCGAATACCGAATAGTTCACACAGTGGTCGAATACCGAATAGTTAAAAGAGTGGTCGAATACCGAATCGTTAAAATAGTGGCCGAATACCGGATAGAAGCCAAATTTTCGTGGCATCCCTACAATACAGAGTTAGTTGGACTGTATTTTATTTACAATTTTGATTCGTAAGGTAGTTTAAACACAACACCGGCCATAATCTTAAGAGTAATCTTAAAACTCTTATAAGTGCGTAATAATTATAGAGGAGGTCGTGCACGGGCACGAGGGGGTTGGGGGCTTCGGGGGCCACCGGGTGCCAAGGGGGCGTTCGTTAGCGAGCCCTAATGCCGGCAGACATTAATCATTCCTTTCATAAAGAGTCGGGCCCCGTAGATAAATAAGTGTAGTATGTGTTTTCTTAGGGTACCCTTCTTGAGGAGGTGGTAGGATATCGTGGATTTACCCTCGGGAAAAAAATGAAAATTATCTTAACCGGCATGTTTATAAAGAGCTCACATTTCTTAAGCGAAATATTTACGTAACGTTTCCTTTTATTGTAAGAGTGTTATTATGTAGCTACTCTGTGTTGCCAGCGACTTTGTGAGCATTTATTATTTTTATTTTGCTTCTGTAATAATTCTTATTGTTATTTACATTCTTATAATAAGTGAACACATGCTTACAATATTTGATAAAGAATATCTTCAGAAAATGCAAGAATTACGGTGGGATAGAGAAGAACCAAAACGATCAAAGTCGTAGCGAAAGTCCTAGTTATGTTTGGGTTCGTTACTGGCTCTTAGTAAATATATTTTCGAGTTACAAAAATCTTATATAAGTATGCAACGCAATTTTTAAAATTTTCATTTAATTTAAATTTGTTGAGGGTATAATTAAATTTAACCCTCACAAAATTAATAAAATAGCTTTTCTTTAAGTATCTATAAAAATCACAAATAATAATGTACTTTTTATTTGTTCATACTTCACGATGTTGGGTACAATTTAGTATAAATCTTTCTTAGATAACTTTAAACCGATATTAGACATATCAATTAAATTGATTCAAATTGATTGAAAGACCTATAACTAAAAGGACACTTGTGTAACTTGGCAATGCCAAATCAGATATCAAGTTATATTAAAAGAAAATGGTATAACTTTTAGTTACATTTTTTAGTCCTCTCATTTCTGTATTGTAAATCGTTCTTTGGTCTTTATATTAAGTAAATGAAATGTTTTTATATCCTAAATGAGCTATTTTAAATACTGTTATGTGCGGGTGGAGGTCGCCATCAGGATTGGAAGAAAACACCAGTTTTTGTAACTAAATGCTTTTATTAACTTTCACAGCCGTACGTGATTCTTCTTAGCAGGGTTGCCCCTACACGCACAACTAACGACACACTGTCCCGACGATAAGATGTCTCACTCACAATACCGTCGCCGATATTGCGTAGACCACCTCCTGCTTTTCCGCGCGTAGCTTGCTTCTGGATATCCTTTTAAACTATGCTAAACTCCCCCTTCACTTAAACGCCTACTAAACTATTCACTAAACTCACAACTGAACTCTTCACTAAACTCGTCACTGTCTTCTACTAAACTTTTCTTCCAACACTCTCCTGTAGCACTTGTCGCTTCGCTGTCTTCTATTGAACTACTCGGTAGTCGCGCTTACACTGCTTATATACCCGGAAGAATCTTCTGGAACCCATAATTTCGATCTTCTTTTCGTTATTTATTTATTTACTGTCTATCCCTTTCTAAACATCTATCTATCTCTATCATTTCCCTCCTGAACCTTCTCTTCTAGAATTTCGATTTTCATTTCAGTATTCTTTTCTTCATCATCTATCTCTTTCTAAAATGTATCTATCCTTGCTATTTACTTCCAGAATCTTCTACCTTTTTCTAAAAACGCTGCCAGAAAGTGCTACCATCGGTCGCCACAATACATTATAAACACTGGACCATTGCTGATCTTTAATATTGTACAATACCTTCAAGGAATACACCAGTAAATATAATATGAAAGAGGTTTATCCATATAAATCCATAGTCGTTTCCACACGGTAGCAAGGCGGCGCTGCCACATAATTATTCATCTTAAATTGCACGTGTATGTATGTGTGTACCGTACCATGCCTTGTACGGTGGTACATGTACGATGTACATGTACATAAATATACGTGTACGGAAGGAAAATGTGTGCTCCAAATTACGGACTCGCTTTGTAAGAAAACTATGCCGCTACATACGAGTACACAGGGGTGGGCGTAATATTTATAAATTTATCAAATACTCGTCGCTGGAAGGAAGTCTGCGCAATTTAATTATAGTGTAATCGTGTATGCCGCGCCTTATTTAGTACACTTTTAAACTATTATGATATTATTGTTTTACCTGTGACTTTGTTTGGATTTATTTATGTATCCTGTTCTTTAGAAGTACATTTAAAGAACATCACATCATTTTAATCAATTATTTTAACCACTTCACCGATGTTTTCGGAATGTGGTTATAGCCATGCTGTTATTTCGGAATGTGGTTATAAACATTATCTTGATTACAGTTTTTAAGGCCGGTTCGATCGGTGCGATACCACGCTCTCATAGAATAACGGCGTGAAACGATTAGTCTTGAGCTAAGGGGCCATCCATAAACTACGTCACACGTAATTTATGGATGGTTACACGTAAGAAAAAAACTTAAACTAAGTAACTAAGTTGAACTATTTAATATTGAAATTGTTTAACTTGAGAAAAGCGTAGGTTATTACTTAAATTTTATGTATATAGCGCGTGGGTTAGAGTGAGAGAGGAGGACCTGCCTATCGCTGCCGTATGTGGGAGAGAACGGGAAGCCACACAGACTAGCGCCGTAACGCGTTACGTAACGAAGCGGTTTACCCTCCCATAAGAAGTTATCACTTCAAAAAAAGATATATGTAAAATTTAAATTTATTCTATTCACGTTAATCATTGATAGATTATTTATGTATATATGTTATAGTCAAACATCGAAGCTCTGGCGCTTCTAGGTTGGACTAGTCAAACCTTAGATCTAACATATTATAGTCAAAGTCCAAATAAATGACGTTTTTCTTTCTTTGACTAACGAACTTTTTTCTAACCTAGGAGAGTCTAATTTATACAGTCATTAAACATGTAACAAGTGCAGTAGGAATCGACGTTTGACCGAGTCTATCTTAGTCGCGTCTAGGACCGAATAGGCAAAGCCCGAAACATTACTTTACGTTCGACGTTTGACTAAAAAGTCAGGTACTAGGTTTGACTAAAAATACTTTAGTCAAACCTAGAAAGCCTTTAAGGCCTTGGTCAAACCTAGCATAAACCAGTCATTCCGGGAAGAGACTGCATATCGACCTTTGACTATAACATATACACTAATGTAGAGAGTCGTTAATTCGTTATTTTTAACGCCATAAGTAAGGCGCATTTCAGCGCAGTCACTAACATTGTAGCAGGGGCATTACTGCATACTAACTAATGTGGTTAAAATGTACCAGTGCATTAATAATGACTTAGGGTATATAGGTTAAGGCCGACTGCGTTATGGGGTGACGATAGTTATTGGTCCCCTTCATATCATAGGATACATTTCGAGATTATATTTAAGGTAGGTCGGGACTGAAATAGTTTATAATCAGAGATATTGTTAATTCAATATTTTGTTTATAATAGAATCAAAAGTTTGGATGTTTGGGATAATCTCCTGTAATACCAAACCGATTTTGAAAATTCTTTCACCAGTTGAAAGTTACATTATCCCCAAGTGATATAGGCAAAATTTAATTGTTATTAATAATATTATTTCATTTTCTGATGACCCCTGGTTAAGTTGGCTCAGCAACGCCCGTCAAATATGTAAAAGCAATAACGTTCCACGCAAGAATTACGCACATCCTCGTACGAGCCACTGCGAGTGGTTTCCTCGTTTGTGAATTAATTGAAGATTACAAAATTTTATTAAACCTTAATTTGCGTACGTGCGTGCGTGCGTGCTTTTGTATTTTGTAATGACGCTCAGCGAAGTGGGCACGGATCAACTAGTATAAAATATTTTTTTAATATTTAATATAGTAACGTAATTTATTAAACTAAGTGCCAGATAAAAGTTGTTCATAGAATAAAGTATAACCTGGAAAAATTAAAACGTCAGTTGGATGAATAAAACGGTTGTATGGTTTCGCTTTTGAATTTACTCAGGTTATAATTTATTCGACTGATTACTTTTATCTAGTGATTGAACAATCGGCCCTAAGACATTATAAATTAACACAATAGAAGAAAACTTAATTATATTTGACAGCCTCTGTGGTTGAGCGGGCTAAGCCTTTGCCGGCTTACCTCAGTGGAACGGAGAGGCTCCGGGTTCGATTCCTGGTATAGTAAATTTCTCCGTTATTTACTATGGTCTGGGTGTCTGGGATCGGCCCCAGAGTAGTACGTTGTATATTACCCATAACACAAGCGTAACTTGCTTAATTTGGGGATATACAATATGTGTGTTTGTCTGCCGATTATTATTATTATTGTATTCTACCTATAGTCCCTCAAGTCTTTAAATAGAATACAGAGCCTAGGTCATCGTCTTCTATGGTTGGTAAGGTATCTAGATGATGACTGTATTACCTCGCTGGATCGCCATACTGATTAAGGGATTCGACTAGTGCCTAAAAGAGAAGATTAAGCGTTTTGAAAATACATCTACAATATTAGAAAATTCTAAAAATGCCGTGTCTGTACATTGAAACTATTTAAAAAAAGCAACTGAAATACACTATATAAACGATGGAGAACACGATGTAATGTTTTAGATTCCTTGTCTGTTTGTTCGGGATTCACGTAAAAACTAGTGGTTTGATTTTGATGCGGTTTCCGGTGATCAACAACAAATTCTTAGACTTAAAATCTGCGCTATTATTTTTATCCTGGGAATCTTCCCGGGAGTGGTTTGTAGTTGTCCAAGTGCATAAAATTAGCTTATTCTAAGACAGTTATCACGAAAACGAAGGCTTTTACTTTTTTTAATGCTGCGGTACTTTATATGTCGGGTATCCCGCGGGAATAATTAAAAAGAAATATTTAAGCACAATCAGTGATATCATCGCCCACTACGATTTCTTCCAAATCTTTAAATGGATAAGAAGGAAAAGAAAAAAATATAGATTTTTTCTTTTCGACTTTGTACTTTAAAATTTTAAGACCTTCGAATCATTTTGCTAACAACGAAATTTTTATTAAATTCTCATTTTTCTTTGTCCATCAATTTGCATATCGAGCCTTTACTGCCAATTTATCGTAAGCGACATTTCGACTTAATTATATATTTTGTCATACAAGCTATTTTAAACTATAATTTTGTATTAAGACTTTCAGTTTTAGTTAGGTTAGACGCTACTGAATAAAACCTGTCAGTTTTAGTATAAAATTATATTTTACAATAACTTTTGCAACGAAAATTTTAATTATTAAAGGATAAACTTAAATAAACATATATAACTTAAAATATTTTAATAAACAATCAAAAATAAATGTCCTATATACAAAGAAACATGCTTATATACAAAGCAACATTCGCATATATTATTAACTCATCCCCCATATAAAACACCCCAAGTAAAAGTCCTTTGAATTTTCTCAAACAATACCTACAGGAATGTTCCACGCGAAGCGAGAGCTCGAATATTTAAATATGTTAATACAATGTTTGTTTTGCCCCCAAAAACTTGCGGGGCCCCCGTCGAGCGATATTTCTTCATTGAACCCCTCCACCCACTTCTTATCCCGTTTAACCCCCCTTTCGAAAGGGGCTTGCTCCACATTTTAATTAAATCTCTCAGCCAACACGGGCAAGTAAAAGACGTTACACTATTTTCTTCGTGCTCATACAGGTGTATGGAATTTTGTGTAACCCTCCCCCCATACACGAAAGGATCTTTATACATGTAAATATACGTAGTACGTGTGTCAGTGACGAGAAGTGACGTAAGACGTATGTTTTTTATTAATAAAATTGCAACTACAGACTCTTGTTCCGTAATCTTTTTGCTTTTATTTAATTACTAGCTGATACCCGCCCGCTTCGCGTGCCGTAAAATCCGTTCTTAGCTGATCTCTACTTGGCGAAAGGAAGGTACATGCCAAATTTCAAGTCTATAGGTATTATATAGTATAGTTGCTGAGATATCGTGATGAGTCACTATATACGTGGATTTCATTTATATATATTTAGATTAAAATTTTAAATCTACACGCTTTGTAATTTTGTTTTTGTTTTATTATGTAACATTTGTTGTTTTTTAAAATAATAATAGACATAGACAACACTTCATTGGTCAGCAAAACAAAAATTACGAAAATGCAAAACAAGATAATAGTCACTTGGTAAAACAAAAGGCGGCCTTATCGCTAAAAGCCGTCTTCCAGGCAACCTGACTCGAAGGAAATTCTTAAATTATCATAATTATTATGCAACAAAGAAAAAGAAACAAATGACATACATGGGCAGCAGATTACAGTCTAAAATATTGTAAACTAGCACATACATTAATAATAATAAGTTGATGGACTGTACATTACAGCTGTGTCTATCGTGATGCGCGAGCGCAATGAGCGGCTAAGCTCGCATGTCGATATACAATCTTAATATATATAAATTACGTTTCACGTTGTTTGTCCGCGATGGACTTCTAAACTACTTAACCGATTTTAATCAAATTTGCACACCGTGTGCAGTTTGATCCAACTTGAAAGATGGGATAGGTTTCATTTTAATTTATAATATTTTATTTATTTTACTGAGCCACAGCAGCGCGTGGCCGGGTCAGCTAGTATAATATAAAATAAAATAATAACAAATGTCACATAATAAAAAAAAAACTAAATTTTTATAATTAAACGAGAAGGAAAAAAGGTTACCGGTCTGCTCAAGTCGAACGGCTCGATGTTGTTATGATACGCACATATACATATATTACGCACCATATGTTGCAAAGTGTTGCTATTATATGTTTTTTTGTGTTGGAAGGATGATGTGTGAAGTCACTACTTACGCCAAGAGAAATAAAATAAGCACACTTGCTTATTAAATTTGACTTGTTATATCATATTGTTATGATTCTTGTATTTGTATTGTTAATCTTATAAAAGTTTGTCTGTGGACATTGTCATTGGCTTCACCTATTACCTGATTTTATTGTAACTTTTTATTTTTTATATTATAGCTGTTTGTTCTTCCTTTAAAGAAATCAATTAATTAATCCTTCAACTAGACTCTTTTCCCTTCAAGTTTTTAAAAAGAACACATCGTTTTACAATCCCGTCGCTAGAATGTGCAGGCTATATAATAAGATTGCAAGTATTTTTTTATTCCTCCTTCTTTAAATTTAAACGTGTAATTCGGGCTATTATTTGCACCAACATTCCTGGCATAAATGCATAATAATTTTGTTACCTAATCCACGGTAAAACTAACATTAATAGTAAGTCATACTAATAATACTAAACCCTAAATATCTTGTCAATATATTGTGGTACATTATGTGCTCCCATGTATAGAGCTACGGCTTAGACCTTATAATTAATACATAATATGAAATATGTAACTTTTAGCTGTTTCTTGCTTTGTGTGCCAAATAAATAAATAAAATGAAAGTAGGGAAGTACGCTGTTTTTTTTATTGCCTGAAGTAGGCAAACAGGCAGACGGCCCATCTGATGGAAAATGGTTACCGTCGCCTATAGACGTTTGCAACACCAGGGGTGTCGCCAACGCGTTGCCGACCTCTAAGAAATTTTATAATGCCCTTCTTAAAAAACCCCATATCATAACGCAAGGGGAAAACCGTGGCGGGAAGTTCTCTCCAGATCATTGTTGTACGCGGAAGAAATGTTCTAGAGAACCGTTGCGTAGTTGAGCGTGGGAGCTCCAGGAAATGGGGGTGAATATCCCGTCGTTGGTCGTTTAGCTGCTGGTTCTTCAGTGCTGAGGATCATAGGGCTTAGGGTCAACAGGCATATCAGAGCCTAACGTGGAAGAGCTATCCTGAAATCTTATATCTATCTTATCTTGATTACTGCTCTTAGGGTCAGCTTGATCGGTGTGATACTAGACTCTCACAGATTTTTTTTAAATTCTAGTATGTAGCTTCGCGTTTGACCATGATTTCGTCTGATATTAGGCGAAGATCTGGTCTAAGATGGAGCACGCTTACCTAGAGGGTATAAACATGCTTATTTAGACAGAAACAATTACAAACACAGAAGGCATTTAAGCATATTAATTATACACACCTTGTCCTAATAGGCTAAATTTACTAGGCGTTTATAACTACAAACTTTCTTATTTTAATGCCCTAATTTATGCTAAGTACAAAGTTATCAAACTGAGGTTATGATATCCATTAATGACTCATTTACCACAGTTATATAATTATGAATGAATTTGTTTTCAAACCTTATTTCTTTTTATACAAAAACAAACGGAAGCATTTAAATTTTAAACAAAAACAAAGGTAGAACAAAAACAATCCTGACAACATTCCACAGGTTGTTCCACAAACAACCGCTTAATGGACACTGGAACATTTAAAAAACGAACAGTGAAAAAAAAAATCACCTAGGGGAGTGTTGAAAAATGCGAAAGAGTCACTGATTAACAGATTTACTGAGCACTGTAATCAGTGGCCGGGATACTCCCGGAGCGTATGTTCCGTGGTTAACAGGAAAAAAGTTTGCAAGGGCACGCAAGTAAGGAGATGGAATACGTATTTGTTGATTCAAAGATCCTTTAACAGGTGTAGGTAGATTTATTTAATTGTATAATATATGGCGTTGGCGTAATCTTTTTATTTTTATTTTATCTCCCAACCTTTTAATTTAATACAACTTAATATTTTGCTCAAAACATACGTAAGGATAAGATTAACAATTAAATGAAAACTAAACTAAATTATAAATAAGAATATATACAAATTAAAATTAAACTATAAAATCTATTCCCAGACCGCTGTCAGTTGGAAACGTGCCCAAAAGACTGGCCACATTACCTCGCTGTATCACAACGCTAATGCGTTGCGTATATTATATAAAATTACTAGCGATCCCAGTTGATGTTGTCTTGTCCTGAAAAAAAAATTATATAACCTGATTTCAGTGCTACCTACCAGGTGCAATTGTGAATCAAAACCCAACCGGTTAGGGGGAGTTCAATGACATACACACGAACAGAAGAATATATAAAGATTAGATCTAGGAATGGTGCTAAAGAGTTTTTTGCCCCACATAATAAAATAAATAACAAACAAACAAAAAATATAATTAAAATAAACAAGTAGCGGTAGGTTAAATAATAACTTTAACATTACTCATTAACACTTGACATCTTTATCTTCCGTTATTATCTACTGAAAAGTGCGCGAAACGTCGAAATAAAAGTAAAATAAAATGCCGAGCATAAAACCGTTGACATGTAGTTTTAATAATAATAATAATAATAATAATCTTTATTGCCAAAAAAATCTAATACAATAACTTATGGAAGTCCCTGACTCTCGAGCTAGGCGTAAGCCTGTGTTTCGGGAATCAGTGCCCTCTCACAGTAGTATATAGTTTTAAACGCACAACAAATATAAATCGGTAACAGTGTTTTTATGTGTAGTGGGTAAGCGCGTAGATGTGCCTGAGCGCGCGCCCGCGCGCACTTCGTGTGTGTGTGTGTGTGTGTGTGTGTGTGTGTGTGTGTGTGTGTGTGTGTGTGTGTGTGAGTGCGTGTGTGTGTTGTGTATGTGTGTGTGTAATTATGTATGTAATGTACAGTTTATATTAAAATAAATATATTAAATCAGTGCTTCGGTGGTCGCATAGTCAAGGGTAAGTAGCCAATTTTTTAATTTAATTTTAACTTCCCGACTTGTGAGTTCATGTACATTGATTTGTTTATTTACCTTGTTGTATAGTGTCACAGACATATAGCATTGCTGCCGTCTTGCCAGGCCAGTACAGTACATTGGAGTTGGCAATATGTTAGTTACAACACGTTTCTTATCACTAGTATTGTTACGTTTTGGTGTAATTTTATGTTGCTTTAGGGTTATATTGTATATATATAACTGCCTAACGGTTAACACGTTACTTATCTCATATAATAATTTTGTAGGGAAGCGATAGGGGTTAAAAGTTAACGTTTTTAGTAATGATCTTTGAGCCCTTTCTAATTGAATCATATATGATTTAAAAGCGCTGCCCCAAACAACAATACAGTACCCTACAACTGACTGCACCAATACAAAATAGACTATACGTAAAATATTAAACTCTGCAACATATCTTAATTTTTTGAAAACCCAAATAATTTTTCTAACACGTTTTATTAGATTATCAATATGAGCATACCAATTTAAATTTTCATCAACGATTACTCCTAAGTATTTAATGTTGTCTGTTTTAGATATAGAGAGGCAATCACAATGTCCAAGAAATGGAGTTTGGCACATATGTATTTTAATTTGAAAATCATATTGTTTAATTTTAGATGCCGTGAATTGTATGAATTTAGTTTTAGAAATGTTAAGAGTAAGATAATTAATCTGTAGCCACCTATTTACTTTTGCAGTCCACATTCAGTTATGTATTTAACTTCTTCCCAGGTATCTGCTTGAAATATGAGCGCAGTATCATCTGCGTAGGTAAAAATTTTTCCATTAGCAAGTGGTAAGTTACACAAGTCATTCAAGTACAACAAGAACAGGCTTGGGCCAAGAATACTGCCTTGTGGCACTCCATAAGTGACTTCAACTTCATCACTTAGGAACTGTCCAATTTTAACCCGTTGAGTCCTTTCTGTTAAAAAATCTTTAAAGATATCAAGAGCATATCCTCTTATGCCAAGTTTATTTAATTTATCTAATAGTATTGGTACTGCAACAGTATCAAAAGCTTTGGCTAGGTCAAGAAAAACATCAATACATTTTCGTTTAGAGTCTATCTGTAGAGCAACATGATTAATAAGCTGACTGACGGCATCTTCCGAACTTTTAGATGATCTAAAACCAAATTGATTTTGGGATAAAATATCATTACTTTCCAAAAATTTCATTAGCCTACTATTCAGCGTCTTTTCCAAGACTTTCGATAATGCTGTAAGGACAGATATGGGACGATAATTTGTAACTTGTTGACGATTACCACTTTTGTGAACAGGCGTTATAAGTGATTTTTAAAAGCGATAGGAAATACTCCTTGATTATAACACATATCTATGAGCTTAGTAAGAGGAGGGACAATAACATGTTTGGCTAACTTTAGTAATTTAGCAGGAATATAGTCCCATCCTGTAGCACAGCTAGATTTTAAATTGTTTATTATAGATTCGACCTCAGCCATATCAGGAGATAATAAAACAAATGAGTTAGGGTGAAAAGGAATTTCAAAATTAAAATCGGAAGGGTTATAGGAATTGTTAATAGCATTGTTAGTGATTGAATCTGCTAGCCTCTTACCTACACTGGAAAAATATCTATTAATATCATTTATGGAAGATGTTCTATCACTTGTATTTTTAATAAGATCTTCCATGAAAGTTTTAGTGTTTGTGTAATTAATAATACTTTTATTGCATTCCACTTATGTTTGTTCGATTTTGCACAGGTAAGCAAAGATTTTTCATAAATTGCTTTAGTTTTATTTAATAAGTTATTACAAAAATTACGATAACGTTTATATGTAATTTGTAGAGTTATATTGTTAGGATCCTTGTTCAAAGATTTATGAAGTTTATCCCTGTGCCGGATACAGCGTAATAAACCAGGTGTCATCCAAGGCTTAATTACCCTTTTCCTACAAGGCGCCTTAATAATGTTAGTATTACTTTTGATAATAGATGAAATAGTAGAAACAAAAGTGGAGGCAGCCTCATTAGCATCTAAGTCAGGTGTTATAAAAGAGAAGTCGGTTTGTTCCAATAAGTTAACTATTTCATCATAGTCAATTTTAATATAATTTAATTCATTGGACGTATATTTAGAAAAAGTCAAATCAAGATTTAACAGTACAAGATTATGATCAGTTACAGTTGAGTCAACAACAAAAACAGTAGCCGGAAGAGCTGATCTTAACATTATATGATCTAGACAGTTATTGAGTCTTGTAGGAAATGAATGAGCTGGTAACATTCCTAGTTCAGCAAGTAAATTTAAATAAGAAAAATTATTAATATCTTTACTACCCGATTTTATATCAATGTTGATATCGCCAGTCAATATAAAATGAGAGTAAATGGATTTTAGGGGGGAGATAATTAGTTCGAGTGAATTAAGAAAGCTATCAATACATTGTATAGATTGTATATTGTATATTGTATTTAATGAAGTGTACTAATCGCGAAAACCTAAGAAAATACTAAATTAGTAAATATAAAATAAATACTATAGTACTGTCGCGAACAAGACTATAACTTCAAGCATCAAATGTCAACGTCAATTAAAAATGTCAACGTGACACACAAGAAGAATGTTACATCAATTTTGAAACTTACAATTTGAATATCGACTGCTTGTAATCTTACAATAAATAAATTAGTTATTCTCAAGTAATTAGTGCCTATGAATTCCTACTGCGAACTCTGGAAGCTCAAACAAGTACGATAAAAAAATAATTATTAGAATATAAAAGCGCTGGTTGATACTTTTTTTAAAGTATTGCTTATAGGCAAACTGGCAAACGGGTCCACTTGATAGCAAGTGACTATCGTCGCCCACGGACATCTGCAACACTAAGAGAGCCGATGCGTTGCCTACCTCGTTGAGATTTTAGATATCAGTTTACGCCCTTTTCGAAGAGTCCCATATAGTAGCGCTCGAGGGGCTCATTCCACAGCTTGCTCACGTATGGCATAAAGGAGCGAGCGCCACGTACAGCGGATTACTTCTAGGTGTCAAGGAAGTGTAGACGAACTCCCAGTCGCCGGCGAGCAGTGCGGTGGTAAAATGGCGACGTAGGTACCAAACCAAATAGCTCCTCAGAACACTCCCCATTGTACAGACGGTTATGCTAAGAATCTTGGTGTTAAAAATAATTCTTTCCACACTTCCACACCATATCGTTTGTTCTTACAATAAATCACTTGGCGGCCAGTGATGCCACTTAAAAATCCATTTTCTCGGTGGTCAACGCGATGAACACACCAGTGGGGGGAAAAACGCGTGTTTTTACGAAAAATAACATTTTCATAGGGGTTTTTTGACAGTAAAGACTTTGTTTTAATTATCTCTACTGTTTTCTGTTTCTGTATTGTTTTAACGCTGGTATTAAAAAGACCAGCATTATGCTGAGACTGATGCCCATTTCAGGACAACAGTATGTTATGTTAGTTTTAAATTTGTTAACAATTACACCTACACTATCCAATGTAATGTTACGAGTTGCAGGACTCGTATTAAAATGCCGTTGGAATTAGTATAGAGTTTATTTTATTAGTACTATACAAATACGTATAACACAGGTACAAATATAACTGAACACAACCAGTCCAAACGTAAAGCGCGAGATCGTAATTCCATTAGACGCGCAAAGTCCGTCACTAAATAAATTACCGCATGGGGTACACGTGTCTTACTTCGCTTGTGGTTATCGCTAGACTGACGATCTCTCCATTGGGGCATTGCTTTATGCTGCACAAATGCAACATGTCTACCTGACCGCGCGGACCGAATCTCTTAGAATCACACCTGGCTAATAACTACCATAAAAGAACATCGGATTCCTATGTGATTTTTTCACTGATCGATAGCAAATTTTATGTAATAAAATGTGTGGTATTTTTTATGCCTGGAATCCCGCGGGAATTTTCCCGGGAGCGGTTTGAAGTTGTTCGGGTGTATAAAATTAGCATATCCAACACAGTTTTCTCTAAAAATGCTGTCTTAATTTGTGTTCCGGGAATTTCAAGTCAAGCGTGGACGAAGCCGCGGGCATATCCTAGTAACAATTAATTAGACGAAAGTTTATTTTTATTCTAGCAACTACTTTCAAAATTCTTTGTATTCTGGTATGACTCGTACTTATAATAGTAAAATTTGTAAAATTAATCTGTTTAATAATAAGAGCCCATAAAATTCCCACTGCTGGGCTAGGGCCTCCCACTATAGGGGAACGGACACTATACCCGCCACGCTTGTCCAAGGAGGCTTGGCAGGTGTGACACATCGGTTATCTCGATGTGCAGGTTTCATCACAATGTTTTCCTTCACCGTTGTTAGCACGTGGTAATTGTAACAATATGCACACAAGGTCAACTAACTGCCTAAGTGGTGCATGCGTTCCGGACAGGATCGAACCCGCGCCTTTTGAGTTTGGGACGCGTGTGCTAGCCATTACGCAACCACGACTTTTTAAATATAAAAAATGATCTGTTTGCGTCCTCAAAATACAAATTTAAATATATCATTATTAATGAGTTGCAGAATTTTCCACAACACAACCCGATTTTAATTGTTATTCTTTGAATTAACTTTTACTGAATTGTTACAAGTGGTAGTTTAAAAAAAATCTGTTATTGCTCATACAGTTTGTTGTAAACGATTTTATAACGATTCGACACGGCTTCGCACGAGTGGACATTTATTTTTTAAACATAGTAGGGATCCCTAGCTTTTTCTAGTAATAAATATAGCCTATGTTACTCAGGGATAATGTAGCATCCTCATGGTCCTCGCACGTGGCCTGGTGTACTGCCAGGCCGAGCTTCAGGCGATCAGGACGCGGGAAACCGCGACCATGAACCAGTCTTAGTCAGTAGAGTTGCAAAACCCTGTGGCTGGCATTGATACCGTGGAAGCGGTTCGACCGCAGCTGTTGCGATGGCTCTCGCGGAAACGCGGGACTCTGACCTTCAGAATGACGCAGATACTTACCGGGCACGGGTGCTTCGATATGTATCTGTGTAAGATTGCGGGCTGCTTGCCTTCACCCCAATGCCGCCGGTGCGGCGCACAAGACCCGGCGCTCCATACGCTAGTCGAGTGCACAGCATGGGCACCGCCAGAGGTTTGAACTCGAGACAATAGTAGGTCCGATCGATTCGCTAGGCAGTCTGGTGCAAGCCATGCTACATAGCGATGATCATTGGGTGGGTGCGGCCAATTTCTGCGAGGTTTTTATGTCTCAAAAAGAGACCGCGGAGAGATAAGGAGAGAGGTACAAGTGCGCATGCGTCTCGCGGGCACCGACGTGAGACGGGGTCCCGGAGGCGCAGATATGCGCATGATCTCCCTCCTTGAAATACCGCTGCAGGGGCCTCTAGCATCTAGGGAGCAGAGGAGTTTTAACCCCTGTTGTCGAAGTGATTTTGCACTGCTTCCCGGGGCATTCTCAAGCACTGATGCGCTAGGATCAGCGTGGGCGTAACTACGATCTAAGTCTCACGCTCTTCCTACCACAGCACCGGACACATGGGAGGAGGGTAGTTTTAGTGGAGTATTGAGTTGGTAGGTAGGATGGTTCGAGTCTCCACACAAGCCGGTCGATTACTGTTTGGCAGCCCCTAGGGGATTGCCTCCATAATCGACTATGGTCTAATCCCTACCAAAGGACCTGGTATTGTGCGAAATGCATGTCCCCGCCTTAAAAAAAAGCATACACATGGTGAAAAAATTTTTGAAATCGGTCCAGTAGTTTTTGAGTTCATTCATTATAAACATTTGTGTATTCGCTGTTGGTTTTCTCAATAATTAAATAAATAAACAATATATTGATTGAAAACTTTAATTATGATTTTCTATAAAAACATGAATAGAATGGTGACGCCAACAGTGATTCCAGTGTGTTATTCTTTAGTATTCTTCCATGTTACTAGTATTACTACTGTTAAGGCCTAAGCCTTGTTACCGCGTAAGAAAAAAAAACTTAAGTTGTCATTGACAGTGACATTTTGTGAATAGTTTCGATTTCCCGCGTTACATTCTCCTCTCTCCCCGTGCTGATATATTCAATTCGCATCCGCTTCCGCAAGTTTAATATAGTATAATAATAATTAAGTGCCTTGTCTTTGTTCTGGATCATCAATATCCCAAATCTAGTGTGTGTGTGTTCAATTGTTCATTAAGAAAGAAGCAAGACCACAAGATGGCCCAAAGAAGGTCCATGAAGTCAATCAAGTAAATCACACACAAAGCTCTTATAAAGACCAGCACCTATACAGTCCACCCCGTTTTTAAACCAACTACTATGTATTGCTATCTATGTGAATATTCTTTTTCAACGAGTTTGATACATTTCTGATACAAAAGCTTGGTAAATTTGCATAAACGCGGAACCTGAAAATTATGCGTTTTTGTATCGAAAGACTAAATATGGTTTGCTATGGTATAATAAGGACACTAAAATTATCGGAAACTCGTCATTTAGGTAAAAAATTAATAAACAATACAATTAATTACGTTAGAAACCTGCATCATATAAATAATAATGATGTTCAATTTTAGCGTCACGACTCACCTAGTTGTGATTAAAACACAATCACTTATTTAATTTCGGGATTAGTCTGCAAATGTAACATATATGACATGACCAAAATAATTAATCATTATAAAATCAACTATTACGGCATTGCTAAAATACCTCGACATTTTGTAATTTGTAAGTAAAACCTCAGATTAATAATATTCAGAGACAAAGTTTTACCTCACTTTGCTAAATGTCAGGCAAAGGAACTAGATCCATACAGCATGAATATCAATATTATTCAATCAAACTGAACACATTGAATAACATGAAAATACGGAATTGTAGATTTTTCACATTATTGTGATTACGGTAATTATTATATTTTTGTAGTTTGTATCTATCTATAATTACCGACAACACTCAATAACAATGTTAGACAAACAATATATAGGTGTGAGGGGTGTAATCTTACAAACAGATCAACACGTTTGAACATTAAAATAATTCCCACAATATAATAACATATACAAATCATTTCAAATAAACATTTTGACAATTTGAACAAAAAGTAGTGTAGCTACTGGACAATAGATGTCACTGTACAAGATGGTAGTTTGTGAAAACTTCACCCGTCACCTGTGTCGCCGCGGTCGTTAATTTCTTATAAGATTCTTATAAAGTAGTTTTCATAGATTCCAATCTCTATATCGTAACTAGTATCGAATGCTAAATGAAATAATAATGTTTAAAAATAAATCCGACTGAAATCCAATAAGACCCAAATTCATTTAACTTGAACAAAAAAGCAGAAAAAAGGGGTAAAAAAATGTACCCATCTCACTTACGAGCCAATGAAGCGGGCGAATAAGCGAAAAATCCGCTTCACTGTGGAAAAAAAGATGAAATGAAAAAAAGGGGTAAAAGAGACGAAATGGGGGAACGTATAGGAAAAAATGCGTCACTCGTTAAGCTCAATGTACACGAGCGAGAGTTAATCGTTCTTATACGAAATTTGCTAGGAGTAACCATAAGTACTTAGGACTTAATTAAAAAAATAAGAAATAACAGAAATTCGAGTAGTTACAATCAAATCAAGTGAGACGTTTTGGTATCTTACAAAACGTCATCACTTGTAGCTACTTTTGATATTATCCAGATAGAATTTTAAAATATTTTAACATGAAGATATCATATGAATATTCGTTATATTTCCTACACTCGTACAAATTCTAGATGGCTTCGGCGTTTTGTATGATTGTTAAAAGTATCTCAGTTGATCTGACTGTCAATTTTCATTCTATCTTGTAAAGTTGTGGCTCCAAAGCAATTGGCATTGATTTTTACCTTTTTTATCGTATTTATTATTTTTTAATTTGCAAGCCTAATAGGTGCGTGCATACGAAACATTATAGCTGTGCTAACATCTCTAATGTGTATCATGATTTTAAGCAAATAAATAAATAGTATTGTAAATGTGTCAACATTTGTTAGTCTGATCTCGCCTTAATGTTCATCGATGCGATTCTTAATTGTAAAAGGTCGGGAAAAAATACACAGTTCTGTAACACGATACTGTTTATTGCGAGAGGCCCGTACGTATTGTTTTATTACTTTTTTTTTTTGTAAAACAATCTCATTTACGTAATCGATTGGGTTTTGAATAATAATTATTGATGCTACAGAATCAGTGTCTTTTTGATAGCTAATTTTGAATCTACAACAAAAACAATGACAATACTTTTTTTGTACACCAACGTAATAAAAATAATACGCTAAATGAATGTCTCCAATAGCATAAAGTAGTAGGCACAATGGGCGGTCTTACTGCACAAAGCGATCTCTTCAAATAACAAGGTAACCTTTCAGACTTCAAATTGAAGTTCAACTTTTTATGCAAAAATTTTTCCTATTCAATTTTTAATCCTAGTGGCTGCTTGAAGCTAGAGAAGTTAGAGAAGAATCATATATAGTGCGACCTATTCATGTGAGATTTAAAAGTGTTTTGAATTACATTTTACTGGACGATTTCATTCCTAGTATTCCTATTCATTCATACACACAAAACACCTTTATTGATGTAGATAGATTTTTACTAAGTAAGCAAAAACATTTAGCTAAGAGTGTATAAAAACATGACAACAGGTAGACGAAGACAATCAACACGTGGACTGGACTGTTGGGGAAAAAGAAGAGGATGACTCAGGACACGTTAGATTGTCACGCTGGATTGTGATTGAGTTAGGACAAAAAGTTGGCCGAAACTGGATAAACAAGGGAAAGGTTCGATTGGAATGAAAAATGAAGATAGCCTAGGATACCCAAAAAATATTCTTCTTTTTAGTTTACTTCAATAATGTAAACGTAATAAAAACAACAATGGTTAATTCATAGGTATTTCTCTCAATAATTTTTACTCGACAAAAAATTGTTTGACATAAAAATAAGAATCATAGATTAGAATAGATAACTCTTATTGCTCACTAAATATACAATTATAAAAAATCACGACTACTATATTATTATTGTCATGGTAGAAACAATAGGCGACCTTATCGCTTAAAGCAATCTCTTCCAGGCAATCTAACATAAGGAATAATTTAACCTAATCTGGCGATGCAGAGGGTTCATCATCAATCAATCATAGATAGATAGATAACACTTTATTGCTCACCAAAATAAACAAATACAAAAATAAATACTTAATTTCAATACTTCTTGGCAAAACAACAGGCGGCATTATCGCTAAATGCGATCTATTCCAGGCACCTTGGCTTAAAAGAAACTCTTAACTAATCTGGCGATGAAGGTGGAGCAGAAAAAAGATAGGACTGTACAAGTTAAATACACATATTTACACTAATTTATAAATTTATTACATACATAAATCCAGCCACATTTATAGAATACCAATATATACGTATATACGAAATAATCTAAATAAATATATTTATTAACATATTTAAATAACAGTTTGTACAAAAATAGATTTCAAACTAATGAGTCTGTAACAACTATTAAGCGAATAAATATCATGTTAAAATTAATATATTTGGTTACTTACTGAGTGATCCCTGGATGCTGAAAATATCTGACAACAGTTGTTAGAAACGAAAGCTTTTGTATCGTGACATGACGGAAACTTGACGGGCATCGAGGGAGCGGTGGTGTTGCCAATTTCAAAGTATTAGATTACGTTTGTGTTGTAAATATCACAAACTTCATATATGTATATTGTATCTCATCATCATCATCTCGATTGAATAGTCGTAGTTATTTGTGTTTATTTAAAGTAAGGAAAAGCGCATATACCTATTGATCTAATATGAATTTGACCTTATTTGTATTTCAAAATATATTTTTACACTAAATGTATATCCAATTAAGTTTTATTCTATTTAAGATTTCTAGGAAGTAATTTTAATAGGAAATTAAAGTATAAAAATGTGTATAACAAAAATAATCAAAAATTCTAATTAACTTGATTGAGTAGAAATATAATTCATCACCTGAAGTCTGGATATAGAAGGCAATCTCATTGCCTTCTCAAAATTCTTATTTGTTTTTAAATTTTTTATGAATTCAATTTAATTTTTTATTTTACTTTTGCTACTTGATGCTAGATGCCGCTAGTATACATAAGTTGTTAATAAAAACTAGGACATTTAAACTTTTCTTTAATTTCATAAGTCTAATAATTAACTACACAATTAATCAAAGGCGTTTGAAAAGGATACGCCTAGTAACTCTAAGATATTTAATATGAGTTGATAGAGTTGTGTAGATGGAATGTGCCATCTTGATACGCCATTGAAGGGATCACATCTGATTATAGCAGCAGTTTCTGGCTGATGACAGATAGAGACGAAAGAAAAAAGTAGGCCTAATATTTTAATACTTGCATGTCTCTCAAGTCTATGGGCCATAAAAATATCCCGAACTTTTGGTGGCCCATTGACAAACATCTAAATATGACATGACACTGACCGACGAGTATCCCTGTCTACACCATATAAAAATGCACCCAAAGACAAGCCTCGGTAAGTGTAGAACTACTGTAGGGAATGAGAACAAAAGGTACCGGGATTTGGGATTTTGGGATAATGGGATGAACTGCTAGTGGAACTAGGGATCTAGGACTATGCCCCTAAAAAATGTCAAGATTGGTGAGGGGCAACATGGGTGTCGAGAGTTGGGCTGCAGGTTTATCGAAGCTACTTCATTTATCACCTCCACCTTGGAGCTTGATCTCCGCTCTAAGGGGGCCTTGCCTTGGCCCCCGGAGTCCGGTCCGAGGTGTCGCTACTCAAAATATTTTATTATTATTATTGTCACACCACAAAAAATATTTTTAGAACAAAGTCTCTAACCTAAAACTTTATGTCCTATATTAAAAACTTAACCTATTTCACATACCAGATGGCGTTGTACTCCCAATATGCTCCATAAAGCAATTGAAATTCTAGTGTTTTCTAAATTTCGTACAAATTATAAATGCTCAGTATTGCATATTATGAATGAATATTCAGAAGAAAGTTTCTTTGGCACCTGTACGAGTTCGGTATGAACAACTAGCTGAGGTATTTTTTAACTTTCGAAGGCCCAGATTTTGCAAAGTGGTTACGCGTTTGCAACACCAATGGCGAAGCTAACGCGTCACCAACTTTTAGGATGGGATAGGCGGATGAGATATGGGATTGAAATTGCTTTGAGCTCAGCAGCATCTTGGTAACAGCTCCGTTGCGAATGGCTATACACGACGGTAACCACGTTCCATCTCGTGGGCCCTTAGCCTATGATGTGTCTCTTAAGCATATTGGGCGCTGGGGTGCGAAAATCAGCTTGCACTCTAACCAACAATAAAAAATAGCATTTAATTTCGGAACTAATTCCTGATGCGTGGTGTATATATATATTTTTTTTTATATTAGAATTATCTAAATATAAAGATAAACTAAATTATTAAAACTAAAGTAAGTAAAGTAAATGTAGTATTAAAATGGCAATGGAAATGGGCAGGAGATACAAGTAGGTAAGAAGACAACAGATGGACAAAGAAATTTTGTGATATGGGAAGAGAAAAAGAGGAAGACCCAAACAGAGATGGGAAGATATTTTCTCACATAGATGTTGACTGTTTAAAACTGTAGAAGAACAGCTGGAGACAGAGAAAATTGGAAAGTATTGGCACAGGCCTACACCGCAGAGGCAACGTCCATTATTTGATTTAATTAGAATGGAATTTAAGTAGAAGGGCTTTTTATTTTATCTTAGATTATGTAGCAGATCACTGCCAGTGGGAAGCGTACCTAGAAGGCTGGTTACATTGCCACTGTGTAAGGCAATGCTCATTTGTTGGAAGAAATATGAGCAAGCCTTTTGATCATGGGTAGTGTCAAAGAGTTTCTTAGATGTTTTTAAGGCTTGTAGCAACGCCAACGTCTTTGAAGATTTTTCGATACTAATTTTTCGGGCGATAACAGGGATTCTATAGACATGGTCGTTTCTCAAATGTATCATTATTTTATTGTCAATAAAATATAGTAAAATTTAAAAAAATCTCCCTTTTAAAAACATGTAGCTATTTTATTGTTTTGATAAAAATTAAAAGAGTGAAATGGTTTCATGTCAATCATTTGGTGGTAATTCGGTAATTTTTTTTCTTAACTTAAAATAACCATAGAAGAATTACGTAATAACTACGTTACGTTTCATATCGTGAAGATTTATGATAATTTTTTGTTAAATTCTTGATTAGTAATTACCAACGAAAAAATGTTTCGTTTGCACGCCATTTTCGACCTTTTGCGGGAACCGTATCCTTAAAGAAACTCATTGCCGATGGACCCCACGGGCCCAATGTTTGAATTTGGTGTTTTATTCCAACATAAACAAATAAACAGAACAAACTTTTACGATTGAAATAATACAGTGATTCAACCAAACGTAACTAATAATGCCACCGCCGTGTGGTCCTTTTGCCCACTCAGACAGTTCATAAAAACAAATTCATTTTAATACACCTGAAATATTTTTTATACCGGGCTCATTACACTACAAGCAATTATTTCTTATCTACATTTGCCATCCGCGATATATTATAGTATTAATTTTTTGAAATTTGCTTTAAATTGATTTGGTAATTATTGTTATTACTACTACCACTAGAACTTTTATTTCAATTCTAATATATCGCTAAATACCTTAAACTGATATTTAAACTTTAAGCACGTCTTTTCCGCGCAAGAAAACTAAAGCCGCGTTTATTGCATATTTTATAAATCAATTCAATTACGTTTGTTTAAGATCTACCTAATAATCTGCACCACCTACATCGCCAGATTAGGTTAAACTATTCCTTAAGTTAGGTTGCCCGGAAGAGATTGTTTTAAGCGATAAGGCCGTCTATTGTTTCTACCATGACAATATTGTAATTGCGTATTTTTAAAATTATATATTTGGTGAGCATTAAACTGTTATTTATTCTATTCTATTTAATTAAAAATTAAAAGCCATAATAAGTTTCTTTAAAATTTTGAACTAATTTAAAAATTGTTACACGCATAGATACATACATATTGTCATGCCTGTTTCCCGTTGGGGTAGGCAGAGATAATGGATCATCACTTGCTACGAATCTAACAAACAAAGAGTTATCGTTTCATCTATTTTAATAATTTTTTTCATACATACACGTTTGTTTTATGTGCTTTTTATCTGGTGCCCAATTCTGCTATTTCTATCTATTCTATATCTTAGCGTTGTGAAGATATTCAAAGTACGATTCCATCGCGATAGCGTCAAAAATTCGCATTCTACTAAATCCGCAACATCGTCTCGATATCGCTGCGGCATAATAATAGGTTAGCCGAAATGAATTTAGAAAAGCTACAAACATTTTAAACATTTATTTGGCGAATTTTATATTTATAAAGACAGAGTGGCGTGGCTCGGGTACGCCATTGAAATTGGCAGAATACGTACACACATTTTTTACTAGTTTATTGTCATTCCTAGTATTTTTGTTCGATGATATTATGTACCTTTTAAACACTATTGTTGTGGAGTGTAAGAGGCCGCCAAAGATCCCATGTTTCAGGTAAAAACGGGTGCCCGTTAGACAGTAAAATGGGAGTAGAAAAAATAATTACAACATGCCGGCAACTCCGATACTTTTCCATTAATATTAAAAACTTTAATGAAAAAAATATTAAAAGGATATTCCGCTACACCCCTAAAATTTTATCCTTTTTTCCATTAGACGGGTTCTCAGGAACAATGACGGGGATGGAGTCTATTTTAACTCTTTATTCAAATGTTTTTATTCAAACTAAGCTCCGATAATTCTTTGATGTTCCTGAATAACTATATAAGTTTAAGTTATATCTACTTCTTACTTCATGTACGCTGTCGGGCAATACATTATCGCTGTTTTAACCCGCCATTTGTGATGAGCATGTCTGATAGATCGGGTGGTAGGAATAAGTCAAATAACTTTTTAACCCGTTATCAATTTGCGTTGTGATTACGACTAGCTTCCTAACTTTACGGCCTCACCAGTAGTTAATCTGGGGGCAATGACGTGGGCACCATTTCTGGATTTTCGTTGCCAACCCGGTGCATGAGACCGGCTTCACCAACGGTGTAAGTCAATGTAACGTCACCAAAGGTGGATTAAGGAGATAAACCCCCAAGGAAATCTCCAGCGACAATTAAAGAAGATAAAAACGCTTGGATTTGCCACGTGATATAAAAATTCAATGTCTAATTTTACGATCTCTTCAGATGAGCTGCAAAAGCATTGCGCAGACGCAATGCTTAATTATGTCAGAAAAAGCAACTATCGCACAGCTATTTAAAGCTAATAAGGAGAAGAAACATCATATTACTCAGTAGTCCCTTTAGCATGGTTAATGCTAATTTCATCCAAATCCAGTTCGCAGGCAGCGCTGTAAAGGATGAACAAACAAATAAACATTTGAATGAATGGATTTTATAATTTAAAGATTAATGTTTTTGCGTCTACAAAATATATCTAGCAATAAGACGTATCCATGTATATGCATACAATTTTATAATTAAATTCAAAGACCTAGAAACGAATATTTTACTTTTATATGTAATAATGTTTTTGAAATTCAAATTATTAAATAAAGCAGTCCCACCAATAACACATAAGATCATATTTTTTCTTCTAAATAAGACTACAACCTACCGGATGGCAAATACCTAATTAATGCTGTTATTTGTAAGAACAAGTCGAATGGCAACTTTTAAAATTTTTGTATTTAAACTAAAGAAGATATTAAATCAAATATTTAAAAAACGTTTATCAAAGAAAATAACTCTAAATGACACCGTAATTTAAAATATAATTAGAAAATTTAGCATAACAATACGCGCGTAGACTTCAAAAGGATTTTTAATCATAAAAAGGACACGTGTGCACTACGATTTTTTCGTTCCCAAAAACTACTATTCATGTGTCTGGTCGCGATTTTAAATCCTGTTGGAATTTAATATAACAGAGCAGCAGCGCATTTGTAGCACCTTTGGTGTTGCAAATGTCCATAGGCGACGGTAACTACTTTCCATCAAGTGGGCCATCTGCCTGTCTGCTGAAATCCTGCAAAAAAAAACATTAAATTTCACATAATTGTAAGCTCTATGGTTTTTCTACAGAAAAAAAGGTACACTCATCTTGAAAATTTGATGCAATGCTGTTTTACCAGTTTGAATGAATAAAAATTTGAGTGTCAAATTAATTCATTAGAGTTTATTCAAAAATTCTTATCCGATTTAAATTTATCCATAGCAATGTGTTACAGATAATCTTCGATATATAATATGAAAGCGTGTTTGTATTTCCACTTCGACTATATTATATAAATAGTGTCAAACAGTTTTTATTTTTTTTGAAGTGAAACTTCTTTAGAATCGTTGTGATACTTGATGAAACGATAAAGCGACAATAAAAAAATATAAACACATAAATCTATAGGATTAAGCCTGCCAGAGAATGAGATACGAGTTTTACATTGTGCAGCACAGATTAGAGAATCAGTAAGACCGATTATAAAACCGAAGTAAAATAGATAATAATATTTTTTAGACTAAAACAGTGACAAATTGAAAGTGATATTTAAGAAGTTTATTTTGATTTATTATTATTTTGATTTAGATTTAAAAGTTGAAAAAGAATTATCTGTGATTATATTCTCTGAAGTTTCACTTCTACTGCATGTGAACTGCACACACACACAATTTTTTTTCACAGGGTTGTCAGTTGGTGCTTTGCTATCTTTTTATGTTAAGTTTCTTCTTTAACATTTTGCCTATCATATGTACTTTCTTCTTTTTAATATTTTACCTGCAATAAAAAAATAAATCTTTGCTTATTTGTGACACTACTAATGTCATACTTTACTAATATGCTTCAAGTTTAACGTTATAATATAGTGTTACTAATAATAGGTAGGGGAAAAAGATTTTTCAACTGTAAATAAACTATGATAAGAATTTAAGATATTTTTATCATAGTTTATTTACAGTTGATTATAATATGTATGGACCATTTTGTTCGATAACTTGTTACTATTTTGTAGGTAGTAACATAATCCTATTACTGTAAAAAATTGGGACTTCTGGTCAAAATACTGTGACAAGTAGTTTTGACAGTCCTCTCTTGACGTTAATATAACACTACCTAAAGAATTCTGAATAGGTCGAAACAGGTAAAAATCTGAGTGTGCAAGGTCAGAACTATAATGGATGCATTAACACTTCTTAATAAAATTCTCTCAATATCTCGATGTAAAACCACAACCCTTTTGTTGATCGATTCGGGCTATTTTTTCTCAATTTTTTGCTCGAGTCTCCTCAGCTGTTGACCGTAGAGATCCGAAGCGATGGTTTACCCGACGTTAACGCCGGGCAACGGCTCATAATGAACGATGCCCTTCTAATTCCACCACATACACAGCATCATCTTATTGCGAGGTCATCCGGATTTCCCTATAGTCTGTGGAGCATGACTGCCCTTTGACAATAATCTTTTTGCACATTTTTGTCGTAAGTAACCCACTTTTCATCACCAGTGATCAATCTTACCAAAAAGGGATCGGTTTTATTACGATTCAAGAGAGAATTGCGAATGAGTACACGATTCATTAGGTTTCGTTCAGTGAGCTCGTGTGGCATTCAAATATCGAGCTTTTTGTATATCCAGCCTTTTTAAAATGGGTCAAAACTGATTTGTGGTCAACCCCTAGCTCTTCAGCTATGCCGTATCTACTAATATGCCGATCTAGTTCCACTTTTCCAAAATGGCATCGACTTTATCCATAACAGGTCGATCAGAGCGAGCTTTATCTTTGATATCAAAATTCCCGTACTGAAAACTAATTTTGTGCTACTCTTACTGACACAGCGTTCAGTCCATTAAGCTACATCACATAACAATATTTATACAAAATATATAGAGCTATCGCTACTTTGAGGCCTACGTTCAGCACTGGAAATTATTAATATCGAAAAATAATACATTTCCCCATAGCACTTCTGTGTACAGCTGTACAGGCAGTACTTTTTCTTTTCCCTTCCAAAAATAAATATTTTAATCCGTGGGAGTAACTTCGGATCCTCTCTTCCAATTAGAAGGGAGCGCTCTTTTCCCTCCCTTCCTCAGTACAACTTCCGAGCGGATATGATGATACAGAAATATTGGTGGGTTTCTAAATTAATATTTTCTTTGTAACTAACTATGAATAGCCCTAGTATCTATGTTGTGTTGGATTTTTAAAAGTAAAAAATTTGCACTTCGAGTATTGTATCTATAGGTTACTTAATTTTATCAGAGAACACACTTCATTACCACCAACGAAAACGAGCGGGAGTTTTGAATGTTACTCTTGCACAAACTAGCAACTGATACAATTTCAAAATCTGCTAACCACAGTCATTTGTTTGGTTATTAACTCGACGTTTTCAAATGCTAGGATTTGAAATTCTACTGCTGAAATCTGTGTAAAAGACGATTTATTTATCGCAAAGTATTGATAGATAACACTTTATTGCACACAAAAATATACAATTACAAAAACAAACCATATTTACATTTCTCTTTAGGTAATACAATAGGCGGTCTTATGAGTACAGGCGATCTTTTCCAGGCAACCTAAATTAAAGGCAATTCTTAACTAATCTGCCGATGTAGGTAGGTCAGGAAAAAGGGGCAATAGGTACACAAATACTTAAACTAATTTAGGTAGTAACATTTATATATTTCAGTTCTTTTTCTTAGGCCATAAAGATTAGTTTAGACTCTAATAATTATAGAAAAATCATTATTATAAAAAGCGGGCGAAAATATCCATCCAGGACTTGTAGCTTTTTAAGGATGTTATTTACTAAATGCTATTCCAAGTATTATTATATCATGTTGTACTATTATAACTTTTTTTCTTATTTATACATATAACCAACACAGAAAAATTTACTCAACCATAATGTTACAACTTAGTTTCGGACAAAAAAAAATCCACGTATAGTCTGTAAAAACACATTTTAGAACCTGTCGGCATTTGAACTAATTGTAATCCTTTTATGATTGTCTTCTTTTGTTTACTTATTGTGGAGCACAGCCTATTGTCATTAGCCAGGTGTTACGTATTACGAGTACAAGCTGATTCTAGGAAATTCAGTCCACGTTGCCGGGTGGGCACAGTGCATTGGTGAAGTATAAAACGACGGCCTGATTAAGAGAGGAGGCAGTCAAGCTACGACTACGATACGGGCGTGACATGTGTACATTCGGGAATCTAATAGTGACGGACTTTGTGCGTTTTATTGAATTACGATCTTCTGCATTACGTTTGGATTTGTTGTGTTCGGTTATATTTGTACCTGTGTTATACGTGTTTGTATAGTTCTAATAAACTCTATAGTAATTCTAACGGTATTTTAATTCAAGTCCTGCAACTCGTAACAATAAAAAACGTAAGCAAACTCATGTCCCTTACACGAATAATTATCTGCGAAATTCACTTACACAACCTTAACAAAAAGTCGAAACAATGTTTCACCCCTCACGAGAAAAATTCACCCTCCGACCCCCTCCCACGCCCGTTAAGGGCTAATTTTTGCAAGGGACTCGATTTTCTTTGCACACACCCCATTTTACGTAGGCATATAAAAGCTTTTGAAGATTATGAAAGGGAAAAAAGGGGTTTTTCGCGACAGTGCGTACGATCTTCTTGTTAATTGAATATATGTAGGTAAAACCTTTTTTCTATTAACTTGGAATTTAATATATTATAAATACTTGTTGTTTAAAATCTAATAATTAATCCAAAGAAGAGTATTTAATTTTAATGAGCTTCGACCAAAATTTATTAAAGTGACTCATTGATTCTTCAGGATCACCTTCAGGACCACCAGCCCTCTGATAACAGAGGGCTCGGACAATGGATTAGTACGGTGATCCAGCTAGAATACGTAGCCAGCCTTCTGGGCACCTTGCCCTTCAAAGACGGTGATCTAATAACGGATTTTTTTCTATAGCTAGAGTCCAGCAGATAAGCTTGCGGCCCACCTTATGGAAAGCGATTACCGTCGCCTATGGACATTTCCAACACCAGAGATGTTACCAATGCACTGCCGGCTTCGAGGAAGTTTTATGACACCCTTTTTGAAAAATTCCATATCGTAGCACTGTGGGAAAACCTCGGCTGGGAGCTCATTCCAAATCCCCGCGGTACAAATGAGAAATGTTCTACAGAACCGTTGCGTACATGAACGAAGCGGCTCAAGGAAGTGGGGATGAACTCCCAACCGATGGCAAGCGCTGCGATGGTAGAAAGAGGACAAAGGCAACATTCTAAATAGTTTTTTGGAACACTCCCCGTTGTACAGTCGGTAGAATACGCAGAGAGAAGAAGAGAATACGAAGTCTCTCAAGGTCAAGCTTATCAAGACCGTCTGCGAGTATGGGATCATCAACAACGCGAACGGATCGACGTTGAATACACTCGAGGGGATTAAGTTGGTAGACAGGTGCTCCAGCCCGAAAGTGTGAGCAGTACTCCACATGCGGCCTCATCTGGGCTTTATTGTTCTACTTATAGTCTTGAGGGGCTATGGGTAGAATACAATATAAATAAGTTAAGTTTTCTTTTATTGTATTAGTTTATGAAGTCATTGTATCAACATTTCAATTATATACAAAGTGAATTTTTCAAGTGGGCCTTTAAGGCCAAATCCAAAACTACGCTAAATAGCGAAAAGCACTCAGAGGAGTCTCGAGGCCGATTTGACGAAAACTAAAATGTTACCATTAGATTTTTCAAAAATCAATTGTCCCTGTCAGGAATCGAATCGGCTGATTAGATAAATAGTTCTTTATTGTACACGAAAGCATACACAAACAGAAGTAGAAAAGGATAAAAGATGATACAACGGGCGGCCTTATCGCTAAGAAGCGATCTCTTCCAGGCAACCCTTGGTAGGGATTGATAGATTTTTAATACTGACAGGTAATACGACTGGTGGTGCAGCTAATAAATAATGATGAAATAATAAGTAATCATAATAATAAACTACAGATATACGCAATTAAATAGATTATAATAATATAAATTACATATACCTATATGGGAATAATAATATTGCTTCTATTTACTGCAACAAATTTTATTTAATTATAGGGGGAACGGATAGTATACCCGCCACGCTTGTACAAGGCGGCTTGACAGTTTGACACATCGGTTATCTCGATGTGCAGGTTTCATCACGATGTTTTCCTTCACCGTCAGCACGGGGTAATTGTAACAATATGCACATTAGGTCAGAAAACTGACTAAGTGGTGCATGCGTTCCGGCCAGGATTGCACCCGCGCCCTTTGAGTTTGGGACGCGTGCGTTAGCCATTACGCTTCCACGACTGCATCTTATTAAAAGAATTTAATTTTTAACGAGGTTGGCAAATTACTAGCTTGCATATTGTAAATGTCCCTCAGCAACGGTATCCAGTTACTAAGTATCAGGAAGACAGGCCAAACTATTCGCTTAAAAGCAAACCTCAAAAATATTTGGAGAAATACTGTAAACGAAACAAACAATCCTAACCAACAATTAAACATATAAGTTAGAATTGCACAGGGTATATCTGCGGGTAGATATAAAGAAGGGCGGTATATTTTTGTGATAAGGCAGATTTATAGAAGCGAGTCTTCGCTGCCGGAGGCTTGCGGCGTCTGCCCCCGCCTGCGAAGCTGAACTAGTAAGGAAACAGATTGTTTGCTTTTGTGTAAAAATTGTGAATGTATTGGTTTTTTTTTTCAATTATTTTTATGTATGTATTTGTATATTCATTTCTTAAATTAGTTTGAGCATTTATGTATCTATTGCCTTTTTCCTGCACCACCTATATCGTCTGATTCAAATTTTTTTGATTTAGGTTGCCTGGAAGAGATCGCTTTAAGCGATAAGGCCGCCTATTGTATTGTCTAGGAAATATTGTAAATATGGTCTGTTTTTGTAATTGTATATTTTGGTGTGCAATAAAGTGTTATCTCTCTTTCCCTCTATTTTTTTACTATCTATGTGTAACGTCGTTTTTTCAAGTCAATAAATCTTTTTCTATATTTCTTATTATTATATGATATTGTTGTGGTCGACTTTTTCACCTATGACCTATCATTCTAACCTACCTACTGAATGTGATGAAAATACTTTTCTGGTAATTGACTTAAAATAAAAGACTGAAAAAAGCTATTTTCATATATTGTCTCGTATACTGATTTTAAGCTAAGACAGGGACTTTTTCTAACGGCCAACGCTTTCAATATTTGAACCATGCGTTCCGTGTTCTTTCGCATTTATTTAGATGTGTGGCATAAAGTCGCGAACACCTTGCTTGACCTAGTAAACTATATCATGGTTTGCACCCCACCCAACGACTGGCACTCATTCAATTTATTCAAGATATTAAGTAATCTTAATATTTTTAATTTTGTAGCCATACAAAAATATTAATAGTATGGCCACAAATTAAAAAATATTAAGATTTCTTGCTGTTTTAAATTGCAGTCTAAATAGCAGCCCACTAACAATCATTAAGAGAGTGCTAACAATGTTATAGTTTTCCTTAATTGTATGTATATACAAAAAAAAACCAATTATTTTCCTATAATTATTACAAGCCGCAGCACGTTGATATTTTTTTACAAAACATGATACCTTAACTCGCCCCTATTTTTTCCTGCAATTTAAATAAATGTATAACGTGTAAATTAAGCTGTAAGGTTTAATAGATAGTGCATTCATAGCCACTTGTCTTCTATAATTGTGGTAGCGTAATAGGCGCGGGTTCGAATCCTGAACGGAATGCATGCACCACTTAGTTTTACGAGTTAATGTCGTGCTAACAACGGTGAAGGAAAACATCGTGATGCAACGTGCACATCGAGATAAACGATCTGTCAAATCTGCTAAGCCGCCTTGGGCTAGCATGGCGAGTATACTGTTCGTTTCCACTGTAGTGAGAGGCCCGAGCTCAGTGGGACGTATATGGGCTGTTGTTGTTATACTGTCCTTCTACACTTAGTTCGCAATGGATGGTTTTTATGGCAGTCGTATCTCCATGAAATATCAGGCATTGCGGTACTACTACCCATGCGCAGAAGGTTTGCCGATAGCCCCATGATGTCACGCGTCGATGGTCAGTAGGGTTAACAAAAAAGTTTACATAAATAGTTGTTGCAGTAAATTTATATCTTAATTTATTATTGCATATACTTTACATAAATATATACAATAATAGTATAATAAGTAATAATAGTAATAGTAAACTAAACTAAATAATAATACTACCGTGCAGGAACGGAGAAAAAATACAATTTCCTGCGGCCGGGTGGCCTGTCGTAAGAGGCGACAAAACAACCCACAGCCAGTTGGTTTAAAGTATGTCGCCATAACAATCTTCAATTGTATTCCGGCATTAGTGACCAGGTTCCAGTCTCCCTTAAGAGAGCCGCAGCGCATTTGTAGCACCTTTGGTGTTCCAAATGTCCATAGGCTATAGTAACCGCTTTCCATCAAGTGGGGGACGTCAGCCTGTCTGCTCCTGCAATAAAAATAAAAAAGACCATCGGAACACCTTCTGCGCGCGGCTTATGTGTAGCTTATCTTGAGTGTCTATATTTGGTGATGGTAAGGTCAGCGTAAAAAATAAAATTCCGTCTCCATACATTCCAATCTTTTCCCATCCCTTTGTCTTGCCTCCGCGCGCTCCGTATTTTTTCCCCATTACATTTCATTTTATTTCATATTTCTCCTTTCGGGTATCGCGGGGTAGGTTTCGGGACAGAAGGGGCTAAAGTGGGGATAATAAAATTTTTCCCCTTGCGTCCCCTTCGACTTTATTTATGGGGACGTTTAAGGGCACAGAATATGTTTTTCCAACGTTTCTGTAATGAGCCAAATTATTGGGGTACGAGGCATTTTTTCAGATTGTACCTTTTTAATTTCTTCTGCCCGTGTTCTGTTTTCTGCTGATAAGTGCCCTTTTGTCTTTCGCGTTCTGATTTTATTGTTTTTTTATTTTTTTTGTTCTTGTTTGGTATTTTTATTTTATCTACATTAAGAGGTGAAGTAGGGAATTAAAATTTGTATTATATTTTACGTGATGAATGAATAAGTGAATATGATTTATTGTGTTTTAAAAGATAGAGTTAACAGAAATAAAATTTTACAATACAATAGGCGGTCTTATCGCTATTAGCGATTTCTTCCAGACAACCTTTGGATGGATAAGAAATTTGATAAGAACAGAGGTATGTTGCATTATTCTTACTAACGAATCAGTATCTTAAAAATATATTCATACATTAATAAAATATAAAAAATATACTAATAAGATATATGTAAATAAAATATGATATAATACACTTACATAAATAAATATAAAACGAGAAAAAATAAAAGAGAAAAACGTGATAAAAATCCAATAAATATTATAAACGCGAAAGTTTGTAAGAATGTATGTAGGTATGGATGTATAGATGTATGAATGTATGTTTGTTACTCTTTCACGCAAAAACTACTCAATGGATTTTGATGAAACTTTACAGTAATATAGATTACATATTAGAATAACACATAGGCTATAATTTGCACAGATATAGTGTGAATTATCCAAAATATAATGATTTTCCATCACGACGCGGGCGAAACCGGGGGCGCAGCTAGTAAATGATAAACTCCCACGTGTAGGTGCCGTAAAGTTTGCAATAGTTTCGTGGGGCAAAGTATAATGTTCTTCAACAAAATCCCAGTTAACTTTCAAGAGTTCTCAGTACACAAGTTCTTTTTTTTATACAACAACGTCTGTTCGAGAAGGCTTATTATACGACGAAAGATTTTCAAGATGGGAATAATGCGATCGCTCCCAAGCTCTGTCTGTAATTGTTCATATAAACTACTTTGTTAAACCTTGTATTAGTTCAAAAAAATATACATTTTTTATTGTATGACTTCCGCAGACAGGCAGACGACGCACCTGATGGACAGCGGTTAGGATCGCCTGTGGACATTTGTAACAACAAAGCTGCTACTAATGTGCTGCCGCTCTCTAACGGGAGACTGGAACCTGGCCACTAATGCCGGAACATAACTCAAGGTCGTTATGGCGGCATACTTTAGACCAGGGGTGGTAGCCATCCAGTCGGGCAAATGCCCTACTACCTGGCTGTGGGTTATAATAATGAGGTAAAGATAATAATAATTATAAGGTAAATATAAGTTGCTGGGGAGTTTGTTGTGCCGCTTCTTCAACAGTAACTTGCTAAAATTGCTTTGGAAGCAGTCATGACATTTAATAAGTAATCTGTAAGATTTCATTTTGAAATAAATAGGTACATACAATATTCATGGCATACTGTATGCTTTGAAGGTAATCTTCTATATATTAATACATGAAGCAAAAATTTTGTATCTCTTTTAACGAGAATTGCGCGGACGGAGGAGTATGAAATTTCGCACATTTATAGTTTATATAGAGTGTATTTGATACACACACGCATATATACTTTTTTATTTATGGTTGCCTTGGCGAAATCTGTGATTATAGAAGTATAGTCTTTGACATTAATTATTAACATTATGGTCGAATTTCGAGCACGGGTGACCACTAGTTTTCCTAAAGAGGCTAAGGGCCAAATTTTCAATCGTCAGATAATAGTTATTCATGGAATAAAATTCAACATGAATAAATTAAAAATTACAGTTTCATAAACAAAACACTTGCCCTCTGTTACTTTTTACGTTTAGTCAGATTATAATATATTTGATGTATAAGTTTTATCTGATGATTGAAAAATCGGCCCTAAAGTTGAGATAATTGTTCTATTATACCTTTCGGTAGGATTAATCTGCGGACAGTAAAGAGGAGAGAACAATACGTGTGGAAGTCTATATTCACATTTCAGTCTAACAATTTTCCTCAATCTATGCATTTTCGGGGTATACTTTACTGAGAAACTATCACACTTTCAGATTAAACTTTGACATAGTACCTAATTTTAAATTATTTCTAGATGTGTTATCTATCATAAAAATATTATTTTATCCACATTAAAAAATGGGCTTGTAGTGCTGTCAGATCAAAACGCAACGCAGGACAGAGGAAAGTGGCGTGCTCTCGTTTCGGAGGCGAAGACTTACTTTGACTCGCTGAGCCAATGGAGTTAGTTCATTATACAAATATAAGTATTTTTTTTTTATTAATTATAATTTTTTTGTATTCCTTACGCCATCTGTCGAAAATATAAGTATATATAAGTGTGGTTGAATGCGCAATAATACATTTTTTTCGACCAAATCTAAACTTCGGTAACCCTATTATTTTTCCGATTTCACCAATTCCTTTAGGTGCTTTAAAAATATAATAAAGAAAACCAATCGCGGTCCTATACGTGGACATCACTCATCTTAACAAAGTGTCCAGTATTGTCATTTTATACTCCCTAAGTATAACATATCCGGACAAAGTCGCATATGAATAGCATTATAAAATTATACCTAAAACAAAAACTACAAAAGCACAAACATCTCAACATTACGCAGCTAAACAGCATTAATAACCTCGCTTCCCTAAACACGAACGCGTTTCACTCTGAGTGCTATATTCATTAAAACTGTAGAAAAACACCTCTTGGGGGAGGTCGGGAGGGTGGGGAGGGACGAGGCCAGTCTAAAGAAGAAGAAATATGGATCAATAAAGAAATTGCTTGGTGCCCAATGGTAGCAACGGCTAACACGCACACAGGCAAACCCTCTTCGTTCCAACGACGTTTTTATTCACACAACCGTGTTGCGCGAGTGTGGGTGAACCGCAAGGCGATCCTTTTTATGGAGGGAAAGAAAACCTTTTAAGGGGTTGGCGGTTTTTAATTTTTCTTTTTGCAGGCTTTCATTTATTCTTATATTTAACTAGTTTTTGGCCGCGGCTTCGCTCGCTTTAATGTAGATCCCCTCTAACAGTCAAACAGTGAAATCAATTGAGATACCTTTTATTATAGTCTGTTTCAAATAACACGGTACGGCTGACACATCCCATGGAATGTAACATGTAGTAATATCCCTTATACTTGATCTATGAATTAGTTAAAATACCTTTTACTGCTTAATAGTGACGTTATATTTAAAATCACGATGTTATTCTCTTTATTTACGTAGTTTTATGTAACATTTTATTGTTTAACTGAAGTTACACGTTAAGATAATTGAAATCAGTGATAAGTATGCATACATATTTAGATAATCTGTAATTTTTGAATTAATTGATTGAAATAGACACTGGTGTACCAAATTGTGTGTAAAATGGTAGAAAATTGATCTATAAATAGCAGCCGGCTTGAATTGATTCAGTTCAAGTATTTTTTATGTTTATTTTCAATACATTTCGGGATCGAAAGTTATTTAATAATATACAGTTCAAATAGATAATAAAAAAGTTTATGCAAGCGATTATTGTTAATGCTCAAAAAAGCGTCAATAGCACATGAACTTATGACATGCAGAGTGTCACATCTCTAGACTTACTATAAAGATGTCAACTGTTAGGTATCATGAATACCGTCCTGTTTGAAATAGAGTATAACTTAGAAACATCGCAGCCTCATGGATTTTGTACGAGCGTCCTTACCAGGATATATGGCGTAGATTGAGGATGCCCACTTCCGACAGTGGACATTGATTGGTTGAAGATCAAGATGATTGCTAAGGGTTGTATGGAAGAGATCGCTTTTTAGCCATAAAGTCCGCCGTTGTATTTTTCTACCTGTTTTTGTCTATGCTTTGGTGTACAATAAAAAGCTATCTATCTATTCTCGTCACGCGGCCCTCAACGACATTATCCGCCGGGCTCTTGTCACCGCCGGGTTACCTGCCGTTCTGGAACCAAACGGCTCGTGCCGCAACATTGGCAGGAGACCGGATGGGATAATGTTAGTACCTTGGAAGATGGGCCGCCCCTTAGTGTGGGATGCTACTTGCGTTGACACTCTGGCGGCGTTCTATCTTTCAAGTATGTCCACTACCGCCGGTTCTATTGCAGCCGAACAGGAGGCGGCAAATATGTCGCCATTGGAATTGTGTGGAAAGTCTGGGTACCGTGGAGTCCTAACGCTCTAAAGCTCTACCGTGACGTCGCCAAACGTTTAGTAGACATCACACGCGACTGCTGCTATCGCAGATGGCTGCCGTCTATTTTACTCAAAGATTAAGCGTTGCTATACAAGGTGGTAAAGCCGCCAGCCTTTTGGGAACGTTCCCGGTAAGTGACAGTGATTTAGGACCAATATTTTATCTATAATTATACCTTCCTTTTTATTTAGTTCTAGTATTTAATTTTAGATTTGCTTTTTATAGTGTAGTTTAATTAATATTCTTAAATATAAAATACAAAATTAATATATATATATACACACACACACACACACACACATATATATATATATATATATATATATGTGTGTGTGTATATATATACACACACACATATATATATATATATATATATATATATATATATATATATATATATATATATATATATATATATATGTGTGTATCAATAAAGTTTTCACTAAAAATAACGTATAAAACTAACAATTTGGCTCAAATAATTAAAAGTATTGTAAAATCAATTTTACAATATTACAATACATTTATATATAAGATATTTATCTGTTATGACCTAATGACGTCATAAGTAGATACAAAAAGGAGTTAAATCTACCCTCTGTAACACAAGCAACTAATATAAACAATATTGCAAAGTAGTATAAAGTTATAAAAAGACTTTTGTTAAGATACAGAAATGAATGAGCAAAGTTAACTCTAAAATGAGTCTGGCAAAACAAACGCGTGTGCCAAATTTATGTTTTTTGCCAACTGGCATTATCTCGTAATAATGCGAGTACAATGGCAACGTTTCCCGCTTTTTGTTGCTATTAATTTTTGTTATATTACCTTTGTAGTTCTATATTTAAGTGTCTCTAAATTTATTTATTTAATTTTAAGAAGGCTTTATCCGTGCAGGAATGGAGAAAGAATACAATTTCCTGCTGCCGGGCGGCCTGTCGTAAAAGGTGACAAAACAATCCACAGCCCATGATGGTAGTTGCCCATCTGGATGCCTACCACCCCTGGTCTAGAGTATGCTGCCATAACAAGCTTGAGTTGTGTTCCGGCATTAGTGACCAGGTTCCAGTCCCCCTTAAGGTTATTCCTGTTTACACCATATAATAATGCACCCAAGGACAAGCCCCGGCCAGTGTAGGACTATTGCAGGAAATGAGAACAAAGGTACCGGACTATTGGGGTGAACTGCTAGTGAAACTAGGGATCTGGGACTATGGCGTCTACCTGTCGCAATGTTCGGGGAAGAGGGAAAAATGGGCAAACGGTGACTTGCCCCAAAACAATACCGTGGAAGATTGTCGAGGGGCAACATGGGTGTGAGTGGCTAAGGGGTGTGTAGAGGTGGGCTGCAGGTTCACCGAAGCTATTTCCAACGTCAGGCCATTTATCACTCTCACCTCTGGAGCTTGAGTCTTAGCTCTAGCGATCTCCACTTCGTACCGGTTGGTTAAGGCATGCACAGAGGCGGGGGCTTGCCTTGGCTCCCCGGAGTCGGGGTAATGATAAAATTTGTGTAATACAGATTTGCCGTAAGTTCTGTCAATTTATATATTCATAAATATCCAAGATAATATATAAATATGTATAAATAAACCTAATCCCTTCCTAAACCAATATCCAATACCCCAAAACCTTATCCTAAACATCATACCAACAACAACCGACCTAATCCAACCACATCCAACAATATGTATTAAATATAGAATATAACAAAACTATGTACTAGAATATAAGCATTTTGTAAAAACAACATCAAGCAAGATCTATTCATCTAGCCCCTTAAGGATTAATTTGTATCTAGAAGGCCGTCAGCTGGAAGAAAGAAACATGATAAACATTTTCAACGTCCCCTATACGTCTTAGAACAATACAGTTCATCCCCTTTTATGTATTACCCCTTATAATTTCTTAAGGCTTTTTGCATCATTTACTTTAAGCAAAACAAAACATTTTGCGTACACAGCAAATATAAGATGAGCTCTATCTTTCTTAAAGTTTTGTTAAGACGTATGTCATTTTACATTGGACATAAATTGGCTGATACACTGGTGGAAAATGATGTCATGGATGAGGGATAGTGGGGGTGAAATAGGGGTAGAAAATGAAAGAAAAATATGAAAAATAAATGTTAGTTTTTATTTACTTTTTACTTTTTTAAGCTGATATCTGTAGTTCGATTGACGTATATTGAGAGAGAATAATAGTAAAATTTACAAAATTTTACAAAAGTTGTGTCGTGAACTTTTTAGCTACCCTCATGTTGCGTGCCCACTTTTGGGTAATGGTATGTCTTGAATTTTACCACTGGTTACGCTTCTTGTGAAATGTAAAGTGAAACTGGAAAGTGATTTTATAAATTTATTTTTTATTAAAAAATAAATTGTTTACCATTTTAAGATGATTATGCTGACTATCCAACCACTATCATCTACAAATTTTCGTTATCTATTTCACCTTTATCTAGAATTTTCTTTAAGGTCAAAGGTAGCTCTTCCCTAGGATACTATCTTACTTTTTTCCAAATATCATTAAAATCCATTTATCTTTTTTATAATATACGGATATTACATAAGTACTGACTGACTGACATATTAATCCTAGATATATATTGACAAAGACTTAACTTATAATCTACTTAAAACTAAATTATTTAATACACATACACACGTTTAAAATAAATTACAAATAAAATATATTATACAAGCATCGCCGAGTGAGCGCGTAGTTATTAGATTGCTTAGTAACACGGGCCGTCGCATGCGCCGATTGCGCCGACGTCATAATCCTTTACTTCGTTTCGTAGGTTGGTCGTAGCATCTCGTTAGAAACATACGTGCCGCTCGTTGATACCTTTTACTTTATTGTAGTAAACAAATACCTATACTTAAAGTGAGAATAAACGGATGCATACAAAACCTAACATTCTTTCGGTATCCACAATAAAACTTACTTAATACAATTGGTGACCTTCAGAGCTTTACACGCTATGAGCAGTTATAGTTATATCTTTTATTGTATGAGTTCAGCAGACAGGCAGACGTTCCACCTGCGGTTACCATCGCCTATGGACATTTGTAACGCCAAAGGTGCTACTAATTTGCTGCCGTACTCTTAAAAGGAGATTGGAACCTGGCCACTAATGACACTGACCGGAGCACAACTCAAGGTTGTTATGACGGTATACTCGAGACCAGGGGTGTTAGCCATCCAGACGGGCAATTATCCTACCACCTGGCTGTGGGTTGTTTTTTCAACTCTTACGACAGGCCGCCCTGCCGCAGGAAATTGTATTCTTCCTCCTTTCCTGCACGTATCTAGTGAAATGCAGAGGTGCAGAGGCTCAATTACCAGCAGGGTAAGTTTTGTAAACGAAATTTCCTTTGTTTACTCTAGTCTGGGTGTCTGGCATCGGTCTTAGCTGGTCGTCGTATATTAAACATATGACAAGCGTAGTTTAGCTAGCCTAGGATGTATAATGTGTATTTATGCTTACGAGGACAAGATTTTTTACTGTAGACTAGTTTTTAACTTCACTCTATAGATTTCTTTTCTCAAAGAAAATAATAATTAATTAAATATGTATCTTAAGTTACTTACCTGAGAAAGTCTATATGTTAAGGCTTGTAATTAGCAACATTTTTATTTATGTACAGTCACGGAACGAAAACGTTCGTCACCTTAAAGTCGACTTTTGCTTGCACGAGTTCAAGAAACAATACTGCCAACATTTTAATAAATTTTACATTTGTAAAATATAGATACGTCAATAAGTAGAATAACAACGTTGACAACAACAGACGCTGAGATTAACAATAAGAAACAAAGAGGATATAATCACTACGCTGAACATAAATATTAAAACCAATGAAAAGGTTTTACATGTCTAAACAATTTTCTTAGACAAGATAGAAAATCAAACAACTTTGATCTAAGAAATTTTAAATTTTATTTTCTGTGGAACAGTCTGTTTTATGACTTAGTTTGAAAAGGTGACATGTGCTCGCGGAACGTTATATGAAACAATTTGTAAACCGGCGAACGTTTTCATACTGTATTTAATTTATATAATTTGTATGTCTGTAAGCCTTACCAAAATAAATACATGAATAAAACAATCATTTTGATTTTTGAATTTGAAGACACTGCTTCTTTCAGCTACATGGAGTTTCGTGGCAGAGTTTCCTTGAGCTATAAATAACGACGAGACGGCTGAAACAAAGAATTGCGATAGAAGTGCGGTGCGCGGCTGATTCAATACCGGGTGCCCTCACAATGGGGGTGAGTTGAAGAAATATGTAAAACGCCATGCCAGCCGCGCTCAGACGGCCAACAGGGATGTATTCAGGCCGCAGGTTGCTAAAGCTCCTTTTCTATTTTGTTTTTTACTAGCTGATCCGCGCGAACTTCACTGGGCGTCAAAAAAAAAAATCACTTCACTTCACTTTTTTTGTTTATGGCTCCAACGCACTTGGCATCGATTTTACCAATATCAGAGTACAATATGAGCGACAAGTGATTATTTAATAACACGGTTATGTTAGACTAACTACTTATGACTAAATGTTATTTATTGTTAGTGTTAGCTATTTAAGTACAATCAAATATAGCCTATGTCACTCAGTTTAATGACGTCTGTGCACTTAGCGTCTCATAGTTCGAAAGAAGTTCTTATAGCGTCCAGTATAGTATTACAGTTCCTGATACTTTACACTACTTTACAATAAGCTTCCGAAGTCCCTTAGAGAGCTGCCATTATACTGTTTTCAAGCGTTTATTTTACTTTTGACGTTTGCACATCTATCAAGTTATATATTTTTAGACAGCCCATATGAAACAAATGACATAATTCATGAGAGAGTCATGTAGCGCACAGAATATTAAACCATCGACCCTATACGTAAATAAATCGAAAGTAATCGATTTGAAAATAAAAAAATATTAAGAAAAGAAAGAAAATAATACCGTTTTATTTTGCTTATTTAATATATGTAAAATATGTTAATTGAAATGTGAAATATTGATTACACGATATAGTATTTTTAGAAAAAATATATAGATAAGTTAAATTGATTAAAACTTATTTATAAATGAAGTCGAAAAATCCGTCATCGAGCTGTCAGAAGTAAAATAAATATTTGGAAAGAGTATAATTACAATATGTAAGTACATACACACACGTAATCACATTAATATATTGTGCCTAAGTGCACATCACGCGTTGGCAATACCACGCACCTTGAGCACGCGTATCGGAGACGTTACTTTCAAACGTCTTTCGTCAAATCGAAGTCGAGTCGTCCAACAAGGAAATCTTAAGAAAAACATAAGAAAAGAAACTTAAATATAAAAAACAAGCATAAGAAGTTCTAAATTGGTCAATTTTACGAATACGAATGCCAAAAGACGTTTGAGAGTATGCCCTCACTTACCTATCGCTTCTGCATGATAACAGCACGGATTGCTCTGCGAATTGATCGTAGCCAATGTAATGAGATTTATCGATATATAATTATATACAAACGACAATATTATGTTTTTGTCTCTTCACTCGAAAGGGACAAAAACTCACACTTCGAAGAAAAATAAAAATTTCACTATTCGTAGGAAAAAGTGGCCGCTTAATCCTGCCGGGGACTATAAGCTATTTTTGGTTCTATTCGGGTACCAAAATTCATTTATCTATATAAACTTATTTCTAGCCCTTATATAATTATATCTAAAAGTAATGGTAATAATACATTTTAAATTATAATAGTTAAAATTAAGGCTACATTTCTTTTTTGCGGTGGATACTGCACAGACTCTAGGTCTGTATCGCGGCAACCAACACAATTTTATTATAAGAACTTAAATATTGTGGAATTATTTATTAATTAACCTACAACTATATAAAATGCCAATACCACTAGCCAGTTGGTAGGGTATTCGCCCGACTAGATGGCTACCACCCCTGGTCTAGAGTATGCCGCCAAAACAGCCTTGAGTTGTGAGTTGAGTTCGGACATTAGTGACCAAGTTCCAGTCTCCCTTAAGAGAGCAGCAACGCATTTGTAGCACTTTTGGTGTTGCAAATGTCCATAGGCGATGGTAACCGCTTTCTATGAAGTGGGCCGTCTGCCTGTCTGCAATAAAAAAATGATTGTATGTGTGTGTATGTATGTATGTGTGTGTGTGTGTGTGTGTGTGTGTTATACGTGTGTGCCCTTAGTGATATAGTCGGTTTGGTAATATGCATTCCGTGTTGCTGTAATTTAATGTTTTTAGGTATTTAATTAATTGGTGTTTAAACTTTGATGCTGACATTTCTTTGGCGGAGGGTGTGTTTTGGCATAATTATTATACATGGATATATGGACGTATGGAGGAAGGCGTTTGGCAAAGGATGTATGTTTTTTAGGTAAGGGTATATTATATATTCGACGGCGGGTAAGGTATTGGAAGTTGGGGGCATTTAGATTTTCTTTGCTGTGGCTACGTTGCAAATATAGAGTTGACGCACTGTCAAAACGTCACTTTCTATTTATTATCTAATAAATTATAGATATATTCGTTCGCAAGTATCTGTTAAATGTAATTCGAATTTTTTTTTTTTTTTTTTAGTTAATCTCAAACATAAACGTTCCTTAAAATCTCTGAGTGCATGCAGTATGATGTTTTAGGTGGGTCATTCATAAAGAATGTATAAAATATTCCTGAGTACGTCCCCTGGGATGCTGCCCGTGGCCGAGGGGATTCGGGGCGGACGGCGGTGGGGGGCAGGGGGCGTCCGACACAGCGCTCCTTTTTACGTTCCACGCTGTTGCAGGTGTAAACAACAAGTTCTTCAATATTTCTTTTGAAATTATTTTATTTTATTTATTTGTTTATTTAGTGAGAACAATGGGTATACAATCTCTTCGTACAATTTCCTAAGTGGTAAATAAGTGATTTGCATTTTTTGATAATTAAGACTCATAAGATTTAAAGACTACATAAGTAAGTCTGAAAGTAATATTTTAGTAATCTTGTACGAATAACAGGAGATACTTTGTATCTTTATTTCTGATGCATGGAGTAAAGCCTCGTTAAAGTCACGTGATATTTAAATTCAAAAGTTTTTATTCAAAATAAGTTCCACTGGAGAACACTTTTTGAAGGATGCATGCAATCTTTAAAACACGTTTATGATTTTTACTCGAATTTTTTTTTATAGAGCTCTTTAATTTTTATATTAATTTTCAAAATGCAACCTGCTCTTGCCTCTTTTAAAAAATTTAAAATAATTAATATTAATTTTGAAAGATACACTGCAAATATATGTATATGACGGCATAATTGAAATTCAAATTCAAAACTTTTTATTCAAAATATGTTCCACTAGAGAACACTTTTTGAAGGTCATATATATAAGTCAAAATTTAATTTTACTTCCAATTATATGTACACCGCTTCGCAACGTGTTATTGCTGTTAAGGAGAAGAAGCGACAAGAAATTCCCTAGCAACGTCTAGCTAAAATTGTTTTTTGTTTTTTAATATTTCTCATTCTATTTGTATCTCAAGTTCTTTCTTTTATAAGTTTTATATAGAATTATGTTACAGGATTACTTTTCGAAGAATTAATGGAGTTGTAGCAAACAGTGCATGCTCAGTAAGATAAACAAATATGATTAAGTTGGAAAAAGTAAATATTCCTGTGTGATACAGTGTAGACATTTATGAGAATAATACAACAACGTCAGCACACTATCCCAATATTAGGAACGAACCTACCCATTTTATTTGTTACGCTTATTTAAATCGAGTTTTCATATTGATTTAGCTAGCGACTACCGAAGACTTCAATAAAATACCAGTTTTACTTTTATTTATAATAACTCGTGTTAATACAATTAATACATTTTTGAGCGTACGTATATTTATATTTATGTTATTTCTTTGTTGAAATTTAGCAGTTAATCATAGATTAAAAACCGTTTTGCACAGGTTAATTTTGTCATATGTCTGAGTTTTGTGACATTCTACGATGTAGCGGAATATCTATATATCCGTCCGATCGTGACCGCTTATCCGAACATCTGGATAATCTTGGTGTGCGGTTACCAACATCCTACATCTTTCATCAAAGTCAGCATTGCGTATTGTTGCAATAATTAGCCTAGAAGAACAGCATATGAGGTGCTAGTATTATTCTCTGGCAGTATTCGGTCCTAAATCGTTGTTATAAGTCACCGATGCCTTTAGTCACTGTGTCTCTATGACTGTAGAAATATAAATATTGTTATATTGGTTCCAAATGTTACTGACAAATGCCGCAAGAAGGTGTGAGCGTTGCGTCGCCTCAAGAATGCTACAATTTTCCCGAGTTTTCCATTTCTCGGCCCTCTCCCTCCCTTCCACCCAGTCCACCTCCTTTCACCTCCCGGGGGTGAAGGAGAAAAAAGAAATGGTCTCAGAGTTGCTTGGCAACGGAGATTCCTTCGGTTTTTGTAGGTGTTCTTTTATGGATATCATTACAATGGGTGAATTTTAAATGAGGGGGTGTTAAAATACGTATGTATCACTAGCTTTTCGCTGTGACTTTACTTAGCTATATTATTTGAATAATATTCAATTGGTTCATCATGTTTATACTTCTATAGATACTAGTGGTCGCCCGTGATGGAAATTCGACCATAGTAATTAATGACAAAGACTACATACTTCTATAATCACAGATTTCGCCAAGGCTACACTGTAAATTTGACTTGAAAAATAAACAAAAGAGTATATATGCGCGTGTGTGTGTGTGTGTGTGTCAAATATATGGTAGTGTGTGTAATGTTTTTCTTATTGATTTAATGTATTTTTTATGCATAATAAAAAATATATTAGCATTCGTCGCTTCTTCTCTATATAAAGTATAAGTGTGCGAAATTTTATACTGCTTCGTCCGTGCAATTTTCGTAAAAAGGGGTACAAAGTTTTTGCTTCACGTATTAATATATAGATTTTGTTAAAAAAGTAACTACTGTGAAATTGTCATGTTAGTCCGTTTATCTTCAAGTGGTAGTAATTATTCTCAAAATTTACTGGATCTATATGCGTGAAATTTGACAAAAGGGCATGTTCTACATGTCACGATACAGTATTATAGTGAATTAGTAAAAAAAAACAAAGATAAGGGATGGTCGCCATGTATGGTGGCTAATATTTTTTCAGTATATGTAGCTGTGTGGTGTATTGTCAACCAGAGATTCTGATAATATGATCAATCAATCAATCAATCACTCTTCATTGTACATAAACACAAAAAAGAACTTGCAGATTAAAATTCATGCACAAAGGGCGGTCTTTTTTTATTTTATATATATGAAATAGGTTTGCCTTTGACCACGATCACGTCCAATGCCGGACGATGATGCGGTCGAAGATGGAGCACGCTTACCTAGATAGTACCTATTCACACAAAACTTGAAGATACCCGGATTGTATTTTTCGGGAAACACGGACTCCGGTAGTGCATTCCACAATTCTGCCGTACGTAGAAGGAACGTGGAGGCGAAACGTTTAGTACGCACTGGTAGCGTTTCCACTGTGAAACAATGGCGTAGACCAGAGCGCCTTGTTGTCCGAAGATGGAATGGTGTAGGGGGAATCACGTTGAACAGCTCAACTGCACACTCTCCGAAATGAATCCTGTAAAAAACCGCTAAAGAGCGATCTCTTCCAGACAACCCCAGGAATGAATTGAGATTATAATGACGACGGTGGTATACATAATAGACAACATAGTACAATTTCTTACATTCTAGTAATAAATATATAAATGCAGTATATCCAGATGTTATATATATTAAATAGATATATACTTAATATACATAACATACAAATACGATACGAATATGATTTTTTAGTTAATCAATAAGTATAACGATTTTAGATTTCAAAGACGTGAAAAGAGTTTTCTCATCTCTAACTATGACGTGGAATATTCTGAATAAAAATCAAAATGGAGCTTAAGAATATTTTCAACGAAGATTTGTTTTGAAAAATAAGAGAAAGAACTAACATTAGCTAAGTACGTACATAGCATAATGAGTTGGCAGACTAAGCGATAATCAAATTTATTTATATATGGGTACAAAGGATTGTCAAATCATCCATACAGGAACGGGAAAGAATACAATTTCCTGCGGCCGGGCAGCCTGTCGTAAGAGGCAACAAAACAACCCACAGGCAGGTGGTAGGGCATTTGCCAGACTGGTTGGCTACCACCCCTGGTCTAGAGTATGCCGCCATAACAACCTTGAGTTGTGTTCCGGCATTAGTGGCTAAGTTCCAGTCTCCCTTAAGAGAGCCGCAGCGCATTTGTTGCACCTTCGGTGTTGCAAATGTCCATAGGCGATGGTAACCGCTTTCCATCAAATGGGGGACGTCTGCCTGTCTGCTGAACTCATGCATTAAAAAAAATCGGTCACGTGTAAGAAAATTGGCTAGTTATTTGGGGAACATAGATCTAGTGAGGCCGCCTCCACCAGGTTCCAAGAGGAGGGAGGGGTAAGCTCAAGAAATGCTAGCTAGAGGTCGAGAAGGACTACATGCAATGGTTTCACAATAGGGTAATCTCAAGACCAAACGAAGTGGAGAAAAAACTAGCAAAACGGACTCCGGGCTCCGTAGTGGACACTCCGAAGCACAACCGGGATGTAATGTTAAGATGGTGATGTTAAATATTATTTTCTTGTCCTTACACAAGCTTACATACAGCTGAAAATATTTTACATCGCGAAACTTAAATGTATTTTTTAGTTAGTGGTCTGTGGTTTGAATTATGGACACAATGCAAAGGAAATTTTAACAAAATAAAAAAATCTCAACATAGAACGTAGTAATATTAAAAAGTAATTATTTTCGTTCGCGTCAAAATAATTAATCCCCACGAGTCCCCTCCAGCGACCGACAGTCCGCTTCCCAAAACTTTACATTTTGTTCCCAACAAATCTCTTCAGAGCGTAAGAAGTATAAAAATATGTAACATTCTAAAACATCCTACATCACCTATCATTACACAATCTCAATTCATCCTTAAACAGAATCGTATAAAGTTTAAATTTCAATAAACATATTCGATTATACGACTACGTATTTCAGTTCCAAAACGACACATATTCATCAACTCCTACAAGCTATTATATACTTTAAACCTTAGAAAATTAAGTTTAAATTTTAATTTTAGATAGATTTAAAGTCGTATATACAGGTTGTGCCCAAGACAGTGTTGGTGAAAATTCAAGTGAGCTACCCCCATTTCCCCCACTTCTTTGCTGTGTTAATTTACATTTTAAATTGCACTTACATAGCTGAACGGCGAGTTGCCCTGTTTTGTAGCGTCCTGTGTTATACAAACTCGTTTACTTATAGCTTTATGGTTGAGATGGATTAGCGTTTTCTACGGTCGCATTTCTCAGCTAAGTTGTTTGTGAACTTGTTGTGTTGGATTGAAGGAACATTATATCAGAAACTATTTTTTCTTCCTCAATATTGTAGATCGTAAAGCCGTAGTATATTTTTTTATTACCTGCATTCAGCAGACAGACAGACCTGATGGAAAGCGGTTACCATCGCCTATGGACATTTCTAACACCAAAGGTGCTGCCGATGTACTACCGCTCTCTAAAGGGAGACTGAAGCTTCGCCACTAATGCCGCAACACAACTCAAGGTTATTATAGTGGCATACTCTAAACCAGGGGTGGTAGCCGTCCAGACGGGCAAATACCCTAACACCTGGTAGTGTATTGTTTTGTCGCCTTTTACAACCCGCCAACGAGCCGCAGGAAATTGTATTTTCTCGTTGTTCCTGCACGGATAAAAAGATATTCTGTGAGAGCGTGGTATGACACCGATCGAGTCGGACAGCTGTAACCAAGATAATGATTCAAGTATGGTTCTAACACGTAAATGTACAATGTTCCAGTATAACTTTAAAGAGCAGTTGCACATTGGTAGCATCTTTGGTGTTACAAATGTCAATAGGCGTTGGTAAGCGATTTCGTAACGTATTATTCGATTAAAGACTATTTAAATGACATATTTTGACACTAGATAATATTGTATAGTGTGAATATATATATATATATATATATATATATATATATATATATATATATATATATATATATATATATGATATATATAGATTTTAGTAATAATTAACAATTGTGTTTTTTTATGGAAGTATAGGTTTGCGTTTGACGACTGTCTCACCTGATGTTGAGTGATGACGCAGTCTAGGATGGAGCATTTGTCAGGAAAAACAGACTCTGGCAAATTATTCCACCCTTCGGCAGTTTCACCAGAAAAGATGAAGAGAAACGCTTGGTTCTGACTGGTGGTGTTTCCACCATGTAACGGTGGCGCAAACCGGTGCGTCTGGTTGTCCGATGATAAAAAGGGGATGGAGGAATCAGCTCGTGCAATTCTAAGGAACACTCCTCGAAATGTATTCGATAGAAGACAGTCAGCCCCGCGACGCATAATAATCAAATAATAATAGTACCAATATCCCCGCAGGGGGGCTTTGTGGCGAGGCCTTAGGTGAGTAGTGACCCCCCTTGGCCCCCGCCTCCGTGCTTGCCTTAGCCAGCCGGCACGGAGTGGAGATCGCTAGAGCTAAGACTCAAGCTCCCGGGGTGAAAGTGATAAATGATATAAGGTCGGAAGTAATTTCGGTGGACCTACAGCCCACCTCTCCATGTAGAGGGGTGGGCTGCAGGTTCACCGAAAATGGCAACATGGGTGTGCATGTTGCAGCACACCCTATGTTGCCCTCGTCTTCTATGGCATTTTTTGGAGCTCATGCAGAGAATGGCGAGTTACCGTACCGGTAACCGGTAATACCGGACTCCATAGTCCCCATATTCCCAGACCCCTCGTACCACTAGCAGTTCATCCCAATAGCCCGGTACTTTTTGTTTTCATTTCCCACAATAGTCCTACACTGGCCGGGGCTTGTCCTTGAATGCATTATTATATGGTGTAGACAGGGATAATCGCCGGACAGTGTCACGCCACATTTACATTAAATTTGTCAAGGGGCCTCTACGTGTTGGCCTTCCCATGGCTCCATGCAAGCCCTCCAAAAGTCCGGGCCATTTGTATGGCCCGTGGTCTTCAAAGACAGACATTAGTACTTATATATATAATGATGATAATATTAAGTGTTAATTTACAGTTCCAACCCTAATAGGGATAATGTATAATCATATCTACATTAAGCAATGAATAAATGAATTGAATTGAATTTCCATCAGGTGGGCCGTCTGCCTAACTGCTACAATAAAAAAATATTGGCGTGAAACGATTAGCCTTGAACTAATCGTTTTTAGTAAGAAGAGTGAGAATTCAGATGGCCCACTTTTTCCCTTCTCCCTATCCAATCCCTCTATTCCAATCACATGTCCCATCTTTATTATCCTATTCCTCCTGTCTGATCCCTCTATCCCATCGCCTTATATCATCCTCTTTATCCCATCCTAAAGGTTTGCAACGCGTTGACTTTGTCTTTGGCGTTTCAAACGTCTGAGTAGAATTTAAAGAGAAGAAGAAGAATTTCTTCTCCTTAAATATGGCTCTGCACGATTTGTGTATCAAGCCAGTGTCAAGTATTCATGAGTATTCAAGTTTTATAATTATCTTCAAGTAAAAGTCTCAGTCAAATTGTAAATCTTTGACTCACGCTATGCGAAGGAGTTCCTGTGGTAGCTCGAATAGATGCATTTCACTAAACAGTTGAGATTTTCAACAACAAAAAGTTTAATTCCTCGTTAAAAACAATCAATATACTATAACTTATTGTTCACTTTAAGTAATATATAAAAAAATTAAAAAAAAACTGCATAGCAAGATATCACCCTTCAAGCTGCCGCTAAAAAGCGAAGGTAACCACTTTTCGTGAGCTGGGCCGCTGCCTGTTTGCGAGCTTCGCAATAAAAAAAAATGTGAACTCTATATGCTGCCACAGAACAACAATCAGTTAGAATGCTAGTTCTAAATTCAAATATTACGTGTGACATTAGTAAACCGGAACCGGCAGTGAGGTGTGGCGCGCCGAGCGCAGGAAGCGGTGGGAATACGACGCGCGGGAAGAATTTGCTAAAACACCCGCGAGTTATTGCCGCCTTCCGCAGGTAACGAGCATTGCTGCACGTGAATTTGGAGCACGCTCAATTATTTTCTGTAGTTTTTTGTTGTTGTTCTGTTTCAGCGAAGTTATAATAGTAAATACCGTGCAACGTGTTTGAAAGCAAATATGTTAAAAATTCCCGCGCTTTCCGGGACACATGGTAACGCAGAATTAAAAAAAGAATCTAATGTGTTAAAATAAGATAATTTTTATGCACCCGAACAACTACAAACCGCTCCTGGGAAAATTCCCGCGGGGTTCTTAGGATAAAAAGTAGCGCAGATTTTAAGTCTAAGAATTTGCTGTCGATCAGCGAAAACCGCATCGAGAACGGCCTAGTAGTTTTTACGTAAATCCCGAAAAAAACAGACAAACCGACAAACAGACAAAAAATCTAAAAAAAACTGCATTGTGTTCTATATTCCATTATATAGTGTATTCCAGTTCTTTGTCTTTAAATAGTTTCAATGTACAGATTCGGTATTTTTAGAATTTTGTAATATAAAAGATGTTCAGTGACTCTTCTATATCATCTAAAGGCTAGCAACGCGTTGCCTTCGCCCCTGGTCTTGCAAACGTCTATAGGAGATGGTAACAATTTTCAGTTTTGCTGTTTCGTTTGTCAGTTTTGCAAACAACACATTATAATCTATCTATCATTTAAGAGCTGTGTTCTTGTCGGTAGAGCCTATTCCAATATTCTTTATTATAGGCCCGTTATTTACTTCTTTGTCTTTGTACGACACTATACCCTATTTTCCTTTGATTTATTATAATATTGGCCCCTAAAATTATCTCTATTAGACGGTCTTCTGCACTTTAGTAGTTGACAAGTCAACAGAGATACTATTTATTTTTTATCGCATTATAAAAGTGTAAATCCTCCTTGATGTCATATGTTAATAGTAAGTGATGAAATCACTCATAAAATTATTCAAATAGTTTACTATTTAATTTATAAACAGTAATTAATTATACTTAATTTTATCACGATATTAAGAAAGTAAGATGATAGCAAGGTTTTCTAACGCCAACTGTTTTCTAGTGGAATTCTCTTGACTTCTCCTTATTTATTTATTTGGAAAACATACAATAATTATCATTCTTATAATATAAAAATACATATTATTAATACACACATCAGTTAAGTTTCCACAAAAAAATAATTGAAATTAAATATTTGGCTCATGCAAATAAAAAAAATATATTTAATACAATATTTAAGTTTTTAAAAATGGCTGTTGTAGAGCTATTAAGTAATGTTGTAAAGATTCATAAAGTTGTGGGTGATTCAGTTTAAATTATTAAAATATACTACTTAGACAGTTCATACCGTATGTTAACTATAGTCGAAATCATGAACTGGATTAGTAAACATTAACAGAGAATTGTTACAATTAACACGTGCTAACAACGGTGAAAGAAAACATCGTGAAGCAACCTGCACATCGAGATAACCGATGTGTCAAACCTGCCAAGCCGCCTTGGACAAGCGTGGCGGGTATACTGTCCGTTCCCCCTATAATGGGAGGCCCAAGCCCCGCAGTGGGACATAAAGGAAGTAATAATAATCAGGTATAAAATAAAGTTGACTTTCACTGCAACCACATTATTGTGACGTAGTGTTTTTGTACAAATGTAAGATTTACACCGGTTATCCGGTAAGAGGAATAGTTTTGACTCCGCGCAGGATATCCGGCTGCCCCCGTACCCCGCCTACGGTGCCCTCTCACCGGCAGTTCCTGCTAAAAATTTGATTTAGGAATTATTGGTTAATAACAGTTGCAAAATTGAGACCTACATTTAGTTTATATTGTTTAATAATAGACTATAGATTCAGCCGCAAAAAATGTTATTACGTGGTAGGTAATTTTGATGAAACGTCTGAGACTCTATATGTGTGATACCATGCTCTCTCAAAATACCGGCATGAAATGGTTAGGCTTCAGCAAATCGTGTTTCATATGATGAGTTGATGAGTGATAGTTCCAATGGCCCACTCCCCTTTTTTCATCTTCCCCATCACAAATTTCTATTTCATCCCTTTTATCTCGACCTCCTTTTTTATACATGGGAAATCCGATTGAAGACCATAGCGGCTCGTGTGTGGGATTCGCCAGGTCGGGGTGGCACTAGCACCTTACGTTTGAAGTGCCATTGCCACGCCGCAGTTAGGGATACCCACTAAAACTCCTGGCCGATCCTCGAACGTCCCTTATCCGGGCTGTGGGCTCGTTTGCGCATTCAACTCTAGCCCGGACGATCTCAACCCTCCATCCCTTTTATCGCATCTTTTCAATAACATCCCTCCTATCTCATCCCCTCGATCCCATACTAAAGCAACGCGTTGGCTTCATCCCTGGTATTGCAAACGTTAATAGCCAACGGTAATAACTTTCCATTCGTAATAATAATAATAATAATAAACCCGCAAGGGGCTTTGTGGTGAAGCCCTAGGTGAGTAGCAACACCTCGAAACTGACTTCAGGGGCCAAGGCAAGACCCTCTTGGAGCGGAGATCGCTAGAGCTAGGACTCAAGCTCCAGGGGTGGAAGTGATAAATGGCCTATCGTCGGAAGTAGCTTCGGTGATTCTGCAGGGCACCTCTCGACACCCCTTAGCCACTCATGTTGCCCCTCGCCAATTTTGGCATGTTTAGGGGCCCATGCAGTGAGTGCCGAGTCACCGTCTGCCCATTTTTTCCATGTTCCCTGAACATTGCGGCTGGCAGACGCCATAGTCCCCATATTCCCAAACCCCTAGTACCACTAGCAGTTCACCCCAATAGCCCGGTACTTTTTGTTCTCATTTTCCACAATAGCCGGGGCTTGTCCTTGGGTACGTGATTATATGGTGTAGACAGAGATAATCGACGGTCAGTGTCACGCCACATTTACATTAAGTCCGGGTCATTTTTATGGCCCGTGGTCTTCAAAGACATACAGTATAATAATAATATAATAATAATTCTTTATTGAAATTTCTGCCTAAACTTTAGAATACATTGGTGGTGGGAATCATCTTGTAAGTATGAAATACCTGTATCAGAAGATTCCACTCTTCACGTTATGACAAACGACAGCTACCAGAAATTGATATATCTATTACAAGGAAAAAATATTTGCACGTTGTGTCTGCGTGCGTGCATGCGTGCGTGCGTGCGTGCGTGTGTGTGTTTGACTTTTTAAATATGTGCAAAGAGTAGGTATATTAGAGAGGAATTTAGCCACTTTACAGTTATAGTAGTTCATGGGATAGATATTTACTTTCTTGTGTATTATTTTATATATAAGTTTAGATTGTCGTTCGCACTGACGAGAAGCAAATGTAGTTTTTGTACATATAAGTTAGCATACTAAAATTTCTTCTACCTATACTGATAAATTCATCATAATCGCTCTTTTTATATTCTTTCAAAATAATATATAAAACATATAACTTTCTAAAACTAAGAACGTCAGTAAATTGTAGTGTTTTCGTGGCCGATTCCTTTATCTTACCAACTGTTTTGCCTTATTATCGCATATGGATTAAAATTTGATACATGCTCAATACAATGAATGTCAAAATTCAAAGGACGGCGATGCAAGTGAATGAATAATAAAATCATAAAGGTATTGTTACGAGCTACAGGACTCGAATTAAAATAAATGCTGTTGGAATTACTATAGAGTTTATTAGAACTGTACAAACACGTATAAAGCAAATACAAATAAAACTGGATGCAACCAGTTCACACTGCACGATTCAATTCAATTTGACACGCGTAATGTCCGTCGTCTATATCGCTAATCGAGAGTACTACAAACGTCTTACTCGTATCGTAGTCGTCGCTTGACTGCCCATCTTTCCGGTCGGACACCCCTTTATACTCAGCTTAGGACTGTGTAAACAATGATTTCCACGAATTACACCTGCGATACCTGCGATACCATCGACGCTATTCCTAGAAAACATAATTCTGTATACCTGCAGGATTATGTCTGCGAACGGCCATAAATAAGTACAGTAATAATAGGCTATTGTCTAAACAAAAGAACTCCGTATAGAGGAAGGGCAATAAACCAGGTTTTATGACAGGCAGGTATGCATCTCCTGTATTTTGCCCAACTTGTAACAGTATAATATGTCTTCGCATCAAGTATGTTTAAGCGGTACATACTTTTCGGCCAATATTTGAACCCACCTCGTTTGATACGCGAACAGGTCATCTCTCAATCCACCACGGATTAACTATGTCTATTTATAAACGAATCGGTTAACGGTCAGTTCCTATATCTTACTACTAGCTTCTGCCCGCGAATTCAGCCGCGTGGAATAGTTAAAAAAAAGTAAGTTAAAAAAAGCCCCTGATTTTAAATCATTCTTCATTGGTGCTCCGCTTCCATTGGTCCTAGCGTGATGATATGTAACCTATAGCCTTCCTCGATAAATTGGCTATATAACATTGAAAGAATTTTTCAAATCAGACCAGTAGTTCCTGAGGTTAGTGCGTTCAAGCAAACCAATAAACAAACTCTTCAGCCTTATATATTAGTATCATCATCATATCATCACTTGCACACAAACTTTAATTAATTATAAGCCAAAAAAACGATTGATAAGACATAAGAACCCGCGATTAGTTAACAAAATCGTTTATCAGGTTCTCCTTAACGACTTGTTCAATCATTTAACGTGTTTATAAAAAAAGCTTGTTCAAAATTCTCTTAGCATCATCATAAGGGTCGCGCAACAGGTGGCGGACAGTTGGGCATAAAACAAGACGACGACACATGTCACTCGGACGTCGCGATCGGAACGTGTGGTCACGCCTTTATATGGCATAGAGTAATTAATTAAAGTATCCAGAGGATTTTTATTCTTTTTCTTAGGTATTGTTTTTATAAATTTTTCTTATGTATACTTACTAATATCATAAAGAGAAAATTTGTATTTTTGTAACGAATAAACTCAAAAACCATTATAATGCTAAATTATCCCAAATTAATATAGTCTGTATGTATTACTAGAAAAAATAGGAATTCCTACTAAAACTTCAATATTGTAACCTAAAGTGTAAAAAAAATGGTGGGTGAGTGGTTGGGACGGTTTAGATTCACAATTAGATCTGTTAGGTGGCGCTGGAATCGGGTTCTAGATTTTATTTTTTCAGCGAAGGACAACGTCTGCCGGAACCGCTAGATTCTTATATATGTATTTTTTCATACGTATTATATATTATTCTTATATACCGGGTGTCCCAAAGATATGCCACATGGAGTAGAAGTACTTCAAATATTTTAGATAGGATATTTTGCTCAATGGAAATATTATTTTGTTTTTAAAAGTAACATTGCATTCAAAGGTTTTTAAGAAGTTGCTTGCCTCATTTAAGATTCGAAGCGATCAAATGTTATAAAAAATGTTTACATTTTTGTTTTTTTTATTGCTGAAGCACAGCAAACAGCCTGACGGCCCCACTGTATTGTAAAGTGGTTACCGTCGTCTAAGGACATTAGCAATACCAGAGGTGCTGCCAATGTGCTGCCGGCCTTGAAGGAGAAACTGGAATCTGACCACTGATGCCGGAACACAACTCAACTTTTGTGATGCCAATCGTAGGGTTCAGTAATAAGGATTAACCTCAGTATTAAGGATAATACTGATCATTACTAGTCTCACAAGACGGTTCAATTTCGCTCCGGTCTTGGTCCGATCAAATCTCGTTGAGCTTACACTACTACTAGTGTTACATCGCAGTTCAATTTGGCTGTCTCCTCCTTCTGCAAGCAAGTCATGTTTGCAAAAAAGGAGGCGGAGCGGGAGCGTTTGCGGACGCCATTGCTCCGCTTCCGCCAAAGGCGGACGCGCCGGCGCTGGAGGGCGGACTTCGACCTTCAATCGCCTTGACCTTTCCCTTGATGATAGCATTCTCACCCGCCGTTATGCCGTCGAGAGAGGGCCGTGATGTGTTCCGCGCGCATTGGAGTAAAGACCAGTAAGTTGCCGGGGGATAAAAGTATTCGAGGACCCCGCCTGCCAGGGCATGTGGGGTTGATCGAGCTTTCGCTTTCCCGTAGACCTGGCATAAGGCGTAGGAAGGAACACCCAGGCATTTTAGTGGGTATCCCTAACTGTGGAGTGGTAATAGCATTACCACTTTACTTCTGCCTAGAGGCGCTAGAGCCACCACGATCTGGCGAATCCCACACACGGATTGTAACTTATCCCCCTTCACGCGGCTTATGGTCCTCAATCGGATTTCCCTGGCTAAAAAAACGGTTCAGTCTCGCTCCGATTGCTGACCGATCAAATCTCGCTGTGTCTACACTACTAGTCTGGAGTTGAAGCAAAAGCGTATTCACACTGTTGGTACAAGTTATAATGGGTCTGATCTCGTTTCAGTCAAAATATATTATTTTCGATGAACCGGTACTTGCACAATATCGGATCCGAACTAGAGCGACACAATAGTGAGAAATCTATCTTGTTTAAGAATATTTAACCGGACCGGCAACGGAATGTGATCGGAGTGAGATTGAACCGTGTACGGCATCACAGTGTGAATAGAGCCTAAATATGCACAGCAAAAACCACTCTTAAAATTTGAGTCAAAATATGATTATTTTTAATAGTAAAAATATTTTTAATCTTTGACTATCGATTACAAGATAACAAGGTGTCGATCGTTTATTTATTTATGGAAAAGGCTTAACATATTGAATTTCGAAATGGTTTACTTCCGACGGACAACCACTTTACAACTTTACGACACAGCTAAATATCTATAATGTACTCAAAATTCAACCTTGTGGTGTAGAAATAAGATTCAATAACGAGTTGAATAAAGGTAACTCATGTTTATTACTTTTTGCTTCTAACGCCAACAAAAACAAATTTTACGGTCGATTCGAAACTGATATGCTATTGTCAAATTAATAGTTATCATCATACGTGTTATATTTTTTTAAATTCAAAGAGGCCCATATACGAACCTGCATTGCAGGCCTGCAGTAGGCAGGGCTTGCAGGACTCAAGAGACATCCTGCTCTGTGCTATTATAGGACGCATTGCAGGCTGCAACAACATTCACAGTTCTACATTACGCGGTGGACTGTCAGGCGGACTGTAATGTAGGACCATGAATGGGGAATGCTGACGAATAAGATTGTTCGATTTTCAAAATGGCCATTATGAACCACTGGACACATGTCATGATATAAGAAATCGAAAGTTAAAGATAGTCTACACAACACGTGTTGAAAATGAAATCGTTTGGGTTGTCAATGATATTAACGACGTTCTTTTTTTGAAATTTTGAAATCTTTATTGTTCCGACACAGATGTTTGTTTATGGTGCATAATAGGCCCGGTTCGTGACTTTCGATTTTTGATTGTAATGTTTTTTGGGTAACAATTTATAGTAGTCTTGACGAGAATTCATGCTTCATACTTATTAACAAATTAATAAGGGAGTTTGTTTCGTTGTTCCTTCTCAAAAACTTGGATATAATCCGATTTAGGTCCATGAAGAGATGCAGATATGAGAAAATAAAAGATGAAGAGATGAGATACATGACTGTATCATCATGGTGGTCTTTTTAAGCCACCACACTTTCTTTGACTTTTAATTTTACCTTGAGACGTTATAATCTTTCGGAAGATCAGCCCTGAACGTACGTATGCTGAAACTGATGCCTCTTTTGGGGTACGTTTTATCAGTTTTAAATGTTTTAACGTTTAGCTTTAGAATAATACAAATGGCTAAAATGATGACGAACGAACGAACGAAATGACGAAAAACAGTTTAGCTCAATACGATGTACCTGTTTATTAATGTAACTTTAATTGATTGTAATCTGGTTGTATACAATATAAAATAAAAAATAAAATATATTTTCTTTCTGATGTACATTTTCTCTTTCTCGTACACTGAAATTTACGCAGGTGTGGAAGTCTGCACAAAAAAAATATTGTAAAAGTGTACTACGTTTACATTGAATCGATTTGTACCGAATTATATTAGTATGAAAATTGTTATGAAACATTGGTATTTTGCTTAAAGGCACTGATGCAAGATTTGATTCAGTGATTAAATCGTTTACCCTAAAATAACCCATTGATGTACAATAATAAAAACACACAACATATGTTTTTAACCCATTTCAAAATCTATTGTAACAGTCACGTATTTTTTTACTGACAATAGTGCGGAAAGAACAGCTTTGCACCGGTCAAATCCGGTTTTGACCAGCGAGTGACCCCTTCTTACCGGTTCTATTGTCAGAAAAAAGGGTGAAAGGTCAAGCAGATGTCCCTTCTGCGTATTGTTGGAATGTAAAAAACACGTTTTGTAACGGGTTATGCAAGACGGTAAGTTCGGTCTGCGTTTTAATAATAAAGATTTTTTAAATTGGCAAACATACACACTTATTGTATTTCCCCAAATTAAGCAAGTTACCCTTGTGTTATGGATCATACTCAACGGAGTACTCTGGGGATGATCCCAGATACCCAGACTATAGTAAATAACGACGAAAATTTGTTTCCGAAACTTACCATGCCAGGAGTCGAACCTGGAGCCCCTGCGTTACGGTGAGGTAGGCCGGCAAAGGCTTAGCCCGCTCAACCACAGAGGCAGTCAAAGTTAACAAAGCTAAAAATGTTCTGGATATGTTTTCACTTGATAGCGACCTAGGTTTATTTTAGTATTTGTCTTTTGCAATATGGTCTTAGATGATTTGTGTATCTAGGTAGCGTCAAGTATTCAAGAATATTTCAAGTTTTAAAATATTAAGTCTGACTGACGCGAAACGAGGGACTTCTTTTAACAGTTTCAAAAAATACATTTCACTAATATTATGTACTACAACTGATAGTTCACTTTTGAACATTGTTTGAAATTCTCGCCAAAAATCAGGCTTTGATTATATTTATCATGGACTAAGAATGCAAGAAGTTATAATTATAATCGTTCTATAAATAAAATATCTGTAATACATTATGCTTTATTATTGTATAACTGAATTATATTTTATCATACCTATATATTGTATTGTCTTTCGTGACTTCACTTGCTGGTTCCAAGCGGAGGAACATCGCTGGGTTTAGTTGTCCAGCATTATGCTGAGACTGGGTCAAATTTGAGGACTTAGTTTGTCCCGATTCTTTTACTGTAAGAAATATTTTAATCATACCTGAATAAAATATTTCTTTCTAAATCTGGAAGGCTCTTAAACCCTGCATGTGTAGATTGCTACGCAAGTCACTTTTTTGTTGCTTTTTGAAAGCATGCAAGCAGCACCTCACAGGGCTATTGGCTAAGTCAATGTGTAAAATATGCTTTTTAAAGGAGAGCCCTTCACAGTTCTCAATTTTAATAAAGTAATGACGATATTGGAAAGTATGAGATCATAGCAATATAGAAAAAAAATTAATAGACAATAAAATACATATTATATTAGATTTTTGGTGAAATGAAAAGGAAATCGAAGATGTAACTACTCGTAGTATCGACATTATTAATAAGAAAAGGTAATATATTTATACTCGTATTTCAAAAAAGGATTTATGTGTGCATAGTTGCATACGTATTCAAACTGTTAAATGGGTAAAAACTAACCGATGACCATATGCTGTGAGAGGGTTAACTAGTAAAGCGGAACTTATTGATTTTGTGAAGGGTTGATAATAGTTATTGATAGAACACGTAGGAGTATACTTCTTTTTTGTTTTAGTTAAACATGACCCTTTCTTAAGGACGAGGCATCGAAGTATGTAAGTTCATGTTTAAGTAAATATCTAAGAAATATAGAAAACTCTTAGATTTATTTAAATCGAAAACTAAACTAAAGGCTGCTTAATTATTATAAAATAGAATAAATTTAATTAGAGAAAATGACATAACAGATGAAGATAGCTATATAAAGTATTCTAAGATTTAAATAGTAACCGGGCGAACATATAAGATTTGGCAGTTTTGCTAACAAGAACATTTTGAAAAAAGTTAAAAATCGAGATTAATGATTTTTTATTTTATAAGTTCAGCAGACAGGCAGATGGTCCATCTGATGGAAAGCAGGTAACATCGCCTATGGATATTTGTAGCACAAAAGGTGCTGCTAATGTGCTGCCGCTCTCTAAAGGGAGGCTGGAACCTGGGCACTAATGTCGGAACACAATACAACGATGATGATGTATGAAACCCATCAAGCTTCCAATTAACCAAGAACAAGTATGGCAGTTTGACCATCTTTTGCACTAAGCTACCAATAGGGCTTTTATATTATTACTATATATATGAATACTATGCGGTGATAGTACGCTGAATTTCAAAAGTTTGAACTTATCAAATAAAATTCGATAGTTTATATGTTAGGAAATGGCAAACAATGCTAATAAAGAGGCCGTACCAGTCAACTTAAGTTGAATTTATAAAATAATCGATGAAAAACCGACATCTTTCATTTGATTGAAATTTTATAGAGCTTTCGCGTGTTTGGTGCTATTGGGTAGTTTCTGGATGCAGGCACGTACTAACGGTCAATTTATCAATTACCAAATTATTTTTTCATAAGCATCACGGCTTACAGAGGCCGGTTAGTATTGTGGGAAACAAATGTCAAGCCATGTCGCCTGCGCCAGGTCTCGATAGAAGAGCTTATCACAAGAAATACTGGCTTGACGTCGAGAAGAATAATATCCGTACCAGTGGTTTCAAAACTTAATTTTGCACTATCTCATGTCAAAGACCGCGCGAAGTGGAGAGGAAAACGTAGGATCGCGAACCGCGGGCTTCAAAGCGGACGCATCAAGCGCAACCAAGTTCTCGGATGATAATAATAGCATAAATATACGTGGCCATATACGAGTTGTACTTACGCATACAGGGATACTTTATAAAAACATCCATCATCGACAAGATATATATATATAAAAATATCCTCATTCCCTTGAGCTCCCGCTTATCTATGCGACGATTATCTAGAACTTTTATTCCACGTACAAGAATGATCTGAAATTTCAGCTGTGGTATTCTCCCTGCACTACTCATGGGGTTGATGAGAGGATACACGTCAAAAAAATTCTAGGGTGGCAAAGTATTGGTGAGCCTGATAAAAGAAATAGGAGACGATGCACTTTCTAACAGGTTTACCGATTTTACTATACTGCTTGTCTGCTTGTTAAGACAAAAAAAAGGTTGAGGTTTTAGGTTTGAGACATTTATTTCTCAAAAATATTTACAATTCACTTACAGAGAAATAACTAGTTACATTTAATACACATTTATCCATATTAGCGCATCTGTCCATTTATTATTGTAATATTTAATTAATGTTTTGTTTTCAAATGAATTTAGTTTATTATTTATAATATGTGAGGGTAGTCTTGAGATAAAAGTCGGAGCAATGCAAGTTGTTTATTAAGACAACGGGCTTATTAAAACGCGTAAAGCGATTTTGAATTACAGTTACGTGTTTTTGTCAGTCAGTCTGTCTGGTAGTTGCTAGTTGCTTTACAATAACAAATGGTGCAATTCATAATTCATAATTCTTTTTTCATAATTCTTTATTGAAGTTTCTGCCTTAACTTTAATAAAGAATTATGAAAAAAGATGCAATGCAAACAGATGGATAGATTTATTTTAGGTTGGATAAATAACTTCAAAATTAAAATACTATTCATTTAGTCAAGCAAAGAGTAGTCCTTTAGAATGTGGTTTTTCAATAGTTTTTTGAACATTAAGAACGATTTTACTTCTTCAATATTTTTCGGTAGATTATTATATAGTAAAGCGCCTTCATGAGTTATGTTCCTGTTTTCCGTAGTTTGTTCTGGGTATTTTAATTAAAATGTTATTTGCTCGCCTAGTTCGTAGTTTTGCAGTGGAATGATCTATATTTTTAGTAAATAATATTTGTGTGTGTATGTATTTGTGTAGAATTTTAAATTTAAAAAAAATTGGAATAAATGAAATCTTGAATTAATAAGAAGACTGAAAATTAGCAAAACTTCTTTTATAACACAGAAAGGATTATATGGTGGATATTACAAATATTTCAGTTTGTATCCTTTTATTAATCTCTTGCACGTTTCTATGAAGTTCTTTGTACCTAATTTTATTCAAAATGTCTACTACTACTCTATAACATATTAACTATATTTTAACTTAATATCATATATAATATGTATGTATATAAGTAAGTCAATAGGGTATAAGAACAGAAAGATGCGAAATATTTGTAAATAAATACATTTATACATTCGATACAGCCCTGGTCGTTTGAAAATACGCAAGGGCATATAGGTAATAACTGGCTGTGGTAGGCGGTTCTTATAAATTGTTTATATTGCGGGTATTCTTTAGATTACTACCTAGTAGACAGTACGATTCGCTAGACGATTTACATTATTGGTACTTTTATGTAACTGGAAGTAAAATCGTTTTTCCAATCATTGGAAGTTTCACTTAAAGTTATGAAAATAAGCACAATGAAATTGATTTAGGTATGATTTTTGAACTAATCAATTTTTATGTGACTGCTGTCAAAATTACTTGATAGTTCAAATATTTCAGGAAACAGTTGATAATCTATAAACAAAGTCCAAATATTTCTTAAAAACTACTAGTGCATATAGTTATATAATTAATTTTTCACCAGTTTATTGCTTATTAATTAATTTTATGTCAAAGACTTATCATGTGAATCGAAACAGTATTTGGGCTTTTTTATCTAAGCATTCCATGCTGCTTTGCAACTATAAAGTTTAGATTCGTATTTCGCGGAAACTATTCTATTTTCCGGGAGTACCTATATATTTGATGATCCCTTTTATTGTAGTTACGTCTATACAATGGTCAACAACAATCAGTTCTTAAGTAAGAGGACAAAGATGTGAGTAAGGAATTAAGATGAAAAAAAATCTCTTTCACGTTAATTTTGTAACGTGTCATTTAGATTGCTGGTATGGTATAGGTATAAACCCTTATAAAATACCTAATATAAATCGCTATATCCCAATACATTCTTTAAATAACATTTTAAAATTCTATCTAATAAATTATCCAAAAATATTATACCATGCAAAGTTAGAAGTCTAAAACATGCATAATAAAACTAAAAAAAACAAGTTTGACAGCTGCGTAGTGTCCAATAGGATACAATTCATTTTAAATATACTAAGGAAGGGTCAGCAAAAACCAGATTGACCAGTCTTTATAGACAATGGGCCCTAGTATTGACCCTTGAGGGACACCGGTCATTTTCAATGCGTTTTGTCAAAATACCGGTATCAGATTATTAGAAGGGTTACTTTACTAATATTATTATATTGATTTTATCAATGTCCAGTTCATACGGTGGTCAGTTTGAAAGATATTCCAGCATGGAAAGGTGTAGTGTGCCGTGTTGAAAGTATTGACCAAATCCGAGATGTTTGTGAATTTGTTTTAAGTAAGTTAATAATATTTTTTAATTAGAACTCGCCTTACTAGTATTGTGAGATATATTACACACTTAGATGTAATGTATATATAATACACATCATAACTTTAGCAATACATATTTCTATTTATATACATATATAGATAGTGCATTTGTTCACTGTTTTTAGGGTTCCCTAACCATTTTGTTACAAACGGAATCCTTATCAGATCGTTATGTTTGTCCGCCTTTGTATGCCACAGTCATTTTTCCTAGAAACTTCTAAGGATATATTACATTAATAAAAATTGAAATGTTGGTTGTACACACGTAACAGAATATTCATGTTGATAGTTTAAAAAAATCATGTATTAGTTCCACGTATACAATATATGAGGGTCATCCTTAAATTTTAGTTCTTTCGCTTTTTCCCTGTACAATTATGTAGCAGCGTGTAGAATACACATTTTTGTATAATTTTAATCATGTGGGTTTAGTAAATTCGGAGAATTAATCCTATAATGTTTAAGATTTTGTCGAAATGACTACGGAACCTTAAAAAGCATGCTTTGAATCTTCACAAGCGTCCAAATATTGAAAAAAAATGCAGAATATTTACACCGAAAAAACCGTTCCACAATTATCGCTTCCCCGTTTTCCTCGACAAATAGAATTAGGAGCGAATTAAATTAACCCGAGTATTAACAGGGATAATGCCTTCTTTCCCTATTTTTTCCTCTTTTTTGACGCCTCTCGAACCAAGGGGATGTGAATTGATGCCAATTTACGAAGACAAACGTTTTAAAGCAAATTTCATCCGTTTTAATTTTGAAACGTTTTTTCTCTTAATAAACTGTACATTTATTATTACTTATGTTATTTATACTTAATTTTTATTTATAAAAATAAGTGTAATTGAAGTGTAAGAATTTTAATGATCTATTTTAATTAATTTATCAACTAGTATTAATATTGTCTTGCAATATTTATATTTAAAAATATGTTTATGTTGTACTTTAACCAACTTTCTCTGTTTTAATATTCATCTTTTGACTTTTTTGTATTTAAATAATCTATTTCTAGAAGTTAGTTAAAACTTTACATTTTCATCTGATTTTGTCTTTAAATTCTTATAATTATTACATCGTTATATACTGAGTGACATTTTAAATTTACCAATCTCATATTCAAGTTGTGCAAATTTATATTACGTATATGTTAAGTATTAAATTATAGTGAAACTTTTTGCTGTCTTGTACGTACCAGTAAATCTAGATACAAGTAAATTTCGCTAAGCGATTTTATAAAAGTGTCCATTTTAAGGAATCTAATCCTAAAATGTTATCACCTACTAGCTGTGATAACCATTTCATCCTAGTGAGAGCAGGTTAGAACATTGTATTCATATCTTTTAAACTCTCTAAGATAGTAAAATGTGATATACACTAAACTTGAATATAAAATTGTTGTTTTAATTGCAAATTTTTTTATTGAAACCCATTGAGCCGCATCGGAGCGTAAATGAGACAGACTGACACGCGACAAATTCTAAAAATGTCATAAATACTAGCTTTAACCTAAATATTGGAATTTATTTAGAAATCATATCAGGTACTTTAATTTTAGTAGTATTTAATATCTAATAATAAATTAAAGTCGCAAGTTAACAAAATTTTCATGAAATTAGGGGATTTGGTATTAAGGTAGTTTAAAGAACGATAAAACTTGAATATGAGGCTCCACCGGCAATTATTACCGTTATTTCCTTTAAACAGCCTCCTTAGGGGTAGTGAGAGTGCAGTTTCTATATGATCTAATGGATGAGGCTCTTCTTAATCTAATTTTCCTTTTCAATGGGGATTGTTTGATGCCTATTTTTGAATGTAGCTTTTTGAAAATATCCGAAGGAATAGTGTTGCTGATCATGTGTATTTAATAAGTTTTTTTTGTTCTTACGAATTTTTGAATGAAACTTTAGTTGTTTTGTATTTATCCGTGCAAGAACGGAGACAGAATAAAATTTCCTGCTACCTGGCGGCATGTCGTAAGAGGCGCTAAAACAACCCACAGCCAGGTATTTGCCCGTTTAGATAGCTACAATTCCTTGTCTAGAGTATGCCGCCATAACAATCTTGAGTTGTGTTCCGGCATTAATGGCTAGGTTCCAGTCTCCCTTTAGAGAGCGGCAGCACATTGGTAGCACCTTTGGTGTCACAAATATCCATAGGTGATGGTGATCGCTTTTCATCAGGTGGGCCATCTGTCTGTCTGCTGAACTCATGTAATAAAAAAATAGCGCTTGTTATATTTTATGTAAATAATATTAAAATTAATAACCTGTATCCGAATAACTATTATGCGTTTTAATATTTTGTATAATATTAAAATAAAATAAATACACATCTAGCATTCATGATATCGACGTAACCGAGGGTTTAAGAAAAGGGGTGTATAAAACGTCAAAAGAAGGCGAATTTCCCTTCATAGGGTGTTCCCACCCCCTTAATTATATCTTTTAATGTAATGACTGAGTGCATTTTTACCCCCGCCCGGAAAGTACATAGATGCAGGGGTGAACGGAGGGGTAAATTTTTAAGGATATTAATGGTAGATTTTTGTCTTGAGGGGTGAGTCGATGAGGGTTGCTTTCTCAGTGAATTTCGGAATTTAAATTTCGAACATCTGATCACGATTTTTGGTAATTAAATATATTTTAGTATATTATAACTTTTAAGCCCTATTTTAAGTTTTTTAATAAGGTACTTATGGTCAATAAGGCCCAGGGACTAATAGCAGACCCATATTCAAGAACTTGAATTATAAATAGGTGTATGATAGTAGCAGTGTGAGTGCTAAAGTTGATGTCGGTAAACGGCAATTCACTTCCCGTGATCAAATCGCTGATATTTAGAAGAATGGTCAGGTAAAAAGCGCCTATAACAAACGTTTATTTGTTGTATGAAAAGATTAATGATTGCAGATGTATGTAAAGAATGTAGCAAGTGGATATCCACCATCTCTGCCTTCCTCTATGGGAAACAAGCGTGTAATAGTGTATATTATATAAATATGTATTTTATATTTTAGAAAAGACAACTGCTCTGCATAATATCAACAACTCTGCAAGTTCATGCCATATAACCCTATAATTTAAAAAGTAAAATATCTTTTGTAAATAGTTCTTAATTTGAACAAATACAGAAAGAAAGGAATTTAAGTTCAAATATTTTAAATTTAAATATTCGAAACCAGACCGTTATGAGCTTCCATATTTTTTACGCCAACAATAATTTTGAAAGCATAATTAATCGCACGGGTGGCGCACGCCTTAATTGAATCCCACCCCCGAAGTCCCCCAGGAAAAACAGCCCTTTCTTATTTTTCCTTTTCAACCCCCTTGGAAGACGATAAATCCTTGGCAGAGACAGCGGGGAGATATCTTGCAACATCAACTTTGCTGCTACTGAAATGAAACATCATGAATTAAACTCTATTTTGAAATTAATAAAGTTTATCTTTGTGTACAGTTGTATAATAAACAGAAATATTAACGTTGTATTTTTAAACAAGAAAAAGCCTCTGCGATTCGTCATTGGAATTCCGCGGACGAGTTTAGCGCGGCTTCTATTTTCAAATGTTACAAAGGGCTCATGGCTCTTATAGTTTTGAATTAAGAAATCGATAGCGCTTCAATTTTTAATATTTGAATTTCATTTTTGGAATGTGCTATTTCTTTTTTTAAATATGTGCTTTTCTTGTGTATACTGCCAGTGTTATGCATGTATCTATAAATATTTTAAAAAAGTTTAGTATTCTCGTTATACTTCATTTATTTTAACATCTAAGTTTTTGATTTCGCTACATTCATAAAGTAAGATCAAAACTAAATATAAAAAGATAACTAATGATACAAACAAAATTCTTCTAGGTGTTTTTGGCGAAGACTTGAGGGGCAACGCTTTGCCCCTCAAACAATTAATTTGGTTAATAAATAGTAGTAAAATGAATTGTTTTTTACTAAACAATGAGATTTATTATGTGTTAAATATCTCAACTATTTATTAAAATATCTTTTCGAGCTGCCACAAGAATTCGATAGTTTGGCGTCAGTCAAAAACGGACCTAGGGCTAATACATGATAATTATAAAACTTGAATATTCATGAACATTTGAAATTGACTAGATAAGAAAATCGTACGAAGCCATAATAGAAGAGAAAGAACTTACTAATTAACATAAAACGATATCTCGTGAAAAGCCTTTGACCTAAATACCTAAAGGTTTTAATCAAAACACAACATACATTGACCTACAAACGAGTATGTGAAGGTCAATAACCTATCATACATTTAAATATATTAAATACCTTATTATTAAGACTTTAAGATACCATTTTGTATGATATCAATTGTATAGGTTTATTTTGAAGTTTGACTAATATATTGGACTTGAGAATATAGATTAATTATTGCCCACTACTAGACTCTGGTTTGAGGAATGGACACTATACTGGCCTAGCTTGTCCAAGTTGGATTGGCGAGTATTCCACATCGATTATCTTGATAATGAAATTACATCACGTTTTTTCTTTCCATATCAGTATGTAGCAGTTGTAAAATGTGTACATTAACTAAGAAACCTGCCAAGACGTGCATGGTTCTCTATCAATATTCGAGGCCACGTTTTTTGAAATGCGAGTTTGATGTTCAAGGGCGTTATAAACTACCATGACAATAGATTTTTAGAATTTTTTGTTAGTATTCTACTTTTAAATGACAATTCCTATATTTTAATCTTTTGCCTTGATGCTATTTTTTTTTATTGCATGAGTTCAGCAGATAGGCAGAAGGCCCACTTGATGGAAAGCGGTTACCATCGCCTATAGACATTTGTAACACCAAAGGTGCTACCAATGCGCTGCCGCTTTCTAAAGGTAGACGGGAACCGGGCCACTAATGCCGGAACACAACTCAAGATTGTTATGGCTGCATACTCTAGATCAGGGGTGGTAGCCAACCAGAAGGGAAAATACCCTAGCACCTGGATGTGGGTTATTTTGTCACCTCTTACGACAGGCCACCCGGCCGCAGGAAATTGTATTCTTTATCCGTTCCTGTACGGTTGATTCTATTCTGCGTTATTTTAAGTATGTGCATCACAGTAGCAGATATACATACGCTCTTTAAATATGTAATACTTAGTTATGAATACTTGACACTGGCTAGTTAGTTGCTAGATAAATTATACAGAGATGTATTAAAAAAATATATTAGCATGATAAAAATCCCTAGAGTATTTTTAAGCATGTATTTATATTGCTTATGTAATTTAACGGTGGTTTGTGATTTAGAATATTCTGGAAAAAGAAGGAGAGATAAAAAAATATAATTTATTCAGTGAAACGTAACACTACTGGAACAGAACTTTAAGAAGTCTAAAATTTCAAACCAAGCGGCAACACCGTAACAAAAATAAAGAAAATGAAACCAAAGACAACAATCGAGTTCGAATTTCAAAAAGCAATTTAAATTTGGAACGTAATCGAACGCTCAACAAAAGTGACGAAGTGGGGGAGTGCGCTCGCGAAATCTTGCCACCACCCACCTCGGATATCTATGCGCGGAAGGTACGGTATACTTTTATTCTTGAGGGGCAGTCCGCCCCATTTAAAAGAAGCCATCTTGGCCCCACCGGGGGGCCCCCGAGGGGCAACAGGGGCCAGAAGGGGCCAAGTGTGGGGACAAAAGGGGGAACCACTTTTCTCGGCGAAGTGTTGTTTTAATTCTACCGAATATCTTTTCGTGAATACCTCAGAGAAGTTTTCAGTTATAATTCCTTTTGGTAATATTTATACGTTTTATGCTGGAAACTTTGTTCCAAGTTCGAATTTTATCGAACACGTTATCTAATAATGTAATTAGAGTTTCAAGGCGTTATGTAACGTTCATTAAAGTTTAATTGCTTAGATAAAGTTATTTTTAATTGCTTTAAGATTCTGATTGTTAGTGTTTTTTTCTCTATGGTTGTTCAAAGTGAAGTAATTAACGATCGGTTGTCTTATAAAAAAAATCTTTTTGTTAATAGACGCTCCAATATATCTATGATATTTTTTATTCTTTTATTATTTATTGCAGGAGTTCAGCAGACAGGCAGACGGCCCACTTGATGGAAAGCGGTTACCATCGCCTATGGACATTTGCAACACCAAAGGTGCTACAAATGCGCTGCTGCTCTATTAGGGGAGACTGGAACTGATCACTAAAAAATAAAATAGATGTGAAAAATAACAGTTACAAAATAAAAAATTAAAACCGTTTAAATTGTTTTTATTATTACAAATTATTTAAGTTTTCATTTCATATAATTATATATCGAAAGATATAGAAAATTCAACCACCAACCTGATTAATGGGTAAGCGACAATTTTACACTAAATGCGAAAATTATTTTCATGCAAAAGAACGGGCGCTTAAACATTATACTATTTATATGCTATAAAATACAATACTTATAATATCGACGTGAAACGCGTAGTCTGCTAGTCGTATTTTGTGTAATGAGTGACAGTTCCGATGGCCTAATCCCAATCCAAATCCAATCCCCCCCCCACTATCCCGTTTTCCCTATCCCATAACCCTATTCCAATCCCATACTACATCTGTTTTATCCCATTTCTCATGCCTGATCCCCCTATCCCCTCTTCAAAATCTCATCCTAAAGGCTAGCAACGCGTTGGTTTCGCCATTGGTGTTGCAAACCCATATATGCGACGGTAACCACCTTCCATGAGCTGGGCAGTCTGCCTGTTCGTGGCATCTTTGCAATAAATAAAATATATTATCCTACATTTAAAATATTAGGATAGAAATAATTTTAATAACTGTTTAGAAAAATGTTATTACACCATTCGTCTCGTTTAAGTTATGACGTCATAATTTTTTATTTTCGTGCAAAATCTCGAAGACTTCGGCGTTTTGTAAAATAATAAAGAGTGTTTCAATTGATATTATTGTCAACTACGCTATTCGATTATCGTTTGTTTAAAGAATTACTTTTTTTAAAGAAGCCATGTTCGAAATTTGAAATTAGCCCTTTTTAAAAGGAGCCATGTTCGAAATTTGAAATTTTACCTTTTTAAAAGAAGCCATGTTCGAAATTTTAAACGACCACTGAAATCGAATATGGAACGTTGACTATCCGTTGATATATTCGAACCAAAGGAATGCCGCTTAGGTCCAGTACACAGACATAAAATTTATAGAACAAAATTCTAGTTAATTACAATATAGTAATTTTATAATGAATTAATTAATGATCCGTGACTTTGTCCACATTTATGTTTTTATAATTCATTTATATAAACAATAACATACACAATTTCTATAGATCTACATTTAAAAATTCTAAAGAGTTTCATTAATAGCATCTTAATGAAACTCTTTCGAATTTTTAAATGTATGATGAAACTCTCTGGGGCCGATCCCAGATACCCAGACCACAATAAAGAACGATAAGTTCGTCTACGTAATTTAGCATTTCAGGAATTCAATCCAGGATGTCTGTGTTCCTGGAGGCTAGACCTGTAAAGGCTTAAGTCTACTTAACCATAGATATCATCAATTAAGGTACTTTATTTTTTCAATGTATTAGTATAACGGTTTTAATCGCGGCATCTCTATAAATATTATAAACGCGAAAGTTTGTAAGAATGGATGTATGGATGTATAGATGTATGGATTTATGTTTGTTACTCTTTCACGCATAAACTACTCAATGGATTTTGATGAAACTTTCCAATAATATAGTTTACACATCGGAATAATACATAGGCTATAATTTATAAAGATATAGTGTGAATTATCCAAAATATAACGATTTTCCATCACCACGCGGTTGAAATTGCGGGCACAGCTAGTTTTATTTTCTTAATACTACTTACATCAGAAAATATGTAAGCAATGTAAGTGCGTAGCTATTTCTTCAAATAAAGTCTTTCTTTCTTTCTTTATTTGATTTTTATTTCGACGTTTCGGCTTATTTTCAGTAACCATGATAATCAGTTATTATTTAGCCTACCCCCAACTTGTTCATATTAGTTTTTTTTTAATTGTTATTATTTACTCTATGGGAGTTAGTTTTAAGTAGTCAACATTTAGCACATCTAGTATCTCTGAATCCTTGGCTCCAGTGCTCACCTGCGGGGCGAGGGGGGCTAGTCCAGGTAAATTTTAATTTCTATGCAAATTTAAAGCTTTCGCCGAAGCAGGCGAGCTTTGCCGATGTGAACGTATTAAATAAATGGTTTTGTCAAAACTTAATGAAAGTTCCTCAAAGTTCATTTTGAGAAAGATTTTCTTGCTTGCGACTAAACTATACAAAAACTAATTACTCTGACCCACAAAAAAGTGGTCTGTATTTTTGACCCATCTCTTGTTATATATGGGGTCAGTTTGATCCAAATTTTGAGGGTGTATGGACCAAAAGACCGAATCTGCCGTCAGTTTGGTCCATACACCCTTAAAATATTTTGAGGATGATGTGATGTGATGAGTATGAACCAAACTGACCAGACCAGATTCGGATTCAGCTCATGGAAATACATAAGAAGGGTCTGGTCAAAAGAACAGACCACTATTTTGTGGGCCAATGTTATTATCGTCTTACAAATCGTCCAAGTCCAATAGATTTTGTACGAGCGTAAAACATATGACTACATAACTTTGTGAAAGTAACAGAAATCAAGTAGCGCCAATATAAATGAAGGAATCAAATAGCGCTTCATTAAAACGCTGACGGCCACCTAAAGCCCGAGATGGCCATCGGACGCCACAGACTGGCCGAACAAGCCGCTGTCGAAGCCTACGCGATCCCCGAGAAGGCCACCGGAAGCCACAGATCGGCCATCGAGAGCTGCTCTGTAAGCATTAGTTGGGAAGCCTCCAGCGGCTCCAACGCTACGTCACCGGAGGGTCGTTGCCCTTCGAGTTGAAGCTGGGGTGAAGAATTTTTAACTCGACACCTCAATCAACTCCAACTAAGGAGCTGAAGACCTCATGATGATGAACTTAAAACACATCAATATCTTATAAGTAAGAATATCTTCACACATCTACAAAAGACAAGATGTTAAAAACCATAAAACTGGGGGATTACTAAGATAACGCTACAAGCTACAAGACAGCACACAAACTCGATTATAACTCGAACGAATAATGGTTGAAAGAATCTAAAGAGCGGTTGGTTTGAGCTAAAGTGATCTTACTATTGAAATTCATATAATATTCCTTCTTCGTTTTTATATTTGTAACTGAGTTGATTTTTTTATCAAATCACCACTAGTTCCGGTATTAAGTGTGGAAAAAACATCAAAAGAAAGCAAATTATTATTATCCTGTTAGAAATTTTTAAAATTAGAATGAACTAGGACATGCCCGCGGCTTTGTCCATGCTTGACTTGTAATACCCGCGGGATTCCCGAGACAAAAATACCGCAGCATTAGAAAAGAATCTAAGCCATTGTTTTGGTGTAAACTATATCGGAATAAGCTAATTTTTATGCACCCGAACCACTTCAAACCGCTCCCGGGAAATTCCCGCGGGATTCCTGGAATAAAAAGAAGCGCAGATTTTAAAGTCTAAAAATTTGCTGCTGAAGCGAAATCGGCCCAGTAATTTTTACACGAATCCCAAACAAACAGACAAAACGACAAACAGACAAGAAATCTAAAAAAATTGCTTCGTGTTCTCCGTCGTTCATGTAGTCTATTTCAGTTATTTTTTTTAAATAGCTTCAATGGTCAGATGTTTAGAATTTTACAATATTATAGATTAAAAATCTGAATTTATGCACCACCTACATCGCCAGATCAAATGAATATCCTAAAGTTAGTTCTGGAAGAAATTACTCTAAGCGATAAGGTCGCCTATTTATTTGCCTATAAATATTGTAATTAGAATAATAGAATAATTTATTCATTAAATATTCAGGAAAATGTTCCTGACGCTAGTTAGATGCACAAAATAATGCTGTTATATTAAAAAGAAGAACAAAAAATGATCTTTTTTTATTTGCAGGAGTTCAACAAACAGGCAGATGGCCCACTTGATGGAAAGCGGTTACTATCGCCTATGGACATTTGCAACACCAAAGGTGCTACAAATGGGCTGCTGCTCTCTTAAGGCAGATTGGAACCTGGTCACTAATGCCGGAACACAACTCAAGGTTGTTATGGCGACATACTTTAGACCAAGAGTGGTAGTGATCCAGTAAATTAAAGTTCACTGAGATATAAATGGCCCTCTTATGCTCGTTTAAGATAATCAACTCTTTGTAGTAGAGAAATATCGATTATGTTGTAGTGAGTACTAAATTTTTCCTAAACAGTGATTATTTTAACACTAGCTGATGCCCGCGACTTCATCCGCGTGGTGCGGTTTTTTAACTATCCCACGGGAATTCTTTAATTTTTCGGAATCAAAAGTATCCTATATGTTGACCAGAGATATAAGCTACCACCATACAAAATTTCATTAAAATCAGTCTAGTCGTTTCGGAGATTATCCGGTACAAACAGACAGATAAACAGAGAAACAAAAAAATTGAAAAAATCTAAATTAGTTCTATTTCACATCTTACATCCCCCTGACACGGTTTTATTTTTTTTATTATACAGAAATTCGACCTCTACAGTTTTATTATTAATTATATTAATTAGGTATAACAAATTGATTTAAAACGTTTTCGTTCATAAGAGTGTGCCGGGACACTGAAATATAAAAAAAGTCAAAAACTCGACTGAAAAAAAAAAACAATTTAAAAGTAATGTACTAAAAAGACCAAAACAAGATTGAGAACAGAAAACAAAATTAAAATAACCTATAAACATTGGTAAACTCTATTTCGGTTTAACAGATTATATTATGAGCTGAAAGCCTATATATAACTCATTAATTTTCTTTTGATTTATAATTTGCAATTGGGTCCCGTCTGCTAATAACTTAATGCGGGTATTTAACTTAGGATTTCAGCTCATAATATAGTCTATTAAACCGACGTAGAGTTTACTTTGTTTATAGTTTATTTTAATTTTGTTTCTATTCGTTTTATATTGTTTTAGTGCATTACTTGTAATTTTTTCTTGCAGCCGAGTTTTACGTACGTATATTAAAAGTTTCTTTGCTGAATATATTGCAAAAGAACCATTTAAATAAGTTCAAAAACAAAAAAAAAGTGACAGCTAAACATACATAATAAAAAAATATTTACACGATGAATTGATAACCACCGCTATTTTTTAAAGTCGGTCAAAAAGTGAGAAAGACAGAAGCCCAAACTAGGTATAGTTCTATTTGTTTACAAGCGATCGTGAACCCTTGGTAGGGGACACCGAAAAGCCGGTGAGATCGCGTATTCCGATAACATTACCAAGTTTCCACATTAGAGTAACTTTTGTTAGACTTATCTTGACAGAGCAGGTATTCTACGCAAAAATGTACTACCCTTCTAAACTGGTCTTGCAGCAAAAGATTAGGCATAAGTGCAGTGGATTCTTGAATTTCACAATTTACGAATTTGAAAAGAAGCTAATTAATTTTATTGCAAAGCTGGTGAACAGTCAGCCTAGCTCGTGGAAAGTAGTTACCGTCGCCTATAGATGTTTGCAACAGCAGGAACGGAGCCAACGAGTTGCCAACTGGTTAGGCGCCTTGTCTTCATACCTTTCCTCTCCTTTCCGCAAATCCACACGCTGGATAGAGACGGGCGGTGCCACCTGTCCGCCAACCAAGATCCGTGCCGCCGCCGCGGCCCAGGTCGTCTACGGCCACGCGAGCATAGTTTAATGTAACGCTAGAACACATTTTTTTATCTATGAATCCGCTCCTAATTTTTATTTACCTTCATCCTCCATCTTGAGACATGATAGAGGATTTCCTCTTTTCTTTTTTATTAGAACATCCACTTATCATTGTAACAACTTTTGTACTACATTCTGGCAAATAAAGATTTATTATTATTATGTACTATAATTGAATTTTTTATTGACATGAAATTTATTACAATATATTCTAAAATTATTTTAAAAATTAAACTGAACTATAAAAAAGAAACCTAATATTAAATACTAGAACTAAATAAAAAAAAGATAAACTATTGGTCCCAAACTAATCTTTTTTATTTGTTTTCTTTTCTTTTCTTACACTTCCTTCAACTTCTTATATCTAATTTTTGTACTTTATTCTATTGTACTACCTACATTTAGTTTTTGCTATCTATATATTCAAATTTCTATAACCTACATGGTTACTTATTTTTTTTTGATTTTTTACTGCCTTATATACCAACGCTAGCAGTAATATATATAATTATATATTTGCAGCGTTATTTCCGGTTCTTATTTACTATCTTCAACCCGCTCCTGTTGTTCGTATGTGGACTCTGTGACCAATTGAACAGGCGCTTAATCTGAAGACTTGCCGATGAGTCGAGCAGGAGTGAGTGCCGCTTTAATTCTAGCCGGCTAGTGGATTTATCCCTCCTTCCACCACCAACAATTTCTACTTTTGCCACCCGCACCACCACCAACCTTTAGGATAGAATAGAGGGGGTATGGGATGGGTAACACGATTTACTCAAGGCTATCAGTTTCATGTCGATATTCTGTGAGAGCGTGGTATGACACCTTCCGAGCCAGCCTTAAGAGATACAATCAAGGTAATTATTTCAGCATGGCTCTACGACGTCTAAAACTTTCAATATATGATCGGTTTAAGTTTAATATATATATATATATATATATATATATATATATATATATATATATATGTTATTAATACTCCTATTCTTTGTATTCTGTACAGTATATTATTTGTCCCGAATACTCCTCATTATCTTAAAGAACGCGTTGACTTTATTTCGTACTCCCACAGTTTACGGTCTTCCACTAAACTGAAACTAAACACCTCTGCGCATAGTTCAAATTTCTACAACAATTCTTTTACCGTCAATTCTATAAAGGTTTGGAACGCGCTGCCAGTTGCTATCAAACAAGCATAATCGCTATTTAAAACAATAATCCGAAAATATTACCTATCCTTGAAATATTATGATATTTAAATTATATATATATATATTGTAGATATGTATATATCTATTTAATATATAAAACATCTGTATATGCTGCATTTATATATTTCTTGCTAGAATGTAAGAAATTGTACTGTGTATTGAGTATACCACCATCGTCATTATAATCTCAATTCATTCCTGGGGTTGTCTGGAAGAGATCGCTTTTTAGCGATAAAACCGCCCTTTGTGCATAATGAGACATAGGTTTAATCTTTTTTTGTATTGGTGTACCTACAATAAAGAGTTATTGATTTATGTTTTAAATAATAAGGCTGGTGTGCATGGATATTTAACCGATAGTAAATACATAATAAAATAGAAACCAGCCTATAACGTTGATTGAAAGTTTTGAGATTGCAGAGTCTGTTTCGACTTTATTTTTTACTGGGTTTTTGCAATTATTCTGTCATGCTTTTAGGGAGATATTATAGCTGCTACCGTTGTTAGGATGTTTTTCTTCACCGTTTTGTTAAAATTGAAGATTCGATTCTGACTCGCTCGAAATAATTTTTTTGCTTTCAAGTAAGTAATTTTTGTAACTCGCATTGATGGTAGGGTGCTAATAATTTTATATGTAAATTATACAATACAATTCATAAGGTCTTAGTTTAAAAAAACTTTCAAACAAAGCCACCAAAAAATAAAACAAATATTTAAAGCCTATAAGGTCGAAATTTTCCGAACATTAATAAAAAATTAATAACTCGAAAACTAGAATAAAATGGTAAAACATTCATGGGGTGATTCAGGTAGTCCTTTATGTAAACTATCTAATTTTTTCTTTTGAACGTTAGTTTTTCAGCCATCCTGTATATAAGATATGCGTTATTAGAAATATTTAATATATATATTTTTTTCTTCTGTGAAGGTGACGTTACTGCTTGGCACTAACGGAAGACCAGCGCTGGTTATTATCAACCAGCATTTGCTGAGTTAGGGCCTTTTTAGAGTTAGTTAACTTTCGGCTTTTATTAAACTGCTTATTTAGACTTTTATAATTTTAAATAACTCTCAATAAACATTATTTTCTTTCTTTCTTCTTTCAAATACTACATAATTATGAAATGGGTGCTCTAACTCAAAGGCTGCGGGTTCTAATCCTGGTCGGTACGCATGCACCACGGCTTGAAATACCGGCAAATATGTGGTATCGTTATTTATGCAAATTTCAGATAACGGTAAAAAATAAATATCGTTATAAAACTTACCGTTATTTCTAGCCAATTTACCGGTAAAAATATAACGTTAACACCATTTTTATCGGTAATTTTACCGTTATAACTATGTTTTATTAGCATTATCGCTCTCTTTCACTCGCAAAGATTGTCAAACAGCACTGTGCTTAGAGCGCGCGTAATATTTAGAGTTGTGTTTGTCGATTGTTTCAGTAACAGGCAGTCAGTATAACGGTATATATACAATTTTTACCGTTACATCATAAAGTTAAAATCATAAAAATTACCAAGTAACGGTAAAAAATATACCGGTATAGCAGTATCTTTTTCGAAGATACCGGTAATTACCTATATTTTTAAAGGTAATTGATAACGTTTTCAAGCTGTGGCATCCACTACTTGGGCAGATTTCTGACATGATGTGCATATTGTTACAATTACCACTTGCTTACGACGGTGAAGGAAAACATGAAGAATCCTGCACTTCGAGATAATCGATGTGTGTGTGCCAAGTCCGATCGCCTAGGCCCAAGCCCAGCAGTGGGACCCATATGGGCTGTTATTATTACAACATATAAGCCTCAGACACGTTTAAGGGCATGCGATTATTAAAATGTATTTATCCTTCTTGCTTAGTATTAACTATTAGATTTATGGTAGCTAAAATAGTAGTACTACAAAATTAATTTAATACATAAAACAGTATACAATCAGAACAAATGACCGAAGCTAAGCAAGGAGGGGGTTTACGACAATGCCTATAAGAAAACGGGCGAGCTCCGTTATAAAATTTGCATTCGGTGGCGGATGGTGCAGCGGGGGGTTACTTTGATTGCAAGGAGAGAGCTTTTTATATTTATTACTATCTAATCCGGCACACGTTGTTCTGCCATATAAATAAAAAAAACACCATAGGGACTATCCACAAACTACGTCACACGAATTTCATGATTTTTGACCCCTCCCCCGTCCTTGTCACGTCTTGACACACAGGTCACTTACGTGAGGCTCGTTCCTCCCTAGTATGACATTACATATTTTGTAAGATTACATGAAGAACTTATTAAATTAAAACAGCCGTTCCGTAATTAGATTAATTATATTCGATTTTGAAATGCGACGTCTCAAAACGTTACACTTCGTCGAACTCCTCCTCCCCTTAACATGTGACGTTATATATGGCTCCATAGGAAGGTGAAAAATACTTTATGATCTGTTGTCATGCCTACCAAATAAACAAAAAAATTCATTAAAATCGGTTAAGCCTTCTCGGAAGAGTGTGACGACAAACACCGTGATATAAGATTTTTATACTTTAGATTATTACAAATCACAATTTTAATGAAAAACACAATATAAACTTAAATAATTGCAAACTATACTATATTAAAAATTAAAACTAATTTTGGGAATGTTTGAGAGGTGTGCTGCTTACATGTAAGCAGAACGAAAAATTAATTATGTTAGGTGATTTTAATGGCTGGGTAAGTTTAAAACGAGATGGTTATGAAAGGGTGCTAGGTACATACGGAGATGAAAGAATAAATATGAATGGTAACTGTTTGCTTGAGATATGCTTAGAATGGAATTTGTGCGTGACTAACACAATGTTCTGTCACAAGAATATTCATATGTACACGTGGGAAAATGTGAAAGGGAAAAGTATGATTGATTTTGTAATAGTAGATGAAAGATTGAGGAAAAGCATTCTGGACACTAGATCATATCGGGGTACAGGAATCAATACAGATCACTTCTTAGTAGTATGCCGAATAAAAGATCTTTTCAAAACTTGGAGGCACCAACATTCCGATAAATCTAAATCTAATATACTAGAAAGAATAAAAGTTGAAAAGTTGCAAGAAGAAGAAATAAAAGAAGAGTATAAAGCAAAATTAGAAGAAAAATTTGTTAGGATGAATGATATGTGCGAGATAGAGGAGTTATGGATGTCCTTAAAACCGAAGTTGTGAGTGTTGCGATTGATGTGTGTGGTGTAACTAAAAGAAAAACGGGTAAATGCGTAAAGAATATTTGGTGGGATAAGGAAGTACAAAGTGTAGTGAATGATAAAAAGAAAGCATGGAAGGATTGGTTAGCTTTAAGAGCTGACCTAAGACTGAAGAATACAAAAAAGGAAGATTTAAATTCGGCAAAAATTTTGTATAAAAGGATGAATGAAATAGTTAAAATAACGGTCAAAAAGAAAAAGAATGAGCAAAAAGATGATTTGGATGAAAGAATCTCTGAAGATTTCCAGAGTAACATTAAATATTTCTGGAAATCTATAAAAAGAGCTAGAGGAAAGGTAGTACAGTCTGAGCTCAATGTAATTAGGGACAAGAATGGAAATATTGTGAAAGAAGAAAAACACATATTGAATCGCTGGAAAGAATATTTTGAAGGTTTGTTTGAAAAGATATAGCGGATGTGAACAGTATGACTGATGAAAAGGACAATAGAGAACACAATAGCGATAGTATAGTTATGGATGAAATTGTGAAAGCATTGAATAGTATGAAACTAGGAAAGGCTGCTGGGTATGATAGGATAACCGTAGAAATGCTAAAGGCTGGACAAGGTCTGATCGCAAGTCTTTTGTACCGCCTTTTTAATATATGCTGGAAGAGGGGCTGTGTACCAAAAGATTGGTGCAAAGCCGTTATTGTACCACTCTACAAAGGAAAAGGGTCACAACAGGATTGTAAAATTTTCGAGGCATTAGCCTTCTTAGCGTTGTCGGGAAAATATATGCTAAAGTGTTGATTGAACGGGTATTAAAAGTAACAGAAGAGAAAGTATGGGATGTACAAGCGGGTTTTCGAAAGGGAATGGGATGTGTGGACCAAATCTTTACTTTACAATGTATAAATGAAAAGTTTTTGGCCAAAGGTCAAAACGTGTATTGTGCATTTATAGACTTGGAAAAAGCTTATGATAGAATGATAAGAAGTGAACTGTGGTCGGCGCTAGCTAAGTATGGGATAACAGACAACCTGATACCATCACTGAAGTCCCTCTATAGTGATTCCAGTGCTTGTGTTAGGGTCAACGGCGCCTACACTGAATGGTTTAGCATTGAAAAGGGTGTTAGACAGGGTTGTGTAGCGTCGCCGTGGTTGTTCAACATATTCTTGGACAGTTGCTTGGACAATTTGAAAGAAAGTGAAAGTGGTTTAAGAATGAATGAGTTACTTATCAAATGTCTACTCTACGCCGATGATCAGGTTATACTTGCATCATCGGAAACGGAGTTACAGGAGATGGTAACAATTATGAACGAGTCTTTTGAGAGAAAGGGTATGAAAATTAATGTGAATAAGACGAAAGTTATGGTGTTTGAAAGAGATGAAAGAATGACAAGTTGTAATATACAGATAGGAAATCAAAAGTTAGAGCAAGTCAGAGAATTTGTTTACTTAGGCTGCATGTTTACCAGAGACGGAAAGCGTGAAAGGGATATTGAAAGGAGAGTTATGGCAGGTAATAAGGTGAATGGAGCGCTAAACTCTTTTATGAACAGCCAGAAGGTGTCTGTAAAGGCACGCTTGGCTGTCCATAAAGAGGTGTTGGTGCCAACCCTAATGTATGGCAGTGAAAGTTGGGTATGGCAGAAGAAGCATGAAAGTAGGATAAACGCAGTTGAAATGAGAGCTTTGAGAAGTATATGTGCGGTTAGCTTGAATGATATGATAACGAACAGTGTGATAAGGGAACGTTGTGGATTGAAAGAAGATGTAATAACAAGAGTTGAAAAAGGTATGTTAAGGTGGTTTGGACATGTAGAGAGAATGGATAAAAGTAGAATCACAAAACAGGTGTATGACAGTATTGTGAATGGTCGGGTTGTTGCCGGTAGACCGAGACGAACACACCATGACCAAATATCAGAAGTGTTAAAGAGAGGTCAGGTAAAAAGCATTTCAAATAAACGTGCATGTATGAAGAGGTTAATGAAAGTAGGTGAAGCGAAAGTTGTTTGTCAGGATCGTTGCAAGTGGAGATCCATAGTCTCTGCCTACCCCCATGGGAAACAGGCGTGATATTATGTATGTATGTAAAACTAAATTAAAAAGGGAACAATTGTTTAAGATAAAATATTGATCCCAAACGACTGTCACTTACTGGGAACGCTCCCTAAAGGCTGACGGCGTTACCAAATTTTATGGCAACGCTCAATCTTTAAGCGAAACGGACGCCAGCCTTTTGGTCACGTGAGACGTCTACTAAACGTTTGGCGACGTCAGTAGACCTTTAGAGCTTGTAGACCTTTGAGCTTTAGGAACCCACGGACCCACCCAGAGTACTTTTTAGTGTATTTTAATTTTTTTAAATTGAATAGTTCTGATGATGTCAGGTGGAAATGCAGTCTAAGTTGGAGCACGATTACCTAGAAATACCTGAACACAAGAGACTTGACGACACATAAATTGGGTGTTTCAGGAAAAAGAGACGACGGTGAAGAGTTCCACTCTTTAGCGGTACGTACGTACGTATGATAAAAGTGGTAGCATAGCGTTTCGTCGCTTTATTGGTATTTCCACCATATACCACAAATTATTTTACTCCTGCTTTTTGACGATTTATTATTTTTAAATAATTTATAACAAAAAAAAAATTGTATCGTTTTAGTGGAAACTATGTCGGAATAAGTTCATTTTTATGTATGAACAACTCCAAACCGCTCCCGGGAAATTTCCCGCGGGATTCCCGGGACAAAAAATATAACACATTTTATTACATTAAATTTGCTATCGATCAGTAAAGAATCACATTGGAATTCGATTTTTTTTAATCTGGCCATTTAAAATCATTCTCAGAATAATTCCCGCAGGATTCCCAGGATAAAAAGTAGTGCAGACTTTAAGTCTAAGAATTAGCCGCCGATCAATGAAAACCGCACCGAAATCGACCCAGTAATTTTTACGTGAATTCCGAACAAACAGACAAGAAATGTAAAAAAATGTATCGTGTTCTCCACCGTTGATATAGTATATTCCAGTTGTTTTTTTTAATAGCTTTAATGCACAGACACGGCATGTTTAGAATTTTGTAATATAATAGATATATTTTTTTGTTATCTAATACAATAAAAGAAAACTGAACTTATTTATATTGTATTCTACAATATGATTAACTCATAACTAGTGAGGAAGGGTATAAATTACACCACGAGAGATAATTAATTAATTTATCAAATTTGCACCATTACATGTCAGTAGGAAAATTTTATATCACAAAGTTTAAATCAATTGTTTGTTGGTGGTGCCAACATGCTAGGGGGCGGAGATGAAATTATGAACCACACCAAACAATTTTCTCATTTCCCACAATAGTCCTACACTGGCCGGGGCTTGTCCTTGGGTGCATTAGAATATGGTACAGACAGGGATAATCGCCGGTCAGTATCACGCCACATTTACATTAAATTTGTCAATGGCCCCACGCAAGCCCTCCAAAAGTCCGGACGATTTTATTGGCCCGTGGTCTTCAAAGACCTAAATATTATATAGACATAAACGTTATAAGAACTATTATTATTAAAAAAAATATATGTATCAAATTTGTATCTATCACGATATTTAAGAGTATGATAGTAACATGTTATTTTGAGGTTAGCTCTTACATATAAAGATTGTTTTAAAATTTATTACGGAATGTATGAACTACCTGATTATAAATAAAAGTCGCTTCCACATATTCATACCCTTTAGGGGATTGTCCAACCTCTCAGCGAGGCGAAAAAGGGGGGCCTGAGTCTAACAGGAAAAAGGAGGGTAGGAAAATTTCCATTTTCTTACGTCTTTCGCCGCTCTCTGCAGCAGTTTTTGATTAACGGACGGCTAGGGGTGAAATTTCATTATGTATTCATCCCCTTAAAGGCTTATTTACTTCCAGATACCCCCTTACACCCCCCACGTTCACCCCCCATTTTATTGTTGTTGCGGTTATAATAAAGGTATTTAAAAAGTTAGGCTCGCTTTCTGTTTGAAAGGTATTTTTAGTCCTTGGAATTATTGGATGGTTTCTGAAGTAAGTTGAATTTGCGGGTACAAGGTAATCCTTGTTATGAAGTGCTGACAATAAGGTACATTTCATAAGGTAATCTAAATTATAGATAGACACATAAATCATCTTTTTAATTTAATCTCCACCTTCTAATGATCAAGGTAGTATTTTTTGCTCTTTTCTTGTTTTCTCTTAATAATTATATAGGGTGTATTCCTTAAAACTATATAATTATCATTATTACCTGCTAGAATTTCCGAAATTTTGTTCGCGTTGTCATTATGCAGCAGTTGTTATAATGGGAGTTTTCGCTACGCAGCATCAGGGTGCTGGAATAATTTTCAACCATCTTTTAGAAATTTGCAATATCTTTATGGGTTCAAAACTAAAATAAAGATATTTTTATAAGAGCACAACGTTCACAACGCGACCTAAAACATGATACAAGTGGTTATAGGAAACCTATATAGACACTGGCTGTATGGAAGCCTAAATATTTTATAATGAAAACCATATGTCTAATATTTTTGAGTCAGTTGCTATTGAACTGTTGATGTGAAACATTATTATTTGCTATTCAATTAATACAAACTATAGTCCAAGTGAAGTGCAGTTTTAATTCTATATATGTACGCGCATACACCAGCTAAGTACAGTCTGCTGAAATATAAGTTTTAAACAGTGCTATTTAATTTAATTATAATATCGTTGCAGTTTATTTTAATGTTTGAAGAACGTACTTATAGCACTAATATATTTACTCCCGATCATTAGTTTCCCTAATTCTACCTATTGTGTATGTACTATAAGTGTATGTGTATATATAACTGTATTGTTACATATTATATATACATGTGCATATATATAATAATTATGTAACAATATTTAGCTAGACGTGTTGCTGGGGAGTTTCTTGCCGCTTCTTCTCCTTAACAGCAATAACACGTTGCGAAGCGGTGTACATAGAATAGGAAGAAAATTAAATTTTAACTTATATATGTGACCTTCAAAAAGTGTTCTCCAGCGGAACTTATTTTGAATAAAAACTTTGAATTTGAATATATATACAAGTACTAGTTTGATTAAGTAATTTACAATGTCCGGGGTATTTTTGATTAATTGCTTTTTTATGGTTCTGTGGCCAAATGTTGCAATCAGTGAATGTTTGTTATATCTATGAAACTCCTGATATATCTATCTTAAACTATGTACACACACACACACACACACATATATATATATGTACATAGTTTAAGATTCTAGTTTTATGCTTTACAATGATGTAATGTCTTCCGTGACGATACCTTAAGGGCATAGCGGAAGATCAGCACTGGTTTTAACCAACCGGCATTATGCTGAGACTGATGCCCCTTTTGGAACAAAATTATATTGCTATAGTTCTTAAAGTTAGCAATTATACTGTAGTTATATAAATTGTCGTAAATAAAATTATTTTGCTTTGTTTCTTTCATAACGGCGTATTTGTTTGGAAATTGCAACGGTGATATCAAATAAAGCTACCGCGGCGCCCCCTTTTTGGCTATATTCGTCGGTACCACGGGAATGACGTTTTATCGTAATAAAAAGTATCCTAATTGTTAACCCAGGTTATAAGATAGTGTATAAAATACAACCCTGTGTCATCGTCGTCAGCAATTCACAGTCCACTGCTGGACGAAGGCCTCCCCAAGTCGGCGCCATTTATCCCTGTCCTCTGATTTCCTCATCCAGCCCCTGCCGGCAACCTTGCACAGGTCGTCAGTCCATCGGGCTGGAGGGCGTCCGACACTACATTTACCGAGATGCGGTCTCCACTCTCGGACTCATCTGCTCCACTGGCCATCGGTCCTGCTGTAGAAGTGACCGATGACCGTGACTCTGTGACGAATTTCATTTAGTACTATTTTCATGTGATGCCATTCAGACAGATAAAAATTTTAAAAGTTGTATCTTTGAATCTACTGGTACTAATTTGCCACCGGATTATTTATTTAATTTCTTTGTATAAATATATTATAACCATAAACTAGTATAGTGAAGGAGACTTAACTTATATTGTATTCTACCTATAATCCCTTAAGATTATAAGTAGAATACTGAGCCTACATCATCGAAGTCAATGGGTAAGGTTCCTAAAAGGCTGACTACGCTACCTCGCTGGATCGCGATATTGATCCGTTGTCCGAGGTAGGAACCAATGCCTCTGATCTCCTGAAGAGTCATTAAGTCATTTTGAAATATCTTTCTAGAAGCTCATGGCCTCAAGATACAAGCGTTTCAACAGCAAACGCCACATACATATAACTCTCACCGAGAGTTGCATATTTATGCCGCTTGACTGATTCAGCAGTTTCCGCTGCCAAACCGGCCGATCTAGACGTGTCCGGTAAAAGGGATGCGGCCAACGTGTTCACGCAGGTCGCACCCCATACCAAAGGTTTGCCACGTCGCCAGGCAATTAGAGTCATTCTGTCAGGACGCCTAATGTCACGTAAAATACCGTTCGGCTCTAAAAGAACCGGCCGTTTAGCGGTGACATGCGCCCTCCGTAAGACATAATTCAAGGCGGTGTGGCGTGACCGTCTGCCGGCACAACGGCGGCAGGAACTACCGTGGTATCCCAGATCGACTACCTCTGTCCCACAGACGCATCTGTGTGGTGTACATATGCGAGATCTCAAGCGCAGATTTACAGCTAAAGAAAAGGATGTATTATTCACTAGTGTACCGGTATTTGAGATTGTTTGGAGCCAAAACCCAGACTCCTTACAAGAGACAGGAAGGAGGCGGGCACACCCTGCAGAGTTAGTTGAACCTAAAAGTTCTGTATTTAGTCCTCTGCAAATGGGTTCATCCCAGCATCGTTGCGAATTTAGGGCTACGGGAATGTATTCACCAAGGCAAGCTATTTTCCAGACATTGTATAAATTCGATCCTTATACAGATTTTTTATATTGTATGGTTTTTATTTTCTTTAAACAACATACTAATATAGATAGATACAATATGTACACTATAGGCATAGTTAAATTAAAATACTAACCCTAAAATAATAGAATTATTAACTAAACTACTTTATTATGTAGATCACAGTAAGAATAAGATTATGTAATGCTAAAACAATTCCACATGTAGGTAAGTCTACTAGTCCTGAAGTAGGTATGCATAATCTTATCATAATAATAATAGACCCCTTAGCCACTCTCACCCATGGTGCCCCTCGCCAATCTTGGCATTTTTAGGGGCCCACGCAGTAAGTGACGAGTCACCGTCTGCCCATTTTTTCCATGTTCCTTGAAAATTGCGACGGGCAGACGCCATAGTCCCCATTGTCCCCGATCTGTAACTCCACTTCATCCGAATAGCCCGGTACTTTTTGTTATCATTTACCACAATAGTCCTACACTGGCCGGAGCTTGTCTTTGGGTGCATTGGGTTCATATGGTGCAGACAGGGATAATCGCCGGTCAGTGTCACGCCACATTTACATTAAATTCGTCAAGGGGCCTCTACGTGTTGGCCTTCCCATGGCCCCACGCAAGCCCTTCAAAAATCCGGGCTATTTTTATGGCCCATGCGCTTATATGACTTGATGAACTGAAAACCTACGTAAGGTCGCCAGTGGGCGCTTGACGAGGAAAACTGAGGACCGGGATATGTGGCGCGGATTTCAAGAGGTCTACCTTTACCAGTGGATTGCGTTTGACTGACGATGTAAAGCTTACAATATTCTAAATACCATTCATGCATAAATCAACTCTTGACTACTGACAATACACGTTGACGTTATTATGATTTGTTTTTTTGTTGTTGGTTCACTTCATATCTTTATCTTGTTTGTCTGTGTTCATGTATGCCACTTATGGCCTAGCGGAAGATCAGCGCTGGTTATATTAAGCGGCAGTTTTGCTGAGCTAAGGCCAATTTAGGACTACATTTATTTATTGTTTTTATTTTAATAGTTCAAGTGAGTTTTATTGTAGTTCTAAATAAATCTTTTTCTTTCTTTCTCTTTACATAACTATCGGTTGACCAGTCAACTAATATTCGGTTAACTACCGGATTAACACTTAAATCATTTTAATTAACAAAAATGGCTTGACCGATTTGAATAGGTTTTTTTTGTTTAAATTTAATCCTGCTTTAATACAGGAAGGTTTAAAGTAAAGGGGGATTAAAAGGAAGAAAATACATCGCGTTTTGAATTATAATTTATATTATTACACTTCTCATAAAATTTACATAGGCCTTGTATAAAAATCCCAATAAATTGCAAGAGTAAAGCTGCCTGTCCATAGAAACGGAGCGAGGCTGCGGAGCGGAGAACCGAAGAATATTAACCAATAGGATTGCATAAAATTGCGTCAATGGATAGGTAGCCAATCCTATTGGTTGATATTTCTCCGGTTCTCCGTTCCGGAGCCTTACTCTGTTTCAATGGACAGGCAGCCCAATGTACTGTCTTATTGAGTCAAGTGATCTTGCAGACAACTCTTTTTTGGGAAATTTTATTAAATACTAGCTGAACCGGTAAACTTCGTACCGCCTATAAGCAGTTTCTAAGGGAAAGCGAAATTGTTGTTTTACTATATTCCAAACATTTTTTTCATATTTACTCACCTTTTAAACCTTCCCTGGACTTCCACAATTAATTCAAAACCTAAATTATCCAAATCAGTCCAGCCGTCCTCAAGTGTTTGCGAGACTAACGAACAGCAATTGATTTATATATATATATATATATATATATATATATATATATATATATATATATATATATATATATATATATAAAATTATAACATTTTAATAGCATATTTTTTTTTTGTTGTCTGTACATTGTAGCTATTTGAAAAAAAAACAATTGGAATAAGCTATATAAACTATGGAGAACACGATGCAATTTTTTAGATTTCTTGTCTATTCGTTTGGGATTCACGTAAAAACTACAGGGCCGGTTTTGATGCGTTTTCACTGATCGACAGCACATTCTTAGACTTCCCGGAAACCCGCGAGAATTTTTCTGAGAATGATTAAAATGGATAATACTTTTTTAAATAGATAAAAAAATTACAATTTTCAATGCGATTTTTTCAGTGATCGATAGCTTACAATCTTTTTTAAATGCTGCGGTACTTTGTGTCTCGAGACTCCCGTGAGAATTTCAAGTCAAGTGTGGACGAAGTCGCGGGTACATCCTAGTATTTAATAAAAATCATTTATGACCGATGCTTATATCTTAAGCCAATATTGAAGGAGTCATTTTTATTTTTCAATTTGAGTGAATCAACCAAAGTGATTCACCTAAACATAAACTTGAATCATTTCATATAATTGCATACCGTCATGTCATTTTAGTTCTATGTTTTTCAACCAAATTGATTCTATTCTCCTGGTTTTGTCTAATATAAGTATTAAGCCTTATTCACTTGCCTTACCATATTAGTATATTTAGCATTACTTGTATGGAGTCTTTCTTGTTACCCATGGGAATGCATTTTCACATTAACAGCGGCTTATAAATATTAACATGAAATAAACAATCCCACAACCTGATAACTTACCTGTAAAACAAATCATTTCGGGACGTGGCCTGTTTATATAGTGGGAAATAGAATATAATAACAATTTATATTGTTTATGTCACAGCAAGATATCTTGTGAAACATTCATAGGTTACCAAAGAGATTGTTGCCTCATGCCAGTGACGTGGCAATAGTAGACAATCGCTGTATCATGATCATATTCGATTAGATGAATCTATACACGTTGTTATGCGCAATATACATACAAGTAAGTTACAACTTAAACAAGCATGAGTTGTACATATATTTATTTTTATTTAAGTCATAAAGTTAACAAAAATATTTATACTGTTTATTCTATGTACGTATATATTGTAATTTACAAATTAAATAGTTTAAATTAAACTCATTATAATATTCGGGTCGTTTTAGTATTACGCCAAAAGAAAGGTTTGCACTGAAAATCAGCGTTGTGTCGGATATTATGCCTGCACAGCAATGAGCTGAGTGCAAACCTTGTTTGCTGAAAATACGGCGTACAAATTTTCAAAATATGTTTTTATTTTAAGATACATGTTGGCAATGTAAGTACGTCGCTACTTCTTCAAATATTTTTTATTATTTTCTTTATAATGAAACCGAATAGCTCAAATGAAGCTCAAAAGTTTTTATTACAGAAATGTTTAGGGGGCTGCCTGGAAGAGATCGCTTTAAGCAATAAGGCCGCCCTTTGTTCAACATTTACTGTACCTAGTTTAAATTTTTGGTGAACAATTTGGTGTTTTCATTCATTCATTCATGTTTTAATAATTACATGTTTTTTTTATTTAATTGATTTGTTTTTTTTTATTTACCTATATATACTACTTTTGTTTTGTGATCTGATAAATCTGTGAATGATAAAGTAGCTTCCAGCTATTGCATAACAGATGGCACTAGTAGGTACCAACTTTATTAAGGGTTTTGACAACAATAGACAACACAAAAACAAAAATTTAATGAAACCTGCTGTAAAATATGTAGTAAATAGTAATAAAATGAATATAAAATTTCTATATTGCAGTAAGTCGTTTTCAAATTATATCAACAGATGGCACTGTATTATTATAATTAAATATTCAAACACAGATGTCACTACTCACTTGTAAAAAACTTATTACATACAACATTATTAACGTTTTGAGACAATTTCAATTAAGAAAACATATCTTTTATAGTTTTGATTTGTTTGAATCTATTATATGAAACGCTTGGACCGTGAGTTCGTATTACCATGAACCTCTATAAAGAGCTCTCAAAATGCGTAAGCTACTTACTTACTCTTCAGGTGGTCAAAAGGCTGGTTCCTACCTTGGACAACGGATCAGTATGGCGATGCTGGATCAGTGCTCTCTGCAATACTTTTCGTGCTGCATATAAACGACTTGCTGAAATCCGGTATTTTGGGGTATGCAGATGACAGCGCAGTTGTAAAGAGCTTATACATCAAAAGCCTAGTAGTGCCCAGATTCAGTCACTGAGGGAGGCAATGATCAAAAGGTTGAAAAAAAAATTATGTCACAGCAATTAAACAATAAATTATAACACCACACAAAGTCACAAACACACAACCAACAACAAAACTCACACATACTCACACCAACGCGCAATACCACCGCATTGCATTACACGCACACTTTACAAACAAACCAAGACATACAAAGAGCTTAAAAATTAATAACCTAGGCACAGAAAGGAAAAGCAACACAAATGGCACTAGTTAAGATATATATAGGTATAGACATAAGGCACACACTGCACATGCACTTCCTCACAACACCAGTATGTAACAGATACACTCTACATTAGTATAAGTTCAGTATTAAAAATAGAAAAAAAAATATTATAAGTTATTCTTAAGGTATACTACAACATAAAAATCACTAAATTAATGTCACACACAATAACAAAATGAACAATAAGCGTGTATAAACCTAAAAACTTTAATAGAAATTAAGTTGTAAAAAAGGGTACGGAAGTACGAGTCCGCAGAGTAGTTAATAAAAAAAAAAATAGGTTGAACTTGAACTTCAAAGCAGTTTCTGGTTGGGGCGAAACTAACCTAGTTAAGTTCAATGCCTCTAAAACCCAGGCGTGTCTTTTCTCTGCTAAAAGGAGTCTTTTTAAATTTAATCGTACTTTCCGAGATGTATCCATAACGATAGCTGACCGTCTTTAGCTTCTTGGCATCGCCATAACGCAAACTCTTAATTTTGGCTCCTATATAGAGTCTGTTGCTCAGCTGGGTGGCAAAGCTAGGGTTTCTATAAAGGTGAGGCAGAACTTCACACCACTTCAGTTGCTGAATCTTTACCAAGCACAAGTACGGTCTTGCACGGAGTACTGCTCTCATCTTTGGGATGGCTCAGCCAAATATCAAGTTGAAATACTCAAGTCGATCAAGAAAAGAGCTAGAATAGGCAATAACCAACTATTTGATGAGACGCTTCAGAGCCTAAATCATCGATGCAAAGTCGTTAGTTTATCGGTATTCTATAGGATACACTTCGGCGAGTGTGCCACGGAATTACATGAATTGCTTCCTCTCTCAAGCAGTAAGCTTAGGACAAGCAGCCGTACGCGCACACGCCGTATGGTGGAAATACCAACAACTTTCACTTTTATCACACGTATCGCTAAAGAGTAGAACTCTTTAACGTCATCTGTTTTTCCTGAAACATACAATTTAGATGTCTTTAAGACTCGCGTGAAGAGATATTTTCTAGGTAAGCGTGCTCAACTTAGACTGTATTTCCACCTGACATCAGGCGCAATTTCGGTCAAACACGCAGCTATTCAATATTAATAAAAAGGAACGAGGTAACGAAGCCCAGCCTTCTGGGGGAACCTTACCTGTTGACTTCGATGGCTTAGACTCAGTATTCTACTTATACTCTTAAGGGATTGAAGGTAGAATACAACATAATGATTAGGCATTAATCAATTAGGTTAAGTCTATGTTGTACTAGTTTATAATTTACTGGCTGACCCGGGTCCACTTCGCTGGACATCATTAAGAAGTACACACGCACGCACGCACACACGCAAGCAAACTGAGGTTTAATTATGCTTTTAAACCTTTAATTAATTCACAAACGCATTTCAGGGGGGGGGGGGGACAATAGACGCTAAATAATTTGTTTGTCAGAAAGCACTGGCAGTGACTTGTACAAGGATATGCGTAATTCTTACGTGGACTGTTATTGCTGACATATCATCGCAACATGTTATATATCATATACTTATCATTAAAGTTCGTGTACTTTTTTTGTGCTGTGGTGTAAAATTTTCGGAATGCACTTGTTATCTTTTGATATTTTACAACTGAGATATTATAATATCGCTTTGGAAATAGGGCATATGCAATAGTATTATTTTTTAATCATTAATTTTTTTAATACAAAACTTAACAGGTTTTAATTAAAATTCTAAAAAAGAAATATAATGACCAACAGGAAAAACGTTGTTTCCTAGAAATTATTAATTTCACGCTGTATTAACTTTGTATGTATATTTTAAATTGAAATTCGTGAAAAAATCTGTTTTTAGTTGTCATAAATCCGTTATGTAGATAAGTTTTAATTTAAAGAAAAATGTGTAATAATTTAGTTTCTGTTTTCATTTTGGTTGTTTTCATTGTAACTCCAGCTCTTGTTGACAGTACGTACCTACACGATTGACATTGTTTATTTTAATTATAATAATTATAATCAAGGTCCTGTATGACTATCTTGAGTCTATACTAAATGTAACGCAAAAAGGATGATTGGAATTAAAAAAGTGGTTAAAATTTGCCGTTTGCTGTTGAAACGCTTGGACTGTGGGTTCCTGAGGCAATGAGCCTCAACGAAAATTTATCAAAAGGGCTCATTGACTCTTCAGGTGATCAGAGGGCTGGTGCTTACCTTAGACAACGGATTACTCCATAGTAATCCGTTGTCTAAGGTCTAATAATTTATTATTAATTGTGAAAATTAATAATAAATTATTCACAAAAAATATATATATGACAATGCTAATACTTTAATATAATATTATAATACTGCATTAATGGTTTTTTCCACTTTAATCGCTAGATGTCACTTGTAAATTCATCATAAGTTTATTTATGTAACTCATTCACTTTCTTGTGATACTATATTTAAATATAGCATTAAATAGTACTTGTTTTAAATAATAAAACCTCTTTGAAAGTTTGTCTGGTCTTTTCTGTATCATAAAGCTAGAGAAGAATGATTTATGTAGTCTTCTGGTTAATATTTGAACTGTAGAATTTAATGTATTCTTTAGAGTTTGTTATAGATTGACTGTAATTCATATTCTTCTTTATTTTAAAGACATTTGACGTATAATGAACGATCGTATCTATAGTCAAACAATAATAATTTCCAAAAAAAATCCGATTAGACTAAGATAAATTACATAATCTTACGATATATTTCTTTTACAGAATACGATGTTATATTCATACCGTTAAAGAAAGAAAAACTAGGTATTACAAAACATGTAATTGAAATCAAAGCACAACCTATAATACATAGTCAAGTCACAAATAACGATAACTTTAGACTTGACATAGAAAATTACGATGAAGCAACTGAAATACCTGACATAGACAGCAATAATTTTGAAAGAAATGATAATGATGTAAATGATCACAGCAAGAGACAAGAAGATAAAGATGATAATAATTATGGAGATGACAAGATTGTAAATGGTATAGAAGTTGATATTAATTTGTACCCGTATCATGTAGGATATGGTACGAATTGCGGTGGAGCTATCATTGACAAGAAATGGGTTGTTACTGCTGGACATTGCGGGTAATTTTTTTTAAATGATATGTTTGAGGTTTTATCCACTTTATATTTACCATAATATATAGATCCGAATGCTTTCCAGATTCAGGGAAGGTTCAATTACAAGAACACCTTGTTGTAGTCCATGATGTCTTTCAATGAGCAACTTTTTTCCAAAATTAACGTAACATAATTGTCATTATTATTCCCGTTTTACTGCTTTTTTCGAAGCATGTCTTTTAGCAAGAGCTTCGAAGTGATAAAGCATGTACCTGCATGGGCATGTACTTCTAGCGCCGACGAGTCGTTATCATTGTAATCGTCAAGAATAAAGATTTGAACTACATATATCTAGATCGGTATCTAATTTATAGAGCAAGGAGAGTAGTAGAAGTTTGTATCAAAGTAAATAATAAGTTGCAAACGTAATTAACAATTCTTTACATTTAAAATGTAAATGTTTTTCTTAAAAATTCAATAATAAGTTTATTAAGGTCTCTTAGTGTAGAAGATAAACAGACTGTACTGTGCTATTAATTGATTCAATTTGATTTTTCAGCAAAAAGTCTTATATTCGTGTTGGTTCAAAATATCTGAACCTAGGTCGGAAAGTACAAGTAAAGCAGAGCTATATACATCCGAATTGGGCTGCGAAGAAGAAAGAACACGCCTTCGATTTCGACTTCCAACTTCTTGAGCTGACAGAATCCTTAAAGTTCGATGAAAATGTACAACCGATTAAAGTTGGGCATGTTGAAGATATGATTGTTGGGAAGGTCATCACCGTGACTGGATGGGGAAATACTGAGGAGAACGTAAGTTTCTAACCACTGTTCTTTACATTTATTTAACCAAGAATTTTGATTTAGCTCTCGTAAGGCGTCATCGAGACGACGTAAATAAGAATTTAAATACATAACGCCATAGATGAATAAGTTTTTAATGTACAAATTGATAGATGTATTTATAATACAGAATAAATAAACAAATACAAAGAAGCAAACAAGCAAAAGTAGTCCAACGGACCTCTTATTGCTAAAGCGCAATTTCTTCAATACAATCCTCAGCTACATACATGAAGTGTTGGTATAGACCGAATATATTAATAGGATAAAAAATCCAACTATTAAATTATAGCACTTTATTTTAGGCAAACTACGCCGCCTCGCCTTAGAGGTCTAATAAGATTACTCAATTTGAAATCAATTTGGGAGTTTAGAAATTATAGTCGACCAAAAAACTCTAGTATGCGAAAAACTTTGATTGTGTAAAAATATGCACCAGTTAGGCATAAAGTGAGTAAACTAGGTCGCTCAAAATTCAACTACTGTAATAGAGTTTTGAGAATTTGTATGTATTGTGTGTGTGTTTTTTAAACCAGCTTTGCACTCAGTTTATTGCTGTGCCGGAATTATATAGGACACAAAGCTGATTTTCACTACAAATCTTTCTTTTGGCGTGAAACCACAATTACCTGAATAAAATTATTAATCTAAATAATAGACCAAATGTATACACATTATGACAACAATATAACATACTTATGTGGATAACATACTCAATTTAGACCGAGTTCTCTGACAGATTTGTTGAATATTATTCACTGATCATCGAAATGTCGTCTTTTTTTATTGCGGGGTTCAGCAGACAGGCAGACGGCCCTCTTGATGGAAAGTGGTTGAATTCTTTCTCCTTTCCTGCATGAATAAATCATTATAACTCTATGTTCAGCCTTGCTTCTTGTTAACAATTTCTTTACTTAGAAGCACCCCTTGATGATATTTTAGGGCCCATACTCAAACATCCTCCGAGCAGTAAGAGTACCTATCATATCGAAGGAGAAATGCCAGAACGTTCCATTCCCATACTTCAGAGGATCTTTGACACCCAGGATGTTCTGCGCTGGTTATGCCGAGGGCAGAAAGGATGCCTGTCAGGTAATCTTTTACACTAGGTGCATTATTTGTACCTACGTTATATATTATAGGTAGTTATAGCTGCTTATAAGGTATCTGTTCGATCCGATTTACTTCCCTACATTGCTCAAAGTATTTTACTTTTGGGGAGAGGCTTCAATCCAAGTTTGAGATTATTTAGGGACAAATGAAAAGCTAGTTTTAAATAAGTCTCTGGAAATTAAGTAGCCCAAACTTGGACAATGAATCAGTATGGCTATCCAACGAAGTAACGTAACTAATCCTCTGGGCACCTTGAAGATCCCTTATCCCACTGACCTAGACTCAGTATATCACTTAAAGCCTTAAGGGCTTATAGGTAGAATACCATCTACTATTAAATAATAATCAGGTTTAGTTATAGTTTATGATGGTTTTTTTATGAATGGTTAATTGTATTCGTGTAGTTATCTTAAATAAAGATACTGTTTAAAGATTGAAAAAAAAATAATCGTTATGTTTTTAGTGCTTTGAGTAATACTCATTTTCTATCAATAAAGGGTGACTCCGGAGGTCCAGCGGTGTCGTACGACCGTCTTCTTGGCATGGTTTCCTTCGGATATGGTTGTGCTATTCCAGGCTCGTACGGGGTGTACAGCAAAGTGGCTAAAGTAAGGAGTTGGATCCAGCAGGTGACCAAGTTAAGGCTCGAGTAAAATAAACTGTTTTTGGACCTTGGTAGTTTTATTATATACCTCTGGCGATGTGTATATTAGTCCGCATTTGTGCTTGAAACAAAAATTTCTTCTAGTAAACTTCTAGTAGCAGTAGTTCAGCCTGTTTTAGAGGTAGTTTTAAATATGCTGCTTCACAATTTCGTACTCTAATAAGAAACTTGCAGTCAGTTAAGGTTCGGAGTCAAACTCAAGAAGAGTCCCAGTCTGTGGGCTCAAGCGGAAGATCAGCAATGTTCCAACAGACCAACAATATTGAGCTTGATCCATTATTTAGGACTTACATTAAAATGTGTTTATAGTCTGTAATTGTTTTTCGTTTATTTATTTTATTTTATTACTTACAAGATGCTCATTTTAACTAAGAATGTTCGCCCTAGAAATAAAACTGTTTTCTTTCTTTCTAAAGACACCTTACTATTTATATTAGGTGATAGTCATTTCTCATATTATTCTACCATTATTCTTATATGTATGTATGATTACCAAGGTGTAATTTATAACTCTAATAGTAGTAGTATTTGGTGTAATCGGCTGTGATACCCAAACAGACACCGGATTGAAACTGTGGTTTCCCTTACTTTACAATAAAAGAAACCACGACTATACTACTTCCACTAGAGTTATAAAATTTGGCACTTATATAGAAGTCTTTGTCCACTACAAATTTAAAAAAAAATATATAGCTGGAGTACAGCAGACAGGTAGACGTAGCAGTAGTCTAAGAACATTTGAAACATCAAAGATGCAAAATACAACACGATACAAAACCAATTTCCTTGTTGTGCTTTCAATTAAATTTCAAAATTAAATTACTATACTATACTACTATACTAAAAAATATGGTAGTAATAGAATAATGCTATTACTACCATATTTTTATATGCATCATAAATGTACTCCATAAATTATATAATTGAATATGGTACTTATTTATCAACCTACCTATAAAATAATTACTCCATTTGTCATGTTTCTCAAATATTGTTGTATCTATCAGATTATAATAGGTGCAAGTAATTGCTAGTGAACCTATATGAATAAAATAAAGTACATTTCCTTAAAATTCTAAATAATGTTGTTATACATTTTGTTGATTCTGATACTGAAATTCGACAAAAATATTGTTCATGGATAAGAATTGTTTTAAAAATATTTGAGAATATTAAATATTTTACAAAACTCAAGTTATTATTATAAATTTATCACAGATTTCTGTGGCAATAAGTGAAATTTCCTGAAGTCCATAGCAATAGCATAGCAAGTTCCTGCTAATATTTTAAATATTTTCGTTAAATCAGATGTTTTGCTGCTATATAAGTAAGCGAACAGACAGTAAAACAAGTTATTAAAGTGAGATTAGACGTAGTGCTGCTATAAACTTAAATGGAAGTTTATTACTTTTCATATTGTTTTATTTATAACAGAATCTTACGAGGACATGATACAAACATAGAAAAAGCTCCTTATCAGGTGAACTATGGGGATATATGTGGCGCTGTCCTAATACAAAGCAGATGGGCATTGACTACAGCTCATTGTGGGTAATTAATAACATTGTTTATTAACAAATGTTACAGTATTAAGTAAAAAATAATAATATATCATTATTATTATAAACTAGTTGTCAGTAATGAACTGGCTCAAAACAACGTCAATATTGCCATTATAATTGGAAATACTCACTACCTAAATGAGGTATAACCTAGGGCAGGCTAATCACAGCGTGAAGAGTTTTAACCATATTATTTCTACGAATTGTTGATGGTTCTATAATATAATAATCTCTATTAAACATATATATATATATATATATATATATATATATATATATATATATATATATATATATATATATATATATATATATATATATAAAAATACTCTAAAGTACCTAATTAATACATAGTGCGGGCTTGAAGCAATCTCTTTCAAGCAACCTTTGAATTAATAAGATTATTATAATATATTTTCATAAAGGTAAATTATTAGTAGTAACGCTATTATCACCCTAATAATGAATCTCGATGGCATTCGGAGTATTGACTTCATTTTTATAGCAGGTTATGTTTGACCGTGATTTCGTCCGATCTAGATACCATCTATGTTATCAGATGGAGAACGCTTACCTTTTTTTTGTTAGCGCTGGGGGGGATGCCTTTGCGTATGTGCTCAGGCCTTGGGGGAGGCTAGCAAGAGGTATGTGGGATTCCCGGCTGCCAGTGTTGCACACAAGCTTCATATTAGAGCTTGCAAGCACCGACCGCCAGACTACTCACTAAACCTGCCAGCGTCCCTCCGCATTAAAATGAAGCGCCACGGGTCCGTAATCAAAGGGATGACTGCCGTGAGAGCTCGATGCAAGCAGACAAGGAGGGTGTCCCTGAGACCAGAAAACCCCAAGGCATTGGGTGTGGCTCAGCAGGAAGGTCCACCCCCCCGTACCCCTACGTTATCGGAAGGAGATAAGCAAAGTGCCGTCTGCGAAAGGAGAATGCTTTCTCCAGAACCTTCTGGACAAAGCATTCTTCTCTCGCAGGCGGCGAATCTTGAAAACATGTTGTAGGTATCGGAAAAGACAGATTCTGGCAATGAGTTCCTTTCCTTTGCAGTGCGCATGATGAAGGTGGATATAAATCGCTTCGCAACTTCCTATCTTGGGGTTCGCTTTCCTACTAATTTTCCTTCTCTTCTCAACGCAAACACTTTACTGTCAAACACAAGTTTATCAATAACTAAAGTACTAACTAACACCAAAGCGCCTAAAGAGGTCGTTTTCGCAGATTCATATGACAAACATGACAAGTATCAACATAAAGTGGAACTAATGTTATGTCTTAGAATTCCAGTATATCTAGACAAGACATGTCAATGTCAGTAAGAGGTTCTCCACAGACAACAGCTTTAGGCGCTCAGTTTTATCATCAAAACAGAGTAAGAGTTCTGCTATGTTAACCTTTATAGGTCTAAACAAAACTATGTACGAGTTGGAAGTAAACGGTAGACTTGAAGGACAAAAAGTGAAAATATTATCCCACATAATTCATCCAAAGTATGGTCTTCAGCATGAATTTGACTACGATGTCCAACTTTTGAGGTTTTATCGTAGTTTGCATTTCAGTAAATTAGTTTCAGCTATAAGGCTATGTGAAGGAAATTGTGGTAGATATGTTTTTGTCAGCGGTTGGGGGTATTCTGAGGAAAAAGTAAGTTCGCCATTAGCATGTAAGAAGAAAATTAAAGAATGATAATTGCCCTGCAAAAACGTAGCTCATAACACACTCTACAATCACCGTTAGCGCCACCACTTCTTTCTTGTTTTCATAGACAATCTCAATTAAAATTTTCATTCAACGTCCTTTTATTTAAAACACGTTTGTTAAACTTAAATGAATAATACATTGAAAGACCGAATGTTAATATTAGACGGATTAAATTAGATGAAATTACACAGAACTGACACGAGGGTATTCAATGACATTGAATGATTTAACTTTATCAATACTAATATTATAAAGAGGAAATATTTGTTTTTTTTTTTTGTAACGAATAAACACAAGAACTATTAGACCGATTTAAAAAATTATTTCACCATTAGAATGTTACATTATCTCAGATGAATATAGGCTATAGTAGAAAAAATTAGGGATCCCTACTAAAACTTCAATAATGTAATCCAATATGTAAAAAAAATGTGTTTGAGTGGGTCCGGGGATGGTTTAGATTCACAATTAGACCCGGTTGGTGACGCTGGAATAGGGTTCTAGATATTTATTTTATCAGGGCAGAGCAATGTCTGCTGAAACTGCTAGTATATTATAATATGGATGAATTACTTTGGTTTATTCGTCCATTTTCAAAATAGAAATGAATCATCTCCTATCGGCTTAAGATCAAAAGTTCAAGAGCCTTATTTTAAAATACAACGAAAATTGGTATGAATAAAATCTGTTAAGTATTTTTGAGGTATCGGATATTTTTAAAGTTTGTTAGACTTTTGGGGGCCGATATGTTTGGTTCAGATCGCATTCTTCTTATTGTATGAGGCATACATAAAGACAGTTGCTCAATAATATTGAGGAATAAATACCTTGCCTTTTTCTTTAAATCTACTCAAAATTACAGCCCACTAGAAATTTAAATTTATAGCAACGGACAAAATTGCTTCCACTTATACGGTATATTATATACGTACCGCTGAGGTGTGGAAATCTTTACCGTCGTTTCCTTTTCTTCAAACATATAATTTAAGTGTCTTCAAGACTCGCGTGAACAGATGTCTTCTAGATAAGTGTACTGCATCTTAGGTAACATTTTCACCTGACATCGGGTGCAATGTTGGTTACACGTGAAGCTATAAAAAATGTTTTTGAAGTTTCATAGTCACATAGTAAAAACTTTTATTTGTCGCCACTACGGAACCCTTCACTATGCGTAGACCAACACGCACTTACCAGATTTACTTACGTATATTTTAGAGCGAATATAATGAAGTCCTTCAACAGATCCACATAAAAATAGTGCCCATGACCATATGCCAAAGTTATAAACAATCCTGGTATAACTATACTCTGACTTCAAGAATGTTCTGCGCTGGTGGGAGAGAGCAAGATGCTTGTCAGGTTAGTAGAAACAGTGGATTTAATTTATAACAACCTCAATTGTTTTGATGTCATGGACTGTATGAAGGATAATGTGTGGTTTGTGGTGTGACAGAGATCTTATGCCAGAATAAAGGAGTATTGTAGGAAAAATCATATTGTGCCGATATCAAACAATTGGGAGAAGGTGAAAGAAATGAGCTAGAGAGAGTTATAGAGACTTTTTGGTTATAGCGACCTGAAATTAGGTCCCTTGAATTTAAAGTACACCTACAGTTAAAGGAAAATAACTTGACTATAGCGACTTTGGATGTAACGCCCATTTCGGTTATTGCGGCTAGTTTTAATGAACCGTTTGTAATAATTTTCTAGAAATCCTCATTTCTGATTCTATACATAAGAGAAACATTCAAGATACTTCCCTCCATAGCCCGCTGAGCGGTTTTAAATGTGAACCAGTAGTATCGACAGTGTCCATATCTCGGCACTGATGTCATGACGGGTAGGACGCACTGCTCGAAGACTGTCGGCTTCAAGTGTTGTGGAATGGTTGACGGCTTGATGAAGTATATCGAATTTTGCGCAGCCCAACTGGATCCTTCCATTAGCTTCTTTCTTGAAGTACCTGCCTACCTGGATTTTTTGCCCAAGCTAGATATATTCCAGCACAACCTCAATCATTGTTGAACATGACCTTCGTCTTGTCCAAATTTATGCTGAGACCAGACTCATTGGGAGTATTCATTTTGCCTTATTATATCACATGAGTTCAGCAGACAGTGAGCAGGTAGACATGTAGCTGGTCCAGCTAACGGAAAGTGGTTACCATCGCCTACGGGCATTTGTAACACCAAAGATGCTGCCAATGTACTGCCACTTTATAAAAGGGGACTGGTACTTGGCCACCAGTCCCGAAACACAAATCAAGGTTGTACAAGGTTATGATGTTACTCTAGCCCAGGGGTAGTAGCCGTCCAGACGAGTAAATACTTAACCACCTGTAGGCTGTTTAGTATGTCAACAAATTCCCCTAATGTCTCTGCAAGGACGACGTTATTTTCAGCGAAACGGAGGTGAGAGATGAGCTCGTCGTTGGTGCTGATGCCCCGTCCTTTCTATTCCAGAGTTTTGAAGACATCCTGGCCAGTTGTTGTTGTCTTGGTGAACAGTGTTGGGGATATGACAACCCCCTCATCCCGCGACATAGAGGCATAGGTTTCACCCTCCGGTCCTACCAGGCATTTGCTCGATTTATTTACCTAGTGAATTGAGGTGTTTTGTATCAGGGTGACAGTGGTGGAGGAGCCGTTACATCAGAGAGACTGATTGGTCTTTCATCCTTTGGATTTGGCTGTGGAAGAGACTACCCTGGAGTCTACACCAACATATCTGACAGAGAGATTTTCAAATGGATACAGTATTATACAGGATTATATTAGATTTTTGTTAAAACCAAACATATATTGCTTATATGCAAATATATATTAGGTGTTGTAACATTCCTTCTCCAACTTTTGAAGTTTAAAACATGGAAGAAGAGTAGTAATAATGAATAACATTCGTATAGTAAAAAATGAAACTGATAACACACAGCAATCATAATTGGCAGCACCAGTCCTTTCTTGGGTTTGTAATTTTTTTTAATTAAAACTTTCAATCCTAACTAACTCCTTTTTAATTTCATAAAGTTTGTGAAATTTACCAAATTGTAAGGGAGCTAATCACACGCTCATTAATTAATTTATTATTATTATTCTCTTAATTACTAGCGTTTACTCGCGACTATGTCCACGTTGGACAGGTAACAACGATTGCAGTTATTTTACTAATATTTAAAATGAAAGCTATTTAGTAGGGTAATGCATTTTTTAGTATTAAAATACATGAACCTTGGAAATTGCCGTAAAAACTCGGGATAAGTAATGTGACTAAAGGTATACAACTACAATTATTCTACTAAAGGTTTTATCGATTTTTCGAGATTTTATTGCATTGGAATCAGAATTTTTTTCAACCTAGCCTCTATAATAACTCGAGATTCTAGTCACACCAGAGTTACGTGATTTTAGGAAAGATGAAATTTTCACTATTGGTAGTTTAATATAAACTTAGAAAGAAATGGATACTCACTAAGTTGAACGCGGGGCCGTTTTTCAGGTAGCAGGTATATAAAATAACCATGCTAACTTACGTCAAAGTAGCAAGGCTAGTTTTTACATATGTCATATATGATATTCTTATAAACGAAGATATACAGAGTTGCCAGACACTTCCTGTGGGCCATAACTTTTGACGGACACTTAAAAAAACTGGAAACTGACGTAATTTTAGGAAGGCTCAATTTTATATATATTATCAAGTATAACATTTTAAAATATTTTCCAATGAGCCAGACAAACATTTTCCCATGGTTATTTTCCACCTTTGATAGCTACTACCTGAAAAACGGCCCGCTTTCGGCTTAGCAAGTATCCATTCCTTTCTAAGTTTATATTAAACTACCGATCCTAAAAATTTCATCTTTCCTAAAATCACATAAGTCTGGGGTGGCTGGGATCTCCATCTATAAACGTCCCCCAAGAAAATTTCCGCGGGATTCCTGGGAGATAAAGTATCCCAGATTTTAAATCGGCAAATTTGCTATCGATCGGCGAAAACTGCATTGAAACCAGCCCCGTAGTTTTTACGTGCATCCCGAACAAACAGATAAACACAACAGAAACAAAAGACTATACTTTTACAATTTTATAATATTAATATAAATACAGGCGACCGGAAGGCTGGAGCTTACCTCGCCCAAAGAATTAGCGTATCTATTCAGCGAGGTAATGCTGCCAGCCTTCTAGGCACACTGCTCAACGACAGCGGTCTGGCTGGGCTGGACCGATTGTAGTTTATTTAGTGTTTTATTTTTGTGTATATAAATTTGTTAGGATGTTTCTTTATTGGTATGTATAAGTTTTATTTTAATTTGTATATATTGTTATGAGAGCGGGACTCGAATTAAAATGTCGTTGGAATTACTATAGGATTTATTTGAACTATACAAACACGTAAAACACAGGTACAAATATAACCGGACGCAATAAGTCCACATGTAGTACACAATTAAATAACACGCGCAAAGTCCATCACTATATAGCTAATCGAATGTACACATGTTTTGCTCGTATCGTAATCGTCGCTTTACTGCCTATCTCTCCGTTCGGGCATCCTTTTATACTCAGCTTACAATATGTCACGATTGTGTAAACAATGATTTCTTAGAATCACACCTGCTGGCCACTGCCTACCAGAGAGGATTACAATACACAATAGGCGGCTTTTCTAATTACAAATATTAAACACAAAGTAGACAAAAGAAGTGCAAATTCAGGCAGGTAATAAACCGTGCTTTATGGCTGGCAGGAGTGCATTCACTTTTGCCGGCGTGCTTCGTGGAATTTTGGCTAAGCTGTGACAGTATAATATAGTTTATTTCAAGACTATGCAAAATTTTATTATCCTTTACTATGCGTAAATATTTAATAAATAAAATATATATAAATACTTTATTTAGATTTAAAATTCGTATTGATGTATTCAATTTACTGCCCTTAAAAATGTGGTTATGCGTGAGGGAGATACTTAAAACCATTTAGGTAGCCTCTTAAATGATTTTTTAAATTCAATTAAAATTCAGGTCAAGTTTAATGGAAGGGCATTTAATATATCAGTACTTCTTTATTGTACCAAATCAGTGATAATTGACTACCATTTTGACCCGAGCAATCATGTTCGCCTGGGATCTTAGAACTAAGTCTAAAAAAATAATATCAATACTGAGATTCCTACTTCGAGTTTGGCAGCACATTGGTAGCACCTTTAGTGTTGCAAATGTAGGCGACAGAAACCACGTTCCATCATAGTTGAGCCGTCAGCCTATCTGCCGTACGCCAGTAGTAAAAAAAATCAATGACCATTTGAAAGAAAAAAAATATTTATGAAAAAAACTAAGTTAATATAAATAAAAGGAGAAAGAAAATAGAAACAAAATAAGTCCTAAATTGGAGGGTCCCAGTCTCAGCATAATGCTAGCCAACATGGACTAGCGCTCTTCTTCCGTCTGAGACCATAAAGTGAAGTCACGGTGGACAATACAAAACACATAACAATAAGAATATAGACAGTAAGTATAATGGAATTTGATAATGGTAAACGAATTACAAGGTCATTATAGCGGCACTCTCTAGACCAGCTGAAGTCGTGGTAGCGTAATGGCTAGCGCACGCGTCCCATACTCAAAGGGCGCGGGTTCGAATCCTGGCTGTAATCCATGCACCACTTAGGCAGTTTTCTGACCTAATATCCATATTGTTACAATTACCACGTGCTAATAACGGTGAAGGAAAACATCGTGATGCAACCTGCACATCGAGATAACCGATATGTCAAAACTGCCAAACCACCTTGGATCAGCTTGGCGGGTATACTGTCCGTCCCCCCTATAACGGGAAGCCCGAGCCTAGCAGTGGGACATTTATGGGCTATTATATTATACATTGATTTGCAGACTAGAAAACAATATAATAAAGCAATAATTTAAATAACACATACATATATAAAATAATTGTAGCAACACACACAACGAAACAAATAACATATATCTATTATTACTAACAGTATCAATGGTTTTTCATTAAAAACCCCAATCGTAACCAAAATTATGGAGCAGTACATCCTATTAGCACATCATAAGTCATAATAACAGGCGAGCCGTGGTCCAAACACTAGTATTACCTATACAGGAATGCTGGTTGGTTTTTGTCTCGCTTCCTCAACTGCGCAGCCACGGCGTCATCGTCATCACCCCCTCTCCCTTCCTGGTCCCCCTCATGATGGGGGGAGCTTCTGACTCCCCAACGTCAATATACGACAAAATAAACGCATACAAATGTAACGCCTGCCCGGGATTGTCTACACTGACTGATACTCTTGTTTCATACAATACGATAGTGGAGAGAAGATTGTAGTTTTCAAAAAAACTAATAACAAAAAACAAAACCGAGTGCAAAAGTAACTAAAAAGCAAAAAACAAATAGATTCAAATATTTTAAAATCGGTGCATTTTGCATTTTTGTTGCTGCTTTTTAAGTTTGCTTGGCAGCGAATTGAAGAAGTTCACTAGGCACTCGAATTATTAGCGTCCTCGCTACGCTCGTACTCCAAACCATCTCATGCCTAAATAGGTCACTTTCACCTCTCGTGTAACAATCTACTATAATGTTCACGAGTGACTAGCCATGCTATTGTTGCTTTCTAAAATTGTGCCTCTTTTCTGAAGGCTTGCGTTTCAAGTGTTTGCACTAAAGATTCGTGATAGAGAGAGAGAGAAAGGAGTCAAAGAACCACATGCTTTGCGACCCGCAGTTTGCCGACAAATAAGTATAGCCAAAAAGATGGCGTTACACTCGCGTTTTTGAGATGAAACTTCTTTAGAATCGTTGTGCTTTGAAACTCGATAAAACGAAAAAGCCACACTAAAAAAAGATAAACATATAAATCTATAGGACTAAACCTGCGAGAGAATGAGATATGAATTTAACATTGTGCAGCACAGATTAGAGAGTCAATAAGACCGATGATTAAACATAGGTCCATTTGGACCGAAATAAAACAGATCATAATATTTTTTGGACTATAACAGTGAAAAATTAAAAGTGATACTTAAGAACTTTATTTTGAATAATATGTTGACGGATGTAGGCTAAAAGAATTATAATTATATTAATAAAAGTTAGAGAAGAATTATCTGTGAGTATACGTATTCTCTGAAGTTTCACTTCTACGGTATGTGAACTGCACATACACACACACAATTTTTTTGTTGACGCCCTTGCATTCCAGACAAACGACGTCATGGCAACACGAACGAAGTTCACTGTCACTGTTAGTATTCGAACTGAATCTGAAGACTGACTTCAAAATCTCACCAGTGCAGGCATTCCCAAACGCTCGTCCATACACACACTTACTAACAAACAAACACAAACGAATATTTTGTTCAAAATTGACGCGAATAATTACATTAACAGAATACACGGGGGGTGTTATATACCGTATATGGGGAGATGACTGGTGGAAAAATGCAGGAATGTTTTCCGATAGTATGGGATTTACTGGATAGACTGTATTGGGAATTTTATTAAATGATTTTTCGTTGACAAATTCATGCTTTTCAATGTTGGGTCTTAATGGCTTTTTGTGAGTGCGATGGTAATGTCATGATATCATGATACCGTCATTCTTTTTTTTATTGCACGTATACAGCAGACAAGTAGACTTGATGGAAAGCAGAGACCATCTCCTGAGTGTATTTCTTAAGCACGTCATTATATGTACGGCAAGTTAGGAAGGCAGGTTTGATACATTATATGGATCTATGGACATTTGTAATACCAAAGTTACTACCAATGTGCTGCTGCTGCTACTTTAGAGATAAAGGGATATTGGAAACTGGCCACTAATGTCGGAACACAACTCAAAGTTCTTATGGCGACTGCTTTAGACCAGGGATGGTAGCTACCTAGACGGGCACATACCCTACTACCTGGCTGTGGGTTGTTTTGTCACCTTACGACATGCCACCCGGCTGCAGGAAATTGTATTCTTTCTCCGTTCCTGCACGGATAAGACGTTTATTAGTACACTTTTTCACATTACAATTCCAAACAGTATTGTAATTTATTTTGTTTATTTTTCTTTATCCCGCCAGCAATGTGTATATAATGGTTATATACGCGTTTAACAATGTACAATAATTTGTTATATAATTTTTCGGTTGCATAATGTTTAGTTATTACACAATTTCATTATACTATCTACTCTTAATTATATCCATATATAGCTTAATTTGTAATAATAATAATAAAACAGTCGTGCCACGCTCTACTGGGATCGATCAGTTATCACGGACAGGATTATTGTAGCCAATAAGCCTGATATCGTGATAATAGATCGATCTGCACGACGAGCAATACTCGTTGACATGAGTATCCCGCATGACGATAACCTCGTGAAGAAAGAAAAAGAAAAACTAAATAATACTTAGATCTTGCTCACGAGGTTACCGCTACATAGCGTCTGGAGTCAACGAGCATTGTGCCGATAGTTGTCACCGTCAATGGTCTTATAGCGAAAAGCCTCGACCGTCATCTAGAGAGACTTTCGCTAGGAAGCTGGGTGAAGGGCCAGATACAGAAGGCAGCACTCTTGGACACGGCACGAATTGTGAGGAGGTTCCTGTCTCTGGAGCCCTAACCACCGGTAGTTTGGACCCCAGGCCCCGCTGGCGGTGAGCTGTATAATAATAATAATAAACCCGCAGGAGGGCTTTGTGGCGAAGCCTTAGGTGAGTAACGACACCTCGTACCTGACTCTGGGGGCCAAGACAAGGCCCTCACCTCCTGCGTGCCTTAGCCAGCCGGCACGGAGTGGAGATCGCTAGAGCTAAGACTCAAGCTCCAGGGGTGGAAGTGATAAATGGCATCACGTCAGAAGTAGCTTCGGTGAACCTGCAGCCCACCTCTCTACACCCCTTAGCTACTCACACCCATGTTGCCCCTGTCTTCTATGGCATTTTTTGGGGCCCATGCAGGGAGTGGCGAGTCACCGTCTGCCCATTTTTCCATGTTCCCCGAACATTGTGACGGGCAGACGCCATAGTCCCCATATTCCCAGATCCCTAGTACCACTAGCAGTTCACCCCAATAGCCCGGTACTTTTTGTCCTCATTTCCCACAATAGTCCTACACTGGCCGGGGCTTGTCCCTGGGTGCATTATCATATGGTGTAGACAGGGATAATCGCCGGTCACTGTCACGCCACATTTACATTAAATTTGTCAAAGGGCCTCTACGTGTTGGCCTTCTCATGCCACCCCCCCCCAAAGCCCTCCAAAAGTCCGGGCCATTTTTATGGCCCGTGGTCTTCAAAGACATACAGTATGTAATAATAATTTCTAAAATAATTTTAATGATTGAATTTATATTATTAATAAAGAGTTGATTAATAAAAACGTACAAAATATAAAAATTATAATTCCAATTAAAAATGAATAAATTGTAAAATAAAAAATTCATAAATTTTCACTAATTATAATAGCAAAAATTATCCATCCTAAATTATTAATGGAAGAGTGTGCTATTATTTTTCGTAGGGATGTTTGATTTAATCCTCCAATAGCTCGAACTATCACATTAATTGTTATTATGATCAATAAAAAATAATTATTTATATAATAGGACAATAAAATTACGGGGGTAATTTTTTGTCATCTTATTAAAATAAAATTATTAAATCATGATAATCCTTCAACAATCTTAGGGAATCAAAAGTAAAATGGAACTGAACCTATTTTTATTAATAGAGATTAATTAATTATAATTGATAAATTTTTTTTAATAAAGTTATTTTTATTAAGATAAAAATAAAAGATTAATTGATGCAATAGATTGGGTTAAAAAATATTTTAATGATGCTTCTGATATTAATAAATTTTAGAGTTAGAAATTAATGGAATGAATCTAAATAGATATATATTAACGGACAGATTTATAGACGGACATGTATATTTTGTACTCGTATGATGACCCATAAAGATAACGTTAGAAGTAGAGATGTCACGAATATTCGACTTCTATTCGGTATTAGGCCGAATTCGGCCGAATACCGAATAGTTAAAGAAGTGTCCGAATACGGAGAGATGCCGAATATTCTTGAGATCTCTAGTGTTTGTGTCTAGTGTCTAGGTACTGTAATTATGTACTTGTTTTATTATGAACATTATAATTTTTGTCCAGCTGTGCGTTAGCCATATTGTCTGCAATATGTACAATATAATATATATCGCTTTCATCCATATACACTAGTAATCCTCGTTAAAGGATGTGCTTGCAAAATTTTGTATATTATTAATAACTGCACATGCTGTACTATGCGTTCATTGTACTGACAGCACAACAATTGACAAAAGTTGTAATATTAATTCTAGATTAATTTCTAAATAATATAATCATAATTAACTTTAATCTACATTAAAGTAATATCTTCAGTTCTGTATTCAAGTTAATGTTGCGAAATTATTACCTAATAGAATGCTTGCAACGTTAAAAAATCTGGCAAGAGTTTCCTTGTAGAATCACCATTAGACCTTTAATTAGCTGACAGGATCCTCAGGTCCTTGGAAACCTATTTATTTATTTTTGTATAATAAATAGATGTTAAGTTAGAATATTTTTAATTGCTTACCTTGGCCTTAGACGTGTAAGTTTACCCAGGCAAAGCGCCCACTATTTACACTTTAACAATACCAGACTCAGCTGTAAGAATATGAGTTCGATATTGACAATCATAGTGCGTATGTAGCGTTAGAGGCTTATGTGAGCAAAACTTACTGTTGACGCCACTTATTTCCCAATTAGCAATTGTGCCTTGGGTTTATAGCGTCTTGCAACCCCCGCATGTTGCCACCGCTCGCTTTGCGCGTGAGTCAGTACATTGCCAAACGCTACGCTACCGCGACGCACACATAGAAGTATCGCGCCCGCCTTTATAACTACAAGCTAGTTTAGTTATCGAAGATTTTCGTGTCCAGTTAGATACTAGGACATTCGCCTTAACCAATTTAAAAACTTAAGTGGTCAGTGTATCTGCATCCCTTGCACCCGGGAGCTTGTGTAGGACCTTGCCACCTTTGTGTATCGCCACATAAAAAGCAGCGGCAGACCCCTTGAACCAGCGCTGTCGTGGGCTGGTGGCTGACTGCGAGGTAAGTGCAAGATTTTATATTCTCCGGGCACCAATTCTTAATTGGGGAATAAGAGATGGCCATATATTGAGTAAATAACCCCCAACCCGTGGAGACTGCCTGATTGCGTCTCCACTTACATAAGGCTAGTTAGAGAAGATCGCTTACAAAAGGAAGAAATTATAATAATAAAAAGTTTGCTAAAGAGGTATAGCTACTTTACACAGCAAAAGGTATCTCAACAGTAAAGAACGTCAACTCTTATTGTCGCTTAACTACGAAACCCTAATAAAGCATTTAATTGATATTAATTTATGGCTCTCAGACTACTTAAAAAATATTTTTAGAGTGATAAATACCATCATACATTTTTAAAATTTATTTATTTAACTATATTACACAATGCCAAGTTAGCAAGATATGTACATTTATTTTATGGATGATATACAACGCATGTCTCTAGGGACGTTCTTAGTAACATACAAACTATAGCAAATTAAAGAAAACTGTGATATTTAGCCGTACTCTATAGAGGACGTTAATAAATATTATTAGACGGTAGTCTTATAATAAGACGGTATTATTGTATAATTGGTTATATAACATTTATCAAGTACCATAATGAAGTTAAGGAGAACTTAAAGCTGATTTGAGTTTAATGCAAAATTTATTTCGTAAATTTATTAAGTTTCTTTGCTGACGGTACAAAGTTGCCGTTATCATATTAAGCCTCGTAAAATTGACCGTCTGTTGCAAAAAATATATACCAAACTATATCACTAGTGAATTAACTTTATATAAGTTTAAAACAAAGTTAATTTTATATTATGCAAATGAAGTTCACAATTTTGAAGACACGAGTGTCAAGTAGATGAAGCGACGTTGAAAAAAATGGACATCAAAGCTTTGTTTCATTAATATATGACGTCTTTGTGGTTGAGTAGTTCGCCTGTCTCACGAGAACTCGGAGGCCTTGGATTCGATTACGGAAATGGTAAATTTTATAAAAAGAACCTTCTATAAATTAAAGTAAAGGTAGTGTCTGCTATACTGGTGACTAATAAAATGTTATATCTATTTATCTATATCTTATGTTTAAATCCGTGTAATATATATATATATATATATATATGTGTGTGTGTGTATATGTACATACATATATACATCTTAATATATATAAATTACGTGTCACGTTGTTTATCCGCGATGGACAACTAAACTACTTAACCGATTTTAATCAAATTTGCACACCGTGTGCAGTTTGATCCAACTTGAAAGATAGGATAGGTTTCATTTTAATTTATATTTTTTATTTTACTGAGCCACAGCTACGCGTGGCCGGGTCAGCTAGTATATATATATATATATATACTATTATTTCGTTCGGCCATATAGATAAAGTAGAGAAAATTAAATATACTTACTAGTAAGTAGTATTTGCCCGTGACTTCGTCCACGTTTTATGCGAGATGCTTAAAACACAAAGTATCGCATCACTTAAAAAAGGACTTAATACAACTATTTATACCATTTCTGCGAAAAAACAAGCGGAAATCCCGGGACACAAAGTATCTCAGCATTGTATGTAAGCAGAGCTTAAGTCTAACAATAAGGTGTCGATCAGCGAAAACCGCATCGAAATCAGCCCAGTAGTTTTTACGTGAATCCCGAACAAACAGACAAGAAATCTAAAAAAAATGCATCGTGTTCCCCATTGTTTATATAGTCTATTCCAGTCGTTTTTTTAATAGCTTTAATGTACAGACACGGCATGCTTACAGTTTTATAATATTTATATAGATAATGCACGGGTCGTTTAATTCCATCGACAACCCGTCAAACATATGGCGCGACCCGGAATTATTGGAAAAAAAGGTGAAAGAAGAGAGTTGAACAACTAGAGCACTTTCCTTAAAAGAAAGAATAAAGCGCCTGACGTAAAAAGTATATTCAAGGCGTTGGCAACGAGTTTAAAACTAATTTCAGGAACTTATTATCTATATATACTAGTATAGGTTTGTTTAGTTGAATGAAAGAAAGAAAGAAAGAAAATAATATTTATTTAGAGTTATTTAAAATTATAAAAGTCTACATAAGCAGTTTAATAAAAGCCGAAAGTAAACTAACTCTAAAAAGGCCCTAACTCAGCAAATGCTGGTTGATAACAACCAGCACTGGTCTTCCGTTAGTGCCAAGCAGTAACGTCACCTTCACAGAAGAAAAAAAATAAAAAATAGCTTATGAACGTTTAATATTATTTATAATTGGAATAACATGAAACAAAGAATAGACATATTTTGAAAATTTTAATATATATATCATAATATGTTATGAAATAATTATTGAAAGTGAAAATAATGATTTTGAAAAATAATATTAGGTACGTTAGAAACAAAAAGAAATTAAATTAAATAGAACTATAACTATGAAAAAGACTCAACCAGGCTTACTAAAAGGCGCTTGTATCAAGTGCGAGATCTGCTTGCTGCCTTTGGTGTTCGTACAGGAACGCTTTCAGCTTAATTTAATTAAATGAAAGGCTAAAGTTGTAGGTTCGATTCCCAGTAGGGTAATCTCCGTATCGTAAACATCCAAACAAAAAGCAAACTTTTAAGCGTAACGTAAAGCATTCCTTCTCAAAGAAGCATATTATTCAGTTATTATTTTATTTATTTATTATTATTGTGCTTAAATGTTAATCTATCTATCTATATATATATATATATATTCTTCTGTACGTGTGTTGACAGTGAACTCCTCCTAAACGGCTGGACCATTTTGATGATATTTGTTTTGTGTGTTTGAATGGGTCCCCGGGTGGTTTAGATTCACAATTAGAACCGATATATGGCGCTGAGATTGGGTTATAGAATCCTCCTAATCACCTGGAGCGATTTTGGCGATTTTGTTTTTGTGTGTTTGAGTGGTTTACCGGATGGTTTAGATTTGCAATTAGAACCGGAAGGTGGCGCTGAGATCGGGTTCTAGAATCCTCCTAATCATCTGGACCGATTTTGGTGATTTTGTTTTTGTGTCATGAAACAAAGTCTTTTAGGAATTCAGAAAATATGGCGGTACGAAGTTCGCTAAGAACTAGTATGATTATATAAAAATGCCTTCTTAATGACATAATATTTTGTAAAATGAATAATATTTATTGTATTTGACATTTCTTATAATGGTAATTATGGACTTGTTAAAATAATTATTTGAGATTTATGTACTACGTATTTATATTCAGACACAAAAAATATTTTTGTTATTGAATTAATATAAATAATTAATAAAAATTACTACGTGCTGGCGGTGACAAGAAACATCCTGATGTAGCCTACATACACATAGAGATAACTGATGTGTAACGTGCCAATTCACCACGTGAAAGCGTTTCTTATATCGTAATAAAGAGGCTTGATCCCAGCAGTGGGATGTTTATAATAACAGCCCATAACTTCCTACTGCTACATACCCGACACACTTATCCAAGGTAGATTGGTCTCATCACGATGTTTTGCTTCACCGTTAGCATTTTTAATTGTAACATTTTTATCCGCGCAGGAACGGAGAAAGTATACAATTTCCTGCGGCCGGGCGGTCCGTCGTAAGAGGCGACAAAACAACCCCAGCCAGGTGGTAGGGCATTTGCCCGACTGGATGGCTACCACCCCTGGTCTAGAGTATGTCGCCATAACAACCTTGAGTTGTGTTCCGGCATTAGTGACCAGGTTCCAGTCTACCTTAAGAGAGCAGCAGCGCATTTGTAGCACCTTTGGTGTTGCAAATATCCATAGGCGATGGTAATCGCTTTCCATCAATTGGGCCGTCTGCCTATCTGCTGAACTCGGCAATAAAAAAAAAAAAATAACAATATGTACATTAGGTCACAAAACCGCCTAAGTGGTGCATGGTTTCCAGCTAGGAATCGAACTCGCGTCTTTGGAATTCGGGACGCGAGTGCGCCTACTACTGAGCTAGTACGACTTAGTAGGACACTTATGGGCCGTTATTAAAGATTGAAATAACTAATCTTATGTAAAATTTTGGTGGTATATGGAAATGCAATATTAATAAGGTATCAACCCACTCGCTGGAATACTAAACAGGTACAACACCACTGGGTCGAAAGAGGCGGTGCAATTATTGATCGAATTTAATAAAGCAAGTCAAATTATATTAACAACTTGTGATGTAATAGTTTATTCTAAAACATTCACACACAGTTGTGGGAATGCATGTGGTAATCCAGTTTAGAATTCACAATGAACAAGCACTGCGTGAATATGCGTGGAGTTTTATTATAGTCATGCAAAATCATTATTTGATGATTTCGAGGTGCACGCGAATGGTATGAGTCGGGCCCATAGGGTGGCATTTGGGGGGTTAACCCATACCCAAGTCATCGGACCCCACTGCAGCAGCAGTGCATCTCGCAGCCATCAGTGTGGCCGGTGTGGCAGTACCAGACGCGTGTATAACACCTACGCAGCGCGCAAAACAAAAACCGCCACCGCGCTTGAAAATAAAATCACATAACCACAAAAATCAAAAAAGGAACAATCCTTAACGGCCTAAAATCCAAAAACAAAACGAATTCGTATAAACCAATCATTTGGTGTTCAAAATTCGGAATTTGAAAATTTTCGCGCATGCGTCTTTTGAAGCCAGTGCCCGCCGTCACATTCAAGAAATAGTTTTATGCAATAGAGACTCAATTTTTTTGTTACTCACATAATCAAATAGTTTTTAAGTGAATGCTTTGTAACCAATAAAATAGTATTCAGCAACACTTGAACTCTTAATAGACTTTAACCGGTTTAATTTGATACAAACTGTAAAACTAGTGTTAAGGCAACTGTAGGTAGTTTTGCTTGGATTCGTCGTAAAGGGCTAAATCAACATCAACGGCCATCCGGGAGAAACTACCTTAGAATAAGGAAGAAAAAATCCATGAGAGAAACACACAGAATACCATGGATTTATAGATGTGGTCAGCGATAAGTTAAATGCGCAAGAAACACAAAATCCTTAAGATTTCATAGCTAATGGAAATCTAGGACATAACAAATTAAAACCATCGCCATTTGACGATAAAGAACCCCGTTTTTTCGCAATAGAACAAGTTTTATGTTTATATCAACCGTTATTACAAGGAAACAATAGAAAATAAAATATTAAACATTTAATTTCTTTAAGTGACTTTAAACAACACTGGTTAATTTTGGAACTTTTAACATTGATTTATATTGATTTTTATAAACAAACTCTATATATTATCTAGTGAAAAGTAATTTAGTGAAAGACTTTGGACTACAAGTTAAGGCTAAGTGATATTTGAGATATTTGGCGAATAAGATTTTTGAAGAAAGTTTAGACCAATCTCATCAACCGATTCAGATTTTATGGCTGATGATAATAATACAAAAATTAAAATACCAAAAAATATTGTGCCTTAAATTGGCCTTAAAATAATAGTAAAAAGGTAAGATAACATACGCCAAAAAAGTTAGCAAAAGTCAAAATTTACCTTACTGTTGCTACATTTGTTTAATAGTACAAAATTAAAATAAAATTACCGTTAAGAATTAGTTAAATGTTTGCTTTGTCTACCTGTAAAGTTTTATATGAGTATATATAAAATATAAAAAGGGCTTAACAAGGGCTAGACATACAATAAATAGAGAATACTGAAACATAAACTAACAAAGAATAAGAAGATATTAAGAACGAAGTAAAACAAGGAAGGAAAGACATCGAAAATCACAGAAAGTACGAATTTACTTAGAACAAATTGGGACTGCGATAGGCGATTCAAGACAACCTACAAGGTAAAGTATTTTCAGACTTTAAATTTTTAACTACATACCTCTTAAGTAATCAAATCAAATGGTTCTTTTAAGTCAGAATCTATAGGCTGTTACTATAGGCTATAGATTTAAGAGATTAGTATAGTACTTAAGGGGATTTATCCAGAAAATACTGTTCAGAAATGATCAAGATAATCACATAAATTACAGCAATTGAATTTAATACGAAATTTTATGTCTGTTATTATCTTTTGCAAAAAATAACGATAAAAATTGCACCACTGCAGTCAGATCCACCATTTTATCCTTACAATAAAACTACGATATAATTTTTATATTGGTTAAGTTTGAAATAAATATCAAAATATATATGTAAAACTGATGGTTTAATTTCATATATTCTAAATTTAAGAAAATAAAATTAAAAATTCTTAAAATGATTTAGACGTACAAGTAGATTTTCATACAGCAACATATAAAAATCATCAAAATGAAGTCATCGATTATTTAGAATGTCTGTATACACATACTATAACATTGTTATGTACAGCAGACGAATGCCAAGAATGTAGTAGAAACATGCTAACTTTCGTTTTCGCCAAGTCAAGTTCAGGTTTTCCGATGATCCGGCATTACACTGCGCATGACGAGTCATCGCAGTCATTGCCCGGAATTATTGATTGCCGCCATGTTGGAAAACTGGGGGGGTTGTGGGGTCATTTACTAACGCGATAGTTTTCACAACGCTCAATTATGGAGGATGGGTTTGGGGGGGTTAAAAAAAATGTATATATTGGGGTGATTTCAGCGGATTTTGTATTAAAATCTATCGGAACCGCCCAGCCTATAGCACAATTTATGGTGGGGAGAATTCGGATAGCTTATTTAATTAAAAGCTTTTGATATGAAATTTTAGCGTTGATAATATGTAATGATGATGCAATACAAACGCTCTATTCTCTTTTATTAAACTTTTGTACGAACTGAAAGAACTTTCATATTTAAACTATTACTGATATTTTTGAATTATATTAAAAGGATTAAAACATATTTAAATTTTAGAAGATAATATGATTAATAGTGTAAGTATTATGGTGATATTAGACGGATCAACCACATTGAATCAATTTGATTGTAAAGCTCAGAACTAAATGGACACTACGGTATCTAATGACATTGAATGACTGAAGTTTGTTTTTATATGAGGCACTTTGCTTGATTCGTCCAAATTGAAAGACGTAAATACACCCTCCAATATTAGCTTTACAATTATATTTTTATAATCGAAACCATATACCACATTAATTAAACATAATTATTATTATATACTATGTCTGTAGGTGCATAACGCCGTCCATTTTATTCGATATTTACAATTAGGAGGACGTTAGATGTTTCTAATTTTGAAACACTACTAATAAATAAATATGTCAATACATTTGTTTTCTTGTTTGATTATTAATTTTAAATATATATAAATTTTTATTCACATTAAAACATAGATAAATTATATAATAAAGAAAACTCAGTTACATTATACTTTACCTAATTTCTTAAGACTATGAGTAGAATACTGAGCTTAGGTCTCCCAAGTCAATGGGTAAGGTTCCCAGATGGCTGGCTACGTTACCTCGCTGGATCGCCATACTGATTCGAGGTAGGAACTATCCCTCTAATTACCTGAAGAGTCCACCGGCGTATTGAGCGCTCTTATAAAAAAAATTGTAAGCCATTACAGAAAATTTATGAACTAGTACTATTCTAATCGTGTAAAAAAGGCGGTCTTATCGTTAGAAAGCGACCTCTTCCAGACAACCCGTGGCAAGAATATTGCTGATTTTGATATTAGCGACGGTAGTATACATAATTATTGTATGATTACTTACATTTTAATAATATATCATTTTTATAAGTATATTATTATACATAATTATAGGTATATTATATATATATATATATATATATATATATATATATATATATATATATATACATGGAGAGACAGAGATGACACTTTATTGCACACCAAAATATAAAATTACAAAAACAGACCATATTTACAATATTTTCTAGGCAATACAATAGGCGGCCTTATCGCTCAAAGCGATCTCTTCCAGGTAACCTAAATCAAAGAAATTTGAATCAGGTGATGTAGGTATATATTATAATAATATAATTTTGTACAGGTACATTTTCTGTACAAACAAACAAAAATGAACATAATAGATTTAATTATAAGAAAATGCTAGAATACTCTTGACATTTAGCGCATATAATTTTCACAAGCAAAACCGATTGACAATATTAATTATCACATTTTAAAACTAATGAAACCGTGGGATAATAGTAGTCTAATGATTATTTTGCAAATATGAAGACGAACTTCATACCAATTAGGTTATTTAATCGAATTGTAAAGAAAAAATCATACTAAGTGGAGGTGAAAATATAATAATAAGTAAACGGTCCCTGGGATCTGACACGGTAATATGGGGCTCAACCGGGATTTAATACTAAGGTGATATAAATGCAAGGTCCTGTCGCAATGAACAATGTAATGTACGTAAAAAGTTTGTATTTGTTATGATCACAAGGTTGCTTCACTTGTTATAAATTAGAATTAGGATTATGTGCAAGAATGTAAACAGAATAATTGCTCTTGCGGCTGTGAGTATGTGGGACTCGCGACGGTCGGCGCTACACATAAGCTTCTGATGATATAAGAAGTTGCAAGCACCGACCGTTAGACTATCCACTGAACCTTCCAGCGTCCCTCCGCTTCGTAATGAAGCGCCACGTGACGCCTCGATGGCGGCTGAGCGGCTTGTCGTAAGAGGCAACAAAAAAATCCAGAGCCAGGTGGTAGGGTGTTTGCATGTCTCGATGGCTACTAGGCTACCACTCTAGTAGAGACTATGTTGAACACTTGCGTTGTATTCCGACATTAGTGGCCAGGTTTTAGTCTTCCCTTCGAGACGGGCAGCATATCGGTAGTGCCATTGATGTTACAAATGTACATAGGCGACGGTGACCACATTTTATCACATGAGTCGTCAGCCTGTCTGCTGTAGTCCAGCAATACACAGAAAACCCAAAAACGAACAATTGTATATATATCTCACTTTAGTTGCACTTAGTCGATTTAATTCACTCCTGGAGCCGGATTATTATCTTTAAATGAATCGGTTCTGAAACTTGTTTGACTAATGATCATATTAGGATGTGTAAGGATAAGTTTATTCAAAAATGCAAAAAAAAGGTAAATCATTTTATAAAATATAAACAAGAAATTGTATATTTTTTTATAGGCAAACTGTTACCGCTGTCTAAGATGAGAAAAATTCGACAAAAGCCCAAATTCGAGTCTGGTCAACGAGTCGTATCACAAGCTATATTTAGATTCATGCTTTTTTTTAGCCAGGGGAAACCCGATTGAGGACCATAGACCGCGACAAGCGCAGAAGCTTGGGGGGATAATTCATAGCCCGATGTGGGATTCGACAGATCGAGAGTGGCACTAGCACTCCTAGGCAGAACTAGAGATGCCATTGCCACTCCCCAGCTAAGGATATCCACTAAAACTCCTGGCTACAGGAAAGCAGAAACGGTCATAATTCCGCGTGCCCTGATAGGCGGGCGCCTCGCAGGACACATCCACTGCCGGGGGACTGCTTTTATCCCCCGGCATCTTTCAGTTCTAGTCTCTGCGTGGGGCGGTTTGTAACGCGCCCCACTGAAGGAGAGGTGAGCGCACGCGGAACATGTGCCCCCATCTCGATGGCATAGCGGCGGATGAGAACCTTATTTCCTAAGGGACCCCCTGCACTGCCCGCTTACGGCAGCCGAAGGTCAAAACCCGCCCTACGGCGCCGGCGCATCCTCCTTTGGCGGAAACAGAGCAGTGAAGTCCGCTCACGCTCCCGCTCCGCCTTCTCTTTTACAAACATGACTTGCTCGCAGAAGAAGAAGACGGCATCCCATCTGGTGGAGCTCCCAACCATAGTGCGAATCACGGCCGGGAGCGAAAGGCTAAATCTTGTGAAGGCCACGAGGTCTCGGCGCTGCTCGGTCCATCCAAGACACTCCTGGAGTGTGTGCAGCGCCGTATTCTCGTCGCCCGTGTCACAATGATGGCACCCTGATTCAGATTCATAATATGGCAACACTGATATCTGTTAAACAAATAGTCGCAAACATCTCTTCGCACGTTGTCTTCGTGGTGTTTATGTGGAACATCTTCAATAAGCTATGGCGATACCGAAACGAAGTAGTTACATTAATATAAAAACACACAAACCAAACCGGGTTTTTACGTTATATTTAATGTTTGTTGAATATATTTCGAATTTGCCGCCATTTAGTTGTATCACGACTCACTGGCCAACCTCGCCTCTTCATTTCTGTCTTTTAATTAGGATAGAAATGGGGCAAGAAATGTCTGGAAAATAAACGAATTTAAACATTACTATTTCATTCATACGTGGCTTATTAAAACAGCTTAAAAATGTAGTTGATAGCTTTATAATTGCTTAAGTAAAAAGTTGAAAAGTCATTAGGAAAAATATTGAAACGATTAAGTTAGATTATTTTTTATTTCTTTTGTCTCATTTCTATCGAAATTGAGGGAGAAAAGTGAACCCGTGTAATTTGGACTTGACTTACAAAGAATGCTAAGCCGTGGTAGTGTAATGCCTAGCGCATGCGTCCCAAACTCAAAGTTCGCGGTTCGAACCTTGGTGGGAACGCATGCACCACTTAGGCAGTTTTCTGACCTAATATGCATATTGTTTCAATTACCACGTGCTAACAACGGTGAAGGAAAACATCGTGATGCAACCTGCATATCGAGATAACTGATGTGTCAAACCTGCCAAGCCTCTTTGGACAAGCGTGGCGGGTATACTGTCCGTTCTACTACAGTCGGAGGCCCGAGACCAGCAGTGCGACGTTTATGGGCTATTATTATTATTATTAGAAAGGATACCATTACAAAATTAATTGAAAAAAAGGTTTTCGATATTTACCTGAAAATGCAACCTGGACTTGAGTTCTAGTGAAACAATCGGGCTTACACATAAACTTTATTTTATGTTTGCTTGTAGGAAACTTGCAAGTATTTCACTTGATGTAAGTGGTTACCGTGTCCATCTACAACACCAAAGGAGTTGGTTTCGTTACCTACCACCTATGATAACAGCATTCTAAAATGTATGAAAAATAAATTACGTACCAGTAGTAGAAGAACTTTCCAAGTATAAAATACACATCGCTGCTATTTTCTAACACCATTATGTGCGCTTGTGCATAGTTTTTGTCAAAGAAAAATATGCTTTATTATGTTACGTACTACAAGTCTAGGCTTTGGAGGTTTTGCATACATTAATGACAACACTACGAGTGGGTTGCCGGTGTAACGAATTATTTCCAGTTCCTATATTTTACCGACCGATCATTTGCCTTAAATGGTTAAAATTTGACATATAAAGCTTCTTACAAGTAATATCAAAATTCAACCGATTTGGTGAATCGGTGATTTGGCAATTGGATGAATAGTACTACCCTTGCGCAGAAGGTTTGCCGATAGCCTCATGATGTCACACGTCGATGGTCAGTAGGGTTGACAAAAAAGGTTACACAAATAGTTGTTGCAATAAATTTATTTTTTTAATCTATTATTATATATACTTTACATAAGTATATAAAATTATAATAAGTAATATAATACAATAATTTTAAATAGTCATCGGCAAACCTTCTGCGCGCGCTTTGTAAGGTATAGGAATCGGCCATTAGAGAACTGACTTTATACTGTAGGTTACTCTAACTTAATGATTTGAATTCCCTGGTATGCCTGTTTCAGTGCTGAAGCCTGACTTTTTTAGTTCTGGAGAAATTAAATTTTCCTTGCAATTTTTGGCGGGTACTTGAAGGGTAATGTTTTGCTGTGTTTTTATTATAAAAAATAGATATCGCCCGTGGCTTCGTCCACGTTGGACGAAATAAGCTAGTTTTACGTGTCTTAACAACTATACACTATCGGGATATATAGTATCAGAGATTTTATGGCAGAGAATATGCTATCGATCAGGAAAATTATTACAACGGAATCCGATATTTTTGCTACCGAAAAAAAATGCCGTGCGATTCCTGGAATATAATAAACGCAGATTTTATGTCCAGGAATTTGCTATCCATCAGTGAAAACCGAATCGAAATCGGCCTAGTAGTTTTTACGTGATTCCTAAAAAGATGGACAAACACAATAAAATCGAAATAGAAAAGACTACACTTATATAATTTTATAATACCATAGACTAAATAGGACAATTTGACACTTGACTTATTGTCTGTTCTGAAATAATATTAGTATAAAGAACCTTGAGTTGAAATACCATGTCATCATGACAACTTTAAAATAATCAAGTTTTATGAAAGCTTAGTTTAATTAGACTTGACACACATTTGCTAGAGATTAATCAATTACTTGAATTATCCGTACAGGAATTGAGAAAGAAAATAATTTCCTGCGTTGGGGCGGCCTGTCGTAAGAGACAACAAAACAACTCACAGCCAGGTGATACGGTATTTGCCCGATGGCTACCATCCCTGGTTTAGAGTTGAGTTGTGTTCCCGAATTAGTGGCCAGGTTACAATATCCCTTTACAAAGCAGCAGCACATTGGTAGCACCTCTGGTAATACAAATATCCATAGGCCATGATATTTGTTTTTCTTATTGTTAAAATGAGTGAATCTAATGAAGAAATTCGATACATTTTAAAATTTACTACAAAAAAGGTAAAAATGCAACACAAGCCGCGAAAAAAATTTGTGATGTTTATGGACCTAATGCAGTATCTATGAGAGTAGCGCAAATTTGGTTTAAGCGTTTTTAATCCGGAAATTTTGATATTAAAGATGCAAGTCGCTCTGGTCGCCCTGTTACGGACAAAATTGATGCCATTTTTGAAAAAGTGGAGCAAGATATTAGTAGTTACGATGTAGCTGGAGAACTGGGAATTGATCACAAAACGGTTTTGGCGCATTTGAAAAAAGCTCGATATGTGGGTGCCTCATGAACTCACTGAAAGTAACCTAATGAACCGTGTACTCATTTGTGATTCTTTATTACGACGTAATGAAACCGAACAATTTTTGAAGAAGCTGATAACTGGTGATGAAAAGTGGATCACGTACGACAAGAACGTGCGAAACCTTTTTCGCACGTTCTTGTCGTACGTGATCCGTGGTCAAAGGCCGATCAGGCTTCACAGACTGTGGCGAAACCCGGGTTAACTCGTAACAAGGTGATGCTGTGTGTATGGTGGGATTGGAAGGGCATTATTCATTATGAGCTGTTACCGCCAGGCAGGACCATCGATTCTGAACTGTACTGCGAACAACTGATGAGATTAAAGTAAAAAGTTGAGAGAAAGCGGCCGGAATTAATCAACAGAAGGGGTGTGGTTTTTCACCATGATAACGCTAGACATCACACATCTTTAGCCACTGAGCAAAAATTACGAGAGTTTGGCTGGGAGGTGTTAATGCATTCGCCGTATAGTCCTGACCTTGCACCTTCAGATTTTCACCTGTTTCGGTCTCTGCAGAATTCCTTAGGCAGTGTCAGGCTAACATCACGAGAGGACTGCCAAAACCACTTGTCCAGTTTTTTGATCAGAAGCCCCAAAATTTTTATAGCAATGGGATCATGTCCCTACATACAAGATGGCAAATAGTTATCCAACAAAATGGCACCTACATACTTTAGTCAAATGTAAATAAACTTTATAAAAAAACCTTTTGAATTTTTATATAAAATGCGAAGAAACTTTTTCCCCAACCTAATATCACTAAAGCTTAAGTGACATTTTAAATTAGAATATTTAGGTAAATTTAATTTAAATTTTTAATTCATTTTATACACCATTGTGTGGTAGAATGTACTGTGCATCTACAATTGTATAACACCTGTATAAACTACATTCTTGCAAATAAAGATATTGACTGATAAAAAAAATGCAAACTTAAACACAACAAACTAAAGTTGAAACCTAGCCTAATGTTGAATTAATATAAATCTAATACATATAAATACAGCTATGTACAACGAATAGAAGATTTCTAGCATTCAACGTCCTAGAAACGAATCCGCACACCCACAGATATTAGAAAAGCAGACTAACCACTTTACAAAGGGGAATATTTTCAAACCACTTATTGTAGTCGCGATATCTCTGAAGTTAGGTTAACCACGCACTTCCATCAGTCTTTCTTGTGGCTCTGGCATCAGGGCAAACGAGGGAACGTAGAGAGGTTTTGGTGGGTATCCCGAGTCGGGTGACAATAGTACTTCTTAGGTGTGCTAGTGCTTTCCCAAAGTGGCGAATGCTACACTCTTCACTGTGGTTCACACGGTGGTTAGTATATAATCGGATTTTAAGTCTTTAAAATCTTATACTATAAAAATAAACGTGACATAATTAGATATAACTAGTGGTCGCCCAGTGGTCGAAATTCGACCACAATTAATTTAAATTATAAGTTTGAACATTAGTAAGCTTTGGTTGTCAAAGACTTATACTTCTATATTCACAGATTTTGCCAAGGCTACACTGTTAATTTGACTTTAACAATAAACAAAAGAGTATATATGCGTGTGTGTGTCAAATACATGGTAGTGTGTGTAATGTTTTTTTTATTGATTTAATTTATTTATTATGCATAATTAAAAAAATATTTGCATTCTGCACTCCTTCTCTATATAAACTATAAGTGTGCGAAATTTCATATTTCTCCGCCTGTGCAATTTTCGTAAAAAGGGGTACAAGATTTTGCTTCACGTATTAATTAGATATAATATGATTGTAATTTCTATTATTGCTTTTTACAATTTATTATTGTATGATATTGACATTTTGATAATATTTTTATAATTTATTTAACTTGACATTGTACAATTTTAATATTACACGCCTAATGAGGCAAAATATATTGATACTATAATAACATATGACCTTATACTGTACATACATTTTTGGCAGTAAGTTATTCTATTCTAAAGAAACCCACTGCAATTTTCTTATTACGCTTTAATTGTTATGGTAGAGTTACAACATTAGGGTTTCAATGGCAGTAAGTGCATTTGTGAATTTAGAAAAATGGCTTGAAATATATTCCTGTGGGGCGATTCTAAAATCATGTCACGAAAAATGAAATCGTAATACGCGGTTAACCGTAGATATAACCAAAGTTGTCTCATAGTGTATTAGTTTTGCATTGTTATCAAGACCAGGTTATTTTGAAGGTATTTAGTTCTCAAGGCCCCTGTAGTTTTTCCTTGCGGATACAGGGTAATAAATGACTGCTCGTTTTGCATCATCCGATGATTATGTGTGGGGTGAATAGAGTATTCCTATACAGTCCGTTATACTTAGCAAATATCATAGAACTCGATTAATAAAAAATCGTGTTATGAATAATCCAATTTTACTTAATTTCCGATTTTTTAAAGTACCTACTATTAAGACGACAATGAAAACTGATTTAAATCTAAATCCTTCAAGATGGAACAAACAAAAATAAATATTTCCATATATGTAAATAGAAACTAACACGCTTTCATTTTTGCCTATAATTATGAATATTTATATCTATTCAATCTTATGACAGAATATAGGTATAAAATGTCATGAAATTCAATTAATATTCATCAAATACTATATATAAAACAGAATACACAACCAAATAAAAAAATTAGCTTTTCTGTAAAACATGCAGTCGGTTTTAACCGCATCGTATCCAAAAATGCGGTCCGTCTAATGCACGCAAGAGCCGGCCATTTCTTTCTATACCTAGCTAAAATTCATAGTGAAATAAGTATAAGAGCCTAGCTTCTAAAAAACGATTCATTGTATTCGCATATCAACCATTAACGTGGGGAACTGTTTTAAACTCTATGTGCAGGGGAAAGTGTTTAGTTTGTAATAAGAATAAATTAGAGTTACATCGTTTTGGAAATAATAGTCGAATGCGGCAGTACAGGCCAATGCACGGTGCATACAACTAAGCAGTGCTGCGCCTAACATCTAACATTTTAAATTTAGAATCAAGTTATTGTTATCCTCGTAATGTTTTATGGAACAACATTTTTATTGGTTTGTCTTATAAATTAAAAAGCTAGTGATGGGCAATTATTAAATTGACGATTTTTGAATGTCGAATACATTTAAATTCGGTCAATAGGTAATAGGCCGTGTCGCTATATGGTTTTTGAAATTAGAATATTTGCCATTTTAGGATGAAATCCGCATTCCTTTTTGCGGTAATATTAAAGTTTAATGGTGTTCAGTGTTCAGATGTTTCAGTGGTCAGGTTCCAGTTTCTCCTTCGACGCCGGCAGCACATTGGAAGCACCTCTGGTGTTGCTAATGTCCATAGGCGACGATAACCACTTTCCATCACAGTTGGGCCGTCAGCCTGTCTGCTGTGTTTTTGTTATTGTGTATTTTTGTACAAAACTACTTGTAATATGTAGTTTATAGTACATGTAATGCTGGATACATTATCTTGATTAAAGCTCTTAGGGCCGGCTCGATTGGTATTACCACGCTCTCATAGATATCGGCATGAAGCAGATAGCCTTGTGCTAATTCCTCCCAGCCTAAAGACTGGTAACGCGTTTACTTCGTCCATGGTGTTGCAAACGTCTATAGGTGGCAGTAACCACTTTCCATGAGCTGGGCTGTGTACCAGTTTCGCAATAAAAACAATGTAGGAGTGAAAAAAAAGTTCCCAAATTTGATTTTTCAAAGAAAATAGCATTTCTTTTTAAATCCAAATTAACGTAAAATTCCGTTAAAGTTCATTGGCATTGTCACTTTGAAACATTTTAAATACCCAACTGTACGTAAATCATTATAAATATAACTGCAAAGTAAGTAATATACATTATTTCTTCTGTAAATAATGACATAAGTAACACCGTAGCCAACTTGAAATTTTCAATTTTCGAACGCAAATAACGGTTATAGGCAAAAGGAGCTATTTCAACTCACGCGCAAGTTACGTAGCCGATGCTTGAACTGCTCAATATAGGCTAAAACATATTATTATATGCAAGACGTTTCTTACTACGATGTTAGGGCTAGCAGGATAGCTAGTTGCGATCTAATCTGGCTACTCGATTGACTGGACTCGAGTACAGTAGTATTCGCTACATTGGCAAACAAAAGAACTTAGTCCGTACAACCTCGATTGATGTATAGTTCAAAGATTAAGGCTTTTTGAAAAACAGACAAAAGAAGCGTTAGAAACATTTGAGTCAAAATAAACGTCAACTGTTTTTAAAAACTTTATAACAATTTAGCAAAATCAAGTAACAAATGAAAACAATATGCACATTACAAAAGTTGCTTAGCGCATCCATTGCCAGACTCAAATTTTGAGTCGAAATTCATATTGGAAACATGAATGGCTAAACCACTGGGTCATAACAACTTACCTTTTTGTATCGCTTGAAACATCCAACAGGTTGTCGGAAGCTGATGGAACGTGATTGCAGTCGTCTATAGATACGCTATAGTAAAATAAAGAATGGTGGAAAACTTGTAAACTAACTTCTAACATCTAACAACCCTACGCCCGAAGGCAAATATGAACGAATGTAAGTTGACTTAGAATAAGTGTGTGCAATCCAGCTCGCCAGTGTTAGGTCACAATGTGTTGAAACTGCATGTGCGCTGTCGCCGTGCTACAATGAAAACCCGCCAAAACCATTCGGAAATTCAAAAACCGTCTAAATAACCTATTACAAAAACCGGGAATACGAAAAACTTCGCGTAACAAATGTGACAGCACTATTAAAAAAAAAACAAAAATGTAGACTAGAAAGTCTATAAAAGTGATTTGACACTTTTTCAAATTTAGAACATTAATTGGCGTAAAATTTGTTTTTTTTTGCCAGTGATAAAAACAGTGTAGCGCGCTCTGAGATAAAAATTTAAAAAAATATATGAAACTATTGACTGTTTTGTGAAAGTGTTTGGATTTTGCAGAGGTTAGTTATTTGGATTGTTTAAAGTGTTTTATATGATATAAATGTAATTAACTATAGAACGGAAATATATTAATTTTCGTTCTTGCATAGAATACTACTGGATATCAGAATTAGCAAGTGAGATTTAAAATTTCGAGTTCGTATATGCAATATAAAGAGGTTAAATATCAATTCATAATGATTTTTTGTGAAAGTTGTTAATAAATGGCTAATGTTAGAAAACAAACTTGTTAGTTTGAAAGCCTTGTAGCGTTCTTTATAGTGATAGTACTAAAGATTGTTAGCACGTCTATAAATTGATTGTACGTTTTAATCCCGGTTGCCCATGGAGCATACACTTCTAATTCAAAAAATATTGATGCTTCTACAGAAATAGATAAATAGAAGAACAGAAAATTTTATTCTATCATAAGTATATGCCGTCTTCGCCTTGGTCATTGTAGAATCACAAGAATAAAAATGATAGGACTCTCCATCTTACAATTGCTGTTCTACTAATGTTCAAACTTTAGACCACATATTTTTTGACTGATCATCTTTCGACATTTAGCGTCTTAAAATTATACAAATTCTATAAGAGTCTCTACTAGACTAATGGAAGGCTTAATAAAAGTATATCAACATAATTATGATCCAAAGGAAGTATCTTAAAAATACAACTAAATGTTACGATCAACAAGTTATATAAATATAAATTTACATTATATAACAATTCGCTGCCAATGAGAAGCATACTCAGAAGGCTGGCTGCAATGCCACGCTGAATGGTAATGCTGCTGGGCGAAATACGACCCAGGAATCTGATTACGTTCGGCATCAAAGAATTTCTTAAAATTTCTTTAATGTTTGACCTCATGATTTAACTATAAATGGCTCAAATATGTAACCCCTTCCTAAAGTTCCATAACCATCATCATCATCCTAGCGTTAAATCCCGGTTGCATTTGAAGCGTCTGTCTCCAATCCCGAGGTCCGCTTTTCTAACGGTATCCCCAACTGTGTTACCATTGGTACGCATGTCATACTTTATGCCATCAAGCGAGTATTTCTTGGCCTACCCTTGGACCGGGACCTGGCGTAGGTGGCATGGCTGGACATTTGCTTCCCTCGTAACTATCCGGTTTCCGTAAAACGTGACCATACTCAAAGTTCCTAAAGTTTCATAATATATTATTTTAGTTATTGTAGTAATTATTGAGAGAGTATATATTTTGAAACTTTAGAAAAAATACTAATTCCTGCGGCCGGGCGGCCTGTCGTAAGAGGCGACAATACAACTCACATCCAGGTAGTAGAGTATTTGCCGGTCTGAGTGGCTACCACACCTGGTCTGTGGTCCCACTGCTGAGCTCAGGCCTCCCACTATTGGGGAACGGACAGAATACCCGCCACGCTTATCCAAGGCGGCTTGGCAGGTTTGACACATCGGTTATCTCAATAAGTAGATTTTATCACGATGTTTTCCTGCACCGTTGTTACCACGTGGTAATTGTAACAATATGCATATTAGGTCATAAAACTGCCTAAGTGGTGCATGGGTTCCGGCCAGGATTCGAACCCGCGAACTTTGAGTTTGGGACGCGTGCGCTAGCCATACGCCATCACGACTTCGGCTGGTCTAGAGTATGCCGCTATAATGACCTCGAGTTGTGTTCCGGCATTAGTGGCCAGATTCAAGTCTCCCTTTAGAGAGCGGCATCACGTAAGTAGTACTTTTGGTGTTATAAATGTCCATAGGCGATGGTAACGGCTTTCCATGAGGTAGGCCGTCTGTCTGTCTGATGAACTCATGCAACAAAAAGAAATGAGTCTTCAATAAAAGTTCAATTATCGAACTAGTATTATTGAAATCTCGCGTAGTTATTTGATACCTTGTGTTTCCTTAGATACTTTTTAATGAAAAGAAAAAAAAATCGCTGGAAGTATTTATTGTATTTATCGGAATTTTGCAATTCATAGTTTAAAAGGAAGAGAGAGTTATTGCCATCGTTAGCTAACTTTTCATCACCTTCGATTATTTAAGTAAAAAATAATCATGCTTGTTCAGGATTTGATTAATCACACCAAACGCAATATTGTAAAAAAAATTAAACCCTCAATTACATCATTATGTCCATGTAGAAACTGAGAAAGAAGACCAGTGCCTAGTGCCGCCTGGCTTGTCGTAGGAGGCGACAAAAATACTAACAGTCAGGTGATAGGGCATTTGTCCGCCTGAATAGCTACCACTCCTGGTGTAGAGCATGCCACCATAACTAGCTGTGTAGATACCTAGATTCTAGTCCCCCCCTCGAAGCTAGCTGCATATTGGAAGCACCTTTAGTATTACAAATGCTTTGTTTTAGATTACAAAAAGTTTTGTCCTCTTTCTTGGGGTTGATATACCTACGCTTCTTCAATAAGATTCCGAATGAAATTATAGATCTGCCTTTCACTGAATTTAAAACCAAATTATCAATTAATCAATAACTCTTTATTGGACACCAATACAAAACTTACAGACTAAAGCTATGTCTCACTATGCACAAAGGGCGGTCTTATCGCTAATAAACAATCTCTTCCAGACAACCCCAGGAATGAATTCAGATTATAATGACGATGGTAGTATACATAATACATAGTACAGTTTCTTACATTCTAGTAATAAATATATAAATGCAGTATATACAGATGTTTCATATTATTACCAGTTGCAGCACTCGAATTAAAATGCCGTTGGAATTATTATAGAGTTTATTAGAACTAACTATACAAACACGTATAACACAGGTACAAATATAACCGAACACAACAAGCCCAAACGTAACGCAGAAGGTCGTAATTCAATAACACGCACAAAGCCCGTCACTAAATAGATTAACGAATGTACACAAGTCTTGCTTCGCTCGTGGTTGTCGCTCGACTGCCTCTTCCTCAATCGGGCCATTGCTATATACTGCACAAATGCAAATGTGTCTGCCCGGCAAGCGTCGACGCAATTTCCGAGAAATCGTAATCCGCACACCTGGCTAATTATGCCTGCAAACGGCCATAAACGAGTACAATAGGCTGTTCTCCACAATAACCAATAAATAAGTAAACAAAAGAAGACAATCATAAAAGAATTACGATTAGTTCAAATGCCGACAGGTAATAAAATATGTTTTTATAGATATGTAGGTGGATTTTGTTTTTTTGTCGGAACTTAAGTTGTAAAAATATATTAAATAGATATATACTTAATATACATAACATACAAATACAAATCTACAAAAATATATAAATGTTTATAGATAAATATATATGTACATCCATTTAAATATCATCATATTCTGATCATTATTTTAAATATCGGGAGCGATTTTGCTTGTCTTATAGCAACTGGCAGCGCGTTCCAAGGTTTTACAGCCTTGACGGTAAAAGAATTGTTGACGATAGAAAAATTAAAAAGTATCTTGCTTAAAAAGGGATACTACACTATTGAAGAATACTTTAATGACAAAACTTCATTTACATAGCAGCTCACTTTAGCCTCTTATACTATCGTCTGTATAAAGTTTTTATCTTGCCAAACATGTAAGGAATCTATGGAGATATGTTGCAGTATACATTTTTAGTACGTCATGTCATTACTATAACGATAATAATATTTTTCTTTCCTTTTATCATGTCATTGTCTTACTGAGTATGTATGCACTATCTGCTACAACTCCATTAATTCTTCGAAAAGTATTTGTGTATATTTTATTTAAAAAAAAAGTCCCAGCTAGATAAATAAGAAGAAAAACAATTTTTAGCTAGACATGTTGCTAGGGAGTTTCATACCGCTTCTTCTTCTTAATAGCAACAAAATGTTGCGAAGTGGTTTATATATAATAGGAAATAAATGTAAATTTTAACTTATATGTACCTATAAAAAATGTGAAAATCGGTCTACAACTGACGGGGAAATCAGCGAAACAAACAATAAAATTGAGAACGTCCTCCTTTTTGAAGTCAATTTTCTTTAGCAAAAACTTCTGACTTCACTGTAAAAACCAAAAAACAAATATTTAACCGACTTCTTCCTACAACATCTTGAAGTCGATGCCAAATAAAACATAAAACTATTTTACAAAATATAGTAATTTTTTACTTGACATCGACTTCACTATGTTGTAGAAAAAAGTCGGTGATTTTTTTTTACTCTTTAATTGCGCAAATACTTCAACAGCTTTAGAAATAATATATTAAGCACCTTTAGAAATTGTACAACTGGTACGCGTATACATATTTGCCATCTCACTCTTCAGTGTACATGCTCATCAAGAAGGGTTGCTCTCGATTTCCTTGGTATCCACTAATCAGATCTCTCTCATCTCGGGAGTATACTCTTCCGAACGAAAAAAAAACAATTTGAAAATCGGTCCACAATTACGGATTTATCGTGTTACAAAGAAGTTGTTTAATAATTTTCGTGAGTTTCTCTAATTCCTTGGAATCCACTCATCAGATCCTGATATATTGACAGTGGGACCAATTCGGAAGTATAACTTTTCAATTAAATGAAAACTTGAAAATCGGTACAAAATTGACGAAGAACGAGTAACGAACATAAAAAAGAACATGCAGTCGAATTTGAGGTTAAAAAGAATAGTTCTGTTTTTGCCGAATAGGCGCGGAACACTGAAAATTATGTGGGTACTAATGGTAAATTTCGTCCTTACGGTGTACGGTGCGCTTGCGCAGATATAACGAGGCACCATTGTTCGGGACCCGTTTTAACGAGATTCCTGGCTGTCTAACAAATGTACCGTTTGTTGTCTAACCAAAGTAGTTTTATTAAATTAATGTTAAACTTTTTATAATATCAGCTGTTTCTTTTTTGTTTTTTTTTTTTTAATTTTTATTACTGGTGTACAGCAGACAGGCTGACGGCCCGACTTTGATGGAAAGTGGTTACCGTAGCCTATGAACATTTGCAATACTAAAGGTGCTACCTATGTGCAACCGGACTCGTAGGTGGAACTAGAACCTGGCCACTAATGCTGGAACACAACTCAAGGTTGTTATGGCGGCACGTTCTAGACCAGGGATGGTAGCCATCCAGAAGGTCGCAGGAATTAGTATTCTTTCTCTGTTCCTACACCGATAGATAACCATGTTCAAACATTATCATTTTTAACCGATTTAAAAAACGAGGAGGTTCTAGATTTGACTGTATTATTTGTTTTTGTAGGTTTGTTGCGTGATTTGTCCGTCGATTTTGGACCGATTTTCAATTTTTATTTATTTCAAAGAGTATATATACTCTTGAGGTGGTCCGATTGTCACCAAGTCAGGATCTGATTGAGTGGATAGCAAGGAAATTGAGAGCAATCCTTGTTGAAGAGCGCCTACACTCATCGAAAGACAAACTTGCATACGCGTGCCAGTAGTACGATTTCTACAGGCGCTCAATATATTATTTCTAAAGCTATTCAAGCATTTGCGCAACTAAAAGTAGAAAATACTTTTTTAACAAAACAAAACCAATTTAAAATTAAAAAGCAGTAAATAATAAAAAAATACTATATTTCGCATATTTCTTGTTGTTTTTTTTATATTTTACTTGACACCGACTTAAAGATATTGTAGAAAATATTTATATTTTGATTTCTAGTTTTGAGCCTGTTTTTTTAAATTATAGATGAAGAATTAAAATACATAATCTAACGTAATCTAACAATAACCTAGTGAAGGAAACTTCCCTTAAGACTATAAAGAGAATATTGAGCCTAGGTCATCCAAGTCCATGGGTAAGGTTCCTAGAAGGCTGGCTACGTTACCTTGCTAGATCGCCATACTGATCCAATATTTTATGTTTTCAGTTTGTTCAAAAAATATTGTACTAATTTCTTATTGATTTTTTTAAAATCAGTCTCCTGTTCACCGTTGTGCTTTGGGGTCTAGATTGTTATATTTTAAATTGTTTGCATGCTACTTCTTATTCAATCTATCTTAGTGTAGAATACTATCGTTTTTTATGGTCCGGAACCCCTTGTTTATTTAGCTAGCAAGATTTTATTCACACATTGCATTCGATTTTGCTTCGTCGACTCGATTACAAACTCTTGCTTCTTTCTTTCTACTTACATAAAAACTTATTTAGGTTTTGTATATATATGTAAACCTTCAGTAAAAAATGACCTAACTGGTAGTGAAAATCGCTTAAAAATTCGTAGCGCGGTTTAGGAGTAGTTGACGGATATACAGACAGACTTTTGGCATGACAGATTATTTTTTCTTTATGTAAATCGAGTAGTAATTGTTTATATAACGAGTAGAATTTTCTGAAGTATAATTTGGTTTCAAAAACTCGTAGAATATGAATAATTTTTCAAAAAAATGTATTCTGATATCCAAGAGAATAAACAAACCGATCGACTTTTTATACATTAATAGTATGAGTTACTATTATTATTAATTTAATTTTAAAGTTAATTTGTAACTTAGTATTTTTATTACACAATAAACAATACAACATTCATTTCAAACAAATGTTTTATAATTTACCTTATGGCTCATATAATAATATTAGCAAAATAGAAAAACAGCATCATTGAAATGTTAAAAAAACAACATACACGCCATACTTTTTGCACGATGAACTGAAATTATTTGATAGTGTTTTAATCGCTTGAAGCAGACAAACAGTCAGCCGGCCCATCTGATGAAAAGCGGTTACCGTCGCCTATGGACGTTCACAACACTGGGGGTGATACTAAGGTATAGAACCTCATGTTGTAGTGAAAATCACGGCGGGGAATTCTCTCGGAAGAAGTTGTACGCGGAATAAACGTTCTACAGAATGGTTGCAACACCAGGGGTGTCGCCAACGCGTTGCCGACCTCTAAGAAATTTTATAACGTCCTTCTTAAAGAACCCGATATCGTAGCGCAAATGGAAAACCCGCGGTGGGAAGCTCCAGGTCATTGTTGTACGCGGAATAAATGTTCTAGAGAACCGTTGCGTAGTAGCGTGGGAGCTCAAGGAAATGGGGGTGAATATCCCGTCGTTGGCGAGCGGTGCGGTTGTAAAAGTGAGGCGTTGGCACCAGATCAAACAGTATAAGTAAGTAACAGTAACAGGGCGTATTAGAAAACAATGGAAGAAGAATATTATGAATAAAATTGTTCAGTAAAAAATATATTTCTCAAAATCTCTTAAATCTTAAATGCCTAGATGGCGCCACAGGACATTTACTTTTCGAAATTTTACTGTTTGGAAAAGATTTTAGATATCATTTTTGATTGATTTAGCCTAAAATTAATTAAATACCGATGAGTTAAGAGACGATTCTTTCTTACTCTATTTTTTCTTCTTAACAGCACAATTACACTTATTTTCGTTAATCGCAGATATTTCGAATAAAAAACAGGTGAACAATGGTTAAAATAGAGTTGCAACTATGAAGAGATTTAAAAAATGTTGATCATGCCATGTGTCAAGATCATAACAAGTGGAGATTTATTGTTTCTGCCTACTTCTATGAAAAAAGGCTTGATATAGTATGAGTTAAAGATAAAATTGTTGTAGTTTCACTAGAGTGCGCTCTAATATCGCATATGACCCCTGGTTTTAAAGTACGAAATCATTGGCGCGAAGTATACGCTAATCTTAATCTCACACAGACATAATACGAGACACACAAACACAAAAAGCTTACGTAACGCCATTTTAAAGCAATCACTTGCATTTGAGTACGTTCCTTGCATACGGGTGTCATTGGATGACGTGTCCGTTGTTCAGCCAAAAACGTCAATTTATTGGAGACTGGAATCGTAATATATACGTAAATGTACAACTTTACTTTTGCCTGTTATCGAGAATTTTAAACCTTACTTTATATATATACGATTCAAAGTATTAGCCATCGCTAGCCACTATTATATCCCATTTTTGGACATTTCGCTCTTATGTTGGATAATTGGTTATATTTTGAATCAATTCAAGAATAACTTTTATATTATAAAGCACAATGTTTAGATATAGCAATCAAACATAATTCTAAACATATCTGTATCTATACATGTTTATTTATGCACACACACTATTCGTTATAATATTCAATTTTGAATGTGATTTTCAGAAACGTGTAAAGATAAGACTATTTAATGTTTGATTCAATTAATTTGTTTGATAGATAAGAAATCATTAACAAATATATAATAAAAAATATGCTTTTAAGCATATGCCACCTTAAAAGATGGATTTATATCATATGAGTTTGTTCTCACTAGTGGTAAAATTGGCTATATCTTCGTATAAATAGTCAATAAAAAAGTGTACCAATTTTAATCAATTATTTTAGAAGAATACTGGATGTTACGATTACGATCTCAAGCATCGGTTGAGTTTGATTACTGTTCTGGTCTATGATTAAAATACTTTTAACGGGAAGGGATTACACAGTTATCGTGGCACAATGAAAACGCACAAAAACGGATCTTCCAACTCAATTTATACACAAATTTACATACATTTCAATAAAACCAGCCTGCATCAATGTACTTAGTTGGAAAAATGTCGTAGGTAATTCTACTTGGAATCGAACAGAGATTTCTTGATAAAACAGCCTTAATAAGATCTGTCTAACATAAATGAAAACCTTCATTGCGCCAAAAATTTAGTTATTGCTTGTTTCTCTCTCTCTCTCTTCTTTCATCTTCTCCAATTATTTGGCATCGGCATAATATGTCTTCACCCTCTACACTTCTACATTCTGATATACATCCTCTGTCACACCAGAAATCATCATATTATCCTTCACATAACCCATCCATCCCTTTTTTGATCTACCTTTATATTTGTATCCATCAATCTTGTGGTTTATCATTCTTTTTGTCACGTGACTTTCATCCCTCCTCATTACATGCCCATACCACCTTAATCTTCTTCATCTCAATTTTTATCGAGAGGAAGAAGAGCTATTGCTTATTTCTCTTGGTACTAATACCCAGATCTATCAGGTATGTGTCCAACTCATTGCATAAATTGAGTAAGTGTATTAGTGAGAGTGTTGCAATCTCCAACAAAGAGTTATTGTTTGTCCGCCGCGTCATAGTACTGGCCACCAAATATTATGTTTGAATTTGAAATATACGTATGTAGACGAATCATTGGAATGTCATTGTCAAGAGTGATTGATATGTTGTCAATGTCACTAGCGGAGCGTTGTGCCTATGGCAGCGAGATTGGCCATGTGAGGAAGAAAAGAAGAGGTCTTCTTGGGAACGGTAGCCAACACACCAAGTCGTCGACGAATCGCTATCCATTGCCTTAATTAAAGTAATTGTTTTCTGTTATTTTTCTTTTTTCTGTGTCGCTATAAGAAATAAATCTTTTTCTTTCTTTCTTTCATTTTTTTGCATGAGTTCAGCAGACAGGCGGACGGCCCATATAATGGAAAGCGATTACCGTCGCCTATGGACATTTGTAATACTAAAGGTGCTACCAATGTGTTGCCGCTCTTTAAAGGGAGACTGAAACCTGGCCACTAATGCCGGAACACAGCTCTTGGTTGTTATGGCGGCACGCTCTAGAACAGGGGTGGGAGTCACCCAGACGGGTAAATATCCTACCACCAGGCTGTGGGTTGTTTTGCTAACTCTTACAATTGTATTCGTTCTCCGTTCCTGCACAGATAACACCAATTATAAGATAGTGTTAACGGCAAGAGTGATAATTTTTATTTAAGCAATATAAACATTATTTTGTTGGATTAGAAAACTAAAGTACTTGGAGTTCATGAAGGATGTTAATTCCATAAATATACCCACATATTCATGCTTGCTGACGGATAAGGCAGATGTTTTTGTCTCCTTCTATAAAATCGTCATTATACAGGCACATGTAATTTTTTTATATAATTAAAATAGTTGCAGTCCACAAATAAATCGATGTTTAAAGAAGTGTTTAACGTATTCCTTTTAATCACTGAAACAAACAAAGTTTCTTTCGGTTCTATTTCTTTGGACTTGCAATTGCATTGCTCAATGGAGGAATTAAGCAAACCAAAGAACGAACGAGTATATTAACAAGGCTATGATATCACGTGTGCAAATCCCCAAAAATCAGTATACAAATATGTTTACAACGGAGTTGCTTACGAGAAAGGTTTAATCCCTTTCAAAAATACGTGGAATACAAGTATCTCTGAAAGGGAATATTTTTCTCCTCCTCCTCCTTTCCCGGGAACCGAGGAGGCTGTTGGGCCACCGCCTGACAGAGCTTAACTGAGTGGCACGGCCATGTGCCCATGGCCCAGGCATAAGGGCAAAGTATGGAACACGGGTTTTAGTGGATACCCCGACTCGGGTGGTCTATTATTACCATTTCTTGCTTGCAGTGATAGTGCCACCCTAACGTGGCGAATCTCACACTCTTCATCGCGTTTCCTCGGCGGTGGATAGTTCTCAAACGGATTGCCCCTCGTTAAAATACGGTGAGTGCATGGTAGTCAGCCTTCTGGCCATCTTACCCAAAGAAGACAGTGGCCTAGGCTAGGTAGAATGCAATATAATTAAGTTGTCTTTATTGTATGAGTTTCTGTCTTTATACATATCTTTTATGGTGTTTTTAAATCGTATATTGTATTTTTTTTATTACATGAGTTCAGCAGACAGGCAGACTGTCCACCTTATGGAAAGCGGCTACCATCGCCTATGGACATTTTCAACACCAAAAGGAGTTACAAATAAATGCGCTGCTGCTCTCTTAAGGGACTGGTACCTGACCACCAATGCTGGAACACAACTCAAGGTTGTTATGGCGGCATACTCTAAACGAAGGGTGGTAGTCAGTTGTTTTGTCGCCTCTTACGGCAGGCCATTTGGCCCCAGGAAATTGTATTCTTTCTTCGTTCCTGCACGTATAAAATTATTGTACATTGTATTCTATCTATAGTCCCTCAAGACTATAAGTAGAATACTGCGCCTAGGTCACCTTCTATGGGTAATATTTATGTCCTAGTTTGATGAATATGTTTACATTTACATAGGTTGTTAAAAAACGAATCGAAAATGCTACATATCTACAGATACTGTTCAAAATAATTTCTCTTCAAAAAATATTTTTAAACTCTGCTATCTTGATTTTTTTTTAATTTTCCTCTTCATCATTTCAAAGTTAGAGGGACACAATTTTCAAATCTTCGGGAGCGAATATCTCGCTACCTTTTGACTTGAAAAAAAGTTATTAGGAAACATCAGTATATTTTTTTAAAAATCTGACTTATGGAACACCATTACGTACATTACATTTTTTTCAACTTTCAGTTGCATAAATAAATGATAGGCAAACAAACACACGTTGTACATACCCAAGTTAAGCATGTTACGCTTGGGTTATGGGTAATGTACAACGGACTACTCTGGGGCCAATCCCAGACATCTAGACCATAGTAAATAATAGAAAGTTCGTTTTTGACATTTACCATGCCAGTAATTGAACCCGGAGCCTTTGTGTTACAGTAAGGTAGGCAAAAGCCCACGCAACCACAGAGGTCGTCACACGTATGGCGGCCATATCTATTCTTCATTATTTTCAAAATTTCACTACACAACTTTGTACTGTTAGATAATAATTTACTAATAAGTCATTTCTGAAAATATATTAAAAATAACTAGATGGCGCAAAATTTTATTGTTCACTTACTGTTGGATGACTTGTGCTCTTATTCATATTGAGTTAGAGTAAGTTTGTAGGCTTCTTTAGGGTTCTTAAAGGAGCCCACAAAGTTACTTTAACTCAATATGAATAAGACCGGTATGATACCTAAGTAAATAAAAACGTATTCATCGTTAAGTTAATCCTTATAAACAGAGTTGTTTCTCCACATAGTACGCATCTATAAGTGTTTTAACAGTTTTAGCGGTTATTATCTAAACAACAAGCATTGTTCCGAAGACTAAATGTTTTTGAAATTCAGTTGCGAAATAGCTTGTTGTTATGGCAACTAGTTGATATTGTTGAAGAGTTTTATTTTATAAATTATCGTTGAAGGAAATTTAATAATCTATTAACATTTTGGCATATATTTTAAATCACATAACAATGTATGTTCATTTGTTTGTTTTTGAGATAGATAGATAGCACAATTAATTAAAATATCTTTAGACAAAATAATAGGGCCTTTTCGCTTAAAGCGATTTCTTCCAGGCAACCTCACCTATACGATATTCTTAGCTAATAAAAAAACTTTTATTTACATATAAAATATATAATAGTGGTGAAATATGTCATGTTATACAGATCCGAAAGTTTGGCCACTAAAGTGATAGACCACAAGCGCTCGCACTCAGCTGAGATAACAATGTTGCGATGGATGTGTGGTCTTACAAGAATGAGTGCATAAGGGGATCTTTGAAAGTTGCATCCGTGACTGAAAAATTGAGAAGAAGAAGATCAAGGTGGTATAGGCATGTAATGAGCAAGTAAGAAAGGCACGTGACGAAAATAATGTTGAACTGCAAGATTGATGGATACTAATGTATAGGTAGACCAAAAAAGAGATGAATGGATTGTGTGAAGGATGATATGATGATTTGTGATGTGACAGAGGGCGTATGTCAGAATACAGGAGTGTGGAAGGAAAAGACATGTTGTGCAAACTCCAAATAATTGGGAAAAGGTGAAAGAAAAGTGAAAAGAGAGATACTAATAGATGGCGCTGTACAATAATTGAGGTCGCAAATGTTTCCCGAAACGTACAAAGAATATATAAAAATTTCCAACAGTAATAGATGGGCCTAAGCCTACGAGGAGCAACACTGGCCTCGCTGGAAGATCTTCCTTTAATACTGAGGAGCATTCCGTCTCGCTCCACCACTAGGGAAGCGAGATTAAACAAAAATCGATTTTTCTTTATTTAAAATTCATCGATTTTCATATAAATAAATAATCGATTTCTGCGAAAAAAAAACCGATTTTTTTGTATTATTTAAAAGTACTGCTGCTATGCTGCTTTTAATATTCCAATAATAAACCTAAGAGATTCATATTAACAATTTATCAGATTAAAAATCAAATAAAATTGTATGAATAAAAAAAATAATCAATTCAAAACTAAAAATCAAAGGCAGTGTTCCTTTAAAATTTCAAGGTAAGGAATTAGGAAACCAATTAGCATTATTGATACAAATTTTAGTACTATTAAACGTTTTATTTATTATAATAAAAATGAAACGATGAGCATCCCAACAAAATGACAAACTTATTGTCTCATAAACTAAAAAATAAATCAAATTTTAAAAAATTACCATAAATGTCCAGTCCTATTTTACATTTCACTGGTTTAAAAATAAAATACTTAAAATGATAATTTAAAAAACTAAACAACTACTCTATAGTCCCAAAAACTAATCTAAAATACAAATCTTTCGTTAATCTTCAAATTTAAACAATAACATAATAATTATTGTCACAAATGTCGCATAGATACGAGCTGTTACTGAAAACCGATTTAAACACGTAATTTATATAATCGATTAATATTACTATAACAATCGATAATAAAAAGTCGATTATAAGAAAATAATAATCGATTTAAATAAAAATCGTTTATTTTTTAACATCCTTATCCTCCACTTGTCGAGTCATTCCCTTCAAAATATATAGTAACTTGATAACTTTTTTCAATAATCTCTCAAAAATGTCTCTTTTGTTATACAAATAACTATTATTTTATAATGAACATGTCCTTATAATAATATAATTTTCTATATCTTAACATAATATATCTGTGAGGATAAATAAATATAAAACAAGCATTATCCTACAAAATGTTAGTTTATTTTCTTTACCTAAACGCACCACAAATACATCTATATTTTCCAGTCTGTGTTCAGACACACACAGACACTGGATGCATCACATAAACTAATGTTTGGCCGCCGTGCCAAAAAACACAAAAGAGCTTCATGGAGAATACAATGGATTGATACTTTAGAAATAAAAAATATTAATAAGTCTCTTTTATAATTTAGTTTATTTTTGTATTCAATTGTATTTTTTAAGTTAAGATTAATTTTTCATGATATATGATATCCGAAAACCTTATGGTTATCAAATGTATTTTAAATTAGAACTGTCTTATGCCCGTTTTCAATATTGCAAAAACGATTCGTTTTTGATACCAACGGGTAGAATATTAACGCCTGGTAGCTCTACTGATGTTTCTATAATGAACTGTCCGTAGCTAGTTACTCATGAAAGTACCAACAACCGATGGGAGGGATTTTCTAACCGATCGGTAGACTTTTTGTATGGAAACGACAGATGAAGTGTTTCTATATTATAACCGCTGGTTGTCAACACTACTATTCGTAAGAATTTTATTACCATCCAATTTCGGCCGGTTGCCATTTTTTTGAGTTGCCGGTTTTTTTGTCGTTATTAATACGTGATTTTAAATTAAATTAAACTCAATTTTTTTACTTTTTCTTTTGACATGTATTTAATTCTTATTTATATATATCTTTCAAATTTACTATTTCTATTTTTAACAGTTCTAATTCCAATTCAAGTATTGCTTTACTATTCATCTCTTCACCTGCAATAACGTTATAGTTATCGATTGTGACCTAATGCGTCTTCAATATAATGTTAAAAATAACACCGTGAATGAATATAACATTATTAATAGATAACGTATTAGTACGTACTAACTGTCAATATTTAACGTCATTAACAGTAAATTACAACATCACTTCAATTAACACATTAAATCCATCGTTACATCGGTGTGAAACGGTCGCGTTACAAAATGTTCCCTAAAACAATTGAATGAAAACAAAAAATCGGACTAAGGTTCCCACAAAATTTCCGTCATTTGACTCTCGTACCATGAAAATCATTGTTTTTAGCGTTAACTTATTTAAAAAAAAAATTGCGATTGAAAACCAGAAATCCCTATAACTAGCAAAAAAATTCTGAAGTGACAACACTGTTTCTTGTGACAACACTTTTTTTTAATACAAAAAATCCAATGACATTGGAACAATCATTATTTAAAAGTTTATATGTTGTTTAGATTACTGAGTTTTGTTCATGCAACATTCATATAAAATGGCTCTGTAATTGTAAGTATTTTTAAAGCAGATTGATTGAAAGCTTGATTTTTAATGACAATTGTATATCACGAAAGGTCACTTCTTTTAAAAATATATTTATTTTGTAGTTATATGTCAACTCATTGAATTACTTTGCGTGTTGCTACTACAACTATGTTGCGTTAGCAAAACGCTTGGGAGGGAATTGGTAACTGATAACCGACAGTATTTCTAACTGACAATAAGCATGTGAAACGCTCGTATTGCCCTCTCAACCATCGGTAATTGGTAGCTTCAAAATCAATCAGTTACTATTACAGACAACTGTCGGTCAAATATAGAAACCGGGGTTAATGATTTTAAGTGTGATGTTAATTAAATTTGAGATATCTTTTTGACATTTTGGCCAAAATTATATCATACAGTCATGAAAAATACTTCTTTTTATTTTATGTTTTGATCAGTATAAAGATAGCGATAGACGGTTTTTTCCATTCTGCTTGGGAATAGTAGTTATAATACAGTCTGTAGCTGGAGTCTGCTTTCGTGCTGAATTCGTTACAATTTTCAATGTAATCGATTGTCAATCCAACCTTTCGGATGTCCTGCGTCACTACTTCCAACTTTCTTGAGCTTTCAGATGGTTTTGTTCTTCAAACAGCTATAACGAAGTATCTTATATCGTCGCAGAATATTCGCATTGTATAAGGAATATATATTTTGTTATTACCTATATAAGAGTGAATTGGATTTTTTAGATGTTTCTACTATTTTTTAATTTGTAGTAGGTAGTTAAGTAAAAGAAAATAAATATTTTATACTTCTAGCAACACACAAAACTAACATTGAATGGTCTGGTAAACTGGTATGGGTTAAAAGTTTCAGAGAAAATAATACTTTTAAGTATAATATTACTATAAAACCTTGCAACAAGCATTTGATTACATAAAAAGCTTTAATTTGTTGTTACCTATATGGATTTTTATTCATCAGTTAAAGTTTTGAAGTAATTCTCTTTCAATTATCACGCTGTCAATAATTAATTATATTGCAATATGTAAGCATAGCTTACATTTTTATGTTGTTCATCTAAGGAAAAATATCTGTACTCAAGGTCAATTAACATAGTTTTAAGTAACAAATAAAACTATTCACATAAACAAATGGCTACAGACATTAACAATAAATTCTAACAAGTAATATTTATTGATAGGAAAATACCGGTTTATTTCTTTGTACATCATAGGAATTTATTAGTAAAACTGGTTGCAAAATGAGCATACATTTTTATGTTATTACGATTTTATTGGACTCAAGGGAAGGACTGAATAAAATAAACAGGAAACTACATTCACTTTAGGAAACGACTTTATAAATCTTATCTTACTGATAAAAATATTAATATGCTCTTAATTTTCTTTATTATCGGTAATGCAACATCTATGATTCGAAATATAATATCAATTGAAAAATAGCATAAACAAAATTAAACGTTATAGACTATGTAATTTCGTTAGAGCTTAATATTTAATCTGTATTACACAAATTTTAACAATAACAGTTAAGAATGTTTCACAGAAATCTGATTTAGATTCAACATAGATTTCTAATGATAAAAATTAATTTTCGTAAAAAAATATGTTTGAAATTTTGTCGTTGAGATGTTGAGATTTATATAATACAGATTTGTCGTAAGTTCATTCTATCAATTTATTTCTTCAAAAGTATACGCGAGCGATATAGCAAACTCCGTTTAGGTAGCTCTTTAAGATAAATATTTTATTAAACTTCAATCTTTTAACTCCATATCTGTAATTAAATTAATTCACTGACCTAGAAAGTATCAAAATTGCCCGTGCACGCTATAAAAGGGATAAAAAGTTAGTGGCACAAAAATAGAACTCGCGAAAAATGAACATTACCGTACATTTTGAAATGCGACGCGTGCGCTCGGCCAATCAACGGCGCCGGTCGCGTGTGTGCGGCCTTACATACTAATGTTTAAGCGATTGTCTATGTACTTATCATCATAGACGAAAGATCTATGAATACGATTACCAGAATACATTTTAGAAAATACAATTTTGACATATTTATTTTAGTAATAAATATACGTAATACATAAACGCCATTTGAATTGTTTAGTTCTTAAATTTTTAATAGAATGATACAACCAGGTTCAATCTACCTACATAAGTTTAATACATGTGATTTTTTCAAGGCTTCTATGGTCAAATCCGAAACTATGCAGTGAAAAATACTCAAAGGAGTCTCAAAACTAAAAAAGCGAGGCCATTAGATTTTTGAAAATTCAATTACCCTAGCCTCTGGAGCGTTTCGACAGTATGTCGCCGCCATTTATTTAATCCGGTAAATGCTTAGGTCCCAGTACTCCCAATTGTCGTTCCATGGGAAAATTCCGAATTTTGCTATAGGTTATGTTTTCATGTGAAAATAATGAAGATTTTTTCCTGAAGACTGAGGTATTTAATTACAATAAAACAACGTTTTAACAATTTAAAGCGCGAGATTTGTTTTTTATTCAGGCCTCAAGAAAATAGTAGGTAATTATTTTACCAACAAATTTCGAGTGCATGACAGTTGCGCTATCGACATTTGAGGATATCGTATCGGTTGTATTAAAAAAAAACTCATGTGTATTACATCAATTTATAGTATACATGTATATATATTTATAAATATAAATCGGTATTAGGTTTAAATAAATTGTAAATATTTAGTGTCATTATATATTACTGTTTTCTCTCTCTTAGGATCGGTAATATTTCACTAGTCTTTATTTTATTTTATAATATATTTTTTTAAATGTTTAATACGGGTCGCAAGCCATATGTGATTGAGGAGGTGGGCACTGAAAATCAGCGCTATGTCGGACTACGTTTCGGCACAGCAAAATGCTGAGTGCCAACCTCATTTTTAAATTGCGGCATACAATTTCTGTATCTGTATAATTTTATATATACTTTGTTATCTTCGAACTATTTTGTATTGTGTGTCGCTATTGAAAATAAATATTCTCCTTTTTTTCTTTCTAGTTTTTAAGATTCAATTTCTGTAAAGGAATATCAAACGTCAATGCGAAAAACATACCTCTTTGTATCTAGCAATCTCTTTGTATTACGCAATTCCACAGAAACATTTTTATATCTGTACACATAGTATTTTTATATGCGCAAGCGCAATCAGAGTGCCGCGTATCGGAGCCAAGTGCAGTAGGTGCATCACAAAAATATCGAGTAAATTTCAAGGTTGAAATCCGGTAAAAATAACGCTCGCAGCGATTCTGTTCTGCGAGTTCCGATGCGCTTGCGATTTTAAACAAATATATTTTCTTATGTAGTTTTCTTTCGTTGTACGTTATTTTACAAAAAACGGCCAAGTACGTGTTCATTTGACCGTTCATTAAAGCTTTACCTGTATCAGAGGTAATGTATCAGCGTTGCCACCCAAAACGGCAATGAGGCCACCATTCTGATAACTTGTTACTTGCATTGTACTCGTACAAAAAATAAATCACAACTACCTGCAATTTTAGTATTTGTGCTTTCCATCTCGTTATAATGTTTTTACTTGTATATTTTTTTTTTAAATTATACGTATTCTAATTATATACATTAAAGGGTTAATATTAAAAAAATAATTAAATATTAATAAATAACTTGGTAAAGCAGTTGTAAAATATAGATATAAATAAATACAAATATAGATAAAGGTATGTTAAATAAGACGGATAAATATTAAATTCATTTTACAATTATTATTATTTTTTGCACACCATGAAAATGGTAGAATGTATAGAACATCACCTTTTCACTGTAACAACTTTTGTACTACATTCTAGCAAATAAAGATTATTATTGTTAATGTTACTATAAAACTACGCTTTAACAGTTTTGAGCGCGGCATTTTATTTGATTTTTATTTCCGACGTTTCGGCCACTTTTAAATAGCCGTGATTATGGAAGACAAAGATGTTAATGAGTAACGTAACTGTCAATAAGTAATTTTAAAGTTATTATTTAGCCTATACCCAACTTGTTCATTTTAGTTATTTCACTTTAATTTTTGTTTATGGTTACTGTTTACTCACGGTTTTCGTCTTCGGTGATGACGACTACTAAAAAGTGGCCGTAACGTCGGAAGTAAAATGCCGTACTTGAAACCTTTAAAGAAGTAAAGTTTGAACTAGAGTGTTCAAACTCTAATAAGTAGCGTATTTATTACTTACATAAGAAAATAAATTAGATTTTTTATATCGCGAACGAAGCCGCGGGCAAAGACATATAGATCTTTTTTGAAAGATTATCTAACTGATGATGCAAAGCGCTTAATAATCCGTTCCGTGGCTTAGGAGATAGCGGGTATACAGACAGACACGGAGAGTGGCTTTGTTTTATACTATGTGCCTGTGGAATGCGCTACCTGTGAAAATCAGGCGTGTCAGGCGTTCAACAGACTCGTGAAGGATTATTACCTCGGGCTCTAAAGTCAATCATAACATATCATCTCTCCCATATTTACGTAATTCTATACATTATTAATAGGTCGAATTTCTGTACAATGAAAAAAAAATTGCTAAAACCCATATAGGATACTTGTGATCCCGAGAAATTAAAGAGTTCCCGTGGGATAGTTAAAAAACCACACCACGCGAACGAAGTCGCGGGCATCAGTTAGTATATCAAGATATGTATATTTTTGTCTTATACTTGCCATTATGTCTATTATACTTGCCATTTGAAAATTTTATAAAATACTTTATTTATTTTAGTTATATTGCAATTGCAAAACACACATGTAGCACAATTTTTCTCTAATCCATCCTAAGGTTGTCTGGAAGAAATTGCTTTTAGTGATCAGACCGCCTAATGTCTTCAGTACTTAAACTTCTTGAATTGTATCTTAATGTTGTGCAATAAAGTATATTCTATTCATTCTCTATGTGAAGATTATGTAGTAGTCACGAAAACTTGAGAAAATTACTTATTAATGCTTCTCATAGTTTTAAGTTTATTGTAAACATTCTTAGACTTCAACTCTGCGCTACTTTTTATCCAGGAAATATCGCGGAAATTTTTCTGGGAATGATTTAAAATGGCCAGATTAAAAAAAACGAAATACGTTGTGATTTTTTACTGTTCGATAACAAATTTAATATAATAAAATGTATTTTTTATCCCTGGTATCCCGCGGGAATATTCCCGGAAGCGGTTTGAAGTTTTTCGGATGCATAAAAATGAGCTCATTCCTACATAGTTTCCACTAAAACGAAGGCTTACATACTTTTTTAACTGCTGTGATACTTTGTGTCCCGAGAATTCCGCGGGAATTACAAGTCAAGCGTGGACGAAGTCGTGGGCATATCTAGTATGTAAATAATATTCTAGCTTTTTAAGTCTGTAATCAAAACACACAAATAATGAACGCTTAATGTCATTGTGACAACATTATGATTTAAATGCTACATAAACACTACTATTTAAAAGGATAAGAAAACCGTGGCGCAAGGTTAGTACTAAAAATCTAGGTGCACTGAAATCAGCATTGATTCGATGCAAAGATCAAACGCTGAAACTTCCTGTAAACATAATACATTAGCCCGTGTCCATTACTGGGATGCATACTAGGTATGTCACGTGATTACGCCTGCAAAATTATAGAGTTGAAATAAATCAATTGAGTTTCGACATCAGTGGCCAAGTTCCAGTCTCCCTTTTTTTTATTTCTTCTATTGCATGAGGTCAACAGACAGGCAGAGGGCCCACGTGATGGAAAGCGGTTACCATCGCCTATGGACCTTTGCAACACCAAAAGCATTACAAATGTGCTGCTGCGCTCTAAAATGAAACTGGAATATGGCCACTAATGCCGGAACACAACTCAAGGTTGTTACGGCGGCATATTCTAGACCAGGGATAGTAGCAATCCAGACGGGCAAATACCCTATTTTTGTTTGGTTGTTTTGACGCCTCTTACGGCACACCGCCCGGCCGCAGGAAATTGTATACTTTCTCAGTTCCTACACGGCCTCTTCGAGGCCGGTGGCACATTGGTGCACCTTTTAGTGTTGCAAATGTCCATAGGCGATGATAACAGCATTTCACCCGGCTCCCAATTATGTAACATTTACAAAAAAACCATGCCAGTGCGAGTCTATATCCATTCGACTAACAGATGGTCAAATATCCGTAGTCTCTAAAATTTCGGTCAAATCAAGGTTGATTCAATACTGAGCCGAGATGCTTTCAAGATTACCAAAAGCATTAAAAGTTATTAGTCACTAAAATCAGAACTCATATACCTACAAGTCAGTATTGTTTAAAATTCTCATTAGAATAATGTACGTAACGTATTATGGCAGAGCTGTGGAAAGCGCTACCAATGTCCGAGTTTCTGGAAAATTACAATCCGGGAGACTTCAAGTCTCGTGTGAATAGGTATTTTCTATGTAAGCGTGCTCCATCTTCGACCACATCGTACGCTCAATAATAGACTGACCGATTAGGGTTTCAGTCCAAAATGAGTTAAGCATAGAAAGGAGTTCATTTTAATGCCATCTATCTGCCAATGTCTGGTTTTCTTCGATATCTTGTGTTCAAGCGAAGTTATAGATATATCGGTCTCTTTAATTCGAATGTGTTTTGGCAAGGAATATTACAAGATAGTGACATAAATCATCATATGTCCAGGGCTGTTACAATGAACTTATTGAGATTTTGTTTTATATTGACCGATTAATAAATTTGTTTGTTTAGTTTGAAAATCTCTGGAAAGTTTTATTTACAATATTCATAAAACTTAACCGATTGATAATTAAGGCTATTTAGTATATGAAAATATTTTACTATTTCATGCTTTATGGCCTTAAACCATAAAAATGTGAAGTATTCAGTTATGTATTAAATAAAACATGGACATAATTCAAAATGTGTCACCAGGTTTTACTCAATGTAACATTTCTTTTTATATTAAATAGACCTATCTCAAGAACATAATTTATTATTACTAAAATAAACTTCATAGTAACACATTTTGTAAGAAAGTCCGGATTGTCAAAACGTTTTTTACGATTTCCCAAAAATCAACTTTTCTGAGTTAAGCCAGTCTATTATTGAGCGCGCGACATCATCGTCTAATATTAGGCGTGATCGTGGTCAAACGCGAACCTATATATCATAAAAAATCGCCGAATTTAGAGGTTTTGTATTTTTAAATACCACCACTAGCATTTGCCCAAAGTTGTCCTACCAACAATTTCCAACGGATTCCCGGGTATGAAGTATCGCAGATTTTGAGTCCGGGGCATTTGCCATCGATAAGCGAAAACCGCGTCAAAATCGGTCAAGTAGTTTTTACGTGAATCCCGAACAAACAGACAAACATAAAAAAGCTAAATAACAAAAGGCAATTTACAATTTTATAATATTATAGATTTAGTACTTTTATTAAAAGTGCTTGTTCCAGAGAGGTCATTAGCATCCATTTATTTCAGCCAATCATAAAGAAGTATTTTGTCGTAAATATCAAAAAATAGTCGACAGTACTTGATAAAATTTCATCAGTGCAGAAACGGAGAAAGAATACAATTTCCTGCTTTGGGGCGGCCTGTCGTAAGAGGCGATAAAAGAACCCCAGCCAGGTGGTAGGGCATTTGCCTGACGGGATGGCTACCACCCCTGGTCTAATGTATGTCGCCGTAACAACCTTGAGTTGTGTTCCGGTATCAGTAGCTAGCTTCCAGTCTCCCTTAAGCGAGCAGCAGCGCATTTGTAGCACTTTTGGTGTTACAAATGTCTATAGGCGATGGTAACCGCTTTCCATCAGGTGGGCCGTCTGTCTGTCTACTGAACTCTGCAATAAAAAAATTAAGTGATTTTAAATTCACCACATTGTAAAACATGTTATAGTTTAAAAATTAGAGGAAGGGGCTTTTACGATTTTGGAACCTAATATCTCAACAACTGCTGTAACTGAAATACATTTTAGACAATATTGTTACGAGTCGCGAGACTCGAATTAAAATAAAAAAAATATACAAACACGTATAACACAGGTACAAATATAACCGAACACAACAAGTCTAAACGTAATAAAGAAGGTCGTAACTCAATAAAACGCGCAAAGTCCGTCACTTATTAGATTCCCGATTGTAGTACACACGACTTGCTTCGCTCGTGGTTCTCGCTCGACTGCCCGCTCCCTCAGTCGGGCCATTGCTTTATACTGCACAAATGCAATATGTCCGCCCGGCAGCGTGGGGTGAAATTTTCTAGAATCGTAATCCGCTCACCTGGCTAATTATGCCTGCAAGCGGTCATAAACGAGTACAATAGGCTGTTCTCCACAATAACCAATAAATAAGTGAACAAAAGAAGACAATCATATAAGGATTACAATTAGTTCAAATGCCGACGGGTAATAAAATGTGTTTTATAGATATGCAGGTGGATTTTGTTTTCGTCGGAACTTAAGTTGTAACAATATGATACTAGATTTCAAATAAAAAGTAATGCAATGCAGAAAACTTAATGTTGAGTAAACGTAAATATATCTATTAGTTACTTACTGTATTCTACCAATTCCTTAAGAGTTTGAGTTCACAAATTCAAAGGCAACACTTACAATCACACATTAGTAGAGTGGAAAATTTTGAAAATATTTATAAAACTTGTATACAGACGATCAAACTTTCGTATAGTGTTTGCAGTATAATGTGTGCACGTTGCATGTGCATAGTTAGATATGTTGCACACATCGATCGAAAGAGCTGGGAAATATCGCGAATGTTTATTTTAACTGGTTGAAAGAAGGCAATCTGGTGTTTGTTAAGCTTAGTTCAGGATAGAGTGAGAATTACTATTTTTTGTTAAATAAATGTTAGTAAGCGGCTTATAAGGTACGTAACTAGCGGCTTGCAACGTATTGATATGCGTTTGTATCTTTATATACGATGATAGTCTACTCTAATATTTTAAAATTTCGATAATTTCTTAATATAATAATATATCGAATATTTTTGCAATGGTAAATAAAAATCAATTTGAAAGAAATATTAAAGATAAGAATATTTATATTCATGTTACAAAACTTTTACGTTATTTTATTAAAACCATACAAAACATTAATTTCAAAGATTTGGGTTATTTTTCGTGATCACATTATGTGAATTTTCAAGAGCATCTAATAAATATCTTGTCGGTCTAATTCGAAAATTATTCAAGAACAAAGAAAGACATATACATAATTTACTTGTTTTGTTTATTCTATATGTGATAATAATAAGTATAAAAATTGTATTCGTTTTGACAGGTGGTCACTCACGCCTGTGGCGACTCAGACTAATGTATGTATATTAGCAGTCAACTTCCTGAATGTAGAACCGACCTAACGCTAGTTCTATTTTTAATGTTTAGATCGGTTTATGCGCGCGATGCAATTTTATGCACAAATTCGCGAGCGCGCCGCCTCACCGGATGGTACGCCATTTTAAAAATTTAAATTTAGAATTCGAATCACAGGGAGCGCATATTCTATTTGTAAATTTTATTTATTAGGTACATCTATCTAGGCGTGGCGGTAGGCCATGTCTAGTAGTTATCATGTATGTATTCACGTCCTAACGTTCTGTTAACTTTAATATTTCAATACCCAGTTTTGCATATAATGAATTTGTATGGAGAGAAGTAAAATATTTTTAGTAGTGTGAAGAGTTAACTTATCCAGTAAGTTATTTACATACTTACGTAGATGCATATTATCGCGCCTCTTTCCCATAGGGGTATGCAGAAACGATGGATTTCCACTTGCAACGATCTAGGCATATATCTTTTACTTCATCTACTTTCATTAATCTCTTCATATATACACGTTTATTATAGGTGCTTTATATCTGGCCATTTTTTAAGACATCTGCAGTTTGATCGAGGTAAGTATGTCGCGCTTTGCAAGCACCTAGCCTACCACTCACTGTTGTGTCTTCTTTTGTCAGTCTCCTTTCATCGATTCTCTCTACATGTCCAATTGTGCAAACCACCTTTATATTTCTTTCTAGAGCAATTTGACCTACAATGTTATAAACTTAAAAAGAATTAAATACACGAAGGCAGGAACGTTAATGAAGGAATTATTATCAAACCGGAAGTAAATGTTTGAATGATGATAAAAATTCCTTGCTTTTGGTCCTATCTATACTAATATTATAAGGAGGATTTGTATTTTTGTATGTTTGTAACGAATAAGCTCAAAAACTACTGGACCGATTTTAGAAATTCTTTCACCGTTCGAATGCTACATTATCCCAGATTAATATAGGCTATATTAATTACTATAAAATTAGGGATCTCTACTAAAACTTCAATAATATAACCCATCAATCTAAACAAAATACTTGGCGCTAAAATCGGGTACCATGGTTTTGATGAAATTTTATGTATGTTTTAGTGGGTCCTGGGGTGGTTTAGATTCATAATTAGAATTCACAATCACGCTGGTAGGTGGCGCTGGAATCGGGTTCTGCATTTTTATTTTTCAGGACAAGACAACGTAACATTGTAAGTGTAGCCTTTTGCTTTTTAAATTTTTTGTGTTTGTTTGTTCGGGATTCATGCAAAAACTATTAAGCCGATTACGATCCGGTTTTCGTTGAGCGACAACAAATTCCCGACTTTGAAAACTGCGGTACTTTGGATCCCGGGAATCCCGGAGGAATTTTCTTTGGGGTTAAAGTGGCCAGGTAGAAAAAAAATGATTTCGATGCAATATTTTTACTGATTCAAATTCTCTGAAAAATAAATCTTTGATAAAACGTATTTTTTAGTTGGAAAATAAATATTTTTTTGTTTTATTTTACGTCGACTGCAGGTATAAAGTGCATACTAAGTACCGTCATTGTCTCTATACTTAAAATACCCTAATATGTATTTAAATAATTGAAATCCCGTTATTAGTTTAAAATTCACAGCGTAAACCTGCGCCTACGCATAGAACGGAGTAATAGGTTCGTGACTTGCATCCCCAGGCTCGTATACAACATGGGACTTATCTGCCGTATATTGTAGGAATAATAATTTCATAAGAGGAAATAAAGAATTTATTATTAGCGTATACACTTCGCTGTGGCTCAGTCCGATATTATTGATTGATGATTGAGCGTCTCTGTGGTTGAGCAGGTTAAGCCCTTCCCGGCTTACCTCACAACGCAGACGTCCGGGTTCGATTTCTGGTATGGTAAATTTCGAGAATTAATTTTCTCCGTTTTACTATGGTCTGGGTGTTTGGGATTGGCCACAGCGTAGTCCATTGAATATTACCCATAACACAAGCGTAACTTGCTTAATTTGGGAACATACAATATGTGAGTTGGTCTACCGATATATATTTTTTTAAATTTATATTAGAAAATCAATAATTACTAAACATGTCAATCCATTCACTACCTGCCTACTTTTCGAGTTTTGTGGACATAAGCATACAGAAACAGGTTTTTTTATATACAGAAATAAAAAAATTGATATTATTCAGTAGATACCATTTTTTCTATTTGTAAACAATTTTTTTGAAAAATAGGTAGTAATTCAAATTTGTACCGGTTTTATTTCCGTCTATAATTTATTAAATATTTTAGCTAAAACACGTTTTAACATAAGAACAAGTCTTAAAAACAATATGGCGTCTGTCTAATAATGCCATTGTCTAGAACCAGTAGAATTTCGGTTGCAAAATCTGCGCCCGCGCACTTCTGACTCACTCATACTCAGAGTTGCCAGTGTCATTTCAATAAAATTCTTGATTGCTTTCAAAATTCAAATAATTATATTATTATTATTTTTCATTTACTTAGCTTATACTCCACATAGTGATACATAAATGTGTTTGTATGAGTCTTTTGAAAGTTTGTATTTCTGTACATTTGACAATATGTATGAGATACTGGTATACTCTTTAGCCCGGAAAATAAATTAGTTTCAATTCAATAAAAAAAAGATTTTTTTTAATCTATTACAGTAAAAATGATAGTATTTACTTATTATAAAACTATTTCCGTTCCTTGCAATTCGTGACGAAATTCTTTTATTAGTTTCACCAGTCTTACGCAAGGTTTGCCTAATCTGTAATTTAAAATTCTATTCCATAGATATAATCCAAAATCCTGGATAAAAAAATATCCCATACTCATTTCTGTTATTAAAGCACACATTTCATGACAATACGTGCATTTCCAAGGCCATAAAAAGTGTAAAGTTTACTATTAATTTTGCTTATTTTAAAATACCTCAAAAATTCTGGAAATATCTAGAACTACAAAAATCTGGCAACACCAATCATGGTGGGGATTAGCTATGGAACTTTATATGCAGCTATATTGTATATTTTTAGAATGGTGAGCGGCTTAGAAAAAATTACGTCATTGATCCTTTATTAAGCGATTTCCTTCTCTATCTTAATATTATCAAGTATCAAAATCGGTTATAGTAGTTTAAGCATAAAATTGAATTAATAATTTATATTTTGTGCCTTATGTGTTTAGATTAAAGTTGGATTTTGGGTGAAATATTTCTATTACCTAAAGTATTTTTTGTGGTATTAGACATGTTTAGAGGACTGATTATTTAGGTATGTGTGGATGAAGAATTACTTGCCGGTTTCTCTGATTGGTTGGTATTATTTGGTGAAGTATTGTGGACGCATAATATCATGCTTGTATCGCTTTTTTGATAAGCAGAGTTTGATAGTCTGTTTGATGTGATAGTGTATGAATTACAGCTTCATTTAAATATACAATACAATATATTTAATATAGCAGATACACGAATGAATGAATACACTTTATTGTTTATCAAAGATTTAACTAGTTACGTTCTTAAAAAATAGGTACAATAAATGTTGAACAAAGGGCGGCCTTATCGCTTAAAGCGCTCTCTTCCAAGCAACCCCCTAAAGTAAGCAAAATACTAAATATGACAGTAGCGGTGAAGACAATATGTAATATGTGAGAGGTTCAACAGAGAAAAGCGGTACTTCACACCGGGACAAAGGCTTTTATTATATAGGGCTCAAGTCCGTCTCCATGTGGAGTACTGCCCCCATCTCTGGGTTGGGGCACCTCAGTACCAGCTGCCCCAACTTGACTCCTTGCAGCGCCGAGCGGTCCAGATTGTCGACGATCCCGAATTTACAGACGGTTTAGAACCTGTAAGTCTCAAAAGAGACGTTGGCGCTCTAAGCGCGTTCTACCATCTGTCCAATGGGGAGTATTCTGAGGAGCTGTTTGTTTTGATACCTACGTCGCCATTTTACCACCGCACTGCTCGCCGGCGACTGGGAGAGTTCATCCACACTTCCTTGACACCTGGAAGTTGTTCACAGTACGTGGCGCTCGCTCCTTTATGTCATACGTGAGCAAGCTGTGGAATGAGCTCCCTCCCGCGGTTTTCCCACAATATGGGGTCTTCAAAAAGGGCGTAAACAGATATTTAAAGTCTCAAAGAGGTAGGCCACGCATCGGCTCCCTTAGTGTTGCAGATGTCCATGGGCGACGGTAGCCATTTGCAATCAAGTGGACCCGTCTGCCAGTTTGCCTATAAGCAAACATAAAATCATTCAAAACAAATAAATAATATACTTTATATTATATACAAATATAAAACATATAATAGATACATACAGAATGAGCAGCACTATTAGAGTTGAGAGGACCAAAAATAATTAGTAGAAAATGTTATATAGTTTACAATATCACCAATGAAAGAAAAGCATTTTAAGATAAAAAGGAAAGAAAGAAAAACTAAATAAATCAGGCAAGCCATTCTACGCTAAATCAAGGTTTCCTTACAGATGCCAAACTTCCACTGTTTTAGTTTTTGACCAAGGAAACTGATATAAAATCATGTTTTATACAAATAAATTAATTGAATTTGTAAAAAAAATTTATGCGAAATCGTAAAAACTACTCAACAGATCAGGTCTCCAATTTTAAAATTTAGTAAATTCAAATTAATTCGTACATGCGCTTCAGTTCCAAGTAACACCCCTTACCACTTCTAAGAGTATTGGGATCCTTGGTTTCGACATTGCAAACGCTGTACATTTCAGAGGCCACCTTGGAATTAGCAAAACTTGCCTCCAAGAAGCTGGGAGTGCTAAACTGGTCCAAGCAGTATTTCACTTCGCGGCAACGCCTTGTGCTTTACAAAGCCCAGGTGAGGCCGCATATGGAGTGCTGCTCACACTTCTGGGCCCGGGCACCCAGACTGCATTCAACGTCGAGTTGTTCGCATTGTCGACGATCCCATACCCACAGACGGCTTAGATACGCTTGACCTTCGGAGAGATTTTGCGTCGCTCTGCGTATTCTATCGACTGTACAATGGGGAGTGTTCCTGTTCAGAATGGTGCCTTCATCTTCTTTTTATCATCGAACCGCACGCCATCGGCTGGGCGTTCATCCCCACTTCCTTGAGCCGCTTCGCTCTTGTACGCAACGGTTCTCTAGAACGTTTCTTTTGCGCACCGTGGGGATTTGGAATGAGCTCCGTGGTTTTCCCATAGCGCTACAATATGGGGTTTTTAAAAAAGGGTGTTATAAAATTTATTCGAGGCCGGCAGCGCGTTAGTGACAACGCTGGTGTTGCAAACGTCCATAGGTGACAGTAACAGTAACTGCCTTCCATCAGGTGGGCCGTCTGCCTGTCTGCTGTAAACCAGCTATAAAAAAAAACAAAAATATATGTAGAAAACATGGAGATACAAGATGTTAAAAATCAGATACATACTTAGTAGGTATATATTTCGCCTGATGAAGGCATAGAAATTACATGTATTTTTTAATTATGATAAAATTTTATATTATGCAAAGAAATACGATTAGTTACTTTCTGAAAATAATACAACAAATAATCTAATACAATAAAAGAAAACTTAACTTATTTATATTGTATTCTACCTATAGTCCTTCAAGACTATAAGTGTAATATTGAGTCTAGATCATCGTCTTCTATGGGTAAGGTGCCCAAAAGGCTAGCTACGTTTCCTCGCTGGATCGCCATACTGATCCGTTGTCCGAGGTAGGCACCAGCCTTCTATCACCTGAAGAGTCAATAAGTCGTTTTGATAAAATTTTGTAGAGACTCATGGCCTCAGTACCCCACGGTCCAAGCGTCTGAACAGCAAACGGCACAAACACATAATTCTCACTGAGGGTTGCATATTTGCGCCGCTTGAGTGATTCAAATACTTAACGTGCTAAATGCATTATGTGACATTTTTTCTGCTGTAGTATATGCACTTTTTAGATTTCATTTTTTAATATCCAATATCAGTGGTAAATCTCTCTTATGAAATCCTTGAGAAAGAGCCTTGTCACAGGAAAACCTTAGTCGTTGAATAAAAAGTATTATAAAATCATGGTTAGTATAATAATGTTAAAATGTAATGCGATATGTAGAAAAAACAGGTCCTACAAGGCTGAGCACGGCCCGCTTGGTACGGCACCAAGTTATTATGTTTCTTAACGCCTCTATCCCTGTTGCATAACCTTAGAAGTTTTATAACATTTGTAAAATACCTAATGCCCCATTTACATTCAGCTTGCATGTTGCTCACACTGCCGAAAATAATTCTCTAAATATTTCTGTGGCAGTGAGTTACATAATTATAATAATAATCACCGTCTGCCCATTTTTCCATGTTCCCCGAACATTACGACGGGCAGACGCCATAGTCCCCATATTCCCAGATTCCTAGTACCACTAGCAGTTCCCAATAACCCGGTACTTTTTGTTCTTATTTCCCATAACAGTCCTACATTGGCCGGGGCTTGTCCTTGGGTGCATTACTATATGGTGTAGACAGGGATAATCGCCGGTCACTGTCACGCCACATTTACATTAAATTTGTCAAAGGGCCTCTACGTGTTGGCCTTCTCATGGCCCCACGCAAGCTCTCCAAAAGTCCAGGCCATTTTTATGGCCCGTGGTCTTCAAAGACATACAGTATAATAATAATAAAGTCCGTTTATTTATTTACAATCGACAATTGTTATTACATGCTTCTTCTAATATAGTATGTTACAAATATAACGTGTAGTGATAAGTTTTAAATATAAATCTATGTATATATAATGTTTTCTATTTTCTTTTACTCACTATCGTTACTTTCTTCAGTAGCATTGATCGGAACCCCTTCTCGGGTAAAGGCGTCCTCCAGCTTCTTCCAGACATCTCTATCCATAGCTTTCTTCTCCATTCATTTCCTGCTATATTATTTATATCTTCTATCCATCTCTTTCTAGGGCGCCCTCTTTTCCTTTTTCCTCTTGGTCCCTTCCATATAGTTGTCTCTAGCGTCCATCTTTTGTCTGTGTATCTAGCTATATGTCCTGCCCACTTCTGTTTTAGGGCATATTCTAAGGCGTCTATAACTTTCGTTTTTCGTCTTGTTTTTTCGCTTTTTACTTAGTGAGTTACATACTATTAGTATAATCACCTCACGCTCGCCTGTGAGCAATCTCATACATAAAAATATTTAATACCGGCTGTGCCTCGATTGATTTTTTTCCCGGAACTCTGAAATAAAGTGAAAATGTAGCCTAAGTTATTTATTCCTTACAACATCGGCTCAATCAAATCAGAGACATACAATTTTTTAAAATATTTATGCATATAATAAATAGCTGTTATTTTGACATTACAAACAGACACTTTAATTTTATTTATCTGTATAGATATAGCTTTTTCTTAAATTTTCGTGCCTAGTAAAATACATACAGAATTAAAATTACGTTGTAACGGTTTTAAGCGCAGCATTTTTAAATTTTATTTTCGACGTTTTGGCCACTTTTCAGTAGCCGTTATCGCAAAGACAAAGATGTCAATATAACAAAATATTTAGTCTACCCCCAAATTTGTTCATTTTAATTGTTTAATTTTTATTTATGGTTGTCATTTACTCTATGGGAGTTTTATCTAATTTATACATATAACAACCATACCTTAGCAACTATCTTTTTTTTGTTGTATGATTTTAATGCTTAATTAATGAATCTGTGTAGCCAGCAATAGAACTTTGTCACCCCTAAGATCAAAGGTACGTGGTTATTAGGTTCTCCATTCGACTTCTCCGCGACTTCCACTCGACTTGCGATGTCTATGTCAATTGTGGACCGATTTTTATTTTTTTTTCTTTATTCGAAAGAGTATAGTGAGGTGGTTCCCTTTTCACCACGTCGTGATCTGATCAGAGACATCGAGGACAACCCTTGTTGAAGAGCGCTGAGCGCTTACACTCGTCGAAAAGCAAACTTGTATCTATACGCGTGTCAGTAGTACCACAATTTCTACAGGCGCTTAATATATTATTTGTTAAGCTATTACAGCAACTAAAAAGTAGTTCTTTTTAATAAAAAAAAATTGTTGCTTGGTTGGTAAAAAAAACATTGGAATCGGTATTGTTTTTGTTAAAAAAATATATATTTAAGAATAACTGAACGATTTGAGATTTTAGCCATTGTCAAGTATCCATCAATATTAATATTTTAAAATAATCTTTATGGAGAAACCTCAGACAAATTATAAATCTTTGACTAAGACCAAACAAGGAAATTCTTATGGCAGCTCGAAAACGGATGTTTTACTAAAAAAAAATGAGATTTTCAATAAAAAATAGCAATTTTATTTTCAAGAAAAAAAGTTCAATAATAATTAATAAATAACCCTACAACTATTCTTCATTTTTCTTCAATACTTTACATTTTTTTTTAAATAATAATATACGACAAAACGTTACTCTTCAAGTTCCCGCCAAAAAAACTTAGTTGCAAGTCAAAACAGGAAGAAATTTCCCCGCAACCGTAGCGCCCCTACCGGCAATGATCTTAAATAACAACGCGAACGACCGAACAAACTCTTTCCGCGCTTTCTTTCTTCCCCTCTCTTTCCCTCCTGAACAGACGCAAGCCTTTTTTGGCGCTAGAACGGGACGGAAATAAAAAAATGGAGGAACGCACATGTGCGCAGGCGTTTTCGTACACGTTTTATTTTTCGCAGGTCATTCGCCTCGGATATATTCGCGTTCAGATCGTTTCTGCTCATTTTTTTCTCTCGCTCCCACATAAGGACTGTTTAGATTTTAGGACTCCTTGTCTTCACGAATAAAATAAAAGTACCGAAGTATGATTTTAACGTAAATGACATAAATAGAAAATGAATTAAATAGAAACATATAAAATGCTTAATTATATTGTAATTAAATTGGTTCTAAAAGGTAATTAAAAAATTGGGGTACATGTTGAGAAGGCACTTAATTTTAATTTTATGTATATTATTAAAAAAATTATTAATTCGAGATATTGCATTAATTTTTTTACTCAACATTTGTCGATGTGTTATGCTTGTTCAAATAATAAAGACTACGTAAAACATTATATCACGCCCAGTAAGTTAAAGTATAAAACGAAAAAATACGTACAAGAATTTAGTATTAAATAATATAAATAATCGAATTAGTATGGATATAGAACGGCCTTTGCTGGACTACTTCACTGCAACGCAAAGGCTCCAGGTTCGATTCCTGGTATGGTAAATTTCGGGAACGAATTTTCTCCGTTAAATATTATGCTCTGGGATCGGCTCCAGAGTAGTCCATCGTATATCACCCGTAACACAAGTGTAACTTGCTTAATTTGGGGATATACGATATGTGTCTTTTTCTGCCGAATAAAAAAAAGGTAGTAGAATAGCTTCCAGTGGATGAATTACTATTAACCGCACAGACGCAAACCACGTGTATACTACAGAAGTTTACACAAAAGTTGTTAAAAATTCTTCACTTCGTTTAACAGTTTTGTTCATGTAGGCTTCATCTGTTCTTTTATTCGCTTGTCTGCAGCTAAATGTAAGAAATAGTTTTCAAAACTATGTTAAAGTTCGTGATATATTTTTATACTCTGCGCTAAATTTGATTTTTTGAACAATCACTTGCTATGTTTTTAATTTTCACAACTGAAACCCTTACGACTACACTGACTTAAGAACCACCAGAGAGTGACTTTGGCTTAGCTAAAGGTTCAGTTTCTTTTTTTTTCTGCCAATTTTTTATTATTTTATTTTCCTACAATATATAACTATGTTAGCAATTTGCGTCGCTATTTATTTAAATAATTCAATTATTTCCTTTTTTTATTACAGAAAGTGATGAACCTTTCAGAAAGTAATTTTGTTGGCGCCCATTCCAACTTTAAGCGTATGCGTGTAACATGTCCTTTATTTTTTTTCCTTTTCCTAACGTGTGAGTCCGTTGGTATAGGTCGCGTGCGTGAACTCGATTTATGATTCCTTCGTTTAATTTTAATCCATCAATCGAAGTAACTTTCTTCGAGGAGTTTAGGGCTTCTATTATAAAGTGCGTGTCAGTTAATACGCAGAGAAAGGTTCCGTGGAGGTGACGAATTACGGTTATTTTTTGGTCACAAAACTATCGTACTGAAAGGAGCCAAAAAATGTTATCTGCCACACACATACGCACACACACACACCCATATATATATATATATATATATATGTATATATCCATGCTTAAAGTAAGCGAAGTTGCGAGCAGTTGGTAATTTAATTATAAATACATTTTTTTAATAAATATATATAAATATTTTCTACATCTTGAAATCGGTGAATTTTATATTTATGTTGTGGTATCGGTGCACAATATATTTTTTACTTTTTAGTTACACAAATACTTGAGCAGGTTTAGATATTAAACGCCTGTAGAAATTGTACTACAGGCACGCGTATACAAGTTTGTTTGTCTTTCGGTGAGTGTAGGCGGTCTTCAAAAAGGGTTGCTCTCGATTTCCCAGCGATCCACTAATCAGATCCTGAATTGGTGACAATGTAACTACCTAAGGAGTATGCTCTTTCGAATAAAAAAAAACTTGTAAAGCGGTACACAATTAACGGAGACATCGCGAAGCAAACAACAATAAAAACATACAGTTGACTTGAGAATCTTCTTCTTTTGGTAATCGGCAAAAATTGGTAAAAATTGAAAAATAACTAATTAATAAACTATCTGAGAAACAAACTCTTGGGAATCGATTTAAATAATAGACTCAATTAATAAAGGAATTTTCTAATCAGAGCTCGCCGTAAAAAGATTTATCTGTATGCGCCTGTGCCGCCACAAGGGACTGCGTCTTAGTGTTGGGCTAATTGGAATATCGATATCGGAAATTGTTATTCTATCGACAAGGCTCTCCATTAAAATTAATTTTTATTTTGCGATAAACACGTATTATTTCAAATATGCCACTTTTTCAGCAAATACTTAATACCTACATCTCCCCTATTCTAGGCCTCTATCTCATGACCTCTGTCCTATCCTAGAAGTAAGTAACGCATTAGCATCACCGTTGGTGTTGCACTTTCTATCAGGTGATATTTTTACGTGTCAGAGCCATGCTCGAATGATTCTCTTGATTACAGCTCTTAGAGCTGGCTCGACTGGTGTGATACCACGCTCTCAAACAATCTCTTTCTCTTTTCTTTCATCTTCTCCCAATTATTTGGAGTCGGCACAATATGTCTTTTCCATTTACCTTTACACTCCTCTATTCTAAAATACATCCTCTGTCACACTATAAATCATCATATTATCCTTCACATAATCCGTCCATCTCTTTTTGGTCAACCTTTACATTTGTACCCATCAATCTTGTAGTTTAACATTCTTTTTTCCACGTGATTTTTACCCCTCCTCATTACATGCCCATACCAACTTAATCTTCTTCCTCGCAATTTTTCAGTCACGGGTGCAACTTTCAAAGATCCCCTTACTCATTTCTCACCTTATCCATCCATTCATCCTGACCGGAATATCGGAGTAAGCCGCTTAGCCTTCCGCTAATGGTGTTTCATGAGTGAAAATTCCTGAATGGTCCATCTTCTCCTACTCCTATTCGATCTTTCCTATCATATCCCTTATATCCTATACCAAAACCTGGCATGGCGTTGGCTTCGCTATTGGTGTTCCAAACGCACTATACACGACGCTAACCACTTTCCGTGAGCTGAATCCTTTGACTATTTGCCAGTTTCACAAAATCGTGTTACTTTAAACCCATTTTTCAGAAAAATCATCGTACATCTCCTCCATCCTATCCTACTATCTTATCTCCTCTATTCCATCTTTCCTATCCCATAACTCTTTTTTTACGAGGGGAAACCCGCGGCCGGTGTGTGGGATTCGCCCTAGGTCAGGGTAGCACTAGCACCTCCAGCCAGAACTAGAGATGCTATGCCCACACAGCTAGGGATACCTACTAAAGCCCCTCGGTGTTCCATCCTTCACCCGTAGCCCCCCCGCTGACCCTGCCAGGCGATGGCCCAACGGCTTCATCTACGGCCGGGGAACATCTTTTGTCCCCCGGCGTCTTCAGACTCTCATTGCATGGAGCGGTTTGTAACGCGCTCTATCCCATAACCCTATTCTATCCTAGAAGGAGAAAAAGCTTTAAGAAGTTAGCGCCGCCCTTGGTGTTGTAATTTCCATTAGGTGGGTCATCTGTTTGCCTACTTTAGACACGACTATATATATTGACTATGTCATTTCCGAAGCGCTCCATATTCTTGTTCTTCTCTCCAGCGCATTTCGTCTCCGCGTTTTGCTCGGGAACTGAAATTAAAAAAAGTGTTTAATATAATATGAAACGTGTTAAAATTTGCGGTAACTTGGTGGCTAATATATCCGAGTCTCATTTCAATGACGGTACTCTTAAATTCTTATCACGAAGCATGAATCTATAGGTTTTCCAATTTAATATGCATCATCATCGCATCAAGTTCCAATTGCAATAAGAATGATATCTTTGGAGTCCAGGATTCGCTTTCGTACTTATTTTTCTCTATTTTTTGCAATCTTTGGCTGCAACCCAATGTGCATATTATTTCAATTACCAAGTGTTGACAGTAAAGAGAAACATGATAAAATCACGTCGATATAACCTATCCACCTTCGACAAGCGAGGCTGCTGTCTGTATTCCTAAAAATTATGGAGACATCATTACGAATGTAGTAAAAAAAATATATTTATCCAACAAATTGAGAATCTCCTCCTTTTGGCTTTGAAAACATATAAATTGGATAGGAAGAGTGTATAAAATTCCAATATCATGCTGATGATCGAGATCAGGACATCAGTACTTATTACATATGCAAAAGCAAAATTTAAAATTAATCAAACCTCTAGAAGTTGCTGAAGACGACGATAAAAGACTCCGTTAAGCAGAATTTTGATTATAAATAGATGGTTAATTTTTATCTTTCAATGTGGATGAATCAACCATCCATTTGCCAGTCTGGATGGCTACTAACCCTGGTCTAGAGTATGCCCCCATAACAACCTTGAGTTGTGTTCCGGCATTAGTGGCCAGGTTCCAGTCTCCCTTTAGAGAGCGGCAGCACAATTGTAGCACTCTTGGCGTTATAAATGTCCATAGGCGATAGTAACCGCTTTCCATCAGGTGGGCCGTTAGTTCAGTAACTTTCAATCAAATTGTTTCAATTAGTTGATTCATCAAATATCAGCTTTAAATGCAAGCTTCTTGCAATCTTTCCATCTAAGGAAGATAATAAACATTAAAATTATGGCAAAGTTATTTAAATGCTAGTTTTTTCTCGCGGCTATGTTCGTGTAAAAAGAAGATAGGTACCTATATCACGAAGCGGGTATTTCATTTTATTTTATTCGGAAAACAAACAGCTTATAACTAAGTATGTACATACAACTAAAAATCTATAACCATTTAATTGTTATTGTTACAACTTAGGCCTCGACAAAGGCAAATTCCACGTACAGTCTGTAAAAACACATTTTATTACCTGTCGGCATTTGAAGTAATTGTAATCCTTTTATAATCGTCTTCTTTTTGTTCGCTTATTTATTGGCATACGTTTCTAGTTATTGTGGAGAGCAGCCTATTGTACTCGTATATGGCCGCATGCAGGTATCATTAGCCAGGTGATACGGATTAAGTACAAGCTGATTCTAGGAAACTATGTCGACGATTCGATACGGGGACATTTGCATTGGTGAAGTATAAAACGACTGCCTGATGGATAGAGGAGGCAGTCGAGCGAGAACCACGATCAAGGCGTGACGTCGAATAGTGACGGACTTTGCGCGTTTTATTGAATTACGACCTTCTGCATTGATGTGAATCGTTAACATAGTGATAAACACTGATAATGACATCAGCGAAGGTGGGATCTGGGAAATCTAACTAACCACGACAGCAACACATTAAAATTGCCGCTGTCATTGTTGTTGCCATGTCAATGTATTTGTTAATGAATTGCAACGGCGCACTCTTTTCGATTATATTCGTCTATCCCTTGGGAACAGTACTTTTTCTCGATGTAAGGCACTCTATGTCCTATTCTATACCCATGATAACGTGTATGCAAAATTTCGTGACGATATGTTGCGTAGTTAAGACGTGAAAACGTCACAAACAAACTCACATGTATAATATTAGTTAAGATAACATTTTGTAACAATGGAAAATATTTGCATAAAAAGTTATAATGATCAACATAAATATATTACAACGCAAAATAAAATACATAATAATAACTTACGTAATGAAATCATGTTGTTTTCCAAATGATGACACACTGTAATATGATCTCTATGGATATTTTTAACTTAGATTGGGCATGGAAGAAGAATTCTAACGAAGGACCATAATAGTAGATTGTTACACAAGGGATAAATGCGACCTATTTAGGCATGAGGTGGTTTGTCGCACAAGATTAGTTAGACAAACAACTACTTCAAATTTTTTTTTCAAATTCAAAGTTTTTTATTCAAAATAAGTTTCACTGGAGAACACTTTTTGAAGCTCATATAAATATATAAGTTAAAATTTAATTTTTCTTCATTCATTAATTCTTCTCTAATGGAATCAGGCGTTAAATACATATCTAAATCTGATGAATTCATTTAATACTTCACATATGTATGATAGGTGCAGTAAATTTGTTTTTTTCATTTCTCATACTCGGAATATGCGCTCCAAGTTACTTGATCGCAGGGATGAAAACAGCACTTTTCGTCCCTGGGAAACGATTTTTACTGCTGTCAAAAATTTTAAAAATATGCAAACCATGTCGGTCCTTTTTATAGAGTAAATGTTAAATCGTGGCATAAAATTCTAATTAAAAAATATCAACAATTTTGTAACATAATTTTATACTTATAAATTACTTTTCACAAAATTATTATTTAATTTACATAAATTTGAGCTAAATATTTACTATCACCAGTGACAAAAAATACTGGCTGGTAAAGGCCACAGAAAAAGAAATTTACTTGACGTTTCATATGTGACGTATTAATGAGTTCAACAGATTTGTTTATATATGGATTAAACGCCTGATTTAATTAGAGTTGTTTGTTTAAGTAATCAGTTTTTATTTACTTTCCTCATATTTGGAAAAGCTGTGATAACCTCGGATGAAAGGCCTATTTAGGCCCTCGAATTAATAATAATAATAATAAATTGGCAAACAAATACACACACTGTATATCCCCAAATTAAGCAAGTTACGCTTGTGTTATGGGTAATATACAACGTACTACTCTGGGCCGATCCCAGACACCCAGACCATATTGAATAACGGGGAAAATACGTTTCCGAAATTTACTATACCAGGAATCGAACCCGGAGCCTATGCGTTGCACTGAGGTAGGCTGGCAAAGGCTTAGCCCGCTCAACCACAGAGGCCGTCATTTATCAATTATTACCGCCTCAACACGATCGTGCGCCAAACCATCTCGTGCTTCAATAGGTCACTTTCATCGCTCGGTATATAAAAATAACAAACACAAAAAATTGGCTCTATACTTATTAGAGAAATTTAAACGTTAAATGCGACTGGTTATGACATATATATATACAAATACAATTTCCTGCGGACGGGCGGCCTATCGTAAGAGGCGACAAAAAACCCACAGCCAGGTGGTAGGGTATTTGCCCGACTGGATGCCTACCACCCCTGGTCTAGAGTATGCCGCCATAACAACCTTGAGTTGTGTTCCAGCATTAGTGGCCAGGTACCAGTCTCCCTTAACAGAGCAGCAGCGCATTTGTATCACCTTTGGTGTTGCAAATGTCCATAGGCGATGGTAACCGCTTTCCATCAAGTGGGCCGTCTGCTTGCCTGCTGAAATCCTGCAATAAAGAATAATAATACATATATATTCATATATATTCACCAAGCAAACATAGCCATCAAATTATTACCTTTCCAAAAAATCTAATATTTGTAAAAACTATCCAAAATTATCGGACAATCCGAAATAAATTCATATCCATATTCAAATCCAAAATGTCGTATCTATAACATCCAAAAAATACTCTAAACTATATTACGACGCAATAACACTTTGAAATATATATATATATAGTTAGCACATTATCACAACCACTTATTCATACTGAAGTCTAGATAGTAATAGTCTTTTATCTAGACTCTCACAAAGAGACACTATGATTACAACAAGTATAAAACTTGTACTTAGTCCATAGAGTTGATAACGCATAGTGTATTTATAAGATGAGACGTATTCATAGTCCAGTTGATTGTTAATTGCTAGGGCTATCTGTACGGCTTTGTTCAAGTATAGTCAAATTTTATAAATTAATTAGTATACTATATCTATTCATGTCTAGTGTCAAAAATAATTTTGATAAAAATATGTCGATAAACTTAATTTGAGATTTAGTCCTGTATTTTATATTAATTGTATGGAATTAAAACAAGTCAATACGATTCCTACTTTTTAATAGATATCCAGTTAATTACACTACAAAAAAGAATATATGCGCACGTGTAGATACAGATGCGTTGGAGTTAGGTCGGCGTTGCCGCACTTAACAATTTAAACTCCCCACTCCAGAATTCTGGCCGCTCCACTTTTTAAGGGGGAACAGACAGTATTATAGCCAATATACCCGCCACGTTTGTTCAAGGCGGATTGACAGATTTAACACATTGGTTATCTCGATAGGCAGGTTTCATCATGTTGTTTTCCTTAGTAGAGTTCATTCTGACATTTTGATAAAGAGGTGAATATAACATAGTTACTTTTATCTAAAAAGTCAATTTTTGAGTTGGCAGGCTATGGATTTGGAACTTACGTAAGCGAAGCCACCAAAAAGCCCTGGTTCTAGAATTTTGTTATACCTAAAGAAGGAAATATATTCAACATAGAATTTAGAAATAATTGACATATCTGTATAAGAATAAAAAAAAATACTTTAGACATTAAAAACAAAGGTCCGTACTATGAATACGGCTCGAGCTTTTTTTTCTCCCCGCCGGCACGGGGTTATCGCGGAAAAGTTGAGGATTTTTCGCAATTATATCAACAGCACACATAGATAACACGCACACATATACAGCTAGTGATGTACCGCGTCTTCAAATCTTCGATGAATTTTAGTCGATTATTCGATTGAAACTCGAAATAATCTTTTGTTGTTGTTATAAAGATAATTGTTTATAATCAATATTATAAAAACAGGTACAAGACTAAATTTAGTTTCATTATACAATAGAACACTGGAGTTTGAAATTGTTTTATTTATGTTTGTCTAAGAGATGTCTTGTACTATTTCGAAATAATTTTTGACAAATATTTACTGGTCCAGTTGATTTAAAATTTGCTGCTACTTCTATTATCGGTAACAATATGTTCCGTTTGATGAACTAAAAGATGAATTTTGGAAAATAAAATATTTTGTTTGGCTATTTGTTATTTTTTGAGTTTAATTTGAATGATAATTTTAAAAAAATCACCTCATAAACGCTACACAGCTGGGCTCTGGCCTATACTTTAAACGTTGTGCTGCTCTAAGGTATTCCTAAAGGGAATTGGTATGGTCACATATGGATAATCGCGACGTTTAATTTTTTTTTTAAAGTGCTCTATAACTATTAGTACATGGTAATCCCAACAATATGCATCAGCCAGAAAAACTACTCAAAATATATTTTCCGGTCAGAAGTCAAATCTGCAGCACTGGGATGAGATTCCGAAGCATTAGCCACTAACGTTCTTACTACCCTTCAAACTTACTCGAACTCAATATGAATTAGACCTTAGAATAGATAGATATCAAAACTGTAATAGAAAAAGAGTAAGAATTGTATTAGTAATAGTAAAATTGTATTAGATCTATTTCTTTTGATAAAGAAAAGAAAAGACCCAAAAATACTAAAGACACCTCTTTCCCTGATTTTGCTATTAAAAATAAGACATAAAATAGAAAGAAAAGAAAAACCATCTTTATTGCAATAAGAAAGAGAAGGCGAATTTTTTTTTTTCCCATAAATGATGATCTTAGTGATACAACATTAAAATTACAATGTAATCTAGGAAATAAGACTAATGAGTAATTTAAATGTAACCTAATATAACTAGATATATATAAATAACTTAAACTAAGAATGTGTCCAATAATGCGTTTTCTATTGTGTCTGTCTGTCTATTGTCTTATTAAGGAGAAGACACTTTGATCATGTTTTCTTTGTTAATGTTTAGCACATAGCACTGCACTTTATTATTTTTACGAGTTTAGCGGAACTCGAATTAAAATGCCTTTAAAATTACTATATAGTTTATTATAACTATACAAACACGTATAACACAGGTACAAATGTAACTGAACACAACAAATCCAAACGTAATGCAGAAGGTCGTAATTCAATAAAACGCGCAAAGTCCGTCACTATTAGATTCCCGAATGTATACACGTCACGCCCGTATCGTAGTCGTAGCTTGACTACCTCCTCTCTTAATCAGGCCGTTGTTTTATACTTCACCAATACCCTGTGCCCGCCCGGCAACGTGGACTGAATTTCCTAGAAACAGCTTGTACTCGTAATCCGTAACACCTGATCAATGATAATAGGCTGTGCTCCACAATAAGTAAACAAAAGAAGACGATCATAAAAGGATTACAATTAGTTCAAAAGCCGACAGGTAATATATAATAATTTGGTTAGTTTGGTTTGGTTTTTTGATTGGAAAAATTATATGAATAAGACCGTAAGTTACTACGATATGTATGGACCATGGCATGTTTGTTATTGTTTGATGATTATATTAAGATCATTAACTATAATACATAAAGTAATCGTATTAAGTCATCTGCATCTTTAGTGAATACGGTAAAGAGGCTAGGTCTTCAAAGTATCCCTTTTTGTCCGGAGTTTAATTTAGCAAGCAAAGGTATAAAAATAACCATCACCTGCAACTTCATTCGCATTTATGAACTAGAAAACTTTTCCTTCCTATACCATCCACACATCCATTCAGAGGTTGTCGGGACGAAATCGCCACGGGCGACAAGACCGCCAATTATATTGGAATATTATCCTCATCTCTGCAGGAACAGGAGAAAGAATACAATTTCCTGCGGGCGGTCTGTAGTAAGAGGCGATAAAACAACCCACATCCAGGTGATAGGGTGTTTACTCTACCACGGTCTACCACCTTCTACCAGCTACCTACCTTGCTGTGGATTTCCCCGTTTTGCACAGATATATTGTAACGTTTAAAACAAATATAATAGGAATTATTCCAATAATAATTTATGATTATAAAAATAAAAAATAAAAATAATATTAGCCCATAAATGTCCCACTGCTGGGGTCGGGCCTCCCATTATAAGGGGGGGAACGGACAGTATACCCGCCACGCTTGTCCAAGGCGGCTTGGCAGGTTTGACACGTCGGTCATCTCGATGTGCAGGTTGCATCACGATGTTTTCCTTCACCGTTGTTAGCGCGTACGCTAGCCATTACGCTATAACGACTGTTGAATTTATGATTATCAGAATAAAATAGACTTTATTATAATCTTACTAGTTATTAAAAATTTTGGCCACTTGTCAATAACCCTGATCACGGAAGACAAAGTTGTCAAGTGTCAATGAGTATTGTTAAAGTTTTATTTAGCCTACCGTCAACATTTTCAATTGAATTCTTTAGTTTTAATTTAGTTTATGACTATTATTTACTCTATGGGGGCCTGATCTAATTTACCACCGTTTCGCAACATAAAACATAAAATTTTCTATCGGTCAGTGAAATAATCACATTGGAATACAATTTTTTTACGTGTGGCCATTTTAAATCATTTCCAGAAAAATTCCCGCGAGATTCTTAGGATAAAAAATAGAGCATATTTTAAGTCTTAGAATTTGCTGTCGATCAGCGAAAACCGCATCGAAATCAGCCCAATAATTTTTACATGAATCCCAAAAAACAGACAAGAATTAAAAAAAAATTTGCAACGTATTCTCCATCGTTTACATAGTCTATTCCACTTGTTTTTTTTTAATAGCATCGATGTACAGACACGGCATGTTTAGAATTTTATAATATTACGTATGTACAGACACTGGAAGAAGAGCAATGGCAGGTTTCTATTTTTTTTTAATTATTATTCATTAATTTGCTTTACCATTAGTAGAAATTTCGCATTACTCGTATGGAGCTTATGTTAAACTTTGACTGGTAGTAAAGCAAATGAACGAATGAATTAATGCAGCTTTATTTACTCAGATACAGGTAGTAGCATGCCTGTAAAAAATAGTAAATAATAATATTAAAGTATCGTTAGTTATAAAATTTTAGCTTAAATTATAACACATACTAAAAATTTTATAAACATTAATATTGTTACAACTCGGGCCCCGACAAAAACAAAGTCCACCTGCATATCTGAAACAAAGCACATTTATTACTCGTCGGCATTTGAACTAATAACATTGAAATTCTTTTATGGTCGTCCTCTTTTATTTACTTATTGGCATACAGCCTATTGTTGTTTTGTAATCATTAGTCAGGTGTTACGGATTTAAAATAGAAGCTGATTCTAGGAAATTCGGTCCACGCTGCCGGACGGACATATTGCATTTGTGCAGTATAAAGCAATGGCCCGACTGAGGAAGAGTGAGTCGAGAGAGAACCACGAGCGAAGCGAGACGCGTGTACTACAATCGGGAATCTGATAAGTGACGGACTTTGCGCGTTTTATTGAGTTACGAACTTCTGCATTACGTTTGGACTGGTTGTGTTCGGTTATATTTGTACCTGTGTTATACGTGTTTGTATAGTTCTAATAAACTCTATAATCATTCCAACAGCATTTTAATTCGAGCCTCGCACTCGTAATAATATGTAAAATCAATCCTACTAATATTATAAACGCGAAAGTTTGTAAGAATGTATCAATGTATGTTTGTTACTCTTTCACGCAAAAACTGTTGAATGGATTTTGATGAAACTTTACAATAATATAGCTTACACATCAGAATAATATATAGGCTATAATTTATAAAGATATAGTGTGAATTATCCAAAATATAACGATTTTCCATCACCACGCGGGTGAGACCGCGGGGCGCAGCTAGTTAAAAATATAAACAAAAGAGCATTTTTAAATCTATACAGTGTAACAACATTTATCACATTCAAATTTTAAAAGGAAAAGATTACCTACTTTATGTCACATTTCAATTTAAAAGTATTATTCACACATATATTTTTAGAGTCATAGTTATCTTTCTTGAAAATTTTGGATTGAATTGATCAACATGAAACAAATATATTTTTAATATGTCAAAAGCCTTTACCTAGACCTTTCGGCAACAGTTGCTCTGTAAGATTTAGTTGAAGTACGTATATTATTGGGAGATTTTTTCTTTTGTTTCAGTTATTTAACTAAACTGAGAAAGTGATTTTGTTTCAATACTATTTTCATTATAAAATATGTATATAAGTAAAGTAAGTGCGTAATTATATATTTTATCTTATTATTAAGGATATGTTGTCATAATTTGAGGCATACAATTTAGTTGAATTTTATTTTCATTTACAACCTATTTTTACAAGTATTTACATCATACAATATATAAGAAAAACCTAAAAATGAAACTACTATATACATATTTACAAATAAAAATGGATTCCAAGTCATTGTCGGTGGCGAGTTAGTTTAGTTAAATTTTAGTTGATTTTGAACAACTATTAATACATTCCTAGGCTACCTAGCTTTAAAGATATAACTTCCCATCCCTAAATTATAAAGTAGACCAGATACTTTATATTACAACGAAAGGACATAAATTCAGTTTGCAACAAATCTAAATGAATTTAAAATGATTTTATATAAAGTTTATTTTGCAATGAATTTTTTTGGGTGTATAATTTATTTTGATGTCTGTGAAGTATAGTTATTTTTTTGTTAGAAAAAAGATAATAATGCTGTGTGTTTTATTAAAGTGGAAGTTTTATACAGCGACGTGGCTGTGGGTGGTTGTTTTTTCGCTTCATTTCGAAGGTAATTTTCCATTATTATGCAATATTTTTTATAGATTTTAGTTTTTTTTCTTAATGTTCTTCAAGGCAGTTTTTGAAGTCATTGATTTGTCTTTGATCGTATGAATTTAAACGGATTTAGGCATTTCATTAGATAACATATTTGGTTTGAAATACGACGCCATTTTTTCCTTTGACTTGATTTTTCTGTTACGGACTTTGAACCCTGTATGATTTTTCCGATATAAAGTCTAGTTAGATAATGAATCAATTTTAATTTGGTTTAAACGCTGTTTTAGTGTAATTATGTTCTAGTTGGAATAACTTGAAATTGTATTGGAATCTTACGTTTTTGTTCGCAACGATAGATGTCGTTACGAGAATGAAAATTATTTTATGTGCTGGATATCTAATTGTACTATAGATTAGGCTTTAGTTATCAAAATTATTGATATGTACCAATATTTTGGTATTAGATGATTTGTTTAAACTGCATTGTTGTAATTTATATGAGACCCCACCGGAAATAGCTTTGTGCATAACATATGCGATATTGTGGCATAGTACCTATAGGCTTACCCTTGCAGAGCAACTGTGATATGCAGAAGGATGTAGGGACAGGAATAAATACAGGATAGCTAAACTAGGGACATGTAATGTAACATGTGAAAAATTGGGTAGTCTTTTTAATAAAAAAAACTGTACTTAGGCTTGTCATGTTTCACGAGTCTGAATGTTGGACCACTAAAAGATAAACCAAAAACGTCTCCACTTAGCCAAGATAAGTATATTTTGATAATTATTCTGGCATAGAATTTTCATATTAAGAACTGAGCCTGTTACTAAAATTTTGGAAGAAAGAAACAAGAGAGAAAACACATTTTTTTAGGAAAATATCTCTCTTTTCTTTCACCTTCTCCCAATTATTTCGGGTCGGCATAATGTTTTTTCCTTGCATACTCTTCTATTCTGACAAACGTCCTCTGTCACATCACAAACCGTCATATCATCCTTCACACAATCCATCCATCTCTTTTTTGGTCTACCTTTACGTGTTTAGGACAAAATATAAATATAAAATAAATGAACACAAAAATAAATTATTATGTCCTAAAAAGGCCCACGTTCAGTATAATACTGGTTTGACAACCAGCGCTGATCTTCCGTAAGCTACGGCTTAGGTCCATAAAACAAATTACTACATGTAAATATTACCTAAAACTTTGCATTTGAAATCAATACGGTTGTCTGTACTAATATTATAAAGTGGAAAGATTTGATTGTTTGTTTGTTTGTTTGCATTCAATAGGCTCCGAAACTACTGAACCGATTTGAAAAATCTTTCACTGTTGGCAAGCTACACTATCCCCGGGTGACATAAGATATATTATATTTTCAAAAAAAAACTAATAATATAACCTAAGGTGTAAAAAAATTACCTAAAATCGCGTGCGCTGCGAAAACTATTGATGATAGAATAAAAGAATGTACTACGACTTTACAGAACACATCATTGTTTACAAAAAGTGTCGCGACAGCATATGTCTAACTATTATAGTTACGCCTCAATAAGAGTTCTTTTATTTTAAAAATTTAATTGAAATGCCGCCGCTAGAAAAGGCTCTTTATTTGTATCTTGGTATTCATCCTTATTAAAATAAATTACCTCATATTCAAAACTGCTCAATACGTTTATATAACTTTTTGAATTATTCAATCGGACATTCCATTCGAAGGATATCACGAGTTTAAAAATGTAAGTGTTAGAAAAAAGTTGCATGGTCGCCGCGCACCCTGCTCGGCTAGCTAGGCTTATGCTATGTAGGCGTCACTGAGGTACGGGCCGTGCGGGAGGGGAAATATTTTGAATTCGCTTAGTAGGTAATTAAATTCAACAAGAAAGTTCTTTTTAGATACCCGTGCGAAGCCGGGGCAGACCGCTAGTGGTGAATAAACATGAAAGTATGTCGCGTGACAGCGAACTCATGTCAGAATAGGAGGAGTATGAAAGGATATGTACATGTTGCGTTGGAGTCAAATGATTTAGAGTAGGTAAAAGGAAATAATTTTTTTATTGCTATAGTAGCAGTAGCAGGCAGGCTGATGGAAAGTAGTTACCGTCGCTATGGATATTAATCGGCATGTGTGGAAACGCGAATACTCAATACTCCACTAAAACCACCCTCGTCCCATGTGCCCCGCGCTTATGGCAAAAGAGCGTGAGACTTAGAACGTAGTTACGCCCACGCTGATCCTAGCGCATCAGTGCTTGAGAGTGCCCCGGGAAGCAGGACAAACTCATTTCGTCAACAGGGGGAAGACTCCTCCGCTCTCTAGATGCAGGAGGGCCCCTGATTGTTGGGGTGCTACACTATCTCCGGGTGACATAGACTATATTATATTTTCAATAAAATAATTTTGAAATTTTTGTTAAATACCCGTGCCAAGCCGAGGCGGGCCGCTAGTATAACATACACGTGGTTTGCGTCTCTGTGATTAATAGTACTGTATCCATTGGAAAGCATTCCACCTTTACCCGTACTAATTCGATTTAATACTGAGATCTCGTAACGCGGCGCGATCGGCATCCTTTAGGCAACTTCACTTTGAGAGTCCGAGACTCCGTCTTTCTATTAATTGTCTAAGATCAAGATATTCTAGTAGTATTAGGTAAAGTGCGAAAATTTTTCATCTCTTATTTTCCGACGTATGTCTGTATGGGAGTTTTTACGCAACGTATGTTTACAATGCCTAACTAATCATCAGGAAATTCTCAAAAAACACACAAGAATTCATTAAAAGTAATGACAATCATTAATCGTAAAAAAATTAATAACGTATTAAAGAACTGGCCATAAAAGAAAATTATTCGACCAGAAAAAGGAAAAAAAAGACAATTTATACAGCGTTAAAATATTCAATACGTTATAATATTAACACAATATGAAGTTTACGACCTATGTTTTGTTAATATAATTGTTGTAAAAAATGCACCCTTACTTTAAAAAAAAAACTATTAACCCCTCACTCGGCATGGACAAAAAAGTCCGGCACGCACCGCCAATTACCTTTTTTCTAAATGCTTTTTTTTTCTTTTTTTATTGGTTGATCTAACACGAGGGGTGTGAGTTACGTTCTTTTTTTAAACAAAATGTGTCGAGATTTACACGTTTTTTATTGGTTGAGCTCCGTTTTTTGGCTATTTGCTTTCCGTGTTTGGATTGGGGTGATGTTTTTTCTTTTTTAATATTAGTATTCGATATACCGTTTTAACGGTTGATTTAGAACTGAATTTCTTTTATTTCATAAGATACGGAACTTAAACTTATTGAGTAACAAATGTATCTCAAAACTGGGATAAAATTAACTTTCGTTATATAAAATTAAATTAAATTGTGGTGTTGAAATTAGTATTACTGTTTTACTTTTCTTATTACATCTTTACTATATATCCATCTCCATTCGACCGTCTCTTGTTTTTTTCCATCACCGTATATTATGTTTTTAAATTTCTTCTTTCATTCATCATCTATCTTTCTCGCTCACACATCGTACACATCGTTCGGCAACACTCTCAACTACTCTATGCAAAACCATTAATACGTTCAGAAATAATCACAATCCCACACACTTAAGCATTTTTATCTATTTTTTTTTTTACCTGTGTTTTAAAGTTGGACTTTAAAGTATTTTGCTAGACCTACACAAGAAGTGTATGTACTAGGAATGAGAGAAATAAATAATATAAGCCTGAAAAGCTTGAAAATCCTAAATGATATATGGTACTACAGGCCATATTATCGCTTTTCGACGGCTTCTGGTTCAATGCAGACTTTTAACTTATATCAGACAAAAATTCAGAGTCTTAATGAATTAATTACGATGTTTGTCTAGTTTGATTTAAGATTAACATATTTTACGTAATTATAATGTAACGATGATATTACATGGTTCACATTTGTTTTTCAATTTCGATGAAGCAACCGAAGTGATCTATGTAAACACAAAAATGTGACGGAAGAAATCTTTGTCTTCTGTGATCACGGCAACTGAAAAGTGGCAGATAAGTCGGAATAAATATCAAATAAAATACCACGCTTAAAACCGTAAAAACTTAGTTTTATTATGTGTAATAGTCGCGAAAACTTAAGAAAAAAGTAAACACAAAATTGTTTATGTCGTATGCTTTCAATTTTACTCCTTCAACCAAATTGATTTAATTTCGTTAAACCGTGTGATATCAGCTTAGTACCTCTTTCAACTCATACCTCATTCAATAATATTGAATTAATATTTAAATCTAGACTTTTTCAGACCCTAACCTTTCGAACAAAAAAAAATTTGACTCTATATTTAGAACTTACAAAGACGGAGTCTCGGACTATAAAAGTGAGGTCGGCCAAAGGATGCCGATCGCACTGCGGTTCGCTACGAGTACGCAGACGCGCTACATAAGTTTACGTACACAAGTTTGTAAAGAAATGCTTCAATTTAATTAACGATTTGTTACGTGGGCTCCGTCTATACATTGATAGTCTAAGATTTCCACACACAATAATTTTATACTTATACTAAATATCTATATAATAGTAATTCTTCAGATAGTCACTGACAAACAGACACTAGAGTGACCATTAACCCTTTATAGCATTATGTATCGGAAGTCTAAAAATCGTATTACCTACTCATGTCCTTTTAATTGGACTGCTCAGTTATCGATCATACACACAGACAGACAACAGATTCTTTGTCCATGGCACCGTACTAATGTCACGGAATCATACCATCAATAACGTTCTACGTTTCGTAAATTTGGTATTATGGAAATGGACTCACTAAAACATACTTTTCCTTGTAACTTAAATGGAAGGAGATCAAAACTACTAATAAAAACTGAAACGTGAGTTTAAAATGAAAAAATAAAAATAAAATAATAATAATAGATAGTATCGGCAGATAAACACACACACTGTATATCCCCAAGCTAAGCACGTTACGCTTGTGTTATGGGTAATATACAACGAACCACTCTGGGGCCGATCGTAGACACCCAGACCATAGTAAATATCAGAAACTTTGTTTCAGAAATTTACCATGCCAGGAATCGAACTCGGAGCCTCTGCGTTTCAGCGAGTTCAGCTGGCTAAGACTTAGCCCGCTCAAACAGAGAGGCTGTCAAAATAGCGTTTGATAACAATAGAAATGTATTGATACATTTATCAAGTCGAACTTGGCAAACTTGACTCCATTCTTAATGTATATAAATTCGAAGTATCAAAATTAATATTTTGACTTATCAACTATTTTTTATGAACTACCCATATGGTATGGGAGGTAGTAGCTTTGTATGACGTCTGCCATCTGGACGGAATTTAAAATTTATGAATATAAAATACACCTAGAGCGGAAACGATTCACTTGTAGTTAATTTAAATTTTAAACTTATTGAATGATACAATAAGCGACTAATTTTAACATGGTGTATGTTCTATTAATATATCCCAACGAAATAACTGATATTCCATAAATTCTATTTATACATAGTCTTATGGTGAAGTATTAGCTAAAGCTACTGTTATCATACTTACCCTTTTTACCAAATTGGCTAGATTTGTACCATGAACCTTTGTCGAAAATAACTTTCTTTGTTCTTTATGTTCTCAATGATTGCAATTCATATGCTTTTTTCTTTTTTAAATCTACAGCTTCGACTTCGATAATAATATAATGAATGGACACGATATGACTTTTTCTTTATCAACTTTTTTAATCTAAAAAGCTATTTTACGCAACCATGCTCCATCATAAATTACGTCATCTTTTAACCTGAGGTCAGATAGAGGTCAAACGCGAAATTATCCAAAAATTTGTTATAAAGAAGCCTGTTCCATTAAATTTAGCCATTAACCCTTCCCTCAAAAATGATTAAAAATAGGTCGCGGTGCGTGGGTCGCCGGTCATTAAGACCCCGTCCATAAAGTTTTTATAGAACAAATTCTATTCTTGTTTCAATTTTAACGTTTCTTTATCGATTATTGTGACACGGTTTTTATATCAAGTTACTACACTACTTTTTATTTTATGGCTTCGAATGTTTAACAAATTTAGCCAATGCATAGAACGAATGGATGGAGCAGACGAGTACTGAAGGGGAGACAGCGTCTCGGTAGACGTAGTGTTGGACGCCCTCCAACCCCACGGACTGACGATCTGCGCAAGGTCGCCGGTAGACGCTGGATGAGGAAGGCGGAGGACCGTGATGAGTAGCGCCGACTTGGGGAGGCCTACGTCCAGCAGTGAGCTGTGATTGGCTGAACTATACGTACTATAGAACGAATGTTAAGTACAATAAATAGCGGCATACAGGAAAATTTGACAGCAACTTGAATGGTGATGTTTGTTGTTTTTTTAATTAAGAAGCTGGCAAACAGGCAGGCGACGTAGCTCATGGAAAGTGGTTACCGTCGCCTATAGACATTTGCAACACTAGAAGCGAAGCCAACGTGTTGCCAGCCTTTAGGATGAGGTAGGGGCATGAGACAGAAGGATCGGACAGGAGGAATATAATAGAGAGGATAGAATATGGTATTGGAATAGGAGGGATGGGGGAGGGGCAAGGGGCTTCTCGCAACTGTCACTCATCGTACGCAATACGATTACCTCGAGGTTAGTCTGTAAGAACGTAGTATCACACCCATCGAGCCGGTCCCAAGAGTTGTAATTAAGATAATGATTCTGGCTTGGCTCTACCACGTTACATATCTGGCAATTTTATTTAAAATAAAGTTTGATATATATTTTTTTAAGCTCGACTTCAGAGTCTAGAGCATACACGCAAGGTCGCGGGGCTAACTGTCTTCTATCGGATACGTTTCATTTGTTCCTTAGAATTGCACGAGCTGGTTCCATCCCCATTTTACCATCCGACAACCAGATGCACCGGTTTGCGCCACCTTCATATGGTGAAAACTCCACCAGTCAGAACCAAGCGTTTCGCTTCATCTTTTCTGGTGCGCATTGCCGAAGAGTGGAATGATTTGCTGGAGTCTATTTTTCCTGACAAATACAATCTCGAAGTCTTCAAGTCACGAGTGAATAGGTATCTTCTAGGTAAGCGTGCTCTATCGTAGACTGCGTCATCACTCAACATCAGGTGAGACAGTGGTCAAAGTAAACCTATAAATTCATAAAAAAAATTTGGTTAAAATACTAAACTAACTAAAGACTTTAGTTGGAGAATATCGATTGTTTGTGGACATGTCTATATTATAAGAACTTCCAGTTAATCAGTCGAAATTCTTTCAATTTGACTAAAGCTGTAATTGTGTGTATTTGCTTGAAGATTATTCTAAAACATAAATATGTAAAAGCCATAGTAGCTTAATAGTAGTTAGCGCACTCGCGTTCCAAACTCAAAGAACACGGGATTGAATCCTGGCCGGAATGCATGCACCACTTAGACAGTTTTCTGACCTGATGTGCGTATTGATACAATTACCACGTGCTAGCGATGAAGGAAAACATCGTAAAGAAATCTTCACATCGAGACAACCGATGTGTCCATCCCGCCAATGCACCTCGAACAATTGGCGGATATATCGTCTGTTTCCTTATAAAGATAGTAGGTCCTATCCCAAAATTGGGACTTTTATGGGTTATTCGTTTTTATTTATTTATTATAAATACTTATATTGAATAATTACAGAATTTATTTTACAAAAATACACATACATTTTAATTTACAATGAATGTTATACTAATATATAAAGCTGAAGAGTTTATTTGTTTGTTTGCTTGAACGCGTTATTCTCAGGAACCATAGTGGTTTGATTTGAAAAATTCTTTCAGTGTTATATAGCCTATTTATTGAGAAAGGCTATATATCATCACGCTAAGACTAATAGGAGCGGAGCACCAATGAAGAATGTTTCAAAGCGGGTGTTATTTTTAACTTACTTCTATTCCACGCGAACGAAGTCGCGGGCAGAAGCTAGCAATCTAATAAAATAAAAGAAAATTTAATTTATTAATAAAAAAATATACTTCCGATTTTATTTATATAAATGATCTATAACACAACAATTAATAAAAGAATACTTAAAAATAAACTAAATTAATATAAATATGTAACAAATCGCTGCCAGAGGGAAGCGTGCCCAGAAGGCTGGCTGCATTGCCACGCTGTATGCCAATGCTGATTCGTTGCGCGAATTTATTTATATTGTATTCTACCCATAGTCCCTCAAGACTATAAGTAGAATACTGAGCCTAGATTACCGTCTTTTATGGTTAAGGTGCTCAGAAGGCTGGCTACGTTTCTTCGCTGGATCGCCATACTGATCCATTACAGAATTAAATATAATAGGTTGGGGAAAAAGTATTTTCGCATATAGTATGTATGAACTTGTAATAAGATCTCTTTGGCTATACCATTTGTATCTCGCTGGTTTTGGTATCATTAAAAAGTTTTAATTTTAAAGAAGATAATTCCAAATTCAAATTAGGAAAATGTGTGATTTTCATTTGTTTTTCTTATTGATAAAAATGAGTGAATATAATGAAAAAATTCAATACATTTTAAAATTTTACAACAAAAAAGGTTAAATGCAACACAAGCTGTGAAAAAAATTTGTGATGTTTATGGTCCTAATGCAGTATCTGTGAGAGTAGCGCAAATTTGGTTTAAGCGTTTTCAATCCGCAAATTTTGATATCAAAAATTCACGTCGCTCTGGTCGCCCTGTTACGGACAAAATTGATGCCATTTTTGAAAAAGTGGAGCAAGATCGGCATATTAGTAGTTACGATGTAGCTGGAGAACTGGAAATTGACCACAAAACGGTTTAGGCACATTTGAAAAAAGCTGGGTACACAAAGAAGCTCGATATTTGGGTGCCTCATGAGCTCACTAAAAGAAACCTAATGAACCGTGTACTCATTTGTGATTCTTTATTACGACGTAATGAAACCGAATCATTTTTGAAGAAGCTGATAACTGGTGATAAAAAGTGGATCACGTACGACAAGAACGTGCGAAAAAGATCGTGGTCAAAGGCCGGTCAGGCTTCATAGACTGTGGCAAAACCCGGGTTAACTCGCAACAAGGTGATGCTGTGTGTATGGTGGTATTGGAAGGGCATTATGCATTATGAGCTGTTACCGCCAGGCAGGACCATCGATTCTGAACTGTACTGCGAACAACTGATGAGATTAAAGCAAAAAGTTGAGAGAAAGCGGCCGGAATTAATCAACAGAAGGGTTGTGGTTTTTCACTATGATAACGCTAGACCTCACACATCTTTAGCCACTGAGCAAAAATCACGAGAGTTTGGCTGGGAGGTGTTAATGCATTTGCCGTATAGTACTGACCTTGCACCTTCAGATTTTCACCTGTTTCGGTCTCTGCAGAATTCCTTAGGCAGTGTCAGGTTAATATCACGAGAGGACTGCCAAAACAACTTGTCGCAGTTTTTTGATCAGAAGCCCCAATTTTTTTATAGGAATGGGATCACGTCCCTACCTACAAGATGGCAAAAAGTTATCCAACAAAATGGCACCTACATACTTTAGTCAAATGTAAATAAACTTTATAAAAAAACCTTTTGAATTTTTATATAAAATGCGAAGAAACTTTTGCACCAACTAATTTTTGTACAAGACCGTGTGACTTTGGAAGTATAATTATGCTTGTATTTTTTATCGGTGCAGGAACGGAGAAAGAATACAATTTCCTGCAGCCGGGTCGTAAGAGGCGACAAAATAACCCACAGCCAGGTGGTAGGGCATTTGCCCGACTGGACGGCTACCACTCCTAGTCTAGAGTATGCCGCCATAACAACCTTGAGTTGTGTTCCGACATTAGAGGCCAGGTTCCAGTCTCCCTTAAGAGAGCAGCAGCGCATTTGTAGCACCTTTGGTGTTTCAAATGTCCATAGGCGATGGTAACCGCTTTCCATCAAGTGGGCCGTCTGACTGTCTGCTGAACTCGTGCAATAAAAAAAAATGACACCAAATTCAGATTCAATTGAAAACAAGTTCCAAAAACTTAATTAAAAGAAATAAATCACAATCAAAACGTACAACGATTCTCACGAATGCAATCCTTCGCAACTTTTATCATAGAATCTTCCCATAGACTAAACTTCCTATAGACCATAAACAATAGTTACTATAGACAAAAAATTAACCGGTTCCTTTTCTAAATCTTTTGTTTTCCGAGGGTACTTTTAAACAAAAAGGTGATATTATTAAAACCCTTGTAAGGGATAAAGGATTTGCATAATTTAGGGGTCAAACTGGTCTTTTCAAAAAAAAATTTTACTGTTTCGAATTGACGAAAGGTGTTCAAGGGTGTTATGTTACTAAAACCATGGGCTTTAGGGTTCGGAATACCTATAGGTAAAAAGGCACCCTCACAGTAATATCTGTCTGTCTGTTTGTAGGCTGATTACATGTTATTATCTTAGGAACACTAGTAAGACTAGATATTACAAGTGAATTTTTCAAGCGCGGCTAAATTTGAAGCTATAAGATATAACGAAAAATACTAAAAATAGTCTCGGGGCTAATTTAGATGAAAACTAAAATAGAATCATTAGATTTTTTAAAAAGCCTATATATACCCTGGTCAGGAATCAAATGGGTTGATTAAAAAAAAAACATATGATGTATTGTTATACTCTTAGTGTTGTAAGAATAAATTTTTGTGAAGAAATGTTAAACTTCAAACTAGAAAAAGAGAATGAAAGAAAAATATTTTATTCAGGACAAAAACAAAGTTAAAATAATTATAATCGGCACACAAACACGTATTGAATATATTAAGTGTTATGGTTAATATACAATGGACTACTTTGGGGCCGATCCCAGACACCCAGACCCTAGTAAATAACGGAGAAAATACGTTTCCGATATTTACTATACTAGGAATCGAACCCGGAGCCTCTGCGTTGCAGTGAGGTCGGTCGGCAAAGGCTTAGCCCGCTAAACCACAGAGGGCGTCAAATAAATAGAAAATAGAAACAAAGTGAGTCCTAAAATAGACCCAGTTTCAGCATAATGCTAACCAACAAGGACCAGCGATATTTTTCGGCCAAGAAAGGATTGATTTTTAACAAAATATTGTATCAGGATCAATTTCTATAAAGAAACTTGCTAGCATACGGCAAACGTTGTTTTGCCATATACATCTATTTTTCAATTCTAAATCGTAATCTATATACATATAATAAAACTGAAGAGGTCAAATTTCTGTACAATGAAAAAAAATGCTAAAAACCGAGTTGGGGGGATGTAAGAAGTGAAATAGATCTAATTTAGCATTTTTTAATTTTTTGTTTCTCTGTTTGTCTGTCTGTTTGTACCGGCTAATCTCTGAAACGACTGGACCGATTTAAATGAAATTTTGTATGGTGGTAGCTTATATCCCTGGTCAACAAATAGGATACTTTTGATCCCGAATAATTAGAGTTCCCGTGGGATAGTTAAAAAACCGCACCACGTGGGCGAAGTCACGGGCATCAGCTAGTAAAATATAAATAAGAAATTTAATCACAAAAATGAAAAAAATATATTTAGGTGTATGAAAAATAGAGGTTGGCCGATTCTCAGACCTACCCGATATGCACACAAAATTTCATACAAATCGGTTCAGCCGTTTCGGACAAGTTTGGTAACAAACACCGCGACACGAGAATTTTATGTATTAGAAGATGTCCAACTAAATGAGAGGGATGATTTTGACTAAATGTTCAATTATTTTGCTTACATTAAATTTTTAAGCTTAAATCAGTCATAGATTGAAATTCCTAATTAACTCTTTCTCAATTTCGTAAATGTCATAAATTGTGTTCGCAATGCGCTCCCCTTTCCAACGCTGCTGGATGAGGCTACTTATCTAGTCTTGTCGGGAGAGGGTTGGCTATTATTTCTGCTTTTGTATTCTGTTGTGTCCGTCCTACTAACATAGATTTAATTTTTGGCACTAACAAAATGGATGTAATTTATCTGAAATTGAAATAAATATTATTATTATAATATCCGTCTTCGAAGCCCATAAAAATGGCCCGGACTTTTGGAGGGCTTGCGTGGGGCCATGGGAACGCCAACACGTAGAAGCCCCTGGACATTTAATCTAAATGTGGCGTGACACTGGCCGGTAATTGTCTCTGCCTACACCATATAATAAAGCAGCCAAGGACAATCTCCTGCCAGTGTAAGACTATTGTGGGAAATTAGAACAAAAGATACCGGGCTATTGGGATGAACTGCTAGTGTAGTTACAGATCAGGGACTATGGCGTCTGCCCGTTGCAATGTTCAAGGAACATGGAAAAAATGGGCAGACGGTGACTCGCGACTTACTACATGGGTACCTAAAAATGCCGTATAAGATTGGCGAGGGGCGACATGGGTGTGAGTGGCTAAGGGGTGTCGAGAGATGGGCTGCAGGTTCACCGAGGCTACTTCTGACGTTATGCCTTTTATCATTTCCACCCCTGGAGCTTAAGCCTTAACTCTAGCGATCTCCACTCCGTGCCAGCTGGCTTAGGCAAGCACGGAGGCAGGGGCCTTGCCTTGGCCCCTGGAGTCGGGTCCGACGTGTCGCTAGTCACCTAAGGCTTCTCCACAAAGCCCCATGTGGGTTATTATTATTATAAATTACATATAATTGAGAAAAAAGTTAATTATGACTTTTCATTCATGCCTGATTAAATTTTTATTTATTGCCTGAAGCAGGCAAATAGGCCGACGCCCCACTTGGTGGAAGGTGGTTACCGTCGCCTATGGACTTTGCAACACCAGGAACGTTGCCAATGCGTTGCCGACCTCTAGGAAATCTTATGGCTCCTTTCTTAAACAACCCCATGTCGTAGCAAAGAGGGAAAGCCTCGGCGGGAAGTTCTCTCCAAATCATTGTCATACGGAATAAACGTTCTAGAGAATCATTGCGTGCTTGAGGAATTGAAATGAGGGTGAAAAGCCCGTCGATGGCGAGCGGTGCGTTTATAAAATGAGGTGTTGGCACCAAACCAAACAATTCCTCGGAATACTTCCCATTGTACAGGCGGTAGAAGCAAAGATGCTATATCTCTCCGAAGGCTAGGGGATTATAAAACGTTTGTTAAATTTTAATAATATTGTTACGAGCTACAGGACTCGAATTAAAAATGCCGTTGGAACTACTATAGAATTTATTAGAACTGTACAAACACGTATAAAACAAATGCAAATAAAACTGGATGCAACCAGTTCACACTGCACGATTTAATGTAATTCGACAGGCGCAAAGTCTGTCGTCTATATCGCTAATCGAGAGTACTACAAAAGTCTTACTCGTCTCGTAGTCGTCGCTTGACTGCCCCATCCCTCCATTCGGGCATTGTCTTATACTAACTATACAGTACAAAAAATATCGGCCGTGCGCACTGAGTTTCCCAGAAATAGTAATTTGCACACCTGGTTATCTATTCCTGCGAACGGCCAACAAAACCGAAAACAATAACAATAGGCTATTGTCTAATTGCAAATTTAAATACGAAGTAATAAAAAGAACTCCGAATGCGGGAGGGGCAATAAACGAGATGCGTAGCATTTCTTTGTCGGTATGTGACAATAGGTATGCAGGTGGCCCAACTTGTAACAATATGTTTGATATAATAACATGTTGATTCTGAAAGAAAGAGAGAGAAAAAAAGGTTTATTTAGAATTACAATGAAAACCACTTAAACTATTTAAATAAAAACAACAAGTAAATGTAGTCCTAAATTGGTCTTAGCTCAGCAAAATTATTGGTTGAAATAGCGCTGATCTTCCGCTAGGGCCATTAGTGACATACACGAACACAGGCACATAAGACAAATATATAAAGTGAACATACAACAATTAAAATAGAAATAGAAAGAAAAACTAAATACATATCTATATATATAAAACAAAGTCGTGTTAGTTACACCATTTATAACTCAAGAACGGCTGGAACAATTTTTATGATTTTTGTGTTTTTGGAATTGTCTTCGTCCAGAATAGGACGATAAGTATTAAAATATGATATTCATCAATAAAAAAAATATATAATTAAAAAAACATCAATCTAGCCATTCATTTATTATGATCTTTTGAGGCCGATTTCGGCAATGGTGACTGCATTTAAACTCCTTTTCATTTGTCTGATTTAGGTGAATTATTTTTGTGTGTGGTCAAGTGGATACCGGGATGGTTTAGATTCACGATTGGACCCGGTAGGCGGCGTCGCTGAACACCCCATTAACGGTGGGACCGAATTTGATGAAATTATTTTGTTTTTTTTCTAGTAGATTCTAGATTGGTTTAGATTAAAAATTGGCCCCGATTGATGGCACTGCAATCGGTTTCTAGATTTTTATTTTTTAAGGGCAAGACAACGTCTGCCGGGTCAACTTATACAAATTGACATTTTTACCTATTATCTATAAAATTTAAAAAGAGCGAAAGAAAAGAATTTAAATAAATACAACATTTAACACATGACATAAATAACACAGGCAGTGACAGAAGATGTATATCAGAATAGAGGAGTGTGGAAGGAAAAGACATATTGTGCCGACCCCAATTAATTGGGATATAGTGAAAGAGACAAGTAACACAGTCAGGATATATCAGGCACACCTTCCACATGCACACCATCATATAGCACTGGTATCAAGAATAAGATCGGCCTGGCGCATTTGATGGTCATATAAGAACTTTTTCAGTTTGAGTTTAAATCCATGAATACTTTCATAATTTTCATAGGTGGTGGGATATTGTTCCAACATTTAGAGGCAGCATATTCAATTTAAAATTCAAAATTTTAATTGGTATTATCTACTAAAACAAGTACGGACTGGTGGCGCCAACTGTGACTAGTGTGTTACGAGTTATGTTTTTTCTAAGCGATTTGTTATTCTTTATTATGCTTGTTCTATGATAGAATCAAATTAGTTTTGTTTAAAGTTAAGGTTTACTTATTGTATTAATATATAGTAATATATAAAGCGTATAGAGTTTGTTTGTTTGAACGCGCTAATCTCAGGAACTACTGTTTGATTTGATTTTTTTTTCAGTGTTAGATAGCCCATTTATCGCGGAAGTCTATAGGCTATATATCATCACGCTACGACTAATAGAAGCGGAGCACCAATGAAGAATGTTTAAAAATCGGGGTTTTTTTTTTTAATTATTCCACGCGGACGAAGTCGCGGACAGAAGCTAGTTTATAATATAATAAATATATCATTTAATAATAGACATAAACTATAAACCTGCAACAAGATAAATACTGCAGTAAAATCTTAAATTATTTAATAGCGCAAAATCTTATTTAAAACTGGTATATAAATTCAGGTGATTTATTTACTTTTGATAGATAATGCACTAAACTGGATGCTAACAGCTTCTTAGTCCCTTTCACTTTTCGACTAATTTAGGTATAAAGTTTTAACGTGGTGTTGAACTCTTGTTTTATTTAAGACTAGCGGTTGACCGCGTTTTTGCCAGGGTTTGCCTTAATTATTTGCAATAGGGATATAAGCGTCAGCGATGTTTGCCTTCAGGTCTCGTGTTCGGCAATGACGCGCGCTATTCATCCCGGCCGTGCGGCGCGCTGTCGGGGCCGTAACATGACTCAAAGTGGCGGCATGTTTTAGGCTTTTTTTCAAATTCAAATTTATTTATTTATATAAACTTATTTCTAGGTCTTATAGGATTATATCTAAAAATTAGAGTAATAAAACATTTTGAATAATAATAGTCAAGATTAAGGCTACAATTTTTTTGACGGCGGTTGCTGCACTAGACTCTAGGTCTGTATCGCGGCACCCAACACAATTTTATTATAGGAATTTAAATATAGTGGAGTTATTCATTAATTAACCTGTGTGTATGTGTGTGTTTGGTGTGTGTGCCCCTAATGTTATAGTCGGTTTGGTAAAATGCATGCTGTGTCGCTGTAATTTAGTGTTTTTAGCCATTTAATAATTTGGTTTTATGATAAGTATACTATCTTTATATAGTATGGCCAGAACAGTGACGTTCAAAAGAAAAATAATTAGGTTTACATAAAGGGCTACCCGAATTACCCTCATGTATATTTTAGCAAAATGTATAGTTTTCGAGTTATTAACTTTTAAGCGATTTTTGAGAAATATCTACCAAATTAATAAATTTTACACGTAAGAGTAAAATTCAAAAGAATTAGATTATACAAAAGAAAATCTCTCAAATCATAAAATAAAATAACAAACATTAAAAGCTTATGCATACATTTTGCTGCCAATAAATAAATAAATAAAAAATATCAATGTACCGCCTTGGTCTCGAATGGAGGTACTGGGCTTGGTAACTAATGCTGGAACACAACTTAATGTTGTGATGGCGGCATACTAAAGATTAGGGCTGGTAGCCGGAGACCATCCCGATGAGCCACACCAATGGCCGCGGGGTGCCATGATCTCAAGGGCACTCCATCATAACGGGTTGCGTTGAGGCATCAAGAAGAATTACATATAGCAAGTCACGTGGCTCACCAAGACGCAGAGGGACCGTGGAAGGCTTAGTGGGTAGTCTAGCCAACGGCATTTCACAAGGTCTTCTTTGTCGAAAGTGTATGCAGAGTCGGCCTGCAGAAGCCCCATATACCCCTCGGTATAAAGCCTTCCTCGAAGCCCAAAAAAGAAAGAAAGACTTTATTTGAAGAAATAGCGACGTAATTACATTCCTTATACATTATTATACATAGAGCATATTTTGAAAATTTGTACGCCGCATTTTCAGCAAACAAGGTTTGCACTGGCATATTGCTGTGCCGGAATTATATTCGACACAACGCTGATTTTCAGTGCAAGCATTCCTTTTGTAGTAAGACCAAAACGACCCAATTTTGTTAAATAATAATAATAATTATTAATAAAACCAATTCTACTTGAGTTAGTAAATCAAATAAATTAAAAAACCAACAATAAAATACTTTGTTACTTTAATGTTAAAATAAATACCCGTGTAACAACTTGTATCGAATAATCTATTCGAATACAATTCGATAGAGTGATTGCCGAGTATTACCCACGGGTATACGGCAAAAGCATTCCCAGACCGTTAACAAAAAAAGAGTGGTAGCCTTCCAAACGGGCAACTGCCCAACCACCTAGCTGTTGGTTGCTTTATCGTCTCTAATGAGAGGCCGCCCAACCGTGGGAATTTGTGTTCTCTCCCTTTTCCGGCCGGCACGTATAATTATTATTTGAAAGTAATTGAAATTTTTATTTATTTCAAAGATATAAACTTAGTTGTGACTGTATCAGAAGTGCGATACAATGTATCATGTTCGAGTAGCATGTATCAAAACACACCTCCCTACACCGTGATGATAAGCATCATTAAAGGCACGCAGCTATCAGCAACCATCAAGGCCTGCTCACACACCGTCAAGGCACTCCCACGCAGGCCACGCCTGTTCATTATGCCATTAGAAATAACAATCGACTTTTGAACACCGCCTAATGCCTCATTGATACAGAAAGAAATAGCTGTAGTTTACTTTTATATAATACTATCCAGCGGAAATTATCTACAATGTCTACCTACTGTGGAAATAAGTTCGCAAAAGTTATGTTTTATAAATTAAATATGTTGAAAATACAATCTTATAATACTTTATTGACTAACATTAAGATACCTTCAGTTGAAAAAGTTTAAGTACAGAAAAAGAGGTTATATCACTTAAAGTTTATTTCTTTCAGACAATCTTGGGATGGATTAGGAAAGTTTGTGCGCAATGTAGGTTTGCAATATGGCTATAATACAGAGTAAGAGTACATACATATATTTTATTATCTATCTATACATATAATAAAACTGTAGAGGTCAAATTTCTGTATAATGAAAAAAAAGCTAAAAACCGAGTCAGGGGGATGTAAGAAGTGAAATAGAACTAATTTAGATTTTTTATAAAATTTTATGTTTCTCAGTTTGCCTGTTTGTACCGGCTAATCTCCGAAACGACTGGACCGGTTTAAATGAAATTTTGTATGGTGGTAGCTTATTCTCCCTGGCCAACATATAGGTTACTTTTGATCCCGAAAAATTAAAGAGTTCCCGTGGGATAGTTAAAAAACCGCACTAGGCGGACGAAGTCGCGGGCATCAGATAATATTAAATAAAACATGTATTTGTATGTATCTATTATATCTGTATAACAAGCTTCCTAGTATAATTTTATAGAATTACAATATTGCAAAAATAGGCCACAATTTTGGGGACACCCTCGGATTTTAACTCCATTGTTAACACCTACTGCCATCTAGCGAGATTCGCGATCGTTTAGGAATCACAATATGTAAAGTAATTTCAAAAATTTTGTACTGCATTATTTCAGGTATCGATGGTTACATTGTCGTAGCGACAAAACAAAAGTTTGATTTTTATGGTATACGTAGAGTAGGCCGTCCATCTGATAGAAAATAGCAATCGTCACTTATGGACAATTACAACTCCAGAGGTGACACTGATGCACTTCCGGCCCAAAAGGAATTCGTGACACCTGTTTTGAAAAGCCCTATATATATATCGTAGCGCTGTGGGATTTCCTCTTTTTTGTATGCTTTATATTATCTATAAAAATTACGAGTTTTTAAAAATCATCAGCTCATTAATTTCTATATAATGAAAGATATATCAACTACTCTTATCATTTGTCCTACACGAATTACCGGATTTCTCACATCGGTTATCTATCTCATATCGTTGTTCATGTTTCCTAACGATGTTTTCATTTATAGTCAGCAGTCAGTACATGATACACACAGTCATACGAACTCAAATCAATTTCTGATTTAGATTTCAACGATTTATCTTTAGGTATAATTAATCAATTAAATCTATTTATACTGCCAAAATTAACTAATGCGTCTAAGTGACGATTAAGTTATTTTGTGTTTAGAATTAGGTAAAACTGATAAGTAACGTCTCTTCTAAAATGAAGAACTTTAATATTGTTTGTTCTATTTTTAAGAGACTACGTCTCTATAAGGCTTTCAAGCTAACTGTGCCATCTGTCGTGGGGTAGCGAAACATAATATTTTCAAGAAAACTCGAAAGAGGGTCGCAACAAACAACCCCTGTGCTGCAACAAGAACCATTTGATTTTGAAGAAATACTTAGAAATAACGTCAAATATTTGTGCAAGATAAAAATATGAACGAATTGTAATTAATAGTATTTTTGTATTTACCTGATATTTTAAAGAAAATTTTATGTCTAATAGCCATCGAAGTATATACCTAAGTTTTCACAGTTCAAGGCGTGTAAGGAAAAAGTCCCATAAAACATTTTCCTCGCCTTAGGTAAATTAGAAAAAAATACAATCCCAAACGTTCGTTGGCTAAAACCCCACAAGCCCCGCCTGACAAAAAAAAATATCAAGAGGCGTCATGAAAAGAAATCCACACGAAAAAATTAGAACGAGACAAATGTACAAACGCATGCGAGCGGAAGCGAGATGGTTGCTATTAAGAAAAAAATTACAAAGAAGCCCATTCTTTTTCATTTCCTCCCTCACTAATAGCAGCTTAGAAAAAAATGGGGAGCGCTATGTGTCCCGTTCTGGCACTGCAGGGGTGCGCCGCGAACGGGGCACGTAGAGAGAGAGGGGCAACTACCCTCACGGCGTCCTTAGCGCCCTTTTAATAGTTCTTATTTCGGCCGTGGTCCGAACGGTCCGTCACGCGATTTGGGCAGCGTGTGTCCAGCGTGGCGGCGGCGGGCGCCGGCGGGCGGCGGCGGCGGGCGGGCGCCGCGGCCGCCAGCACACGGCCGCGGCCCGCCGTCCGCCGCGCCGTCTTTTTCTTAGCCGGACGCATTTTTCCGCGGAAAAAACGCGGGGCGCGTGCGCCCAGCAGGCGTGGGGATGTTCTTGGCCACGTCTAAGGCGGGGGCGGCGCCGCGTCTTGCTAGTTGGCGCGGCGTCTTCGGCAGGCGCGCGCGTCCGCCCCACCCCGCAAGAAAGCGTCGCGACGCTCAAGTTTTTCACCAAGAAGTTAGTCGTCGCCCGCCCGCGTCTCAAGGAGGTCTCGCTTCCGCTCGCGCGCCGACTTTTCCGGGTGTGACATAGCCGCGTCTAATAACAAAGTTTGTGACCGCCGTCTCCGGTGTTCCAGGTTCGTGTCAGACACCGCGCCGCGAGACATCGCATGACCTCGTTGTGACGATAAACGAAACTGGAATTAATGTTGAAATACTTCAATGAGAACATATCCCTAGCGCTGCAGGAGAGGTATAGGGACCTCCATGAGTTTAGGAAGGCGGAAGCAGTAGAGGACGGTTCACCGAGGGAGGCCAAAGTACCGAAAATAGCGGAGGAGGGAGACCAGGTCGGCGGCGAGGGCGCATTCGAACCAAGCGCCGCGCCGCCGTTCCCTCGGCTGCTGGAGCCTCCTAAGGAGGAGGATAGTTTCGTGGCCAGCTGGCTGCAGAACTCCTTCAAGATGACAGCCGCCGAAGGAAACCACGAGAGTTCTCCAGGTGGTTCTGCCTTAGACCTGCGGGCCGCTCCATTATCCCTCCATATACCTGCCATGCAGCAGGCGGCCGAGCAGCGGTTTAAGATGCAGGACTTCTGGAACCGCAGCCGCCCTGGTTCACCGGCTCAGGAGTTGGGAGAGGGCCATAGCCAGCCAGTTGCACCGCCCACTCCTCAGCCGTCAGCCACTCCTGACCATAAGATCATGACTGAAAAGCTAGTTAGTGAAATTCAGGTGAGTGTTGTTTTTTTTTTATTTTTCAGTGCGAAATATTTTCTCGAAACACTTAAGATTATTTATTAATTTTAAAAATTATAAAATATGCTTTTAATGTAAATTATAACAGTTTAAAAACCAAAAAGTAACTTTGGCGCATTAAGTAAATTTTCTTCAGCGTTCCGTATTCCGTCGGCAAAAGAAAATGGCACATATTGAAATTTTCTTTTTTGTAGGATTCAGCTTTGTGTTTTATGAGTAATACATATACGAGTTATTTTTGAAAATATTTACGATTTAATTAATTATTTTTTAATTACTACAAACACTAGTAGTGATGAAACTTACATTACCAGTATCACAAAATAATCAATTTTAAAATATTTAAACTTTGCATCAATTCCACAGCTTCATTTATTTCTCATATGTTTTTGTTCATTTAGGTATAGTTTTAAAAAACCGAGTTATAGTTTTAATTTTTGAATTCGATTTCTAAACACTGAATTAAAAAATCAAAACGTTGAATGAATATAAAAATTGCGCTTGAAAACCGTTTCAACGTTTACGTGATTTAAAAAAAAATACACTGATAAATTAGTACGATTATATAATATCATTTAAAAAATTATATCTTTTAATTTTCTGTGTTACTTCTGAAATGTTAGAATTTTAAAATAAATTTATGTATGCAAGTAAGTAGGATATCAGAATATTTTCAAAAGCGTCTGACTGCTTTAAAGACAGTGCTTGAACTGACTCCAATAATCTTGATTCTCAGACCCGTTTTGAGTTAAAAAAAGAAAGGGCTTATTGTTAATCTTTTGTTACTTATAAGAAAGGGTTAAACTTGTTATTAAATCGTTTTTGTCCTTCCTCAACATCCGGTTATGAGGTACCCTAAAATTACAATAATCTTTGATAATTGTTTTTTTATGTTTTTCACATTGATACAATGATCGGCATGTCGACAACTTTTTTTCAACGATTGTTTGTTTTGACCATATGTTGTTTTAACTGGATGTAGTTTAATTTCGTAGTGTATTCTTTCTTTATATTGATAACAAATATTATTAAAAGTACATTTTAACGATTTTTACCACGGTTTTATATTTTATTTTAATTTTGATGTTTTGGCCACTATTAAGTAGCCGTGTTCACGGAAGACTTAAGAAAATACTAAGCAATTATTCTGTTAAGAATATCATTAATACAAGAACTGTAAATGGTATTATATAATCAAATGTTTTATTTGACATATATACAATTTTGTTAACAGTGTTTAGAACATGCATATCTTTAAACGGAATCATACCTTAAAAATAAACTATATATACAAATAAAACTAATACAGACAAATAATAAATACCTAACGAATATATAGTTATACACTATAAAAATTATAAACTAAAATTGGCCCAGCCTTCTCAGACTGCTATCGTAGGGTTATTTTATATGTAGACTAACTTCTGCCCGCGATTTCGTCCGAGTGGAATAGTTAAAAAAAAAGGATATTAAAAAACCCCCGATTTTGAAACATTCTTCATTGGTGCTCCGCTAGTATTGATCTTAGCGTGATGATATGTAGTCTATAACCTTCCTCGATAAATGGGCTATCTAATACTGAAAGAATTTTTTAAATCAGACCAGTAGTTCCTGAGATTAGCGCGATCAAGCGAACAAACAAACAAACTCTTCAGCTTTATATATTAGTATAAGATACATATAATACATATACTAGAGCTTTTCGTGTAGCTTCATTCGTGTTTTAGGTGTTATACTTCGCGAAAGTTGAACCATTTTCCGGGATGAAAATGTTACGACTTACTCTCACTAGTAAATAAATGCCAAATTTAATGATAACGAATTCGCTTGCAATACCGTGAATAAGTAACAAACAAACATCCAAAAAAGTCAGTTCCATGTTTCTATCGGTTAGGCGTTAGATTTTGTAAACCGCTACTGCAAATTGGTTGAAATATCAGATTAAAACTTAAAAAACAAATGCAATAACGCATATCTCCTAAAAAGTAGATTTATTTACTTTTTAATTTTCAAAATTGTATTAAAATTATTATTTGTGCTCAAATACGGCTGATTATCACAATATAATCAGCTTTGCTTATAATAAAATATGTATTTTGAAAAATGTCTATTAATATATAAATGTAAGTGTATATATAATTTTTAAATTAGCTTAAGTATGTATGTATATATTGCCCCTTTTTCCTGCATCTTAATTTGGCGATGTAGATCCAGATTAACTAAGAAAATCTTCAAAGTAATCTTGCCTGGAAGAGATTGCTCTAAGCGATATGGCCGCCAATTGTATTAACTAGAAAGTATTGTAAATATGGATTTGTGTAATTATTCATTTTGGTGTGCAGGTGTTATCTATCAATCTTAAATTATAGTAAACTTTTGTATAAGACATGGTAGCTTAGTGATAAGCGCACCCTCATCCCAAACTCAAAGGACGTGTGTTCGAGTCCTGGCCGGAAAATATACACGAACCACTTATGCAGTTTTCTGACCTAATGTCCATATTGTTACAATTAGCACGTACTAACGCCAAAGGAAAACTTCTTGAAGAAACTTGCACATCGAGATAACCTATGTGTCAAACCCACCAATTCATTTTGGACAAGCGTGGCGGATATGCATTCTCCTTTAAGTAGCCTGAGATAGATGAATAAGAATTAAAGAAGAATTTATGCGAAACCGTTATCATAGTGTACAGAAACAATTTGGTATCACAAACAACTGCTGTATAATACTGTGTTGCAATTGTTAGCGCCCACTTCCAGACAACTCGTTTGTTATATATACATTATAAAAAGAAAATTATATTAAAGTTTATACATTTGGAAATTTTCGTGATAATATTTTTAAATGTATAGATGTGCGAATGGGTGTTTTATGTATGTATGTGTGATGTGTGTACAAGTGAACGAGTGAGTGTGGGTGTTTTATTAGACTAGTGTAGTCAGTTTAGTAAATTCTCGGTGTCGTCATAAGGGAGTTCTATTAGCCAGTTGAATAACTTTAATTTACATTCGCGATGAGTAAGAGAGTATATATTTAGTAACTTATTAACTCGGTTGTAAAATTTGGGATTAAGAAAGTAAGCATGTCGGTCAGCTCTAATCGAAGTCGGCATGGTACGAGTGTACAAACTAAATCGTACCTTCTTTTATTATATATGCTAGGATCAAACGGTAAAATACGGTGCTTATTAAGAACTAACTACATAATAAATAGTTTCCTTACAGAAAGAACCTTACTCAGAATGATATAGCTCGGAAGTCGGAAACCGTATTGGCTTAAACAAAATCACTTTAAGAACTGCTCGTTGAGCTCTTTCAAGTCTTAAGAAACAAATAATTATGATGTAATTTTTTATTAGCTAGGCCTGTTGATGAGGAGTTTCTTGCCGCTTCTTCTCCTTTAAACAGCGATAACACGTTGCGAGGCGGTGTACATAGAATAGGAAGTAGATTTAAATTTTGAGTTATATGTACCTATGACGTTTAAGAAGTATTCTCCAGGTGAATTTATTTTGAATAAAATCTTTGGGATTTGAATTTATTCATGTACAAAAGTATAAATGATTAAAGACGCTGAGAAATAATTAGAAACGGATATGAAAATTTAATCAAGTAAGATTTTACAAATTCATAAATTTATCTGAATGGTGTACTTGACAGATTTCACAATAAATTCTGAAACGATGTTCACATAAAAAAGCAGGTGTTCAAATACCATGTCACGATGTCATGTCACATTATACTTTAAAATATCGTGATAGAAATGAATAAATAATCATATGTATGAGAGAGTGAGAGTTATATGTTCGTGCCGTTTGCTGTCGAGACGCTTGGACCGTGGGGTCCTGAGGCCATGAGCCTCTACCAAAATCTATCAAAACGACTCATTGACTCTTTAGGTGACCAGAAGGCTGGTACCTACCTCGGACAACGGATCAGTATGGTGATCCAGCGAGGAAACGTAGCCAGCCTTCCGGGCAGGGCACCTTACCTATAGAAGACGGTGATCTAGGCTCGGTATTCTACTTATAGTCTTGAGGAACTATGGACAGAATACAATACAAATATTAAGTTTTCTTTTATTGTATTCGATTATTTATAATTTTCTTCAGTGTACTAGCTTATAACAAATCATATGTATTAAGTTTAATAAAAATCAATTAATTTCGAGAGCCTTGAATAGATATACAATCTCGACTTGTATATACAAATAAACATACAATCTCGACTTGTATATACCAATAAACATACAATCTCGACTTTTATATACAAATAGACATACAAGTCGTGGTAGTGTAATGGCTACTGCACGCGTCCCAAACTCAAAGTTCAAATCCTGGCCGGAACGTCTGCACCACTTGGGCAGCTTTCTGGCCTGATGTGCATATTATTACAATTACCACGTGCTAACAATGATGATGGAAAACATCGTGATGAAACCTGCACATGGAGATAACCGACGTGTCAAATGTACCAAGCCGCTTTGGACAAGCGTGGCGGGTATACTGTCCGATCCCTAATAGTGGGAGGCCCGAGCCCCAGCTGTAGGACGTGTATGGGCTGTTATTATATTATATAGATTTACAATCCACACGCTTAGGTGTTGTCCTCCTATTCTTTACACGACGATGCTGATGGCGCCTGTAACGCCTCACAACGATCCTCGCGTACTTCAGCGGGTGTAGTGTATGTCTTCTAATAATAATAACAGTCCATATATCTCCCACTGGTGGGCTCGGGCCTCTTCATTTTATAGGGGAATGGACAATATAATAATAATAATTCATTTATTTCATAAAATTGATTACTTCCATACTATACAATTTTATATTATAAAACTATTTCCATATTATCAAAGTTCAAATTAATTCACGGCACAACAATTGATAAATAAGACATACCCGCTATGCTTGTCTAAGTCGGTTTGGTGAGTTTAACACATCTGTTATCTCGTTGTGTAGGTTTCGTCGGAATGTTTTCTATCACCGGCAGCAAGTGGTAAATGTAACAATATGCATATTAGGTCAGAAAACTGCCTAAGTGGTGCATGCTTTTCGTCCAGTATTCGGACCCGCGTCCTTTTTGTTATTAGGACGCGAGTGCGCTAACGCTTAATATAAATATGCGTTTGTAGGTATATGTATATCAAGTATCATGTAACGTGTATCAAGTTGAATGGAAATCCATTAATTTGTAAAGCTTTGAATAAGATACAAATAGATATTAAATCCACTGGCTTTAGTTCACGATCACATCAGTTGAGATATTTTTATCATCTAACAAAACGCGGAAGCCACCGATTTTATACGAGAGTTGCAAATTATGACGTCATTTCTGTAACGAACGAAGTAACGTTTAATTACAGTTTAAATATTAATTTAAATTATTTCTGTTTTGATGTCTTAGGGTTATGATGATGGCATGGTATTTGAATGGTCGTTCATTTATATGAACTTTATTTCAGAATTTATTGTGATATGTGTCAACTACCCTATTGTACCTACGTCTGTTGGTTTCGATATAAACGCAATAAATTTACTGAAAAATTCTACTTATGAGAAATCTAACTGACTGTTAAAGTTTTTGTTTGTGCGTCAGTCTGAAAATTTGTCTCGAATAGACTACGAAATGGCTGAACAGATTTCAATGAAAATATTAGGGATTAACAATTTTATTTCAAAATCTTACAGGGTCAAAACTTAGACGAACAAAGAAGGTAGACAGAGCCCGAGCTCTCAGAATGAAGCTGGCTAAAGGAAGCCGATTTTTACGAGAATTTAGTATTATATAATAAAATTAGCGAGGATAGAGGTGGAGTAATTACATTTCTGGAATGGAATACATAGAATACAAATATATGGAATAGTTCCAGTAGATACATTACTATTAACTATACAAACGCAAACCACGTATACGCACACAAGTTTGTAAAAAATGCTTCACTTCATTTCACGCTTTTGTTCACATAGGCCCCGTCTACGTTTTTATTCGTTCCTCTGAGGGTTAAACTGACATATGAATATAAATTTCAAGTTACGTGTAGACAAAAAGACGAGCATAGCTAGTTTCAAATATTAAAAACAAAAAAACAATTTCAACATTCATTGTCTATGGTTCTCAAAAAAAAAAAAAACAGTAGACGAATGGAATTATAACATTTTAAATTAGTTTCAGATACCTTGCATTTGTCTATTCCCACGGCAGTGGATTAGGGTTGTGATTTCGTTTTCTGTCCTTTTCTAGTTTCATTTGTTTTTATTTTTGTCTCTTTCTATATTAGGGTTCCGTCAAAATATAATGTTTTTTTAGATCATGTGAATATGTATTCCAATTTCAATATAAGTATTGTATAATGGGATATATATACATAAATAGTTAAGTATCGAGCAAAAGCAGAGACAGATTAGATCAACGCACTTTCGAATGTGGATTGAAAGCATGCACTTTCCTGACCTATTCAAACCTGAAAGTGCATGTTATTACAAATACCATAGTGTTGTCGGTGAAGAAAAAAGTCATGACAAGCTATATGTGAAAAACGCCAATCCGCCTGGTACAAGCGTGGCAGATATACTGTCATTCTCTCCTAATAATGAGGGGTTCTAGCCCAGCAGTGGGAAATTGTGGGCTAATATTATAAAACTAGAGCTGCAAAGAGAGAAGACGATTAAACGTTTATAGGTGACGGTAACCACATTCCATGAGCTGGGCCATCTGCCTGTCTTTCAGCTTCGCAATAGAAAAAGTGACAAAATATGGACAATAAACACATTAAGTTTATTAGTAGAGACAAAATACATAATTGTGTTTTTAATTATATAGGTATTGAGTTTTTTAATGATGCGTGAGGCTATTGAAATCAAAAAAACACCTAAATTTCAATAGAGAAGATGGTTGGCAAGTACCACCTGTTTGGGATCCGATCATTAAAACTATCAAGACTCAAACCCAGCAAAAACCAACTGCCAGACCCCAAAACACTGTAAGCTCTTTCTTCGTGAACATAACACAAACCAACTTGACTGACAATTTCTTTTTATTTTACCTCCCACCCATTTTAATATTATAAAATAATATTAGAGCTAGGCATGTTGCTGAAGAGTTTCTTGCGCCGCTTCTTCTCTTCAAGCCACAACATGTTGCAAAGCGGTGGTAAATTAGATTAGGCTTTCATAGAGTAAATAATAACCATAAATAAAATTAAAACTAACAATACTCATTGACACTTGAGATATTTGTCTTCCGTGATCACGGCTACTGAAAAGTGGCCGAAACGTCGGAATAATCAAAATCACATAAATTACCGCGCCAAAACCGGTAAAACGTAGTTTTATTATGTATAATAGTCGCGAAAACTTATTTAGTACTTAACTTATGGTAAATATTTAACACTATATTTCTTTTCTTGTTTCAGTATTTTTTTAAATTTTATTTTACATATTTTATAATAAAAGTAAGTGGCAATCAGCCATGTTGGATGTTAAACAACACAACTATTTACCTCATCAAAAGCAATACCTAAATATTAAATTAATATACACGTAAAACGAGTTTAATATATCTTCTTTTAGAATTCCGTTTGAGAAAACTAAATTAGGTCACGGCCACATATTCGGGTATAAAAATGTTTTGCGATAAAAGGAACTTAATTCATATTTTCGAAAATGTAGAAATATCGAGCGCCCGCTGATTCACATTGCTATTTGCTACAGAACCCTTCATGTGACAGCGTGACTTCCGCTTGTTATTTTTTTTTCTTTTTTTTTTCAACCGCTTTGTTTCATAAAGGGGTGTTGACATTTACGAATCTGTTTTGTGATATTTTTTTGTTTTAAAAAGTTTTATTCGAATCAAACCGGTTTATGGTTCCAGTTTTAAAAATAGAACACTTAAACATTTTAAATTCTTTTAAGAGATTTTTTCTTTGAATTTAACGGTTCGTTGCGTGGTCTTTTGTGGTTTTAATTTTTTTTACTAGGACGACAATTATAATTTTGATTTATTAATATTTTTCTTTGACAACCTCGAGGGTTTGTAATCATAATAATGAAGTTCAATTATTTGAATTGTTTTTTTATTGGATATAATATCTTGAGTATCTGTAAGGAGTTTCTATATCTCACTAATTTAAAATATACATTAAAGTTTTACGATCTAGGTTTTCGAAGTTTATTTTAGCCACTTTATAAAAATATTATTCAAATGAAATGGAGACAAACTACTTAAGAACACAGAGATAAATAAATACATTCTTGTAAATAAAAAAAACTAGCTACTTTTAAATTTTAATATATACTAACTACCAATATTACCTATAAATACGTTACTAATATTATACATATAAAGATAGACAGATAACACTTTATTGTACACCATTACAGAAAACCTTATAGCCTAAAAATATTCTAAATGTGCACAATGGGCGGCCTTATCGCTAAGAAGCGATCTCTTCCAGACAACCCGTGACAGGAATAAAACAGATTATATTGGTCAAAGGTGGTATACACAAATATTAGAGGATAAGCAGTTACTTACATATTTTATTCATTTATAAACATATAAGTATGTAAAATATTATATAAGTAAAATTATACTTAATAGACATATATAAATATATATATATATATATATATATATATATATATATATATATACATAAATATACGTAAAAATATCAAACATCACTCACTATGTTGCAGGTAGTGTTTTTTTATAAAATGCGAATGTTACTTTATTTGTTACCGTTATAAGCCTGAACGAATCTTAATAAAACTGAATAAAGAGATAAATTGCAGCCTAGGTGTATATTAACAAATATTTGATTATAATGAGTTAATTTATAAGGCTAAAAAGAAGAATCAAACAAATATGTATGTATAATTATAATAACCTCAGTTTCACATTTGCTTGAACTTGAATCGACCATGTAAAACATACCAATCTCTGGAAAGTTTCTGAATCCTACATGACTAGATGCTTTATGATTATTTATTATTTATAATCTATTTTTAGCTAAATCAATCGCAAATTGAAACGAGACTTTTTAAGACTATAGGCTTTAACTGATTCGGTTTAAGAAAAATCCCCAATAGTGCCACCTAGTCATATGGGATATAGGAGCTTTTCAAAATAATATTTGTAACTGGGTATATTACAATCTTCTATTGTAATAATGCAGGTGTATATCACCTTTATGTACAAATTTCTAAATTCTATATTCAAATATATATTGCAATTTTTACCATTCTAGGAAACTAAATGAAGGGAACTAGCACTAATGTATCTGTCTTTTTCTTTCACGCTGCCTCATCTGCACGTTGGAATGGAACAGCAACAACAATCGCCATCGGCCGATTCGACGATGAGCGAAAGATCGCTAGTGCCGTATGCGCTGGTAAATTTACTGAATAACATGAATAATATCGATGTAATTAATATTTTATTTTATTAACACTTTCTCTATGTTGTGATTTGTTTTTGGTAGTCATAGACAAAACTACAGAGTAGATATAAAGTGAGAATAGAGCATTGTCGCATGTTTGAATGAATAGGGTATTATCTCAAAAATAGAATGTTTATAAAATATATAGATAAGGTTAACCAAATAACCACGGAAATAGCAAAAATACAGATTTGAAAAATCTAATTGCTCTCCTGAGGAATATTTTGAGTAGCTACCATGTTCATCTGGACCAGCAATAATATAGTATACATTTTATCTTCATTAAAATGATGGCAGACGAATACTAGCAATAGTCCAGTAAAGTATTTAACTGGAAATGTTTTCAAAGTATTATATTTCTAAAAGACGCCCCTAATTATTATTTTATTATTATTTAGACCTTATTTCTAGCATTTTTTCATTTAAAACGTATTTTAATCTTTTATTATTTAAGACTTATTTTGGGTTATTTTCTTTGAAGAATTATATATATGTTTCTTTCCAATTTCATATTTAAACGGTGTCTTAGAACTAAATAAATTAATTGCCACAGATAACACCTGCAGTGCATGTAGATACATAAGCGTATTTACATTAAATTCATTAAAATCGACACTAGTGACATCTAGTGGATAATATGAAACTAATTATCTATCAACGTTTTAAATTGCTAGAATTATTATACGTAATATTCTTCTTCCATGATTGCAAATGGCATGAAATACAGTCATTATCTACCTTTAAATCCTGCTTGCGTCCTAAACTACTGCTTTAAATTTCGTTTTCCCGAAATCACAATGATCGTTCGTCTTCATATTTATGTCACAACCATTAAAAAAATGCATTATACATATTTAAAATACTTTTTAGACTTAATTAACCAAATAACAGACATAATGTATGTTCGTCACCTGTATATACGGGACGCTTTTTAAGTGGTGCCCTAACACGCACTTAGCCGGATATTATTAATTGGGCTAGCATAAAAGTGCTAACATTTATAAATATAACACAAAACAAATAAAACTCAAGTAAAACAAGCTTTTATAGCGATCGTTATTGCAGTTGCAAAGTGCGGCAAAAGTTTTAACCCATTATGGTATAACAGTTTTTGTATGGGGGCTTATTTTTCGTTATTTGCAGAAAAAAGATCGTTCAGCTACTCAGGCTCTTATCCCCAGAATTTGCGATTTTGCTTGCTTGATTTTCGAATTCATATCCCGTTTTCTACATCAAAGAGAGAAGAACACAGTGACTTGTGGCGCCCTCTAGCCTACAGTAAAATTAGGATTTACTTTTTTAAATTTATTTTTCTATAATAATAATTTTACATCACAAAGGCACCACTTGAATATATGAGGTTTGTGTGTGATGCAACACATTGTATCGTGTTTTCTTATCTTTATAAATACACCTTTGTAATCATCATTATCATGTTCATCTTTATTTACACCTTTCACCTTATCATCTTTCTTACTAGCTTTTTTAAAGTTACAATTTTCACTTGGCATACCTAGTTACTCATCTTTCATGATGAATTTTCGCTCACATGTACTTTGACGTGGTAGAGCCATGTTGGAATCATCATCTTAATTACAGCTCTTAGGGCCGACTAGATGAGTGAATACCACGATCTCACAGAATATAGGCGTGAAACGATTAGCCTTGATCTAAACATGTTTCCTGTTTCCGTGAACATCCTCCTATTCCATTCCTCTATCCCACCCCATTCCGACTTGAGAGAGGGGTCATATAGGGAAAAATCCATCCTCTCTATGCAATCCTAAAGACTAATAACGCGTTGGCTTACCTATCCCATGTCTTGTTGTTGCTCTGTGTGTAAGTGTCTATAGGCGCCGGTAAACACTTTCCCGTCTACCTGTATGGCAGCTTCGCAATAAATAGAAACTTTGAGTCTTTGCGTCGTGAAAAATACGCAATTTTGAGGAATGAATAATATCTTCTGTTTGGTAATGAACAGAAGATATTATTATCGAAAGTATATTCTAATTTTCGTGTAAATCGGTTCATTCGTAATGACGTGAAAAGTGAACAAACATACAAAAGTAACGTTTTTTTAATGATGCCATTTATAAAAGAGTATGGTATTATAATGTTCATAATAAAGGAGACGGGGACTTTGGGTCAAAGAAATGTAATCAGTTGAGATGTGTCTTAAAAGGAGCGTTGTATTTTTTTTGTTACAGGATGCAAAATATTAGCTCTTATTTCTAATCTGAAAGATGAGAATTAAAAAAAAAGTCACTCATAAGTTGTGGAATACTATAATCTGATTCTGAACAATTAGTACTTATGAAAACGCAAAAATATCAATCAATATATAAACTATTCAATGAAACTACTCTCATCGTTTTACAATTTGGGCCCAAGTATTGAAGCGTATCCGTCTCCTTTCAAACATTGCTTTCTGTCAAAAATTAATCATATCGATATTTTTTATATGAATGTTGTCTGTTTGTCGCAGCCGCAACAACAGTCGCCTACGGGGGAGACGCCGGTCGGCGACCGCAACACGATGTTGCCTTTCGCATTGGTAAATTTCCTGAATAGCCTGAATATCGATGTAATTATTTTTTTCATTTCTTTCACATCACTAGTTTGGCAGTGTTACTAAAACTTTCGGAAAGTTTTTGGCGGGAACTGAAAGGAGATGTTTTGCTGTGCAGTTTTATTTTCTTAAAATGTATAAATTTACTAAAATGAACAATAGTTGTAGGATATTGATAGTTTTTGAGTAGTAATTATGTGTTTTGTGAGAAATGTGTACTGCATAATCAAATGTGGCTTTTGAATTGTCACAAGAACTCAGTTGAATGGCACCAGCTGATAACCTACAGTTCAGCTGTGCTACATATAGGCTTAAGAAAATGAAGAAACTACATTATAATCTAAGATGTGGCTTAAAGGCCTAGCTGCCAAGCCATAAATCTAAATAAAAATTTTTAAAAAATCGTATCGCTATCGTTACCAGACCATAAAATAAAAAGAAAACAATTCCAATTGGTTATATGATTCCTAAATCTATACTTTAATCAAATTAATATATAAAAAAGATTAGATCTCTATGGACAAAAATCATCAATCAATATTTTAAATAAAGAATCACTTCAAAACGTCATAAATTGGAGAGGGAGTGGAGTGATTTTGAATCAGGAGTTATATAACCTATGTAAAAATCGTGCATATTAATAGAGTAAGTAATGCAACTGTACGGATTCCCGAAAAAAGTTTGTTTTTGAAAATCATCCAAAGACAACTTTATTGGTAGTGTGAAAATAGTCGTGTTGTTATTTACACTTCAATCTTCTTAGCTCTAGATATAATTTTCCACTTGGCCTATTTGCATTTTACAATAATAAATTGATATTAAAACTCGTTCAAATATCTTCAATTTGTATCATTGACCTTCTTTGATGTTTGTACTAAAAATTCGTAGGTAGGTTGTATTATCATAGTATTATTTCTAAAATGTGAATAGAAAATATGCTGGAAGGTTCGATGATATTATATCGAAACTATTAAGAAATGTAGAACAAATCAGAATTATAATGATATAATCGATACTTGTAGGTAGGTATTATGAAAACGTTTTCGTAACACTACCTTACTAAAATACCAAAACCAGTATTTTTATTGCTTTTGGTAACATATTAATTATCTATGAAAAGTTGAATTGTGAAATTATTTAGTTTTTTTTGGTAGATAGTATTTGTCTAGACCGTAATTTCACATTTAACTTTTTAATACACATTTTCAATTAACATAAAATCTTCATTGCTTTTATTTTTGTTAATAATAACTAATCAGTAACCACTTAAGAAATCTAAAACCTTAGTCTATGCAATAAAATTTGACCAATCGATAGTCGATTTTAAGAATTAAGTAAGACAAACTTTTTAGCAATTAAGTTAATTATTGTTATTAAAAACTCAATTTCAATAAACTTTGTTTCTGTTAGTAAAATTTTCAATTAATTTTAGAGCGTATTTATAAAGGGCAAGACCTAATTAAAGTTAAATGTCTTAAAAATAGTGTTCATAGAAGGAACTTTGAGAGTGACATTTTGATAATAGTTTTATTTTTTTAAATCTTGTAATTTACGATCTAAATGAATAATGCCTGTTGATTATTTTTAATGTAAGAATTTGATGTTGTAAGGAAAATTTCAACTATTTTTCAAATATGACTTATTGTGTTATCACAATATTACAGTTTTGTGAGATTCAACATTTAATTTAAAATCTCACAATTGCGTAACAATAACAATTCGAATTATTTCGCGTCAATTTGTAGACCTATAATTTGACTGATTTAATAACTAAATAAATTATAAAATAAAATAAATTGATGTGATAGGTTCAAAAGGCCTTGTAGCCAGAACAACAATAAAAACAACAAATTCTATTGCTACTACTAATGGTTTTAGAATATATGTTTCTCTCATTCGAAACTCACTTTGAATATTTTCCGCAGCAACAAGCGCGGTCCGGGCAGAGCATCAGCGAGCGAACCCTCGAAGAATGCTGGACGACCCTGCAGCGAGTGAGTTGGCATCTGTTTCAATGCGTATTGTTATCTTCCAAGAGTAGGGGACTCGTGGCGGTGTGGTGTGTGGTGGATTAAAGTTCGAACAAACTTCATCAATATAATGAAACTTTTAAATTTAATTTGAAGATTAATTAAATAATTGTAATAATTATATACAGGCATTAAGAAATAAATAAATTCGGTCAATTCGTTCAGCTAACTTTTCTGTTCGAGATAAAAATTCACACGATATTCTGATGAGAATAAGTCAGTCAGTAACCGACCAAATAAATTAAAATTTATTTAGTATTTTCACAAACTAAACTCGCAGTATTTAAAGTTATATATTAATTTTATATTTTTACTTTGTTTAAATGCCCCTTTCAAAACTCTAACCTGAAATATAACGTAAAGCAAAAATTTACAGGTTCACTTATTTTTCAATTTCGATAAAAATGGCGCAAAAAATTATAACCTAATTTAATCGTTACAATATAATTCACAAGTAATCTTTTTAATTGCTTATTCAAACTGTTCAAAATACATTATTATGTAAAAATTGTAATATGAAAAAATAACTTTTTTTTTAAATAATTTTGCCTAATTTCTATTCAAGTTGAAAAACAGAAATAGAAGGGTCTAACTTAAGCTTAAGTTTTTGTTGGATGTCAAAATTGATTCAGAATTATTTTTTCCAATCAACTAATTTCCCCAATATATATAAACTGGATATACGAAGTTGATACTTTTACATAGTACCGTAACATTTATTTATTTTCTCTTGTTACGGATATGTCGGTATAATATATACGTGAATTATGTATTTTTAATTACATAATTGCATTTCCATAATTGAATTTCACACAATTCTACCATACACCCACTAAAACGCCTACCTTCAGGGGTATTGGTCAATACCTACCACTAATTTATTATTTAACATAGAATTAAGGTGCTTTAATAGTTATCATAATATTTACTCACTTACTAACTTTATTTAATTACTACGACTATACCGTCTTTTGAAGGATTATTTTTTATAGTAGTATTCGCTCTTGACCATGACCTCATTCGATGTAGAGCGGAAATAAGTCTAAGCTGGAGCACGCTTATCTAGGAGGTATATATTCACACGGTACTTCAAGAGACCCAAGAGCTCAATTCTGCTATTATCTCATCAAAATCGTCAGTCACTATCGTCTCAATCGTATGTTTGCCTGATTATGGTATTCTGTTAATTCCAATGGCGTGCCGGTGGCAGGCTACACTATTTTTATAGGTATTTATAAGCGAAAACAGGCGAAATAAATATTTAAAAATTTGGTAGCTTTTTAATATTCATTTCGGCTAACGCCACTTTTGCTAATGGTAATACCAATTTTTTCTACTAGTATTCCTTCACGGTGATATTGAGAAGATACTGTGGATTTAGTAGAATACGAATTTTGACACTATCGCGATGGTATCGTACAATTAATATGTTCGCAACGCCAATGATTGAAATGGCAGAATTGGGCCCCAGGTTTTCTAGTTTCAGTCTTTTACGATGGGCATGATGAAAGTGGAAGCGCTGAAGTTATTCGGGTCTATCTCGTATAGCACATTCGTGGTTTTGAACTTTCTAATAAATATTTTACGTGAACATATTTATCAATAGGGGGTAGTTGATAATCAAATAAACTGAGATACTTTTTATCATTTAAAAAAACGTGTCGAAACCGTGGAGATTTTGTACGAGCGTTGCAAGTTGTGACGTCACATCTTAGACGAGTCAAATAGCATATTAATTATGGTTTGAAAAGTAATTAAAATTATTTCTATCATTATGTTTTAAACTTATGATGATGACATGGTATTTGAACGTCCGCCCTTGTATATGAACATTGCTTTACAATTTATTGTGACATATGTCGACTATCCCATTTAGCCGGCTGCCTATTTCCTTGAATATCGTTTTAAAACTTTAATTTGCATACTTTACACTAGACAGATATCTACACAAATTGTACATAGCCATTTTAATTAACATTTCCTCAAAACATGGGAGTTAAAACATAAGATGGCATTATGTGACGTTTTATATTTTTACCCAAAAACTACTTAAATAATAAACAAGATAACAAAAATCAAATTAAAATTATTTATGCCTCAAAATATCTACTCAAATACATTATTTCTATACAAATAAATAAAATTAAAGTGCCTGTTTGTAATGTCAAAATAACAGCTTTAATGCATATGAAAGTATATACCGTACTTACAACAAAAAATGTTGTCCGTCCGTTTGTTCCGGCTAATCTTTGAAACAGCTGGACCAATTTTAATGGGACTTTCAACAGATAGCTGATACTATAGGAGGTAACGTAGACTACTTTTATTTTATGAAAAAATTAAAGACCATACGGACTAAGTCGCGGGTAATAGCTTGTATAGAATAGAAAAACAGGAATAAGTAATATATAAATAAATACTTTTAAAAGCAACGAAGCTTTTTCTTATCGATTTATCTACATGAGTGGGTGGCAAAGGAAACGCTCGTGCCGTAGTTCCTATTTAGAAATATAATTAATAGTAAAGCATAAACTGGTAGGTATATGTGTTATAAGGATTCTGTTTAGAATAAAAATTATAAGCAACTTCTCATCGCTTGTACACAAAAAAGCGTTCAAGAATGGTTTCGTACATTTTATGAAATTGAATAGGACCTAACTTGGACAAAGGAAACGCTTGTGCCTTTGCTCTTATTTAGAAATATAATTAATAGTAAAGCATAAGCTATAGGTACATGGGTTCTAGGGATTATGTATAGAATAAAAATTATAAACAACTTCTCATCGCTTGCACACAAAAAATCGTTAAAGAACGATTTCGTAAATTTTATGAAATTGAATAGGAGCTAATTTGGACAAAGGAAACGCCTGTACCGTAATTCTTATTTAGAAATATAATTAACAGTAAAGCAAAACTGTAAATATATGTGTTCTAGGGATTATATATAGAATAAAAATTATAAGCTACTTCTCATCGCTTGCACACAATGAATTATGAATCGTTCCAGAAAGGTTTCATAAATTGTATAAAATTTAATAGGAGCTAATTTGAATCTTTATTTTTTGAATGATTTAGGTTCAATAATTATATAATAAGACGGTAATAGGAAGTATTATAGATTATATCCAACTGTGATTGCAGAGTGTGTTACGATGTACGCTTCTTACTAAACAATTGTTACAACTTAACATTCTTCTTCAATGGAGTTATGTTTGACGGCTTCTGTGGTTGAGCGGGCTAAGTCTTAGCCGGCCGAACTCGCTGGAACGCCCTCCGGGTTCTATTCCTGGCATGGTAAATTTCGGAAACGAACTTTCTGTTATTCGCTATGGTCTGGGTGTCTGGGATCGGCCCCCGAGTGGTCCGTTGTATATCACCCATAACACAAACGTAACTTGCTTAGCTTGGTGATATACAATGTGTGTGTGTGTCTGCTGATTAATATTAATATTATAATTGTAGAACCCTAAAACATAACCTAGATGTAGGTCTAAACTATTGAATATTTATAAACCTCTTGCGAAAGCGTCTGTTACGCCTTGGGCGCGTGAACAATTTCAATCTGATTTTCTTTTTTTTAAATAACGTTTACCTGCCATCTGCTTTAAAGGTGCAGTATGGAGGAAGTGCACTTGTTCCACACACATCTGCATGCAGGTTTGTTGCACTTTAAAAAGTACATATATGTTCTTATGTTCCATTGCCATTTTGGCTCAAATGGAACAATTAAATTGTCATATTGGTTCATCCGTTTTTTCCGATCTTTGACAATCCGTCCGTCTGATATAGTTTGTCTCGTAGTCACCAACCGTGTCTATGTTCCTCCGTCTGTTCCTCTCTCTGACTATCCGTCCGTTTCGTCTTCAGCCTACCGTGTCCATGTTTGTCCATCTGTTCCTCTCTCTGACAATCCGTCCGTCTGATATAGTCCGTCTCGTCTTCAGCCAATCGTGTCCATGTTCGTCCGCCTGTTCCTTTCTCTTACAATCCGTCCGTCTGATATAATCTGTCTCGTCGTCAGCCAACCGTGTCCATGTTTGTCCGTCTGTTCCTCTCTCTGACAATCCGTCCGTCTGATATAGTCCGTCTCGTCTTCAACCAATCGTGTCTATGTTCGTCCGTCTGTTTCTTTCTCTGACAATCCGTCCGTCTGATATAATCTGTCTCGTCGTCAGCCAACCGTGTCCATGTTTGTCCGTCTGTTCCTCTCTCTGACAATCCGTCCGTCTGATATAGTCCGTCTCGTCTTCAACCAATCGTGTCTATGTTCGTCCGTCTGTTTCTTTCTCTGACAATCCGTCCGTCTGATATAATCTGTCTCGTCGTCAGCCAACCGTGTCCATGTTTGTCCGTCTGTTCCTCTCTCTGACAATTAGTCCGTCTGATATAGTCTGTCTCGTTTTCAGCCAAGCTTGTCCATGTTTATCCGTTTTTTCTTCTGTTTAACAAGACGTTCGTTTGACGTCTATCTCGTCGTCCGACAACCGTGTCTATTGCTGGACGTAAGCCTCCCCAAGTTTCCGCCACCTATCCTGGTCTTCAGCTGTTCTCATCCAGCCTCGACCGGGGTCCTTGCCAAGATAGTTCGTCCGTCGAGCTAGAGGGCGTCCTCCACTACGTTTGCCGAGACACGGTCTTCACTCCAAGACTCGTCTGTTCCATCGGCCATCAGTCCTTCGAGAAATGTTGCTGGTCCACTGCCACTTCAGCTTGCTAATTTTGTGGGCTATGTCGGCAACCTTAATTCCCTTATGAATATCCTCATATCTGATTTTATCCATAAGAGATATTCCTTTTTTTTAGCCAGGGAAAATTCGATTGAGGACCATAGGCCGCGACAAGGGCAGAACCTTGGACGATAGTTCGCGACCCGTGTTTGGTTTTCACCAGGTCGGGGGTGCTACTAGCATGCCCAGTCAGAACTGGCGCCATGCTATTGCCACTCCCCAGTTAGGGATACCCACTAAAACCTCTGGGTGTTCCGTCCTGCGCCTTATGCCAATACTACGGGTATATGACCTAGCCTCTCCGCTAGCGTTGGCAGGCGTGGGCCACGCAAGGCCACTTCCACATAAGAGACACTCCTAACATAACTCTCCCCCCGCAGCCCGGTGAGCGAACTTCAGTTTGTGAACCAAACCCACTGTTAGTGTCGACGTCTCGGCACCATACGTCTGACTGGTAGGAGGATACATTGCTTGAAGACTTTCATATTCAAGCTTTGCGAAATGATCACCATACGACGAAAATTGTCTACGGTCATGTTATTTCAACTGCATAATAATTTACGTCATTCATTGACTGAAACTACGGGTTCTATATTAATGAAATTTTGCAGGTTGCCTTCAGCTTATACCCCACTGCACAATGCTGTTGGTAATGAAATCACGGCAAAATAAAAATTATGCGTGACTTACATGCATGTAACTGAGGAAATGTTTTCAATACTGTCAAATGAAATTAAGAATTTCACTCACACACATTTCACCACTATTATGTAGTTGATAATCATATAAATTACAGTTTCCTATCAAATTTTATGCATAGACTCAGTAGTGTTGAAATGTTTCAATATATGTTCATGACAGACTGACGGGTGCACAGACCTGGAGACGTGGAGATATTATGATTTTATAAATAAACCATTTTCCAAAACCTAGAACTTAAAAAAAATCAAAAGTATTTCCCATTTTATAAATATTGTTACAACTAAGGCTCCGACAAAAACAAATTCCAAGTACAGTCTATAAAAACACATTTTATTACCTGTCGGCATTTGAACTAATTGTAATCCTTTTATGATCGTCTTCTTTTGTTTACTTATTGTGAAGCACAGCCTATTGTCATTAGTCGGGTGTTACGGATTAACGGATTGTTACGGACAAGCTGATTCTAGGAAATTCAGTCCACGTTCCCGGGCGGGCACAGTGCCTTGTTGAAGTATAAAACGACGACCTGGTTAAGAGAAGAGGAAGTCAAGCTACGACTACGATACGGGCGTGACGTGTGTACATTCGGGAATCTAATAGTGACGGACTATGCGCATTTTATTGAATTACGACCTTCTGCATTACGTTTGGATTTCTTGTGTTCGGTGATATTTGTACCTGTGTTATACGTGTTTATATAGTTCTAATAAACTCTATAATAATTCCAACGGCATTTTAATTCGAGTACCGCATAACTCGTCACAATAAATAAATTATTTATTCTTAATTTCAATGTAAACGATCTACAAGTCATTCTATATAATTAAAACTAAGTTTTAATATATTTTATCACGGAATTTTAAGACATAAATTTATTTCCGAGATCAGGGCTACTGAAAAGAGGCTGAAACGTCGAAATAAAAATCAAACAAATAAAATGCCACGCATAAACCGTTAAAAGTAGTTTTAATTAAGTGTAACAGTCACGAATGCCCAAGAAAACAGTAAGTCAGTCCATATTTAAAACAACTTTATAGATTCTTAATTTAAAATTTCAATCTCATACGATAAAAACAATCGCCTTTTTAATCCGTAAAAACGAAGGCTACAGGTGGTTGATGAGAGTAAAAAGAACACTATGCAAGTACCGCGGGGTGCATCGCAGTACAACGGACGGAACCGACTTTGGCGGAATAAAAAGTCCACTCATCTATAGGGAACACTCGAGCTTGTTCAGCGGGACAGAGATGGCGTGGAGTAGCTTACAGTTTTCCTTTTTGTTGAGATGTGTTTGCTTTATGTACATTACCCTGTCCGGAAAGGACCTACGAGATAATCTGGAATTCGTGGGATTTGCTTGATAAATACTAAAATTACTCCGGTGTTCCTCCAATTACTAGAGTTAAGGCCACGCGAGATTGTGCACTTTTATGGTCTAGTGGGTTAAAAGCCTCGTCTAATTCACTTGACCACAGGAGTTCCAGGTTTGATTCCCTGCAAGGAATATTTCATAAAGTATCTTTCTTTGTTATTTACTCTAAGTCTGCGTTTCTGAGATTTATGCGGAGTTGTTTATTATCTAAACGTAATTTGTTTAGGTTTGAGATACAAGATATGCGTGTTTATCTGTTCATTAATTAAAATATAAACATGCGCTGTGTCGATCTCGCAGGCATTGCGGGTGTGAACCCAGGGTAAGCATATATCATGTATGCGGTGTGCACAGGCCTGAGATATATGTGCACACACCTTTACATACAACAAGCCGGCCTCTCCATGTAATATTAAAATTCTAATATGTCCAACATTATACAAAATTTTATTTTATTTTATAGTGTTAATCAATGTTTTATAGTTTTATCTAGTACACAGGGGTATTTTGTTGGGCTTTGCCAGCATAAAATTTGGTTTTGTACGCCACGTAAACTTTACGTTCGTATTAAGTTTAAATCAAATTTATCTATAATCAAACTTCCCAAGCGATTTGTATGTAAGTAAAAATTATAATATTACTTGTACAAAATTTCTTCGAATTAACTTATTCTTTCTTTTTTTTTCTTCCGTATGCTAATAATAAAGATAAAGCATTGAATTAGTCAAGAAGAATCGCAATATACACGTTTTTAATCAATGATAATTAAATGAATTAAATTATAATTAAATGAGGTCAAAATTATACTATATTTAATGTAAAATTTAATAAATAATTAAAGCAAAACGAAATATATCTATATTGTTTATATATAAGCTTCTCTTTGCCATTTTTGTCCCTAAAAACGTCGAGTACCCAAATACACGTTGCCGAAAAAATAATCCAACGGAACATTTGCATGTCGATTTACAATGAATTTATAGTTATTGCCGAAAGATTTATTACGAAAGTCGCTTTAAGAAAAAACTACGCCGAAAATGACCGAATTCGAAATTTAAAATTCAAATTCGCAATTGTTTTTCGGTTCGAAATTGAGACGATTTTGACGCAACGTCCGTTTGGGACATGTGTTTTAAACTTTTTTGAAATTCGAATTTTTATTTTTTTTATTTCGAACTGAATCTTTTGGTTTTGTCTTGCCGGCATTCTTCGTTTATAGTGTTCTAAATGATATATGAATGTGTTCTTATTTTGATTTATTATCTATAGAAGCGTTTGGTACATTGGGGGTCTACTATTAGCACTGAACTGAATTTAAATTGAATCATTTTTTTACTTGCCGAGCTGGCAATAAGGCAGAAGACCCAGCTCATGGAAAGTGTTTGAAGGATTAGAATAGAGATAGAGAGATGGGATATGGCATTGGAATAGGAAAGATGAAATGGAAACACGATTAATTCAAGGTTAATAGTTTCACGTCGATATTCTGTGAGAGCGTGATATCAGACCAATCGAGCCGGATCTAAGAGCTGAAATCATAACAATGATTCCAGCATGGCTTTACCTAGTCTACTCACAAGTATTACAATGGTAATAACGCTGAGATTTTTATTAGGTACGTTAGATTTTTAATTATTTACTTAGCCTCAGGAATCGGACTTAATTTTCCATAAAGTACAATTATGTAAGTTAAGAATTAGTTCACTATCAATTTCTTCTATCCAATTCCTTCTGTCTGAATGAATAGAGGTATATTACATCCTAAAGGCTGACAACGCATTGGATTCTGGTGTTACAAACGTCTATTATATTGCCAGCTTCGCAGTAAAAATACTTGCAATTTTAGGATGCTACTTTGTAATTAAAAGCATCATGACCATTAAGTGCTATACCATTAAAAAAGAAACGGACGATTTCTCAAAAAAAATCTTGTTAAAGAGTTAAAAATTAACATCTTGTAACGATGCCGAAAGGGGGAAGCGGGGGAAGCTGTAATTATGAAAAGTGTCCGAAAACGGGGAGCGAAAAATCGAGGAGCCGAAAGGACGTTTAAAAAAAGAACGTTTAATGACCGAACGGCTTTTAAACTTAATAGGTTTGGAAAGATTGGCCTCTGGGAGTTATTTTTTTAAATTTTCCAATGTTTGTAATATAACCTTGTTATGTTGGTAGCTTGTCGAAAGTTATTAGAAGTTTTTGGAAATTATATTATTTGTTTTTCGAATGTTATTTTTACATTCATAACGCCACACAAGGGAATTTACATATTATTAATATAATTTTTTATGAATTACTAGCAGTGCGGTTTGGAAAGATTGCGTTCGCAAACTTGTGGTCTTTTTTAAATTGTCAAATGTTTGTAATTTAAGCTTGTTATGTTGGAAATTTTCGAAAGTGACTCGAATACTTCGTAAATACTTTATTTGGTTTTCGAATTTTTTTTTTACATTCATAAAGCCACTCAAGAGAATTTACATATTACTAATATAAATGTTATGAATTACTAGCAGTACGGTTTGGAAAGATTGCGTACGCAAACTTGTCTCGGGGAGTTTTTTAATTTTCAAACGTTTGTAATTTAACATTGTTATATTGAAGCTATTCTAACGATTTTTGATGATATTTGTTTTTCACCAAATAATTTATTTTTATAATACCCTCAGACGAAATAAAATGTGTAAGTGAAGCATTTGTTTTAAACTTGTACTACACACGTGATTACCGTCTGTGTGGTTAATAGTAATTTATCTATTGGAAACTATTTCACCGTGATCCATACTAATTCGATTAATTCATTTCGATTTAATACAGAGTTTTGGTAAAGTACTGCGACGCGATCGGCATCCTATTCTGTGATCGGCGCCCTTTAGCCGGCTTCACTTTGAGAGTCCGAGACTCGATCTAATGACAGAAGATATTAAAAATATTTGTCTTTTAGTCTATCTGAAAGCTTGTATAGAATAGATTTATATTAAATGTTCTTGTGTGCTTTATTTCGATTATATAGCTTACTAGCGGTTTCGGCAGACGTTGTCCTGCTCTGAAAAAATAAAAATCTAGAACCTGATTCCAGCACCACCTACCGGTCTAATGGTGAATCTAAACCACCCCGGGACCTAATCAGAGACACATAAAATTTTACTAAAATCGTATAACCCGATTACAGCGCCAAGCATTTTGTTTAGATTGATGGGTTACATTACTGAAGTTTTAGTAAAGATCACTAATGTTTATATAACCTATATTAATTAGGAATAATGTAGCATTTGAGTGGTGAAAGAATTTTTCAAATCGGTCCAGTAGTTTTTGAGATTATTCGTTACAAACAGAAAAATACAAATCTTTCCTCTTTACAATGTCAGTATAGAAGTATAAATAGGGTGTACAAGATAACACATTGCAAACGGTGTACATAGAATAGGAAGTACGTGTTTTTTCTCTCAATTTTGTTACTAATTATTGTGGTGACTTTTTTTTCAATATTGAACTCATTTAAATGTACGTTTTATGTAATTTTCGTATCATTGTAATTTTTATAATATAATTTATTTTTTATTGGAAACTTGATTGATATATGTCTTAACTTTGTGTTTTATATTTAAGAATATTAATTATTGTATGTTTTCCAAACAAATAAATAAATTTTGACTTACATGTATAAACCTTCAAAAAGTGTTCTCCAGTGGAATTTATTTTGAGTAAAAACTTTTGAATTTGAGTTTGAAAGTTCATGTCCCGACCGAACAAAGTCACGAGCACAGCTAGTATTAAATAAAATATAAAATCGCAATAACAATCAAAAAGAGATCGGTTATAAATCCCCTCATTATTTAAAAGACAGTGGGAGGGTTGGAAGAAATTATGAAATATGGAGGTGAGTGGGAAAAAACGCCCCAGAGCCGGCACGTGGGGGGTTGTACACAGCTGATTTCATGTCTTTTTAATGTTGCCGCAATGAATATTTTAAACGTGGTTAAAGCTGATATTAGACGGTTCATTTCTGTCTTTCAATTTTGATGAATCAGCCAAAGTGATCTATGTAAACATAAAATTGAATCATTCAATGTCATTGAATACCATCTTGCACTTCTGTGCCTTTCAACAAAATTGATTTTAATTTGATTGATTCGTCTAATAATATAAGTATTGTTACAACCTGAACGTCGAAGAAAGACAAATTGACACCTGGACACCTGTAGATATTTTATTACCTTTTCGGCATTTGGACTTCTTTTGTTTACTTTGTGTTTAAAATTTGTGATTAGAAAAATGGCCCATTGTCTATTGTAATCTTTAATGGTAGTTATTAGCCAGGTGTGATTTAAGGAAATTCAGTCCACGCGGCCGAGCAGACATTGTATTTGTACAGTATAAAGCAATGCCCCAATTGAAAGATGAGGCCGTCGAGCGATAACCACAAGCGAAGAAAGACTTGTGTACATTCGGTAATCTATTTAGTGACGGACTTGACGCGTTATTGAATCGTGCATTACGTTTGGACTGGTTGTATTCAGTTATATTTATACCTGTGTTATATGTGTTTGTATAGTTCTAATAAATTCTAACTGCATTTAAATTCAAGTCCTGCAACTCGTAACAGTATTATGTTGTTTTTCCGCTGTGATGTCAAGGCTCGCATCTCAGCAACCTGGGCCAAGTGGCATGAGGTGACAGGTGCCACTGGCCACCCCAAAATGCCGGTTAAGTTCAAAGGACAGGTCTATAAATCCATCATTAGACCTGTCCTTTTGTACGGCACTGAAGAGTGGCCTGTACTTGAGAAAAGCTGCCTGTGAGTCACGCGAAAAGACCGTGTCAGGAACTCCCGCGGCAGTCTTCATGTCCGTACGGTAACCTTTTGCTGAGACCGGCTAATTATGTGGGGAACAAATGTCTACCCATACCGCCCCCGCCAGGTCCCTGTCGAAGAGGAAGGCCCAAGAAATACTGGCTTGGCACCTTGAAAGATGATATGCGTACAAATATTCACAAAACGCGGGATACTGAAGACCTTGCGAAGTGGAGTAAAAAAAGTAAGAAAGCGGCCCGAATGCAACCGGGATTAAACGCTCGGATGACGATGATGATGTTGTTTTTTCGCTGTCTTGTAATTTCAAGTGAGAAAAATGCTTTCTCAAGTATTTTCTTACGTTTTCATTTTTGTAAAGTTAATACTTAAGTAGTACCTATGGAATTCGCTATATTATTGTCACACGCGTATTAGCACATATTTTTAAGATATAAATTGAGAGAATTTACTTACAACATAGATATCTGTATTTCACGACTCTTAACAGTAAAATGGTGCATGACACAAAAAAATGATGCAGATAAGGTTTCAAAAGAATTATTTTTTATATATGTACATATATTTTTCAAGTTTTAGAATGGATCATTCAATGTTCAAGCTGTTCAATTATGAAAATGCTTCCACTGGAAGTGAGACAAGCCCAATCGCTATCTTCCTTCAAAAGACTTGTTAAGGATTACTATCATAAAGTATAATGTATGTACGTATGCTTATGTTTTTAATAGATGTATATATATTACTATGCTTTATTTATTTATGTGTGTATAAAAATCTATATTTATATTTATGTATATAATAATATTAATATGTATTTTTTTATTTTTATAATATTATGCAACTAAACCCTGCCCTAGCTTTTGTGCCATTTTCTCTCTCTATCCCAAAGTTGTCTGAAAGAGGCAGCTGTCAGCGATAAGGCCGCCATTTGTACTTATTTTTTTTTTTGTTTCATAAATGTTATTGTGCAATAAAGTATATTCTATTTTATTCTATATTTAAAATTAAAAACAAATCTCTATAAAATATTCACACACACATTCCATATTGTTTCTTATGTTATATCATCAATTACATAATTTAATTCACATTAAAATAAAATAAAAAGTAAATCCTAAATCCTAAGCCTTAAATCACCTTCAGCTGAGATCGTTCTCAAAACGCTGGCCGCGTTACCACGTTGGATGGCAACGCTTATGCGTTGCCCAAAATACAAGCCAACCTTTTAGTCGCGTGAGAGTTCTATGCGTTAAATTAATATTGCAATTTATTTCACTTGTTTCTTACGCGCTATTTGAAAATGCTGAATTTAAAAGAATTACATGAGGTATTGAGGTGTTAGTAGTTACAATTTCCACTTAATCTTATTATTAAATATATTATACATCTATACCTATAAAAAAAATCATTAGCCCGAATCGTCCCACATCGCAACATAACCCTTGCCCGTTTTTTCCCCATCCCGTTATAAGTCATCGCCGGACGGGTTTTTTGCGCGAAACTTGAAAATTTATTTCGCAATTAGCGGCCAAGGCACTCTTAACTCGGGGACATTATTAGAAAAGTTTTCTTAGTGCTCGTAAAAAATGTGTTACAATTTTTTTATTACATCCCTTAAACACCTGTCACCTTGTTTTTTATGTGTTTAGTTTATTTAATATAAAAAAAAAAATTCGTAATTTGTTTACGGATGTATAGGTTTGTGTTTGACCACTGTCTCACCTGATGTTGAGTGATGACGCAGTCTAGGACGGAGCACGCTTACCTAGAAGATACCTATTCACTCGTGACTTGAAGACTTCAAGATTGTATTCGTCAGGAAAAACAGACTCCGGCAAATTATTCCACTCTTCGGCAGTGCGCACCAGAAAAGATGAATCGAAACGTTTGGCTCTGGCTGGGGGTGTTTTCACCATGTAACTGTGGCGCAAACCGGTGCGTCTGGTTGTCCGTTGGTAAAATGGGGATGGAGGAATTAGCTCGCCCAACTCTAAGGAACACACCCCGAAATGTATCCGATAGAAGACAGTTAGCCCCGCGACCTTGAGTCTATGCTCTAGGCTCTGAAGTCGAGCATAAAAAAACGGTCATTGCCGAACAGCTTCCTGGCTCTTTTCTCAATTAATTCCAGCGTCTCCAACTGGTATTTGGCTGAGCCGTCCCAAAGATGAGAACAGTACTCCATGCAGGACCTATACCTATACCATACTTGGTATAAGTTCAGCACCTATTCTTGCTTTGCTTAATATATTGAAGTATGTTCTTCTTTTCAATAATAAATCTGCATGATATGTATATAAGTATATAGCTAGTATAAGTCTTAATGAATTAATCTTCAAGCAAATTTTAGATCTTTGACTGATGACAAATAAGGGAGTCCGTGTGGTAGCTCGAAAAGGCATATTTGACTAAATTGATATTTTCAACAAAAACACACAATTCTTCGTTGAAATTGAGCAATTTTCCACAACTATTATTCACTTCTAGCCAAAATGCAGGGGTCAGTATACCTTCTTTGTTTCTGTGTGGATAGATTAACACTCCGAAAATCCAATACTATGGTTTCAAACTGCTTATGCTAGTCCTATTTTAGAGCCAGGAGGCTGGTTGGCAACGACCAGCTTTTCGACTGCTGCCAGCTTATCGGTTTTCTATCGGATATACAATTTGGAGAGTGTGCATTGGAGCTTCTCAATCTTATCCAACCGTCTCCCTTCTATCATCGGACAACCAGACGCACCGGCGTGCGGCGCCAAGACGGGGTTCAAGGCCGCAAGGCGCCACAGTATGACGACCTCATCACAGAGTGAAGAGCAAGCGTGTTGCGAAGCAAAGTTGCCCACGGCATCCCTGTGCTTGCCTCCCTGACAACATCGGTTCACGTAGTAGCTACGGACCAACCTGGATGTCTTTAAGTCCTGTGTGAATAGGTACCTTCTAGGTTAAACGTGCTACATCTCTTAAACCATATCTTCGGTTCACATCGGGCGAGATCATGGTGAAACGCGAACCTATAGGTACTAATATAAAAAAAACTCAGGATGATTTCATCCGACATCTTAGTTAGGTTTTTGAAAGATGTAAAAGCTCTAAGCTGAGCAAAATCCTTATAAAAACCAAAGAGCGTACACGTTGTCATCTATAAATCAATTTCCGCACCAATATGGCGATTAAACGAAGTTATCAGCTTTTTGAACAGTTATATTTTAATCAAGTTAGACCTTTTTGTTTTCTTCATTATAGTACGTGAAGTCGTGGTAGCGTAATATGGCTAGTGCACGCGTCCCAAAGTCAAAGGGCGCGGGTTCGAATCCTAGCAGGAAGGCATGTACCACTTGGGCAATTTTCTGATCTAATGTGCATATTACAATTACCATGTGCTGACCACGGTGAAGGAAAACATCGTGGTGAAACCTGCGCATCGAGATAGATGATATGTCCAACCTGCCAAGCCGCCTTAAGCGTAATAGGTATACTGTTCGTTCCCCTATAGTGGGAGGCCCGAGTCCAGCAGTGGGACGTTTACGGACTGTTATTATTTATTAAGTGAATACATTTGAAAAAAACACTATCTTTCTTTAATTCCTATATTTCCACTTGACTATTCTTTCTAAATTCGAAAGTAGAAATTATAGTACTTATTGAAATAAACTTTATCCTATATTCAACATCGATTATTTATAGTGTATATAATTGTTACGAGCTATAGGACTCGAATTAAAAATACCGTTGGAACTACTATAGAATTTATTAGAACTGTACAAACACGTATAAAACAAATACAAATAAAACTGGATGCAACCAGTTCACACTGCACGATTCAATGCAATTCGACACGCGTAAAGTCCGTCGTCTATATCGCTAATCGAGAGTTACTACAAACGTCTTACTAGTCTCGTAGTCGTCGCTTGACTGCCCGCCCCTCCATTCGGGCATTGTCTTATACTCACTACACAGTACAAAGAAATTGGCGGCGCGCACTGAGTTTCCGAGAAATAGCAATTTGCACACCTGCGAACAGCCACAAAGTCGAAAAAAATAACAATAAGGATTAGTTCGACGCTAATGATGGTTATAAAACAAGTAGAAAAACAATAGCATGTTTTTCTTAATTACAAATTCAAAACACAAAAGAATTCCTTAATCCGGGAAGACAATAAACTGCGCTCACAACAGGCAGCTGTGCGCTTATCTTTGACGGCATGTAACATTATATGCCACACTTGACGAACGTATTAACAAATATATATATATATATATATATATATATATATATATATATATATATATATATATATATAACATACTAACCACCCAATTAATAACGTACTAACAAACATTAAAACAAACTCACTCTCATATATACATCAATATAGATGTTACAATAGCACACTTATACAACAATACGCATGTCTTTTAAAATGACAAAGATAACGAAAAGGCCGAACATTAAAAATAACATTAAATTAGCACCAAACGGCGGACACGACAACGGTTTAAAACTGTTAATTTTTCACAAACACACACAAATTGGGCGAGAAGCGCCGCCCTTGGGACGATGTCGGCAATCGAGAGAAAAACTCGACAAAAATTAGATTTCTTAAGCACCTGCCATGCATTGAACGCTTTTGATACTTGACAGTAATTTTTTCAGCAAAATTGAAATTCATGTATTTTTGACAAATATATTTGCTACACTTCTTAAGTCATTTTGAAACAAGAATCCTATAGGAAGCAGTCATATTAATTGTATTAAAAATGACTTACTTTTAAAACATACATTACAAATGTAGAATACTTGCAAGTTCGCGCCAATTTCGTTTAACCAAATTCAAAATAATTTATTTTTAAGAAGAATATTTTTATCATTATTTTTAAGGCATGACAAAATTTAAGATAATAATAAACTTAATATACGAAAAGTAAACAGGCAGCATTACCTCTTTGAATAGAGACAAAAAATATTGAGAAATTTAAGTTAAAAATATGAATCAATTATTTTTACCTTGACCATTTAAAAACGAAATAGTAAACATTATCCTCAACACAAGCCAAGCCGTGGTAGTTTAGTAGCTGACGCACTCGCGATTCTATTGACGTGGATTCAAATCCTAGCCACGGAGCACAGCACTATTTAAATAGTTTTTGTAACGTAATGGGCATGTTTCTACAATTACCACGTACTGACGATGAAATTTATTTCATCGTGATGAAGTCTGCACAGCACATCGTGATTATATCTGATGTATGAAACCGCCAATCCACCTTAGATAAGTATAGCGAGTATATACTATCTATTCCACTATAATATTATACGAGCCCGTGTCCAGCAATGAAACGTTTATGAGCTGATATCTATCTACCACATAATATATCCCTTATAAATTAATTGTGCATATTTTTTCTTGTATAATATCGTTTATAAGGAAGTTTACTAGGATATTTTGTATATCGTTATCATCATTCCAGCGTTCACTCCTTCCCCTTCGACCGGTACCTGGCGAAGGCGCCATGGCTAAACATTTGTTCCCCACATAATTAGCAGATCTCCGTAAAACGTGGCCATACCAGCGTAAGCGACTCTCTTGCAGTTCGTCTGCTATGTCACAGACATGAAGACTGCTGCGGTCTTTCCGCTTGGACTCCACCCATCCATCGCAACATATTCATCTCCGTGGCACGCAGTTCTTACTTGTATCGCTCGAGTGCAGGCCACGCTTCACTGCCATACAAAAATTGCAATGCAATTTTTTTTTGTATATATCGTCTTTAATTGCAGCAACAGAAACAAGCTTCAAGTATCAAAATGAAAAGTCCCCGTATATTAGAGCTAATGACCCGTGCTACACTGTAAAAAAGGCTGCGCCGTCGAAAGATAAAAATTAACTGAAATTAAAAGAGGCTAACGAACCCCATTGGACGTCTCGAATCTTCTCGTACTGTCTTCACATTTTCTTTAGAAATTTTGCAATAAACTGGAAAATTATCTTCATTTTCAAGTTTCTTATTTAGTTATTTTTCTAACTTCGTTTTTAAGTTTGTATATTTTTGAATTAAACAGATTTTATACATATATTTTATACAGGGTAGTTGTAAGTAAATTGTGTCAAAATTATTACACACACCACTGACTCGCACATAACAATTTATCGACGTAATTCAATTTCTTATCAGAACGGCAATTAAATTTAGGGCCGTATTTTCAATCACCAGATAAAAGTTATTCATGGGATAAATAACAACACGGAGAAACTAAAAGTTACAGTAGTTTAAATAAAATAGATGAATTGTTTCACTTTTAAATTTAGCCAGGGTATAATTTATTCCATTGATAACGCTTATTCTCCATGGTTTATATAGTCTACTAGCTGTGCCCGCGACGTCGTCCGCGTGGAATTTGTTTTCAAAACTTCCCGATTTTGAAACATTCTTCATTGGTGCTCCGCTCCTATTGGTCTTAGCGTGATGATATATAGCCTATAGCCTTCCTCGATAAATGGGCTATCTAACACTGAAATAATTTTTCACATCAGACCAGTGGTTCCTGAGATTAGCGCGTTCAAGCAAACAAACAAACATACTCTTCAGCTTCAGCATTTTTAGAATTTTATAATATTATATATAGATTATCAATGTCCAAGACTTACGAAGTCAGAATGAAGTGGGGTGTATGTAGTGTGTGTATGTTTGTGTTTCTGTAAGTCGTGGTTTGCCGATGATAATCCCCCCCGCCTCCCACAACCGCGACCCGCAGTCGTCTAGTCTTTAGAGAAGCTTCGGTCCTAGTCGTAGGAAGCGGGAGGGGCGACCATCGGCAAACCTTCTGCGCATGCCTTATATGTATTTATGCCTACTGCTGTAGTACACATCACGATGTTTTTTTACTATTTTTCTGTCACCTGTGGAGGCTTATCAATAGTTTTCCTTATCCAGTTTTTAATGTGGTTAATATTATTTTAACTGTTAGCCCCCCAATTAAAATAGAACAATACAAAATACTATATTAAAAAATCTGGTAAGGCACGAGGGCTATGGCGAACTCAATTTATGGCCGGTTCCTATACCTACTATTCATTCACTTGACCTACCATCGGTTGAATTTTGACATTGAAATTAAATTTATTTACATAAAGAGTACAGAGAACATAAAATAATTCACAATACGATGACAATTTTATAGGAGCGTCCAAAGTTAGCTCTGGTGCCCGCGCTAGGTCTCAACAGAGCCTGTGTGGCGGGCCACAATGGAGTTCCCTTCGGTTTCGAAACTCTTTTTCTTTCATTGCCTGGTATTATTAAACTAAAAACCATTACATGTATGGAGCTCATGTTAAATTTTAACCGATAGTAAGGCAAATGGACGGTCGGTAAGGTATAGGAACCGCACCTTAGGCAGGTCCCCTTAAACTCTGCCAACCCCGTAAGTGCTATTATTGTGATGGCCTGTTATATTACTTGGTGACATTGCAACAATAATCGCGCGGTGATACTAGTCTCGTAACATATTATTATATACAACCATTACTTTGTACTTATCTCGCTTGGTTGAACACTAAGTACTTAAATTGAACCTAAATAGACATCGAAGGTTTTGGGGTTCCGCAAAACAGTGAATTAAACCTCTTTGAAATAAAACTAATCTACACAAGATGACACGTTACAATAAATTCATTAATGACTCGTTCCTATATCTTACCGACCGTTCATTTGCCTAACTATCGATTAAAATTTAACATAAGCTCTGTACAAGTAATGTCAAAATTCAAGCGATGATAAGGCACACCAACAAATACAGTTATAAAAACAAACCATATTTACAATATTTTCTAGGCAATAAAATTGGCGGCCCTTATCGCTTAAAGCGATCTCTTCCAGGAAACCTAAATCAAAGGAATTTCTTAGCTAATCTACCTAATAATCTACACCACCCACACCGCCAGTTTAAGTTGAATTACTCCTGAAGTTAGGTGGCCTGGAAGACAGGGCTTTAAGCGATAAGGCCGCCTATTGTTTCTACCATGACAATATTGTAATTGTGCATTTTTGAAATTGTATATTTGTTGAGCTATATTCTATTCTAATCTGACGATGTAGATCATGTAGGAAAAAAGGCCAATAGGTACATAAATATTTAAATTAATTCAAGAATTAAATATGTGTTGGAATCAACCTCTATAGTTAATTTGCTATTTGTAGTTTGACATTTGTCGCATTTATTTTGTATTTTCTTCACTCTATATTGTATCGTTGTGTAACAAATATTACTAGTGGTCGCCTAGTGGTCGAAATTCAACCATAATTAATTTAAATTATAAGTTTGAACATTACTAAGGTTCTGTTGTCAAAGACTGTAACATACTTCTATAATCACAGATTTCGCCAAGGCTACACTGTTAATTTGACTTTAACAATAAACAAAAGAGTATATATGCGTGAGTTTATCAAATACATGGTAGTGTGTGTAATGTATGGAAAACAATATTAACCGTCTGCTCTTCTATATATAAACTATAAGTGTGCCAAATTTCATACTCCTCCGTCCGCGCAATTTTCGTAAAAAGGGGTACAAAGTTTTTGCTTCACATATTAATATATGAAAATTCTCGTGTTACTTCATGTCCAAGTTATAGTATATACAGTTTACGTGCTCTCCACAATATGCTATGAATGAATGAATTAACTGAGATTATTTCTATAATCTTACAGAATGTCACAGCTTCATACATTTTGTACAAATGTATAAACTTATGACGTCATTTACCAAGTAACTATTGTCTTGTACTTTTTTTTGTAATTTTTGATTTGGTGAACAATAAAGTGTTGTCTATGTCTATGTCTATGTCTAAGTATGTACATTGTACAAGTAAAAGGGATCAAATAATAATGATTGCACATCATTATTATTTGAACAGTCTTCTTAGAGGTCGGCAACGCGTTATTGACACCCCTGGTGTTGTAAACGGCCATAGGCGACGGCAACCGCTTTCCGTCAGGTGGGCCGTCTGCCTGTTTTCCTGCTTTAAGCAATAAAAGTAATTAAAATTATTTCTATTATATTTTTTTAAAAGTAATATCATAATTATTTCTAAAATGGAACTTTTAGGATTTTTGTCTGCTAGAGCATCGACAGAAAACTACAGAACGGATTTAAATAAAACTCAAAACAGAGATAACATACATCTCTGGTTAAGACATAAGATAATATAGTGGATGACTTAGTATTTTTTTTTTCGAAATCAGTCGGTTCGATTCCTGACTAAGGTAAGTGATTTTTTTAAATTCTAATAATAAGGTTTCATTAAAATCCGCACTAAGAATGCTTTAAGTATTTTTCGCAATATCTTACTGTTAATGATAATTTAATGCCGATAAATGACTCCAAATGACATCCATGTGATTGGAAGTACTACCCGTGTGCAGAAGCTTTGCCGATAGCCTCACGATGTCACGCGTCGACGGTTAGTAGGGTTGACAAAAAAGGTTACATAAATAGTTGTTGCAATTATATATACTTCACATAAGTATATACAATACTAGTAAGTAGTCATCGGCAAACCTTCTGCGCGCGGCTTATATATATATATATATAAATATAACCCGTTCAAGATATCTTGACGCGTAGGGTTATCAACAATTTTAGCAGACATTAAAAATAATTTATGTTTTGTAATCATCTCTATTACAAAACGTCGTCATTAACGTAATTAAAAAATACGCTGAAGCCCACCAAGCAACGGCTTCATCACCGTGTAAACGTCGAGGCCATCCAGCTCCTTGATAATACAGTATCTATTTGAGTTGGTGTTATAATACTTTCATAATAATAAAGTTTAGTGCTATGTGCTAAACATTAACAAAGAACACATGAACAAAGTGTCTTCTTCTCGTTAATAAAGACAATAGGAAACGTTATTAGACACATTCGTAGTTTAAGTCATATCTAGTTATTTTAGGTCAGATTTAAATTACTCATTAGTCTTATTTCCTAGATTACATTGTAATTTTAATGTTGTATCACTAAGATACATCATTTATGAAAAAAAAGTAAAAAATAATAATCTCTATTTATAACATGATATTACGTGAAAACATAGATAAACAGAAATAGAAAAATACAAGACATAGTACAACGGGCGGCCTTATCGCTAAAAAAACGATCTCTTCCTGGCAACCCTTAGCAGGGATTACAGTATACACAATACATATAAGTACAAAAAGAATATAAATATATATACATATGTATATACACACACGTATATATACATATAACAGTATAAATATATATATATATATATATATATATATATATATATATATATATATATATATATATATATATATATGATGAATGATAGGAATTATTATACATAATAGAGAAGTAATGCTTCTGAACCTGATTTTTAAAACGCTGTAACACTTAACACTCTCACACACACACACACATATATATATATATATATATATATATATATATATATATATATATATATATATATATATATATATATGTGTGTGTGTGTGTGTATATATGTATGTATGTAACGGTGGCGGCGCATGTACGCGGTGAGATATGGTACTATCATCAAGGAATCAATGGAAACATTTTAAACGAATTCACAAGAAGTTTGGTGTATATGTTCTTTAGATAACGGTGGTAATTAAAGCAAGACTTAATACAAAAATTGGTTAATCCAATCATTTCATTTAATTTATATTATAATTTACATAAAAAAAGTGTACATCAGTATATAAAACAGAAGTTATGAGGTATAATTTAATGCGATCCATGAGAACGCTGTCAACAAACTGCGCTGCTTACTACCCGATGAGCAGTTTGGATTCCGTGCCAGACACTCATGCGTCCAACAGGTGCACCGCATCACGGAGCACATACTATCCCACTTTGCCCATCGCCCTCGTCGCCCTATAGGAACAGCCGCACTGTTCCTTGACGTAGCTAAGGCCTTCGACAAGGTCTGGCATAACGGTTTGATTTACAAGCTGTACCAGTTCGGTGTACCAGGCAGACTCGTGCTCATCTTGCGAGACTTCCTCCTAGGCCGTAGCTTCCGTTTTCGAGTGGAGGGAACACGCTCGTCCCCTCACCCACTCACAGCCGGTGTACCACAGGGCTCGGCACTATCTCCACTACTCTTCACGCTGTACACCAGCGACATCCCAAAAACTCAGATGTAGAGTTGGCCCTCTTCGCGGATGACACCGCACTCTATACATCAGATCACAACCGACAAATGGCTTGCGTCCGGCTACAGGTAGCTGTAACAGAGCTAGGCGAATGGTTTCGCAAATGGAGGATAGAGGTAAACCCGGAGAAAAGCGCAGCAATGTTCTTTTCCCCGGGCACGCTTCGCTCTCCCAAACGCGCTTGCCTTCGCTTAAAAGCCATCTCGCTCTACGAACAAGAGATCCCCTGGGCAAAGTACACCAAATACCTGGGTGTCACCTAGATCAGAACTTGCGCTTCAACGAGCATATCACTATAGTCCGGAATAGAGCGCGATTTGTGATGGGTCGTCTAGCACCCATGATAGATAAACGAAGCAAAATGTCCCTCAGACACAAGCTTACTCTATATAAAACATGCATCCGCCCGATCATGACATACGCGAGTGTGGTATTCGGCCATGCCAAGCCTGCCCTTTTAAAGAAACTGCAAATCGTTCAGAATAAATTCATGCGCAGAGCCGTCGGTGCTCCCCTCTATATGTGTAACGTCGACATCCACCGCGATCTGGAGCTTCCCTCCATCAAAAACTACATTACGTCGCTCTCGCGTAAGTATTTCGATCTAGCGCCGCACCATCGAAACCCCCTCGTCGTGTCCGCGTCCGATTATAAGCCTCGACGAAAGGCTCTCGTGCGACGACCGCGTAACATCCTCATGGACAAGGTCGACGATATCACAAAACGGCTGGCTCGGATCAGCCCACCCGCGGTTAGGACGGCAGGCTGGCAGGCACCGACAGACAGACACAGACGGCGGCGTCGACGCCGCCAATCACGATCTCTCCACGTCCCTGCGAGGGACGCCAGGAGACACAGCCCCCCCATAGGATAGACTAGGCGTGTTGCTGGGAAGTTTCTTTCGCCGTTTCTTCTCTCCCAGCCATAACACGTTGCGAAACGGCAGTAAGATAGTATAGGCCACCGCGAACCGCCGATCCCGGTCCGCCGGGATCCTTCCTCTCGGGCTTTATATTACCCGTCGCCCGCTCTCAATTAGTGCATTGTGTCGCCCTATGGTGGGCATCATTAGATTCATCCCCCTCTCATGGCAACAGTCCAGCCGAGGTGAAACTCCCTAGGGAGCCCCCTCGAGCAAGTTGCCTCCCGGGCTCGAGCGCCTTCGCTTCGCAAAGGCACTCGCCCCGAAAACCCCGGTAAAGTTGTGAGGTCTTCGGACCAACAACATAAAGTCAAGTCCAATAAAAAAAAAAAAAACTGCGCTGCAGTTTGGCAATGTAATTGTTTGTATGATCTTGTAACTTTCTTTTATTGAAAAAAATAATATATGTAGCACATTCCAAAGACGCACAGCCTGGACGATAAAAGAGTTATTGTAAAAACGACGTATGTACAGGTGTGTTTATTCTGCATTTAGTTTAGGAGCGTAAATTGTGGGAGCTAGATACGTAAAGAAATTCGAAGCGTTCCTTGAGGTAAGCAGGACTAGTGGCTAGAAACAATATACTGTGGAGTAGAGTGAGTATTCCGGCGAAAATTGATGGGTAACCACTTGAGTTTTTTACGGAATACAGTGACGTGGTCCTGTTTACGAAACCCAAATATGAACCTATTAAGTGGTAACCCTGCGCCTCAAGTTATCGTGAACAGGGTATGGCTAAAAAGATGTCGCTGATGTCACGTTTTTTGTCGCCACCATTGTAATTCCCTGACAAATACGTAGTCATGGCAACGCGAATGAATTTTCACTAACACAACTTGTTACAGATATTTCCACCTCCTTATTACATACAGAACCACTTTAAGTTATTTTTGTTGTCAGTATTTATTTTTTTAATAACTTTTTAGTCTTTGTTGTCATTACACGGTATGCTATTACTAATTATCGGAGCGCTAACATAATAACAGACTTAACTCCGTGGCTAAACAACCATATCTTGGTCTGTCAAGTATGGGTCCCATAGACAACCAATTGACGGCCTTTGTTGTTGAGCGAGCCTTTGCTAGCTGAACTCACTACAATGCAGAGGTTCTGGGTTCGAGTCCTGGCATGGTAAATTTCGTAAACGAATTTTCCGTTATTTACTATGGTCTGGGCGTCTGGGATCGGCCTCAAAGTGGTCCATTATATATTACCTATCCGCTATGTATTTTATCCGTGCAAGAACGGAGAAAATACAATTTCCTGCCGCCAGGGGGCCTGTCGTAAGAGGCGACAAGATAACCCACAGCCAGGTGGTAGGGTATTTGCCCGTCTGAATGGCCACTGGTCTATTAAGTTGTGTTCCGGCATTAGTGGTCAGGTTCCAGTGTCTCTTTAGAGAACAGCAGCGCATTTGTAGCACCTTTGGTATTGCAAGTGTCCATGGGCGATGTAACCGCTTTCCACCAGGTGGGCCGCCTGTCTGTCTGCTGAACTTTTGCTATAAAAAAACGTACTGCCGACCTAGAGGAAGGACTGGAACCTGGTCCCAGATGCCGGAACACAACTCAAGGATTTTATGGTGGGATACTCTGACATGGTTGGTAGCTATCCAGAAGGGCATATGTATGCTTTACAACCTGGGGCCCAATTCTGCTATTTTAATATCCTCACGTTGCGAATATATTCAAAATAGGAGCGACAGTGTCAAAAATTCGTATTCTACTATACTAAACCCGCAATATCTTCTCGATATCGTCGCAGCAGAATAATATTAGAAGAAAATTACTACAGTACAACCTCTGTAAGTCGAATTTGAAGGAAGACGCCAAAAAATTCGAGTTATAGAGTTTTCGACTTATGGAGGATTTCGACTTAAGTGAATTTTAGAAGGAAACATTCGACTTGTAGAGGTTAAGATTTATTCCAACTCATTTTGACAACTGACTGTATACACTTTACATTTATTTCTAAGATACAATGATGTACATTATCGGTATATTCTTAAAGTCGGTTTTCTAATAACCGAGTTGTAAAGGTTGTAAAATCAAATATTGCTATGTTCGAGATACATAGGTCCAATTTTTTTTGAGGCATAGAGGAAAAATTAGTATTGAATTTGCTTATAAGGACACACTAATTATTTCGACTTATACAGGGTTCAGATTGCGAGCAACGGAGGTTTTGGGGTTGAAGGGAAGGGAACTCAACGTTTTTTCGAGTTTGGGAGGTTTTCGACTTATCGAGGTTCGACTTAAAGAGGTTCTACTGTGTTATATAAATAAATATCAACAATTTATATATTACCATTAGCAGAAATGGTAATATATAAATTGGACCACCAACAAGACAGTATGGAAAACTGTTGCAATTAAAAAAAATATCTAAAGAAAGTGCAATAGACCTTGTATAAAAATGTATAATTGCAAAAAAGCGCATTAGAACGGAGTTGAAAAACTGCAAATCTTTCTATCTTGCTCGCGCAACTGCTAAAGATAGTCGGATTGAACGGTTTTCATACTTCTCACATTTAATTAAATTTATAACTGTGAGCTTATAATACAACTTTTGGAGATCGTATTGTGGTCTGATATGTGTCTAGATAAACTGATACATATAAAATATTATATACAGTTATACATATTCTAATTTGATACAGTATATTCTTAATGTTAATGCAAATTCGCAAGAAAGTGGCCATTTTAATAAAGAACAAGGAAACTTGCTAACATTTTTGTTGTTGTTCTAGTTTCTCCGCCTTCGTTGACATATATCTTGCATTTTATATTCATGTCTTCTGTAACCTGTAAGCTATCCAAATAGAAGCTATATTATATTTTTTTGTAAAATGCATAATTATAAAATTTAATTATTGAATGACTGACTAAATCCATCAATAGTGTGAAATTATCCTTGGAATGAAAAAGGTTAAAGTTGCTTCCATTTAAACAGTCATTACAATATTCCTGCAAACATACAAGTGCATTATCATTCATTTATTGTAATTTTGTTAACCATAACAAGGTCCATTACAGGGCAATGTCTGTCTTCTTTAAGTTCTACATTCCACTATTATTAAATAATAAAGTATATTAACCAAGGACGTTGTGACGTTTTGTGGGATGATATTAACAAATATTTTTTTAAATATATACTATTTATTTGAATAAAGTATAATGACTTTTTATTTTAAGTGTTTTTGTTCAGATATATACTTTCATATTACAAATAATGTTTGAATATTATGGAATAATTATATTGTGACATCGAATAATGAGTTTACGACATACCTAGCAAATAATTTTACAACATAAGGATTATTATTATTAATTATTATTAATTAAGAATATACAATACAGAATAAATAATATATTAAGTCATTTAAGTATAATAAAAGAAATATGTATGTCTTTATTAGGTGAAACATGTACCACGTTAAATTTATATAAACATCTTGTATCCATGTTTCCTGCAAATAAATGAATATGATTTGATTTTTAATAAACGAAAAAAATGTATTTTAATTGATTCAATAGTCGGGTACGGACTGATATGGACGTTTCTCCAAAATGCTTAAAAATTTAAAAAAAAATCGGAGGGTACTGTATATAGAATTAAAAAATTGACGTAACAAAATGACCAAGCACGCCATTTATTAATTAAAAAACATCACTGTAAAACATAAATGTAAATCTTCCTTATATAATCGTAATTAGAACACATCTGGAAGTTTGAATATAGAAAAAAAAATATGACGTAACAAAGATGACCAAGTACGATCGATCCAACGCACACCTCGAACTAAGGAACAACGCTATAACTGACTATAATAAAAAAGTTAGCAAGTACACATAAGTGCATTACGATGCCATGTTGACTATAAGTATAGAACTGTAGTGTACCTATAGTACGCCTACGACGGGGCTCGACGCAACCATTTTTTGCCGCGCACTTCGTACATTTGAAAAATAAATTTTGACGTAAACAGTCGTTTATCCTGTTCTTTATTCGAATTATAAAAAAAGAAAAAGTAACATATTTTTTGCCGGACTTGTTTTTTTTTTTACTATCATTAAAAAAATGTTCTAGAACCTTTCTAAATTTTCCGTCAACTCGTGACGTTTTAAAACTATTTTTTTTTATTATAAGGAAATAGTGTTGTGATTGTTGCTATTGTGAAATGATTAACTTTTATAGTGTTGTTCGTGCTAGATTTTCAATTACAAAATATCGATGCAGGTATGCGTTTAATTACATTACTTCCGCTTACGTTTTTAATTTAACTGTGTACTTTTGTTAAATTCTTGAATCATCGGTATCTCAATCACAATTAAGCTAAATACGGCTAAGCTAAATATTAAAAAAAAAACATTCAGACTCATTTTCTTATGCATTTATAGCTAATATTATCAGGCCACGTTCCTATAAGGGCAACTTGATATCATAGATAATATTAGCATACATATTTTGATTCTTCTACTTTCATTGACGTTTCTATATATACCGTCGGATCAAAGTGTAATTTGCTTACCTTTTACGCAGACCGTCGCAAATTCTCTCGCAGTTAGTGTGCCCCGAGTTAACAACGTCAATTTTAATTTACCGATTACCTCTATATATTTTTTCTTTCCTTCAATATAACACACATCTGTTTGCTACCTTCAATATATTAGAGGCGGTTATAGTATGAGGACGATGGTGTATATCTCTTTGTAATATAAATAGAACCCCAAATTAAAAAAATATTTCCCAATATATTTATCACCTATATTGATATTACAATTTTATTTTCTTTATCTTATATCAAACGATCTAATTCTCTAAAGATTAATAATCGATATGTCAAACGATCTGATTCTGTTTTTATACAGTTCACCTTCATCATAGGGTAGATAACAGCTAAATCAACTAACACTTTATCATCTTACAAAACGTTGCAGTCTCCTAGAATTTGTACGCGTACAGCCAGTTATGACGTCATAGCTTTTACGAGTCAAAAATCGTTATAATTATCGTGTATTACTGTCTGTTCAGTTCTAGTACACGTTCTCAGGCATATCATATTTTGTATAAACAGTCTTTTACTCAAGCATCAGCTGACTTACTAAGAAGGCTATAAAATGTAACGCTGACCATAGATTACCTTTCTAAAAATTTATCAATTTCCGATGACCTACTTCCCCCATTCCTTCCTATCCAACATTTCCTATCGCATCCTATTTCAATCCCATATCTCATCCCTCCTGTCTGATTCCTCTATTTGGTTCGCCTATCCCATCCTGAAGGGTGGCATCGCGTTGGCTTTTCGCCCCTGGTGTTGCAAACGCCTATAGGCGACGGTAACCACTTTCCATGAGTCGGGCCGTCTGCCAATTTGTCAGCTTCCGCAATAAGAAAATAACTAATATGGCTGGTTATTTCACTTCATTATGCTTATTTATTGCTAATAATGTAGTTAAAAGAAGATACTTTTAATTAATATTAAACTGTCTTGTGTAATAGTTAGAAAGGGTATAATTATTTCCTTTGGCAATAGAAAGTACGTTAAGCTACCTTTTTCCGTAAAGAATAAAAGTTATGACATGATTATGCACTTTGTTGTGAGCAAATGTCACATCCCTAATTGAAAGATTTCTAACTTTCGTTTCGTGTAAATTGGCCTATATCCTCCCGATTTTCTGTGCTTACGAGTGATTTAGGATATACTAGCTAATAATTATATATATATATATATATATATATATATATATATATATATATATATATATATATATATATATATATATATATATAATTACTCGTAACGATTAAGTAATTTTTGAAGTTATTAGTCGAAACCAATCAAGTTGTTAAAAAAACTTAAAGTAAGAATAAGCACTATAAATTCTTGATGCCTTTTACCGCTGTTAGTTTTAGGTTAGGTCACTTTCTCTCCATGTAACACTAAGTTAGAACTTAGTAAACGGGTCTGTGCTTACTGAAACATAAAATTGAATATGTAGATCTCTAAGTTGTTTGTACTTGAGCTTAATTAAGTTGAAATTAACATTCGATTAAATTTAAATGTTTATGGAAAATGCATGTACCTGATGACGATGAGCTTTGAAAAATAATATCATAGAAGAATACTAAAGATAAAAGTCGTACATCGATAGTAATTGAGTTAAGCAACTTAGAATAATAAAACAGTGAAAAAAGTGAAATAATGTTGTATATAAAAAAATATTTATGAAATAAATATTTTATGGCGTTTTTTTTTATATAAAAGAATGATTTTTGTGAAGTATGTTTTGAAAAACAGGGCATTTTTGTTTGAAAACAAATAAATACATGAATAATAATATAAATAAAAATAATACGGCCCGTCGCACGTCGTCTTCAATGTCATACAGGAAGGAATAAAAATAATAATAGCCTAGACATGTGAGTTACTGCTGGTCTTATGCCTCGTATTATAGGAGAGCGTATAGTATACGGTTTGACAATAGATTATCTCGATGCGCAGGTTTCATTACGTAGTTTTCTCATCACCTTTAGCACGCTGAAGATTTAACCATTGGTTAAAAGTCGGTGCACACCAGCCTAAGGCTGGAATTCACCGATATTTAACCAGTGGTTAAAATAAAATGATCGAACAAAATGTATGCATAAACAGCGATTATTTTATTTTAGCCGTCGGTTAAATGTCTATATATACCAGACCACCCTTTGAGTTTGGAACGCGAGTGTGCTATCCACTATATTACCACGGCTTCTTAGTTTGTAATAGTGTTGTTCCTCTGAGAAATCCTATTCGATAAGGAAAAAAAGAAACAAATTAAAGAATTGTGGACTAATCCCACTGTTAGTGTTCATTATTCGACTTTGTGAACCATTTCCGAAATATACTTATTGCCAAGGATTTCATAGATAAACACATTGCGTTCAATAAGAATATGTACATATCGCCAGCGTTTTATATATATATATATATATATATATTTTTTTTTTTTTGTCAAGTTTAAATAGTGTCACCAAAAAATGTAGCTACAAGGTCCGTACTGATGCCGACGATATATAGATATACTGATGGGCATACGGACGGACATTCCACCAAAATTGACGTGAAATATAAAAATTAATTAAATCTGTTTAATCTTGAAACTTTTACTCATGATAAAATTTAATTTCATTAGGTATTTTAATTGTCAGATCTTTAACGTGGTCCACGACAAAAGTAGGCACATTATTAAAAAGGTTCTTGAGTGTCATAACACAAAAAACAGTATAAAACTACCTAACAAGGAGAATAATAAAAATTATTTTTATAACAGCATCGAGATAAAGCGTAACCATGAACCTAACAAGTCAGGAACAAAAGAGGTTTATTTTTAAAATTCATCACTGTTTGAAGACTTAAAATATTTATGTAAGTATAATAATGACTAAACGTCCCACAGCTGGGCTCTTATTTCTCAGTTTCAATAGAACCATAGAAGAGGTGTACTTTTCTTAATTCTTCCCAGCACATTCGTAGACTGTCAAGCACTTACCCGATATTATATAAGTATATTAAAAAATACGTTATGCTATAAATGCCAGTTGTAAACAGATAGTATTAAAATCAATTTTCAAAATTGTTTTTGACAGGTATACTCTGTCCAACCGTTTATTTTACTTTTGACGTTTGCATATCTATCAAGTTGCACATTTTTTGTCATTAAATTTCACATGTCACAATTGTCATATCTCATTGTTTCAGGCGACATAAGAGTGACGTTCTGTGAGTTTTGTAATAGACCATAAACTATTGTCATCGTACTTAAATTTAATCGTACTTTATCAATTTGAAATAGAAATGTTTTACTTAAAAAATATATTAATAACACGGCATTTATTTAGACTCAAAAAAGAGTAGTATTGTTTTTATTTAACTTTTTATATATATTCTTTTGTGGATTTTATGGCTTGGTTTCTACTAGACCTTTAAACCAAATCTATTTTGGATATTCGGCACTTCACAGGTTTTTCAAATGCAGTTTCTTCATTTTCTTAAGCCTATGTGTAGCACAGCTGAACTGTAGGTTATCAGCTGGTGCTATTAAACGGAGTTCTTGTGACAACTCAAAAGGCCACATTTAACTATACAGTTCACATTTCTCACAAAAGACATTATTAATACTCAAAAACTATCAAAATCCTACAACTATTGTTCATTTGAGAGTAATTTTAAACATTTTTAGATAATAAAACTGCACAGCACAGCATCTCCATTCAGTTTCCGCCAAAAACTCCTAACTTTTTATATTTCTAACGTGGTACAGCCATGCTGATATTGAAACTGATTGATCAATGATCGACCTGTCAAAAGTGAGTGAAAGTTATCCGTGCAGGAACGGAGAAAGAATACAATTTCCTGCGGCCGGGCGGCCTGTCGTAAGAGGCGACAAAACAACCCACAGCCAGGTGGTAGAGCATATACCCGACTGGATGGCTACCACCCCTGGTCTAGTGTACGCCGCCATAACAGTCTTAATTTGTGTTCCGGCATTAGTGACCAGGTTCCAGTCTCCCGTAAGAGAACAGCAGCGCATTTGTAGCACCTTTGCCGTTGCAAATGTCTATTGGCGATGGTAACTACTTTCCAGCAAGTAGGACGTCTATCTGTCTACTGAACTCATGTAATTAAAAAAAAGTGATATACTCGATTAGACGGAGTGTAATCCATGGAACTTATTACATTTTATCATTTTCACGCATTGCAATACAAATAAGCTATTTTGACATAAATGAACACTTGTAACACTTTAGAATTTAAAAAAAATACAGGAAAACATTTATACCTTCTAAAATCATCGCGCAAACATTAGTTTTTAAACCCGTCAATGTTTTAATTGGATAACACTGTTTAAGGAAGACGAGACCATTTTATTATTAAAATTTAATATTTTGTATTATTATAATATTTCATAAATTTATTTATGTCAATACAGATAATAGAGTTAATAGGTAAATTCAAGCCGGAGAGCCGAATCGGCAAGAAGCAAATTAGTAGCAAGGAAAATTTTTAAATGACATATACATAGCATAGGATATACACATAGCGTTGTTATATACATACACAGATACATTTATTGAGACCAAACTTACATTTACATATTGTCCTAAAATTAAGGCTGTTTGGGTACTAACACCGAACTAGGCCATTATAGATAGATAGCCAGTATATATAGTCTTTTTGTATATTTCGCACATAATGAGGTAGGTGGATTACTACCATTGGCTACCAAGGTTGCTGCCCTTGAAGAGGGATTGTAACTTAACCAGACGGTGGATTATAGATCAAGGTTGTTGTGGCGGTGGTAGCCATCCAGACGGGCAAATAACCTACCACCTGACTCTGGATAGTTTTGTCGCGACCTATGACCTGCCATGGTTTTATGGCCGTCCAGGAGCAAGTAATAAGGTTTTTTCTTCGATTTTGCACGGATAGAATGTTTTCAGGGTATTGAAGCCATTTTGGTTAAAGTCCCTCACAACAATCGCCATATCCGTACGATTGTCAGTGTGTTCATGTATGTCACAGGTATTTTTCTAAACTACTAGGTCTGTATAGATGAAATTTGGTAGAAAGGCGTATTGTAAGTGTATGTCACTACATATATGCCACTACATATATATGCCGGTATATGCCGTTTTATCCGTGCAGGAATTGAGAAAGAATACAATTTCCTACAGCCGGCTGGCCTGTCGTGAGAGATGGCTACCACCCCTGGTCTAGAGTATATCGCCACAACAATCTAGGTTTGTATTCCGGCATTAGTGGCCAGGTTTCAGTCTGCTTTTAGAGAGCGGCAGCACATTGGTAACATCTTTGGTGCTAGAAATGTACACAGGCGATGGTAACCGCTTTGCATCAGGTGGACCGTCTGCCTGTCTACTGAACTCAGAAAAAAAATGAAATGCAGTCAAATGACAGCAGCAATTTGATGTTTAAGTAATGTATGGAAAATATAATATTTTGTTCAAAAACAACCCTTTCTATTGGTTTGACGTTTGACATTTCTTCAAAGAAATTGATCCTTACAAGCTACCCTATAATAATACAGAACGTGTTTATTTTTTTCAAAAGAAATGGCTGCTGCTCTTGGTGTAGAGTATACCACCATAATAATCTTGAGTTGTGTTCCGGTAACAGTGGCCAGGTTCCATTCCTTTTTCGAGGTCTGCAACACATTGGTAGCACTGCAAATGTTCATAGGTAACAGTAACCACTTTCCATCAAGTGGTTCATCGGCCTCTCTGCTTTACTTCAGCAATTAAATAGACAAAAATCCTCAACTACTCCATAAAAACTACAAAACATTCGCGGTATCTTATCACATACAGCAAATATTAATAAAGATATTACGCAACGTCACGCACACATACATACACACATACGCAATACAACGTTGTCGCAGGTCAGTTGTGCACACGTATATAAAAACTTTTTAAGTGCAATGCACTATGAACAACTTGCGTATCGGTTTTCGCCTGTATCAAATGTGTTTTTTCATTGTGGATTATGTTTCATAGTTCTATAATGATAGATATATTTCATACTAGTCTTGGCATCTAAACTTTGTTCGCGTTGTGATGACAATTTCTTTTTTTGAAGTGAAAATGTCTTTAGGTACGTTAGGCACTTTGCGCTCTGATATAAAGTTTTCACTTCTGACGTTCGGTCCTACGACTGACAGATTTTTTACTTTTTATTTAAAGTGACTTTGATTGTAGACTAGTTAGATTTGATTTGATTGTAGTGACTTTTGTTTATAAAATATGTCAGTCAATGGGGCTAACACTACCTCATTTCTAAATACATTCAAATCACGGAAACGGAAACGTCGGAATAATAAAAAAAAAATACCACGCCGTAACCCTTAAAACGTAGTTTTTATGTGTCGCGAAAAATTAAGAAAATACTAGATTCAAATTATTAAACTTGAGTGGAGATCAGGTCTCGGCAAACGTAGCGTAGAACGCCCTCCAACCCAGTGGATTGGCGACCTGCGCAAGATCGCCGGCAGGGGCTGGATGAGGAAGACGGGAGACCGGGATATGTAGCACAAACTTGGGGAGACCTACGTCCAGCAGTGAACAGGGACTGGCTGAAGAAGAAATTATTAAACTTAAATGTAGATTTAAGTTTAATAATTTCTTAAGGGATCTTTCTCGAGGCAAATATTAATAGTAATATATGCCTGGACACATTTGACTTTATGTAAAAAAAAATACAATTTAATATTCCAATGTATCTCAAGAATTGAATCGACGCGGCGGCATAAAAAAAAATGACCACAGAGACACATTTTTCTCTATATTCGTCTATCCCACAGGAACGATACAATTTATTGGGATAACATGTATATTATAGTTGACCAGGGATATAAGCTAATTTTGCATTGAATTTCATTTAAATCCATGCAGTAGTTTTAACGTGACATTCCAACAGACAGACAGATAAAGTTTAAAAATTGCATTGTTGGAATTTGCTGGTTTGAATTAGGTCCACGTTCTTTTTCTCTTATTCTCAAATTCATTGTGCAAACTCGACTAGACTACTAGCTTCTGCTTGCGACTTCGCTGGCATTAAAATAGGATAATGTGTATGTAACGAAGCACGTTATAATTATTAGAAATATCAAATTTAATTTCGATGTATCTAATGTCACGTACCTGTAACGCCATATAGCAAAGGTGTGGACATAGAGCTAATCATGAGAACAACATATTAAAATTTTTGCTGTCATTGTCGTTGTCATGACGATGTATTTGTTAGTAAATTCCAAGGGTGAAGCCGTAAAACGCGATCGGAGCGCCATTTTTTCGGTTCGCACATCTCTCGAGAATAATTCTTTTTTCAGGATGAAAGCTACCTTATATCCTTTTATATACAGGAATTTCTGTAACTCTCTCTTAAAGAAATTGAAAAATGATTATAATAAAAATGCAATTCTTAATGCAAAGAATAATAGTAAATTACTATGGGATACCATTAAAAATATTACATATAGCAAAAAACTACACGATTCACCTACACAACTTTTGTCATCTGTTAACCCTAACGATTCTATAAATGAAGTCAACTCCTACTTTTCTAAGATTGGTTCCGATTTAGCTCAAATAATTATCTCTAAAAACATTCCTTCTTTTCATGTGCTTCCCACAAAAACTGTCCTTAACTCTTTTGTATTATTACCCACTAGTGAATCTGAAATAAACAGTATAATTGCAAATTCAAAGTCTGTCTGCTCTGTCGGTTTAGATGGTATCTCAAACAAATTTCTGAAAACTTATAAAGATAAATTAGTTCCTTCAATTACTCACATTTGTAATTTGTCGTTCTCTACTGGTATTTTCCCAGATTTATTCAAAAAGTCTGTAATAGTACCCGTCCATAAATCTGGTGATAAAAGCCGCGTCAATAATTATAGACCTATATCTATTTTATCAAGCTTATCAAAGGTTATCGAACGTTTACTTAATAATAGATTAATTAAATATTTAGAATATAATAATTTAATCTCTACTCATCAATTTGGTTTTCGATCTGGCAAATCTACGGATGCCGCAGTTGAAGAATTAACTAATTATATAACATCTAATCTTGATAAAAAACAGAAAGTTATTGCCATATTTCTAGATCTAACAAAGGCTTTTGACACGGTCTCAACCGCGCTTTTAATTCATAAACTTGAAGCGCTGGGAATAAGAGATCTTCAGTTACAACTTTTCGCTGATTATCTCCAAAACAGAACGCAGAGAGTCCGTATTGGTGAATATATAAGTAAAGACACTATTATTTCTTTTGGTGTGCCCCAGGGCAGCATCCTTGGCCCAACCCTGTTTCTTGCGTATATAAACACACTCTGCGACTTAGAACTTGAAAACGGTAGTATTATTACATATGCTGATGATACTGCACTCCTTTTTCTGCTGATACATGGTCAAAAGTATTCCAAAGTGCGCAAAAGGTCTTAATAAAGTTATGGATTGGCTAAATTCAAATATATTAACCCTTAATATTGATAAAACGAAGTATATGACTTTATCTCTTAGAAATCAGGATCAACCTCATATTCAAACCTTAAAAATTATAGCTCACTCTTGTCTTTCTCATGCTACTTGTAACTCTTGCCCTACTTTGCATACAACTCAACATATTAAATATTTGGGTGTTATCATTGACCAAAATCTAAGTTTTCAACCATACATTAACTCATTAACACTCAGATTACGAAAATTAATTTATATTTTTAAAACCCTTGGTCAGGTTGCTGATTTTAACATAATGAAATTATTATATTACGCCCTATGCCAATCTGTTTTGAGCTATTGTATCACGTCATGGGGGAGCTGCCAAAACCGCAATGATAAAATTAGAACGTGCACAACGAGCAGTACTTAAAGTCAGTCTTTCTCTCCCGTTCTACTTCCCCACCAAAACCTTTATGAACGCTGGAAAGTGCTAACTGTTCGGCAACTCTTTATTCAACAAATCGTTCTTAAAGAACATGTTATCACACCATTTATATCATCCAATTCTATTATTAAAAGGAATTACATCCCCTGTAAACAAAACGTTGTCAGCACAGCCTTTTGCTGTAGATTTTTGTTCTTTCTAGGAGTTACCTATATAATAAAATCAACAAGCGGATTGATTTATTTTCTTTGACTAAAGCTAAATGTAAGAAAACTCTCACCGAATGGCTTTTGAAACTCGACTATGACTCCACTGAAGCACTATTAGTCCTAATTACTTAAATATTTCCCTTTTCATTGTTTTTATTATCATCTTGTATTATAGTATTTTATATGTTCACTCATTCATTTATCTCTATGTAACTCTCATAGTATAATCTAATAAATTCCTCTCATTTCAAATCACATAAACTCACACAGACACATTCACACACATTTACGTACAATATATACATAATTACATATAAATACACAATAACACACTGTACACCGATCTACACTCAATACATTATATTTCTTTTATAATCGAATAACTAGTTGTAAGTATATATACCTACATTTTTCCACGGGGAGAGAGAGGCTGGTGATCAGTCACACAGGATTTTTCCTTTTACTGACACCAGGCTCTCACCAATTGCTAGTTAGTAATTTAAAACCTTTTTTAGCAATTACTTATGTCATGTTATATTGTGAGAGCAAATAAATAAATATTATTATTATTATTATTATTATATTATTATATACCCTTGGCAACGTGTATGTAAAATTTTGTAACAATCTGTTGTGTAGTTAAAGCGTGAAAACATTACAAACACACTTGGATTCGCATTTATATTATTAGTTAGGATAGATAGACAATAACAGAAAAAAATGGAAACGTATCCTAGTTATTCCTTATAATATCAGCTATCTGCCAGTGAAAGTCCCGTCCAAGTCGGTCCAGCTGTTTCAGAGATTAGCCGCAAACATCCAGACAGACAGACAAAATATTAAAAATTATTTTTAGATAAAAGTACCGTATATACTTCCATATGTATTTGGTAAAAAGCTGTTATTTTAACATTACAAACAGACACTTCAATTTTATTTATCTGTATAGACATAGAAATCCTTCCTTCTTAAAGTTCATTGACCGATACGAAAGTGCTTAGCAAGAGGTTTCAAAGTGCAAAAATGTAGCTAAGTTTAATACTAACAATCATGTTTGTGTTCTATATAAAAATGCTTACTTAAGATCTCTGGAACGGTGTCCCATTACCGTAAACAACTGTGCTAATATTGAGGTAGGTTATTATAAAATAACTTATTTTAATCATATACTTATACTTACTTTATCCGTCACTTCGTTCGTGGGGCAATTGGATTTTGTTTTTTTGTCGAATTGAATCCCTTTGCGGACACCCCACTGCTCGGGGACATGACAGTGGGACAGTGTGGGACACGACACGGACCGATGTTCCTGTTATCGTCGTATGCGGGGACCACGGGAACCAGCTGTGGCGTATACTGCAGCCCTGGCTGACTTGCGTTCACCCCGTCTGTGAGAGAGCCTTTCCTTGGGCTGGAGGACGGTTGGTCCCCGTTCCCCGGTACTTCCAACTTGGTCTGAATTAGGAGGGGTGCGCGCAGAACACCTCAGAACTCATTTCTTAGTGGCCTGAGTGCGAATGACGGCTTAGAAATCCCCGTGGACCATCACCCGCGCCAATGCGTCCAATGCGGCCGAAAGTCATTCGAAGTGTAGTTTTGTACCTTTCTCACTTTACCGCCTCCTTCGCTGACATGACTGTCTCACATAAGGAGGCGACGGCGTTTCATCCCGTGTCATTCCCGACCATGACCAGCACCACGGCTGGGAGCGAAAACTCCTGTCCGATAATTGCGCCGAGGACACCTCCTTCTCTCATGCACTGTACTCCTGCAGGGTGTGCAGCGCCGTGTCCTCAACGGCGGCACTACAGTAATCGTACCTTGCTGTTTGTTTCCTGTCCTTTACCCAACAAGATATCGAAATGAATTATTCCCTAAGATTGTCTTTGTAAGCTGTTGGTTCGTTTCGTTCATTGGCTGGGTGTTCATCTCCACTATCTTGAGTTGCTTCGCTCTTGTACGCAACGGTTCTCTAGAACGTTTTTCTTGCGCACCGTGGGGATTTGGAATAAGCTCCCGGCCGTGGTTATCCCACAGCGCTACAATATGGGTTTTTTAAAAAAGGGTGTTATAAAATTTCTTCGAGGCTGGCAGCGCGTTGGTGACATCTCTAGTGTTGCAAATGTCCATAGGCGACGGTAGCCGCTTTCCATCAGGTGGGTCGTATGCCTGTCTGCTGTACTCCAGCTATAAAGAAAAAATGTCGTTATTCACGACAAACTTTCAAACACTCTCTCATTTTTATCACTTTCTACCAATTATTTGGGGTCGTCACAATACGCCCTTTCCTTCTATACACCTCTATTCTGAAATACGTTCTCTGTCACGCTACAAATCATCATGTCATCTTTCACACAATCCATCCATTTCTTTTTGATCTACCTTTACTTTTATGTAGTAAATGATTAGACTTACTTGTACCTCATATGTGTGAATATGACCTACAAAAAATTATCTCTAGTGTAACTTAATTTGAATTTAAATATGCTAATGATCGCCTATTTTAATACTGACACCAGGGAAACTTTCTCGGTATATCAAGTATGACAGAAGTGACAGTATTCCAATATCAATATCCTGCCAACATAAACTTGAGCGTCCTTTCAGAATTTAAACTCAAATCAAGCACTAAATCAGCATACACGAATAAACATAAATAATATAAAACTGTAAAACCATACATATCTAAAAAGAGAATAATATTTCTTCCGTTTGTCTAAACTTGTTTTGCGCGTACGCAAGTGTTTGTATGTGTGAGCGTGTGCTAGGGTTGTGAAGCATTTTTAATATATTTCCTTTTATTAGAGAGAACATTTTTTAAAACTATTGTCATCAGCCTCAGATGTCACTCTCAAAGTTAAGCCGGGTAAAAGAAACTAATTTTCTAATAGGAAGCCCATCATTACCCACTACGTAACGAGAACTTAGTATTAAATAATCAAATCAGTATGGACAAAGGTGAAATAGCTTCCAGTGGATATATTACTGTTAATCGTGCAGGAACGGAGAAAGAATATGATTTCCCGCGGCTGGGGAGGCGAGAAAACAACCCACAACCAGGTGGTAAGGTCTAGATGGCTACCACCCACGGTCTTGAGTTGTATTTCGGCATTAGTGTCTCGCTTTTAGTCTCCTTTTAGAGCGGAAGCACAAGGTAGTACAGAGTTCTAGTAGTGATTAGTGTACTGTTATAATTATATCAGCTTCATTTCTACCACACTATACGTATTATACGCGACAAAAGTTCACGGTGGATATATTTATGCGTTAGGATCGTCGGGTGGTCTGTATGCTTGCAAATTGGAGGTTCCGCTCCTCGAAGAGCAGAACCGGTTAGGCTCCAATAAATAGCAGTTCACTATTGGACATAAGCATAGTTTGAGTCACATTTCTGGAACCTCCGTTATGTTCATCCAGTGCCTACCGGCGACCTTGTGCAAATAATCGGTCTATCGGATCGTAGGGCGTCCGACACTACGTTTAACGAGATACGGTCTCCACTCCATGAATCGTCTACTTCATCAGCCATCGGTCCTGCGACAGACCTGACCGGCCTAATGCTACTTCAACTTGCTAATTTTGTGAGCTATGTCAGTTACTTTATTCTTTTTGTGGATTTCCTCATTTCTGATTGTATCCACACTCAAAAAAAACACCCAAAGCTCACTCTTTAAATTGCACGCCAGTACACTATTTTTAATATGATCAGTTTTGTCCATCCTTAGTTTGCCTGGAAAGATTGCTTTAATCAATAACGCTGCCCTTTGCACTACTTTATTTAAGACAATAAAATGTGTTACTTTTACTATGTTGATGTACAATAAAGGCTATTGTTGTTGTTGCAAATAAATTATTGCCAATTTGCCTGAATGTGTTACAAAAGTGTAAAAATATAAACTTTTTCAAGATTAAACTCAAAAAACTTTTATTAAAATAATCCTAAAACAATAAACTTGCATTAAAACTACATGTCACGCAATATTTAAACAAAACTGTAGGTACAGCACCACACTATTGTTAATAATTATATTTTAATCTCATTCTAAGTGAACTAAAATTTCTTATGGGAAATAAAGTTCTTTAAACCTATGTGCCAACCCTACTCAGTCGCGTACACACACACAATAACCTAGAATCGTGTATGTGTGTGTGCGATGCGTAAGCTTGTCTTAGGTTAGGGAGGTGAGCGAACTCTACTTTTGCACTGTCCATTTATTTTTATTACGACCGTACACGTGGCATGGCTTTTATAAAGTTATCTTCCTCTTTTGCGGACGGTACTTTATGAGTTTTTTTTTGTGGGTTACAACGGCGGATTTGAATGTTCACGCTGATTCATGCGCACGGCCCTGTGGTTGAGCGGGTTCAGCCTTTGCCGGCCGACCTCACTACAACGCAGAGGCTCCGGGTTCAATTCCTGGCATGGTAAATTTCTTTTACGGTTAAGGCTGTACAGCTTTGGAACGCGCTTCCTGTTACTATCAGACAAGCAAAATTGCTAGCGATACTTAAAACTATGATCAAAAAATACTACCTGTCGTTGGAATATGATACTTAAATTCATTTATAAACAATTATATATTTTGTAGATATGTATATTAAGAATATATCTATGTAATATATAAAAATTCTATATATGTGTGTGTATATATATATATATATATATATATATATTACTTATGTATTAATTATTAAAAACTAAGTAGTTCGTACTATGTGTTACGTATACTACCATCGACATTATCATCTCAATTTATTCCTGGGGTTGTCTGGAAGAGATCGCTTTTTAGCGATAAGACCGCACTTTGTAGATAACTAGATATAATTTTAGTCTTTAAATTCATTTTTGTAGTGATGTATAATAAAGTGTTATCTATCTACCAATCCAAATTTCGTAAATGAACTTTTCGTTGATTACTGTGGTCGGAATCGGCTCCAGAGTGATCTGTATATATATTACCTATACTGCAAGCTTAATTTGCTTAGCTGGATATTATTATTACATAAATACCCAAATTTATGTAATAATAATATCCATAATAATAACAGCTCATAAACGTTTCACTGCTGGGCTCGGGCCTCTCATTATCTCATGTGAGATGTGATCCGAGACAGTCCGTCGGAAGCCATCTTTAAAAAAAGAGTTAAAGAGCACTATCTGTCCTAAATAACTGATATATGTATATGTATTTTAATCAATCAATCAATATCTATATTTGCAAGAATTTAGTTTATAGAAGTGTTATACAATTGTAGATGCACAGTACATTCTACCACATAATGGTGTACAAAATGAATTAAAAATTAAGGTCATAATAAAATAAAAATTGTAATTTACGTAAATATTTTTATTATCTGTTCTAATTGTAATGTCAATTTTTGGTATTATATAAGAAAATAATATCAGGAGAAAAAAGCACTTTTTTAAGAAATTCGTCTACAGTATATTTATATATGTATATACTAGGTATGTATAAATATATGTGTATGTAAGTTTACGTATGTATATCTGTATGTAGTTTATACTGTAAAATTTATTTTCAATAAGTTGTACATTTAGGTATAAGAACCTATTTACTTCTCCATATAAACTTTAATGTACACAACCCTGCCTCTTGTTTTCGTACTCTCGCTAAACCCATAAGTTTGCTGGAAGAAAACTCTTTTTAGGCTTAAGCTCGCCTTTGTACATCACCACCATTTTGTAGTTTATTTGTAACTATTTTGTATACAATAAAGAATAAAGAGGAACTGTCGGTATACCCGCCACGCTTGTCCAAGGCGGTTTGGTAGGTTTGACACATAGGTTTAAGTGTTTACTGCTTAAGTAGCGCATGCGTTCCGATCAGGATCAGTTTGGGGCGTGCGCGCTAGGCTTTACGCTATTACGACTTTATTTAATTTAAGGGAATAATAATAATAAGGGGAGTTATTTAAGGCGATTTATATATTAATTGATTATTTAAAAGGAACAATAATAAAATTTATAATATTGTTACGAGCTACAGGACTCGAATTAAAATGCCGTTTGAATTACTATAGAATTTATTAGAACTATACAAACACATATGACAAAGGTACAAATATAACTGGACGCAACTAGTACAAGCTGAACGATTCAATAACACGCGCTAAGTCCGTCACTATATAGCTCATCGAATGTGCACGTCTTGCTCGTATCGTAATCGTCGCTTGACTGCTTCACCACTCCCTTCGGGCATCCCTTTTATTTTGTACAAATACAATATGCCTCGACGCAAAACAATAACAATAAGATTTAGTTCGATACACCTGCCTAATTGCGGCCATAAAACAAGTATAATAACAATAGAACGTTTTTCTTAATTAGTAATTCTAAACACTAAACAAACAAAAGAAGTGCAAATGCGGCCAGATAATAAACCGTACTTTATGGCTGGCAGGTGTGCTTCGTGGAATTTTGGCTAAGTTGTAACAATATAAGTCATTTTTGATAAAATCAGAGTTGTCTTGTCATTACGGAAATGCAGAAACATAGCCCGGAATTGAATGACCTATTGTAAATAAATTAAGCGTAAATGAATACACAGAAAAACGTATAATATTAATTAAAAACACTAACAATTTGCATACAATACTTTTAAATAAAGAACAAGACAAAAAGAAAATAAGTTTTTTTATAAGAATGGTTGTGTACGTCGTTTGGGCCCTTTTATATTGACAGTTAATATTATTTTAGATAATATTTTTATATAATCAAGGTAGCGAAGTCCGTCAACGGGGTAAGTACATACACCGCTCGCTTTTTAACATTTTTAAATGGAATTTAACGCCAACTACACTTCAAAGACAGAATTCAGTGGTGTCTTAGCTTCATTGACTCATTTGTTATCGTCGTAACTATTCAAACACGGAAATAATGATAGGTGTATGGATTTCCCCCACTGACAGACTTCGCCACCTTGAATATAATAATTCCAAATAATTTCATTATTTTTTTAAATTAATTCAAAATAATTTTAAATTCATGTGCACGGCCTTTTATGATCTGGTGGTCTGTGATAGCCGCTTGGTTCACTGAACTTAAAGGACCCAGCATCGATTCCCGATCCCGTTTAGTTATTTACAAAAAACGTAACTATGCCTAATAAATATAAGTATATTGTATTTTACCTATAACATGTTAAGACAATAAATTGAATATTTATATTTTATGAGCAAAATGTTCAGAAGGGTGGCTACGTCACCTCCTTGGAATGCTAGGCAGATTCGTTGGTTCAGGTAGGCACTAGCTCTCTTTTCACCTGATTAGTATTATATTTAGTAAAATAATTAGTAGCAAGCCATATAGCTAACAATATATAGAAACAATGAAGTGGTTATAGATTTGTTATTAGTATGTACAGTCACGGAACGAAAATGTTCGCCACCTTAAAGTCGAGTACAATAAACAACAGTGCCAACATTTTAATAAATTTTAAATTTGTAAATATAGAATTTTGAAAAAATAAAATTGCAATGTTAACAAGTGTGACAGACACTGAGATTAACAATAAGAAATAAAGAGGTTATAATCACTACGCTTAAAATAAATATTAAAACCAATAAAAATTGATTGTTGATAGTTGTAGGAATTTGTCACATTTTCAGCAGCTAGTCTCCAGGCTCAAGATGGCAGTGGAAGAGTTTCAACGTCCATATTATAATATGGAGGGGACTCAGTACCATGTGCCAAAAACTAACCAAAAATATCGAACGTTCGATAGCCCTAAAGGGCTCCGTAAACGGAGTCTCCGTTTGTCCAGACCGCTTAACGGCTCTATGGACAAACACTGCACTGCAAAGGAAGGCGTAGTAAATATTGGCCGTCAGAGCAATAATGGATACCGTACGATATCCTTCGAAGCTGCATTACTACTTACGTATCACTGTTCCAGTGGCTCAGATGGTTTGTCACTGCACTTGAGGTGGGCTCCACTGAAAATTAAGACGTGCTGTAGGAAGTGAAATCTGCTTCGAGACGTACCTATGCCAAACAAGCCGTGAGCAGTCGCTGCTATTTGACACAACCACCTTTCGCTCCAGGTCGTGTTTGTGAAATTCGGATGAGATACCGTCTTCTCCTTTTGTGAGCACGTCATTCTTACTAAGGAGGAGGCGGAGATCAAGTCATGTCTATGTTCCGCAAGATTCGTCTAAGACGTATGGACACGGTCTTGGTTCCCTTGATTTACGGGGAGACCGTCGGGCCAATGCTTGCCAGGGTTTGTGCTATTGGTAATGACGTTTTCTCGCGACCCTGGCAAAAGGCAATGAAAGATAAACAAAAAATTTCTTTAGTAGGTATTCCAGCTTCAGGCCGCCGAAGTCCACACTCTTCCCACTGCATTGCTCCTCATGATTTATTTTACTTAGAATTGTAGAAATATAGCACTAAACTGAAATAGTACAAAATATTATAATAATTACTTCAAGTTTTAAAGGTCCACATATACCCAAATATCTCCTCTCCAATATGGCTTAGAGAATTATTCCCATAGTAACTATTGATGGCGCAATGCTATTCTTTCATAATATATAAGTTTCATTAGTTACCGCGGAAAATCAAAACAAAGGCAATTTTACCCAAACCCCTTTATGTAAATTAAATAATAATTTAGTGAAAAGTCATTTAGAAGTATAAAATGATGTTACAAAATTGTTGATATTATGTTATTACAAATTATGTCGCGATTTAACAGTGGGTTTAAAAATTTTGGGACATAAGTCGCATGTATTATCTATGGTTCGCAAAGTTTTCTAAAATTTTTGACAGCATGGAGAATCGTTTCCCAGGGACGAAAAGTGCTACTTTCATCACTGTAATTAGGCAACACCCAAGCGTACTTTCAAAATATGAGAAATTAAAAGTATTGTTACAACTTAGGCTCCGACAAAAAAACAAATTCCACTCCTATCAGTCTGTAAAAGCATATTTTATTACCTGTCGGCATTTGAACTAATTGTAATCCTTTTATGATCGTCTTATTTTGTTTACTTATTTAATGTTGGCATACGTTTCTAGTTATTGTGAAAAGCAGCCTATTGTTCTATTGTACTCGTCTACGGCCACTTGCAGGCTGCATCATTAGCCAGGTGTTGTGGATTATCAGTATAAACCAATTCTAGGAAATTATGTCGAAGTTGCCGGGTCATTTGCATTCGTGCAGTTGAGCGACAACTACGATCAAGGCGTGACGTGTTTACATTCGGGAATCTAATATTGACGGACTTTGCACGTGTTATTGAATTACCTTTACGTTTGGATTTGTTGTGTTCGATTATATTTTTACCTGTGTTATACGTGTTTGTATAGTTCCAATAAACTCTATAATAATTCTAACGGAATTTTAATTCGAGTCCTGCAAACTCGTAACAGTATATTACATTCAATACTACTCAGTAACTCAGTTAATATCGGTTTGGTTATCGGTCAATACGAAAGCACCCTTTCTGTTGTATCGATTTTAAAAATGGAAGTACGACGTCCATGATCGTGACCTGCGTATACGCATGAATACTGTATGAACGATGCACAATATCACGTATGATTGTGTGCTTGAGTATCAAAATGATTGATTTTGTTAGCGAATATTTATGAAAAATTAGTTAATCTTTGTATATAAATTTCTTCTGTTCGTGTGTATGTCACTGAACTCCTCAACGGTTGGACCGATTTTGATGAAGTTTTTGTGTTTGTTTAAATTGGATGAGGTACGTGGCGCTGCAATTGGGGTTCCAGCATTATGATGAAATTTGTTATGTTTTAGTTGGTCCCTTGATGGTTTAAATTCACAATTGGATCCGTTAGGTGGAGCTGTAATGGATTCTAGATTTTTTGCTATATGTATATCTATGAAGGCTTATGATTGTTTCTATCGGTTGCTATAAAACTTGGTGTATAAGCATTTCAATCAATTAATTAATTTACTTAAAATTTCGTTAACATTTATACATTACTAGAAGTCCCGGCAGACGTTGTCCTGCCCGGAAAAAATAAAAACCTAGGACCCGATCCCAGCGCCACCTACCAGTTTCATTTTTTTTTATAGCTAGAGTACAGCGAACAGGCTGACGGCCCACCTGATGGTAAGCAGTTACCGTCGCCTATGGACATTTGCAAGACCAGAGATGTCACCAACGCGCTGCCGGCCTCGAAGAAATTCAATGACACCCTTTTTGAAAAACTCCATATCGTAGCGCTGTGGGAAAACCCAATTGTGAATGTAAATTCTAAACCATTCCGGGAGCCACTTAATCACACAAAAAAAATCGGTCCAGGAGATTAAGAAGATCTTAGAGCCCGATCCTGGCGCCACTTATCGGTTCCAATTGTGATTCTAAATAATCCCGGGACCCAGATAAACACACAAAAAATCATCAAAATCGGTGAAGCCGTTCTTAAGTTATAGGCGTACATACATTTCTATGATTCATTTTTGCACCTTTTAAACCTTCATTGCACTTCTACAAATATTTCAAAACCAAAATTATGTAAATCGGTATAGCCGTTCTCGAATTTTTGTGAGACTAACGAACAGCAATTAATTTTTATATACATAGATTTAGAAGTCGATTAAAATGATTTTTATTTGTTAATCACATATACGTTAACGACATATTACTGTACAGTTTCATCAAAAGTTGGTCACTAGTTTTTGAGTGAAAGACTAAACACATCTAACGGTTTTCTTTTTAATATCAATAAGATTAATGATGTCATCCAAACATGCAACTGATGACTCAATGCAAAAAAGTTATGTTGGTTTTTTATCGATAAAAATCAAGGCCCCGGGTTCGTTACCCGGAGAAGTGGTGATAGGGCTCATTGTTTTTCTTATCAAACAGCCTTGAAGGTGCGTTCTACCCGCATTTTTAAAACCCAAGACGTTGTTTATCTCTTTGCGTTTGTTTACAGGCCTATATATATTTTTATGCTTAAATATAAATTAATATTTTTAATAGAAGTAGAATCGTAGTAGGTTAAGGAAGTTTAGAGAAGTATTTTCCGCCTTCTCCTAATATAATAATTCGTATACTTTATCAAAAAAGTATACTTTGAGTAATCGAAAGAGTTAAAAGGTAGCCTAACCAGAATCAGGTATATAAAATTTAGTGCTTTTAGTTTGAAAATCACTTATTTTCATAACGTGCTCGAGCCATGCAGCTGTTATCCGGCTCGATTGGTGTGTTACGACACTCTCACAGAATATCGATGTGAAACGATTACCCTTGCGCTAATCGGGTTTCGTGAGATAAGTGAGAGTTCTGATGGCACCACTTCCCCCTCTACCTATCCAACCTTCCCTACCCCATCCCTATCACAAACCCGTATCTCATCTCCTCTATTCCATTCCTGTATCTGATCCATTTTTCTCAACCCCTATCCCTTTCTCTTTATCGAATCCTAAAGGCTGGCAAAGCGTTGACTTCGCCATTGATCTTGCAGGTATCTATAGGCGACCGTAACCACTTTCCATGAGGTAGGCCGTCTCTGTGTTTGCCATATTATCAAAAAAAATCGTCTTCGAAAGAAAGAAAGAAAACGACTATTTGAAGAAATAGCGACGTAATTACATTCCGTATACATTATTATATACATAGCATATTTTGAGAATTTGTACGCCGCATTTTCAGCAAACAAGGTTTGCAATCAGCGTATTGCTGTGCCGGAGTTATATCTAACACAACGCTGATTTTAAGTGAAAACCTTTCTTTTGGCTTAAAACCAATTTTGTTACGGCCAGTAACACTACTACTACGGTCTACTACGGGCAGTAGGTACGTCACGGATGCAACTTTCAAAGACCCCCTTATATGCTCGTTTCTCACTTAATCTGTTCTTGTTACACCACAATGTATGACACGAAATATATTAATCTTCTATTATATTACGATCACGTGCTTTCTTACATAACATATAATAAAAAATGTACAACGCGTCGCATCGCCATTTCTCCTGATGGAGCACGAATAGGTATTGCATCATCGTATACACATACAGACGTACGAACAGACAAGCAAACACAACTAAACGACTGACACGCACACTCGAAGTTTTTTATACAATATAGATTCTCGATTGGTCAATATTACTTGTTTAATTTTTAAACTTCAAATAGCAAACGGCATGTAAAGTATTTTTAATTAAAAATATAATATAGTCATAGAAGATTTTCTTCATGCTCATATTAGACGAATCAACGAAATTGAACCAATTTGCTTGAAAGACCAAGAACTGAAAGCACATGACGTATGCAATGACATTGAATGATTAAAGTTAATATTTCTTAGAATCACTGATTGTTTCAAATGAAAAGACAAAAACTATATCATCTTATACGACTTTAAGCGAATATTAGACTGTTCAATCCTGTCTTTCAATTTGGAATCAACCAAAGTAATTCATGTAATTGTAAATTATTTAATGTCATTGAATATTGTCGTGTGCTTTTAGTTCAAAATTTTGTAACCAGATTGATTCCATTTGTTTGATTTGTCCAATATTTGCATTAGGTAATGTAAACGGAATAGACAAAATACTTTGTTTTTTCTTACAAGATAATTTTTTGGATACAATTTTAGTTAAATCGTGTCTTTAGATATATAGATAATTATTATAAAACATTTTCTGCTGTAATATCTAACTTTAGACATAGCTTAAGTTGTCTAAGACATTTGAACATCATTAAATAGTGTAAATGCAGAAATTCTGTTTGTAATCTACGACAATGATCTCCTAAGGAAAAACAATGTACGGGTTTTATTTTATCTATTTTACTCCTTTTTCATGCGGCATTGTACGTTTTATAATCCACCTTTACGTAGTTAGTGTTGAATATTTATGAATATTCATTTTTTACAATACCTTAAGTTGTTGAATAATAAAATTAATGAAATTTATTATTTCTGTCTAAATAAAAAAACAACGCGTCCAATTGAGGTCTCGCGTAACCAAAAGGCAGGCTTGCACCTTTTTTTTGGCCAGGGGAAATCCGTTTGAGGACTAAGCCGCGACAGGCATAGAAGCTTGGGGTTCGCGACCCGTGTGAGAGCGTGGGATTCGCCAGATCGGGGGTGGCACTATCGTGCCAAGTCAGAACTGGTGCCACGCTATTGCCACTCCCCAGTTAGGGATACCCACTAAAACCCCTGGGTGTTCCGTCCTGCGCCTTATGCTAGGGCTACGGGAATGGGATTTCCAGCTCCGCTGTGCCCTGGCAGGCGTGAGCCGCGCTCACGAGGCCTCTTCTAATGCCGGGGGACTACCCCCCGGCGACGTCCGTGTCTAGTCCGTGCGTGGGGCGGTCTGTAACGCGCCCAGGAGAGGAGAAATGAGCGCGCGCGGAACACTCACGCTCTCATCTCGACAGCATGTGCGGGTGAGTGAGAACCCCTATACCCCAAGGGCCCCCCCCCCACCCAGGCAGGCTTGCACCTAGGGCAACGCATCAGCGTTGCCATCCAACATGGAAATGCGGCCAGCATTTTGGGCACGCTCCCCGCCGACAGCGACCTGGAGTTTATTTTTTACTTGTAGATTGTTATTTTGTAACTATAGTTATATTTATGGTACAGTTTAATTTTAGTTTATTTTTAATTGTTATTTCGTACCTACATTTTCGCCATATATGTTACCATGTTTTGTGCAAAATTTACATATATTTACAAGGTGTTAATAAGGCCTATTAATTTATAAGCAATTTCGGCTTAAAAATACGTTCATTGTCTTACGAGTTACATTATTACTGGTCAATTGTAGTTCTTTGCCATTCTTCTATGGTTTTAAAAAACCAAACAAAAATCATCATCATCAAGAACGTGGTTTTAATTTTTGGTGAACAGTAAAGTGTTTTCATTCTTTCATTATGGCTCAAGTCCCCAACAAAATTAAATGAATTTTAAGAATGACAAACATTGCATATATGCTGTGTGCTAGAGTGATGTGTGAGTTTGTTCTTATGTGTGCATGTTTGCATATGTGTGCGCTATCGCGGAAAGAAATGAGGTTATCTGAATGTGCCTGTCATTGTCTGCCTGTTAACAAACTCGATCCGCCGATAGCTTTTTATGCACACAGATTGGCTTTTTGCGTTTTTGCACAGTGAATGAAAGAAGGTTTTCTTTCAAAAGATTTACCTGGGCGATTCTAAGCGCATCGTTGTCCGCTACCAAGCATTTGTAAGACTCGTGCGAGATCGTTCATTTTTGGCAACAAAATTACTGATTAATAAATATTGCTCATTATTGTTATCAACTAGGCATATAATTGAAGAGAATTAATTAAGAAGATTATCAATTAAGTTGGGGTGTGTTCCAGTGTAGGCAGGAAGAGCTCACAGTGTCCTGCGGTCTGACAGTTGTTTTTTTGCTGGGTTTGGGTCTCAATAATCGAATCGTATTTATCTATTGAAATTTGGGTGTTTTTGGATTTTAAAGCCTCGCGCTTTTTTCTGGGTATGAAACTCTTTTGCAATAATGTGTGATGTGTCGAATCTGATGTAGTGGTTAGATCTATCGAGCGTGTGTTCACAGATTGCCGACTTCATAGGCCTTGTGTGTTTCATGTTAGCAATATGTTCTTTTACCAATGGAGTAAATAAGAACCAAAATTAAAAGTAAAATATGTAGGATTTTAAAATAATCTTCGGTGCGGATGATGCGCTCGGTAGATTCACCCACCTGTGTTATACATATTAATTAGTTAACGTAAAAATTGTTTACAATAAAAAATCTAATTTATTTATTCATGACAATGTAGGTATATAGTCATAATTAGAAAGATCATGCCAGACATACGGATAAAAGTAATTTAATAATTAACTATTAATAATAATATCAGAATAGAACAAAAAATATGGCTACATAACAAAAAAATGGATTTTCATAATTTATTATTTTATTTGTTTTCTGTTTATATATCGATCTGTACAAAACAGTTATATTTTGAAGTGATAACTTCTTATGGGAGGGTAAACCGCTTCTAACGTAACGCGTTACGGTACCAGTCTGTCTGGTTTCCCTTTCTCTCTCGCATCCGTCAGCCGTAGGTAGGCTCCTCCTCTCTTACTCTAACCCACGCGCTATATACATAAAATGTAAGTAATAACCTAAGCTTTTCTCAAGTTAAACAAATTCAATATTTAATAGTTCAACTTAGATTAGTTTAAGTTATCACTTTTGTCGGTCCCGAGATGCACACGTTTTTTTTTATTTGGCGCATTTTATATAGTACACAACATGTTATGTAGTAACTATATTTTATATAATCATCGAAATCTAAATAGATATTATGTGTATGTGTTAAAAAAAATTAAAATTGCATTTTAAAAACTTATTTGTTATTTTATTAGTTTATATTACCTATTTTAGTTTAATAAATATGTATGTACTCCGATTTTTTACAGAATACATATTAATTATTCTATTACCTTAAAAAAAAACTCTGAACATAAACATACTCTGTGCCACGTACGTGCTGTGCACCCACACAAGCGCACCGCTCCGTTTGTTGACATAGGTCAGTGTCGGCCACACACGGCACTTATTGCTTTTTTTATTAACCGGACCACTTCTATATTGTTTCGAGTTGTATAATAAACATTTTGACTATATTTGTCTTTTTAAAATGGTTTTGTTTGATCAGATGGTTTTATAGTCGTAAGGAGCTTTCTGTGATGCTTGGGGATAAAATAGCATAATTTTCATCATTTCCATGTTGAATAAAATGAGGCGAAGTTTAGTTAATATATGGAAGATAGAACATTTTGTTCAAAAACAACCCTTTCCCTTGAGTTGCTGTTTGATATTTCTTCACAGAAATTGATAATTACAAGCTACATTATGATTTGGTATAATAAATAATACAGAATGTGTTTATTTTTTCAAAATCAGCCTCGATACTCCTTTGAGTGTTTTTCTTGACTTGGCCCTGAAGGTCCATTTGATAAATTCACCTGTATATACAGCTTAACATAAAATATTATAATAATAAAAATTACTAATAATATATGAGTTCCAATTCGCTGTCAGTCGGGAGGGTTCCCAAGACGCTGGCTGTATACTTCCTTATTGTATGGCAACGGTAATACGCTGCCCTAAATACAGGCCAGCCCTTTGGTCACGCGAGACTTCTATCAAACGTGTTGTTGGGCCTCGATAGAGTCGATGAGCTTCAGAACCCCATGGTCCTGGAGTTTCGACACTGAACTTTAAGCCACATATACTTTGATAACTGAATGAAGGTTTCTTTAACTCTTGGAGTAAACGAAATGGAAACGACTATCGAAGCGACTCATTGACTCTTCAGGTGATCAGAGGGCTGGTGCTTACCTCGGCTAACGGATCAGTATGGCGATCCAGCGAGGAAACGTAGCCAGCCTTCTGGGTACCTTACCCATAGAAGACGGTGATCTAGGCTCAGTATTCTACTTATAGTCTTGAGGGACTATGGGTAGAATACAATACAAATAAGTTAAGTTTTCTTGCATTGTATTCGATTGTATATGTAAGTAACTATTGTCTTGTTATTTATATATATTTAACGAAATGGTAAAAAATCAGACCTAAGGCGTACAAACTTTACAGAGACATAACGAAGCGCCTAGTAGACGTCTCACGTAACCAAAAGACTGGTCTGTACTGCGGACAACGCATTAGTGTTGCGATACAGCGAGGTTATGTAGCCACTCTCGTGGGCACGTTTCTATCTGACAGCGGTCTGGCACTAGCTTTTATAGTTTTATTTTAATTTGTATATATAGTTTAATTTATATTATACTCTGTTAAAATATTAATAAATAAAAATATTGACTTTTGCACGTATAAATAATCTTGTCTATCGATATAGTAATAAAAATATTCATTCAAAACCAGTTTCACATTTAAATATTAAGGTGAAAAAAGAAACAACACTAAAATCACCTAAATTTTACAAAACTATTTGATACCACTGCTTATTTGTCTTTCGGTTTTTGACGGTATTTAAAACATATTATTTATACACAAAATTGAAAGGTGTTTACAGTTTTCATACTTTGGCTGATTTATTCTAAAACATAATACTTTTTAAATATTGTTTAATTTTAGAAGCTTAGGTTTTTAGATACACCATAAAGAGCTAGTTATCTGTCTGTCACAATAAGAATAACACATAGAATATCTTTAGCCACAAAATTAAAAAAAAAACTACATTATTAGTCTAGACTTTGTGAACAGTTTTCAACATTAACTAAATCACCTAGGAAGTACATACATACACACAAAAGAGGGCACGGAAATAAGCGTAGGCGTTTCAGATAGCTTGATATCTTAACAACTATCTCTAAACTAGAATGCATTCATCCGTCTCTTTCACTCACGCAGTTTTAGAGTGGGACAAAATACATTAAAGCATCTGCATATGGCGTTATTTATTGAATTATCTGAAATGGTTAGCTTAACTATATTTTTGTGCTTTTTTTTTTTTTTGGATTAGTATAATATAAATTCGTCTGACGTTTGTGGATGACCCGTAAGCTCCCATACAAGTGGTGTCAAAATTCAACTGATGATAAGGCAAGTTAATGAATAGTAAAATGGAGGAACTAATTAGAAAGATTGCTTTTATTTATCTATACTAGGAAATTTCATTTTTTTATTTTATTGTTGGCTATCGCGAGTCTAGGCTAACGTTAGATACCGGGATGGGACGCCGTCTCCTCCTTCTGCGAGCGCGTGCTTGCGAAGGAGGTGGAGCGGGAGCGTAAGCGCACATCACTGCTCCGCTCCCGCCAAAGGAGGACGCGTCGGCACCGGAGGGCCAACCTGGACCTTCGGCCACCGTAAGCTGCCCCTTGGGGTATAGGGGTTCTCACTCGGCTTACCACATGCCGTAGAGATGCAGGGGGATAAAAGTAGTCCCCCGGCAGTGGAAGAGGCCTTGCGAGGCCCACGCCTGCTAGGGCTGCGGAGAGGCTAGGTCATATACCCGTAGCCCTGGCATAAAGCGAAGGATGGAACACTCAGGGGTTTAATTCCTAACTGGGGAGTAGGCTAGCGTTACATCTCATTCTTGTCTCGATTTTTTGGCGTCATTTTTATGTAAGTATGTACATATATATTATTACAAAATTTTAAATCTTAGTGATCTATTTGTTATTTTTTCTTTTGACATAATTTACTTATTTATTACCAAAGCATAATTGTCACTTTTCTAAATAAGAATATTTATGTAAATTAAGTTTCAGTTTTTAAGTCTTTTTGTATACCACTATGTGGTAAAACGTGCTGTGCATCTACAATTGTATAACACCTGTATAAACTAGATTCTTGCAAATAAAGGTATTGATTGATAGGAATATCGGGTCTGTAGATTGAAGGTATTTAAAATAAACTGGAATACATTATATAAACGATGGAGAATGCATTTTTTTCAGATTTCTTGTCTGTTTGTTCGGGATTCTCGTATAAATTACAGGGCCGATTTCGATGCGGTTTTCGTTGATTGACAGCAAATTCTTAGACTTAAAATCTGGGCTACTTTTTATCTTGTGAATCCCGCGGGAATTTTTCTGGGAATGATTGAAAAGAGCCAGACGTAAAAATAGGGAAATACAATGTGATTTTTTCACTGATCGATTGAAAATTTTATATAATAAAATCCCGAGGAATATTCCCGGGCGCGGTTTGAAGTTGTTCGGGTGCATAAACATTAGCTTCTTCCGACACAGTTTACAATAAAATATATATAGCTTACATTCATTTTTAAATGCTGCGGTATTTTGTGTCCCGGGAATCCCGCGGTAATTGCAAATCAAGTGAGGACAAAGTCGTGGGCATATATTTCTTAGGTAAGTGTCTATGCCATTGAACTCCTTCTAAACCGTTGCTTCTAAATCGAGTTCTATATTTTAATTTTTCACATTAGTAAGACCAAGGGGCCTAAACAGACTGCTTTCAAAGACTCTAATATTACGAAAATGACAAGTGTCAAAATAAAGTGGAACTTTTTGCTATGTCTTACATCTACCGGTATATTTAGACACGTCATTTCACGGAGCGATTCTTGAAAAGTGGCTGCTTTAAGCCCCAAGTCCAAACATTAAACGTTTAAAGATTTGTTTTCATTTAACTCCAACTCTGTCCTGTATTATGAAAAAATTTGTCCATCCGGAAATATGACTATATGATAAATAAATATGCGTAATGACAAAGATGACTTGTCTTACTCGGTCCAAGGCTCAATTTATTTAAAGAAAAAACGATACTGTAGGTATAGTCGTACCTATGAGTAATGTTTTTGTTTATAAGATGAATTTAGTTAAAGTCGGGGTAGCTTAGTAGATATAATCGTGGTAATAATAACAGCCTATAAAGGTTCTACTATTGGGGCTTGGGTCTTCCCATTTTTAAGGGAACGGACAGTATGCCCACCACGCTTGTCCAAGATGGATTAACGGGTTTGAAGACATCGGTTATCTCAAAGCACGCGTTTTTGTCATTTGAGATCCAAGAGAGACGAATACTTTCATGTATTCTTGGGCCTACATTGTATAAAGGTTTTTTTTATATAAATGAATAGTTTCGCGTTTGACTGAAATTGTGCCTGATGTCAGGTAGAAATGTAGTCTAAGGTGGAGCACGCTTACCTAGAAGATACCTGTTCACGCGTGACTTGAAGATACTTAGATTGTATTCTTCAGGAAAAACAGACGACGGTAAAGAGTTCCACTCTTCAGCGGTGCGTATGATAAAAGTGGAAGCATAGCGTTTCGTCCGCTTTGTTGGTATTTCCAACATATATCGGTGGCGTGAGCGCGTACGTCTGCTTGTCCGGTGGTAACATGATGAGAGAGGGAGCAATTCATGTAAATCCGTGGCACACTCCCCGAAGTGTATCCTATAGAATACCGATAAACTAGCGACTTTACGTCGATGATTTAGGCCTCTCGTCTAATAGTCTGTTATTACCTATCAGTTTCCTAGCTCTTTTCTCTATTGACTCGAGTGTCTCGAGCTGGTATTTAGTCGAGCCATCCCAAAGATGAGAGCAGTATTCCATGCAAGACCGTACTTGTGCTTGGTAAAGATTCGGTGAGAGTGATTGTATGATTTAGAAAGAAGACAGAAATAAATTTATTGTCGCAAATAAATGCACACACATAAAATCCTTTTTCAATTTATTTTTATTATGTTTAGTTATTTTGAACGAATTAATCGTGTGGTATAAGTGATTTCATATTATCGATTGTTGGAATTCATTCACATAATCGATTATGGTAATCGATAACTTATTATATTTGTGACCTTATTTTTAAGATTTATCGTCTTCCAGACAGCATTTAGAACTGATGTTTTTCATTTTATAATAAGGAAAATAAAATAATATTTTCAGATTTGTGGTGCGACAGAAGATGTATGTCAGAATAGAGGAGTGCGGAGGGAAAAGACATTTATGTCGACCCCAAATAATTAAGATAAGGTGAAATGAAAGAGAGATAGAGAGAGAGAGAGCTTTTCCATTTTATATTAGACACATAACGATTTTTAAACCACATCTCAACTCATTACATTTTTTCCGTGTCTCCGTGTGTATGGGCATGGGTTCGAATCCTAATCGGAAAGAACTGCCTAACCGGTATACGGTTAGGCAGTTCTATTGACCTAATATGTATACATATTGTTACAATGCAGTATTAAACGGTGAAAGAAAACAACACCAAGAGCAGAGCTATTTTTTTATTTTTATGCAGATGAATTTTATATTAATATAATGACAATTATGCAACTACATCGGTGAGAGTTATATGTTTGTGCTGTTTGCTGTTGAAGCGCTTAGACCGTGAGGTCCTGAGGCCATGGGACTCTACAAAGTTATTTCAAATCGACTTATTGACTCTTCGGGAGATCAGAGGGCTGGATCCTACCTCGGACAACGGATCAGGGTGGCGTTCCAGCGAGGTAACGTAGCCAGCCTGTTGGTTATGAACAGGGAAATAATACAGCACATATTATGAATACTAGCAGAGTTTTATTCTTACATTCATATACGCGTAGCGGTTTACAATTTACTTGGAAACCTAATAATAAAATAGACGCAAAGACGTACTATATTCTAATATCATTTAAATATAGAAGACGCCCTACAAAAGGTTCTTGTTGATATGAGAGGTTTATTTCAACACAGCCTTCTAGGAACCTTACCCATTTACTTCGATGACTTAGGCTCAGTATTCTACTTATAGTCTTAAGGGACCATAACCAGAATACAATATAAGTTAAGTTTCCTTCACTGTACTAGTTTATAGTTATATATAATAATATGTGTTATATAAATGTATAATATTGTATAATTTATTAAATAATCTAATACAATAATAGAAAACTTCACTTATTTATATTATGTAGAATGCCCCGTATAGAGTGGAGGAGTGAGCTGGAATTCTCCTCCATTTTAAAGGCAGATCTTCCAGCGCAGCTAGTGTTGTTCCTGTTATTGTTGAAAATTTGTATATATTCTTTGTATGTTTCGGGAAACGTTTGCGACTTCAATTATTGTACAGCGCCATCTATTCGCTTGTAAGTATTCTACTACAATTGTATTCTACCCATAGTCCTTCAAGACTATAAGTAGAATACTGAGTCTAGTCCATTTTCTTTATTATCCGTCCCAGGGTGTACTTGAAAACCAGCGTCAGACACTTGTGTCTAGTATTAGATTTGCTGAATCGCATGCATTTGATACTATCGCGAGACATATTGCTTGTTAAGTGATTAGTGTGTTACATTTTCTTCAAATTGTACTGTCTCGCAATGTATTCGAATATATGGTTTTCTTTCTCTTTATCTTTATCTTATAGCCTTACATTATTTTTTTCTTTTTTAAGTGCCTTATATAAAATGTACATCGAGATTAGATGTATGAAACCCGCTTATCTGTCTTGGACAAACATGACAGTGATAGCTCATTTAAAGTAGAAACGTTCAGACCCAGCAATAGGACATCTGTGGGCCGGCATAAAAGCTCCTAAAATTTCTCACGGACGTAACAAAAAGTTATAAAAGCAATAAACTAACAGGTGTAAAACTGACAATTATCAACTTGTCACTTCCCTTACAAAGTGCCAATTTTCATACAACGCACCCATACAAGGAACTCATGTAAATACAGTTTGTTTTTTCGTAATGATCTGTAATTAAAAGTGTTAAAGAGTCATTTGTACGTTTCGTAATTAGTAGGGTGTGATAGTTTTAATTAAGGGAACTTAAAGTCCGGTTATGGCTTGATTTTATGTTTTTAAAAATCAGACAAGTGCGTGACAAACCACTGACCATGAAGGGTTCCGTAAAGATGAAAAATGTCAGCTGTTTACATTATTTGGCTAAAGCATCATAAAGAGTATTTACTTGAAAATCTATAGTATTACTAGCTGACCCGGCAAACGTTGTTTTGCTATTTAAATTAATTCTAGTAATTTTAAGGAAGTTAAATTATTAAAGTACTAATATCGCTATTAAAAAATAGGGGTTGATCGTAGAAGAGTGAAAATTTGAAGTTGTGTGTATTTTTCAATGCTAAATCATAATAAAATATAAATAAGAAATATTGTCAAAAAAATAAAAAGAAATATATAGCGGTGGGTCACCCTTATTATTTAGGGGTATGAAGAATAGACGTTGGCCGATTCCTAAACCTACCCGATATGCACACAAAATTTCATACAAATTGTCTCAGCCGTTCCGGAGGAGTTTGGTAACAAACACCGGGACACGAGAATTTTATATCGTATACCAATATATAAAGCTGAAGGGTTTGTTTGTTTGTTTGATTGAACGCGCTAATCTCACGAATTACTGCTCTGATTTGAAAAATTATTTCAGTGTTAGACAGCCCATTTATCGAAGAAGGCTATAGGCTATATATCATCACGCTAAGACCAATAGGAGCGGAGCGCCAATGATAAATGTTTCAAAATCGGGGGGTTTTGAAAACAAATTCCACGCGGACGACGTCGCGGGCACAGCTAGTATTAGATAAAAGTGTAGTTTTTTGTTTTTTAGATTTTTATATTTATTCGGAATTGTTAGGTTTAATAAATGACCGATGCACACTATACAGATATTAGCAGCAAAGGCTGAGGAAGGAGAGGCGCCTCAAAAATGCAGTTGCAGAGACTGAACAATGTCGAATGCACAACTGCATTGGGAATTCGAGGCAAATTTCGACAACCGCTTCCTACGCGTATCTGTGAAACTGCTACTATTGTTTCAATGCTCTTTACTTTATTTATCCGTTTTAGAATACTACCTCTTTGTCCTACCACGGAAGAAGAACTAGAAATAACTGTCGTTCCCTAAAAAGTAGATACATAGATAACCCTAAAATTGAACACCAATATAACAATAGTCTGACAAACAAGCTATATTTAGAATTGTGCACAAAGGATGGTTTTATCCCTAAAAAGTCGCGTCCCTAGACTATGTAAACTAAAAAACCTTTATAGTGATGTACATGCAAATTCATTTTATACATTTCGTTATATTATTGCATCGCTCATTACGTAATTACTGTATTTGTCATTATTCTTTATTATAAAGCTACATTTTTAGTATTTGTGCAAGTAATTGTTGGTAAAACAAATATATAAGTAGGTAAATAAATAATATACAACAGACCACTTTGAAGCCGATTCTGATGAATTTCATCCTTATAAACGCAATAATTTTTAAGAAAAATGACTGTCACATACAAAGAAGAACGGACGGACATGATTTGAATAAAAATGACTACAGAACTTTAAAAACTCATTAATTTTGATGATTACTCTGAAATAAAATGTCGGTTCATACGGATGGACGGACATGGCCATTTATTTAAAAGTGGTCCATTTTATGGTGAACAGTAACGAGTTTTAATTCATTAATTTTTCTAAAACCCCAATAGAACCCTAAAAAACTAAATATGGGGCAAACACTCCTTAAATACTCGTATGAAAAATGTCGGTCAAAAAATTTACGTTCTTTTAAGAAATCGCTTTGATTACAGCAATGTTTATTTTTAAAAAACAGTGACCCAAAAAGAAATCGAGTCAAGTTCACGATGCGTCACAGCAGACCACCTCAGAGCGAATGAATAATAAAAAATAAATGATGCCTTCTTATTATTATGATTTGTAAATGTACAAATAAATATAAGTTAAGTGCTTGTCGGACTATTCTTATCGAGGTATTCCGCAGAGGTGACGAGTTTAAGAAAGAAAATATAGAATAGAATATACTTTATTGTACAATAAAATTAATGAAACAATACACAAAAGCAGCTTAGAATTAGGTACAAATCGCGGTCTTATCGCCGACAGTGATCTCTTCCAAACAACCTTGGGATGGAGTATGGCACAAAAGCTAAGGCACAATATATTTACAAATGTTACATAATAATATTATTATATACATATATAAATATACATATACATTTATACACAAATAATTAAATGCATAAAGCATAGTAATATTATATTAAATATAATAATAAGAAATAAATTATGTTCTTTTATCGTTATAAATTGTGTATATACAGATAAATATAAGACAAGTACTTGTCGGACCAGGCTCATCGAGGTATCTCGTAGAGGTGACGAATGTAAAAAAGAAAGGAAGAAAATATTGCGTGAGCTGCATACGTCTAGTAATCGCAGCGGACAAGGATCTACTGGCTAGCGCAACGCGGAAGCGCACATATTACTAGTTGCTCTATCTCGCTCTCACATCGTCCATCCCGCTCACACATTGTGCTACATATTGTACTAGTAGTACGACTCGTTAATATTTGTAATTAAGGTTACCGTTTCCAAAATAAATTAGTTAACATCAGTTCACATTAGCACTCGACAGTGAATACTACTCTCTGCCATCTGAAGTATCATTCTCTACCTCTCGCTGCTAGCTTGTTGGTTAATACATTCATTGTCGTATCCGAAAGTATTCATGCTTAATTCGCTCTCTGCCAAAGAATGGAAACGTTATCTATGCTCTGTATAGATGCCCTTCTCTCTGCCATTTTTTATAAAAGGTGCTCACAAGAGATGTAAATAAAATAAGAAATAAACTAATTATTTCACTTAGACAGATTTTTTTATTACGAACCGTGCAAATTGAGATATGGCGCTGTCATAGACAGCGGTTAGTGTCGCCTATCGCCTGTCGCCAACACCAATGGCGAAGCCAACGCGTTGTCAGCCCTTAGGGTGGGATAAAATTAATTGGATAGGGGTATGAGATAGACGGCTCAGACAGGAGGAACAGTATATAAGGGATAAGATATGGGATTGAAATAGGGAGATGGGATAGGAGAAAGTGGGCCATCGAAACTTTTAATCGTCGCCTGAATAACGTACACACCTTCCTTACTACCTTCATAGTACAGGCTGTCTGTTTATGGAACTCACTGCCACTCAATATCAGACAAGCTAAGTCAGTATCCTCTTTTAAAATCATCGGTTTTTAATTATTTTTGGTCCTCTCAGGTACAATAGTGCTGCTTATTCTGTATGTATTATGATATGTTTAAACAATATATAGTAAAGATTTTTATTTACTTATTTCATATATTTTGAATGATGTTAAAGTTTTATTTATCTTACCTCCAACTTGTTCATTTTAATTATTTAGTTTTAATTTTGTTTATGGTTATTATTTACTCTATGGGAGCCTAATCTAATTTACCACCGCTTCGCAACATGTTGTGGCTTGAAGAGAAGAAGCGGCGCAAGAAACTCTTCAGCAAACATGCCTAGCTCTAATAATTTTATATAATATTAAAATGGGTGAAAGGAAAAATAAAATAAATTATCAGTCAAGCTTGTTTGTGTTCCGGTGCACGCAGAAAGAGCTCACAGTGTCCTGAGGTATGGCAGTTGGTTTGTTTTAGTAAATTAAAAAGTAAATAATAACCAAAAACAAAATTAAAACTAAATAATTAAAATGAACATATTTTGAATGTTTTATCTTATTTATTTCCTACATCGCCACTGTCGTGTTTTAATATTTTCCTTAGTTTAGGGCGTTGACTGGAAGAGATCGCTTTAAGCGATAAGGCCGCCCTTTGTTCAAAATTTATTGTATCTAGTTTTTAAGAATGTAGTTTTAATTTTGGTGAACAATAAAGTGTTTTCATTCATTCACGATTAGCGTCTCAAGGCTAACTGTTTAACGCCGATATTCTGTGAGAGCGTGGTATCACACCGATCAAGCCGGCCAGTGATTCCAGCATGGCTCTATCCCATGAAGGAAGTTTTCTAACACAGTAGAATAGAAAACATCGTAAAACCTCCACATCGAGATAAACGATGTTTTAAGCCCTCGAAGCCGCGTTGGACAAGCGTGGCGTTTCCCACAATTCGTTCCCCTAAGAAATTGGGAGGCGCCCGAGCCCAACAGTGGGACGCTTATGGGCTGTTATTATTACCACTATTATACTAAGTTACTCCAATTTTTAAGTGACACAAAATAATACCATATAGAAATTAGAATAAAATGCCACACGAAGAGTATGAATTATACATAATAATAGTAAATACTAGAAAATTCCCGCGAATTCATCCACGTTTGACTTAAAATTTCCGCAGGATTCCCGGGACACAAAGAATTACAGCATCTAATACAGAATGTAAGCTATGGTTTTAGTGAAAACTGTGTCGCTGTGAGCTAATTTTATGTACCCGAACAATTACAAACCGCTCCCAGGAAAATTTCAGCGGGATTCTCGGGATAAAATATATGACACATTTTATTATATAAAATTTGCTATCGATCAGTGAAAAAATCGGATTGGAAATTCGATATTTTTATGTCTTGCCATTTTAAATCATTCCCAGAAAAAATTCCGCGAGTTTCCCGAGATGAAAAGAAGCTCACATTTTAAGTCTAAAAATTTGCTGTCGATCAGCGAAAACCGCATCGAAATCGGCCCAGTAGTTTTTACGTGAATCCCGAACAAACAGACACAAAATCTAAAAAATTCTCCGTCGTTTATATAGTCTATTCCAGTTGTTTTTTAAATAGCTTCAATGTACAGACACGGCATGTTTAGAATTTTATAATATAGATGTGTACGTGAAATGTCTTCCGGGAACAGAACCTAAGACCTCAGCTTAAATAGCATTAAAAACATAAATCTTTTATACCTAACTTGCGTGTTCAGAAAAGACCAGTTCCACTTTCTAACACGCGTGAAAGGGTTACACTGCATTGCAAAAATAATTGGAAATTTTGTAGACTCGCGATCTTTGTGTATAGCAAATAACACATTCTCTACTTTAGTAATTCCTGAGGTAATCAACTGTGAAATAGACTGATAAATACCCAAATGTGCTTGTTTTTATGTATAATATAATAGCTGATCCTCAAAAAATTACGTGTCATCGATTTTCCTTCGAAATTATTAGGTATGTACTGACATTTCGATTGATGTGGGCTTTATAGACATATCAAATTTAAACATACACGAAAATTGTAGATAAACGTCATGTTTTAACTAAATATTTTTTACATATATGGTACATTATGTAATTTTATGTTTATAGGTACAAATTGGACATAATAATAGATAATATGAAATATGTTTATATACCTTCAGGTGCTTTTTATTTTGTATGACAAATAAATAAAGCTTCAAGCTTTACTTTACTTATTCAAGACAAACCAGACAGACTGACAAACAAAAAACTTAAAAACGGTAATTTATAATTACTGATTAGTTACCGTGTATCTAAATAGCAGTTTTCACTTAAATTTTAGTATTAATTTTTTAATCACAGTCAGACACTTATATTTTTTTGTATTTAGATTTAGTAAACATTTATTTAAACACTAGCTTTTACTCGCGACTTCGTCCGCGTGGAAAGTTTTTTTAACTATTCCACGGGAAATCTTTAATTTTTCGGGATCAAAAGTATCCTATTTGTTAACCAGGGATATAAGCTTCCACCATACAAAATTTCATTTAAATCGGTCCAGTCGTTTCGGAGATTAGCCGGTACAAACAGAGAGACAAACAGAGATACAAAAAAAATATTAAAAATTTAACTTAGTTCTATTTCACTTCTTACATCCCCCTGACTCGGTATAAAAACCGAGTCAGGGGTATGTAAACCGAGTCAAATTTATTATATGTATATAGATAGTGACGAATAATAATTGCTTTGATTCTAATAACATTCACACCGAATTTGAATTTGTTGTCGAAAACATTTCTTATAACATTATTGGCCGCTTTTTCTCTTTGAACAGTAACTAAAATTGCTTTAGGAAAAGTGATACTACAGTGATGGGAATCACAATTTCAAACTTCTTACCACCACTCTCTTAGTCAATTAATGAATTCTCGTTATAATGTATCATTCAGCGATATGGTGAAGATTAGTTTTTAATCATCAATTAGTTAATTGATTTTTAAGCTCTTTAAGTGTGATCAATAGGTATGCATTCTAAAACGGTATTCAATCTCGGAGCCAATTTGAAAAAATATTGATTAAGTTGTAATACTATTACTAACCTACCAGAATGGACATGACAAGTATTTCAGAGCTGTTCATTTTTATTTGAACCGAATATTATCTCAAATAAAGATTCATAAAGTAGTTTCCCTTACAAATCTTGGTTCGCTAAACCACAATGTTTCTTCTAAAAGAAATATAACTATCAAATTAATTCCTTTTATTATAATTAAGTACAACTATAATTTAATTATACAATTAAACTATATATACAAATTAAAAATAAACTATAAAATCTACTGTCAGACCGCTGTCAGTTGCAAATGTGCCCAGAAGACCGGCCACATTGCTTCGCTGAATGGCAACGTTAATGCGTTATCCGAGGTATAGGCCAGTCATTTGGTCACGTGAGACGTCTACCAGACGTTTCGCTATGTCTCGATAGAGTTTGTGCGCCTTAGGCCCTCATGGTCTCGACCCCAAATATTGTCAAATATGATTAATTTCTGATAAATTAAAGCATTAAAGTTGATTTTGACACAATAATAATAAAAAGTGTAACCTTAATCAATACATTTTTAATTAAAAATATTCCATTACACAAAACCAGTAGAGTATGTAATGGTAGTTACATTTTTCCCGTTGTAGACAACTAAACCAATTAGTAAACAAGGAACAGGATAAAATTAAATAAGCATTTATAAATATAAAATAAATATATATTTTATTGCTAAATAAATTTTATAAATCAATATGTTTTTTGTTTAATTTTTCCTTTACACAGAGAAACGGAAACGTAGAAGTCATCTAACATTTAACACAGTGTCTGCGAATGACTAGTACGTTTATAAAATATTTGTTAATCTAAATTTAGAAGTTCAAAATGTGGGATCATCCAAACGGAGATATTTTATTTGAGGTAAGAGTGAATTTATGTGTTATATTATGACTACTTATAAATTATAATATTAATAATACATGCACTGAGCCGGGGGAACAAACATATATAACATATATAATTATATTAAAGAACATGCTCTTGTTGACATCGGTATAAAGTACTGATCTAGTTCTCAAATTCCTCGTATCCATATTAACAGATTTTGGAAATAAGGAAAATCTTATTATTTTAATACATCAGACGTTCTAAGTCAATTATTTGATATAAAATACTTTTATATTTACTGTTATAAGTTTTAATTTTTTGATAACTTATTTGCCAGATATAATTACCCAGCTGTTTGGAGGTTTATGTATAGGTATATCAGACACTGGTTGTAATTTGGAGGCTCACCTACGAAGAGGTTATTAAAATTAGAAAAAATAGCAATGGTGTACTCCTTTGTTTATTAAAATGTTAAACCCTTTAAAAATCCCATTTAAGATTTAATAGATAATATAATAGATATTGCAGTTTTATGTAACTTATATTTCATTCATCGTTATGTTGAGATTAGCTCACGTTTATTAAATTCTGTATCAGCTGCGGTGCATGTATTTTGAGAATATTCGAAGCTATGTTATAAAAATGTGACATGACTTAAGAAAAATATCTTAATTTTTTATTCTTTTTATTTGTAGCAATTAATAAAACTAAAATGTCTGTTAGTGAATTCAAATCCAGAACTTTAAGTGAAATATTTGGCATTTATTTGTAATTTTTGTCTGTTATTTTGTCCGAAAATTTGTCACGAAAAGTGTTCGAAACAAGAAATTTATTTTAATTATAATGTATGTTTCGTTTAGTTATCTCGTGGGATTCATGAGATACTAATATTAAGTCGAATTCCAGACAAGTGGCGGGCACAACTAGTACCGAATGGAATAAAAATTAAAGTTCTACATTAATATATCACACACGCCTAAATAAATTCAAAGAAAATTTTAATAAAATTTACGATAAAATTGTCCCAGTTTCCACGACCTCAACTGTATACTTGCGTGCCGCAAGTCGTTTCTTCGATCGCAACGGGCGAAGGGCTTTCAATAAATATACCTAATGTACACTCGCCGGCATAAAACGTATAGATGAAAGATTAGAAAAAGATTAGACCGTTTTCTTACTTCACTACGGTATTGATAAAACTTTGCTATAATACTTTTTAAATTGATTTGTAGTACATACTTAACTTTTAAAAGAAGCCGTGGTAGCTTAACGGTTAGCGTACGCGTCCCAAACTCAAAAGGCGCGAGTTCAAATTTTGGCCAGAAAGCATGCACCATTAAGGCAGGTTTCTGACCTAATGTGATGAAACCGAGATAACCGTAGTGTAAAACCAGCCAAGCCTTCAAATCAAATTCTTCAAATTTTTTGTTGATTTATTAAATAAAAAGGTAAGGTGGACTTCTTAAGAGATGTGTGGGAAAAGATTTATACGTGTCCTGACTCTTACAAAAATGAACGATTACAATATTGTCATGGTTAAAACAATAGACGGACTTATTGCTTAAAACAATCTTTTCCAGGCAACCGAACTAAAGGAATATTATAAACTAATCTGGTAATGTAGTGGGTGCAGAGCATTACATAAGACATAACTTAAATACACATACTAAGACTATTTTATAAGTTAAATACATATACTTAAACTACTTTACAAACTAAATGCATACAAATATATATATTTTATTAGCCCGATATAAGTCTTTTATCCGTATCAGAAAACCGTACGATTTTTTGCGTCAAATGTTAATTTCTTTGCTAACTGTACATTTATTGTAAATCTGTGAATAGAGATTACAATTTCACGAAAAATTATGGATAGTCTTCTAGACCATTTTCGTGTCGCTGCAACGGTTAAGGTACTACCCTTTACTGCCTTACTGAGAGAGTCCATCTTGTATACCACCCATACAAACAAAACGCTTCGCGTCCACATTCATCATGCGCACCGCAAAAGAGTGGAACTCATTGACTCTTCAAGTCCTCTGTGAAGATAGACCATGGCCTATCACAGATGCTGAAAGCGGCGTCTAGCTTCGATCGATGCTGGACGCCGCTTTCGACGTCAAGATAGATAAATCTTTTTTATACACCAAAGCAATATACAAACAGAAGTAGGAAAATACAAAATAATAATAATAATATACATAATAATAATCGGCAGACAAACACACATATTGTATATCCCCAAATTAAGCAAGTTACGCTTGTGTTATGGGTAATATACAACGGACTACTCTGGGGCCGATCCCAGACACCCAGACCATAGTATAAAGGAGAAAATACATTTCCGAAATTTACTATACCAGGAATCAAACCCGGAGCCTCTGCGTTGCACTGAGGTAGGCCGGCAAAGGCTTAACCCGCTCAACCACAGTGGCCGTCGATATTAGAAAGATAGTACAACTGACGGCCTTATCGCTAAAAAGCGATTGTCTTCCAGGAAACCCTTGGCAGAGATTAATGGATTTTTAAAATTGACGGTGGTGCAGTCTATAGATAATGAATGATAAATGGTATACCTATATACCATATATATATGTATATAAAATGCATATAAGTAAAAAAATAATATAAATATGTATACACATACAATACATATATACATTATATATATAGAAATACAATAGTTGCATTTTATCACTATATCTTCAATATGTATATAACTTATGTGTATATTTGTATATATAGTATAGTTATATATTTATTATTAAAATGTAAGTAATCGTACAATAATTATGTATACCACCATCGCCATTCCTAATCAGCAATATTCCTGCCAAGGGCTGTCTGGAAGAGATCGCTTTTTAGCGATAAGACCGCCCTTTGTACACAACTAGAATAATACTAGTTCGTAAGTTTTCTGTAATGGTGTACAATAAAGTGTTATCTATCTATCTACACACTCGAATATATATATGACAATATACACATACATATAATTGTATAACAGTACTAGGAAATGCCCGAGACTTCGTCGACGATTTACTTGGAATTCCCGCGGGATTCCCGGGACACAATATATCGCAGCATTTAAAAAAAGAATGTTTAGTGGAAACTGTGTCAGAATAAGCTAATTTTTTTGCATCCGAACAAAATCAAACCGCTCCCGGGAAAATTCCCGCGGGATTCCCGAGATAATAAATACCACACATTTTTATTACATTAAATTTGCTATCGATCACTAAAAAAAAACACGTTGAAATTCATTTTTTTTAATAATCTGGCTATTTTAAATCATTCCCAGAAAAGTAGCGCAGATTTGAAGTTTAAGAATTTGCTGTTGATCAGCGAAAACCGCATCGAAATCGGCTTAGTAGTTGTTACATGAATACCGAACAAATAGACGAACCGACAAAAAATTTATAAAAAAATACATCCTGTTCTCCTTCGTTTATGTAGTGCATTCCACTTGTTTTTTTTAATAGCTTCAATGAACAGGATACGGCATGTTTAGAATTTTATAATATTACTAGCTGACCCGGCGAACTTCGTACCGCCATATTTTCTGAATTCCTAAAAGACTTTGTTTCATGACATAAAAACAAAATCACCAAAATCGGTCTAGGTGATAAGGAGAATTCTAGAACTCGATCTCAGCGCCACCTACCGGTTCCAATTGTGAATCTAAGCCATCTGGGGACCTATTCAAACATACAAAACAAATATCATCAAAATCGGGCCAGCCGTTTAGGGGGAGTTCACTGTCAACACACGTACAGAAGAATTATATATATATATATAGACTAGCTGATATCCGTTCTTCGCTGACCTCTACTTGGCGAAAGGAAGGTCTATGCCAAATTTCAAGTCTATAGGTATTATATATAGAGTTCCTGAGATATCGTGATGAGTTACTATATACGTGGATTTCAATTATATATACTTAGATTAGGAATTATTATACACAACAGAAAAGTAATGCGACGTCAAAGTTAAATTTTATCGATGGTCACTCTGGATACATCTAAACGCGCTTCAGTTTTTAAGCAAGTAAGCTAGAGTTACCCTTGTGTTGTATCGGTACCGACCTGAGACACCCAGACCATAATAAATAACGGAAAGTTGGTTTACAAAATGTATCATGCTAAGAATCGAACCTGGAGCCTCTGCTTTGCATTGTCGGCAAAGGCCTGGCACACACAACCACAAATGCCGTCATATATATACCTATATATGTACTTGTTTATTATTTTGATAAATTTGTTTATTCGGTTCACGGTTCATCTTCATTATATCTAGTATGTATTTTCCTCATGTATATAATAATAACCTGAATAATTTTAAAATAAATAATTTTAATTTAATTTTAACCTTGACTTCCTATTATATGTATTGGATATATAATGATATATTTAAATCTGCAAGGTTCAAGTTTGTAGTGTGTTTAAAAATGTGCAACAACATCGGATTGGTTAATTCAGAGTAGAACATTCCGAAATTTTTTGTCTGTCTCTCTATACGTCTATCTGCTAAAAGCTAGAGCATCACATGGGAACTACTAAACGAGTTTAAATGAAACTCAACCCAGAGCTTAGTTCATATCCTCTGTCCTGCTGTCCTGACTCCTTTTATTTGCACCTACTTTTGACGACATAAGTAGGTACGCTCGTACAAAATCTATGAGGCTGCCGACTTTCTATAAATTTGTAAAAATTATCTCAGTTGATTTGTTTGTCCGTGTGTGTCTTCCCCTATTGAATATGATGGAAATACTCTTCTAGGTAGTATTTTAATTAAAAACAGGATATAATATATGTTTTTATTATTGTACGTACTTTTATGCCATTTAATTATGTGATATTTTTTGCTTTTAATAGACGTATATGTTTATATAATATTCCTATGCTTTTTGTATTTCATTATTTATACACAAATAAATAAAATTGAAATGTTTATTTGTAATGCCAAATTAGCAGCTTTTTAGAAAGTACATATGGAAGTATATACGGTATTTATATAAAAAAACATTTAAAAAAATTCTGTCTGTTTGCTTTCACGTGCAGATAGCTGATTGTAAGGAGTAACTTAGGCTATTTTCAAAATAAGGGTTCAATCATCAAAAATCAAAAAAGCTCCTCCCTCCTTCCAGATATTCATGCACAAGAACGCAATGCAGATGCACGCCCGCGAGCTCCAGCGAGGGCTTGGGGGGGAAGTCAAGCCCCACCAGTGCCAGCAGTGCTTGAAGTCCTTCAGCTCTAACCACCAACTCGTCCAGCACATCAGGGTCCACACCGGCGAGAAGCCATACAAATGCTCGTACTGTGACAGAAGGTTCAAGCAGCTGAGTCATGTCCAGCAGCACACAAGGCTACATACTGGTAAGTTAATAAAGTTAATTTAATAATCATAACTCTAAGATAAAAAACGTTGTCATTAATATTTGGATGTTGAACTGATCTCACAATTAATCAAATATTAAAATATATACACTAAAGTATACTATAAATAAAAGTATACTTACGAAATAACATAAATCTATAAGTAAAAAATTGACTCTAAATCGCTGTCAGCGGGGAGCGTGCCCCAAAATGCTTGCCGCATTTCCGCGTTGGATGGCAATGCTGATTCGTTACGTTCGTTGCTGATTAAAATTATTGCCAATAAGTTGATTGGATCGAAGTTCCTTATCGCACATTACTCGGGGACTGGGGGCTAGACGAGAAAGTGTCAGCGAAAGAAAAAATGTTGACCACTGCATATTATTATACAATTTCGAACTTTAATGCAATGAATTAAGATCTAATATAATGTCTTGGTACTTGTCCTTATTGCTATACAATTAGTTTGATGGCCTCCGATGGCCCCCGATGGCCTTCGATGGTCTTCGAAATTTCGTTGCCACCAGGTGCCCCAAAAACATCTCATTAGTTTTTATTCTAATAATATTATATAATTAATATTATCAATGATATTGGAATTTGACTCTAGTTTTCTTAAATTTTCATTTTCATATTATACTAAAAATTTGTAAGAATGAAAAAATTATAAGAAGCTAGTTGTTCCGGCAGAGGTTGTTCTGCCCTGAAAAAATAAAAATCTAGAACCCGATTCTAGCGCCACCTACTGGGTTTAATTGTGAATCTAAACCATACTCGGACCCTCTCAAATGCTAATTTTATACACCTTGGGTTACATTATTCAAGTTTTAATAGGGATCCCTAATTTTTTTCTACTATAGCCTATATTAATCTGGGATAATGTAGAATTCTAATAGCGAAAGATTTTTTAAAATCGGTCCAGTAATTTTTAAGTTCATTCGTTACAAACATACAAAACTTTCCTCTTTATAATATTAGTACAGATAAATACTTGAATAGTTTTAGAAAATCCCCATTAATATTATAAATGCAAAATTAACTTTGTCCGTCTGTTCCGTTTTTACGGAAAAACTAAGGGAACGATTTGGCTGAAACTCGGTATATATATATATATATATATATATTCGATGCCGGGGATGAACATTGAACATAGGATACTTTGTATCGCGAAAAATGGGTTAGTTTCCCGGGATAAAAACATATTTTTCTCTCTGTTTGTTACGCCTTTACACCGGATTTTTACCGGATCGGTTTTGCTGTAATTTTATTTAAATGTAATTTTAATACCGAAAATGGACATATATATATACTTTTCATACCGGGAGATGGGATAGTTTGCAGTATAAAATGAAGTGATTCATCCGCGGGCAAATACATAAAAATGTAATACAATGTAAGCAGTATTAACTAATTTCTGCTCTTTAAACATGAGGTACGCACTAGAGTTTGAACGCGGCGCAGCCGCGGGTTAAAACCTAGTATAAATATATAAAACACATTGTACATGCTTGTAATATTCGACATCAGATCCTGAATCGGTGACAGTAGGACTAGATCAGGAGTACACTCTTTAAATAAATAAAACAAATTAAAATCTTTCCACAAATGACGGAGTAATCGCGTAAAGACATCAAAAAAAAAAATACACAGTCGAATTGAGAACTTCCTCCTTTTGAAGTCAGTTAAATATAACACATCAAAATATTTTCGATGCTATAAATCAATCACATAGAGTAACAAGTTCTTAAAATAGACCTGACTGTAATACTGCCGCGTTTTCTTGATACCCACCAGATTCAAAGCCAAATATAACGTGTTTTAGTACTATCTTAAATGTTACTGTTTATAATTTTAAAGTCATTAAACCGACTTGACGTATGGAGTGTATATCTATCTATAATATTATAAAATTCTGAACATGCCGTGTCTGTAAATTAAAGCCATTTAAAAAAACAAACTGGAATAGACTATATAAACGACGGAGAACACGATGCAATTTTTTTAGATTCTTTTCTGTTTGTCGGTTTGTTTGACTGTTCGGGATCCACGTAAAATGGGGCCGATATTGATGTCCTTTTTATCTCGGGAATCCCGCGGGAATTTTTCTAGGAATTATTTAAAATGACCAGACTGAAAATATTTTGAATTCCAAAACGATTTTTTCATTGATCGGTAGCAAAATTTACGTAATAAAATGTGTGATATTTTCATCCCAGAAATCCCGCGGGAATTTTCCCGGGAGCGGAGAAAATTAGTTTATTCCGACACAGTTTTCACTAAAACGATAGTTTATTCTTTAAATGCTACGATACTTTGTGTCTCGGGAATTTCAAGTCAAGCGTGGATAAAGTCGCGGGCATACCCTAGTTAATGTATAAAGATGGAAAATAGCGAAAATCTCAGTACCTGCTATCATGTGTTGCCTTCGCCACTTTCACTTTGTAAAAGACTTCAAAAACTTGAACATAGAGGCAAGGTTGCTAGTGTCGGTCTTCTATCGAATACACTTCAGGTGAGTGTTCCTCAGAACTGCATGAGCTAGTTTCCTATCCCCGTTTTACCAGCGGACAACCAGACGCACCTGTTTACCTCCCAAAGTTTGTATGATTAAATCATTCTTTTTTTTGCATGGGAGCAAACAATCTAAAAATAATACTTTTTTATAATTTTTCTCAATGTGTGTCTGAAAGTTTGTTTCTTTGACTCCAAAACTTTGTTCGCGTTTTCCGTTTCGTATCCCAAAAGTGATCTATCTCTAACGTATCTTACAAAATTTCGTAAAAACAGCCCATAAACGTCCTACTGCTGGGCTTGAGCCTCCCACTACTGAAAAAAGGACAGTATACCCGCCACGCTTGTCCAAGGCGGCTTGGTAGGTTTGACACATTGGTAATCTCGATGTGCAGGTTTCATCACGATGTTTTCCATCACCGTTATTAGCACGTGGTAATCATAACAATATGCACATGAGCTCAGAAAACAGCCTAAGTTGTGTATGCGTTTCGGCCAGGATTCGAACCCGCTCCCTTTGAGTTTGGGATGCGTGCGCTAGCCATTACGCTACCACGACTTGTTAATTTAATTAATTATATTGTAAAAATAAAATTATTCTAAAATCAATAACATCAATTGGCATGTTGTGTAAGCACAACAAAGTTTTGAATGAATGAATAAATGAATGAAAGTATAAAAAATACATAAAACTACACAAAACTTGCCATAGACCAATTAAAACCCACAAAACAAAACAAACCAAACTAATACTGGCTGTAAATAAATTCAAACACGAACCGCAATAAAAATTCTAGAACAGAATTTAAAATGCGAACGACTATTGGCCGGCAGTTTTCACAAAAAAAATAATAGACACGCCGTATACGTGAAAAGCGGGAAAAAAATCGGCCAATGGCCGCCGGTCGGCTGTTGGTTGGCCAATCGCAGCACAGCACTCGTGTTACGTGTTCTACGTGGCTTAGAAAAAAAAACATGTTCACGTGTTTTTCCAAGTTTAAATCGACCAATAGGCGTTGCGGGAGTCTATTCGTACGCGCATTAATTCAGTTATTTATTTATTCGTTTAGGATTTTAAACTATGATAGACATGTGGGAGTTTTTCTGTTTGTTTATATGACTGAGTATTGAATGTGATTAGATTATGGTGAATCATAACTAGGTACCTAATTAACATGTTATTTTGATGTTAGGAAATGGATATCAAAATCGGTTCAGAAATGATTATGGCAGGACATGCATAAAAAAATAATGTACATAATAATAACACGACGAATTCAGAACCTCCTCCTTCCTTTTGAAGTCAATAAGAAAAAATATTCATCTTTGTATACTAACATTATAAATGCGAAAGTTTGGGCGGATGTTTATTGCTCAACCACATCAGAACGACTGAACGGGTCTGGATGAAATTTGGCACAAAGATTGATTATAGCTTAGAATAGCACATAAGTCACTTTTTATCCCGGAAAAATGTACGGTTCCCGGGGGATAACATTAACGCAAGCGAGCCGCGGACAAAAGCTCGTGTTAAATAAACATACATAAATTGTACAGGTCCGCAAAAAAGTTATGTGTACTGGGTGTCAGACAATGATGTTCTGGCGTATTTTTTTCTCGCTGGACACGAATCTGAAGTCAAAATTGGGGGCCAATGAGCAAATAATCGAGAAAAACCCAAAAAATCTTGATGTTTATCGACTTTATGGGTTTTTCTCGATTATTTGCTCACTGACCCCAATTCTTACTTTAGATTCGTGTCCAACGGGAAAAATTAGGCCAGAAAATAATAGTTAGACACCCAACACACACAACTTTTTGTTTGTAGACCTGTGTAACTAACTAATAATACGTGGAAAAAACTAAACTCAATTGTAATAAAACTACGTTTTAACGGTTTCAAGGGCGGTAATTTATTTGATTTTTATTATTCCGACGTTTCGGCCACTTTTCAGTAGCCATGATCACGGAAGACAAAGATGTCAAGTTACGCTCGTGTGAAAACGCTAGAGTCGATCCCAGACATCCAGACCAGACAATAACGTGGATTCGAATCCAAGTCAGAATAACTGCTTAGGCAGTGTTTCATAGTCTGAAGAAAAATGTCATATGTATATATGTATGAAACTAACTAATCTACTTTGGATAAGCGTAGCGGGTACACGCACCGTCCGGATATTAAGCGAGAAAAGTCAATTAGGACTTTTTTTACTTCAGTACATTTAATTCTTGGTAACGTAATGGCTAGCGCACGCGTCTCAAACTCAAAGGGCGCGGGTTCGATCCTGGCCAGGACACATGCACCACTTGGGCTGTTGTCAGACCTAATGTGCATATTGTTACAATTACCACACGCTAACAACGGTGAAAGAAAACATCGTGATGCAACCTGCACATCCAGATAAACCATGTGTCAAACCTGCCAAACCGCCTTGGACAAGCGTGGCGGGTATACTGTCCGTTCCCCTCTAGTGGGAGGCCAGAGCCTCCATTTAATTACATGCTCATGGTGAAGAAAACATCGTAAGGTTATCGATGTGTGGAAACCGTCGATCTGTCTTAGACAAACGTGGCGGGTATATGAGTAGCCTAGGTGCAGGACGTTTATAGGTTGTTATTACTATGTTATTATTTAAACGAAGTCACGTTAAAAATTCTAGTTAAAATGTACATACTGAATGTAAGTCGTGTTAATTATAAATTAATCTTTTAATAAGCAATAGTGAACAATTAAAAATCAATTCGTTTTTAATAAAACGTATGTCGGCTATGTTTTTCTCTACTACAAGACTGACAACTGCTTATTTTGTGTAGATAATTGCTAGTCGATCGACGAACAATAGCTGCTTAGGTAGAAAGTATGTAATTTCCTACCATTGGGCAACATAAAAAGGATTCACCAGTTACCACCATAAGCCTTTTCCTTATTCTATAATCCTTACAGAATAGGATATATTTGTTGCGTAATGCATGTACAGAGATGTGAGGTGTTCACAGTATCCGTGGAGGAACGGAGAAAGAATACAATATCCTGCGGCCGGGCGGCCTGTCATAAGAAAACCCACAGCCAGGTGGTAGGGTGTTTTTCTAGAGTATGCCGCAATACCAACCTTGAGTTGTGTTCCAGCATTAGTGGCCAGGTTCCAGTCTCCCTTTAGAGAGCTGCACATTGTTAGCATGTTTGGGGTTACAAATGTTCATAGGCGATGGTAACCGCTTTCCATCAGGTGAGCCGTCTGCCTGTCTGCCGAACTCAAGCAATATAAAAAGTATCAATGCATTCTGCCCATAACAAGGGCGTGCAAAATTATTATTATCATTATGACGTAGGTAATGCAAATTACAATTATAGATCATTTATAAAATTTACAAGTAATAATAATATGCTAATAATAAAATATCTACTATTACAGCATGTCAAATATATTTATGTCAATTCATAATTTTTTTTATATAGTGTACATGGTAGGTAGCTCTCTAAGAGAGTCTTAATTTTCTATAACCTCTTCCTTAATCTCTATAATTTCAATTATTTAGTTTTAAGGTGTAATAACAAAAAGAGTTGAAAAATAAATGTTAAGGTGGTTTGGACATGTACAGAGATTGGTGTGATACCACGCTCTCACAGAATATCGTCGTGAAACGGTTAGCCTTGATTTACTGGCATCTCTGATTTACTGCAGCCTAATACAAAAAAGCCAAAACAGAGTTGCCAAAGTGGCAACAATTAATAGACCGCAAAAACATCTCAACCAATGCCGTGATAGTTTAGTAGGTAAGGTGGTTTCGCTTCGTTTTTATGACATGGGTTCGAACTCTGACCGGGAAGCACCGTTCATAAAATATTTCTTGGTTAAATAAAATGTAAATAACTCATACAGAAAAATGTGTGAAACCCGCTAATCCACCTTCAAAACATATCCGGTACCACTAAATTGGGTGGGCTAAAGCCCACTGACACATTTATGTGCTAGCACCGTTTTTTTTATTTAACTATATATTGATACGTGAAGCAAAAACTTTGTACCCCTTTTTACGAAAATTGCGCGGACGGAGGAGGATGAAATTTCGCACACTTATAATTTATATAGAGAAGAAGCGACGAATCCTAATGTTTTTTTTAAATTGTGCATAAAAGGACATTAAATCAATAAAAAAAACATTATACACACTACCATGTATTTGACACACACACGCATATATACTCTTTTTTATTGTTCAAGTCAAATTAACAGTGTAGCCTTGGCGAAATCTGTGATTATGGAAGTATAGTCTTTAACAACAAATTATTATAGTCGAATTGCGACCACGGGCGACCACTAATCTTAAATAAATACCTAACATCTGATCATAAGTTTTCTAGTTCTCTTTATCTAAAAAATACAACTAAAAGTTGAAATGTAATCAAAAAAGGAATTGCTCAAATTTTTCTTCAGATAACAAATTTTTCGTACAACTCCGACAGAGGGTGCCTTTGTTCTTTCACTTAAGATTTTTCAGCAAAAACTTGATCAAACTTCACAAAGTTTAATATAGAGTTTGGAAGATACGGCCGGAAGTGAACCTGAGACGCGATGACCACCTGCCGGCGTTTTTTATTATTATTAATTAATTGAATGAAGAGGGTACTTTTACAAAATTTTCGATGGAAATTTAATAAAAAGTTTTACTTGACAGATCTCGTTCCATATTAGATCGAAAGGAGACGGGGTCTTTTGGGCCAAAGAAATGTAAAGAGTTGAGAAATGGCTTAATGCGTTATATTTTTCTACCACTAAATGGTATCTGAACGACGAGAAACTTAAAAATAAAGTCACAAATTAAATAGGTGACCTCTGTGGTTGAGCGGGCTAAGCCTTTGCCGGCCTACCTCACTGTAACGCCGAGGCTCCGGGTTCGATTCCTGGTATGGTAAATTTCGGAAATAAATTTTCTCCGTATTGGCTATGGTTTGGGTGTCTGGGATCGGCTACAGAGTAGTCCGTTGTATATTATCCATAACACACACGTAACTTGCTTAAGTTATAATATGTGTTATGTCTGCCGATTATTATTATAAAACTAGCTCCTGCTCGCGACTTCGTTCGCGTGAAATAGTTAAAAAAACCCCGATTTTGAAACATTTTTCATTGGTGTTCCGCTCCTATTAGTCTTAGCGTGATGATATATAGCCTATAGCCTTTCTCAATAAATGGGCTATCTAACACTGAAAGACTTTTCAAATCAGACCAGTAGTTCCTGATATTAGCGCGTTCAACCAAACAAACAAACAAACTCTTCAGCTTTATATATTAGTATAAGATAAGTTATCGATTACCATAATCGATTTATGTGAATTAATATCAACAATTAATAATACGAACACTTACACCACATGATTAATTCATTCAAAATAACGAAATCCACTATAATTACGAACATGTCAGCATAATAAAAAGAAATTTTAAAATCACTCTCACCTTTTTACAATCTGGGCCTAAGAATGCATGAAAGTGTATCCGTCTCCTTTGAACTCTTTTCGCATGTATAAGCACTTACAATAAACATATAAAATGATGTGTAATATATAAATATGTGTGTGGGTGTGTGTGCTTGAAAGCATAACAAGAGATATTACCAATGGTGATCACTCGGTAATTGAATGTTTTGATAATGCTGGTATTAGACGGATCAACGAAATTGAATCATCTGAAAGGACACGACGATATTCGATACCATGCAATGCTTTGAGTTTATGTTTACATGGATCCGTTTGAATTAATATAATGGAGATAAATCACATGTATAGATAGCCCTAGAATAATTTTTATTTTATCTCAATATTATATTGTATAAAAAAGAACAAATCGTTTTACTTAAAGGTGCCTTCCCGCGAGCATTCGTCTGTAAGGTAACGTTACAGATCCGAGTATTACAGTGCACAACTTGTAATTATACAATCTGTAATATTTTGATACAACTTGTAACACAACGACCACTTCGTCGAACATTGTGGAATCAACCAAATGCTCGAAATCGAATCATAAATGTTACATTACAGGCGAATGCTCGCGGTGAGGGACCAACTTAAGAGTTCGTCTTCGCACTTCCCTTTCATGAAACAAAGGAGACTTACTCAACTTTTATTCCTAACATACCCTAAAACAAAAAGAAAATCTACAATTCTTCTCTCAATAAAACAGAAAACAAATTCTAAAGAAAACAAATTTGTTTTAAAGAACAATTTGCGAAGTTTCAAAGTAACCTACGTTTTTGTTCGGACCTCCCACTCTGTGTGTATTCGTGTGATTGTTTCTAAAGGTTAGGACATATTACATTTTTTTAGGAGTTCATTTTAGTAGAATATTGTAAGGTAAACTAATAATGTTTTAGGAATTTTATAAATTTGATGCAACTAAAAAACTTATTATTGGTATTTATTCAACAAAGTAAATTTACAATCTAATTCCTGTTCTTGGATCTGTAGGTTTATTTAAATTGAATAGAGAAAGGAACAGTTCATTTTAGTTATCGAAAAACAGTTTTTATGCAAATGACGTGTATCTTTCTAGTATTAAAATGCATAACTTTATGTACACATTATATAAAAATGAATGTGTGCATATTCGTTTACTATATGTATGCGCGATCATACGATTTAGTTCAAACTTTTCTAAATTGTTTTTGAAATTCGCACTGTATCTAACATAGTATATAATACTGTTTCTAACATAGTATCTTTAACCTATTAGGTTGGTAGTTTTTGAAATTTAATATGTTTTGTGATTCCGTAGCTCAATGGTGAATATAGTGTTATATTTACGACACTTTTAAGTGTGCGTAAACTAGTAAGTAGTACATATATTTTGCCTGATTTTTCATTGCGCCCGGTTTGAGTATCTGTTAACTAGCATCCTGAGTTCTGGGCTGGTAGGTAGGTAAGAGGTAGACTCTAGGTAAATTCGTTGTAATTTAAAACAACTAATATTATACAACTAGTGTTCATTTTTAATTATTAATATAGATTTTTGAGAATAAAATTGTATAGCAAAACATCGCCCGTTAAGTTCCCACCAAAAACTCATTCCCTACAACACCATACAAAGTCTCGTTCGAAATTTGAAACCTTAAGCTTAACTACGGTGCATAGGTATAAGGTAGGTTTCCGTGTGATATTAGTAATATCACGCCTAAACAAGACTAATAGACAGTGAGCACTCACCTTTAACTTTTTCTTTTGTCATGTAAAATTTTCTTTTAAAAGATGCGAATGGATGTTTAGTCGATTGGTTCGATTTTTTTCTTCTAATTTACATTAAGTTCTATGAGTTCCTTTTTTTGTTGGTGTTGCAAACGTCCTTAGAAGACGGTAACTAGTTTCCATCATGTGGATCGTCAGCTTACTTGCTGTAGACCGGGAATAAAAAACAAATCACAAATTAAAAATGTTTGTAATAAATCAAATATTTTCTTGAATAATTTTCATAAAATTTCCTATATTACCTTGACATGGTAGAGCGATGTTGGAATCATTACCTTGATAACAACTTGTTGGGTTGTGGTGGAGGGAATGAATTATTGAATTAATGAAATAAATAAAGGTTTTCTGTATTATAATGTATTTTTGGAACCTCGTAAGACGTCGATACGACGTTATGGTTGCTGAGGGCTCCTTTACTTCTTACGATGAGGTGATATATGAAATCAATAAACACAGGATTTATCACAGCTTGCAATGTATTCCAATTAGTTTACACGTGCTTTAATGTTATGAATTTAACAAATACTGTTTTGTATCGCGACACTTGTGTCTAGCTATCAAATTAAGGTATTAACCTCGCTGGTGTTGCCTAAAGTGCCTGACCTAGTGTTGTCAGTACCAAAAATTAATAGTTGCGTTCGAAGAACGCCACGTATTATTGTGAATGACATTTTTCTAATATGACATATTTAAATTATTGGAATTCAAGATTATATATATTTTGCAGGAACGGAGAAAGAATACAATTTCCTGCGTTGGGGCGGCCTGTCGTAAGAGGCGACAAAACAACCCACAGCCAGGTGGTAGGGCATTTGCCCGACTGGATGGCTACCACCCCTGGTCTAAAGTATGTCGTCATAACAACCTTGAGTTGTGTTCCGGCATAAGTGACGAGGTTCCAGTCTCCTTTAAGAGAGTAGCAGCGCATTTGTAGCACCTTCGGTGTTGCATAGGCGATGGTAACCGCTTTACATCAAGTGGGCCGTCTGCCTGTTAGCTAAACTATTGCAATAAAAAAAATACAAACTAAAATAAAATAAAACCTTTTTTCGTGAACAGGTCAGCTCGATTGGTGTTATACCACGCTCTCAAAGAATATCGATCCAAAATATTTAGCCTTGATCTAACCCTGTTTCGTACGGTGCGTGAGGGTTTCGAACCGCCGTTCACATTTCCCTATCCCTATTTGTGCGTTGTGTATGTCCGTATGTTTTTATCTGTGCAGGAACGGAGAAAGAATGCAATTTGCTGCGGCCAGGCGGCCTGTCGTAAGAGGCGATAAAACACTTATAGCTAGGTGGTAGAGTATCCGTCCCTCTGGATGTCTACCACCCCTGCTCTAGAGTTCAGTTTCAGTCTCCTGTTAGAGAGCGGCAGCACATTTGTAAGCATCTTTGGTGTTACAAATTTCCATAGGCGATGGTAATCGCTTTCCATCAGGTGGGGCGTCTGCCTGTCTGCTAAACTTACGCAATTACCTCTCATCATCTCCTTATCCAATCCCCCATCCTATTCTAAAGATTGCCAACGAGTTGGCATGTGTGGTGTTGCAGTTGTTCATGGACGACGGTAAACACTTTCCGCCAGGTCGGCCATCTGTCCGCTTACTTCAGGCAATAAAAAAAATACAGAGATAGGAGAAGAACACGTTTTATTAAGAATCGTTCAAGAAGTTTTACTAAACAAGTTTAAAAAAATAGTGAGCAGCATTTGTACGAGAAGGTTTATACAGCGAATGATTTTCTAGACGACCGCACAGAATAGGAAAAATGCGATCGCTAACAAGCTGTTTCAGAAATTATTCATACAAATCACTTTATTCAACCAAGTATTAGTTCATGTTCATATACATTAAAGAAACCAGGAATGTATTATACATAATAATAATGACATTTATTTATTAACTTACAAACATCGCTATCATTACAGTTGTCACCAATACGATAGCGTGGTACACATAATACATTATAGATAAATATATATACATATTCAGTCGTCATAACATATAATATAATACGTAGTTCTTGTGAATTCAGTCACAGTGCAGATAAAAATGTCAATTGCTTGACATATCTTGTTCAATGTTCGCAAGGCCTGTGTCACTGGCGCCTTATTAAGTAAGTTGGTCCTGCCGTATGGTACTACGAACATTGGTGGCTGCCTACGTCTGCCTACGTCTCATCACAAAATTCAGTTTAATTTCAGCTAATACTCCTGGGTTAAATAATTTTCCTCTTAACAATTTAAATAAGTAGCACACCAATGCAAACTTTCGTCTGGATGCCAAATTATTATACCCAACCATGCCTAAGCCAAACAAGGTGGGGTACATTGCCGTTGCAATCTGCCCGTTGGCAGATGCCATAGTCCCCATAGCCCAGATCCCTAATTCCACTAGCAGTTCATCCCAATAGCCCGGTACCTTTTGTTCTCATTTCCTACAATGGTCCTGCACTGACTGGAGCTTATCCTTGAGTGCATTTTTATATGGTAGACAGGGATAAACGTCGGTCAGTGCCACGCCATATTTACATTAAATTTGTCAAGGGCCTTACGTGTTGGCCTTCTTATGGCCCCACGCAAACCCTCCAAAAGTACGGGCCATTTTTATGGCCCCTGGTCTTGAGAGTCATACAATGAAGTAATGATATGATGGTGGGGAGTTTGTTGTTCCGCTTCTTCTTTATCAGTAACCAAAATTGGTTTGGAAGGAGTGGTAGATTCGTGGCTTTCAATAAGTAATTTGTAAGATTCCGTATTAAATTTCACTGAACTTTTTGTTTTGAAAAAGTTCCCGTGGATTGCGGAACCTAGATTTTTTGTATGAGTTCAGCAGACAGGCAAATGACCCACCTGATGGATAGCAGTCACCATCGCCTATGAACATTTGTAACACTAAAGTTGCTAGCTACCAATGTGCTGCCGATGGCTCTAAAGGGAGACTGGAACCTGACCACTAATGCCAGAACACAACTCTAGATGGCTATGGCGGCCACCGCTAGGCCAGGGGCGGTAGTTATTCAGGCTGACAAATACCATACCACCTGGCTGTGGGTGGTTTTGAAATTGTATTCTTTCTCAGTTTCTGCACAGATTAGTCTGTAATATGTATGGTTTCATTTTGAAATGAATATATTCATTTTCATTGAATTTATTTTTTGTTTCCGAAGAGTTCCCGAAGACTATGGAACCTTATTTCAGACGGACAAAGTCACATGAAAGTTCTAGTTAAACATTAACCGTACCATTACCTACACCAACATAATGCACTTGCCACCTTTTCGGGGGTTGTAAGCCCCCGCAATTATTGGCAACACATACTTCACGGTTATGTATATAGGGGGGTATCTCGTGAGGTCGCGGGAGGTGGGGAGCACGGGGGGTGGATAGTGGAAATCAATAGAATCATTGCGCCTCCCTGCACAGTCGATGATTGTGTATAACACCGATGGTGTTTATAATGATTTTTGGGATAAATACAGGAATGGAAATTATTTCAAAGTAGATAGGTACTTACTTTTATTTTGTTCTATTATCAATTCCTAAATAATTTGAACTAAATAATGCCAATAATCCCAAACGGTTCGTAAATTAGATCAAAATTATTAAGATCCAAACCCACCAAAAGTCAACTGCCAGACCTCAAGACACTGTGAGCTCTTTCTGCGTGCACCGGAACACAAATCAACTTGATTGATAGTTTCTTTTTATTTTTCCTTCCACCCATTTTAATATTATATAAAATTATTAGAGCTAGGCATGTTTGCTGAAGAGTTTCTTGCGCCGCTTCTTCTCTTCAAGCCACAACATGTTGCGAAGCGGTGGTAAATTAGATTAGGCTCCCATAAAGTAAATAATAACCATAAACAAAATTAAAATTAAATAATTAAAATGAACAAGTTGACATCTTTGTCTTTCGTGATCTCGGCTATTGAAAAGTAGCCGAAACGTCGGAAAAATAAAAATCAAATAAATTACCGCGCTTAAAATCGTTAAAACGTAGTTTTATTATCTATGCTAATCGTGAAAGCTTAATAAAATATTATGCATTTATTTGCTTAAACATGTTACCCTGAAATCTGGCAACTTAACCATTGGTTGTCAATTTTGCCATTATATGTTTTCGTTTGCAATATTACTATTACCTTTCACAAAATGTCTTTTTGAGGGACATTGTATGCTCAAAAAAGTAATTTTGTTAGAGGTAATTGTAATTTTGTTAAAGGTAATTGTAATCTCGTAAACGAAAGTCGAAGACCTATAATGGCAAAATTGTCAACCGTTGGTTAAGTTGCCATATTTCACGGTACATAAATACAAGATAATATAAGGATACAGACGTGTATGTTTTAACCATGAGGCGTGCAAATTTTACTTAAGATTATTTAGTAATCTTAAGTGAAAATACTAATTACAATATTACCACTCAATTATATTAAGATAAAAGAGCAAATAATACAATTATGTCAATTATACAAAAACTATGTCAAAAAGGAGACTGATATACGCTTATACATTGGGCCCAGATTGTAAAAAGATGAGAGTGATTTTATAATTTATTTTTGTTCAATTATGATAATCCGTAACTTATTTCATTTGTGACCTTAGTTTTTAAGATTTCTTGTCTTCCAGATAGAATTTAGGGATGATGTTTTTCATTTTGTAATCTATAATATTATAAAATTCTAAAAATGCCGTGTCTGTACATTGAAGTCATTAAAAAAAAAACAACTGGAATAGACTATATAAACGATGGATACCACGATGCAATTTTTTTAGATTTCTTGTCTGTTTGTCGGTGCGTCTGTTTGTTAGGGATTCACGTAAAAACTACTGGGCCGACTACGATGCGGTTTTCGCTGTTCGACAGCAAATTTTTATCCTGGGAATTACGCGGGAATTTTTCTGGAAATTGATTCCAATGGCCAGATTGTTAAAAGTATTCGAATTCCAATGCGGTTTTTTCACTGATCGGTAACGAATTTTATGTAATAAAAGTTGTGATATTTTTATCCCGGGAGCGGTTTGAAGTTGTTCGGGTGCATAAAAATTAGCTTATTCCGACAGTTTTCAGTAAAACGATAGCTTAAATTCTTTTTTAAATGCTGCGGTACTTTGCGTCCCGGGAATCCCGTGGGAATTTCAAGTCAAGCGTGGACAAAGTCGCGGGCATATCCTAGTCGTTTCGTAAAATTGTAGAGTTTATTAAAAAATAATTTTGATCCAGACGAGTTTTCATACATAAAGAAATCACAAGAATTAAATACATACTTATATAGAAAAGTATGTGAAATCAAAATCAAATGTCTGTGAAACATTTGTAATTTTATTGTAATGCCAAGATTTGTGGAATACAAAGGGCCTAAGGAAACAAAGAAAGAAAGACGGAAAGAAAAACTTTATTTGAAGAAATAGCGACGTAATTACATTCCTTATAAATTATTATACACAGCATATTTTCAAAATTTATAGTATATTATAAATATTGCTGTGCCGGAATTTACGGAGGTGGTTTTCGCAGATAATAAATGAAACTTAATACTATGTCTTACAATTAGCAGTATATATAGACACTTGTCAATTTCACTAAGCGGTTCTCCAAAATTGACCGCTATAGGCCCTCAGTTTTGTTATAATTAAATTCAGACAATTTATATTTTCCGAAATGTATTACATTTAGGTAGCTTCTGATAATTAAATGTCGTTCTGGGTTCAGAGGATACTAGAACTAGAAGATAGATGAACACACAAGTCCCCTGTAAACGAAGTGGCGAGCACAGCCAGTATCTACATATAATATATAAACATCTATCCGTGCAGGAACGGAGAAAGAATAAAATTTCTTGTGGCCGGGCGGCCTATCATAAGAGGCGACAAAACAACCCACAGTCAGGTGGTAGGGCGTTTGCTCCACTGGATGGCTACCACCCCTGGTCTAAAGTATGTCGCCATAACAACCTTGAGTTGTGTTCCGACATTAGTGACCAGGTTCCAGTCTCCTTTAAGAGAGCAGCAGCGCATTTGTAGCGGTGTTGCAAATGTCTATAGGCAATGGTAACCGCGTTCCATTAAGTAGGCCGTTTGTCTGTATGCTGAACTCCTTCAATATAAAAAATAAAATTACATACATACTCACCTGTATATACATGGCAAAAATAGAGTTCAATGTCACGTGTTAATGTTTGCTGTCTCCCTCTCACTTGGTTACTAGAAATGGAAACACGATAGATGTAATAACTTAAACTACCTCATATTTATTAATTGTACTTAAAGAGCAGATTTAGCATCTTTATCAAACCCTTTCGGGTTTTAAGATGTAGATATATAAAACTTATGTATGTTTTTTGTTTGAATAAATAAATTTCAATAAAAACTTATATTATCTTTTATTTTATTTATTCATATCCAGTTAGAGTAGGTTTGAACGCTTGTTTAAGCTTCATAAAGAAGTGTTCAAACTTACTTTAACTCAATATGAATAACCGTTAGGACTAGCTGCGGTTAGCTAGGTATATTTATTTACACGTCTTTATATACAAAATTCTTTTGCTCGCGTGTCACTGAAACCCTTCTAAACTCCTGGACCGAATTTGGTGATTTTTTTGTGAGTGTTCAAGTGAATTTGAGAATGGGTTTCATTCACAATTGGACCCGGTAGGTGGCACTATAATCGGGTTCTAGATTTTATTTTTTCAAAACAGGAACAATTTGTGCCGGTATCGCTAGTACCTAGCAAAGACTTTGTACTCCTTTTTACGAAAATTGCGGAGGAGTATGAAATTTCGCACACTTGTAGTTTATATAGAGAAGGAGTGCAGAATGCTATTTTTTTTTAAATTATACATACATACACATATTAAATCAATAACAAAACCTTTCCCCCACTACCATGTACTTGATATACACACACATATATACTCTTTTGTTTATTGTTAAAGTCAAATTAACAGTGTAGCCTTGGCGAAATCTGTGAAATTAGAAGTATAAGTCTTTGACAACAGAACCTTAATAATGTTCAAACTTATAATTTAAATAAATTATGGTTGAATTTCGACCACTAGGCGACCACAAGTATAAATAAATATGCCTATATAGCAAATAACCTTTAAGCCTCTATATTAATATCGTTAAAAATATTTAAAAGGTCACGCATATGAAGCTATTTCCCTGTAGTGTCAGAAAATAAATATAATATACCTAGAGCGGTGAAGGGCTATTTGTTTTAAGTGAAATTTTGTGAGCAACTTAAGAAATATGATTTTGTCACCGTAATTCATGAAATCTCTAAATATGATTTTTAATAAAATCGTATTGAATAATTACGATTGAATTAGTTTTAATTTCGTTAAACCACCAAATATTGTTTAATTTTTCTTTAAATATCTCCTTGGATACTGGGTTGCCTGGAAGAGATCACTATAAATGACAAGGCCGCCCATTGTTTTAATGGAATTGTGTTCATATTAAATTGTCTAGGTTTAAGTTATGGTGAACAATAAAGAATTTTCATTCATTCATTCATGATTTAAAAAAATAGTATTTATTTAACAACGAAACTAAAATGAACTTAAAAAATATAATTAAATACTAAAAATACACTAACTAATGTCATTTGTTTCACGTGGGCTTTACTGTTAATAAATATGTAACTTGATAGACGTGCAAAGGTCAAAAGTAAAATAAACGCTTGGAAACAGTATAAATGCACAATTATTTTCATTAAAATATTACTCCAACAAATTAAAATTCAATAGCTCTCTTTTTAAAATATGGTATATAATTTATTAATGATGCTTGTTTGCGTTGTTTGAAGTTTTAAACTCTTCTGACACATTTTCAAAATGTCGCTTAATACAAATATTCTTTCACCTCTAGATATCATGTCCTTGTCTATCTAATAAAAATAACACTTTCTAAATTAATTTTAGTATATATTTCACCCGCAGCGTTGTCTGTGACATAGCAACATGTGTACGTGAGTCGAATATCCTCTTACTTCTATTAAGAAAATATTTATATATGACTTAAGGTAAACATGTCCTCTATACTCCATTTCAAATTAATTCACATAAAATGTAAGCAATATTTTGTCATTGTCTTTTTATTGACGTATTTAATTAAATACTTAGCTATAGTTTTTATCTTTACAAAGAAAATTAAATAATGTTTATCGACGATGATTACACTAATTGTAATTTTGATAATGTCGTGTCTGTGTGCAGTTGTGTACTTTCCGCTCTATTATATATTTTTACTATGTCTAAAATTAAATAAATTGGCTCAGTGCGTGTCAGACTTCGTACATTGGAGGTTCCTTTGAGGAAAGAAATATTTTCGTTATTTGGTTCCGAAGGCATGAAACAAGCATTAAAAAATGCCACATATCTCAAAAACTGCTTAACGGGTATTGCAAATTATGAAGTATTGAATAGTGTAGAAAAACAATATATTATAAATTTGAGCAAACATATTTATAATATTAGGATAATGAAAATAAAGTTGATATAGGTAACGTTTTGTGTTAAAATAACATATACCGGTGGAAACCGCAACGCTGCGGTGTGGGCTCGGCTGAAATGCATTTCCTCTGGATGAAACTAATGTGATATCGAATTATGGCATAATGATAATTTTGGAATATTGAATAAGTTTGGGCTCGGTTTTAGTGATTAGTGGAACTCATGAATAGTTAATTTATTATTTAATCTAAATTGAAATTCCTAATGTGTAAATAACCAATTATGATGGTGGAATATTTGTGTTAGACCGTAATAAAACGAGTGATTAATACTTAGATAACGACCATAAAACACCTATATATATATAAATAGGGAAATACGATGATTGGCACTCTATTGATTTATTTATTAAAAACATTTAAGACTCTTAATATTCTTTTGAGGGTAGATTTTTCAATCAACAGATAAAAGTCATCCATCGAATAAATTAAAATCTGACTGAATTTAAAAGTGCAACGATTCGCGCAATTAAAACAACTGTTTTATTTGCGCAACTCTATACTCTTTTCAAGCATTTATTTTACTTTTGACAGCTTGATGACGTTGTCAATTAGTAATGTCCTAAAGCGTTGCGGACTCGATTTGTTTTAAAAATCGACTTCATTTATATATAAATTTTAATCAACTTAACTAATCTGTATATTTGTGCTAAAAGTACTATACCGTGTAATAAATATACCCACATTTGTTTGAACATAATTTACATATTATGTTAAATAAGTTATTTTTATAATAAAGTAATTAAATTTAATAAAACAGAACATATTCAAATCGATTACATTTGATTTATTTACGTTTACTGTCGACGATTTAATAGTCTGTGCGATACATGACTCACAGAAAATCACCATAACATCACCCACAAAAAGAAAGTACGACAATTATGTCATTTGTTTCATGTGGGCTATACTGTCAAGATTTTTTCTTTTAATTTTTATTGCGGTAGTTCAGTAGACAGACTGAGAGCGGTTACCCTCGCCTATAGACATTTGCAACACCAAAGGTGCTACAAATGCGCTGCTGCTCTCTTAAGGGAGACTGGAATCTGGTCACTAATGCCGGAACTCAAGGTTGTTACGGTGACATACTTTAGACCAGGGGTGGTAGCCATCTAGTCGGGCAAATGCCCTACCACCTGGCTGTGGGTTGTTTTGTCGCCTCTTACGACAGGCCGCCCGGTCGCAGGAAATTGTATTCTTTCTCTGTTCCTGCACGGATAGAGAGAGATTTTTTCACTTGATAGACGTGCAAACGTCATAAGTAAAATAAACACTTGGCAACAGTAAATGTTTAATTTTTCATGTTGTGTTTATGTTATGAATAACTTTTATCTGCCAATTGAAAAATCGGTCCTAAGTCGTACAATGGTAATAATATTATTATTATTATTTTAACATTATTAAGATTTCTTTTTTATCTTGAATAAACTGACAAGAGCCTAATTACTGAGGGATGGGTAGCAACTATGGAATATTTTTCCCTATATATGTATATATAGGGATTTAAAGTTTGTATAATGAATTTAAAAATAAAAATTAAAGGGGGGCTACATATAATCAACAGATTTCGCAAATACAACTTTTATAGTTTTTTATCTGTCTGTCACTCTATTAGTGTTCATGTTTATACCTAATGAACGGATTTAAATAGCTCATCTTACTCACGGATACCGACGTCAGTCTGGTGTCCGGAGACGTAGATATGGGCATAATCTCCTCCCGTGATACCGCTACAGGGGTCCACTTGCATCTGGAGATGCGGTGGCGCCAACCTCTGTTGACAAAGTGAGTTTGCTCTGCTTCCCGGGGCACTCTCAGGCCTTGATGCGCGGATAACCATGGGCGTAACTACGTTCTAAGTCTCATACTCTTCCTATCACAAGCGCGGGCATATGGGATGCAGGAAGGTTTAGTGGAGTATCAGCATATTGGGAAACCTAGGTATAATTCACCCCATATACATGCATTTATGAGGGTAAAAGGATGTTCTGTGTTGAGTTTCATTTAAATCTGTTAAGTACTTTTTATGTGACGCTCTGAGAAACAGACAAATTATAAAAGTTGCATTTTTGAAATGTGCTGGTCTGTATTATTCCTCGTTGTATAAATAAATAGATTTGCACAACAAAGGGCCAAAAACACGTAAAACTCAATTATAATATGTTGTTACCTGCATGTACCACATTTTAGCCAATAAATTGAATAGAAACGAGTTGGCAGACACGTCTAGTAATATACTTAAAAATATTCCGCCATTTTAGTTTTTCATTAGCACATTAGAAATTCAGTGCCCTTCGCAACCATTAAAAACCACAAGAATAAGGGGTTATAATGACTCCCACACCTCGGGGGACTCAAGTAATTCGAGCACGTAATCCGTCTTATCATTTTGCCAAGAATATAATGGAAAAAATTGGCCGCGCGAAAGAAATCCTCGGTCGCAAGGGACCTTTGCTTTAGGGGGGTTTATTAATGTGCCTTAATTATTTAAAAAGTAAATAATTTGCGGTTGTATCATTTAAGTTTATTTCTAAATAGCATGCGCCAGCGAAACTTGTTTACTTTACCATTACGACTACGTGTTTGTTACAGTCGTTTCAAAAAGAACGGTATGGGAGCAATTACGTAAATACTGTTACGAGCTACAGGAATCGAATTAAAAATGCCGTTAGAACTACTATAGAATTTATTAGAACTGTACAAACACGTATAAAACAAATACAAATAAGACTGGATGCAACAAGTTCACACTGCATGATTCAATGCAATTCGACACGCGTAAAGTCCGTCGTCTATATCGCTAATCGAGAGTACTACAAACGTCTTACTCGTATCGTAGTCGTCGCTTGACTGCCCACCCCTCCATTCGGGCATCGTCTTATACTAACTACACAGTACATAGAAAAAACAGCCGCGCGCACTGAGTTTCCGAGAAATAGTCATTTGCACACCTGCGAATGGCTAACAAAGTCGAAAACAATAACAATAAGGATTAGTTCGACGCTAATAATGATTATAAAACAAGTAGAAAAACAATAGCATGTTTTTCTTAATTACAAATTCCAAACACAAAAGAATTCCTTAATCCGGGAAGACAATAAACTGCGCTTACAACAGGCAGCTGTGCGCTTATCTTTGACGGCATGTAACAATACAAATAAATTTTTTGTGATTCTACGTATAAGATTATTAATAAACATTATTATTCTTGAATATTTTATTAGAATCCCCATAATATTCTTTTCCAATACGATTAGTACTAATTATTATTATTCACACACTATATATATCTAGAGTCTATCTACTCTATCTAGCGACTGCGCCGCGGGTCAAACTATAGTGTAGCTCTTGTTTAAAGAGCAGCCGTTAATACAGGTTACATTGCACTATTATTCTTATGTTGGTGCTATTTGCCCTCGGAAGATTTACTTCGTTTTATATCGCAAACTATCCCATCTCCCGGGATGAAAAGTATCTATGTCCATTTTTGGTATTCAGATAGACATCAAGTTAATATCGCATTTTTTTTAAATAGATTATGAATTTTTATATCTATAAACGAGAAATTATTGGTCTCCCATAACAAACTTTTATCCCCTATTTCAACCCATTCTAGTTTTATTTATATACCCCCGTCTATCTCTCTGTAAACTACCACAACTACCAAAACTATAAAAATTACCAAAACTACCAACAAAAACTACCAAAACTACCAAAACGACCAAAACGATCAAACTGACCAAAATGACCAAAATAAACAAAATAAACAAAATGACGAAAATGGCAAACCACAAATAAAAAAATCTATTATATTTTCTGGGATAACCTTTACATAAATCTATCCTATAATCCGGGCGGAAAAGTAGTCCTTGTCCACCCTCGGTATAAAATTTACATATATACCGAATTTCAGCCAAATAGATCCATTAGTTTTTACGTAAAAGCATAACAAACACAAGGCAAATATATTTTTATCCAGGAAACTATTGCATTTTTCGGGATAAAAAGTATCCTATGTTCATCCTCGGCGTCGAAAATATATATACCTATATACTGAGTTTCAGCCAAATCGGTCCAGTAGTTTTCCGTCAAAACGGAACAGACAGACAGAGTTACTTTCGTATTTATAATATTAATAGGGATATATACACAGTGCAACATCCGTTCGTCCTAGATTACAGTTGAAAACTAGCGTCAGGGACACGTTGCCTGGCATGTGCTGAACTGTACCTATTTGGTACCATCGCGAGACATATTTTTTTGCTATATACCGTCCTACATAGTTAAATCATTTATTTTTCAATGTGTCTCACTATGTTTAAAGACCAAATAAATGTTTTTTCTTTCTTTCTCCTGATTTTCTTTTCTTTTTTAATCTTAGTGAACATTTTTTAAATTATTTATATACAATACAGATTTGTAAAACAATTAAAAACGAACCAATAGAAGGCATAATTCTCATGATTGGTTCAACACGGAGGGAATCGGCTTTTTATTTGGTTTTTTTTCATTTTTTACCGTGTCTTTGTAGCACCCCTCAGAAAAGAGGGCACTCTATAGTTGGAGTTAATTTGTTTGATGCTTGAATGTTTTTATTAATTTTAATTTATGTGAGTGTTAAAAGATTTCTGAGAATTTGTTAATTTGCGTCAGTTAAAATGATCTTTATTCATTACTATCCCAGTCATTTTACTTAAATAAGTTTATTTATTTTTAAAAATTGGTGAAGGTTTAAAAGTTTGCTCGATTACATTGCACAACTTACTAATAATAATTGATCAAACAGTGAATAAAGTTTGCATTATTAACATTTTAGAACGACTGTATGAGTTAGTCTCGGAGATACGTTGTTATCAAAAAATGTTTTGGTTTGTGAATGGCGATTGCAATTTTAACGATTAGAAGAATAGTTGAGCTTAAAAGAAGTTATTTTCTCTCTGTTCAATAAGGTCTAAGTTCATATAGTATTTTCTGGGGGTATAATGTGACTAAATTAAAACAGCAGTTCCGTTATCTAACTATAAACTAGTAAACTAGTATAGTGAAGAAAACTTAACTTATATTGTATTCTACCTATAATCTTATAGTATTTTCTTAAGTTTTTGTGACTACAAGGTTTTAAGCGCGCATTTTATGTCATTTTACAACTTTAAGAATACTCATTGACACTTGGCACCTTTGTCTTCCGTAATCACGGCTACCGATAAGTGGCCGAAAAGTCGATATAAAAATCAATAAAATTTTGCTCTTAAAACCGTTGAAACATAGTTTTCATGAAGGCTAGATTCTTTAATTAAATTTCGAATATCAGCCTCTCAAGTTAGTTCTAAATCTAAACAAAGTGGCAACCTTTACATAATATAAAACAAAATCGCCTTCCGCGTCTGTCTGTATATCGGCTAACTCCTAAACTACTTAATGGATTTTTAAGCTGTTTTATCAACAGTGAGATAATTTTTCAAGGGAGGTTTATGTTAGGTTTTGCCCTTGGATTAGCTCGCGATACATAAAAAAAAACATATTTAAGTTTTTATGTAAGTAAAACAATGCTAGTGTACAACGGGGACCCGCAGCGTAGCTGTATAATATAATAATGTATTTATTTAAAGACAACACAGTCCAATACAAATACACACACACAAATATACAGTTCAACACGAATATACACATGATAATATTATTAGTAATTAGTTTCTTTTCCTTATGTTAGTAATTAATGACTAGCACTGATTTAGTTCTCCTAATGAAGGACCAAATCAGTGAGCAGTCAAATTTATCAGCTATTCCCTTCAGGATGCTGTTGCTGCTACCACGCAATCTGCTCAGTGACGACGCTGTTTTTTTTTGTATAAACTCTAGTCCTATATAAAAATTAAAGTATCAAAACCGATAAGTAGCGCTACAAAGAAGCCTATTTGCAGAATGCCGAGATGGAAAAAAGGTTGTTTCGCCCGATCGGTTTTTATTTGATTTCACCAATGTTTGCGTCTAAATTAGTGCGCGTCGGTACCTTCTGTTTTGTTTACAGTTTTCTTTTTTTCTTTCTCCTATTCTTTCAGTTACAGTTTGTTGAATATTTTCATTTATTGTTTGAATATCTTATTATTGTTTTCGTTGTTATTACAATCTTTTTAGACCTGGATGTGTAGCTAACAAATCTTTAGCCAATAGATGGGTTGTTTTAACTTTATTTTTTACTTAGCTGTTTCTTGTATTTATTCACTGACTTGCTGTAAGAAATGATGTATTTTTAATTTATTTTATCACAAGGGAATTTAAGAGAATCCACTTGCATCATTTCAAGTATATATCTAATTCTCTATTTATAAACAAAACTACGTTTCCGCGGTTTTTAAGCGCGGCATTTTATTCCGACGTTTCAACCACTTTTCAGTAGCCGTGATCATGATTTTAATTATCTGTACTAGTCGCGAAACTAAAGAAAACACTATCTACAAATAAATATTTTTAGATAATTGAGTTAATATTTTTCGTATAAACTCAATTCGCTAAAAGTTTATACTGTCCATTTATCGTTTATTCATACCATATATCTTACATTTTGTGCACAATTGTAATAATACAAGCTTGTAAGTTTTTATCATGTTCAACACTGAATAGATAGAACCTATCTGTATGTGAAAAAATTTATATATCCATACTAATATTATAAAGAGGAAAGATTCGTATTTTTGGTATGTTTGTAACGAATAAACTTAAAAATTACTGGACCGATTTCAAAAATTCTTTCATGGTTAGTATGCTTTTTTTTGAGGCGGGGGAAATGTATTTCGCACACTACCGGGTCCTTTACTAGGGATTAGACCAAAGCGACGAGAGGTGTCACCACGAATGGCGAACCAGAGTCAAATCGCCGGCTTGTGTCGAGACTCGAAGAACTCAATACTCCACTAAAACCATCCTCCTCCCCTGTGCCCCGCGCTTGTGGTAGGAAGAGCATGAGACTTAGAACGTAGTTACGCCCACGCTGATCCTAGCGCATCAGTGCTTGAGAGTGCCCCGGGACATGCAAACTCACTTCGTCAACAGGGGTGAAGAATCCTCTGCTCCCTAGATGCTAGAGGGCGCCCCTGCTGACCGTTAGTATACTACATTATCCCTTAGTAACATAGACTATATTTATACATTTATCCCGAAATGTTTAAAAATGTCCACCTGTGTGAGCCGGGACAGGCAAAAATAATTTAAAATATCATCTTTCTCTTGCAAAATCAAATGCGAAAATATATAGCGAGAGTACACAGAGTGAAAGCGAAGTGTAAAGGTGGCCGAGTTCCCAAAAGTTAATAATTTAAAGTAAACTTAGGTTAACCCTTGCTTTTTAAAAAGAAAACGAAACCCAAGTTATCTTTCAATTAATTAAAGAGTTCCTCAAGAAATATCGTTATTGGGGATGAATTTTACAGTTTGTACGTTATTGATGGCAAGTGCGTGTTTTTTTAAGCCTCCTCCTCCATCATGGGTCAAGATCAGAGGGTCTTCTTTTCCTCTTCATTTTATTCTAAAGAAAGATTTTATTCCTTACACATTATTATACACAGAGCGTATTTTGAGGATGTGCGCCGCATTTTCAGCAACTCTTTTTTTAAATATTAGTATCTATTACAAACAATTGTATTATGTCTGTCATTCCTTACTCTACGTATATATGTACTATGTCTATTTATTTCTTACCTTGCTTCTTACATTATATTCTTTTACCTATATTATTGTCTATTTTGTCCACAGATACTTAAGTGATAGATTTGTGAAAGCATTTTTAAGCTCTTTTTTACATTTTAAAGGTTAGAGAAGGCTACAGTTTTTACAAGTTTCTTAGCTAATATTTGTTCCACTTTTTGCCTTAAATAAAAACATAAAGAAAAAAATTAACAAACAGTTATATATGTAGTGAGGCCACATACTTTTGATTCAAATTCAAAAGTTTTTATTCAAAATAAGTTCCACTAAAGAATATTTTTTGAAGGTATATGTATGGCCTTAAGTTAAAATTTAATTAAAATTTGATGGATGACATATCACCCAGTAGTTTCTAAAATAAATAACAATGACATATGAAGACAGACAGACGAATAGTCGTAACATAACTATCTCATAATAGGTCCAATATCTATCCGTGCAGGAACGAAGAAAGAATACAATTTCCTACGGCCGGGCGGCCTTTCGTAAGAGGCGACAAAACAACCCACAGCCAAGTGGTAGGGTATTTGCCTGTCTGGATGCCTACCGCCCCTGGTCTAGAGTATGCCGCCATAACAACCTTGAGTTGTGTTCCGGCATTAGTGGCCAGGTTTCAGTCTCCCTTTAGAGAGCGGCAGCACAATTGTAGCACTCTTGGTATTATAAATGCCCATAGGCGATGATAACCGCTATCTTGCAAGTGGGCCGCCTGCCTGTCTGCTGAACTCGTGCAATAAATAAAACAAACAAAAAAACATAATAAAAGTACGTTTTAACAGTTTTGAGGGCGGTAATTTATTTAATTTTTATTATTCCGACGTTTCGGCTACTTTTCAGTAGCCGTGATCACAGACGACAAAGATATGTGTCCATGAGTATTGTTAAAGTTTTATTTAGCCTACCGCCAACTTGTTCATTTTAATTATTTAGTTTTAATTTTGTTTATGGTTATTATTTACTCCATGGGAGCCTAATCTAATTTACCACCGCTTCGCAACATGTGGTGGGAGGTAAAACAAAAATAAATTGTCAATCAAGTTGGTTTGTGTTACTGTGCACGCAGAAAGAGCTCACAGTGTTTGTTTTTGCTGGGATTGGGTCTTAATAGTTTTGATGATCGGATCCCAAACAAGTGGAACTTGCCAGCCATCTTCTCTACTTAAATTTGAGTGTTTTTTGATTTCAAGAGCCTTACGCACGCAAGCAAAAAAAAAACAATCACTTAGCACTTGAATAGTGATGTGGAAGCAATCACGTCCCATCAAGACCCGCCCAGCCGTCCCTTCCCCTTCTGTAGACCCCAGATGTCGCAGCAACGATTTTTGGGGCAAAATGAGCGTTTGCCTAATTTATTTTTTGCCGCCTTCTTTTCGTCGAGTAAATATTGACACGGTGTCACAAATGATTATTGTGGATAAGTCTATAATTTTTTTCTATATTTTGATATAGTTCTTGCAATTCGTGAAGGTGAGAGGGCGTTACTTGTGGTACACACGTAGGTGTCTTCTATGTATGCGTGAGACCAAAAAGAGCATGTTCGCTACTGATCGCTTAAGCCGTATACTCACGTGCAATTCGTATCTGTAACCGAGCGGATACAGTTTACACATAACATGCTATGTGTAAACCTACATTGATCATCGGTTTGTCAGCTCGTTGCGAACTCGGCGCGTGCATTTCTCCTCGAGCTCACGAGCCACTTACACAGTATGACTTGCAGGTGTGTACGCAGCTTTAGTCAAACACGCACATTATCGCAATGTGCTATGCTCATTTTACTTTTCTCTTCTTCATAATTATTTATGCCTAAAGCGTAGACTTAGCAAGTTAGTCAAACCCTTTCGGGTTTTTACATGTAGATATAAAAAATGATATATTTTGAATAATTAAATTTTAAAAACCACGAGGAAAGCCTACTCGCCCTTCATAGATTGCAAACATCATAAGTGAACCATGTACCTACAACTAGCTCTAGCCCACATATGAGTTGTCACTCACCGTCGATGATGTAAATGACAACGGCGCTCACAAGACCTTATACATTCAAAACAAAGTATATTGCACTAATGGATATTATTTTAGATCTTATTTAATTGCATTAAAGTTCGAAATTATATAATAATATACAAAGGTCAGCATTTTTCCTTTCGGTTAACACTTTTTTCGTTTATATCCAATCCGCTGAGTAACGTGCGATAAGGAAATTCGTTCCAAATTTTTAGAGAACAGTGCTGGATAAATGGTAGCTCATTTTTTATTGCTGCTTGCTATATGCAGCATTTTAACCAGTGTTCTATTTTACAGTCCATTGTTCGGATATTATGCTGGCACAGCAATAAGCTAGGTGCAAACCTTGTTTGCTAAAAATGCGGCGTACAAATTCTCAAAATATCGTTTTTTAAGATACATGTAAGCAATGTAAGTACGTCGCTATTTCTTGAGATAAACTTTTTCTTTCTTTCCATTATTGTTAGTTCCTCAAATAAATTCTCTTCTTTCGTGCAATCTGTCAAAAGTTAATCGAAATAAAAAATGCAGCATCCATACTATTCCAAATTTGACAAGACAATATTCCGAGAAAGTATCTTGAGTTTTTTAAAACGGAAACGGACGTTCGGCCTGGCGATTACGAAATTATATTGGGGAAGAGAGAAATTTATTCTTTTTCCTCTAGGTGTCGCCCTATTGGTTATTAAACGGGACTTACCCTGCTTTAGTCTCGTTTTAATTATCCATGGCATGTTTAGCAGAAACATTTTTAATTTGAGCCTAATTTAAAATATTACGATTTCATTCATACTTTTTTTTAAGGAAAATCAAGATTTTCATTTTGAAACCTTTGTATGCTTTTGACTTTATAGCTTTAAAGCTTTTATCTAATCAGTTTTGGTTCTTTCCGGATTTGAGTAAATAATTCTGTAACTCCATATATATAGTTTTCATCGTTTTATAAAAGGTCCATATAGACTCATACTGTTTTTGAAAAAAAAGACTCTGGCATGATCAAAGACAGACGGAGAGGACGAAGATATTATGCTTTTGTTTTTTTGCTCAAACGGCTACAGAACCCTAGTAATAAATTTTAAATTCAAACAATATCTGAAACCAAGCGTATTAAAAAGTAGAAGAATGTCTGAAACAATTATAATTAAAGAAAGAAAAATAAAACAAAAGAATTCTCGATGCGTTCTAAAAAAGGGCCCCAATTTAGTTTCGTTTCATTTCAAGTTTTATTACGGTTCAAACAATGAATATAATTAATTAATGTTATTAATTATGAGGTGTTTCATTTCTTTCGCTTTTTTTAAGCCACCCTTCGCATAGACATATGTTACGAGGGGTTTCAAAATTGCTAAGAATTTCCTTTGTTTTGTGTTTTATAAATCTGTCGCTAATTTTATCGAATGTCTTTAACTTGAGTATACATTAGAGATGCCACGAATATTCGGCGTCCATTCGATATTCGACCACTGTTTTCACTATTCGGTATTCGGGCAAATACTGTGTAGTACTCGGACGAATATCGAATAACAAATCGTGAATAAAACCGCACATATTACTCAAAAATGCATTTTTTTTTATTGCTGAAGCACAGCAGACAGGCTACGGTGCAACTGTGATGGAACCTGGTTAACGTCACCTATGGACACTAGCAATACCGGAGGTGCTGCCAATGTGCTACCGGCCTTGAAGGAGAAACTGGAACCTAGACACCGGAACACAACCCAAAATTGTTATGGCGGCATACTTTAGACCAGGGATGTTAGCTATCCAGTTGGGCAAATGTGCTACCACCTAACATATATATTTCAATCACAAATTTATTCGTAGCATCTCTAATTAATTCATACGAATATTCGCCTCGGCTCAATACTACGCAGTATTCGGCCGAATACCGAATGATTAAAACAGTGGCCGAATACAGAAAGAAGCCGAATATTCGTGGTATCTCTAATTAATTCATACGAATATTCGCCTCGGCTCAATACTACGCAGTATTCGGCCGAATACCGAATGATTAAAACAGTGGCCGAATACAGAAAGAAGCCGAATATTCGTGGTATCTCTAATTAATTCATACGAATATTCGCCTCGGCTCAATATTACTCAATATTCGGCCGAATACCGAATAATTAAAACAGTAGCCGAATATTCGTGGCATCTCTAGTATACATTTTATTATTATATTATATACCTTATTTTTTTCTAATAAGATAAATTTTTGTATATTTTTTGTTAAATGAGATAATTTTGTAGATGATTAATGTAAAACATTTTCTAGATAGATAGATTTATTTTTCACCAAAACACGAACTACAAAAATGCACAACAAGATAGTAGTTAGTTATGAACTCTTTCCGACCATCTATCTGTATTGGATTAGTAAACATGCGCCTGCGGGCAACTAGCTGAGTAAGCTTTCTCCAGCAGAAGGCCCATAGACGCATCTCGGCGTTTATTAACTTTAATTTTTGTCTCTTAGATTATTCATTATTAAACGAGAGACCTGCATTTCGGTCGTACATGTATTTAGTGTTTTTTTTAAAACCCATTTGGCCCGAGCCAAGACTTGACTAGTTACATACTAGGTAAACAAAAGGCGGCCTTATTGCTAAAAGCGACCTCTTCCAGGCAACCTGATTCACGCAATGGAAATTTTCAACTTGTCTAACTATTACAAATTAATGAAAAAATAAAAATAAAATGGAAATAAAATTAATGACATAGCAGATTACAATTTTCTAATGTCATATCTAATTTTAGATGTGGCTTTATGATGTAATTGATTACAAAAATGGTGTATGTAGTGTAAAAATACGCAAAGGACAGGGTCTCCAGATTGAATTTTGGAAGTTACCCTATATTAATTCGATAAAGTCACGATTAAATTAAACAATTAAAACCTTAAAAATAAATAAACTAAACTATACTGTAAATAAAGCTATACTTACAAAATAACAAATCTATAAATAAAAAATTGACTCCAGACTGTCGGTGAGAGCGTGCCCAAAATGCTGGCCGCATTTCCACGTTGGGTGGCAACGCTAATTCGTTGCCCTAGGTGTAAGCCAGCCTTTTGGTCACGCGAGACCTCAATTAGACGCGTTGAGAGGTCTCGATAGAGGTGATGAGCTCCAGGCCCCCACGGCCCCAGGGCCTCGACCCCGCAAGCCACAAATACGTACCCATTACCAATGGACACATATTTGCGACATTTCAGGGCCTCCTGGTGTGCAGCAGCAGTCCCGGCTGTCACGGCTGTGTCTGGAAGATGGGACGCCGCCAAAGTATCGACACAAGTTGCGTCCCATACTAGGGGGCGTCCCATCTTTCATGGCACCAATGTGTAAAAATTAATATTCTAAATTAAATATACCTTATTGTGAGTGCGGGCGGGAGCGGGGATAAAAAAGAAGGAAAGGACTTACAGGAAAGGTCGCCGCAGCAAACACGCTACGAACGATGCGTACTTCGCAGCGGCAGGCACTTCTTCCTCGTGATCCTTTCTTCGCGTCTTGCGGTTCCTTCGACTAGTGGACCAGTTGGAACAATACAGCGTGCGGGTTAATATAAGCGGGTGTGAATGAGGCACAACACACAAAACGCGGCGAAGTTCGCGCGGAAGCAACGGTGCGTTCAGAGGTCGGACGTAGACTATGTCACAACTACATAGTGACAGATGCGGCGAAAGAAAAAAAGCAACAAAGAGGCGGTGACCAAATAGGTCGGCGTTCACACTTATACTAATTTATAAAAAGTCGTGGTAGCGTAACGACTAGCGCACACGTCACAAACTCAAAGAACGCTGGTTCGAACTCAGGCAGTTTTCTGACCTTATTAATGAATTAAATACTAATTGTAAACTAAATTATTGTGTGAGTGCTGATTTAGCAATCATCGACTTTTGTAGTCCTTCTTATATTGCATCCGAAGGTTTTTGAAAAAAACTGCCATGTATAAGACTGCCGATTGTAATTGTTAATGCTCTTGATTTTATGTAGCATTTTTTTACAATAAAGTATATGCTATTGTAACTAAAACTACGTGTTAACGATTTTAAACGTGACATTTTGTGACTTTTTTGATTACATAAGACAAAGAAGTCACGAGCCATTTAGTAATTTTAAAGTTATTATTTAGCCTACCGCCAATTTGTACATTTTAATTATTTATTTTTTGTTTATGGTTATTATTTACTCTATGGGAGCCTAATCTACCCTATTTTATTCTTCAAAACAAAATCAGTATATAATATCTTCTATATATTTTACTCGACTTCGCTAACAGTGGTGTAATGCTTTTTAGACGTTCTATTTCTCCGGTTATTAAGTATCGAGGACGCCATTTGTAAAACAAAGATGGCCGCCATTAACATAATAATGGCACACCCATAATGAATGTACGCTTGAAACAATAATATTGAAGAAAAACAGTTTCCCTACACTCTTTAGAAATGTCTGCTTTGTGGAAATAGTCAACATTAATAAATCGTTTGTGAGATGTTTCGCTACAAGTACACATAATCATAATAAGTTTTATCGGTTTCCAGCGCGTTATTTTATTCGATTTTTAATTTGACGTTTCGGCCACTGTTCAAAAGCCGCGATCACGGAAGACAAAGATGTCAAGTATCAATGAGTAATGTTAGACTTATTATTTAGCCTGCCCCTAACATGTTCATTTTAATTATTTAATTTTTATTTAATAAAGTTTATAATTATTTATTCTATAGGAGGAAAATCCGTTAAAAAGTAGTTTTTCATTTAATAGTGTGTGATTTAGGCGTAATTAAAAGAATGGGACCTTTGAAATGAAAATGGGCAAGACAGACAAGTCAGCAAGAAGACAACAGATGAATAAAGAAAATTGCAATTAGATAGGAAGAGAGAAAGAGATATAATGGATGTGGAAAAACTGGAGAAGAAAGCTGGAGACAGAGAAAAGTGAAAATTATTGGAAAGGCCTACGCTGTAGACGCGACTTAATTGTTTTATACCTACTTAATTCTATTACTATGAATTCTAGTCTTTTTTTTCATTATCATCGTCTCCATCACCTTCTAACCATAAAATAACTTATATATTATAATTTAAATATAAAGTAATTTAAGTATATGTAGTTCTACCTAATAATCCGCATCACCTACATCGCCAGATTAGGTTAAATTATTCCTTAAGTTAGGTTGTCTGGAAAAGATTGCTTTAAACTATAAGGCCGCCTATTGTTTCTACCATGACAATATTGTAATCGTGCATTTTTGTGATTTTATATTTGATGAACAATAGTATTATCTATTCTATTCTAACAAATAATGAGTTGGTTAACAAACTAGCCTTCTTTGAGGCTGGCTCTGCCAAAATCTCTATAAAAATACCTACATAAAACGATTCAGTCCCAACTCTCTCAACAGTTGTTCTCTTCCATCTTTATTATTGCTGAATTCCATTAAGAGATGTTCAACATTCCACACAGTAGGAATTCTAGTCTTATAAGTGTTATATTAATACAGAAAATTAATGAAAATAATGCCTAATGATTGTTTTTACATACAATTTTAAAATAAAAAGTACTTCTAGACGTCTATTACAATTTCTACACGTTAATAGAAAGTATTCAATATCAATAATAAAACCACGTTGTAACGGTTTTAAGCGCGGTAATTTATTTGATTTTTATTATTCCGACGATCGGCCACTTTTCAGTAACGTCACGGAAGACAAAGATGTCAAGTATCAATGAGTATTGTTAAAGTTTTATTTCGTTTTAATTACCGCGCTTAAAACCGTAAAAACGTAGTTTTATTATGTATATACTAGTTCAGAAAAATTAAGAAAATATTCAATATCAAATCAATGTTTATCTCGATCGTCTTTAAAGCATAGAAAAAACTGTTCTCAACAACTAGTATTTGGACAAATCTCCTGAGCGCATCATTGTCCGCAATCACGTGTTTTAAAAGTGGTGCTAGACTGCTCATTTCTAGCTACAAATTCGCTGATTAATAACATCATTGTTATCATCAAGGCACTTGAAGAAACTCCTAACAAGATACAGGACTTTAAAATAAACGTGGTTGCGGACAATGATGCGCTCCAAGGCAGATTCACACTTTAAAATAAACGTGGTTGCGGACAATGATGCGCTCCGGAGATTCACCCATTTATCGTAAAATCTTAACCCTTTTGTTTCTAACCGCAATCGAACAAAACAAAAATAAAAAAAACACTTGAACAACATCTGTTAAACAACATGTGTTCCAAAAAAGTTCGATGTTTAAAATTTAAAAATCACAACGCCAATATTGATGGCAGTTTTCCGGTTTTTTTTTATCGATTCGATTTCTTTCGTAAAAGTAAGAACTTTATGACGGCATCCGATTGAAACATCTGTCGGTTGTTTTTAATCGATTTATCGCTATCGGTTTTTGATGTACATATTACGGTTGGTAATATTGAAGTTACATTCTATGGTGGTGTATAGATATGGAGGAAGAATATCTACTGTATATGTATGACAACCACCAAAAAAAAATGTAACTCCAAAAAGGTTTTGAATCCTATATTACTAGATGCCACCACAGATTCCTCTCGATTGTGAATGTTTCATTGTCGGATTTAAATACATATGCAGATGTACCTATTTATTATACTAAAATAATACAAACTAATACATTGAACTTAACTTAACTTAGTTATTTAAAAAGAAATTTAAAATTATTATTAGGTATTATTTAAAGATATTTTTTTAGTCCAAATTAATCGAAAAATAAAAGTCGACTATCGGTAAGTTAATTTTTTTTATTTTTGACGGATTTCGATTCAAAACGTGTTATTATTTATGTAATTTCAAAAGCCTTTTGTGGAATTACGTATTCACACAGTAAAGGTTTATTATCATACATAGTATTCTTCTTCTATGGCAAAAGTCAGAAATATCGGGTATGTTCCTGTTTGGATAAATTTCCGAATCGAAGTTTTTAGTCCGATCTGGATGTTACTGACATTGGCCACAATATTATTATTTTACATTACATATTACATATCCGAATTAAAAACGACTTTTGTAAATTCAATAATTGTAATAAAGGAACATTTAATAACGTCTCAAAGAAAAAAATCTTCGATTTTTTCACTCAATTTAAACTCAAAAGATACTTGAGATAATTGCTCTCCGCTTTCAGATCACTCGATTCATAGTTCGAGCAATTTTCGATTCATTTTCTTTCACTTTTAGGGTTATGTAGAGCTATATAAAAGGGCTAAAAATAACTATGGTTTTGTTGTCACCATATTAGAATTGCTTATGTTAAAATATAACTTTCAAAAGTGTTGCTTTTATTTATTAAAATTCATTAATCTTTTTTTTAAACAAACTAAATTATTAATGCTGATATTAATAATTTAGTTTGTTTAAAAACTGAACCAAACTATAAAATTAGTTTTTAGAAAAGTGCAGACGCTAAAATACTTGATTTGAGTGTCAACTACACTATTATGTCATCTCTAGATGTTAATAAATACTATCCGTGCGCAGGTTTACCAGGTGGTAGGGCATTTTCCCGTCTGGATGGCTACCACCCCTTGGTTTGAGTATGCCGCCATAACAACTTTGAGTTGTGTTCCGGCATCAGTGGCCTGGTTTCAGTTTCTACTTCATGGCCTGTAGCACATTGGCAAGACCTCTGGTATTGCTAATGTCCATAGGCGACTGTAACCACATTCCATCACAGTCAGGCGCCAGCCTGTCTGCTGTGCTTCAGCAATAAAGGTTTGCCGATAGCCTCATAATGTCACGCGTCGATGGTCAGTAGGTTGACAAAAAAGGTTATATAAATAATCGTTGATATAAATTTAATCATTTAATTTTTTTTTTATATGGATCTATTTAAGAAGGAATATCTAATATTTATTATATGAATTAGTATAATAGAGGAAACTTAACTAAACTAAATTATACACAAATTAAACTATAGAATAAATTAAACTAAAAAACTATAAAATCTAGTACCAGGCCGCTGTCAGTCGGAAACGTGCCCAAAACACTGGCCACGTTGCCTCGCAGAATGGCAACGCTAATACGTTGCCCGAGATATAAACCAGTCTTTTGGTCACGTGAGACATCCACCAGACGCTATGTCTCGATAAAGCTTGTGCGCCTCAGGCCCCCATGGTCATTGGTAGCCATTTCCGATGGCTGAGTATTTGCGGCGTTTTAGGGCCTCCTGTTGTGCAGCAGCTGTACCGGCAGACATGCTAGTGGCTGGAAGATGGACGCTGCCAAAGTATCGACGCAAGACGCGTCCCATACAAGGGGCGACCCATCTTCCAGGGCACCAATGACTTACCATCGGGTCTCTTGCCATCGTCGCGGCACAAGCCGTTCGGTTCTAAGACGGCAGGTACCCCGGCGGTGACAAGAGCCCGACGGATTATGTCATTAAGTGTTGCATGACGTGAAATTCTGCCGGCACTCCTGATACACGAAAATAATACATAATTTATTATTGTATATACTTTACTTAAATGTGTACAATAATAGTGAGTAATAAAATACAGTAATAGTAAGTAGTCATCGGAAAACCTGCGCGGCTTATAAAGCTGAAGTACATGTCGGTGATTTCGAAATAAATGACAAAAATACAGACAAAGCCTACACCTACTCGTTAATGACCCTTTTTAAAATCTTTCTGTGTCCATAAAAATTTTAGAAACTAGAACAGGTATACTATTTAATATAGCCGCTCCAATGAAGTGGACACTCTTAATTTAAATTACATGCAATAATTATCAAATAGGGGATCATGCAAAAACATATACGGAACCAAACTTTTAATAGAATCTCAGACTTGGTCGGGTTTTTTGGCATACCCGAAGCCAGCTCCTTAGTCCATTGTGAGGGACCCCGGTGATTAAAATTCAATTCCGAGCACAATCGGCCGAATGTGTCCTTAGGAAACGCGGTGCATCTTAATTGGATAAAACAATTCGTGGTGGTAATTAAGATTTGGATTTGAAAATGGGAAAAATTGCTCAAAAAGGACGCCTTTCATTCGATTAATTGGTTGAAATGTTTTTCAACCGCTTTTGTTTGGAATGCCAATTTGAATGACTTAACTTTTTTATTATTGCATGAGTTCAGCAGACAGGCTGATCCCGCATGATGGAAAGCGGTTACCATCGCCTATGGACATTTGAAATACTACCAATGTGTTGCCGCTCTCTAAAGAGAGATTGGAACCTGACCACTAATGCCGGTACATAACTGAAGGTTGTTATGGCGGCATACCCTAGAGCAGGGTTGGTAACCATCCAGGTCAGAAAATACCCTACCACCTGGCTATGGGTTGTTTAGTCCCCTCTTGCCACAGGCTACACGGCCGTCTTTCTTCCTCCGGCCGGCTTTCTTCGTTCCTACTCAGATAGACAGACTCAGATGGACATTAAATGACAACTAGTGGTGGTGGACAACCTTTTACGTGGTGGAGCCATGCTGGAATCATTGTCTTGATTACAACTGTTAGAGCCGGCTTGGTCGGTATGATGTTGCGTTTTCACAGAATGTCGACGTAAAACGGTTAGCCTTGAGCTAATCGTCTTTCGTGTGGTGAGCGAGCATTCCGATGACTCACCACTCCTTCCCCTTATCCCATCTTCTCAATCTCATTCTCCTATCTCATCCCCTCTATCCTTCCTATCTCATCTCTACAACCTATCCCTTTTATCCCATCACCTCTATCGCATCCTAAAGGTTAATAACACGTCCATCAGGTTGGCGTCAGCCTGTCTCGTGTACTCCAGTTGTATAAAGAAATCCACTGGAAACTAAGTATTCCACATTTATCCGTCCTAATTCAATTATTTATTAATAAGTTGTCTAAATGCACTGCGGCGGGTTAGGCTTCCTTTAGCTGACTTGATCTATCTGTTATATTCGTCTGAGGTTATCACTTAAAATTACTAAAACTCGACTTTTTTAATTTGGCCGTGGAAGTTTTCATGACCATTTTAAATTATCATTCATTAAGATAATCGTAATTTAAACGCTCTGAGTGTGAGAGTTACTTAGCACCGTGCACAATAAGTTACGCAAGAATTCAACCCGTTGAATGCCGCGTTGGTTCGCGCACGCAACAGAAACCAAACATAAATGCATGCTATATTTTTGCTAAACCAGTTCCGAGCGCGCGGTATAGCACAGTCTGAGTTACCGTTACCCAGCATCTGGGCACCAATGATGCAACTTTTGATGCCTATAATAACATAATGGTGCATTTATGCGAGGAGATCATTGGCTCCGCCTCGCGTGGTTTTCGTTTTCTTTTTATTGATGCGGAAGTCTATACAACAGCAAAAAATCTATATAAAGATTTTTATTTGATTTTTAGTTTTATAGAAGTATTTTTACTAGTATGATGAAACTGGTTTTAACATATTTAAAGGTGTGTTTAATATCTTATGTATGTTTAATAATATGCATAATATTAATAATAAGGTATTATATGATACGTTTATTTTACTTATAGATAAGTATACGTTGAAAATGATAATTATATATTTTTTGCATTTTTGTTTGTAGGGGACAACCAAAACCCGAAAACATCAATTCATGGTCTGAAAAATTAACAAATATTCATGAAATTTGATAGCTAGTTATACAGAAAATAAATAAATAAATAATATCTAAAAATAGAAATAGCAGTTATATATGTAGCAATAGTTTACGCGAACGAAGGTAAATAGGTAATTCTTATTATTCATGAAAGCAAACCAAGCGAAACAAAGAGTCTTATTGCTAAAAAGCGATCTCTTTTAACAACCGTAGGTAGATACTGACAAGCCATACAAATACTGAATGAAACCCATATGTATAAATTATGAATTACTTAAACCAAAAGTATACATTCAATCGTTGAAAAAATGTAAATATAATATAATTTTATCAATCATAAAAAACAATGCCACTAAACAAAGCGATACTAAGAAACAAAGGAGAATTAAAAATTTGCATGTCTCAACAATATCTTAATGGTACAACGCATTTATTCTATCGTCTCAAACGATAATTAAAATTAAAAAAGTAGCTAAAAACGACACGCAATATTCTCCTTTGTTAATTAAAAGAAGCTTTGCGAACGGAGTAGCAAGTTTTTGTTGAAAAAAATTGTGCAGATAAAAACAAAGTAGTCATTGGTAGGATTCAACTGCATTCGCACTGCAACGGAATTTTGTTTTTGCTACTTTTTGCAAATTTTCTTGTAATGCATGAACTACGATAGCTAATTATTTTTTGTGTATCGTAAAATATTCTTTAGACCTTTTACCTACCCGTTTATTTTTATTAGTGTAATGTTTATTCAAAAGTAACGTAAGGAATTGATTAGTTTCGAAAATAACCGTAAGCAACAGAATTGAAGTATTTCATATTTTTATTGTAACACACAGCTCAAATAATTTAGTACCTAACACTAAGATCCTTAGACTCATATAATTATGTCATAGTAGCAAAATTATGAATATACTAAAAATCAGAGATCCACTGATGAGATGAGCAATGTATTAAAAATAATTAGTAAAGTAGCTCGCGTCAGTGACCTTCAGTCAGTAGCGTCAGTACCTTCTAACTTCATTTTTGGTGACATTGTTTTTCGTCAAAATTGTTACATATTATACATGTATGTATATAACGCAATTTTGATAAAAAAATTATATCACCAAAAAACGTAGTTACAGGGTCCTTCACTTACGCTATAATATGTCGCTTACGATGTTCTATGACAAACTCATATTTCGCTATTATTATCGATATTTGTATGTTTTTTTAATATGATGTTACGATGAAGTGTATACTTGCTTTAAGATTTAAAGCAGCACGGGAGCGAGTTTGCATGTTCTCGTCAGTTCGCGGTGTTCCATTTTTGAATAATTCTTTTAAACTGTGTCATTCATTTTTGTTTCTTTTATTGCTTTTTAAATCCTTTCTTTGTTTAGCCCGGTTTCGTTGAAAGGGTTAGAATAATTATGTAAGTGGAACGTAAAGTTTTACTATATTTTAGACGAAAAATAGATATCTTTACCTAATTAATATGGTTCTGTTCAAAAAATGGACGCATAAAGATGGTCATAAAAGACCATAAGTTATAATTAAGTGTACATAGCTTATGGGGTGGGGGGGGGGGGGTGGCTAATACTCACAGTATATAGAGAAGCTGCTATAATCGAAATCGATTAAGGCCTGATTTTTCAATTGTCATATAAAAGTTAACCATCTAGTTAATTATAACAATTATAATATAGTTTTAATCTAAGTACTCTCAATTTCAATTTATTTATGTTGTATTACATGAATAATGAAAAATTCAAGACTACCCACAAAGAATGGGTTGAAAATTTACGCAAACAAAATTACAGGGAATCCCAATAAAATTAAAAAAGCGTAGCCATAAAAACTTCGAAACCCAAAATCAACACCGAATAAAATTAACCCTTGCAACGCTATCATGACATATGCACGGCGATCCATCAAATTATTCACGGCTACGAAACGGTCAAAATTCGAACAATAAAAAAGAACAAAAACGACTTCAACCCTTTCCGCGTCCGCCGGACAAAACAGCACATTCTTACCTGCGTTACATAATAATAGTTATTGCATTGCATTAACATAATAATAGTGTATTATTATTATTTTAGGGTATTATTTTTGGTATTGGCTAACAAATGCCCATGCATATGGGCAGCTGCTTCTTTTTTTAGATAGGTCATTGTCCATTTGAAATTTGGATTATGACAGTAAGGTCACGCGGCACACGACCCTTTATCTTTTACACAATATGAAGTAATAACAGCATCTCATGTTCATATTTGTTTGAGTTTAATTTAGATAATGCTTAGGTGTGGTATATGTATATGTCGTAAGTAGTTATTATATTAAACTACTAGTATATTTTCTGGGTATTATTGCAAAAATTTATAACCAGCTATTAATATTCTGCCTTTATAATCGAATTATCTAGCGAAGATGTAATTTCTTACATCGGTCTAATAGTTCGTGTCATTATAAGTTTAAACGTGGATAAAATTTATTACTATTTTTCTATTTATTTTAAGTCCTACTTAAGAACTACGGCTAAAAGTAGTTTATCAAATAGTACTCTCTAGAAATAATCTAGTCATACTTACGTATCTTATCATATGATCACATTAAGTATAAATTTTGCATTGATTGCACAAAAATCATTATTCGGACGTACAAATTTCTTCAATCGAGTAACGTCTCAAGGTATCTTGAAAGTTCAACAAAAATGAGACAAGTTGTCTATTTAAAAGAGAAAGAAAAGATCTCTATGTGAAAAATGAAATTAAAGTAAAAGCATTATACTTTCCAGAGCAAATAAATGCATTCCATTTAAAATCAAATCTAAACCAAATATTACAAAATAACAATCACAACCAACACGGGAAGATCGAAAAAAATTAATACAGATTGACACACCGGACCCTTCTGGTGTTTAAATAAAAAAACAACAGGTAATCAAAGGGTTAAAGCGAAATAATAGGCATCGTATTGAAAGACAAAAAATATATCAAGGGTTAATTCAAAACGGAAGATTTGTGAATGGATATTGTATTACAGTTCTTATTTTGAATTTTTTGAATAAATTAACGGTTATCTTTGAATTTAAATTTCAAACCTATTCTTTAAATAGCGGGTATTTATTATTCCTGCCTGTTTTACGGTTATTTTAATTATTTAGTTTTAATTTTGTTTATGGTTATTCTTTATTCTATGGGAGCCTAATCTAATTTACCACCGCTTCGCAACATGTTGTGGCTTGAAGAGAAGAAGCGGCGCAAGAAACTCTTCAGCAAACATGCCTAGCTCTAATTATTATATACAATATTAAAATGTGTGGGAGGAAAAATTGACATTGAAAAAGAGGACACTTGACATCTTTGTCTTCCGTGATCACGGTTACTGAAGAGTGGCCGAAACGTCGGAATATTAAAAATAAATAAGTTACCGCGCTTAAAACCGTTAAAACGTAGTTTTATTGTGAAAATTAAACTTTTTATTTCTCGCAAAATGAAAACAAAACTGGTAGGTCATATAAATATTTTGTATATCGAACCATAGAGGAAAGAAATGCTAGTAGTCCAATAATGGAGCTTTTATACTTAAATATCTATATATTTTTAACGCCATCTATCGTAAGACATGGAAATACGTGTAACAGTACTAATCCTGGTTTAAATGATGATAAACATCCATTAGGAAGGTATTTTAATAATGCATGTAATAACACTGATATTCAAAACTACATTTTAATGGTTTTAAGCGCGGTTAATTTATTTGATTTTTATTATTCCGACGTTTGGGCCACTTTTCAGTAGCTGTGATCACGGAAGAAATGACTGATATTCATAGTAAAGAAACCGTTTTTAGCTCTCATGTGAAACTCACTTTTTGGATAATGTCAGTATTAGATTATACGTGCGATATCTTGTGAACCGTTGCGAACGAAGTCGCAACTACACAGCTAGGTATTCAATGGGTTTAGTTATTAGATCAGTAACACATAAAACATTTCCTGAATTCTTAGCAAAAATCTTGTCTTTAGTTTATTTAAACTACCCTCTTTTACTATTTAAAATAGAATTTTAAACTTTTCAACCGATGAATGCCCAATTTAACCCGGCAACTGCAGTTGAATTTTAAAGTCGTCTTGAGACTCGGTCTTTTTTAGTTCAACCCCCTTACAGATCTTCGGAATAAAAATAATTGTAGACTTGGGACTGATGTTCCATTCGCTATTCCCGGGATACTACGTACGGCAGTCGTAGGGTTAACAAAGATTGATAATATTTTTATTATTATTTCTAATTTCTAATGAGAAAAACCGTAGTAGCGTAGTGACTGATGCACTTGCATTTTAAATGTCGTGAGTACGAATCCTAACCAGTAAGAATACACTAATTGGCAGTTTTGTAACGTAATATCTATTGTTACAATTACCTACCACGTGCTGACGACAAAACCTGCATATCGAGATAAACGATGTGCAAAACCCGCCAGTGTCTTGGATAACCGAGTCGAGTATACTCTCCCTTCACCCAAAAAGTGAGGTTGCCCAACAATGGTACGATTGGTTTGATATATTTTTTTAATCACATCTTATATATCTATAAAAATCTGGCTAAAACTCAAAAACGGCTTGACCGATTTTGATGAAATTTTGTGTGTATCTTTAAATGGGTCACGGGATAGTTTAAATTCACAATTAAGCCCATCTACAGATGGGGTTGGAGTCGCGTTCTAGATTTTTATTTTTTCAGGGCAGGACAACGGTTAACTCTAGGTAAGAGATAAATTTTAATACTGAAATGACTTTATAGAATATAAACTGCGGTACAAACAAATTAGCTGACAACCCTACACTTAAACCGGCGTTCTAAGAACTTCGGGAAAACTTGCCAACTATAAGTTTTAGTCTTTTTGCATTTTTACTCGAGAGAGAGCACAAAACGTTTTCGCTCCTTTGCTTGTTTTTTTTTCTTTTTTCTCCCCGTCTCACCCGCTACCCCTCTTCAATCTTTTTACAAAGATACGCCGTTGAAACGCGTACCCTTTTCAGGAGTTCGGCTATCTTTCTTTAACTTGACTGCTCGGGTTGCTGAATGGTGTGGAATCGATTACGTTCTTTTCTTATTTTCTTAAACTTTTTTGCGGTTGAAGTAAGTATGTGAACCAGGTTGACGGTCAACCTGATGGAAAGTGGTTAACATCGGCTACGACATTTGCAACATCACAAATTTTACCAACTTGCTTCGAAGGAATTTATTAAAATTATTTCTTGGCGAGTGTTTAAATATGTTTTTTCTAGATTTCTGATGATTCAAAATCATTTGTATGTATGAAACACGGAGTAAACGGTTTGAAATAGTAAATTACATCTTCATTGCTTTCTTAATAACTTCATCACAAACAATGTGGAAGGTAAATTTAAGTGTATTCATTTTTCATAGATGTCAATTAAAATTTTGTTCATCTATATAAATAAAATGCCTAAACTATTGAATAAATCAGATAAAATAATACATCAGAAAAAAGTATTAAAACTTTTTTAAATGTACTTTAAACATACACATTGTACATGATCCATTTATAGCTAAAGTTTAATATTAGGAGACATATAATTAATTTAAATTTTGACTATAATATTGTAAAATATTTTTTTCTATTAGAAATATGACTGTCTCATTTTTTATATTATTTATTAAGGGTGTTTTCTCCATGTGTTGTTTTTAAATATTAAGCTCACTGGATTACATTTTACTGTTTTACATTTACATTTTAATAAAAAACAATGTTAATTCAGTATAAAAACACTTACAAACCATTTTTAACCAATATAACATATAAAAAGTAAATAAAACTTATATCACATCCTCGTCATATTCAATAAAGTTTGCCTACATTCTTGCACATGACAAGTTTTGTATAAAAATAGTTGTGTCCCACCCACACTCTCTGATAATCTAGAATAGATTGTATCAAGGTAAACAATACTTATTTGAGCATGAAATGGTGTTTAATATTTCTATACTATGATTTTGCATGGATTTAATATTATATAACAAACGCTGTTGTTTTATGATTTTTTTATAAGAACTTCGCATAGCATTAATATTAACAAATATTGTTAAATTCAGTACAGATTATTTAAAAAATATTCATATGTATCTATTCTGGGAGTTGGTAGATAAAATCTGTACAAAACTTCTGAACACTTCAATTTTACACTGATTTGTTAAAAAATGTTTTATATATTAAAAAGCTGATTAAGTGTTTTAGCGGAATCTTGTCTAAATCATAAAACCGAAAGAAGATTGATGTAATTAATCTCTGATCAACATTAGAAATGTATTATTTTGAAACTTTTCAAGGCAAAAATTACTGGGCGATTATCGTTCCTAGTGATATTCCTCTTTGTTAATCCCCCTTTTATGGCTTTAGGTATAAATTGATCTTCTAAATACTTTAAAAAAAGAGAAAACGTAACGTACTTTAGAAAGTTCATAAAAATAAATATTCTCGTCATGATTTAATTAAGTTTTACGTTGAATAATTATAAAATGAAAATATAACTTAATCAAAGATAGATATGAACAAATTCACAATAACAATGCTCGCTTTTGATGGTCTCAATATAATACATATAAATTTAATTATTCTAATCATTTAGTTTATTGATTTACTAACGGGTTCGGTAGACGTTGTACTGCCCTGAAAACATACAAAGAACCCGATGCAGTGCCACCTACCGGGTCAAATTGTGAATCTAAAAACAATTTCATCAAAATCAGTACAGCGCTTTCGAAAGAGTTCGGTGACACGTATAAAAGCATTGTTTGAATATATTGTTACGAGTTGCAGAACTCGCATTAAAATGCCGTTGGGATTATTATAGAGTTTATTAGAACTATACAAACACGGATAACACAGGTACAAATATAACCGAACACAACAAGTCCAAACGTAATGCAGAAGGTCGTAACTCAATAAAGCGCAAAGTCCGTCACTTATTAGATTCCCGATTCTAGTACACATGTCTTGCTTTGCTCGTGGTTCTCGCTCGACTGTCTCCCCTTCCATCAGGTCAACGTTTTACACTGCACAAATGCAATGCCCTCGTATCTAAGTTGGCTTAATCCGCCACACCTGGCTAAAACCCGGCCGCAAACTGACATAAAAGAGTACAATAATAATGGCCTGTTTTCTAATCACAAGTTTTAAATACAAAGTAAACAAAAGAAGACGGTCATAAAAGAGTTACAATTAGTTTAAATGTCGGCAGGTAATGAATTTTAAAGAATTTAAAGAATTTTTAAAGAATTTAAAGAATTTTAAAGAATTTTTAAAGAATGTGCTTTGTTTCAGATATGCAGGTGGATTTAGTTTTTGTTGGGACCTGAGTTGTAACAATATAAAGACTGAAAGATTGATAATCGTACAATGAAATCACACAGAAAGAAATACTAAAAATATTAAGATAAAGAAGGAATCTCCATTCGTTTCTGTATTCGTTGAGAACTCCTTAAGTTTTTATTTGACCACTGAAGCATTCGCGAGATAGCACCGGCGAGCGGTGAAAATTAAAAAAGCAATGAAAAAATATATAAGGAATCCAGTTTGGATAAAACTTTTTAAGTGGGGGTTTGCTTTTGAGACTAAGAAATGTGTAATAACAAATTTTGTGTTGTCTTTTATTCTTTGGTGTTTTGATCGCGTTTAAAATGTCTTCTATTTAGAGTTTCATAGGCAGTAGTAGTACAATTCGCCGCAATGGCAGATAAAGGAACTTAGTAAATACAGTCAATTCTTATGTATAAGTCTTCGTATAGCTCAGCCGAATTATCTTCCACTGATGCCAATCAACGGAGTTCTAGTGATAACTCGCTAGACCACATTTGTCTACACAATTTACATTCTTTAAAAAAAACAATTACTAAGTACTCAAAAATTATCACTATCCTACCACTACTGTTTATCTTTGAGTAATTTTTAGAAAATAAAATTTCAGCCACCTTTCAGTTCCAGCCAAAAATTCAGTATACTTCTTTTAAAGATAACCCTTGCAAGGTCATGTCTGTCCGTCTTTCTATCTTTGTAAGTGACAGTTCTTTTCCCTGGAATTTACAGGGTCTATTGTCGATCTACGAAACAACTTAACGGATTCCAATGAAAATGTTACGATTTAAAACAGTTCATAATTTTCATATTACCTAATATGTTTTATTTCGGCATCTTGCAGGGGGCATGTATGTATTCGAATGCAGTCACGAGCATCGTCTAGTGTTGAATATTTAGTCATTATGCCTCATACATATAGGTACCAACAAGCTTGTCTAAATTTAATTTTTTACCTTACATTTTTTCGAGGAAAATGATTTTATTAATTTCCATTGTTTTAAATTAGGTATATTTTTAAATGTATCAGTATGTGGAAATACCAATGAATGATAACAATAATTTCACATTTAAATTGCAATAACGCTATAAACATTTAAGATTCCACATCTCAGTTTGCATTTACGAAATTTCGATATTCGAATATCGTATGAAACAAAATGGCGACTGCAATATCCATATTTAACGGCACGTCATTAAAAATTCCGGGCGTCGGACGCAGGTGGAATAGTATTATATTTTTTTTATTCATGCCCGCTGCCCTCCCCGAAATAGTTGGGGGAAATAGTTGGGTGGTGCGTGCCCCCACCGCCCCGCCGGGTGGGGACAGATGGGGGCCAAGCGAGTAGGGGTACCCCACTCTGTCCCCGTTGCCACCGCCCTGCACTTACCATGTGTGCACGCAAATTCATGCCCAATAATTTAAATTTCCAATGGCCATGATTAATGTTGTATTAACTCTATGTATTTACCCGAATAGTTCCTTATTTAAATTCGTGTTGCGAACAATTTTGTTCTTTGTTTGAAATTCTGTCAAAGATAAATTAAATCTATATAATACAGAAAGAATTGATGTATGGTGTGATTTTATTCCTACGTTTGAACACGCTTGTCACAGAAACTAGATACCAATACAGACGATAAAAAATTACGAAAAATAACTTTATAAAGGAAGATTACCTATAACGTTAGGAGATTACGGCCCAGACTATTCTTTTTTAATTATAACTCTATACTCTACATATACTCTTATATTAATAATATTGGGAACTATTAGAAAATCGTAAGATTATATGTACAACTGGACTCTGATTGCTTCTTTGTTCGTTTACAAAATTGACTTTTGGGCTTTGAGAGATAGTCTAATGTGTACGTTATATTATGAACTATTCACAGTTTATAAACGGTTTACAATCTCACTAGTTACATTATAAACTCGCAGTTCTTGCAATATTTCGCTGAGACATACATCGAAAAGGATTGAAAGTCCTATATCCAAAGTTATCCATAGTTATTTATCCAGGTCTTGCACAAAGAGCGCGGCTAAGCCCACGCAACGCGATTTACATACAAAAGTACTTCCATGAGCACTAACGCCCGCCACAACGCATTCTTAGGCTTTACTTAGAAAAAACCGGTTCACTTAGAATTTAGTAAGAAAAGTTTTCCTTTGCCTAAAAAAATTTCTTAGGGGCCCTTTGCCGTTTGTACAAAAACAGAACCTTTCTAACATCATTAGCTCCGTCTCTCCATCTGTCTATGTGCATGTATGGCACAATTTTTTTCGAAAACTACTGGATCTATATAAGTGAAAATTGTAAGGAGGATTTTGCTTTCCATGTTTTAGAACAGGCGGCTTACCCGTTATACTTGTCCATTATAATACATTGAAAGGTTTCACTCGCTGGTAATCTAAAGATTTTCTCACGATATACTATCACATGACAATTGAAAAATATAAATATTAGATCATAAAGGCTGCCAAATTATGCATACTTCTCAGCCAAAATTCAAACTCACGTCATTAGCATTAAGCTACTGTAAGTTGTAAATCTATACTAATATATAAAGCTGAAGAGTTTGTTTGGTCTGATTTGAAAAATTCTTTCAGTGTTAGATAGCCCATTTATCGAGGAAGGCGATAGGCTATATATCATCACGCTAAGACCAATAGGAGCGGAGCACCAATAAAGAATGTTTCAAAATCGGGGTATTTTTTTATTTTTATGTTTTTTAACTATTCCACGCGGCGAAGTCGCGGACAGCTAGTAATAAATAAGAAAAGAAAATAATATATTCTGTTCATAAATAAGTACGTCTGATATGATTTATAAATATATGGTTATTTTCAAATTAGACTTTTTTATATTATACGAATAGATTTATTTCTGTATTGTCTATAAATTGAATATACTTAAATTGTTCACTCCTATCTCATTTTCTTCTCCACCTACATCACCATATTAGCTACGAATTTCTTTTCTGATCTATCGTTACCCACGTGATTAGTTTCGCCTATTTATCTCACTCTAACATTCGCATATTTGTTATGCTTCATCTTTTGCGTTGCCTAAATTAGGTTGCCTGGAAGATATATTTTTAGAACACCTAATGTTCTATTGTTTTTTATTTGCGTATTTGTAATGCATTTTTGGAATTTATTGATATACATGCCCCGGCTGTCACGGCTGTGACTGGGAGATGGGAAGCCGCCAAAGTATTAACACAAGTTGCGTTCCATCTTTGTAATTGATCTAGTATAACTATGATTATTCTTAAAATATTAAACCACGAAGCGATGTTTAAAAATATAAATAATAATATCAAGTAACGTTCAAAATAATTACCAGTTTCAAGATTTTATCTTCATAGCTTATAAATGAGTCATTCTAGGTTTTATAATGATATATTCTCGTCTAGATTTTAAGCTGGAATGTTGTCTAGTTCACTTATATTGCCAAAGCTTTGACATAATAGAAAAGTAGGAGAGTGGTTAGAAAACTGTTGTCATGGCGAACATGTCTTTTAGCCCAAAGACTTTCATGTTAGATGTATTGAACTTTGAACAAGTGTGTGATATTCCATATCTATGATAATTACGAAAGGTTCCGTAGAGATCAGGCACCTCCATAATTGTTATCATTTGGCTATGACCAACCAACCATACAATATACTATAGATACATTAACCGAAAAAGTATCTCAAAAATAATTGATATAATTATTCAAATTTTTGTAGCTAGTGTTTTAGTAACTAACTCTACAATTTCAATTTTTTTCTGAATTTTCCACTTCATACTTTAAAAGAACTTAAATAAAAAATTATTATAATTCTTCAGGTCCCGACTAAGGATATCTCACAGGACTATTCAAAATATGTTTGAGCTCTCAGTTGACGTGTATGGCGGCAACCCTAAATTTTTAGCTTATTTCACTGATTTCTTTCATTTATATATACCAACTCAAGAGTTTCCCAAAAATATAACTGTGATATACATATACAGACGGACCGATGTGACAAAAGCACGAGCGTTTCATTTTTTGCCAGAATGGCATCAACTTAAAATATATCAATTTTGTAATTAAGAGAAATTTCTCATTACTGCGTAATACGTAAATTTATCGCGTCGATTTTAAAACACGACATGCCGTCGGTGAGCGCGCATGCAGAAATTTATTTTTGAATTTGGAACGCAGTGTAACGCGCCATTTTGAATGCAGATATACGAATTATTCGTGCGTTTTTAAGATGTTATTAATGTGCGGCCGCTATGTGATATTTTTACGTTTGGTCTTGAAAAATAAATACTTTTATCTTTATGTTTCTTTGGGTAAAGTCTAATTTGCTTGTTCGCGAAAAACTAGTGCCAAATATTAAATTCAATTATACGTATACTACACAAATTTAATTTTATCAACGTATTGATAGAATTAAAGGAGATATAGATAAACAAAAATAGAGTTTTTGGGGGAAAGTTAAAGAAGAAAAAATGTCTTGTTGTACAATACTATTTTCGAAAAATATATTCTGATTATTTTTTAAATTGAAATTGACGATATTTTTATTATAAGACTCGAGTTGTCTTAAAGCTCCGCTATTTGGATTAGTCAAAACTCAGTTAAAGAATTATTAATTGGTTTTGGGGATTATATGGTGCATGTTTTCTTAAAGCTTATCCTGTTTTTGTTCATTTCATTTATAAACACATAGTTGAAACTGACTAGATACAAATTCGTGCGAGGCCATAATATAAGAAGAAACTTGTATATTTGTATGAATAGTGCAAACTAAAGTTACGAAAATCTAAATAAATGTTTACTACTACTAAGACTTAAGTAAATATTTTACAGAATTAGACCAAACTAAACTAAACGCAAATATAAGATGGCATCCTTTTAAGTTGCATCTGCGAACTGTGCTAAGGCGAACGCCTTTCCCTTCAACTTATTCATACACAAATAACAAAAATAACCATAGACAAACCGTCCATTTTAAAAAGACACCTAACTCACCTTTCCCCAAGAATAAATTTAATGGTACACTCTAACGGCGGGAGGTCGGTATTTATTGGATGGTTAACGCGTAGGCTGAATTGAAAAATGGTTGTAGGTAGAGTATTGTGAACCCGGAAGATCTCTCTGCAGAATATTAATCTATTACACTATTCGATTTTTAATATTTAAATTGTTACATTCCATTTTTAAATAATCAATTTACATTATTCTATTATGTCACTGTCAATAGTGTCAATATCCGGAGCATTTTGGCAGCAATTCGTAGTCTAATATTTTGGCCTTAAAATTTATTTAGTTAAGTATACAAATGTGAACAATAGTCAAATAATCTTCATACACGCTAAAGAATCATAATCGAAAAAATAGGGCAAGTGCGTGTCGGGCCACGCACATTGTATGGTTCCGTAGAGGTGATATATATTGTTTTTGTCATTTTACTACAAATTTGAAAATATACCACATTTCAAAAAGTAGGTAACGGATATTATTTTAATGGTCAAAGGAGCTTGCAATTTTTATGATTTTAACAACTAATTTGTCTCCACCTATTGAGTTATAAAAAGTCATTAAAGAACATTGTTATAATTTTTAACAAATTGACCCCCAATTACATGTGTAATTCGGCCACACTTAATTTTTACTGTTTTTACGGTTCCACTGCAAAATTATATCGTGGTGTACAAATTATATATTCTTTATAAATTTCACCCAGATAGATGTGATAGTTTCCGAGAAAAATATGACATACAAACACACGGACATGACGATTTCATAAGAGGTCCATCTTTACCAAAATGAATATAAAGTAATCTTGAACGTCGTTCGTTTTAAAACATTTTACGGTTGTTTTTTATATTTAAGTGCATTTTCCATTATACGTTTCATACATTTTTATGTTATATGGGCTATATTATTGTAGTTTTAAAGAAACCTCTGTCCTTTCTTTGTTGTATCAAAAATTTAATTGACTCTTTTGGGCTGATCGGACAAAAACGAACGACGAAAGATGTTCAAGAGTAATGCCTCTGAACCGTGCTTATTCTTTATAATTCCAAAAGTAACGCAGGTACAATATGACAAAAAGCCCTTGATAATTGAATTATCATTAAAATGTTTACTAACCAGTTATTCAAAAGATTAATATCACACATCAATTTTATTATCATCAATAATGTATGTTTCTTTACGTGTGCGTGTATATCTATGTATGCGCATGCGTGTGTGTGTGTGTGTGTGTCAAATGTAGGCGCGTATCTATTAGGTTGCATCTAGGAAATAATTCTACAATATCTTTGTACTTGTATAATACTCACGCATTCTTCTCAGACATGCAAAATCACGAACACAGCCGCGTGCGCAGGGCTGCCCCGACAAATAAGGTTAACCCCCTAAACGGTCAAGTCGTAAATAGTAACATTAATCAACCAATGACTCTTTATTGTACACCAATAAAAAATAAACTTACAGACTAAAACTATGTCTAATTATGGGCAGAGGGCGGTCTTATCGCTAAAAAGCGATCTCTTCCAGACAACCTTTCTAAATCAAGTTCAATTCTGGACAGCATTTAAAACAATGAATAAGGCCACTGGCTAATTAAAAAAAAAACATTTCTCTGTAAAGAGAAATAAAAAAATATGTTTTATTTCTGATTTTAACAAATTTACTGTCTCTGTCGCCATATAAAATACTGTTAGCAATGTTTTAAACTATAGTCAGTGAAATCTTTACACTACTAGTTTAAATATCAATAGATAAAATAAATTAAACAACTTTAATATAAGTCAATTTTAATCTTATTAATTTCGTTATTAAATGTGGATTTTTTAATTCAAAATATTTATTATTTCAATCAACCAAATAATTTATTTGCTCCAGAACATGGTGTATATACATTATCTGCTAAGTAGTTCAAATATAGTTTTAGTTATACATCAACAAAATAAAGATATATCTAAAATTAAATTACAAGCTAAAAGACAACACTAGATAAAAGTAAAATAATAAAAACAAAAAAGGAAAAAATGGTATTAATTAAATAAAATTGGTCACAATGAAATTTAAAATATTAAATTTATTTTGTAGTATTTAGTAATTTAAAAGACCGCCTATTGTTTTCTGTACTTAAACTTCTTGAACTGTATCTTAATGTTATGCAATAAAGTATATTCTATACTGTGTTATAAATACAAACAAAATTAAATTATAAATTGAACTACATAATAAATAAAGCTACACTTAAAAGATATACATATAAACCTACATATTTGTAATTAAAAAAGAGACCCCGCTACCAACGAAGAGAGTCCTCAAAATGCTGGCTGCGCTGCCGCCGCCACTGAGATTTGACGCAACACGCATGGCCAGTGTAGCGATTAGTCGTGGCCGTCGAGTTTACTCAAGTTATTTGAGACTTACGCAGACAAAAGCACCCCGTAATTTTTTTTATTGACCGAAGCAGGGAAACAGGCTGTCCTGGCCTACCTGATGGAAAGTGGTTGGCGTCGCTTATGGACGTTGGCAACACCTGCCAACGCATTGCCGATCTCTAAGAAATTTTATAACGCCCTTCTTAAAAAATCCCTATGTTATAGCGCAAAGGGCCACCGCGGCGGGAAAATCCCTCCAGAGCATTGTTAAGTCAATTGAGAACTTTTCTTTGCTACATTGGCCTCAAAATACCGCCTGGCCGTCAAGACCCTAGTCACTAATGCGTTTATAGTGTTATATTAAAAAAATGATTAAAATTAATTCATTCTACTGGCAGCCCTATAATCGACAGGACCACTACATCTGCGGTTCCATGTGTGCGTACGTCAAGTCAATGACCTATGCATTTGCTTGGTACAGGCTAAAAGTATGCGTTCCGTTTTATTATGGTCTTGTTTTAAAAATGGCGCGGGTCATCGGTTCCTGCGCTTCATGTTGAGTAAGGTCGGGGTTTCGCGCCAAATTTTATTTTCAATCCGAGCACTGCCTTTGTTTTTACGAAGTATGCTATAAATTTATATAGGCAATGCTATAATCAAAAAAGATCGCGCGAAGTGGGGAAGCAAAAGTAAGAAAGCGGACTCCAGGCTTCTAAACGAACACTCCGAACGCAACGGGGATTTAGCGTTCGGATGATGAGCACTGTAATCGAATATAGATCGAAGTTCTTTAATTTACAAATCAAATTTCATTTAAAAATAAATAGATAAGGAAAAAATCATGTCTTACATGACAATGTAAGTAAGAGACCCTTGACTTACCTATATAGGTCAGTTTTGACTTGAAGATAACAATTATATAACACAATTCATATACACAATATAAATATCATTAAGTAAGTAAATGTTATGTTACTAAGATAACAAACTAGTACTTAGCTTGTTTCTAAAAAAAAGTCGTACTCACATGATACTTCAGAACAGAGTTTTATATTTAACTTATTTTATCTTTAACATAGCTTTCAAATGATTTTGGATAATATAAATCTAATAATTCTAGTAATATTTGGTTGAAAACAAATATAGTATTACAACCTGAACGCCGGCAAAAGCCAAATTCACACCTGCATACCTGTAGACATTTTATTACCTTTTCGGCATTTGGACTTCTTCTATTTACTTTGTGTTTAAAATTTGTGATTAGAAAAACAGCCCATTGTGTATTGTAATCTTTTATGGTAGTCATTAGCCAGGTGTCATTCTACGAAATTCAGTCCACGCGGCCGAGCAGACATATTGTATTTGTATATATAAATCAATATAAATCAATGCCCCAATGGAGAGATGAGGCAGTCAAGCGATAACCACGAGCGAAGCAAGACTTGTGTACATTCGGTAATCTATTTAGTGACGGACTTTTCGCGTGTATTTGAATTACGATCTTCTGCATTACGTTTGGACTTGTTGTGTTCGGTTATATTTGTACCTGTGTTATACGTGTTTGTATAGTTCTAATAAAGTCTATAATAATTCTAACGGCATTTTAATTCGAGTCCTGCAACTCGTAACAATATGTTAAGTTAGTTCATATTTTACAAACAAAGTTACTTCCGCATTTATTTTACGTTTGTAATGTAAAAATCTTTAAGTATAAAGACACCAGGCAAAAAAGGAACTATATATCTAACCTTCCACTCAAGCAATTCAAATTGTAGATCTTTAACAGACATCAAATAAAGGCGTTCTTGGTACCTCAAATAAGCACCTTGTACTAAACAATTGAAATTATTCACATAAACGTATAATTAATTCATAGTAAGTGTGACAAGCGTGGCGGGTATACTGTCCGTTCCCCCATAGAGGGAGGCCCGAGCCCAGCAGTGGGACAGTTATGGGCTGCTATTATATATATATATATATATATATATATATATATATATATATATATATATATATATATATATATAACCACGATTATCTTAAAATCATTGTCCATTCTAACAAACAGCATAAAACAAAACCTGCAAGTTACGTTATCTGTGCTATATTTCTTGTCATTCAAACATAATGCGATCGATACCTTAGCTTCAATTTAAAAAAAGAAATGACCCTGGCCGAGAACCGCGATTATTACGTTCTTATTTTAAAATCGGCTCAGGTCATCGATTCTTTCGGTCATATTGGGATAGGTCGCGGATTTGGCGCCAAAACGGGTTATAACGGCATACTGACACAGTGCCGAAAAAAAGGCTACTTTTGTATGCGTTATTGTAACACGCAGACAACTTCATTATTGGATTTAATTTGTGTTGTGGTGCATTGAACCGTTGATTTGTTAAGAAATTGCAATTCTATTTTTGGGTAACATATCCATTTTTGCAAAAGTGGAACCCTTCTATCTGTCTCTCTGTCCATCTATCTGCCTTTGCATGTCACGGTAATTTTTGGAAACTACTGTGTCTTTCTTCTTCGTCAGCCAATCAATGTTCATTGCTGGACGTAGGGCTCCGCAAGTCTGCGCCACATATCCCGGTCTCCCGCCTTCCACATCCAGCCCCTACCGGCGACTTTACGCAGGTCGTCGGTCCACCGGGCTGGAGGGCGTCCTACAGTACGCCGACTAAGACGCGGTCTCCACTCTAAGGTGCATTTGCTCTATCATCCGTCGGTCTGCGACAGACGTGACAGGCCCAATGCCACTTGAACTTGATAATTTTCTGAGCTATATCGGTTACCTCATTTCTCTTACACCCAACATAGCTAGGTCTGTATACTGTCTTTTTAGTATATAAAATTTTGTAGGAATATTTATTCTACATGTATGCAATATTACAATTCTCTATACGATGCTGTAGTTAAATCTTGAATACAATAAATATTAGAGATGGTCGCCATACATATGTCGTGTCAGTATATAATAACATAAAATAATAATATAGTAAATAATAGAAAGTTCTTTTTCCGAAATTTACCATGCTAGGAATCGAACTCGGAGCCTCTGCGTTCCAGTGACTTCAGTCGGCTAAGACTCAACCACAGAGGCCGTCTCAAGTCAGTATCATGTTATTGTCATAGTCATGTCATACATACGCGTGTTGGTATAATTGGTATATATGTTCTATAATAACTTTTTATTTAAGTAGGTTAGAAAAAATTGCTTTCCAAAAGTGTCAAAATTGTATCCGTTCCTCAACTGGAGTCAAAAACTCTGAAAATAAAATGAAGTTGTTGAGCTTTCAAAAAGTTGGTTTGATTCTATTATTTTGTTTTTTATAGTTCCGTAACCAAATTATGAAAGTAGTATGTATATTATTACGTTACGCATTATATTTGTCCAAAATTGTCAAGGTGTTTGTTCTTTTTTTAAGGTGAACGGCCATACAAATGCCACCTACCAGACTGCGGGAGGGCGTTCATCCAGCTATCCAATCTCCAACAGCACCTACGGAACCACGACGCACAAGTTGAAAGGGCCAAAAACCGGCCTTTTCATTGCAATATATGTGGGAAGGGATTCGCCACTGAAAGCAGTTTACGAACGCATACTGCAAAGGTTAGTATCCTAGCTCTTTTAATAAAAGAAGCAAACTATCACAAAGAAAGAAAGCGTCATGACAGTATGATAGTGCCTAGTAGTACCAGTAACTTTGACAGAATGTACATACTTTTAAATATACATAACAAATGAGGATAAATACTACTTTACTTTTGAATTTAGAATTGAACTTTTACAGGGGAAATAAGATTTACCTACAATGACAATGACAACAATGAACAGACTAAGGCCATGTAACATACATCCAGATCGATTATGTGTTTTAGTCTCTGCCAAAGATCTACGACTATTCGAAGAATCTTAAAATAGCTAACATCTAAATAATCCTTAGTTAAATAATAATAAAAGGATATTTTAATACACAAAATCAATTCATGAAAATTTTAAAACCGTGATCCTCATTACCCTTTACAATGGTACCTAATATAGAAGAACCCACGTATGTCTGGTACACAGCACCTTATTAGATCTAATTAGAGGAATATCAGGAATTAAATATTTATTTTCAAAAGCTATACTAATATTATAAATACGAAAGTTTGGATGGGTGTTTGTTACTCAATCACGCCAAAACGGCTGAACAGATCTGGATTAAATTTTGCACAGAGATATTCTAGAATAGCACATGGTTACTTTTATCCTCGAAAATTTAGGGTTCTCGCGGGATAACATTAACGCAAGCGAATCCGCGGCCAAAAGCTAGTGGAATATAATTGGAAGTTGTATGCATTTTATAGATTACATTTCGAATATTATATAACATTGTGATGATGTGTTTTATAATCTGTATTTATTTTTTCTTTAATTATTTGAAATGGTAGTTTGATCAACATTCAAACTACGTTTAATACCTATTTATTTTACAAATTAACAGTTTTTTTCCAGCCAGAGATTATGTTTTTTTAATTACATTTTCGTTCAAAAATAAAATTCCATTTCGGCCAGTGTTATTTTCAAAATTCCCTTTCGATGTGATTTTTGTGTTCGTGTTATGTATTTTGCCTAATATATGATTAATGCCCACATCACCGCTGCCGGCGTAGGAGCTTCAGCTGCACCTTGGTGTTTTGCAGCAACACGCGGCGCTAATGATAGGTGGCGCCACCGCCACGCCATGTCCTATCTGCCACAAAGTCGTCTTTGGTGGCGAAGCGTTGGTTGAACACATGAAAAATACACACAAGGATCCGAACGCGTCCGGCGTTGCGAGTAAGTTTCTGACGTTCGAAGTTTGAAATTTGAATTGGTGATTCGGAATACTCTTTGACGTTTGTTGTGTGATTTTTAGCAGTTCGTTCATTTGTGGTTGGTGTTTCATTTGAATTTGGAAGCACTATTAATGGCGGGTTCCTGTATCGTACTATTCATTTACTTACAATAAAAAGAAATTGATTGTAATACTATCCGTACATTCCACTAAGCGCTCACAACCATCCTGCTCACATCCGCGATTTTTACCGTTCCACTTGCTGACGAGTGGCTGGATTATGGAGCGTTTTATGCGTTGTTGATGTAAACATTGCAAATGGCGACTTAAAAATATATCAAAAGCTTAAAGACACTACGTTATAATTTGTAAAATTTCAATAAATGACTCGTTAACTTATTAAAAAAATATAAATCACAATACAAATCCTGTTAGCGCTAATAGTTTTCTAGGACCTTAAAAAGGCCGAAATTTGATCTAATCTGAATACTTTGTATGAATTTTTTGAATTCCGAAAGTAATTTTTCTGTAGTAGCCATCTTTAAGTTTTAAATTTGTGCGCTAACTTCTTCTTTTCAACTCCTACTTCGATTTACCTCTTGAGATGGGTTGTTGTGAGTTCGGCGTTAGTGAAAACTATGACGTCATTAGTAACGTTTTCGCCACGATAACGACCATGGACACCATGTGGAATGACTGAAGGAGCATTTTGAGCATTGTGAGCTGCCAGTGGAAGGCGCCCTATGTTGACAAATTACTTTTTTTAAATGATAGTTATTTATGCATCATGGAATACTACAGTTTATTTTCTAATAAGAAATTAAACAATACTTATTATCTGTTTAATTGTAACTAAATCTTACTACATTTTATGAGAAAATAAATTTGAAAGTATTAGAACATCCGGATGTTCTAAATTTCAAAACCTGGACTTGGGTGATATTATATTTATAGGTCGAAAATTGAATTATTAACAAATGAAGTAATATTTTTTTTTTTCTTATTGTTAATTCTTATGAGAATCTTATTTTTGGATATATTTCAATATTCGATCATATTTCATCACAGATCAGGTTCACTAGTTTATAAATACAGTAAGTTGGAAGTTTTTTCAAATATCATAGTACCTACCCACAATTTTCTAAAATCGTAACTGAGATTCAAAATGATTAGAATTCTAATTCTGTCATATTTTGAAATTTTAAATTAAGAACTTCCAATTCACTCAGAGCCATAAGGGGTGTTGGTTACTAACAGTAACAACAAACATACGTATCGTTTCCACTAACAGTCGTAAGTCCTTAGTCTAAATTACGATTTAGAGAATACTTACATTGGCAGTCTGATAACAATATAGTTACAATTTGGAAGCTATTGAAATAAGAGTCTCCCACCTAAGCCAATAAGCTACCATGACATAATATTAATAATTGTAGCCAGTTATGTTACAATTTACTGACTATATATTTTAAATAATACGGCAGATATCCGATTATGGCAGACAGAGATATACAGACAGAGAAGAATACAATTTCCTGCGTTGGCGCGGCCCGTCGTAAAAAGCGACAGGTAGGGTACTTGCCCATCTGGGTGGCTACCACCCCTGGTCTAGAGAATGGCCTCATAGCAACCTTGAGTTGTATTCCGCCATTAGTGGCCAGGTTGCAGCCTCCCTTTAGAGAGCGGCAGCACATTGGTAGCACCTTTGGTGCTGCAAATGTCCATAAGCTATGGTAACCGCTTTCCACCAGGTGGCCGTCTGCCTGTCTGCTGAACTCATGCAATGGAAAACAAAATATAACCACACAATAGAACAACTAGGCCCAATCCCAGACCACAGTAAGTAACGAAAAGTCCATTTATACGAAACATTCGGTATCAGGAATCGAATCCGGAACCTCAGCTTTTCAGTGAGTTAGGTGACCAAAGACTCGATAAAGAAACATAAAAATTAATTATTACTCAAGCTCTACACTTCAGCAACTCCGAATCATGAATTTTTCGAGGGGGAACAACAACTGAAAAATGCCGTCCCCGCTCACCTATAATTGTTACTTTAATCATCATCGTCATCATCGTCATCATCATCATTTCGGCCATCACACTCCCACTGATGAACACGTGTGCGTCGGTGCTATTTAACCTATGCCTACGCGCCCTGAGAAATGTAATTTATGTGCTTAAGTACTGGACGTCTCAGTGGTCAAAGTTGCGTCAGTGAGAGTTGTGTATTTGGCTGCGAAGTTTGAATTTGCCGCTCTTTGAATTGCCCCAAAATAGCTTTAATACAAGTTAAAAAGGTTACCATATTTATTCAGAACGCTCTAATAATTGTAAAAAGAAAATACTGTATCACATTCTGATCACTTTGGTTTCAATGACCTATTTTTAGGCCCTCGTCGCTATTTTAGTAAAAATGAAACCCTTATGTTTCCTATTGTCCATCCATTCTTCTGTCTTTGTAAGTCAAGTTCATTCGGAAATACTGCGTGTACATGGATGATAATTACATATTAGAAATATGTATTTTATGTGCCACTACAAAGCTGTAGTGAATTCGGGAAAAGATCATAATATACTTGTCTGATTTTTGATAAATTGCATGTAGTCCCAATTTCGTAAAAAGTGGACCCAACTGTCAAATAAAAATAAATGACAATTATATATTTACTCGATTTTGGATAAATTGTGGGTAGTTTCATTTTAGCGTAACCGGGTCCAATTGTCAAATAAAAGTAAGTAATAATACAAAATTCAAATCGCAATAGAACAAAATATCAGACAGCCATGTAAGCCGGGAACGACGTCTTAGGGATGTTATTGTTTTTGACTTCGCAAAGTGGTGTGTGTTGTTTTGGAAACATTTAGTCACCGTAACATTGTTGGAAACATAAATTCTTAGGATGGCGTTCCTATTGTCTTTACTGTTATGTTTATTTTAACTATGGAGTCTTTAAGTTATTCTACGCGGGATGGTTTTAAAAGTTGTTGTTTTAAGGGGAAGAAAATAAAGCTTTTATAATTACGCAGAGTTGCAAATGTCAATTTTCATTTAGGCTTGGCCTTTCCTATTTTGAGGAAGCTTTTTTTCATATGCTATTTCAAATAATAGATTCGCGGAAGACCTATTTATTTCCTTACCAAATTCGTGGTCATTTTTTAAAGGTTTATATGGTAGAGTATAATTATTTAAGCATTTGGATGACTTTTGTGAATTTAAAAGAACTTACACTTCAAGAAAATATTTGATACAGATAGAAATATTAGACTTGTTGATAAACTACACTTTTGTCATTTATTTATATTAAATGACAAAATTACCTTAAATTTAAAGACTCCTATTTTTTTGTTTTTATGCAACTTTTATTTGGGTTTGTTCGTTCTTTTTTCGTATTATGGGTTTACATGATTAAATATAATAAAAATTCGGACGGCTTTTCGATATGTATTATCTCTATTTAATTATATAAAGATTTGCAACGGCTAAAAATTTAATTTAAAAAAATATATTTAATCTAAAATTGATGGTCATTACGTAATTTGGAATCTATAAAACGTTCCACAAGAATGTGTACAAACGAAAGTTTGAATTTAATTTGCTACATTGTTTTTATCGCTATAAATTGATAATGAATTATTTGTACATTTTTGATTATTAATAATATTTCGAATGATTTTAATAATGTAAAATGGAGAGTTTGGTAATGTTTTCCGTGTTCCAATACAATGGAATAATTTTTACAAATTATTACAGCGATTTATTTTAAAATTATAACTATTTAATCATGTTGAACATAATAACAATTATTATTCTATGGAATTCAATACTGAAATTTGAGGAAATTAAAATAAAAATGAAATCAGATTTGTCTGTCCGATGCTATCGAAAAGTCGTCTACTCTGGAACTAACAAACAAAACTAACGAGTACTATTTGTTTTCTCCCTCCCCACCTAACCCACTAACCTTTCCTGGTGACTGGTGAAGGTCCACCTGCCACGTCACCATACCCAGCCCAAACTAAACCAACTGATCCTTATATAGCCAAGCGGAGGACTGCGAACCACCCTTGTCCGGTCTGCGGGAAGCATTACGTCAACGAAGGTTCCTTAAGGAAGCACCTAGCATGCCATCCGGAGACGCAGCTGACCAGCAGCCTTAGGATGTGGCCATGCTCTGTTTGCCAGGCTGTGTTTACCCATGAGAGTGGTAGGTTTTTATTGTCTATATATCTTAAACCAGCGTTTAAGGCCCCAGTTGCTGCAGAACGTCGAAAGTGCGGTCCAATACGAAACATCTTTTGGTTGATAATTACTGATCAAAAACTAACCAAAAAAATGATAAAAATTCTTCACGATATGAGATGTAACGTGGTTTAATCGTGATTTTTCTATAGTTATTTTAAGTTAAGAAAACAAATCAACAAATCACCTCCAAATTATTGACATGCAACCATTTTAATCCTTTAAATTTTATCAAAACAGGATACAGAAGACATCTTTATAAAAGATAGATAAATAATTTGGTTTTATTATTTTTCTAAATACTACTTTATTTTATTCACAATATAATAATAATGCATCTAAAAAACGACCGCGCCTATAGTATTCCCGGTATCGCCCGAAACAACAGTACCGAAAAATCCACAAGGACGTTGGCGTTGCCACAAGCCTTAAAACTCTAATATTCCTGCTCCATCTACGTTAATATTAGTGCCTGCTTTAGGTTTTTTGCCACCGTAGGCAAAGTTCACCGAAACTTAACAAAATTTTGCTGATCAAAAATTATCAGAAGCTTCTCAGGCAATGGAAGAAATATTTAGTATTCAGTACCTAAATATCCATCCGTCTGTCCATAATATCTATGATATAACTATTTATGTCGAAACTATTGATCCTTTATAAATGATTTTAGGAAGAAAGGTGTCTTTTATATGCTGCGACACTATTGTAGTGATAATATGAAAATTCTCCAAATTAAGAGTGGTCGGTCTGTGTTTGTGTCATTGAAGGTTGAAAAAATTTCAGCACAAAGGCATGTAGAACATTATTAACTTTCTTAAAAACCATAAGCAATAAGGACGTTTATTATTGATTCTAATGTAAGTTTTATTCATTCACTTAAAGTATTTTCCTTGAGTTTACCAATGTCACCTGTTGGTCTAATCCTAGAATTATATAGTACGTAAGAACATAAATCCGTCCTTTTTCCAGATAATAAAAAAATAAAATCAAGACCGTGGCTTAGGCATAATGTTGATATATTAGAATTCCCTACCTATCTTGTTTTTGAATTAATCAAATAATAGGTGCATTACCTATTTTAATATAAAGATTAGGTGCATCATACTTTTTTATACATTCGATCATTACTAATATTTCAGGTCTACTTTCCCACATGGAGCACATGAGAATGGAACCTAAACATCAGTTCGCGGCACAATACGTACTATCAAGAGCAGCGGCGGAACGAAGAGAACGCGATATACTAGCAGCTGCCGTCTCTGCTTCCGCCGGAGGTTCAGGCCTCTTAAACCTAGCACCACCATCACCCACTCACTCCGATTCATCATCAAACGGCCGACTTTCATCATCCGCAGGATCAGAAGCAGGCGGTGCGGTTAATAAGCTAACTGACTTACTGCGTTCCGCAAACGGTCATCAGATTTACGGGGACGAAAGGGTCGCTGCAATTGCAGCGGCTGCAGCGAACATGATGGCACAGCCTGGTGAAGGTGCCAACGCTGTACAAGTAGCTGCAGCAAATTTAGTTTCAGCGATGAGACAACAATTAGCTAGAGACCAACCACCACCGACACAACCGCCTGAAACGCCTCCAGCGCCTACTGAAGCTGCTTTGAGAATTCAACAAGCTGAAGCCCTTCTACGAAGTCAGGCTGAAGCTTTAAGATTAGCCGTGTCTCAAGCCGCTGCAGCTCATGGAAATGAACCACCAAGCCCCTTGAGACACAACGGAGGTTTTCCTCCGCAGCCGCCTAATGATGCCAGTGGACAACTATCGCCGGAATTAGTGGAGGCCTTTAGAATCGCACAAGAACAGAGACTAGAGCAAGCTTTAAGGTTGCACGATCCTCGGATGCTGGGCTTTAATATACCATCACCAGCCCAACATGCGGCACAAGCTGCGCAACAAGCGGCACAGCAAGTTGTCGCGCAACAAGCAGCCCAAGCGGCGCAACAAGCCGCTCAGCAAGCTGCTCAACAAGCCGTCCAGCAACAGCATATGCAGCAAGCGGCGCATGCCGTCCAAGCCGCACAAGCTGCCCAGCAAGCTGCGCAACAAGCTGTTCACCTCCAACAGAACCCTCAGCCATGAAAATTCAGTTATTACTAATCCGACGCGATTTCTTGCTAATATAAGAAATAGTAACAATTTAAAATAGAAAAGTTTTCCGCGAATCAAAATACAAATTATTTTTTGGTCAAAAGGTACGTTTTTGAAATCGCCTCCGATTAGTGATTTCATTTACGGAAACGATTGTTCTAAAAATACTTTTTTTATTCTGATCCCTCAATTATCGCCAGCGTTATAATTTAAAATCTAAAATAATTACGAGATAAAATTAAAATTATAGATAGTAACTGGTGTATATAATATAACGAAATAGTGGAAACAGATTTTAGTGTACATAAGTAAAAAGTACCTAAAATAGATGAATGATTGAAAAATATGGAACAAAAACTCGCCCGATGATGTTAGAATGTAGAAATTATACGACCAATATAAATAACCTATCAGTGCAATCTTCTTTATTAATTCGATTATTTTATCGTGTGTTTTCAAAATAGATTATAATTATTATATTTATTTTTATTAGCTTTTAAATATTATTTTTAGCTTCTAGTACAAACTTTTGGATGTGCCAAATCGATTTAAGCACTTTTTCATATTTTATCATTTCAATTGTTTTACTAATATTTCTTACGTTAGTATTTACCAATTATTAATAGCATCTTTCTGCTGACGTTGATTGTTCTGGAATAGAGAAGGTCGCGCCTTTTGCGGGATACATTCAACTTATAAAACTGGGAACACATCCAGTAGCACACAGATCGGAGTATATATCGAAAAGGTCAGGTTTTAATGAGTTTAGCAATCAATGATTCAACTCATAGTCTTGAACAACATTCAGTAGCAAGTGAAGCTTTTAGAAAGAAATTTCCAGATAACCTTACAACTCTTCCTGGATTTATTAAAAGATCTAATAAAATTGGTTTCAATTAAATGGATATTGATTTACTTAAATTAAAATCTCTACGTTATTTTAGAAAATTTCATCCACTTTTTGGCATGTGTTAAAAATCTTCATTAGAAGATATTTACTTTTAATTATTCAAAATATTTGAAAATTCAGAAATACTTACTACTCACATCCACAAAAGCGTATGTTGCCATATTAAAAATAAAAGAAAAAATAAGAGTAACGCTCGAGGAGCCTATTAAGCAGCGCGAAATAAATATATTTCGTCAATTATATACTCTAGTTTTACTTAAAAGACTACCTACATGGAGTCTACTACCTCGCTCCCGCTTTACCACATTTTTGAAGCCAAATTGTCAGAAACAGAACATTGATCTTGTCTCATATACACACCCATCCAAACACACGCACACACACACACACACACACACACACACACACACACACACACACACACACACACACACACACACACACACACACACACACACACACACACACACACGCATAAACATTCGTAATATTATTGGGATACATGTAATATAGATTTAACCTAATTATATTCAATGAATTTATATCTTTACTGAAAATGTGATAATGCACGAGTGACAGAGAACTCCATTTACGTAGAACTTATAAACTGATTGTTGTTCTAGTAGAACTCCTACGCATCAATCATAACCTTATTCACATTAATATTATTCAATTTAAATTATGTCTTAGTCTTTTCAAGCAATAAAACGTCTTATGCTAGTCACTATTAGGGCGCACAAAAATATTATGTTTGAACAAAATTTTTGCAAATTATTTTTATTTTATTTGAAATATTATTGTTTTTTTTATTGGATTATTTTATTTTTTCTAGAAATTTCTATTATTAAATGCCATATTAGAAAATAATGATCTGTAAATAATATATAGCGTTACGTGATGTTGGAGCTTTTTTTCTTTTAACAGATTTGAAACGATATTTTTATTTTCTAAACATTAAATAATATTTATTTACAAGTTCTGTGTAGCCTTATTGTATATAATCTTCTAAAATATTGAAATAATTGATTATTTTTCAGAAGACTGCCGTTACATAAACTTTCTGATTTTTGTAAATATTTTTTTAAATAAACATGCAGATGTTATAATAATAGCAAAAAATAGCGATTTTTCACTGAACTTATACCTTAAAACATCTATAAACGACAAGAAGTCGAAATCTTTTTAAATTTAAAAAATACCAATAATTTCGACATAAACCTTGCAAAGACGATAATGACACGAGACATTCTTTCCATCACGGATGTTCACAAAGCCCAAATATTTGTAATATATATTTTTTATTTAATATTTAATACACCACTTCACACTACAATAGCCCAGTCAATAATTTTCGATTTTTATATGCAAATAATAATAATTTTTGCATACAAATAATTGTACAACATAAAAGCAATAATATGCTTCACAGTTGCCACTGCAATAGATTTATAGTTCATGATTGTAAAAAAGCCTGTCTTTTCCAAAAAATTTGATAGACTTTTTTGCAGTCCCATAAAAAGGATGTCAAGTGTTGCCGAATAATAATTCTTTGAATATTATCAACATGTATTATAAATAAGTCAGGTTTTTGCTAAAACAATTTTTATTATAAAAAACAATAATTGAAATTGTTTGCAAAAAATCCAAATATCTACGTATAATCGTAAATAGGTAAGGTATAGTAAGCTGATTTAATGTACGTAATTATTTCATTCTTGAATTAATATTGGTACGTATGATTTACAGTAATTTTGAATTATGACTAACGTGAAATTATTGTAAGTTATGTACCAATGTAAATAAAAAACAAAACAATGCAATAGCCCAAAAATCGTTTTTCATTTGTATCGTATTTGTTTATGGAAGTGAGAGATTTGAATGATTTTTTTTAGTTATGTGTATGTAATTTTTTTTAAATACAAAACTTTTCGGCGTATTTTTATATTTATTATTTGGTATGAAACGGTTAGTTCCATCGAGACACGAAGGTTACCCGACGAAGATTATCATTTCATGGAAACGTGGAAAATAAAAACTCATTTTGACCGAAACTAAATTCTTAATTTTGACTGAAATAAAAAAAGAACTGGAATCAATTTCGATGAACGCAATAAAAATCTAAGTGAACTGATCGCTATTTGTATAAAAAAAAAGTTCTCATAAATTAATATATTGATAAATTAAATATAAACAACAAAAGAAGTTCCTATGAATATTGTATAAAATGGTATTGTTTTAAATTTAGGTCTTAGTGGAAAGGGAAAAATAATGACAAACGTTTTGGTATTTTTAAAAATTATAAATAAAGTAAAAAACGTTTTAAAATTAACTCTTTTAGGAGTTGTACAAATGTAAGAAAGCACGGACCGTGAATCCTAACATTTAGATGTTTAGACCACATTACGTTTCCAAGAGGGTGTTCAATTTGCATTATAAATTTGCATTTTTGTGCGACAATCTTATTCTAAAAAAAAAATAGTAATAATAAATAATAAAAAATATATTTTCGAAAATTAAATTAAAAAGAATAATTTCTGATTATTACAAAAATAAAATACTCAAGTATTTGTAATTAGTGTTTGACGCACAAAAATTCAAAAACAGTATTTTCTGTGATCATCAAAATATGGTATAGATTATAACAGACGTGTCAGCGAGTTGTACGAATGTATATTTAAGTTTTTGATGGAAGAAATTTTTTAATGTTAAATGATAAAAAGAATTATTACAAAAAATGTTTTTCTACATTTTATTTTACGATCAAAAATTCCATAGTTAAGCTGTGTACATTTAATATAAAGCCTAATTAACATTACAGACGAAAGAAAACCATAAACTTTCCTATGATCTTCTTTCAAATGCAATATAGTATCAATAGAATTGAGTTTGGTTTACAGTCATAAATACGTGGTATTTAGCAGGATTCAAAAAACTAATTTCATCAAGTGAGGCGATTTGATATTGTCAATATTATTGACAATGTTTAGATCACCTGCAAATTTGCCTGTTAGTATAACGATCACGTTTTTTAATTAAAATAAAATGCGCTGTCAGTTGTATATATTTTTATTTATAAAATGGATATAACGGTAACATTGTTATAGATTAATTGGCATATTAAGATTACAAGTTACATAGTTATGTTACAGTTATGTTTATAGGGAAAATTCGTTATCTAAGGTCACTTGTTCATTGTTACATTAAGAATTTGAATATTCATCTGAAAATCAGCCTAATTTTTGTTGAATAAAAAGTGATCCGAAAATAATTAATCAATAAATTTGAACATGATCGCATACATACCTTGCGGTTACATTACATTCATTTATGTCTCAAGTTATCCAATATATAACGAATTGTTTAATGTGATTTATTGAGACGATGTATTTTCAATTCATCGGTCAGAAAAAAGTACCCCTATGATGATAATATACATAAATTATAAGGTAGTACAATGAAGAAATTTATAAATCTAATACAATAAAAGAAAACTTAACTTATTTATATTGTACTCTACACATAGTCCCTCAAGACTATAAGTAGAATACTGAGCCTAGATCACCGTCTTCTATGGGTAAAGTGCCCAGAAGGCTACGTTTCCTCGCTGGATCGCCATACTGATCTGTTGCCCGAGGTAAGCACCAGCCTTCTGATCACCTGAAGAGTCAATGAGTCGTTTGATAAATTTTGGTTAATGATAATTGTTCTTTGTCAATGCCTTGATGTTTTTTATATAATATATACATTTAAGATATTTCAGTTTATATGCAACACCGATAAACCTTTGAACTTTACACAAAAAATTGTATGTATAATCGTTTGGGCTAACTTAACCAAATGTTACTACCATCTCATGGAACTTTATTTTGAACAGTCGGAGTCTTTTGAGTTACCTCAAGATGATAAAAGTTTTGTAGTTTATCATCTAACTTATTACGTAGGTGGTGATAATCAAATATCATCGAGGTTTTTGCATGAAAATATTTTAAAAAAAAGCAATATAAATCATACACTAAACGGTTCGTTGTATAAAATTGTTAAGTTTTGTAAAAATGACATTGAATTGCTGTTGTTTTAAAATTAAACATCGTACTTGACTGTTAATGTTCATTTTGATTTTTTCAAGCTTGTTCATTTGTGTTGTTTGTATTGTAGCTTGTTTTATATAATAAATAGATAAATATACAAACATTTATTCATAATATTAAGGTAGACAGGATAGCCAGGTTTTCATTAAACACACAATGTAGTCTTACATGTATCGTATTAAATAAGTTAGTTGAGTAATGTAATGTAATTGGTGTACTCATTTTTAAATATACTTTTTGCAAAGTTACATTTAACAATGGGTTGCAAAGATAACAAAAATTGAGTAAATACAAAAAAAAAAGTTGAACTCAGTTTTTGTTATTGTAGTAAACAACGAATAAAAAACCGTAAATGAATAAAAAAAATATGTGTACTTATACGTACTTAAATGTCATAGGTAATGGAATTTATTATTGATGTTTCACGGGGCGTTATTTAAACCCAATTAATATGTTGTATCCATTTAAAAAATGAAAATATCGTTTGTAGCACTCATTTTCAAATTAATATTTGTAACAAAAATATTTATGCATAGTTCTTTCGATAAAAAAATACCTAAGACGCGTGTACACTTTGTATCATTGGGTCGATATAATTATTTGTCGCCAACGCGTAGCATTGCCTCTAGTTTGGGAACGGAATTCAATTTATTATGTATTAAACTGTAATTAACTAAATATTTTTTGAAAGTAAACAAAGAAGCAAGCAAGTTTGTTATTTATTTTTTGGAAATTAGACAATTAAAAACAAATCAGTAAATTTGATCAACAAAATTTAATTTCGCATTAATCATGCAATGCAACAATGATGGTATCGATTAAATAATACAGATGTGTAAGCAGCTTAATAAAAGTACGCAACGAAAATATAAAGTTAAAAACACACTGACAGCGCATTCGTTTTTTTTCTCTAATTATTGTACGCCTAGTCTCAAAAATGTCATATAGGGCATTTGCGTTGTTATACCCAATCTTTTTGTATCCAAAATATACTTTAAAAAAATCAAATACCTTATTGTCTAATTGGTGTATTTCTAGTCTTTATTTAATCATTTTTTTCCCCCAACTTGTGATAATAATATCGTTGTAACATTATTGCTATACTTTAAAAAAAAAATGCAAAAATTAAAATCATTGAACATTTGGAAACATTGTAACAAAATTTTTTGCAGTAGTTTGGCAAAAATGTAAAAAAAAATATTGGACAATGATAAATAAATTGTAAAAAATGATAAAACTTATGTAACTATTTCGGCGTATTGGTAAAGAAATTGTAAAATTCATTCGTTAAGGCGTTATTGCTTAGAATAAAAAATACAATTATGTAGAAAGTCAAAATTCATGTTTGGCATGCTGTGTATTAAAAACAAATAATAATTAAATTAAATTGAAAATAATAATTGTACATAATTAGGAATGTGACGTGACGATATTATTGTACCTAATTGGTGTTTAGGCGACTCAATACATGTTGGAATATTACTTGAGATTTTTTGCATTAACAACAAGGACTGTTATGGCAAAATATTTATAAATTGCTGACGATATTTTATTGTAACCTAGTTTCCAGATAATTTACTGTCACGCTGAGAGAGTCTGACAATGATACCTTAAGAAATATCTTGACTCTTGAATGTCGATCAGTTGCTCATGACCACCATCTTCAGCATCGTAAAAGTCGTCTTGTCTATCATTTTGGTCAGGTCTCTGTCTCTCTCTAGTTGACTATGCACTGAATCTTCAGTTATGTTAGGGAAATCATCCTCATCTCCCTCTGAAGAAGTAACTTGAACTACAAAATCATGATCTTCATTTTCTACTCCCTCTAGATCATGGTTTTGATCTTGATTAAGTTGCTGTAACAGGCCTGACTCCTCACTTGGTTTATTTATTTTAAGTTATAATAAGCTTTGAAGCTCCACTCCATCATGCCGTATATGTCCAAACTGTGGACTATAACATGGTCTCACTTACCATTAAGTAGACCGTCAACCAGTTTGCTTACCAGCAAACTTAACAGTCTTACAATTACAATAATTTCAACTATCAATTTAAAATTAAATTTTAATTACTCATTCGGTTAATCTGTATTTAATTTCTCCTGTGTGGTAGTTTTAGCAACATTTTTTTTTTAATTTGTAAATTTGGTTTTGTAACTATTGTAAAATTACAAAAATTTAGCTTTGTTGTTATTGCAAAAAATCTTTTATTTAATAATAAGATATCACGAGTGTTCACGATACTTTACTTGTTTTAAGTTTTTAACTTTTTTTACTATTGTATAGAGTTGCACCCTGTATATTTTCGTGTTATTTTAAGAAATATAAAATTATAGTTATATTTTTTTATATAATAAGTTACAAACACGATGCCATGTTTATTTTATATTAATACTTAAGACTTTTTTTAAATAAAATTATCTTATTATAGAGAAGTTATTTTTTAATATTTTTGTTTAATTTTAGTTAATAAATTTATTATATTGAATAAAACAAGTTATTTTTTTGTACTCGATGTGTAGTCAAATGTTTACGAACTGCTATGTATATTAATTTTGTTTAAGAGTTTTTGAACGATTATATTGTTTAGTTTTTAAATTTAATTGATTATTATAATTGAACAAATTGAATTAACCCACTAGTTCTATTACGTTTTTAACAACGGTAAATGCTTATTGTGTCATTAAAACTGAGAATAGTAATTATTATTGCCGGAACGGTTAGCTATAATTATTTTAAAAAATAAAAAGATGATTCATATTACATTCGTTTTTATTTACAACCCTTAACAAATCAAAATTCTACGTCCGCTATAAACCTGTGCTAGAAGAGACAATCATTCATTTCATAATTCAAAACGTTAGTGGGTGAAGGAACACCTTCATTGTTTAATATGTCTTTTTTTACATCGATGTGCATTAAAACTATATTAGACTTTAATACAGCGTACGTAATTTGAGATTGATTTTGGAAATGGCAAGTATTGACGTGTGTGATGGAGGCAAAATATTAATGATAAAAAAAAATTGCCCATTTTCTCAACATGTCTTTAGGGATGTCCCGACTAGATGGAGGAGCGAGATGGAATGCTCCCGTGTCAGAGGAAGATCTTCCAACGGGACTATAGCTGTTCCTCTTAGGTCGAGGCCTTATTTAATACTTGGAAATGTGTATATATTCTTTGTACGTGTCGGGAAACGTTTGCGACTTCAATTATTGCACAGCGCCATCTATTGGCTTTCAGTGTTCCATTATCCGCTCATGTTTAGAATTGTTGAAAGTGTGCCGTTCACTTCATACTTATTGATTTTGTTATCACGACTAGGTGATCATAAAGTTTATTGACTTAATAATTTATCATTTCTATTATTACTTATATATAATGGTCGATTATTGAATTCATAATAATTAACTCAACCTGTAGCCCGTGCAGCTTATCTGGATGTCCCACCTGGCATAGGTAACCACATTGTTCTATAATACCAAACAATTCTTTTGTATTTCGATGAGCTGAGTCCGAATTTGGGGTCAGTTTGGTTCATACCCTCAAAAATTTGAGTAAATTGCAAAAAATGCAGTTTTAGTGATAAAAACAGTTTCATGGAACTAGATCAAGTATAATAATAATAATAATAATCGGCAGACAAACACACATATTGTATATCCCCAAATTAAGCAAGTTACGCTTGTGTTATGAGTAATAATACAACGTACTACTCTGGGGCCGAGCCCAGACACCCAGACCATAGTAAATAACGGAGAAAATACGTTTCTCAAATTTACTATACCAGGAATCGAAACCGGAGCCTCTGCGTAGCAGTGAGGTAGGCCGGAAAAGCCTTTGCCCGCTCTACCACAGAGGCCATCAAAGTATGATTTTTATGAAGCTCAAGAAAGGGTTTTCTTATGCAATTTACTTGAATTTTAAAGGGCTTCAATTCAGAATCAGCGGATTAAAATATATAAAAATCATACATGATTTAATTCCGTAAAACTATGGGAGCTCCATACGTCTAGTCATTGCAACGGACAACGAACTACTGGCTAGCGCAACGTGGGAGCGCACATATTACTAGTTGCTCTATCTCACTCGCATATCGTCCGTCCCACTCACATATTGTGCTACATATTGTACTAGTAGCACGACTTGTTCATATTTGTACTTAAGGATGCCGTTTCCAAAATAAATTATTTCACATCAGCACTTGACATTGAATACTACTCTCTGTCATCTGAAGTATCATTTAACCTCTACCTTTGGCTGCTACAAAAGTTTTTCAATTACCAAAACCGCAACTTTATACATGCATACAACGACTTGCGATGTACAAAGCGCAAATTAGACCGTATATGAAGTACTGCTCACATCTATGGGCCGGAGCACCCGCTTACCAGACTGACCACCTCGACTCCATCCAGTGTCGCGCCGTTCGTATCTTCGACGATCCCATACTAACAGGCGGTTTAGAATCGCTTAGCCTTCGAAGAGACTTTGCGTCCCTCTGCGTATTTTACCGCCTGTATAACGGGGAGTGTTCCGAGGAACTGTTTGATCTGGTGCCAACACCTCACTTTTACAACCGCACCGCTCGCCAGCGACGGGATATTCACCCCCATTTCCTTGAGCTCCCACGCTCATCTACGCAACGGTTTTCTAGAACATTTATTCCGCGTACAATAATAATCTGGAGAGAACTTCCCGTCGCTGTTTTCCCTTTGCGCTATGACATGGGGTTTTTTAAGAAGAGCGTTATAAAATTTCTTAGAGGTCGGCAACGCGTTGGCGACACCCCTGGTGTTGCAAACGTCCATAGGCGATGGTAACCGCTTTCCATCAGGTGGGCCGTCTGCCTGTTTGCCTGCTTTTTGTATTATAAAAAAATGGTGTTATCATTATTAAACATATATTATTAAAGACATTTCAGTAGAATACTAAAAAAGACGACCTATGTATAAAGCCAAATTTTTATTCAATCTCTCAAATGCTACCTACTAGGCAGATAGGCAGGCGGCCCACCTGATGAAAAGCGGTTGCCGTCGCCTATAGACATTTGTAACAACAAAGGTGCTGCTACCAGTGTTGCCGTTATCTAAAGGGAGACTGGAACCTTGCCACTAATGCTGAAACACAACTCAAGGTTATTATGGTGGCATACCTACTCTAGACCAGGGGTGGTTGCCATCCAGACGGGTAATTGTCCTACCACTTGACTATGGATTACTTTGTAGTCTCTTACAACATACCGCCCGGCCGCAGGAAATTATATTCTTCCTCCCTTTGCACGGATAAAAAGAAGAAGCATTTAAAATGTAGTGGCATTAAACTATAAGAATATAAAATTACCTGGGTCCCAAGTCTGTTATTACAATAGAGTCAGTATGGTCGATCACTGGTTTGATAAAATCTACAAAAGCAACCATCTTCTTGCCATTACGACGCTAGTGTTGAACCATTCCAGTACCAACTAGTAATAGTAGACTTCTAATTAACTTATTAAAATTGTCACGTCTAGATGTACTGGTAGTTGTAAGAAATAGCATAAATTCCAGTTTATTTTGATACATGCCATATTCATGATACGAATCTGGGAAAGCGGCTGCTTTAGGCGGCTTGATCTTTGTTGGTAATAAAATTGTAACACAGATAAATAAAAATAAAGAAAACAATAGAGTCAAAGTTAAACTACTAGCGCCATCTAGTGTCGAATAGCAGAAATAAGATCTAAAATTTTAGTGTTAAACGCAAAGTATAAAAAAATTGGATTATAGAGAAATCATAGTCGATGCGTAAAATTTCTTCATTGGTTAACTTTCATTTGTTACGTATTGATTAGTTACTATGTACCTATGTATTTTTAATTTTAAATCTATTATAAAAAAAATTTGAAAACCAATATCTAATGGAGTTGATTGTTCATAGCATATTAAGATAAAATCCTTGTTTTGTTTTTAAAAATTGTTCTTAAATTAGTATTTTTTTATTAAGTATTCGCGACTAGTAACATGTTGCGAAGCGGTCATAAATTAGATTAGACTACCATAGAATAAATAACAACTATGAAAAAAAATTAAAATGAACAAGTTGACTAAATAATTTACATTGACGCTTGATATCTTTATCTTTCTTGATCACGCTATTGAAGAGTGGTCAAAACGTCGGAATAAAAATCAAATAAAATACCGCGCTTAAAACGGTCAAACATAGTTTTATTATATAATCTTCTAAATTTTGTCGCCTTTAGTATTTTTATATTTTTTTCTCTATACTTTTACCTCATTGTAATTAGACAAATGTGTTAAACTTGTATACATCCTCTATCTCGTGATTGCTGGCGAGATAAAGAATAAGTGCAAATATATTTTAAATTTTGACATTAATGTTAGGAACTTTATAAAAAAATGTGCTCTATAATACGTTTGTAAAAATATATACTAAAAATTTACTTAAAATATATTATTATATTGCTAAGTTGTAAAATCCGGAGTTTCCTTAAAGTATTTGAAAGACCAGGGCACACGGTACCTACTACTTTTTTCTAAAATGAATAGCGCCATCTAGTGAAGTTTAGTGATATCAATTTATTTCTCACTGCTCGAAGACCAAGCAACATATAAAATGAACCACTTAGCAAAGTGTTTGACAGAGTCGTTATTCTATTTGTCAATAGATGGCAGTAAACTAAATTTTCACAGGTCGACAGCAACTAAACAATCGTAGCCACCCACGTACGTCGTTATAAGTTAGATATAGCCATGGAAAAATATAAGAATACTATTTAGCAAATAACCATCCAAATACTTACATGTCTTGCCATGATATTTAGTTCTGGTACGTTAGATGTCGCTTGTATGAGCTTGTTGTCTCGTGCGTAATAAAAATTAATAGTTTGATTCTGTATTCATTTTAAACTTGAGTACTTTAATTTCGCCGGCCTACAAAAAACGTGGTCTGTACATTTGACCAGACCCATATATACTTATGTATATTTAGATGAGCTGAATCCGAATATGGGGTCAGTTGGTCCAACGTCCTCAGAATTCTGATGGTGTATGGACCAAAGTGACCCCAGATTCCGTCTTTTATTTTTAACTAAACTAATTTCTCCAATATTGTCCTTCTTTATGTCTGCATAGGGCGCTCTCCAGGTTTAAACCTCTCGCGCATGCAGAGGGGACACTCAAATACCTGCCACCAGAGCACTTGCCTACCAGCTTCATTCACTGGACTGAATTCAACGTCGAGCCGTTCGCCTTGTTGATGATCCCATATTTACCGCTTTCCATCAGGTAGGTGGGTTTCCGTCAGCTTATCTGCTGTACTCCAGCAATAAAAAAAGGGTATGCAGTTAGTTTTCACTAGGGATGTCACGAGTAGTGGTTTGGCCGAATACCGAATACCAAATATTTGGCCACGCTCTCAGCCGAAGCGCCGAATATTCGGCGTTAGATATGTTGTACAATTTGCGCATAACATGTTAGTATTGAAGTAATAATTTGTGAAATATTTTCTTACGTTCTCGCGAATGATAAGTACACATAGCTAAAACTATGTTTTAATGGTTATAAGTGCGATTTTAACAGACTTTCATTTGATAAAATAAAAAATATTAAATTCGCATTTAATACTGTTAAAACGAAGTTTAACTATCGCTTTTTGATGGAAATATATACAATTTTGAGCAATATGTTTGTTTTTTTTTCACGATTTGGTATTCGGTATTCAGTAGAATAGTATAACACTATACGGCCAAATAACGAATAGCAGCCGAATATTCTTAGCATCTCTAGTTTTCACATATCGTGGGTGTGGCCTTAAAATTAATCGCCCTTTAAGTCTCTGAGTGCAGCTTTATTTATTTCTCACAATTTATAAAAGGGAACTACGATAAAAGCGAATGAACTTAAGAATGTAGTTTCAATTAAAAAACAGAGTAAGTTATATTTGAATCAAGTCAATTTCATATCATATTGCTAAGGTTATAGAGTCTAATTTACCCTAGTTTAAAAATGATGGGGATATTTTTTCATTGTTTTTAATTGCAATGAAGATTTTTAATAGTCGTTGGCAATATTTCTATTCATTACAAAATCATGGAGCGTGATGTTTTTTTACCAGGGGTTCTAAACTTTTGAAAAAAAAGTTAAATTATTTTTTATAATTACCTACTGGGATTACTATGAAAAAATATTTTTTAATATGACTTTAAAAAAATATATCCAATTTCAAGCAAATTTACAGTTTTAAAAATATTCAAGTGCAACGACTTTATTCTGATACAGAATTTACAGAATTAATTTAGTATTTCAAATAATAAAAATATGAATTTCTTCGTAAAAATAACTAGTTAAAGTGGCAACAGGCCGGACACCTCTGGTTAATTTTTCTGGAATGGTGTACAGTAAAGAGTTGTTTCTATCCATTACTTCTAGTTTTTTTTTATTTACAAAGGCAAACAGACTCACCTAGTGGGAAATGGTCACCATCATCTGTAAACATTTGCAACAGCAGTGGTGAAATCACTAGCAAGCGTTTAAGATGGGATAGGTTGGATAGAGGGGTCGTCGCGGACGACGTTCTGACTCCGCCGCTGGCTTTGGTGGTTTGCTTCCTCTCACTATCCTTAACTGAGGCGTGGCAATAGCACTTCATACGTGATGTGCTAGTACCACACCGACTTGGCGAATCCTACACACTGGCAGCGGCCTTTCCCCCTTGTGCGACGTATGGCCTTCAAACGGATTTCCCCTGTATAAAAAAAGGACTGGATAGAGGAGATAGGAAGAATGGAATAGCGGGGAGTAGAGTTAGGAAGATAAGATAGGTGGTGGGGGAAGTGGGCCATAAAAACTTTGACTCATTGTACGAATCAAGCGTTAGCTCAAGGCATATTTGAGGCCAAAATCGTGAGCGCGTGGTATCACACTGATCGAGCCGGCCATAAGACATATAATCAAGATAATGACTCCAACATGGCACTACCACATCAAAATCTAGTACGCCACTTCAGGCGCCACATGTACAAACTTGGGTAAACCTACATCCACCGAACAACGCTTGGCATAACAGAAGCAATCATTCATTCCGATCTATAGAAACCAAACTGAAAAAGTGACAACTTTTTAAGACGTCTAAAAAAAGACAAAACGCATACGCGAAAAAACATAAACAACCAATTAACGAAACGCAAACGTGTTAATAACATAATAGGAAACATAAAAAGCGCGATTACATTTTCATAAATTGCCAAAAGAAAAACTACGCACGTTTTCATAAAAAAAAAGTTTCGGCAAAAACAAGTGAAGCGCCCCTGATCAGAAAAAGCGGTAAAATGAAAATTACATATCGTTTCGTTGAAAAAAATTATGAGAAAAACGAAACTCAGTAACTTATTCCGTGTGATAACGGAACACGCGATCGATTGGAATAATGTGGATGAGATATTTCCAACCGACATTAAAAGTAGGCAGTATGTACTATCAAATATAATATTAGGCAACAAGGCACCAAGAAATTTCAACACAACTTTATCAAAATAACTTAAAAAACCAACAACAGAAGCTTCTAACAAGCAATGACAAAAGATAATCTTATCCGTGCAGGAACGTAGAAAGAATACAATTGGCCAGCGGCCGGGCGGCCTGTCGTAAGAGGCGATAAAATAAACCACAGCCAGGTGGTAGGATGTTTGCCTGTCTGGATGGCTACTACCCCTGACCATGACCAGGACACTCTAAATTATTGATTCAATTGCTTCCTACCAGATGCTGCTTCAAACAAGGGCGCTGATAATACTTTAATTAACTACTGCAGAGTATTGGTGACAGAAAAAAGAAAAAAAGAAAAATCGTTTATTTGGTTTTTACAATACAATGCGAGACATTTGAAAAAACAGTAATATTAAAAGGGGTATTACACTAAATATATAGCAAAGCAATATGTCTCGTAATGGTACTAAATAAGTGCAGTTTAGCAAATGCCAGGCAGGCAGAAAGAATGTAAGGGATATAAATGCACAATGGCTAAAATATAACACAACATAATACATATAAATCAATAGAACTTAAATTTTAGTGGCATTAGGATTAGGACAAATATTAGGCCTGTCATGTCAAAAATACGGGTTCAAATAATTAAAGTGATAATACCAAAAAATCGCTTTCTCTCCTTTCAACTCAGCTGAGATCAAAATGTTGGTTGAGATGGACACTATTCGACACGTGATATTACTAGAATGGATAAGAAACAAATACATGAGGTGGGTATTTGAAAGCTGCACCTTGAAGCATGGAAGCTTTTTAAAGTTTGAAGGTGGTATTTGCATGCACGAGATGGAAGTAGCATCATTTTACAAAAAAAAATATAATTGGAAGATTGATGGGTATGTGAATATCGGTAAGCTAAAGATGGAGTGTATGAGAGAGGACGACATAATATGTCATACATTATATTAGGATGTATGTCAAATGAACGGTGGATGGATGGAAGAAAAAGACGTTCGGTAACCTAAAATTGGGAAAAACTAAAAAGACCAGAGATTAAAATAATTTCAGTAGATTTAAAATACTAATTTTGGAAAATCTTCTTGTAATCTGACGCAGACATATATAGACTATACTATACTACTGGACTATAGTAATAGATGCAAGGTATTAATTATACAGACTTTTGAATCAGTTTAACACTTAGCAGATTCTCGTATATCTGCGACAGTGATCACTTTGACCACGTTACTTTCTACTGGAGCTTTATAGTCTTTTTCCTTATTTAAACACCAAGTAAAATGTGGTAGCGCCATGCTGGAGCCATTATCTTGCTTACAGCTCCTAGGGCCGATTCAATCGGTACCATTCTTTAAGGAAATATCGGCGCGAAACGGTTACTGTACTAACAGTGGTATTCTATTTAATCTGTAAAATGCAAACGTCATCGTCATTAATGTCAATCAATCATGACAAGAGACAGATCATCGAGATTCTTGCCCCTTCTAATGGTTGAACTGAACGCGGACATAAGCATTTATCCAAAAATATATTTGTTTTTAATGATAATAAGAGTTCATGTAAAATACATAAAAACAAAGTATAAGAAGATTACAATTGGTGTTTTTAATATCAAGAAACGAAACAAGACTGTTACCGGATAGCCTTGCGCTAATAATGTTCTGTACGATGAGTGAGTGTTTCCATAGCGCACTTACTCCTCCCCTTATCCCATTCTAAAGACTGGCAGCACATTGGTTCTAGCGTTGGTGTTGCAAATGTCTAAAGACGGCTATTACCAATTTCTGTCGCGTCGGCCATCTGACTGTTTGCCAGCTTTGTTTCCAACGTTGGTGTTGCAAATGTCTATTGATGACTATAACCACTTTCTATAACATGGGCCATCTGACTGTTTGCCAGCTTTGGTTCCAGCGTTGGTGTTGCAAATGGCTATAGACGACTATAACCGCTTTCTATTACGTGGGCCATCTGACTGTTTGCCAGCTTTGGTTTCAGCGTTGGTGTTGAACATGTCTATTAACGACTATAACCGCTTTCTATCGTGTGGGCTATCTGACTGTTTGCCAGCTTTGCAATAAAAACACACTATTGATACTGAAATTAAATAAATAATCGGCAGACAAACATACACATTGTATATCCCCAAGCTAAGCAAGTTACGCTTGTGTGATGGGTAATATTCAACGGACCACTCTGGAGTCGATCGCAAACACCCAGACTATAATAAATAACAGAAAGATCGTTTCCGAAATTTAGCATGCCAGGAATCGAACCTAGAGCTGCTTTCCAGCGAGTTCGGCCCGCTGACACTTCGCCCGCCCATCCACAGAGGCCGTCTTTATTATATTATTACTGTATTTTCTTGTACTGTAATTATTGTATTAATGCTGGCTTCTCTTTTATTTAATAACCGCTATTTAGGGAATTTATTATAAATTGTCTTATCCATGTTATATAGCGCGAATAAGAACTTAACTCATATCGTCTGTCTGTTGTTGCCATATAAGGTGAGTTTATTTTTAATATTATTTATTATCACGGTTCGTTGATAATTTTCTATTTCAATGAAAAACTACGCTTAAAATTCTTTAATAGCATAAGTAAAAAAGTTTGTGAAATTTAATGATAGCTTTTTGTAATACGTATTTATTTCACATAAATATGTGAAACCGAGTTTCTTTGTTATATCATTACTCCACTAAGGCTGTAATAATAATAAAAGCCCATAAATGTCCCACTGCTGGGTCCGGGCTTTTCAATTTTATTGGAGAATGGTCAACATATCCGCCACGCTTGTCCAAGGTGAACTGGCGGGTTTGATACATGAGTTATCCTGCAACGTGTAAGAACGGAGAAAGAATACAATTCCTGCGGCCGGGTGGCCTGTGATTAGGGGCGACAAAACAACCCACCGCCAGGTAGTAGGGCATTTGCCCGTCTGGATGGCTACCACCCCTAGTCTAGAGTATGCCGCCATAACAACCTTGAGTTGTGTTCCGGCATTAGTGGCCAGGTTCCAGTCTCCCTTAAGAGAGCAGCAGCGCATTTGTAGCACCTTTACTGTTACAAATGTCCATCCAGGTAACCGCTTCTCAGCAGGTGGGCCGTCTGCCTATCTGCTGAACTCTAGCAATGAGGTGGCGGGTAAAAATAGAGATATTGATATATTTGAACCAAATTTCAATAAATATTGTAAAATTTTAAAAAATATCCTCGATTCTTAGTACATTTATAATAGATAATAGTAGTCTGATCCAAATAAAGATACATAAATATATTTAAAGATAAACTTTGACTAAACTATCATAATATTTAGTTATAAGTAAGTCATTTTCAGTCTCGTTGTACTATTTTTATGTATGCACTTATTTGTGGATTGCAATCCAGATTTTTGTTTATATTTTAGTTATAAGATTTTTTAATGATTGTAATTTGTTTATAGCATCAATAAATTAAAAAAAAATGAATCTAAAATCTGGGAACGCGTTGGCAACGCCCCTGTTGTTGCAAACGTCTATACGGTAACGTTAGCTGGGTTCTTTGCCTCTTTCTCAGCTTCGCAATCGAAAAGACTACATCACAAAATTCACACCATAATATTTGTAAGAAAAATAACTACTTGCGAATGTAGAGAACCGTTTTTTTCATAACAACTGCCTTATTATTATCATATTATCAGTTATCATAATTAAAGGGCAGACGTATTATTAAAGTTTCTTTAAAAATGTTTAATGGTTCAGTATAAAATGTTTTTTCCATAAATGATGTATCTTAGTGAGACAACATTAAAATTACAATCTAATCTAGGAAATAAGACAAAAGAGTAATTTAAATCTGACCTAAAATAACTAGAAATAACTTAAAGTAAGAATGTGTCCAATAATTCCTATTGTCTTTATTAAGAAGATACTTTGTTCATGTGTTCTTTTCAGCACATAGCACTACACTTTTTTATTATGAGAGTATTATATATAACACTTAACCCAAATGGTTTTAACATTTTGAGTCTTGTATAAAATATGTATTACTTTTATTGATGGAACTAAAGGGGATACTACACTATTGAGGAATATGTCAAGAAGAAGGTTTGCATTGAAAATCAGTAGTCAATAAATGTAAATAAATTTAAAGTTTGTATTGGATATAATTCCGGCACAGTAATAAGCGGAGTGCAAATCTTGTTTGTTGAGAATATAATGACAGACTATAAACGTTCCACTGCTTGGCTCGAGCCTCCCTTCATAGGGGAACGGACAGTATACCCGCCACACTTTTCCAAGGCGGCTTGGGAGTTTTAACAATATGCATATTAGGTCAGAAAACTGTCTCCGTGGTGCATGCTTTCCGGCCAGGTTTCGAAGCCGCGTCATTTGAGTTGGAGACATGTGCCGTAGTCGTTAAGCTACCACGACTTTTGGTGAAAATGTGGCGTACAAATTTTCGAAATTTTATTAATAATATATAAGCAATGTAAGTACGTTACAATTTTTTAAATAAACTCTTTTATTCTTTCTTCTTTCGATGACAAAACGTCATTTACATAGGAACTTGCTCCAGTCGTTTAAGCTATTTTCTGTGTAACATTTTAATTTGTCAAACTTATTATGAATTTACTGAGATATGTTGCACTGTATAAGACGTGCACAGAAGCTTTGCCGATGGCTACTTACTATTATTATATTGTATTAGTTACTATTATTTTATATACTTGTGTAAAGTATATACAATAATAAATTTAAATAATACATTTATTGCAACAACTATTTATGTAACCTTTTTTGGCAACCCTACTGACCATCGACGTGTGACATCATGAAGCTATCGGCAAACCTGCGCACGGGTAGTAATGTTATTTATATATCTGTCATTATTACGACGGTAATCGGTTCGGAACGGAACGGTTGCCCTTCGCTTATTGCTATTATTATTTTAGTGTATTTTTAAGCGATCTATTTTGACGGCCTCTGTGGTTGAGCGGGCTAAGCCTTTGCCGGCTTACCTCACTGCAACGCAGAGGCTCCGGGTTCGATTCCTGGTATAGTAAATTTCGGAAACGTATTTTCTCCGTTATTTACTATGGTCTGGGTGTCCGGGATCGGCCCCAGAATGGTCCGTTGTATATTACCCATAACACAAGCGTAACTTGCTTAATTTGGGGATATTACAGTGTGTGTGCTTGTCCAACGATTTATTTATTTATTTTTAGTTTTAGTTTTGAATTTGCTGACTTAGTTTATAAGACTTTAGACTGAGTTTATTAGATTTTAGACTTAGTTTATAAGACTAAGTTTGTTAGAGTGAGTCTCTGGATGTAAATAATGCCGCAACAACTCTAAAATAACATTTCATGTTTGTATCTTTGTTGTATTAAATGCACGTCAAATTTGAATGGAGTTCGCATGTTTGCGTGTTTTTATGTCTGTATCAGATGGTGTCGTTTATCATCATGACTTTGAAGCTAAGGGGGCCGGTCGCGTTATCTAATTGTATGCTTTGATAACTAAAGTAAAAGACCGAGTGTGTGTTCCATAGGTCCTACTCGCATACGGTCACTAAATTGTTTGGTAGTAGCCGTACTATCTCTGTATTCATATAATTAAGAGGAGTTAGCGAATATACAGGAATAGGAATGTAAGGATGATAAAATATATACGGCAACACATAAATAAATAAAATGCTGGCAAGAATGGGTCTTGTCACTGTGCTGGTTGCATATATTAAAATGGCTCTTTTAAAACTATATTATTATCATAAGTTTGGATTTAATAAAACCCAATCATAAAGTTAAGGCGTTTATTATTAAACATATAAAACATAAACCAGGAATAGCAATTATAGCAGTAGTTAGCGAATAGAAACAGCAATTATAGGAGGAGTTAGCGAATATACAGGCATAGGAATAGCAATTTCAGCAGTAGTTAGCAAATAGAAATAGTAATTATAGGAGGAGTTAGCGAATGTAGAGGAATAGAAATAGCAATTATAACAGCAATTAGCGAATAAGAATAGCAATTACCATATAGGAGGATTTAGTGAATATACAGGAATAGGAATAGCAATTATAGGAGGAGTTAGCGAATATACAGGGCGGTAAGTGGGCCATTGGAACTCTGACTCACCGTACGAATCATGATTAGCTTAAGGCTAACCGTTTCATGCCCATTCATGCATTCTGTGAGAGCATAGTATCACACCGAACCAAGCCGGCTCTAAAAATGATTCCAGAATGGCTCCACCAGCTGTTATTTAATTGCAAGTAAAAAAAAGCGTTTAGAAACAATCCTATACTAACCATTGGAAGAAGAATACTATGGTTTAGGAATAACAATCGCAAAAACAAATGCTTCAGACTTCCCGGCTGAGGTTCGAACCCAAGTCATTTCAAACGTGAGTACATAAGCCTTTTACTACCACGAATACCTACTTGTACTGTAATTATACGGTTCGCGAATGCAACCCACTGCGTTATACTTATTATGATTGTAGATAAGTGCAAACAAGCATTACTTAGTTAACATGTAAATTTTACGGTATTAAATTATTTAAACCTCTTAGGAAATTTTATTATTTCACGCGTTTGTTGCACTTTAGTGTTATTTTTTTATCAACAGACTTCAGAAAAGGAGGGTGGTCTCAATTAATTCCTATATTTTTTAAATTATGTATGTTAAGCCATAACTTTTTGGTTTCTGAACCGATTTTGATCACTCTTCTTGTGTTGGATTCAGTGTAGCTTCAGAATAGTTGCATATACATTTCATTGTTATTGGATATCCCACACGTAACTCACATTTTATTAAGCAAAAAAGAAACCAACTTCAAGAGTAACTAAACAGCAAAAAATAGTTGTTTCTAAAAAATGTTGAAGAACCAAACACGACAACAAAGGGTATATAAGTAAAAACTGGCCCCGCGGCGTTTTCTACTTTTACTATGGGGATCATTTTGTTATCAAATAAGAATAATTCTCCCAAATTTTTAGCTTTTTTTATCTTAAGTATTTTTCGCGTTTTTTTGAAAAACCTATTTTCCCATTTTTATTTTTTTCAATAGTTAAATTACAAATTAACTCATGGCGAATTTTTTACCAACGCTTGAGAGTAAACATGGAAGAAGAAGCAAGGAAGGACTTACCTCGCCACCAGTCCGACGCCACACTGCACTCGTCCCCCGGGGTTCACACACTCAATAGGATTATGACTATGCTCATTAAATGAAATTATAACAGTTTATCTTCTTTTATGTTCCAACAATCTTTATATATATTTATCGCAGTGACAGCAGTGACACTCGCTGCATGTGTCTTGTTTTTGCGCATTCTTCATTTAAAAGTTTCTTCTGTTCTTGATGGCGAGGATGGGGAGGAAGAATTTATAAGGAGGTGTTCCTCGGCGCAACCAGCATGCATTACTTAGGTAGTTTTTCGACCTAATGTGCATATTGTTACATATAGGTACCACGTGCTAACAATGGTGAAGGAAAACATCGTGATGAAACCTGCACATCGAGATAACCGATATGTCAAACCTACCAAGTCGCCTTGGACAAGCGTAGCGGGTATACTGTCCGTTCCCTTATAGTGGGAGGCCCGAGCCCAGCAGTGGGACGTCTATGGGCTGTTGTTTTAGTCAGATACTATTAGAGGCCAGGAGGCCGAATCGATTATGGACTCGATTGAGATTTTGGATTAAGATTTATTCCATTATGTTTGTTTTAGCATCAGATGTTTAACCATCTCCAAACCTTCCATCGCTAATACACAGAAGGTCAAGAATGGGATTAGATACTTCCGACAAGCGCCATCTCTTGGTCAGAACAACATCGTGTTATACAAATCTTTAATATAACTTTCATAAAAGCAAGCTGTCCTTTATCTATCTATCTATACTAATATTATAAAGAGGAAATATTTGTATTTTTGTATGTTTGTAACGAATAAACTCAAAAACTACTGGACCGATTTCAGAAATTCTTTCACGATTCGTGTGCTTCATTATCCCTGAATAATATGACCGCTAGTACAATATATAAATTTAACAAACAAACTTATAAATCAACTTTTACATTTTATCTATTAATAGTATAGAGAAAACATTTCTTCCAATATAAACTTATTAAGTTATTACGGTGATTGACCCCGAGTGATGTCGGGTGAGTAGCTTGTTTTAATGTATGGTATAACCTTATAATTTCTATATATGGCGTGCTTAGTAAGGCATCGTAACGTATTACGTTATGAACCGTGAAATAAAATGAGCTCGAGAAACTATAGAGCTGTGTTAAAAAAAAAACATTTATTTTATTAATACGTGAAGCAAAATCTTTGTATCCCTTTTTATGAACATTGCGCAGACGGACGAGTATGAAATTTCGCACACTTATAGTTTATTTAGAGAAGAAGCGCAGAATGCCAATATTTAAAAAAAAATGCTAAATAAATACATTAAATCAATAAAAAAACATTACACACACTACCATGTATTTGACACACAAACGTATATATATATACTCTTTTGTTTATTGTTAAAGTCAAATTAACAGTGTAGCCTTGGCGAAATCTGTGATTATAGAAGTATATAGTTTTTGACAACAGAACCTTAATAATGTTCAAACTTATAATTTAAATTAATTATGGTCGAATTTTGAGCACCAGGCGATCACTAGTTATATATAATATATATTAAATTTTTCATCATTATTTTTACAAATACATGAAATATATAAATAATGCAAAAAAAACTAAAAGCTAATATAAATAGAATAATACTATAAATAACACTATCCTATAAATAAAACTAACTTAAAAATATATATATACAATGAAAAAACCTACAATAAAGCCAACGACAGCCCCACCAGACCACTGTTACACGCTAAATACAGAGGCTAATCTTTTGAATATCAAAATATTATTTTGGGATTTTTATTTGAAAGTTAGGTAAATACTTATTTAAACATTTTCCCTGCACCACCTATATTGCCAGATTATCCGAGAAATTATTTAAATTTTCGTTGTCTGTAACAGATCACTTTAAGTGATAAGGGCCGCCAATTGTATTGCCTAGAAAATATTACAAATATGATTTGTTTTTGTAATTGCATATTTTGGTGTCCAATGAAGTGTTATCTAACTATAACGTGAAATATAACGTAGAATTTTCAGGAAAATTACGACTGTTAACATCACGAGAGGACTGCCAAAACCACTTGTCGTAGTTTTTTGATCAGAAGCCCCAAAATTTTTATAGCAATGGAATCACGTCTCTACCTGCAAGATGGCAAAAAGTTATCCACCAAAATGACACCTACATACTTTAGTCAAACGTAAATAAACTTTATAAAAAAACCTTTTGAATTTTTATATAAAATGCGAAGAAACTATTTCCCCAAATATTTCACGTAAAACATAACACATGGAATAATTCGGAATATTACCATGTCACGACAGTTGATACCTAAATATCTACTGGACGCCACAACTATCAAAACCTCTATAGTGGATACATCTGTAGTGTTGGAGTTTATACAATGCTTTTTAAAATCAGAAATAAAAAGGGGAGTTAGGATAGGAAGGATGGGATCCTGTCATGGCCAGCGGAGGGGTTATGCCATAAGCCCCTGGCGCTGGCATTAAGGGCAAAGTGCAGAATACCGAGGGGTTTTAGAAGGTATCCCTTACTGTGGTGGGGCAAAAGCATCTTTAGTTCTGCCTCGAAGCTAGTGCCACCCTAAACTGGTTAATCCTCACACACCGGCCGCGAATTCCCCCCTACGCGTGGCTGATGGCCCTCAATCGGGTTTCCCCTCGTTAAAGAAAAGAAAAAAGAAGGGATGGAATAGATTATTTGATAAGGAGAGTGGGAAATGTGTCATTGAAACTCTATATTCATTTCAAAATGTAATAGGCGACTCCATAGCACTCGTATGATAAGGGTGCTATCACACATAACTCTGAACGGAAATGTTGACATTTCTATAATATACACACAAGTAATGCTGCTTAATTCAGCTTATCGTTTAAAAAAACAGGTGCTTTTTTGCAACTTAAAGGTCAGGTGTGATTAAACTGCGCGCGCGCAACGGACGATTGATAATTATGAAGTGTTGTTTTACTTGAATTAGAGAATTTAATAGGTAACGTATTACCACACCCAGAGAGCTTAATGATAACTAACTTAAATGGCCCGTGACGTCACATATATAATTCTGTTTAATTATGCGGATTTTTAGGGTTCTGTAGCTATTTTCTCCGTCTGTCTTTGCATGTCATAGTCATTTTTATCCGACTTCAAAAAAGGAGGAGTTTCTCAATTGGTCGTGTAAATATTTTTTTATGTATTGAACATACATAAAAACATAATCGATTTAGAAACATAACTTTTTTGTTTCTGAATCAATTTTGATTATTTTGTTTCCGGTGGATTCAGTACAGCTTCAAAATAGTTTTGTACAAATATGCGTAACTTACAAGTGGAAACTAAACTTTTCTACCAAAAAAAAACCGACTTCAAGAGTAACTAAAAAGCATAAAATAAATAATTTCTACAACATCTTAAACTTAGTGCCAAGTAAAACATAAAAAAATACAACAAATTTGCAAAATGCACCGAGATGTTGTAGAAAATTTTATTTTATGCTTTACTCTTGAAGGCGGTTTGTCTTTGCTATAAAACTTTTATTCTCGAAAACTACTGGAATGAATAAATAAAATTTGACAGCGAGATGTAGTCAAAATATACCTACCAAGTTATGTAATGACAATGATACGTGTAACTGAGGCTTGTTTTCTTTTCAGTGTACGTACATAGCAGTATGGTGAATCATTAGTAAGATAGTGAAAAAACGTAACAATGTTGTTTGTTGCGTCACGTTTCATCCACCAATTTATAGATGTATAATTTAGCACAGTTAAAGACTATGATTAATTTTTACGTGATGCTATGTAAGTACAGATAGATGATATCGCTGTTAGAGCTGCCGATAAGATTGGGCATTTGTCCAAATCATCAAAAATGTCTGATCTCATAAACGTGTAAATATAATATTTAATATTGATTATAATACTGGTTTGCACATCACGTAAACGATAGGGTTTTTGTATATATAGTCTAAGTTAAATTAGGAACAATGAAGAAATTAATATACTGCAAGAGTACAAGAACTCGTCGTCTTATTTTGTACTCCCCTCTCGGGCGATTCTCTCGGTGGTCGTCTTCCTCTTGGCCATTAGAGGCAGCGAGGATGTTGGAGCCTGGAGGAAAACCTCTTTGCCCCGGCTTCTACTCGACGGGCAACTATCCGTCGGTGGAGGGGTTTGGAGCCATTGGAGCCTTCCTAACAGTGATCTCTCGACGGCTCTCTGTTGGTTATGAACCGGGAAATAATACGGCACATATTATGAATAATAGCAGTTTTATTCTGACATGCATATACGCATAGCGGTTTTTAGTTTTCTTGAAAACCTAATAAACAATAGACCTTACAAAAAGGTTCTTGTTGAAATGAAGAGGTTTGTTTCAACACTCTCGTTGGCCAGTCTGCGGCATCCGGTGGCCTTCGCGAGCTTTGCATTGGCTTCGTCTGCCGCTTAGTTCATTGGCGTTCAGTGACCATCTCGAGCTTTGGGTGGCCATCTGTGGCTTCTGGTGGCCTGTCAGCGGCTTTGTGGTCTTCGCGACCTCGTAACATCACTCTGATCAGGTGAGCGTATGAGATCTCGGGGGGTCGGCAGCCAAGTGCGATTTTCCGGTGACCGCGAGTGGGGGGGGGGGGGATCTCCACTGTGTCCGCCATTGTCGGCACGGTCACTTATTACTTTTTTGACATTTATCAGTAAATGTTTTTCATATGTTTTATTTAACATTATATAATTTAATAATTTAAATTTATTATAAATATTTGTATGCTCCAATGTGAACAAAACATGTGTACATTATAACATATATGCCAACTGTTTAACCATATTTTGAACAAATAAATTTGATTTGATTTGAGGTTAAAATATAGGCGCGCGGGCGGCATTTTTCAGCTTTTACCCCCCTGTCGAAAAATTCAAAATCCTGCTGGAGTTTTATCACACCAAAATACCATTAACCACGCTCTCCCCTGGTAGTATTCTACAACATAGTGTATTTTAGTTTTAATTTATAATTCCATTTAAATTACTTATTGAGTGGATATTATGAATTCTACAATGTTATAAAAGTTTGGTATTGCTTAGGAAATTCTAATCATGACGTGTTTGTATATCAAAATTGATATAAATATTGTTACAACTTAAGTTCCGACCAAAACAAAACCCACCTGCATATTTATAAAAACATATTTTATTACCTGTCGGCATTTGAACTAATTGTAATTCTTTTATGATTGTCTTCTTTTGTTTACTTATTTATTGGTTATTGTGGAGTACAGCCTATTGTACTCGTATATGAGCGTTTGCAGGCATAATTAACAAGGTGTGCGGATTACGATTCTAGGAAAGTCGGCCCACGCTGCCGAGCAGACATATTGCATTTGTGCGATATATAGCAATGGCCTGATTGAGGAAGAGTTAGTCGAGCGATAACCGCGTGCGAAGCAAGACTTGTGTACATTCGATAATCTATTCAGTGACGGAATTTGCGCGTGTTATTGAATTACGACCTTCTGCATTACGTTTGGACTTGTTGTGTTCGGTTATATTTGTACCTGTGTTATACGTGTTTGTATACTTCTAAAAACTCTACAGTAATTCTAACGGAATTTTAATTCGAGTCTTGCGACTCGTAACAACATTTTAGGAAAATTTTACAAAGTTGAAAATGGTTGACCACTGTAATTAATGCACTGCTTGATCCTTTTATTTGTACCTACTTCATAATCATAATCTTTATTTTGCCATAATGTATAAGCCACGCGGAGAATTTTTGCCGATGACCACTTATTATTATTGTATTATATTACTTACTATTATTGTATGTACTTATGTAAAGTATATACAACAACAAATTAAAATTATAAATTTATTGAAACAAGTATTTATGCAACCTTTTTTGTCAACCCTACTGACCATCGACGCACGACATGATGAGGTTATCGGCAAACCTTCTGCGCACGGGTAGTAGTGCAAAATTTATTTCAATGACATTTGTGGCCCTGTACATTTTACCTACAGGAAAATTTTACCATATTCTTGGTGTGCTATATTAACTTACTAATTTAGTATTTATTCTTTACATTATTTCACTTATGTGACGTGTGTTCTGTAAGTTTACCTATAAAACGTATCTCAGTTGATTTGTAAGTCCGTTTTCTGATAAGGTAGGTGAAGGTTGATGATGATTTACACGAATCCAGCTACTGATAAGGGGAGCGGACTGACTTTAATTTTTTTTTTATTATATTGCATGAGTTCAGCAGACAGGCGGCCCACCTGATAGAAAGGGAGACTGGAGCCTGGACACTAATGCCGGAACACAACCCAAGGTTGCTATGGCGGCATTCTCTAGATCAGGGGCGATAGCCATCCAGATGGGCAAATATCCTACCACCTGGCTGTGGGTTGTTTTGTCACCTCTTACGACAGGCCGCCCACACGCAGAAAATTGTATTCTTTCTCCGTTCCTACACGGTTTACACGATGTCACTATGAGCTAAACTTTTTACAAAAATACAGGTAATAGTTGTACATAATAAGATGGAATCAAAGTTAAATGTTCTCACTGTATTTGACTTATCACATGGTAATACAAATATTTGAGCACACGTCAATCTAAAGAAAACATAGCAACAATTGTGTGACGTTTTACACTGTTAGGTATGTTATTTTAGATTGACATGTGCTCAACATGTTCATAAACATAATTCAGTTAATTAAAAATAAGAAATAAAACATTGTCAAGAAAATTAAATAAATCTTTAAGAGTAAGACGTCACACGCGACCAGAAAGCTGGCCTCTATTTTTCTCAAAGGTTACGCGTTGCTATACAGCATGGTAACGCCGCTAGCCTTTTGAGGACGTTCCCAGTAAGTTTTTTTTATTTTTTTTTATTGCAGGAGTTCAGCAGACAGGCAGACGGCCCACTTGATAAAAACTGGTTACAGTCGCCTATGGACATTTGCAACACGAAAGGTGCTACAAATGCGCTGCTGCTCTCTTAAAGGCGACTGGAACCTGGTCACTGATGCCGGAACACAACACAAGGTTGTTATGGCGGCATACTCTAGACCAGGGGTGGTCGCCATCCAGTCGAGCAAATACCCTACCACCTGGCTGTGGGTTGTTTAAGTGGCAGTGGTTTGGGACCAATTTTTTATCTTTAGCTATTTTTCCCTTTTTTATTTAGTTTCAGTTTTTAAATATATAGGTAGTATAGTTTGTAGTTTATTTTTAAGTTTATATTGTATTTTTCATCAAATGTCAAAAGCCAAAAATATGTGGTGTAAATACAACAAAGCGGACTGTTTCTATCCTGTAATCAGGCACCTCCAGGCGTACTTTCAGAAAAACGATTTATAATGAGTGCCAAAATAAAGAAAGGCTTAAATAAAAGTAAAGAGCAAATAGTTCGATATCAACACATAATAAAGCAAACACACAAATATTTGATGATGGAACCCTAAAAAAGAAAATAGAAACTTTAAAAAGCTACCAATACTGTTCTTGTAGAAACTTCTTTGTGTTATCAATTAAAATGATTGTTGTAAGACATTTATGGTTGTATCGGGTTGACGAGAAAATCACATTGTTACGCAAAAGCATGACATATCTATAGGGTTGCCAATGCCGGCTTGACAACGCTGGATTCCCTTTTTTTATATTGCTGGAGTACAACAGACAGCTCTATCCCATTGTTTTAATCCCATCCTAAAGGCTGGCAACGCATTCGTTTTGCGTCTAGTATTGCTAACCTATAGGCAACGATAACCTCGAGCCTTGCAAAATTTAAAGATTTCCTTAAAAAAAAACCTCATATGATTGTGCTTAGAAAAGAGCTCTGCTGATAGCTCATTCCAAAGCTCTACGGTCCGAAAGAGAAATGTTCTTGAGAACACACACATGCACACGAGGCTAATTTTATTTATTTGTTTTTTTTTTTTTTAATCGTCTACTCCTCCGTCATATGCCAAGACAATGCCTTTTCTTTTTCTTGTCTTGTTTTAATAGTATTATTATAATATACAAGGGATAATAAGAGGGGGTGGATTGACCTCTTTTATGTTTTCTTGTCTTTTTCTTTTCTCTCTTTTTTTATAAATACACATATTATTTCTTAATACATATTTCTTATTCTTAAGTCGTGGTAGCGTAATGGCTAGTGCACGCGTCCCAGACTCAAAAGGGCGCGGGTTCGATCCTGGCCGGAACGCATGCACCACTTAGGCAGTTTTCTGGCCTAATGTGCATATTGTTACAATTACCGCGTGCTAATAACGGTGAAGGAAAACATCGTGATGCAACCTGCACATCGAGATAACCGATGTGTCAAACCTGCCAAGCCGCCTTGGACAAGCGTGGCGGGTATACTGTCCGTTCCCCTGTAGTGGGAGGCCCGAGCCCAGCAGTGGGACATTTATGGGCTGCTATTATACATATTTCTTATTTACTAATACAGTTATTAATCTATCTATCAAATTAATTCTATTTGTTATAGGTTTGTTTATTTCTTATCGACGTACTATTACATATTAAATCATTTATTCTATCTACTTGTATTACTACTATTTTTACATTTCTATTTATACAAGTAAGGATATTCACATTTTAATACTTGATTTTTACTCACACTGTGTGGATATATACAATTATATACCACCAGTGTTATTTGTTGACCCATTACCTTTAATAACCACTTTACGAGTTTTATTGCGTACTTTAAAAATTCCTCGTGCTGCTTTTTACCAAGTAGTTCTTGGATATTCTCCTTACTTATGACCGCCTTCAACAACAACGTCGGATGTACCCTACATCCGACGTTGTACCGGTCCATGGCAAAGAAGGGGCAGTCGAAGATTGCGGGTAAGGGAGTCTCTATTTATTTATTTAGTTTACCAACAATTACTTGCACTAATACTAAAGATGTACATGGCTTTATAAATAAAACAAGACAAATGCAGTAATTACTTATAGGCAAACACTACATGCAATTTGATATTTTGTAGTATGAAAAGTCATTATATGGTTAATTTAAATAAGAAAAAAAATAAGGCTCTAATAGCTATTAAGTTTCAAACATATAAAATATAAAGAAATTTAAAAAATAAGACAAGTTAATTAGTAATGTGAGATGCAGTAATTTGACGAAATTTGTTTTTTTATGTTTATGGCTTCGCAACTAGGCCTTTAAGCCAGGCGCAGTTGTATGGTAGGCTACAATCGACGCCATTCAACGGAGTTCTTGGGAAAACTCGAAAGGCCACATTTGACTATATAGTTCACATTTCTCACAAAAAGACATAATTACTGCTCCAAAACCATCAATATCCTACAACTATTGTTCATTTTAGAGTAATTTTACACATTTTTAGAAAATAAAACTGCATAGCAACACATCTCCTTTCAGTTTCTGCCAAAAACTCCCGACGAAATTTGTAATATGAATTTGCTTGTAGACTAGTAATATCTCTATAAAGGTTTATTAGTTTACATAATCTAGGTATGGGAGATTTGGCACCAAGAACGGTATCGTGAAATATGGCAACTTAACCAACGGTTGACAATTTTGCCATTATAGGTCTTCGACTTTCGTTTTCGAGATTAGAATTACCTTTAACAAAATTACAATTACCTCTAACAAAATTACTTTTTTGAGCATATAATGTCTCTGAAAAAGAAATTTTGTGAGAGGTAATAGTAATAATATTGCAAACGAAAACGTATAATAGCAAAATTGACAACCGTTGGTTAAGTTGCCAGATTTCATGGTACGACGTAAAGGCGGACACAGGGATGTATGTAATAGGTGTTCGAGGGCATCTATTCGGTACTTTAAAACTAAAACTATTAATTAAATCGGGACAGTCAATCTCTTCCTTTTCTTTCACCATATCCCAATTATTTGGGGTCGGCACAATATGTCTTTTCCTTCCACACTCCTCTATTCTGATATACATCTTCTGTCATACCACATATCATCATATCATCCTTCACAGAATCCATTCATCTTTTTTTTGGTCTACCTTTACATTTTTACCCATATATCTTGAAGTTTAACATTCTTTTTGTCACGTGACTTTCATCCCTCCTCATTATATACCCATACCAACTTAATCTTCTTCCTCTCAATTTTTCAGTCACGGGTGCAACTTTCAAAGATCCTCTTATATACTCATTTCTCACCTTATCCATTCTTGTAACACCACACATCCATTTCAACATTCTCATCTCAGCTGAGTACAGACGTTTGTGGTTTATCACTTTAATGGCCCGACATTCCGACCTATATAGCATGACTGTTCGTATGACAGATTTATATATTAAACCTTTCAGTTTCAGGGACACTCAATTATTCCATTAAATAGTTTAAACAAAAATTGCATATCTAAAATATCCCTGCGTTTGTTCAAAGAAAACATTTTAAAATGCAGCAGCCTATCCTTATATGAGAATGATGATTAATGGCTTAAGGAAGTGGGGATGAATGCTCAGCCGATGGCGAGCGGTGTGATTGTAAAAAGATGACGAAGGCACCATTCTAAACAATTCCTTGGAACAACCTATAGTACAGACGCTAGAAAACGCAGAGAGAAGCACAGTCTCTTCGAAGGCCAAGTATTTCCAAACTATCTAAGAGTATGGAATCGTCGACAACGCCGATGGTACGATATTAGTTTGAGTTCAAGGGATAAATGGTATTAGCTATCTCGCTCACGCATTTTCATATTTTTGAAAATATAAATTCACAGAAATTAATTACGATAAATCCGTATTGTCTCACAAGAAAATCATTATGATTACATGTACATTTATGTATAAAAAAAGTAGCTGACTCGGCAAACGTTGTTTTGCCATATAAATTATTTCTAGTGAACGTTTTGATAGTTAAATAAAAAATTACTAACTTATTGTTTTCATCCGTACTCCATCCTGTTTGCTGGGTGAGAAGTGACATCGGTAGATACTTGGCGGGGATAACGGATCGATTGATAATTGGTCAGTTATCGACCACTGAGAGTTGAAGATTATTACAGTGCTAATATCGCTATTAAGAATTGGTTGTTGGTGGTAGAAAGGTGGAAATTAAGGGCTGTATGTATTTTTAATGTTAAATCATAAAAAAATAAACATAAGAAAATGTATCAAAAAAATAAAAAAATTGGCCCTAATCGCCCTAATCACTTAGGGGTATAAAAATAGTTTACGACCTATTCTCAGAGCAACAGAATATATAATAATTTCCTAAAAATCGGTCAAACCGTTTCGAAGGAGTTTGGTTACAAACACTGTGACATGGGAATTTTATATATAAAAATAAAAAATATCCTGTAAAAAAATTTTTTCATGTTTGAAATCTTGGCTGAATCAAAATTATTTTATTGTGCAACATTCGTCATTTTTTATTAAGTATTGTGTAATACGCATGTGATGTATTTAAATTGTATGAATTTATATCTTCTAAAATGTGGGTGGGTCCGTTTAGATAGATTCTTAAGCTGCTAAGCTGATGTCCGAGCCCACAAACGATGCTCTTCCACAAAATCCCAGAAAATGTTTAAGAGATTTTAGTAAATTTCAAAAATTTGTAGGTAAAGTATCGTTTGCTTTACAACGAAACATTTTCTAGACGACTGCACCGAAAATCTACGTTATCTGTCAATGTGTAATATCGCATAGAAATACCGCATTAAACCCTTGGCTACAACTACGTGACACAGTGATTAAAACTTGCGTTATCTCAGATGTAGCAGGGAAATTAGTAAGCACACTGTTAGTTAATTTACCTTATTAGACTACAACCATGGGACCTCGAAACCAAGGTCCTCGCGTCGCTATACCAGGAGCGCAAGCAGGCCCTAGAGAAGCGCACGAGACCGGCACCTCAGGAAACCGAGGCTTGCCGGTCGGAACTCCGCGACGTCTCCATTTTTTAAAATTCTCTGAAGCAGGCAAACAGGCGAACGGCCGACTTCATGGAAGGTGGTTACCGTCGCTTATGGACGTTTGCAACACCAGGAGCGTTGCCAACGCGACCCCATGTCGTAGCGCAGAGGGAAAATCTCACCTCCTTCGTGGTCTGGGAAGAGTACCTCAGACACCCCAGCGCGGGGCTCGCCACTATCTGTTGCGTAGTTAAGGCGTGAAACCGTCACAAACAAACAAATTGGCATTCGCAATTATTATATTATTTAGGATTTTTCTTTTTTTATTCTTATAGAAGATTCATTTTAATAGAGCAGCAGGAGCCTAGCTAGCCCTAATATGTTAGAAACACTGATTGATCCATATCTCAGCGAAAGTCTGGGCATGTGCGTGTGAATCGATGCTTTTTGCAAAACCAATTGTTTCAATAAAACGTGGGAATTGAACATAACTTTAACCAACTTCAGTAACGGATAGTTCAAATTAAACTATAATAGCTAAGCGTGTAAGAACAAGCGCGCACTACTTCATCTTTTGGGACACGATTATAGAATCCCATTATAAAATATCGCGTAACATTCATTCGCGCATTGCGATAAAAAAAGATGGTTTATTAAATTTTTCTTTAAATTATAATTGGAAGTTAAACACATTGTATATCTCAAGCTAGTAGTAAATGGCAAAAGTTCGTTTCAGAAATTTACCATGCCAGGCATCGAACCCAGAGCCTCTGCGTTCCAGCTAGTCCGACCTGCTAAAGCTTAGCCTGCTCAACCACAGAAGCCGTCAATTCTCAATATGGTGCTTAGCATGGTAGGACCAAGCTAGAATCACTATCTTAATTACAGCTCTTAGGATCTGCTTGATACAGTGTGATACCATGCTCTTACAGAACATCGTTGTGAAACGGTTAGCCTTGAGCTGATCGTATTTCGTGCAATGACTGACAACTCCGGTGGTCCAGTTTCCTTTCGCCCTGTCTTATCTTCTCTATTCATCTACTATCCTATGCTCCTGTCTCATCTCATCATCATGCCATCCTAAAGGCTAACAACATAAAGAGAGATCTATACTCGAGTTGATAGATAAGAAACTGGCAGAGGAATTAGGATGTCAAAAAAATATTGATGGTGCGTCTATGATGTTACCCCGTTCGATAGGGTGACGCACCACTGGCGAGACCCCATGACTCCATCGCCTGAGAGATGCTAGGCTCAACCACTGAAGGGGGAGTACAAAATAAGACGTGTGTTGTACTCTCTATGTAATTATTGCTTAATTAATTTAACGTCAAACTTAAGACTATATATACAGAAACCTTAAATGCTCGTAGATGCATCTCCGAAGGATTTCTGTTCGGTCCTTGCCTAGTGAAGTAGATAGAACATCGCTCCATGAATTTTGCTGTCTACCCTCTTTCTGTGTGAGATAACGGCCAATGCACAGCAGGGTAAGGGCAGCCATTTTGGACACTCACCAAATTGAACCAGCTTATTATCCGTGGGCTACAGCGCCCCACAATTTCTGTTTTCTGTATTGACAGATTTTGTCACGTACATGGACTACTCAGTTTTAACCTTGCTAATTACTTAGTAACTAATTATTCCACGTACGTGACGTAACAGCAACAGCGTACCGACGCTGCCCGCCTGGCAAACCATCACCTGACGCCGCGAACGACTACCTATTAAACATGGGAAATCTCTATTAATATCTATAACAAGGCTATGCCCGCGACTTCGTCCACGTTTAAACTTACCCAGGGATTCCCAGAACACAAAGTAACGTAGCATTTCAAAAAAATGTAAGCTATCATTTTAGTGAAAACTGTGTCGGAATAAGCTTATTTTTACGCACCCGAATTACTACAAAAATACCCGCGGGATTCCCGAGACAAAAAGTAGCGCAGATTTTAAGTCTTAGAATTTGCTGTCGATCAGCGAAAACAGGCCCAGTAGTTTTTACGTGACTCCCGAACAAACAGACAAATAGATAAAAACACAAACAAATAAGAAATCTAGAAAAATTGCATCGTGCTCTCCATCGTTTATATAGTATATATTCCAGTTTTATTTTTTTAAATAGCTTCACTGTACAGACACGACATGTTTAGAATTTTACAATATTGTTATAAATTATAGATAATATTCTTTTTTCCATGTTAATAGGAATAAGGTCAGTAATAATGGTACTAATGTATAGTTTTCTACGTATATATAAACATTAGATATAAAAGATTGTAAAAATCTAGTCTTAGGTTACTTTTTAAAAACAGCAGTGAAATTAATATGTATAAATAAATAGAAGATAAAGAAGTATGTTTAGTAGAGTAAATGGACTGTAACGAAAGTTTGTCATAGATATACCTAATAAATAAGACTAGATTAGAAATAGTTGCCATAGAATAAGAAATTAATGTAATAGACATAAGAAATTTTATTTTTAAAAAGAAAGAAATGAATAAATTAAGATATTATATATTTAAGAACATAAGATCTGAACCAAGACAGAGGAGGAGGTGATATATGAAACATGCTGGTAACCAGTTGAAATCTCCTCTATACCCTTTCCAAGTATTTATTTTACTTTTGACAGATCGATGAAGGGTCAATTAGTAATGGCCTATGTCCTGCTCTGTCCTAAATATACCCACATTTCAATGATAATATTTTAGACATATTAAATAAGCCATTTAAAACAGCACTTATTATAATTGTGGTTTTTTTTTAAATTAGACCATTTTTATTTTTATTTCGATTGCTTTCGGTTTGTTTACATATGGTGTCGATGGTTTAATAGTCTGTCCGTTACATGACTCACAGAACATCATTATTACGTCACCCACAACAATAAAATACGACAGAGTTTTTGGCGGGAACTGAAATGAGATGCTGTGCTGTGCAGTTTTATCTTCTATTATTGTGTAAAATTACTCTAAAATGAACAATGGTTGTAGGATATTGATAGTTTTTGAGTATTAATTATATGTTTTGTGAGAAATGTGAACTATATAGTTAAATGTGGCCTTTTGAGTTGTCACAAGAACTCCGTTTTATGGCACAACCTACAGTTCAGTTGTGCTACATATAGACTTAAGAAAATGAAGAAACTTCATTTGAAATACCTGTGAAGTGCCGAATATTCAAAATAGACTTGGCTTAAAGGTCTAGAAACCAAACCATAACACCCAAAAAAAAAAAAAGTAAGACAATTATGTAATTTGTTTCGTATAGGCTTTACTGTCAAGAAATACATAACATGATAGGTGTGCAAACGTCAAAAGTAAAATAAGCACTTGGAAACAGTATACTGTTGCAAATATCTATCTATAGGCGACGGTAACTTTCTATTAGCATTAACAATGTGGATTTCCTACATTTTCTTTTATTGTTTGGTTTCTGCTTCAGAGGAGTAGAAGGAAGCGTCTCTCTACGTATTCTACCGAGATCCACATTGACTTCACTAACAAAATGGCGAATTATCACCCAATATACACAAATGACACTTGACGCTAAACTGCACTGTAAAGCTCATGTCAAAAAGAAATGCGAGGAACTGGAGGCTCGCTGCAGAAATATGTACTAGCTACTTGGAAAATATTCAAAGTTGTCCGTACCTAATAAACTGCTTCTTTATAAACAAGCCCTGATGCCAGTCTGGACTTATGGTGTACAGTTGTGGGGCTGTACCCATAGGCTCATCGTTCGGCTAATTGGTTGGTTCGGTTGTTCGACTCCAATAAGCGCCGGCTCTTATATCTTACCGACTGTTCATTTGCCCTACTATCAATTAAAATTTGATATACCCGACAGTAACCGGCCATAAAGCGGGCACGGTATAGGAAGTAAATAGTGCTGTCAGGTTCTATTTGTTTTAAATCGGGCAGAAGGTAAAACAAATCGTGAAAAAAACAAGAACAAAAAAAACAAAGTTTTTTTTAAATTACGGTTTAATCACTTAAATTTCTAATAATAATATTCTTAAGAGAAAATTAAATAATAGAAAAGAAGAAAGAAAAATATTTATTTATAAAAGCGAAACACTCATAACAAATAGTAACTTTACAAGATACGAGTATAATATAAATCTGTGCTAATAATAATGTCTTTTATGAAACTTAATGATTTATCGGAATATTTAGTATCCCGATCAGGTAAATTGGGACGCGTCTCCAGACCCAGGAGGTTGATTAGTAGCGACCAGCTTGTCAATACAAGACTTTAAAGTTAAAACCCTAGAGCACCGACGCCGGGTTGCTAGTCTATCGGTATTCTAGAGGAATTATTTCGGAGAGTGTGCGGTTGAACTGTTAGACCTGATTCACCCTACATTATTCCATCTTTAGACGACAATGCGCTCTGGTCTACGCCACACTTCACAGTGGAAACACCACCAGAGTCCATGTTTCCCGAAAACTACAATCCGGGTGTCTTCAAGTCTCGTATGAATAGATATTTTGTAGTGAGGGTGTGTGGATGGTTGTCGGTTATGTTGTATCCTTTGAGCGGTGTACGGAGAATAAAAGATAACTTCTATCGTACACTTTTAATCACACACTCTATAAGTTTTTTACAAAGACAACCGGAAGGATTTTTTGTTTAGATGAGGGCAAGCACCATGCGCGAGAAAAGAGTTATACACGACTACGAATTTCGTGTGCCCGCGTTGAAGGTGTATGTAGAACTGTCCCGAACCGTCGTTCGAATTTTGATAGTGTTTTCGCGCCAAGAGAATGCGACGGGAACGTTGAGCCCGCGCTGTCATATAACGGCGCGCTTTTTTGCATGTTACACAGATTAATATTAGTTTCGCGCTTGCGTGTTTGCTTATAATGTTGGCATTAATGTCGCTACAGTAGGTAAGCAAGCTCCAGCTTCGACCGAATCATCGTCTAATATTAGGCGTGATTGTGGTCAAACGCGAACCTACAATCCTAGTAGTAAATGCTCTCCGTGGCGGTGTGTTGTGACCATCTGCCGGCCCTACGACACCAAGTAAGACCATGGTATGCCTGATACTAGGATTTTTGAAAAAATGACTGCAACACAGATAGAAAGACAAACGAATAGACAGACGTATATTTATGAGGATTTTATTTTGCCAAAATGGCCTAATCCTTAAAATCACAATGAATCTAATATGATTCAACTTTAATTGCCATTTATCGTTCACTAATCTTTCTGAATATGACAGTTAGTTGAATAGCAAACTCGTGCCAAACCATAGATGAAAAACTGTGGGTAGAGCGAAAGGTCACTGGCTGGACATTCTCTTTCTCACTCTAACGTGGAACGTATGTGATAAAATGAGCGTTTGGTGAAGACGCCCTTTTTGCGCATAGTCTGCTCAGATAGGCGGCATACTTCTGTTGAACAACAGAGCTATGGAGTAGGTGTTGAATATTTTTTCATAATCACTCGTGTAAGACGTTGCTGCTTAGTGATGAAAATATCTCATTCCGAAGCCATGGATTAGAATCCTGATTGTAGAATGTGTATTACTAACGCAGTTTGTTTAGTTACAATTATCACCTCAAAAAGTATTTAACAAATCTTACCCACATTTTTTTTAAATCACTAAGAAATATTATTATATTCTGTGTAATATCAGTATTATACGTAAAGATTTTTTATCCATATAGTCTTTGAGAGAAATAACGGTACCAGATGAATAGATGAGCAGACAAATGGAAGAAAATGGTAAAATTATAAACTATTATTAGGAAAAATTTAAGAGATAATTAAAAACATAAATATAGCCTTTAATTACTATAAAAAAGTAAATATTTCACCAAATAATAGAAAGTTAACTTATATTTTTTAATTTAAATATACAAACAACTAGCCCCAAATATAATTAGTGGAGCTTCAAAATCTGCGTTAGTAATTTACGACGAATAGCGATTTGGTCCAACGCACGAGTGTCATCATCAGAGGACTATCGTGTTTATAGGTTAATTAATATATACATTGTTGTTACATTGTAATTAAAACGGTCAAATATTGGTTAAAAGAATACCAATACTTTGACTGTTTTTATTATAACGTAACACTGCGGACTCTATATCTATATTTTTTGTTAAAATCTCGTTTCCTAATTTCGTTGACGTATTGCACATTTATTAGTCAAGAATAGTTCTTAAACTTACCGTTACTTATAATTATACTCTTTCAGACAGTACCTATTTAATCACTTTAATGTAAAAAATATTTAAATTACTATAATATATCACCTCCATAGCTTTCCGTGTCGCCCACAGATGACGGGCGGCATTGCGTGGTCAGTTTTTGCGCGTCATCCAAACTGGACGTTCCAAGTTCAAATTTGAAAATTGGAATCCTTTGAGATTCGATATTTGAAATTTAAAATTTTAGCATAATCAAGAAACCGCAATCAAAATATTTCAAATATTTGATTTGTTTTTTTCTTAATTTTTACAATAAGAATTACAATTTTCTTGTAGAGTTAATTTAAAGTCCACGCCATGAAAGAAGTCCCAAGGAAAATAAAGGAACTAAAAATGGCGGCTTCGCCATTTGATAGAATTTTGTTCGTAAAAGTATCCAACAAATAAATTTGCAGCTTTAATTATGCTATATTTTGTACCTATTATTCAGTACCTACATCATACATTTACGGATTAGCAAATAATTACTCTGACAGAATTAAGTACGGCGATTGCAGCGCCCCATTTACGGGACTTCTTTTGTGGCACGGACTCTAGATTGATTTAGCTGTGAAAAATTAAAAGTAAATTTATTTATCATTTTTGGTCATATACAAATGATGAGGCTGTATGATCTAGGATCTTTGCTTGTTCTTCAAATAATGAAGACCAAAAATACTGCTTAGGAGTTTTTGGTGGGAAATGAAAGGGGTACTGTGCAGTTTTATCTTCTAAAAATGTGTAAAATTAATATTCATGAACAATAATTGTGGGATATTGATAGTTTCTGAGTAGTAATTATGTGTCTTTGTGGGAAATGTGAACTATATAGTCAAATGTGGCCTTTCGACTTTTCACAAGAACTCCGTTGAATGGCGTCAATTGTAACAATTAACTGCGCTACCTATACGAAGACTTAAACATCAGAATTGGCTGTATGGACTAGGATTCCTTTGCCTGTCTCATATAAAACAAGTTATTAAATCAAAATTTACTTATATTTCTATAATTGTATTAACATCATCTATAAATATATTTTACGAAATTACTATTTTAATATTATACGATCATTTTAAATACAGATTGAAAATAGGACTGTATTATTGAGGGCCGATTTTTCAATCATCAGATAAAATTTATCAATCAAATCTTATACTAATATATAAAACTGAAGAGTTAGTTTGCTTGAACGCGCTAATCTCATGAACTCCTGGTCTGAGTTGAAAAATTATTTCAGTGTTAGATAGCCCATTTATTGAGGAAGGCTATAGACTATATATCTATATATCAGGCTAAGACCAATAGCAGCGGAGTACTAATGTTTCAAAATCGGGGGTTTTTTTTAAACTATTCCACGCGGACTTGGCAGAAGCTAGTAAATTATAACCCGAGTGAAAACAAAAGTGAAACCATTCAAATGCTTTATTCATGAAACTGGCATTTTAAATTTTTCCGTCTTATATTTTATTGTATGAATAAACTTCTATCTGGTGATTGAAACATCGGCCTGATAATAAATACAGTGTTGTTTCGTAATTTTCTGTTCATCGGAACAAGTGTTACATAAACGCAAAAGCTACTTTATTTGGCATTTTTATTTCGTCTTTGTTTACAGCCTGGAGATAAACTGTTATGAAATTTAAGCCACAATTATTAAAAAAAAGATATCGTTTTTCTTAAGTTTTTGCCGCTTTAATTTTTATTCCGACGTTTCGGCCACTTTGTAGTAGTCTTCTTCCGTGATCACGTCAATTGAAAACTAAACCAAATTTAAAAGTAACTAAAAAGCAAAAATGAATATTTATAATACTCGAGACTTGCTCTTAATTTCTCTAGGATCTACTCATCAAATCATGACCTGGTAACAGTGGGACTACCTTAAGAGTAGACCTTTTCGAATCAACATTGTTTTTAAATCGGTTTACAATTGATGGAGGAATAGCGTAACATATATACAAAAAAAATGCAGACGAATTGAGAACCTCCTTTTTTTGGAAGTCGGTTAAAAATTAAATATAATACACCGCGTAAAACCGTTAAAATGTTGTTTTATTAAATGATAGATAGATAGATATATAACACTTCATAGCTCACCAAATATACAATTACAAAAATGCACGATTACAATATTGTCATGGTAGAAACAATAGGCGGCCTTATCGTTTAAAGCAATCTCTTCCAGGCAACCTAACTTAAGGAATGTATAACCTAATCTGGCGATGTAGGTGGTGCAGATTATTAGGTAGAACTTAAACAGACATACTTGAACTATACATTTTATAAATTAAATACATACAAACACATTTAGAAGATCTATATTAATTAGCCTATAGCATAAGAATGAGGCATAAATGTTTAAGAAAATAGTGTTATCTTGGTGCGTTCTTAAATGTAGGCAATGTCTTGGCCTCTTTGACAGTAAGACGCAGCGCATTCCAAAGTTTGACAGCCTGCACTGTAAAAGAGTTATCACAAAAGGATAAGGTGTCTGCAAGTGTAGTGAGTTTACGATACGTATGACCGTGCAAATTGTGGGAAGTAGAAAGACGAAGGAATTTAAAACGTTCCTTAAGGTAAGCGGGACTACTAGGAATAAATAATATGTCTAGATAAATGTGTCTAGGATAGAGTTGAAAACTTGACAAAAAAAGAAAATAATATATAGAAGAAAATAGCTTTCGCATTAGTGTTTGATATTATTATTTTGAACTATATAGTGTTAAAATAAGTTTACAGTATTCCATTGTTATATTCTATCTTAATAAGATGTTATACCAAGAAACATGTTATAATGAGGTTTGTTATATAGAGGTTAATTTAGCTTAAGAACCGTTTTAGAAAGGTTAAAGAAAACTTAAAATAAAAAGTATATACAGATAGAGCTAAAATTCATTTGAAATCTTTAAAGTTTTATTTAAGGTGAAAATTAATACTAACGGATAGAGAGAAATGTGTTTTATTTCTAATTAAATAACGTTGAAATTTATATGTTTATCTCTTTTCAGTGTCGCTTTTTCGTTTTATCGAGTTTCAAATCACACTGATTCTAAAGAAGTTTCACTTTAAAAGTAAAACGCATTGTAATGAACACTCTTTAATATTTATTTACTTTACAAGTAAACACTAGACATTAACAACCATAATTATAATAATCTCGTTAAGAAACGATTAGCCATCTCTTAAGTAAGAGACTCTCAAGTTCATAATCAATGAATATCTTTTTTTCACTTATAAACGGGTATTACCTGTTTTTAACCTAAGAGGGGTACAGATAAATATAATTTAAATAATAAACGTAGGTTGTAACAAAATAATTGATTAAAGACCGGAAAAGAGCGAAATTTTGTCAGTATTACAATTTTTATTCTATATCTAGTGATTTTGATTTATCGTGAAACTTTAAATTCTTGGATTGTCTTACGGTAAACGTTCTTTGAACCTCTCGAGACATAGATTGTTTTTAAATGGATTGGTAGAATAATTTACACAAATAATCGTTATATAGAGGTTAATTACACGTTCTGCCCAACTCTCAAATGATTGAAAATTCGTTATAAAGAGGTTTTTTCCCAACTGTGTATTCGTAATATAAAGTTATATTTTGTAAATATTAATTCTTACGACCAATTTTAGGGGATATCTAATAATTTGTTAAATCGAGAAAATCATTATATTGAGGTTCGTTATAACAAGGTTTCACTGTATCAAGTTTATTAGATGTTTCAAATCTTTAATTTGCTTATTTAAATAACAAAAACTCTAGACCACTGCCTAACCCCGATTCCGTGCACACGCATTATCAAAATTGCTCGGATAAATCACCAATACAATCCGTAACCTACCGCAAGCATAAATTCAAACAGCTAACTTAACCCGTTTCATAGTTTTGCCTTTGAAAAAATGCACCAAGACAATGCACTCTGACAAAAAAGGCAGCAGTGACGGTATAAAATATTGCCGGAGTCAGCGTTCCAAAGGCTATCACTTATGCAAACTTTGACCACTCCCACAAGCCCACGCCCACTGCCCAACCATCCCACTCTTTCTGGCAAAAGGAAAAATCTATTTCCCTCTCGCACTAACACATACCGCCTACACATTTTCAGTAGCCAGTTTTTAGTCGGTCCAACGGCATCAGCCGGGTTGACGTCTATGCGCGGGAACGCGTTTGAAAAAAAAAACCGCTAGGGATGTGCCAAAAGCGCGTTTTTGATCGTGCTTTTTTCTAACGGTTCAGTGAAATGTACTTATGACAATGTTATTGTTTTAAAAGCATAGTGTAATGTTATGCAATGATTTTGCCCGAATTTTCCAAAGATTTCCGTGAAAAGTGACAGTGATGAAAGCGTGTGTGTCTCGCTCGCACATTTTTTTGTATGACTCGAGTGTTGTTTTTTTTTCATTTGTGTAGTGTTGTGAAGGTTTTATTATAAGAGGTAAATATCAACGTATTGAATTAGTATTGTTTAGTGGAATTTATCCTATTTTTTTGTATTAATTGACTAAGAATCTTACAGTTTAACTATAATATTTAAATTCTAATAGTAGGTATTAGTTCGGAAACTTAGACTGGTGAATATATGCAGCTAGCTTTGAAAATTATTTTAAATATATTAAGTTTCAATTCAATACAAAAAATTTCATATGATGAAAATCTCAGGCACGCTGTTGACATAATAGATAATAATAGTGCATAAACATCCCACTGCTGTGCTTGAGACTCCCATGTATTACGCTTGTCTAAGGCGGGTTTGACACATATGTTATCTCAACGTTACAGGTTTCATCACGATGTATTCCTTCACCGTTAGCACGTGGTAATTGTAACAATATGTACATTAGGTCAGAAAAGTGCCCGAGTGGTACATGCTTTTTTCTATCTGACTCGAATCCGCGCCTTTTGAATTTGATAACCTACCACAGCTTGTGGCGGGTTAGGTATATTTAATGTTTTTTTTTTAAATTGTACGTAATGCTTACTTAAGAAAATTACGTTTGGTTATGGGTGGGTAACATCGTGAATGAAGAATAGGTAATAGAAATTACAATAATTATAAAAGCTTTTATTTCCTTACATCTTGTATATGACATTTTAATTGTTAGTTTATTGGTCCTAGTTTACTTATTCTAAAATGGTTAATTTGTTATTTCTTAAACTATAGTGCTAGGTATAAGAGCCCCCTTGGCGGTTTAAGGCTCCTCCAAAGTTGTCCAATCTAGTCTCGTGTGATTCTGAACTAGAGTCACACGAGACTAGACTAGAGTCTCTATCCCATAGTATCGCCGTCGCTTCAACCAGGTCATCACTCCATCTTTTAATTGATTCTTTTGCTATCCATTAGGAATTACAACAGCTCAGTAAAAACTAGTAACTTTGAAGATCTGTACCCGGGCTGAAATCACCCTACGTTGGATCTGAAAGGGACGGCGTCGGGGACTATGCTTTCCTGGCAATGGATATGGCCTAAGGGACCGCCTGCCAGGGCACGCAGAGTTGATCGGGCTTCCACTTTTCCCGTAGGCTTTTACTGGGTACCCCTAACTTGGGTGGCATGATTACTTCTTCGAGGGTACTAGTGCCACCCCAACGTGGCAAATCCCACCCGTCGCATTTCCTCCGCGGCGGTTAGTTCGCAATCAGATTTCCCGTCGTTATTTTATTTTTTACGAGCATTTCACATGAAATGCCCGCTTGGGTAGGTACGACAGCCCTGCTTATTTCCTCCGCCAAACAGTTAGAGTCATTCCATTCAGTCAGTTCAGTCATATTGCAGGTCTGTAACGCCAAATAACAATCTTTGGGCCTCATTGGGCCTTTTCTTTTTTTAACGACAGGAAATCCATTTGAGTACTATCCACCGCGGGAGAAACGTGATAGGGAGTGTAGCATTCACCACGTTAGGGTGGCACTAGCACCGTAAGCAGAAGCCACGTCACAGTCGGAGTTAACCCTTAAAACCCCTCGGTGTTCCGTTCTTCGTCTTTATGCCATCGCCACAAGTATTTGTCCTAGCCATTTCGCAGTCCCTGACAAGCCCCCGGCAAATTCATGCTCTTTTGGCATGGGGTGGTTTGTCACCACAAGAGAAGAGGTGAGCGCGCGCAGAACATCAGGGGGCCCCTGTCTTGATGGCATAAACGGCAGGTGGGAACCCTTCTCCAGGGACTCACCCATGCCACTCGCTCACGGCGGCTGAAGGCTTAAAGACGCTCTTCGACTCCAACGCGTCCTCCTTTAGTGGGAGTGGAGCAGCCTGGTGCGCTTACGTTCCCGCTCCGCCTCCTCCTTAGAAAGCATGATCATCCCCATCACCCTCATTGAGCCTATGTGTAGGCGGCTTAACATCAAAAGAATTGCAATATTCGACCAAACAGCGAAAGGCGCCTACATAGGGTCAACGATGACTAAAAAAGTCATTGATTGAACTTCATCTGGACTGTATGTAGGCAATTCTCCTAGTTGGCGGGCGATTGTCCAAAGCGCATCATTAGCCGAAACCAGGTTTTTTTAAAACTAGTGCTAGATCATTCTTGTTTGATTACAATTAACTGATTAGCGCTCATTATTGTTATCAACAAAGCAGTTGAAACAGGAAGATTCTTAAAAAGCTATGATATTTTTAAAGAAAACCTGGTTGCCGCCAAATACGCGCGCCGTTGGACGCGGGAGGATCACCGAGGCAAGACACAGGAGGTGGTATAGACTGGCCAAATAGAATATAATAAAATTGGGGTGCCAAACTCTAGCAACTCCAATATTAAGCCATGAGTAATTATGATAGGTGCTTACTTTTATCCATGTGGGAACGGAGAAAGAATAAGAATTTCCTGCGGCCGGCGGCCTGTCGTAAGAGGCGACAAAACAACCCACAGCCAGGTGGTGGTAAGCTATTTGCCCGTTTGGACGCCTACCACCCTTGATCTAGAGGATGCCGCTATAGTGACTTTGAGTTGTGTTCCGGCATTAGTGGCCAGATTCCAGTCTCCATTTAGAGAGCTCTGCCTCTCTCTAATCTAAAGGGAGACTGGCATCTGGCCAGTAATGCCGGAACACTCAAGATTGTTACGGTGACATACTCTAGAGCAAGGGTGGTAGTCTCCCAGACGGATAAATACCCTTCCACCTGGCTGTGGGTTATTCTGTCGCCTTTTACGACAGGCCGTACTAACGCAAGAAATTGTTTTCTTTCTCAGTTCCTGCACGGATAATTCAATTGGTAGCAACGTTGATGTTGCAAATGTCTATAGGCGATGGTAACCGCTTTCTATGAGGTAGGCCGTCTACCTAGTTGCTGAACTTATGCATTAAAAAAATAATAAGTAATTTTTATTATTACGTCAAATGTCGTGCGAGTTGCTTTATTTACAACATATGCATTTTGTCAACATAACCTTATATATTTAAGCTGTCACAAAATAGCCCATGCTTAACGTTGCTTAAGACCGACCAAATTTGGCGGAGGCTTTTGTTTGAAAAGACTAGTTCAGTACGGCGGCAGAAACAGTTGAATCACGCAAGCCATATAAACACACAACCTTCAGAGCTCAGAATTTTAGTGTTTATATAATTTTCTGTTGAGACGCTTGGACCGTGGGGTCTACAAGCTATGAACTTCTACGAAGAGGTATCAAAACGAGTGATCGACTCATAAACTCAAAAAGTTGTCAATTATTCACGTTTATATTATTTGTCATCAATCTGTACAATCCATGAATGCCTTCAAGCTGTAGAAGATGTGCCCGATTAGCCACTTCTTAAGGCGGCAAGTAAATACATTTAAACAGCCGGGAAATTTGATTTCATTCTTCAGGTGATCAGAGTGCTGGAGCATATGTACCTTGGATAGCGGAATAATAAGAATCGCGGACAGAACTATAACAGCAAAGTAACGTAGCCAACCTTCTGGTCATCTTACGTATAGAAGACAGTGACCTAGGCTCAGTATTCTAACAGTCTTAAGAGATTATAGGTAGAATCCTAACTAATATTATACTGCGAACGGGAGTTAGTTAGTGACGTTTTCGCGCTTTAACTACGCAATAGATCGTGACTAAAGTACATAGTTACACGTTATCCGGGATATAGAATAGGATATAAGGTCACCCAGAAGAAAGTCCCGAGGGATAGACCGACCGCGTTTTATTGGCTCCACCGTTGCAATTCACTAACAAATGCATCGTTATGGCAACAAGAATTACAGCCACAATTTTAATGTGTTGCTGTCATGGTTAGTTAGTTTCACCTTTACTAGATAGCGTCACGGGTATTTATCATTAGATATTTTAAATGAAAACGTTCGAAATTTTAAAAGCTTTGTAACTACTAGAGGCGGCCGCTCGACCTGAGGCAGCGCAAAAGGGGACGCTGCCTCAACCTGAGACTCGACTCGCCATAGGACGAATTTGGTTGTCGAAGATCAAGCGTTTTTTGCGAGCCTCAATCAGAACCATGGGTCTAGTCGAGACGGGTGTGACACCTCAGGACGCTACTCGCAATGAAAATCGACAACGGAACAGCGGAACTGAAAATTATACTAGAATCATCGTGTCTTTGGGATCCGTTAAATAAAAAGATTAGGACAAAAATGTTGAGCAGGATGCGTGCAACGACATTATTTCAAAATTAGGGTTTCTAGTTGACGTCAGTAATCTCACAAGTTCATAGAGACGAGAAAGGTTTCGACATAAAAGTAGTTTTTATAAACTGAATCGCGTGGCTTCACTGTGATCCGCGACGTGTCTCTACCCTCTGCCTTAAAGTGAACAGCCTCAGTCTGCCTCAAGTGGAAGTTACTCGACCCGACGCTGTCTCTAATGGATACAAAAATTATAACATGTCCACTTCATGACATACTTATCTCTATTTGACAACAGCTAGTACAATATAACCGGGGATGTAGAAGTAGTTGTGTGGTGTATCCATATTATTTACCCCCTTGAAGGGGGTGACGCACTACTAAGCGAGAGTCTATGGCTCAATCGCCGTGAGGGGAGTACAAAACAAGACAATGAGTTTTTGTATTATTGTAGTATATTGCTTTCTTAATGGTTCCTAAATTAACTTTAAGTTTAGACTATATATACAAAACTCGTATAGTCTACTTGATGTACACCTATGTTCTAATCATCTACCTATAATATTATAAAATTCCAAACATGCCGTGTCAGTACATTGAAGCTATTTAAAAAAAAACAACTAGAATAGACTATATAAACGATGGAGAACACGATGAATTTTTTTTAGATTTCTTGTCTGTTTGGTCGAGATTCACGTAAAAACTGCTGGGCCGATTTCAATGCGGTTTTCATCGACCGACAGTTAATTCTTTAGAATTAAACTTTGCGCTATTTAATCCTTGGAATCCCGCGGGAATTCTTCTGGAAACAATTTAAAATGTCCAGATTAAAAAAATATCGAATTCCAATGTGATTTTTTCACTGATCGATAGCAAATTTTTTGCAACGAAATGTGTAATATATTTTATTCCGGGAATCTCGTGGGAATTTTCTCGGGAGCGGTTTGAAGCTGTTCCGATCCATAAAAATTAGCTTATTCTCACACAGTTTTCACTAAAACGATAACTTACATTCTATTTTTAAATGCTGCGATGCTTTGTGTCCCGGGAATAGCGCGGGAATTTCAAGTCAAGCGTGGATGAAGTCGCGGGCATATCCTAGTTTTTTAAATATTATATTTACACATTTATGAGATTGGACATTTTTGATGATTTAGACAAATGCCTAATCTTATCAGCAGCTCTAACAGCGATATCGTCATCATTAATAAGTTTATTTAGATTAAGTTTTATTCATTGAATGAATGAATAACACACAAACCGTGCAGAACAATATTTATAAAGAAGATAAAGATGAGTACTATTCTAGAACATTAGGTACTAAGGGTGTGATAATATGCAAATATCATCTATGACGTCACGTGAATAGCGAGTAGCCAGAAGTAGGCGTGGCGATACATAGGCGTGGTCAATGGGCGTGGCTTACCGGTCTTTGAACTTTCGTACATATAAGCTTAAATGTGTTGTAGTTGACGAGTATCCTCATTTGCAATTCTATGAGATTAGTTCATGCTGGTTGTGCTGTTTAGTGCTGTCCCAATGCTGGGCAAGCGGTGGACAGAATCGAAGTTGATAACTTATTACATAACATCGGCTAAGTGACTGTCAACCCACACATCGTAAAGGATTTTGTAGAGGCTTCGAAAGTCCATTAATATTATAATTTTACTACGCAACTTGCTTCTAATAATCTTAATTACAAATTAAACTATACTTTACATAAAACTGTGGGTATTTACAAAATAAAATAAGTCTATAAGTAGAAATTCACTTTGAATCGCCGTCAGCGATGTGTGTAGTCTTTAAAACATTCATTCGAAAACTTCACATCTGAAAACTACTGTTTTTATTTTTATTTATTTCCGCACTCATAACGCTCCCCTTTCATGTGTTAAGAAATGTCATACTAATGCTCTAGATCACTACTACTTGAATTTATAACAAACAACAATTACCTATTATCCATTACATTTTTACTAAAATACATCTATATAAATTTATTACATAATACCATTATATATACTGTTAGGAGTTGCGGGACTCGAATTAAAATGCCGTTGGAATTACTATAGAATTTATTAGAACTATACAAACACGTATAACACAGGTACAAATATAACAGAATACAACTAGTACAACGTAATACACGATTCAACGACACGCACAAAGTCCGTCGCTATATAGCTTATCGAATGTACAAACGTCTTGTCTCGCTTGTGACCATTGCTAGATTGCCGCACCCCTCCGTTGCGGCATTGTTTTATTTACTGCACGACGCAATATGTGTACCTGGCAAGCGTTGACGCAATTTCCCAGAAATCATAATCCGCACACCTGCCTAATTATGCCTACGAACGGCCATAAATGAGTACAATACACAATAGGCTGTTTTTAAATACAAATTTTAAACATAAGGTAAACAAAGGAAATAAGGTAATAAGCTGGGTAGTATCTGTCCAGGGATGATGAATAAACAGTTAAACACATACTACATAACATATATTATACCTATATAATACTTACAGAAAACTACTGTTGAAGACTCGTTGGTTTGAAACCTATTTTCATATAGACTGTTATTTAAATCTCACCTCACTCATATCTCACCAAATCAAACGCGAACATTGATTTTTTTAATTGTAGTCAATTTATGTTTATCAATAAAACCAAAAACTTCTTCCACACAATTGTTAATAATACCTATTGTTGATTTTGCACCCACTTTTGTTATATTATTTGTAAAATGAACTATATACAACTTTCTTTATAATATCCATTTTGTCGTTCTTCTAATTAGCACATAGTTTGGATTATAATCTGGCCCTGTATATTACATTGTTATTGTTTATTTTTTGTGATTGTAATCTGTTTTATGCTTATTATTTAAGCACAAAACAGATTACAATCACGAAAATTCAAATATTAATAAATATGATTTTTGTTTTTTATGTGTAAACAATAAACAACTAAAAGTTACATATTTCACATTATGTGTCAATTATTAGGTCTAAGCCGTAACTCCAAACATGTGAGTACATAATGTATCGTATATTAACAAGATATTTAGGGGTTAGTACTATTAGTATAACTTAGTTAGTAGTAGTATAATGATAGTTTCACGGTGGTTATGTAACAAAGTTATTATGTAATTATGCCAGAGATATTGATGCAAATAATAGCCCGAATTTCACGTTTAAATTGAAAAAAAGGAGGAATTAAAAACATCAATGGTTCTATTTGTACTAGCAATTTCATTATATAACCTGCACATTATTGTGACGGGATTATTATAATATGTTATTTTTAAAAACTTGAAGGGAAAAAGAGTCTAGATGAAGGATTACGAATTTTGTATCTAGTGTTAAAACTTATAAGGGAAAGTATGTCTGGACAGTCTATTGAACTATTTAGGAGCTTAAATAAACAGAGTAGGTTATTACATTCACGACGTGATTTGAGTGAGTCAATTTTAAATTTAACTAATCTTTTTATGTAGGATCTTTATTCGCAGCCAAGATGGAATGTAATAGGTTGAGGAAAAAGTCTTTTCGCATATAGTATGTATGAACTTGTAATAAGATCTCTTTGGCTGTACCATTTGTATCTGGCTGGTTTTAGTATCATTAAAAAGTTTTAATTTTAAAGAAGACAATCCCAAATTCAAATTAGGAAAATGTGTGATTTTCATTTGTTTTTCTTTTTGTTAATATGAGTGAATCAAATGAAGAAATTCGATACATTTTAAAATTTAACTACAAAAAAGGTAAAAATGCAACACAAGCCGCAAAAAAAATTTGTGATGTTTATGGACCTAATGCAGTATCTGAGAGAATAGCGCAAATTTGGTTTAAGCGTTTTCAATCCGGAAATTTTGACATCACAGATGCACGTCGCTGTGGTCGCCCTGTTACGGACAAAATTGATGCCATTTTTGAAAAAGTGCAGCAAGATCGGCATATTAGTAGTTACAATGTAGCTGGAGAACTGGGAATTGACCACAAAACGGTTTTGGCGCGTTTGAAAAAAGCTGGGTACACAAAAAAGCTCGATATTTGGGTGCCTCATGAGCTCACTGAAAGAAACCTAATGAACCGTGTATTCATTTCTGATTCTTTATTACGACGTAATGAAACCGAACCATTTTTGAAGAAGCTGATAACTGGTCATGAAAAGTGAATCATGTACGACAAGAACGTGCAAAAAAGATCGTGGTCAAAGGCTGGTCAAGCTTCACAGACTGTGGCGAAGCCCGGGTTAACTCGCAACAAGGTGATGCTGTGTGTATGGTGGGATTGGAAGGGCATTATTCATTATGAGCTGTTACCGCCAGGCAGGACCATCGATTCTGAACTGTACTGCGAACAACTGATGAGATTAAAGCAAAAAGTTGAGAGAAAGCGGCCGGAATTAATCAACAGCAGGGGTGTGGTTTTTCACCAAGATAACGCTAGACCTCACACATCTTTAGCCACTCAGCAAAAATTATGAGAGTTTGTCTGGGAGGTGTTAATGCATCCGCCGTATAGTCCTGACCTTGCACCTTTAGATTTTCACCTGTTTCGGTCTCTGCAGTATTGCTTAGGTAGTGTCAGCTTAACATCACGAGAGGACTTCCAAAACCACTTGTTGCAGTTTTTAGATCAGAAGTCCTAAAATTTTTATAGCAATGGGATCACGTCCCTACCTACAAGATGGCAAAAAGTTATCCAACAAAATGGCACCTACATACTTTAGTCAAATGTAAATAAACTTTATAAAAAAACCTTTTGAATTTTTATATAAAATGCGAAGAAACTTTTTCCCCAACCTAATATAAGAAAGAATATTTAACATTTTTTTCTCCACTCTTTCTTTTCTCTCGCTATACACAGCGTAGAAGGGAGACCAAAATGTTGTGGCATATTCCAGTATTGCTCGAACGAGAGAAGAAATTGTACGTTGGTTTTTGAAATCTTTTGTTGAGTGCGAAATTATTCCAACTAGCTGGTTATATTTTGTAATAATGTAATCGTAGCGCGAGTGAAAGGTTAACTTTTCGTCAAAATATACACATAAATCCCTAATAACAGCCTTTCTTTCTAAAGTTAAACCACTGAGTGTGTAATATACTTTGTGTTGTAGTCGAGAAAGAAATCATAGAGGAGCACTTTTCTATATTGAGTTACATCCGCTTAGCTGAACACTATTCTTCAAAACGAGTTAGGTCGTCTTGAAGATCTTGACAGTCTTTGTCATATAAAATTGTGCGATATATCTTAAAATCATCTGCATAAACAAGGCACGGACATGATAACTGCTTAATCAAGTCATTTATAAATATTACAAAAAACAAGGGTCCTAAATACGATCCTTGAGGGATTCCTTCCTGATCTTATTTTATGTAGATTTGATAAATGACCTTTAATGCTAACCAATTGGCTTCTGTTATTTAAATATGGTTCAGTCCAGCACGGTAAGTTACCATGAATACCATAATCTTCAAGCATCAAACAAAGTATAAACAAATAAACTAATAATAAATAAAAATAATAATATAATAAATTATTTATTTATTTATTTTTATTTAGTCTTCAAGCTTCAAACAAAGTATCTAATGATTGACCTTATCAAATGCTTTCGCGAGTCTGTATATATCGAGTCTACTTGACATCTTTTAGCAAATGCAGAACAGAGATAATTTTTGTAAACTAAGAGGTTGCTGACAGTGGACTTTTTAGAAAAAAAATCACGTGGAGAAGTTGATAGTATGGATTTAAAATGTGTATAAACAGTGTTATAGAGTAGCGATTCGAATAATTTGGCAAATGCAGACAAAATGCTAATGGGTTTATAGTTTTTACATTCGTCTCTACTGTCTGACTTAAAGATTGGGATAACTTGAGCAGTTTGCCAAACAGATGGGAAGACACCAGTTTCAATAGATTTATTAAATGTTATTTGCAGAGGGTGGCTCAGTTCTTCATACCATTTTTTTATAAAAAAAAACACGGTGGAATACCGCCAGGTTCAACTTTAAGTTTAAGTTATTTTATTTTTATTTTGATACTATCTAGATTTATGTAAGTGTGGTGTAAAGTGTTCTTATGATGTGTAATATTTGTGTGATGTATGGATGGTTGATAAAAATCTTCGAATACGAATCCAAAATAGTCCGAAAACAGTTCACAAACTTCATTGGTGTTAGATGCTACTATATTGTTATGTTTCATGGTAGTAGGTATCGAGTAAGATTGTTTTTTGTTATTCATAAACCTCCAAAACTGTTTTATGTCACGTTTAATGTTCATTTCAGTAGTTTCTATGTAGGAATTATAACACTTGTTGAGTAGTATTTTACATCGAGTCCACAATATGCTGAAAACGTCATAATCCAGAAGGTAGCAATTTTTTTTATATCTCCTGTGGTATTTTAATTTTTCTTTTAAGTAATGTATTAGCCCAGGACTGCACCAAGCGGGGTATCCTGTCGATTTCTTTTTATCATCGGTGTGTGTTCGTTTGTTATTTTATTTAGTGTACTATAAAAAATGCGGAAGTTACTATTTATGTCTGTACTGGTTAAAATGTCTGTCCACTGTATACAGCTAAGCTCCTTGCGGATTTCCTCAAAGTTGCATTTATAAAAATTAAGCCTATCAACAGACTTGGTTTCAATGGTCTTTATTATTTTTAAACATTAAATATCGGCAATCAAGGGAGAGTGTTGATCTATGTGAGTTAGCCCTGTAGATTCATAGACACAAATACCGGCTGATATTATATCGTTATAATGTACTTAAGCTTTAAAACACGAAATTATTAAAGTATTAACGAAAAACTTCAAAACATTTCCAACTTTGAGTATGAGCATAGTGTTTAAATGATTAAATATAATGTATTCTATGTCATTCTCTCGCAGGCTTAGTCCTATAGATTTATGTGTTTATCTCTTTTTACTGTCGCTTTTTCGTTTCATCGAGCTTCAAATCACAACGATTCTAAAGAAGTTTCACTTCAAAAGTTCCAAATTTTGTTACTTGTATTTCTATTATTCATTTATAGGTACAACAATATGTTATACTTTAAGCACAAATTAATATTTTAAAATATTCCATAATGTAAGGAACATCAATAAATAAATAGTTGAAAAAGTCATGTATGAAACCATTTTTAACAATTACCTAACTTGGTTTATTTTTTTACAAGCATTTATTTCACTTGCAATGGATGTACTTATGTATGTAAGTTCGGGTGAAATCTTGCAAGTTAAATTTGACCAACTTCCCGGTTTCCGATTGAGCTGAGATTTTGACGCATATGTATATCGCATGACAATGCGATAATATGCCATGAAGCTGATCTGATGATAGAGTCGGAAGGTGGCCATAGGAACTCCTGTACTAAACAAGATAAACCCGTCTTTGGGCTCGTTTTACTTGTCTTGGCTAGCACTCTGCTCAGGATCTCAAAGGCTTGTATTTAAAAACCTTTTTAAAAAAAGCTTATTAAGTTGACAAAATGCTACTGAACGACAGAAATGATCCGTATATTTTGGGCATTAGTTAGAGACACATGTGCACATAAACTTTTTACCGTAAATAATCACCGTAAATAATGTCAATAAGAAACAAATTTATAATTTTCCTGACTAATGATATGCCAAATGCTTTAAACTAATTTTATTTTTCGCAATATTAATCACAAATATTGTTTACTAGCGGTCCGCCCCGGCTTCGGGTATCTAAAAATAACTTTTTTGTTGAGTTTATTAATTACCTACTAAGCGAATTCATCATCAGTCCTATCCCTCCTGTCCTATCCTAAAGGCTGGCAACGCGTTGGCTTCGCCCCTGGTGTTGCAAACTTCTATAGACGGCGGTAAGCAGTTACCATTAGGTGGGCCGTCTGCCTGTTTGCCAGCGTCGCGAAACAAAAAAAGAAAAAACATGACCCAGTAGTTTTGTGGAAAAATATTTGTGACACAATTAAATAAATTCAAATGTATCATATTAAATTTAATAAAAAAATCATAATAATGTTTTCTTTTTGTTTCAGATGCTGATTATAAAATGAAATAGTTGTACAATACTAAATTTATTTCCTCTAACTGTACTTAGTGCAATCGTTTTAATTATTTTGTTGATTAAAAATCAGAATCGATTTCATAAATTTCAATCTAATTGAATTAAGTTGGTGCTAATTACTTCAATTTATATATTATTAATATTATTTAATGTTGAAGAACTTAAACTGTGATTAACACATCAATTTAAAATTGTTTTATTATTATTGGCCTTCCTAAAGAACACAAAAGATCACAAAAACAAATACATTTTGTAGAAAAACAATTGTTATTCTTTTATAGATAAAAGTAATAGTAAGTTCTTAATTCGAAATTTGAATTTTAAAAGGTGAATAATGGTGTCTAGAATATATTCTCAAATCGGTGAACTATGAACTATAAACAAAATTGGAAAAAAGAACAACATTTATTTGTAAATCAGTTATGATCACGTGTCATTAACTGATTGTTGTGAATAAAAGTAGTGAATTATAAATTCAAATTCATAAAAATGAATAATGGTGTCTAGAACATTCTCAAATCGGTGATCTATGAACTATAAACACAATTAGAAAAAGAAGAACATTTTTAAATCAGTAATGATCGTGTGTCATTAAAAGTAAATCTTGTGAATGAAAGTAGTGAATTCTAAATTCAAATTCATAAAAGAGAACAATGATTTCTAGAACATTCTCAAAGCGGTGACATTTAGTGAACATTGATAAGTTGATTTCTTGTTAACATTGGTGATGGGAACGTATCATTTATGAGTGATTGCTGTGAACAAGCCTGCGGTATGTACACCACGTGGTACAGTCGTGGTGATGGTGGGATGCATCATCACCAAATGGGGCAGCTTTATCACCACGGCGCCCCGATGATCAAAACCGAGGCTGGGGTGAACAGCGACTGTATGATGGCTGTAGATTACGCGCCGCCAATTAAGGTGGGACTTTTTCTATATATATTTGTATTTACATTTTTACTTGTATTCATGTTTATAGTCTGATTCACATCACAGGTCTTCGATATCGAAGGAAAGACTGTCAGGGTCTTGTAGATCATCCATTGTATTTTACTATTCTTTTATGATAACATCGATTATTTATTTATTTTAAGACAACTTTTAGAGCAGTATAGTAGACAACATTTAAAACAACTGCTGAAGCCAAGCATCCAATATTGGAAACTAATGCATAATATACAATTTCTAAGGGCACATATGAAATAATTTATTCCCAAAAAAAAATCCCTGCTCTAAAGTATGCCGCCATAACAACCTTGAGTTGTGTTCAGGCATTAGTGGCCAGGTTCCAGTGTCTCCCTTAAGAGAGCAGCAGCGCATTTGTAGCACCTTTACTGTTACAAATGTCCATAGGCGATGGTAACCGCTTTCCATCAAGTGGGCCGTCTGCCTGTCTGCTGAACTCATGCAATAAAAATAAAATAAAAATATTCATATAGAGCTTTTGAGATTGAAAGAAAGGCTTCTTTAAGAACTATAAAGAAGCCTTCAAACTTACTCTAACTCAATATGAATGAGACCGTTAGTATTATTTGTAGTTACAACTATTTAACTAATTTAGACACGTGATTGTGAATATTTCTGATCTCTCTTAACTTGCTCTTAACGTTTAAAAATAATTGATTAAAATTTATAAACGATAATGAATATATTACTGTACTTTTAATTTATTGCTATTCTTGATTTTTTTAACATTTTTTTTATTATATGGGACACTTTTCCATCTGGGTCGCTACCACATCTGATCTAAACCATAGCGCCATAACAACCTTGAGTTGTGTCTCTCCTTCAAGGCCTGCAAAACATTGGTAGCAACTTTAGTGTTCCAAATGTTCATAGGCGACAGTAACCACTTTCATCGAGTGGGTCGTCAGCAATAGCAGCCTCGAGCAATAAAAAAAATCAGTTTCTATTTTTTTTAAACAAGAAAAATGACAATTCTATTTTTAGTTGGTTGAATCAGTCATTAAAGAATTTCTTCAAAGAAATTTGTAAGAAACTCTTTGATGCTACCCACAATCAGAAGCAAATCAGCATTGCCATACAGTGTGGCAATGCAGCCAGCCTTCTAGCCACGCTTTCCTCTGGTAGCGATTTGTCAGATAGCCTGTATTGTATATAAGGCTGGTCGCAACACCAACGTATTTAAAAAAGAATGACACCAATTACTATTTTATAAAGATGTACATATTTTTTAAATTCTGTTTTGATAAAAAATAAAGGGGTAAAACGGTTTCGTGTCAATAATTTGGAGGTGATTTAGTGATTTTTTTTATTAACTTAGAATAAATATAGAAAAATTACGGAAAAGCCACGTTCGTGAAGATTTAATGTTTTTTTTTTGGTAAATTATTGATAGTAATTACAAACGAAAAGTTGTTTCGGTTGCACCTCACTTTCGACCTTTAGGGCAACAGGAGCCTTAATTTATTTAGAACTTAGTTTATTGTTAGTATTTTGATTGAATTAAATTACTTTAAAATCATTAATTGAATGTATCATTTCGTTCAATAATCACACTTTTAGCTTTAGTATACTCACCGCATCACTTTTATCTTCACGATACGCAGCTACTGCATATGCCCCTACTCGTGCTTTAGTGTTAACGACTGTGTTCAAATGCGTCTTACTTATTATACATACATTACGTTAAATATATTACGCTAACGATTAGCAACATTCGTGTATGTATGTACGTTATGAACAGTGTCGCATCTCAAATAACGCTTTAAGACTTAGACTACATCTGCGTAATGTCTTTATTAGTGCGTTGGTTAAAGCATTACGGCGCAGGTACAGCAGATGTATTAGATAGCTCCCACAGAATATCAGCGTGAAATGATTAGCTTTGAGCTTTGAGTTTCGTGCAATGAGATATACTTCCAATGACCCAATTATATATTCAATTTTCCTTATCTCACACCTCCATTCCAATCCAATATCCCATCCCCTCTACCAATTCCTCCTGTTTTATTCACCTATTGTCTCTCAGCATCTCATCCAGGGGCATAACTACCGCCGTATCAGCCGTATCAATGATACGGGGCCCCCAGGCTACAGGGGCCCCGAAAGTGTATAAACAAAAATTCCTAAAATATTATCCATAATCTTTTATAGACTAATAACATATTTGAGAATAACTAATGGGCCAACTGGAACGGCTATCAGATATGTCTTCATTGTCTATAGAGGCAGAAAATCTAGAAAAACTGAAATCGTCTTCAGCTATGGATGATTTGATAAATAAGCTTGCCGAAAAAAAGGCTAGAAAAGTGTATCTTTGATTTGAATTGTTTGTCTAACTTAGTTCCTAGGAGCATTAAGTATAAGTAATTAATTATATTTAATTAATTATATTTAATACATAATTATTTTAATTCAATTCGAGCATTTTTTGTTTCTTTTATAAAAAACTTTACCCTTCCTTTGAGCCCCCCAACACATTTTGGCCCGTCTAAAGCAAGCTACGGCACTAATCTCGTCTCATGCTCTCTATGCCATCCTAAAGGCTGACAACGCGTTAACTTCGCCCCTGGTGCTGAAAACGCCTATAGGCGACGATAACCACTTGCCATGAGCTGGGTCGCCTGACTGTTTGCCATCTTCGTAATAAAAGAGAGATAAATTAACAATGTTTTCCTACATAATTAGTATTAACCAGACATTGATATGCACACGCCGAAAATCATTTACGAGCTATAGAGGAATCAATCAAGGTATCGGATTGAACAAATTGCTATCAAAAACGGACCAACAAATCCACGTGCCGGCGACGGTAGATCTCAAAGCGTTAACAGCAGCCGCGGTCCATGACACTGTCCCGTGCCCAAAACGACAATAAACATCGTCAAGTGGATAAATTCATTTTTCGACGAGGGTTCTATGTAGTAAATGAAATGAAAACCCAGTGAGACTTGATACAAAGTGTATTTACGATGCTCTTGATGGAAATTTAAAGAATATGGAATCTCGTGCTAATCCTGTTTAGGTAGGTATATAATGCTTTAGAATAGGTTTTGAAATTTAAATTTCAAACATTGGACCTCCAGATTCTAGGTCATCTTATTTATATAATATCATAATAAAAATATTATTGGAAAATTGCTGAAGGTTAAACAAAACTACACATGATTTCAAAATAATTAAATAAAAACTAAACTAAATTATAAATAAGTATATATACAAATTAAACTATAAAATCTAGTCCCAGACCTGGCTACATTACCTCGCTGTATCGCAACGCTAATGCGTTGTCCGAGGTACAGACCAGTCTTTTAGTCACGTGAGACGTCTACCAGGCGTTTCGCTATGTCTCGATAAAGTTTGTGCGCCTCAAGCTCCCATGGTCCCAGGGTCTCGACCCCAAAAGCCGCAAATATGTAACCATTTCCGATAGCGGCATATTTGCGGAATTGTAGGGCCTCCTGTTGTACAGCAGCTTTACCAGCAGACATGCTTGTAGATGAAAGATGGGACACCGCCAGAGTATCGACGCAAGACGCGTCCCATACTAAAGAGCGGCCCATCCTTCAGGGCACCAATGACTTACCTTTGGGTCTCTTGCCATCATCGCGGCACAAACCATTCGGTTCTAGAACGGCAGGTACCCCGGCGGTGACAAGAGCCCGACGGATTATGTCATTAAGTGCTGCATGACGCGGAATTCTGCCGGCACTTCTGGTACAAGATAAACCATGATGTCCGAGGCGCTCCACCTTATCTCCACACTGACAGTGGTGTCGGACAACAGAGACCGCCCCTAGGCGAATGCAGGCACTTATTATAAACGTATTATCGTCTAGAAAAGTGCCCAAATTCGCCGAGGGGAGTGCCTGTAGCCACAAGCCAGACTCCCAACATGAAACAGCTAGGAGACGGGCACGCTCAGACTCATTGGCACATGTATCCAGTAGATTTCGATGTACCAATGAGCAAAGCGGGCCGTCCCACAGCTTCTGTGACTTTGGGTTTAGAGGAAAATTTTGGTGTGGGCAGGCTATAGACCACGCATTTCTGGCCTCAGTCAAGTAAAGGACCTCAAAGTCACCAAGTGACGGCGGTAAAGAAACTGCTGAAATTTTACGTATACCCAAATCTCTAAACCTTATTGATAAGGAGGCTTGAGTCCATGTACGGTCATCAAAAGAAATGTTGAAAATGGATGAGAGTGAGTATCGAATAACATTATCTAAAGTTTCTAAAATATTTTGGTTTTGCCATAGATAAATTAAATATAAATCCAATAAAAATATTATATAAAATACTGTTTAAACTTTAAAATTAGAAAGTCATAATTTAAGTCAATTTTACAAAATCAAAAAGGTTTTAAAACTCGCTTAAGTAGACACTACTTTATCACATGTATTATGTTTATAGAACCAAAACAAATTGCGTAACTTCATGTTCTGTGTCACATTCGATACTATAAAACTTAAATGAGATGTAAATAGGTGCATAAAAACTTTAATTTCTAATTCCTGCGGCCTGTCGTAAAGGAGGACAAAATAGATAGATAGATAGATAGATAACACTTTATTGTACACCATTACAGAAAACCTTATAGCCTAAAAATATTCTAAATGTGCACAATGGGCGGTCTTATCGCTATTAAGCGATCTCTTCCAGACAACCCGTAAAATAATCCTTAGCCAAGTGGTAGGACATTTGCCCGTCTACTCGCTCCTGATCTAGAGCATGCCACAACAAACTTGAGTTGTGTTCAGACATTAGTGGCCGAGTTCCAGTGACCCCTTCGAGGTACACAGCACATTGGTAGCATCTTAGGTACTGCGACAGTAACCACTTGTGCCAGGTGTACCGTTAATCTATCGGCTGTACTCCAGCAATAACGATTATGAAATTAAGCCAAAAGAACTTATTATCAACAGACTAAAATTAAATCAGCAACTTCGACTAACGATATCAACCCGAACTGAACCCTAAAACACCGACGAAATCAAGAAAACAACCTGTTTGGTTATTCAAAAGAGTTACGCACGATCGCGCTCGATTATGCACGGCGGAACGTTCCGAGATTTCGCCTCGTTTTATTTTCAAACCATTTCCTATTGGATTTAGGAGGCTGCGGTGGAGAAAGACCGGCACGTCGCGGCTACGTGAGCAATCTAACTACGCACTATTGACTTAGCTGTTTATTGGCTCGGGTGCTTTCATTCATCAATCAGCTCATTGAGATACGTAGATGCACTAATGTGAAGCCATGTTCGGTCAGTAGTAACAGCGTTTCACCACGAATGTGGCGTGCTGGAAGGCCTTGAGCTAATTGTGTTTCGTAAGATGCGTAAGTGACCTTCTATATTCCATTCCTCTATCCCGTTCCGTCTATTGAATTTTAAAGATTGGCAACACGTTGGCCTCGTTCTATTGCATTGCAAATGTATATAGACGATTGTAACCACATTCCATCTGGTGGGACGTCTGTCTATGTGCCAGTTTCGCAAAATCCTATTAGAGGAATGTCCCACATCGGGACGCCCCAGAGAGAGGAGCTCACAGCTGTCATTTCTCATTATGCTCGTTGCTTAGCGTGATAGTTGAAGTGCTGCGCAATGCGGCCTTCTGCTAAGACATGTCGTGGAAGGAGGCTGGCGAAAGATCGAGAAAGGAGGATGAGTGACTTAATCTCCGTCGTAGACGGCCAATATTTAGTCTTAAACGCTGCTACACTCACCTCCTCTCAGTAACATAATGGGACCGAAGAGATTCTCCGGGCGACCCACATCAATGGCCACAGGGTGCCCTACATCATGATGACTTGTGTCGAAACGTCATGGTGAAATATCTATAGCAGGCCCCGAATTTAGTACGTAGTCTAGCGGTTGAGGTCTTACAACTCCTTCTTTAGTGAGTGTGCACTGAGCAGATTCAGCCCTTATGACTCCATATACCTATCGGTGTAAAACCCCTCCTCCACGAGGCTCAAATATAAATTTTGGGAAATTTTCAATTGTTTTGATGCTCAAGGTCCTATATCTAGCAGTAACAATATAAGCACTTTACATGCCTAAAACTACAGGTTCCCTATATTTCTATTTTAAAGGCGGGTAGATTTAAAAATATCCAAATACGTGTACATACATTTTATCCCATACATCAATGTCTGAAGTGATCCGCCTAAGATCTCTTATAATCCGCAAAGGAGCTCCACAAAGACACGATTTAATACCTTCAGGATAAACTACCCACACTTACCTACTTGGTCTTATAGGGTTTCTGTAATCATCTAAACCCTTATAAAATCAGGGTCCATGCGTATGTCTGTCTATCATACAGCTGTGGAAGTGGAATAAAAATAAATAGTGGACCGTGAAAACCACTGAATTCAGTTATTATCTTGAAAAACGCCGACGCTACATAATTTTTTTACAAGCGTAGCATGTTATGATGTCATAACTTCAACGAGTCAAGTAGTGTATTAATTATGGTTTAAACAATAATTAAAATTATTGTTATCAACTACGGAATTAGGGGTAGCACCAAACATGTAAAAACATTACAGTGTTACATACACATAAGTGGTATTCAATTCAATTCAAATTCATTTATTTGCTTGAAACATGGTACATAAATTTGAGGTGACATAAGAATACAGGATTCACAAGTTTTGCCTACGCGGCGTGCAAATTTTCTTTGGGATTATCAATTACAACAGCATTATAGATTAGAGACTTAGGATTTACACAATTATTAAAAAATTAAAAAAAAAAAAATATATATATACATTAATGTCAGTCATATGCAATTTGTCAAAAAATTACCCTAAAAGTCCGTCTACGGAGTAAAACATTTATCCAACAGGCATTTGGTATAAAGGATGTTTCTCAATGGACTTATTATTGAAGTTGTAGTATGATATTTGTTACCAAAGTCATGTCTCCCTATCTTCTAACTTATGAACTATGTGTGTGAGAATGTGAGACATTCAAAAAGTCGAGATTGTACACTTGTACAGCTGATAAAATATTTTTAAACAAATTTACTTTTACTTAAACACATGCACTACACAATTGGTCTTCCGTTGTATAAATTTTGGGATACGAAGTATTTTCAACTAGCGGTCTAGGTAGACGTTTCCCTGCCCTGAAAAAATTAAAATCTAGCACCCGATTACAGCGCCAGATTCACAATTAGACCCGATAGGGTCTAATTGTGAATCTAAACCACCCCGAGACCCACTCAAACACACATGAAATTACATAAAAATCTTAGAACCTGATTCCAGCGCCATGTATTATGTTTAGATTGATGAGTTACATTATTCAAAGTCTTAGTAGAGATTTCTAATCTTTATATAGCCTATATTAATCGGGATAATAGCTAGAGAGCCATTGAAAAGCAGACATTTGCCCAATGATTCTCTTAAGCTTACTGTACACGAGGTGGGGATTAGCTAAGACTAGTAGTGCGCAGGTGTATCAGGTACAAAAATAAGTTGATCTTCGAAAGTATTTCAGTAAAGTTGCCGTTTGTATATTTTAAATTACATTATTGTTACGAGTTGCGGGACTCGAATTAAAATGATGTTGGAATTATTATAGAGTTTATTAAAACTAATACAAACACGAATATGTAACACAGGTATAAATATAACCGAACACAACAAATCCAAACATAATACAGAAGGTCGTAATTCATTAAAACGCTCAAAGTCTGTCACTATTAGATTCCGGATTGTACACACGTCACGCCTTGATCGTGGTTCTCTCTCAACTGCCCCCTCTCTCCCTCAGGCCGTCGTTTTATACTTCACAAATGCACAATGTGCCCGCCCGACAAGATCGACATAGTTTCCTCGAATTAGCTTGTAATCGTAATCCGTAACACCTGGCTAATGATGCTAATGAGCGAGTACAATAGAACTATAGACTGTTCTCTACAATAACTTAGAAACGTATGCCAATAAATAAGTGAACAAAAGTAGACAATCATAAAAGAATTACAATTTGTTCAAATGCCAACAGGTAATAAAATGTGCTTTTACAGACTGTAAGTTAAATTTGTTTTTGTCGGAGCCTAAGTTGTAACATTATTATTATTATTGAAAAATTAAAATGGCAGACGGTTATGGCGGTTGCAACATCGTGGCTGACACTCTTCAAGATTAAAAAAAAATCAAAAGTATTTCAGTAAGTCTAAAATTTACATGTGTTATTCTCAAAGCTATTATTAACTTATGTTTATAAAGGCAGACGTTTCTTCCGTTTAAAAAATTCGGCAGACAGAGAAATAGTCTACAGCCCGAGCATACCTATGCGTATGAAAAAGATTTACTTTTATATCTATCGAATATGCGTGTTCTTGACTATATGTATTATGATTATAAAAACTGAAATTTGTGAAGGATTCAACATGGATGATCGGAAAAATTGGTTAATTGTAAGGAAAATATTTATATATATCATAATCTAAATGATATTACAGTTAAGAGACGTTTAATCGATATTATTCATAAAATTTTAAAAATGGATTTTATATTTTTAATCTGCATCATCATGACCATTTTCCTCGTCATTCGGAATGTATTTGTCATCTACTGTAGCGATATCTGTAAATATAAAAATAAATATAAAATTCATACTTGTAAATCGAACTAAACGTTATTAGAAATATAATTCATTGTAATATAATTACCTGGAGAATCATTTACCAAATCGCTCACAAGATCTGGTAGCCGATCTCCCTCAAAACATTTGTAAACGAACGAATTGTCTTCCTCAATCCAACGGTATTCTAGTGGACTCTTGTTCTTTTTTAAATTTATTTTCAATAAAAGAAAGTTACAAGATCATACAAACAATTAAATTGCCAAACTGCAGAGCAGTTTGTTGGCAGCGTTCTCATGGATCGCATTAAATTATACCTCATAACTTCTGTTTTATATACTGAAGTACACTTTTTTTAATGTAAATTATAATATAAATTAAATTAAATGATTCGATTAACCAATTTTTGTATTAAGTCTTGCTTTAATTACCACCGTTATCTAAAGTACATATACACCAAATTTCTTGTGAATTCGTTGATGGTAGTACCATATCTCACCGCGTACATGCACCATCACTTATCATACATATATATATATATATATATATATACATACATACATACATATAAACATACATATGTTTGTAAGCATGTTTCCAAATGCTGGGAATAAAATGAGTTCTTAAAAACTGCTGATATAGCTCAGTTTTGCAAGGTGGAATAGAGCTCGCGTCAAAATTTCGAACTTTCTTGCTGAAGCTTTCATTAATATAAGTAAATTTGTAACTATTAACGAATATCTGGAATTGCCGTTATCAACTTCTACAATTTTTTTTGGACCATGTATTTGGCAAATAAACGTTTGAATGGATTTAAACAAATTTTATATAAATATGTATAAATATATTACTTTCCTATTATGTTAATTCTTTTAAAGTGCAGGCTGTCAAACTTTAGAATATGCTGCTTCTTACTGTCAGAGAGGCCAAATCCTTACCAACATTTAGAAATTTGCTCAGAAAACACTATTTGTCAATAAATAGCTATGTCTGATTAACATGTAATTATGCTAATACATTTATTATAATAACTTATGTATTTTGAAATGTATTATTGTATATACATGATATATGTATATATGTTATGTATATATGTATGTATTTTTATATTTATTTCTTAAATTAGTTTGAGTATTTATGTATAAGTATCTATTGCCTTTTTCCTGCACCACCTACATCGCCTCTTTCAAATTTCTTTGATTTAGGTTGCCTGGAAGAGATCGCTTTGAGCGATAAGGCCGCCTATTGTATTGCCTAGAAAATATTGTAAATATGGTCTGTTTTAGTAATTGTATATTTTGGTGTGCAATAAAGTGTTATCTCTCTCTCTCTCTCTCTCTCTCTCTCTCTCTCCTCTCTCTCCTCTATATATATATATATAAATTTAATAAAAATATATTTTAAAAATTTACAGGTACTTAATTTTTTTGTATGCACGTGATGCGATCTCGCCTTCAATTGTAGGCTGATTTTCAAATCGTTTTTTTTATTCGAAAGAATATACTATCGAGGTGGTTCCATAGATACCAAGTGAGGATCTGATGAATGTATGGCAGGCAAATCGAGAGGACGAAATCAAAAAAGTTTCTCTAAATTTTGAAAAATAATTTCAATTCTCAACTGGAAGCCCTTCAACTACCTTTTAAATATTGAAATTAAATTTCGTGTTTTCTTATAGAAATAATGAGAAAAATGTTAAATTTACAGATGAAATTAGATCTTATCCTTTATTTTTTTTTGAATAATTTCAATTCCGACAAGGTTGCAGGTAATAAAAAACTTTTTACGTATTTAATTGATTTTTATAAAAAAAATGCATATGTATCCGAAAATAAATTTATGTGAAACATTCGTGACTCTTTTGGTGAGGTTTGTGTAATAGGTATGGATTTATCGTAAGTGAATTCTGTAAATTTATAACAATTCACTTACGATATATTAAAAAATGTGATCATGTGCGAGTGAGATGGCGAACTCCATTTAGGTAGGCCCTTAAGGGTAACGGACATACTCCGTTGTATAGTCGGATGACGAAATATTACGCATTTGTCGCCTCTACAGAATCCTTCAATGTGCATGAACTGATACACACTTGGCCAATTTATTTAATACTAAAGCGCAAATGGAACTACGAAATATCAATCGTCTCTGAGAGCGGCGGCTGAGGTCTTTAAATTTAATAGAAGTAGCTAGCTATATCTCCACACGCACCCCGCGTGGGCTGGTTTGATTAATGACGTCATGCTCGTGACGTCACCACATCTCCCGAGCATTTGGCCCAGATATCTCAGAAGATCGATTTTTGGGAAGGCTGAAGAGATTTTCATATACAAGTTCATTGTAAACTAGTTATGCCGGCGACTTAGTTCTCGCGGGACTTGAGACAAATGGTACCAACTTTTTATATGGACCTATAAAATGAAACAATAGTAGCTGGTTCGTGCTTTTGGGTAATGTTTGGAATCTATAAAGCGAAATGGTGATTTTGTGCAAGAAATAAAACGATGACATCGAATGTTAAAAACGGAAGATTTTATTTTCTTTTTTCTAATGTATTTCACATGACATTTATACTAGTAAGGAAACAGATACACTTTCGGGTAATTAAAGGCGGCGCCAGATATTCGCGTCGGTAACAGGTACTATTGGCGCACGACTAACTAAGAGTGCTACACAGATCTGGACCGAGTATGAAAACAGTACAAACAGTATACTGGCGCTAGTGTGAATTCACAAAATTAAAAATTGATTACTCATCAAATTTAATTGTTTCTTATGTCATTTAGATGAACTGACATTCAGCGCTGTGTCGGACTTCGTTTCGGCACAGCAATAAGCTGAGTGTCAACCTTATTTCCAAATTACGGCAAACAATTTCTGTTATAATTATATATTATACTTTGTTGCGAGATTTCGTTCGTGCAAGAGGATTTCCTGTGAAAAAGAGATATTCATGTATAAAAAGATCTTCTGTTGTTCTCTTCTCTTGTTTAAATTTGATCTTGCGACAACGCTTCTGTAGTACATATTATAATAATAATATTATAATAGCAGCCCATAAATGTCCCACTGCTGGGCTCGGGCCTCCCACTATAGGGGAACGGATAGTATACCCGTCACGCTTGTCCAAGGCGGCTTGGCAGGTTTGACACATCGGTTATCTCGATGTGTAGGTTGCATCACGATGTTTTCCTTCACCGTTATTAGCACGTGGTAATTGTAACAATATGCATATTAGGTCAGAAAACTGCCAAGTGGCGCATGCGTTCCGGCCAGGATCGTACCCGCGCCCTTTGAGTTTCGGACGCGTGCTCTAGCAATTACGCTACCACGACTTCGTGGTAGTAGTACACTGTAGTACATAAAACTGTATAATGTAACAGAATGATTGGTTTGATGTACTTCATGGTTATTTTTTACGTTTTTAGATCATTATATAATTGAGTGTTTAAAAAAATATTCAAGTCAGAAACAAGTCCAGAAATACTCTTATAATAAATAATATTATGTGATATCTAAAAGTAATAAATAGACATGTTGCACGAAAATTTTTATCGGTTATTTCTACATACTTCATATTAATATATTCACCTACATCTAAGGGTTACCAGGTATAATACAAAATTGAACGGAAAATTTCAGTAATTTATTTATTTTTTGCTTTTCAACTTACTTTTCACTACCGGTTCCGGCAGAAGTTGTCCTACCCTGTAAAAATAAAAATCTAGGATCCGATTCTAATGCCTTCTTTCGGTTCCAATTAGGAATCTAAACCACCGGGAACCCACTCAAAGGCACACAAAAAATGTCATCAAAATCGGTAAAGTCCTTCTTAAGTTATGTGCACATACATTTCTACGATTAATTTTATTTATAAAGATTAGTCAAGATCACAGATTATCAAGAAAATTTTAATAAATTAATAGTAATTTGAAAAATTTAGACCCTTTGGAAAATATTTTGAATGAACGACTAAACCATTCATGTAGATACATAGTGAACGTAAATTATTAAATGTGGTTTTTATTATTATTTCTTGTTTTAAGTGAAAATTTCTTTAGGCACGTTGGGCACATTTGGCATGGGTAAAAAGCACTGAAGTAGCGTGACCGTCACGCTCAGATACAAAGTTTTCACTTTTGACGTACAGTCCTCGACTAACAGTTTTTGTTATCTAAAATAAAATAGAAATTGAGGTGTGTAGAGTCAACATTCTGAAAAAAATATATCATACTAGCGGTTCCGGCAGACGTTGTCCTGACCTGAAAAAATAAAAATCTAGAACCCGATTCCAGCGCCACCTATCAGGTCTAATTGTGAATCTAATCCATCCCAGGACCCATTCAAACAATATTTTTTTATACAACTTGGGTTACAATATTGAAGTTTTAGTTAGTTAATCCCCAATTTTTCTAGTAATAAATATAACCTATATTAATCTGGGATAATGTAGCATTCTAAGGATGAAAGAATTTTTGAAATCGGTTTAGTAGTTTTTGAGTTTATTCGTTACAAACATAAAAAAATAGAAATCTTTCCTCTTTATAATATTAGTAGTAGATAATTCACCCGCGTATTATTCAAATGCAGATCAGACATGTTCATGGTGGCATAATTTAAACTGGACGTAAATTAAGTTTCATTAATTAACACATCTAGCAAATTATAGTATAACAGTCTAAGTAGAACACAATATTTTTAAAATCTTGTATTATATAGAAACCCTCGCAAGCCGGAAAGTTTCAGACGGCTGGCAATCTTTCTGACAGTGTACTCTATTAATAAATAATTTTAGTGGTATAAAAAATGCTTTAAGTGGCACGTGCTACATTACAGACTTAAAGCTAGCTTTTTAATAGCTCAATAATTTAGTGGTAGGCACGTGTGGATTACTATGAAATTATTCATTAAAAGGGAAATACCTACAACGTGTAGAATGACCTCGTTTCTAAACTTTAGCTTTTGATAACATAAAGCTTGAACCTATTGGTATAAGGAGTCATTTAAAGCCCATCTTAGACAATGAATAGAAAGACGGAGTCTTGGAATCTCAAAGTGAAGTCGGGTGAAGTATAAGATGTCGACGATGCGCCACAGTGCGTTACCATAAAGGTATAATCCTCGCCCTATAGGAACAGCCGCACTGTTCCTTGACGTAGCTAAGGCCTTCGACAAGGTCTGGCATAACGGTTTGATTTACAAGCTGTACCAGTTCGGTGTGCCAGACAGACTCGTGCTCATCTTGCGAGACTTCCTCCTAGGCCGTAGCTTCCGTTTTCGAGTGGAGGGAACACGCTCGTCCCCTCACCCACTCACAGCCGGTGTACCATAGGGTTCGGCCTTGTCTCCACTACTCTTCACGCTGTACACCAGCAACATCCCAAAAACTCCAGATGTAGAGTTGGCCCTCTTCGCGGATGACACCGCACTCTATACATCAGATCACAACCGACAAATGGCTTGCGTCCGGCTACAGGCAGCTGTAACAGAGCTAGGCGAATGGTTTCGCAAATGGAGGATAGAGGTAAACCCGGAGAAAAGCGCAGCAATGTTCTTTTCCCCGGGCACGCTTCGCTCTCCCAAACGCGCTTGCCTTCGCTTAAAAGCCATCTCGCTCTACGAACAAGAGATCCCCTGGGCAAAGTACACCAAATACCTGGGTGTCACCCTAGATCAGAACTTGCGCTTCAACGAGCATATCACTATAGTCCGGAATAGAGCGCGATTTGTGATGGGTCGTCTAGCACCCATGATAGATAAACGAAGCAAAATGTCCCTCAGACACAAGCTTACTCTATATAAAACATGCATTCGCCCGATCATGACATACGCGAGTGTGGTATTCGGCCATGCCAAGCCTTCCCTTTTAAAGAAACTGCAAATCGTTCAGAATAAATTCATGCGCAGAGCCGTCGGTGCTCCCCTCTATATGCGTAACGTCGACATCTACCGCGATCTGGAGCTTCCCTCCATCAAAAACTACATTACGTCGCTCTCGCGTAAGTATTTCGATCTAGCGCCGCACCATCGAAATCCCCTCGTCGTGTCCGCGTCCGATTATAAGCCTCGACGAAAGGCTCTCGTGCGACGACCGCGTAACATCCTCACGGACAAGGTCGACGATATCACAAAACGGCTGGCTCGGATCAGCCCGCCCGCGGTTGGGACGGCAGGCTGGCAGGCACCGACAGACAGACACAGACGGCGGCGTCGACGCCACCAATCACGATCTCTCCACGTCCCCGCGAGGGACGCCAGGAGACACAGCCCCCCCATAGGATAGACTAGGCGTGTTGCTGGGAAGTTTCTTTCGCCGTTTCTTCTCTCCCAACCATAACACGTTGCGAAACGGCAGTAAGATAGTATAGGCCACCGCGAACCGCCGATCCCGGTCCGCCGGGATCCTTCCTCTCGGGCTTTATATTACCCGTCGCCCGCTCTCAATTAGTGCATTGTGTCGCCCTATGGTGGGCATCATTAGATTCATCCCCTCTCATGGTAACAGTCCAGCCGAGGTGAAACTCTCCCTCGAGCAGCCCCTCGAGCAAGTTGCCCCGCTTCGCAAAGGCACTCGCCCCGAAAACCCCGGTAAAGTTGTGAGGTCTTCGGACCAACAACATAAAGTCAAGTCCAATAAAAAATAAAAAAAATAAAGGTATAATGGTTTTCAATGGATATAGTACCATTAACATACTGTGCTCGCGACTTCGTCTGCGTGTAATTTTTTTTCCACGGAACCCTAATTGTAACAGTAGCCTAAATTACTCGTTATAACATTAGATGTCTGCCAGTGAAAGTCCCGACAAAATCGGTCAAGCCATTTCAGAGATTAGGCGGATCGAACAGACAGATATACAAAAAATTGTATTTGATGTTTTAAGAACTCCCTACAAAGGATAGCTCAAAAAATTTTTTTAAGAGGTCGCTCCAAATTTTTTAAGATTACAAAAATCGCCACAAACTCACAAACTGATGTCTTTTTTAATAAAAATTTTTTCTCGTTACGGTGTAATTTTATAGACCAAAAAATAATAAGTTTCTGAAAGTTTCAGTTCAAAATGTGAATTTTAAAAGGTCGCTCATAATTTTTTTAATGTACTAGTGTATTATTTAGATTTTTCGAGTGAGTAATGCACTAGTAAATTTTAAAAAAATATGACTGACCTTTAAATTTTTTTTTGAGTTGTCTTTTGGAGAGTGAGTTCTTAAAACATCAAAAAGTAACATTATTCACTCGAGACTCAAAAAAAATGTGTTTTTTTGCGCCACCCTAATAAGTACTGAATACACTTTCATATGCATTTAGTTAAAAGCTGTTATTCTGAAATTACAAACAGACACTTCAATTTTATTTATCTGTATAGATTTCTAGATAAAATAACACACGTAACTTTTTAAAGAAATGCTCATTTTATTTGATGCTTTTGTTCTCTAGTTGAGCGGGCTAAGACTTCACTGGTCGGACTTGCTGGGACGCAGAGGCTCCGGGTTTGACTCTTGGTACGGTAAATTTCGGAAACGGACTTTCTGTTATTTGCTGTGGTCTGTGTGTCTGGGATCGGCCCGAAAGTAGTCCGTTGTATATTGCCCATAACACAGGCGTAGCTTGCTTAGCTTGGGGATATACTATGTGTGTGTTTGCCTGCTGATTATTATTTCACATATTTATTTAGCCTCAATTCTTTACATTTTTCTTTAAATATATATTATACTACATAAAAAAAACATTCATTAAAAAAAAATACCAATGTCCACCGGTAGCAATAGCCTAGCATGGCCTAGGGTCCAAGCTACCGATGGTTAAGGCTCCAGAGACAGGAACCTACTCACGATACGGGCCGTGTCTAGCAGGGCTGCCTTTTGCATCCGACCCTTCACCCAGGTACCAAGCGAGAACATTTCAAGGTGTTAGTCAAGTTCAGTTCAAGACAACGAAGCGACAAGAGCGATATGAAAGAGTTGGAAAAGAAGTTTAATAGAAAATAGTGACGAATTTAGTGGTGAATTTAGTGAAAAGTTTAGTGAGCGAAGGAGGAGTTAGCGTAGTTTAAAAGGAGGTCCTGAAGCGAGCTACGCTGACGGACGATTATCCCTCTCTACACCATATAATAATGCACCCAAGGACAAGCCCCGGCCAGTGCAGGACTATTGTGGGAAATGAGAATAAAAACATACCGGGCTATTGGGGTGAACTGCTAGTGCTACTAGGGGTCTGGGAATATGGGGAATATGGCATCTGCCCGTCGTGATGTATAGGGAACATGGAAAAATAGGCAGACGGTGACTCGTCACTCACTGCATGGGCGCCTAAAAATGCCAAGATTGGCGAGGGGCAACATGGGTGTGAGTACCTAAGGAATGTGGAGCGGTGGGCTGCAGGTTCCCCGAAGCTACTTCCGACGTTAGGCCATTTATCACTTCCACCCCTGGAGCTTGAGTCTTAGGTCTAGCGATCACTCCGTTCCGGCTGGCTAAGGCAAGCACCGAGGCGAGGGCCTTGCCTTGGCCCCCGGAGTCAGGTCCGAGGTGTCACCACCAGGCTTGGCAATAAAGCCCCCCTGCGGGTCAATTTTGTCTTGATATTTATTTGCATCAGGTGAGGTCTCTTTTTCTTGTTCTTCTTTTCTATTATTGTATACCAACTCTTTTTCTCTTCTGTTTTACTTAACTTACGGTAGGTAGTATATTATCAATTTATTCAATACGTGACAAATCATGTCGGGGTCGTATTCATTCAAATTATTTATGTATAAGACTAATAATACCAAATTCTGTACAATACTGCTTTTATGACCAAATAATTAAAAAAAATCTTGACCAGGATCATCAAGATGACACTGGAATTTGATACACTTCTCCGATCTTCGCGATTGGCTGGTTGGTTTTAAGTTGGTTTCGAGACTAAAAAAAAATCAATGTATGGTCAATATCTAAATTGTATAGATCAATACTTAAGTTTAGTTTTGTCAATGTATATAGATTAATGCGTTTAGTTTTGTAGATTCATTAAGAGATGGCGCTATCGTTGTTCTGCATCGCAGTATGGTTGCCTTATCATGCATTCACTTGTATTATTGGATTTTGTTGTTAAAAAGCTTTATTTCGTGGTTTGCATTTCAATTCTATGTGCGAGTGTTTGAGTTTTTTATCCCTGTGTAAAGTGAATTTTCCAGTAACATAGAGTTAGGTAGGCCATGATTTTAAAACAAGTTTGTAAGAGTAACATGACATTTGTACTGAACTAGTACAATGTACCACTTCAAATGAGGCGAGGAGATTTGTATGGTTTGTACCGCAGCAGCACATTTGAAGCGATGAGGCGCTGAGCGTCATTCCCTCATTAGTCGCCTACAAAATTTCCAGTGCGGAAATGTTCGTTAAGAATCGGATGTGATCGGCCTCGGTCACCTCATTTTACTAGCAGTCGTACATGTCATGTTGTCCCTCTCTGTCATGTGAATATCCGTAGAGGCGTTATTGTACTGTTGTCCTCGTTCCGTCCTTCCTCTTACATTTGAGGCGCGAGTAGTACACTGAGTAGTAGCGCGACAAAATATTTGAAGCATTACTTTTTAGATTTTTACCGAAGCAGTACAAATGTACCGGCTCGTACGTGTCCAACACAACTCTACAGTAACAGTCAGAAAAAACACGCTTCAGAAAAACAACAATCCAAAAAGTGCAATCCGGGTATCTTCAAGTCTCGTGTGAATAGGGTACTATCTAGGTAAGCGTGCTCCATCTTTGACCGCATCATCGTCCAGCATTGGACGTGATCATGGTCAAGCGCAAACCTATTTAATATAAAAAAAAAAAACTTGAACTAAAATATTTTTTAAATATGAAGATTTTTGTACAGTATTATTGTTAAAATCGTAGGGTGCGTTTTACTAATTATGTTCATAATGACTATTTGATGTCAAACAAGTTTTGTTCTACAGTCTTATTGTAAAATGTGTGGGACAATTTCACAATAAGACTGTAGAACAAACCTTTCATACTTAAAAAAATATTTTATTATTTCGAGTTTTTTAAACATGTTTTTTAGTTATTTTTTTAAACTGCAATTGTAATCACAGACAGGCCCTCTATTTTTTATTAGTGTGGATGTATGAATAATAAAACATATTTAATCATCCAACAATGTCTGAGCAGAAACTTTCCATCCCTCCCTTCTTAAAGCCTGGCACACACAGCGGACAATTAATTTAAAAGACAAACGCTGTTCTTTCATCCGCACGCGGGGATCATTAATATGTGCACCGCCTTACGGGATCGTTACAAAGTTTTACAGACAGTTATAAAATACTAGGCATCTCGTGCGGTTTTACTCGTGTTAATGTTGTAGCAAGAAGTTTTTTTTAAAAGATAACTTGGCAAATATTAGATGTTTTGTTTCTGTCTATTAATTTAGTTGATCAATAAAAGTGATTCACACAAACATAAACATGGATCATTCAATATCCTTGGACACTTCAATGATATTGAATGATAGCCGAGTTCTTTCAGTTCTGTTCAACCAAGTAGATACAATTTGGTTCATTCAACTAATATCAATATAACTTGTATCATTTGACGGCCTCTATGGTTTTATTTGATTTGATTCTTGTCACGGTATTTTTCGTTAACAAATTTTAAGCTTTTGCTATAGTCTGGGTGTATGGGATTGATTCAACCAGATTATATAGCATCGTTAAAAAAGACACATACAGGTATCACGAAATGGGCATGTTATAATTCTTAGAAATGTCGAACTTAATTTTTACTATAAAATACCCAATGATATATACCCGTAACGTCATCTAGCGAAGCGAATTTGGAACGAACACTGAAAACAACATATTAAAATTGTCGCTGTCGTTGTCGTTGCCATAGCGATGTATTTGTTAGTGAATTGCGATGGTGACGCAAATAAAACACGGTTGGAGCGCCATCTTTTCGGCCTATATTCGTCTATCCGTCGGGGACAGAACCCTATAGCCAATTCTATACTCCTGACTAAAATGTCACGAATGTTCGGCAGCTATTCAGTATTCGGCCGTATACCGAATAGCAAATGGTGAAAAAAGACGTACATATAGCTCAAAATTATATTATATTTGAGGGCTTCTGTGGTTGAGCGGGCTAAGCCTTTGCCCGCCTACCTCACTGCAACACAGAAGCTCCGGGTTCGATTCCTGGTATAGTAAATTTCCCCAGAGTAGTCCGTTGTATATTACCCATAACACACGTCTAACTTGCTTAATTTGAGGATATACAATATGTGTGATTGTCTGCCGATTATTTATACTAGCTGTCCCGACAGACGTCCTCCTGCCCGGAAAAGCTTCAATCGATATGCCGACAGCAGCGCCACGTACCGGGTCTAATTGTGAACCAACTCAGAAACCTTCTTTGGCTCATGCACAAAAACTTTGCTAAAGATCATCACATGATCAAATGTATAGTTTACGATTCTATAAAGGACATACAGACAAACATTCATTTTTATATATCAAGTTATCCATCAAAAATTAATAATTAAACTACGTCTTAACAGTGTTAAATGCGATTTTAATTATTTTTTTATTATATACTATTTAATTCTGACATTTTAAATATGTCAGAATTAAATAAAAAATCATTTAAAATCGCGCATCAACCCGTTAAAACATGGTTTTATTTACGTGTACTATATCTATATTATTCGCGAGAACTTGCTAACTTGGAAGGAAATACTTCATAAATTATTGCTTCAATACCAACTTGTTACGCGCGAGTTACACATGTCTTACGCCGAACATTCGGTAGCCGAATATTCGGTAATTCGGCTGAAAGCGTGGCCGAATATTCGGTATCCTGCCAAACCACTATTCGTGGCATCTATACTCCTGACATCTATACTCCTGACAACATGTATGCAAAACTTTGTGACGATCTACTGCGTAGTTATGGCGTGAAAACGTTACAAAGCAGCAAAGATACCCTCAAATTTATAATATTAGTTAGGATTATTCATAGTGCAAGCTTAACTTGCTTAGCTTGGGGATATAAACCTAGTTTACTATAAACTAAATTAACAAATCCACAACGTTCCCTTATCACACTTACCCACACGCACACACACACATACACACACACATATATATATATATATATATATATATATATATATATATAAAAATTATACAAATTTCAGTCTTTCCCAACAGAGAAATGCTTAAAGGTATATTTTACAACAAAAACAGAAACTTGAATTAGTATGTTATTATTTTTTAAACTCATAAAATAAAACGGAATTTTCTGAATTAATTATCAAAAACTGTAAAAATGAGTATGCATCAAAGTTTGGTAATGAATATCTTTGAAACCCTCAATTTAATCGACTAAGCATAAGAGACCATTTTTGTAGAGCGTACAATATCCTACAAAAATATACATGGCCCATTATAAACTTTATTTTTTCATGAGTTCAAAATTCATAAGCAAAAAAGAAATTTGAAAATAATCAAATTTTAATCTTCAATATTTGTTAAATGGTGGCATTTAAGATAAAAATGTAAGAGACCTTTTTTGTAGAGCGTTCGATTTCCTACAAAAAAAATTGCTGCTAAATCAATTACTAACGGAGATATGATTTTTTTCTATTGGACTGAGAAAAAACTAAAAAACCGCGGTGCGTAGGATCTTCCTATTAAAATTAAGAGCTCATATTTGGTGAGATTTTTTTTAGGTGTCTAGCAACCCATTTTTCCATGTCACTTATAAAAAAAAACATATTTTGACCCACCCTAATATATATAAATATATATACATACGAACCGCTGTGAAATGGAACTCTTTACCGTCGTCTGTTTTTCATGAAACACAATTTAGGTGCCTTCAAGTCGCGTGAACAGGTATCTTCTATGTAAGCGTGCTTGTTCTTGGACTGCATGTCCACCTGACATCGATTGTAATGTCGGTCAAACGCGAACCTATATAATATAAAAAGATGAGTTAAAACCCCATAAATATCAAAACAAACCCCTAAATCCAGGGAGATATGGGCGTGGGGGGTGACATCACGAATGATAGTGAAAAATCGTTTTCTTCCCGGTTTTTTTTCTGCCTTTCTGCGGACGATGTGTGACACGCCTCGCTGACATTTTGAGCGATTCGTTCTTATCGCCAGTTCGCTTTGGGGTGTGTGATAAAAGTACAAAGCAATTCTTTTTTATACCAAATTAAAATATAATAACAATAAAAGTACATACAAATCCCACTGCCCACTGCTGGACTGTTGAAAATAAAATTCGACTGCTTTATATTACAGTGAAACCTGATATGAAGGGATCTATATTTTTTATTACTACTATATATATAGAGGCTTTGTATTTAGCCAGTTTTCCAAATAGGCATGTTAACATCCGTGCAGCAACGGAGAAAGAATACATTTTCCTGCGGCCGGGCGGCCTGTCGTAAGAGGCGACAAAACAACCCACAGCCAGGTGGTAGGTCATTTGCCCGACTGGATGGCTACCACCCCTGGTCTAAATTATGTCGCCATAACAACCTTGATTTGTGTTCCGGCATTAGTGACCAGGTTCCAGTCTCCCTTAACAGAGCAGCAGCGTATGTGTAGCACCTTTGGTGTTGCAAATGTCCATAGCCGATGGTAACCGCTTTCCATCAAGTGGGCTGTCTGCCTATGATCTGAATTCCTGCAATAAAAAAAACATCACAGTTGTCAGACAAACACAAAATATTGTATGTCCTTAAATTAAGCAAGTTGCGCTTGCGTTATGGGTAATATATAACGGGGCCGATCCCAGACACCAGAGTATAGTAAATAATGGAGAAAATTCGTTTCCGAAATTTACCATACCAGGAATCAAACCCGGAGCCTCTGCGTTGCAGTGAGCCTCTGCGGCAGACTTAGCCGGTTCGACCACAGAGTACGTCAAAAATAATACATAAAATTAATTTATAAAAAAACATCTAAAGTAAAATATTCATTAAAACAATATAAAAACTTGAGGTGCGTCGGTTAACTTGTGGTTAGGGCACCAGAGATAGGAACCTCCTTACAGTTCGTGCCGTGTTCGAGAGTGCTTGCTTCTGTATCTGGCCCTTCACCCAGCTTCCAAGAGAGAGACTCTCTAGGCGATGCTCGAGGCTCTTCGTTAAGACCGTTGACGGTGACAACTATCAACATAATGATCGTTGACTCCAGACGCCTGACGCCGCCATATGGCGGTAACCTCGTGAGCAAGATCTAAGTATTTACTTGTTTTCTTTTTTCTTCACGAGGTTATCGTCATGAGGGATATTGATGTCAACGAGCATTGCTCGTTGCGCAGATCGATCTATTATCACGATATCAGTGTTATTGGTTACAATGGTCCTGTCCGTGATAATTGATCGAATCCCAGTAGAGCGTGGCAAGACTGTTTTCGAGAACTGGCTCCGGCGAGTAATGGTAATAAGGCTAAGTAATAAGGTAATAATAATAACTATTATTATTGTGACTATGCACTACACTCATTTTAAAAAAAAAGATAAAAATATGCTGTTTTAAGTCTAGTATCTATATATGTTTTTTTTTGGACTTTTTATTAATAAAATCGTTTTTACTATAAATTAATTAAACACCCAGACACGTTATGTATTTCGAAACAAACATACATTCATATTGTATTTTTATATTCCATTCCATTAACAATATGTTTTTGGAAGTTCCTCTTTTTTGTTTTTTCAAAAGATACATTGTATATTGTTAGATATATGTACCAAATAAAGTAAAATCTTTTTACTTTTATTTATGATATTTATCAATTGCACTTTAAAAAAGTCACGTTAATACTTACAGAAAGACTTAGTAGTAAATGCACTTTCTCATGATATTTTTTTTTAAAGCGTTGAACACTGACTTTGACCATTTTGCATAGATGGGCTAATTGACCGTAAAATATGCATTGCACATTCGTGCAACTATTCACATATATACGTAGCCAAGAAATGGCTTTACTAGCGTAGAAAATTGTATACAACTTAACATGTGGCTAAATACGCAATATCATTTGTCAGTCACATCAAAAAATGAACATTATACAGAACGTCAGATATTTCTTGATTTTGTAACATCATAACTTTATAATAAAATTGCGGATACATGTTACATTATTGTTGCAAGCGGATACTAATCCTTTCCAAGAGTCTTATTGCCCCTTTTAATTTGGGTGATCTATTGTTCGCGTTAATCTCTTTATTCACACCACCGTAAGACATCATAAAACCTTCTTTATTCTCTTCATATTTCGATTCTTCGATAAAACCTTCTTTATTCAATGCGAATTCTTGGAAGCCATTAGCTGACCATTTAGAATATAATAGAATATACTTTATTGTACAATAACATTTATAAAACAATACACAAAAACAGCGTAGAATTAAGTACAAATGGCGGCCTTGTCACTGCCAGCGATCTCTTCCAGACAACCTTGGGATGGAGAGAGAAAATGACAAAAAGCTAGGGCAGGGTTTAGTTAATGATTTCAAGAACCAGTGGGTGGCATGTTGCTAGGAAGCCATGTCTAATTTACAAATGAATGAAAGTGGGTTACTCGGGAAATGCGCCAGTCTTGTTCTGACTGCGAAAGAGGCGTTAACTAGTGCACTTTCGGAGCGAGTATCTTATAACGACGAACTTTGCGTGATTTATGTGATAATGATTTTTTGCCCTGCGGTTTCGTTTTGTTGTATTCGGCTATACTTGTAAGAACTGTGAATTACGTGTGTGTACTTTTAATAAACTTTAATTCCAACGGCATTTTCCAATTTACATTCTACAAATTCGTAACAATATGTTTTTAAACTTTACAATGCGCTGCTTTTTGCAAACAGAGGCCAGAACATTGCCTACTTATAAGAAGACACACAGCATTACTCCTTAAATATAATAATAATAACTAAGTAAGTACTTAGACCTTGCTCACGAGATTACCGTTATGTAGCGTCTGGAGTCAGTGATCATTGTACCGATAGTTGTCCCATCCATACATTAATTATACATCAAATTGCACTGGTAATTTAACCGCACCTCATTTGAACGCAGTTAATGTTAACCCTTTGATTGATTGGGGTAAAATAGTGTGTTTCGCATAATCATTTATAGATGCCTATTAAAAATAAAACAATTTTCACCATTCTCATATCGTGTAAAATGAAGTGAGATTTCATTAATGTATGGAAAATTGAATATTTTGTTAGAAAACAACCCCTTCCATTGGTTTTCCGTTTACTACTCCTTCACATAATTTGATCCTGATAAGTTACACTATAATTTGGTACAATAATACATTTATATATTTTAATATATTTTCAAAATCATCCGATTCGATTCCTGACAAGGGTAATTGATTTTTCAAAAATCTAATAATTTTAGTCTTCGTCAAAATCGCCCTCGAGACTCCTTCGAGTGTTTTTCGTTATTTCGTATAGTTGAGGATTTGGCCCTGAAGCAGTGCCGTAAATGGCCTTTTATACGCCCTATGCTAGGTTCATAACTGCGCCCTTGTTTTTTTTAGATATTATAGGTACCCTAGCTAGAGCAATGCTATGTATAGGCCTACTTTATTTCATTCAGGGTGATAAAATAACGTACAAGGACCTTGGTGTTGGTGGACCAATTATCTAATATTTTGGAATAAAAATCTATTTTTTTTGAAGAACTAAAACACAAATACGCTCGTGCGCTGCCAAAAAAATTAGCGCGATGCTTTATCTAATTAAAAGACATTGTTGATGATACTGGCATGTAGGTACGTATATGTTGGAATCGAGCACTAAGGGCGCGGCGAGAACTTATCAGGAGCAAACCGAAAAAATAATAGTCGTGCCTGGAGATAAGTAGGGTGGCGCGGAGAAGTCTTAAAAAAAACAATTTTCTAAGACAAGTTTATTGCTCGACAGTTCTTACAAGACTAACTTAATTACAATTCAAATTATATTTACATTATTATAACTTAATACTAATTATTCGTTGATGCGATGACTGGCCGCTGCGTGGTCAGCAGGTTTGTAGGCAAGCGCATGTCCAGCGATTGCCTAACTCTGGTCTGACCATTTATGCGCCCCCCTTGAGTGTTTTTTTCTATCATTGGTACCGCCATGTAAACCTCCTTTCGACCTATGCAAATTTTCTTCTAACATATTTAAATTCCCTCTTCAAATCTGACGCTGCGTTCTTCTTTAGCACGCACGTCCGTCAATCATTGTCATATCATCAATAAATTAAACTAAACCACCCCGCAAATTGTAAATATAAAAAATTAAATAAATTAATGTAAAATAAACTAACATATTAAAAATAACACCGCACCGCTCCGCTTAATCATATGTGTATATAATTACATCGCTATGAAAAAACTATATTTATATATAAGAAGAAGATATAAAATACATACACATAAAATTAAAGACTATAAATATATAACAACTGAACTCAAGTAAAGAAGAAGTGATAGTGAGGAGTGGCTCCATTTCATGCCCATTACTCAGGTACGTGCGTGCTCAATCTCACACTCCCAACTAAATTGCCCCACACTCCTTTTCCTATAAAATTGACACAGTTAGCTTATCAAAAATCCAGCACCGCCGCAATAATCATGTTAGTGTACAATAAAAAATATCGTATTATATATGTTATAAGAATGCTTGTAATTTGTATGTATTTAATTTAAAAAGTAGTTTAAGTATGTTTATTTTTAAAGTACTATTTAACGGTCTTATTCATAGAGAGTTAGACTAAGTTCGAACGCTTCTTAAACAACCATAAAGAAGCGTTATAACTCACTGTAACTCTCTATGAATATAGACTGTAATACAATACACCTCCTACACCGCCAGATTGGTTTAAACTATTCTTTTTTCACACCAAAATGAGTGTCACGTACCACTAAACGAGATGTCAAAAAAAGTGCCCGAAAAACATTCATTCAAGGTACAGCGCCCTCTGGCTTTAATGGCCGGTAGTTGTTGGCCGAAGGGTTTTTGTTCAGAAGAGGTAAACAGAAAAACTGGGAGGGCGCGAGATGGGCACTTTTTTGTATTGTAGAATTCATGAATGAATTATTCTTACACTTTCCATACAATATTATATTATTAGTCACTAGCATGTGCCAGCTATTTACACAGAAGAAGAGTCTCAGGAAAATGTTGGGCCCAACCAAGAGAGATGGTAACTGGAGGGTTGGAACTAACTGCGAAATGGGAAATACTAGTGGCTGAGCTCAACATCATAGGAAGTTTGATATTTTTATTGTATTTAGTAATCACCATTTAAATCGTTTTATCATAGTAAAAAATAAAATTAGTGTTAGAAAGATACAAATTAATTTTTTAAAATATAAAAAAAGGCAGTAGCTTTATTTTACTTACTAAAGTAGAATATTTACATAATTTACAATTATAAAATTACATATAATCGAATACAATAAAAGAAAACTTATTTGTATTGTATTCTACCCATAGTCCGTCAAGACTATAAGTAGAATACTGAGCCCAGATCACCGTCTTCTATAGGTAAGGTGCCCAGAAGGCTGGCTACGTTTCCTCGCTGGATCGCCATACTGATCCGTTGCCCGAGGTAAGCACCAGCCCCCTGATCGCTTGAAGAGTCAATGAGTCGTTTTGATAAATTTCGATAGAGGCTCATGGCCTCAGGACCCCACGGTCCAAGCGTCTCGACAGCAAACGGCACAAACATATAACTCTCACTGAGGGTTGCATATTTGCGCCGCTTTTACTTACTTAAAAACTTAATTCGTTTTTTCATATATTTATAATTACACTAGGATATGCCCGCGAGTTCATCCACGCTTGACATGATTTTCCCGCGGGATTCCCAGGACACAGCAATTAAAATAAATAATGTATACTATCGTTTTAGTGAAAACTGTGTCGGAATTATTACTTTAAACATATAGTAGTAAGTATAAACTATTTTTTATGCACCCGATCTACTACAAACCGCTCCCGAGAAAATTCCCGCAGGATTCCCGCGATAAAAAATATCACATATTTTATTACATAAAATTTGCTATCAATCAGTGAAAAAATTGCATTAAAATCGGCGCTGTAATTTTTACGTGAATCCTGAACAAATAGACAAGGAATCTAAAACAAAATTATCGTGTTCTCCGTCGTTTATACAGTCTATTATTACACACAGTTGTATTTTTTAACACTTTCAATGTCTGTACATTGTGTGTTTAGAATTTTATAATACTGTTACGAGTTACGGGACTCGAATTAAAATGCCGTTGGAATTACTGTAGAATTTATTTGAACTATACAAACACGTATAACACAGATACAAATATAACTGGGACACAACCAGTACAAACTGCACGATTAAATAACACGCGCAAAGTCCGTCACTATATAGCTTATTGAATGTACACATCTTACTCGTATCGTAATCATCGCTTGACTGTCGATCTCTCCGTTTGGGTATTCCTTTATACTCAGATTACAATATGTATCGACTGTGTAAACAATGATTTCCAAGAATCACATCTGGCCACTGCCTACCATAAAGGATTACAATACACAATAGGCGACTTTTCTAATTACAAATTTTAAACACAAAGTAAACAAAATAAGTCCAAATGCGGGCAGGTAATAAACTGTGCTTCATGTCCGGCAGGTGTGCATTCACTTTTGTCGGCGTGCTTCGTGGAATTTTGGCTAAGTTGTAACAATACACATTAAACGCCACTATTTTTGCGGATTTTTAGTGACTTCACAGTACATTCTCAGTACATGTTCACGTTGTATAACTAGTGTTCTCTCACAATAATACAATCCTTCTCGAAATTACACAATCACAATAAACAAAATCACAAAACTCTTAAAGCACTCTGTAATTTCGACTTGGTTGACAATTTGAAAATGTCAATAATTTTGACATTTTCAGATTGTCAACCAAAAATACGTCAAGTTTCCATTTGACCAATAGCGTTGCGTTTTGCGATTTTAAATATCCCTTGCATCTTTTTCGCTTTTATTAATTAAAATCTATGAATATAAAGGAATCAAATAAAAAAATGTTAGACAGGTAATTCTATAGCAATAAATATATCATATAAAAATATCAAATAAAAAAAACTCCTTTTTGCATTACATGCATATTCCATATTGGGAAGATAAAGTCAGCTCACCGTCTCCGCTTGCTCGGTCATGTAGAACGGATGGAGGAGGATCGGGGTGTGAAGAGCATACTTGGGATGACCAGTTGGCCGTCCTAAGTATCGTTGGAAACGTATTATAATCCGTGCAGGAACGGAGAAAGAATACAATTTCCTGCGGCCGGGCGACCTGTTGTAAGAGGCGACAAAACAACCCACAGTCAGGTGGTAGGACATATATTCGACTGGATGGCTACCACCCTTGGTCTGAAGTATACCGCCATAAAGACCTTGAGTTGTGTTCCGGCATTAGTGGCCAGGTTCCAGTCTCCGTTTAGAGAGCTCATTGGTACGACCTTTGGTGTTCCAAACGTCCATAGGCGATAGTAACCGCTTCTCACCAGGTGAACCGTCTGCTTGTCTGCTAAGCTCATGCAATAAAAAAAAGATAGAATGGAAGCTGTACTAACCGAACGTCAAGCCCACAACTAGCAAGACACTGTTCGAAGGCTAAGACTCACTTTGGGTCGCTGAAAGTACGGAGTTAGTTTTCTTAGGATGTGCCAGCACTTCGTTCGCGTTAGCTTTAAGCCCTCAGGCGAACAGAATAGGTAGACTGAGCATCGAGCTCTCAAAGCCGGCTTAAGGAAGCCAATTTTGGAATAGGACGTCGATCACCCCGTAGTGCGTTTCGAGGACTTGTTACTATTAAATAATCGAGTTAGTACTGCTAAAGATGGAATAGTTACAAGTGGATACGTTACTATTACCCACGCAGACACAATTATGCACCCAAGTTTTTAAAACTGCTTGACTACATTTGACGCTTTTGTGTAGACTCTGTCCCTCTTTTTTCTTTCACCTTCTCCTAATTGTTTGGGGTCGGCACAATATGTTTTTCCTTCCACACTCCTTTATGATGACATACGTCCTCTGTCACAGCATATATCATCATATCATTATTCACACAATCCATCTTGTAGTTTAATATTATTTTTGTGACGTGACTTTCATCCCTCTTCATTACATGCCCCTACCATCTTAATCTTCTTTCTTTCAGTTTATCAGTAATGGGTGCAACTTTCAAATATCTCCTTACTCATTTCTCACTTTATCCATTCTTGTAACATACCACACATCCATCTCAACATTCTCACCTCAGTTGAGTGGAGACGTTTGTAGTCTATCACTTTAGTGGCCCAGTATAACATATCATACCTACCTACATCTCTATTCGCCTGAGTTCGAGTCATATAAATATTCTGCAATTATTGTTCATTTTGATACCATATGTTTATAGAAAATAAGACGATATAAGAATACATTACACTTCATTTACCCAAAAAAAAAAAAAAACAATTACCTAGCATTTATCGTAAACATAACCTCAATTTATTACTGAATCTTATTTTATACGATATAACAGTGCTTATAGTTTGTATATATGTTCATATATGTATATAAGTATACATTTTGGCATCAAATATTTCATTCACTACACGTTAGAAATATTATGACGTAAATAATACAGATTAAAAGCACTTTTATTCAATTTTAGGTTACTAGGAATTTCAGTCAGACCTTGAGGGGGCCTATTCTAAAACAAATTTGTATTTCATTATTAGTAAGGTGTAGAAGGATGCGGGTTGCACATCAAATAAAAACACCGAAAATATGTCTGCCAGGCTTCGGGGGTGCGTATATGGCGTAGTATAATTGAAGTACAGCGGTTGCGCTCGCTACAATCAGAGACTCGCATGAAACTGACTAGTGAAAATAAAACCGATAATACCGTGTGCTTCTGTATTTGCTTCTGCTGTATTTTAATTCGAATTTTAAATGAGTTTTACATTTTATAATACACCAAGCGATGCGCAATCAACCAAAACAAAATCAGAAAGAAATAATTAAACATGTACACAAAATTCAGTTGCATATCTAAATATGCATACATACTTTAAATTTTATATATACACTTTTTTACTCTAGTTATATTGCAAAACCCACATGTTGCACAATTTTTCTCTAATCCATACTAAGGTTGTCTGGAAGAAATTGCTTTTAGTGATAAGACCGCCTATTGTCTTCTGTACTTAAACTTCTTAAATTGTATCTTAATGTTATGCAATAAAGTATATTCTATTCTATTCTGTGTATGTCGCCAACAGTAAGAGACAACAAATCAATCTCAAAGCCAGGTGGTACCTCTCCTGGTTTACAACATTCAGTCGTAATAACCTCGCGTTGTGTTCTGGCATCAATAACCAAATTTCAGTACCTTTAGAGGCCGGCACCGCGCTCGTGACTCCCCTAGTGTTGTCAAGTTCATAAGGGACGGTAAGCAGTTTCCATCTGGTGGGACATCAGGCTGTCGTCTGCTGTACTTCAGCAATTAAAAAAATCACATTCATTTGAAGAGTGTGTTTGTTGGTTTTATGACAATTCCTTTTGATAATAATGCATCAATACACACACACCCACACACTTACAGACGCTCTCACACACACGCGCCTTTTTTTTTCAATTATGTGACACTGTTTTTAAATAAACTCATACCGCAACACAAAAAGAAACCCTAGACAGGAATTTCCCTCCAAGTCATTATAGTACACACTAAATAAACATTGTAAAATATTAACATAGTAACGAATGACATAAGAATAGCCACCTTAGTACCATCAGCGCCATTATGAAAGCGGACAAACTGGAAACCAATTGCTGATGGTAACCCTAACAATTTTAAAAGGCATCTTCAATTTCATTCACAGAACGTTGCAACTGCTGTTTTAAATTAGTCGCGTTGTACTCTCTTAACCCTTTACTGCGCATGCTTTCATACATAAGTAGGTGAGAGGAAAAAAACACAAATTTATACCGGGTAAATTTTAAACCTATACTTTTTTTTCTCTCCGGCATTTTTATGTCGATTCCTTTGTATGTGTGAGTTAGCCCGCTTTAATTACGTATCGACTTAATTTGCCTGCGACCCTCTGTTTCGGTGACCGCTTGCCGACACGATTGTCTCAATGAAATAAAAATTTCTTGCAGTTTTCAGTGAATTGTGAAGTTTCTTAGTGATTTCTGTTCGAGTAGGTTATGTTAGTATTTACTATAGGTTAGTTTTTGGTGGGAAAATCGTTGTGAATTATGACGTTAGTCGAAAAACAAGCGGCGGGAATTGAAGTATTCCTTTTCGTTTAGTTCTATCTATCTACAGAATTCAATTTAAATAGCAAACATGTGACGCCGGTGAGTGATTTTTAATTTAGAATAATTATTTTATATTCTACCCGCAATAAAATATAGAGCATTTTTATTAATGATTTTGTAACTGTGTGACATTATTTTGTTATTAAATTAGATTCTGTGAGTGATGTAATATGTATTAAAATGTTAAGTATCAGATGTTAACCACCTGTTGTGGAGTTCTTAATATAAATTTGTCATATTCTATTAATATTGATACGGACATATACATAAATATATATTTTAATTAAAATATATAATCATAATCACAGTCGTGTTTTTACTTGAGAATTATCATTTCTAGTATTGTTTAAGACATGACTATATTTATAGTTGTATAAATCTGGTTAAAACTTATCAGTGTTTGACATAACTTATTTATTACTATCATTAGGATGTTGATAATTTTATGCCATATTTTTTTATGTGTAGATAATCACAACTATTTTTAAATGTTATTGTTTTGAAGCACTTCATATAACTTCGTCGTTTGAGTAAAGTAATAAGTAAGTAAAGACTTACGATTTGATACGAGAAATTACTTACGGTACTACTATTTACGATAAAGTATTGGACTTATACCTGATGTTAATTTACTTAAAGATTATTTTAAAACATAAATTTTACTTACTATTTAAAAAAAGTTGAATTAAAATGTTAATTGTACAGAAATTTGAATGACCTTTGTTTTTAAGCTATCATTTATTATTATCGTAGAACAAAATTGATATGTAATATTAAGAAACCCTTTCACAAGTTAGTAAACCACTCAAGCAGCTAGATAGACTGAAATTAGTTTTGAAAGATTTTCAATAGATGGCGCTTTTTAAAATTTAAAAATACAATAATTATTATTACTGAATTTACCATCAGAAAAGTAAAGCTAGTCAAAACATAAACACAAGACGAAACATAAATTGTATTAAATGTTATATTTGTCACGTTATCTATTATGACACTATCATGGAAGAAGTAGGTATGCTAAAAATAAAAATTGTTCAGTTAACAATTGGCCGTGTACGAGTTGAACTCATATTTAATGTTTCTCTGTAAAATATAATACGTATATGGGTTTCTAAGGGCTTCTAAAAATTCAGGATGTTATTTAGTGCAACATTAAACAATTATAAGTCCACTCTTATATTTAACAGTTGCTATAATTAAATGCACTATATCAATACCACAACTCAATGTTTTTTTTTTTAAATTGTATTAAGGATTATATCCGTTAAAAAACTTATTAAGAACTATGATTATCGCATACAACAATATAACCGAAATTAGTCAACTGATTATACACAAGCGATTTTCACTAAAATTACAATTGTTTGTAAAATCATTATATTTTTCATTTGAAATATAAAGTGAGACGAGTGAGTATATTTCCAGAATACAGCGTTAAAATATTCCTTAACAATTTACTTAAATAGTATAGTTGTGCACTCCACTACTCTCGCCTCCCACGAGCTGTCAGCGGAAAGTTTACGACCCACCAAGACGTACCAAGCAAACAGTTAAAAATGAATAGACGTACTGATTTTATAACCTCCCTGCATTTTAAACAATATTTCAAAGGAGAAATTAATCATTTTTATCATACTGCAACCGAGGGGTTATTATGAGGAGATTTAAATTTCGAACGTTTCTCTTTTTAAATATGTCAGTTTTTTTAAACTCGTCACATTTTGTGTATCCGGCCAGTGTTAAGTATTCTTGATTCATATTCTAGATTAAAAAAATAAGGTAATATCCAGCACAAAGCTAAAAATATTTAAAAAAAAAACTAAGACATTTAACTTTTGTCTGAATGAATAATGTCAAAAGCGAGGGAAAAGAACTTTTTAGCAGGAGCTGAAGGGTTGCTGCTAAACATGAGTTGATTGCTGAGTTATGTAGTTTTATTTCTTTAAAAATGTGTAAAAATACTTGAAAATGAACAATTGTTGTGTTATATCCAACATTCTTATATTCAGCACTCTTATATCCATTTAACATTATTTTTGTTACACGCTGTTCATCCCTACTCATTACATACCCATAACACTTTAATAGATAGATGACACTTTATTGCATATCAATACAAAAATGAACTTACAAACTAAAACCATACCTAATTATGCACAAAGCTCGGTCTAATCGCTGAAAAGCGATCTCATCCAGACAACTCCAAGAATGAATTGAGATGATAATTGTGATGGTGGTATACGCAAACTATAGTACGACCACTTAAATTATAGTAATAAATACACAAATGTTAAATATACAGACATTAAATAGATATATACTTAATATACATACCATACAAATACATATGTATACAAAGTATAGAAATGTTTATAGTTGAATGATGAAAATATATACGTTTTAAAGTATAGATAGATAACACTTTATTGTACACCACTACAGAAAACCTACGAACTAGTATTATTCTAATTATGTACAAAGGACGGTCTTATCGCTAAAAAGCGATCTCTTCTAGACAACCCTTGGCAGGAATATTGCTGATTAGGAATGGCGTTGGTGGTATACACAATTATTGTACGATTACTTGCATTTTAATAATAAATATATAACTATACTATATATACAAATAAATTATATACAAGATATAGTAATAAAATGCAACTGTTTAAACATAATAAATATATAGCCATATGCAATTTAATTATCATAATATATTATGATGATATATACACAATTATTTAATCGTCTTATTCTCAGTTTTTCAATACATTGAAATAAGACTTTAAAATGGACTAGGTACTCCGCAACTTTAATACAGGATTGCTAAATAGTCTACTCAACCGATCTCTACCAACAATGACGGACAGACAAACATGTTTTCAACGTAAAGGCGTTACCCATAAAGCTCTGAGGATATAAACGGCGCCTTTACGACTATTGTAAAATATTCTCATTATTATTATCCTCATTTAATAATACAAATCGATAGAGAGTTCGTCTGTACTGTAATATTTATGTCACAATATAATTTTTTGGATAAAATTTAGTTAAATTGTGCCTGTAGATGTTTAGGGATGACCTTAATTGGAGGAGCAAGGTGGAATACCTCCCCGTCTCAACGGAACATCTTCTAGCGAAGCTATTGCTATGCCTCGCAGGCCTAAGCTTATCTGTTATTGTTGGAAATTTGTATATATGCTTTGTACGTATTGGGAATCGTTTGCGACCTCAATTATTGCACAGCGCCATCTATTGGCTTGTAAGTGTTCCACTACAGATGATTAATATAAAACATTTTCTATTGTTATATGTAACTTTAGAGGTGGCTAAGTTAACTAAGGCCGATTTTTCAGTCACCGGATTAAAGTTATTCACAGGATAAAGTACATTTAAAAATGACAATTGCATTAATAAAACAGTTGAATTAAGATTAGAGTAGTTTTCGGGTTAAAGAACTTTATTTCTCATAGAAGAATTTTTACAATTCACTTGAGCTGTGATAACATTTATAAGTTTTGAACAATAAGTTGTAATTTATAACGAGATAAAAAGCACAAATACTAAAGTTGCGGGTAATTTTGATGTATTTTTTGTACATACAAGATACAAGTTCTTTCGAACCAAAATAGAAAAGGATATAGATTTCCTGGAAGTGTCATTGTGTAACTTGTTAGATTAAAAAAAAATTATAATGCATTTATTTTTATATGAGTAATGTCTTATATAATAATTTTGTATATTGCGACAAATTTAATTTTAATTTTGCTAGTTTAAAATATTCTGTAACACGTGATTTTTTAGACATTTTTTAAACATATTTATGGATTTTGCTTCTTTCATGGTTTTCGGAAGTTGATTATATGTTTCAGCTCCTTCAAATAATATGCTGCTTTTACCGTAATTCGTTCTATTTTCAGTTTTGTTTTCAGAACATGAGAAATGAAAGTATATTACAAACTAGTATAATGACTGAAACTTAATTTATATTGTATTCTACCTATAATCCCTTCGACTACAAGAAGAAAAATATATAACCCGATAACAGTGCCACCTATCAATTCCAATTATGAATCTAAACTATTATAAAGCATTCTCGAATCTTCTTGAACACAATAAATTTCATCAAAATCGGTCCAACCGTTTAGGAACAGTTCAGTGACATGTGTACGCCAAATTTCGTGACGATAGATAGGTAGGGTGGAAAGAAGGAAAGTCTTAAAAAACAATTTATTAGGGCAACTTTATTGTCCGACAGTTCGTTCAAGATTAACTTAATTACAATTAAAATTATATTAACACTATTATAAATTAATGCTAATTATTGTTGATACGATGACTGATTGTTGCGTAGTCAGCAAATGTTGGGCAGTGGAGTTTCCACCGACTGCCGAACTCGATCTGTAGTGTAGTTTTTTATTTTATTTATCAAAACTACCAAAAAATACAATTGATCGATTTATGAGCAGTAGTTAGAATTAATTTAAAGTCTAGTCATCGCAGCGGACAACGAACTGCTGGCTAGCGCTACGGGGGAGCGCACGTATTAATAGTTGCTCTATCTCGTTCGCACATCATCCGTTCCGCTCACACATTGTGCTATATATTGTACTAGCAGTGCGACTTGTTAATATTTGTACTTAAGATTACCGTTTCCATAATAAATGAGTGATTCAGTTCACATCAGCACTTGACAGTGAATACTACTCTCTGCCACCTGAAGTATCATTTAACCTCTATCTTCCGCTGCTACAGTTTTAATAAAGACGAAGTCACGCGCAAAGACTTGTAAGTAATAAATAACATTTTTAACAACACAATAAAGAAAGTTAGTGATATGACTTATGGGTTTAAACAAATATTACATTAAAACATTGTATTTTAAGCTTTTAAAGTTATGCGTGATTTTTATTACTTTCGAACATGTACGAACCTGGTCATGATAGTATGATTATTTTATATAACTAATCTAATGTCAAATTTGGCTAAGGAGTGTTTGTCCACGAATTGGAAAGGGTTCCGTGGTGACTATAAATATCCATTATTTATATTTTACTAAAGGTCCCGGTAGACGTTATCGTGCCCTAAAAAATAAAAATCTAGTACCCGATCCCAACGCCACCTACCGGTTCCAATTGTGAATCAAAACCATTCAGGGACCATGAACATAGGATACTTTTTATCCCGAAAAATGGGATAGATTCCGGGATAAAAATATATTTGCCTTTCTGTTTGTTATGCTTTTACGGAAAAACTATTGGACAGATTTGGCTGAAATCCTTATTAATATTATAAATGCGAAAGTAACTCTGTCTTTCTGTCTGTCTGTTTGTCTGTCCGTCTGTCCGTCTGTCTATTCCGTTTTCACGGAAAACCTACTGGACCGATTTGGCTGAAACTCGGTATATAATTATATATATTTTAGATGCCAAGAATGAACATAGGATATTTTTTATATCGAATAATGGGATAGTTTCCGGGATAAAAATATATTTGTCTGTTTGTTTGTTATGCTTTTACGGAAAAACTACTGGACCGATTTGGCTGAAAATCGGTATGTAACTAATTTTAATACTGAAGGTCGACAAGGGATACTTTTCATCCCGGATAATGGGATAAGTTTTGGGATAGATTTATATAAACGTTATCCTAGAAAGTAGGATAGGTTTTTTGGTCGATGTGGCTGATTTGGCCGATTTTTCCGAATTGGTCGATTTGCCTGATTTGGTCAATTTCGTCGCATTAGTCAATTTCGTCGATTTCGTCGAATTGGTCAAACTGGTCGATTTCGTCGATTTGGTCGAATTGGTGTACATATGTAGTTTTAATACATAAAAAATAGGCATAGATACTTTTCATCCGAGGATGGGATAGTTTGCGATATAAAATGAAGTGAATCTTTCGGGGCAAATAGCACTAACATAAAAATTTAATTAAATGTAACCTCTTTAAACAAGAAGTATGCATTAGAGGTTGACCCGCGGCGCAATCGCAGGGTAAACTCTGGTTTTATATATAGTGAAGTTATGATTTTTCTCTACCACTTACCCTGCCCACTAATGCCGGCCGGAATACAACTCAAGGTTACTATGGCGGCAAAGTCTAGACTAGGTGTCATAGCCATCCACCAGGATATGTATAAACTGATTTTATAACCTTTCAAATAATGTTTTCTTACTTCAAAATTAAACGTTGAAAATATATTGAACAAAACACTTATCAACTTATGAACCAATTTTGAGTTAGAGTTTGGTAATTTTTTTAGACATAAAAAGATTTATTGTCGTAAATGTACGTACAAACAGAAAATAGGATACGCGATATAATATATCGTATATATAGCATAAAATACAATTATAATTAAAAAAAGCACACACACACAAAACCTACATCACATTTACCCCAACGAGGCTAAAACTCAGCATTCTGCTGCAGCAAGGGCAGACTCAGCGCTGATTTTCAGTTCCACTCTTTATCAAAAGAAAAGAATGACACAAACAAGTTTCCATTTAACTTTTGAATACAGAAATAATAACATTAGACATGTATATAAAATAAATAATTAATTAATTAAAGTTTATTGTTACATGCTTGTATGTATTATTATATATAAGTGAAAAGAGACAAAATACGCCGTAATTGATTATTTTAAAAAGTAATTAAAATTATTTGTATCACTGTAGTATAATTTAATATTATACAACACCTTAAAAGTAAGATAATAAGATCCCCCGTTACACAGTACTATATATAAATAACTCTTTTGTAACAAGTGACCCCCGACGACCGCAAGTTCCGCATTTAGCGCGCTACACGATGACGCTAGCATTCACACCATACCTTTAACCACTCAGCTTTGCTATCTTTTATTTTTCCACCAGATAATGGTTTTATATGTTTTTTATTTCTTTATAGTTACCGCCAAAATATTATTGTTTTCGGTACGTATGATGTTTAGCTAATAACCATTATAATGTAATGCAGTGGCCTAATGATCAATGTCATCAGTTTCATTATAATTTATTTGACTGATTGTTAAGTTTACTGCCGTACTCAGAGTTTAAACAATTCATTAACTTTTTTTATCGCCCGAGGCAGGCAATTATGCTGACAGTCCACTTGATGGAAAGTGGTGTTAAAAATACAGATGTAAGAAATAATAAGATTTTTGGCAAGTCCAGTGAATTGTTGAAACAAACTAAATGGCGGCCGCCCTAAAAAGTGATTGTTATTGTTTGAATGATTGATTCAGGGGGTTTCAATTTCCGTGCATATGTGATGTCTGCGTCTGAGAAGCCAAAGTGGACGTTCTTAGTCGAGAGGGAGTTTCTGAGTCTATCTATTGTGTTATGAATGTATTGTCGAGTTAAAGTTGCCGGACTACGAGTTAAATTTATGCCGTTGGCATTACTATACTAATTTATTAGACACTAGATAAACACGTATAACACAGGTACAAATATAACTGAACATAACCAGTCCAAACGTAAAGCACGATTCAATAACACGCGTAAAGTCCGTCACTAAATAGATTACCGAATGTACGAGCTTGCTCCGTTTGTGGTTATCGCTCGACTCTCAACTCTCCATGGGGGATTTTATTTGGTAAATAGTGTTTTTATTTTTTATATATTTTCGTAATTCAGTGTGAAGTTACTTTTTTCTTACTTCAATTTCAAGCTTTTTTATTCGCTAGGGTAATCATACGGCGATTGAGTTATTATTGCAGTATGTATATAATGTGTATTTGTTTAGCAACTAAGTATTAATTTTTATTATGAGGTTTCTTTGGAGTCCAATAAAAAACTACTAATCACGTTGAACGTTATTCTTATTTACAATACAAAAACGAAGTGGTTTGCAGGTTACTAATTTGAAACATTTTTTCCCAAATAAAATAAACTGCATTTTGTTATTTTAACTAGATATGTATAATCACGAACACTATTTCCCGAAACAGATTTTGAATACGCAAAATCCCAATTTAAAAATAAATATCACAGTCACAAAAATAGAATCGATTAAACCAAACAAATATTTAAATAATAAAATCTCCATAACATTATATTTGTTGTAATAGGGGAGCAAAAATTCAAATCAACTGAAATATTTTAGCATCTTACAAAACGTCGCAGCCTCATCGATTTTGTACAAGCATACATACTTATAGCTTCACTAGGATATGCCCGCGATTCCGTCCACGCTTGACTTGAAATTCCCGCGGGATTCCCGGGATACAAAGTACCCCAGCATACATAATTTTTATATATAAATTTCTTTTAAGCGAGTATATGTGACTGAACTTTTCCTAAGCGGCGGGACCGATTTCGATGAAACTTTTTGCGTGTGTTCAGGTGGGGTTGAGAATGGTTTAGATTCATAAATGGATCAGGTAAGTGGCGCTGCAGTCGGGTTCTAAATTTTATTTCTTTAGAGCAGGACAACATATGCCTAGACCTGCCAACTAGTAAGCATATAAAAAAATGTAAGCTGTCGTTTTAGTGAAAACTGTGTCTGAATATATTAATTTTTATGCATCCAAACAACTTCAAACCACTTTTAGGAAATTTTCCGCGAGGTTTTCGGGATAAAAACATCACACATTTTATTACATAAAATTTGCTATCGATAAGTGAAAAAATCACATTGGCATTCGTTTTTTTAATTTAGCCATTTTAAATCATTCCCAAAAAAATTGCATGTGATTCCCAATATAAAAACTAGCGCAAATTTTAATTCTAAAAATTTACTGTTAATCAGTGAAAGCATCGAAATTGGCTCAGTAATTTTTACGTGCCTATACAAATAAAAAAAACTGAATATTTTGTGAGTCTAATTTAAAAACTATTTAATTTGTTAATGATAATATATATGTACTTAAAATAAACACTTAATATTTTGTTAACTTTATGATTTAGTAAAAAAATATAATATCTTATGCTTGTCTACATATAAAGTGGTCATGCGAATTGGTAATTGTTTACTTTTTTAAAGTTTTAAACGTATTACAAATTTGTTCCATTACTTTAAGAATTTTCAATATAATTAAAAATGCGCGACCATATTGTTACATGCTTGTATGTATTATTATATATAAGTGAAAAGAGACAAAATACGCCGTAATGATTATTTTTAAAAAGTAATTAAAATTATTTGTATCACTGTAGTATAATTTAATATTATACAACGCCTTAAAAGTAAGATAATAAGATGTTAAGAGTACCTATATATAAATAATGTTACAACTTTTTGTAACAAGTGACCGCCCGACGACCGCAAGTTCCGCTCACATTTAGCGCGCTACACTAATCGCTAGCATTCACACCATACCTTTAACCCTTTCTCAGCTAGCTATCTTTTATTTTTCCACCAGAGTAATGGTTTTATATGTTTTTTTATTTCTTTATTTTACCGCCAAAATATTATTGTTTTCGGTACGTATGATGTTTAGCTAATAACCATTATAATGTAATGCAGTGGCCTAATGATCGATGTATCAGTTTCATTATAATTTATTTTTTGATTGATTTTAAGTTTACTGCCGTACTCAGAGTTTAAACAATTCATTAACTTTTTTTATCGCCCGAGGCAGGCAATTATGCTGACAGTCCACTTGATGGAAAGTCGCTACCGTTTGGTCTTTTCCGAGTCGGATTCGTTTGTGGTGTTAAAAATACAGATGTAAGAAATAATAAGATTTTTGGCAAGTGCAGTGAATTGTTGAAACAAATTAAATGGCGGCCGCCCTAAAAAGTGATTGTTATTGTTTGAATAATTGATTCAGGGGGTTTCAATTTCCGTGCATATGTGATGTCTGCGTCTGAGAAGCCAAAGTGGACGTTCTTAGTCGAGAGGGAGTTTCTGAGTCTATCTAATGAATGTATTGTGTTACGAGTTGCCGGACTCGAGTTAAAATGCCGTTGGCATTACTATATAATTTATTAGAACTAGATAAACACGTATAACACAACCTGTGTTAATATAACTGAACATAACCAGTCCAAACGTAAAGCACGATTCAATAACACGCGTAAAGTCCGTCACTAAATAGATTACCGAATGTACGAGCTTGCTCCGTTTGTGGTTATCGCTCGACTCCCTCAACTCTCCATGGGGGCATTTCTTTATACTGTACAAATACAATATGTCTGCCCGACACCTAGCTAATGACTGCCATAAAAAATTACAATAAACAATGGGCTGTTTTCTAATCACTAATTTTAAACAAAAGGAGTCCAAATGCCGAAAAGGTAATAAAATGTGTTTCTACAGGCCTGCCGGTGTGAATTTGTCTTTGTCGACACTAGGTCGTAAGAGTATTTATTTTTGTTATTAGACAAACATTTACACATCAACTGAAAGCAACAAAATTATACTATTATCTTCACTGGCTTCGTGTATACACAATTTCCGGGGTTTTTTTTAACTGCGAATTCCGCGCGCATACATTTTGGTGTTAATATACGTGTGGATTATATTAATAAAATAAAATTATTTTAATTATATTAATTAAAATAGTCTATAGACGTTTGCAACACCAGGGGAGTTGCTAACGTGGTGAAGGCTACTAAAGGGACTGGACCCTGGTCACTGATGCTGGAACAGGACACGAGATTATTGTTGTGGTATGCTATAAACCATGGTACCGAAACCGTAGTAGCATGTGGTTAGCACACTCGAGTCCCAAACTCATAGGGTGAAGGTTCGAATCGTAGTCGGAAAACATACATAGCCTAGGCAGTTTTCTGTCCTAATGACCATATTGTTACAATCATCACGTACTGACGGTGAAGGAAAACATCATAACGTCTGTCAGCTCCTTTATCTATGGGAGGCTTGAGCACAGCAGTGGGATATAATTGTGGCGAGCGATGGTGGAACGATTTAGTTGATTTAAAGAAATTCAGAAAAATTTAAAAGATTCCAGAAGAAAAAGACAAAGACAGGTACATTTGAGAAAAGGATAAATGATGAACAAAAGAATAACGAAATGAAGAAAGAAATTCTAGAATAGAAGGTTCAGAAAGAAAAAACAGAGATGGATAGATGTTTAGATAGGGATAGAAAGTAAATAAAAGTATGACGAAAAGAAGATCAAAATTATCTATTATATAGAAGCAGCGTAAAGCGTGCCTACCGGGCAGTTCAGTTGAAGTAAAAAGCGACAAGCGATACAAGAGAGTTGGAAAAGAAGTTTAGTAGAAGACAGGGACGAGCTTAGTGGAGAGTTTAATGGGCATTTCAGTGAACAAGGAGTTTAGTATAGTTTAAAAGGAGATCCAGAAGCGAGTTACGCGCGGTAAATTCGGAGGTGAGCACTACAGTAGCGGGAGGGAGGTGGTCTACGCGACATCGGCGACGGTATTGTGAGTAAACATCGCATCGTCGGGACAGTGCGTCATTAGTTGTGTATGAAGAGGCAACCTTGCAAGAAAGAATCACGTAAGGTTGTGAAATCAATAAAAGCGTTTAGTTGGAAAAAAACTGATGTATTCTTTCAATCCTAAGTGCGTACCCCCGCTCACACATAACATTATTTATAGACTGTTACCATTATATGTTTTAAAGAAAAGATTATAGTCATCATCCCGATGGGCGAATGGCCTACTACCTTAATCTGGAGAGAAAGAGAATGAATAAATAAATATAAATTAAATTTTTCCGATCAAAAATGTTCCTCTGCTGGGTCTCAAACCTCTTAGTTTTAAGGGAGTAGACGGTACTTCCTCCATGTTTATGAAAAACTAGGATTCAAACCTATGTCAATATAATGAGAGCTTTAAGATATATAGTCCATTTAGAGGTCAGTTAAAGTACTGATTTCCTTTCAAAATCTAATAGTTATTCCAGTAAACCAATATACTCAGTGAATGCGTCTCAAACCTCTTAGTTTTAAGGGAGCTGACGGTACATTCGCCATGTTTATGAAAAACTGGGATTCAAACCGACTTCAATATAATGAGAGCCTTAAGGTACTTCGTCCATTTAGAGGTCAGTAAAGTACTGATTACGTTTCAAAATCTAAACTTATTTCAGTAAACAAATATACTTAGTGAACGCGTCTCAAACCTCTCAGTTTTCAGGAACCTGACGATACATCCGCCATCTTTATGAAAAATTTGGATTCAAACCTACGTCAATATAATGAGAGCCTTAAGACATTTAGTCCATTTAGAGGTCAGTTAAAGTACTGATTACCTTTCAAAATGGAATAGTTATTTCAGTAAACCAATATACCAAGCGAATGCGGTAGTGGTAACCGGCAACCGCAAGTTAACCGCGTTCAGACTGCCGATCGGTCATTACGTGCGGCAATCACTGTGGGTACGGAGCCTTGATTCATTATGACACTTAGAAACGTAACGTGAACACGTTACGATGTAATATCAGCTCATAAACCTCTTACTGATGACAAATATTCTCACGATTTTAGAAAGAAATAGATAGAAATAATCAATAAATTACTTTTTATTGTGTACAGCAATACAAAAAAAGAACTTACATACTAAAACTAAGTCTCATTATGCACAAAGGGCGGTCTTATCGCTAAAAAGCTATCTCTTCCAGACAACCCCAGGCATGAATTGAGATTATAATGACGATGGTGGTATACATAATACATAGTACTATTTCTTATATTCTAATAATAAATATATAAATGCAGTATATACAGATGCTTTTTATGTATTAAATAGACATACTTAATATACAAAACATAAAAATACATATCTACAAAAATATTTAATTGTTTATAGATAAATATATATATACATACATTTAAATATCATCATATTCCAAGGATAGGACATAATTATTTTGTTTAGGAAATAACACAAATATTTAGTACTAGTAATACCAGTGAAACTTCGTATGTGTTGCTGTTTCGATATATTTGTTAATTTTCTACGGTGGCATCAATAAAGTAATTGAATTTCAATAAGATAGTATTCGTCTATACCACGGAAACGACGTCATTTATGGGGATAAAAAGTATCCTAAGTGATGACTTGGGATACAAGCTAGTTCTGTGTCAAGTTTCATTAAAATACGTTCAGTAGTTGTCACATGAATGAATGAATGAATATGCTTAATGTGTGTTAAAAGATATAGTTAATATAAACAAAATTTTACAATACAATAGGCGGTCTTATCGCTTTTAGCGATTTCTTCCAGACAACCTTTCGATGGATAAGAAATTTGATAAGAACAGAGTTACTTACTAACGAATCAGTATCTTATAAATATATACATACATGATATAATATAAAAAATATACTAATAAGATACTATATGTAAATAAAATATTATACAATACACTTACATATATATAAGTATATATATATATATATATATATATATATAGGGTATATGTATATATATATAGGGTATATAGGGTAGTCTGGAGGAGATCGCCTTTGGCGATAAGACTGCCCATTGTACTTTAATGTATGTGCAATAAAGTTATTCATTCATTCATTCATTCATTCATTCATTCATAAATAAATATAAAACGAGACAAGGCTGACAATAGCTGCTGCTGCATCCTTAAATTGATGGTAGGTGATAATAATCCTTCACAAGTCTTTTAAAACTAGGCAGTGATTTGGCTAGCTTGATATTAACAGGCAGCGCGTTCCAAAGACGAACTGCTTGGACTGTGAAGGATTTGCCATAAAAGCTAGTTGCATGCAGAGGAGTTTTAAGTAACAAATTTTCCGAGGATCTGACAGACTCTAATTTACTGGAATAAGGAAATTGTTCCTTGAGATATGCAAGGGTCTAAGGGTTAATTAATGTATTACGTGATGCTCCAAAAGACACATAGACAGTCATTAAGGTATCTCAATGACTGTCGATCGTCCAACGTCTCTTCCTGTCTATTTCTCTGTAGCGGCAAATAGACAGAAAGAGACGTTGGAGTAGTAATAGTATCTCCTGAGAAGTGTTATGTCCACCTGTGTTGGGGATACCCACTAAAACCCCAGTGTTCTTTCGCCTTATACTGAATACCATCCGTGAGCGGCGTGACCAGCCCGTGGGCCTGTGCAGGCGATTGCCCGTCGACCTCCTCCACAAGATATAGGAACGCGGCATAAGTCAAGCAACAGAATTATTTCTAAACTTTCAAGCCTTGAGCATTGCCGTAAGGTAGCAAGTCTGTCGGTTTTCTATCGGATACACTTTGGAGAGTGTTCTTTGGCATTTATGACATTTTATTAAATATCAAAGTTTACGACACTATCAATTACAAATTTCTTAATAATACATATAAATCCTTGACGTGTAACAACACTGTTGTGAATATATAAGTTTATCTACTAGGTACACGTGCTCCATTCTATATAGCATCATCACTTAATATCAGGCGAGATAGCTACCAACCGCGAACCTATGCCATGATAAAAAAACTCTCAGTCGTAGAGTTGCACGTCAGAAGCGTGCCTAAAAAGTGTTCATTTTAAAAATATATTAATACTAGGATATGCCCACAAAATCGTCCACACTTGAATTGAAATGCCCGCGGGATTTCCCGGCTAAAAGACGCGCATATTTTAAGTCTAAGAATTTGCCGTCTATCAGTGAAAACGGCATTGAAATTGGCCTAGTAGTTTTTACGACGAACAGAGAAGAAATCTAAACAAAATTGCATCGTGTTCTCCATCGTTTACATAGTGTATTACAGTTGTTTTTTTTTATAAGCCCTAATGTACAGACACGGCATTTATAGAATTTTATAATATTGTTACGAGTCGCGAGACTCGAATTAATATGCCGTTAGAATTACTATAGAGTTTATTAGAACTATACAAACACGTATAACACAGGTACAAATATAACCGAACACATCAAGTCAAAACGTAATGCAGAAGGTCGTAACTCAGTATAACGCGCAAAGTCCGTCACTTATTAGATTCCCGATTGTAGTACACACGTCTTGCTTGCTCAGTCTTGTTCAGTCTCGCTATTGCTTTGTACTGCACAAATGCAATATGTCCGCCCGGCAGCGTGGACCGAATTTCCTAGAATCGTAATCCACACACCTGGCTAATTATGGCTGCAAGCGGCCATAGACGAGTACAATAGGCTGTTCTCCACAATAACCATAAAGAAGACAACCATAAAAGGATTACAATTAGTTCAAATGCCGACGGGTAATAAAATGTGTTTTCATAGATATGCCGGTGGATTTTGTTTTCGTCGGAACTTAAGTTGTATCAATATTATAGATAGAACTGTAAGAATTATAACATCTATCTATACATATAATAAAACTGTATAGGTCAAATTTCTGTACAATGAAAAAAATTGCTAAAAACCGAGTCAGGGGGACGTAAGAAGTAAAATAGAACGAATTTAGATTTTATTCAATTTTTTTCTTTCTCTGTTTGTCTGTCTGTTTGTACCGGCTAATCTCCGAAACGACTGGACCGATTTAAACGAAATTTTGTATGGTGGTAGCTTATATCCCTGGTCAACATATGGGATACTTTTAATCCCGAAAAATTAAATAGTTCCCGTGGGGTAGCTAAAAGAACTCTAATTACTTAAACAGCTTATTATACGACTTATTATATGCTCCTAATTAAGTATTGATATTGCCGGTATCATCATCATACAATAAAACAATTTATACATTAAAAAACAATTAGGCTATATATCATCACGCTAAGACCAATAGGAGCGGAGCACCAATGAAGAATGTTTTAAAATCGGGAGGGTTTTTTTAACTATTCCACGCGGACGAAGTCGCGGGCAGAAGCTAGTAAAACTATACGCATATAAACAAAGAGGATGCTTAAGCTTTGTGTATACAATCTCTTTCTGCTTCAAAAGTGTACCGATTTAATAAGTAATCAATAAATAAATTATCCCATCAGGAATTTATTTTGATAAAAAGTGCAGTTTCGATGTTACACTTAAATTACAATATACCGATCGATATTGAAAGCATTTTTATTTTTATCCATCAGTTTGGGTAAGTGGGGTACATATTGATTTTTAGAATCCTTTTTCCCACGGTTTTGCCTGCTTAAACTTTTATTACGTTGTCCAGGAAAAAAATACGTAAAGATAAAACGTATTACATGTTTCTCTTCGGTATCTGACTGAAGACAATGAATGAAGGGACGAATGAATGAATGGAAACTCTTTATTTTTCACCATAAACTTAAATCAATACATAATTGATATGGATATAGATACATTTGCATTAGAACAATGGGCCTAATATAGTATTGTACCAAATTAGACAAAAACTAAACCATTAATTGAGGATATAAGGCATGGCTAAACCCAGATGGCGTAACATGTAACTCTTGTGTCGATTTTGATGTTTTATTATTAAATACAGTAGAACCTCTTTAAGTCGAACCTCGATAAGTAAAAACCTAAACTCGAAAAAATGTTTTCCCCTCTCCTCAACCCCAAAACCTCCGTTGCTCGAAATCTGAATCCTCTATAAGTCGAAATAATTAGCGACTCCCTATAAGCAAATTCAGTACTTATTTTCCCTCTGTATCTTGAACATAGTTTAGGGATGTCCCGACTAGATGGAGGAGCGAGATGGAATTATTGATGAGTAGTACACGTGTGAAGTAGTACATTTGTCCCGTACAAAATAGATTTGTACTGATACGGCACAAAATTTAAATTTGTAGTACTTCAAGACAACAGTACAATAACGCCTCTATGGATGTTCACATGACAAAGAGGTACAAAATGACATTGTACGACTGCTAGTAAAATGAGATGACCAAGGCCGATGACATCCGATTCTTAACGAACATTTCCGAACTAGAAGTTTTGTACGGGACAAATGAGGAAATGACGATCACCGCCTCACCGGCCTCATCGCTTCAAATGTACCGCCGCGGCACAAACCATACAAATCTCCTCGCCTCATTTGAAGTGGTACATTGTGCTGGTTCAGTACAAAATGTCATGTTACTCTTACAAAGTCATTTTAAAATCATGTCCTACCCAACTTTAGATGGAATACTCCTCCGTCTTAAACGAAAATCTTTCAGCGAGGCTATTGTTGTTGCTCGCAGGCCCTTCTTTTACTGTTGGAAATTTGTATATATTCTTTGTACGTTTGCGACCTCGATTATTGTACAGCGCCATCTATTGGCTTGTAAGTGTTCCAATACAATAGTAATATTTATTAACGCGAGTTAGTACAATAATATTGAAAGTGGTTAAGTATACCCTTACACGTGCAAGGGGCCCCGCACCCGCATCTGCCGCGACCACCGCACCCCCGCGACCCCCGCCACCGCGCTTATCGCTGACCACCTGCGCTTTGCCTTAGCGCCCGCGCCCCCGCATCCCCGCATCCGTACCCGCCGTGTTACCGGTGCGCCCGCCGCCCGCACCCCGCTCAACGATGCCCACCGTGTGGCACCAAAATCACGCGCCTCGTTTTCTCGCGGTTCCGCGTCGGGACAACCGCGATCGAGCTCCGCGAGTTCGACGACATCGCGTTCGCGATCGCCCATACACCGCGTAATCGATTCTCGTCGAGAAATCGAATTATCTCCTGACGGTCCGCAATACCTCAGGGATGCCCTCTTCCACCGGCCGATGAAATCACCCCCATGGATGTCGCGCCTCCCGCGAACATCCCCTTAAACCACGAGGACGATGACGGTTTCATAACCGTCAATCGTACCAAAAACGGAAGACCCAGAGGAGGTCCCCCAACCCCGCTCCCACTGCGGGCACAAAACCAACAGCGGCACCTTCCAGCCGCCCTGGGCCACCTTCACAGCGCCCGCCGCCACCCCTGATCATCCGTGAGAAAGCCCATTGGCTTCAACTCGCTAAGGAGCTGCCAGGTAAGGCAATCTCTATAAAAGAAGCCCGTGATACCCAACACGGCATCAAAGTTATGGTCACGTCTTCAAGTGACCACCGCTCCCTAACATCCTTGTTATGTGACCGTAAAATCGGTTACTATACTTATGCCCTGCCGGAAGAAAAACGCCTTCGGGCTGTAATTCGCGGACTCCCACAGGAAATCGAGTGTTCCTACATTCTCGAGGACCTTAAGTCCCAAGATGTACCGGTGCACGAAGTGCACCGTATGCACAGAGGCGACGCAACAAAGTCTCCTCTAAACCTAGTATTGGTTGTCCTCGACCTCTCCCCAGAGGGGAAAAAGATCTTCGAACTTGAGAAGGTCTGTGGCCTCTCTGGCCTTCGTGTGGAACGCCCACACGAAAAACATACACTGCGGCAGTGTCATCGTTGCCAACTTTATGGGCACTCTGCCCTACATTGTCAATCCCGTCCCAGGTGCGTCAAGTGCCTGGGCGACCACGAGACCTCGGAGTGCACACGCACCCGGGACTCCCGGAGCCACCGAGCTGCATTCTCTGCGGCCAAGCGGGTCACCCCGCTAACTACAGAGGCTGTCCTGCCGCCCCCGACCCAAACGTAAGTTCGGAAAGGGCAACGCCCAAAAGGCACTAGAAAAGTGCCGAACAAACCCGCATTCGTGGCGGCCCCCTCCAGTGGTAAATCACTGGACGGGTCTTCCCACGTTCCTCCACTACGCGCCCCAATTTTGGCCGTACCCCAAACAACCCCTGCCTTTTAAAAGCACCTTCTGGGCCGTCACCCCACCACTCTTTAGCGGAGGACGCGGCGACTAAATTCCCAATTTGCCTTTCGACCGGCCTCTTGGCTCGAAAACTAAGACAAGTTGCAGAGTCTGAAACCCTCCTCCGGGATCAACTCGTGATCGAAATGGATCACGCCCTCCTCCAGCCGTTATAACTAAACATTTTATTGTTACCGGTAACAAATGGCGCATGTAGGTAGAAATAAACCACGCTTTGACTCTGGCGACTTATAACGCCAACGGCCTTCGAAACCAGCGCGACTTGGTCCATGATTACCAATCAAGTAGATATACTACTAGTGCAGGAGACCTTCCTGAAACCGAGTGAAAGAGATCCAAATCTCTAACTATCAGGTCGGCCGTGGTGGCGGCACCTGATCTATTTCAGAAGATCTCTACACTGCATGCCTCTAGTCACCCCACCACTAGTAGGTATGGGAGTATCCGCCTGCAGACTAGCAATGACTGGCCACCAACCTCTAGTCATAGTCTCAGCATACCTCGCGTGCCAGAAAACCCTTATTAAGAAAGACCTAGAAGCCCTATTCAACTTAGGCCCAGCTGTTATAATAGCCGGAGATCTGAATTGTAAACACGAACAGTGGAATTGCAATACCACTAACCCCAATGGCAGAGCCTAATAAATATATCAGACAATCTTTTGTTTGATATAATAACTCCCATGACCCCACACGATACCCCCCAACCGCGACTGGGGACCCCAAACACTCTCGACCTAGCATTACTGAGGGCGTAACTCTTCAGTTCCATTCGATCGAAACGATGGACGATATAGACTCGGACCATCGCCCGGTTATCCTCAAATTAGGACAACAGACGGACCAGACATCTGAAACTAGGACCTCTGTGGACTGGTTGAGACTTGGGACCTCCTCAAGGCAACCGAATCACAAGACCTGGACCGCATCCCGGACCACATCGAATCCCACCAAGACACGGAGACGGCGATCGAGGCCCTCACCAGCCACCTTCAATCCGCAGTGCGGAACTCGTCCAGACAGGTGCCAGTGGAGAATGACCGCCACTTATGCCTGCCGGACGAAGTGAGGGGTACTGCTGAGGGAAAGAGAGCCGCCTCCAGAGCTCACGACAGATATCCCACCGTAGACAACAGAGTCCGACTCCGCCAACTAGAGCGCGAGGTCAAACTACGTATCCGGAAGTCAGGGAACAACGTTGGGACAGAACGTTGAGAGATATCGAACCAACTCACCAGGCGTACTGGAAGCTGGCTAGAGCTCTCAAATCAGATACCCTCACTGTCATACCCGCGCTAGAAAGAGCCGACAACACCGAGGCGTTCGATGATGAGGAGAAAGCCGAATGCCTTGCTCAGAGTCTAGAGCTTCAATGCTCCCCACTACACAAAACGTCGACCAGTCACACCTGACGGAGGTGGACTCCGAGGTTGAACGTAGATCCTCCTTACCAGCGGAAACCACACTCGACCCAGTCACGGTGGAAGAAGTGCAAGATCTGATCAAGTCCCTCAAACCACGAAAGGCCCCAGGGTCGATGGCATTAACAATCGCGTGTTAAAACTCCTCCCCGGCCACTTGATTATAATCTTAGTGAGCATCTTCAATGCCGCCATAACAAACTGCTCTTTCCCCGCGATCTGGAAGGAAGCAGACGTCATCGGTATTCACAAGCCTGGAAAACCGGCTAATAAACCGTCCAGCTACCGCCCAATCAGCCTACTGAGCACACTCAGCAAGCTTTACGAGAGGGTCATCCTCTCTAGACTAAGAAGATTTTGCCATCAGGAAACATCTACTACCCGATGAGCAGTTTGGATTCCGTTGCCAGACACTCATGCGTCAACAGGTGCACCGCATCACGGAGCACATACTATCCCACTTTGCCCATCACCCTCGTCGCCCTATAGGAACAGCCGCACTGTTCCTTGATGTAACTAAGGCCTTCGACAGGTCTGGCATAATGGTTTGATTTACAAGCTCTATTACTAGAATTTTTGGCGTCTCCCTTCAAGTTCGACTTAAAAAGATTCTACTGTACATAGCATTTACACCAAATCAGCTAAAAATTGAAAAACGAATTATCTAGGCTTTCAGAGTTCGAGTAATTTGGTCTAAAAATAGTTTTAAATATCGCAAAAGTCTATAAAAATTACTTATGGTAGCATCTAATAATAATAATAACAGCCCATAATTGTCCCACTGCTGGGCTTAGGCCTCTCATTTACTATACTACCATACAGTCTCCACCATGCTTGTGCAAGACAGATTGGTGGGTTTGACAAGTTTGCACAACGACTGAAGGTCCAGATACGTAAAGACAGCACTCTTGGACACGGCACTAGTGAGGAGGTTCCTGTGTCTGGAGCCCTAACCATCAGTAGTTTGGACCCCAGGACCGGCTGCCGGTGGAGTACAAAACATTTTTTTTATTTTTTTTTATTTTGGATGTATTTTTATAAAAGAATATTTTATATTTTTTATAAAAAACATCTTTATATATTTGAAAAAATAATGTAATATTTTTGTAAATAAGTAAAAAATCGAATAATAATAATAACATCCCGTAAATGTCCCACTGCTGGGCTCGGGCCTAGGGGAACGGCCAGTATACCCGCCATGCTTGTCCGAGGCGACTTGGCAAGTTTTACACATTGGTTATCTAGATGTGTAGGTTTCATCACGAAGTTTTCTTTAACCATTAACCGGAGATGATTGTAATAATATGCAAATTAGGCCATGTCAGGTCAGGTCAACTGCCTAAGTGGTGCTTGCATTTCAACCAGGCTTAACACGCGCCCTTTAGGTATAGAACACGAGCGCGCTAACTACTAAGCTGGATACACATACATGTAAACAAATAAAAACATATTGTTACGAGTGCGGGACTCGAATTAAAATGCCATTGGAATTATTATAGAGTTTATTAGAACTATACAAACATGTATAACAAAACAAATCCATACGTAACGCAGAAGGTCGTAGTTCAATAAAACGTACAAAGTCCGTCACTAATATATTCCTGAATGTACACACGTCTCGCTTTGATCGTGGTTCCCGCTCGACTGCCCTCCTATATCCTGCACAAGTGCAATGTACCCGCCCGGCCACGTGGACCGAATTTCCTAGAATCAGCTTGTACTTTTAAATCCCTAACACTTAGCTAATGATTACAATACAACAATACGCTGTTCTCTAGAAACGTATGCCAATAAATAAGTGAACAAAAGAGGACGATCATAAAAGGATTACAATTAGTTCAAATGCCGATAGGTAATAAAATGTGCTTTTACATATTTGTACGTGGAATTTGTCTTTGTCGGGGCTTAGGTTGTAACGATATATTATAATTAAAAAAACATGCCTTATTTTCCCTTAAGACTAAAATAATTTAAAAAAGATCTCTACCCAGTCCAGAAACAGAGGATGGCGAATGGAAAAATATCACTAAGCTATTACAGCCTCACGTGGCGCCATCTAGTCATGTAAGATTTATGAGCTTTCCAGAGTTATGTTTATACTAGGAGATTGTAACTAGTAGTCTCATACCATCCCTGCAGTCCTACTTCTTTTTTTATTTACTTAATTGATTATAGTTAAATAATGTACCTGAGAGTAAGTGATTATCATCGCCTATGGACATCCAACGCTAACGGGATCGATGCGTTGATTACGTCTTTCAGACTTTTAATATCGCTTTACACACTTTTTGAAACCTCATATTGAAGCCTTGGAAACCACGAGATCAATTCACAGCTCTCACAGAAACAATAAGAACATGAAAGAGATGCAGAGGGAATGGAAGATGCGAAAATGGACGACCTAATCGCCTAAGCTATTGTTATAGTAACGAAAGATAGTATGAAATATCATAAAAATATTCCATCCCATAAAGAAGTTCTAATGCATTATCCGAAACTATAACTTATAGCGGCGAAGATAGTTGGTACGGTCTGCAAATAAATATCTACTATTATTCTCTTCACCTTATAAATGTTTTATTTAAACTGTATCCTACATAATTGTTCAATAAACAAGAAATGAAACCTTAAAATAACTTAACACTGAAAATATCCCATTGTTACAACCTGAACGCCGACAAAAGACATTTTATTACCTTTTCGGCATCTGGACTTCTTTTGTTTACTTTGTGTTTAAAATTTGTGATTAGAAAAACAGCCCATTGTGTATTGTAATCTTTTGTGGTAGTCATTAGCCAGGTGTGATTCTAGGAAATTCAGTCCACGCGCTCGAGCAGACAACTTGTATACTTGTACAGTATAAAGCAATGCCCCAATTGCGAGATGAGGCAGTCAAGCGATAACCACGAGCGAAGCAATACTTGTGTACATTCGGTAATCTATTTAGTGACGGACTTTGCGCGTGTATTTGAATTACGATCTCCTGCATTACGTTTGGACTTATTACGTTTGGTTATATTTGTACCTGTGTTATACATGTTTGTATAGTTCTAATAACCTCTATAATAATTCCAACGGCATTTTAATTCGAGTCCCATAACTCGTAACACTATATGTACAAATTAAATATAAAAACATATTAATGAAAATTACATATAATATATGGTTCCTAAATAGCCGTTGACTATTATTCTCTTAAAATTACTATTCGTTGAATCAAAATAATAGAATATAAACCTAACATTATAGACAAAGCAAAGCGCAGTTCAGTTATTAGCATAGATATTTACAAATTTTTTATAGTCTGAAGTAGACAAACAGGCAAATAGTTCACAAAATGGAAAGTAGTTACCGCATAGGTGTGGCCAGGGGCTCCGTCAAATCGTTGTGTGAAAATTCTGAAAAGCTCTTCTTAAATAACCCCACATAGCGCAAAGGAAAGTCCTAGGACTAGATCATTCTTCTACATAGAATAAAAGCTCTAGAAAACCATTGTATATTTTGAAGTGATCACTCAAAGAAATGACGAATAACATTCCGCCAACGGAAAGTGATGCCGAAAAAATAATAAATAAATTGTTGGCAAATAAACATATTTTATATTCCCAAGCTAAGCAAATTACGCTTGTATTGTGGTTGATATATTTACAAAGGACCATGGTTGATCCCATACGCCCAGACCAGAACAAATAATGGAAAGTTCATTTTACGAATTTACTATACCTAAAAACCTGGGACCTTTGAGTTCCAGGAGTTCGGCTGGCAAAGGCTTATAGCCCACTCAACCAAAGAGGTTATCAAATTACGCGATGATAGTGAGTCATGAGTCAGTATTTGGGCAGACCTAGACGCTGATTGATTGGTTGTGCCAGACGTAGTTGGTGTGATGTGGTAAAAATTGTCCAAGATGATTTTTAAACCTCTCATTTTCTAGAGACAGGTTTGGACAGAAAAAAATACCAATCTCAATTTATGCATTTGTTTGCTCTTCTGTTAACCTTGAAACATAAAATATTGCTAACCTCTCACATTGGTCATTGAAATTACGCTTATAAAGTTTTTTTATTGTATTTATATCGGATACAGGATATGGTAAAGTGTGACCTCACTTACCTAAAAGGTATCAATTCACACGTTAGTTAGTGTGATATTTTTCAGAAAATATAGCTTTTATAATCATAATTGTACAAGCAAAGCGCTTTGTAAAATGTTTGTATAATAATGTCATTATCAAATAATGAAGGTAGGATAAAAAAATATAGCGGCTCTGGCTACCAGTTTTAAAAACAGAACACGGAATACGGTTTAAAACCGTATAATTTGAAAAACTAAAAACTAATTCTGTTATGCAATTTCTTTGAGAAACCTTTGAAATAAATTCATAGAATATTTTATGTGTTTTCTGACCGTACCCGGCTTTCCGTATACACTTCGTGTCAAAATCATTGGCTCACTTATTATTTTATTGATTTATGTACCACTGAGTATAGTGAAGGTGAGAAATAGCGACTGCATTATGTACATCATCTGCAGCCTATTTGTATAATCTATTATATTCATCTATTGATTTTCATTACATTTATTTCTCTGCGAATAGGATTTAACATAAAGTTCGTGCGTGTATGTGAAGTTAAGTTAGGGTTTACAATAACGGACGAAGACACGGGGCACCCTGACGTTCTGGCTGACACAGGTCCTTTCGGGGCACGGCTGCTTCGGCAGGTACCTGTGTCGCCTTGGCCGCGAGCCGACACTAGGGTGACATCATTGTAACACAGGCGACGACGATACGGCGCTGCACACACTCCAGGAGTGTCCTGCCTGGACAAAGCAGCGCCAAGACCTCGTCGCCGTTACTGGATATGACCTCCACTCCCGGCCGTGGTACGCACTATGATTGGGAGCCCAACAGGATGGGACGCCGTCTCCTCCTTCTGCGAGCTCGTTATGCTTGCGAAGAAGGAGGCGGAGCGGGAGCGTGAGCGCATATCACTGTTCCGCTCCCGCTAAAGGAGAACGCGTCGGCGTCGGAGGACCAACCTGGACCTTCGGCCACCGTAAGCGGGCGGCGTGGGCCGGGGTGTAGGGTTTCTCACTCACCTGCACATGCCGTCGAGATGGGGGTGCAGCGTGTTCTGCAGGCGCTCACCTATCCTTCCGTGGGGCGAGTTACAAACCGCCCCACCCCCAGAGAGCTTGAAGATGCTGGGGGACAAAAGTAGTCCCCCAGCAGTGGAAGAGACCTTGCGAGGCCCAAGCCTGCCAGGGCTGTGGAGAGGCTAGGACATATACTCTTAGACCTGGCATAAGGCGAAGGACGGAACACCCAGGGGTTTTAGTGGATATCCCTAACTGGGAAGTGGCAATAGCATGGCACCAGTTCTGACTGGGCATGATAGTGCCACTCCCGATCTGGCAAATCCCACACACGGGTCGCGAATTATTCCCAAGGTTCTGCCCTTGTCACGGCTTAGTTCTCAAACGGATTTCCTCGGGTTAAAAAAAAAGGGTTTCCAATAAGTAAATCGAATGAATGGATAGGTTAAAGAAACTGAGTGCTTAAGTAAAAAGTCTTTTATCAGAAGTATAAATACAATACATGGATTAAAATTCTATATTGTTTATGGCAAATGATTAAAATCATTTTAGTATAAGTTTTCATAGTCTTTTTGGATTATCATGAACTTGATAGGTTAGATTCTCTTTGTAACAAATATTTGGATGGCTTGCAAGTAATGTCTCATCAAAATGTACATTGTGGCTGTTACTTGAATGTTTTTACTCCCATGATAAAGGGTTTTACTCTAATGCATTCGCGTGCCGTTCACCTTCATTTCCTTGAGATAAAACGTTAATGATGCAACAAATGTCTAAAACGCTTATTCTCGTACAATAACAATCTATAAGGAATTGATTGCATATATTATCCTCTGCGATACGAACTGAGTTTGTTTGAAAATAGTGCCATAATTGTTTTTGAGACCGGCAACGCGTTAGCGCTTTGTTATTGTAAACTATTTCCGAACTGTCATCTGCCTCCTTCAGCTAATAAAAAGTTTACATGCTTTCTAATAATTTTGTAAGATTGATACTAAAATTACTTTCTAAATGAAACTTCGATATCAGTGATATTATTATCAAGTTGCTAAATTACTCATACTTGTATGTTCCACATCACATCACAACAGCGAACACGCGAAGTATTTGCAATTATTGTATTATGAATTAATCACGCAACGTATTACCACCCATTTAATTACGTTGTTTGAATAGTTCAATACTTTGTGATGCTAATTATAACTCACTAATCAATTTTTAATACATTCTTAACAAATACAATCTTACTGATGAGACAATATTTGACATTAAATATATTTTGCAAAAATGATATTTAACGGGTTTTATGGACATAACTAGGAGAGTCAAATGCATCTCTTACGATCAATGGCTGGTCTGCGTCTATATACCTCTGACAACAAATTAATGTTGCCATTCAAAGAGGCATCGTGGCGTAACGTAGTCTTTTGGTGAAATTCTCTTTTAACAACGATCTGGGGCTAGTTTTTATTTTTTATATTACTTTAATTTAAATCAAGAATTCTGAATGTTTCCGAAAGCATAAGTGATTATATTGTGTAGTGTAGTTAAATGTGTATCCAAATTCCGAACGATGTGTAAGTTAGAAGCATAGGTGATGAATGAAAAAAAAACATAAATAATAGACGATGAAATTTAATGCCAAGAGATCTGTAAGAGTGTGTGTGTGTAAGAGTTTTATAGCTAAGAAGTAAGATTAAACGATGTTAATGAGTATAAGATGTATTGAAGGATGTTGTAAAGAAGATTAAAGTGTTTTTTATTGAACTGCAATACTGTCATTTCACCTCTACATAATTTATTTAATTATATTAATTTTACTATATTATATTAGTATAAAAAATATCCAAACTTACATTACAGTAAAATATTTGTTTAATATTAAAATTGTTTTTAAGAAATGTCGATACAGTTTTTTGCATGAAAGTGTATTCTCAAGGCAATGCAGTAGAAGGGCGTAAGTACGATATGAGTTTGGTTCGTGCACCACATACGCGTCATGTGGCTGTGGGGGTAGCCAGGGATGCCATGGATACACATCCAGATTCTGCTGGATGAGGTATATGACAAAGGTGGTTCTTTCGCAATAAAAGGTTTCTTCTTCTTAACCACCCTTTTCACACATGTTTTCTACAACATCTTGAGATAGGTGCAAACATAAAAATTACTTTGTATATTCCTACAACAAAATTTTGCAAAATATTGTAATTTTAATGTTCTACTCAGCACCGACTTTAAGGCGTTATAGACTACATTTATTTTTGCTTTTTAATTACTCTAGGAGTGGGTTCTATTTTTGGATAGAAAAATTTATACTTTTGAACAATGTAATTTATGAAAAATTCAAGTTTGTCGAACGCACTAAATTCATTCAACTAAACATTGTTAATGTATTTGACTAGTCAAACCTCAGGTCTGACATAAAGATAGTCTAAGTCCAAATAAATGACGTTTTTCTGCCTTTGACTAATGAATTTTTGTCTAACCTACTAGACTAATTTATACAGTCATTAAACATGTAACAAGTGCAGTATGAATCGACGTTTGACAGAGTCTGCCTTAGTCGCTTCTAGGATCGACTACGTAAAGCCCGAAACAGATTATTATACTTTCGATGTTTGACTAAAAAGTTAAGTACTTAGGTTTGACTAAAAATACAAAGGCCGAAATTGGAATTTATTTCGGGTTTTGCCGAAAGGCTTTGGTCAAACTTAGGATAAACTAGTCACTCAGGGAAGAGACTGCATATCGACCTATGTCTATAACATATATAAGTTGTGAGATTGGAACATCAAGGATGAAACATGTACTTAGGTTAGCTGATTTTTAACAAAGCAATTTATTTTGTGTATACAGGTTAGAATATTAAGTCCATAATTGCAACAATTTAAGTATCACTATATACATGTGTAGCTAGCTTATAAAATAATTGAATTTAAAACAACCAATGTCTAAATACAAATTATTGTTACGAGGATTACTTATTTGAAATTACTATAGAATTTATTATAACTATACAAACACGTATAACACAGGTACAAATATAACTGGACACAACCAGTACAAACGTAATTACACGATTCCACAACAGGCGCAAAGTCCGTCACTATATAGCTTATCGCATGTACACACGTCTTGCCTCGTTCGTGATTATCGCTAGACTGCCGATCTCCCCATTGGGCCATTGCTATATACTGCACCGATACAATATGGCTGCCCGCCCGCGTAGATTGAATTTCTTAGAATTCGTAATCTGCACACCTGCCTAATTATGCCTGCAAACGGCTATAAACGAGTACACAATAGGTGGTTTTCTGAATACAAATTTTAAACATAAGGTAAACAAAGGAAATGGCTGACAAAAAGGTAATAAACTGCAGGTGTGCATTGGCCTTTGTCGGTCGAAACATTATTATACAATTTACAATAAAAAAACGTCGTAAAAGGCGACAAAACAACCCACAGCCAGGCGGTAGGACATTTGCCCGTCTGGATGGCTACCACCCCTGGTCTAGAGCATGCTGGCATAACAACCTTGAGCTGTGTTTCGGCATTAGTGGTTAGGTTCCAGTCTCTCTTTAGAGAGGAGCAGCGCATTTGTAGCACCTTTGGTGTTGCGAATGTGTACAGGCGATAGTAGCCGCTTTCCACCGGTGGGCCGTTTGCCTGTCTACTGAACTGATGCAATAAAAAAAGATTGTTCTCGACATAGGCCACTTCAAAAGGCTCTCAACTTCTTATATCTTGTGCTTTCCGAGTCGATAGTGGTTCTATTATCCTTTTTGTCTCGTCTTCCCATTCTTCTTCTTCTTCTTCCTTCTTCTCTTTCCAACCCTTGAGTACCATTCCAGTACTTGTTTGGTCCATTTCATTATTTTTTGCTATTAAAGTGTGAGCTTTCCATTTCCATTTTAGGTGTTTAATTCTTATTTTCATTTCTCATATTCTGAAAGTACGCCTGAAGATGCCTGATCAGAGGGATAACAACAGTACTTTTCGTCCCTGGGAAATGATTTTCCCTACTATCAAAAAACTTAAAAACTATGCGAACCATAGATAATTCATGCGACTTTTTTATGGCTACTGTTAAATTGCGATATAAATTGTAACAATTGTTTTTAATAATTTTGTAACATCAGTTCATACTTATAAATTACTTTTCACTTGATTATTTAATTTACAAAAATTTAAACTAAATATTTACATCAGTGACAAGAAATACTGACTGGTAAATGCCACAGAAAAAGAAATTTACTTGACGTTTCATATGTGACGTATTAAATTGAGTTTATCAGATTTAGCGCCCGATTTCATTTCATCTGATATTTGTTTAACTAATGAGTTTTTATTTATTTCCCTCATTTTTTAAATGAAAATCAGAGTGTTAACTTCGGGTGAAAGGCCTATGTAGGCACTCGAACTATTAGCGCCCTCGCTACGCTCGTGCGCCAAACCATCTCATGCCTAAATAAGTCACTTTCTTCTCTCGTGTAACAATCTACTACTTCTACATCTCGGTACTTTGTAGTTCCTTTAATATCATTAAATCTTTTTCTGTCTTTCAGTTTTACTCCTAGAATTTACAATAATACTTATTACAAATAATTAGGATTTCTCATGTCACAAAATCAGACTACTGTGTCGGTATTTGGGTCAGTAAGATACTCATGTATTGTGTTATATACTTTTTTTATTAATAATTGTAGTAATTTAAATTAAAGCTTATGATTTGTTCCTTGATTTTTAGACGTATCCCTATATATCATGATATTGTTACGAGTGCGGGACTCGAATTAAATGCCGTTTGGAATTACTATAAAATTTATTAGAACTATACAAACACGTATAAAACAGGTACAAATATAACTGGATACAACCAGTACAAACTGCATGATTTAATAACGCGCGCCAAGTCCGTCACTATATAGCTTATCGAATGTACACGTCTTGCTCGTATTGTAATCGTCGCTTGACTGCCTCACCCCTCCCTTCGGGCATCCCTTTTATTTTGTACAAATACAATATGCCTCGACGCAAAACAATAACAACAAAGACTAGTTCGACACACCTGCCTGATGACGGTCATAAAACAAGTACAACAACAATAGAATGTTATTCTTGATTACTAATTCTAAACACAAAGTAAACAAAAAAAGGGCAAATGCGGGAACGTTAATAAACCGGGTTTATGGCAGGCAGATGTAGATGTGTTTTTGTTGGCATGTAACAAAATATGCAATGTGTGTGTTTGTCTGCAGATTTTATCTCTTGTGTCTTTTTTGATAAATGCTGGAACTGCAAATCAGTGCTGCGTCATATCTTGTCGCATGATAATTCTGAGTTCTAGCCTCTTGCAGTGATAGTGATGTACTTTTTTATAATTATCCATTCATGCTTTACATGTACAGTAGTGCTTTGAAAATGTTCACCAGTTTTCAAAATTATTCATTTAACGGTCCGCGAGTACATGTTACCTTTTCAAACTAAGTCACAGAACAGACTGTCCCAAAGAAAATAATGTTTAAATATTTGAAAATAAAATTTATAATTACTTAGACCAAAGTTGTTTGATTTTCTATCTATATTGTATTGTTACAACCTGAACACCGACAAAAGACAAATTCACGCCTGCATACCTGTAGACATTTTATTACCTTTTCGGCATTCGAACTTCTTTTGTTTGCTTTGTGTTTAAAATTTGTGATTAGAAAAACAGCACATTGTGTATTGTAATCTTTTATGGCAGTCATTAGCCAGGTGTGATTCTAGGAAATTCAGTCCACGGGGCCGAGCAGTCATATTGTATTTCTTACAGTATAAAGCAATGCCCCAATTGAAAGATGAGGCAGTCGAGCTATAACCACAAGCGGAGCAAAACTTGTGTACATTCGGTAATCTATTTAGTGACGGACTTTGCGCAGGTTATCGTGCATTACGTTTGGACTGGTTGTGTTCAGTTATATTTGTACCTGTTATTTATATTGTCTAAGAAGATTGTTTAGACGTGTAAAACCTTTTTATTGGTTTCAGTATTTATGTTAAGCGTAGTGATTATATCCTTTTTGTTTCTTATTGTTAATCTCAGCGTCGGTTATGGTCAACATTGCAATTTTCTTTTTTCATGTTCCTATATTATTATTGAAATGTTGGCAGTATTGTTTATTGTTCTCGTGCAAGCAAAAGGCGACTTTAAAGTGATGAAAATTTTCGTTCCGCGACTGTACAATGTCTCGTTATTTCAGCGTATTTTCTTTTCTATGTACAAGCATTTGCGAAAGTAAATATTTTTTCTTTCTTCTTTCTATGGATGGATGGATATGAATATGGATGGATTACGAGTATTCTTCTTTTATGTCAATTGCTTAAATAAGTTGAAATTAATTGTAAATTATTATAAAAAATGGTTTCTTTAAAACCATTTCTAGTCTAGTATCCATTTCTAGGGTCTATGCCGTAGCTCATACCGTATAGTGCACACATAGAAATATATCACCTATTCCGTCTAGGAATAGCTAACAGGGAGAGCTATAGAATAGCTTTCAAACTTTATGAATTTCTAAAACAGTGTCGACAAGAAATTTTACAAAATTGAAAAATGATTAATTTATCTCCATTAGTTTTTATATATCGCCTAGATTTTCCTCAGTTAGTACGGTCTCATATTTTACAATAAACTTCAAAACGTTCGTATAAAAGAACGGGCCTTAAAACACCTTGTTACCATCATAATTTTAAAACAACATTATGGAAATGATATTATTTACTGCACGTGTATAAACAATAATTAACATGCAATTTGACTCATTAAAGATAATTATGAGTCACAACTTGCTACGCTCGTATAAAACCTAAGTATCTGCGGCGTTTTGTAAAATAACAAAAAGTTAACAAAAACAAATTGGTTTGACTATCAACAACCCTATTATTTAGATTAAACTATTTTTTCTTTAAATGATTCTAGTTTGGCATTTATTAAGTATCAACAAAACCAATGTCTTCATATATCACCATTTTTTTTTTTGCAAGTGCTTAATAATTCTCTCAGAAGCAATCGAAAAATCGTGTAGTTAAAATCAATGTTTCTCGAAATTATTTATTGAAATGCATTCCAAATGCAATTAGCATCTATTGAAACTGACAACGACATTGATAATAATATCAGTTCCACAACGTATCATAACTGGGGCTAAGCCTTCTTATTATTACTTGTTCAAGGATTGTACAATGTTTTTTTTTACAAATCAAATCAAATTTATTTATTTCCATGTTTCCTACCAATTTTGTTTGATTTGTAAAAAATCCATGTTCCCGGGTAATGTATTATAATATATCTTGTTGAAAACAGACCCCCTAATCTAGAGATACGTTTTATTTTACACTTAATTTAAATAAAGAGTAAATAATAAATATACTTAATTAGTATGAAAGTAACTCCATACCTTTCTAGTCTACACACACGTGAACATCAAACTCATACAAACACAACTCACCTGTGAGAATAACATATTTTTACTGGTTTTATATACGTATATATTTTTTGCTTGCAGTATTTTATATTTTTCCTATATGTGCTTCTGTATGGTACATAAACATTCGTTCGATATTTTCTAAAGTAGGTAGTGTATCATCTAACTACAGCCTTGTATAGCGAAACTGTAGTAATAACAACATATGATTGACGTTAGTTGAGTATACTAAGCCTTAGCGGGCCTAAATCACTGCAGCGCAGAGGCCCCGGCTTCAATTCCTGGCATGGTAAATTTCGTAAACGAACTTTCCGTTATTTGCTACGGTCTGGGTGTTTGGGATCGGCTCCAAAATGGTCCATTGTATTGCATATTAGTCATAACACAAGCGTAACTTGCTTAGCTTGATTATTATTATTATCTATTTATTTCTTTATATGTACAAAAACATTATTTTATAAGAAATACATCAGAACATACTGTTTTAAAAAAAACATTCACAATACAATATTTAATAAAAAAAAAAATCTAATGACATCTTTTGGACACCTGGTACGAACCAAGTTTCGAAGACAATCGAATACCATTGAAGGCTATCGAAGGCAAGCAAAGGCCATCGGAGCCCATCGAAGAAATTGTATAGTAATAAGGGCAATTACAAGACCTTCTATTTTCAAAATAGTGTACGTTACACCAATGGTTATTATTTTAAATCTTATTTCATTGCATTAAAGTGCGAAATTGTGTAACAATATATAGTGGTCAGCATTTTTTTTCGCTAACACTTTTTAGCTCCCATCCGCCTAGTAACGTGCGATAAGGAACTTTGTTCCAAAAATATAGTATCTTGTCCACTGTCGGCAGCGGAACCTGGGGTCCAAGCTACCGGTGTGGTTAGTTTCATACTATTATTTTTTTCAGTGAAGTTTCATCTAACTAGTCTTTATGGTTCAGTGATTAGGGTAAATACAGATGACGTAAGTTCAAATATTAGTAGAAAAAATTAATTAAAAACATCTCAGAAATAATATCGACCAAGTGCGTGTGGTTCACGAGCTTTGAAAGGTTCCGCTGAGGTGACAAATATCCACTGTTTTTGTTATGAAGAGTGTGCTATGATGTTATAGTTGTAATGTAAGGCTCTTGAATAAATATAACTTCGATCTTAAACTGAGTTTTTTATTTGCACTTTAGTAAATATCCTTTTGTCGTACCTACAAAATGGTCTCCTCTTAACTGAATTCAAAACCCGTGTCTATTTTTTGCATTTTTGAATTCCCACCAATGGGAGCGAGTTTTATACACATCTCTCATTGGTTATTCGTATCCTTACGTCCTGGCTAACATAGTTATATAGGCATTGATTAACAATAACTATAGTAGATCATTATGTAATTGATAAATTAAATTTAATTAAATAAATAAGAAAATTGAAATAGATAATTATGTATAATTTATTGATTAGAAAATTATGATTAAACATGAATAGTAAACATAGCGTAGATCACAAGAATGTTGTTGCTATGGTTTTCATAAGGTAGCACTTGTCAAACGTCAAAAGCCAAATGCCAAAAGACTGACCTTGAACTTGACCTACTTTTGTTTGTGAGAATTAGATTAAAATACAAGTATTATTTATTGCGAAAGTTTCTAATAGAAATGAAGTGAAATCTAAGAAATGTATAAGCAAATAATTGAGATGGAAACCCGAGCGTGTGGTAGGTAACCAGAATTGTGGTATATTTTAAGCAAACAGAATATAAAAGTATCTACAACTAAACTTGCTAAGTGCATCCACTACAGTTGTTTATTTATTTTGAAATAAATATACATTGATCAAAAATATTTATTTTCATTCTACAAGTCCCTAAACTATTTTGCACTGTATTATAGTGGCTAGTGTTCTATAACCAAACAGTATTGTTTTCAAAATAAGTCGATTCGATTCCTAAGCAGGATAATTGATTTTTCAAAAATCTAATTATACGCTTTAGTTTTTATCAAAATCGGCCTTGTGACTCTTTTGAGTTCTTTGAGTGTTTTTCGCTATGTCGTGTAATTTAGAAGGCGTACTTAAAAATACAATCGGGACATGAAGCTCAGACGGACGGAAGGATGTAATAAAAATATAGGAATTCTGTTTTTTCCAAAAAGGCTAGAACTAGCTTATTAACTATCTAGCGGTCTCAGCAGACGTTGTCCTGCCTTAAAAAAATAAAAATCTAGATCCCAATTCCAACGGCAACCTACCGGGCTTAATTGTGAATCTAAACCACCCTTGGACTCAAATACGCATAACATTTTATTAAAACCGTAGAACCCGATTCCAGCGCCAAGTATTTTGTTTAGATTGATGTGTTACATTATTGATGTTTTAGTAGGGATCCCTAATTTGTATATAATCTATATTAATCGGCGATAATGTAGCATTCGAATGGTGAAAGAATTTTTGAAATCGGTCCAGTTGTTTTTGAGTTTATTCGTTAGAAACATACAAAAATACAAATCTTTCCTCTTTATAATATTAGTATAGATTACATAATATATTATTTTTAAAATGAGTACAGCATAACTAAATGAAAAATTCATACCTGCCATAAGAGCCTCGGTAGCGCAGTAGGCAGCGCGTAAGTCTCATAATCTTAAGGTCGTGAGTTCGATCCTCACCCGGGGCATACCTTTTGTTACGCTACTTTTATAAGAGCGTTTCTCAAAGTTTTTGACATTAATGACATATGAGACCATTAATCATACATGACGATATTTAGTTTGGTAACTTCAAAACTTATTAAAATATCAATAAAAATTATAACAACAGATAACAAGTAAATAAGTTTTGTTAAGAAACTAGGATATGCCCGCGACTTCGTCCATGCATGACTTCAAATTCCCGGGACACAAAGTGTCTCTGCATTTAAATAAAGAATGTAAACTATCTTTTTAGTGGATGATGATGAACTTTTTTAAAAGTTTTTTTTTTTTAATCTGATAATTTTAAATGATTCCCAGAAAAAATCCTAAGATAAAAAGTAGCGCAGAGTTTAAGTCTAAGAATCAGCTATCGATCAGCGAAAACCGCATCGAAATCGGCCAAGTAGTTTTTACGTGAATCCCGAACGAACAGACAAACGGAGAAGAAATCTAAAAAAAATGTATCGTGTTCTCCATCGTTTATACAGTCTATTCCAGTTGTTTTTTTAAATAGCTTCAATCTATAGACACAGCATATTTAGAATTTTATAATATTATAGATAATAAAAACAAATACACTGGAAATTGAAATTACAAGATATCCCAGTACTTTGAACTCAATTGTTGTCTTTATTTTCAAAGAACTTATTACGTTAAGAGTTTAAAGACACTGTTTTAGAATAGATATTTGAAGGTTTTACACCATGAGTTCGTTATTTCTGTTTCTTTTTGCTATGGCGTAGTATCGCATAATCGGAAAGTCAAGTATCAAAAAAATTTCAAATCAAGTTCAGCAAATTTGAGAAACGCTCATCAATTATTATAATTTACTGTTATTAGTTTAAAGACACTATAACGGTTATTATTTTTCTCTTATATCTTTTCCAATATTTATTTACATTTTCGATATATTTTACAAGTATTTATTTATACCATACAATATATAAAAAAACTAAAAATGAAACTACTATATACATACAGTTATTTCTATACCTTATTTTTCTTACAAGATAAAGTTTTAGATAAAATTTTAGTTAAATTGTGTCTAGATGCTTAATACAAAACATTTTCTACTGTAATGTCTAACTTTAGAGGTGGCTTAAGTTGTCCGAGATATTTAAACATCATTAATTAATAATGTACGAGAATGATCTTATTTGGTAGTTATAAAATCGCATTTATTAGACAGAACAGAACAACCTGAAATTACAAGACTATTTCCTAAAAGCAAGACACTAAAAGAATAGCTATCAGATTCCAAAACAGTTAAATGTGGGGTCCCACAAGGAAGTTTATTGGGGCCTTTTATTTTTAGTCAATATAAACGATTTTCCAAAATTTATAAAACACCCAATGGCTTTATTTTCGGACGACAGTAGGGCTTTATTTACAAAACATAAAAATAATTATGACAATGAAAGAAATTAATCTCTATCTGATATTATAGATTGGCTAAATACTAATAAACTTGAAAACGAATTTAGAAAAGACATGCTATATGATATTTAAAAATAAAGATATGAAATCTGACTTAGTACCTATAAACTATAAAGGAAAAGCCATTGCTCAGGTCACTACTACTAAATTTATAGGGATAAATATTAAAGGACAATATGTCATAGAGCTCTCATGTAGATCAAGTCTGCAGCAAATTAAACCAATTTGCATAAGCACTATATATGATAAGAAAGGTAGCTAGCTTACATGTCCTATTTAGTGCATATCATGCTTATATTGGTTCCACTTTGAGATGTGGTCTACTTTATTAGGGGAACTCTGCAGATAAAGTAAGAACTCTTAAGGTGCAAAAGAAATGTGTTCGTACAATTTGCGGGCTACGACAAACAAATTCATGTAAGTCACATTTTCTGAGTCTGAAAATATTAACGCTTCTTTCTTTATATATCTATGAAGCAAGAATTTTAATCAGAGTAGACTTAAAAAGCTATGATACCTTCATAGGTGTACGCCATAATACCACATTATGTATTCCTAGCTGTAAAACACCTGTGTATAGTAACAGTACTTTTGTTATGGTTATAAAAATATACAACAAACTTCCCCTCTCTCTGAAAAAGATTAAAACTATTAATGAATTTAAAGGTAAATTAAAGATCTTTTTGGTTAAGAAGACGTATTATTCAATTAACAACTATTTAAGTGACATATTTTGACACTAGACAATATAATATCTAGATGTTAGTAATAATTGAGAATTGTATAATAATTAAATAATAATAGTACTGTTACAACTTAGGTTTCGACAAAGAAAAATTCCACGTACAGCCTGTAAAAGCACATTTTATTACCTGTCGGCACTTGAACTAATTGTAATCCTTTTATGATCGTCTTTTTTGTTTATTTATTGAGGAGCACAGCCTATTGTCATTAGCCAGGTGTTACGGATTATGAGTACAAGCTGATTCTAGAAAATTATGTCGACGCTTGCCGGGCGGGCACATTTGCATTTGTGCAGTATAAAACGATGCCCTGATGGAGAGAGGAGGCAGTCGAGCCGATAACTACGATCTAAGCGTGACGTGTGTACATTCGGGAATCTAATATTGACGGACTTTATGTGTTTTATTGAATTATGACCTTCTGCATTACGTTTGGATTTGTTCTGTTCGTTTATATTTGTACCTATGTTATACGTGTTTGTATAGTTCTAATAAACTCTATAATAATTCCAACGGCATTTTAATTCGAGTCCTGCAATTCGTAACAGTACTAATATAAAATGTTAAGTGTTCATTTACAATACCATGCTATACCCTAAAAGGGTTAATGTATAATCATATTTATATAGCTACATTAAGCATTGAATAAATGAATTTAATTTAATTGAAATATAAAATTTATTAACCAAATATTAAATTTAAAAACTTGATGTATATCATCGAAGTAAGTCTCAAATATATAATGACATAGTAATTTTAAAATAATTTTTAATATATTTAGTTTTTAGTGATGTATATTTGACTTTTGCAACTAAAATATTTCGACTTTGATCTGTATTGAAGATAATAAAAATATAATGATATACGCCACAAAAACACGTTATATCTATAGTTGAACGTATGAACATAAAATTACTTCTACAAACTTGAATACAGTTTGATTTAGAAATTTTCCGTCTGCAATACTTCTTCCAATAAAAAAAGGCATTAAAAATGAAGAAAAACCATAAAAGCTGCCGTCTTGCGATGCGTTATCATTTTTATATGCTACCCCACCACCTAACCCTTCGCTGCCCCCCTACCCCCCAGATGCATGCACACACACAAAACATCCTATAAATGGGTTAAAGAAAAATGTGTCTACCTGAAAATGTACGTTGCATGCATTTTTTTTATTCCCCTTACATTTTCTTTGCCGTCCGCGATTCTCATATCGGCGATATAAAACTGAAAAATACATTTCATACATACAAACTATTCTCATCCTTATTTTGCTTTCAAATAAGACCAAAAGTCGTATATACACAATTGAAAAAACAGAACACGCACACAAGTACGCGGAACACACGTTAAGAAAAAAAATGAAGTGCACACATATAAATTGCATGCAAGCCCGAAAGGGATGCACTCAGAGTCATAAAACACTCACACATATGTATAAACCACACTCACACAATTATAAAACCTCCAAATCGAGACGTTAGAAACATGTCTGAAAGAATACGTGAACACCAACACATAGAAAAATCTGAAGAAAAGTTTGCGTGTGTTGAAAAATGCTTTTCCTTGCACCAACCTTACGGGAAGAGTTCTATAGCGAATACCTCGCGGTAAAGACTTGTCGTTCCATTTTTTTTAATCTAACAAAATAAAGTCCAAGCGTTGAAAAAATGAAAAATCGAATAAAAATCAATTATTCACGCTTAACTAAAAATGTTAAAAGCCGCGTCACAAAACCTAAGATATTTTAAAATAATACCAGCGCGATTAATAAAAAGTACGGGTGTGAAATCGGTTGTTCAGTCAAAGAGTTTTCGTAGCGGTTTAATTGGTTTGAAATAATTTGAAAGTTTTGGTACCTTATTAATGGGACACGTGCTCGGTTGCTTAGTGATGTAAATGTGTACGTTAATGAGGGAATGAGTGTGTGTGTTATGTTTGTCTCTGTCGGTTTTGTAGTAATCCGTAGTGGCGATGAAAATTTGAGAATGAACTGTCATTCATTTTAAAGCATTCTTAATTCAAATATCTTTAAAAAGTATGCATTCTCTTATTGATTGCACTGTTCTTTATTTGTGTAATGTATAAAATCCATATTTTAAATTGAACTCATAATGCATTATAAATTCAATTGGGTCAAATTCAAATAGTTTTTAATTTAATTCTCATTAAATGTTTAGAGAATCCCAATTTGAAAAGGAACTAGCTGTGTATAAAATGCATTCTAAATTCTATTTATTCACAAATAGAGATTTATTTTTTAATTGATTTTACATTGATTACTCTAAACATTTTAAATAATGGGTTTTAAAAATAAAAAACTTAGTCAATTTAATGAGTTCTAAATCAAATTATGAGTCATTGCATCAAGATAATATTTCATTCTTTGTAGTGAACTTTCCTCTTTCAATACTATAAAGTTAGGAGAACTTAAATATGGAAATAAAATATAACTAATCTTAATCATTTATAATTTTTGAATTATTTTAATTGTGTTAAGAGAATGTAAGTCGTCGTAATCAGTAAGTCGTGGTAGCGTAATGGCTGGCGCATGCGTTTAAACTAAAAGGGCGCAGGTTCAAGTCCTGGCTGGAACGCATGCATCACTCAGGCTGATCTAATATGCATATTGTTACAATTACCACGTGCTAACAACGGTGAAGGAAAACATCGTGACGAAACCTACACATCGAGATAACCGATGTGTCTAACCTGCCAAGCCCTATAGTGGGAGGCCCGAGCCCAGCAATGAGACGTTCATGGGCTGTTATTATATTATTATTATAAGGGAATTAATTCAGATCTACCCTTTTTGAACAAGATCGTCTTGTAATGTCTTATAAGAATTGTATTTAAGACTAGTAATTTTCTAATTGGTCAACATTTTGCGTTCTGTACTATTATACTATTTCGCTTAATTGATTTGAATATTATATATATAATTTAATATTATATACAGTTTCAGTCAGTTTTAAAAATAGTTTAGTTATTTAATGACTTACGTAAACAAGGCGCGAATGAATCAATTTTGTAAAAAGTTGGCGCTTTTTACTGGATGGTGGTCTGATTTTGGCGCCGATTAATAATAATAATAATAATAATAATATAACCTTTATTTCAGACCGGGGTCCATATTTAGTTACAATTATCTTATAAATTAATGTTAGTAATATTATATTTAACACAAATTCTTAAACCTATAGCCACTTATTTTAAGCCGATGACTACCCCTGTCCAATGTTCTTGGAAGGGGCAGTCAAATCTAAACGCATTGTTTGGTTAGCCTATGACTAGGTTACACGCTATTTTGACCAGATATATTTGACTTAGGATAGTCCAAAAATCAGCAAGTGCGTAGACTTTGCCACGTATTTGCCCGTCTGGGTGGCTACCACCCCTGGTCTACAGTATGCCATAGCAACCGTGAGTTGTGTTCCGGCTTTAGCGGCCAGGTTCCAGTCTCCCTTTAGAGAGCGGTAGCACATTGGTAGGACCTTTGGTATTAGAAATGTCCATAGGCGATGTTAACCGCTTTCCTTCAGGGCCGTCTGCCTGTCCGCTGAACTCGTGCAATAATTAAAAGCATTTTTATCCTTTAGCTAGTAAGCTTTGAACAGAGTGGGTTATATTCCTTTTTTATTAAAATATTTTTTATATTTTCAAATAATTCCGTCTCGTTGTTTAAAAGAGGGGAAAACACAACTCACCACTTATTGGCTTAAGTATGAAATTCATTAAAGAACATTATCAAGGTGTTGAGACACTCACATTACCCAAAATACTCATATAGGGAATACTATACTATTGTTGGCACTATTATAACCGTTGTTGGTTAAAGGATGTATAGTAAGAATTTTTATTGCTGAAGTACGACAGACAGGCTGACGGCCCAACTGTGTTATAAAGTGGTTCCCATAGCCTATGGACATTTGCAACGCCAAAGTTGCTACCAATGTGCATAAGACTGGAACCTGACCGCTGATGCCGGAATATAAGTCAATACTGTTATGGCGGCATGCTCTAAAGTACTCTAATCCAGGTGGGGGGAGGGGGGGAGAGTTAGTCATGCAGACGGGCAAATGCCTTCCCCTTTTCTACCAAAGGCAATCCGATTGACAACCATCAGCCGCTCGAAGGGGAACAGTCACGGTCGGTGTGTGGGATTCGCCTCCATACGATGATTTGGGATATCCACTAAAACCCCTGGCCGAACGTCCCTTGTCCGAGCTATGGGCTCGCGCGCATTCACATTCAGCCTGGACGGACGATAGCCGGCCCCTTTACGAGCTGGCTCCCCCATTTGTCCGCTGGAGAGCTAAGTCTCCCGGATCTCACCTCGAGATAAGAGAGGATGTGAAGCGCGTCCCTCCTCTAAATGCCCTACTTGCCCCTGATTGTGAGTTGTACTGTCGCCTCTTAAGATAGGCTGCTTGGCCGCAGAAATTGGTATTCTTTCGTTCCTGCACAGATATAGAAATACGGGTCTTATAGTGTAGGATTTAGGAGATTTTTCAGTATTGATTCTTATAGACGATTCTGAATTCAATATTCTCCTTCACATTTGTCCTAGTGCCTTGTGTCTAGGGCTTTTGTGTAAGTGAGAGTAGATTGTTTTAGGGCGTTGGTCGCAACTCTCAGACTTTAAAGCATCGTTATTATAAACTAGGTTTTTAGGCTACACCTTAGGGTTAGCGCGATGTCTAAATTAATGAACGGTTTATCTGATGGCTTAAAACACAACGTCAAGTGGGTATTGGGTGTGAATATACATTATATCAGTTACAGTAAAAAAAATCATGTCACTTAGTTAAGTTGTTATATTTATGATTAAGTTACAAAATATTTGCTGCCGCCTTTTTTTTTCAAAATTTAAAGCTTTATTGTAAATAACTGATTTCGATTAAAATTGAACAATAGATGTAGTTTACAAAAGAAAACATGACTAGATTAGGACATTTTTGGTCGCAGTATTTAAACATATGTTTTAAAATATCGATTATTAACATTTTCAAAATGTCTACTGTCACTTATATGAGGCACCTATGTACTTGACGTTTCGAGACATCTTGTATGTTGAAAATGTTATAAATATGTTTTATTACCTAAAGCAGACAAACAAACTACTTAAGCAGTATATTATTGTGATTATCAAAATAATTAAAAAGTTTGATAATTAAAAAAAAACAATGCGTCAAAATCTGGTCGCTACAGTTGACTGAATTCAATCATAATCTCCGTCGACATAATATAATTTCTTAAATCTTCTTAACGATCTATATTGTCATGTGGATTTGATTGTAATAAAGCGACACTTGTCTTCATGATTAGTGAATTATTCACTAATCATGAAGACAATACATTAATTGTTTACTTTATTTGGTAGGGTATTTACCCCTATCGACGGCTATCATAAGAACCTTTAGTTGTGTTCCGGCATTGGTGGCTAGGTTCCAATCTCCCTTTGGACAGCGGCAGCATCTTTGGTGTTTTAAATGTCCATCCAATGACGATAGTTACCACTTTCCATCAGGTGGGCTGTTAGAGTCTACTTGCTAAACTCGTGCAATAAAAAAATTTAAACTTCACCTGTATAATTGCAGAAAATATTTCCTATATTTATATGTCAAATTTATTATTAAAAAAAATATGGATAATTATCTTGTTGTTAGTGTAGTGGAACACTTACAAGCCAATAGATAAACGTACAAAGAATATATACAAATTTCCAACAATTATAGTCTGAGCCTAGTAGTAATATAGTGTATTATGTAAGAGCCTAGGCCTACGAGGAACAACAATGGCCTCGCTGGAAGATCTTCCTTTGAGATGGAGGAGCATTCCATCTCGCTCCTCCACCCTTTACCGGTCATCCCTAAATTAGTGTTTAATATTGCTTAAAAAATGATTGCCGACAACATTATTTCATTTAAAAATTAAAGTACTGAGAATGTCATTAAGAATAATATCTATTTACATCGTATTTAATATTACATTCGGTATAATTCTAGATTCAGCTCAGCCCTATCTATGCCCTACCTTAAAATACATGTGAGCTGAAATATTTTTACCCCTCGACCTACTTCCAGATATATCCCGGGTCATATTGATTTCAATTTCAGAGCACTATTTTTAGGGTCTAAACTCGGACTTGAAAGGGTGATGTATGGAAGATAGAAATAGGAAATAAACTGCTTTCGAGAGCTTTGAAAGATGCAGTGACCGAATTTATGGAGTCTAACAATAATATATTTTCTGTTTATTTAAATAACTGTAAAATAGAGAACAAAGTCGTCATCTAAAATGTCATGGTAAACCAATACCTTATTCCAAATGTTCGATTCATGGCACGAAAGCATACAATGATTAAGTAGTTTTGGAAAAGAGACTAATGATTTGTGTGAAGGATGATTATAATGATTTATAGTGTCATCAAAGATGTACGCCAGTATAGAAGAGTATGGTTAGGAAAAGGAATACTATGGCAACCATATATGATTGCAACAATGTGAAAGAAAAAAATAAGAAAATATTATTGACAATCCAATTCAAAACTATAAGTAAAAATAATTATAAAATAAAAAAAAAACGCAAGACAATACTAAAAATAAAAACACTCGAATGAATGATAGTAAAACGACGACAAGATTATAAATAAGTAAAAAAACGAAAAGATAATTTAATTTATTTCTCTAATTCAGGCACCTCCTAACCCAACGATAGTTCCTAATAATACCTAAACTACGAAGAAACGATATTTTTATTTCAAAATTTTAATATAAATATTAGAGGATAGTGATAACATATTTATATCTAAGTGTTAAGTGCCAATAATGTCAGTGACATTGTCAAACTCACTGTATCTGAAGAATCCAATTGATCTTCAAATGAAGAGAGAGTTTGAAGAGACCAAAATGGACAACAACGAGAGCAATAATTCTAGCGATGCTAATTCAGAGATTAGCGACTTAGAAAATAGTCCAGAAGATAATGCTACTACAGCTCTAGATTATACAGATAATGCACTTACCTTGCACCCAGTAGCAGACTTTATTAAGAAAGAATTCTTACCAGATTTCGATTTTGGTAATCCATTTAGAAATCAAATGGGTTTCAATCAGAATAGATCTCCATTTTTATTGCCGACTCAACTTTATAAGAGTTTTTTGGCGAGTCTTGGTAAAAGGAGAAGGAATGTAGCGGACTGTTACTCGTTGTATCCAAGAAATATGCTGTTCTCTAATGGTTTCGGGACTGAAGCATCAGATGATGAGAATAGTGGTAGAAACACTGATTCTCCTGATGAGGTAATTGATATTTTTACAGGTTAATAACCAGGATATGTCTATAATGCGACGTGTTTCTGGGAAATTTCTTCGCACTTCTTTCCCATGAACCATTAATAATACGTTACAAAGCATTGTAGATTATTCTCTACTGGAACTTGGGTCAAACAAAAAAATTACATAGCATTTTCTTAAATTTCAAGTTCGCTACTAGTACACATAATTAACGCTACGTTTTATCGACTTTAAGCGCGGTATTCTATTTAATTTTTATTTATTTCGACGTTTCGGCCACTTTGCAGTAGCCGTCTTCTGTGAACACGGCTACTATGGCTAAAACATAGTTTAAAAAAATGTGAAATTCGAGAAGATTTTGAATTCTAGTCTAATAATGCAGAATTGAACAGAAAACATAATATATGTAAAAATGTTGATCTTTTTTTGATTTAGTGAATGTTTGATTGTCTTTTCTTCACAACGTAAGTCATCAATCATTAAATCATGTTATCATGAAATCTAGTAAAAGTTAGAATGAAAACTAGAGAATAGTTTACTGTGGTAGCCAATATTTCACCGCCTGAGGAATGAAGCAACGTTCAGTTAGAAACCAAAACAGAAGCACTATATATTCAAATATTATATGTCATAAAATCATCAATATAATATTTAAAAGCTTAGCTCTATCAGGGGAGCCTCCTCCAATCCTCTCTATTTTAGGCCAGCTATTTCACTTTTTTGTACGACACAACGCTCTACTGCTTCCTTTATTTCGTGCACTTACATCATAATGCTGCGACTGCACTTGCCTTAGTGTTAAAGATTTGGTCTGTGAGCGAATGTATCTTATTTAAAGCATTAAAAATAACACCATTAACGCTTAGCCTCGTTAATGTATATACACGTTATTTGTCAATATGTAACGTCACTAACATTGTCGCATCTAAAATAACGCATTAAGCCCATCACCATATCTATAACATTATCGCAGATGAAGCCGCACCATAATAAATAAAGAACATCAAATTTGAAGTTTAACAGCCGATTATTCCTTAGAACAAAGACGTTTTGAGACCTCTATGAATTCTTATAAGATTTTATATTGTCGTATTTGAAGTTGATCTAATACATCATTTAAAACTGACAAAGTTTTAATCTAATGAACATGGTCTTATAGGATATTGTACTTCGAGAGTCGTCGCGGCCATGCTTGTACTTCCCAGATCAGGCAAAGCTTTGTTTACCTTTGCCTCCACTTAAACAGTTGTACACACCGATGGAGAAAACATGCTATACTTTGTTCATTTCAATGTTATCTACGCTGTCATCATATTTATACAAATAAAGATTTTCTTTATGTTTGCTTGGAGACAAACTGGCAAACGGGTCCACTTGATGGCAAGTGGCAACCGTCGCCCACGGATATCTGCAACACTAAAGGAGCCGACGCGTTGCCTCCCTAGTTGAGACTTTAAATATTTGTTTACGCCATTTTTGAAGAGCCCTATATTGTAGCGCTCTGGCAAAACTGCGAGAGGGAGTTCATTCTATAGCTTGCTCACGTATGGCATAAAGGAGCGGGCGCCACGTATAGTGGATGACTTCCAGGTGTCAAGGAAAGCGGTGCCGTAAAGCGAGCGGTGCGGTCAGAGCTCTCCCCGTTTTACAGACGGTAGAACACGCTTAGAGTGCCAACAAAGATATTTGAATTACTTCTGGCATCATCTAGTATACTGTCTCTTAGTTTTGGCTCTTTTCATAATTCATTATCTTTACAACTTTCTGTCAACAGATATCCCGCAATCCAAATCCCTAATACGTGATTGGTATTGTTTCAGAAGGCGGGTGCATCATCGGCGTTCGTTTGGAGTGGTGGGGGGGTAACTGGCGGTGGGGGGCAGGAACAGGCAGCAGCGCAGTCCGCCTCCGTGCCCACGGGTAAAGTATCCAGTTTTTTTCTATTGCAAAATTGGTAAACAGGCAGATGGTCCAGCTCATGGAAAGTGGTTACCGTCGCCTATAGACGTTTGCAACACTAATAATGAAGCCAATACATTAACAGCCTTTAGAATTGGATTAAGAGGATGAGATAGGATCAGACGGGAGGAATGGGATAGATAGGATAGGAAATGGGGTCGGAATAGGGGGATAGGATAGGGAAGTTTGGATAGAGGAAAGGTGAGGAAGTAGGCCATCGGAACTCTCACTCATCACACAAAACACGATTAGTTTAAGGCAAATCGTTTCACGCCGATATTCAGTGAGTGTATGGTATAACAATCAAAATAATGTCTGTATTCGAATAATTCGTTTAATAACTCTTTACATACCATATGCTGCGGTGTCTGTACAGAGTTACGAGAGCAGCTTTCATATCCATGATATAACAGACAAATTGTGAAAGAATCGCTTATGCTGGTAAGATTTTCTTATGCGGAAACCGTCTACAAAAACCACCAGAACCTAAAAAGCACCCTCTAAACAGTCATCACGATGACGATGGTCTTTTAATGTTTAAATCTTATCATAGCGTAAGCTGTAAATATCTTGTGAGCTTGATCAGTGCATTTTCTATGTTGACACGAGATAAAGCTCGTCATTGCGCCTTGAAGGCTTGAGCTTGAGATCATGGGGAATTTCCTTGCTCCGGACTGGGTTTGAGGACTATCAGCAAGCAAACCCACAGCCCGAGCAATAATGTCAAGAGGAACACTGTGTATTTTCGACTCAGGTGGACGCAAGTCCTCATAATTTTCCACCATGACCCCTATTAGTGGAGAACTAATTCATAGATTCCATGTATTTGTAATTTAAAGAAACAAATTTATTCTAAGGTTATGGGTATGTACCCGATCACTGCTAGGGGAAAGCGTACCCTGAAGTCTACCTGCATTGCCATGCTGAACAGCAATGCTGATTCGCTGAGCGAAATATGAGCCAGCCTTCTAATCACGGATAGTGTCGAAGAGTTTCTTAAAGATTTCTTTGCGAATAGACCGCACAGACCCAATGTTTTAACCCCAAACGGAACAAACATGTAGCCTCTTCCTAAATTTCCATATTTGTCCCGTTTGAGATCTTTAGTAAGGTTTAGGTCTCTTATTTTTTTAATAAAATTATCACTATGGTATATTGAGTGACAAAATTTCTTTTCATATCTCATATTCAGAAAGTACACTTGTAGTTGCCTAATCACAGGTATAAAAATAGTTCTTTTCGTCCTAGGAAACGATTCTCCCTGCTGTCAAAATGTTTTGAAAACTATGCGATTCATAGATAATACATGCGACTTATGTCCCAAATTTTATAAACCCACTGTTAAATCGCGGCATAAATTTTAATAAAAAAATATCAACAATTTTGTAACATCATTCTATACTTATAAATTACTTTTCACTAAATTATTATTGAATTTACATAAATTTGAGCTCAATATAATAGTAAATATTATCAGTGACAAAAAAAAACACTGGCCGATGGAATGCTACAGAAAAATAAATTACTTGACGTTTCATACGTGACGTACGTGATGATGTTTCATGAGATTTAGATATGGATTTAACGCCTGATTTTATTAGAGAAGTACTTGTTTGTTTAACTAATCAGTTTTCATTTACTTTCCTCATATTCGAAATTAAAAGCAGAGTTAACTTTGGGTGATAGGCCTATTTAGGCACTCGAATTATTAGCACCCTCGTACTACGCTCGTGCGTTGAACCATCTCGTGCCTAAATAGGTCACTTTCACCTCTTATGTAACAATCTACTATATAATAATCCAAATACTGGTCGCATTGTCACGTTGGATGGCACCGGGGATAAGTTGCTCCCAGTACAGCATTTTGGCGATGCGAGACCTCTATCAGACAGACAACGATGTCATGTCCCAGGCTCATATGGCTGTAGCACGCATAACAAGAAAAACGAATATCCATTATGCTTCAAACTTAGACAAGAGCAGGAACCAAGCATCCCAATGCATTGAGCTATACGTACTACATACTAGAGAAGATAGTCAAACCAAAAAAGTGCGAACTTCAGGAAGCCTGCGCGGGGTGAGAACTGACTCATATGTTTGCTGCAACGCAGGCATATAAGTCTAGTCTGATGTTATAGAACTCGATATATAACGATGGCCACTTTCCACCAGTTAGGCCGTTGCCTCTTTATCTCTTTTTGTCAATAGAACTTTAATATACTTTGGGTGTTTGTTTAGGCACGTCAGGCGGCGGCGGTGCCCAGGGTCTGGTGCACTGGATGTCGGTGATGGCTGAGCACATGGGAGGGGGCCACCATGACCCCTCCCATTACGCTCTCCCCCCTTGGAACAACGGCAGTGTTGATGTGAGTATTTGCTTATTTTTTAAATATTAATTTATTGTCATGGGGTTCTAAAGCTTTTCTTCTCTATTGACATTTATCATCACGATTGGTAGAGGTCCCACAGCATCAGAAAGCTGTCCTTTATTTAGGGCAGCGTATAAGTGTTGCCGTCTAATGTGGAAACGCGACCACCATTTTGGTATAATTCCCAATAGATAGCGATCTGGGACCTATATTTTATTCATTATAAGTACATTATTTTGATCTGTGTACCTATGACATATACGTTTTTTTTATTAATAAACTTATTTATTTATATATGTAATAGTGTATTCTATCACGAATATATAATATTATATTGTTTAGCTTTTTATATTCATATTGTTACGGCATTTTAATTTGAGTCTGCAGGACTCAAATTAAAATGCCGTTGGAATTATTGTAGAATTTATTAGAATTATACAAACACTTATAACACGTATAACTGAATACAACCAGTCCAAACGTAATGCACGATTCAATAACGTGCAAAGTCCGTCACTAAATAGATTACCGAATGTAGTACACATGTCTTGCTTCGCTTGTGCTTATCGTTCGACTGCCGATCTCTCCATTGGGCCATTGCTATATACTGCACCGATACAATATGGCTGCCCGCCCGCGTAGATCGAATTTCTTAGAATCAGTTCGACACACCTGTCTAGTGACTGCCATAAAAGATTACAATACACAATGGGCTGGTTTTTAAATACAAAGTAAACAAAAGAAGACAGTCATAAATAGTTACAATGTTATTAACTCAAACGCTGGCGGGTAATAAATGTGCTTTATTTACAATTTATGTGGCCCAAATTGTAACAATATTATATATTACACATTAAATTTATACAATTAGTTTTTACGCATGTCGTAGTCTCCAGTATAATTGAGCACATATATTAAAAATTTAAGGTTATGTATATTTTTACAAATGTGTTATGTGTATCCTTTGTTGGAGACTCTAATAATAATAAATAAAAAAAAAATTATTATTTAACTGTACTGTTTTCACTTATGTATTATTATTTAATATGTATGTAGTTTAGTTTTCGAAATTGATATGTGGGTAATATTTAGTTTATTTCTTGAAATAAAATCTATTATAAACTACTTATACTCAATATTTATTTCCAACAATAATTACATATTCACTCAAATTAAAATACATTAAATTTCAAATATAGGTAAAACAGATAAAAAAGGAGACTACAAACGAAGATGTTAATAATAAAATATAGGAATTCATCATCTTCCCTATCTCACTGTAAAGGCTGGCAATGCATTAGCTCCTGATGTTGCAAAGGTTGTAGGCGATGGTAACCACCTTGCATCAGCTGGGCCATCTGCTTATCGGATCAGATCCTTAACGTATATTTGTTAGAACATTTATACTAATATTTTTATAAAATTGTCAAAGCAATTACTTGCAGACAACTTGCGGGGAATTTTAACAACTCTCCTTAAATATCACTCGCTTTAAAAAAGTTTTCAACGTTTAAATTGGACTTTAAAAGTGTTTATTTACACCTTTGTATTTATAAGTAAGTTTTTCTGTATGTTAATTGTTTTTTTATTTCCACTCGTAGCAGTTAATTAAACTTTTAACCTCAATTAACTGTTAACGACAAATATATTAGCAACTATAATGTTGCCGTGACTTCTTTTGCGTGGTACTTTATATTCGTATTTTTTGAACCCCATAATAGTCTTGTGTAGTTCTTGAACCGATGTACTGTGAGGAATCGATTCCCTACACGGTACTAAAAGAAACGTTTCACATCACCAAACGTTGATCGGCTTATTAGGTCACTCTGTTAGCGCTCAGCGCGCCAGTCAGCTATCAGAAAGTCTTGTGTTGTTCATGCACGATGAACTATTAGTAATCGGTTGCCTACACTGTCCTAAAAGAAACGTTTCACATTACCAAACGTTAATCGGTCTATTAGTTTGTTCTGTCATCGCTCAGCGCGCCAGTCAGCTATCCGACAGTCTTGTAAAGTTCTAAACGGTTAACTAATACGAATCGACTCCCTATACGTTGTGTAGTGTAGTTTATGGACGCTATCAAAGATCGAAAAGTTCTAAGACTGAATAGTACCACTAAGGTGAACTAGTTCAGTGATCTAACTGTACTACAACTAGTTCATATACAGACTCTTTGATTTTATTTGTATAAATCAATATATTAGATGTGTTTTACCGCAGGCAGTTCTGGAATAACAAAATTCAATACCAGAAATTTTGAAAAATTGTTAACAATTAATCTTTTCTATCCTTTTCTCAAAATTTATTACAACAATCTTCATTTACATACACTTCAAAACCTGTAAAAAAAACCACCTTGAGTAACTTAGTTCAAAATCTTGATAATAGTCGAAAAAAATAGGGTAGTCCAAAAAATTTGCATCTCAAACAAAACGCTGCGGGCGACAATGTATTCAATCAAAGTATTTTTGAGAATGTGAAAAGGATTATTTTTTGCGTCTGTTGACGATATTATAAACTCTATTGCACTAATAATAGAGTCCGTGTATTGAAAAGAACATTAAAATAAGTTTATTTTTTAATTCGACATAAAGGTGACAGTTTTGATGCGTTATTAAAAATGTATTTTCATCTCTACTACTAACACAATAGAGTCTTTTATAAGGAATTGTAAATGCAAATAATTTAGATTACCAATATTTGGTAATGATGCGTAGTGAATCACTAAACAGGTTTTGTCTATTTAGTATACAACGTGCGATTTTTTTTATTATTATGTTTAATAATAAATGATCTAGTTAAATACAGGGTGTTATATGCAAATAAGATGCAATTTCCGTGAGAATTTTTTTTACAGATAGATGCGCTCAATCTTTCGAGTGCTGTGAACTACTTATTGCTGAGTATTGAAACTATGTAATGGCATGGAACCATGTAGCGGATGCCATCAAATCACCTCCAAATTGTTGGCATGAAACCATAGATAGATAGATAGATAACACTTTCTTGCTCACCAAATATACAATTTCAAAAATACACAATTACAATATTATCATGGTAGAAACAATAGGCGGCCTTATCGCTTAAAGCAATCGCTTCCAGGCAACCTAACTTAAGAAATAGTTTAACCTAATTTGGCGATGTATGTGGTGCACATTATGAGGTCTATCATAATTAAACTACATATTTTATAAATTAAATACACATACTTAAATTACTTTATAAATTAAATACATACAATAAATCATAGTATAAGAATTAGGCATATTTATTTAAGGAGAAGTAGTGTTTTCTGAGTGCGTCCTTAAATGTAGGCGATGTTTTGGCCTCTCTGACAGTAAGAGGCAGCGCATTCCAAAGTTTGACAGCCTGCACTGTAAAAGAGTTATCATAAAAGGATGAAGTGTGTGCAGGTGTAGTGAGTTTACGATACATATGAGTGCGCAAATTGTGGGAAGTAGAAAGGCGAAGGAATTCAAAACGTTCCTTAAGGTAAGGAGGACTACTAGGAATAAATAATATGTTATAAAGTAGTGTGAGAATGTGAGTATTCCGGCGAAAGCGAATAGGGAGCCACTTGAGTTTTTCACGAAATTCAGAGACGAAGAGAGAGAGATATTTTCGCAAGCCGAATATGAACCTAATGCAAAAATTCTGAAGTTGCTCAAGGTTTAGCTGCCTGTTGTTTATTTAGTTTATTTCTCAGCCTTCTTAGGGATCTAGAATACAGAAAAACTCTCTGACTTAATTCGGAGAGGTGAGACTTCCAAGACAGATCACTATCGATTACTACGCCCAAATTTTTGACAGTGTCACTCAATGGGATACAAGTGCCGTCAAAAACAATATTCGGTAAAGTTGCGAAATCTACTTTTGCACGTATTCTGGGGCTACCGATGACTATCACTTGAGTCTTACGAGGATTCACTGCAAGACCAAACATTGTACTCCAATGAAGTATGTGGTTTAAGTCTAAATTGATTTGTCTCACGGCACTACTTAAATCATCTGGAGCAGCTATATCTGTAAATCGTCCGCATAGAGGTGATAGGATGAAGTTAATTTATCGGAGATTGAATTAATGATACCATTTTACTCTTTAAATTTTTACCAAAACAGAATAAGCAAATATCTACATCTTTATAAAAGAGAGATAAATACATTGTTTTTATTATTATATTTTAAATACTTACTTAATTTATATAGTCTATGAATCCCCACTGTCCTTCGAAAAATTAGTACCAAATATCCTCAACGGCATTGGCGTTCTTACAAGCCGTAACTCTAAAAAGCACTTAAAACCTATGTACATCACCAAATAGCGCCACAGGTTATTTATTCTTCTTCGTTTATGGGTTCAAATTAGCAATTCCTGATGATTCTATTTTATAAATTCATTATACCAACTCAAACTCGTACAGATTTATTATAGGTGGTATAGATAAACAGTCTTATTCATATTGAGTTAGACGAAGTTTGTGGGCTTATTTAAAATAAATCTTCAAAAAATATTATTCATAAACACATATTAGCATTAAAACACTCAAAAAATTTACGATAAGTATGTTTAATTTAGGCATCATAAAGTGTTATAGCTCGTAAAAGATAAATATTTCTTCATATATTGGCAGTAAAATGGTCTAAAACTACTCGCTAATTTAAAATAGTTAGCACCCTTGTTGCACGCCTTAAGTCAACTATTTACATATACTAATGATATATAATTTATCATTATTAAAATTATATAGTATGACAATTTTGTTAATAAAAATAAAACCGACTTCTAATTGCAAAGCAAAATAAATATTTTCTACAACGTGAAGTGACCACATTTTGTAATGTAGTTGTTGTTTTTTATGTTTTACTTGGCACCGACTTTGAGATTAGAGAATATTTACTTTTTAATTTGAAGTCAGTTTTGTTGTTATTAAAAATACATTTTCTACTTTTTAATTGCTTGAATAGCCATTGAAATATTTTTTAAGCGCCTGTAGAAATTGTACAACTGGCACGCGTATACTAGTTTTGCCATTACGAGAGTGTAGGCGCTCTCCAATAAGGGTTGCCCTCGATTTCCCTGTGAACCACTCAACAGATCCATATTTAGTGACAATGGGAACACCTCAGGAGTAGTACATTGAATACGGAAAAAAATGAAAATCGGTCTACAATTGACGGAGAAATCACGTAACAAGTATAAAAAAAAACAGTGGCTAAGTTTAAGATACCAACTTTAATATGTAAATCAGTGTTATTCTGGATCGTGTAAAAAATGTATTTTTTTGTAGAATTTTAATTCACTTTTACTCAACTAGTAATTATAACACGTCAAAAACTAAACGTCAAAGATATCACTTTTGTCAGATCGCTGCGGCCACGTCCGCCGATTCGTTGCGCTTGCGCATATTTGCCAAACGCCTGCCTAACACGCAATTACTTAGGGCTGCTAGGATGCATTTAAGCGTCCACCCTTCCTATTGTCAGAAAGGAGAAAATAAAATGAAAGATAAAGCAATACATATTTTCTACATTTTGAAATCGGTGTCAAGTAAAACAAAAATTTCTGTATATTGCAAACTTGTTGTTGATTATTACATTTTATCTTGCAACGATATCGTAATTTTGTATAAAATCTATAATATTATTAAAAAACAACAATTGGAATAGACTACTTATATATAAAGGATTGAGAAGACGATGCATTTTTTTAAATTTGTTGTCTGTTTGTTTAGGATTCACGTAAAAACCACTGCTCCAATTCCGATGCAGTTTTCGCTGGTCGACAACTAATTTTAAAACTTAAACTTTGCGCTAATTTTTATCCTGAGAATCTCGCGGGAATTTTTCTGGGATGATTTCAAATGATTAGATTAAATTAAAATCGAATTCCAATGTGATTTTTGTACTAATCGATAGCAAACTTAATATAACAATGTGATATTTTTCCCGGGAGCGGTTTGTATTTGTTCGGATGCATAAAAATTAGCTTATTACGAATCAGTTTTCCCTACAACGACAGCATTCTTTTTCAAATGCTGCGTTATTTTATGTCCCGGGAGTTTCAAGTCAAGCGTAGATGAAGTCGCGAGCATATACTAGTATAATAATATATTTTTAGGATTTTAGCTACATAGTTACCTATAAGGTATCCAAATGAAACTATCCTTAAGCTGTACTGGATCCAACACAAAATAATGATCAATTCGCACGGCTTACTCTCAAACGTCTTTCGTCGTTTGTTTTAGAACTATTTTTGCTTGTTTCTTATATTTAAGTGCATTTTCCAGTGTCTGTTTCATTTATTTTTGTCTTATGTGGACTATATTGTTGTAGTTTTAAAGAAATCTTTCTGTTTTTCTTTCTTCTATCTAGAATTTCATTGACTGATCGGGCAAAAGGCGTTTGAGATTAAGGCCTCTTAAACAATAAAGTTATCGCTGAACACACATAAAAATATTTAGACGACGAATTAAGAACCTCCTCCTTTTTTAAAGTCGGTTAAAAAGGGTAGCTATAATTTTGACACAGCTTAGGGTATCGAAATGGTACTTGACGGTATACTACAAGACAGAATAAGTAACAACTTCTTCTTATATTTAACACATAGATAACATTTTTATAATTTGCTATGACAATGCCCAGTTTTTTATTGTTTCAATATTTTACATATTTTTAACAAATATTAGAAAAAATTGTGAACATAATAAAAAATAAAATGAAAAAGCAAAAGTGTAAAAAAAATTGTATTATATGTTTAGGAAAAATCTTCGACAACCCTATGTTTGTTTGAAAGTATTCGTTAAAGGTTTATATTTAATATTATAGGTATAGGTAATAATATGTTTACTCGATAATTACTAAGTTTATGATGTACTGTAAAACTATTCATAACTTTCACGTAATGGGTTTTTCTGTACAGAAATAATTTTAGATAATGTAGGCATATTAAAAAAAGTACAACATCATCTATCTACTTTCTGTCTTACAACATCATAGAGGAAGAAGTAAAAAAACACCATCTATCCTCACTAATAAAAATATACCATTGTGAGTTTTTTTGTTACGGCTTAGCTATTCAACTAACTTGAAATTTTGCAAAAAAGTTAAACTAGTCGACTTGCATCACATCGAGGTGTCATGACAGATACATATGATTACGGACCTGTGGCACCTTATTACTATTACATGCCATCAAAGATAAGTGCACAGCTGCCTGTTGTAAGCGCAGTCTATTGTCTTCCCGGACGGATTAAGGAATTCTTTTGTGTTTTGAATTTGTAATTAAGAAAAACATGCTATTGTTTTTTTACTTGTTTTATAACCATCATTAGCGTCGAACTAATCCTTATTGTTATTGTTTTCGATTTTGTAGCCGTTCGCAGGTGTGCAAATTACTATTTCTCGGAAACTCAGTGCGCGCGGCCCTCTTTTTTGTACTGTGTAGTTAGTATAAGACGATGCCCAAATGGAGGGGGGGGCAGTCAAGCAACGACTACGAGACGAGTAAGACGTTTGTAGTACTCTCGATTAGCGATATAGACGACGGACTTTACGCGTGTCGAATTGCATTGAATCGTGCAGTGTGAACTAGTTGCATCCAACCTTATTTGTATTAGTTTTATACGTGTTTGTACAGTTCTAATAATTCTATAGTAGTTCCAACGGCATTTTTAATTCGAGTCCTGTAGCTTGTAACATTACGATGTGGAGGGACATTGGAGGGCTTAGTGCAACTATCTATCCGTGCAGGAACAGAGAAAGAATACAATTTCCTGCGGCCGGGCGGCCTGTCGTAAGAGGCGGCAAAACAACCCACAGCCAGGTGATAGGGCATTTGCCCGACTGGATGGCTACCACTCCTGGTCTAAAGTATGTCACCATAACAACCTTGAGTTGTGTTCCGGCATTAGTGGCCAGGTACCAGTCTCCCTTAAGAGAGCAGCAGTAAATTTGTAGCACCTTTGGTGTTGCAAATGTCCAAAGGCTTTTGGTAATGACGTCAAAGGAAATGATGGTAATGATTTTCCATCAAGTGAGCCGTCTGCCTGTCTGCTGAACTCCTGCTATAAAAAAAACTTACGACTTTTTTATTATTAGAAGCTTGTGTGTGTCGGCCATAAGAAGTCGCACATACGCTTCGGTGACCTCCACCGGGTTTCATTTTTTTTAAAGAGGGGAAGTCCATTTTGTCTCTATCCACCACCAGGGAAACGCGGTGGGGAATGTGGAATTCGCCATGTTGGGGTTACATTAGCACCGCAAGCAAGCGATGCTATTGCCACACCGCGATCGGGGATACCCACTAAGACCCCTTGGTGTTACATCCTTCCTTATACCAGGGCTACGGGAAAGCGTAAGCTTGACCAATCCCTGTGGACTGCCAGGGCAGTCCACAGGAGCTCAACATTTAACAAAAAAAAAAAACAGTACATACACAAAGGACAGGATAGTTTTCACCTAGAAATAATTAACTTCCTTCGTTGATAACTCTTTCACGGTACAGGCTGTCCGTTTATGGAGCTCACTGCCACTCAACATTGGACAAGCTAAATCCATATTGTCTTTTAAATTGATGGTTACTAAATATCTTTGGTCCTCGCGGGTCTAAAACATGCTGCTGATTGTATATATATCTTAGGTTTGTAGGATATAAAGAAGTGTTTATACGCGATGACATAGGGTAATTTACATCCCAAAAAAATGCGCTATTCCCGAGGTAGAAAAAACCTAAATTAAATGACAAAATCTACGTTAACACGATCAAAGCTGTAGGCAATATCTAATATAATAATAGTTATAAAGACGTTTTTGATAACCCTGCTGCTCTTTATTTGTTATAATTCAAAAAAATATTGAAAAAAATTGCCCTTTACCCATTTCAAATGTCGTATTGAAATACCAATAAAATAATAATTGTTTCACAGTAAGGGAATGATACCTTTACGAGTAATTTTGTTGTTGTTGAGGAAGTTGGGGTGTTTCTAACGGCTCCTGTTAAATATACATAACATTTTGCGAATTTATGTATTGTGTACATAGATAGTTAGAGAACATCAATTTCACATTAAAAAAATGCTGACGTTTTTATTTTATTGATTGAGTTCAGTAGAAAAGCAGACGGTTTATTTGATGGAAAGCGGTTACCGCCAACTAAAGGCATTTGTAACACGAAAGGTGCTACCAATGTGCTGCCGCTCTCTAAAAGGAGGCTGGAACTTGGCCACTGCTGGAACATATTGGAACACAAATCAAGGCTGTTATGGTGGTATGCTGTAGACCAGGGGTGGTAGCCATCCAGTTGGGCAAATACCCTACCACCTCGCTGTAGGTTATTTTGTCGCAATTTACGACAGGCCACCTAGCCGCAAGAAATTGTATTTTTTCTTCGTTCCTGTACGGATAGAATGTATTTATTTCAATAATTTATTAAACTCTAATGATGATCAGAAGGCTGGTTCCTACCTTGATCAGTATGGCTATCCTGCGAAATAACGCAGCAGCCTTCTTACCCATTGATTTTGATGACCTAAGCTCAGTATTGTAATTATAATTATAGGTAGAATACAATATAAGTTTTCTTCATTTTACTATTATTGTTTACAATTTATGTATCTTTTTGTGTAATAAAGTTTATATATTTAAAAAAAATCTATCAAATCAAATACATATAAAAATCAATTGCTGTTCGTTAGTCTCACTAAAACTTGAAAACGGCTGGAGTGATTTGTCGCTAAGTTTGGTTTTGAATTATTTGTGGATATCCAGGGAAAGTTTAAAAGGTGAGTATTTATAAAATAAAATGCTTGGAATATAGTAAAAACAACAATTTCTCTTTCCCTTACAAACTGCGTATAGGCGGTACGAAGTTTGCCGGGTCAGCTAGTAAAATATATTATTTTGTGTCTTATAATGCTTTAACTTTGACCCCTACTTGTTTTATTTTACCACACTATTAATTTCACAAGAATAACTTGTTACAAGAAACCTAATTTTATTTTCTGTATAATTGTCGGTTGGCAATGACCGTCTTCTTTATGCTCGACTTCAGAGTTTAGAGCATAAACGCAAGGTCGCAGGGCTGACTGTCTTCTATCGGATACATTTCGGAGAGTGTTCCTTAGAATTGCACGAGCTGATTCCTCCATCCCTATTTTACCTTCGGACAATCAGACGCACCGGTGTGCGCCACCGTTACATGGTGGAAACACCACTAGTCAGAACCAAGCGTTTCGCTTCATCTTTTCTGGTGCGCACTGCCAAATAATTTTCCGAAGTCTGTTGTTCCTGACAAATACAATCTCGAAGTCTTCAAGTCACGAGTGAATATGTATGTTCTAGGTAAGCGTGCTCCATCCTAGACTGCGTCATCACTCAACATCAGGTGAGACAGTGGTCAAACGCAAACCTACAAAAACATAAAAAAATGTTTCTTTTTAAGAAATATAGTTATCTTTCTTTCTAAACGTGATGGCGTTAAAGTGACCCATGAAGACAATGAAAAAAAAAATATAATAAAATAAAAAAACAACACCACAACAATATATCAAAGCACAATAAAAATGTTATGGGATACAAAGTCGATTTTTGAGTTATGACAAAAAAATTGCCAGTATACACATTGTACTGCGCCCTGCTAACGATATTTTGATGACTGCGCCGCCTCAAGTCAATACAATAATGAAATCGAAACGAGAAAAAAACTTCGAAAAAAGTCACGGAACAACTGTGCGATGATATCCTACGGAGATAAATCAACGCTTTTTTTTGTTAGTAACATGCTATTTGACATTACAGATAATGTAAGATTTTCTGAATTTTGTTGCGTGCCCCTGGTCCGTATTACTACTTACTAGTCTAGCTGCGTAATACATATAAATGACAATAGTGTTGCAAACCTCTATAAAAGACGATAAAGGTTTCTGTGGTTGAGCGAGCTACGCTTTTGCCGGCCTACCTTACTGAAACGCAAAGACTCGGGGTTCGAGTCCTGGCATGGTAAATTTCGGAAACGATTTTTTCCGCTATTTACTATAATCTGGGTGTGTGGAATTGGCCCCAGAGTAGTCCCTTGTATACCACCCATAACACAAGCATGTAACTTGCTTAATTTGGGGATATACAATATGTGTGTTTATCTGCCGATTATTATTATTGTATTAGAACCAGTTTCCGTGAGCTAGACACAAAGCCCAGGTAAGGCCGCATATGGAGTACTGCTCACACTTGTGGGCCGGGGCACCCGCCTACCAGCTAGATCCCCTGGACATTATTTAACGTCGAGCCGTTCGCATTGTCGATGCTCCCATACCCACAGACAGTTTGAATACGCTTGGCCTTCGGAGAGACTTCGCGTTTCTCTGCGTATTCTACAGACTGTACAATGGGGAGTGTTCCGAGAAACTGTTCAGAGCGGTGCCTTCGTCTTCCTTTTACCACCGCACCGCACGCCATCGGCTGGGCGTTCATCCCCACTTCCTTGAGCCGCTTAACTCTTGTACGCAACAATTCTCTAAACCGTTTCTCTTGCGCACCACGGGGCTTTGGAATGAGCTCCTAGCCGTGGTTTTCCCACAGCGCTACAATATGGGGATTTTTTAAAATTCCTTCGAGGCCGGCAGTGCGTTAGTGACATCTTTGGTGTAGCAAACGTCTATGGGCGTTAGTAACCGGTTTCCATCCGGTGGGCCGTCTGTCTATTTGCCAGCTTCACAATAATAGAAATAATACCGATCGAGGGGATGGCGTAAAAGAAAATTTTAAATTTGAATAAACAACCGATTGATGTCAAGCGAAAGGGCTCTCTAAGTGTAATGCCACACCTGTGGAAATTTCGGCGTGGAAAGTTCGGCGATTGAGGGATCGGCGCTAATCCGAACGTGGCGTAATTTCCGCTGATGTGTCATAGGTTACTTAAAAAACACTACGAGCGTGTTTAGTCAAACTTTCAGCGCCGTACGTATCGCAGGTGTGTCGTTAGGTTTTATATATTTTCAGTGACTATTATTTCTCCAGTTGCCACAAAAACGGTGATAAATCCTGTATCCGTGCAGGAACGGAGAAATAATACAATTTCGAGCAGCCGGACGGCCTTTCGTAAGAGGCGACAAAACAATCCACAGCCAGGTAGTAGGTTGGGTCTGCATCTGGGTGGCTACCACCCCTAGTCTAAAGTGTGCCGCCATAACAACTTGAGTTGTATTCCGGTAGGTTCCAAACTCCCTTATTGGAAGAGGGAGTGAGCGTGGCCCACGCCTGCCAGGGCACAGCGAAGCTGGGAACCTATTCCCGTAGCCCGGGCATAAGGCACGGGACCGAACACGCAGAGGTTTTAGTGGGTATCCCTAACTGGGGAGTGGCAATAATATATTTCGACCCCCCCGATCTGGCGAATCCCACACTCACACGAGTCGCAAACATCCCCCCAGGCTTCTGTACCTGTCGCGGCTTAGTCCTCAAACGGATTTCACCTGGCCAAAAAAAAAAACTTCCAAACTCCCTTAAGAGAGCAACAGCGCATTTGTAGCACCTCTGGTGTTGCAAATATCTACAGGCGATGGTAACCACTTTCCACCAGGTGGGCCGTCTGCCTGTCTACTGAACTCATGCAGTGAAATAAAGTACTGTACAGCCTAATTCAAAATGTCAAGCGAATAATTTAAGTTAATATTAATTATATAAAATTGCAAAACACGGTACGCGAACGTTGCCGACGAACTGCATTACGGTTTGGCAAAGTGTTTTTAAAATCTTGTAATATTTTGATAATAAATGAAAAAAAGAACTTTGCTGTTTGACGTCTGTGAGACATATAATTTAGCTTAGGCTGTAGTGAAATATCTTTTCACCTGATGATTTTTATTTCATTTATTGGTGTACACAACAAATTACAATCGTAAAGCAGTGCTTTAAAGTATAATAGACATAGATTGTAACTTAAAACTGTGTACACAAACAAAGTTAACTATAATCTTTCGGATATATAATTGATTATTCTAAGTGTAATGTCACACTTGCGGGACGTATGTAACGTAACGTTTTTTAAATAACCTATGACAACACATAAGCGGAAATTACGCCGCGTTCGGATTAGCGCCGATCCTTCAGTCGCAGAAATTTTCCGCAAATGTGTCGTTACACTAAGACTACTCATGAATATTATTTTCTCCCTCTTCTGACGTTTTATATGAAATTTTCTTTTGTTTTGTCTATATTTTTTTTTGTTTTATTACACTTCTTACGCAACTATTTTCTTCTGCTCATGTTACTCTTACCATTCTTCTGGTCTATATGTTATTTATTTATACTAATGCCGTAATACTATTTTATATATCTATCCTTTCTCCAATACATAGGTATCTAAGTTTCCTAGTATCTCTTACATTTTATTTTTAATTATTGCTGATAAAAAATGTGGGGAGCGTTCCCAAAATGCTGGCCACATTTCCCCGCTACATGGCAATGCTAATGCGTTGACCAAAATACATGCCATCCTTTTAGTCAGACGAGACTTCTTTCAATGGCATTAAAAGTCTCGATAGAGTTGATAAACCTCGAGTCCCCAGGGCCCCATAGTTTCAATCTCGAAAGCCACATTCATTCATTACCAATGGATGCATATTGGCGGCGTTTCAGGGTTTCTTGGTGTTTAGAGGCACTTCCGGCAGTTACGGCAGTGTTCGGAGGATGTAAAGCCCGTAAAGTATCGACACATGTTGCGTCCCAGACTAAGAGACGCCACATCTTCCAAAGTACGAATGACATTCCGTCAGGTCGCTTACCATCGTCGCGGTACAGTCCGTTCGATACTGCTACTTTCATGAATACTTAACACCGGCTAGGTACACAAGCAGTGCGAATCCGTGTTTAAAAAATGCACATCAAACTGACGTCTGTAATGCATTTAATTATCTCGTCAAACATAGCAATTAATCATACAAAAACCAGCATTCATAAATAGGAGACGATTCAATCAAACATTTCTCATGGACTTGTGATTTATTATGAAATCAGTCAAGCGTCAAAAATGGGTTTTACCTATTTCATAAATGAATTAAACTGTATTATATTAATATCTTAATTGCATTATGTCAGAATCAATTATGCACAGTTAAAATGTTTGAATAAGATTAATACTAAATGATTTGTCAAAATCGCTTTAGGGGCTTAATTTTTTGAAACGTCTTCTATCAACCCCAGTTTTATTGTTTAAGTTTTGCCCCTTTGTCCTCAGTGTACAATAGATTACATTGCATTTTATTGATCAAAAATACTGAAGTATACCAGCGAAACTTCGTTCGCGTTGCCTTGCCATTTGGCAGTTCTAAAACGCGATCGCAGCGTCAGCCTGTTCACCATATTTGTCTATCCCACGGAAACGTCATTTCTCGGGATAAAAAGTATCACTTCAGTAGATATTAACTACATTATAAGTTTCGATAGATATTTTAAATCACATATTTAGATAATTTTGTTAACCGACTTCCAATAGAAGGAGGTTCTCAAATCGCCTGTATGTTTGTTACGTGATTTCTCCGTCAATTGTGTAACGATTTTCAATTTTTTTGATTTGTTCAAAAGAATATACCGTTGAGGTGGTCCTATTATCACCAAGTCACGATCTGATGGGTGAATCCCAGGGAAATCGAGAGCAACTCTCGAATGTTATAAGCATGTACAATATGTCTCATATCTTTTTTGCCAAAGCTATCCAAGTATTTGCGCAACTAATAAGTAAAAAACATATTTTCAACTAAAACCAAGCCCAACTCGAAAAGTAACTAAAAAGCCAAAAATACACATTTTCTACATCTTGAAGTCGGTACCAAGTAAAATATAAAATATACAAAATATAGTAAGTTACATATTTGACTTTGCACCGACTGCAAGATGTTGTAAGAAATATTAATTTCTATTAGTTAATTTTGAAATGGGTTTCCTCGTTTGGAAAAAAAATAATTAAATACTTAATTGGTATTGGTATATTTTTTTAAATATTTAATTTTAAATTAATTCAATAATATTCTTTTAAAACTTATTGTTAATTTAATTTTTGCAATAAGTGCATGCATTTACAGTTTATTTGTCTACTTACGTACTTATTATGTATTTAGTCACTTATTCATTTTACGTAACAAAATAAAGCTATAAGAGTTCGTTCAAAGGGGTTAAAAATGTAATGCGGAAGATTTTACGCATGATTTGACAACCATTTATCTCTATTGTGACTGATAGATATTAATTATATTAAAAAACCAGGTGTGTTCTCTTATTTTTGAATATTCACGCCTATTTTAATATGTGGTGGCCTGGAGCTATTATAACAATATCTTGTGTGGGAACGCAATCGTACCGGCTCTCAATTCTGTTATTTCAATGTCTTGGCTATGCGAAGAGATTCAAAAATTCGTATTCTACTAAATCCATAATATCTTCTCCATATCGTTGGCGTAGAATAATAGTAGAAAAAATGTAAACATTTATTTCGCGAGTTTTCGCTTATAAAGTGGCGTGCTACGGACGCCATTGGAATTAACAGAATACCGAAATCAGGCAAACCTATAATGTCCGGCGATTTTGACGACATAGTAACAGCAGAATCAGGCCCCATGTTATTTGAATTAAAATAATAACAGCCCAAAGTCCCACTGCTGAGCCTCGAGCCCAGCTGTGGGACGTATCAAAGGAATGAACCGTATATCCGCACGATTATCCAAGATGGGTTTAGACACAGTAGAGCCATGCTGGAATCATTATTTTAATTACAACTACGGTTGGCTCCAGCGATGTGATACCACGCTCTTACAGAATATCAGTGTGAGAGAGAGGGAGCGAGGGAGGGAGGGAGAGAGAGAGAGATAACACTTTATTGTACACCTTATCTTATCTGGTGTCTTATCGCTAAGAAGCGATCTCTTCCAGACAACCCGTGGCAGGAATAAAACAGATTCAAGTTGTCAAAGATGCTATACATAACTATTATACGATATACAGTTACTTACATTATATTTTGTTCAATAATAAACATATAAGTATGTAAAATATTATATAAGTAAGAATTATACTTAATGGACATATATAAATACACCTACACAGGTGTAAAGCCTTGAGATAATCGTATTTCGTATGATTCGTTCCGGTGGCCCATTACTACCTCGCTCTATCTCATCGTTTCTATTTCAATCCCATAATCCATCTACCCTATCCCATTGCTCCTGATCCCTATATCTCAACCAAAATCGCATTGGCTTCGTCCTTGGTATTTCTTGGGCCTCCCTCCGGACGATCAGAATAGTTCGGGCTTTATGCTTTTTTAGGGGTTTGCATATATTTTTTATTTTCTCTCTTTCTTGTTCTTCTCTTTGTTTTATCTTTAATATTTTCAAAAATCTTTACAATTGGACTAACGTTTTAATGCAATTTTCTTTTTTGCTGTCTAACTTTACATATTTTCAAATTTGCTCTTTATTGTATTCCAGTGTTAAACTTATTACAATTTCTACTTTCTATTTCTAATTTTTATGTAATTATTGGCTTTATTACTTAATACCTGTTTATGCATTTTTGTTTTTTATGGACTTATTATACTTAATAAAACTACGTTTTAGCGGTTTTAAGAGCGGTAATTTATTTGATATTTGTTATTCTGACGTTTTCGTGATCACGGAAAACAAAGTTGGCAAGTGTCAACGAGTATTGTTAAAGTTTTATTTAGCCTACCGCCAACTTGTTCATTTTAATTATTTAGTTTTAATTTTGTTTATGGTTATTATTTACTCTATGGGAGCCTAATCTAATTTACCACTGCTTCGCAACATGTTATCGCTTGAAGAGAAGAAGCGGCGCAAGAAATTCTTCAGCAAAAATGCCTAGCTCTAATAATTTTATATAATATTAAAATGGGTGGAAGGAAAAATAAAAGAAATTATCAGCCAAGTTGGTTTGTATTCCGGTGCACGCAGAAAGAGCTCACAGTGTCTTGAGGTCTCGCAGTTGGTTTTTACTGGGTTTGGGTCTTGATAGTTTTGATGATCGGATCCTAAACAGGTGGTACTTGCCAACCATCTTCTCTATTGAAATTTGGGTGATTTTTGATTTCAGTAGCCTCACGCATCATTCTAGGTATGGAACGATACTCTTTCGCGAGGATTTGTGGGTTATCGAATCTGATCTAGTGGTTGGGTTTATCCAGCATGTGTTCACTGATCGCAGGCTTCGTAGACCTTGTGTGTTTCATGTCAGCAATTATATACTTATTTTATTTTAATACATTTTTAATATACAGTGGACCCCCGGTAATCCGGCAAACGTTTTGCAGGGTGATGTTGGACTATCGAATTTTTCGGATTATAGAGTATTGCCATAGACCCACTATAGCCAAGTTGTTTTTATAAAAAAGTAACTTGTAATCCGACAAATTACAAATCAAACTGTATATATGTAGAATTTATTAAATTAAATAGCACAATAGAGAGCTTACGTTTTATTATAAAACTAACATCATTAATGCTATACTACTTAAAAAAAAAATAACAATCTTATTTATGCTACTAAACGGAAATAAATTTTATGTAGAGTGATAGGCAGTTGGTGAAGTGTACCTTAGCCACCGGGGTGAACTAATATCGCGCATGGGATGATAGAGTGTTTAGTAACTACGTATACTAGTTCCTGTGTCGTCCCATATCACCTATGCGAGATTTCAAAGGGACGCAGGTTTAGGTTTAGTGAGGTAGTTGGGAACTTCTTTACCAGAATCCACACTAAGCAGTATCTGACGGGTCGGTTCTTTCTAAAGATCTCCCGCAGCTGGTCAGCTTTCTTTAGACCCAGACTCATTTCGAAACGAATTCCCCCTGCGTATCAAAAAAAAAAATTGAGTTGTAGTTTTGTCTGTTTTCTCTATTGACAGATTTTGGGACGTACGTGGACTACTCAGTATTAAGCTTTTTAATTATGTAGTCATATACTATTCCATGTACGTGACGTAACAATAACCAATGTAAGAAACGAACAAAATTTAATACAACAATTATTATTATGGCTTAATCTAACCACTATAACCACAAACAAAGACAACAAAACGGCACAAACAATAGCAAATAATCGTAACAGGCACATATCTATCGCAAACGCGGTGCGGTGGCCACAATTTTGACAGGCGAGAGACCGGTCCTGGAAGATTAATGGTCGGTCTACTCATCGCCGTAATGACGCCCCCTCCGCTCGGTCTAATGACATACAGTGTAGGATGTGCACACATTACACTTTCGTAAGATAATTTGTTGTGTTGTTTTGAGTGTGTGGTTGCATATTAATTCACACATGTGAAAGTGAGGAATTAAATAAATAAATAATTAAATAATCAATTCCTCACACACATTTTTGTTGTTTCAAGTTGGAGATAATGATAATCAAAACCACGACACTTAACACAGTACTTTTTAAATGTATTAAACGCGAGTGGCGTTTGTGCGGGATCGACACTTATATACTTACTAGCTGTGCCCGCGACGTCGTCCGCGTGGAATTTGTTTTCAAAACCCTGGGATTTTGAAACATTCTTCATTGGTGCTCCGCTCTTATTGATTTTAGCATGATGATATACAGCCTATAGCCTTCAACGATAAATGGGCTATCTAACATTGAAAAAAAATTTCAATTCAGACCAGTAGTTCCATAGATTAGCGCGTTTAATAAAACAAACAAACAAACTTCAGCTTTATATATTAGTATAAGATTATACGTTGGCCAATTTAAACAATGTATTTATAAATTATAGGTTGAATGTTATTCTAATGCATAAACTATATTACTCTAAATAATAACATAGTGACACTTTAGAACAGTAATGTTAAACAACAACGGCCCATTCTTCCCACTACTAAGCTAGGACCTGCCCAATTTTGGGTGGAAATGCTTATTTCACTCGCCACGCATATTTTAGGGAGATAGGCGGGCTTGGCAAATTGGTTGTTTCGATATGTATGCGTCATCGTCTGTTAGGTCAGAAAACTGTGTAAGTGGAGCAACCCACTGTACTACAATCCGCCAGTTTGAGATAATTACATAATATTCAAAATCGAAGATAAAGTGGACGTAACGTGTGAATATAGTAATGGCACAGTCAGTCATTTCATAGGAAAAAATAATAACTTCTATAGTCTATAGTTTAGTCTGTTTAATTTAATGTAAAAAAATCATTATTCTAAACAACCTTATCGAGCACATGGTTTTATCTTTATGTCATTTAAGAAACACCAATACAAGGCTTGGAACCGGTTTTAAATTAACCGCTTATTAACGGTCGTAATCGGCTTTATTCAGTGTAAACATTAAAAAGAGTGTTATATAAACCGCCATTAACCGATTTAGTCCGCGAAAATTAGTTTCTAATATGACAACTGTTTCTAATATAAATTTGTGTTTGTATACGACTGAAAACTTGCTGTATCACGTGGCTGCATTTTGAAGGTGTGCGGCAAAACCCGTTCGAAACTAGGTTATTCAACAAGTCCTATTAACGAACTCTAGTTGCTAAAACCGCTTAATTGAGGTTAAATATAGAACAAAACCAAAAAAGCTCCTATGTACTAACGCTACAACCGGGTAATTTTTTTTCAGTTTTCATTCCCTGCACTAATATACGTACGCTTTATAATAATTAATATTCATTATTAATTTCTCATATGTCCGTCATTATCAAAAACTGTGGTTACATTACAAGTCTCCTGCTTAATGTCTTTGGCGTAAAGAAAAAAAGCCCAGTGGCATGTTTATCTTGGACGGTACGTCTCGGGGAATTGCCCGCGCGAATTCGAGCCGCCCTAATCGATTTTACTCGGGACGCGTCTAATTTGCTGGATTAATCGTAGACACCCTCGCGCACGGCTAATTTCCTTGTTTATTGTAAACGATGATTGTCTTATTGTTTTTTTTATTCATCACTCTAAGTTTAATTCTCGGTTGTATTCGGAGCGTCGGTTTCAAAACTCGCTTCCCTAACTATTCTTCTCCAATTCGCGTGATCTTCGGCATCCGTAATAGTGAGACTATTGGTACGCATTCCACCCTTTACCATCTCAAGTCAACATCTCTTGAGTCTATCACTTCTAGCGGTACTTGGGCTTCGCGGACCGGCACGGTCGTGTACCCGTGCATAGGGACGAAGGGCAGAACATCAAGGGGTTTTAATGGGTATCCCCGACTCGAGCGGTAAATTCAATTTTTTTTATTCCAAATAAGTTCCACTGGAGAACACTTTTAGAAGTTCATACATATAAATCAAAATCTACCTCCTATTCTATGTACACTGCTTCGCAACATGTTATCGCTGTTTAAAGGAGAAGAAGGCAAGAAACTCCCCAGCAACACGTCATAATATTCTTACAACTCAGATCCCGACAAACACAAAATCCACCTGCATATCTGAAACAAAGCACATTTATTACCCGTCGGCATTTGAACTAATAACATTGAAATTGTTTCATGGTCGTCTTCTTTTGTTTACTCATTGGCATACGGCCTATTGTTGTATTGTAATCATTAGCCAGGTGTTACGGTTTTAAAGTACAAGCTGATTCTACGAAATTCAGTCCACATGGCCGGGCGGACATATTGTATCTGTGCAGTATAAAGCAATGGCCCGATTGAAGGATGGGTGAGTCGAGCGAGAACCACCAGCGAAACGAGACGTGTGTACTACAATCGGGAATCTAATAAGTGACGGACATTTTAATTCGAGTCTCGCGACTCGTAACAATATTAAGGTAATAGCATTTCTTGCTTACTGTGCCATCCCAAACTCGTCACCGCGTTTCTCCCGCGGTAGATAGTCCTTAAAAAATGCGGCATTGCAAGATATTTCGTCCCCACGTAAGTAGTTGTTTTCTGTAAAACGTGGCTGTATCGCCGCAGAACTGGGTGTCTTCGAGTCCCGTGTGAATTGATACCTTCTAGTTAAGCATTCACCATGTTAGATCATATCTTCGCTCCACATCGGGCGAGATCATGGTCAAACGCGAACCTATACTACATTAAAAAAGACCACTCTCTTGGAGTTTTCTGTGCAGCTGTCAAACAAGTGACAACCATATTACTTGTAAATTGATCTTCTACTATACAAACTTTCTATTTTGCATGAGTTCAGCAGACAGTCAAACGACCCACTTGATGGAAAGCGGTTACCATCGCCTATGGATATTTGCAACACCAAAAGTGCTACAAATGCTCTGCTGCACTCTTAAGAGAGACTGGAACGTGGTCAATAATACACACTCAATGTTGTTATGGCGGCATACTCCAGACCAGGGGTAGTCGGGCAAATGCCCTACCACCTGGTTGTGGGTTGTCGCCTCTTACGACAGGCCGCCGGCCGCAGGAAATTCTTATTCTTTCTCCGTTCCTGCACGGACAAAACAAACTAAAATAACGAAGAGAACAGAGAACATATCGAACCAGTTATGGAAATACATCTTAAGCGACAGGTTAATACGAACAGTCATAGATGCTGAAAACTGTGTTTAGCATTATGTTAGACGTCGCTTTCGACGACATCTTAACATTATAATGGTCAGTCTGAAAAAGTCTAAAGACTTGTCAGTTTTTCTCGAGCACTCTTTATGATTGGACAGATTTTTTTGACAGTTTAATTGACGTTAGAATCAAGACTTATTTACACTGTAATGCTCGAGAATCACGCGGCCTCCGACGTATGAACGTCGCGCACAATTTATGTGCGCCGCGTCAACCGTCCGAGACCGCATAGTGCATTAACATCAAGCACTGTATTTGTTATGTTAAGTAAATTTCATTTCATTTCGTTTCATTCCGTCTCATTTCATTTTATTTTGTCTCGTTTCGTGTCATTTTCCTTACATTTCGTATGGCGTCACGCCGTACGCAGCCTACAGCGTTTGTAACAAACCACCACCTAAAAAAATATAACTAGCTCCATTCAAATGCAATTGTAACTGAACATAATAAGTAGTAGATCATTGTTGGTATTGTAGTAGCGCTAGCTGTATAATGTTCCCTGAGGTACGAAAACTTCAATAAAACTTTTATATGACGTAACTAGCAGGTGTAATGTTTATTGAGCAATTGATCGAAGAAAGAAAAGTTTTAATAGCAATCTGGGGACTATCATCCATCGAATTACACGCTGTAAGATGCTGTTCGGCGTCTTTTTTGTTTTTGAGGCAGGGGAAACACAATTTGTACACTAACGGGTCCTTTGCTGGAATTAGACCAAAGCAGAACAGCGTCGATCGCCGGCATGTGTGGAGACTCAGCAAGGTACCTCCCTCTATATGGAGAGGTAACCCATGTGCCAATACCCCACTAAAGCCACCTTCCTCCCATGTGCCCCGCGCTTATGGTAGGAAGAGCGTGAGACTTAGAAAGTAGTTACGCCCACGCTAATCCTGCGCATCAGTGCTTGAGAATGCCCCGGGAAGCAGGAAACTGTTCGGCGTCTAGCCGTAAATACTATCAAGTAAAATATATAAAACATAAATTCTATTAACATCAATATTAATACTTGTTAATAAATTTAATGAAAAAAATAATATTGGAAAGAAAGAAAGAAAGACTTTATTTGAAGAAATAGCGACGTAATTACATTCCTTATACATTATTATACACAAAGCATATTTTGAGAATTTGTGCGCCGCTTTTTAAGCAAACAAAGTTTGCACTCGGCATATTGCTGTGCCGGAATTATATTCGACACAACGCTGATTTTCAGTGCAAACCTTCCACTTGGCGTTAAGACCAAAACGACCTAATTTTGTTAAATAATAATGAATAAAACTAATTCTACTAGTGTAATATTTAATTAGGAAATCAAATAAATAAATTTAAATAAAACCAAGAATAAAATACTTTGTCACATTAAAATTAAAATTAATATCTAACCATATAATTACTTCAATCTATTGGCACATCATTGTGTGTAACAACTTGTATCGAATCATCTATTCGAATATAATATAAAACTTTAAAACATGTCTTTAGACCATACTAAAAATTCTAAATAAATTTATTAAGATTTTCAGTTTTTGACTGATTGGGTCTAAAATATTTAAAAATCACGAAAAGTCAAAAAATGAGACAAGAATAATATGTGGTGCCATCTAGAGATATATGACTTAGGAGCTTTTCAATGCCGTCTTTTAACTAGGCGATTCAAATAAAATAATTTATTACATAAAACATTCCTATTTTCCTAATAGTATAATATTTACTCGTCTAGCTGTCTGTATATATAATTGTGTTAGCCTCCGATAGTTGCGATAATTTATTTTGCCAGTCTCCAAATATACTTCATGAACATTACGAACTCCGTACTAATATATAAGTATAAATGAGATAAGTGAGTTTGGATGTATCTCTGTTTGTTTATCCTTTGTGATCTTGAAAAAAACCGATTGTCATGGAAATTAGTATAATATGTGGATATAGGCATACCTTGCTTAATAAATAGGTATAGACTTATTCGTTAGGTACACCACATCACAAATATAAGTGTCACACACAATAACAAAAATAACCAATAAGCGTGTATAAATTTTAAAAACTTTCTTAAAATCTAAGTTGTAAAAGGGTGCGGAACTCGAGTCCGTAGAGTTGTTAAAAAAAATAAAAAATAGGTATACTAAACTTAGCCTCTTATTCGTATCTAATAGTTGGTATACATACTTTTCTGTTTTTTTTATACTTTCTCCCCAATACTGAGTAAAAGTCTATATTTTATATATAGACATTAGATGTGCCAATAAATAATCTGTCAATGCAATATTATGATGTGAGATACAATGGTCTTAGATCATAACGTTCGTATTATGCGGATTAAAAGGGGTTTAAATCAAAGGGGTGATGATTGTGTCACACAGTGTCTTGGGCGCAATACATTGATGTGAAAGTTTTTGATACTTTTGCATTTTTGCACTCTAGTTAAAAGATTAGTACTAAATGTTATTTAACTTAAAAAGTGTAGTATGTATTTTAAATTATATGAAATGAAATCTTTATTTGTATGAAACATGGATAACCAGGTCTTATAATATGGTGAGAATATATTTCGCCATTTACTGGAATACAATTTTTTTTAACTAATATAGCTTATAAATATCATATATATTTTTATTTAATAGTTGTTTAAGATTATTACAATTCGTTGCACAATTTTGTCAACTTTGTGTCTAAGTTTAATACAATTATATACTTGATGAATGTCAACTTTATTAATAATAATTAACTGTCGAATATTTTGAACGATGAGCAAAAAACATCTGAATATGTGAATCATCTACATCGTCAGATTAACTAAGAATATCGTATACCCTTCCTGTGAGCTCGGCCTGAAAAACTTAGCTCGCCGTACACAGAGACAGTTAAAATTACAAAAATGCATAGTTACAATACATTCTTGGAAAAAATTAAAAAAAATCATATGCGTCTCGGGACGCCCGACAGGAGTGGTAACTTAAACTAATCTAAGTTGAACTACTTAATATTGAAATTGTTTAACTTGAGAAAAGCTTAGGTTAGTACTTAAATTTTATGTATATAGTGCCTGGGTTAGAGTCAGAGAGAAGGATTCTGCCGTATGCGTGAGAGAAAGGGAAGCCAGATAGACTGACGCCGTAACGCGTTACGTAACAAAGTGGTTTACCCTCCCATAATTCAAATTCAAAAGTTTTTATTCAAAATAAGTTCCACTGGAGAACACTTTTTGAAGTTCATACATATAAGTTAAAATTTAATTTTTCTTCCTATTCTATGTACACCGCTTCGCAACGTGTTTTTGCTGTTAAGGAGAAGAAGCGGCAAGAAACTCCTCAGCAACACGTCTAGCTAAATATTGTTTTTCTTTGTATTACTTATTCTATTTATATCTCAAGTTCTCTTTTTTTTAAAATAAGTTTTATACAGAAGTATGTTACAGAATTACTTTTTGAAGAATTAATGGAGTTGTAGCAAACAGTGCATACTCATAAGACCAAGACACAATAAAAGGAAAGAAAAAAAAAGAAAAAATAATAGAAGAAGTTATCACTTCAAAACTAAGCGGCTTTGTCGCTAGTTATCTCTTCAAACTAACTTAACGGATGTTTTTACCTAATGTGGCAATGCAACTCTGGTGGAGATTTCTTCAAAGATCAAAACCCTTTTGTTAAATTACAAAATAAATAACACATCCAACCATTTAACTCTCATGACGACAACATAATTTTAAAAATCAAAATAAAAAACTGAAAGGGGGTCTAACCGCTACACGCTTTTTTTGAACTTTTTTGTATTTTTTCTTGCCAGCGACTGTATTTGTCATCTCTTGGTACATTGACAATAGGTTAAGATTCTAATCCTTTTTTGGCATCTTTTGTATTTTTTTTGTTTATAAGATAATAATGATGCTCAAACAGTCAAGGGTTAGAATTTATTATTAATAAAATTAGGCAAGTGCGTGACAATTTATAACTGATGAAAGGTTCTGGAGAGGTGAAGAATTTTCACTGTTTTTGTCATTAGACTGCCGAATCCCGTAAATCGAAAAAATGCATTTTTTTTAATTTGTGCCATGACATGTAATTTGTTATTTAATGACACGCAGGTATTTAATACACTAAAATAAAATTAATTACTATAAATAATAATAATAATATTATAAAATTCTAAATAAAAAAATAATAAAAGAAACTAGTGGAATAGACTATGTAAACGATGGAGAACACGATGCATTTTTTTCAGATTTCTTCTCTGTTTATATCTTTGTGGGTTTGTCTGTTTGTTTGGGATTCACGTAAAAACTAGTGAGCTGAATTCGATGCGGTTTTCGCTGATCGACAGCAAATTTAGACTTAAAATCTGCGCAACTTTTTATGCCGGGAATCCCGTAGGAATATTTTTGGGAATTATTTAAAATGGCGAAATTAAAAAAAATTGAATTCAAATGTGATTTTTTCACTGATCGAAAACAAGTATTATGTAATAAAATGTGTGATTTTTTATCCCGGAAATCCTGCGGGAATTTCCCGGGGAGGGAGCGGTTTAAACTTGTTCGGGTACGAAAAAATTTGCGTATTCCGAGTTTTCACTAACACGATAGCTTACGTTCTTTTTTAAATGCTACTGTACTTTGTGTCCCGAGAATTCCACGGGAATTTCAAGTCAAGCGTGGTCGAAGTCGCGGGCGTATCCTAGTATACAAATAAAATTAAACGTAAAAAGTTATAATAATATACAATTCTTTAAAAATTAATCGCCGGATTAAACCAAATTAGTTTGATTTTTTAAAATATTCCATCTAGAATAATGTAGTACTTATAGTAAATACTTTAATTCATAATAATATCATTAAAACATAGCCGGAAAGGTCTAAGTACAGGAAACAATGCGCGGTTTTATTGCTGAAATTATTTTTATCCCAGACAACACGGACATATGTGGGTTTGCATTATATATATAGAAATAATAGGTAATAAAGCTTTGTGTGTATATATTTTTAAATAGGAAGTTAAAAATGACAAAGTACATATATGTATTCTCTATTTATGTTATTCTATAGAACTATATAAAGTACTATAGTTGTATAAAATTACATAAGTAGAGACATAAAGATAATTATAAAACTTGTAAGAAGATTGGTTCATCTATTAATTGCTTACTCTATGACATCGGGTGCCCATTGTTTAATGTTATAGCGTTTCGTATCGCAGAAAAATAATCATACATTTGCATGATTTATTCTTTGACTGTTCAATGTGTGGACTGTAATAAAATATACGAAATATCTATTTCACCTAGATTTTTCAAAAATTTCCACCCCATTGTTCTTAGTCTATTGATTGAAATAAACGCTTAACTAAGAAACATAGTTATGATTTTAGAAAATCTGTGTACTTAATGATATCCCAGACATTTATATACAGTGATAAGATTTTTCATCTAATTACGACTATATATAACAACCAGTAGAAAAGCAATAGGTAGTGTGTTTTAGACCAAATCAATAAAAAATTAAGTCTTGAAAGTGATCTTTTGACCATACAAGTATATTTTCTATATAGAGTTATTGTCTTGTACTAGGTTTTATAAAAATATAGTAATAGTATTGAAGCATGTATGAGATCATTAGCTGGGTGTAGCGGAGGAAACAATGAGCAATCAATCGCTCAGAAAATGCTAGCTAATTACGTGCAGAGTTGCCGGTTTCCTACGGCGAACGTCAGCTTATTCAACTTTCATATATTCGTGTGACAAATATAAAATTAACAGATATTTTTAAAACTAATCTGTGTTCGGTTTTTTTAAGAAACTTGAATACTCATCGGCAAATATTAATCCATTTTTGAACGTAATCCTCCCCAAGTTTGCGCCACATTGTCTTTATGTCCATTTTCCTCGTTCAGCCTCTACCGACGACCAGTTCACCGGGCCAAAAAGTGTCTTACACCATGTTTACTAATGCGTGGTTTCCAGTGCAAGGCTTGTCTACGGTAACGTGTCCAAGCAACTTGCACTTTGATTGTAATAGAAGATTATGCATCAGTAAATTTTTTACTAATTTCTTTGTTCATGATTGTATCCTTAAAACAAACACTCAACATATCGTCTTCCAAGTATCCTGTTTTATCTTATGGTCTGCAATCATTACCCGTATTCAAAAAAATAAAAGGTTCGATCATTTACACTACTTTTAACCGACTTCCAAAAGGATGTTACGTGATTTCTCCATCAATTATGGACCGATTTTTTTTCTTTATTCAAAAAATATACTCCCGATGTGATCCCATTGCCACCGAGTCAGGATCTGATGAGTGGGTCGCAGGGAAATTAAGAGCAAACGTTTTTGAAGAGCGCTGAGCGCCTACACTCAAAAGGGAAACTTAAATTCGTGTGTCAGTAGTACGTACAATTTCTTAAGACATTATTTCTAAAGCTATTCAAGCAAACTAAACCCTAAGAAGTAGGAAATATATATTTTTTAAATAAAAATAAAACTGACCTTAAACTAAAAAGCTTCTTTCTACAACATCATGAAATCGAGTCAAACAATCTTAAAGTCACTCAAGTAAAACATAAAAACAACACAATTTGCAAAATATAATAATTTCATGTTTTACTTCGCACCAACTTTAAAATGTTGTAGAAAAAAGTCGGTTAAATATTTATTTTTTGTTTCCTAGTTTGAAGTCTCGTTTGAAGCTTTTATTTTTGTTAAAACAATTTAAATGTATAAAAATTTAGGGTCTATATTATGGGTGTGTCCTCAAAACTTGAAACTAGTGGATGAACTGTTTCACTTTTCTAATAATTAACATTAGACTGAAGAAATAAAGCGAAGCGAGGCGGCGTTAGCTAACAATTATCTCTATTAATATTATAAATGCGAAAATATCTTTGTCTGTCTGTCGCTTTGATGGAAAAACCACGGTACTGAATCCGTTGGAAGTTACATTCCGGGAAAAGGGATAGTTTTCAAGGTAAAATAATAATAAGTAATAATAATAAAATAATAAATAAAATGCGGCCAGCATATTGGGCACGCTCCCCGCCGACAGCGATTTGGAGTCAATTTTTTATTTATAGATTTGTTATTTTGTAAGTATAGCTTTATTTATAGTATAGTTTAATTTAATTACTTTCTGTTTGCAAATATGAAATAATAAATAAACAAAAAATAATAAAATAATAATAATAAACAGTAAAAAGTAAATTTTCCAAAAGCAAATAACGCCTAGATAAAAATGTTATGTATCGTAATCCGTGTGACTGTTGGCTCCCATAATGAAGTAGGGTCTATAATAAATATTATGAATGCCTTCTTTTCTGAATGACTGAACGGATGTCAATAAAATGTTTGTGATGAGATAGAAAAACATTATATAATGGAGAAAGTCGCAGAATAATTTTTATTTCAGTATACTCAGATCCAGTCGCGAATAACATTATCTAAAATATCGATGTTATTCCAACATCAACAATTCACAGTCGCAAACCCGCCAAGAAGTCACCCTCTTGCGATCCATCTTTGAAACTGGACAGACCTTCATGGTTGGCGAGTCATCACGTTAATTCCTTCTCACTAAACAGGTCCAAATGTAATGAATGTAGTTATTTTTTTTTTGATCTAGCTAAGTATGCCTAAATTATTTTTCAAATAAAAAAACTGCTTAATACGTAGAAGTCCGCGCACAGTATAAGATTTCGTAGAGATGTCTAAAGTCATCTATATCTATTAATTTCCCTTAAAATATTTTCAATTAACAATTGTAAAAATAACGATTTTAGGGTGTTACCACACCAATCGATCGACCGCCGATTTAAAAATTAATACTAACGGGTAAAGAGAAACGTTTTTTATTTCGAATTAAATAAGGTTGAATTTTATGTGTTTATCTCTTTCTAATGTCACTTTTTCGTTTCATCGTTTTTCAAATCACAACGATTCTAAATAAGTTGCACTTCAAAACCTAAAAATAAAGAAACGACGATATACATAATTTACACATAAAAAGTTTATTCCAGATTGCTGTCTGGCGAGAGACTATGGAAACGCTAATGTGTTTCCCCAAACACACGCTAGTCTTTTTAGATGTTTTTGTATTTTCTACTTTATAAGCCACGTACGGTTGATTTTTAATTTATTGTCTTTCACTATACAGCACCACATAATTGGTATCCTGAAAATCTAAAACTATAAATGTACAATGTACTCGAACTATTTATTCTCCTTATACAATTAAAATTTACAACAAATAAAAAATTTAAAAGAGACGGGGACTTTTAGGACAAACAAATGTAATGATTTGAGATATGGCTTATAAAAGCGTTATATTTCTATTACAAAATGTAAAATATCAGCCCTAAAATCTATCTGGAAGAGGAGAAATCTTAAAAACAAGGTCATAAATAAGTAACTGATTACCATAATCCAATTATGTGAATAAATTGCAACAATTAATAATATGAAAACACATACACCACACGATTAATTTATTCAAAATAACTAAACCCACCACAATTATCATATTACATATTATAATTCAAAAAAATTGTGTGTGTGTGTGTATGCAGTTCACACGCAGTAGAAGTGAAACTTCAGAGAATACACTCCCAGACAATTCTTTTGTAACTAAAATTTAAAATTAAGGTACCAGAGTCGATTAATTAATTTTATTTTTGGTATATTTTAAATCAGAGTAGATCTTAAAATAGCTTCTATTTTTTATATCTAAATCCCAATAGCCACAAACTATGAAATTCGCTTAAACGTCTTCCTACATTCGTGCCCCTTGCTTCAATTCATTTGTCAACTGGATACATTCGCTGACTGAGACATCGCCCTGGATTATAGTGTATGTACACATTTATGTTACTTTCTCATATATTTTTATTACTATAACAGTTTTAAAATGACAAGAAATTTGGAAATTTTGATGATGTCCAAAATGCCATCTTTGCTCAAACTCCAACTGAATTTTAAGCAATTGAAAATTGGCATACTAACTGGCTAAGATTGTTGATAATAATTTCCGTAATATTACGTTATTTGCTATTTCATCATTTTACTAAAACAGTTCAGGAATTTGATGAAATCACTAACTTTCTTCGAGGAAATCACCTACAGCGTTCCGATTGTAACATCGCGCGTGAATTTATTAGCTCCCGTTCGGGATTTGACAGTGGCGCGGGGTGGGAATTCGGCTAGGGTAAGCCAGTTGATAAAAAAAAAACCGTATAATGCAAGCGCCGACCATATCGCGCTTGAAAAAACGTCTAACTCGCGATATATTTTCTTATTACAATTTGCATTTTTAATTTTGCAATCTTACCGCATATTTTGTAATAAAAGCTGGTGCCCGATCGGGTTGCGAGTTGCAATTTCATTCAATACGTGTGGAATACCGCCAAACGCTAAAAATAGTAATACAGTATGATATATGCATGAATAAAAAACGTAGGCGCCAATAACTTTGTGCCACTTTAGACCTTTTGGTCGTTAGTTTGGTCGCCGGCGACTGGGAGTTCGTCCACACTTCCTTGACACCTGGAAGTTATCCACTGTACGTGGCGCTCGCTCCTTTATGCCATACGTGAGCAAGCTGTGGAATGAGCTCCCTTAGTGTTGCAGATGTCCATGGGCAACGGTAGCCACTTATCATCAAGTGTACCCGTCTGCCAGTTTGCCTATAAGCAAACATAAAAATGAAAAATAAATAGTTTCTTAAAGGTAGGCTATTGTGAAGCGAGTTGTATGAAGTCCATGCCACTGGGATGTGATTTAATCCCGGTTTTCGTCATTTTTCCGTGACATATATAATCAGTAGTAAAGCAAAGGAACGGTCAGTAACATTTTGGAACTGGCTATCAGGACACTTCTAGTATGTACGAGCATTATCATGGACAGGGTGATTGATCGAACGTAAGCCCCAGCCGCGGTCACGGCCCATCATTGCTATGTCAAACTAACTTACTGACACAGCATCCGAATATAGAATACCTATATCTACACTCAATATTAAACGTCAGTCAATTTTGATAGATATAGGCCAATATTTAAAAAGAAGGGACTAAGCACCGCTAGCATAACGATCGCCTTTAAATAAAAATTAATTAATCAAATTAAACTGCGTAAATACCTTTTACACAAAACGTATTGACAGTTCTTTAAACGTATTTAGTGGCAAATTTTGCCTTGTGCAAGACGCTAATTGTATTTAGGGTGTTAAATGCGTTTTGTGTTTCTAAATACATTTAAGCAATCTTATGCAATCGGCTCTTAATCTTTGTAGGCAACCTCATTAATTCAAACTCAAAAGTTTTTATTCGAAATAAGGTTCACTGGAGAACACTTTTTGAAGGTCACACATATAAGCTAAAATTTAATTTTACTTCCTATTCTATATAGGCCGCTTCGCAACGTGTTATTGCTGTTAAGGAGAAGAAGCGGCAAGAAATTCCCCAGCAACACGTCGAGCTAAAAATTGTTTTTCTTTATATTTCTTATTCTATTTATATCTCAAGTTCTTTTTTTATAAGTTTTACTTTTTGAAGAATTAAATGAGTTGTAGCAAACAGTGCATGCTCAGTAAGACAAAGACACAGTAAGAGGAAAGAAGAATATTATTATAGTTATAATAATGACGAGACGTACTAAAAGTTTGTTATATTTAAAAATTCATATTTCAAACAACCTACTGGTCGATTGAACCTACTCGTTTTATAATTAAACCCTGTGTCAAATAATATTGTCAGTTGCTATTGAACTGTTTTTGTACACTTGAAGTTAGCTAACCACCGGGATGAAAGCGGTACTTTTCGTCCCTGGGAAACGATTCCCGCTGTCAAAAAATTAACTACGCAAGCCATTGCAAAATGGTAATTAAAAAATATCAACAACTTTGTAACATCATTTTATACTTTTAAATTACTCTTCACTAAATTAATATTTCTTTTAGATTTTGAGCTAAATATTTACTATCATCAGTGACAAAAAAATGCTGCCTAGAAAAACAAAATTTTAAGAATCATATCTGATGTATTAAATTAGTTCATTAAATTTAGGTATGGACTTAACGCCTGATTAATTAAATAAGTAGTTGTTTAACTAATCGTTTTTATTTACTTTTCTCTTTCACTTAGGCAGTTTTCTGACCTAGTGTGCATATTGTTACAACACGTACTAACAACGGTGAACATCGTCATGTGAACAACCTGCACATCGAGATAACCGATGTGTCGAACCTGCCAAGCCGCCTTAGACAAGCGTGGCGGGTATACTGTCCGTTGCCCTATAATGGAAGGCCCGAGCTCAGCAGTGGGATATTTATGGGATGTTATTATTAGTTTAAGTGAACTGACGCATAAACTTGCCAAATAAATATAAATTTAGTCTGCTACATAGTTTTAAGCAACCTTTACAATTACAACTCTGTTCATAACTGACTATTTACTTGCTTAAAAGTATAACCATGACTTTTTTAATTGCTTAATTAAGAAATTGAATTATTCCTATCGAAGTTGAAAGACAGAAATAAAAACTGTTACGTCACAGATATAGGTTAACCCTAGAAGCATTATTATATTTGACATCTTTGTTTTCGGTGATCACGGCTACTGAAAATTGGCCGAAACGTCAGAATAAAAATAAACCAAATACCGCGCTTAAAACCGTAGTTTTATTAAATAAAAGGATATGTCCGCGACTTCGTCCACGTTTGACTTGAAATTGCCGCGGGATTCCCGGAACACAAAGTACCACTGCCGTTAAAAATATTGTAAGCTGTCGTTTTATTAAAAACTGTGTCGGAATAAGTTAATTTTTATGCACCCGAACAACTACAAACTACTCCCGGGATAATTCCCGCGGGTATCCTGGGATAAAAAAATCACATAAAATTTGCTATAGATCAGTGAAAAAATCGCATTGGACCTCGACTTTTTTTCAATCCGTCTATTTTAAATTCGACTCTATGTTTTTTTGAATGTTTGTTACGCGATATCTCCGTCAATTGTTAACCGATTTAGATTTTTTTTTATTCGAAAAATTATTATACTGCTTCTGAGGTGGTTCCGTTGTCACCAAGTCAGGACCTGATTAGTGGATCCCAAGGAAATCAACAACCCTCGAATATTATAGGCATATGCCTATGATATTTAAGAGTTGCTGTTGATTGACACGTTTCATAGTTTTTTTGTTTCTAAAGCTATTCATTTATTCGCGTAACTAATCACTACCAACGCTAATGTACGTTTGTAAAGTTGGGTATGGCAGAAAAAGCATGAAACTAGTATAAACGCCGTTGAAATGAGAGTTTTGAGAAGGATATGGAAGGTTAACGTAAGTGATATGATAAGAAACAGTATTGTTACAACTTAGGTTCCGGCAAAAACAAAATCCACCTGCATATCTGTAAAAACACATCTTATTACCTGTAGGCATTTGAATTAATTGTAACTCTTTTATGATCGTCTTCTTATATGTACTTATTTATTAGCATACGTTTCTAGAGAACTGCCCATTTTTTTATTGTACTCGTTTATGGCCCCTTGCAGCCGAATCATTAGGCAGGTGTTGCGGATTACGCTGACTACGATACGGGCACATTTGTGTTCGTGAGATATAAAACGACGGCCTGATGGGGAGAGGGGGCAGTCGAGCGATAACAACGATCTAAGTGTGACGTGTGTACATTCGGAAATCTAATAGTGACGGACTTTGCGCGTTTTATTGAATTACGGCCTTCTGCATTATGTTCGGATTTTTTGTGTTCGGTTATTTTTGTACCTGTGTTATACGTGTTTGTATAGTTTTAATAAACTCTATAATAATTCCAACGGCATTTTAATTCAAGTCCTGGTACTCGTAACAGTGTGATAAGGGAACGTTGTGGATTGAAAGATAATGAAGTTATAAGAGTTGAAAAAGGAATGTCAAGGTGGTTTGGGCACATAGAGAGAAAGAATGAAAGCAGTATCACAAAACAAGTATACGACAGCAACGTGACTGGTAGAGTCGGTGCCGGTATACTGAGATGTACTTACCATAATCAAATTGAAGATATTTTGAAGTAAGTTCAGATAAATAAGCGTGTATGTATGAAAAGATTAATGAAAGTTGATGCAGCTGAAAGTGTTTGTCAGGATCGTAGCGGGTGGAGATCCATCGTCTCTGCCTACCCCAATGTGAAACAGGCGTGGCAATATGTATGTATGTAAACACTAGAAAATAAAAAACTAACAAAAAAACAGTAGCGACTTAAAAGGAACTAAAAGGCCAAAAATACACATTTATATCAACATCTTGAAGTCGGTGCCAAGTAAACATAAAAAAACAAAGTTGCAAATTATAGTAATTTTTATGTTTTACTTCGCAGCGACTTCAAGATATTGTAGAAAGTTGGTATTGTTTTTTGATAAAAAGTTTTTTATTTAGCAATAGTAAGGTCAAAGATTCAATTCAATGCAGGCGTGTATGATGATGATGGTTTTAAGAAAATCACAATCACACACATAAACATACATCACCCTGAACCTACCATGGGTATAGTTTGATAAAATAACACACACACACATGGAAATTAAAATTTAGCCTAAAAACCTATAACCTGAAATGCAGGTTTGCTACCTAAAAATTCTCCGTCTTATTGATTATCTATACAATGTTATTTCTAGACTCGGCAGCATAATATTTTACTACCCAAGACATAACACATACATACATACACATACATGTGAAAAAAATGTATATGTGCTCATATGAAACACGCACACATCGGAAAGTTAAGAAAAATACTCGTGTCGCGGGGTTTCTCCGGAACATAGATAGTATGGAGTATCTATTAGATTTTTAATATTTTTGATCTTCTATTTTTTCTTCTTCATTGAGGTCAAAGTATTTCTTTTTCTTATAGAAAATGGTAGACAACGCACAGTAATTTTTTTATGTAATATTAATTATTACCTTCTCTAAGTAGGGAGTTAAAACACATTAGGTAGAACGCTACTGTGTCAATCTTGTAGGTTTATTTTAATTTATTTAAAATGTAGGTAGTCTACAGAATGTTAATTTATATTCTAGATGTTAAGAGTATAAGTAGTTGATAGTTCTTCTAAAATTAAATTTACTAATATAAGAAATACTTAATAATTTAATGAAGAATTTATAAAAAATCTTCTAAAACTTTTAAGTAGTTAAAATAGGCACTGTGTACTAAATTAAACATGTGTACTTGGAGGGTAACTCTCACACTTCCACTTTCCAAAGTAAAACTTTCTTATGTCTATTGTTTATCAAACACGATAAAATCTTGTTACATTCACAGCCGGAAAATGAACGCTGAACGCCGTGAAAACATATTTTATGGTGTTTGATAAACCTTTGAATGTGAGATGAACGAAAAAATAGATTGTATTAATACACAGAAATTTTTTAGACTCTTAAAATTAGCTTTTAATTAGCTATAGATGACTGTGTAATTTGTAAACATCGATATTAGCGCAGTTTCCTATAGCCAATCTGGAAAGTACATTAAGATTGCTATTTTAAAATAGTAAAAAAACCAACAGGGTATATTATATTTTTACAAATTAAAATAACACTTAAAATGTAGGGCTGATAACTGTTTTTTTTTTTATTTGACAGAGCCAACTATTTTTTTGTAAACATATATTATTAAGTAAATACATACACGTATATATTAATTATTATTCAAAGCAAAAAAGATTTTTCCTCTCAAAGATGAGCGTAACTTTCAAAGAAAATTTTAATATCCAACACCACTCCACACCATTCAAACCTATCCCTACATATTCCACATACGTATAACTTAGCTTACGTCACACTAGAATACCGCTGTCCTGCTCATCCCCTAGACTTTAGAGAAGGACGGAACATAAGTTTAGGACTAACATTTTATATGTTGGCCGGGTCATGGATATAAAAATCGTTCTACCCACATATCCAAGATATTGTACGTACGAAAGTATATGAGCATCGTAGGAACCATTAGGTCTCTTCAATAATGGAGAAATATAGTTATTGTTGGCAGCGCGGATTTTAGATTTTAAAAATAGTTTTGTAACAATTTTTCAGATTAGCGAAAGGTATTATAAAACTCGCAAGTCGTATTTTAGAACTAATAATGCTGGTGAAACTTCGTTCGCGTTGCAATGATTATGTGGTTTTTACCGGCTAAGCGTTTAAGGAATTGGGACAGCGGCACCATAAAACGCAGTGCCATCTACTTAGCTGTATCTCATCTATTAAGTAGTTTCCACGTGATGCTTTACATACAGATAAAAATTCACATTCGCCCGTTGTCGTTCGTCGCGCGCGCACGTCTCCCGCTCCGCCTCGGCTGTCCGTTATTCGTGTTCGTTGTGTTCGTTCGTTCACCCGGTCGATCTGTGTTTTTTCTGTGACAGTGCAGTGAAAAGTGCGTCATCAGGTGGTTTTTCCACCAAATCGTTCGTCCCCCTCAGGGACAATGGACGGCGTGGAGCTCTCTCCATTGCTGTTGGAGGGTTTGCTGTCGTTTTACGACAGCAATTCCCTCAAGCGCTCGACCAATTTTGAGGACTCCGGAGTCCCAATCAATGGCGTCCGTTATCTCGGAACTTAATTCCGAGAAACCCTTACACGTGCAAGGGGCCCCGCACACCCGCATCTGCCGCGACCACCGCACCCCCGCGACCCCCGCCACCGCGCTTATCGCTGACCACCTGCGCTCTGCCTTAGCGCCCGCGCCCCCCGCATCCGTACCCGCCGTGTTACCGGTGCGCCCGCCGCCCGCACCCCCGCTCAACGATGCCCACCGTGTGGCACCAAAATCACGCGCCTCGTTTTCTCGCGGTTCCGCGTCGGGGCAACCGCGATCGAGCTCCGCGAGTTCGACGACATCGCGTTCGCGATCGCCCATACACCGCGTAATCGATTCTCGTCGAGAAATCGAATTATCTCCTGACGGTCCGCAATACCTCAGGATGCCCCTCTTCCACCGGCCGATGAAATCACCCCCATGGATGTCGCGCCTCCCGCGAACATCCCCTTAAACCACGAGGACGATGACGGTTTCATAACCGTCAATCGTACCAAAAACGGAAGACCCAGAGGGAGGTCCCCCCCAACCCCGCTCCCACTGCGGGCACAAAACCAACAGCGGCACCTTCCAGCCGCCCTGGGCCACCTTCACAGCGCCCGTCGCCACCCCTGATCATCCGCGAGAAAGCTCATTGGCTTCAACTCGCTAAGGAGCTGCCAGGTAAGGCAATCTCTATAAAGAAGCCCGTGATACCCAACACGGCATCAAAGTTATGGTCACGTCTTCAAGTGACCACCGCTCCCTAACATCCTTGTTATGTGACCGTAAAATCGGTTACTATACTTATGCCCTGCCGGAAGAAAAACGCCTTCGGGCTGTAATCCGCGGACTTCCACAGGAAATCGAGTGTTCCTACATTCTCGAGGACCTTAAGTCCCAAGCTGTACCGGTGCACGAAGTGCACCGTATGCACAGAGGCGACGCAACAAAGTCTCCTCTAAACCTAGTATTGGTTGTCCTCGACCTCTCCCCAGAGGGGAAAAAGATCTTCGAACTTGAGAAGGTCTGTGGCCTCTCTGGCCTTCGTGTGGAACGCCCACACGAAAAACATACACTGCGGCAGTGTCATCGTTGCCAACTTTATGGGCACTCTGCCCTACATTGTCAATCCCGTCCCAGGTGCGTCAAGTGCCTGGGCGACCACGGGACCTCGGGTGCACACGCACCCGGGACTCCCGGAGCCACCGAGCTGCATTCTCTGCGGCCAAGCGGGTCACCCGCTAACTACAGAGGCTGTCCTGCCGCCCCCGACCCAAACGTAAGTTCGGAAAGGGCAACGCCCAAAAGGCACTAGAAAAGTGCCGAACAAACCCGCATTCGTGGCGGCCCCCCCTCCAGTGGTAAATCACTGGACGGGTCTTCCCACGACGGAAGCGTTCCCTCCACTAAGGACGCGCGCCCCAATTTTGGCCGGCCTACCCCAAGCAACCCCTGCCCCCGCCCCCATTTTAAAAGCACCTTCTGGGCCGTCACCCCACCACTCTTTAGCGGAGGACTTAGCCTTGGCGACTAAATTCGCCAAGAACTTGCCTTTCGACCTAGCAGAGGTCCAACTCTTGGCTCGAAAACTGAGACAAGTTGCAGAGTCTGATCAACCCTCCCTCCGGGATCAACTCGTGATCGAAATGGATCACGCGTACCTCCTCCAGGTACTTAGGTCGTTATAACTAAACAACCTAGTTAAATTATTGTTACCGGTAACAAATGGCGCATGTAGGTAGAAATAAACCACGCTCATTGACTCTGGCGACTTATAACGCCAACGGCCTTCGAAACCAGCGCGACTTGGTCCATGACTTCCTGGTTACCAATCAAGTAGATATACTACTAGTGCAGGAGACCTTCCTGAAACCGAGTGAAAGAGATCCAAAGATCTCTAACTATCGGGTCACTAGACATGACAGGATAGGCCGTGGTGGCGGCACCCTGATCTATTTCAGAAGATCTCTACACTGCATGCCTCTAGTCACCCCACCACTAGTAGGTATGGAGGTATCCGCCTGCAGACTAGCAATGACTGGCCACCAACCTCTAGTCATAGTCTCAGCATACCTCGCGTGCCAGAAAACCCTTATTAAGAAAGACCTAGAAGCCCTATTCAACTTAGGCCCAGCTGTTATAATAGCCGGAGATCTGAATTGTAAACACGAACAGTGGAATTGCAATACCACTAACCCCAATGGCAGAGCCCTAATAAATATATCAGACAATCTTTTGTTTGATATAATAACTCCCATGACCCCACACGATACCCCCCAACCGCGACTGGGGACCCCAAACACTCTCGACCTAGCATTACTGAGGGGCGTAACTCTTCAGTTCCATTCGATCGAAACGATGGACGATATAGACTCGGACCATCGCCCGGTTATCCTCAAATTAGGACAACAGACGGACCAGACATCTGAAACTAGGACCTCTGTGGACTGGTTGAGACTTGGGACCTCCTCAAGGCAACCGAATCACAAGACCTGGACCGCATCCCGGACCACATCGAATCCCACCAAGACACGGAGACGGCGATCGAGGCCCTCACCAGCCACCTTCAATCCGCAGTGCGGAACTCGTCCAGACAGGTGCCAGTGGAGAATGACCGCCACTTATGCCTGCCGGACGAAGTGAGGGTACTGCTGGGGAAAAAGAGAGCCGCCTCCAGAGCTCACGACAGATATCCCACCGAAGACAACAGAGTCCGACTCCGCCAACTAGAGCGCGAGGTCAAACTACGTATCCGGGAAGTCAGGGAACAACGTTGGGACAGAACGTTGAGAGATATCGAACCAACTCACCAGGCGTACTGGAAGCTGGCTAGAGCTCTCAAATCAGATACCCTCACTGTCATACCCGCGCTAGAAAGAGCCGATAACACCGAGGCGTTCGATGATGAGGAGAAAGCCGAATGTCTTGCTCAGAGTCTAGAGCTTCAATGCTCCCCACTACACAAAACGTCGACCAGTCACACCTGACGGAGGTGGACTCCGAGGTTGAACGTAGATCCTCCTTACCAGCGGAAACCACACTCGACCCAGTCACGGTGGAAGAAGTGCAAGATCTGATCAAGTCCTCAAACCACGAAAGGCCCCAGGGATCGATGGCATTAACAATCGCGTGTTAAAACTCCTCCCCGGCCACTTGATTATAATCTTAGTGAGCATCTTCAATGCCGCCATAACAAACTGCTCTTTCCCCGCGATCTGGAAGGAAGCAGACGTCATCGGTATTCACAAGCCTGGAAAACCGGCTAATAAACCGTCCAGCTACCGCCCAATCAGCCTACTGAGCACACTCAGCAAGCTTTACGAGAGGGTCATCCTCTCTAGACTAAGAGATTTTGCCATCAGCAAACATCTGCTACCCGATGAGCAGTTTGGATTCCGTGCCAGACACTCATGCGTCCAACAGGTGCACCGCATCACGGAGCACATACTATCCCACTTTGCCCATCGCCCTCGTCGCCCTATAGGAACAGCCGCACTGTTCCTTGACGTAGCTAAGGCCTTCGACAAGGTCTGGCATAACGGTTTGATTTACAAGCTGTACCAGTTCGGTGTACCAGACAGACTCGTGCTCATCTTGCGAGACTTCCTCCTAGGCCGTAGCTTCCGTTTTCGAGTGGAGGGAACACGCTCGTCCCCTCACCCACTCACAGCCGGTGTACCACAGGGCTCGGCACTATCTCCACTACTCTTCACGCTGTACACCAGCGACATCCCAAAAACTCCAGATGTAGAGTTGGCCCTCTTCGCGGATGACACCGCACTCTATACATCTGATCACAACCGACAAATGGCTTGCGTCCGGCTACAGGTAGCTGTAACAGAGCTAGGCGAATGGTTTCGCAAATGGAGGATAGAGGTAAACCCGGAGAAAAGCGCAGCAATGTTCTTTTCCCCGGGCACGCTTCGCTCTCCCAAACGCGCTTGCCTTCGCTTAAAAGCCATCTCGCTCTACGAACAAGAGATCCCTGGGCAAAGTACACCAAATACCTGGGTGTCACCCTAGATCAGAACTTGCGCTTCAACGAGCATATCACTATAGTCCGGAATAGAGCGCGATTTGTGATGGGTCGTCTAGCACCCATGATAGATAAACGAAGCAAAATGTCCCTCAGACACAAGCTTACTCTATATAAAACATGCATCCGCCCGATCATGACATACGCGAGTGTGGTATTCGGCCATGCCAAGCCTTCCCTTTTAAAGAAATTGCAAATCGTTCAGAATAAATTCATGCGCAGAGCCGTCGGTGCTCCCCTCTATATGCGTAACGTCGACATCCACCGCGATCTGGAGCTTCCCTCCATCAAAAACTACATTACGTCGCTCTCGCGTAAGTATTTCGATCTAGCGCCGCACCATCGAAATCCCCTCGTCGTGTCCGCGTCCGATTATAAGCCTCGACGAAAGGCTCTCGTGCGACGACCGCGTAACATCCTCATGGACAAGGTCGACGATATCACAAAACGGCTGGCTCGGATCAGCCCGCCCGCGGTCAGGACGGCAGGCTGGCAGGCACCGACAGACAGACACAGACGGCGGCGTCGACGCCGCCAATCACGATCTCTCCACGTCCCCGCGAGGGACGCCAGGAGACACAGCCCCCCCCATAGGATAGACTAGGCGTGTTGCTGGGAAGTTTCTTTCGCCGTTTCTTCTCTCCCAGCCATAACACGTTGCGAAACGGCAGTAAGATAGTATAGGCCACCGCGAACCGCCGATCCCGGTCCGCCGGGATCCTTCCTCTCGGGCTTTATATTACCCGTCACCCGCTCTCAATTAGTGCATTGTGTCGCCTTATGGTGGGCATCATTAGATTCATCCCCCTCTCATGGCAACAGTCCAGCCGAGGTGAAACTCCTAGGAGCCCCTCGAGCAAGTTGCCTCCCGGGCTCGAGCGCCTTCGCTTCGCAAAGGCACTCGCCCCGAAAACCCCGGTAAAGTTGTAAGGTCTTCGGACCAACAACATAAAGTCAAGTCCAATAAAAAAAAAAAAAAAAAAAAAAAAAGAAAAATTATGAAAAGTATATTTTCATAACTGCTGGTCCGAAATGGAGCTTTGATTATTCTCTTTTTAAAATTCATTGTTCAAAATCTACCCCTCTACAGGTTTATTATATTATACATAGAAGGCAGATAGATATCATTGTTTAGTTCAAAAGTCATAAAATACAATTTCCACCAAAACTATGAATATGCGTTAATAGATTGAGATCCCAGTCACCCCGACTTACGTGATTTTAGGAAAGATGATTTTTTTAGGATCGGTAGTTTAATATAAACTTAGAAAGGAATGGATACTCGCTAAGCTGAAAGCGGGGCCGTTTTTCAGGTAGCAGGTATCAAAGGTGGAAAAAAAACCATACTAACTTACGTCATTTTAGGAAGGCTGAATTTTATATATATTATCAAGTATAATATTTTAAAATATTTTCCAATGAGCCAGACAAATCTGACGGGTCAAACATCTTCCCAGACTCGTTAAGAGTTCCGCTGTGTGAGAAAGCGCGAGAGCATTAGAGCACTATTCAAGCGTATAAATACAAGTGAGATGCACTCTGACGCGTGAATCTTATACTAATATATAAAGCTGAAGAGTTTTTGTGTGACTGTCACAGAATTACACTGAATTGTGTGCGCCACTCCCGCCAGTTTTTATACTACAAGATCGAAAAAAACAAGTTTATGAAGGTAGTTAACCGGAAATGTAGCTCACATCAGTATTTGAAACAGTTCTCATAATTTCATTTTATCTACGGAAGTGAAAAAGAAGCTGGTTGACAGGAAGTACTCTGCACACGTCAGTACTTCATTAATTAAATTATTTACACTATTTATAAAAAATCACACAATCATTATTATTAATAACATTTTAACAACAGTAAATTATAGACGAAATTATCAAGTGTTTAATTGATGTTTATCAATAGTTAAAAAAATCAAAAGTTATCAGACTACTGTCTTACCTTGACGTATTGGCACCCAAAAACTACTGATATGTCTGGTTTAGAGCCCACAACATCGAAACAAAACTCTAGTGACTTTCTTACTGAGCTACCATGGTATGGTCTGAATGATATAAACAATAATATCAATTCTTCTTCAACAGCACTGTCAGCAAAAGGATGGCCTGGAATACGCCGCGTGGTCGAGGCCACGGGGTGCGATGGCTATCAAGCAAGGTTACGAGGTGAGCTGAGCCTGATTAGCTAGTGTAACCATTTAGCCACTTTGTAACTATTTTTGTGACCATTGTAGCTGCATGTCGCAATTTTTGTGGCCATTTCAGGGCTATTTTTAGTCGTTTCATGGCAGTCTGTATAGCCGTTGTTTATTATACTATTTTCAAAACGATTTCTTTTACTATATCATAACTATTTTTGAATTGATTAATTTTATTATTTTCGTAGTCATTTCACAATATTTTCGTAAAATCAATTCGTTCAACAAAACATTTATTTCAATTAATTTATTTAAATTATATTGTTGTTTTTTAATTAACAAAGAAGCTGCAATATTAACCAAAAGTCACGCTTTGTAGTCAATTTAGAGTTCACTATTCTATGAATTAGTTGCATATCGTAATTACATATGTTTTGATCGTAAAAATATAAAACTGAAGAATAACCTGTGGCGCCACCTAGTTCATATAGGATTTAGAAGCTTTCTACATTTAGTTTTTTTTTCTCTTACGGTTAATATTCTTAGTATCTGCGCATTCGAAACCGACCCAGTGCTCCAATATAACGCGATTTTACTTCAATAACATGATAATTCCGACGAATCTATCTTAATTTATTTGTATTAAATCGCCCAATCCAATTGTTTTTTCTAAAAAAAATTACCTATAATTGTAGATTGACAGAAAAAATTTATCCGTTTCGATATAAATATTTTTTGGAAAATTCAAAAAACGCTTTTCTAAAGTTTCAATTTTCACATTTTGAAGCAAAGAGACGATACTTTCAAAATTATCTCCACAAAGTTTTCTGGAAGAAAAGTACTAGTTTAAACGAGCCTTTGCCTCCATTTTATCGTACTTTTGGATCTAAATATATTTTTTCTTGTAAAGGGTATTTTAAACCATTATTTTGTTTTAAGAATTTCAATTTTTGATTCCGTAGGAACTAATCTAACTAAAACAGAACGTCTTGAAACAAAATAATAGTTTAAAATGCCTGTTGCAACAAAAAATATACTTAGGTCCCAATGTCGCTTACGATAAAATCGCGGTAAAGGCTCAATATTGTTGATTCTGATGTATACTGCTTTCTTGTGTGCAATATAGTATATTCTATCTTCTTCCGCGATAAAATGGATTATAGTTATTAAAACAAATGACCCAGCGCCCCAAGCTACTTGACGTATCTCACTCCTGAACAAAGTTCAAATAGTGAGATCAAAACAGCGAGCATGGGCGGGCTCTGCTAAGGACAGTTGCAAATGAGTGTCTTTTATCATACCACCGAAGGGTCCAGTATTCGTGAGGTACCAACACGTTTGATTGTCAAGAAGAATGGATTTTATATGTCCGTAATTCTTATATTGTTACGAATTTGCGGGACTCGAATTAAAATGCCGTTAGAATTATTATAGAGTTTATTAGAACTATAAAAACACGGGTACAAATATAACCGAACACAACAAAACCACACGTAATGCAGAAGGTTGTAATTCAATAAAACGCGCAAAGTCCGTCAATATTAGATTCCCGAATGTACACACGTCACGCCTTGATCGTAGTTGTAGCTCAGCTGACCCTCTCCAGGAGGCCATCGTTTTATACGTCACAAATGCAAATGTGCCCGCCAAATGTCGACCTAATTTCCTAGAATTAGCTTGTATTTAGAATCCGCAACACGTGACTAATGATGCTCTTGAGCGGCCGTAAACGAGTACAATAGGAGAATGGGCTGTTCTCCACAATAACTAGAAACGTATGCCAATAAATACAGTGAACAAAAGAAGACGATCATAAAAGGATTACAATCGGTTCAAATGCCGAGAGGTAACAAAATGTGCTATTACAGATCTGTACGTGGAATTTATGTTTGTCGGGGCCTAAGTTGTAACAATATACTAGTTGAACCGTGCCCACTTCGCTGGGCGTTATTAATAATACACATGCACCCACGTACCCTCGCACGCATATCAATGTTTAATTATCCTTTGTAACCTTTAATTAATTCATAAACACAGAAAGCACCAGCAGTGCCTCGTACGAAGATGTGCGCAATTATTGCGTGGAACGTTATTGCTGTAACATATTTGACAGGGGTTTCCGTGCCCACTTCGCTGGGCGTAAAGCTTTTTTACTTTTTGATTTATTAAAAATTAATCACAATCAAATATAGCCTATATCATTCGCGTATAATGTAGCTGTTTACTGATGAAAGAATTTTCAAGATCGGATTAGTAGTACTGGAGTATTGAAATGAAAAATTTATACTTGCATAAATGTAGTTGAATAAAGGTGAAATACATGGAAAGAAATACACGGTTCAGTATATTTTACCAGTTTCACTGGTGTGCAAGTAAGCAGGATCTTAATCGTCATTATTTAAATAGTTAGGTCCTATTTATTCTATTAAATACCTTTTATGTAACTTGGATAATATTTATTACCTTTATTTATTAATTATATAGTTATCTGTTATTACTGATTACCGGATTACATTTATTATAATATTTATTTTGGTATTCTGTTAATTCCAATAGCGTGCTCCTGGCACACCACTCTATCGTTATAAATATTTATAAGCACATACTCGAAAAATAAATAAATAAATTATTTATTTCAGCTAACGCCATTTCTCTTAATGGTAATATCAATTTTTCTACTATTATTCCGTCGTGACGATATCGAGAAGATATTGTAGTGGAACACCTACAAGCCAATAGATGGCGCTGTGCAATAATTGAGGTCGCAAACGATTCCCGAAACGTAAAATGAATATATACAAATTTCCACTAGCAATAGACAGGCTTAGGCCTGCAAGGAACGACGATAACCTCGCTGGAAGGATCGACCTTTGAGACGGAGGAGCATTCCATCTCGCTCCTCCACCGTATACGGGGCATTCCCTTCAATATTGTGGATTTAGTAGAATACCAATTTTTGACACTGTCGCGATGTGATTGTACTTTGAATATCTTCGTAACACCGATAGTTATTTATATACAAATAGCAGAATTGTGTCCAGGAATCCCATATTTTATTTGTCTGTTTATATTTTAGGTTTTTTTTATATATAGTATGCTGTAAATACTTGTAAAAATATGTTGTAATTAAAATAAAGAAAACTTAATATAAAATAGTTACGCCTTATATGTCTGTGAAAACTACATGAAATACATATAAAAGAAAACTAATATATTTGAAGAAAATTATTCTAAAAACTTTGGGCTACAATGACATGATTCAAAAATTTGAATAAATATTTGTAAGACCTTTTTTATCACAATGTATATGTATATTAAGTTGAAATCAAGAGGATTTCCGCTTAATAGAAGATTTTTTCAAAAAAGCTGCTAGCAAATTTCGGACAACCCGTGGTAGCTTAGTGGTTAGCGCACTAGCATCCCAAACTCAAAGGACGCAGGTTCGATTCCTAGCCAAAAAGTATGCACCGGTTAGGTATTTTTCTCACCTAATGTGCATTTTACAATAATTACCGCCCGCTGTGTGTGAGAAAAACATGGTGATGAAACCTGCACGTTGAGATAACCGATGTCTCAAACCCACCAATTCATCGTGGTGGCAATGGACAAGCGTGTCGGGTATGTTGTCTATTACCCTGTAAATGAAAGGCGCGAGTCCAGCAATAGAACGTTTATGGGCTGTTATTATATTTATTATAATTTTGATATGCGGAGAACGGCCAGTTTTTGGACATCTTTACTATACATAAAATAACTAAAAAAATAGATATTTAACTTAGATACAAAAAGAGCTATTTCATCATCAATCTGACTCGATGATACTGATCTATTTTAAATTTTAAGTTTGTCTTTGATATCTCTTTTAAGAAAAATACTTACGTAATTAACTCAAGTAGGGTGCATATAAGAGTCCGACTCGCACATGCCCTTTTATTTTTATAATCCTAGTAATATAACCGGGTGTGTCCCAAGCTTTTCCTTGACAGCATGAAATGCATGTCATTTAAGTTTCATAAAATTTGATATACGAGAAAAGATTGAAATGTTTATTAAATAAATAAAATGTTCAAAACACAAATCCTTGCTAACAAGTTCACATTTCAAGTCAAAAGTTGGCATTAAACGTCGATAGATGGCGACGCAATAAAGAATTCAATAGACGATGATCTGTCCCTTTATGTTAGGTTTATAGCGATCGTATACGACACACAATAGGACGTACTTTTAAGTAGCTTAGCCGATGCTTAATGTTGATCAAAATTCAACTTATATATGTACCTATATGTATATAGTTAATATAAGCACGTATATATACATACACGTATGTATTAACTTATTTAATGTGCATGGAAAATTAGCAACATTATCCATAAAACAAGAAAAAAGAAGCATTAGTGATAAAGCAATAATTAATGAAAGACTTTAAACTATTTCCAGGAAAATTCCCGCGGGATTTCTAGGATAAAAAGTACCGCAGATTTAGTCAAATAATTTGCTACCGATCAGAAAAAAGCGCATCGAAGTCGGTTCAGTTCTTACGTGAATCCCGAGTAAATAAAATCTAAAAAATGCCTCGTTTTCACCATCGTTCATATTATAAGTCCATTCCACTTGTTTTTTTTTAATAGCTTCAATGTACAGATACAGCATTTTTAGAATTTTGTAACATTGTATATAGTGATTTGTATAGAGTATATTAAATAATCATGAATGTAGAAAAACCATTGTTTTCCTAATGAAATTGTAGAAGGATTCATGACTGATTTACACTTTATACATATAAATGTTAAGCTTTAGATACAATAGAAAACTATGTTCGGGTTTGTCGGGTAAAGCGGTTTCTTCATCCAAGATTTGGATACATGAAATAATTAGGGATTGTATAGTAATCTATATATAATTGAAATCCGCGTATATACTGACTCATCGCGATACCCAGGAACTATAATACCTATAGACTTGAAATTTAGCAGAGACCTTCCTTTCGCCAAGTAGGGGTCAGCTAAGAACGGATTTTACGGCACACGAAGCGGGCGGGTATCAGATAGTAAGTACATAAAATAGATAATTAAAATATACTAAGAGAAATTAACAAATACATACATCGTGGCAATAGTAGACAATCGCTGTATTCGATCATATTCGATTAGATGAATCGATACACGTTGTTATGCGCAATATGCATGTTACAATATAGACAAGCACGGATTATATTTTTTATTTAAATCATAAAGTTGACAAAATATTTACACTATTTATTCTATGTAGGTATATATTATTATTTACAAATTAAATAGTTTTTAAATTGAATTCATAAAATATGCGGGTTGTTTTAGTATTACGCCAAAAGGAAGGATATAATTCCGGCACAGCAATACGCTGAGTGCAAACCCTGGTTGCTGAAAATGCGGCGTACAAATTCTCTAAATATGTTTTTATTTTCAAGATACATGTAAGCAATGTAAGTACGTCGCTATTTCTTCAAATATTATTTTTCTTTCTTTCTTTCTTTGCATCAGCATATGCAAATATAAGCATTTATATTATATGTACGTTGATCCATTTTGGACGTAGTAGAGGCATACTTGGAATCAGTATCTTGATAACAGCTGACTGGGGCCGACTCGATCGTTGTGATACCAAGCTGTCACAGAATATCTGCGTGAAATGGTTAACCTTATTCTTATCATGTTGCATACAGTGAGTGAGAGGTCCAGTGACCCATATTCCTCTCCCTTATATACCATTCTCTGTGTCCTATTCTAGAGCTTGGAAACACTTTCGTATCGCACCTGGTGTTGCAAATGTCCATAGGCGACGGTAACCACTTTCCATCAGGTATTTTGTCTGTCTTTTGACTGGTTTCAGATAATAAAAAATACCTAGTTTTTCTTTAATTAACATTACTATTTTCTTTAATTTTGTATTTACAAAATTTAAGTTATTATAATTAGATTAAAGATATTATTCAATGGGGACACGTTAAAAAATTACACAGTTAAAACTATGCATGCAAAATGTGCGTTGTCTATAAAATTTATGTCGTAAAATTGTAGCTTTGTATAAAGTGACCTATTTTACATTGTACCTATGCAAAGTTTAGGTGAATTATAATGTTTTCAACAATATACTCTAGGTTTTTATAGCTCACTTTATTCGTAGTTTATGACTTGAATATATTGTAAGAAAACTCTGAGAGATTTATCCACAGAAAATGCTTATGATAGAGTCGTACGGAATGTATTACACGCGAATAAATTGTACGTAGTGTATTGTAACTTTTGTCGTATATATTCAGAAGTCAAGTCAAAATAGTGTTTTTGTTTGTCTTCTCGCTGGAGTTTAGCAGAGAGTTTTTCCGCCCAGTTTTGTGAAAAGTGGTCACCATAGCCTACTTTTGTAACAGTTTGCTTCCGGCCTCGAAAGGAGGACTGGAACTTAGCCACTAATGCCGGAGCACAACTCAAGATTGTTATGGCAACATGCTCTAGACCAGGGGTGGTAGCCATCCAGGCGAGCCAATACTCTACCACCTGGCTGTGGGGTGTTTTTGTCGCCTTTATGGCTCCGAAGTCAATTATAATAATAATAATACTAATATTTGTCAGCACTACGAGACTCTTCATAGTTCGCAGACTCCATGTATAAATATAATAACAGCCCGTTAACGTTCATCTGCTAACCTAATTGTTTGACGAGCAGACCATACGATATACCCGCAACGCTTTACCGAATCAGCAGATTTGACACTAAGACTTGTGTCTCCATCTTCAGAATTTATCAAACATCATTATGCATGTGAAACTTTTTTAGCAACGGTAGTGAATTACCACTATGCTCATAAAGGTAGAGTTGGAAATATTTTGAAGTTTTGAAGTTTATAAATCAAATGGAAACTAGAGCATTTGTTTCCTATTTTAGTTATCATAAGTCGCGACGCCTCGCTCGCCGACAAATAGTTCAAAAAACGTCGGGAAACTACTGCATCGTGCAAACCATTCCTTGAAGTGCCAACTGTGTCCCGAAGATCTGGTGTAGTGTTTTTGCAAAACCCGGATGACCGAATCCTTACACGGTTCCAGTGATTATAGGCGTTATTTTTTTTTCTACTTGATTCACTAGAATTTGCGAGACGGCATCAGGTCTAACAGAGAATCAGGGTTTGCTCCGGCGAAGTAGCCATTCATATTTTACCAGTATCCAATAGAAAACCGATAAGCTGGCAACCCTCGTTGTGTTCGAGCTGGTCGTTGCCTAATAACTTCTTGGCTCTCGGCTCAATCGCTTCTAGTGCCTCGAGTCTATTTGAAATACGACGATATTGCTGACACATTCATAAAACATACCTAATTTGTAGCGTTGCTATACAAGCTCTTTGTACGTTTATGATTTATGACAGTATAAAAAAATATTTATGTTGTAAAAAAGAAGTGAAAGCTCTGAAGATTTAGTTATTTAAATCACAACTAAAAAACCCAACTAATAAATAAAGCTGCTACAGTGTAACGGAGTAGGTACCTTAATAATAAGTTTTAACTATAGGTGATAAGATGTTAAGTGTTTAAATATATTTCTAATATTTTTACAATATTACTATCATTAGAAACATATGGTTACGAGTCGCGAGACTCGAATTAAAATGCCGTTAGAATTACCATAGAGTTTATTAGAACTATACAAACACGTATAACACAGTTACAAATATAACCGAACACAACAAGTTTAAACATAATGTAGAAGGTCATAATTCAATAAAACGCGCAAAGTCCGTCACTTCCCGATTGTAGTACATGCGTCTCGCTTCGCTCGTGATTTTCGCTCGACTGCCTCCTCCTCCATCAGATCATCGTTTTATACTGCACAAATGCAATGCCCCCGTATCTAAGTCGGCTTAATCCGCCACACCTGGCTAATGATACGGCAGGGCTAAATGCCAAAAAGAGTACAATAACAATGGAATGTTTTCTAATCACAAAGTAAACAAAAGAAGACGATAATAAAAGAGTTATAATTAGTTTAAATGCCGGCAGGTAATAAAATGTGTTTTGTTTCAGATATGCAGGTGGGTTTTGTTTTTGTTGAAACCTGAGTTGTAACAATATGTAAATTTAAATTGTGTATTGTTTAGAAATTTGTTAAATTTAAGGTTATACATAATTATAAGATTGAAACATTAGCAATAATAATTGGCACTGAATAAATATTGCACTAAGAATGTACCTGAATAATATAGGTTTCAAGAAATTGTACACCGAACCGGCAATAAACATATGATCATTCAAAAATAATAACACCTATTTTTATAACTACCCTGTTTTTATCCAATAAATTATTTTTTGAATTATATTTTGAACTTGTGGTTGAGCGAGCTAAGCCTGCAAAAGCTTCTTCTTCTTCTTCTGCGAGCGGGCGGTTTCCGCAACTTGACGACAAAGCGCCTATTTTGGGTGCGAGGGTGGATGAGGGTTTACTCCATCCAGCCCAGCTCCTCCAGGAAGTCCACCAGCTTCTTGACGTTGCTGAAGACCTCTCGGAGGCTACCTGGGGCGTCCAGATACTTCGCCCTGTATTGGACCACCTCTCTGCATTCAAGCAGGACGTGGGCGGCTGTTTCTTCTGCCTCCAAGCATGCTCTGCACAGGGGGCTGTCAGTGACACCTATATTGAAAAGATGTCTGTTAAAATTGCCATGTCCAGTGGCTGCACTAATAACTTGTCTCAGCCGTGACCGACTGAGCTTTAGAATATTCCTGGAGAAGCGCAGGCTCACTCGAGGCATTGCCAGCTTGGCTTGCCTGCAATCCTCCAGGTTGTCCCAAAGTTGTTGATGTAGAGCCTGCAAAAGCTTAACTCGCTCAACGCAGAGGCTTTGGGTTTGATTCCTGGTACTGTAAATTTCGGAAACGAAATTTATCCCTTCTTATTTACTACAGTCTCCGGGTGTCATTGATCGGCTCCAGAGCGTATATATATACATATATATCGAACTAGCGATATAATCACCGTCTTGTATTCCATATTTATCGTTAACATTCCTACGCAATAATACTACTATTAATCATATGAAAGTATATGTCTTCCTGTTAATACTTATTAATTAGTATTCTTATACTTAGAATTGCCATGTTTATTTCTCTATTTTCGTAATTTCTGTCATACCATCATATTTGAAACTTTAAACCACCACGGCGTCAGTATAAATGGATGTAATCCACAGAACCGTTTTAACTTAGTGATAATTTAATTCCTAAACCCATCGGCAGAGGGCGTTATCAGTGTGTAATTAATTTGTAACGAAGTAGTGCCCAGTTTGGGGTCAAAATAGTTTGTGATTTATGAACCCTGTACCTTTTGTGGGGTAGTTCGAAGTTTTGCGGTAGAATTTGGATATTAATTTCATTTGTAACGTTGTGTGTTTATAATGAATGGGTAGAAAGCATTTCTAGAAAGTATTCTCTTAGTTTTCGTGACTTGTTATTCATAATATTTTTAGTGTATTTAAGAGTTTTTAATTTATTTTAGTAAGGCATACAGACAGACATTTAAATTAATTAATTAAATTAAAAATTATTGGTAATTATAAGCCTTGAAATATAGACTTGATTAGGTAAGTAGCGTAGATATCCTACGCTACTTACCTGGTGTCAGGTGAATTTTTCAAGTAGGCCTTCAGGGGCTATACTCAAATGACAACCTTTAGTGTTGCAAATGTTCATAGGCGAGGGTAACCACTTTCCATCACAGTTGGGCCGTCAGCCTCACTGCTGAACTCCAGCAATAAAAAAAATAGAAAGCTCGGGGCCGATTTTGGCAAAAACTAAAGTGGTATTATAATATTTTTTTAAAAATTATTTCTTTGGACAACACAACAGATAACAATTATAGAAACTACTAAAAATAAAACTATCCTGGAAATAAAACTAATTTAGAAATGTATATACAGTACTAAAAACCCATAACTAAACCCCGTCTAGTCCCTCCAGACTCCTGTCGCTGAGAAGTATTAAGGCTGGCAGCATTACCTCGCTGGATACAGAGGCTAATTCTTTGAGCGAGATAAGCTCCAGCCTTCCAACACCAAAGGTGCTGCAAATGCGCTGCTGCTCCCTTAAAGGAACCTGATCACTAATGCTGGAACACAACTCAAGGCTGTTATGGCGGCATACTCTAGACCAGGGGTGGTAGCCATCTTGTCGGGCAAATGCCCTACCACCTGGCTGTGGGTTGTTTTGTCGCCTCTTACGACAGGCCGCCCCAACGCAGGAAATTGTATTCTTTCTCCGTTCCTGCACGGATAAAACTGACTTCACAGATTAATTTCTGTGAAGGAATGTCAAATGGAAAACCAAGGGAAATAATAATACCGAAAAGAAAAGTAAACGAACCAAATTTCAGTAAAAATGTCTCGTATTTTTTTCATTAAATCGTAACACACAGGCAGAGTTAGTATGTTTGGTTAGTATGGTTTTCTTTAATGATTTTTTGAGTCAACGGGTAAGTAAGTAAGCATATATATTTTTGATTTCATTCCTAAAACTCAATGATACGCATTTAGGATACCTCTAATATTTGGATTTTTGAAATCAGTCTGTGTTAAAATTAATTTAAAAGAAAATTTATTTGGACACAAGATGAGTTGAATATTTGTTTAATATATGTGATATTTGTAATTAAATTATAGATAGATAGTAATAACACTTTATTGCTCACCAAAATAACAGACAATACATTATTACAGTATTTTAGGCAGAACATTAGGCGGCCTTATCGCTTAAGGTTTAGACCGATCTCTTCCAGGCAACTCTGCTTATAGGATATTCTATGCTAATCGCGCCATGCAGGTGGAGCTTAATATCAGATTTTTATATATTGTTACGAATGCGGGACTCGAATTAAAATGCCGTTGGAATTACTATAGAATTTATTAGAACTATACAAACACGTATAACACATGTACAAATATAACCGGACCCAATAAGTTCAAATGTAATGCACGATTTAATAACGGGCGCAAAGTCCGTCACTATATAGCGAATGTACACACGTCTTGCTCGTATCGTAATCGTCGCTTGACTGCCTCACCCCTCTGTTCGGGCATTATTTTATACTAACCATACGATACAACAATTGACCACGTGGACTGGATCTTCCAAGAACTACACCTGGCTAACGATCATCATAAAGGATTACAATACACAATAGGCGGTTTTTCTAATTACAAATATTAAACACAAAGTAAACAAAAGAACTCCAAATGCGGGCAGGTAATAAACTGTGCTTTATGGCCGGCAGGTGTGCATTCACTTTTGTTGGCGTGCTTCGTGGAATTTTGGCCAAGTTGTAACAATATATTTAAAATGCATATTAATTTTTAAGATAAATATATACATACAAATTCATTACATATATTTTACTAATAAATAGTAATTATATAATATAATAGTTAAATAATTGTTTATAGATAATTTCGACATAAATTTATAAGGAATGAATGACAAAAAAGATATGTTTGCTTTTTTTTATAATACACACAATTTGAAACATTTTAATTTGAAACAAGATACTACATGATGTCTGTTACTTGTACGGAACCTTTCAATATACGTGGTAAGTTACGTACTTGGCTGATTTTTATTATATTAGTTTTATTCACTAATATCAACATTCAACTTGGAACTTCCCAACGTCCATATATTATAATTGTAGCACCCTCAAGTAAAGGGGTGCAAATTCAATAATTCACCTAACAGTCCGAGGATGTATTAATAACACACGATTTGGTCCAACCCTGGGTGGACATACTAAATTATGATTGCTTAAACCTCTGACCTGACTCTGTAAGTCGTGGTAGCGTAATGGCTAGCGCACGCGTCCCACGCTCAGAGGGCGCGGGTTCGAACCTTGCCAGAACGCATGCACCACTTAGTCAATTTTCTGATCTAATGTGCATATTGTTACAATTACCACGTGCTAACAACGGCGAAGGAAAACTTCGTGATGCAAGCCTGCCAAACCGCCTTGCACAAGCGTGGCGGGTATACTGTCCGTTCCCCCTATAATGGGAGGCCCGAGCCCAGCAGTGGGACATTTACAGGCTGATATCACATATCACAAACCTCTGACCTTAGAAATATTTGTTCTATAACGCCTAGTTTGTGAGTTTGTTTGTAGGAAGTAATCTTTAGAATTACTGAACCAATTTTGATAATTATTTCACCAGTAAAAAGCTACATTATTCCTGAGTAGGCTATATTTGATTTTTGTTTATAAATGTTATATTTTTTAATGTGAAATAGTAATTCCGAGAAAAAATGGCTGCTGCGCTGATTTATAAATTGGTTCTTAGGTATTGACTTCTTCTTTAGCAAAATTCTTCTTCTTGTCCTCTGCTGGACGTAGGCCTCCCCAAGTTTACGCCACATATCCCGGTTTCCCGTCTTCCTCTTGCGCAGGTCGTCTTACGCTACGTTTGACGAGGAGTGATCTCCACTCTAGAACTCGTGTGCTCCACCGGTCGTCTGTCTTGCGACGGACGTGACCGGCCCACTGCCACTTCAACTTGCTAATTTTGCGAGCTTGCCGATTACCTTTGTTCTCTAAATTTTGACAAGTTATTTATTTATTAGTATGTTTAATTATGATATAGCTAATAATCGGCACCACCTACATCGCCAGATTAGGTTAAACTATTCCTTAAGTTAGGTTGCCTGGAAGAGATTGCTTTAAGCGATAAGGGCGCCTATTGTTTCTACCATGATAATATTGTAATGCGTATTTTTGAAATTGTATATTTCGTGAGCAATAAAGTGTCATTTATCTATTTATTTATTTTATTTTAGGAGGGCTTACAGTCTAATAAATACCAAATATAGTATCAATAATATTTTTTTTAAAAAGATGCTGATAACAAGCATTCACCTTATATATTAATATAACAAAATTTTAGCCGTTAGTTCTATCAAAAAATTCTTGAGCCAAATTGCGCTTAACAGAATTTATAGTTGTGCAGTATAGATCTAGATTTGAGTCTACTACTATTTCATTAAAAGAATTTGAGCTTCGTATGATAAACGCGTTTTGTCTTTGTTGCTATTGACGATAGGTGTATGGAGTAATCCTCTCTGCCTAAGGCCAAGTTGATTAGTCCGTATTGATATTATACTACTCCTGAGTTTAGATCTGGACAATCAATGTCACCTCTAGCCAACTCTATCAAAAAACGTTTCATTATATCTAAATATATTTCGAATAATAACATACATTATTAACATGGTATTTGAAATGAATTACACTATTTAATTATGTTTAAGGCCTTAGACTACTAAGGCCATATCTAAAGTTAGATATTACAGTAGAATATATTTTATATCATTTATCTAAATGCACAATTTGTCCAAAAAATTATCTTGCAAGAAAAAACAAGATATAGATAAGTACGTATCACTTCATTTTCTAATTAGACCAAAATTTTAAACAAATATACCTACCCTTTGAAGCCAGGATATGATTAATACCGACCACTTTACCAAATTGACCGCCACGTCACCCAGACCCGGCTACAATAATTTGTTGGTTGCATAATTCAAAATGTCACAAGTTGATTTGTTACTTAAATGTTTAGAAAGGTTTGTTAAGTGTTCATTATTAAAGCCGAATTTGTGTATCTTTCTCTTAGATTATTAATAGAAAGACGGAGTCTCTCTCTCAAAGTGAAGCCGTCTCAAGGATGCCGGCCGGTCTTAGGGTGCCTGCCCACTGGAGATGGACCATGCAGCTATGCTGCGAGAATGTAAAAGTTAAACTACGAAACTATGTGACCATTTCCACTAATGCTAAGCTATGTAGCGGAGCGAGTAAGATGTGCTATAAAAAAATTACTATCTTCTGTATAACGTTTATATTTTGCATAACATGCAAGGAATCTATGGAGATTTGGCGCAGTATTAATTCTCATATGTTATTATTGCAATGATGACAATATTTATTGTTTGTTACAACTCCATTCGTTCTTTGAAAAGTAATTGTAATACAACTTCTATATGTATTTTTTAAAAAAGAGCCTGAGATAATATATAAATAATTATGATGAGATTACATGTATGACCTTCAAAAAGTGTTCTCTAGTAACTTAGTAACTTATTTTGAATAAAACTTTCGAATTTGAATTTGAAATGCGCCGCTGTAAGGTAGATGTGTGTAGCGAGTGAAATTTAATATGATTTCGTATCCAGAATCTATAATTTCTTTGTTGGAGTAAACAGGTGAACAGCAATTCATCTTCCTCTATGAGTTCCATTTCGCACATTGCGAAATATAAAATACCTTTTTGCTTTGACAGTAGCATGTCTACTTTCGGTGACAAATGCGCACCTACTGTAGGTACACTAATCTAATAATAGCTACACCACGCGTGACCATCCATAGCTCGCATTCTTCCATATTGTTATGTACGAGTTGCAGGACTCGAGTTAAAATGCCGTTGGAATTATTATAGAATTTATTAAAACTATACAAACACGTATAACACGGGTACAAATATAACTGGATACAACCAGTCCAAACGTAATGCACGATTCAATAACACGTGCAAAGTCCGTCACTAAATAGATTACCGAATGTAGTACACACGCCTTGCTTCGCTTATGCTTATCGCTCGACTGCCTCACCCCTCCTCTGGGGCATTCCTTTATACTGTAGAAATACAATGTCTGCTTGGCCGTGTGGACTGAATTTCTAAGAATTACACCTGGGTAATGACTACCATAAAGATTACAATACACAATGGGTTGTTTTTACAATCACAAATTTTAAACACAGAGTAAACAAAAGAAGACGGTCATAAAAGCGTGTCAATGTTATTAGCTCAAACACTGACGGGTTATAAATGTGCTTTGTTTACAGATATGCAGGTGGCCTAATTTGTAACAATATAAAAACGTAGCTTCCGCAGTGCTTTGCGAGAACTTAGTATCAAATAAACAATATAAAGAAGAAAGAAAGAAAGAAAACATTTATTCCTTAATATGCGACACTTAATAATAATTAATAGTAATAACGATAGTAATGAAAACGTGTGCCGCAATTTGCGAAATGAGGTTGGTAGGTGCAGCAGTATTTTTCTGTGCCGAAACATAGTCCGACACCGCACTGATTTTCAGTGCCCACTTCCTTAATCACAAAAGCCACGCGACTCACGGCAAAAACAATCAAAATTAAAATTATAGTCAACGTATACGTGAAAGGAATAATAACAAAGAATAAATAAAAGAATAAAATAAATGTAGGATAGCCTTCAGTGGATATATTACGAAAACTCCTTGGAAGCTCTTTTGATCAATACATTTGTCTCACTTTAATTAATACTAGAGAAAATGAGACGAAAGATATAGTTCTAATTTTAACCACGCGCTCGCGACGCTAATTGCAAATGCGCGCCATTTTCATAATTAAAACGTCAAGATTGTTGCGATTTTCCGACTGATATTTATATTTGTTTCATTACCTATTTTACTGTTTTGTCGCAAATGTGTTGAAAAACCTATATATGACACACACGTGCGGTTGTTGGTTTTTACAAACTCGTGGACTATGGTAAGCCCTCGATTTCGTCTCGGGCTTCCATTCGTCTACTCGTTTGTAAAAATAAACTTACCGCACTAGTATCACAAATAATAGTCTTATTTTTATACAAATTGAATAAAACGAATCTAATTTTGACTTAATGTAAAAAACCTAGAGTTGAAAGTATTTGATTTATATTTGTTTTGCAAAGTAATTGTGTAAATCCATTACAAAAGTTCTTTTAATTTCAACCGATTTATAACGCAAATTGTGGTTGATAACTGTGTATTCATTTTATTTTTAATTAAACTTAAGGCTGATTTTCCGATAGTCAGATAAATCGTTTGATAACTGCTTAAAAAGTTATCGGACTGATTATCCGTCCGTTAGATGGCTATGGATTTTTCAATTGATATTTAATTGACGAATAGCCATACGGTCATTTGATTTGATTATATCCTTTAATTGTGTCTCTGTCTTAATGAATATGCACTGTTTGCTACAACTCCATTAACTCTTCAAAAGTCATTCTGTAACATACTTCTGTATAAAACTTATTTAAAAAAAAGTACCTGAGATAAAAATTGAATAGAAAATATAAAGAAAAACAATTTTTAGCTAGACGTGTTGCTGGGGAGTTTCAAAAAATGTTCTCCAGTGGAACCTATTTCGAATAAAAACTTCTGAATTTGAATTTGATTGGTTGAAACAATGCTAACTTCAGGGAGGTGAAACAAATGTACCGATTAAACACACGTTAAAACAAGACTGACTATTTGCATGTACATCAATCGTCAAATTTGATAAAAATTACAATGTCGGTCAGGGTCTCCAGATTGGAGAGTTTTAGCGCGATTTTGGCAAAAGATTTTTATTTGGGGAATTGAATTATAAGCTAAGTTTCCTTCACTGTACTAGTTTATAATTATATTTATATCTATAATGTATAGATAGAGTTAAATAAAGATATATTTTTTATGTTATAATATTTTTACGAGTGCGGGACTCGAATTAATATGCCGTTAGAATTACTATAGAGTTTATTTAGAACTATACAAACACGTATAACACAGGCACCAATATAATTGAACACCACCAGTCCAAATGTAATGCACGATCCAATAACACGCGCAAAGGCCGTTACCATATAGATTACCGAATGTACACACGTCTTGCCAAGCTTGTGGTTATCGCTTGACTGCCTCACCCCTCCGTTGGGGCATTCCTTTATACTGTCCAAATACAATATGTCTGCTCGACCGCGTGTACTAAATTTACCAAGAATCACACCTGGGTAATGACTATCATAAAGATTAAATACGCAATGGGCAGTTTTTCCAATCACAAATTTTAAACACAAAGTAAACAAAAGAAGACAGTCATAAAAGAGCTTCAATGTTATTAGCTCAAACGCCGGCGAGTAATAAATGTGCTTTGTTTACAAATAAGCAGGTGGCCCAAATTATAACACTATCATGAAAGAGGAATACAGATACTGATTTGCTTTAATAGTTATTTCTACTTTTCTCCTTAGACAACACGACACACTACACAGCTACTGAAAAGTGGCCGAAGCATCTGAATAATGATTATGAGTCTGTCAGCAACAATCGAGTTTTATATGTAAACTTGTAGATACATAATTTTGCATTTTTTTCTTAACGTATAAAGAACAAAATGTAAATCAGGCTTTACGCCCAGTCCCTTATTTTTTTAAAAGTCAGCACTCATAGTCCCGTACAAACAGGATGTGCCCGGGTCTAAAGAGTAGGTCTCGGCAGACGTTGTCCTGCCCTGAAAAAATAAAAATATGGAACCCGATACCAGCGCCACCTACCGTGTAATTGTGAATCTAAACCACCCCGGGACCCACCCAAACACACAAAATTTCATCAAAATCGTAGGACCCTCTTCCAGTGCCAAGTATTTTGTTTAGATTTATGGGTTACATTATTGCAGTTTTAGTAAGGATCTCTATTTTTTATATATCCTATATTAATCAGGGATAATGTAGCTTTCGAATGGTGAAAGAATTTTTGAAATCGGTCCAGTAGTTTTTGAGTTTATTCGTTACAAACATACAAATCTTTCTTCTTTATGATATTAGTATAGATAAAAAACTTACTAAAGCATACTTAGTACTACTCCCAGTCCATTATTACTATTAGAACACATAGCCGAAGTCTTCATTTTCTCGCCTAACTTTTGCGTCTCTCTTTCCAGGCTAAAATGAGTACAGGTGATGGAAGTATTGGTGTTCACCAGAAGGCTGATGATAGGCTTGGTCATCATCAGTCGATGAGTCAGATGCTGTATGGCGCAGGCCTGGGACCCGGTCGATCGGGTAGGTACAAAGCTATTTACTATCAGAAACCAAAAATCGTCATCAAAACTAACTAAAAATCATAAATAAATATTTTCTACAAAATCTTGAAATCGGTATTAATTAAGACAAAAATTACTATACGCATTGCGACAACAAAAAAAATAAAAATATAGTATTTTTTAATGTTTTCTTTTGCACCGACTTCAAGATGTTATAGAAAACATTGATTTTAGCCTTTTATTTAGTGTTGAAGTTAGTTTTTTTTTTGCTAATTTTTTTATGTATCAAAGTATATCAGTATGACATCTCGATGTGCAGGTTTCATCACAATGTTTTCCTTCACTACCAACACGTGGTAATTGTAACAATATGCATATTAGGTCAGAAAACTGATAAGTGGTGCATTCTTCCGTTCTTGTTTGGGACGTGAATGCATTAAGACTGAGCTAATTAATTAATTATAATACATGATTAATTATTTGTGAATTAATACTTGGTTATGAATAAATTAATTATTAGCACGACTTACTTATTAATGTCACATAGAATTTACATGCATGAATCATGAGCTTTATCTAAATATTATAACAGCCGATTCTATCATTCCAGGGTCTTCATCCTCATCACCAGTCGGTGGCGCCAACGCCGGCAGTGGCCTTCTGGTGGTGCCCCAGCCTTTGGGCAAAGGCCCCACCAAACTCCAACCACTCCATGCTCACGCCAGGAAGTACCACTGCAAGATGTGTCCACAGGTATTAAGCCTTCGTATTTATTTGTTCAGCTTCAAAATATAACGCAATTCTAGTATTCTTAGTAACTTGATCATTAATAGAAAAACGGAGTCTCGAACTCTCAAAGTGAAGCCGGCTAAAAGATGCCGATCTTAGAATAGGATGCCGATCACGCCGCACTATGTCACGAGAACTTAGTATTAAACAATTAAACTAGTGCGGAAAAAGATGGAATGGTTTCCAGTGCATTTATTTTTATTAAGCACACAGACGCTTTTGTTCACGTAGGTTCCATCTATATTTTTACTTATTCTGAGCATAGTATTAACAGCTACAATAGATGTACTCATTAACAAAGTGTAGTTTAATCCCTCACCGCGAGCATTCGCCTGTAATGTAACGTTACTGATCCGAGCATTACATCAGTGAAGGAGAAGAACCGAGCATTACAATGCACAACCTGTAATGTTACAGATTCAAGCATTATATCGGCGAGGGAGGAGAACCAAGCATTACAGTGCGCAGTCTGTGATGATACAATCTGTAATATTTTGATACAACTTGTAACAAAACGACCGCTTCGTCTGACATTGTGGAATCAACTAAATGCTCGAAACCGAATCATAAATGTTACATTACAGGCGAATGCTCGCGGTGAGGGAGCACTTTTCTACTAAATACACAATATCTCCTCTATGTTGTCACAGCAGAATAATAGTATTATCATTAGAAGAAATGACGTTAGTGAAAATACAAATATTTTAAACATTAATTTAGCAAGATTTCCCTTATAAATATTTATAAAGATAGAGTGGCGTGCCACGGGCACGATATTTGAATTAGCAGAATACTGAAATCAGGCAAACCTACGATTGAGAACTTAGCGTCCGACTATTTTGACGAGACAGTAACAATAGAATTGGGCCCCAGGTGTCGCCAATCGAATAATGAATGTATTTATTTAAAAAATGAATTTTACAAATTACTTATTGAAAGTCATGTGTCTACCACCGCTTGCAAAGCAATTTTAGTTACTGCTAAAGGAGATGAAGCGGCGCAACAAACTCCCCAACAACATATCTTTACTTCACAATATTATTATTCGCCTTTTTTAAATGTAGTTTAAATAATAATTTAAATAATATAATAGCTAATATAAGGTTTACCAAAGTAATTTTTATTAATAATTACTGGAAGAGCTTGGTAGCGATCACAATATTCCCATAAGCTTTCTCAAACAAACGTTGCTTTGTAAGCAACGTTTGTTTGAGAAAGCTTATGGGAATACGAATTTTTTAAACTTATTTACTGAATGCTCTTGAAAGTTTACAGAGATTTTGTTGAAGAGCTGTAGAATATACTTCGCTCCACGAAACTATTGTAAACTTTATGGAGCCTACACGTGGGAGTTTTCAATTTATTTTTGTTCCTAGATTTTTTTTACAATGTACATATTACTCTGGGAAAATCCGGGATATTTTTAACATAAAGAACATTTTCAAAAATATATTGTGAAATTGTGTTTACAGAGTGTGTTACCAATTACTTTTTTTACTGGTCATTTGTTAGTATTCTTCCTCCATCTTTCTAAGTTTGCCATTGACACAGGTCATCGGGAAGTCATCGCCGCATCCAATCAAAGCGGCTGACGAAAGAATGTCATAGCGGGAATGTCGGACGGGAGCGTCGGTGGCCGACAAAAAGTTCCATCGGCTAATACTTGTATTGTGTAAATTTCGGCATTCCGTAATCCCCGACTGCATGCTTTCGTTGGCAGTGGTCCTAAACAATTGGAGCACAGTTTTTAATATTAATTAAAAAGACCACTCACTATTATGCTCCTTATTATTGGACAAGTAGTAGTAGCTCTATGTTACTTATTTAAAAACTAAATTCGATTTTTACGTATAATAATAACAAAGAAACTAAGTCTATACAGTCTACACAACTGTTCAGCAAAACATAAAGGCGAGTCGAAGCCAACCTGATTTCGAGTACAATGAATGACATGATGTTTATGATAATGTAGTTATTTGTTAGTGAATTAAAAAATGCGACTTCAGCGCCATCTATTTTGCTATTCAGTCTGTTTTAAGGAAATACTGTCATTTATCGGAATAAAAAGTATTGAAAACGCACAAACTCGAATCATTTACAGATTAATTATATTATAAATAGATGTAGTGGTTATGTGTGTGACCTTATTTAATATTTTTTATTTGATTTTGTTTGTTATCGATCCCTGTAAAAGAAAGACCGGGAGCTTTTTGTTTGATGTTGCCGCCCGACGCTTAAATGTTAGCCGAAAAATAGAAATAACGGGACATAATTACCTTGTCAAAAAAGGGACATAAAAGATAAAAAAATAGGAACAAAGCCCACCGTGCCTATTAGGGAAAATAGTTTCATAGGTACTAGAGTTTAAAAAGTTTAGACTGTGAACCGTTTTAAATGATTTTTCTGCCTAACACCTAATTTTGCTTACGTGATATTTATTACAAACTTTTATTATTAAGTTACAATATTGAAACAATGAAAACTACTATGCTTGTGTTATGGGTAATATACAACGGCTTACTCTGGGGCCGATCCTAGACTCCCAGACCATAGTAAGTAACGGAGAAAATTCGTTTCCGAAATTTACTATGTCACGAATCGAACCCGGAGCCTCTGTGTTGCAATCAGGTAAGGTATATCTAACAATGTATACAGCTTTCATAAATGCGTTTTTGAGCAAATGTCTCAAAATAATTATTACTATTCGATGCGGTCGTGTTAAAATTAATTCGTCGTATAATAAGCCATTGCATAATAATGTCAAACTGTAGTGACAATCGGCTAGTTAACAAAACTGAGAAATCCCAGCTATCATTATGAAATCAGCCAACGACTCCCCAATAGCATTGACGACCATCGATTTGTCAAATAGACCCTTCAGTCCAATATCACAAATGATCTAGACCGCGCCATTTATTTAAGTATGTGTCATTTGCTATATTACAGGAAATTTGGGAATATTTTTCATTTGTTTTTGGTACGGTGTTATATAGGTACTGTGATAAATTATTTTCACACTAGCGATCTCGGCCCTGAAAAAATTAAAAATCTAGAATCCGATTCCAGCGCCGCCTTCCGGTCTAATTGTGTATCTAAACCACCCCAGGACTCACTCAAACACACATAAAATTTCATCGAAATCGTAGAACCCGATTCCAGCGCTAAATATTTTGTTTAGATTGATGGGTTACATTATTGAAGTTTTAGTAGGAATCCCTAATTTTTATATAGTCATTATAATCAGGGATAAAGTAGCATTTCGATGCACTGACGACCTGCGCAAGGGCGCCGGCAGTGTCTGGATGAAGAAGACGGGAGACCTAAGTCCAGCATTGGACAGAGATTGGCTGAACGAGAATGTAGCATTCGAACGGCGAAAGAATTTTTGTAATCGGTACAGTAGTTTTTGAGTTTATTCGTTACAAACATACAAATCTATCCGCTTTATAATATTAGTATAGGGTGTGGTATAGATATAAGCCCGGGTTATTATGACTAATGAATGCAATGGAGGAAAACTTACGCCTTCTGCATCTCCTATGTGGAGAATATGTATAGTTCTTGAGGTATTAATGTTTTTGTAAATCTAACCTCACTTATGTTTCTAACTAATATTGCACTTATGTCATAGGTCCAAAGTTGAAAAATCCAATATAAATTCAGTAATCAACATAAAAAGATTCAAAATAGTCCAGACACACAACATAAAGTTGTTAAAAATGAAATAAAACACAACAGGGCAACTCACGAATTTGAAAATCAAGACACATGAAAGTCATAGATAAATAACACTTATGATTCTTTTTAATTTTATGGCTAAAATAAAATTTAAAAAAAAATGGCTTCATTATTTAAAGTTAATCTTTATTTTTAGACTTAAAATCAGTTTTAGTGATTATCTAGTGGTTAAAAAAGTTTTAGTAGTGTTATACAATACGTAAGTGTATTTCTAAAGTTAAATCACACTTTATTATTGTCAAAATTACCAGAACATTGTCGTGAATTTTAAATTTTCAAAATTAATTGAAAATGTTTTTTCTCCACTCAAAACCAGTTTTAGTTGTTATAAATAAGTCTTAAATATATTCCTAAACACGTTCACCATTTCAATCACCCGGGCTTATATCTATACCCAACCCTTAATATATCTTTATATAATACTAACACACATATATATATATATATATATATATATATATATATATATATATATATATATATATATATATATATATGTGTTAGTAAACGTAGGTTCGGACGCCATACAGCTTGATGGACTGACGAACTGCGTAAGCTCGCCGGTAGGCGCTGGATGAGGAAGGCGGAGGGCCGTGGTGAGTGGCGCCGACTTGGGGTAGCCTCAGTGCCGTAAATAGCCTTTTCTGCGCCCTTCGCGAGCTTCTATAACTGTGCCCTTGTTTTCTTTAGATGTTATAGGTACCCTAGCTAGAGCAGTGCTATGTATAGGCCTACTTTATTTCATTCAGGATTATAAAATAAAGCACAAGGACCTTGGTGTTGGTGGACCAATTATCTAATATTTTAGAAGAACTTCTATTTTTTCAGGTTTAAAATTTAACAGATTAAAAACAGATAATTTTTAGACTTAAAATCTGCGCTAATTTTTATTCTGGGAATCCCGCGGGAAGTTTTCTGGGAATGATTTAGAATGACCATATTAAAAAAATCGAATTCCAATATAATCTCTTCACTGATCGTTGAAAAATTTTATGTAATAAAATATGTGATATCTTTTAACCCGGAAACCCCACGGGAATTTTCCCGGGAGCGGTTTGTAGTTGTTCGTTGTTTTCACTAAAACGATAGCAGACATACTTTTTCAAATGCTTTGGTGCTTTGTTTCCGAGGGATTCCTCGGGAATTTTAAGTCAAGCGTGGATAAAGTCACGGGCATATCCTAGTATTATATACATTATTTTTCCTTAGAAGATAACTTTCGTAAATTACAAAAAGGATTTTTTCAATGATTTACACTATTGAATGGTATTTAAATGTCTTGGACAACTTAAGCCACGTTTAAAGTTAGGTGTTACAGTAGAAAATGTTTTATATTAATCATCTAAAGACAATTTAACTAACATTTTATTCAAACGATTAGCTAGTTAGAAATAAAACGATAGGACCAATGGACTTTACTTAACCCTAAAAATGCACGCTCTGTCTAACAATGTAATTTTAAATGAGTGGCGTGACTTTTAGTAATTACCTGTATCCTTTATACTTTTTAAATTAAAATGTTCTGAATTTTAAAATTACAGTTAATATTTAAAATTACAGTTTGAACGAAGTTTCACTCAGGACTGGGTATAATAACAACAACAACAACACTCTTTGTTGTACACCAACATAAAAACAGTAACACATTTTCATAACTTAAAATTAGAAGGTAACAGTAATGGGCGGCATTATTGCTGAAAGTAATCTCTGCCAGGCCACCTTTGGATTGACAAGGGTCTTATTCACAATTATTTGTTACAATATTAATTATATTATTATAACAATAATTGACCCGCAGGGGGGCTTTGTGGCGAAGCCTTAGGTGTATAGCGACACCTCGGTAGTGACACCGTGCTTGCCAAGAGCTAAGACTCAAGCTCCAGGGGTGGAAGGGATAAAGGATATAACGTCGAAAGTAGCTTCGGTGAACCGCCAGCCCACCTCTCGACACCCTTTAGCCACTCAAACTAATGTTGCCCCCGTCTTCTATGGCATTTTTAGGGCCATGCAGGGAGTGGCGAGTCCCGTCTGTCCATTTTTTCCATGTTCCATATATTGAACATTGCGACGGGCAGACGCCATAGTCCCCATAGTCCACGATCTATAACTCCACTAGCAGTTCAACCCAATAACCCAATACCTTTTGTTCGCATTCCCTATAGTCCTACACTTGCCGAGGCTTGTCGTTGGATACATGGTGTAGACAGGGACAATCGCCGGTCAATGTCACGCCATATTTAAATTAAATTTGTCAAGGGGCCTCTACGTGTCGGCCCTTCCATGGCCCCACGCAAGCCCTCCAAAAGTCCGGGCCATTTTTATGGCCCGTGGTCTTCAAAGATAATAATAGCCAATAAACGTCTCTGCTGCATTTACTAGGCTTTCCTTTTATATGTAACCGGACGGGTTCCAATTCTGCTATTACTATCTCATAAAAATCGCCGGACACTATCGTCGCAATCGTAGGTTTGCGTCATTTCGGTATTCTACTAAATTGAATTCGTGCCCGTGGCACGCTGCTTTATCATTATACATATCCATAAGCGGAAACTCGGGAAATAAATGTGTAAAATTTATGGTAGCTTTTCAATATTTATTTCGGCTAACGCCATTACTGCTAGTGGTAATAGCAATTTTCTCTACTATTATTCTGCTGCGACGATATCGATATTGTAGATTTAGTAGAATACAAATTTTTAATACTATCGCAATAGAATCGTAACTTCATGATATTGAAATAACAGAATTGGGATCCAGTATTGAGTATACTGTATGTTCTATAATAAATCTATCTATAAATGGAAAAGTTCGAATCTCGTCCAAGGCGGATTGGCGAGTTTGACACATCTCGATTTGAAAAAGTTTCATAACGATGTTTACCTTCATCGTTGAATAAGCAATAGCCAATTCAAGTCTATAAGCGAAAAATGATCAAATTAAGAAAAGTAGAATCGAACGAAGTGGAGGGGGGAGAATATAATAGAACATTCTTTATTGCACACAAAAAAAGCAATACATATAAAAATTAATAATATTTCAACTAGTACAATTAGCAGCAGTGGCAGCGAAGTTGTACAAATTTCATAACCTACCAAGTGCATTCTAAGAAATAATTACATCACGACACAATAAATGATAGATATATACTATTGCTCACCAAATATACAATTACAAACATGCACGATTACAATATTGTCATGGTAAAAACAATAGGCGGCCTCATATAACTTAAAGCAATCCCTTCCAGGCAATCTAACTTAAGGAATGTATAACCTAATCTGGCGATGTAGGTGGTGCAGATTAAGAGGCCTATCATAATTAAACATACTTAAACTACATATTTTATAAATTAAATACACATGCTTAAATTACTTTATAAATTAAATACATACAATAAATCATAGTATAAGAATTAGGCATATTTATTTAAGGAGAAGTAGTGTTTTCTGAGTGCGCTCTTAAATGTAGGCGATGTTTTGGTCTCTCTGACAGTAAGAGGCAGCGCATTCCAAAGTTTAGTTTAGTTTAAGGCAATCTAACTTAAAGAATAATTTAACTTAATCTGGGGATGTAGGTGGTGCAGATTAGATAGAACTTAAAAAAACATATTTTATCAATTAAGTCCTCATACTTAAATTTCTTTATAAATTATACACATACAAATATATTATTTTATAAAATATATTACGAATTTGTAGGATGTAAATTCGAAAATGCAGTTGGAATTATTACAAAGTTTATTAGAAGTATTACACACACGTAATTCACAGGTCTTACAAGTATAACCGAATACAAAAAAACCAAACCGTAATGGTTTTGAGAAACGTTCATAAATATTAATTTAATAACAATGTCAGTTGCTAGGTTTTTAATTGCACAGCTGAGCTAGTATTTAGGATTAAAAAGATTATAGCATTTATAAACATCTCTATTACTATGGTTGTAAAAGGTAAATAATAGTCTAATTGTTTTGCGACACGTTTTAATTGCAATTTCCATGCGCCCGCGCACCTGCCAACGTACACACGATAGCACTTTAATAAATTACTTAAAATTACACGCGATAAATTAACTAATATATGTGTTTACAAAGGAGGAGTGTAAAAATGTTCACTGGACTTTTCACGATGTTATGCTTAAATTAACATTAACTGGTATTCTTATTTGTAACACGCTGTTATTATCTAGATCTGTACATTATGTTAGTGCACAATTTATACAACGAAACACGAAGAACTTTTGAAGAACTGTTTCATTTGACTTCCGAACAAAGAATGCCCGATTCACAGCAGGTTTCCAGTATTTATACAGCGTTGTGATACAAAAGTACCTTCATTATTTTATAATATAAATAAGTATTTTAACTGTGTCTATTAATATATTTCATCCATACAGGAATGGAGAAAGAATTATATTTACTGCGGCCGCGTGGTTTGTCGTATGAGGCGACAAAACAACCCAAAGCCAAATGGTAGGGTATTTGCTCGTTTGGATGTTTGCCACCCCTTACATAGAGTATGCCGCCATAACAACCTTGAGTTGTGTTCCGAGATTAACTGAATTTTGAAACTGTAATTTATTCTGATTAATTATTACACATATTAATAAATGTTCATAAAGTAAATACTAGTCTAATAGAGCCACTAACACCAAATTGAGTAGGTGGCGCTACTAGTAACAAATGACATTAACAATACGTTACGGTAAAAGCGTAAATCTTACAGTTTACCAACATGAGTTGGAAAATGTAAGAATTTCGGGCTTTTTCCAATGACGGCTGGTAACTGTTGGTTTTGAATATAAACAAAGAGTATTTTTTAATCATCTATTTCAATTTTCTGTCAGACGAAACATCGTGTTTAAACAGCATCAAGATAACCCATCTGTGAAAGTCACCAATCGTCTATAGACAAACATAGTTAGTACACCTTCCATTCCCCTAAAATAGGCAGCCGTGAGCTCAACAGTGTGGCGTTTGTGTACTGATTTTCTAGTACAAATATAACGGTAGTAAAAAACTGGTTTAATATGAAAAATGACTCTAAAATCCACCATAAAACTACGTAACATATTCCCACATAAAACTGCAATCATTAAAAATCTAATCCATCAAAGATTTCCATAATATCCACGACCGCACCTTAATATTCCGATGACAAATTACTTGAAGTTTCATCAAAGACAGTTCAGTAGTTTCTCACATCCTAAACTGTAGCATCTGCCCTCATTAGAGATATGTATTATTCAACAAGTATGCCATTTGAATTTTTATGCTAAAACTTTGCATTGTGAATGGTGCATGTTGACATAATACCATCAATCTGGTGTTTGATTTATTTATAGGGACGGAATATATCGATGTCGATATATTTAAAAGGTATTAAATTGTTATCGTAAGTTCGATAAAATGTCTAAGTTGAAAATGTTTATTTATTTATTTAAGAATGTAATTAAATTTTTAAGGCCGAAGTTTTGATCACCAAATAAAAGTTATTCTTAGGATAATATAAAAAATTAAAAAATCAAAATTTTAGTTCATCATCATAACATTTAAGAGCTTAGCTATTGTCATTGGTATATTGTCGGCAAGCTTTTTCACTTCTTTGTATGGTTATGATACCTATTTATTTTCCATTATTTGGTCGACAAACCTCCACCTGTATCTCCCTTCCTTCTTCTACCTCCCATTTGATTTCGATTATCTTACAGAGAAGGGTATCGTGTCTCTTTCTCTCCTTTCCTCTGTGGTTTTTATAATGGTACTCTTTTCTTTAACTTGGTCAACACCTCTTCATTGGTCTTCTTCTCTTTCCAATTTATTCTTTCCATACGCCACCAACAGCACATTTTTAATGCCTCTAGCCTTTCTCCATTCCTTTTTGTCATCATCCATCCCTTTATCTCACCCCTCCTATCCCGTCCCCTCTATCCCTTCCTAAAGGCTGACAACATGTTGTCTATGAACTCGTTGTTGTAAACATCTATAGGACATACATATTATTATCACGCCTGTTTCCCATGGGAGTAGGCAAAGACTATAGATCTCCACTTGCGAAGATCGTGATAAACAACTTTCGCTTCATCTACTTTCATTAACCTCTTCATACATGCACGTTTCTTTGAGATACTTTTTACCTAACCTCGTTTTAATACCTCTGTTATTTGACTATAATGTGTACGTTGTGGTCTACCGTTAACAACTTTAACATTCACAATACTGTTATACACTTGTTTTGTGTACAGATTTATAACTTACAGAAAGCTAGTCCCAGGGTCAAAATTTACTATAGTTCCGTAAACACGTATTACTATTTTGCTAACCTTGAAACACCATCGATATATCCTCAACAAAAGAAAACCCATCCCTAATTTGACGGATTACGTCCCTAAAGGCGGATGCACAATGGGTATTTCGCACCGCGACGCCTATTAGCGCACAAAGGCATTGTCATTCAGATTTTGTGTTTAACCTGCGATCCTTAGCATTGGTACATGCTTCGAATCTCATTTCGGGCATTAGGAAGGATTCGTTTGTGTTTTTAAGTAGTATGAAATTCACCTTTAAAAGTAACGGTATTTGAATATACAGGCATAGACTTTAGGTAACTGTCAGAAATATTTTTGATTATTGTTGTGAGGAAATTGGTAAACGGTTCTGATGGTAAGTGTTTAGAGTCGCTTATGGATATGTGCAAAACTAAGGTAGCTGATGTGTTGCCTACTTCGTTGGGCTTTAAATATCTGTTTACGCCCTTTGAAGACATCTACATTGAACCGCTTTGAGAGCTCTTAGTCTTTTTTTATTCAGCCTTGAATTTCTATAAAATCCATTTAGATTATATTTATTTTTATTTATACACAGGTGAACTTTTCAAGTGGGCTTCAGGACCAAATCCTAAACTATATGAAATAGCGAAAAACACTTAAAGGAGTCTCGAGACCGATTTTGGCGAAAACCAAAGAGGTTTTTGAAAAAGCTTAATCCAATCGGCCGATTTTTAAAAAATAAACAAATACTGTATTATTATATCAAAACACAGTGTAGTTTTTTTTTTAATTCGCCGTCTTCGTCTATCGTGTAGTAAGAAGTTTATTTTCTTTTATGGCTTTTTTTCTTAATTTTCTTTTATTTGTTGCAATAAATTTCTATTACATTTGTTTATACTCGTTTTTGTTACGTTTATACCTTATGTCTATTTCTTCTATATTTTATTACAAACACTTATCTACTACGTATATTTATATCTTATACATGTTCCAAACGCTTATTAACTAGATGTATTTATATCCATTGTTTTGTTACACGTTTCTTTAAGAGTCTAACAGATCAGTGTAGTTTTTAAGGATCAATTTCTGTGAAGAAATGTTAAACTTAAAACCAGACAAAAAGGTTGATTTAAAATAAATACAATTTATTCACCCTGTATGGTTGCAGATTCACGCTTCCCGATAAATAGATTTTATTTTTGGTAAATGGTTTCGTTTTTCATTTTCATCTCCAGGTTTCATAAATTTAACTTTTATGAATCTAGAAATGTACACAACACTATACAATGTGTACAGTACATTATTCTCATGTTTACTCATACATTTTAAGACAATAAGTCCTTGTCAAGCACGAAATCAGCTTCTTGGTGACCGCTAAACGGCTTGTGGTCTTTCAGACCCCATAAAGTATCAAAACATACAAGTCACGCAACGTCTTAAAAACCACATGTAAGTAGATTATTTTGCGGTTACTGTGTCTATCTAACAAACTCTTAAGTTGTTTCAGGTAGATATACTAGGATATGCCCGCGACTTCGTCTACGCTTGACTAGAAATTGCCGCGGGATACCCGGGCATAAAGTACGCCAGCATTTAAAATAGAATGTAAGCTATCATTTTAGTGAAAACTGTGCCGGAATAAGCTAAACTATAAACCGCTCCTGGGAAAACTCCCGCGACAAAAAGTATCACGTCATGTCATGTCATGTGTAGACAAAGTCGGGGGCATATCCTAGTAGACAATAATATTATACTTTAATATTAATTGAAAGCTTTTGGTTTAATTAAAATTAATCACGTAAATGTAGTACCCGTATTATATCTATACATAATATGTAATATATACCTTTTTGAAGTATATTAAAAATACGTCTACTTCCTACTCTGTGTATATGTGTTATTTTTAAATTCAGAACTATACTGCTGTCATTTTGTTTTTTACATGTAAATTTATTTTCGTCTTATCCACCTTTCCACGCCCGAGTTCCAATTCTGCTATAACAATTATTGTCAGAATGGTCGACCACTAGCGTCATAATGGATGTACAAAAGTTATATGGGGATTAGGCAGATTTTAAGAAATATTAATGACTTTTATTTAAAGTCGTAAAATTGTGTTCTATCTCTAACTTTTGAACTATGTAGTGGAGTTTTGAAAACTTTTTTGGCTGAATTACCTACACCAGATATAAGACTTGTCGATATTTTACAAACGCCAAGATACTCTAAATGTACATAATATGTATGCCTATTATGAAGGTCTTGTAGTTCTATATCATCGGTATCAGTGGATAGGCAAATTTATTATCACATTGTATACGGTCTGCCACTTTCCATTGTTGATACCAACCCTTGAACTTGCAACGGCTATTATTAATCATCACGTCACCTACAATGAATAGGGGAGGCAAAGAGGTCACGGTTTCTAAACTGACATTGTTTTGAGGTTATAATTCCTATCTTGTATGTGTAAGCTTCATCGAAACAGCACAATAAATTAATAAACACATATATCGTAATCACAAAAAGATAAAGAAAGAAGACCTCTATTCAATATTTTCATAGCGACACATTCAGATATATAACCAAGATCACATAAAGAAGGGGCCCAACCTATCCCGGTGACCATTTCATGAACATTTTAAAATAACATAAAGTCACTTACTCAGTTTACTGAAGATCGTAGCACCTGGCGAATGGTAGAACAACTGTCTGCCTGGCCTCACGCACCGCTAAAATACTATACCTATATTACTTTAAACTACCGTCAATTAAATGTTCGCAATCTAAAATGTCAGAAATGAATTGAGATGATAATGGTGATGGTGGTATACGCAAGTATATAGTACGACTACTTACATTTTAGCAGTAAATACACAGATGTTATATATACACGGATCTGTAACGTTACATTATAGGTGAATGCTCGTGGTGAGAGAGCACCTTTGTAGAAGCTATTTCAGCGAACAAGTTAAGCTGTACAAAGTACCAAATCCCACTAAGGACAGAGTACAATGCACTGGGTTATATCTCGCCCTCCATCCTAATGACGTCATTAGGGCCAGCAAAAACTAGAGAGGGGAACTGCCCAAGGTGTTACTTGCGTGTCATATCGCGCGTATATAGACTCGATTATGCGGGGTCGATATTTCTACCATATTTTGGACATTTTACAATGTGTTGAGATTTCCAGCAGCAAGTTTTTAACATAGTTGATAAGACAACACGGGCCACAAAATGTTATTTTTAAATTCAAAATATATACTGCTGTCATTTTGTTTTTTACATGTAAATTTATTTTCGTCTTATCCCCCCCCTTCCACGCCTGACTTCCAATTCTGCTATAACAATTATTGTCAGAATGGTCGACCACTAGCGTCATAATGGTTGTACAAAAATGATGTGGGGATTAGGCAGATTTTAAGAAATTTTAATGACTTTTATTTCACACACACACACACACACACACACACACTATGCACGCACTCATACATATTTCTTTTAAATTAATATATCTGTAATAAATAATTTCAAAATCAGAATTGTACCAATCAGGAAAGAGGTCCCCGAGATACAGGTCGACCTAGTTTGGGGACCAATGACTTTCAAAAATTGTGAATCATGTTTTACTCAATAAATGATTTTTATTTTTTTTTAAATTTAAAGTCGTAAAATTGTGTTCTATCTCTAACTTTTGAACTATGTAGTGGAGAGTTTTGAAAACTTTTTTTGGCTGAATTGCCTACAGCAGACAGGCTAACGGCCCATCTGATGGTAAGCAGTTACCAGCGCCTATGGATATTTGCAATACCAAAAGCATCCTGGAAGCAGGGACTGGAACCTGGCCACTAATGACGGACCGCAACTTAGGGTTGTTATGATGACATGCTATAGATCAGGGATGGTAGCATTCCAGGTAGATACCCAACCACTTAGCTTGGGTTGTTTGGTCGTCTCTTACTACAGGCCGCCTGCCCGCAGGAATTTGTATTCCTTCTCTGTTTTGGGACACGGATATTCTCGATTAATAACTTTTTTAAAGTTCCGTTACCGAATAATCAAAAACAAAAAGTTGTATTTCATTATCTCTATGGAACTAATCATTATGCGTAGACCAGCACGCACTTGACTAATATTTATTAATTGTTTTTTTTAATTACTTGTTGCAATGACTATACTTGTTTTTCATGTAATTAGTGTCATCATTGTAAATAAGAACTAAATCAAAAGTTAAATAGTGTTCACATTTTTAACTTCCCCATATTTTAATGTCCCGTTGAAAACAGTCAATAAAGGGTTGAAAATATAACAAGAAGGTACTTAACCCTTTCGCGCTTTCCACAATAGATCAATACCCAATAATCTTATAACCCTCCAAATGTCGGTAACAAAACATCTTATTGATTCTGGGATATTTAAGGGGGGATTATTGGAAGCCGATTTTGTACAGCTGATTTTGAAACAATATTCTTAAAGGTATGGGAAGGGATGGATAGTTTTGTATATTTAAGAGATGGAGTCGCATCAAAAATGTATTTATTTTTATTTGAGACTAGCTGTACTCACGACTTCGTCCGCGAGGAATTTTTATTCGCGGAATCCTAAAAAAATAGCCTATTTTACTCCTTCTAACAACAGCTATGTGCCAGTGAAAGTCCCGTCAGAATAGGTCTAACCGTTTCAGAGGTTAGCCGAAACATGCAGACGTGCAGAGAGACAGACATACAAAAATTTTAAAAATGGCATTTTCAAAATCTCCTGGTTCGAATTTTAAATAATAATAATAAAATGATTTATTTGCTTCAAAAATAAGTAAAAATCTTAATTACCACATGAAAGAGATACAGATTTGCGGTATTAGAAACTAAATTATTGTTTGTACTTCTACTAGCTCCAAAACTAGTATTCACTGTATCTTTGGAGCTACTAGTGTTTAATTGATTGGTCCCTCTGGTCCCTCCTTTTTTTTCACTTTTTTATTTTGACATTACAAACAGACAGTTCAGTTTTATTTATCTGTATAGATTCGCATAGTTTGTGATTTTGCTCAGTTTTTGGCTGAGATTCATACAGTAGGCCTTATCCTTATGCAAATTTGAAAAGGAAATTTTCATTTTTACCAAAATAAAACAAGATTCTCTTGATTACGAAGCTTGTTCAGATTCTATAATATTTATATTGTTATTAGTGTATAGTTTCACTGCTAGATTACGATTTCAGCATACTAGAAAAACTTTGTGGGTTGGGGAATATGCTCACCAGTGACCTTGATCTCCCAACGACTGTTTCACAGTAAAAATGCAATATTTCCTTGAGCTAAATGGTTCTATATAACGTCTGTTTCGTGTGGAATACAATAACAATCTGAAGCGAAATTCTCGCTGAAGTTTCCTCTTCCTACAACGACATGAAGTTGTTTAAGAAAGGACAAAGTAAAATTTCCTCGAGTCAGACAATGTCTTAAACCGTGGCAGCGTAGTGGTTAGCGAATGCATTGCAAACTCAAAAGGTGCGGGTAAGAAACCTGGAAGGAAAGTATAAACCACTTAGACAGTTTTCTGACCTAATGTGTATATTGTTACTACCCGTGCGCAGAGGTTTGCCGATAACCTCAAGATGTCACGCGTCAATGGTCAGTAGGGTTGAGAAAAAAGGTTACGTAAATAGTTGTTGCAATAAATTTATTATTTTACTTTATTATTGTATATACTTTACATAAGTATACACAATTACCACATGCTAGCGGTGAAGGAAAATATCTTGATGATGCCTGCACATCAAGATGTTTACAACCCACCAATCCCCTATAAAAATTACATACATTCATAGGCGGTAATCACTTTCATCAGAAGAGTTGAAAGCTTATTTGTCTGATTCATGCAATCAAAAATTACACTTAAGCGTGTTCAGTCTGTATCAAGAAATAAGTTTCAATCATTTCCAATACAATTTTCAACAAAAGCGTCCTGTTATAACAATAACACAATCCGTCCTTTCTTAAACGACACACGATCAATACAAACCCTAAAAATATTATATTTCATCAATAAAAGCAATGAAGGGGTTAAAATCATAACTATTGATTTTTTTTATATCGATCACAATGCCTGACTTTGACGCGTGCGCGATATAGATCTATAGATCCAATTATTTAGTTAGTAATTCGATCGTTTTTTTTTTGTCACGCTGACCACAAGACACGAAATGAGTATTGGAGCAAAAAATGTAGTTGACAATATTAAAACTCGGTGACTAATTTGGAATAGATTGTGCGGTCTTGTGACTCATGTTTAAACACTTTTTCATATCTAGAATTTAGATATTCCAGATCACCTTTGAAACTCGGCCAAAAGATTTCCTTGATTATTTATAAATAAATATACCTACGTCAGCCCCTTTTGAATTTTATTGGTCGAAACAACGCAGTCTTGATAAAATATAAAAACTAGTAAATGTTACTCTGGCTAGATAGACTTTATACTACTACTAGATATACATTTTTAATAACATGGAAAAGCAATACTAGGAACAACAATAGCCCATAATACACATAACAAAAAATATTTTAGGGAGCACTGGAAGTCATTCCTGCGTTATAATATAGAATAAATTATCCTTGGGATTTTCTTAGAATAGCGGCTTAAGTATCCAATCAAATTGTTCATCAAGGTACTTTACGTTGTAAAGACGATAAAAACACATAAAACCCTAAAATCTCTTTTTAGGCTTAAAATTTCCAAGATAGTTCGGAGTTCGTCCACAACGTGGATCGTAATTTAATAACAAACCACTGAAGCTTATTAAATGATAACCGTTATAATGTGTACGGTAAGTTTAAAACATCCAACCGTTAAATCATAATAGGAAGTATATTAAACAATCAGAATAATTAATCCATAAAACATCCCCTTGTTCTCACGATTGAATAATTACAATACACCAGATGCACAACTGAATCAAAAAGAATACGGCTCCCGAAAATACAAAAAAAATCTTCCCCAGAATTAAAAAGAAGACAATATAAAATCATGACCCATCAAAACCGGTATCCAATTAGATATATACAAAAGAAATCCATGGGAGACACTAAGAAATTCTTAAACTTAATTATTCTACAAAACAAGATTCCAAAAAAAAAACTCACACGGCCTCAAACGCGTCGCTAATGACAGTAACAATGATGATATAGAATCCAACCCCCCAAAAGAATTTATAAATCAAATTAAAAATTCAATAATAGCTAAGATAAAGCTGAAAGTAAATACAAACACTCAAAAAGACAGTATTAAAGAACGCATGCAAATTTTTCAAAGGGCACAAAACTAGATATGCAAATCATCGTGCGAAATGAAAACTAAAAAACAAATAATAAAAAAATACGAGAAGACTGGTTGAAAAAACAATTTTTGCATTGTCCTTCACGTGCATATATTAAGAAACGTGGGCCCCGGTGTCTATCCTTGCGGTACTCCTTTCTCACAATCTTAATATGCAAATTGGTGAGAACAATCTTTTATTTTAATGCGATCTTTTTGTGTTAAATCCTTTCATTTTTGTGGGGTGAACAGTAGATAAAAAACTTGATAGAAATTAATGATTTCGTACTATGCAAATGTGTGACCTTAACTTTTGTATGTGGGAAACACCTTTCCTGTACAGCTCAGTGTTTGGGGGGGAAAAAACGGTGGCAGAGTTTTTTTTTATAAATATGCTCAAGACAAACGGCTTAGTTTAGAATGCTGGATTAGTTAATCAAGTTTTTTTTGTAAAATTATTAAATATTTTATTATCCTATTTGATTGATTTGGAGATTTTATATTTAAAAAAATCAAAGGTTGTTGAGCAGATCTGTAGTGCCATCTAATCATGCATGATTCAGGAGCTTATCGGTGATACATGTTCAGAAGAATACAGAACAAAGCAAACTAGTATTATCATTTATAGTTCTATTCTTCGTTGCAACTGTTATAAAAGAACTTGGATTTTTTTATAATATAGCTAAACTAACTAACTAAAATTATTTATGTTAATAAATTGATAACGATTTTTTTGTTTCAGGTATGTGTATATTTTATAAGGAAGAAAACTCGTAAGTTATTAAACATAAGGCATCAATACAAAATGCCGCTCAAATTAAAACTATCGTGCAATAAACAAAATCGGCAGGTTCTGTAGAAGTGATGAACTTCCGCTGTAAGGAATCCTAAAAAAGTTCAGTCTAAAATACACATATACTAATGATCAAATCTTGTTCAAGCTAATTTTTTAAAAGATTCATTTAAGGTCAATAGACCTAAATAAATTTAAAGATTTTTTAGCTTATCCACCTTCTAGTTTAAGTTCAAAAGTTTTTAGGCCTTTGTCAAAAATGATTTCCCCACCTATTGAATGGTAACTTAAAAAAACATAAACAATTTCCAACCTCAGTTACACACGTGGCCTCTACCCCTAACTTTATTTTGCGATTTCCCAAATCATTGTATACCGATGTAATACCGAATATCATTCAATTAGAGGCAGTAGTTTTTCATAAAAATTATTTGCAAAGGCAGACTACTGTATACATGGTTCTCTTTTTTGTCTAAATACCTTCGAATCCCAAAAAAACGCACATACATTCAAAATCATTCATTACTCTAATCGTTTACGAAATCTTTAATTTATGTACCCTTATTGCCAGACCCTATTATTGTCGCTTGAAAATAAATATACCTACTAAAGATATTAATCTATATATCTTTAGTAAGTAAGTAAGGATAACAATTCTTTCTAGGTCTCCAATCTTCTCTTTAATATCTGTTAAAATATTCTACTTATTTTACTTAAGACATTTAAACAGAATCTATTTTTAAAACACCTAGCACCATCTAACGTTAGTTTCAGACTTAATAATATTAGTTCAATGAATCATCGCTAGATGGAACCAATGGTACCATTTAAAAGTGAAATAGGAATTCGTAATCTGACACATTTTAATATTTTAATTTATTTCGATGAGTGATTTTGTTTTAATTGATAATTAAAATTATTTAGTGACTTATAAGGCAATTTTGGAACGATAAATTATTTGTGTGAATCTGTCATAATTATTTATGACATTTAGCATTTATACTAAAAATATCATATTTATTATATCCGCCAAAAATGTGTCGAAACATACAAATTGAAGGGTTCAGTAATGGCGGCATTTTTTATCTGTAATTCGTTATTATATTATATTATTGTATATTATATTATACTTATTGTGTGCTAAACTTTTTTTTTATTAAATATAGTCCCTCCGACTATTATAGTGTCGGACTTTTATTTTTCCTTATACTGTATTCTTTCTATATTTTTTGGTCATCTAATTATCAGCTGTTAATATATATACTTAGTCTTATTCATATTGAGTTAGAGTAAGTTTTTAGGGTTCTTTAAGGTTCTTAAAGAAGCTTACAAACTTACTGTATCTCAATATGAATAAGATCGTTAGTATATATTTACAGATTGAATAATTTACTTGTTATTATTTATGACTGTCCCTCCTATTTAATTTATTAAAGAAGTCTGTCATATCTTCAACCATGTGTGTGCCAAACTTAGCTAAACAGCTGGAAGCCATTTTCCACTTCAAAAATGTGTATAATTTGTATTCATAGCACATTACCTAAGGTCAGTTATGTTCATTAATTTATGATCCTAAAAAGTTAATTGGACCCAAAACTTGTTTTTGATATTCAACAAAATAATCAATCATAATTTCGTTTTTATAGTTTAACCTCGGTTGCTTAGATGTTAAGGAAGCCGCTACATCTAAAGAATTCCGGGTTTTAAATCACCACGCATTCAATAAGCTGATTATGTTATTAAATAAATTTTAAATTCATTCACTTCACAGTAATGTGCCAAATTATTTACAAATTCTAGTAGTTTGAATATAATTATAATTAAAAGATTCCACTATATCATTCGTTAGAATCACCACTATCTGAAACTCGCACAGCGTGGGGAAACCGCTGATTTGACCTTCCTAGCTCCTATTATTAACTCACAAAAATTAGATTGTTCTGAATTACTTAACAAAATATAGATAAATTTGCTTCGAGACTTTTTTGCGTTTGTAGTAGTGTACGGTTAGCACATAAATAAATAAGCTAATACTTTTTATATATTTTATAGGCAGGTACTTAATATAAAACTGGTAATACTAAACGATATTAAAATAATAAATGTTAATACTAAACATAATTTGTAATAGTAAATTTCTTCAACTCCAGACACTTCGTACTCCACCACCTCATCCTCACTTTCATCCTATAAATATTTGTGTTACTAATTCGTTTTTATGTAATATCTAAAGCCTACCCTGAAATTACTTTTCCTCTTCAATAACAATTAGACAAGCATTGTTATATTCCTCTACAGTTATACTATTAAATTTTTCCTCGTCTAATGTCATTATAGCATTCATGTTCATTATGACATTTTTTTGGGAAGAATTTTTCACTATTACCTATATATTTACCTTCTTTTGACTACGTTTCAACATCGGAACCATTTTTAATTAACAACTTTAATATCAAATAACAACAATTAGCAACAAATAATAACACTGAACAATAAATAACAAGAATGAACCATAAATAAAATCAATTAATTAATTAATTATCAAACTGAAACCAAATAGATTAAAGATAAGATAAAGATAAGATTAAATTTCAAATTTAGCATCTATATATTAATACGTGAAGCAAAAACTTTGTACCCCTTTTTACGAAAATTGCGCGGACGAAGGAGTATGAAATATCACACAAATATAGTTTATATAGAGATAGAGTACAAAATGCTAATATTTTTAAAATCATCCAATAAAAATACATTAAATAAAATAAAAACATTACACACACTACCATGTATTTGACACACACACGCATATATACCCTTTTGTTTATTGTTATAGTCAAATTAACAGTGTAGCCTTGGAGAATTCTGTGATTATAGCAGTATAGTCTTTGACAACAGACAGAACCTTAATAATGCTCAAACTTATAATTTAAGTTAACTATTATGGTCGAATTTCGACCATGGGCGACCACTAGTTCCTGTAAATATACAAATACTTACTACAAACGCAAAAAGGCCTCGAAGATAATATATATATATATATAAGTTATATAATAACAGCCCATAATAATAATAATATTAATAATCGGCAGACAAACACACATATTGTACATCCCCAAATTAAGCAAGTTACGCTTGTGTTATGGGTAATATACAACTGACTACTCTGGGGCCGATCCCAGAAATCCAGACCATAGTAAAGAACCGAGAAAATATGTTTCTGAAATTTACTATACCAGGAATCGAACCCGGAGCCTCTGCGTTGCAATGAGTTAGGGTGGCAACGGCTTAGCCCGCTCAACTACAGAGGCCGTCATGGCCGTCATAAATCTCCCATTATAGGGGAACGGACAGTATACCCGCCACGTTTGTCCAAGGCGGCTTGGCAGATTTGACACATCGGTTATCTCGATGTGCAGGTTGCATCGCGATGTTTTCCTTCACACCGTTATTATAACGTGGTAATTGTAGCAATATATATATATATATATATATATATATATATATATATATAATGCAAAAGTTATCACGGGCAGGTTATCTTAATAAATTACATTAATTTTTCATGTTAAAGTTACGATTTTGTTTTACTCTTTTTTCTAGTTTTCTGATCTCAGATTAGATATCTTAATTTATTTCTATCTGTGGTGACTTGTTAACAGCTTTGCTAATTTATTATTATTATAATGTGAATTATAATGTGAATGTGCGTATCGGCACGCACCAAAAAATTCTAAAATAAATAAAATAATAATCAATTACGGGTGATGGTAGGGCAGGTACGGCCAGGTCATTTGCCCGACTGGATAGCTACCACTTCTGGTCTAGAATATCCCGCCATAACAACCTTGGTTTGTGTTCCGGCATTAGTGACCAGGTTTCAGTCTCCCTCTAGAGAGCAGCAGCGCATTTGTAGCACCTTTATCTTTACCTTTATATGATAAAAGCGTGTTTGGGATGGCACCAAGAATATATAATAAGTTACCATGTAATATAATGCAAGAAAATAATATTAATATGTTTAAACAAAAATTATTCGAATGGTTGACAAAAAAATCCTATTATAGCGTCCCAGAATATTTAAATGAGAGGTAATTAAGAAGATATTGTGTTGTGTTATTTAAATAAAATAAAAGACTTATAAGGCACCAAATTAAATATTATACAGAGATAGGTTAAGTGAGTTTATATTGCGATGCTATGAAAGGCCAGCTAAGTAATAAGTTCTCAGTTATATTGAATAAGACCTATGTAACACTTAGTTCGAAATAAAAATGATTTGATTTGATTTGACCTTTGGTGTTGCAAATGTCCATAGGCGATGGTAACCGCTTTTCATCAAGTAGGCCGTCTGCCTGTCTACTGAACTAAGGCAATAAAAAAATTACGAGACAATGTGATGTTATTATAATCACATATAATACAACGATTATTCGAAAACGTCTTATGCCGAAAATTCATTATTCATTTCTGTCTTTTAATTTTGATACAAATAAGGCATTGCCAAGATAAAAAACTAAACGAACTTAATTCTTACAATAGCTTTTATATGCTAATGTTTTTAACTGCTTTTAAATATGCGCTATTTTTAATTTTTATTTTAGCGTTTGCTACTACCAAGTAGTAGTTGTAACAAAATGCACATCAGAAAACTGCCAAAACGATATATGCTTTTTCAGGAAAGTATTCGAACCCATGCTCTTTGAGTTTGGGAAGCGAATGCGTTAATTAATTATTACCCAGTCTTTAAATGTCACTAGGTAGAGACAGTATACCCGCCACCACGATTGTTTAACAATAAGTCGAAAAAGAAAATGAAGGTAGGTAGCTATTTATTTCAAAATGAATTTTTACAGCTTCACTTATTGTAATTCATGAGTCTACCGCCGTTTCCAAAGCAATTTTACTTACTGTTAAAGGAGAAGAAGCGGCGCAACAAACTCCCCAGCAACATATCTTTACTTCATATTTATTATTATTCGTCTTTTTAATGTAGTTTAAACAATAATAGCTAATACAAGGTTTACCTAAGTAATTTTTAAGAGCTTGGTAGCAATCGTAATATTTCCATTCGGTGCGGTCGTCTAGAAAAACATTAGTCGTATAATAAGCTTTCTCAAACAAACCTTGCTATACCTACGTATTTTTTAAACGTATGCTCTTGAAAGTATACTCAGATTTTGTTGAAGAGCAGTATGTACTTTCCCCCACGACTCTATTGTAAACTTTATGGAACCTACACGTAGGAGTTTTCAATTTATTATTGTTCCTAGTATTTTTACAATGCACATATCACCTAATCACATTTTCAAAAAATTTACTGTGAAGCATTAGAATTAGTGCATTTCACACATCGGTTATCTTCTGCAGGTTTCATTATAATGTTTGTTGTCACTTTCTAATTGTAGTATAATGCAGATTAGATCAAGAAAACTGCCTAAGCGGTGTATGCTTTCCGGCTAAGATTCGAAGCAACGGCATGCGTCATTTGGAACACAAGTGCGTAAAACACTACGGTCTTATGCATAGAGTGTAAAGTAACTTTGAACGCTTCTTTATGCTTATTCAACAAGCGTTTATACTTACTATAACTCTATTAATAAGACCGTAAGATAGCGCGGCTTCTTTGCCTAAGCACTTCAATTATACTATATGTGCAGTTACTTTATCTTACTACACAGTAAGCCAAATGAACGGTTGGTTAAATATAGGAACGTGCCAATAGGCAAATTTTAAACAATCGTTATCAGTAAGTTCGTTGTTTGAAAAAGTAAGATCGTCGCAAGCGCAGCCACTCACACATCTAAACACACACATGCAACAAACATACTTGTTAAAGATTATATAGATTTATACGCCTTCGATCGCTGTTAGTTGCATATCGACCCCTTATATGCGGGGTTCCTTTATCTTAAAGTCCGTTGCTTTACTACTGCTCAAATAATAAACTAGTATAATGAAGAAAACTTAACTTATATTCTATTCTACCTATAATCCCTTAATCCCTATAAGTAGAATATTGAGCGTGGATCATCGAAGTCAATGGGTAAGGTTCCCAGAAGGCTAGCTACGTTAACTCGCTGGATCACCATACTGATCCATTATCCAAGGTAGGAACCAACCCTCTGATTACCCGACGAGTCAATGATTTATGGAGTACATTCTTCTTTAATTTTTAAAGGGATTTGAACCTTTACCCTTATGTCAGCCCCATCATACTTTTTCTTTTACTTTACTGACATTACACCTAATGTGATTGTGACAAAGTTTGTGATGAGTTTCCCGTAGACAAGGAGCTCATCATAAACTTGTAGATTGTCCCGGGTTCTTGAGAAGTAGGAAAGGGCTACTGGTTAAAATTTTCTGAAACTCCATACAAGTAATGTTCTAAAAATAGTCTATCTATACCTATAAATGTACAATATATTTTTGTCTTCTATAATATTATAAAATTCTAAACATACCGTGTCTGTACCTTGAAGCTATTAAAAAAAACAATTGAAGTAGACTATATAAACTAAACGATGGAGAACACGATGCATTTTTTTAGATTTCTTGTCTGTTTATTCAGGATTCACGTGAAAATTACTGGGCCGATTTCAATACCATTTACACTTATCGACAGCAAATTCTTAGATTTCAAATCTGCGCTACTTTTTATCCTAAAAATCCCGCGGAAATTTTTCTGGGAATGATTTAAAATGGTCAGATTAAAAAATATCAAATTGCAATGTGATTTTTTTACTGATCTATAGAAAATTTAATGTAATAAAATGTGTGATATTTTTTTTTATATCAAGAATCCCGCGAGAATTTTTCCGGGAGCGTTTTGAATTTGTTCGGATGCATAAAAATTAACTTATTCCGACACAGTTTCCACTGAAACGATAGCTTACATTCTGTTTTAAATGCTGCGATACTTTGTATCCCGGGAATTGCTCGGGAATGTTAAGTCAAGCGTGGACGGAGTCACGGGCATATCTTAGTAATAAAATATAAATTAAACTAGCAATAGTCGACTTATCGTAATGGACATTATTATCTAAATTGCTTTCTTAATTGCCAAATGTATAATTATTATATGTACTATTATTTTTTAAACTTTCAATTTTTGTTCCACTTGGTCTAATGAAACTTCACTTGGTAAAATAAAATTTGTGATTCTTAAAAAAAGAAGTTTAAGATATTAAGCTTTAATTATGTAGAATATTTTTAAAAACATATTACTTTGGTCTTTCTATGCAACTTTTTCTGAACATCTTCATTATCTCTAAGTTGTAATCCTGTAAGTTACTAACGGTTTGAAAAACTACGATCAATTTTAAATCTTCTGTTGATCGGAACTCCAGGGTAAATATTTATTAGGATTTGGTTGATATAAATATATGAAACTGAAGTTTTGTGGTTGTGTGGAACTGTGCGGAATATACTTTTTGATGGCAGTGGACTGTGAATGCTTGGTTGTCGTATTGTCTTGGGTTAAGCAAATAAATACAGAGGCTAATCCATATAAACGAAAAAAGTCAATTGGAGCGAAGGAAGTTTTCAATGGAGTCTTCAATTTGCATATATTTTGCGGTTTCACAACCAATTTTGTTACGCGTACAAATGTTTGGTTTACGTTTAATCGTGGATTTAAATTTAGACGCTTGACTGTAGACTATGAATAATAATAATAAATCGGCAGACAAACACACATACTGTATATTCCCAAATTAAGCAAGTCATGCTTGTGTTATGGATAATATACAACAGACCACTCTGGGGCCGATCCCAGACCATAGACACCCAGTAAATAACGGAGAAAATTCATTTCCGAAATTTACTATACCAGGAATCGAACCCGGAACCTCTGCCTTGCACTAAGGTAAGCCGGCAAAGGCAATGTTTGGCATATATATTACGAGCATTACAGCAACCGCGAGCGTACTGCTGTAATGCTCGGTCTGAACCGGTGTGTGCCACTGTTTGTCGATCGTACGCCAACATAAATGGTTAGTAAATTAATATTACAGAAAATATGATTCCAAGTAGATACTTACCTCGCACAAAGATTTAGTGTGTATTTAGCGAGGTAATAATAGTGCCAGCCTGTTAGGCACGCTATCCAGTGACAGCGGTTTGGTCGGGCTGCACCGATTGTAGTTTATAGTGTTTTATTTTTAGTGTATATATTTGTTTGGTTTTTTTTTATTTGTATATCTTAGTTTTATTTTAATTTGTACATATTGTCTATTTTAGTATATAATTTATTTTAAGAGTTGAATATTCATATCTGAAGGTATAGAATAAAACATAAATAATAAGCATTAATTTGATTTATTTAGATTAAGTTCATTGTATTGTATTGTATTATTATTTATGTCTCTATATTTTGTTTATATTAATAGTTCAAATACTCTTTATCCTTAAATCTTATCGTTAGTGATTTGCGAATTTGGACGAATGACTATGAGTCCTCTTTAACGCACACATAGGCGATTTCCTTACACATTGTAATAATGAATTTATTAGCTTGCGAGCCATGTGGTGGAAGCATGCCGTATATTTTGACGAATCCTCAATAGATTCCATACTTTATACCGGCAACATTGTTTTGTTTCCCTCTTTTTATTCATAGACTATTAATGTTGCGATTTTATCATATTAATTAGAACTTATAGCTCTAATTTAATATCCTCATTTTGCTTATTTTTAAATATTATGGCTGTATATTATTTCTATATATCAGTCTTAAGTATACATGTATATGTATATTTAAGTATTTTAGAATTATTTTGCGTGACTTTGTAGAAGTTTAAGTTGTTGTTCGAAAAGGCAGATTTCACTATATGTTTCCAAGCGTTTATTTTACTTTTTACATTTGAGCGTTTATCAAGTTAGACATTTCTTGACAGTAAAGCCCACATGTAACAAATAACATAATTGTCGTACTTTATTGTTGTGGGTGAAGTAATAGTGATGTTCTATGAATCATGTAATGCACAGACTATTAAACCATCGATACTATACGTAATTAAATCGATTTGAAAATAAAGAATATTCTACTTTGACGAAAAATAACTGATTAAAACTTATTTATATTTGAAGTCGGTTTTCATAATGTGTCGGTAACGCATTAGAACATTACTAATTAATCCGTCATCAAGCTATCAAAAGTAAAATAAATGCTTGGAAAAGGTATAAACACTTGAGATTTTCAACAAACAATTCTTTGGTAGAAACATTACTTATCCCTAAACTATTGTTTACTCTTAATCAATGTTATATTCTTTTTATTTGACTTCAAAAAGATTCTAGATTTATCGATTGAATATTCGTATATACGTCCGTCCAACCATAACTTTTTGTTTCTGAAGAGATTTTGGTCATTCTTTTTTTTATTGCAGGAGTTCAACAGACAGGCAAACGGCCCACTTGATGGAAAGCGGTTACCATCGCCTATGGACATTTGCAACACCAAAGGTGCTACAAATGCGCTCTTAAGGGAGACTGGAACCTGGTCACTAATGCCGGAACACAACTCAAGGTTGCTATGGCGACATACTTTAAACCAGGGGTGGTAGCCATCCAGTCGGGCAAATGACCTACCACCTGGCTGTGGGTATTTTAGTCGCCTCTTACGACAGGCTGCCCGGCCGCAGGAAATTGTATTCTTTCTCCGTTCCTGCACGGTTCCTTTTTGCTTTAGCTCAAAGTAGTCCCGTCTAAATTTTATTGGTATTGGTTCTTAGATTCCGAAGATGTGGCAAGGAATTCTACAAAATCAATTTAGTGGATAATGTGTAGTAATTTTTTAATAATATATATAATTAAATAATATTATAACACATTTAAAATAAAATTAAAATATTTATTTCTTAGGAAACACATGCAGTTTGTAGACAGTTGCTGGAATCTTCTTTTAAGCAAAATTTACGTGTATCAGAAGATCCCGCTCTTCCATATCTTAACAATTATAACTATAAACTAGTACTGTGAAAGAAACTTAACTTATATTGTATTCTATCTATAATCTCTTAAGACTATAAGTAGAATACTGAGCCTGGATCATCAAAGTCAATGGGTAAGGTTCCTAGAAGGCTGGCTACGTTACCTCGCTGGATCGCCATACTGATCCGTTATCCGAGGTAGGAACCAGCCTACTGGTCTCCCGAAGAGTCAATAAGTCGTTTTAAAACATCTTTGTAGAGGCTCATGGCCTCAGGACCCCAAGGTCCAAGCGTTTCAACAGCAAACGGCAAAAACATATAACTCTCACCGAGGGTTGCATATTTGCGCTGCGTGAGCGATTCAGCTGTTTCCGCCGCCGAACCGGCTGATCTAGACGTGTTTGGTAAATAAAAATGCGGCCAACGTGTCCACGCAGGTCACATTCACATCCCATACAAGAGATTTGCCACGAGGGCACTAGAGTTATTGCGTTAGGACGCCTACCATCGACACGTGCACCGTTCGGCTTCAAGAGCCGGCACGTTAGCGGTGGCAAATGCCCTCGGTTACACATCGTCTAGTGATTGAAATGTTGTTAGGTTGATGACAATCCTAAAACGAGTAAGTACCTAATTATGATTAAACTTGCTGTACTAAGTAGTTAAATAGCTCGCTAAGTAGATATAAGATAAACATGTAAAAGAAGGAAAAATTTGGATATTAAATTCAAAGATAGAATAGAATAGAAAACACTTTATTGTTCACCAAATAAACAATTACAATAATTTAATGGCAAAACAAAAGCCGGCCTTATCACTAAAAGCGATCTCTTCCAGGCAACCTGCGTGAAGGGTACTTTTAACAACTTACGTCTAGGTATGATTAAATTAGAAAGAAGTAAAATAAAGAAGAACAGTACAATGTGGACAGTAAACAGCTAAGTTAAGAAGAATAGAAAAGTATATCTATATTTTATTATAATTAGTTTATAATGTAATGGTTTTTGACAGATTTTTTAAATATGGCAAGTGATTTAGCTTTTCTGACATCTACGTACAAAAGTTAAGTAAATAGGTATCAAAGTTATGTATATACCGGTATTTTTTTTTAAACTAAAAGGATGTAAAATTTATTCGCTAATTCCTAAATTTAATTCATTTAAATTTTGAATTTAGTCCCTATATTGTATAATCTAAAATCGTAGATATCTTATACCTACTTTTAAATTGTGACTTAAAATTGAAATCTTTTATATTAAAGTTTAACATAGTGCCTAAATACTTTAGATTGTATAGATTGGAATTGTTCTTTTATATTAAATTTATTTGACTTTAATTGCATGCATAACTTAAAATCTAAATGTTTTTGTATTAATATAATTTAAAATGTATAAGTTATAAAACACATGTATTTAATTAATTGTACGACCATAGGTCAGATACGGTGATACTAGTTACACTGTTTTATCAACTATTGTCGACAAACCACTACCTGTATCTCTACAAATAAAAATCCATTCATTCGTAAGATAAGATATGTAAAAGTAAGTTAAGTAAGATTTGTTAAATATAGTAGACATTAGATATAAGATAAAAAATGTATAGCTATAAGACATATCGCACCCTTAGAATTATAGAACTAATCAAAATATCAAGTTATTCAATTTTGTCCCTTATTTTTTATGCAATATATATTTAAATCCAATGACTCAAAATTTTGATTTAGGTCCCTATGATTTTAAGGGTGCGATATGTAAAAAGAAAAGATAGAGAAAAAATAAAGAAACGACGCCCACACAAAATAATATAAAAGAAAAGAAATTAAAAATATAAAAAGAAAAATAAGAACTCTACCCTGTACTATGGCAGAGTTTGGCGATAATAAATAATATATACAATAACAAAAAAAACAAAGAATGAAAACACGCTGTATTGGACTGGACTAGACTAAGAGTAGGAGGAACAGAACTCCTTAAGGACAAAGAGTTTCGTTTAGCCCTCGTTTTCACATTCAAGCAGCTACTTTACTAGGGATACCATATACGTAATGTAAAAGTATAAACGAAATATTTTCTAGTAAAAAAGAAACCGATTTAAGAGTAAAAAAATCATCATCTTGAAGTCATTACCAACCAAAACATGAAAATTACCATATATAAATAAATAAATCGGTAGACAAACACACACACTGTATATCCCCAAATTAAGCAAGTTATGCTTGTGTTATGGGTAATATACAACGGACCATTTTGGGACCGATCCCAGACACCCAGACCATAGTAAATAACGGAGAAAAAACGTTTCCGAAATTTACTATACCAGGAATTGAACCCGGAGCCTCTGCGCTGCAGTGAGGTAGGCCGGCAAAGGCTTAGCCCGCTCAACCACGGAGGCTATCAACATATATATATTGCTTTAACAACAAAATATTGAAATTTTAATTTTCACATTGTGTCGTTGTTTAATTTGATGAGAAACAAAGTGTTATCTATTACGTATATATATATACCGCAGACGAAATAAAAGTATAGACAGACTATACGTGAAGTTTGTTCAAATATGTACCGTTATTATTATCTTTAATTGAAGTGAAGTATTTCTTTAAAACTTGTATGCGTAAACTTATTTAGTACTAGCTGTTATCTGAGACTTCGTCTGCGAATTTTTTGTTAGGAAACCCTAATTTTGAAAGTTGCCTAAGTTACTCTTTATAACATCAGCTATCTGCCAGTTTAAGTCTCGTCAAAATTGGTCCAGCTCGTAACGCACTGCGGCGCGATAGGCATCCTTCAGCCAGCTTCACTTTGAAAGGCCGAGACTCCGTCTTTCTATAATGATCTTAGATGTATACTATGAATTTATTTTGAATTAGGATATGCCCGCGACTTCGTCCACGCTGGACTTGAAATTCCTGAGGCACGAGGTATCGCAGCATTTAAAAAAAGAATGTAAGCTATCGTTTTATTGAAAACTGTGTCGAAATAAGCTAATTTTTATGCACCCGATAAACTTCGAACCGTTCCCGGGAAAATTTCCGCGGGATTCACGGAATAAAAAATATGAAATTTGAAATGTGAAATTTGCTATCGATCAGTAAAAACTGCATCGAAATCAGCCTAGTAGTTTTTACATGAATTCAGAACAAACAGACAAGAAATCTAAAAAAATTGCATCGTGTTCACCATCATTTATATAGTCGATTCCAGGTGGTTTTTTTACAATAGCTTCAATGTACAGACAAGGCATGTTTAGAATTTTATATTATAGACTACAAGTTTTGGATGCGTTCTCTCTCGGTCTCTCTATTCTTTCGCCTTCTCTCTATTACTTGGGGTCAGCAAAATATGTCTTTTCCTTCCACACTCTTCTATTCTGACACCACCATTACATTTGTACCCATTAATCTTGCAGTTTTACATTATTTTTGTTACGTGACTTTCATCCCTCCTCATTAGATACCCATAACACCTTAATCTTCTTCCTCTCAATTTTTCAGTCCCGGTTGCAACTTCCATAGATCCCCTAATGTACTCATTTTATGTATCCATTCTTGTATAACCTCACACCCACCTCTACATTCTCATTTCAGTTGAGTCGAAACGTTTATGGTCTATCACTTTAGTGACCGAGTGTCAGATTTATATATCGTCAGTCAATCGGAGTCCACTATCGGACGTAGGCCTCCCCGAGTCGGCGTCACTCATCCCTGTCTTCCAAATTCCTCATCCAGCGCCTACCCGCAACCTTCCTTAAGTCTCCACTCCAGGACTCGTCTGCTCCACCAACCATCGGTCCTGCAGCAGACGCGACGGCCCACTGCCACTTCAACTTGCTAATTTTACGAGATATATATGCGATTTAAATGTTATGCGTTCTTTCTAAATCATGTTAATACTATAATGACGCGCAATGGCGCTAGGGTGATTATTGCGCTTGCGCACAGTTGCCGGCGCGGCTGCCAATGGCGGCACGGGGGAGGGGGGGACGGTGGCCAAACCTGATTTTCGGTCTATGCTGACCTTGTTGCGGACGTGTCTTACATCATATTCTATAATGCCTTATTTCTCTATCGTGGCAGATGAATTTAGACTTTGTTATACGTATCTGATTTGTGATTGTGAAGGAATTTGGGGTTCGGTTCTCATTTCGGCTAAACGGTACACGAACAGTACGCAAATTTATTAATTCAATTCATTTATTTGTTTTAAGGCTCCTATTGCTGCAAAAAGTCGAAAGTGGAGTGCAAACGAAATAACTTTTCGTTGGTATTTACTGATCAATAATTTATCAAAAAAATTACCATAAATCTTCACGGTATAAGACTAAACGTGGCTTTTCGTAATTTTCCTATAGTTATTTTAAGTTAAGAAATATATTCTCTGAATTACCTCCAAATTATTGACGTGAAACCATTTTGCTCCTTTAAGTTTTATCAAAACAGGATTATATCTTTATAAAAGAGAGATAAATATATATTTTATAATACTATTGTATTTTATTCGCAATAAAATAATATTGCATCTGAAAAACAATCGCGTCTATGGAATCCGAAAGGCCGAAAAATCCCGAAAAACACAGATCAGCCTACCTACGTGTATTTGTATTTCGACGCGCTGAATCCGAATTAGAGAGGCCTTTCTCAAACGCCTCTTGTCGATAGTTTTCGTCCGATCAGCCCGAAAGAGTTGTTGAAATTTTAGATAGAAGAAAGAAACTAAGGGCGTAAAAAAAACAGTGTGACTAGTGTCACCGTATTTGACCTAATTTCGTACAAATCTATACATATAGAGGTCGAATTTCTGTACAATGAAAAAAAAATGCTAAAACTGAGTCAGGGGGATATAAGAAGTAAAATAGAACTAATTTCGATTTTTTTTATTTTTATGTTTCTCTGTTTGTCTGTCTGTTTGTACTGGCTAATCCCCGAAACGACTGGACTGATTTAAATGAAATTTTGTATGATGGTAGCTTCTATCCCTGGTCAACATATAGGATACTTTCGATCCCAAAAAATTAAAGAGTTAAAGAGTCGCGGGCATCGGCTAGTATTTAAATATATGTGTTTTATAACTTTTCCATTCCAAATTATATCAATACTAAAACATTTAGATTTTTAGTTATGCATGCAATTAAAGTCAAATAAATTAAATATAAATAAAGTAACAATGTCAATCTATACAAACTAACTAACCTACTAACCTCAAACGGTGCAAATATGTAGCCGTAGGAAGGGGTTACATATTTGTGCCGTTTGGAGTTGAAACTTTAGGTCCATGGGGTCCATCGGCAAAGGGTTTCTTCAAAGAAATTTGTAAGAAACTCTTTGATACCACCCGTGATCAGAAGGCTGGTTCGTATTTCGCGCAACGAATCAGCATTGCCATACAGCGAGGCAATGCAGCCAGACTTCTGGGCACGCTTCCCTCTGGCAGCGATTTGTTACATACCTTACACTAATTTATTAAAATTTCGCACACTTGTAGTTTATATAGAGAAGAAGCGACAAAAGCGAATATTTTTTTTATAAATTGTGCATAAAAAATACATTAAATCACACACTACACACTACCATGTATTTGACTCTCACACATATATACTGTTTTGTTTATTGTTCAAATCAAATTAACAGTGTAGCCTTGGTGAAATCTGTGATTTTAGAAGTATAGTCTTTGACATTAATTACTATGGTCGAATTTCGACCACGGGCGACCACCATTTTAAATAATTTCCTATAATTATCGGAAGTCAAAATAATCATTTAACGAATAAAAACATACATATTGCCGTAAGACGTGAGACGTTTGAGATGTCTGTTTACCTCATACACCTACTACTTTTTATTTCTTCCAGACAAACTGCATGGACTAGAAAAAATTGTGAAACATGTTGATTTTAGATATAACTAGAAAAAAAATTATATGTATAATTTTGAAATGAGACCTGAAAAAACAAATAAATATGACAAAAATGTACATACTATGTTTTATTGATTTATATGATACATAATATATAAGAACAATAATATCAAATATAATAAGCCTAATTTTGACCTGTCTTAATATATTATAATAATTCAAGTTTCCAAAAGCCTTGACTTTTCCTTACTCAAACTGGTCGTTGACTTTAAAAAACCTGTTCCTATTGGTTACAAAAGTAACAACATAAAAAATAAAAACTATATTCTTTTCTGAATAACAACTATTAAAGATTATATAACACAGAGATAAACAATATTAAGTAGTTCTTTAATTTTCAAGATAATAATAATCCTGCATAATAAGATAGTTCAAACGGTAGATAAAAATGACAATTTTCACTTAAGGCTCCTGTTGCTGCAAAGGGTTGAAAGTGGAGTGCAAACGAAACAGCTTTTCGTTTTACCAAAAAAAAATACTGTAAATCTTCACGATATGATATGTAACGTGGTTTTTTCGTAATTTTAGTATAATTATTTTAAGTGAAGAAAATCATTCACCAAATCACCTTCTAATTTTATACGAAACCATTTTACTCCATTAATTGTTATCAAAACAGGATAAAAAATATCTACCTCTTCATAAAAGACAGAGTAATAACTTGGTTATGTTATTTTTTTTTAATGTATGACTTCAGTAGACAGGTAAACGGTCCGCCTGATGGAAAGCGGTTACCTTCGCTTATGGACATTTGCGACACCAAAGGCATACTTTAAACCAGGGATGGTAGCCATCTAGACGGGCAAGTACCCTACCGCCTGGCTGTGGGTTGTTTTGTCGCCTCTTACGACAGGCCGCTCGGCCGCAGGAAATTGTATTCTTTTTCCGGATTTCTGCACGTATGAATTAAAATCAATTTAAATACTAGTTGATCTTCTTCAGAATAAAATAATAATGCATCTGAGAAACGACAAATATAATACGACAAAAATATATTGTACATATACATACAGGTATATTGATTTGTATAGAAAATAATCACAGTATAATTGTCTTATATTACGTTTATTTGATTAAAAAAATATATATATAGCCTCCTATTATTGGGGAACGGACAGTATACCCGCCACGATTTTCCATGGCGGCTTGCCAGGTTTTACACATCGGTTATCTCGATATGCAGGTTTCACCACGATGTTTTCTTTCACGGTTTATGTAAAAATGTTTATGTTATTGTAAAAATATGCACATTAGGTCAGAAAATGCGTGAGTGGTGCATGCGTTCTGGTTAGGATTTAATCCCGCGCCCTTTGAGTTTGGGTCGCTTGCGCTAGGCATTACGCTACCATGACTCGGCCATACAGTGCGAAGTAATAATCCATCATTTCAATTGAATGTTATTTTAACTTGACAGTTTCTGGCGCTTAAAACCTTCTTCCAAAACGAATAAAGCATTGATTACTCGTCTCGAAGATCACTACCTACATGCCAGGTTTTTCCGGCTTAACTTTCCGCATAATATTACAGCACAATAATTATCTTTGATTATTGTTTATTGTGTTCGCCAATTCATTCGCGTGGGTTTTATTAATATCGAAGTGAAACTTCTTTAGAAACGTTGTGATTTGAAAATCGATGAAATGAAAAAGCGACACTAGAAAGAGATAAACACAAATCTATAGGACTAAACCTGTGAGAGAATGAGACAGAGTTTTACATTGTGCACTACAGATTAGAGAGTCAATGAGACCGACGAATAAACATAGGTCCAATTTGGACCAAAATAAAACTGATAATAATATTTTTTAAACTAAACAGTGAAAAATTGAAAGTGATAGTTAAGAAGCTTATTTTGAATTACAATATGTTGACGGTTGTAGGCTAAAGGAATTATATTTCTATTAATAAAAGTTAGCGAAGAATTATCTGTGAGTATATTCTCTGAAGTTTCACTTCTACTGCATGTGAACTGCACACACATACACACACATAATTTATTTTTATTATGTATGGGTGACTTTTACAAGTGGGTCTCTGTGGCGAAAGCCGAAACTGAAAGATATAGCGAAAAATAAACACTGGAGCACGCCAGTAGCGGGTCCAAACTACCGGTGTCCAAGATGCTGCCTTCTGTATCTCGCCCTTCACCCGGCTTCGAAGAGAGAGCCTCGCTAGATGACGTTTGAGGCTCTTCGCTATAAGAGCGTTGACAGTGACAACTACGGGCACAATGATCATTGACTCCAAACGCTACATGGCGGTAACCTCTTGAGCAAGAGAGCAAGATCTAAAGTATTTACTAACTTATTATTAATATTTACAGAGGTATATATATATATATATCGCGGGCTTCAAGCCAGAGGGGCGTATAAACAAAATGCGTTTTTTTATTACGTCTATCATTTATATGTCTGTACAAGCGAGAGCAAATGTACAAACTGTACATATATACAGTGCATAGGTCAGTACCTACGCACTGTATATATGCACAGTTTGTACATTTGCTCTTATGCAGTCATAATCTATAATAAATTTATTTTAAGGTTTGGCTTAAGACATTTATTTCTCAAAAGAATTTACAATTTACTTACAGAGAAATAACTAGTTACATTTAATATAAATATCTGTTCATTTTATTGTAATATTTAATGTTTTACTAGTTTTCGAATACATTTAATTTATTATTTATAATATGTGAGGGTGGGTAGTCTTGAGACAAAAGTTGGAGCAATGCAAGTTGTTTATTAAGGCCACGGGCTTATTAAAACACGTTAAGTTACTAAGTAGCTTTACAATAATATATAGTGCAGTGCAAATTTGTTGCTTTTTTTGCTTTCAACTTTGTAAATTTGTTATTTTCAAAGTTGGGTTAAAAACTTTAAAATTAAAATAATGTTATGAGTTGCAGGAATCGAATTAAAATGCCGTTGGAATTTATATAGAGTTTATTAGAACTATACAAATATGTATAACACAATAACTGAACACAACCAGACCAAACGTAATGCACGATTCAATAACCCGCGCAAAGTCCGTCACTAAATAGATTACCGAATGTACACAAGTCTTACTCCGCTTGTGGTTATCGCTCGACTGCCTCATCTCGCAATTGGGGCATTGCTTTATACTGTACAAATACAATACGTCTATTCGGCCGCATGGACTATATTTCCTAGAATCACACCTGGCTAATGACTACCATAAAAGATTACAATACACATTGGGCTGTTTTTCTAATCACAAATTTTAAACACAAAGTAAACAAAAGAAGTTCAAATGCCGAAAAGGTAATAAAATGTTCTACAGGTATGCAGGTGTGAATTTGTCTTTTGTCGGTGTTCAGATGTAACAATAATATTAACTTAGACAAGCAAAAAGTAGTCCTTTAGAATGTGGTTTTTCAATAGCTTTTTGAACAGTAAGAACGATTTTACTTCTTTAATATTTTTCGGTAGATTAATATAAGAAAGCGCCTTCATAAGTTATGATTTTTTGAAGTGAAACTTCTATATAGACGTATTAGGGGGTATTAGGATTTTTCTGTCACGAAGAAGCGTTACGGCCTCGTGGAAGGGGTAGAAGGTATATCGCGTGGTGAGAGGCGGCATAACTTTAGAGTAGAGAGGCGGCATAATTTTAGAGTAGACTATGGATCTTTTTATTTGTTCCAAACAAAATTCAGTTTTTTTGTTTGATAAAATAAAATATGTTTAAATAAAAAATGCATTCATTAAAATGTACCTAACCTAACCAAATCATTAATTGCAGTAAGCCTGCGAAAAATCGAAATGTGTGCTGGGACACATAGTAGAAGTGAAACATCAACAAAAACGAATTGCAACGGACAAGTGGCAAAACGAATCGCAACAAAATTTTAACCTGAAGTTTTACGGGCACGTTTCCAAATTGAAAATCTACATTAACAAGCTGTCCGTAGAATTTCAAGTTAATTTTTTGCGATTCGTTTTGCCACTTGTCCGTTGAAGTTTCACTTCTACTATGTGTCCCAACACGCATTTCGATTTTGTTCCGTAGTTTGTTCTGAATATATTATCTATGGCCTCTGTGGTTGAGCGGGCTAAGCCTGTGTCAGCTTACCTCACTGCAACGCAGAGGCTCCGGGTTCGATTCCTGGTATAGTAAATTTCGGAAACGTATTTTTTCCGTTATTTACCATGGTCTGGGTGTCTGGGATCGGCCCCAGAATGGTACGTTGTATATTACCCATAACACAAGCGTAACTTGCTTAATTTGGGACTATACAGTATGTGTGTTTGTCTGCCGATTTTTTATTATTATATTGTATTTATTTATACTCAAAAAAATTTACATTTTTTTTTTCAATATATAGACTTTTTTTATAAATAAATTATTATTTATTATTATTATTAATTAAAATGTTATTGGCTTGCCTAGTTTGTAGTTTAGCAGTGGAATGATCTATATTTTTAGTAAATAATATTTGTGTGTCTTTGTGTAAAAAAATTCTTATTAAGATGCATGTGTTGTATATATAAGTTTGCTGTAGGTATATTTAATGACTTTGTTTCTTTATAAATTTTAACAGTAGGATTAAAATAGTTAAATTGTAACAGTATGTTTATTATTCTATTTTGTGCTATTTGTAATTTTTTTAGATTTGATTTTTAATATTTAATTGTTTTTTCTTAATAATTTTCATTTTCTACATTTTATTATTTTTTATGGGTGGTTTGTTGCTAATAATTATATTCTAATAGCCACAATAAATGTAACAGTAAATTTTTAACGGCTCCTTTTTAAGGCTACATAAACCGGTCTCTTATCATTATGTTAGTTATTTTTATATCGACACACATAGATTGACACTTAAATTTTATTGTTATGGGTACAACATTGCAAAACAACCTTATTTGATTAAGTTATCTTAAAATTATCAAAATTAAATCAATTGGGACATGATTTAAATAACTATCAAAAATGTTTTAAACTTTTACTACTCTCCTATCTTATAATTTACCACTCTTGACAAATCTATATATATAAAATAAAGTCGTGGTAGTTTCACTATTTATAACTCAAGAACAGCTGTACCGATTTGGCTGAAAATTGGTGGGACCTCCGCACCAATTTTCAGCCAAATCGACACAGCTTATAGAACCAGGAAACGGACATGGGATACTTTCTATCTAGTTGGAACCGGTAGGTGACGCTGAGATCGGGTTCTAAAATCCTCCTAACCACCTAGACTGATTTTGTTTTGTGTGTTTGAATGGGTGGGTCCCCGGATGGTTTAAATCCACAATTGGAACCGGTAGATGACACTGGGATCGGGTCCTATATTTTTATTTTTTCAGAGCAGGACAACATCTGCCGGGGCCGCTAGTATAGGATATTTTAATATTTATTACTTTGTTTTAAAAATATTCTCAATTCCTAAAAAATAATTTTAAAGTCAAGTGGTACGGTTCAACGTATAGCGTTTTGCAGGGGCTGCGGCCTACTAAGGCCTTGTAAGGCTAGCTTTACAGTGCCACTTACCAGATCTAATAGTAAACCTAAACTATCCCAGAACCCACGCACACACAGAAAAATAATTCCACCTAAATTCTAGAACCCGATTGCAGCACCTACTCGGTTCAATTGTGAATTAAAACCATCCCGGGGACCCGCAGACACACACAAAAAGTTCATAAATATCCTAGAACCCGATTGCAGCGCTACCTATCGGGCCCAATTTTCATCAAAGTCGGTCCAACCGTTTAGGAGCAGTTCAATGACATACACACGATAAGAAGAATTTTATATTGTAGATACAATTTTGGAAGATCCTATAATGGCCGTTATTTTGAGGTTATTAAAACGTAATCTTTATAGTGACTCAAACAAAGATTAAATAACTATAAAGAACTGAATTTGAACTGAATTTGAAATGTCACTAATAATAATGGTGTCTGTATAAACTTATCGCTGGTGATTTAACAGATACATAGGTATATTATGAATACTATTATGATTTTATAGTCCTGTTTTAATGTTCTGTTCAACAGTTTATAACTTTAAATTTATTCAATCCGAGATAGAATAACATTTCGACACCTTATAATAACTATACGAGTTTTATATGGTTATCAAAAGAGGGTAAAAAAACTGTTGATGACAAACACATTCTAAGAGTTTTTAAAACTCATATAACTGTTATGAATAGGTTCATTAAGATAACACAGCATATACTAGATACAGTTACAAGCCGTGCTAGATTCGTGGGTAGCTCACTAATCTAAACTCAAAGGCCGCGTGTTCAAATCCCGGCTGGCAAGCACTGGACTATAGTGCATATTGTTACAATTACCACGTGCTAACTGTGAAAGAAAACGTCGTGGTGAAACCTGCATGAGATTACCGTTGTGTGAAACCCGTCAACCCGCCTTAGACAAGCGTGGCGGTTACACTGCTCGTTCTTTAAATAGCAGGCCGAGTCCAGCAGTGGGACGTTAAAGGGCTGTTATTATTATACGTTCTTGCACTGGTAGTTTACCCCTTAAACACTAAAGAGTAAGTACACGTGCGTGGCGACAGCGGCCAAATAAGAAACCAATTGCTGTTTGTTAGTCCCGCCAAAACTCAAAAAGGGCCTGACCAATTTGATTTTTATTTGTTTTGTCGCTCTAATATAGAAATGGTTTTGAAAAAAAAATCGTAACGCTTTTTAGTTAAGGCTTGTTGCAACGCCAACGTCCTAGAGGATTTTTCGGGTGATAGCGGGGATTCCATAGACACGGTCGTATTTCAGATGCATTATTATTTTATTGTGAATAAAATAAAGTGTTATTTAAAAAATAAGAAAATTAAATTATTATATTTATTCCTGTTTTATAAAGATGTAGATATTTTTTTAACCTGGATTGATACAAATTGAAGGAGTAAAATGGTTCCATGTCAATAATTTGGAGGTGACTTGAATTAATTTTTTTCTTGGCTTAAAATAACTATACACAAAATAATTTAAAAAAATCACGTTAATTCTCATATCGTGGAGATTTATGATAAATTTTTTTTAAAGTTGTTTCGTTAGCACCACACTTTCGACCTTTTGTAGCAACAGGAGCCTTAACACTTGTATTATTTCACTTGTCATAAAATTTCCAAGCGGGGCGGGGCTTATGTGAAAATCGATTTTTAAAGAGTAAAATCCAGAAATATGTTTTAAATAATAAGAGAGAATAAGATGTTGATTGAAAGTTTTAAATGAGATTTTCTACAAAACAAAAATTGACTGGTGGCAAAAATTGTGATTGCAGGGATTAAGTCAATATTAGACGATACATTTGTGTCTTTCAATTTTGAAGAACCAAAGTGATCCATACTTTATAAACATAAACTTGAATCTTTCCATGTCATTGAATACGGTCATTTATTCATTTTGTGTCTTTCAATCAAATTGCTACAACTTGATCATCATCATCGGTCTCAGCATAATGCTGGACTGTTAAATCCAGCGCTGATCACCGCTGAGCCTTTAAGGTATCGTCACGGCACACATAACATCATTGCAAAGCATAAAACTAGAATCTTAAGCAATATACATAGGTAGGTATATTGCTGTTGTTATATATAGGTCCCCTTTTTACCATCGGACAACCAGACGCACCGGTTTGCTCCACCGTTACATGGTGGAAACGCCACCAGTCAGAACCAAGCGTTTCGCTTCATCTTTTCTGGTGCGCACTGCCGAAGAGTGGAATAATTGGCCGGAGTCTGTTTTTGCCCTGACAAATACAATCTTAAAGTCTTCAAGTCACGAGTGAATAGGTATCTTCTAGGTAAGCGTGCTCCACGCTAGACTGCGTCATCACTCAACATCAGGCGAGACAGTGATCAAACGCAAACATATACTTCGTTGAAAAAAAAAAGGTAAGTATAATAAATTAACGTGGAAAACACATGTTGAACAGTTATGTAAAAAAATAAATTGTTTTCCCTACGCTCTTTGTAAATTCTCAAAATTTGTAAATCGAGCCACTGTATTGATCGCTTACCATAGCTATGTTGAATCTATACTAAGGTATGGAGTTATATTTTGGGGGTACCTCCACAGACAAAATCATATATTTATCGCACATAAGAAATGTATACGTCCCATCTGTAATTTGGGTTCCAGAGACAGTTGCAAGACTCATTTCCAATCATTAAAATTTTTATCCTTGCCCTGTCTGTATATATACGAGATTGCACTGTTCGTTAAAATAAACCCCCATCTATTTAAAATAAAACCGCTATGACATGAAAATTTGAGAAAAAGAGTATCAAATGTATTCTGTGTTAATAGATATAATACGGCACTGTTGGATAAGAGTGTTTACGAAATGGCACCTGCAATATTTAATAAACTACCAAAATCTTTAAAAACAATACCAATAAATATATTTAAAACAAGACTAAAGAAATTGTTAATAGACAAATCCACAAACGAATTCCTTAATGACAAATTTGAAAGATAATATCAATATATAATTAATTATAATAATTTAATTAAAACAGATAACTATATAATTAATAAATAAAGGTAATAAATATTATCCAGGTTACATAAAAGGTACTTAATAGAATAAATAGGAACTAACTATTTAAATAATGACGATTAAGATCCTGCTTACTTGCACACCAGTGAAACTGGTAAAATGTACTGAACCATGTATTTCTAGGAATAACACCTGTATACAACTACATTTATGCAAGAATAAAAATTTCATTTCATTTCATTATGAATGTATGTATGGGTGTATATATATATATATATATATATATATATATATATAGATATATACACCCATACATACATAGTATATACACGATAGATATAAATATGGAAACTAATGATCATGAACAAATAAAGGATAGAACATAATAGATAACATTTTATTGCCCACCAAATTCTGCGATGTTTAAAATTGAACGATTACAATATTATCATGGTAGAAACAATGGGGGCCCTATCGCTTAAAGCAGTCTCTTCCAGGCAACCTAACCTATAGAATAATTTAACCTAATCTGGCGATGTAGGTGGTGCAGATTATTAGGTAGAACTTAAGCAGACATACTTAAATTATTTTATAAATTAAATACGAATATATTATTACGAGCTACAGGACTCGAATTAAAAATGCCGTTGGAACTACTATAGAATTTATTAGAACTGTACAAACACGTATAAAACAAATACAAATAAAGCTGGATGCAACCAGTTCACACTGCACGATTCAATACAATTTGACACGCGCAAAGTCCGTCGTCTATATCGCTAATCGAGAGTACTACAAAACGTCTTACTCGTATCGTAGTCGTCGCTTGACTGCCCCACCCCTCTATTCGGGCATTGTTTTATACTAACTACACAGTACCAAAAAAATTGGCCGTGCGCACTGAGTTTCCGAGAAATAGTAATTTGCACACCTGGTTATCTATTCCTGCGAACGGCCAACAAGTTGAAAACAATAACAATGGGGATTATTTCAACGCTAATTATGGTCATAAAACAAGTAGAAAAACAATAGCATGTTTTTCTTAATTACAAATTCTAAACATAAAAGAATTCCTAAATCCGGGAAGACAATAAACTGCGCTTACGACAGGCAGCTGTGCGTTTATCCTTGATGGCATATAACAATATTTATGAGATATTATATATTATTAGTCTATAGTATAAAAAATAGACATAATTATTAGTGTTAGAAATGTATATTCCAAAAATAAATAAAACGAAACGATATTACAATTAAATTAAATATCATTTATATCATGTTTTAGGTAGCGTTGTAATAAACGTTGGTGCTCTATTAAAAATATGTTTAATTTAGTTTTAAGCCCTTTAAGATATTGCAAATTTATAATGCGCCGCGGAAGTCGGAAGCGGGCTGTATAATGACAATCAGATGCGAGTTGTATCGCACATGTCCGAGAACTGAACACTTCTACGGCTGGATACCCAGAAGAGCTTCTCATATAAGCAACGTGGGGCTTTATACTCAATGACCCCGATGAGAAGACACGTCAGGTGTAGCTTACGACGTGGGAGTATTTTCATAATTGAATGCTTATTCAAGTATGGTGTTACATGACCTCTTAATGGAATATCGAAGCAGAGTCGAGAGCACAAGCATTCTGAACTCTGAATTGTTTCCTTTCTTGATTGAATTTCTGAATTCTAAGCCGCTGAGCTTTAGTAAATAAGCGAGAGCCAAAAATGACGTCGGCGTTAATATCAGCAATATAATTTACGGGTTTTTATTGAGCTAATATCATTCCTTAGTATTCTTCTTCCATAGTACTACTCTATTTAAATGTACTCTTTTTCTTTCACCTTTTCCCAATTGTCTGTAGTCGACACAATATGTCTTTTCCTTCTATACTCCTCTATTCTGACATACGTCCTCTATCACACCACAAATCATCACATCATCCTTCACAAAATCCATTTATCTCTTTTATAGTCAACCTTTACGCTTTTATCCATCAATCTTGCAGTTTAAAATTCTTTTTGTTACGTGATTTTCATCCCTTATCATTCCATGCCCATACCATCTTAATCTTCTTCCTCTCAGTTTTTCAGTCAGGGGGCAATTTTATGTACTCATTTCTCACTTTATCCATTCTTGTAACACCACACATCCATCTCGACTTTCTCATCTCAGCTGAGTGGAGACGTTTGTGGTCTATCACTTTAGTGGCCCAACATTCGGACCCGTATAACGTGATCGGTCGTATTATAATTATATTTTTTTTATTGCATGAGTTCAGCAGACAGGCAGACGGCCCACCTGATCGAAAGCGGTTACCATCGCCTATGGATATTTGTAACTAAAGATGCTACCAATATGCTGCCGCTCTCTAAAGGCTCTCCTTATATCTGTTTATAAAGTGCTATAAGTTAGTAAATAAAACAAAAGTTACAATTAAAAGGCGGAAATTTAAAGATATTAGATTATTTTTAAGTTTATTTTTAGCGTTAATTATTATGGAACAGGTTTTACAATCGACTAAACTCCCAGATTATAATAATATACAATTAATAGTTATAACAACGTCTCTGAATAAGCAGAAGTTTTGATTTAAATTTAACTCCGTGACGGAGTGGTGGAGGAATATTTTAGAACTATCTATAACATTAGATTTAATTTGTTCTGTCATTTGTGAAGGCTTATCAATTCTGTTGCCAGGTGTCCCGACTTTCAAGGGCTTGGGGATGCGTCCCGAGACTAATCAATAAATTTTTTTAAAACATTTTTTATAATATAGAAATATTTTTATGTAAGTTGACTCCAGAAAAAATACGATAACTTAAAACCAAAACAACAGTTAATGAAATTTAAAACTAACTATTCTTTTGAAATAATTTTAAAAGAAGAAATATATATCTTATAGATATTTTTAAATCATTATTATTACAAAATTATGATTATTAGAAATTTAAGTTATTGAAGCTCAATTTTAATACACCTTGTTTTTTTTTGTTTAAATCCTGATTTGTTTTACCTTCTGCCCCGATTTAAAATAAATTGGCACTGGCAACACTACTTATCAATAGTTCGTCTTTATCTACCTTTGTACCTTAGTTTTTAAGATTACTGTTGTTAGCCCCCCAAATATAATACAATAAAATAAAAATAATCTGTAATATAATAAATATGTAAATGGTTAAAATTAGTACGATGGATTTAAAAATGTGAAAACAGTAAGGGGGCCTAATTCAGACCAGAGATTCCGACAATGCAACATGTATATTTAAAAATACATATCAATTTATCATTCCCTAGAAGATACTTGCTTTCTTACAAGCTGACCTTTGCCCACTTCGATGGGCGTCATTAAAAATAAAACATATTATCACACATATATATATATATATATATATATATATATATATATATTTTAATTATTTTAATATAATATGTTATAATACATATAACATATTATATTAATCAAAATCAAATATACCGTATCTTACTTAAGAATAATGTAGCTTTGTATTGGTGAAAGAATTTTTAAAATCGGTTCAGTAGTTCAAAAGATTTCTTCCTACAAATAAACAAACTCACAAACTTTACCGCTTTATAATATTAGTATATAGATTAGCAGTATCAGCGAAACTTCGCTCGCGTTGCCATATTGACGTGTTTGTTAGAGATTTGCAATAGCGGCACCAGAAATGATGACTGCAACACTATCCTGTTGTTCATATTCGTCTATCGGAAATAATGATATTTATCAAGATAAAACCTATCCTGAATGTTAACCCGGTGTACAAGGGAACGCACCTATACTTCTTCTGTCGGAGGTCTTCAAAATTCCGCGCTTAGTCACAGGGGGAGCTTTTCGTCACATAGCCAATATCCCCTAGAGAAATCTCGCGCTTTTTCAAGCTATATTCAAATACGGTTCGCAACGTTTAGCGTTTTTTAGACTCACACGGTGGCAACACTGACGCATCCTTGGCGTCACGTGAGTTTTGGCGGGAACCGAAAGGAGATATTGTGCTGTGAAGTTTTATTTTCTAAAAATGTGTAAAATTACTCCAAAACCAACAGTAGTTATAGGATATTGATAGTTTTTGATTAATAATTATTTGTTTTTGTGAGAAATGTGAACTGTATAGTCAAATGCGGCTTTTTGAGTTGTCACAGGAACTCCGTTGAATGGCGTCAGTTGATCAGTTGATAACCTACAGTTCAGCTGCGCTATACATAGGCTTAAGAAAATGAAGAAACTATATTGTAACCTAAGATCTGGCCTAAAGACCTAGCTGCCAAGACATAAACCTAAATAAATAAATGTCTTGGCGTCACGCGACAGGCACCGTATTAACGAAGACAAATTAATTTCTTTTAAATTTCTATTTTGCAAAATAATGATTAAACCCATATCTATGAATTACTATGTGAAAACTGAAGAGGCAGGAGGGGTCTTGACATATTCTACGGGTGGACACCGAGGGGAGTAGGGGGTTAAAAATTGTAATAAAAATATGTCACGTAGTATGGGTGGGTACGTTCCCTAAGCTAGCTCTGTGTTGAGTTTCATTTAAATCCGTTTAATAGTTTTGGCCGTCCACAAATTACGGCACACGAATTTCATGATTTTTTTATCCCCCCCCGTCCTTGTCACAGCTGGTCACATTCGTGAGACTCCCCCTGGCTGTGACATCACGTATTTTGCAATTTTACATCAAGAAATTAAATTAGATTAAAACAGCAGTTCCGTAATAAGTTCTAGATTTAAATTATGTTTTATATAAAAATCGATTGCTGTTCGTTAGTCTCGCTAAAACTCGAGAGCGGCTGGACTGATTTGGCTAATTTTGGTTTTCAATTATTTGTGAAAGTCCAGGGAAGGTTTAAAAGGTAAGTAAATATGAAAAAAATGATTCTGAGGCGGCACCAAGTTTACCGGGTCAGCTAGTTTTTTAATATATTTAAATACACTCATACAGACACGAGTTAGAAATATTTCGATTCGTTAATAGATCAAATTTTGTGTTTTAATGCCTAAATGTAGATAGATAGATAACACTTTATTATACACCCATACAAAAATAAACTTAAAGACTAAAATTATATCTAGTTTGTACAAAAGGCGGTCTTATCGCTAAAAAGCGATCTCTTCCAGACAACCCCAGGAATGAATTGAGATGATAATGGCGATGGTAGTATACATATAGTACAAACTACTTACTTTTTAATAATAAATACATAAATGATAGATATATGCAGAAATTTTATATATTAAACAGATATATACTTAATATACATACTATACAAATATATATCTACAAAATATATAAATATTTATAGATTAATTTAAGTATAATTAATATATTAGATTTTGAAATGTGACGTCACGAAATTTAGGACTCCTCCCACCCCTTGTCACACAATATCACACTTCGACTCCCGCCTTCTTAACGTGTGACGTCATTAACGTGACGTTACAGAAAAGCAGTTAAATTGTATTTTCGGAGTCTGTAGTTTCGAATTAGTCCTTCTGATTTTTTTTTAATAAAACACCCCTCTACAGATATAATACATTATAGATAGACAGATTTATCTCATTATCGTGGTAGCGTAATTGGCTAGCGCACGCGTCCTAAACTCCTTTCGGATCCTGGCCGGAACGCATACACCACTTAGGCAGTTGCCGGATCTAATGTGATTACAATTACCACATGCTAACAACAGTGAAGGAAAACATCGTGATGAAACCTGAACATCGAGATAACCGATCTGTCAAACCTCTCAAGCGACCCTGGAGAAGCGTGACTAGTGACCACCGAGAACGCTGCCGACAAACTGAGCTGCAGTTTGGCAATGTAATTGTTTGTATGATCTTGTAACTTTCTTTTATAGAAAATAAATGTTAAAAAAAGGTATGCTGTCCGTTTCTCAATAGTTGGAGGCCCGAGCCCAGCGGTGGAACGTTTATGGGCTATTATTATATCTCACTATATTTTCGTATTTATCTCAATAAATATATTTGAGTAATAGAGTAGCTATGTAAGTAAATGAGATTCACACACTAACAAATTAATATGAAATACCAAAGGTATGTTAATTATTTTGATACAATAATTTATCAGAATATTAAGAATATCATTAAAAACTTGTTTCGCTACTATTTAAAACATATATTTAATTAAAGTAAAATATTATCTTCCCAAATGTAGATAGTTTCAAATTTTATGATATATTTTCGAATTGTGGATAGAGATTATGTTATACTTGCTAGGGCTGTCTATGTGCTTTTCACACTTGGGAATAGAAGTAGGAACTCCAGTACACCATCTCTTAACCATTCGCTGGGATCTTGGGATTAGAAAACCCTTTTAAACCACCCAGGTATAGTTCCCGGCATGGATTTTGACCTGTGGGTGGACTAGCGGGGATCGTTTTGCGCATTGAACGCAGCCCATGTTTTTTTTTGCCTCTCCTCCTTCATATAGTTCCTAAGGAGATAAAGGGTTATTTTATTATTATTTTCTTCTTGTATCTTTTTCAAAAATACTTACAATTGATCCAAAATTTTACTCGGGCGTTGGCGAAGGACAGGGCTCAAGAATCGTATTTTGTATAGCAAAATTTATGTTTCTCATCACGCTCACGAAATGGCGCTAAGTCACTTGCATACAAAATTGCGTTAAGTTGAATGTGGTTAAGTAGTAAATAACCAGCACTAAGCACACAGGTGACCAGAGGGCTGGCTCCTGTCTTGGACAACAGGTTAGTATGGCGATCTAGCGAGTTAACGTGGCCAGCGTTCTGTGAACCTTACCTATTATCTTCGATGACTTAGATGCTCAGTATTCTACTTACAGTATTAAAGGATTCTAGGTAGAATAGAAACCAAAATATAAGTTAAGTTTTCTTGTACTAGATTATAATTTGTAAATGTATATCTTTACATAGTATAAAACAAAGCTTCTAAATCACGCAACGGATTTTTAACGGGTTTTCACCAACAGTTAGATAATTTTTCAACAGAGGATAGTATATATATATAAGGTTTTGCCCGCGGTTTCACTAGCAATATCTCTCTCTTTTTTTTCACCTTATCCCAATTATTTAGGGTGAGAAAAATATGTCTTACTATAAACAGACAAGAAATCTAAAAAAAAATTACATCTTGTTCTCCTTCATTTATATAGTCTATTCCAGTTGTTTTTTTAATTTTGAATTTTATAATATTTATATAATATTGCGTGCCTCTTGTTTAAAGACGTTACAACACAGGTTAGATTGTATTAAATTTTTATGTTACTGCTATTTGCCCCGGAAGATTCACTTTATTTTATATCGCAATCTATCCCATCTCCCAGGATGAAAAGTATTTTAGCTTAACAGACAGACAGATCGAGTTACTATCGCTTTTTATAGATGATAATTTTTTATGTCTATAAACTTGAGAAATGATTGGTCTCCCATGCAAATATTTATCCTCTATTTCAAAGTTCTTGTTTTATTTATCTAGTCCCCGTCTATTCTATCTGTAAACTACACAAATGACAAAAATGACCAAATTGACCAAAATGACCCAATTGACCAAATTGGCCAAAATGGCAAATTGACCAATATGACCAATAGTACTAAATTGACTAAAATGACCAAAATGACCAAAAGGACGAAAATTACCAAATTGACCAAAATGACCAAATTGACCAAAATTGACCAAAATTACTAAATTGACCAAAATAATCTTTACATAAATCTATCCCAAAATTTATACCATTAACCGGGATAAAAAGTATCCCTTGTCCACCCTCGAAATTAAAATTACATATATACCAAATTTCAGTCAAATCGATCCAGTAGTTTTTTCGTAAAAGCATAACAAACAACCAGACAAATATATTTTATCCCGAAAACGATCCCATTTTTCGGGATTAAAAATATCCTATGGTCATCCTCGGCATCGAATATATATATAGTGAGTTTCAGCCAAATACGTCCAGTAGTTTTTCCGTGAAAACGGACCAGTCAGACGGCCAGACGGACAGACAGAGTTACTTTTGCATTTATAATATTAATAGGGATATACTACAAATTTGGAATACGTTCTTTCTCTGTCCGCATTATTTTCGCCTGCTCTCTATTATTTGGGGTCAGCATAATGTCTTTTTCCCATACTCCTCTATTCTGACATAAATCTTCTGTCACACTACAAATCATCATTTCATCCTTCACACAATCCATCCATCTCTTTTTTGGTCTACCTTTACATTTGTACTCATCAATCTTGCAGTTTTACATGCTTTTTGTCACGTGACTTTCATCCCTCCCCATTAAATGCCCATACCGCCTTAATCTTCTTCCTCTCAGTTTTACAGTCACGGGTGCAACTTTCATATATCCGCTTATGTACTCATTTCTCACTTTATCCATTCTTGTAACACCACGCATGCATCTCAACATTCTCATCTCAGTTGAGTGGAGACGTTTGTGATTTATCACTTCACACGCCATATATAAAACCCTTATTAAGTTAATTAGTAAGGTTTGACCTGTAGCATATCCACGGGGAAAACTCTAGTTATTTTTTTTATCAAAAAAAATACATAACGCAAATAAATCAAGCCCTTAGACCGGTATATAACCGGTAAATAAATTTGTATAAATTATTCGGCCAAAAACCCATGTTCTGCGATATAACGGTGTTTGAAAATGTTTAAAATTCAAATAATTGAGTCATTGGAGTCATTTGAGTCATTGACCCGTTTAGGACAAATGGCACACTGACCTAGTATCGAAAAAAGTCTCACTCAAACAAAAACGTAAAATCAGTTTTTTTGTTCGAAAACACAGTTTTTTCGCGGGTATAAAACAAAAAACAAGATGGCCGAATTAAGAGGAGCAAAAACTTGCGAGTTATTTATGCGTTTGTAGAGTGGTAACGGTGTTTGTGTGCCGATTTTTAAATTGTATTAATTACATAGGTCGACATATTACAAATTCTTAAACGTTGCTTTTATTTTAATTACTGTTATTGTTAATTTTATGAGGCCTGAATTCTTATGTACCCCCTTTTTTTATCTGTCACGACTACATTTTCTCACACTCTTGTGCACGCGATACATTTATGTTTGGTCCATATTGCTTGTCCATACAAGTAATCTAAAATTTTAACCGATAGTAAGGCATGAACCGCCAGTAAGATATAGGAACACCAGCCATTAATAAATATTTTCTACAACATCTGACTTCAATGTGTTAATTAAAACATAAAAATGACTATATGCATTGTTACAACAATAAAATATTATAAAATGTATGTAGTGATTTTTTTGTTTCATTTCGTACAGACTTCAAGATGATATAATAGTAGATTGTTACACGAGAGGTGAAAGAGACCTATTTAGGCATGATATGGTTTGGCGCAAAAACATAGCGAGGGCGCTAACTGTTCGAGTGCCTAAATAGGCCTTTCATCCGAGATTAACGCTCTGCTTTTCATTTTCAATATGAGGAAAGTAAATAACTGATTAGTTTAACCTACCACATACAACTACTTCTCTAATAAAATCAGGCGTTAAATCAATATCTAAATCCGATGAAACGTCATCACGTACGTCACGTATGAAACGTCAAGTAATTTTTTCTGTGCCATTCTACCAGCCAGTGTTTTTTTTTTGTCACTGCTGATAGTAAATATTTAGTTCAAATGTTTGTAAATTAAATAATAATTTAGTGAAAAGTAGTTTATAGGTAGAAAAGGCTGTTACAAATTGTTGATATTTTTTTATTACAATTTATGCTGCGATTCAACAGTGGCTATAAAAAAGTTGGGAGTTTTAAATTTTTTGGAAGCAAGGAAAACGTTTCCCAAGGACGAAAAGTACTGTTTTCATCCCTGCAATCAGGCAACTCCAAGCATACTTTCAGAATATGAGAAATGAAAAAAAATTTTTTTTGTTTCCTAGTTACTTTCAAGTTGGTTTCTTTTTTGCCAGAAAATAATATCTGCCAAATCTTCGGAACTCCAGGTCCACTAGTAATGAAATTCATAATATAGCCTTGAATCTAAGATGAGGTATTTTCAATGTTTCCCTCTAACTCAGGTTTCTCTTCTCAGAGTGCCTTCTGGCAAAGGCGTCCACCATCTTAGGCCAGTGCTGCCTATCAAAGACAGCACGTTTCCAGTAGGGTCTAGGTGTAAACTTAAGCAATATCTACGGAATAATTTTGAAGCTATGCTGAATTCAACGAAAAAGAATTATAGCTAACATAGATGTACAGGCTTTCTTACGATAGTTACCTTCACAAAGCTTAAAAAATTCGCTGATATAATTCTCGCAGTTCATGAAGTTAACTGAGCTTCTTTTTTAGTAAACACGTATCTGTCCGTGTATGTGAGGCCGAAAGCGGGCATGATCGACGTCAGGCTCGCATCTGATCGTTCCGTCAGACGTAGCGTGCACGTCTGACGGAACGATCAGCAATGTGTATATAGACGATTAACCACGAGTAAAGCCTGCTCTAATCCATTATGTGAGGTTGAACAGTTGTTATTAAGCGACTTCCAAAAGGAGAGAGAGAGAGAGAGAGATAACACTTTATTGCACACCAAAATATACAATTATCAACACAGACCATATTTACAATATTTTACAATACAATAAGCGGCCTTATCGCTCAAAGCGATCTCTTCCAGGCAACCTAAATAAAAAATTAAAAAACTGAATCAGGCGATGTAGGAAAGAAAGAAAAAAAAGGAAAAGAAAAGAGGAAGGAAAGGGGGTTCTCAAATCGTCTGTATATTTGTTTTTGTATCCTTGTTACGCGATTTCTACGTTAATTGTTGACCGATTTTCAATCTTTACTTTATTCGAAAGAGTATACACCCGAGGTGGTTCTATTGTAACCAAATCAGGATCTGATGAGTGGGTCCCAGGGAAATCGAGAGCAAACCCTGTTGCAGAGCCCCAAGAGCTTACGCTCTTGGAAAGGCAAAACTTGTATACGCGTAAAAGGAGTACAATTTCTACAGACGCTTAAAAAAATATTTCTAAAGCTATTCAAGCAACTAACAATAGATATTGTTTAACAAAAACAAAACCGACTGAAACTAAAAAGCAAAAAACAAATATTTTATACAACATAAAAAATAACAACAAAAATGCACCGATATCAAGATGTTGTAGAAAATATTTATTCTTGCTTTTAAAATTGTGTATTTTATATTTTGTAATTTAAAATTGATCGAAATATTGATATGAAAGTATTATATTTTAATGCACTTGTAGTGGAACACTTACAAGCCAATAGATGGCGATGTACAATAATAGATGTCAACAAACGTTTCCCGAAACATACAAATTTTCAACTATAACAGATGGGCCTAGGCCTGCGAGGAACAACAACTAGCCTCGCTGAAAGATCTTCCTTTAAGACGGAGGAGCATTCCATTTCGCTTCTCCACCCTCGAGGCACCTCTCCACATACTAAACTAATAAAAAAAAATACAACTAAATAATAAAAACAAATTAATTAAAATGAAGTATGTATAAATCGGTTCGAGAGATGCTATCCAGAACGCTGACTGCAATGATACGCTGTATGGTAATGCTGATTCGTTGCGCGAAATACAAACCAGCCTTCTGATCACGGGTATCAGAGCTTTTTACAATTTTTTTGCTTTTAAAGTTGGTTTTGTTTATCTTAAAAAATATGTTTTCATATTCTGCGTTTTATTTATTGTTCTTGCAAGTGAGTTATGTGAATTGAATTTAAATTGTGTCCCCGCCATATAAATCCGCTCTATAAATTAATTAAAAACATTTTCAAGTGCTGAATAAGCTATAAAAAAAGTTCGCTCTTCTTCATGGATTCCAAGAACTATATATCTCAAGAATGATGTAATCTTACCGTAATAGTGATTGATATACTTACCTAAGCTTTTTTATATCCAACACAATTAAGCAAAATCGTGACTTTGAAATCGTTTACGTAATACATAGTAACCACGAAAAATGTTTAAAAATATTTTTTCTTTATTAAACAATAGCAATTGTGATGTAATATCTGTTTGAAATTATACATAGTTTTAACCAAAGCCGAAATAAAATGGGTTGATTTCTCTATTTCAATTTATACATAAATAACACGTAAATCTATACTAATATTATAAAGAGGAAAGATTTGATTGTTTGCTTGCATTGAATAGACTCCGAAACTACTGAACCGATTTGAAAAATTCTTTCACTGTTGGCAAGCTACATTATTCCCGGGTGACATAGGCTTATATTATCAAAAAAATTGGGATTCTTACTAAAATTCCAATAATGTAACCAAATGTGTAAAAAAAGTACCTAAATTCGCGTGCGCTGCGAAAACTATTGATGATAGAATAAAATAAGGTACTACGACTTTGCAGAACACATCATTATTAACAAAAAGTGTCGCGACGGCATTATCTAGCTATTAAAGTTATGCCACAATAAGTGTTCTTTTATTTTAAAAATTTAATTGAAATGCCGCCGCTAGAAAAGGCTCTTTATTTGTATCTTGGTATTCATCCTTATCAAAATAAATTACTTCATATTCAAGACTGTTTTAATACCTTTATATAACTTTTTGAATTATTCAATTCGGACATTCCATTCAAAAGATATCACGAGCTTAAAAATGTAAGTATTAGAAAAAAGTTGCGCGGTCGCCGCACACCCTGCTTGGCTAGCTAGGTAGCACCTTATGCGATGTAAGCGTCACTGGGGTACAGGCCGAGGAAATATTTTGAATTCGCTTAGTAGGTAATTAAACTCAACAAAAGACGTCTTTTTCTCAACAAAAGAAAAAAACGGAGAAGCAGTTAAAAAGTCCGTTATTAAACTTTTTTAACCATTAAAGCCGTTGTTAACACTGTGTTTTAACAGTTTCAATCACAGCAGACAGCGTGACATGATCACGTCTACTGCAGTGGCCGAAACATCGGAATAAAATACCGCGCTTAAAACGTAATTTTAATTATGTGTATTAGTCGCGAAAACTTCAGATATTATTAAAGGGATTATATTAAATTCGTTTTATTGTATTAAACAGTAGCGGTCCGCCCCGGCTTCGCACGGGTATCTCGCTACTGTTTAATACAATAAAACGAATTTAATATAATCCCTTTAATAATATCTGAAGTTTTCGCGACTAATACACATAATTAAAATTACGTTTTAAGCGCGGTATTTTATTCCGATGTTTCGGCCACTGCAGTAGACGTGATCATGTCACGCTGTCTGCTGTGATTGAAACTGTTAAAACACAGTGTTAACTACGGCTTTAATGGTTAAAAAAGTTTAATAACGGACTTTTTAACTGCTTCTCCGTTTTTTTCTTATTGCATAAACTTTAAAATTGTGTTACTTGTATTTCTATTAATTATTTATATAAAGCAATATTTTATACATTAAATACATTTTTTTCCTTGAAAATACTCTATGATCTAAGAAGCACCATTAATATTCCTATATCTTACTAATAGAAAGAAATAAAGAAAGAAAGAAAACTTTATTTGAAAAAATAGCGACGTAACTATATTCTTTATACATTATTATACACAGAGCATAATTTGAGAATTTGTCCGCCGCATTTTCAGCAAACAAGGTTTGCACTCAGCATATTGCTGTGCCGGAATTATATCTGACACAACGCTGATTATTCACTGGCCTTACTTACCATCGGTTAAATTTTGACGTTACTTATATGGAGCTATGTCCAATTTTAACGGTCGATAAGATATAAGGAGCCGGCCATAAATCTATACTAATATTACAAAGAGGTAACGTTTGCGAGTTTCTTTGTTTGTAGGAAGTAATCCCTTGAACTACTCAGCCGATTTTGAAAATTCTTTCACCAATGGAAAGCTACATTATTCTTGAGTGACATAGGCTATATTTTATTGAGATTAATAATACTTTTTAATGACGCCCAGCGAAGTGGGCACAGTTCAGCTGGTAACAAATAAACAGGTAAGTAGTAAAAAGTCATAACATGATACCGTTTTTTAACAGTTAAGTTCGTTTATTTTTTAATGTTGGACAAAGCCTCATTCTTAACGTCTCCTCTCAGCTGAGATGACAATGTTGAGATGGATGTGTCCTGTAACAAGAATGGATAAGGTGAGATATGAATATATTAGGGGGTGAATGAATGAATATGCTTTATTGTACTTTAAAAGATACAGTTAACAGAAATAAAATTTTACAACACAATAGGCGGTCTTATAGCTATTAGCGATTTCTTCCAGACAACCCTTGGATGGACAAAAAATTTCAGTCAAAAAATTTCGAAACAGTATCTTATAAATATATACATACATTAATAAAACATATCTTAATATGATATATGAAAGTCTAGGATCTTTGAAAGTTGCACCCGTGACTGAAACATTGAGAGGAAGTGGATTAAGGTGGTATGGGCATGTAATGAGGAGGGATGAAAGTCACGTGACTAAAAGAATGTTAAACTACAAAATTGACGAGTACGAATATAAAAGTAGACCAAAAAAGATATGATGTGTGGAATCGTGAGGTGACAGAGGACGTATGTCAAAACAGAGGAGAGGAGGGAAAAGACATATTGCGCCGACCCCAAATAATTGGCAGAAGGAAGAGAAAGAGGAGGAGAAGAAAGAAAAAAAGAATATCTCATTTATATCATAACGGAAAGATACAAATGAACTGTGCATTTTTGGCATAGGAATATTTAATTTTTTTGATTTTGTCAATTGTGACGTGTGTTAGAGCTGTCCACTTCTTGACTGCAGCTCTTAGGACCGGCACGTTCGGTGTGATATCACGCTCTCACAGAATATCGGATTGAAATGGTTAGTAGCGAGCTATTCGTGCTTCGTACGACGAATGAGAAAAATTAAAATTAATATATTTATTTCAAAATAGAATCTTACAGTTTCTTTGTGGAATGTTTTTTTATTATTTTCTTTATTGCTGAAGCACAGCAGACAGGCTGACGGCCCAACTATTATGGAAAGTAGTCGTTGCCTATGGACCCTAGCAATACCAGAGGTGCTGCCAATGTGCTGCCGGCCTTTAAGGAGTAACTGGAACCTGGCCACTGATGCCGGGGCACAACTCAAAGTTGTTATGATGGCATACTGTAGACCAGGGGTGGTAGCCATCCAATCGGGTATATGCCCTACCACCTGGCTATGGGTTGTTTGCTCGCCTCTTACGACAGGCCACCGGCTGCAGGAATTTGTATTCTTTCTCCGTTTCTGCGCGGAGGAAAAAAGTTATGAGTCTACCATCGTTTCCAAAGTAATCTGGCTAATCTCTGAAACGGCTGGACTGATTTTGACCGCACTTTCACTGGCAAATAGCTGATGTTATAAGGGGTAATTTAGGCTAGATTTTTTTTAGGCTGCGCAATAAAAAATCCACGTGGACGAAGTCGCGGGCACAGCTAGTATATACATACGTTAAACAACAAGTTGTGTTGTTATGTCATGTTTGTGTCGGACAAATCAGTGAGATTGACGAGCAAGCATTAGGAAGCTGCCATTCTACGAGACTACAAACTCCATATTAGCGGAAATATAGTGGATTTTATTTAGAAATAATGTATTTGATAAATATTTTAATAAGAAAGAAAATTTGTTACAAACTCAAATGCGCAGCACAAAAAGGGTTTTTATTTTTATTTGCACGTACACATGGGCGTTGACGACGACCTTCTTACCTATATATAGTTTTATTTTACTTTGTAATATATTTAAATTTTGAAACTTAGTTTCCTAGGTTGCAATCAGCAAGAAGAACTTGTTCTCTAGTAAAACTATTGAATGTGCACATGTCGCCAAGCTCCCGAATTTTCTTGTTAGTCTAATCTACACCTGTATCTATCAGTTCACTCACTGCTGTTCAACCGTTCTAAGGGTCTTAGAATCTTATTATCAGGAGAGCATTTCGACGATTTTATATCAACATTTTTCTATTCTATTCCTATATATATATATATATATATATATATATATATATATATATATATATATATATATATATATATATATATATATATATATATTATTACTTTTATTGCTTGAATTTGATGGAAAGTGGTAACAATCGCCTATGAACATTTGTAACACCAAAGTTGCTACCAATTTGCTGCCGCTCTCTAAAAGGAGACTACAACCTGGCCACTAATGCCGGAACATAAGTCAAAGCTGTTATGGCAGCATACTCTAGACCAGGTGGTGGACTATCACTGGTTGTTTTGTCGCCTCTTAAGACAGGCCGCCCGGCTGCAGAAAATTACATTATCACAATCGTCAGTCAGTTTGATATTACGATCTTGCGGTATATTGGTATTAAATGGTGAGCTTGAGCTTATTGTGAATCATTGTACGATGAGTGAATTTTCTGATAGCTTACTCCCATCTCATCTTTCCTATTCTATCTCCCATATTCCATTCACCTCTATATTTTTTTTAAATCGCTTGAGCTTCTTTAATATGATATTATTTCCTTTTTTGTCTTTATTTTCATTTTCGTTTTTTTTCAAAAACACTTAAATCTAATAAATGAAAGCTTAGTATCGCGTGTTTCCTTCCCGTGGTCTACACACACGATAGCTTCTACCCGTCTGGCATGCTACGGATGATTTTGTTTATTTATCTTAGGGCAACTTCTGCCACTCTTTAAGCGCCTCGTTTGTCTAGATGTCTCAGTCCAAAATATAGTTTAGAACTAGCGAAAAATACCCATGAAATTCTTAAGGCAGATTTTGGTGAATAATGTTGCATTATATTTTTGAAAAATCAATTGTAGCCTAGAATATCGAATCAGTTAATTTTAAAAACAAAAACTCACTTGAGTTGTACTAGAGCATAGTGTATAGTTTATATTAATCAATTTTTACGAAGAAGTTATCAAATCCTTATATTAATACCAACGTCATGAAAATTTGAAAATTATTCATCCTTCTATATTTAGAAATGATGGTTACACCATCAACAGGTTTTTGGCTAGGCCCCATCTCGAAGCAAAATCATGATCCTCCGAAATAATTTCAAATCATACATACTCTTGAACGTCAAGTATCTGTCATCATCGACTGTTGGCCTCTTTTACACTCTAGCGAATTATAACGTTGGTAGAGCAGCAGTATGTAAGCTATCGATGCACACAAGCGTCACGACCACAATGATTGACTTACACAATTTTAAGTAATTACCCGCATTTTAATTGACATTTATAATATCACAATAATGTATTAATTAAAATTGTAATCTACTTAACATATTCTTTCTGCTTAATAGATCGTTTGTTTGGTCATATTTCAAGTAGTTTGAATATTTTTGTGTGTTCATGTTTATATATGTATAAAAGAATGTATATATGATGACGATACGAAAGAAAGTAAGTACGTTAATACTTAAGGATCGTCTAAGAAAGAAAGAGTTTAAAATTTTATCTTATAAACCTTTAAATGGTTTCATAGTTATGCGAAGCCTGAAAAATCTTTATTCCCTGTTTGATAAGATTATTGAAATGAATGGACACGAGTCACAAGGACTTTAGATTAATTGGCGATGAATTTTGGAATTTGGAATCAAAAACTAGTAAGTAAAAATAGGAAATTTTATATGAGTACTTATAAAACTATATGCTCAATATATGAGATCTATAGTAAAGAAAGTATAAACAAAATATCATAAAAGAATCCAAAAATAAAAAGGAGAGACAAAACTTCTCCATCTTTGATCTTGATCTTCACGCAGGAAATAAGTAAATACCATCTGACTTATCCACACAAATTATCTTACAGTACGGTGTAACATGCCTCCTCTTTAAAAGTAGGAAACATTTTCATATGTATATCTGACTCTGAACATTTTATTCATACAGACATTATTCATTATTCGATAAATGACATCACCTATGGTGATATATAATACCACGATAATACCACTTATAATATCACCGCTTCCAAAGTACTGAAACTGTAGATAATAAAAACAATATGTATGTATAACTTGCATTTTCTAAAATATAAGAAATAAGAACATATAAATATCATGAAAGAACGGTAAGAGGATCAATGGGCACGATAATCATTCGGTAAAAATGTACATTTCGAAAGCTTTTAACTCCTATATGACTAGATGGCGCTAATGGTTACAATCTTTTTAGGGTACTAGTTAAAATCCAAAAAGCGACTCTAAAAAATATAATCCCATAAATCTATAGGACTACGCATGCGAGAGAATGAGATACGAGTTTTACATTGTGCAGCACGGATTAGAGACTCAATAAGACAGAGCATCCCACAGCCAGCATTGCATTTGTCTGTCTGGATGTTTACCACCCTTGGTCTAGAGTACGCCGCTATAAAAACTTTGAGTTGTATTCCCTCGATAGTAGTAGGGATTGCAATCCGGCCTCATTTTCTGGTTTCTGGTTAACTTAACTTTCCTTTTTCGCTCCGACATGGACCATTAATAAAGTGTAAAAATAAAACGATACATATAGCTATATGACTAATTTTAATATTATGTAAAATGCAAGGAGAGATTTGGGTAAGAAAGTACCAAATATACCAAATATTAACTATTTGGGCAGGGTTTTCCCTTTATTGTTCAGCCTTTGATGTGAATATTCACACAGCACAGTAAGCAAGGAACCCGTTTTTTTTTTTATTGAACTTGACTTATTGGAGACTTGACTTTATGTTGTTGGTCCGAAGACCTCACAACTTTGGACTGTTGGGGAGGGGGATTTTGCCCACCATAGGGCGAGTGCCTTTGCCCGAAGCGATCCCGGCCCTCGAGCCAGGTGTTATGGTTGGGAGAGAAGAACTTGCTCGAGGGGGCTCCTAGGGAGTTTCACCTCGGCTGGACTGTTGCCATGAGAGCGGGATGAATCAGCCGTGATGCCCACCATAGGGCGACACAATGCACTAATTGAGAGCGGGCGAAGGCTTGGCATGGCTGAATACCACACTCGGTAATATAAAGCCCGAGAGGAAGGATCCCGGCGGACCGGGATCGGCGGTTAAATGAACCCGTCTACACACCACTACGCCTTTTATACGAAAATGCTACTCTACAAAACAATAACATTGCATCATTGCTAAAAATAGCAATTACATCATAGTGTTGCCAGGGTCATAAAAACAAGTATAATAATTAGTTACTGATGCACTAAATTATCTAGATGATAATTTAGTGGGCTTATAAAATCAACTAACCGGTAGAAAACGGTAATTTAGTTATAAATCGAATCATCTGATTAATCGACTAAAAGTATTATCTATGACGATTGTCTATGTCATATTAATATACACTATGGTTCTCATGACTACTGTGGTGGACATCTTGTAACAAGTATTAATACAATTTCTTCAAAAAATCAAAAATTAGCTACCTATTTGAGAATGCTATTCAGTTTTATTCTTATATATGACAGACTACAGAATCTATTTAATGAATAGCACAACAATCACAGCAATTACTAGTTTAAAGTACCTACTTATTCATGCACCGCGCGATTTTTTTGCCAATACATGTAATAACCGGATCCGCCGGATTACCGGATCCGGTTTTCCGGATTGCAATCCCTAAATAGTAGTCAGATTCCAGTCCCCCTTCGACGCCAACAGCACATTGGTAGCACTACAATAGTCCTATCCGTGATAATTTACTGTTTTTAAAGGGATTATTTCTTACCAGTTTAGACGTTCCATTAACTTCGCTTAGATATAACCTTGATATCAGCAAATATCCTAATTACAACGTGAATACGAACGTATACATTAAAATGATTATAAATAGCTTTTAATCTATGCTTAAATAAAAAATTGACGGTAGAAATCTGAAATGAATAATCATCATTATTAATGGTCAATTCGGACGTGCAAATGATTGGATATTTTGCGGTTTCTTTAATAATTTAATCTGGTTATGCAAATAATATTAATTCAAGAAATGTATTAGGGAGATAAATAGATAGATAATACTTTGTCGCTCAACAAAATATATATATGTATATTTATAATGTTTTTCAAAATTCATTTAGATTTCTCTAATGTCACACGCTGGTACAATTCGCGGAAGGCTAGTAAAAAACCCAACATTCAAGCATATCTTAACGATGTGGATATAAGGGTAATGCAGTAGCCAGCAAATCCAATGGAGCGGGCTTGGGACTTGTTATAAAGAAAAAGAAAGTCCATATTACAGCCCTTGAAAATCCAGCTTTTTGTTTATTGCTGAAGCACAGTAGACAGGTTGATGGCCCAACTGTTATGGAAAGCGGTTACAGTCGCTATGGATTATATGCTGCCGGCGTCGAAGGGGGAACTGCAATCTAGACACTGACGCCGGAACATAGTTCAAAGTTGTTGTGGCGGCATAATTAAACCAGGGATAGTGGCCATCCAGTCCGGTGTCCGATAAATACGAAATGCGTTACTTGAAGAGTGGCAGAGGTTGCCCCAAATAAAACATAGAGAAAGAACATCAGATGATCAGACGAATGGAAGCTGTCAGAGCACGGGAAGGAAGCACGTGATACTGAACTTTCATATATTTACAGTTATGTATAGTTTTCAAAAAAATTTAGAAAGCTAAAGTGGCGATGAATAGGACATATGACAAAAGAGAGCAAAGTAAAATGGACAAAAATACTGACAGAACGGCAGCTTATGGATTGAAAGAGGAGAAGAGGACGGCAACACAGAAGTTGGGGAGATGGCATAAAAGAGTTAGCAGGGGTTACATGGAGTAGGACAGCATGGACTAGAAGTGACTGGAAAATGTTGGAGCAGGCCTGTGTCAAAAGATACGCTGTGTAAATAATAAAGGCAAATAAATAAATAGTTTTCAATGTTAAAAATTTTCAACTTTTCTACGTTAAGAGGTACGTCACACGAATGTCATGATTTTTTGACCCCTCCCCCGTCGTTGTCACATTTAGTCACATTCGTGAGACACCTCCCACCCTAGTGTGATATCACACATTTTGCGATTTTACATCAATAAATTATTAAATCAAAACAGCAATGCCATAATTAGTTTTATTTCCATTGAAATAGTTTTAAATAATTTAAACACTAAGCTCATATCAAAAATTTAAATAGTTCCAATGTTGTGTTTTAAAGCTTTAAATATATTAGATTTTGAAATGTGACGTCACGAAATTTAGAACCTGTTTCACCTCTTATCACACAATGTCACACACTTTTTCGACCAACCACCAACAAATTGTGCCGATGTATCCATCGTTTTTTCCTAAATAAGTATATCGTCGCCTCATTGGCCCAGGGGCCAATTCTGCTATTACTCTCTCGTCAAAATCGCCGGACACTATTGTCTCAGTGGTAGGTTTGCATGATTTCGGTATTTTTTTAATACCTTTCTATCATTATAAATATTTATTTATAAGCGGAAACTCTGAAAATTTATGTGTAAAATTTATGGTTGCTTTGCAATATTCATTTCGGTTAAAGCCAGTTCTGCTAATGGTTATACCATTATTTTTCCTACTATTATTCCGCCGCGACGATATCGAAAAGATATTGTGGATTTAGTAGAATGCTAATTTTCGACACTCGTAATTTAATCGTACTTTGTTTATCTTCGCAATGGTATATAAATGAAACGTTACAATTAATGCTATATAATACAGAAGCAGACATAGGTTTTCTAACCCCTTGTTTTACAAAAAGAAAATTGTAGAGTTATCAATAGATGTACCTATTGCTCATATCTAACAGTAATATATATATAATATATATATATATATATATATATATATATATATATATATATATATATATTCATTTTTCACATTTTTCTAGTCATTTCAATGCAGTACACATAAATGCTCAGAGTATTCCAGCTCACTTCCCAGATATGTTGGCGTCATTTAATCAAAATTCCTTGCACGCTATATTAATTTCAGAAACTTGGTTGAAGCCTTGCCTGTCCACTACTTCATATAGCTTACCAGGTTTTCATCTTATACGTAATGACCGTATTGGCAGTGGTGGTGGAGGTGTTGCCATTTACCTCCGCTCCCACTTGGCTTACAAAATCTTAAGCGCGTCCTCACAGCCACCGCCACCGGATAATGGTGAACATCTGTTTCTAGAAGTGGAGCTAGCGCACACCAAAATTTTACTTGGAGTTTTTACGCCTCTTCCTTCGCGTTAATTACTTCACTTCTTTCGAAACTATTTTAGAAAAACTCTCTCCTTTATTCGCACATACTATTATCATGGGTGATTTTAATACCTGCCTCTTGAAATATGACCAACGTTCTTCTTCTTTAGAAACATTAATACGATCTCTTAACTTACATATTCTTCCACTGAGTGCAACGCATCACTTTCCTAACTCAAACCCTTCTCTTCTTGATCTAATATTGATTTCATCGCTTTCATGTTTCTAATCATGGTCAGTGCCCGGCGGATGCATTTTCATATCACGATTTGATTTTCCTCTCTTATAATCTGCATCCGCCGAAAGCCAAGCCCAAAGTCATACTTCAGCGCAACTTTGGTGGTATGGACCTGACGCTCTTCTTAAGGATGCCCAGGAAGACGACTGGTCAGGGTCCTCAATGTATCAGCCATTGATGAGAAGGTGCATGCGTATCATGCAGCTCTGATAAAGCTGTACGATACTCATGCGCCTCTACGCCGTATCAAGGTCAAGCATCTGCCAGCACCGTGGCTCACAGCCGATATTAGATTACTAATGTATAAGAAGTCTAAGGCTAAAACTAGGTATAAAATGAAACCAACAGAGGAAAACAAAACGGCCTTTGTCATGATTCGTAATCGCTGCAATAGGATGTGTAGGGACGCTCAACGCCGTTACATCCATGAATCAGTTGAAAACGATAATCCAGCCAAAGTTTGGAAATTCCTTCGTACTTTGGGAGTTGGCAAACAAGCAGACTGTCCAATTTCTAAAATATTCAACATCGATGATTTAAATCGACATTTCACTACCACTTGACTTTGACATAGTAACTAAGTCTCACACTTTAAACAAAATCACTTCTATGCCAACACCCAAACATTCTCCTTTTCTTCTTAGTCGATTCACTGATAGTGATGTTGAAAAAGCAGCAAAATCCATTACATCTAATGCTGTCGGCAGCGATGGCATCAGTCGCAATATGGTCTTACCCATACTGGATGTCATTAATCCTATCCTTACTCATATCCTTAATGCTTCTATTACCTCTGGTTTTTTCCTACTGCCTGAAGGAAGCCCAGGTCATTCCTCTTCCAAAAACCAAATCCTACCTTAATTTCTCATTTCCGTCCTATTTCTATACTCCCCTTCCTTTCTAAAGTCCTTGAACGTCTAGTTCATCAACAGTTAAGTTTTTTCCTGAACCGCAATTCCCTCTTAAATCCTTATCAATCCGGATTCCGTCCTGGCCATAGTACAACCACAGCTCTCGTCCAAATCACTGATGACATCCGGCATGGCATGGATAACGGTCTGCTGACTGTTTTATCGCTGCTTGATTTCAGCAGTGCCTTCAACAATGTAAATTTTGAATTGTTGCTTAAGGTTCTTAGCTCTATTAACATATCTCCTACAGTAATCGACTGGTTTCATAGTTACCTGTACGGTCGCCGGCAGCGGATTCGAGTCGATGACGACTATTCGTCATGGCTTGATCTCTCTGCTGGCGTTCCTCAGGGCGGCGTTTTATCTCCTTACTATTCACGATTTTTATAAATTCAATCTCTAATCAACTTACTTCTTCCTACCATCTCTATGCAGACGATTTACAAATCTATACACAATCACCTGTTGCGACGTTACAAGATGCAGTCTTGACAATAAACCCGACTTCGATCACATAACGCAATGCAGTAAATCATATGGACTACAAGTAAATCCCGAGAAAACTCAGCTAATTATCATAGGTAGTTCGCGGATGCTGTGTAGAATTGACTGGACCTGCTTACCAAATTTCATATTTAATGGTACACATATCCTGGTTAGTGAGAAAATAAAAATCTAGGAGTCATATTTGATAAGGAGCTATCTTGGCGACCTCACATAACCGAATTGAGTCGACGTCTCTTCCTCTCTTCGAAATCCCTCGGGAGGTTGAAAAACTTCCTGTCCATAGCCACCAAAGTTAAGCTTGCAGAGTCCTTACTACTCCCCATTCTTGATTATGCTGACGCCAGCTATATTGATTTGACTCAAGAGCAACTTAATAAACTTGAGCGCCTCCAAAATTTTTGTATAAGGTTCATATTTGGGTTACGCAAATATGACCACGTCTCTGAGTTTCGTAAAAAACTCAAGTGGTTGCCAATTCGTTTTCGCCGGAATACTCATATTCTTTCACTCCTTTACAGTGTGTTGTTTATCCCCACAACCCCGTATTATCTCAAAGAACGCTTTGAATTCATCTCTTCATCTCACAATTTACGACCTTCTACGAATCTTAGACTTAATACTCCCAAAGATTATTCATCTTTTTTCAATAATTCTTTTACTGTACAGGCTATTCGACTCTGTCGACTCTGGAATGAGCTACCTGTTACTGTTAGACAAGCTAAATCACTAACAATATTTAAGAACATGACAAAAAAGCACTACCTGCAACATAGTGATGTTTGATATTTTTACGTATATTTCTATATATATATATATATATATATATATATATATATATATATATGTATGTATATATATATGTATATATATTTATGCATGTGATATCAGTAGGTATAATTATATATGTTATTATATGTATATAATTATATTATTATATTAAGTATAATTTTACTCATATAATATTTTACATACTTATATGTTTATAAATGAACAAAATATATGTAAGTAACTGCTTATTTTCTAATATTTATGTATACCACCTTTGACCAATATAATCTGTTTTATTCCTGCCACATGGTTGTCTGGAAGAGATCGCTTAATAGCGATAAGACCGCCCATTGTGCACATTTAGAATATTTTTAGGCTATAAGGTTTTCTGTAATGGTGTACAGTAAAGTGTTATCTATCTATCTTATCTATATATATATATATATATATATATATATATATATATATATATATATATATATATATATAAGTCATGATAGTGTAACGGCCAGCGCACTCGTCTCAATCTAAAAAGGACACGGGTTCGATCCTGGCCGGAAAGCATGCACCACTTGGCAGTTTTCGGACCTAATGTGCATATTGTTACAATTACCACGTGCCAACAACAGGGAAGGAAAACATGGTGATGCAACCTGCACATCGAGATAACCGATGTGTCAAACCTGCCAAGCCGGACGAGCGTGGCGGGTATACTGTCCGTTCCCCTACAGTGGGAAACCCGAGCCCAGCAGTTGTATATTTATGGGCTGTTATTACTATACCTCTCTCTGTGTGTGTGTGTGTGTGTGTGTGTGCGCGTGTGTGTGTATTTGAGTGTATGTATTAGTTAGGTACGCTAGTGAATTTCCCATCTATTGACGACTGTATACCAAATCTTATAAAATCAATTCGTAATTCTCAGGGTAGTAACTGGCTGACAGACAGACGGATTTATTTCTTATGCCTGCAGGAACGGAAAAACAATACAATTTCCTGCGGCCGGGCGGCCTGTCGTAAGAGGCGACAAAACAACCCATAGCCAGGTCGTAGGCTATTTGCCTGTCTGGATGGCTACCACCCCTGGTCTAGAGTATGCCGCCATAACAACCTTGAGTTGTTTTCCGGCATTAGTGACCAGTTTCCAGTCTCCCTTAAGAGAGCAGCAGCGCATTTGTAGCAGCTTTGGTGTTGCAAATGTCCATAGGCGATCGCTACCGCTTTCGATCAAGTGGGCCGTCTGCCTGTCTGCTGAAGTCTTGCAATAAAAAAAATCATTATAATTATGGGCATAATCGCTGGTTGCGCCGCAAGTAATATTTACCAATAGTTTATATTTTTATTTAATTTTCTTAGTGGCGTAATTGTTCGTTGCCCTAAATAAATTTAAAAAAAAATGGTAAGATATTAAAATAGCAAAATTGACCCCAGGTATCTTCCAGTTCATCCTTCTCCAGCAACCTTTACGCGTATAACCTTCACTTCTTAGACCGTAAGTGTTTATAGGAAAAGAAATCTGTCGCCTTGATCCAACAAGCTGTTGATCCGAAACGCGATGGCATAACCTTCAAGGTCGGAGTATTATCTGATACAGTTGAAAAACGGTGGAAAATTCAATTCGAATTATTTTTCGATTATCAATGGTTGAACGCTTAGTTGTGGCGAAGGCACCATAATTATTGCTTGATGACTACCGGCTTCTTTAATAATAATAGGTCTGAAAGGCCGACCAATGTTAAAAAATGAAACTAAATTTTAATAAAATGACATGTAAAAAAATTATTAAAAGCAAGCTTTAATATAAATGAATTAATAAACTGAACTTCGCCAAAGCCATCATTTTGTTACATTATACAATTTTATACATTACTAGCTGCGCCCGCGACTGAACACCTAAGTTGCTCGTTATAACATCAGCTATCCGCCAGTGAAAGTCCTGTCAAAATCAGTCCAGCCGCTTCAGAGATTGGCCTGGAAAAACATACAGATAAAATTTTTAATAATGGATTATTGATATAAGTACCGTATATACTTTCAGCTGTTATTTCGACATTACAAACAGATACTTCAATTATATTCATCTATATAGATGTATAGATTGGACTAGATATGTTAGCAAAACTTGGTTTGTGTTTCCACAACGACGAAGTATTTGTTGCCAGAATGCTGGCTACGTGTCGATCCGTTGTTCAAGGTAGGCACCAGCCCTCGGATCACCTCAAAATTTGATAAGTTCTTTTGATAGCTCTTGGTCTCAACAATATAATTAAAATTAACATAGATTTTATACCTGCTTATATTTAAGACCGTTAGATCCATACTTATGTGCATATTGACGTCGATGAATGAGATATTAAATGACAGGAGACGACTAGACAAGTGTTCAGCACATGTGCAACAGCCGACCGACTTATGATATTCAAAAATGTTGCATATTTCTACCCGGATGATTTGTTCATCATTGATGTTTAAAAGAAACCGTTTCTAGTAGGATGTATAATCATCATTAAGGTGAAAAACATGTATATACAGGCTAGCAGCCGTATATTGCCATGTCAGCGGTTTACGTCGACACGTGCATTTTAGCATACAACATTCATCAGTACTCGTTTAGCACCGTACTCGGTCAGTCAGCAAGACAGCCTCTGATTCTAGCACAATTATAAGCATAATCATTTTATTACCATAACTTTAGCAATAAACAATTTATATATACAATCTTCTATCATTAACATACTATGTAAAAAAACCGCTACATAATTTGGTCCTTCGAGCCGGATGATGAGTCCTTTTCATGATAATGTACATAAGGAGATTTCGAAACCCAGATATAAAAATACATATATTTAATCAAATTAATAAAGTATTAATTAGGTATTTAGTAATATGAACTATTATGACTGTAATAAAGTTGTTACAAAGTGGTTGTTATTCAAAACATAGAAAGAATGTGAAGAATTTTTAGGGTGTATTACATAGTAATCCTAGTTTGTAAAAATAAACACAAACACTTAGTCACATATCTACACATCTACACACATACACATACACACAGATATAGGTACTCAACATATAAAATTATTTGTATATGTATTATTGTAATAAAAGTTATCTCTTATTGTGTAAGTTAATTGAGAGGGGGTCCTTCTGACACAAGTATATATTAATACTTAATAGAAGGTTCCAACCCCAAAACTTTTGTATGTACTTTTGGAACAGAAATACAATTTATTATTATTAAAGATCTGTAATACGACCGGTCATGTTGTATCTTCTACGGTTCCAAATGTTAGACCACTAAAGTGTTAAACCAAAAACATCTCCACTCAATTAACATGAGAATGTTCAGATGGATGAGTGGATAACAATGGATAAAGTGAGAAATAAGTACGTAAGGAGAATCTTTGAATGTGCCACCTGTGACTAAAAAATTGAGAGGAAGAAGAGGAAGATGGTATGGATAGTGGGCACGTAATGAGGAGGGATGAAATTCACTTTTCAAAAAGAAAGGTAATCTGTAAGATTGATAGATATAAGTGCACATATATACATATTTATATATGTACACTTATATCTATGTATATATGTGTATATACGTGTGTGTGTGTGTGTGTGTGTATATATACGTGTGTGTGTATGTGTGTATGTGTATATATATATATATATATGTATATATATATATATATATATACATATTTTAACGCCCCTGTTTTCCGTAGGGGTAGACAGCAAAGATATATTTCCACTTGCAACGATTTTGACATACATCTTTTCCTTCATTTACTTCCATTAATCTTTTCATACACATACGTTTTTTGTAGGTGATTTTTGCCTGGCTATTCTTTAAGACATCTGCGATTTGGTCCAGGTAAGAACTACCTACGTCCCAATCTACCAGTACCAACTTCTACCGCCCACATTGTTATCATATATAGTTCTGTTGAGTTCTCCTTTCATTCATTTTCTCTACAGGTCCAAACCACCTTAATATTCCTTTCTCAACTCTTGTTATTATTACATCTTCTTTCAATCCACAACGTTCCTTTATCACCTGTTTCTTATCACTCCACTTAACCTCACAAATACTTCTCAAAGCTCTCATTTCTACTGAATGGATCCTATAAGTCAAAACATTGAAAAACTTAAGATTTAAGGTCTCAAAACATATGTACTTATTTCTATAATAATAATATAAAGAGGAAAGATTTGTGTTTTTGTATGTTTGTAATGAATAAACTCAAAAACTACTGAACTGATTTCAAAAATTCTTACACCATTAGAATGCTATTATATCCCTGAGTAACATAGGCAACATTTATACCGAAATGTTTAAAAATAAATGTTCACCCGTGCGAATCCGGGACGTGTCGCTAGTATTAAATAAAGAAAACGCCGGTCGAAAGTTTTAGTGGGGTTTTTTATATCAATATTGAAAAGAAAAGACTAGAAAATAAAAACGAATGATGTCATCTGGTCAACTGTAGAAATGTAGAGTTCAAAAGCGTTTTTACTGGGCATTTGACAGTACATTACTAGTATTGTATATTTTCCCATGGCTTAAATACTAATTAAACTACTTTGCAAAATTTCGCTTGATAATCTACTCAATACAGGTTTTATTATCATTTATAGCAATCAGCGTGTTATTTTTAAATTTTTCGCATATCAAACGCTGAATGTGTTCAACAAACCTAAGTGAACTTTAAAGTAACTTCCGTAAATAGTAAAGCAATAAATTACCAGCAAATCATATTTAGCAGTCCATAATTACATATTTTAATTATGCCTAATGTACCTTTGAATATTAAACCGAATTTTTGTATAACATTTTACTATAGTGACCATGTTTTGAAAGGATAATCGAAGGTTTCCTTTCATTCATTTTTTACTGACAAAATCTCCAAGCTTACGACATTAAAATACAATTGATAATTATGGAGCTGATCCCAGATACCCAGACCATAGTAAACTACGGAAAGTTAGTTCATGTTCATGAAATTTACCAGGCGAAAAAGTGAAAAAAGCTGTCAAACATACATTTTGGAAATGTTCTTCTATAAAATTACAATTAAACTGTTGTGATTCACTTTACTCCATTCCATTTTCAGGTCACGTATGATTTCACAATATATATTTTTTATTTAATTTATTTTTCTAATACGCTTACATTCCTATACATAAAAACATATTCGGCTGTAGCACAAAAACCTCTTGGGTTTACCTATGCCGCAGAGAGTCGTGTAAAATACATTAGGTTATGACATATAAAATATAAAGAAAATTAATACTATATTATTAAAATTTGCTCAGAAAATACTATTTGTCCACAAATAGCTGTCTGATTAACAGAATATAATCATGCTAATACATTTATTATAATAAGTTATGTATTATTGTATATATATGACTATGTATATATGTATGTATTTATATATTTATTTCTTAAACTAGTTTGAGTATTTATGTATCTATTGCCTTTTTCCTGCACCACGTATATCATCTGATTCAAATTTCTTTGATTTAAGTTGCCTGGAAGAGATCGCTTTGAACGGTAAGGCCGCCTATTGTATTGCCTAGAAAATATTGTAAATATGGTCTGTTTTTGTAATTGTATATTTTGGTGTGCAATAAAGTGTTATCTCTCACTCTCTCTCTCTCTATTATTGTTATATCAAAAATAGAAGCAGAAACACTACTAGCGTAAACTAGTTTGCCTCCACGTTCCTTCAAACTACAGTAGCTATGAAACACACTACCAGGGTCTATATTCTTCGAAAATTATGATGCAGATGTCTTTACAACAATGCTATATTTATTCACCTTAATGTAATATATACTGTCACCGTGTTTTATACAAACAAAGATATTTGAATTTGAATTCAAGTCTTATTTATATTAGATCGATCCATCCTTGACCACATCATCACTTAATATCAAATATAGTCTTAATAGGACCCATATATGCCCATACAAATATTTGAATCCACATGAACTTAAAAAAAAACATAACAATTCTAAATTTATAAAAACAAATCCATTCAATAATTCATATCATACACAAATAATATAATATAACCCAGATGTCAAAGGCAAAATATAAATAATTATATATGTATGTATAATTCTACTTATAATTCCCATAGAGAATTTATAATGCGTTTTATAGACGATGAATCAACTCAGTTGACTTCTGTTGTAAAATAGTTTTTGCAAGTTTGTTTTTATATAGTTATGTTCGCGTTTGGCCATGATCTCGCCCGATGTAGAGGTGAGTGGAGCGGGTTATCCTGTCCTACATAAAATCTAAAATTATGGCCAACCTAACAATAATTAATGCTGAATTTAAATTTTGACAGATGGTCGACGGCCATGTTGCCGATGCCAAGATGGCGTGTTGCCTAGCAACGGAAGCGTAGGCGCAACAGGTGTTGTTATTTTGTGCGGAGATTTTTTTTCGTAAATCCTAAGGAAGGTGAAACGCTTTTAAGGGCACTGTGGGAAGATTTTTTGTGGATTCGAAGTAACTTTGTACAGTGTGACCAAATTGGTATGCGCTTTTTAATTAGCCTAAACATCAGGCTGTCACCAGAATTTATATGTACCTACCATTAATAATTAAATTGGCAGACAAACACACATATTGTATGTCCCCAAGCAAAGCAAGTTACGCTTGTGTTATGGGTATTATACAACGGACCACTGTGGGACCGATCCCAGACACCCAGACCACAGTATATAACGGAAACTTTGATAAAAGAACGGAAAGTTCGCTTCCGAAATTTACCATGCCAGACGCCGTCAAACTATTATAGCTAAATCTATACATATAATAAAACTGTAGAGGTCGAATCTCTGTACAATTAAAAAAAAATGCTAAAAACCGAGTCAGGGGTATGTAAGAAGTGAAATAGAACTAATTTAGATTTTTCAATTTTTTTTTGGTTCTCTGTTTGTCTGTCTGTTTGTACCGGCTAATCTCCGAAACCACTGGACCAATTTAAATAAAATTTTGTATGGTCGAAGCTTATATCCCTGGTCAACATACAAGATACTTTTAATTCTGAAAAATTAAAGAGTTCCCGTGGGATGGTTAAAAAAACTTTCCAAGCGGACGAAGTCGCGGGCAGAAGCTAGTATGTATATATATATGTATTAAGCGTGAGAATTTTCTTCAATCACGCTTTGTTAATATCTATCTGGAAGTCTCAGCTATGAAATCTTTGACAGCCTGTGTGGTTGAGCGGGCAAAGCCGTTGCCGGCCTACCTCACTGCAACGCAGAGGCTCCGGGCTCGATTCCTGGTATAGTAAATTTCGGAAACGTATTTTCTTCGTTATTTACTATGGTCTGGGTGTCTGGGATCGGCCCCAGAGTAGTCCGTTGTATATTACCCATAACACAAGCGTAACATGCTTAATTTGAAGATATACAATATGTGTGTTTGTCTGCCGATTATTATTAATTATATTATTATTAAATCTTTAACCAAAGTTTATTTATTAACCTGGTTTTGAAATGTTTTATTAAATTTTCTTATATCTTAGAAGATACCAGTAGGTATTTAACTGTAACGACCAGTCTTCATGCTCTAGAACAAAAATTAATCGCGTTTCAAGGTTTGCCTTCTTTATTTTACGATTTCATACCTGATAAATAATATGACTCGATAATTAATAATACATATATACTACTTAATAAATAATATATAACTATTCAATACATAATATATAACACAATCTCGTAGTAACTTAGTGGTTAACATACTTTTGTTTTAAACGCGCGTTTCAAATCACGTGGTTTCGATTTCGATCCAGGAAGCATCGGTACAACATTTACATATAAGGCAGTTTTCTGACCTAAGTTGAATATTGTTACATTTACTGATGGCAAAAAACGAGAGAAGAAAGAGATGAAACCTTGCACATCGAGACAACTAACGTGTGGACCTACCATTCCATTTTGGCCAAGTGTGATGTGACCGTCCGTTTCGCTAAAAACGGGGAAGCCTGAGCCCAGCAGTGGCTCGTTTATGGGCTGACATTATATTATTACGTACTATTAATTACTCTTATTAGCGTAATTAATAATGAGAATGATGAAAATGAGATGAGAATGTTGAGGTTTATGCTAGTAAAAGAAGAACAACTGGTCACAATACTTTATATTCACAGAACTTTACGGTTTTAACATATTTCAATACGTAGTATCCATAGTAGTTTGTGATATTTCATACACTGACTATTCTAATTCGACAAACATTCTTAGAACACCTCGACATCCCTCCAATTTTACAGTATATGAAACTTAGCATATTGGCACAACCTATAGCGGATTTAAGTCATTCATAAACTATTTTAATTAAAGGATTATGCATGACAAGAATTTAATACATTATTGTTGTTTGGATATTTCAGATAATATTTTATATAAGATATTGTATAAAATATTATATTTAAAGTTTTATATGAAATAAAATAAGTCGAACACAGTATAAATCGATCACGACTGCCAACATGAAAATAAAATGTATTGAATACCGTCTATATATAATTGAGAGGTTTGAATTATAATCTGTACACAATTATCACATTATACAAAGCATAAATATTGTAACAAAATTATTGTAAATTATAGATAACTACTGTGTACAAAACAGGCGCTAATTACCGAATTAATAAAAATATAACATTATGATTCAATTAAGGAAATGGCCGATTGTATCGTTCAGAAATAAGAGGGTACATTACAAAATCAATTATTAACTTTAAAAAGAAACACGCCAAGAACAACTATGCTACTCAATAATTATAACAGGTGGTATGTGGTGTTTACAAAGAGTGGATAAAATGAGAAGGGAGTACATACGTGACTAAAAACGTGAGAGTAAGGAGTCTAAGGTAATATGAGTATGTAATGAAGAGAGATGGAAGTCATCTGATGAAAATAATACTAAACTAGAACATTTGATGATCCTGTAGGAAATACTGTTTTCTTGAAGGACCATTAAAATGTACACAGTTCGTACACAAGCATCGGTAGTTAGTGTTAGTGGCGGATACTGGCAATAGTTGTTGGAGTGCTGGTGCTTTCTTGTAGTAGGGAGCGATGAAATACACCTAGTAGTTTCAGAGATTTATATTTCCAGTAGTAAAGCTTGGATGCTGATCCCTGATCCTAAGAGTAAATCCGTAAGATTTAAGTTAGTACCAATTGTGTTCGTATGTTACGACATTATTACCAAGTCATTAGCTATCCTGGCAAGCCATAGCAACTAACTCACGGCCGTAACGTCAGCAAAACCGTACAGTAGGCTACAAGTGTAAAAATAAATCAAAAGTATGACATGATGATATGTGGTGTGACAGAAGACGTAACTCAAAATAGAGGAGTATTTCCATACTCCTCTAAAAGATGTCTTGTGCCGACCCCAAATGCTTGCGAGAAGGTCAAAGAAAGGAGAATAAGTAAAGGTAGTATGAAAAAATATCACATCGGTAACCCACAACGGCTTTGATACGAGCCCGAAAAAACACAAACTTATGCAATCAAAACGGTACGTATAATAAAAACTGGATGACATCAAAAAATTTTAGGACAAAAACTTCTAACGGGTAATGCACACAGCGAGTGTCGAAAAAAAATACTTTTTTTGGCGCCCAAAACGGTTCGGGGGCAAAAAGACATAACAAAAACGCCACACCAAAAATAACAATGAATAAAATGTTTTTGCAAATACGAGAATGGACTTTTTCTTAGCACGTGTCTGAATTTTAAAGTTGCTTTTTGTTTATACGCGTTTTTGTGTCAATAAAGTTGAGTAGGTCGTGGTACTGCGGATACTGCAGTCGCACGGTGAACATTCTACTGAGTTGGTTACACCGTTTCTTTAACTTATCTGTTAAAGCCAGTGTTAGACGGTTCATCTTTTTTATTTTGTATGTTTGCTTGTAGGCAAACTGGCCTACTTGATAACAACTGGCTAGCGTCGCCCACGGACATCAACAACACTAAGGGAGCCGATACGTTGCCACCCTCGTTGAGTCTACAAATATCTGTTTACGCCGTTTTTGAAGAGCCCTATATTGTAGCGTTCTGGGACACCGCGGGAGGGGGTTTATTCCATAGTTTGCTCACGTATGGCATAAAGGAGCGAGCGCTACATACAGTGAATGACTTCTAGGTGTCAAAGAAGTGTGGATTAACTCCCAGGCGCCGGCGAGCATTGCGGTGGTTACATCTCAGCGTAGGCATCAAATCAAATATCTTCTCAGAACACTCTCCATTGTACAGACGGAAGAAGATGCTGTCTATTTCTGTTCTAAAAACATAGTTGGAGAGACTTCGCGTCTCTCTACGTATTCTACCGACTGTACAATGGGGAGTATTCCGAGGAACTGTTCAGAATGGTGGTACCTTCGTCTTTTTCCTACTACCGCACTGCTCGCCAGCGGCTGGGCGTTCATCCCACTTTCTTGGTCCGTTTCGCTCTTATACGCAGAGGTTCTCTAGAACGTTTCTCTTGCGCACCGTTGGGATTTGGAATGAGTACCCAGCCGTGGTTTTCCCACGCCACTACAATATGGGGTTTTATAAAAAGGGTGTCATAAAACTTCTATGAACCAGCAGCGCGTTGGTGACATCTATGGTATTACAATCTACGGTAGCCGCTTTCCATCAGGTAGGCCGTCGGCTGTACTCCAGCTATATGTAAAAAAAGAATCCTACAACTATTGTCCTTTAAGAATATAATTTTACTTTCAAAACCCGCGCACTCGTCCATGCTTGGCTTGAAATTCCTGCGGGATTCCAGGGAAACAAAGTATCGCAGCGTTTAAAAAAATAATGTAAGTGTATCGTTCTAGCGAAAACTGTGTCAGCATAAGCTAATTTTTATGCACCCGAACAACCACAAACCGCTTCCGATAAAATTCCCGCGGGAATTTTATCGGAATAAAAAATATCACACATTTTATTACATAAAATTCTCTATCGATCAGGGAAAAAATCACATTGTAATTCGTTTTTTTTTAATCTGGCCATTTTAAATCATTCCCAGAAAAATTCCCAGGATAAAAAGAAGCACAACTTTTAAGTCTAAGAATTTGCTGTCAATCAGCGAAAACACTAACCAAAACTTAGGGCTCGCCGTACATTGGCGACGCCTCTGGTGTTAAAAACCACATTTCATCAGGTGGGTCGTGTACGTGTTTGCCAGTTTCAGGTAGTGAAAAAAATAAAATCGAGTCAGATCTCACAATATCATCTCTCTACGCTATTTCTTCTGTCTTATCATTCTACCTCATCCCCACCCATCCTAAAGGTTGGTAACACGTTGGCTTCGCCCCTAGGCCCCTTTTACTCGGGCAAATGTCTATAGGCGACGGTAACAACTTTCCATAAACAGAGATTTTTAAAAATCAAAAATGATTAGAAAAACATATAAAAAAAGATAAAAATATAAGAAAGACAAAACATCCTTGAAAAAAAGAATACCCTGGCCAACTTGTTCCTCAGGAAAGGGATACTGGGCCGACTGCTGCTGACGAGCTTGGAAAAAAAATTACATGACTTTTTGGACTTGTTTTATTAAAGCTAATATATAGGTGGAGAGACATTAGCTTCCTATCTTGACAATGTTGTCTCCCACCCCAAACTCTTAAACTACATAATGGGAAATTCTGAAAAGAAATGATCTTGTAAAGCATTTTTTTTTCTCAAAGGGAAATCCGTTTGCGGACCCCCTACCGCACGGAGACGACGGCGGGGCAGTGTGGGACTCACCGGCCAGATGGGCTGCCGGAATACCCACTGTTTTAGTGGGTATTCCGGCAGCCTTCCAGATTCCCTTGGTATCCTTCTGTCCCCATATGTCAGGGCCCCGGGACGTGAGCGAGCTTTTCGCCGCGACTCCAACTGACGTGGGCCCACCCCTACGGGCAAGCCTCTACTGCTTCAATCGGTGATTGAGAGAGGCGCTGGCGGAACATCGACGCGCCCACTACTCAGCGGCTTGAATGCAGGTGAAGACCTAGTGTCTCCGCGGGTCGTCCGGCGCCGAGTCCTATTGTTGCGGCGGGAGATGAGCGCGGCTGCTCGCTCCCTCTCCCACTCCGCCGCCTCCTTGGCGGACATAACAGCCTCGCAAAAGGAGGCAACGTCGTCCCAGCCAGGTTGGCTCCCAACCATGGCTTGAACTACGGCCGAGAGCGACAAATGTAATCCAATGGATGCTGCAAGGGCACGGCGCTCCTGGTCCCAAGTTGAGCATACTTGGACAGTGTGCAGTGCCGTCTCTTCGAAGCTATGACTGCAGTGGTAGCATCCTAACGATGGCTCACGCCCTATGCGGCACGGATACCTCCCGAAGCAACCGTGTCCGGTAAGGACCTGTGTCAGGCGGGTATCTAAGATCCTTTCAACGGAAGTTGTTTTCATCAATATCCGTTAAGTAGTTTTTGAGATGTAGGGCCATCCACTAATTACTTCACACGAATTTCATGATTTTTGACCCCCTCCTCCATCCTTGTCACAGCTGGTCACATTCGTGAGACTCCCCCCTCCTTTTTAGCGTGTGACGTAATTTATGTAATTTTTGATGAAAAAAAAACTCAATATTGAGGGGATTGAGTATATTTCATGATTGTTTTTGTGGTTCCAAAGGTAAGTGTAAGTTTACCACCTCTACGGAAACCTCCATAATTCAAGAACCGCCACTCTTTTGCCCGATTTTACTAAATTTAGCATTTAGCACGTCTTTAACTGTTTTTAACATTATATGTTTGAAAGATGATATATTGTTCCAGCTAGATCTCTGTCATTTTTTGATATTGAAGTTTTAAAGTTTATATTCAAACTAAGTTCCACTGGAGAACATTTTTAAGGTCATACATATAAGTTAACAGTTAAGTGTAATTTCTACTCTATATACCAGCGTACACATAGTAGGAATTACATTTAATTGTTGAAAGAAGAGGTGGTCCTCGCAACACGTCAGTACTGTATTAAAAAGAAGAAGCGGCAAGGAATAGGTTGAGCTAAAAATTAAGTACTTGTTTTGTATTTGTCCCAATCTTTTTAACCGACTTTCAAAAGGAAGAGGTTCTCAATTCGTTGATATGTTGTTTTTTTTTTGTATGTTCGTTACTCAATTTCTCCGCCAATTGTGAAACGATCATCAAAGTTTTTTCAATCAACCGGTTATATTCTCGAATTGATTCCATTGCCACCATGTCAGGTCTTATAAGTGGATTCCAAGGAATTAGTGAAACCCTCGAAAATTGATGACAGACTTCTTCGTAACACGATATCTTAGTCAACTTTAAACCGATTTTCAAATTTGTTTTCTTTACTCGTAAGTCTTTACTTTTGAAATGGTGCCTTGATCACCAAGTCAGGATCTGGTGAGTGTATTCCAATGAAATCGAAAGTAACCATTACTTATTAAAGAACCCCGTGCGCCTAAATTCTTAGAAAAAAACTTGTATATGCGTGTAGGTATTACATTTTCTACAGGCGCTTAATTTTTTTGTATGCATGTAATGCGATTTTTCCGTCTATTGTGGAACGATTTTAATTTTTTTTCTTTATTCGTAAGAGTATTGGTATAACCTAAGGTATTCCCATGATTAATAAGTTGGGATCTGATAATCGCAGCGAAATCGAGAACAACTCTTGTTGACGGGCGTCAATACCGAAAAGTGAGATAGTAACCTTGTATACGCCTGCCAGTAATACAAATTCTTCAGGCGCTTAATATATTGTTTCTAAAGCTATTCAAGTACTTGCGCAACTAAAAATATTTTTTTTAACAAAAATACAACCGACTTGAAACTAAAAAGCAAATCATTAATATTTAACTATTTTTTATTTATTATGTTTACGAAATTATGGAGATAATATATTGCGCTGAAAATCTTTAGTATACTTTTGCTAATTTTGATATATACAAAATACATCTTATAAAGTTTATTTTTCAAGAATTAACAGAATTGCAGCTAACGAAACACAACAAGAAAAAAATAAATTTTGCATCTTAATTATGACAGAAGTATACCAAAGATTCTCAGCGCAATATATTATCTCTATAATTTCCTAACATGTTTTTAATAAACAAAAAATAAAAAGGTCAATTAGAAAGTATAATAAAAAGTTGGAAGGAGCTGCTATGCAAATGCGGTTTTGACATTGTATTTTACTATAAATATGTATGTTTATTATTATTTGTCAATGGATATCACTTTAATGGAAACAGATAACTGGAGTGACATGTGGCGAATTAATGCCACTCAAATCAAAGGATCTAAATCTGTTACACGACCAGTCATGTTATAAAGTTTCGAATGTTGGGCCACCAAACTAAACTACAACTATGTTGGTTGTTTCCTGCAGCCGGACGACCTGTCGTAAGAGGCGACAAAACAACCCACAGCTAGGTGGTAGTGTATTTGCTCGACTGGATGGCTACCACCCCTGGTCTGGAGTATGCCGCCATAACAGCCTTGAGTTGTGTTTCGGCATTAGTGACCAGGTTCCACTCTCCCTTAAGAGAGTAGCAGTGCATTTGGAGCACCTTTGGTGTTGCAAATGTCCATAGGCTATGGTAACCGCTTTCCATCAAGTGGGCCGTCTGCCTGTCTGCTGAACTTCGGCAATACTTTATAAAAAAAACAGTGGTAGATCAAAACCATCTCTACTTAACACAAATGAGGATGTCGAGATGGATGTGTGCTGTTACAAGAATGTCTTCTTTCTTTTTCTAAATCGTTCCCTAATTGTTGAGGATCGTGACTTGATGGCAGTGAACAATTGCTCTCTTCCACCGAGATCGGTTCCGAGCACAGTGGAAGGCCCAGTTTATTTAAGTATTCAGCTGGTCAGCAATCTGGTCCATGCACCTATTTAGAAAACTGCCGCGAGGTAGATCGGGTGTGAAGCTGCTCGCGTTCGTAAAATTTACTCTCGCGACTCTACACGTAACCCCTGGGTAGTGCAATAAGAGTAGTAGCGCCGAAACACGACAATTAAAATAAGTTGGCTTCATAAGGAGTGACTACGGGGGTTTTGAGAATTAAATACCGTCTAAACAACCTGGTGTAGAAGGCAATGGGAAACCACTACAACTATCGTCCCAAGACAACTTTGATGAATGGTACAAGAATGTATAAGGTGAGAAATGAGTACTTAAATCTTTGAATGTTGCATCTGTGAATGAAAATTGAGAGAAGTTTAAGGTGGTATGGGCTAGGCTAATGATAGATTAAAGTCATGTAGAACTGCAAGACAGATGGATATAGGTGTAAATGTGGATCAAAAGAGATAGGTGGATTGTGAGAATGATGACGTGATGATTGTGGTCTGACAGGGAGGTATGCCAGGATAGAGGAGTTTGGAAGGAAGATATTGTACCGACCGTAAATTATTGGGATGAGGTGAAGGCAAGGACACTAGAAATCACTTCACAGTATTTTTTTTATTTAATTAATTTAGGAATCAAATATAAAAAGAAATAAGTAATGGAGGATTATGGTAATAGTGTAATCTGAATATCCGTGCAGGAATAGAGAAAGACAAAACAACCAATAGCCAGGTTGTGGGGTATTTGCCCGTCTGGGTGGCTACCAACCCTGGTTTAGAGTATGCCGCCATAACAACCTTGAGTTGTGTTGTGGCATTAGTTTCCAGGATCCCGTCTCCCTTTAGAGAGCGGCAGTAGATTGGTAGCACCTTTGGTGTTACAAATGTCCATAGGCGAGGGTAACCGCTGTCCATTAGGTGAACTGAATGAACGTGAACACGTGCAGTAAAACAATGTATATATGGCAACCCTATTCTTAGTAGTTATTATTCTTACATGCTTATAATTGTTATGATAATGACAATGGCCCTGAAAATATAAGAATTGCAAACTTGCTTAATGGTCAGGTACCCCACATACATACACATACCTACATCTATTTAATTAGCTATAATTCGTTAGAGTTAGAAAATTTAATGATCTAGGTAGTCCAGAATGTATTATTATAATTTTCATTACAGATTTTAACAAAATAATTAGTTGTGGATTATTTAATTTAAAATTCTTAGTATTAAGGTAATTACAGAATAATTAAAAAGCTATATGATTTGCATATTTTGCATAATTTTTGTATAATAATTAACTGACTTGAAAATATAACAGAATTAAAAAGGTACCTCAGTCATTCGAGTGTCCAATATTTGTTATTAGCTTTTCTTCCTCTTGCTTTTAAAAATACTTCAGTTTGATCACCTTTATCTAGCCAATGACAAGTAGTATTTACGAATATTTAAGTCCTAGAATCATTCAAGCATAAGCGCCAAACTATCTAATAAGTCTGTAACCACACACTCACTCGTTCAGTTGTACACACATACATATACACACCTATTCCCACATCTATACATTTCCACATACATTACAAATATTAACAAAACAATTTCCAAATGTATAAACTTTAAATTGATTTTATTTCTTTTTTTTAAAATTGTGTAACAAACGAGTTGTCTGGAATTGGACGCTAACAACTGCAACCTAGTATTATAATACTACAGCAGTTGTTGGCGATACCAAATTGTTTCGGTACACTATGTTAATGGTTTCGAATAAATTCTTTAATTGTGGGTTTTGATTGACGCTAAACGAAATAGTTCTTGTGACAGCTTAAAAAAGTACATTACAATAACAGATTCTTAGATCATATAAACGTTAGATTACATTTTTAAAACAAAATTTGTGTACATCTTGTTATATACTAATATAAAGCTGAAGATTTTGTTTGTTTGCTTGAACGCACTAATCTCAGGAACTACTGGTCTGATCTGAAAAGTTCGTTCAGTTTTAGATAGCCCTATTATCGAGGAAGGCTATATATCAACACGCTAACTTACTTTTTTTTACTATTCCACGCGGACAAAGTCGCGGGCAGACGCTAGTATTATATATTATCGCGCTTGTTTTCTACAGGGGTACGCAGATTCGATGGTTTTCAACTTGCTCCGGTCTTGACACACTTGCTTAATCTACTTTCTTTAATTTATTCATCCAAGCATATATACAATTAGAGCTGCTTCTTACTTGACCTTTTTTCAAAACGTGTTCAATCTATAGATCTACATCTATACATATAAATAAAATTGAAGTGTCTGTTTGTAATGTCAACTTAACACTATTTTACTAAATGCAAATGAAAGTATATACGGTACTTATATCAATAAGATCAATTATTAAAATTGTCTGTCTGTCTGGATGTTTCGGCTAATCTTTGAAATGGCTCGACCGATTTACACGGGACTTCAGTGGCAGATAGCTGATGTTATAAGAAGTAACTTGGGCTATATTTTTTTAAATATTGTTACGAGCTGCGGGACTCGAATTAAAATGCCGTTAGAATTATTATAGAGTTTATTAGAACTATAGAAACACGTATAACAAAGGTACAAATATAACCGAACACAACAAATCCAAACGTAATACAGAAGGTCGTAATTCAATAAAACGCGCAACTTCCGTCACTAATAGATTCCCGAATGTACACACGTCTCTCCTTGATCGTGGTTCTCGATGGACTGTCCCCTCTCCCAATCAAGTCGTCGTTTTATACCTCACAAATACAAATGTGTCCGTATCGTAGTCGACGTAAACCGCAATACCTGGCTAATGATTCGGCCGCAACCGGTCATAAACGAGTACAGTAAAACAATGGAATATTCTCTAGAAACGTATGCCAATAAAGAAGTAAACAAAAGAAGACGATCATAAAAGAATTACAATAGTAATAAAATGTGTTATTACAGACATGCAGGTGGAATTTGTTTTTGTCGGAACCCAAGTAGTAACATAATATTTTAAGGGTTCCACGAAAAAATATTTCACGCGGACGAAGTTGCGGGCACAGCTAGTTCTATATATAATATAATTTATCTTCACAAGAAAATAATCCATATACTAAAATTATACTAGTAGTACACTTTTAACCAGTCTCATACATTTTTTTGAAAATTTGTCTTTAACTTTTATGAAACATTTTTGTGAAATATAAAGTACTGCGGGACATCTAGAAATTAAATTTCAAGGAAACCGCTAAAAAGTTCTAAGTAATTAATGAAATTTCTGCTTATCGAAGACTTTGAAAGAGGATTTTACAGCTACTTTGATTAATTAAAGCACAAATTCAATAAAACAATTCAACAGTTATAAAATTAAACTAATAATAATTAATTAAAAAAATTATAGTCGCTGTGGTCGAGTGGGCTAAGGCCTTTACCGGGCGAGGGTCACTGAAACGTAGAGGCTCCGGCTTCGAGTCCTGGTATGGTAAATTTTTCGTTATTCAATAAAGAAAAAATATCCGTTTTGAGTATTTAAAGCTTCAACGGAAAAATTTAGAATATTAAATACTTTGAACCAAATTTATTTTTGTTTTGTGATTAACATAACACTTCTATATTAAAATTGAATGAAAAAATAATGTAAACATCACAAAAACTATACAACCTTACATTATAACAAGTGAAATTCAGTAAAAAGTCTCGCAAAAACCTCCCCCCTACCAATATTTTTTTCGTTTTATAAATAAATTTCAAAATGCTCGTATTTCTGCGCCTGCGCTTGCTTGCAGGTAGTTTTGGGGTTCGCAGGTAGAAAAAATCTCTTGGTGGATGTCGAAAAAAAAACGGCTTTATGCGACCCTCTCTGTTAGAAAACGCCTACGAATTTACTCTGTAACTCGAATGAGTGATATTGATACTTTAAAATAAAATTATATATTTAAACTAGCTTCTGCCCGCCACTTCGTCCGCGTGGAAAGTTTCTTTAAGTATCCCACGGGAACTATTTAATTTTTCGGGATCAAAAGTATCCTATATGTTGAGCAGTGATATAAGCTTTCACCATACAAAATTTCATTTAAATTGGTCCAGTGGTTTCGGAGATTAGCCAGTACAAACAGACAGACAAACAGACAAGTAGAGAAACAAAAAATTGGGAAAAATCTAAATTAGTTCTATTTCACTTCTTACATCCCCCTGACTCGGTTTTTAGCATTTTTTTCATTGTACAGAATTCGACCTCTATAGTTTTATTATATGTATAGATATAGATATCGTGGTAGCGTAGTGGTTAGCGCACGCGTCCCAAACCCCAAAAGTGCGGGTTCGAATCTTAGTCGGAACGCATGCACATCTTGAGGAGTTTTTCGTTTCGTTCAAAATGTGTATATTGTTATAATTACCACGTGTTAACAACGGTGAAGGAAAATATCGTGATGCAACTTGCAAATCAAGATAGTCGATCTGTTAAACCTGCCAAGCCGCCTTGGACAAGCCTGGCGGGTATACTGTCCGTTCCCCTATAGTGGGAGGCTAGAGCCCAGCAGTGTGTCATTTATAGACTGTTATTATATTATATAGGGAATAATCCTGGCTAATTTTTTATATGTATTTATTTGTTAGCGAAGTTTTCACGCCTTAACTACAAAAAAGACCTTCACGAACACGTGTATACACGTTGTCATAAGTACAGAATAGGACATAGGGTAGCTTTCATTCAGAAAAAGTACTATTTCCGAGGGTAAGACGTATATAGAAGAAAAGATGGCAGATCAAGCGCGTTTTCTGGGCACTACCGTTGCAATTCACCTACAAATACATCATTATGACAACGACTAAAACTATTTTAATGTGTTGCTCTCATGGTTAGTCCTCCTTTGCTCCTCTAGATGGCGTTACGGGTATTATTGGTCATTAGGTATTTTGAAAGTAAAATTGAGTTCGACATATCTAAGAATTATGACATGCATACTTTATAAAGTATATACGCGAGCGAAACCGCGAGAAAAACTATCAAAATCTATAAAATAATGTAAGTTTTCAATTCAACATCAAATAAAATTAACTAACATTTTAGAAACCCATAAGCCCGCTGCTGGGCTCAGGTGTACCAATTTTACCTAACTAGATAGTATACCTTTGACGTATGGCCAAAATATCTGACGAGATTTAAATTACAAGAATTATATTATTGGCACAAATAACCTTTTCCTCTTGCTTTTTTATTATACATTATGATAGCTTTCCTTCTTATACATACATTTTTCTACAATTCTAATTATATTCAGACTATCTAAATTACTATGTTTATCTATTATATCTTGTCTCATCTGTGTTTTTATATCCTTTTATCACTTTTTCTAATTTCCATATCTCGTAGAACTTAATTTATATATTATCCATAAAATAAGCGCAACTGACTTATCTTGGAAATTATGTAATATTATTATATACTGTATACTGACTGTAATATATTGTATACTGACAGCTACTGCCTGCATTTATTCGGTTATTAAAACGTAACTAAGGTTTTAAATAAGCTTGTAAATATTAAATATTATTTGCCTTTTATATTGAATAAGAACCTTAATTAAAGATCTAGGCATTGATCACAGAATTAAATATAAAAAGAATAAAAACATAAATCATATTTTACATGTATATATATGAAAATAATGTATTAATTGTTGTAAATATTCTGGGGCACTCATAAATATTACAAAGACCAGTTCTGAATTCACAGTTAAATTCTTAATTTAATTAAATATTAATATTATAAAATCTTAATTTAATTTATAACTCGTAGCGTTTTAATGTTATATATAACAAGTTAATGTATTATAATTTAACTTGTTATATAAAATATATTTCATCAACTATAAAAGTCTTTTCGCATATAGTATGTATGAACTTGTAATATGATCTCTTTGGCTATACCATTTGTATCTAGCTGGTTTTGGTATCATTAAAAAGTTTTAATTTTAAAGACAATTCCAAATTCAAATTAGGAATTTGTGTGATTTTCATTTGTTTTTCTTATTGTTAAAATGAGTGAATCTAATGAAGAAATTCGATACATTTTAAAATTTTACTACAAAAAAGGTAAAAATGCAACACAAGCCGCGATTTTTTTTTTGATGTTTATGGACCTAATGCAGTATCTGTGACAGTAGTGCAAATTTGGTTTAAGCGTTTTCAATCCGGAATTTTTGATATCAAAGATGCACGTCGCTCTGGTCGCCCTGTTACGGACAATTTTGATGCCATTTTTGAAAAAGTGGAGCAAGATCGGCATATTAGTAGTTATCGTTGTCAAAGGCCGGTCAGGCTTCACAGACTGTGGCGAAACCCGGGTTTATTCGCAACAAGGTGATGCTGTGTGTATGGTGGGATTGGAAGGGCATTATTCATTATGAGCTTTTACCGCCAGGCTGGACCATCGATTCTGAACTGTACTGCGAACAACTGATGAGATTAAAGCAAAAAGTCGAGAGAAAGCGGCCGGAATTAATCAACAGAAGGGGTGTGGTTTTTCACCACGATAACACTAGACCTCACACATCTTTAGCCACTCAGCAAAAATTACGAGAGTTTGGCTGGGAGGTGTTGATGCCTTCGTCGTATAGCCCTGACCTTGCACCTTCAGATTTTCACCTGTTTCGGTCTCCGCAGGATTCCTTAGGCAGTGTCAGGTTAACATCACGAGAGGACTGCCAAAACCACTTGTCGCAGTTTTTTGATCAAAAGCCCCAAAATTTTTATAGCAATGGAATCACGTCGCTACCTACAAGATGGCAAAAAGTTATCCAAGAAAATGGCACCTACATACTTTAGTCAAATGTAAATAAATTTTATAAAAAAACCTTTTGAATTTTTATATAAATTGCGAAGAAACTTTTTCCCCAATCTAATATTTTATATTTTTTGTACCCGACTTTAATTGCATGTTTATAGGAGTAAACTTCATTAAAATGTCTATATCAAGAAAATTAAATCGTCCCTCTGTGCTTTCAAAATAAATACTTTTTAAATTAAATTCGCTATATATAAAAAATAACATTAGATTTTTGTCAGTCTGTCTTTTTGAAATATAATTCCAATAAGCACCATAGAAGTTCGACAGAATTCCACAAAATATTGTGATTTTTAAAGTTCTGTTTTTGGGGCTATTTATCCAAACGAATAAGTCAACTTTATCGTACACTTGCTTGATTGCTATGTAAAAAGTGTATTGATTCTTTTTAGACTTGTGCAAAACAGCTCACTCACTATAAAGAAAAGAGAGATATAGCTCTTTCGCTCTAAAGATTTGTATCACATTTTTAGCTCTTTAACTCATTTAGCTCAATAGAGATACAGAGTATAAGTCGAGATTTCTCCAAGCTGTGGCGACGGCTCTCACTCTAACTTTTTCAAGAGCCAAAATACTTAGAGCGGGCCGTGTTGTTACGCGCACTGCGAAATTTTAATTCATGTTTCCAATTATATAAACAAAAAAATAATTTGATCTTATTTTAAAGGAAATAAAGATGAATACGTAATATTTTTTATATACATTATGCTCCTCTGTGTTATCAGATGACCTGATTGAGCCAGCGAGACGATTGAGCTGTTGAGCTATATATTTACTAACTGAGCGAATGAAACATAAGTTTTAAAAAGAGATATAGCTCATTTTTATCTCTCATTCGCGGCTATCCAACTCTAAATGTTTTTATATCTGCAAATAAGATCAAACTCGTTTAATCCTGTCATAAGTTGAGGGTGGGAATGCTAGTTCAACAATGCAGCACCGTTCTATGCGCATACGCATCTCTGCACACACATACAGAAATACACACACTACAAGTTTACACCCTCGCACACAGGTATCGTGAAATAACACAGATGCGCGCAACAGATTTTAGCTAACAATTTGAGGTTAGATTTGAAATTTTAAATCATAAGTGGAGTTTTTTAAGAATTACTATCTTCTTAATAGGGCCTGCTCGATCGGTGGTACCATGCTTTCACAGAATATCTGCGTGAAACGATTAGTTCCGATGGCCCGATTTCTCCTCCCCTTATCCAATCCTCTTTATTCCATCCTCTTTGTCTCATCCTAAACGTTGGCAACGCGTTGCTTTCGCCATCGGTGTTGCGAACGCCAATAGGCGATGGTAACCACTTTCCACGAGCTGGGCCGTCTGCCTGTTTGCCAAATTCGCAACACATAATTATATACATATTATCTCACACCAGGGGCCCAGTTCTAATATTACCATCTCGTCAAAATCACCGGACATTAACCTCTCAATCGTAGATTTGCTTGTTATCGGTCTTCTGTTAATCCCAATGGCGTGCCCGTGGCGTGCCATTCTGCTTTTATAAATATTTATAAGCGAAAATTCGCGAAAAAATGTTTATCATTTTGGTAGCTTTTCAATATTAATTTCGGCTAACGTCTTTACTGGTAATATTAACGACAATATTATTTATTCTACTATTATTCTGCCGCGACGATATCGAAATGATATTGCTGGATTTAGTAGAATACGAATTTTTGACACTATCGGAATGGAATCTTACTTTGAATAATGAGCAAAATGTTTGTTTCTAACTTTCCGTTTGCAAAAATGATTTAAAAGCATATTTATGAATTATTACGTGTCAACTAGAGGGATAAGATGGAAGAGGGGGGGTGTATCGTATACTAAGGGTGGTCACTAAAGGGGAGAGGGGGGTAAGACTTTGTAATAAAAGGTCACCTAATATGGGTACGTTCCCTAAGAGAGAGAAAGTGAAAAAAACCAAAGAGAGAAAGATTTCTCTCTTTAGTTTACAAGTATTAAGTTGTAGTTCAAATCGAGCTTTACCGCCATTTTATCGTAAACGACATTTGGACATATTTGTTGCAAAAGCTATTTTAAACTATTATTTTGTTTTAAGGCTTTCAGTTTTTGCTTCGGTACGATTTAATCCAACTATAACAAAAATAAAACCTACTTCACACTAAAATCCAAAAAATTAATATTTAACCGACTTCATCTTGAAGTCGGTTCCAAGTAAAACATAAACGAACGACAACAATTTTACAAAATACAGTAATTTTTATGTTTTAATTGACACCGACTTCTAGAGCGCTGCCGACAAACTTGGCAATGTAATTGTTTGTATGATCTTGTTACTTTTTCTTTTGAAAATAAATTTAAAAAAAAGATGTAAAAATAAGTCGGTTAAATATTTATCTTTTGGTTTTTCATACACCGGCCGCGATTTTCCCCTAGGGGATTCTGTCTCTCCTTTGCGTGGCTGATGGCCAGCAACCTAACGGGAGCGTGAACGGACATCTATGCTCCGCTTCCGTTAAAGGAGGACGCATTGGCGCCGGAGGCACAGCTTGGACCTTCAGCCGCCGTAAGCTCCTCTGGGGATAGGGATTTCGCGCGCCCACCTCTCCTCTCGTGGGGCGAGTCACAAACCGCCCCACGCAATGAGAGTATAAAGATGCCCGGGGACAAACTTAGTTACCCGGCACTGGATGAGGCTGATGGGCCAACGCCTACCGGGGCTAATGGAAAGGCTAGACCATTTACCCATCGCCCTGGCATTAGGGGTGCCTTCGCCTATCCACTGCCCACAATTTGCGCTGTGATACGTATCGAAAATTTATGACACCTGCACACACTTCATCCTATTATGATAATTCTTTTACAGTGCAGCCTGTCAAAGCTTGGAATGTGCTGCCTCTTACTGTCAGAGAGGCCAAATCCTTACCAACATTTAGAAATTTACTCAGAAAACACTATTAACACATCATGCTAATACATTTATTATAACAACTTATGTATTTTGAAATATATTATGTACTAGTTGATGCCCGCGACTTCGTCCGCGTGGTGCGGTTTTTTAACTATCCCACGGGAACTCGGGATCAAAAGTATCCTATATGTTGACCAGAGATATAAGCTACCACTATACAAAATTTCATTTAAATCAGTCTAGTCGTTTCGGAGATTAGCCGGTACAAACAGACTGACAAACAGAACAAAAAATTCTAAATTAGTTCTATTTCACCTGACTCGGTTTTTACCTTTTCTTTCATTGAACAGAAATTTGACCTCTACAATTTTATTATACGTATAGATATGTGTATATATATGACTATGTATATATGTATGTATTTGTATATTTATTTCTTAAATTAGTTTGAGTATATATGTATCAATTACCTTTTTCCTGCACCACCTACATCGTCTGATTCAAATTTCTTTCATTTAGGTTGCCTGGAAGAGATCGCTTTGAGCGATAAGGCCGCCTGTTGTATTGTCTAGAAAATATTGTAAATATGGTCTGTTTTTTGTAATTGTATATTTTGGTGTGCAACAAAGTGTTCTCTGACTCTCCCTCTCTCTCAGGGTGAAGGATGGAATACAGAGGGGTTTTAGGAGGTATCCTTAACTGTGGTGTGGCAACAGCACTTCTAGTTCTGTCTAGAAGTGCTAGTGCCACCGCGACCTGGCGAATTCCACACACCGGCCGCGGTTTTCCTGGCCATCACTCGGCTGAGGGCCCTCAATCAAGTTTCCAGTCGTAAAAAAATATGAGTGAAACCTACGTGTATTTTTTTATATTACCTTTTAAAATCGTGAAAAACTCATTCTAATATTAAATTAGCGATGTTAAGCACATCTTGAAAGACATGGAGTCACCTTCCATATCTATTCACCTGTACTGCCAAAGTGTTGGACAAAAAACATTATTGTTTTGTTAGTTGTTGTATAACGCTTGAATTCAGTGTCAAGTGCTAAGGCAAAGATGTAATTACTCACTGGCAGCACACGCTTGATGGCCACGCGGTACTGATATTTTGGTTTTTAAATAGACCGCTGCCTAAATATTTAGGTAAGAGACTAATCATTTACAATAAAGAGACGATAGTGAAACAAAAATGTCACAGTTTTCTTACTAAATTGCTTTAAAAATTAAATATGTAAATAATATTAATTGATTTATTTCACGAATTGAAGAATTTCTATAAATAATTTGAAGTGAAATAATTAATTATGCATATTATGAAAATATACATATTATTTTTTTATTGAAATTTATTGGTTATAAAACGACTTCAGGTAATATTATTGTAATAATATTTGGATTCTAAATAAAATTTATATTTGAAGAGAAATATAGCAAACTTGTACAGTTCCTCCAGAAAGTATAAATTTACTATTTATAAGTGTATTTGCATTAATTTTGAAATGTAATACTTAGACTTAATTGTTATTTTTTGTGTAAAGCTAATTTTTGCTAATTAGTTTTAGATATTTCAGTTGATAATTATTAGTACAAAATTCGCTTGTTTTGCTCCTGTTTAACCTTTGAGTGATATCCGACAAAAATATTTTTTCGTAATGCGTAAAGCATCTAGATGTTGACGATAGCTCATATTCCAGATACATAGACTTCATTGTTATGTTTGTATTATAAAATTATTATGGTCCTACAGTACTAGGGTATTGTACTTTTTTAAGTTATCAATTATTTTCGTAGCGATAAACACAGCTACTTATAAAGGCTATGTTTTGATCGTTAGGGTTGATTTTCTTATTTTATTACATTTCTATGTTTTTAAACTGAACATTTCTATATATGGATTTATTTATAAAATATAAATAAAAACAGGTATAAAAATGTTCATGAAATAATAATAATCAAATGCCGAAAGTACAGTACGAGTTATATCAATCAACCTCCGCACACAGACACACCGAGACAAGTTTTTTGTGGTTCATGCGAGAGTCATGGTCATTGCCTAATAGTTGCTATACCTATTTCGTACAGTGTATAGTATTATGTATAGATAGTACATGTATCTTATACTATATATAGTAAACATATGTAGTTACATTCGCCAATCTATACAGATAGATAGACTTGGAAGTGTCTGTTTGTAATGTCAAAATAAAAATAAGAAAAAAAATCAGGGGAATAATTCGGACCAGAAGATTCCGAAAATGCAGTTTTTAGACATTTTGTCCGTCTGTCTGGATGTCCCGACTAATCTCTGAAACGGCTACACCCATTTTAACGGGACTTTCACTGGCAGATAGCTGATGTTATAATGAGAACTTAGGCTAATTGTTTTAGGGTTTCGCGAAAAAAATCAACGTGGACGAAGTCGCGGGCACAGCTATGTAATATAAATCTGGAATTAAAATATACCTAATAATAAGAGCTCATATTACATCCCACTGCTGGGCTCGAGCCTACCACTCACTATAGGGAAATGGATAGCGTACCCTCCACGCTTGTCCAACGGCTTGGCACGTTTAACACGTTGGTTATCTCGATGTGTAGGTTTCATCACAACGTTTTCCATCACCGTTATTAGCACGTGGTAATTGTAACAATATGCACATTAGGTCAGAAAACTGCCTAAGTGGTGCATGCGTTCCGGCCAGGATTCGAATGCGCGCCCTTTGAGTTTGAGATGCGTGCACTAACGACAAAGCCACCCTTAAAACTGAAATAAATTTTATAAAATATCAATTATCGGCCAAGTGCGTATCGGCCGCGTTATAATAAAAAAATATCGTAAAGATTTTTATCCGTGCAGAAAGAGAGAAAGAATACAATTTCCTGTCGAGGCGACAAAACAACCCACAGCCAGCTGGTTGAGTATTTGCCCGTCTGGATGGCCATCACCCCTTGACCTTGAGTTGCGTTCCGGCATTAGTGGCCAGTTTCCAGTCTCCCTTTAGCGAGCGGCAGCACATTGGTACTACCTTTGTTAGCTCCATAAGCGACGGTAACCAATTTCCATCAGGTGGGCCGTGTGCCTGTCTGCTAAACTCATGCAATAAAGAAAAGACGAAAAATGAAGTGAACGCTCGAGCCTTCAAGCACCATTTTTTGTCTTTTCTTGGGACACACCCTCGGGTCCTGGATATGGGGGGGAAGCCAACTGCAACGGCTAATGCCGCCTGCAGCTGTTCGTGTAGAACTCTCGTATGGTGGTCCCTCTCCCGATGAAGAGAAATGCTGATGAACTACCCACCAAACCTGCCTGCGTCTCGAAGAGAGGAAACGCTTAATAAGTTCTAGAACAGAGTTACTGCACCGTGAGGTTCTAGTGTGCGAAATTGGTGCAAACCCAGCGAAGCAGGGTTGTACCACTACGTAAAGCAGAGATGAAGGTCCACTGATACCCCCGTAAACAGCGGCCCTCTGCATAGACCGCAAGCAGCTTCTTCTGGGCTTAACTGGCTCCAGGGCTTCGCAGACCGGAATGACTATGTAATCGTGGCCCTGGCATAAGACCGAAGGAGTATGCAAAGCAAGTAAAGCTGTAAACTCGGGATAAACATATAACCCATAGAATAAGTAGCATTGTATAAATCTAGCATAGAAGGATGTAACAGTAATAAGGACTATTTGCATTATTGAAAGAAATAAAAATAAAACAAAAAGACAAAAAACGAAAAAAAACCGATTTCAAAAACTAAAAAGTATAAAATAACTTATTTATAAAGCTATTTTTATTTATATCTGATTTTTAATATATATTATCTAAAAAATCTTAAACTCGGTGCTTAGTGATTTTTATGTTTTACTTCGCACCGACTTCAAGATGTTTAAGATAATATATATTAAAAATAAGATATTATAATTAAAAATAGCTTTAGAAATACGCTAATTTATATTTTTTAGTTTTAAAAGTCGGTTTTTATAAAAACGGAGTTTTTTTTTTATTTGTTACTTTTTAGTGTCTATCTATGGGTAGGCCTACGAAAGGTGCCGCGCGCCATAAAAAATATACGTCCCAAGAAACGAGAACGTAAAATATTTCATGAAAAAAAAATCATAAATGAAAACTACTGTGCCAAACTATGTTAAATTTTTAGGGGACCAAATGGCAACTATTCCGCATCGAACTAAAAAAGGATCATGTAAATCGGATCATAAATCTCAGAGTAATCGGTGTACATACATTAAAAAAAACTTACCAATCAAATTGAGAACCATCTCTCTTTTGAAATCGGTTAAAAAAAAGAAACAGCAATAAAAAGAAAAACAGCTATAAAGTTCAAGTTCGTCCAGAAAGAGGGTATATTTAAAAAAAATGCATTACTTGTGTAAAATGCAAGGAGAGATTTGGGTAAGAAAGTACCAAATATCCCAAATATTAACTATTTGAACAGGGTTTCCCCTATTGTTCAGCTTTTGATGTGAATATTCACACAGCACAGTACGCAATGAACACAGTTTTTTTTTTTTTATTGGACTTGACTTTATGTTGTTGGTCCGAAGACCTCACAACTTTACCGGGGTTTTCGGGGCGAGTGCCTTTGCGAAGCGAAGGCGCTCGAGCCCGGGGAGCAACTTGCTCGAGGGGGCTCCCTAGGGAGTTTCACCTCGGCTGGACTGTTGCCATGAGAGGGGGATGAATCTAATGATGCCCACCATAGGGCGACACAATGCACTAATTGAGAGCAGGCGACGGGTAATATAAAGTCCGAGAGGAAGGATCCCGGCGGACTGAGATCAGCGGTTCGCGGTGGCCTATGCTATCTTACTGCCCTTTCGCAACGTGTTATGGCTGGGAGAGAAGAAACGGCGAAAGTTGAACACAGTCTAAACGCCACTACGCCTTTTATACGAAAAATGCTACCCTACAAAACAATAACATTGCATCATTGCTAAAAATAGCAATTACATCATAGTGTTGCCAGGATCATAAAAACAATTATAATAATTAGTTACTGATGCACTAAATTATCTAGATGATAATTTAGTGGGCTTATAAAATTAACTAACCGGTAGAAAATAGTAATTTAATTATAAATCGAATCATCTGATAAGTAGACTAAAAGTATTATCTATGACGATTGTGTATGTCATATTCATATACACTATGGTTCTCATGACTACTGTGATGGACATCTTGTAACACTTGCTTGCGCTGCTAGTGCCATCCTGACGTGGCGAATGTACACTCCCCACCGTGTTTCCGTTGCGGTGGGTAGACATCAAACGGATTTACCCACTTAAAAAAAAGGTTAATTGACTGCTTTCCAAATTACTTAGATAGATAGATGGATAGACCAAACATATTGCTCAAAAAATTTCAAATATCAAAAAATGAACCTTTACAACAATATTGTCATAGTAAAAACAATAGGCGGCGTTGTCGCTTAAAGCAATCACTTCCAGGCAACCTAACTTAAAGACTATTTGGCTGCGTCTTATCGTTTTAGCTGGTGTAGCTACCGCACGAAAGGAAGACCTAAAACGCCGCAAATATGCATCTATTTTTTAATTCTGTTTTATTGTGTAAGTTCAGCAGGCAGGCAGACGGCCCACTTGATGGAAAGCGGTTACCATCGCCTATGAACATTTGCAACACCAAAGATGCTACAAATGCGCTTCTGCTCTCTTAAGGGAGACTGGAACCTGGCCACTAATTCCGGAACACAACTCTAAGGTTGTTATGGCATACTCTTGAATAGGGGTGGTAGGTAGCCATCCAGTCGGGCTAATCAGTCCAGCCCTACCACCTGGCAATCTATTGGCAATGGGTAAATATTTGTGGCGTGTGGCTTTATCGAGATCTATCATCTCGTGTGATAGAGGTCTCCCGTGACCAAAAGGCTGGTGAGTACTTGGGGCAACACATCGGTGTTGCCATCTAGCGCAGAAATGCGGCCAGCGTTTAGGGTACGTAACCCACAGGGATTTGGGACTTATATAGGTATTATATGTAATGTTTTTTCGAAATTGTATATAGTCTTTAATTACTGAAATAAATCAGTTTATGCATTGTGACACAAAGTTATTAGGTTAGATTAACCTAATTTTAAACGATTTATACGAAGTGTAGGGTATACCAAGCCTTTAAACCATGATTAGCTTTTTTTTGCCGATTCCTACATAGTAATAAACGTTTATTAACGACGTATTTCGACTGTTTTTTGCTATTTGGTTCTAGAGCCAAAGAGATCGAATCTTATACTAATATATAAAGCTGAAGAGTTTGTTTGTTTGATTGAACGCGCTAATCTCAGGAACTGCTGCTCTGATCTGAAAAATTATTTCAATGTTAGATAGCCCATTTATCGAGGAAGGCTATAGGCTATATATCATCACGCTAAGACCAATAGGAGCGGAGCACCAATGAAGAATGTTTCAAAATCGGGGGACTTTTTATATAGCTTTTTTAACTATTCCACGCGGACGAAGTCGCGGGCGGAAGCTAATTTAATATATTTAAGCTAATTACGGAACTGCTGTTTTAATTTCACAATTTCTAGATGTAAAATTGCAAAATATGTGATGTCACACTAGGAAGGGAGGAGTCTCACGAATGTGACCATATTATGTGTCCAGGACGAGGAAGGGGTCACAAAATCGTGAAATTCGTGTGACGTATTCAAATTCAAAGTTTTTTATTCTAAATAAGTTCCACTGGAGAACACTTTTTGGAGGTCATATATATATAACTTAAAATTTAATTTTTCTTCCTATTCTATGTACACCGCTTCGCAACGTGTTATTGCTGTTAAGGAGAAGAAGCGGCAAGAAACTTCCCAGCAACACGTCTAGCTAAATATTATTTTTCTTTAAGTTTCTTATTCTATTTATATCTCAAGTTCTCTTTTTTTAATAAGTTTATTATTTATATCCGTAATTTGTGGATGGCCCCTAACTCTAACTCAATATGAATAAGACTGATTGTAGTATTTTATAATTAACAGAATGATGAATAGTAAATTGATTAACGAACACGCAATGTTGCGAACAGAGAGCACCCCCCTAACCCGACCACCGGAGCACACCTACTCTCCGCACCCCGCATACCACCGACGCCCATAGCTCGCACAATTAGCAGCTAGGCGTCGGACGGTACGCGGGATATAGGAGCGGTCTTGGAGGCAAAAATTGTTTTAATACGGACACAATTCTCATTAACCACTTACCACTCTCTCTCTCTCTCGACTCTCTCGCACAATTTGTCATTTTCATTACGTACTTCTTATATATATTCTAAGTTATAGTTTAATAATTATCATGCAGTCCAATTTTATATCGAGTTTCATTTCCAAAGAAGAAGCAACTGCCACCAATAAGCATGTTATATTCCTAAGCTTTTTTATATTCTGGAGTACAGCAGACAGAATGACGGCTCAACTGTGATGGAAAATGATTACCGTCGCCTATGAACATTTGCAACACTAAAGGTGCTACCAATGTATTGCTAGACTCATAGATCGGATTAGAACCTGGTCACTAATGAACGAACACAACTCAAGGTTGTTATGGCGGCATGCTCTAGACCAGGGGTGGTAGCCACCCAGACGGGCAAGTGCCCTACCACCTGGCTGTGGGTTGTTTTGTCGTCTCTTACGACAGGCCGCCTCGCCGCAGGAATCAGTATTCTTTCTCCGTTCCTACACAGATAAAAAGCTGAGTAAGTTATACTTGTGTACTAGGTCGTATGCAATGGATACCCCTGAGTCCGATCTCAAACACCCAGACTAGAGTAAATAACGGAAAGTAAGAAAATAGTACGCAAGTGGCTTCTTCTAAGGAAACTATTCAGTTATTTATAAATTAACAAGGAATACGTACAAGCGTTAGATGTAAAATAATTCGAATATATAACATAAATGCAACTTGATTTAACTTAGCATAACTTAGTATAAAATTCGAATCCGGTTGACCTTGAAATGGCTTGGCACATTGAATCACTTATACGTACTTAGTTTTTGCTACTTATATAGCTGTAAGTATACATACATATCTATTCATAGTAACATTGTATATACTTATATGAAAAGTAGCTTAAATTTAGTCTTTGTATGAACATGACGGCCTCTAAAGCCCGTGCCGTTTGAGCTCACTGGAACGTAGTACCTCCGGGTTTGATTCCTGGCATGGTAAATTTTTAAACGAACGTTAGTTATTTACTACGGTCTGGGATTGGTCCCAGTGCTCCGTTGTAAGTTACATCACGTTGTAATAGCCCATAGTACAGGCGAATTTGTTCGATTCGATATTTTACTACGCTAATTTGGCGAGCTATAAATATGTTAGAGTAAGTTTCTTTTAGATTTTTATCAAAATTGGATATTAAAAGTATGATCAGGAAATTCTAGATTTTAAAGTAACTCAGTTTCAAACAAACGAAAACAGGCCTAAAGCCATCGCCCTAACTATAAATCAAAGTGTAACACAAGCTATAAGTCTAATAATTTTGCTTATAAAAGCAAAAAAATGCTATTCAAGTTTTGCGCACCTGAGGTTACACAAAAGAACGTCTCCCTATTTTGATTTTTGTATAAAAAATGCTTTTTATAGCCAAAAAAATATCCCACGATGTTACGTGCATTTTTTCCGTTTGTTCGTCTGTCTACAGTGTTTTTTTATTGCTTTTGATTAAGCATTATTGTGTAAAATAAGTATTTTTCTGGAAAAAAATTGGATTGTCGCATTGTTGTCAATTTCTCGAGCATTTAATGGGTCAGTTGTATCAAACGAATTGCGTGTAATTTATAGTTTTATTCTACTCTTAGAAGTATGAATATGTATTGATTAAGACCTATTAGTAATATTATACTATACTTATAATACCTTAAGACTATAAGTTAAATACTGAGCCTAAGTCACCGTCTTCTATGGGTGAGGTGCCCAGAAAGATTTACTACTTTATCTCACTGGAACGATCCGTTATCCAAAGTAAGCACCAGCACTCTGATTACCTGTAAAGTCGATTACACGTTATATATTTAAAACAAGAAAAATAGAAATCTAAGTGGCAATATTATTAATTATTACTATTAATAACTACATAACATTTACACAAATAATACATATATTACATGTGGTTAGAAAATCGTGTCTAGTACTTTCTACACCGATATAAGAAACTTCATCAACATATTAAGCACGTGGACTCCAAATGCAAGAATGTTTATAGCCTAAAACAATTTAACAAACGTTTTTAATTCTTTTTGTATACATATTTGAGAGTGGCATACATTACAACGTAAATCTTAACTTTGTATTCTAAACTAGCCATTTCAACTTGCCCATATGCAAGACATAAATCTTAATTTCTGACTCATGGCAAACCATCTGTCCTTTTTAACCATGAAACAACAGGATACTTCAACTTTTATAAAAATTAGAACCACAGTTAACATATATTTTCTGTTCCTCGAAGCAAAATTTTGGAATTGCTACTAAACAAAATCTTGCGACTAATGACATGCCAAGACTTAAACAACAAAGAAGAAACTATTCTAATTCTTAGTGATAAGAACCATAATTCAAAAAATAATTTCGATGCTGTAAGTCATTAAGACTTAAGGGATGGTATTCAAGATGTTGCAGATGTTTAAACAAGTTATAAAGACCTAAGTGATTTGTTTAACAGAATAATATCAGCTGTAATTGAAAGGTATAAGGTTGATATTAGAAGTTACAATATTGATGGGTTAGTAACGAATTTTCGTAAGGGATGATTGCAGGTAGAGAAATTTGAACATTTCGAGGGATGTATAGAAAAAATAAGGGTCGTTTAAGATACAAAAGATGGTGTCGGCATCATGCTGAGCGATGGATGGACTACGGATGCACTTTTAGATTTTTATATAGATTTCTTTGAGTATATTGATGCAGTTAATTGAATGTGACCACTTGCAGAGATCCTAGATAAGGGAAGAGTAATAAACTTTTATGTTTAGTAGGCTTTCTGCTGATTTAATTATTAATTTATTAAAGAAATTAGTAAATTCTTGAGCTATATTAATTTTTTAAATAATTGAAAGGACAATTTATTGTTCAGTAAAACGTTCACATTTTAAAATGTACTGCGGCGCTTAAAATAAGTGAGATAAAACTTCAATTAATCAACTTTCAATATCAAAAAGGATATAGGTAATTGAATAAATAAACTACCTATTATTGCTTAGATTCTACCGTCATCGGAGACACACCATGATTTCAGCGTTTCATTAGTAACTTTTTCTAAAACTTTGCTTACAAAACTTTTTAATTATATTTTAGAGACATTTTCAAGATTGAAATCAGATCTTCCTGGTCAGTTGTCAATTTTAAGTACCCTCCTAAATGTTTTTAAATATCACTATTAAATAGCAATACCCAATTTTTAACTCATTGGTTAGATGATTATAGATCTAAATAGTTTTCGAAAAATACTTTTAATTATTTCATTGACGAAACTTTCTCTATTTCTTAGTAATCTTTCTTAAATTAACCTACGTTTTTATTTGTTAAGACAAATGTTAAATCTTGATCATAAATTTATTTTTAAGTACTTTACTAAAATCTCAATAGAATCGAATCAGCTATAGAAAAGAATAATGTACACGAACATAGAGACAAGAAATCTGTTAACAATATCATTCAAATCAAATATAATGGATTGATTCTATGTAGGGAAACTACTAAAAAACCTCACCAACGTTTCGCTTTTAATATACTATCACAACATCTGCATAAAACAATCTATTCACAACAAATAATAGAAAAAGTATTGAAGCATGTTTACTCCCTTGGCGCCTAGAAAAAAATGACCCTTATTGTAAACACTTAAAGGTCACATTACCTCAGAAAACTTTATACTTTTTTCTAATGAATACATGTAAAAAATCAACATCTTCCGACAGGAAGAGGAACTTATTTGATTATAATAAACATTAGGAAAAAACATATCACACCAGGTGCATTGAAAAAAGGTTTTTTCGGTCAATCTAACTTTTTCTAAACTTTTTGTTCGACTAATATTGGTCTGTGGATCCTTTATGAAAAGAAAACCAACCCTTTACGTGTAAAACAAAAAATGTTTGTAGTCGGTAGCCAAAAGGATATTTTTTGTAATTGTCTATTTCAAATATACAATTCTAAAAGTGAAAGTTAACAATTTGACAAAAAATTGTTCTTTATTAAAAAGCGAAATGTCTGCGAACGTTTTGTGTTTTAATTTTTTTTATTGTTTTATAATATCCAGTAGTTATTTTCTTGTTTTTATTGTTCCTTTTTTATGACATGTAATTTTATTTGTTTTGAATTTTATAATATACTGTGCCGCCTAAATTAGGGTAACCTTTTGTCGGTTGTTTTTTTAGAATCACATTGTTTTATTAAATTTAAATTTAAAGGACGGTGTGCGATGGTCGCATTGTTTGAGTTACCCTTTGTAAGCCTTTGAGTTGTCTCAATATTACTGTCCATTGTTAAGAAGCAAATCGTCAGCTTAGCATGACTTTTGCTAATCTTCTTACAATATGCCAAAGAAGGATTATTAAAAGCATTTATTTTTGTTAGGAGACCATAACTTCAAGATTTAGCAATTATTGAAATTGTTTTCTTACTTGTCGATGGTATTATATAACAGTAAAAGAAGGAGAATATTGAGTATGAAACTAAAATAGATCATTATATATGTGTTCAGTGAATAATTGAGCCGAATATTATGAATATTATATTCTACAAAGAGTAGCAACTGATTTATTAAATATTTCCTAAACTGAACTATAGCTCTAATATTGTGTTCAAGGAGCCAAAAATTAATGGACTTAATTAAATTCAGTCTTATAGCCTTCATCGTCATGTTAAAGTTATTCCCGGTTGCATTCTAAACTTGGATACGTTCAAAAAATATTCTCTCTCTCACAATTTATCTCTTTACTAGCAAGCTATATTATTTCTAGAGCCTGTATACTTGCCTCATCCATCTAGCCATCCAGTTTTCTGCTATTCATCAGTACATTTTGGGCCACCACAAATTACGTCACACGAATTTCATGATTTTTGACCCGTCCTTGTCACAGCTGGTCACATTTGTCAGAGTCCTTCCTCCCTAGTGTGACATCATACATTATGCATCAAGAAATTATTAAATTAAAACAGCGGTTCTGCAATGAGCTTAAATATATTAGATTTCGAACTGTGACGTCATGAAATTTAGGACCCCTACCACCCCTTGTCACAGAATGTCACACGTCGTCGATCCCGTTCCTCCCTCCCCTTAACGGGTGACTTAATTTATTGTAGGCTCCTTTCTAACAATTATTTTTACGTGATATTTAGAAAAATACTTCCTACTTAAAAACTAAGCCTGACTAATGCGTTCCAACGATCGTTGTTTTCTTCTAAAGCATTACGTTCAAATAGAACAATCTTTAAAGATAAAGAAAATAATTTTTCATCAACGAAAACGTCCTATCCTAACGCAATTGCAAGATACAAATTTAAAAATATATCAGTCGAACTCACAGAACCCGTATTATTTGAATCCGGTTCCAAACATTTGCGTGATGGATGACTGGCTACATGCACGCGCGATCTGCTACCATAGTCTACTTCATCTTGTACATAGATCGCTTTATCAGTTACTTCATAGTCCATCGCTGCCTTTGTTGTAGCAATGTTAGCCTTAGCACTATCAATACTAGCAATGGATGTTACATGAAGATTTATATTAAGATTATAGACATCATTATGATCGTTATAGTGATGAGCTATAGACAGTAGATTAAAATGGCGGACTCCAAAAATACAGGTTCCGTCATGGTGGTACTTGTAAGAAATTAGTTTTACCTAAACTAAGTGTGTATAATTATTTGTCGGAATGATTTGTGTGTTTGTAGACGTAGTATTGTTTTGTTGGTTCTGATGTTTGAGCTACAATGGCTAATTAATTTTTGGTCAAATTATACTTGATCAATTCCTGGCATCACTTATCATATTATTGAATAAAAAGGATTTAGTCAATTAACTGCTAGCTAAATATGGCCACACTTTAGTGTGGCTCAGTTTGAAATTAATTTTTAGAAAAGTTAATCCATCGATTACTCTCATGTTTTGTGGACACAAACATACATAAGTTTTTGTATACTTATATATTAAAAAAATATATTAAATACTTTCCTAATACATGTACGCATGCTGCGTTCTTCTGTCAATATATCGAATATTTTTGAGTTTTATAGAAACAAACATAATATGGAAGTTGATCAAAAATTGGTCGTTAATTTTTATTTATTTATGTACTCCATATTAAATCGCAGATATATAAAAAAATTAAGCAGTGCACGAATAGTAGATTAATTGACTTCAAACCCTAAAGGGTCAAGTTCGTAAACGTTTCTTCCGTTATGTGCTCTGGTCTGGATGTCAGAAATCGACTCAAACTTATTTGTGGCATTAGCCTATAAAACAAGCGCAATTTTCTATGGAAATATACAACTTGAGTTTGTGTATCCATTTATAAAAAAAGTACTAGAATTTCCTAACAAAATCGCGTAAAAATTCTAGTTTCATACACACCTGTACACACCTGAAATACATACATTTGAATATAAATACACAATACAATAAATTGAAAAAAAAACCCATCGCAATCGACATCCTGCTTCCGCGACCCTTAGCAGGTGATTATAGTTAAAAAAAACTTATTCAAACACTCGTTGTAAAACCCCTTCTTACAAGATCAAAATAATACAATCGTAGTAATAAAAAAATTGCCAAGCGCGTATCAATCCATGTGCATGGATGGTTTCCGTGGAGGTAACTAAGGAACCATACATAAATTATGTCACACATCAAAATCTAATATATTTAAGCTTAGAAACATGAAAATTGAATTATTAACGAAAAACTTCTCAATATATTTCCAACTCTATTTCTATGAGCATAATTTTTAAATGATGAAAAAATAATTTAAATGGAAATAAAACTAATTACGAAACTGCTGTTTTAATTTAATAATATATTGATGTAAAATTGTAAAATATGTGATGTCACATTAGGGAGGGAGGGTCACAAGAATGTGATCAGCTGTGACGAGGACGGTCAAAAATCATGAAATTAATTATTAAGTTTTTTATTTTAGGCCCAGCTGTGATGGAAAGTGGTTACCGTTGCCTATGGACATTAGCAATACCAGAGGTGCTGCCAATGTGTAAGTAATTTGTGGATGACCCTAACATTTCTAGTTTCTGTTATTTGGCTATAAACTCCGAAAACAAGCATTTAACGTAAAATATTGTTACAACCTAGACGCCGACAAAAAAAAAACAAATTCACAGCTCCATACCTGTAAAAACACATTTTATTACCTTTCGGCATTTGGACTTCTTTTGTTTACTTTGTGTTTAAAATTTGTGATTAGAAACCAGCCCATTGTGTATTGTAATCTTTTATGGCAGTCATTAGCCAGGTGTGTCGGATTTAAAGTACAAACTGATTCTAGGAAATTCGGTCCACGCAATGCCCCGATTGAGGGACGGGGGCAGTCGAGCGACAACCACGAGCGAAGCAAGATTTGTGTACATTTGGTAATCCATTTAGTGACGAACTTTGCGCGTGTTATTGAATTACGTTACCTTCTGTATTACGTTTGGACCTGTTGTGTTCGGTTATATTTATTTGTACATGTGTTATACGTGTTTGTATAGTTCTAATAAACTGTATAATAATTCTAGCGGCATTTTAATTCGAGTCTCGCGACTCGTAACAATACTTTTAAAAATATTTACCGAGTTGAATCGAATCTGAACTAAATATTGCTTAAAAAAATTACGATCTACTTTTCTAAGATTATTAAATATTTTTCTATAATAATAGTAATCATCTTTATTTTTGCTAAAATGTAGTACAAGTTGTTACAATGATAAATTAATTTCCTATACATCCTTTTATGATAACTTTTTTACAGTGAAGACTGTCAAACTTTGGAATACGCTGCTTCTTACTGTCAGAGAGTCATTGAAAGACATTTAAGAACGAACTCAGAAAAACCTGCTTTTCTTAAATAATTATGCCTAATTTTGATACTATCGAAAATTAGTATATATATCTTATAAATATGTTTGTATGCATTTAACTTATGAAATAATTTGATATGTATATATTTAATTTATACTATGTATTTTGAAATATGTTATTGTATATTTTATGTATGTATATATATATGTATTTGTATGTTTATTTCTTAAATTAGTTTGAGTGTTTTTATGTATCTATTGCCTTTTTCCTGCACCAGCTAAATCGCCTGATTCAAATTCCTTTGATTTAGGTTGCCTGGAAGAGATTGCTTTGAACGATAAGGCTGCCTTTTGTATTGCCTAGAAAATATTGTAAATATGGACTGCTTTTGTAATTGTATATTTTGGTGTGCAATAAAGTGTTATCTCTCTCTCTCTCTCTCTTAATTTATAAAATATGTAGTATAAGTATATGTCTGTTTAAGTTCTATCTAATAATCTGTACCATTTACATCTCAAGATTAACTTAAAGTAATCTTTAAGTTAGGTTGCCTGAAAGATATTGCTTTAAGCGATAAGGCCGCCTATTGTATATACCATGATCATATTGTAATTCTACATTTTTGTACTTGTATATTTGGTCAGCTATAAAGTGTTATGTATCTATCTATCCGTTATTTATTACTGTTTTGGTGCGTGGAAAATCCTAGTTTATTAATATTGAGAGCAAAAATTCATACATGTCACTTTGCTTTAATAAAAATTCCAAGCACTATTCGCTAAAGATTCTGACCCATCCTGCGAAAACCCACCCCATATACCCAACTCCCTTTTTTGTTGTTGAAGCGGGGGAATACGTTTCGTACACTATCAAGCCCTTTGTGGGGGTTAGACCAAAGCGGCGAAGTTATACCACACGACTGGAAAGTGGTGTAATAAAAGCGCCGCCGGCATGTGTAAGAGACTCAGCCGGTAAAGTCGTTCCTAATATGCTACTACTCCACTAAGCCTTCCTGCATCCCATTTGCTCGCGCTAGTGGAAGGAAGAGCATGATACTTAGAACGTAGTCACGCCCATGCTCATCCGCGTACCAACGCTTGAGAGTGCCCCAGGATGCAGAGCAGACTCACTTCATCATCAGAGGTTAGTTCCACCGCATCTCCAGATGCCCGTGGACTCCTGTACAGGAATCACGGGAGGAGATTTTGCGCATATCTGCGCCTCCGGACACCCGACTGACGCCGGTACGCGTGAGTCGCATGCGCACCTCTCTCCCTCTCTTGTTCAGCGGTCTCCTTGTGTGACATTGCTGCCTCACAGAAGCATATACCCAAACCCTAGCCTATTTACCGAGATAAAAAGTATCCTATGTTGTCAGTATTAGACTACATATATAAAAAAAATCAACAAAATGGGGCCCTGCTTTTTCCGAGAATGCGTAACAGACAGACAGAGTCAGCTTCGCATGGTGGTGCTGGTTCTCATTTTCAATCTTATTTTATCATGATCGTACTAATCAATTGCATCCGGCACCGCTATATGGTGGACATACCACCTATACGAACACACAGCGTTTTGAGTCCACCTTCATTTTGCGCACCGCAAAGGAATTGAACTCACTGCTGGAGTCTGTTTTCCCCTACAACCTGGGTGTCGTCAAGTCCCGTGTGAATAGGTACCTTCTAGGTAAGCGTGCTCGATCTTAGACCATATCTCCGCTCGAAATCGAGCGAGATAATGGTCAAACAATAATTAAAAAAACCTGACTACTTAAAACTCATAGTACAGTTGATAATAGAAACAAATATCATAAAAGCTTCCATAAAATTTTTCGGCATTATTGCTTTTACCAGTTGTTCTTTCAAAAGATATTAATAAAAGTACTACCAATAAAAGTATTTCAATAGTTTCTCAAAGACAATAAATATTACAGTAAACAAGTTACCGGCTTTATGACGTAGGTACTTATGACTCTGTTAATATTTGGAAATACTCGTGACTGACTTTCGATTTTTAAAAATATTTAAAAAGTATATTTTCTATTTTAAATGTAATAGGGTAGTTGAAACTGAAAGATTGATGGGTACTAATGTAAATGTAGACCTAAAAAGAAATGGATGGATAGTATGAAGGATGACATGATTGAATGAATGATTAGAATAGGATAGGAAAAAACATTGTGCCGAACCCAAATAATTGGGAGAACGCGAAAGAAAAAGCTAAAATTTGAAAATTAAATGAACTTACAGGGTGTTCCATCTGTAGCTCACGACGCCCAAAATGCTCCGTTAGCCATTCCACAAGGCGACAACGACACTAACGACGTCATCATTTTCGATCACACAACGCTCACAACGACCCATCTCAACAGGTGGGTTGAATAGCCGTTCCACTTGGGTTTAAGAATGTAACGCCGGCAAGCAAATCACGGTCGTGAACGTGGTCGTTGTGAGCCTGTAGTGGAACGTAGCCTAAGACAGTTTTAGTCACAGAACATAAATATGTATTAGTATTCTTGCAGGAACAGAGAAAAAATACTAATTCCTACGGCCGGGCCTGTCCTAAGACGCGACAAAACAACCTACAGCCAGGTGGTAGGGCATTTTCTCAACTGGAATTCGTATGGCTACCATTTCAGGTCTAGAATATGCCACCATAGTAACCTTGAGCTCTGTTCCAGCTGCCACTTGTCAGGTCAGCAACACTTGGTTAGCAAATGTTCATAGGCGACAGTAACTTTCCATCAGGTGGGCCGCAAGCCTGTATGTTGTTATACAACAATAAAAATGCTGTGTTTTTTTTTTATCAGCGATGATATGAACTTTCTATTTTGTCACAAATTCTGTAATTAAATTTGCATATTACAAACATACAGTCGTACACGCATTGATATATTGGCGATGTGTAAAATGACCATTACATTAGGGTCCACTCAGATTTTTGGATGCATCTGCTCGTTTATTGTTCGGACCTCATGTATAACGCATATTAATATCCCTCGTTTCATATTCACTATTAAAGCTACCCCATCTTTTAAGAGCGAATATGTCTAAACAATTCCAAAATCAGTTTCTTTTAAAACAGCAATTATTTGTAAGTAAAATATTTGTAAAAATTCTAAAAATATGTAATATGTAATAACCAATCGATAAGATAGAAGAATTTTTTTTTTATTTTTTTATTGCAGGAGTTCAGCAGACAGGCAGACGGCCCACTTGATGGAAAGTGGTTACCGTCGCCTATGGACATTTGCAACACCAAAGGTGCTACAAATGCGCTGCTGCTCTCTTAAAGGAGACTGGAACCTGGTCACTGATGCCGGAACACAACACAAGGTTGTTATGGCGGCATACTCTAGACCAGGGGTGGTCGCCATCCAGTCGAGCAAATGCCCTCCCACCTGGCTGTGGGTTGTTTAGTCGCCTCTTACGACAGGCCGCCCGGCCGCAGGAAATTGTATTCTTTCTCCGTTCCTGCACGGATGAAATAAAGAAAAAGAATGAAGGTAAAATAAAAATGGCGCACCCACACTTATTTTCCCCAAAAAGGGGAATAAAAGGAACAAAAATAGAAATAAAAAGAATAAAAACGAGCGCTGATTTCTATCATGAAAAGATTTAAAAAAAAAAGTGATAATTTAACGCTGCTATTGTTTTACTTTTTTCGTTGTCATTGTATAGATTAGGAACAAACTTAATTTTTAACCGTAATATCTTAAAAAACCTCCTAAATATAAATTAAAATTCTAAAGCTTTTATTCAAAACTAGCTGTTACTCACGACTTTGTCCGCGTGGATTATTTTTCGCGAAGCCCTCATTTCAAAATATGTATAAATAATGTTACAACTTAGGCTTCGACAAAGACAAATTCACGTACAGTCTGTAAAAGCACATTTTATTACCTGTCGGCGTTTGAACTAATTTTAATCCTTTTATGATCGTCTTCTTTTTGTTTACTTATTTATTGGCATAAGTTTCTAATGCTGTGGAGAACAGTCTATTTTTCTATTGTACTCATTTACGGCCGCTTGTATGCCGCATCATTAGCCAGGTGTTACGGATTAAGTACAAGCTGATTCTGGGAAATTATGTCGACGATACAATACGGGCACATTTACATTTGTGCAGTATAAAACGATGGCCCGATTGAGAAAGAGGGTCAGTTGAGCTACAACTACGATACGGGCGTGACGTGTGTACCTACCGGAATCTAATAGTGACGGACTTCACGCGTTTTATTGAATTACGACCTTCTGCATTATGTTTGGATTTGTTGTGTTCGGTTATATTTGTACTTGTGTTATACGTGTTTGTATAATTGTAATAAACTCTATAATAATTCTAACGGCATTTTTATTCGATTCCCGCTAACTCGCAACAATAACGTCAGCTCTCTGTCAATGAAAGTCCCGTCAGAATCGATCCAGACGTTTCAGAGATTAGCTGGAACAAAGAGACAGACAGACGGACAGGCAAAAATATTGAAAATTGATTTTTTTATAAAGTACCGTATATACTTTCATATGCATTTAGTAAAAAGCTGTTATTTGGACATTACAAACGGACATTTATTATTTATTTGTATAGATAAGCTCCACTAGATAACATTTTTTGAAGGTAATACCATGGAAAAAGAATACTATTCTTCTACGGCGTTACATACAAGTTAAAGTTTAAATCTAATTTACTATTTATACTTACTACTTTTTACTTAACATTATTATTATTAAACATTTTACTTTACATTAGAACTTAGTTTGACTTATGAATTTGAAAAAACTACTAAACATCGCATTATCGCATAGGCTTAACATTATACACACCTAAATCAAAATTTTGAGTAATTGGATTTTAATATCTAGTACATAAAAATAAGGCATAAAATTGAAGAACTTGATATTTCAATTAGGTCTCTATAGTTCTGAGGGTGCGAGATATTTTTTAAATTAATACTCGGTAAAAGTGCTTTAAAAGCTCATCGTCAGCTTTATTCCGAATTCTTTATTTCATAGTTCGAAAGTTGGTCACTTAGTAGATATATTAAAGTGTGAAACAGCGGCCCAATTCTGCTTTTTCAATTTCTTGGTATTGCGAAGATATTCAAAGTCCGATTCCATTGCGATAGTGTCAAAAATTCGTAATCTTCTAAATCCACAATATCTTCTCGATATCGTCGCGGCGGAAATATAGTAAGAAAAATGATATTACCATTAGCAGCAATAGCGTTATGTAATACTTTCAAGAACTCAGAAGGGTTTTGGTTATAAATGAACAACAACTGGTCACTATACTTATAATCAGAGAACGTGACGGCTTACATATCTTTCATACGCGGACTCTACACAAACATTTTTAGAACACCTCGCCATCTCTCCAAAAGTTTTACAGAATAACAAACTTAACAAATTGACGCAACCGATAGCGGATTGAAGTGATTGATAAACTATTTTAATTAAAGGGTTATGAATGAAAAGAATTTAATACATTATTGTTTGGAAATTTTATATAATATTTTATAGAAAATATGATATTTAAATTCATACATGTAATAAAATAAACCGAACACAGCATAAATCTATCGCGTCTGCCAACATGAAAATAAAATGTAGTGAATACCGTCTATATATAGTTGAGAGATTTTGAATTATAATCTACACAATTACCACATCATATTAGAGATAAATATTGTTACATAAAATTATGGTAAATAATGGAGAACTACTCTATATAAAACAGGCGCTAATCACAGAATAAATAAAAATATAACATTATTATTCAATTAAGGAAATGGTCGATTATATTGTTTAGAAATAAGAGGGTACATAACAAAATTAATTGTTAACCTCAAAAAGAAAACTTGACAAGAACAACTATGCAACTAAATAAATGTATAACAGTTAGTCGAAATAAATAATGAAGAGCTACTAAATTTTTAAAAAATTATTACTCGAGTTTCCTTTTATAAATATTTATAAAGGTACAGTGGCGTGGGCACGCCATTGCAATTAACAGAATGCCGAAATCACTCCAACCTACGATTGAGACGATAGTGTCCGGCGATTTTGACACGAATAGCAGAATTGGGTTCTAGAATTAGAAAAGGATAAAAGATAGTACAGCCGTGGTGGCGTAATAACTAGCGCACGCGTTCCAAACTTACTTAACTTAACTTAGTCAGTTTTCTGATCTAATGTGCATATTGTTACAATTACCACGTGCTAACAACGGTGAAGGAAAACATCGTGATGCAACCTGGACATCGAGATAGCCGATATGTCAATCCTGCCAAGCCGCCTTGGACAAACGTGGCGGGTATACTGTCCGTTCCCCCTATAATGGGAGGCCTGAGCCCAGCAGTGGGACTGGCTATTGGCTATAATATATATTACTATAAAAGATAGTAGAACGAACCGACCGTTCATTTGCCTTACTTTCAGTTAAAGTTTGACATAAGCTCCATAAATTAATTTCGAAATTCAACCGATGATAACGGAAGTGTAATGAGTATAATAAGATATAAAAACCTGCAACAGGCAAATCTTGGTAGGGATTGATAGATTTTTAATACTGATGGTGGTGCAGTTAAACAATAATAGTATATAATAATATAAACACACGTATATACACATTATTACACAAGAAACATGCATATTACATATAGTATAGTACAGTATTAGGAATTAATATACTGTTACGAGTTGCGGGATTCGAATTAAAATGCCGTTGGAATTATTATAAAATTTTTTAGAACTATACAAACACGTATAACACCGGTACAAATACTTATATAACCGAACACAACAAATCCAAACATAATTCAGAAGGTCGTAATTCAATAAATCGTGCAAACTCCGTCACTGTTAGATTCCCGAATGTATACACGTCACGCCCGTATTGTAGTCCTAGGTCAACTGACCCCTCTCTCCATCAGGCCATCGTTTTATACTGCACAAGTGCAAATGTGCCCGTATCGTATCGTCGACATAATTTACTAGAATCAGCTTGTGCTTAATCCGTAACACCTGGCTAATGATGCCTGCAAACGGCCGTAAACGAGTACAATAGAACAATAGGCTGTTCTACACAATTCTAGAAACGTATGCCAATAAATAAGTAAACAAAAAGAAGACGGTCATAAAAGGATTAAAATTAGTTCAAATGCCGATAGATAATAAAATGTGCTTTTACAGACTGTACGTGGAATTTGTCTTTGTCGAAGCCTAAGTTGTAATAATACACAATAGAAAAGTAATGCTTAGAACCTCATTTTCAAAGCACGCTAAAGATATGGCAATTTAACTGAAAGATAACGAAGAAAGCTTTGATTTTAAATTCTGCAAAATAGTTTAATAAATTAATCAATTTTAGACAGGTTATTTTGAAGTGTTTTCTGATACACATTCATTATCTGCGTTGTGGATCACTTTCCCCCAATTTGCTTTTTTGTTTCTGGTAATAAATAATCAAAAAATACTGTTATTGGATTAATAACACCGTTAAAAGATTTCTATTTTATGAAAGTCAATTAACAAGTTTTAAAATCATAAAGTTTTTCACGATGAAAAAACTACGAAAATCAGCATTTTAGAAATCCAAAATCTCGGAACAGGTTTGTGGTAGCTGATAATGATAATGAGGTAGGTACAAAAAATATGTGAAAAAGGTACAGAATAAAAAAATCGGTCATGTCCGTGTTTTAACTAGCAAAGTACTTTCTAGTTTAAGGCTTGTAGCAACGCCAACGTCCTTAAAGATTTTTCGGGTGATAACGCGCGACGTATACAGACGCGGTCGTTTTTCAGCTGCATTGTTATTTTATTGTGAGAAAATTGAAGTAGTATTTTTAAAAAAAAAAAAAAACAAAATTAGTTGTTACTCTTTTATCTTTAAAGATGTAGGTAGATAATTAGTTTTCTGTTTTGATAAAAATTTAAGGTGTAAAATGGTTTCATGTTAATAATTTGGAGGTACCTTCGTGATTTATTTTTGACTGAGAACAACTATAGAAAAATTACGAAAAAACCACGTTCAATCCATATTGTGAATATTTCTGATATTTTTTTGGCATTTTATTGATTGGTTGTCCCAAACAACCAACGTGAAAAGTTGTTTCGTTTGCACCAAACTTTTGACCCTTTGCGCTAACAGAGGCCTTAAGGAGCTATAAGTGAAGTATAAATTGACTAAATTTACTTACAACAAAACTGTATTCTACCTATCACTGTCTACAATAATATTACGAATGTTACACAAAAAATTTATTTAAACAAGGTTTCATACATAGAAATAGAATCATTATTTTTTAGAAAATTTGATACTTATACACTACTAGCTGTTACCCGCGACTTCCTCTGCGTGGAAATAAATGAAATTTAATTTGCCTTCCGGTACGACGATGGAGGCGACGTGCGCGTGCGCCTTTTAATTCTTTTTCTAAAATAAAAGTAGCCTAAGTCAATTCTTATATCAACTTACGCGTCATAACATCAGCTACCTGCCAACGAAAATCTCGTCAAAATCGGTGCAACCGTTTCAGAGATAAGCCGGAACAGACAGACTGAAATACAAAAATAAAAATTGTTTTTTATATAAATACCGTACATACTTTCATACGCATTTAGTGAAAAGCTCTATATATATGTGTGTAGACAAAAATACAACAATAACAGTCCATAAGCGTCCCGCTGCTGGACTCGGGCCTTAATAGAGGAACCGAAAGTAGACCCACCACGCTTGTTCAAAGCGAATTGGGGAGTTTGACACATCACTTATCTCATTCAGGTATCAACACGATGTTTGCTTTCACCGTCGTGCGTCGGCACGTGGTAACAAGAACAACATGCACATTACGTCAGAATACTACCTAAGTGGTGCTTGCTATTCCAGCCAGGATACGAAGCCTTTGAATTTGGGACGCGAGCTCGCTAACCACTAATCTGCCATTGTTTTTACGAGGTGTAATCCATCATGGACACCCTACCGCTCGGGGACAATATTAGGGTAGTGTTGGACTACCGATGGCATGCTCGGACCTACCAACTAAACCACCTCTTTAGTCCATCTCGACGCCGTATATCAGGACGTTGGGAACCAAAGACATCCAATGGGATTCACTGCGACGGCTCATCGAGCCCCTTACATAGAATAAATTGTTGGTCCGCCACCATTATCAATAAGTTGCGCGTGTAAGCTCAGCTCAACCATTGATCTACCATAGCTTAACTTAGAACAGTATAATACGAACAAATTCAATGACATTGGATGAATTTTATGGTTTATGGATCACTTTGGTTGCTTCATCCAAATTGAAAGAAGCTTACAATCTAATACCAACATTATTCTTCTTAATTGACCGAATAAAGTCAGTAAAATATTTAAGAAATGCTTTTGCACTATTCACAGCATTAATCAAAAACAAAAAGAGTAATAGTAGCGCAAATATTTTTATGTGGAAACTGGATACAAAAAATTTGTGAATACATCAATTTGAAATATCTGGGACAATGTGTTGGAATATTAACAACGACGATAATCATGTATTCAAGACTAAATAAAAACCAAGTTGAGGCATCTTATGTTAGATATTTGAACTGAATAAAGCAGGTTTTTGAAATCTACATAACATTAATTTTGATGATGCGAAAGTAATTCAAATAGCAAAGAAATTTATATTATTACCTGCAAGGTCGAATACTAACTGGTCTATTGACCTCTTCGTCGATTTTAGGTTATTTTACTTTTATGCCTAGTGTCATGGATAGCCTTGGTTGAAAATATTTAGACGCTTTTCCTGTTCCTAATTATTGATTGATGTAATTGAGATCTCTGCCTTTAGGAATGTTATAAAATACTCAATATCGTTGATACTGTTAGAACTTAGGCTCCGATAAAGACAAATTCCACATACAGATCTGTAAAAGCACATTTTATTACTTGTCGGCATTTGAGCTAATTGTAATCCTTTTATGATCGTCTTCTTTTGTTCACTCATTTTTGTTGGCATACGTTTCTAGTTATTGGGAAAACAGCCTATTGTCTTATTGTTCACGTTTACGGCCGCTCAAGAACACTATTGATCACGTGTTGCGGATTATAAGTACAAGCGAATTCTAGGAAATTATGTCGACGTTGCCGGGCACATTTGCATTTGTGAAGTATAAAACGATAGCCCGATTGAGAGAGGGGGTCAGTTGAGGTACAATTACGATCTAGGCGTGACGTGTGTACATTCGGGAATCTAATATTGACGGACTTTGCGCGTTTTATTGAATTACGACCTTCTGCATTACGTTTGGATTTGTTGTGTTCGGTTATATTTGTACCTATGTTATACGTGTTTGTATAGTTCTAATAAACTCTATAATAATTCTAACGGCATTTTAATTCCAGTCCCGCAAACTCGTAACAATACCATAGGTAACACCGTTATTTTTAGGGCTATTAACATTCACATTTTCTAAAGAATCTAGTTTTATATTATTTACTGTTTTTACAACAATACTTATGGTTATCTAAGAGCAGACTTACTTAATTTTATTGGTAACCTGCTAACAGTTAATTCAGTCTCAGTTTATCTTCTAAAAGCTTCTACGTTACAAATTATAAATAAGGGCTTTGACTTGTGTTCAATAGTTTATCTTTTACTATCTCCGGCCCTTTTATTATGTACATATAGATCAAAAGTGTAATTTTACTTTTACCGGGAGAAATCAGTAGGACAAACCACCGCGGGGGAAACGCGGTGGGGAGTGTAGGATTCGCTTCTTCGGAGTGACACTAGCATCCCCGCGAAAATGTTGTTGCTACGCCATAGTTGGGGATACTCAGTAAAACCCTTGGCCTATCCTCGAATGTCCATTGTCTGGGCCGTGATCTCGCTTGCGGACTTCCAGCCCGAACGCACTACGGCCGGCCCCTTTGCGGTCTGGCCGCTTGATTTGTAAGCCGAAGAGCTAGGTCTCTCCGGCTTTCTTGAATCTCACCTTGAGGTAAGAGAAGGTGCGCGGATCAGTGCGCGTCCCTCCTCCCCGCTTTTATGTTCGGGGGATTCTACACGCCCGTAGCCTACGGTGGCTGTCATGCACGACTCTCCATCGCCACCGTTGGTTCTAGCAGGAAGGGAGCCTGGTGGTCTGCTCCCTCCCTCGCTCCATCGTCTCTTTTACGGTCATTGAGTCGACATGGAAGCGGCTGTGTCTCCCACGCATCGGCGCTCCCGACCATGGTCCTCACCACATCCGGGAGAGACAAATCTATCTTGAAGGCTGCGACAAGCCCACGGCGCTGCTCGTCCCAAGCTGTGTGGGAGTCCCAAGGTATGCAGTGGTGGAACCCCGACGTCTGCTCTAGCCCATGTATGTACCACCCGTAGCATCCGTGCTACGCGAGGACCTGCATCAGGCGAAACGTCAGGGTACGCGCACTCTGCCGCCTGGAGCTTTTTTTTACAAGAAGAATTCCGACTGAGGACCATCAGATGCGTGGGGAATAGCGGCCGGTGTGTAGGATTCGCTGTAGCGTGGCACTAGCTCCTCAGATGAAAGTGCTATTGCCACACCATGGCCAGGAAACCCCTCGATGTTTTACACTTCGTCCCTAAGCCAGGACCACGGGAACACGGCGTAGAACCTCCGCAGGACTTGGCAGGTGCCACCTGAACCTGCCGCAATTCGTCTCTGCGCCCCTAGATCTTACGGGGCGCAGGTCGGTCAACACTGGCCTCTCTTTTCACCACACGTGCATGGAGGCCATTATTCTGGCTTCCAGATCCCACGGCAGAGCGCTGGCTAGCAGGGAGGACGCTTCGAAGCATATCGTGCGACACCTTCGGACGTTCCGGACGACCAGCACACGCTGCATTTCTCGCAGAGTTGCGACATTGCAAGCCGCCAGGGGGCCGGATCAGTGGGGCCACGTAAAGTAGATACCATAAACGTGTGACGCCTCAACACTCAAATATGTGTTCTTTAACTTATTTACCTAATTCAATTAAATTAAAAGGATTTTGTGTATATTGTAATGATTTTCCTTCTAATTAAGTAATAAGTAGCTTTAGCTATAAATATTTAAATAATCTTGTTCTTTTGCTACATCGCTCTAAATTCTTTATTGTTTGTCTTTCAGTGAGTCATATCGACGGAAACTTATATCTTTAATTCATAATCATTAATAATCATTATATTTATTTTCGTTTCCTCTCGTATAATTTTATCGTTATTTAAAATAATGTCATCTTCTCTAGTGATATATACTCCATGTGATGTTTTTTTATAATATTAATTCTCCGTTGTAAGCAAAATCAACTTTATATATTCGTATTTTATTTTCTAAATTTATGTTTATTGTTTTAAACTATACATATGGATATTTAGATTGTTATTGAATTAATAGAAAGTTATTTTCTTCACCACTTAAATGCGGGGCTAAAATGAAACGCTTAGGATATCATTTTGCAGCAGAAGCCAAATAAAAATGCTATTATGCAGAATTCAATGACATACATAATACCTCGGGTTTTTATCACCGACGGGATACCTGCCGTTTTGGAGTAAAGTGACCTTTGTTAAGACAATGTCATGAGATTACATGGGAGGGTATAGTTGCTTTAGAAGATTGACCACTCTCTGATATGGAACGCTATTTGTGTGGACACTACCAGCAACCCCATAGATGAGGAGGAGGCTGCATCGACAAAATCTCAACTCTCACTTGTTATAACGATGACGATCAAAATTAATATGTTTACATTTAAGTATTTGTGATGGCCTCCGCTATTTTACACTATACTGGCTGGTTTAAATCTTCAGAAACAGAATATATTAAAGAACTTTTTTTAATTTTTATTTTTCTAGATACCATTTAGATGTTGACACCGTCGATGCTATGATATGCATTGCATATTTTATACTTATTTATTTGATTTTTTTATTACGACGTTTCGGCCACTTTTCAGTATCCGTGATCACCGAAGCCAAAGATGTCAAGTGTCAATGAGTATTGTTAAAGTTTTATTAAGCCTACCGCCAACTTGTTCATTTTAATTATATAATAACAAAATTAATTTTTGTTTATGGTAATTATTTACTCTATGGAAGCCTAATCTCATTTACTACCGCTTCGCAACATGTTGTGGCTTGAAGAGAAGAAGCGGCGCAAGAAACTCTTCAGCAAACATGCCTAGCTCTAATAATTTTATATACTAATATTAAAATGGGTGGAAGGAAAAATTAAAAGAAATAAATCTATCTAGTTGGTTTGTGTTCCGGTGTCTCTTATATACTTCTTTACCTGTTATCTTTTTAATTTGTTTGATTTGATGCTTTTAGATTGTATCTAGTCAAATCTCTAGATACCTTTAATGTTACCCACCGACCGGTTATATTCTAGCTAGTGTTAAATTAATACAACATTTTTGTTTTTCTTTCTATTTTTAAAATATAAAATTGTTGAATCGTGGTAAATAAAGATTATGAAAAAATTATACTTCGAATTTATTGGGAACGCTTACTTTAAAATAATGGTATTAATTAGCTAGAGGTTCGTCTGCTAAACCTTTTTCAATTGTAAGGGGTAATAAATTATACTAAGTCTCTTTTGCTATTTGATCATCATTGTCTAGTTTCTAAAAAGTATCTATAACCCTTTAATTAAAATCTCTTAACGACACTAGACTTAATCTAGTATATTCAACTGTATTCTTAGGCATTAACCTAGATCAGAAGCTCCAGCCACTGGGGCGCTCATATATCTAGTCTCTCGGGAAAACTTAGTTCTGCTGCATATGCGGTCAGAAGAGTTAGGCAGTTCACTGACGAAGAGACTGCTAGACTAGTTTATTTTAGTTATTTTCATAGTGTCATGTCCTATGGTATTTTACCTTGGGGCAACGCTGTTGACTTAAAGACCATATTTATTTTACAAAAAAGAGCCGTAAGATCAATTTACAACCTGGGCCCTCGGGAGTCTCTTAGAGAATGCTTTAAGGAAATCAATATTATGACGGTCGCCTGCCAATATATCTTTAATAATATAATTTATATTCGTAATAATTTGAGTGCCTACAAGCAGTATAAGGACGTTCACAATTTCAACACCAGGCATTGTAATAGACTGATATTGCCATCTTTTAGATTACAAAAAGTACTGTCCTCTTTCTTGGGGGTTGGTATACGCTTCTTCAATAAGATTCCGAGTGAAATGTTAGATCTGCCTTTCACTAAATTCAAAACCAAATTAAAAAGTATCTTGCTAAAAAAGGGATACTACACTATTGAAGAATACTTAAATGACAAAAATTCATTTACATAGCAGCTCGCTCTAACATCTTATATTATATTTTGTATAATGTTATCTTGCCAAGCTTGTAAGGGATTTATGGAGATATATTGCAGCATAACATTTTAGTACGTCATGTCATTATTATAACTTTCATAATATTTTTCTTTCCTTTTATCGTGTCTTGGTCTTATTGAGTATGCACTGTTTGCTACAACTCCATTAATTCTTCATAAAGTAATTCTGTAACATACTTCTGTATAAAACTTATTAAAAAAAGATAACTTGAGATATAAATAGAATAAGAAACTTAAAGAAAAACAATATTAAGCTAGACGTGTTGCTGGGGAGTTTCTTGCCGCTTCTTCTCCTTAACAGCAATAACACGTTGCGAAGCGGTATACATAGAATAGGAAGAAAAATTAAATTTTAACTTATATATATGACCTTCAAAAAGTGTTCTCCAGTGGAACTTATTTTGAATAAAAACTTTGAATTTGAATTTGAATTCGAGTTATTCGAAAATTTCATTTACAACACCACTAGCAGATAGCTTTGTTAGAAAACTTTAAAATTCAAATTGTCTTCCTTCAAGTGTTAAATAATCGATTCCTGTCAGATCCACTGCATACAATTAAGCACCCTCATTTACGTCTGGTCAATGACAGCCCTGTTTTAATCAATAACTTCTTTTTCGCGCGGCGTCCTTGGTATTTTTTACTTCGGCGCGACTCTTTCTGCGCGTATTTCGTTTATTATGTGTCAATCGTACCGTGATTTTTTTTCATGTAAATGTGACTCGCCTAACGCAATACCTCGTTTTCGTCAATTCCGCAAAAAGCTCAGCAAAAAAGGCAAAAGCTCAGCCAAAAAATCGTCTACCGAAAAGTATCTCGTATCGCCGGTTTTGTAGCCATTTTAATTATTATTTAATACCAAGGGACGAGCACGTGGCGTCGACCGCTATCTCACTCCCACTTTAGAGATTAAATGGCGCCCGCCGCTCGCCTTCTTGCTCACACCAAGCCCACTTACACACATAAAAATTGTGAATAATAAAAAAATGTGTACACATTTTTTTCGCTTAACCACTGTTCGCTTGTGTGAGTGTGGCCTCACGCCGTAGGAAAGAGACGGCGCATTACAAGTGACCGGTGTAGCGTACCCCCTCTCCAATTTTTTTAAGCTTCGCTATCAATGTTGTATCCGTGTGATTTTTTTCATTTTAATGTGTTAGTGTACCCCTCGTTCGGTGTAGTTCACTTTTTCTACTATAGATCTGAATTTCAGTCTCGTTTTTGCCGCGTCGGTCTAAAGGCGGACGAGCGGGCATTTTCTATTGCATTATTGTAATGCTAGTAGCCGGCAGTGGCTCCGGGTCTTAGTTGAGATTGAAAGAGTTGTCTGAGGAGGCCGGTGTTTGGCCACATGTCTTGAGAAGCCGCGACTGCAGCCAGTGCACGCGAATCAGCTAGTGCGAGAGGGACAAAATACCCCATCACGTGTGGATTACCCACATCTCTAAATTTATATAGCACACTAAAATATTGAGCACAAAAAAATCTGGTAATTCGGATCCTAGTAACGACGCCCGGCATTCATAATTTTACCGCAGGGTCAAGAACACTGTTCTGTTTTTTGGTGCCGGCACCGCACATTTGTTTTTTTTCATCGATAAAATCGAACTTTTTTAATGTTTATTTTCGCGAAACACGTGGATTTTTCGAATCATTTTGGCGTTCTAGCCTTGGACTGTTGCCTTTTCGTGTTGTGACATTAGTGTTACCGTATTATGTGATATTTTTGTGACATTATTAATGTAGGAACTAACTGTGATTTATTATGGTGATATAGTTGAAGATTTTTGGATAGTGACAGGTATTATTGTTTATTTGTTTTTTTTTTCAAGTGGGTCCGTTTTTGTCCTGTTAAAGAAAACGTTACCTATATATACGGGATGCGGTAATTGCGACTTGAGCGGTCGTCTTGTCAAACTTGACCTTGACAGACGCCCGGACTATAAATACGGAAATATTTTCGGTCCGTGTGCCGTGACGCTAATTTCGAATGCATTTGATTTGTGACGACCATTTTTTTCTCTCTGTTTTATAATAATTTTTATTATGAAAAAACTGACCCACATTATTTTTGTTTTGTTATTTATTTTTATGAATTGAAATGTTGTTTGACGAATTATTTGCGAATTATATACTTACTTATATTCCATTGAAAATGTCGTCTCAAATATATTTCTACATTTTTATGATTATAAATTATTAATGTTTTATAATCTTGTTTTCATGAAATGTTAAGGAATAAAATGGTTTCATGCCAGTAATTTGGAGGGGATTTGGTGATTTTTTTTAACTTAAAATAAGTTTGGGAAAATTACGATAAACCCAAGTTACGTCTCATATGGTGAAGATTTATGATATTTTTTTGGTAAATTATTGGTGAATAAATACCAACGAAAACTCGTTTCGTTTGCACCCCATTTTCGATCTATTGCGGCAAGATTAGTAAAAGCCTTAAGTAGGAAATTCATTAACAATATGTTTGATATTTATTATTTGCAATAAAAAATATTTAAAATAAAAATATCAATAATATAACACAACTAAAATAATAAAGGATATTTTATTTAATATGTATTTTGTAAAAAAAAAGTAGAATGCTATTTATAGATATATGATTGTCGTTTTTATCTATATTAAAGCTATTATCTATACTGGATACAGGTTTTTTTGCATAGCAAAACAATTCACGACCAGATGCTCCATTACTTCTGAGTTACAAACTAAACGCATTTACATATGACTATCTATTTTTATTTTTTCTAAAAATAAAATTAGATATTTTACACTCACACTCAAAGAGTTTAAGGAGCGGTTTACTAAGCCACCATTATAGTTGTATCGCAAGCGTGAATGAAAATTATCACACAGCAAACTTTGAAAACGTTTCTAAATCCTTTAACTTTCATATTTATAGATGGCGCCACAAATTGTTATTTGCTTGAGTTTTGATGTAGTAAAACATTACTAGACTTAATTAGGTATTTAAAACTATTATTAGATATATAAAAATATTATATAAATATTTCATAATATTTTGAAATGGAATTTGGTATAAATATAGTACACACGTAATGTCAAATTTATCTCAAAGATGCCTAAGATAAAATAATGGATAGTAATAAAAAACCTGGCATTAGATGACGGTGTTATTGTTTGAGTTGCATCACACACATACTTTCTAGGTTTACGTGACAATTCCCTCTTAATCAGTAGGCTCAAAATTCTAATTAAAAAAAACATAATTTCAAAAAAATAGTTTTAATAAAATTCTTTTACTATTAGTATATTAATCAATTGTCTAAAAGGCACCTCTTATCATTGATTTAAAATTTCAATGAAAAATAATAATAACATAAATTTAAAAAAAGTTTTAATAAATCTCTTTTATTACTAGCCCAAGATACCTTTTATCGTTAATTTAAAATTAAAAAATATATAATATGATAATTAAAGAAGTTTTAATTAAAAAAAATCTATAGTCACGTGTCTCAATCTATGATTATTTAAAGTGCGATAATAAAATTGCAATCTAAAAATGCTAATTTCTTCAATAACGGCAACAAGTCACGACAATGATAAAAACATATCGTATTTATTATATTTAAATTTTAAAAATTATCTTTTATCTTAAATAAAGAACAAATTGACATTTTAAAGAAGACAGTCGAACGGAAAAGTGTTTCAAATTTTATTAAATATTTTTTAATATATATTGTTTTTCAGATACAAAGATTAAATTGTAAATGTCATAAATATTAAACTAGTGTCAAATGTATTTACAGATTATTTTATATAAATAGAATCTAAATGAGGCATGGAAAATAGTAGTATAGCAATGTGAAGACTAGAATGTCAATCACCCAGTGAAAAAATGACCTCTATAAAGTTTCTAAATCCTAGATGACGCCAATGTATTTCTTCCTAAAACCTTTTTATAGATCAACTTAGACACCAAATTGAAAGTCTTAATAGGTTTCGTTTCAATATTTGAGTAGTTTGGTCCAATAAACTTTGACGCCTAAAAGCGAGAGACGAAACCTATAACGTAACAACCTGTGGCTCCATCTGTTCTTGTGGGATTCAGGTTTTTACATTTGGATTTTTTCCTTCGCGATTGTGATTTCTTGTAATGTTCATCTATTATGTATTTTTAAATTTTTATATGACGAATAAATAAATAATCCATAAATATTGTATAGTCAACCTTATCAAATATCACTTCTTGTCGCTTAACCTTGTATCTCACGGTTCAATAAATAAGAAATCTATCAAATGATTTGTTAAACTTACGTTTAAAACGCGCAAAAAAATTAAACTGTGGTTTTCAACAAAAAAATCGACTAAGTGCGTCAATGGACACATAATTAAAGATTCCGTAGACATACCGAAAGTCCAATTTTTGTTATCTGGCTTAAAAAAAAAATAGTTTCAACTATTCTTCTTATTTCTATATTCTATATTTATGTCAAAAATTATGCAACGGATATCTAGGTCATACAATTTTTTGTTTCAAGTATTTTTTTAGCTCTATCACTTCGAATCCAGTGACAAATATTGGCAAAGTGAACATTTTTTTCAAAATTTTCTTAACAATTTCAAATATTACAGGCAATGGCCACACTTTTTATAACTCTGAAAAAGAATATCGCGCTATTTATAGAGTGAAGTGAAAATTTACTAAGAAATGTAATTATAATTAAAAATACACCTTATACATCTATATACATACACACATTTTTTCTTTTCTTTATATGTTTTAACAAATTCATAGCATACACAAACGGCATACATAATTTTCCACTAAATTTCTTCTATTGTGGTCTATAGAAGAAATTTAGTAGAAATTTATGAATGCTTTTAAAAAAAAAGCCTGTGAGATGCATGACGGACTGACTGACGGACGAACATGACGATCTGTAGCAGTTTTTGGTGGGAACTGAAGGGTTGTGCTGTGAATGTTTATTTTCTAAAAATGTGTAAATGTTTCTTTAAAATGATAATTATTATAATAATATAAGTATTATAATATTATAATTAATTGTAGGACATTGATAGTTTTGGATTAATTACGTCTTTTGTGAGAATTTTACAATTTAATTTTTAGTTTATCATTATGTGTTTTATGAGAAATTTGAAATGAGTAGTCAAGTGTGGCTTTGCGAGTTGTCATAAGAACTCAGTTGACTGGCATCAGTCGCGCCCTACAATTCGGCTGAGCCTACTGAAAACTTTTAATACTTTTAATAATAGGCACTATGGACCGATTTCCTTTACCTACCATTGTGGCCAATTATACTACTACTATTGACGAATCTATAAGGACTTTACTTTTCGCAGTTCTTATCATTTTTTGGAAATAAATTGATTTGTGTATTAAATATTGAACCTTAAAAAACATTCTACCTAAGCACTATAGGCTAAAAAGTTGTCAACGATGTAGAAGTCGAGATATAATCAAATATTGGCAGATATTTCATTCAGTTATTTGATTATATATTTATATAATACGCAGTTCGTGCTTGCAAAATATAGACCGTAAAGACTCTGCACGGTTTCTGTTTTCATTTTAAGTCAACGTTCCAAGTTTTTTTAAATATAAATGCACCTTAAAGACAAACCATTAAAATTTCAATCAAATCTAAGATATAAACTAATGGGTGATTTAAAATCAGAAATCAGACTGTCTGTTATTTTTATTAAGAATGTGCCTGTGTCTGTGTGTGTAAATACATTTATTTGTCTAATCTATATAAGGAGGAAGATACTTTGTTCATGTGTTCTTTTTTAATGCTCAGCACATATATAATAATACTAAGCAGAAAAACACCCACATTGTATATCCCTAAACTAAACAAGTTACTTTTGTTATGGGTACCATAAGGGTATGGATTGGATCTCTCTAGAGCCAATCCCAGACACCGATGCCATATTCTAATGAGCTCGGCCATCATAAGCTTAGTCCACTCAACCACAGAGATCTTCATTGCACTGCACTACACTTTATCATGATAGTTTTATTACATTAATAATACGTTTATGTATCTTACTAACAAAAAAACGATCACTTGCCTGACTAGTAGTTAAAACTTGACATAAGTTTCTTAGAAGTAAATTCAAATGTCTACTAATGGCAAGACAAGCGAATGAATAGTAAGACATAAGAACCGGTCATAACTGTCATAATTGAGATAGTTTGGTTATAAGTGAAATCATATATTATTTTTATTAAAAAGATTTTTTCTTCAAAATTGAAAATGAAATGCTTTATGTACACCACACTACCCATTGTTTACTACAAAACGCACTCATGTTTGCGTTATATATCCCCTGTTTTTGTCATCCAATCCAATCGTCGGTCTACGGAGCCGGATGACGGCTCACACTATATTAACCGAACGTAGTCTTCACTTATACATGTTTTTTTGTTACAAAATTCACAATACCAAATCTATTCATATATTTCTTATACAAGTAAATTAAATGGTTTTATAATATATTTTTGCAGAATTTTAAATTTTAACACTACTGTTGATAAGTTATCAGAGTCTCCCTCTGTTATATTTTTTTAAATATTAGGTCTTATAGCTAGGAAACAATTTTGCTTAGAAATATCTCATTAAAAATTAAATGCAAAGCAGATCCATTAAGATTTCAAATTTATTTTACGATATTCCTATGTACAAGATCACATCCATACAACTAAAAAAAAAAAAAAATTGTATTATCTATAAATATGTATTTAAAATATATTATTTGTAAAACATAAAACAACTAATACACAAGAAATGTTTTCTACAAAATTTTTAATAATTATGTACAGTATCCGTTTCATGTAACTATAAAATTATTATGTATTTTTAAGTATTATTATGAATTATTTTTTTGCAATTATTAATGTTTTATTTTATTTTAAAATCAAGGCCAAATAAAATATAAACACGTTATACTACCAAGTTATATATTTATAAGTATAAATAAGCATATTTGTATTATCTGTACGCACTAAATAAAAATGAAAATTAATAGTTTAAAAAATAAGACAATTAAAAGTGGGAAAGACAGGATTCTAGGTAAAAAATCTTCGTTAAAAATAATCAATATCCTACAACTGTTGTTGAATTATAAACAATATTATACAATTTTCCCGTAAAACTTGGGATGGCAAAACATTAATTTATTAAATTCCTGCCGAAATCCATGAACAACTTATACAAAACAACTTTGTACAATTTTTACTCATAGTTGAACCAAACTTCTTCAACAAGGTAGTAGTTAAAATTAGACCTATGGTCTTAACCAGAAAGAATAATTATACTTCTAGAACTATTATTTCAAACCACTACCAAAAAGATAACTAAGGCTATGTGCAACTATGTATATATTCTATACCTTCAAATAAAAATAATTATCATCTTTATATACTTACATTTAGACTGAAATTCGTTTGCAATTCAGCAAAGGGAATGCAAAACAACTTTGTATTGCATCGTTCTATGATTTACAGTTGAATTGATTAATGTAGAACTCTTTTATCATGGGCAATAATGGAGAAAATTGCTTGTAGTTTTACAATCTTAAACGCAATATAATTATTTGGTTTTGTATTATGTATTGCAATTACGTCTTGATGGACATGTACGCAGGTACAGGTAGCGTCTGAAGTGATGTAAGACCTTTTGTATATTACTTTACTTAATGTAGTTTGTAGTATGGATCGTAACTGACTGCGCGGAATTAATCAACTATTTCATTGTAATTATTTCGTGTTTCAATATAAAAATCGTCCCTTATACCAGACAAGGGCATATGCGATGTGACTGCACAGATAACATCTGTTGTAGTTTTCTGTCTATGAACTCAAAATACATAACACTATTAAGTTGTATTTTCTTTATCAAATTCAAGGTACAAATTTTAACTACCTTTGTTATATCCATTTTTAATATCATAAATAAAGTAAATAAACGTTAATGATAAGTATGCAATGTATTGTCAAATTTATATAAATATTAAATATGCATGCAGAAACATTCTTTTATTCTCGTGTTTAATTAAGTTTTTCTTCTTTTGTTTTTAGTAGGAAATAAATGAATTTAAAAAAATGTGTATAATAATATCAGCCTATATACGTCCCACTTCTGGGATCGGCTTTATCAGTCCAGAGGATCGGATAGTATATCCACTTTTGCGTTAAATGGAATAAATATACCGGTAATTTATAAATTAATATTTAAAAAAAAACACCGTTTGTAGTTAGGAAATATGAAAAAGAAAAGGATTGAAAAAGGCCTTGACACTAGATCGTCAGAGATATTGAATTTTTATAACAAAAAAAAACACAAGTCCGTAAAACAACCTAATAATGCTAATGCCTTAACATCCGAGTCACCACTACGTCGTGTTTTCATTTATTTAGTAAAATGAACGATATACCCTCGTTTGGTACCCTAAAATAGACTTCCGGATTTTACAAGTACTGATTATAGCATGTACGTAATACATACTACATAAACGTGGCATGCTTCCCGATGAGGAAATGAAAGCACGGTTATAAGCGCGTTAACTACTAAGCTATCAACTTCAGACTTAAGACACTGCAAATGAGTAATTTTTAAAAGGAACTTAATTAATTTAGAGACTAACAAAAAAACTATATTCTTACACTCTTAATGAGATTATAATTAGATTTTTCCTTAGAATCACTTGATATTATCTCAAGTGACCTCATGAAATGGTATATGTTCATATTTAAGCAATTTTAAAATGCATAATGTGTTTGGTAATTTGCAGAAAAATCGAGGTAGTTAGATTAATAGTTTAAATTTTAATTGCCCGTAAAATTGGTATTTATTAACGTATAAATTTTTGATTACGCGAGATATGTAAGGCGTTACGATTTCTGGTATCATCAGAATAATTTGGAGCGAATAATTTGAATAAAATACTTTAGATTACAATAGTTTGTAAATTTTTAAGGCTAACGATTATCGTACTAAATCGTATTTACTTAAGTATCAGATCCAATTATTATTTTTAATAGTAAAATGCTTTTTTGACTTAAATGTTGTATAATTAGTATTATAAAATAAAAGAATTTTACTTACAATTAATATAAAAGATACGACATTGCAATTTTATGTAAATACTAAAAATTATGTGAACTTTTTAGTTATTGCAAAAAAAAAAATTCAAACGTCTGTTATATAAAAGTTAGATTTAATTATAAAAATAAAATAAAAATGATGCGGTTTGATAAATTTAATATTCAAATCAAAGCAGTTTAGCGTGAAAATGAAGAGTAAATTGGCGCATAAAGATAGGTAAGCAATTTAGTTTTTATCTCTAATAGCCACGAATAATCTAATTATATTGAATTACCATATTTATATAGTGTCCCATAATGCAATCTTATAAGACAGGTTTCTTTAGATTTCAAACTGTATACAAAATAAAATTTTACGAGTAAATTAAACAAATAAACCAGACCGATTTAGACTTTTGAACAATTATTTGCGCATAATATATTTTGCGCCCAAAATAGATTTTGGCCTGCGAAATGAGATTTTTATTTTCCTGTCAGAATTTTTATGTGAACCGTTTTCTATTTCATACATTCAAACGTTTTATCTGCCACGTTATGGGCGTGCCCTATGTGCAGCACGTGTAGAAACTGTAACAATATACAAAATAATACATATTATGATCCAGGATTCGGACCGTCGTCATAAATATTAAATGCGAGTGCTGTTTACACAGCTACAATGACTTATAAAAAGAAATATAACTTGTTCATTCAAGAGATAAAATCATAATTTTACACAAGTACAAGTTATAAGCGTGCTTGTACTTACAGTGCGATTATCGATGCCTTATTCGATCCGGCATGTGGGCTAGGGGATAGATCGTTGACACAACCTACGCAGTTACTCGTCACCTGCTTGTTGGCAACAAAAAAACCGCCAGGTTTTTTCACCCGTTAAATCTATTTGAATATCGAACTATTCCGAACGTTATTAAAATATAATAATCGACAAACAATTTTTTATACGATGTTACTTTGAGACGACATTTTTTAATTTGAAAATGGACTCGTTACTTACCCAATTTAAAATGAACACTTTTGACAGGAAGTCAAATAACATTTTAGTTTCCTATTCTATTTACTTTCAAGTTTATTTTCCTTTTACAGCTTAATGAAAACGAAAGATCTCTGAAAAAATTCCATGACATAATCAGAACGAAAAAAAACACAAGCGAACTAAATAACTTCCGACGCGTATTTTTACAAGTGCCAAAATATTACAATATAAAAGTATACAAGTAGATAGAATTAAATTATTCAAGATGATGGAAGGACGGACAATTGATTATAGACCCGATGGGGGCGGTTTAGACTACCACAACTCGCCCCTTATGGCGGAAATACCGGTAGACAATTATTCACATATACATAGAAGTATAGAGCATTTGCGGTCTATTGTACCCCCGCCTATAGATCATCATAGACATTTAGCGACCAATTTAGCAGATTTAAGAAGATATGAACATCCGGATGAGATGCCGGAGATTAAACCATCGGTGTTAAGATTGACTGACTTCAAGAGTGGGCTTCATGAATTGAGGCAGAATGATCAGGAAAATGATGGGCACCATCGGCAGCTGACTCCCCAGGACGATGGACCGAAAGGATATAGTGCTCCTTCAACGCCCCTTTCAGAAAATGGTGGACAAACCGTGCACGAGGAAAAGGTCAGCTAATTTGTTTCTTTTTTAACTGTTATTGAGTTTGATCATCGCAGCATAGTCTTCGCATTTTATTTCATTAACGACTCAACGTATAGAAAATTATTTAAATCAAAACTTATAGAGAATTTTATGCTCTTCAACTTTTATTATACATGCGAATATCTTTTAAGGTTTGTATCAACGCCAACGTCCTTGAGTATCTTTCGTTACTGATTTTTCAGCCTATAGCGGAGATTCTATATATGCGGTTGTTTTTCAGATGAATCATTCTTTTGTTGTGAATAAAATAAATTGGTATTTAATAATATATTAAGTTATTAGTCTTACTTTTATAAAGATGTAGATATTTATTTATCCTCATTTGAAAAAAAAATGAAGTAGTAAAATGGTTTCAAGTCAATAATTTGGAGGTTATTTGGTGAATTATTTTCTTAATTTAAAAAATCTGTACAAAATTACGAAAAAACCACGTTACGTCTCATAGCGTGAAAGTTTATGATATTTTTGGTAAATTATTGGTCAATTAATACCAACGAAAAGTCGTTTCTTTTACACCCCACTTTCGAATTTTTGTAGCAATAGGAAGGAGCCTTAATGCATAGGAAGCGAGATATTTACAAGAAACCGTTTTTCGGGACCTTTGGACCTTGCTTATTTTAAGATGCGGACTTTCGGTCCGAGATTTGCTCCTTTTTCGACTTATTTGACTCGACTATTATGAAATGTGGACTTCAAATTTTAATTTTCGAGCCTCTTACGTGGCTTATAATATATATGTATTAATCCTTTGAATAAGAATTCTATAACTTACTTATATCTTAATATATAAAGCTGAAGAGTTTATGTGCTTGAGCGCGCTAATCTCAGAAACTACTGGTCTGATTTGAAAAATTCTTTCAGTGTTAGATAGCCCACTTATCGAGAAAGGCTATAGGCTATATCACATCACGCTAACTTACTTTTTTAACTATTCCACGCGGACGAAGGCACGGGCAGAAGCTAGTGTTATAATAAAAAACTTAAATTAAACAGTTTTAGCTAGAAGTGTTGCTGGGGAGTTTTTTTGCTTCTTCTCCTAAATACCAATAACACGTTGCGAAGTGTTTTATATAGGTTAGGAAGTACATTTTTTTTCACTAGATATAAATGTTCTCCAGTGGAACAAACTTGAAATAAAAACTCAAATTCAGAAGTTTTTATTCGATTACGAAAAATCGAATGATGTAAATGACAATTTTGTTTTAAATTAAATACTTGTGACGAATAACGTATTTATTTGGATAAGGATTAATATCATGTTTATAACAACACCTTCGCAAATAATGCATTATTTTAGAACAAATTTGGTGAGCATAAAAAAGGTTATAGTGAGCCAACCTTAAAAGATAGACATATGCTGTCGCGCCCTTTTTTTTAGAACTTTTAAAGGGGTCAATTCTGTTACACATGATTTTTGCGACACTTAAACCGTTTACGCAGCGCACGCAGCGGAAGCTCTCAAAAGAAAAAAATCTGATTTTGAAACATTCTTCATTGGTGCTCCACTCCTATTGGTCTTAGCGTGATGATATATATCCTATTACCTTCCTAGATAAATGGGCTATCTATCATTGAAATAATTTTTCAAATCAGACCATTAGTTCTTGAGATTAGCGCGTTCAAGCAAAAAAACGAACAAACTCTTCAGCTTTGTATATTAAGTATAAGATTTAATCATTTACCTACTATCACAAAAAGTGATTTAATTTATTTAAAATCAATCTGCATTATATTATTGAAGAAATATTTACTAGGTGAATGATTATTTTAAATGAAACAAATCATAAATGAGTCCGTATAAGATTTATATTAAATTTAATAATTTGACTTCTATTCATATCTTTTGATTTAAATAATACTTTATATATTTTTTGTGGTCCGATCAATTGTATTTTTTTTTTAAAGCAATGTATCATTTGTACGCCCTATGGGTAATAAGTACATTACTCATGTATAATTTTATGACATGTATAATTATTATATATAATGCCATATGCAAATAAATTTCATTTAATTTACTTAATTTTCCGTATTATATATAAACTAGTGGTCGCCCGTGGTCGAATTTCGACCGTAATAATTAATATCAAAGTGTATACTTCTATAATCACAGAATTTCGCCAAGGCTACACTGTTAATTTGACTTGAATAATAAATAAAAGAGTATATATGCGTGTGTGTCAAATACATGTATTTTTTATACATAATTATTTATTTAACAAGATAACAAAATTATTACAACTTGTTGAATTATACATAGCATAGAAAACCTCTGGGGTTTATATTAGTGCTATGGATATCTACGTCCGTAGCATTTCACAATTTTAACATTAGATTTGGTCTAAAAAGTGCATATTAAGTTTATTTTTAATATTTATTGATGTAATGCTTTCCCAAAACTCAACAGGTAAGTCATTTAACAAGCGCGGAATGAAATATGCCGTTGTGCGATGGTCGTACATGTTGTTAAAATATAAAATTAAATAAAAAAACATATTAGCATTTGTCGCTTCTACTCTATATAAACTATAAGTGTGCGAAATTTCATACTCCTCCATCCGCGCAATTTTTATAAAAAGTGGTTTTTGCTTCACGTATTAATATATAGATAAATTATTTTTGATACGCCTTTTCACTACGATGTTACTTTTTGTTCTTAATTCTAATAATATAATATGCAAACTTGTATTCGTTTCTTGATCAGATACGGCCAATATTTAAAACGAGACAAAATAAATAAATAAATAGTGTCAGATAACAATTGTCACATCTATATTTAGAAGATAATAAAAATACATCTAATCTAGTATTGAGATAATCTGCATTTCTAGATATTTCGTATGGTACAGATGTCTTTGACCTGTAGCTGTTAAAACTGAAGGATAACTCGTATTTTTGACTAACTTAACCATGTTTATTACCCACTAATATACTTACTTACTTTTACTTACTCCATAGAGGTAACGTAAATTTGTCAATAGAGGGAAGAGCCAAGAGGTTGATTGGTAGCGATCGTTTTACAATACAAGACTGGCAGCCTTAAACAACGACGCCGGGTTGCCAGTCTATCGGAATAGGACTCATTTCAGAGAGTGTGCGGTTGAACTGTTCAACCTGATCCCCCTACACCGTTCTATCATCGGTCGATAAGGCCAATTCTGCTATTACTATCTCATCATAGTATTATTTAACAAAATTGGGTCGTTTTGGTCTTACGCCAAAAGGAAGGTTTGCACTGAAAATCAGCGTTGTGTCGGATATAATTCCAGCACAGCAATACGCTGAGTGCAAATCTTGTTTGCTGATAATGTGGCGTACAAATTCTCAAAATATGCTCTTAGTATAATAATGTATAAGGAATGTAATTACGTCGCTATTTCTTCAAATAAAGTCTTTCTTTCTTTTAAAGTCGCCGAGCACTATCTCCTCAATCGTAGGTTTGTCTGTTTTTGGTATTTTGTTAATTGCACTTTATCTACATTAATATATATAAAGCGAAAAATAGCGAAACAAATGTTCGTAATTTTGGTAGATTTTCAATATTAATTTCGGCTACTATCGGCCCTTTCGATTCATTCCGCCGCGGCGATATTTAGAAGATATTGAAATAGCAGAATTGGGCCTCTGGTTTACGGTATCGTTTCACAGTGGAAACACCACTAGTATATCCATAGATCGCTGGTTCATCATATCCGACTCGAAAGACCAAAAAAATGTAAACACTTCTTTAAATTACTAATATTATAATGGACTGAAAATATTTTAATAATATATTTAAAACAACACATTTATCTGAAGAAAACATTTTATATACAAAAAACATGTGTGTGTTAGGTCTGAAGCACGACTGGACTTTACTTCTTAAACATAAAAAAACATGTGAACGTGAGCGGCGACAGCGGCCAAATGCGGCCGAATAAGAAATCAATTGCTGTTCGTTAATTTTATTTTGTTTTATGGATGGTATAGGTTTGCGTTTGGTCACTGTCTCACTTGCTGTTGAGTGATGACGTAGTCTAGGATGGAGCACGCTTACCTATACGTATTCACTCGTGACTTGAAGACTTCAAAATTGTATTTGTCAGGAAAAACAGACTCCGGCAAATTATTCTACTCTTCGGCAGTGTGCACCAGAAAAGATGAAGCGAAACGCTTGGTTCTGACTGGTGTTGTTTCTACCATGTAATGGTGGCGCAAACCGGTGCGTCTCATTGTCCGATAGTAAAATGGGGATGGAGGAATCAGGTCGTGCAATTCTAAGGAACACTCCCCGAAATGTATCCGATAGAAGACAGTTAGCCCCGCGACCTTGGGTCTATGCTCTAGACTCTGAAGTTGAGCATAAAAAAGACTGTCATTGCGACCAGTTTCCTGGCTCTTTTCTCAATTGATTCCTGCGCCTCGCTAAAACTCAAAAACTTCTTTACCGATTTGTATAGTTTTGTTTTGTGCGCTCTAATACAGAGGTGGTTTAGAAAACTCCAACAAAAGTTGTGGTAGCGTAATGGCTAGCACACGCGTCCCAAACTCAAAGGGCGCGGGTTCGAATCTTGGCCGGAACGCATGCGTCACTTAGACAGTTTTCTAACCTAATGTGCATATTGTTACAATTACCACGTGCTAACAACGGCGATAGAAAACATCGTGATGAAACCTGCACATCGAGATAACCGATGTGTCAAACCTGGCAAGCAGCGGCGTAGCGTGGGTGACGGCCGCCCAGAACGGAAGACAATTTTGCCGCCACTTTATTGAAGTATTTCAATTTAATGCATACTATACCTATACTTATATTAGATAGATAGATAGATAGATAACACTTTATTGTACACCATTACAGAAAACCTTATAGCCTAAAAATATTCTAAATGTGCACAATGGGCGGTCTTATCGCTATTAAGCGATCTCTTCCAGACAACCCGTGTCAGGAATAAAACAGATTATATTGGTCAAAGGTGGTATACATAAATATTAGAAAATAAGCAGTTACTTACATATATTTTGTTCATTTATAAACATATAAGTATGTAAAATATTATATGAGTAAAATTATACTTAATAGACATATATAAATATACCTACTGATATCACATGCATAAATATATACATATATATATATATATACAGAAATATACGTAAAAATATCAAACATCACTATGTTGCAGGTAGTGCTTTTTTGTCATGTTCTTAAATATTGTTAGTGATTTAGCTTGTCTAACAGTAACAGGTAGCTCATTCCAGAGTCGAATAGCCTGTACAGTAAAAGAATTATTGTAAAAAGATGAATAATGTTTGGGAGTATTAAGTCTAAGATTCGTAGAAGGTCGTAAATTGTGAGATGAAGAGATGAATTCAAAGCGTTCTTTGAGATAATACGGGGTTGTGGGGATAAACAACACACTGTAAAGGAGTGAAAGAATATGAGTATTCCGGCGAAAACGAATTGGCAACCACTTGAGTTTTTTACGAAACTCAGAGACGTGGTCATATTTGCGTAACCCAAATATGAACCTTATACAAAAATTTTGGAGGCGCTCAAGTTTATTAAGTTGCTCTTGAGTCAATTATTATCTATACCTTTCACTGTATCTCTTTATTTTATATAATATAAAGAGGTAGTTTGTGACGTTGTAGGGGGTAATCTCTAGATCTACTGAACCGATTTCGAATATTATTTTTGTTTTGGAAAGGCCACATATTGAGGAATGTTATAGACTATATATATATATATATATAATAACATCACGCTAGGACCAATAGGAGCGGAGTGGTAATGATAAATTCTGTGCTCTTTTCAATCGGTCCGAATTTGTAGTTGCGATAAAAATATGAAATGGTTCAAATATTTATATTATTTATTGTGAAATTTTGCTGCCCCCTAAAAAGTGCCGCCCGGGGCGGGCCGCCACTGCTGCCAAGATATCTTGGACAAGTATGGCGGGTGTACTGTCCAGTACCCCCTTATAGAGGGAGACCCGAGCCCAGCCGTGGGACGTTTAGGGGCTGTTATTTTTATTATAAACTCCAACAAATTCCAGAAACGAAAGAATATCAATATTATCCTATATTTAAAAATAATACATTGTGGCCAGTACCGGACCTTATTAGCCACAGTAAAAACTCTTGGCTAGAGATTTCAACAGCGAATGATTTTTTTTTGTGAACAACCCCTAATAGCCAACTTTTATATTTAGTTATCCATTTCTACTTTAATCAATTCTTAACATCTCTGAGCGTCGTTTGACGAGTCTAACAATTAAATTACAAACAATATTGAGTAGTACCATATATTTATTAATCATTACAAATACCCTTGAACACTTCGGAAGTTCTGTTATGAACTTATGACGCAACGAGCATTTTTGTAACAATGTAAGCCGTGATCACGATGCAAACGTTTTCCGCGTTAAAGCGTATTATTATTAATATTTTGATGATGCCTTACGTAAGAATTGTGTACACGATGCGATTTTAAAGTTGCTTTATATATTCGTAAATTGAGTTGTGGCTGACTTTTTAGTTCATCTTTTAATTTTGTTTAGTTTTGTATATTTTGTACATGTACTGCTGCCTGTCATAGCATAGTAAATATATATTCAAATGTGTATATTTGATCGTCTGACGTATAAACAGACGTGCCAGGTCTGCCAGCCAGGTGGTAGGCTGTTTACCCGTCTAAATGATTACCAACCCTGGTCGAAAGTATATAACCGGCATATCAACCTTGAGTAGTGTTCCAATATTAGTGGCCAGGTCCAGTCTCCCTTTAGAGAGTGGTAGCACATTGGTAGCATCTTTGACTTTTGTTTTCTGACGGCCCCTGTGGTTGAGCGGGCTAAATCTTAGCCGGCCGAACTCCCTGGAACCCAGAGGCTCCGGGTTCGATTCCTGGCACGGTAAATTTCAGAAACGAACTTTCTGTTATTTCCTATCGTCTGGGTGTCTGGGATCGGTCCCAGAGTAGTCCATTGTGTATTATCCATAGCACAAGCGTAACTTGCTTAGCTTGGGAATACACAATGTGTGTGTTTGTCTGCCGATTATTATTATTATTATTTTTAGTATTGAAAATGTCCATAGTCGACGGTAACTGCTTTCCATCATGTGGACCGTCTGCCTGTCTGCTGAACGCATGCCATAAACAAAACCGACGTAAGCTTTCCATACATTTTTTTCCTTAGAAGATCATTTTTGTACATTACAAACATGATTTTTCCTATGAAATACAATAATTAGTGATGTTTAAATGTCTTAAACAATTTAAGCCACATCTAAAGTTGGATATTACAATAAAAAAAATTCTTTTAAGCATCTAAAGACATAATTTAACTTTAAAAAAATCCATAAATTCACTTTGGTAAGAAAAAACAAAGGTATGCTACCGAAGTGAATACCAAAAACCTCAATCGTATTGCTATTGAGTTTATAGCCGCTTCTTATTTCCATTTTCTTCTTGATTATGCATTGTGTTTGTGAAAACTATATCAAAATATGGTATTGCTTCCAATAAGCTAAGTAAACTCTGTGAAAACATTTACCATATTTTGTACTTGTACAGCTGATCTAGGCATGAAAGGAGATTTTAAAAGATTTTGCTAAGCATTTGTCATTCCTACTATCCTCTTTTTATAGTTTTAACTTGACAAGTCGAATCAGCGACTTTTTAGTCGGCATTGACTCTTGATGAATTATCGTGGCGTTGTGTGTAACCGGCCTTAGCAACAACAATTAAACAAAACTACCTCATACGAATTTTCAATGATGAGTTTTATTTTTCAAGTTCAAGAGCTTACTTCAATTATAAGAATGTTTATTTTGTTTCGTTAATAATCTCGGTTACTTAGTGATGATTTCCTCGTTTTTTTTTTATAACATCACGCATGTAACCTTGGAAGACTAGGCAGACTCATATAGCTTAATGTGACATCGAATTTATTCGAAGTTAGTATCTTAAACAACATTTATCTTAGAAACTTAGAATGTTTAATAATAAAAAAGAAAATCAAAACTAAATATTTTATCGTGCAATTGCAAGTGTATGTTTCATCATACATGGTTTATGGAAAAAATAAAGTATAAATATTTTTCTAATTATTTTTGTAACTTCTAGATTGATCTGAACACCAGTTCTGTTAAAAAAGGCGTGTTTTTTCAAGTCTTTTTTATCTACCAATTAAGGCTTAATTGGAGAAACTATATATTGACAGTTGTAAATGTCAAACTTATATCAAAATGCATACTTTATTTTTAATTTTGATATTTGTAAATTGTCATTTTAATATCTCTATCTTAAAAACAAGGTATGGTTTAAAAATATATTGTTTCTATTTATTTATTAACAGTACAGACGTACGAATAAAGTAGACACGGAACCTACCTAAACAAAACTTCAAATGAAGTGAAGCATTCTTTAAAAACTTGTGTGCGTAAAATGTAGTAGACGCGGTTTGCGTCTTTGCCTATTTCACCTTTATGAATGAATGAATGAATAATTTATTACTAAAATGTATGCACACAAGATGTTACAATATGCGTTGTTTCAATATATTTTGCTTTATTAGACATGGAATGTCCGAATACATGTCAGGATATAAAACTAAATTTACATTTTAAAAAAATATTTATTTTTATGTTTATGGCTTGGCAACCAGGCCTTTAAGCACGGCGGAGTTGTATTGTAGGTTACAATCGACGCCATCCAACGGAGTTATTGTGAAAACTCGAAAGGCCACTTTTGGCTATTCAGCTTACATTTCTCACAAAACATAATTACTGCTCAAAAACTATCAATATCCTACAACTATTGTTCGTTTTAGAGTAATTTTACACATTTTAGAAAATAAAACTGCACAGCACAACCTCTCCTTTCAGTTCACGCCAAAATCTCCAATATATATATATATATATATGATATTAAATATTGCAATAAAATTATATGTCTAGTTACAAAATATTATTAGTCATGTCTTTGTCATTCTCATATTTATAGAATATAATAGAATAGAGTAGAAAACACTTTATTGTTCACCACATACACATAAAATAAACAATTTACAGTAGTCACATTAAACAGTAAAAGTAGGAGCAATAGGCGGCATTATCGCTTTAGAGCGATCTCTTCCAGGCAACCCGGGCTATGGATTTTATGAATAGGAGATTCGCAAGTGTATGATAAATACATATATAATATATAAATAGGATATATAAATATCACACAATACATATACCTAAAATGAATAAAAATAAAATATAGAATAAACAATAACACATATTAATATATTCTTTTATTGTATAGTACAATGTGTAGTTTCTTTGAACAAGATTAATACCTAATTAAAATAAACTATATATACAAATTAAAATTAAGCTATAAAATCTAGTACCAGACCGCTGTCAGTCAGAAACGTGCCCAAAACGCTGGCCACATTGCCTCGCTGAATGGCAACGCTAATGCGTTACCCGAGGCCCGAGGTGTAAACCAGCCTTTTGGTCACGTGAGACATCCACCAGACGTTTGGCTATGTCTCGATAAAGCTTGTGCGCTTCGGGCCCCCATGGTCCTAGAGTCTCGACCCCAAAAGCCGCAAATATATAGTCATTTCCGATGGCTGAGTATTTGCGGCGTTTTAGGGCCTCCTATTGTGCAGCAGCTGTACCGGCAGACATGCTAGTGGCTGGAAGATGGGACGCTGCCAAAGTATCGACGCAAGACGCGTCCCATACTAAGGGGCGACCCATCTTCCAGGGCACCAATGACATACCATTGGGTCTCTTGCCATCGTCGCGGCACAAAACATTCGGTTCTAGGACGGCAGGAACCCCGGCGGTGACAAGAGCCCGACGAATTTATATTATATATATTAATATTATTATTATATATATTAATAGTAATATTATATATATACTAACATTTATATCATTAATATGTGTATAGCAACAGCAATAGCTGTTCATTTACGTAATAATAAATTTGGTTCAATAAAATTTTCTTAAGAGAGAAATTTTCCTGTTAAACAAATTTATAGGCTGAACACGTAACATTTCTAGCAGTTTATTAAATATGATAGGCGCCATACAATAGATACATTTGCGCATCATGGTCATTTTTGAAGAGCAAATACAGACTATGCTGATCCTGTCTGTTCCGAACAACCACATCAGAGAGCTGGGGAAATAATTTCGGGTTACCCTTGACGAATACGCAGTTTTAAAAATATATAAAGACGGTAATTTACGTCTACTAATTCGATTATTTCATACTAAATTATCGTAACGCACTGCCGCGCGATCGGCTTCCTTTAACCGGCTTCACTGTGAGCCTTTAAACTCTGTCTACCTATTTTGTTTGTCTGAGATTAGCACTTAGTAACTACCTAAATAGATACATTCTAAACCATACATAACATTATAGTTTAAACTAATAGTTAAAAACAGGAAAACAGATTACGTATGTAATGTACGTACGTATGATAAAATCAAATTATCAACTATACAAATCAATAGTTCAACTATTTGCGGTTTAGCCAATCTCTAGTTATTCCGGGATAGATAACATTGGAAAATAATTATTACATAATTTTACATCATCTATGTATGTATACATACACATAAAATTGGCGTGTCTATCTGTGATTTCAAAATAAATGTCAAAATCTAACAGATTAACAATATTGCTGAACCTGAGTTTCTGAGGTACTTTTAACTGTAGTTTACATGTTCGTTAGCGCTATCGGTTCAATAACTTATAAAATTGCGTTTTTTAACACACCATCGTACGATATTACTTAGTTGACCAATATTAGGCGTTTATCTATTCCATATCTTTTGTTTGATGTAAATAAATATTAGATATTCCTTCTTAAATAGATCCATCTAGTGGCGAGTTTTGGTACTAGTTGTAGGTTAACAGTTAACCTAAGTTTATCTGTTACATAATTTTATGGAATCAATTGTTATTTAACTCATAACTAGTAACCTCAGAAACCGGGCATGAGACAAATCTGTTCAGCCGGTCTAGTGGAGCAACGCATCCATCCCAACTTTCCCATTTATAATACAAGTATACCTAGATAAGGCTTTTCAAATTTATAAGCTTGATAATCAAATATTTTTGTTTATAATCGCATATTAGATTTAAGGGCCATTTACATGGAGAGAGTTTATCGCACGTTTTGGGGCGAAAATCGTATACTATTTTCGTAGGCGATACTCTTTAGACAATAATCGCAATGACATGTTTACATTCAACCAAAAAACAAAAACGCCTACGAGTATATCATACGATAATCGTATTGAGATATTTGCCTACGATGTCCCGACTTGTCTGAAATAGAACTCGTATGACATTTATTATCAAGCTCATGCGAGTATCGTACAAATAAGTTTGAACCGATTTGAATACGAGTCTTGCCTTTCGAGCTCGGTGATGAGCATGGTATTTTGTATTTTGTTTACACAGAGACGTCGTTTAGTAGTAGTACGTTTAGTTTACAGGATAATATTTTTTTTCTTGCTTTCAACAATCGTATCTTGGAGGCAAGAAACTCTCTCCATTTAAATTGCCCTTTAAAGCGCTCTATGCATTTTTGTAAATTTTAAATCTTGGACCCTGTTAATAAACTATCTATTTATGACTATCAAAAATGATCTTCAGCAAAACTTAGTTCAAATAAACACTTTGGAATTTAAATTTGCTGATATATACATACATACACAGACAGACTGACAGACCAGCAAAATTTCATTTGACGCAAACATAACACTGTCTGGTTTTAACCAGTTAAAAGTTACTAAAGCGTATTTCAACAGCGTCTTTGTTAAGATATTATTATTAAAACTCAAACTCAAACATAATTTAATAATAGCAACAATAACAATCAAAGATTATTATCACCCAGGAAACGGACCCAAACGCACACAAAACAAAATTAAATTCATTAACGCGAAACCAAGCGGGTATTAAACTACGTAATTATATTCAAAAACACGTGCAAATTAAACACTTAAGCGCTCGTGTAGACGTGCATTCCATATTTTTTTGTATATAAGTCAAGCTTTGTCTGCACTCCTATGCCGCTGCTCTATCGCTAACGCTTTCTGTATAGAGTAGGTGTGACGGCCGTGCGGCGGGAGCGTGATAGTGACGTTGTAAGTGGCGCGGGAGCGTGAAGCAGTGGCGGTTTAGTGTACCCCGCACGCTAACAGTCTGCGTCTATCTGTATAATGACAAGTTTTCTCAGGAACTGTTCAGAATCATGGCTTTATTGATAGCCTCTCTGGATGAGTGGTTTAAGTCTTTCCCGGCCGAGCTCATCGGAACGCACCAGCTCCGAATTCAATTCCTGGTCAATTTCGTAAACCAACTTAACTTTATATTTATCGCAGTATTTGTTGCATCAAATTAATTGATGTATGTCGATATATAAATATATAGTATTTTATTTTTAACTAGCTGACCCGTGCCCACTTCGCTGGGCGTCATTAAAAAATACCCATGCACCCACGCACGCACGCTCGCACGCTCGCACGCACGCACGCACGCATATCAAGCTTTAATTACGCTTTGTAACCTTTAATTAATTCATAAACGCAGAAAGCACGCGCAGTGTCTCGTACGAGGATGTGCACAATTTTTGCGTGGAACGTTATTGCTGTTACATATTTAACAGGCGTTCCCCTGCCCACTTCACCGGGGTTCATTAAAAAGTTAAAAAATATTATTAATCAAAATCAAATGTAGTCTATGTCACTCGGGAATAATGTAGCTTTCCACTGGTCAAAGAATTTTCAAACTCGGTTCAGTAGTATCGGAGATTACCTCGAACATCCAAAACTCACAAACTTTACCTCTTTATAATATTAGTATAGATAGTAGTTAATGATGATTATATTAGTTTTATTTTAGTTTAGTACACCACCAAAAATTGTATAATTTTCCTTTAAAATCTCCCTAGACACTGGTTTGCCTGGAAGAGCTCGCTATAAGTGATAAGGCCGCCCATTGTTCTAATGCAAATTTGTCTATATTTATTATCTAGGTTTAAGTTTATGGTGAACAATAAAGAGTTATCATTCATTCATTCATAATTCTATCAAATGCAGATCTGCCACTTTTAGTTCCTATATTTTCCGTGGGACTTCTTTCGTGGCGCGTACTCTAAATGTGAACACTCGCCCGTCTCTGTACAGAACCTACAGCCTGACAATAGAACCACAGCTCGAAACCAATGGCCTTGACGCGTTCAAGGCACATCCGCACATCGTCTAACGACTGCCGATTTGGAAGGCTTTCATTAACTAACAGCTGCATTAAATCATTATGTATAATAATATTATGACGTTATAAGAGCTAAGTCGAATGTTTTTGTATAAATATGACATAACAAGACAAACAATAAGATATAAAACATCTGAAATAAACACACATCAAACAGAAATACAAACAAACTGATTCCTATGTAACTTGTGTGTTCGGCTGGCAATGAAGTGATTGCGAAATTCATATATACTAATAATAAGAATCCATAAACATCCCATTGCTGGGCTCGAGCCTCCCACGAAGCCTGCCACGCTTGTCCAAGGCGGCTTGGCAGGTTTTGACACATCGGTTATGTGTACGGTTGGTTATATGTGCAGGTATCATCATGATGTTTTCCTTCACCGTTGTTAGCACGTGGTAATTGTAACAATATGTTCAATACATTAGGTCAGAAAACTGTCTAAATGGTGCATGCGTTTCGGCCAGGATTCGAACCCGCAACCTTAGAGTTTGGGACGCGTGCGCTAACCATACGCTACCACAACTTGAAATAAAATAAAAAAAAATTTTTTTGCTTTAAAATATAACTTTTTTTTCAATGAATTTATGCGATACATTAAGTTTCTTTGCAATAACACGTATTTTGCTATGATCGACAATGGCCTTGATAGATAGATCTCATCGACTTCAGCCGGAAGGCCAGCTAGTTGAGCATTTTTCAACGAAAAATCACCATAGAGAAATATGCACATAACTTCATGCGTGGTTGCCTTTTCGGAAATAATACAATTGTTCTTGAAAATACTTACGTTTTGCTTTTTAGTTACTCTTCTTTTTTGTTAGATGATTTTTATTTTTCCCTTTTAACAATGAATTTTTTATGAAACTATCCGGAAGCTGTATTGAACCAAAAGAATCACCAAAATCGGAATCAAAACAGTTATGGCTGACCACATATAAAAAAGTATATTTACAAGACGAATTGGGAATAATAAAGTCGATAAACAATTATTTGTACGAGAACGAAACCACGGGCACAAATATAGTATGGATCACGTCATACCATTAATATAGTCACAACACCCCCAGCGGTTAATTATCGTAAAACCTAATGACGGCTCTTTACAACTTATCAGGTAATTTTTTTCTGTCATAAGTTTTTGCGTGTAACATTCAAAGTTTTGTATAAGTGTAGTAAATGATAAATATGACCCGGTAGACTCCCGAATCGTTACAAGGTCACCGATAAGACGTCCAAGCATACATTATATAAGTAAGTCGTATGGGTTGCCGTATGTCGCAAAACAGGGTAAAGTGTGAAATGTCTGGATGATTTAATTAATATACAGGTTACATCATGTATTATTTATTTATTTAACAATAATAAATTTTTACAATATATTTTATAATTGATATATTTTTAAAATAATATATATAGTAAATAAAATAAAGACTTATTATTTACTGTTTGGATACTAACACCTAAACTAGGCCAAGCCTGTCTTTTAGTTGTAAGTTAGTTATGCGCCAATTGAGTTTTATTTTATCAATATCAGTAGGTAATGTAAAACTTCAAATTAAAATAATTATTATTTGGAGGTAATGGGAAGCAAGATTTTTAATTAATTAAAACCAAATTACAATCAAAACAAACCAAACGCATAAATTAAATAAGTCTGAGATAGATTACAACCTACATACTTGTGTATGTAGATAATTATTATTTCTACAAAACTAATAGCAGATTCAACTACTCTGAATTTAAATTGAATGTATGTTTTTTCATTTCATTTATGCACACCCTAATGTCTGGCGACAGACGGGGGTTAGTGTAACACTTGCATCGACTGCCAGATACTAACTAAAATATTTCGGTTATTCTTTTAAATCTTTTAATCACTCTAGTTTAGGTTCACAAGAATGAAGCGCATGATATGTAATAAATAACACAACCGTGACGAGCAAGCCTTGTCTGTTTTTCTGAAGAGTTTGGTACCACATTGAACTTCGTCTCACATATTAATTAGATGTGTTTGAAATACAACACAACCCCGTATTAGCGACCTTGGTCCAAACACCGACAGATACTATATGTTGGAGGTTCTGACGAATATGTTTGATCTACGCCTAAATAGTAATTGTTACCGTTTTTTGTGCGTTCGAGTAAAGCCATTTTGATATTGTATATAAAGCAAAATCAAGTATAAACAAATATTTGCACAATTAACTATTTAACACCTGTAGATATTTGTTGCAAAACAAGTTAATTTAAATCTAGTCACATTATGAAATGTTAAATACCAAAGAAGCTACCTATACATGAACATTAATTTTTTGTACAATTTAACATCGTCTCTGATTTCCTGTATACACTTATAGGATTAAATCAGTGTAATCATAATAATAATTATTGAGAGAATAATAACGAAATCTTAGACCAGCAAACGACCTTTATGTACCATTCCAATTTTATGAATCGCTGTCAAAACACCAATTTCCGCCATTAAATATCCGGTGTTTAATAACATTATTAGATTTATATTAGGCTTGGTGGCGAACAGCCAGTCTATATTAAACATGTACTTATTAACTTATGACAAAACAATTTGTCAAAGTTTTTCTTTGACTATTTACAAATAATGGCTTTTAAGAATCGTTTGGTTATTAAATAATGGAAGTAAGTTGTTAGTGATATTGTGGATAAAATACACTAATATTTTCAACGTAAAATTAATTTAAATTAATATATTACGTAAATTGTTTTTTGTCAGGTTCATAGCAGATGAATTTCTACCTACTGTGAACCTGATATAATCCTGCAGAACACAATCTAAAAATCTGAACTAATATTATTATGTATATAAAATAATAAATAAATTATTATACTGAATACGTCATAGCTTTGTAGGCATATACGAATGTTGTTTGTAAAAAAACGCCACATACAACATTTTGACTCTTACTAGTACATAGTTGTAGACAATGTTTTAAATACATGTTTCTCTCTTTTAAAAATATTAATATTAGAACATTTAATTTTCACTTATGGGTAAAAATATTTACCCACTAGTGTTTTGATTGATAGCGGTTTAGACAGAGAAAGAAAATCTGAACTTGTCAATGTTAAGTTTTTATATTTAATTAATAAAAAATATTTGAAAATTATATTAACTACACATTTAAACCATAAATTTGTACATCGGGGCAGGTTTTTATTGTCAGTTAATTTTTTAACATAGATATTTTTTTTTATAAAAGATTGCATGTGAGTCGGATTTACCGATACAGATTCCTGTTATACAATGCGTATATGATAGTAATCTATCTGAAATTAATCGCAAAATAATAAAAAAATCGATGATTTAGTCGACTACATTTGCTGACCATTATCACTTTGTTTAACATAGAGTGCAACCACATATTTTTTGTCTTAAGAGATAGGAACCCAAAAAATGGTAAACATATTACTAGTATCAGAATCTGAAATATAATAAAAAATATTTACTTTTTAAACTGTTTAAAAGTAATTTTAAAATTGTAATTAATAATATATTGACGCAGGTTATTAAGTTTTTGTCTGTTGTTAACTTTTCAGAGGACTCATTACAATATTCATTACCATATAAAAACTTAACAAGGAAATTAAATATTAACTATTTTAATATTTAATGTTTATATTAATTTAATTTTTTAATGCATGAGTTCAGCAGAGAGGCAGACGGCCCACCTGATGGAAAGCGGTCGCCGTCGCCTATAGACATTTGTAAAAAAAAAGGTGGCTATAATGTGTTGCCGCTCGCTAAAGGTTTGTTTTTGCGACATACTGTAGACCAGGAGTGGTAGTCATCTAGACGGGCAAATAACCTACCACCTAGATCTGGATTGTTTTGTCACCTCTTACGACAAACCGCCCGGTCGCAGGAAATTGTATTCTTTCTCCGTTCCTGCACGGATATTTGACATAAATAAAAAAAAAAAAACTGTCAGTCATAGGACTGCACATAAGAAGTGAAAACTTAGAAATACTTTGAAAAATTATATACTCAATTATCTTGCATAAGCATCTCTTTGTCATATTTAAGGAAATCATCCTTAAATATGACAAAGAGATGCTATTTTAATACTATTTTACATTTTATTTATGTTTTTGGATTTTGACAATTAATTTATTTAGTTTTATTTCTGTTTTTTAATATAACGAAATATTGGTTTAAGTTTATAATATTAGAATTGATGTGATTTTTTGTTTTTACATTGATGATATTTGTATGACCATATGTAGGTCAAATATAGTGAGAAAATTTGACTTTGCTAACATCCTATGTTACAACTATTACCTGTATTTTTACAAATAAAGGTTCACTTATTCATTTGTATCTGAGCGTGACGGTTACGCGAATTCAGTGTTTTTTCCTCATCCCAAAAGTGTCCATCGTGCAGAGAAGGTTTTCACTTCAATAAGTCACGTGATTTGAATGTGGGTCATTTACGACATTACTGATTTGAGAGTCTTACTGCAACATAAACTTGCCATGACTGATAAACGTGTTCGTGCCTAAGAAGGTTTTCACTTCAATAAGTCACGTGATTTGAATGTGGGTCATTTACGATATTACTGATTTGAGAGTCTTACTGCAACATAAACTTGCCATGACTGATAAACGTGTATCGTGCCTAAGAAGGTTTTCACTTCAATAAGTCACGTGATTTGAATGTGGGTCATTTACGATATTACTGATTTGAGAGTCTTACTGCAACATAAACTTGCCATGACTGATAAACGTGTATGGGATTGAATATATCGATTATACATTTGCTCAGATATATTCAAGGTTGATTCGTTTTAACAATATTATAAGAACATTTTCGCGTCTTTACCCATTATTAACATTGCGTTAAAATTTTATAGAAACAATAAAATAACTTCAGAGATTAAAAAATCTCTTGTAATTTTATACGAGTCACAGACTATAAAGGGTTACAGACATCCAAGGGTTTAAATAAATTTAAATCCCCATGTTAAAAACTCAATTAATATTTTCGAATCAATTTCGTTGAAACTATTTTGAATCTCTACACAATCTCAACTTTTTCAGAATTGTTCACTTTATAGTTCAAAAAGTCAGGGGGGGGGGGGGGGGGGCTCAGTTAAGATAAGATCTGACTAACAGAACCCCACATCACGTTGACATAATTGTGGTAGCTGGTGTATGCTTTCAGGCTAGGATTCGACTACCTAACCAGTAAGCATCCGCGGTTTAAAAAAAATCCAAAATACGATTTTTGCTCCTAAATATTTAACGCAGCTTATAGGTACTAAATTATATTTTGGTATCATTTATAAATTTAATTTGACAACTCTACTAATTAGATGGCGAATAAACATCTTATTTATATATACAAAAATGTCAACCAGAAACAACTTTAAAACGTTCATCGCAAAATAGAAAAAAAAATGTTGAATAAATATTTGGCACCTGATCGATGGGCGATCTGTCTCATGAATGTGACATATATTCATTACATGCGAATAGTATTTGTAGAGCTTATATTATAAAAAATACACATGTTATGCGGGTTTCGAATTTCAGATGCCGTTGGAATTATCAGAAACTTTATTGGAAGTACACACCCGTTATATATATATATATATATATATATATATATATATATATATATATATATATATATATATATATATATATATATATATATATATATATATATATATATATATATAATACAGTTCTGACAAATACACCAAAAATCGTAATAACATGAAAGGCGTAGTCTGTCCGTATGAAATTCCCGTTTTGAATGTACACTTATTAACGCCGCAATCGCAGTTCAAGCTCAACTGACTATGTCTCAACGGACCGACCTTATCATTATTTCAGAAATTAGACAAGAACCCCCAGTAAACATGCATTCATTGGAATTCTAAAACTTGTAAGCTTTATCCGAAACAACATGGCGTCTTAGAACTCGCAATGAAATTTGATAAAACAATCCATAGCCAGGTGGTGGTACGTGGTAGGGTATTTGCCCGTCTGGATGTTTGCCACCCTTTGCATAGCGTATGCCGCCATAACAAGCTTGAGTTGTGTTCCGGTATTAGTGGCCAGGTTCCAGTCTCCGTTTAGAGAGCGGCAGCACTTTTGGTGTTGCAAATGTCCACAAGCAATGGTAAGCGCTTTCCATCAGATGGGCTGGCTGTCTGTCTGCTGAAATCATGCAATAAAAAAATATGTGTGTGTGCAGTTCACACGCCTGTTCTGAAGTGAAACTTCAGAGAATATACTCACAGATAATTCTTCTCAACTTTTATTAATACAAATATAATTCCTTTAGCCTACATCCGTCAACATAGTATAATTCAAAATAAACTTCTTAAGTATCACTTTAAATTTTTCACTGTTCTAGTCTAAAAAATATTATTAGTTTTATTTCGGTCCGAATTGGACCTATGTTTAATCATCGGTCTTATTTATTGACTCTCTAATCTGTGCTGCACGATATAAAACTCGTATCTCATTCTCTCGCAGGCTTAGTCCTGTAGATTTGTGTTTATCTCTTTTTAGTGTTGCATTTTCTTTTCATCGAGTTGCAAATCACAACGATTCTAAAGTTTCACTTCAAAAGCTTCTCAAAGACATTTCTCTTGCGCAATTCAGGACTTTGGAATGTGCAGTTATGGATTAAGGATTGATAGGATAACTTACTAAAAATTTTTTTAAAGACAGTTTAAAAAAAAATAAAAACACTTTTATGATAACGCTAAAATGTAGAACATAATTGTTATTCAGTTTATAGAGGCCACAGGTAACCTAAAAACCATCCCATATATAAACAATTCATTCTGAAGGCCAATCCTCTTCGTTAAAAGTCAAATTTTCACGAAAACAGTCCCAGGGTCGAATATGACAGAATGCGAAACGTTAATAATGCATTATGGAATTTTTTGGTGATTTTATGTTTTCTTATTATTTATGTCTTGGAAGCGAAGTTTAAGTTAGGTATTATTTAATTCATTTATCGCTATTTACAAACTGGCCTCATTTATAATAAATAATATGGAAACTTTTGGTGATTATTTTAAGTTTAAAAAAAAAATTATAGCTTAGAAACAAGTCTTAAAGTTAGGTATTATATAATTCATTTATGGCTATTTACAAACCGGCTTCATTTATAGTAAACAGTGTGTTTTTATTTTGGTTACTTTATGTATTTTTTTCTATTTTATGACTTGAAAGTCAGTAGGTCTTTAAGCCAAGTCTTATTGGAATAATTTATAATTTTTTGAAAACAGACTTAGCTAAGTAATAGGCCTGAAAAAGAAAAATTTACTTTTTGAATAGTAGCTAGAAAATGCAGATTTTACTAAAATATTGAGTATTTTTAACTAGCTTACGGTCTGAAAATAAAAGTATACCTACATCGAATGTTGGACTGAAATCAGCTATTTGGGTATTTTACCCACATAAGTTTACCTGACCTAGGCTTAGTATTGTATCAATACTTACGTTTTTGGCGTTAAGAGATTTTAAACAGAATACACTAATCCTAGTTTAGAAAATTTAAAAACTAATGAGCTGTATTCGTGAGACCTGGTTGGAACCAAAATTCTCCCAGTCTTAAAATAATTCTCAAATAAGTATTGAAAATTTACGAAAAACCATGGAAGAAAACAGTCAATTTTTATCGAACAACTGTATGTATAGAAATACATAAACATGTTGTATCCAAATATAGTAAATACTTCGACTTCGTTTGCATCGAATTTAATTTAATTTGCCTTCTGGTGCGGCGTGCCTTTCATTTTTTTTTCTAAAATAAAAGTAGCCTACGTTACTCTATACATCAGCTATCTGTCAGTGAAAGTCCTGTTAAAATCGGTCCAGCCGTTTCAGAGATTAGCCGGAACACACAGACAGATAAAATTTAAAAAAAAATGATATAAGTAGATTTAGACCTTATATACTTATAAGGTGCATATGCATTTGGTAAAATGCTATTATTTTGACGTTACAAAGGGGCACTTCAATTTTATTTATTTGTATAGATGTGCACGTGAGCGGCGACAGCGCCTAAATACTGCCGAATAACAATGGCGGTTACAAGACCTATTTAAAAAACAATGTATATAAATAACACTTATGGATATATATTAATTTAGATATTATTTTATTGCGTTAAAGTTCGAAATTGTATAACAATATATAACTGTACAAACACGTATAAAACAAATACAAATAAAACTGGATGCAACCAGTTCACACTGCACGATTTAATGCAATTTGACACGCGTAACGTCCGTCGTCTATATCGCTCATCGAGAGTACTATAAACGTCTTACTCGTCTCGTAGTCGTCGCTTGACTGCCCACCCCTCCATTCGGGCATCGTCTTATGCTAACTACACAGTACAATTAAAAATTGGTCGCGCGCACTGAGTTTCCGAGAAATAGTAATTTGCACACCTGCGAACAGCTAACGAAGTCGAAAACAATAACAATAAGGATTAGTTCGACGCTAATGATGGTTATAAAACAAGTAAAAAACAATAGCATGTTTATCTTAATTACAAATTCAAAACACAAAAGAATTGCTATATCCGGGAAGACAATAAGCTGCGCTTACGACAGACAGCTGTGCGCTTATCTTTGACGGCATGTAACAATACTAAATTTCTAGTAGTGTAATTTTCTTTCTAAAGGAACTTTATTATATTCTTTGAGAAATAAGCTATTAAAAGTCTACCTATAATCTCTCTGTCTTTCTTTTTCACGTTCTCTTTACAAGTTAGGGTCGGCGCAATATGTTTTTGTCTTCCATACTCCTCTATTCTGACACATTCTGTATCACACTACAACAAATCCTTTACATAATCTTATCGTCTCTTTTACTAAGTACTGTAACTGGAAAATAGATGTTGACCAAATTAGTATAAAACTTAATAGTTTTGTGTATGTCCTAGCAAAGTTAAGAACAATTTCATCATTAAATACAGTACTAATGGCATATCATGGATATGTAGCTTCGGTACTAGGGTACGGGGTAATTTTTTGGGGTAATTCTACACTTCTACAGAGCATTTTTAGTTAAAAAAATGCATCTGAGCTATTGTAGGTATCCGATTTTATGAGACTTGTAAGCCTCATTTTGAAGATATACAAATTTTACCACTGCCATGTATATATATTTATGAAATATGCTTATTTGTCAGAAACAATTTTACGATTTTTACGACGCCTAAAGACTTGTATCCAAACAATACTAGAAATAGTGGACGACTAGTATTAAATGTGGCACCAAAAACAACCCTCTTTACCAGAAACTGCTATAACATGTGCATTCAAATCTATAATAAAATTCCAATCCACATAAAAGAGTTTAGGATAAATAAATGTATATATAATTCAGTTAAAGGAATGGCTCTTAAATAGAATATTTTACTCGGTGGACGAATTCCTCAATTGTAAATAAATACCTTCCTTGAGTTATGAATGTTATTATTATTATTACTATTATTTTTTGACATTTATCAGTTTTTTTATTTGTTCATATAACAATATATAATTTAATAAAATTTATTATTAATATTTGTATGCTCCAATGTGAGCAAAACATGTGTACACTATAACATATATGCCAACTGTTTAACCATGTTTCGAACAAATAAATTTGATTTGATTTGATTTTAGCTCTACCTTTACATTTGTACCCATGATTCTTCCAGTTTAACATTCTTTTTGTCATGTAACTTTCACCCCTTAGACTTCTTCCTCTCTATCTTTTAGTGCAGCTGCAATTCTTAAAGATCCATTTATTTACTCATTTCTTACGTTATCCATTATTTTAACACGATATCTCTCTCTCTCTCTCTCTCTCATCTCAAGATTTCTCGTCTCAGCATAGCGGACTTATAAGTTTGTATATAATATTGTTACGACCGACAAAGACCAATGCACACCTGCAGTTTATTACCTTTTTGTCAGCCATGTCCTTTGTTTACCTTATGTTTAAAATTTGTATTTAGAAAACAGCCTATTGTGTATTGTACTCGTTTATGGCCGTTTGCAGGCATAATTAGGCAGGTGTGTAGATTACGAATTCTAAAAAAGTCGATCTACGCGGGCGGGCAGCCATGTTGTATCGGTGCAGCAATGGCCCAATGGGGAGATGGGAGTCAAGCGATGGTCACAAGCGAGACAAGACGTGTGTACATTCGATAAGCTATATACTGACGGACTTTTCTGGTGTTATTGAATCGTGTATTACGTTTGTACTGGTTGTGTCCAGTTATATTTGTACCTGTGTTATACGTGTTTGTATAGTTCTAATAAATTCTTTAGTAATTCCAAACGGCATTTTTATTTCGAGTCCTGTAACTCGTAACAATATATAATAACAGCGCACAAACACTTCTCACTGCTGGCCTCGAGCTTCCCACTATACGGGGGTACCGGACAGTACACCCGCCACGCTTGTCCAAGGCGGCTTGGCAGGTTTGAGACATTGGTATCTCGGTGTGCAGGTTTCATCATGATGTTTTCCTTTGCCGTTGTTAGCACGTGTTAATTGTATCAATATGCACATTAGGTCAGAAAACTGCCTAAGTGGAGCTTGCGTTCCGGCCAAGATTCGAACCCGCGCCCTTGGAGTTTGAGACGCCTGCGCTAGCCATTACGTTACCACGGCTTTTATAGTTCGTATAGTTATCTAATTCACCAAATACAATTTTAAATCAAAATGTTCAGATGTTTCCCGCGCTGCGCTCGGTCGGTGCGCAGGCGCACCGTGCCGACCAAAATTGCTCAAGGCCACATACCAACCGTCCATTGTCAATGCCACGATAGCAGACGGATATGCCATAGTTCTTTGACTTGCTTCATTAGTTAGAAGCAAACAGGACAGGTGTCTAGTTCAAATGAAGAGGCAAAAGAAATAAAAAAATTCATTAATATTCTCACATAAAAAATGTTTTCAGTTTAATTGAAAAGAGAAAGAACAACTTTCATTATATCTTTAAAACAAATTCTTCAGTTTAACTAAAGAGAGAAAGAAAAATAATTGAGATAGTCACATAACAAACTCTTCTTGTTCTTCTTTCATATACAGTTTTGCAAGATTTGTGTATCCAACTAGTCTTAATTAAATAAATAAATACAAAATTAAAATTTATTATAATCTTCAAACAAAGTTTGTCTTTCACTTATGCCAAACAAGACGTAGAACTGGCACATTTCACTATAAAATTGATTTTCAATACAAAAAGACAATTCTTGATTCAATGCAAATAATATTATTATACTTAATCCAATATTTATTTTTAACCAAATTCGGAACATAATTGTATTATTATTATTAGCACTGTGTTCAAAATATGAAGAAATCATTATTATCATTGTATGGCTACAAAAGAAACAAGTTTCCCAATGCGACACACAAAAAATATATACATAATAAACACAAAACAAAAAAAATCTTAATATTTTCAATTAATTAATAATTATTTGTGTACCAGTATTTTTAAATTTAAACTCCACGTCAATTGTATGCACTATATATTGTATATTTTAAGACTGATTTATTTATTTATATTATAATAATAACAACAGTAATTTTCAATTACATTTATTCAGTTTCAATTACAATAAGAAATATTACAGAAACATACCATTACAAAAAAACTTCCACTCAAATTAAACTCAATTTAATTTTTAATTATAGTTCCCGGCACGATTGATGAGCGGTTGGTTACCTTGGCCTACGCACAGTGAAATTTCGTATTTTTTTCGAAGTATGAAGTTTTATTCCCTTCGAGTAAAGAGAAAAACGTATTTAAAAAAAATGCATTGTTCAATACGCTTACATTCATATATATACATCAAAATATATTCGACTGTGGTACAGAAATGTCATGGGTTTATTCGTGCCGCAGAGTCGTGTAGGATACATACATAGTACCATTTAAAAAATGAATTTATTTTATCCATATGTCGATAAATCGTATCATTGGCTACGCTCAATGCGCAAAGCGATCTCTTCTATTTCGCCGACCGCTCAAGATATGTGCCGGATCTATACACACAATAAAGCATATTCATTCATTCATCAAGACATTTTCCTATCAAAAGTCAGCCAAAAATTCACGTCCAATTCCTGGTAGGGTAAATTTTGAAACTATAAACATGTAAAAAGCTAATGACTCAAAATATACAAACATTATGAATGACAAATTAGTCTCAAAAACTTCAAAACTAATCTAGCCAATTTACATTGAACTTAGACTTCATACAATTTAATATTAAATAGAGCTCAAGTAAACCCAGACATGTATTGTCCAGGTAATATTGACACTAGACTCCTTATATTATTAATGTAGGTGGAGGTCAAGTTACAACGGTTTCTTATAATAATAACACCTTAATTATAACACGTGACATTTTTTGCATATAATTAAAATTAATTTAATCTGTTTTTGTTATTGGTCGTTGACTTCTTCAAGACATATTTATAGCTAAGCCTTTCCATCTGGCTTCGGTCGAGTAATTTTTGAACCTATATCCTGTCTTGACTATCCCATTTCCGGAATAAAAGTATACTGTGTTCATTCCCCCTTATTAAAAGACAAATATTTATATGCCCTCTATGGAATGTACAAATATTGCTTTCAATGCTTTTTATTCCTTTGGAAGAACAGTTCACTAAGCTATTAAGACTTTACTAAGTAACTACGACTTCACTATCTACCAGTTCTTCATTGGTCATACACTACCACACTTTATTACACTACCACAAATTCATTAAACTACGACGATTTCATTAAACTACCATGACTTCATCAAACTATCAAGACTTTATTTAACTACCACGACTTCTTTAAACTACCACGACTTCTTTAAACTACCACGAGTTCATTAAACTACCACAATGTCATTAAACTACTACATTTTTTTTAAACTACCACAATTTCATTAAACTATCAAACCTACGTTTAACTATCACGTCCTCATTCAACTACAACAACGACTTTAATAAACTATCACGACTTCATAAAATTATTCCCATTTCATTAAACTATAACAACGTCATTAAACTACCGCTACTTCTGTAATCTACCACACTTAATTAGGCTACCACTGCTTCAGTAAACTACCGCGACTACATAAAACTATGGCGACTTCAAAAAGCTACCATAACTAAATTATGAGCTACCACCATTTATTTCAATATGATTTAATTTATTTAAACATGTTTCAAAAATTATAATACATTCAAAAACTGTTAAATGGAAATCAAACAGCAATTAATAAATGAGACTCAATAGCCAATTTCTCATATATTCGTTATATAAATTAATGTATGAGTGTTATTAAAAATTTACATAATATAATTACTTTTATCATATTCGGTCATTAATTAGTGATGTGAAAGACGATGGTGTTTGATTATGTAATCATTTTTTGTAGGATAGGACATAGTATACATAATTAATAATAATATTGTTACAATTTAAGTTCCAACAAAAACAAAACCCACCTGCATATCTATAGAAACATACTTTATTACCTTCGGCATTTGAACTAATTGTAATTCTTTTATGATCGTCTTCTTTTCTTTACTTATTTATTGGTTATTGTGGAGAGCAGCCTATTGTACTCGTTTATGGCCGTTTGCAGGCATAATTAGGCAGGTGTGCGGATTCTGCAACTCGTAAAAATATTTTAATTAAAGGCATAAAGTAAAATAAAAAAAAAATAGTTCTTCCTCTTTCAATGTTAATTTGCAACGATTGTAGATGTAGATATGTATACATTACTTTTCCTTATCTGGATAAAATTTTAGTTAAATTGTCTTTACATGAATGAATGAATGAATGAATACGCTTTATTGTGTTTGAAAAGATAACAGTTAACAGACAACAATTTACAAATACAATAGGTGGTCTTATCGCTATTAGCGATTTCTTGCAGACAACCTTTGGATGGACAAGAAGTTTGATAAGAACAGAGGTATGTTGCATTATTCTCACTACCGAATCAGTATCTTATAAATATATACGCACATTATATAATATATATACATTAATAAAATATAAAAATTATACTAATAATATATATTATGTACCATGCAGATGATTAATTATAAAACATTTTCTAACGTAATATCTAACTTTAGATGTGGCTTGAGTTATCTAAGACATTTAATAAACAACACAGTATAATTAATTCATTGCAAACATTACGTTTGTAATATATTGTTACGAGTTACAGGACTCGAATCAAAAATGTCGTTGGAATTACTATAGAATTTATTAGAGCTATACAAACACGTATAACACAGGTACAAATATCACTGGACGCAACCAGTACAAACTGCACGATTCAATAACACGCGCTAAGTCCGTCACTATATAGCTCATCGAATGTACACACGTCTTTCTCGTATTGTAATCGTCGCTTGACTGGCTCACCCCTCCCTTCGGGCATCCCTTTTATTTTGTACAAATACAATATGCCTCGACGCAAAACAATAACAACAAGAATTAGTTCGACACACATGCCTATTGACGGCCATAAAACAAGTACAATAACAATAGAATGTTTTTCTTAATTACTAATTCTAAACACAAAGTAAACAAAAGAAGTGCAAATGCGGAAAAGGTAATTAATAAACCGGGTTTATGGCAGGCAGATGTTACTTTTTGTCGGCATGTAACAATATGAAAATAATTGCTCACTTGCCCTATCATCGGTTAAATTTTGACATAATTTGTATGGAGCGACATTAAGACAAATAAACGGTCGGTACGATATAGGAACCGGGCCTAAGAAAAAACAATATATAGTGTTAATTATTTATATTACTGTGTATCTTAAATAAAACAGTATGGCTAACCTAACTTGTAGCAATATCTTGAGTTATGAATTAGATACAAATTTTATCGTAATTTTCATGTAACATTGATTATTTACCTGAAGTTTTAAAACTTCTGTTATTTATAATAATTGTGCATTTTTTTAATAATCATAATGTAAATTTGAACTCCTCATAGGTAAAACATATAAGCCTTGCATACTTATGTCACCTCAAATTTATATACCTATATTAAATAGTTTAAGCAGTAACAGTATGGCAGTATGGCAGTGAAACGTGGCCTGTACTTGAGCGACAAGCAAGAACTGCGTGTAACAGAGATGAATATGCTGCGATGTATATGTGGAGTGACGCGGAAAGACCGTGTCAGGAACTCTCGCATCCGCGGCAGTCTTCATGTCCGTGACATAGCAGACAAACAGCAAAAGTGTCGTTTAAGCTGGTACGACCACGTTTTACGGAGACCGGCTAATTATGTGGGGAACGAATCTCTAGCCATGCCGCCTCCGCCAGGTCCCGGTCGAAGGGGAAGACACAAGAAATGTTGGCTTGACGTTGTGAAGGATGACATGCGTACCAATGGTCTCAAAACAAGGGATGCTGAAAACCGCGCGAAGTGGAATAGGAAAGCGGACCCCGGGCGTCGGAGTTAACGCTCCGAACGCAACCGGGATTTAACGCTCGGATGATGATGATGATTATATATTTTAAGCAAATAAATTAATTTGAAAAAAGTTACGCACTAAGGGCATTGAGAGTAGTAAAAATATGCCAATAAAAACTGGGGAAACTCGAGTCCAGCAGTGGAGCGTTTATGGGTTTATTATAAGGTTTATTTCATTTGTTACTTCTAAAACACCTAATATTAATACACTCGAGCATTGAGTGGTACCTTTTTTTATTTGACGAATTTTCGTAGGCAACTAGCGTCTTGATCTACGTTTCTTGGAACTGATTACCAAAATATGCTTGTGTTACATCTTTCGAATATCACTCTTAGGTTGTACTCTATTGTAAAGATGTAAGGTTGAGTTTTATATAATTTATTTTTAATAACGGCACATATATCTTTGTCAGTGTGTAATTTTGATTGACACCAACCATTACGGCTCAGTAGTTATTGCGTCAGCGTAAATTTTCATTTTAAAAACGAATTAAGTCCACATATTATGAAGTTAAATTGTACCCTATATATATATATTTTAAGGTTTATATTGCAATGAATATAGTAAGTATGTGTTATCTTTGATAATTGTAGTAATCATTTCTGATCACCAGAAAATTTGTTCTACAATTTGTTGCCACGACTGTACTTGTAAATAAATTCGTATAATGATCATCATCCGATAGTTATTCCCGGTTGTTAGTTAGATAAGGTGACTTTTAGACGGATGTAACTATTACTGAGCTTTTGTTATCTAGTATTTTAAGGCCGTTTTCCGATTTGACGGTGCAGTAGTGATGCGGTATCAGTATGATATGTACCGAAATCTTACCGAGCTATATTTCGATGCACGTTCTATCTAATATAATAAATATGTAGAGGGTGTCGAGTTTGTACCAATAATTTAAAAAAGAAAGAAATCATGACTTTTCTACTCGTACTTACTTATGACGTCATAAGTAGGTACGCTCGCACAAAATCTATGATAGTGCGCGGTTTTGTAACTATATGAAAAGTATCTCAGTTGATTCATGGCTGGTTTATCTTATACTAGCTGTACCCGGCAGACGTAGTCTTGCCCTTGAAAATTAAAATCTAGAAACCGATTGCAGCACCATCAACCGGGACCAATTGTTAATCTAAACCACTGTCGAATCTACTTGAAAAAGAACAAAAAAAAATCAACAAAATCGGTCTCACCGTTAAAAAGGTGGTCAGCGGCGCCACCTACCGGGTCCAATCGTGAATCTAAACCACCCCGGGATCCACTTGAACACACACAAAAATAATTCACCTAAATCAGACAAATGAAAATGAGTTTAAATGCAGTCACCATTGCCGAAATCGGCCTCAAAAATCCATAACAAATGAATGGCTAGACTGATCTTGTGACTGATTTTTTTTAATTGATGAGTAACATTTTTATTACTTGTTATCCTATTCCGGACGAAGACAATTCCAAAAACACAAAAATCATAAAAATTGGTCCCGCCATTCTTGAGTTATAAATGGTGTAACTAACACGACTTTATTTAGATCTTTACTATTCGTTCACTTGCCTTATCATCGGTTGAATTTGGACATTCTTTGTCCATGCAAGCTGTTGTCAAATGTTAACCGATATTGACGCAAATTAACGGTCGGTAAGATATAGAAACCGGCTCTTAACTGACGGCTTATATTCACAGAACAATAATTCTTAAAAGAACTGAGGCAGTGTCCGCTGCATCTTTGAATAAATTCTTCGAAGCATACATGAAGTAGATTTATATACGGTAACTTAAAAAGCATGAAATCCACACGCCGCCGACTGAGAACTTCCAACGCACCGCGCCGCTGCTGCTCTTCAACACGGCGCGGCGCACACGTCTACTTACACTTAGGACCAGGGTTCCTAACCGTACTGTATATAATATAGTATCGTACTATATTTTACTGTAGAAAAATACTATAGTACGAAATGAACTATATGTTCATCACTAATTCAATCGTCGCGCTATTTGTTAAGATTCTCATTATTATTTTAAAAATAATAAAAACTTTTGCTGACCAAAGCAAAAAGTAGTAATAAATACAAATAGAATAATTAAATAATTAAACAAATTAAATATGAAATAATTTTGTACTATTTTTTCCCAAAATTTTCCAAAATTACTATATTTTTATGGTTAAAAATCAAAAATACTATATTTCCGTTACAAGGAGGTGGCAACCCTACTTAAGATACTTTTTATTCCAGTAAATGACGTCGTTTCCGTGGGTCAAATGAATTCAAAGAGATGGCGTTGCGGTTCCATTTTTTTCATGACGCCCCGTTGCAATTCACTATACCGTGTCCATCGATTCATTTTCTTTTTGACGTTTGCACGTCCACCAAGTTGTACATTTTTGACAATAAATTTCCCATATCACAATTGTCACACTTCATTGTTCCAGACAACAAATAGTGCCGTTCTGTGAGACTTTAAATGCATAGACTACAAACTATCGGCATCATAAGAATCGTAATTAATCGTTTTGAAGTGAAAAGGTTTTAATTAAAAGTAGAAAGACATTATTTACATTCAAGAAGTCATAATCTGGCTTTTATGTCACTTTTAAGTATAAACAGGTTCAGCTTATTTATTACGTAACACCGTATTTTTAGCAAATGTGTGTGCACTTGCTGTGTGCACTAAATCGATTAAAATTTATTGACAAAGACACTCGATTTTTATATAAAATCGAATTGGTAATGCTTTATGGCATCACGAAATGATCAATGATCAACCTGCCAAGAACAAAATAAATTGTTGGACAAGGTATATTACCGCGTCGTCTTGACAACGCGGACGAAGTTCCGCTGGCACATGTTACTAATAAATAAACACAGAGTTAGGTGCATGAAGACAAGGTTCGTAACGAAGTAACTCTAATCGTTGGTCGGTCACGCGATTCGTCTATCTTAACCTTCATGGTATAATTTGACAGCCGCGGGGCAGTTGGCTCACATTCCTAAATTATTATAACCATGCATTCAAGAAGATTGGGATAATACTTACGTGGTGTATACTGCTTTGATTTGCTTTGCTTTGTATATGTATCTATGGACATAATCATTTTTATAATGTTAAATTTTTGGTATTAGTATTTAATCCATTGATTTAAATTCACGGATGTTAATGAGAACATGTTTGGGACACTTATAATTTAGTGGAGGCTGCAACTAAAAATCAGCACTGTATCAGCTCTTCTTACCGCATCATAATGTGAGTTGTCGGCCTCATTGCCATGAATGTTATGTACATTTTTTTTTTCAAAATATTTGTGATTTATAAAATACTTATTGTCTTACGTACTTTATGTTTTATCTGTGAATCTTGTTAGTTTTACGTTTTTTTTTAGTTTGATGTATATTCATTCTCGCCAATAAATATTACTTACTTTCTTTGGCTGCATTTTAGAAATGATAAAATTTTCTAGCAAAATATATGTAACCAAAATCGGTGCATAAACAAAAAAATTGTGACTGATCTGCACAATTTCTGTATTATTTCATAAAATTTGTGCTGTATGTATGGTTGGAACCCAAAGTCCAATAGCAAGAAACATTCTACTAAATAGACGAAATTCTGAAACATAGTTGTTATTGGAACCTACATCAAGGTTTCTGAAAAATGAGCAAAAAAAGCATCGCAACGCGTGTTGAGAATGTCTAGTATTTTAAAAGAAACATGGTGAGTCTACATTTCCAACGCGTTCTTGAAATCACTCGTTAAGTTACAAATAATAAGCACATACTCCATATCACTTCCTCTTGTCCACCCAAATGTCCAAAACAACCAAAAAACTTCTTTAAAAGTATTGAAATAGGATTGAAATATGGTTTTACATTAGAAAAACTTGGTCTCAGCCATATAGTAGATCTTTGACTGACGCCAAAACAAGGAGTTCTTGCAGCAAATAGAAAAGTCATATTGCATTAAGCAATTGAGATTTTCGATACAAACAGGTAATTATTAGTTAAAATCGACTGCAAACATGGTTTTAGTTTTTCCACTATTATTTTAAAACAGTACTTATAATACTAGTTCATAACGCACTATTCTTGTAGGATTGTTTAAGAACTTCCTCGTTTGTTGTCAATTAATGACCTACTACCTAAAATTTAAAAATTGACTGATGCTTCATACCACCTCAGTTCACGACACAAATGTCAATGGAGGTGTGAGGCGAGTCGTGGCGGAGGGACGCGTCACACACCCGCATAGCGGTCACTAAAGTTCGAGAAGGCCACCGAACGCCAATGAATGGCCAACCTAGGACATCGGACGCTGCAGATTGGCCCTCGTGAGCTGCTGCAAAGCCATCGCCATGCGGAGAAGGCTCCAGCGGCTCCAAACCTAATTACCGGTGGGTAGTTGCCCATTGAATTGCAGCCGGGGTATAGAGGTAAAACCTCGAGGCCCTAACCTCCTCATTCCGATAAAGAAGAAGAAGACTGCAGAGGGAGAATGATGTACAAGTTCGCATCAATCACGTTTGTCGATATCAACCCCCTAACGTTGTTGCCTTTTATTCACGTGTTAAAATAATAAAGAAAAACAACAATCCATTCTCAAGCATGAGAACTGCTCATAAATGTATAAGAAAATAGTGACTTTCATTGAAAAAATCATTGTTATCAATATTGTTACGAGTCGCGAGACTCGAATTAAAATGCCGTTAGAATTACAATGCCTATAGAACATGCAGAACACAGGTAAAATATAACCGAACACAACAAGTGTAATGCAGAAAGTTTTTCCATAGATAGTCCGTCACTTATTAGATTCACGTGGATTTTCTCTCGTGGTTCTCGTCGGAACTGCTCCCTCAGTCGGGCCATTGTTTTATAACTGCAAGATCTATGTCAATTTCAGAATCAATCCGCACACTAGCCATAAACGAAATTTCTGTTTAAATCATATACAATTAGTTTAAATGTAATAAAATGTAGATATGCAGGTGGATTTTGTTTTCGTCGGAACTTAAGTTGTAACAAGATCTTGTCAATCACACACTAGATAGAATTCTGTTTAAATATATAAATATTGTATATGTAGTCGTGGTAGCCTAATGGCTAGCGCACGCTTCCCGAACTCAAAGGGCGCAGGTTCGATCCTGACCGGAACGCATGCACCACTTAGGCAGTTTTCTGACCTAATGTGCATATTGTTACAATTACCACGTCCTAACAACGGTGAAGGAAAACATCGTGATGCAACCTGTACATCGAAACAGCCGATGTGTCAAACCTGCCAAGCCGCCTTAGACAAGCGTGGCGGGTGTAGTGCCCATTCCCCTATAATGGAAGGCTCAAGCCCAGCAGTGGGACATTTAAAATAATAAATATTTATTTGTCAATGACACGGTGGAATTAATTAAGATCTTACTTTAATGTTACAGAACCTCGTACAAATACAATGCTGAATTTAAATAATTTTACTTAAATTGAAATTTTACAAATTAAAAATTAATTTGAGATTAAATATGGTTATGTCAGCTTGATATATTAAAAAGCTGATAATAATATTACTCTCATTTTGTTGCTTACTAAAACATCGATATCGACTACCTGAAATGTAACGAACGGCACATCACTAGAAAATTACCATTCGGCATCGCAAGCTATATATATATACAAAGAAGCAAAAGTATTTGAAACATAAATGCATATAATAAATTTTAAATACTAATGTATATATTTATAAATTTGGCCATTCAATTGTTCGCAACGAATATAATTTATTAAAAAAAATCTAACGTATTTTAATTTAGTTCAGCAATGCAGATTTTTTGGCAAATTTGCATACATTTCTTCATTATAATCTACTTTTACATTAAACCTACATTTCTCAATCGCTTCACCGCTGAATCTGTTCTAATTTTTTTAACATACCACTTTATGAGTTCATAAACGATACTTAAATTTAACATAAATACTTTAATTTATTTCAGATAGAATATAATTCATATTAGAGTAAGATTGTAGGCTTCTTTATGGTTCTTAAAAAACCCACAAAGTTACTCTAACTCAATATGAATAACACCGTTGGAATAACATAACAGCACATAAACTTCCCACTTCTGGCCTCGGGCCTCCCGGGAAACGGACAGTATACCCGCCACGCTGGTCCAACACGGCTTGGCAGGTTTAACACATCGGTTATCTCGATGTGCAGGTAGCATCAGAATGTTTTCCTTCACCGTTGTTAGTATGTGGTAATTGTAATTAGGTCAGAAAACTGCCTAAGTGGTGTATGCGTTCCGGACAGGGTCGAACCCACGCCGTTGGAGTTTGGGACGCGTGCTCTCGCCATTACGGTACCACGACTTGACCGTTGGATTGCTGTGTAGGAATAATAAGTTAAAATAAAGAAAAAGACATTTAATCTCACGATATATGGTCGGGAGGGTAGTTTAGAAAAAAAAAACATAAATTATAATTTTCCCTAAAAAATAAATGTTCGTAGATAAATCTATTTCACAATAAAGCTCATGACGGCAAAATCCAGTTTTACAATATACTATAGCATCCTCCAGCATAGCGCTGCTTTTCAGGAAGCTTATTTAAAGGCACATTTCACTAAACAGTTAAAATATCACCTATACAACAGAATCAACACAATGCACAATTCTTCGTTGATATTGATTTCCTACAATTTCACTTTTAACCTATAATACCTATACATTTGTTGAAAATTTGCATAGCAAAAGTAACCCTTCAAGCTCTCACCAATAACTCCTTAACAATCGTTATAATACCTCCTTCATCCGTTTCAAAACAATGTTTGGGTCTAACCACAAATTGTAGTAACATAATACAACATATGACATTTCGGTTGGGCAAGAATCCAGCGGTTATTGAATATGATTTATTTGTCTATAATTTTCTTTTCACGGCAATACTTTGGATTAATATATTTTTAATTATAGGTCTGTATATTTATAGTCCACGCCAAACTTTTTGATGACTTTTTGAAACTTAGCAAGCTCATTGACAATTTACGCAAGAAACAGGTTTTCATATATATTTTAGATATTTTTTTGGCAACACATGAGAAATATATTTCTTACCATTCGGGGGGTCCTTTGTGGGGGTTAGACCTTACGCGGCGAGATTAAGCGCCGCACAGCGTGTGTGGGATTGTGATACAGACGTTCTCAACTACTTCACTAAACCTGAACCTGTGTCCCATGTACCTGCGCTTGAGGTGGAAGAAAATGAGGTTTTGAACGTAGTTGCATTCATGTTCATCCATCCAACAAGGCTTGGATCACCCTGGGAAGCAGAGTGAGCCACTTCACCAGCAGAGGTTTCGATCCACCGCATCCCCGAATGGGCGTGGACCCCTGCGATATATATTTTAAACATGGCGCAACCTTCACTCAACTCGACAGATAATGGAGGTCATAAAAATTGCGCACTAAAATGCTGCTTCTTTTTTTATTTAATGAGTTCCACAGACAGGCAGAAATTAATGCCAGAACATAACTCAAGGTTGTTATGTCGGCATTCGTTAGACCTGGGGTGGTAGCATCCATATGGAAAAATATCCTACTACCTGGCTATGGGTTGTTTTATCGCCTCTTACGGCAGGCCGCCCGGCGTTGCCCCGGGTTGTTGTCGTCCCGGGATAAAAGTTAGCTCTGTGTCGAATTTCATTTAAATCCGTTCAGTAGTTTTCACGTGAAGCTTTAACAGACAGACAAAAATTCTACAACTAACATTTTCTAAATCTGCTGGTCTGAATTAGCCGTCCTAATTTTATTTCTCATTTTTAAATTTATTCTACAAACTCTACATTCTAAAAATGAAAAAATGATAAAATTAGAGAACACATCTGTATAAATAATCTGATCGCTCCAACCGCTCATAACTATGACCAATTATAAAAGTCCGTCACTTATTACATTCCCAATTGTAGTACAAACGTCTTGCTTCGCTCGTGTTTCTCGCTCGACTAACCCTTCCTCGATCGGCCCATTGCTTTATACTCCACAAATGTAAATATGTTTGCCCGACAAGCACGACGCAATTTCCTAGATATCGTAATCCGCACACATGGCTAATTATACCTGCAAACGGCCATAAACGAGTAAGATAGGCTGTTCTCCACAATAACCAATAAATAAGTAAACAAAAGAAGACAATCATAAAGTAACTACAATTAGTTCAAATGCCGACAGGTAATAAAATATGTTTTTATAGATATGCAGGTGGATTATGTTTTTGTCGGAACTTAATTGTAACAATATATATGTGTATATATACATACGTATATATTGATATTTACAATCAATAAACAAAATTTAAACTAAAATATTCCTGCACTATTTTTTTTATCAAGGTACATTATATTTATGAAAAATACATAAAATTACAATAAATACAAACTTAAAAATAAACTACAAACTATACTATATAAAAATTAACACTAAATAAAAAAGGGGAATACCTTAAGATAAGATTTGGTCCCAAACCACTATCACTTACCGAAACTGTATTCATAATATATGTAGGTTAAAAAGTTACAAATAATAAATGGGTCCCAAATCACCCTCAGTTGGGAGCATTCCCATAACGCTAGCTAGCCGCGCTACCATGTTGCATGCCAACTTTTTTATATTAAAAAGGTAAGTAATATTTTGAAATAATCACAAGGTATTGCCGTTTATAGTATTTGATCCGTAATTAAGGAACATGCCAAACTGGTTTCTAAAATTCAACATGCTGTCTGAATTCTATCAAGATTTGAGTGATAGCAGGAAATAATTTGTGAACGAACTAATTTAAATAACGCCTGTAAGTTGCCCAAAATTAATTTTGGTATTATTTCTAATTGAGAAACTTCTAAGTAGCTAATTTTGCATGGTAGAGCCGTGCTGGAATCATTATCTTGATTACAAGGGCCCAATTCTCCTATTATTGTCTCGTCAAAATTACCGAACACTATCGTCTTAATCGTAGATTTGCCTGATTTCGGTTCTATAATAATCTTTCTAAATATTTATAAGCCAAATCTCGCCAAATAAATGTTTAAAATTTTGGTAGCTTTTCAATATTAATTTCGGTAATGTAAACTGCTAATCGTAATACCAATTTTTGCTACTATTTATATATCGAGAAGTTATTGTGGATTTAGTGGAATGCGAATTTTTGACACTAGCGCACTGGTATCCTACTTTGAATGTTTTCAGAACGCCAAAAAAGCTCAATCGGTGTGATACCACGCGAACACAGTACATCGACGTGAATCAGTGTTTCTTCTTTGTGTGATGAAAATATTGTATAATATTTTTGATTTTAAACTGTAAAAATATAGTCTTTTTTTTTAAATTTATGTGGCAAAAGTGTACACATTTATGTTTTATTTTTTATTTCATTGTTGAATTTTCCATGTGTGTTTATTACTGCTTTTTGGTTTGGCCAGCTAAGATCTATTTATTATTTTTAAAATAATCATAAGAATCTGAACAAAAAGTGTGACTAAAATAGAATTAGCGATGAAAATATAGTACCTACATCTCGTACTATATTATTTTCTATAATATATAGTACAATTCGCTAAAATATAGTACGATACAATATATCAGAGTACGGTTGCTAACCCTATTTTGACCCTGGCAATCGTGTTCGAAAGGGACTTAAGCTTTGACTATTAAAAAATAGTAGGCGTTAGTAACCATTTTCCATTGGTTGGACCTTCTGCCTGTTTTTAAGGTTCGTATTGTTACGAGTTACAGGACTCGAATTGAAATGCCGTTGGACTTACTATAGAATTTATTAGAACTATACAAACACGTATAACACAGGTACAAATATAACTGAACACAATCAGTCCAGACGTAATGCGCGATTCAATAACACGCGCAACGTCCGTCACTATATAGATTATCGAATGTACACACGTCTTGTCTCGCTAGTGGTTATCGCTTGACTGTCGATCTCTCCATTGGGCCATTGCTTTAAACTGCACCGATACAATACGACTGCCCGCCCGCGTAGATCGAATTTCTTAGAAATCGTAATCTGCACAGCTGCCTAATTATGCTTGCAAACGGCTATAAACGAGTACAATATGCTGCTCTCCACAATAACCAATAAATAAGTAAACAAAAGAAGACAATCATAAAAGAATGTTATTAGCTCAAACACTGGCGGGTAATAAATGTGCTTTGTTTACAAATATGCGGGTGGCCTAAATTGTAATAGTATTTTAAAAAAAACATTGATATTATAAGATGCGCAGACACCAGATCTTATAAGTTTACTTTTGATTTAATCATCCTTTTATTCCTTTTTTTTGCAAATATCACTATTATATTTTTTGGGCGATATAAAACTCTATTTGTATTATTTGGATTCGCAATTTTTCGGCTTGTTTTTTTTGGATTTTATGGCTTGGTTTCTAGACCTTTAAGCCAAGTCTGTTTTGGATATTCGGCACATTACAGGTTTTTCAAATGTAGTTTCTTCATTTTCTTAAGCCTATGTGTAGCACAGCTGAACTGTAGGTTATCAGCTATACAGTTCACATTTCTCACAAAACACATAATTAATACTCGGAAGCTATCAATATCCTACAACTATTGTTCATTTTTAAGCATATCCTTTCAGTTCCCGCCAAAAACTTATTTTCCGGCTTGGCAGTCATTTCATGATTAAGGTTGCAATATTGCAAGTAATAGTACTTGCAACATTGCAACATTGCATCACCATTATCATCTCAATTCATTCCCGGGGCTTTCTGGAAGAGATCTCTTTTTAGGGTTAAGACCGCCTTTGTGCATAATTAGGTGTAGTTTTAGTCTGTAAGTTCATTTTTTGTATTGTTGTACAATACAAGTGGTATATACATATATATATATATATATATATATATATATATATATATATATATATACACGTGATATACATATATCACGCCTGTTTCCCATGGGGTTAGACAGAGACTATAGATCTCCTCTTGCGACAATCCTGACAAACAACTTTCGATTCATCTACTTTCATTAGACTCTTCATACATGCACGTTTATTTGATATGCTTTTTACCTGACCTTCTTTTAACACTTCTGTTATTTGATCATGATGTGTACGTCGTGGTCTACCAGTACCAACTCTACAATACACAATACTGTCATACACTTGTTTTGTGATTCCATTTTCATCCATTCCCTCTACAGGCCCAACATTCCTGTTTCAACTCTTGTTATTACATCTTCTTTTAATCCACAATGTTCATTATTACACTATTCCGTATTATATAATTCATGCATACCTCAAATACACTTCTCAAAGCATTCATTTCAACTGCATTTATTCTACGTTCATGCTTCTTCTGCCACACCCAACTTTCACTGCTGTACTGTTGGCACCAATATCCCTTGATGTTTTATATCTATCTATATTCAATTAATTAAGAAAATATGTACGTGCATACTAAAATGTGTGTCTATTCTCTTAGGCCCCGTTCCTATATCTTACCGACCGTTCATTTGCTCTACTATCGGTTAAAATTTGACATAAGCTCCATACAAGTAATACCAAAACTTAACCGATGCTAGAGCAAGTGAATGAATAGTAAGATCAGGAACAGGACAATAATAAACATGTACATTTGATAAAAAAATATAATTAAATAAAAACGTGTACGCAGATGAGGTAAGTACATTTATAGAGGTAATAATATGTGCTAAAAGCACTTTGGTTGGATATAAAACTTGGCCAATCCCAGATTCTATAATAAATAATTAGTTAAATGTACCATGTCAGGAGTCGAAACTGGGACCTATGTGGTCCAGTAAATTAGGCGAGCAAAGGCTTAGACTACTCAACTACAGATGCCGTCTTTTAAATTTTAAAAAAGCCTAAAAATTCCTCTCCTAGATCACACTCTCTATTTCAATGTAAGGCGTCTATCGAAACTTTTACACCAACCGTCCGTAGCGTGAACTTTAGCAATGGAATTTGGCAAAATATTTTAAAAAAATTACTTGCCTCCTGTTTTATTATCATAACTTTAAAATCTTGATTAATGTATTGAGAACCGGTTCTGTATTTATCACGTTTCATACAATCACGAAATACGTCAATCATACACGCTCCAACTATGTTGTATGACGTCATATATATCTAAAACTAATGTACTTTCCACATTTTTACATGAGTGATGAAGAGATTCAGATATTACTGGCCATAAACATAGACATAGGTTCGTTTTTGATTCTCGTTCTGAGATTATTTTCACTATTGGACCCGAGAGAAAACTGTAAAATAAAACAAAAATACAGAAACAGACATGTATACACACACATACATACACACGCACACGAATAAGCAATGAGTGTAAACAATACTTTCACGAACATAATTGTAAACAGTTACGAAAGACATCCCCAAGACAGGTCGCCCTAGTTTAGGGACCAATGTATTTACTTATATAATTGTGAATTATGTTTTACCCAATAAACTATTTTATTATTATTATTAAATAACATCATCTTCTAAATTGTCATACAAAAGGTCCTTCGTTCGCTTTTATTTCGTTGTTATTTCTATTTGAAAAAGTTCTAAACAAATACACTGAAAATTGATACTAGGCACAAGATCCGTTAAGTAGTTTTTGATATATTGACTCGAATTTCTTAGACATCAGACCCTTTTACAGTACAATACAATGCAATGTAGTACAATACAATGCTGTTTATTGAACACAATATAGCGATATCATAATAAAACACTTGGAATATAGAATAAAAAGTTTTTTTATGCAAATAATCACGTGAAATTAGGTACATAACTTTTCAAATCTCCCGCTTAAATATTGGAACACAAACACGCCATCGAAAACAAACCATAAAATTATGTCATGGAGTAATAAAAGCGCGCCATTTCATTCAGGCAGTGACATAACAAACAGTAGGTTAATTGTGAAAGTTCCACACTTGCCCCCGAGTCTGGCACGGCAACAGCGCGCGGACGCACGGTGACGTCACACCGTGTTATGCCACGCTCATGTGACCTTGAATCATTCCAATGCCAGGCAAAAATTAGGCAGGCGGTCAGCGTCGTCATTGTTTTACGTCAGATTATTTGCACTGTGACATACGGAATGGTTTATTATTTGTTTTTATTGCGCTTTTTTGTATTATATGTGTTCAGTGTTCTTTTTTTAAGCATTTGAAATGATCTGATTTTGTTTACATTTTCTACGTTTAATAGACAATACATGATCTTTTTTAACCGCAATAAGGATGCGGGCACATGTTACAAATAAATTGCAACATCATTTACACTCAGATGAAAATAAAATAGTTATATCGAGCCCCAAGTTCTCATAGTGAAGCCGGCCGGCTAAAGGAAGCCGATCGCGGGGCAGTACGATATTAGAACTAAGTATTGAACAATCGTATTAGTACGAGATAAAGCCGGAAACCACGTGCACACTACATAAGATTACGCACATAAATTTTCAAAAATTGCTTCACTTCAATTGACGCTGTTCACGTAGACTCCGTCTATATAGACATTTACTCGTCTGAGCTCGACAGTAAAATGGAGCCTGTTTGAGGTAGAGATTCACATTTGTCAATTAATATTTTGAATTCGTGAGACTTGGTCCAATTAAATAATGTTTCAAATAATAAATAACACTAAAAATAGCTAGAGCGTAGGCCAAAAATAGATGGTTCATTTCGGTCTTTTAATTTGCATAGAATGGGACAAAAGAACAAAAAAAATTATTATTCTTTACCATTATTCTTATAAATGATATTGTAACTGCTTGAAAATATAAAAAATAGTTTGTTTTTTCCTAAAATAAGCAGTTCTTTATGAAAAATATTTTATACTTAAGTACGTTTATTTTTTCTTTAATTTTTTTGCCCCATTTCTATAGAAATTGTCAGACGGAATGAAGCCTTATCCAGTATTTTTTTTTTATAATACAAGTAGGTACTTCTGATCTCATACTTAAATATACATAACCGTTAGTATTTGTATTTACTACATTCTTCTTCGAAGTGGTAAATATATATTTAAACGCTTTCTTTATAGAACACTGTTGTTAATCTAACCCTTTTAATGATGAAACTATGTTTTATGTATGCGGGGTCCAATCGACCCAATGACTGGCATAAAGTGACTGGTGCCACTTGAAATTCGTGCTGCATTTGCTACTTTGGGGGTTGAAATTAATTGTTTTTGGAGGGTTAAATATACTTGATATTGTGTTATCGTAAACACATACCTATTTGTGCTAAGTCGCGGTGGTTCAATAGAAGATGTGGGTAATATTCTAAATAATATTGTTGGTTCGACACACGGTCTATAGGCAGGTGACGAATAAAAATTTAAATAACGCGGGTAACTTCAAGTTTTTGATATATAAAAGTATTATATTTTTAAGAATATTTTTATAAAAAAAACATGAAAATCAGTTCTCATACAAGACTATAAAAAATGAACAAACAAACTTTCAAACTTATTGTCATGTATCTGTGAAATAAGAATCTAATTTACAAGTACTTAAACTTTTTTATAAAGTACAATTAAACCTTTAAGAAATTCAATACGTTTTCATTTACTCATAAAATCTAAGGCTTCTTCAGCAGATGTTCCAAAATCAGGTCATATGGTTACTCAGACCACCCTGGATATGGGATGTTCTGATTTTATGGGAGAGTTGACAATGTTTATGCGTTTCATTAGCCATAGTACACCTGGTCATATTCCATGGCTAACATTTTCCTGTATTCTCACCATATAAGTGAAATATATTCAGTGACGCATACACATTCGCTCACATTCATTTGCACTCACACACGCTCACCTATACTCACTAACTCATTTGCATACAGTTACTCGCACTCACTTACTCACCCGCAGACTCACTTGTAAGCATAAACATTCTGGTTTTTGATCTCTTAAGACAACGAAATTGTTCCAAAGGAAGAAGCCAGGAATTCCCTAGAACGGACTTTTACTGTTTGGACTCCTGCTCCCTTTCATTTTTACGTATTTTTTGTTACCAAATAAGTAAGATTTATTCATAACATTTTATTTTTTGTTTTTAAGAGAAAATATTTTTTATGTCAGTGAAATAACTACATTCTAGACAAGTGCGTGTCATCCCACGCACAATGAAGGGTTCTGTATAAGTGACAAATTTATTGTTTTTGTCACTATGCCATGGAACCATAAAAAAAACTATTTTCAGCCGAACCACTTTTCGTTCAAAATGTTTTGAAAATTTTATATTCTCAGTTTTTTTTTTTATCATTAACTACATCAATTTCACATATTAGAGGGTTATGTTACGGTACCATAATTAAAATAAAGTTTTTTTTTGTGGCGACCGTTATTAATTTCCATAGTGACTCCATTGAACACAAGCATATTAGAATATAGATATATATATGAAACGTAGTAAACAAATGATTAATCCCGGTTATTATTCAGCAATTATACTCAAGTTAACTTGAGAAAATATATAGTTGCAATAAATCCATGTAGATAGGGGTCGTCTTAACCCTTCAAGGGCTATCTAAGGGACGGTGCTATCTATGCTAATTGCAGATAGGGGGTTAATAATTTATCCGCCGGTGTGGTCGAGTCCTAAGATTTTGTAGGAAATGCTTGGCGTTGTATAACATAAAGTTTTAGAAAGATCATTTAAGTTAAGAAATCTTCCGTAGGGATTGTCAGTATTTTGATGGGTGACAGCGTAGATTTAGGAAAATGATTATCAGTGACATTTTTTTATTAACTATTTCAAACATGTCTCTGCAGACCACGTGCCATAAAAATTGCCCGGACTTTTGGAGGGCTTGCCAACACGTATAGGCCCCTTGACAAATTTAGTCTAAATGTGGCCTGCTATGACCGGCGATTGTCTCTGTCACATCATAATAATACACCCAATTAGGGTTGCCAACCATACTTTATAATAACGTATCCTACTTTATTTTTGGTAAATATACTTTACACTTTTGCATAATAATAAAGTATGTTATAATACTCTATTTCCAATATTTACTCTGATACGTAAAATGAAATAATTATATGGATAATTACTGAACTATTATCGATTCAGCTTTCACTGAAAGAATGTATTCAGTTAAGAATCTAAAATGGCGAGAAGAACGGAACGGTACGTCTATAAAATAAAATAATTTTTTTTTTTTTGTTTATTTAATTTATTAAATTGGGCATGTAAAGATAGCTTACAAAAGTTTAAGGATAATGAAAAGTTGTTAGTGTGTGCTAGAAGCATACAAAAATAGTGTCTCCAAGAGAAGAAATAAATAAAATGTATAAAAATGTTTTTTTTTTATATAATACGTTATTTTTCTCAAAAATAGTTGGCAACCCTACACCCAAGGATATGACTATTGTAGGGAGTGAGAACAAAAGGTACCGGGCTATTAGAATGAACTGCTAGTTGAGCTACAGATCGGGGACTATAGGGAGTATGGCGTCTGCCCGTCGCAATGTTCAAGGAACATAAAAAAATGAGCAGACGGTGACTCGCCACTCACTGCATGGGCCCCTAAAAATTCCATAATTGGCGAGGGGCAACATGGGTGTGAGTGGATTAGGGGTGTCGAGAGGTGGGCTGTAGGTTAACCGGAGCTACTTCCGACGTTATGCCTTTTGTCACTTCCACCCCTGGAGTTTCAATCCTGGCTCTAGCGATCTCCACTCGAGGCGAGGTGAGGCGGGGGCCTTGCCTTGGCCCCCGGAGTCAGGTCCGAGGTGTCGCTACTCACCCAGGGCTTCGCCATAAAGCCCCCTACGGGTTAATTATTTCAAATATTGTTATGATATTCACTTTACTTTTTATTCTATCATGAATATCAAAATCGTCGCAACCTAACACCCAACGTACCCGTATTTAATATAAAGCGCTGCGTTTAGCGTTACATTTACTAACGTGTTGAAGATGAAGGAAAATATCTTGAAACCTGCACGAGATAATCGATGTATTAAACCCACTAAGCCGCCTTGACAAACGTATTGCGTATACGCCCGGTTACCAAAATAATGAAAATGAATCCAGTAGTGGGACATTTATGAGCTGATATTATTTTCAAGTTGAATTATAGCATTCATTTTGAAATATAGACAGACACCGTGCAGGAACGGACAAAGAATACAAATTCCTGTGGCCAGTCGGCCTGTTGTAAGAGGCGACAAAACAATCCGCAGCCAGGTGGTAGGGCATTTGCTCGTCTGGATGGCTACCGACCCTGGTGTAGAGCATACCGCCATAAGAACCTTGAGTTGTATTCCGGCAATAGTGGCCAGATTCCAGCCCCATCGTACGAGTCCGGCATCACATTGGTAGCACCTTTAGTACAAATGTTTATAGGCGACGGCAGTGGCGGATTTACCTATAGGCTAAGTAGGTTGGAGCCTAGGGCGGCTGATTTTGGAGGGGCGGCAAATTAGAGGCCAATATTTTTGTGTCTTACAAAAATTATGTCTTACTTAAATTCTAAGACTTAATAACATAATTCTTATTAAGTCCACACAAACAATCCAACATGTAATATGTTTTACCAATTACATAATTTTTTCTACAATTTGAGTAGTCGCTTTTGGTTATGGCAGAAACAAACCCATCAATCCTCTGCTTCACAATCTACTAATTACTGAAAAATAGGTTGTGTAATTAAGACGATAGTGCACAAAACATAGTTACAATTTCATTTAAAACAAAATATAATTACTATGATTGTGAACTACGGTTTCTATTTGTAGAGGTCGGTAAGGGTGGCAAAATTTGAATAGCCTACAGGCGGCAAATGTGTAAATCCGCCCCTGGGCGACGGTAAGCACTTTCTATCACAGTTGGTCCGCCAGCCTGTTTGCTGTACTCTAGCAATAAAAAAAGACACTTTCATTTTTTATCTTAACTAATATAATACGTGATATAACTAAATATACAACTTAATGAATAGAAAAATAGAATAAATTATAAAATATAAATAATTTATGGGTCCCAAATTACTATTTGAAACCGTTCCCAAAATGCTGACCGCGTATTTTTTTATGTATACATATATTGTTTGTGAACATTTGTATATATAATATTGTTACGAGTCGCGAGACTCGAATTAAAATGCCGTTAGAATTACTATAGATTTTATTAGAATTACATAGACACGGTATAACACAGGTACAAATGTAAAACGCGCATAGTCTGTCACTTATTAGATTCCCGATTGTAGTACATAGGCCTTACTTCGCTCGTGGCTCTCGCTCGACTGCCGTCATTTTATACTTCACAAATACAAGTGTGCCCGTATCGTCGACTAAGGCCGCTTTCTGACTTGTCGGTACGGGAGCGGTGCGGGATCTGTAAGGTCTGTACCGAAACGATACCGCGTTGCCTTCAGCTACACCTATCGGTATGTTCTCGCTATAAAATCCTGCAGTACTGAAGATGTCCTCTTCAAGTGATGACGATATTTTGGCGTGCTATTATGTTTATCGCCATGGCGAAACAATCATTGTGTATAACTTGAATATGAAAACATCTACATACCTGATAAATGTGTTTTATTAGATATCTCACTCCAAATCCTGTCTGTGACATCCTTTCTTGAATATTCAGCCAGTTTATAATTATACAATGCCTACTTTTCAATTCCTAGTACTAAAACGACGTGAATATCTCGCTCCACCATCTTGTTTGCATGACCGTGCGCGGTAAATGTCGAGCAGCGCCTGGACACGCATCCCGAGACGCGGTAAAACGCGATCCTCTCCGCTAGACGCGCGCCAATTAGAAGACGCACAACGAAATCGCTCGGCACTTTCGCCGCGTATACCGAGCGAAACGAATCCGCACCGCTCCCGCACTGACAAGTCAGTAAGCGGCCTTAATTTCCTAGAAATCGTAATACGCACACCTGGCTAATTATGCCTGCAAACGGCCATAAACAAGTACAATAGGCTGTTCTACACAATAACCAATAAATAAGTAAACAAAATAAGACAATCATAAAAGAATTACAATTAGTTCAAATGCCGACAGGTAATAAAACACGCTTTTATAGATATGCAGGTGGATTTTGTTTTTGTCGGAACTTAAGTTGTAACAATATTATATCAATTTTATTACGCTATATACAAATGCAATAACATAATATCAGCAAAGTAACTAGTGTAAATATCTTTTCATTTCTTATATTCTGAAAGTACGGCCTAATCGCAGGGATAAAAACAGCACTTTTCGTCCCTGGGAAGCGATTCTCCCTGCTGTCAAAAAATTTGGAAATATTTACATGCGATTCATGTTCCAACTTTTTTTACAGCCACTGTTAAATCGCTGCATAAATTGTAATAAAAAAATAACAACAATTTTGTAACATAATTTTATGCTTATAAATTCTTTTCACTAAATCATTATTTGATTTACATAAATTTGAGCTAAATATTTACTATCATTGACAAAAAAATACTGGCTGGTTAAGATGCCACAGAAAAATAAATTTACTTGACGTTTCATATGTGCCGTATTAAATTAATTTAACGCCTGATTTCAATAGAGAAGTAATTTTTTGTTTAACTGGTCAGTTTTTATTTTCTTTCCTCATTCGAAATGAAAAGCAGAGTGTTCACCTCGGGTGATAGTTCTATTTAGACACTCGAACATTAGCGCCATCACAACGCTCGTGTGCCAAACTATCTCATGCCTAAATATGTCACTTTCATGTCTTGTGTAACAATCTACTATTTAAACATTCAAGAAACTTATGAATTTATTATAATACCCAAATAATCACACAAACCATACGTTATTACAATGTTAAAGAAAAAATAAATTATTAGATAAGAACCAATTCACACAACTGACAATGCACAGATTAACAAAAGATTTTTAATATTCTTCCCATATCCCTAAAAATGCAATATATCATTTAATACAATTGCAAAGGAAATACTATATTTCTATAAAAAAAAAAAAAAAAGTTTTTGAACATTTCCTTAGTTGCGTAAAATTATATTCCCACGGGATAGAAAGACTTTACTTAATAGAATAACATCTTTATGCTAATAGTATTATAGTTGATTATAGATTGTGCTCCCAGAATCTTTGTTGCACTTTACCAAGCAATTATAGACTTTATTTTAATGGAATAGGGTGTAAAGATGTGAGAGCAGATTTTGGATAGCGGATGTAAATGCAAGGTGTGTAAGATTTGCGTTGTTTAGTGTCAATAAAATTGCATAATATTATTGTCAATGTTATTGTTGCATTACATTTACTTGACCGGGAACTGCGGTAATTTTTTGTTTAAATATGCAAGAGCTTTCAATAAGGTTTGAAAACGTGGACAACAGCTAAAAAACAATTGCTTGATTTATCTTTACCTAGAACGTGGAGGTCTAGGGTTCCAGTCCCGACAAGGAACGGAATAAGAATACTATTTTCTGTGGCCGGTGGTCTATCGCAAGAGGCGACAAAACAACCCACAGCCAGGTGGTTAGGCATTTGCTCTTCTGGATGGCTACTACCCCTGGCGCAGAGTATGCCGCCACAATAACCTCGCGTTGTTGCAAACATCTGGTGGGCTGTCTCTGCTTATTTGCTTGCTTAATAAAAAAGGTATATTTTGTAAGCAAACTTTTCGTTATTTACTCTAGCCTGGGTGCTCCCACATATCTACTCCGTGCGAATAGGTGAAGAAGATACGGCCGGGTTTAACGCTCGAATGATGATGATGACTCTAGTCTGGGAGCGTAGGATCGGTTTCACCGTTGTTCATAGTGTACCTTCTTTTTCTTACAACATAAATTTTTGGATAATATGTTGCTTAAATTGTGTCTATAGATGATTAATATTAAATATTTTCATTGCACGAGTTCAGCAGAGGTGGTAGCCTGCCAGACGGGCAAATACCCTATCTCTGGCTGTTGGTTTTTTTGTCGCCTCTTATGACAGGCCGCCCGGCCGCTGGGAATTGAATTCTTTCTCCGTTTCTGCATTGATTTCTACCGTAATATCTAAATTTAGACGTGGCTTAAGAATAAAAATCTATCTATCTTCTATACCACTCTATTGCTCACCAAATATACAATTTCAAAAATACATAATTACAATATTGTCATGGTAGAAACAATAGTCTGCCTTATCGCTTAAAGCAATCTCTTCCAGGCAACCTAACTTAAGGAATAGTTTAACCTAATCTGGCGATGTAGGTGATGCAGATTATTAGGTATATCATAAACAAACATAACTTTAACTACATATTTATATTATTAAGTCCAACATGGTGAAATTAAAAATGACTATTGCGTGAATGAAACTGTTGATTTGTTTCGCTTTTGAATTCGGTCACGTTTTTATTCCACTGATAACTTTTATCTGATGATTGAATCGGCCCTTAGACATTTAAACATCATTGAATATGTAATTCATTGCAAAAATCCTGCTTGTAATGTACGAAAATGATCTAAGGATAAACTATGTATATTGTCCACGAGCGTAATTAATTTGATTAGGTTGTGGCCTGTCACAGATGCTGAACAACAACAACAATACTCGTTATTGTTTTTTTTTTTTTTTTTTTTTTTTTAAGTCGGGAGAAATGCATTTCGCACGTACCGGGTCCTTTGCTAGGGATTAGACCGTTGTTGATCATGGAGGCTTTCCACTGAGGCAATCCAAACAATAATCAACCGGCTTGTGTGGAGACTCGACTAATCAATACCCCACTAAAACCACCCTCCTCCCATATGCCCCGCGCTTATGGCAGGAAAGTCGTGAGATACAGAACGTAGTTACGCCCACACCGATCCTAGCGCACAAGTGCTTGAGAATGCCCCGGGAGAGGCAAACTCACTTCGTCAACAGGGGTGAAGACTCCTCTGCTCCCTAGATGCTAGAGGGCCCCTGCAGCGGTATTTCAGGGAGGGAGGTCATGCGCATACCTGCGCCTCCGGGCTCCCAACTGACGTCGGCGCCCGCGAGACGCATGCGCACTACCATCTCTCTCCCTATCTCGTTCCGCGGCCTCCTTATGAGACACTACCGCCTCGCAGAAATTGGCCGCACCCACCCACCAATCGTCGCTGTGCAGCATGGCTTGCACCAGATCGCCCAGCGATTCGATCGGTCCTACAAGTGTCTCGAGTTCAAACCTCTGAGGTGCCCATGCTGCGCACTCGACTAGCGTGTGTAACGCCGTGTCCAGTGCCGTTATTGTACACCAACATACAACAACAGCTAGTACAATGGCGAACCTTATTGCTTATTAAAGCAATCTCTTCCAGGCAACCTTTAGATGGACAAAAACTTATTAAAAATTATTTGTTGGCGTGCACTATAATATATGTACTATAAATTATAATAATTAAATGTAATATGCAATAATATACTGTTAAGTATTATTATTATATTATACTAGCTGTGCCCGCGACGTCGTCCGTGTGGAAATTGTTTGAAAAACCCCCCGATTTTGAAACGTTCTTCATTGGTGCTCCGCTCCTATTGGTCGTAGCGTGATGATATATAGCCTATCGCCTTCCTCGATAAATGGGCTATCTAACACTGGAATAATTTTTCAAATCGGACCAGTAGTTCCTGAGATTAGCGGGTTCAATCAAACAAACAATCTCTTCATATATTAGTATAAGATAGGTATAGCTATAAAAATATATACGTACATACACATGTATTATTATATACTTATACACAACAAATAATAAGCATATGAATATATGTAGAAATATCTATAAGAGCTAAGATACAAATTTAGTAAAACTATAATAATAAATATATAATACAGAAGTATATAATAATAAGCTGAAAGCGGCGTCTGGCATCAATCGACGTTGAACGCCCCTTTCGACGTCTTATTGACGTTATGCCCATAATCGACGCGTCAGTTTCTCCCGTGCACTTTGTATAATTGGACTGATTTATTCGATAGCCTAATCACGTCAAAAAGGCGATGTAGATAGATGATAGATTGCTCATCAAAACAACATATTGATTACAGTTTTTATAAGCAGAACAATACGCAGCCTTATCACTTAGAGCGATCTCTTCTAGGCAACCTATAGGATATTCTAAGCTAACCCGGCGATGTAGGTGGTGCATAAATTAAAATGATTACAAATTTTTTAAATATTTATTTAATTTTTATGATAAATGTACATTGTTTATTATGATGCGATGTATTCAAGCTGGAAGGCATAAAACTAATTACGGACGCGGCGTACGACGTATGGACCCCGCACGGAGCGTAATGCAATGCTCAAACGCTTGATGCGGCATCAAGCGTTTGAGAGAAATCAATATAGTGCATATTCGTTCGGTCGCGTACAGCTTCACGCCATATGGAAGCATACGGCTTATCTAATACCTTGGTTTGGGAATATAATATATTTAATTCTATTCTATAATATTATAAAATTTTAAACATGCCATGTCTATACATTGAAGCTATTTAAAATACACAACTGGCATAGACTATTTATAAACGATGGAGAACTCGATGCAATTTTGTTTAGATTTCTTGTCTGTTTGTTCGGAATTCACGTAAAAATTACTGGGCCAATTTCGACGCGGTACAGCAAATTCTTAGACTTAAAATTTTATTAAATAAATAAATAAATAATTTTTTATTGAACTGAAAAATGTTACAGATAATTGTAGTTACAATGATACTTAATTTAAACTAAACGTTATGAACATAAATAACTACATTATAATGACTATATCATAATTATAAATACCTATTTAAATCGACATTAACAATTCTGAATCTGTTCTTTGTATTGCCCGAGTTGTTGGAAGTGGCGCTGTCTTCCTAGCTAGGTTATAAAATAACCTGTGTTAAGGAGAAACAGCATACTAGATTTATAATAAAATTAATAATAAGCATATGTATTTCAAAAATAGTCTTAAAACCATTCCACATTGCTTTAAGCGTAGCAATGTATATGCCAGGTGCTATGAATAGCGTAATACCCGCGGGAATGCATCCGAAATGCGGGAATGTGCACAAAATCTGATACGGGATGCGTTCTATTTGAACAGGATGTGTCTTAAGAGGGATGTGCATGACCTCTCCCACGATCTTACGTCACATGTCGTGCGAAAGATTATTAGGGAATCATCTTTTCCGCGCTCAGAGAGTTTAACGGTTAATTGACTTAAAGAACAATTATTGTTTACATAATATAAATTCAAATTTTAAGTTTTTATTCAAAATAATTTCCACTGTAGAACAATTTTTGAAGGTTATACATATAAATTAAAAATTAATTTTACTCCTATTCTATGTACACCGCTTCGCATCAGGTCATTGCTGTTAAGGAAAAGAAGCGGCAAGAAACTAAGAAACTACCCAGCAACACGTCTAGTTAAAAATTGATTTATTTTTATTCATCTAGCTCAAACTCTTTTTTTATCTTTTTTTTGTATTTATCCCAAATTAATAGCATCGATTACCTTTCGTACATTTCAGGGACTAGCACTATCTTTTAAACTAGCCTATGAATACAGTTTCTTATTCTACTGACCTAATCTTAGCAAAAATATATACAACTATATATCATACACATATATCATGTACATGTACATATACATATACGTCATATACCATCGCCTATGCTGCCACTCTGTAAAGAGGGATTTGTATACGAGGCGGGTTTCTTCGCCACTGAGCTACTAGGCTTTACTTTCTCGTCTAAACAACTGCACATAACCTTGTACAGTGGTAAATCAATATCATTACTTTAAAACCACCATAATAATGACTTACAACAAAATATTAAAGATTTTCTGCGAATAAAAATATCAACCTTTAAACAAACGCAAACCCTTAACCATTGGACTAAAGATGAAAATTCAATATCTGATGCGTCCTAAAAGAAAGCAGTACGTAGCATTCAACAATCAACTTTAACTGTTAAACAATAGTACTTTAAACTGCTTACAAACATTGTTGTACAGAGAAAAAAGATATTCAATAATGAACCATATTGTTTGTGTATAAAGATGATTTCAGGTTGAACCGATTCGGTCGTTTGATCTGTTATAGACTTAAAAAGGAATAGAAGCTCCCGCGCATCCTTCGTCGAGCGGAAATCTTAATGGATCCTTGTGTAACAACAGGACCCATCGATCCGATATTTATAGCATTAAGAAAATATTAGAAGTGTACTCTTATATTTATAACCTTTAACAAAATATATAAAAATTATTTATATATAGGCATTCATTAAAACTTAACCCTAACTTAACCGAAATAATTAGTATTAGTTACTTTGTATTCTATCTACAATTCCTTAACACTATAAGTATAGTACGACCGATGAGTCGTGGCCCCTCTGACCATAGGCTTTGCGAACCTTTGAGTATGTACACTCCTAATTGTACTCGAGAGAGTGATAGCGACACGACCAATGCTGACGTGTGAGTAAGACAGAATACCTCGTAGTCCGTTCCGAGTATAGCCGAATAACCATGAAGCAACAAAAAGAGATATGCAATGTCGTGTTGTTTAATCGATTATTATTCAAATCGAGTATAATTAAGAAATATAAATTCATTTATTTTCTATGGTCTAGCAAAGTTTAAATTTTTTCTCTGACTAAATAGAGTATTAAAATTAATATATATTTTGTTTTTTTTTAAGCCAATAAGTAATAGTTTTTGTGTCATTATATTTTAAATACGGATAAAAACTCAATGAACAACGAAACATGTTTAATTTGTTTTCATCATCCTTCATCATTATTATCAATTTATTTCGTTTATAACCTTTATACTTACATTTAATTCTGTTTAACATAATCGATTATAAAATTTAATTGAACAAGCTGTTGTTTTTGTTAACATTAGGTACATCTATAGCTAAGACGATTTGGTTTGTAAAGTATGTTCTGCGCAACTACTTGGCGCTAACTTCAGACGGGCCACGACTGATCGGCTGTACTATAATATAGATTACAGAACCTAGATCATCGTCTTGGGTAAGGTAGAAAGCTGGTTATGTTACCTTGCTTGACATTATTATATGAGATACAGATGTTTAGTGATGGCAGTAATGACACTAATGTGCTGGGTTTGGTAATTAATTTAGTATCTATTATTTTTAAATTAAGTGTGTAATGACCGACTTTTATGGCAAATTTTTTTACAACTTGGGTTACATTATTCAAGTTTTAGAAGGAATCTCTAATTTTTTCTAGTAATAAATATAACTTGTATTACTCAAGGATAATGTAGCATTCTAATGGTGAAAGAGATTTTGAAAATGGTCTTTTAGTCTTTGAGTTTATTTGTTACAAACATACAAAAATACAAATCTTTCCTCTGTATAATATTAGTATAGAAGTACAGATATAGATTAGTTGTTTAAATTCATTCAAATAAATCGATTATGGTAATCAATAACTATACTAACTAAACTAACTTAAAAAAATACAACTGAATGTTATAAATAAACTAAATTATAAATAAATTAAACTAGAAATAAACTACATATACAAGTGTGTAACTTTTTTTTAATTATTAATTAATTAATTATCTTTGTATAGTATTTGGTTGCATTCGAAGCGTTATGCTCCGACGCCCAGGGTCCGCTTCCCTACTTTTTCTACTCCATTTTGCGCAGTCTTCAGCATTCCCTGTTTTAAGACCATTGTTACGCACGTTATCCTTCAAAACGTCAAGCCAGCATTTCTTGGGCCTTCCCCTTCGACCGGGACCTGACAGAGGCGGCATGGCTAGATTACGACATACTTACTATTTTTCGAAAAAGAGAGCTGAGGAATTATTCTCAAACTCCTCTCATTGTTTTAGTGGAATCGTTGATTTTTTTTACCGTATTCGACGAAAATAAATGATAGATGTGGTTTGAGAGTCCTCTCTGATATGGTTTCTATGTACAAGAAGTATGCTATTTTATAGACACAGGGAAGAATAGAAACTGTTGAAGTAATAAAAATCATAAAAAATATTGTAATATATTTTCGTCCAGATTAGTTTTAATTTTTCGATAGACACAACTCGTTACTATAGCTATATTATTAAAACAATTACGTATAATTAATCAAATCATTGTTTTATAGTAGTTTATTATTAATATGATTATAAAATTATATCCGCTAAAACAAAGCTCCAAACGCTACGCTTTTGTAGGCAAAGGTCTGGAGACTTTTCTCTTATGCACTTGTAGAATAGGAGTAAATTTACAACCACCAACCCACATTGCGATATGTGTTTTTGACAAAATTTGTCATAATACACATTCGTGGCCGGCAGCCCATTTCTAGCATCTCTCGTGCTACAAATGTCTATAGGCGACGGATACCACTTTCCATCAGATGGGTCGTCAGCTTACCAATTATACTCCAGAAATAAACCTGAAAATAATTTATCGAAATTGTCATTGGCTAGTAAGATTGCGGGCAGTATAATATTTCTAGATAGAAGTACAGTAATGCGTTCTTTAGCATTGAAAGAATAACTAACAATCTAACAACTGCTTAATAAAATTATGGAAGGAAAATTATAAGCATTGATAATTAGTTTCACTAACCGCTAGATGTCACTAATATCAATTTATCGTAATATTACATACTATGTACCATGAGTTACATTTGTTTCTTTTAATACTTTCTTTAAATATAAAATTGAGAATAAATTCATTAACATTCGCATTTTAACAGATTTGGCGTAAAAATATGATTTGGATTGATATGCAGATTGAAACTTTTATCAGTGTTTTTCTATGTACAAAAACAAGAGAAACCTAAATTTGGAATTCTTTGGTCAACAATAAAGATTTGAGAAATTATGGGGTTCTCTCCGAATAACGTGTTTTTACTAAAATACTGTCATTCTATTATGTTTTTTAATTCAACAGACTCTTTAAATAATATAAATAACAATAATCTTATGGTATTAAACCTGTTCTATTATTCTAATTACAACAAAGAATATTAATTTATTCAAGTTACGAGGTCAAAAAACCAAAGACAAATAGTTAACTATCTTTAAGATTTGAAAAAGATAAAGAATAAATTTTAAACCAAAAATATCTTTAAGTCAAATATGCAACAGCAAAAAACGGATGAAATCAACCGACACACTTACATTGATGTTACTTGAGGAATAAATAAGTTAGTATAAACGAATGTTTTCGCCTAAAATATTCCATTTAAAACGATAAAATACAATCATGTGCTTTTAATTGTTATAAAAAAAAACACTCACGTTTTTTGTTCACCAACACTTTATACTTTATACAATAATCTTACCTAAGCATAAAAATTTATGATTTCCTCATGAATATTAAGTTAATTTATTGAATTTTATTGTTCTAGAATAAAAGAAGTTTTGCGTTTTAAATTAGAGACTTAATTTTTGTTTGTAACATTAGAAAGAGTTAGCTAGCTATTTTTAACTGATAAATATATATATATATATATATATATATATATATATATATATATATATATATATATATATATATATATATATATATATTTTATATATATATATATATATATTTATATCTGATCCCTATTTTTTTCTCGATCCCCACCCAAAATATTGTTGTATATGTTGGGAAAAACCCCTTAAAGTTACAGCCCTTAATATTAATTATATGTACTTCCCTGAGCGCGAAAAGATTTTCCATATAATATATATATATTTTTTTAAATTTCTTATAACTCAGCTGCATTTTAAGCTATCACATCGGGCGTGGTCGCGATTTACTCAAAATTAAACAATCTACAATAGTGTCCACTGCGGCGAAAGTGTAACTTATACTGGTGAGTTGTTACACGTCACCGAAGTAGATTTTCATCTAAAATTCTATTATCTCAGAAGCAATGGACTTTACAAATAAAATGTAAATAGCAAATTTGTTGGGAATTTAATTTCCTACAAAAAAATCTCTTAGACCTAATTGCTTAGATCAATATTTTCTGAGATATTGAACTTCCACACATTAGTGGTACGTTTTTTTTTGTTTACCGTTGATTTGAAAGCAACTGTAGTTCTTGATTAATGCTTAAATGGGACTTAACGTCAAGATTGTTACTTGTTTTATTTCCGGTATTTCAATCACCAGATATAAGTTATAAAACACAACATGGAGAAATTACATATGCATAAATAAAATAGTTGAATTGTTTCACTTATGAATTCAGTCAGGTTATAATTTATTCCACACATTTTTATTGCGTTACTTCAGCAGACAGCCCATCTGATGGACAGCGGATACCCTTACCTATAGACATTAATAAAACCAAAGATTCTACCAATGTACTGCCGCTCTCTAAAGGAAGACTGGAACCTGGCCACTAATGCCGGAACACAACTCAAGGTTGTTATAGTGGCACAATCTAGACCAGGTGTAGTAGCCATCCAGACGGGTCAATACCCTACCACGTGGTTGTTTTGTCACCTCTTATGACATGCCGCCTGGCCGCAGGAATTTGTATTCTTTCTCCATTCCTGCACGGATAAAGGACTGATAACTTTTATCTGATGATTGAAAAACCGGCCCTTAATTTAATAAATAAACTTATTATTAAAAGATGAATCAGACACTTCTATAGGTTATAAGATCTACGTGTTATTATTACTTGAACAATCTGCGTGACCCAAGAACGATCGATTCCACGGCATCATTGACCACATATTGAACGCAAAGGGTGACGGGGTCTTTTGGGCCAAAGAATGTAATGACTTGAGATATGGCTGAAAAAAGCGTTACATTTTTCTATAGCAAAATGGAAAAAATCTGAGAGACAAAAGAAAAAACCCTCAGGGGGCTTTGTGGCGAAGCCTTAGATGAGTAACGAAACCTCGGACCCGATTTCGGGGGGCCAAGGCAAGGGCCTCCGTACTTCCCTTAGCCAGCCGGCACGGAGTGGAGATCGCTAGAGCTAAGACTTAAGCTCCAGGGGTGGGAGTGGGAACCTGCAACCCACCTTTCGACACCCTGAGTCACCCATACCCATGTTACCCCTCGCCAATTTGTACGGCATTTTTTGGGGCCCATGTAAGGAGTGGCGAGTCACCATCTGTCCATTTTATCCATGTTCCCCGAACATTGCGATGGGCTGAAGCCGTAGTCCCCATAGCCTAGATCCCTAGTTCCAATAGCTCGGTACCTTTTGTTCTCATTGCCTAGAATAGTCCTACACTAACCGGGGCTTGTCCTTGAGTGCATTTTCATATGGTGTAGACAAGGATAATCGCCGGTCAGTACCACGCCAAAATTTGCATTAAATTTGTCAAAGGGCCTCTACGTGTTGGCCTTCCCATGGCCCCACGCAAGCCCTCCAAAATTCCGGTCCATTTGTATGGCCCATAGTCTTCAGAGACATACATTTATAATTATAATAATCAGCAGACAAACACACATATTGTATATCCCCAAATTAAGCAAGTTAAGCTTGTGTTGTGGGCAGTATACGATGGGGTATTGTGGGGCCGATCTCAGACACCCAGACCATAGTAAATATGGGAAAACTCATTTCCGAAATTGACCACGCCAGGAATCGAACCCGGAGCCTTTGGGTTGCAGGGAGGTGGATCGGCAAAGTCTTAGACCGCTCAACCACAAAGGCCGCCAATACCATTTGATATACATCTTTTGCTTCATTCATTAATCTCTTCATACATACACGTTTATTATAGGTGCTTTGTACCTGGTCATTCTTTAAAGCATCTGTGATTAAAAATATCAAAATGTAAAAAATATTCAATTTTGAAAACCAGTAGAAGTTAGCGCGTGCTAAGCAGCGTTACACGATCAAACTGAAGGGGCCATTTACACGGGAGAGTTTATCGTACGTTTTGGGGCGAAAATCATACTATTTTCGTAGGCGATACTCTTAAGACAATAATCGCAGTGACATGTTTACATTCAACCAAAAAACAAAAACCTACCTAAGAGTATGTATACGATAATCGTAACATAATTATCACCAAGAGTTTGGTTTACACTACGACATAAATCGCATTGAGATATTCGACTACGATTTCTCGACTTGTTTAACCTAGTACTCGTATGACATTTTTTCAAGCTCATGCGAGTATCGTACAAGTCAGTTTGAACAGATTTGAATGCGCAACTTGCCTTTCGAGCTCGGTGATGAGCACCGTGTTTTGTGTTTTGTTTACATAGAGACGTCAATATTTAATGACCAGGCGATTACCGCGCTCTTCCACGTACGATATCGTATGTATAGTTTACATCAGGTATGGGCACCTTTGACTTGTTGAGGGCCAAACTTTAGCGTGCAAATACGTTCGCGGGCCGCGTTTAAAAGTACTTAGTGCAATTTAAAGTAGTGATAATATTTTTTGCGATAGATATTAGACATGAAATAATACGACAATGTTATTATAGTACAATTTATTAAAATAACAAAATGAAATTAAAAAAAATGGTACATTATAATTAAATCGTTAAATTTCCAATTGTTACAAACTACGAAAGTTAAATACACCGAAATCAATGAGACACTTGAGCTTGCATTTGGGAAACTAATCCATCGATATTTGGATTAATTCCACTGATACAAAGACCTAAAGGATTTTCCAAATTATCATCAGTCAGTCTTGTACGATGTGTTGATTGAGGCGCCGATTGGAAGGCGGCAAACATCAAAGGATTTGATGTTTGCCGCCTCACTGTCACTCCCGTGGGTATAAATAAGTACCTAATGTAATATTTTTTTAATTGGGTTTTTTCAAAATGTCTCGCGGGCCGGTTGTTGACCAAATATGGTTTACATGATAATATTTTTTTCTTGATTTCGACATTCGCATCTTGGAGGCAAGAAACTCTCTCTATGTAAATGTCCCTTAACAGTATCAAACTACTGGCCAAGACCTAAATACAAACCTTGAAAAATCAAACAAAATCCAACTTTATTCTATTGTAATACGACTGATTGGTAGAACAAAGTTTTTGTCGAAGACTTTTTTTATCTTTTGTCACCCAAGCGATATGAAAAAGTTGGAAATCGTGATGAACAAAACTACCGTTTAATATTGGCGGTATACAGCAACGGATTAAGGCGATAAATTCATTTTTGGATTTTTCAAATTATGCGCTAACCGTGTCGGTATCGTTTCAAACCATCTTAAAATCATTTTTATGAAATACTATATATATATATATATATATGCCCGCGACTTCGTCCTTGCTCGACTCGAAATTGACACACCCGCGACACAAATCACTGCAGCAATTAAAGAAGAATGTAAGCTATCGTTTTAGTGACAACTGTGTCGGAATAAGCTAATTTTTAGGCACCCGAACAACTACAAACCAGTCCCGGGATAATTCCCGCGGGGTTTTCGGGATAAACAATATCACACATTATGTTACATAAAATTTGCTATCGATCACTGAAAAACTCCCATTGGAATTCGATTTTTTTTCAATCTGGCCATTTTAATTAATTCCCAGAAAATTTTCCGTTGTATTCCCGGACTATATTTTGCTTCACCTAAGTACCTGTCTTACCGCATGACGCGTGGTATAATAGGTACTTAGGTGAAAGTACATAATTTCCGCACGTTCCGTTGCATGGTACGTAATTTTTAACTTTCGAAAAATGTACACAGGCTTCGTAAATGAATTTTTGAGCAAATGTGTTTTACAAAGTATTGTTTTTTAAAACAATAAAATACATTCAAAAATACAAAGGTACAAGTAGGTTACAAATACTTGTACCTTTGTATTTTTAAAAAATTTGTAAAAATACAAGTAGGTTTTGTTTCTACAAAAAGTTACCTTTGTATTTTTGAATTTTATAAAAAAAATTAAAAACTTTAAACCAGTTGATAGATAAATCACCGAAATTAATATATTGTTACAACTTAGGCTCCGACAAACATAAATTCCACGTACAGATCTGTAAAAGGACATTTTATTACCTGTCGGCATTTGAACTAATTGTAATCCTTTTATGATCGTCTTCTTTTGTTAACTGGCATACGTTTCTAGTTATTGTGAAGAACAGCCTATTGTTCTATTGCACTCGTCTACGGCCGCTTGCAGGCTGCATCATTAGCCAGGTGTTGTGGATTATAAGTACAAGCTAATTCTAGTAAATTATGTCGACCTTGCCGAGCGGGCACATTTTCATCTGTGCAGTATAAAACGATGGCCTGATTGAGAGAGGGGTCAGTTGAGCTATAACTACGATCTAGGCGTGACGTGTGTACATTCGGGAATGTAATATTGACGGACTTTGCGCGTTTTATTGAATTACTACCTTCTGCTTTACGTTTGGATTTGTTATGTTTGGTTATATTAGGTTGGGGAAAAAGTTTATTCGCATTTTATATAAAAATTCAAAAGGTTTTTTTATAAAATTTATGTACATTTGACTAAAGTATGTAGGTGCCATTTTGTTGGATAACTTTTTGCCATCTTGTAGGTAGGGACGTGATCCCATTGCTATAAAAATTTTGGGGCTTCTGATCAAAAAACTGTGACAAGTGGTTTTGGCAGTCCTCTCGTGATGTTAACCTAACACTGCCTAAAAAATTCTGCAGAGACCGAAACAGGTGAAAATCTGAAGGTGCAAGGTCAGGACTATACGGCGGATGCATTAACACCTCCCAGCCAAACTCGTAATTTTTGTTGAGTGGCTAAAGATGTGTGAGGTCTAGCGTTATCATGGTGAAAAACCTCACCCCTTCTGTTGATTAATTCCTGCCGCATTCTCTCACCTTTTTTCTTTAATCTCATCAGTTGTTCGCAGTACAGTTTAGAATCGATGGTCCTGCCTGGCGGTAACAGCTCACAATGAATAATGCCCTTCCATACACACAGCATCACCACGTTGCGAGTTAACCCGGGTTTCGCCACAGTCTGTGAAGTCTGACCGGCCTTTGACCACGATTTTTTTCGCACGTTCTTGTCGTACGTGATCCACTTTTCATCACCAGTTATCAGCTTCTTCAAAAATGGTTCGGTTTCATTACGTCGTAATAAAAAATCAGAAATGAGTACACGGTTTATTAGGTTTCTTTCAGTGAGCTCATGTGGCACCCAAATATCGAGCTTTTTTGTGTACCCAGCTTTTTTCAAATACGCCAAAACCGTTTTGTGGTCAATTCCCAGTTCTCCAGCTACATCGTAACTACTAATATGCCGATCTTGCTCCACTTTTTCAAAAATGGCATCAATTTTGTACGTAACAGAGCCACCAGAGCGACGTGCATCTTTGATATCAAAATTTCCGGATTGAAAACGCTTAAACCAAATTTGCGCTACTCTCACATAGAGTGCATTAGGTCCATAAACATCACAAATTTTTTTTCGTGGCTTGTGTTGCATTTTTACCTTTTTTGTAGTAAAATTTTAAAATGTATCGAACTTCTTCATTAGAGTCACTCATTTTAACAATAAGAAAAACAAATGAAAATCACACATTTCCCTAATTTGAATTTGGAATTGTCTTCTTTAAAATTAAAACTTTTTAATGATATCAAAACCAGCCAGATACTAATGGTATAGCCAAAGAGATCTTATTACAAGTTCATACGTACTATATGCGAAAAGACTTTTCCCCCAACCTATTATTTATACCTGTGTTATACGTGTTTGTATAGTTATAATAAACTCTATAATAATTCTAACGGCATTTTAATTCGAGTCCCGCAACCTCGTAACAATATTGTTTTATTTGAATAATACATTAGAAACAAAAACTTAACTTTCTAATATTATATTAAAATTTTACTCAAAAATAACTCTTAACCAGTTCAGATAATTTGTAAAATATTTTTGTTTTAAGATAAATATTTGCTTAATATTGAATAGATATCAAATTAATTAATGCGACATGTCAACAAGGTATGCAATCTTGTCCTGATTGATCGTTATCCTCACGAAACGAACATTAAATTTCTATTCTTTTCGATTTTATATTACTTATTTAAATATATTTTAATAATAAAAAATAAACCGTTAATATTGAATTCATAGGTATATCAAATATAACTTGATATTTTATCTGTTTTATCAGAATTCTTGATTGTTTTAGATAAGCATATCCGTAATACTGTGAATACGAAAGTAGCTCTTGTTCATTGGCAGTGCCGTAAATAACCTTTTATGCGCCCTATGCCAGCTTCTATAACTGCGCCCTTTTTTTTAAATTTCATTCAGGGTGATAAAATAACGCACAAGGACCTTGGTGTTGGTGGACCAATTATCTAAACTAGAACACAAATACGCTTCGATGATACTGGCATGTAGGTACTATGTGTTGGAATCGAGCACTAGGGGCGCAGTGGGAACTTATCAGGAGCAAACCGAAAAAATAATAGGGATGTCTGGTCTGGCCATTCTTGCGCCCCCCAGAGTCTATACCCTGTGCCTGGGCACCGGTGGCACCGCCCTATTTACGGCACTGTTCATTGGTTTGTCACGACTTAGTGCTCCTTCCTGTATCCTTACTATTAATTCACTTGCTTCACTATCGGTTGAATTTTAATACAACTTGTATGGGACATTATGTCAAATTTTAACCGATAGTAAGGCCAATGAATGGTCGATGAGATATTAGGATACGGCCATAAACGGACCATAACGAAAGGAAGAAACTTTATTTTATTTTCTCACACAACAATTTACAAGTGATATAAGACCTGGTGTGTGAGACTGGTGCCCATTGTAGATCTGTGCATCTTCCATGGAATTTGACAGGCATTATATTGTATTTTTTTAAAGAAATTGACGGCCTCTGGTTTAGCTGGCTAAGCCTTTGCTGGCCTACTTCACTGCAACGCAGAGGCTTCGGGTTCGATTCCTGGCATGGTACATTTCAGAAAGGAATTTTCTCCGTTATTGACTATGGTCTGGGTGTCTGGGATCAGCCGCAGAGTAGTCTGTTGTGTATCACCCATAACACAAGCGTAATCTGCTTAATTTGGGGATCTACGATATGTATGTTTGTCTGCAGATTATATACGCTTAAGGAATACGCACTCCGAGGGAACTGCAATAGGCTGCCTGTCTTGCATAAAAATTGCGTCAATAGACAGATCTTCTTGGTTAATATTTCTCCGGTTCTCAGCTCCGCAACCTCGCTCCGCTTTAATGGACAGGCAGCCGTAGAGGCGTATAGGATTCACCATCTTGGGGCAGCACTAGCATCCCCAAAGGAATGTTATTGCCACCCGAGTAGTGAATACATACTAAAATTCCTCGCCATTCATCCTGATGTCATTCGTGCAGCCTGTCATTTCGTTCGGCCCCTCCAGGTTTAAACCGAAGAGCTGTGCCTCTACGGCTACCATAGTCTCGCAAGGTGATAGGGAGCTCCATTCATGCAAGGATGATGAAAATCAGCAAGCAGTTGAGGGCCTACCTTTGGCTACACAGAATTACGCCCCAAAGTGTCTCCACTCACCATAATCTTCATTGATAAGCTTCTCTGTGGGTATTGTTAGAGGTAACTAGTAAATTATCCAAATGTGTGATTTGGAAAGTAGAGAAGGGACCGTAGAAATATCGATCAGCGTCGGTTTTTATCCAAATCAAATCAAAATAGCCTTTGTTGCTATTAACAATTTTGCAATTAAATTTAGTAAGTAAGTACCTACTAAGTTCCTAATAAGACCTCCCAGCGCGGGGAAAGCGCGGTGGAACCGTGTGGGATTCGCCAATTTGGGGTGGTAATAGCACTTCTGAGGAGATACCGAGGATACCCTAATGTGTATAAGTAAACCAAGAAGAACCTGTCACCACCTATTGTTTTCAGTACTTAAGCTTCTTGAATTGTATTTTAATGTTATGCAATATAATAGATTGTTACATGAGAGGTGAAAGTGACATATTTAGGCACGAGATGGTGTGGCGCATGAACGTTAGCGAAGGCGCTAATAATTCTTGTGCCTAAATAGGCCTTTCGCCCGAGGTTAACACTCTGATTTTAATTACGAATATGAGGAAAGTAAATAAAACTTATTAGTTAGACAACTATTTCTCTAATAGGCGTTAAACCCATATCTAAATCTGATGTAACGTCAATTAATTTTCTTCTGGGGCATTCTACCAGCCAGTTTTTTTTGACACTGATGATAGTAGCTTATTTAGCTCAAATTTATGTAAATTAAATTATATTTTTTTGAAAAGTAATTTATAAGTATAAAATGAGGTTGTTGATTTTTTTTAATTTCAATTTATGCCGCGATTTAACAGAGGCTGTAAAAAAAGTTAGGACATGAGTCCGCATGCAAATATTTCTATATATTTTGACTGCGGGGAGAATCGTTTCCCAGGTACGAAAGTGCTGTTTCATCCCTGTGATTAGGCAACTCCAAGAGTACTTTCCGAATATGAGAAATGAAAAAGTATTCTGTTCTAAACCAGATAGCAAGCGGTGCGGTGGTAAAAGCGTGGCGTAAGCACCAGATCAAACAGTTTCTCGGAACACCCCATTTGAGATTCTAAATCATCTGTTAGTTGGGGTTCATTGACTATACGAACGGCGCGACGCTGCGCGCTGGTTGGAGTCAAAGGGGTCAGTCTGGTAAGCAGGTGCTCCAGCCTATAAGTGTTAGCAGTATTCTAGGTGCGACCTGATATGCGATTTACAGAGCGTAAGTTAGGCTTAGTTAAAAGTCGTGGTACCGTAATGGCTAGCGCACGCGTTCCTGACTCAAAGGGTGCGAGTTCGATCCTGGCCAGAACGCATGCACCTCTTAGGCAAGTTTTCTGACCTAGTGTGCATATTGTTACAATTACCACGTACTAACAACGGTGAAGGAAAACATCGTGGTGCAACCTGCACATCCAGATAACCGATGTGTCAAACCTGCCAAGCCGCCTTGGACAAGCGTGGCGGGTATACTAGTTCCCCTGTAATGAGAGGCCCGAGTCCAGCAGTGGGACATTTATACGCTGTTATTATTATTATATTATTATCATTATTATTATGAGTTAGGCTGCATATGCATTTTACAGTTTTCTTTTCTACATGGAATGAAGCGAATGGTTCCCTAGCCTGTTTTAAAGCAAAAATATCAATGACGCGAAACCATCTAGTAAATTACAATATCAGTGTCGCAGAACGAGTATCGAATCGTCTGGGGTTTAGCAACATTGCCGCTTGATTTCTCGCTATTTACCCAGATTACTTGGTTTTTTTCAACGGTTGCGCCAATATTTAACGCATGGCCGCTGGTGACATTGGCGCGGAATCAACTTTTTGCCGCCAAAAAATCACGAGCTGAGGTCGGAGCAAAAACTGAAACTCCTCGCCACCAAATAGGTTATTTATGTGACATAACAATAAATAAAAATTATTAAAAATATGTAAAAAAATTATTCAATATCATGAACAGTTATACTTGTCGTGATTCAATTTACTTTGTTGTAATATTTTTTTAAGATCACAGTTTAATCTTTGTTCAGTTGATCTGAAAATATAATAGAATATTAGTTCAAAATGGATTGCTTATAAAGCGTTTTAATAAGTTAATAGAAATTGGCCAAAAGCGTGACCATCCACGCGCTATCTTCAAGCTGTGACTTTCGTAAATACTACAGAAAACAACTGTATGGTTTTAGTAATTTGAAAAAGGAATTTTAACTACCTATTTATCAATCACCTGATAAAGTATATGCATAGAATAAAATTACAACATGAAAAAAATTAAAATGACAGTTGACAGTTGAATCGTTTCACTTTTACCTGATGGCTGAAAAATCAGACCTAAATAAAATATCTCAAAAACTAAGCGGTTATTGCTCAAAACAATCTTATTTTGGACTAAGAATGGAGCGGGCGCACGCGTCCCAGACTCAAAGGGCGCGGTTTCGAATCCTAGCCGGAACGCATGCATCTCATAGGCAGTTTTTCGACCTAATTTGCATATTGTTACAATTACCACCTGCTAACAACGGTGGAGGAAACCATCTTGATTTGCAGATCAAGATAAAATGTGAAACCTGCCAAGCCGCCTTGGACAAGCGGCCGAGTATACTTTCCGTTTCTCTATGGAGCGAGGCCCGAGCCCAGGAGTGGGATGTTTATGGGCTGTTATTATTATTGTTATATAGGATGTAAAACTACAAAAAAAAATTATACTAAATCCCTTGAACAAGTGTTTGACATATTTGATTAATGGCATTTATGGGTAAGAAAAAAAATACATATCAAACAATTTTGTGTAGGTAAATTGAAGATCCTGTACGCCGTATTTCAAACAATTGAGTCAACTGAAAAAATCCTCTAGGCCGATGTTTATTTATTTTGAACTACCTGACCCGGCAAACTTCGTACCGCCACAGCAATCTGAACATAGGACAGTGGTGTTCTCGCTTGGATTCTTCTATTGCTGCACACGAACACACTAATTTACTGCATGACACTGTCACATAATACATTAAACCGCATCATGCACATAAAAATAAAATTCAACCGAGACAACGCAACCTTTACGCCCAGATTCCCGCCAAAGTCCATAAAATATTATAGTTGCGATCAGAAATTGTTGGTTGTCATTGTCAAATGTCAAAAACAAATTTAAAAAATTCAAAAGTATTTTTTTAAATTTTATTGATTTCTGAACGACTTTTAAATTTAATTGATTTCTAAACGACGGGACGAACATCAAATGTTTGACAGGTAGGAATAGTTTGTAATAGAAAGCGAAATTGTTGTTTTTACTATATTCCAAGCATTTTTTTTCATATTTACTCACCTTTTAAACCTTCCCTGGACTTATATAAATAATTCAAAACCAAAATTAGCCAAATCAGTCTAGCCGTTTTCGAGTGTTTTGCGAGACTAACAAAAAGCAATTGATTTTCATATATATAGATTATTTGTATTACTTCTCACCCTACCTTGTTTATTAGTACTTCAAACAGCCATATACATCAGGGTCAAGAGTCCATGAATATGCATAGCATATGCATGCAAAGCATAGGGATATTCATTCAAATCTGACTCGAAACAGAGATAGGATTGAACCGCTGCCGAGGCGATTGGAAAAATCCAACACGCTAACGCATGCTATGGGTCCGACTATATAATAATAAATTACCGAACAAAATCACACTTTTCGGCAATTTAGGTCCAAGCAATACTTCACTCTGCGGCAACGACTTGCGCTGTACAAAGCGCAAATCAGACCGCATATGGAGTGCTGCTCTTTTCTATGGGCCGGAGAACCCGCTCACCAGACTGACCCCCTTGACTCCATCCAGCGTCGCGTCGTTCGTATCATCGACGACCCCATACTAACAGGCGGTTTAGAATCGCTTAGCCTTCGAAAGAGACTTTGCGTCCCTCTGCGTGTTTTATCGCCTGTATAACGGGGAGTGTTCCGAGGAATTGTTTGATCTTGTGCCAACGCTTCACTTCTACAACCGCACAGCTCGCCAATGACGGGATATTCACTCCCATTTCCTTAAGCTCCCGCTCATCGCTCAACGCTCAACGCTCAACTACGCAACGTTTCTCTAGAACATTTAGTTCGCGTACAACAATGATCTGGAGGCAACTTCCCGCCGCGGTTTTCCCTTTGCGCTATGACATGGGGTTCTTTAAGAAGGGCTTTATAAAATTTCTTAGAAGTCGGCAACGCATTCGCGACACCCCTGATGTTGCAAGCGTCAATAATAAAAAAGTTTAATTAATTATGCATTTACTTGCCGGCTTAAGAAGTGGCTAAACACCTATAGCTTGAAGGAATTTATGGATTATAAAGATTGATGACAAATAATGTAAATTTTAATAACTGAAAATTTACTACTGTATTTAATAAGGGTTATATACGTATATAACCCTGACGTGTAACATAGTTACGATTACATGAGTTTATGATACTGTTACGAGTTGCTGGACTCGAATCAAAATGCCGTTGGAATTATAATTATAGAGTTTATTTTATTAGAACTATACAAACACGTATAACACAGGTACAAATATAACTGAACACAACCAGTCCAAACCTAATGCGCAAGATCGTAATTCCATAAAACGCGCAAAGTCCGTCACTAAATACCGCATGGGGTCGTCTTGCTTCGCTCGTGGTTATCGCTAGACTGACGATCTCTCCATTGGGGCATTGCTTTATGCTGCACAAATGCAATATGTCTACCTGACCCGCGCGGAGCAAATTTCTTAGAATCACACCTGGCTAATGACTACCATAAAAGATTACAATACACAGTGGGCTGTTTTTCTAATCACAAATTTTAAACACAAAGTAAACAAAAGAAGTCCAAATGCCGAAAAGTAATAAAATGTGCAAAACAGGTATGCAGGTGTGAATTTGTCTTTGTCGGTCGTAACAATACTAATAATTAAATTGAATTAAATATAATAAAACTACGTTTTGACGGTTTTAAGCGCGGTGATTTATTTGATTTTTATTATTCCGACGTTTCGGAACTTGAATTAAATAGTTTAAACTAAAGTACCTTATGTAGATCACTGCCAGCGGGGAGGGAGCGTCGCACGCGCAAGAAGGCTGGCTACATTGCCACCCTGGTAATGCTTACTTGTTGGGCAAAATATGACCCAAGCCTTCTGATCATTTCTGATCACGGGTAATAATCAGAGTTTCTTACAGATTCCTTTAAAGAAACTCATTGCTGATGCACCCCACAGACCCGATATTTTAACCCCAAACGGCACAGATATGTAACTTTTTCCTAAGGCTTATTATTATTAACCAAACTACGTTTTAACGGTTTTAAGCGCGGTAATTTATTTGATTTATGTTATTCCGACGTTTCGGCCACTTTTCAGTGTGATCATGGAAGACAAAGATGTCAAGTGTCAACGAGTATTGTTTAAAGTTTTATTTAGCCTACCGCCAACTTGTTCATTTTAATTATTTAGTTTTAATTTTTTTATGATTATTATTTACTCTATGGGAGCCTAATCTAATTTATTATTATATTATTATGTACAAATTCTCAAAATATGCTTTTATTTTTATACATATATATAATCGATATAAGAACGTCGCCATTTCTTCAATTATTTTTCTTTCTTTCTTTCTTTATTATAGGGACTCGAAAGGTTCTCTTATAATTAAGAAATAGCATGATTGGCTTATTAATCCCAGTTCACTTAGTATTTTTCTTTTTAAATTTGATATGTGCTGAATGTTCTGTGCATCTCAAACCTAAAGAAGGCATTGTATCGATTGTGATTACTTTAGTTTGTATATAAATTTCGATGTTTTTACCTAACTATTGCAATGCAATAACTGTTCTGTATTATAGCAAAATGTTACAAAAAACTTGTTAGCACACTTCTTATGCAAAATAAAAATCGATTAACACCGAAATCTAATCATTTCAGTAACCAAGTCACAATTCTGCAAGTAAATTGTGTTTTTGTTTTTTATAGTTGTATTTTAATTTAGTAAATATTTAATTATTGTTTTTTTGCTGATTTATAAGAAGATTGTATTCTGTTATTTTATACTTGTAAATAATAAAAAATTAAAAGAAATTAAGTCAATCATATTATTTTTCATTTTAATAATATGGTTGCCATTTACTTTAAAATAAGGTGGACTAGGTGGTAGGGCATTTGCCCGACTGGATGGCTACCACCCCTGGTCTAGAGTATGCCGTCATAAAAACTTTGAGTTGTGTTCCGGTATTAGTGACCAGGTTCCAGTCTCCCTTAAGAGAGCAGCAGCGCATTTGTAGCACCTTTGGTGTTGCAAATTTCCATAGGCGATGGTAACCGCTTTCCATCAAGCCGTTTGCCTGTCTGCTGAACTCGTGCAATAAAAATATAAATAATAAAAAAACAGAAAATTATGGTCACTCACCAGGTAGATGTTATCGTCAAATTCTAGCATCATTAAATTTATGCCGCTGCTTCATCTGGAATAATGTTAATGATCGTTTCACACAGATGTAACGATGAGGTTAACGCGTTGACATGCGACATTGTTATCAATTGTTAATCGTATGTATGTTCACTAATGTGGCTAATCATTAACGGCGTTATTTTTAACGCTACAAACAAGACGCATTTGTCCATAGTCACTAACATTATCATAGATAGAGCCGGAACATTAGCGTCAGTCACAGACCTACAATATGGCCGAGGCTATTGACTGGTGCCTATTGGCTTAAAAATCTTTAAACTTAAGTATTCATGAATACTTGACGCTGACTAGGACGAAAAAAGTGTAAAGCTTTTATTAATTTAATAAAATAGAGAACGTATTACAAAAGTGATGATTTGAAATTTTAATAATAATAATCATCACTGGAAGTAAATTTGAATTTAATTCGAAACAAACTCAGGTTAGTTCATTTATACCAAACAAAGCAATTATTTATTTGTCCATTTACAACTATAAATTAAATAATTGAATTAACAATACAATTAGATTAGGCATAAAATTGAGTTGCTTGTAATTAAACATTTCGAATTACGTATAATCGTAATTATAATCGATTAAATCACAGAATTAAATTTTGATTATTCAAATAATTGTTTCGGAAGTGTTCAGTCGTAACAAGAAGTGAATCATTTTCCTTGTTTATTTTTTTTATGATTAACGCTTCCTTGAAACTCTGTTAATCTGTTATTTTGTTTACAACAATAGATTTCATTAAAGTGGCTTTGTATTTACAAAGTGGGATACTGAAAATATTTTTTGTGAACTTTTTAGAGGTTTTTTATCGTTTATATCTTGGTCTATGAAATATCAAAATCGTGGTTTCAACCCGAACTGTTAGTTAAAAGTAGTAGACCTAACAACATGACACCGAGATCTGGCTCATGTAAATACAATGTAAACTTTAAATAACGACACTGAAGGGATGGTGCGTTTAATGGCGTTATAGAGATTTGTCGCTAAATTGAGAGAAGTCTGTTATTTTTGTCTGACGTCTTTTGCTGTATCAGTAATTTTGTTGTATTTTTTTACTTATTTTATTCATATCTTGCGATATGAGGCATCTTGCTGATAAAGGAAGTACTTATAAATTTCGGTATTTCGGAATTTCTTAGAAATTTCGGTATGCATGATGCCGAAAGTCGAGTTTATTGCGGGCTAGGATAATAAAGCGATAAAACAACTTACACAGCTGCGCAGTTTTTACTAATTTTGGCAACTTAAAATGTACTTTTTATTACTTAATTGTTGTCGTTATTGAGAGTGAGTATAATGTGATATAGAGTGTATCATTGTATGGAAGACAAGCTAAACCAACTAAAGCCAAGTGATATCGACGCTTAAGGGAATTTGTCGTTAAATCGAGTGACGTTACATGGAGTTTATACTATATATTATTCCTAAATATAATAACGTGTATGGGACAAGGTACAAGGAATATATGGCACTAATCATTGTAAATGATCTCCCAGAAGACCTGCAATCAATGTACAAAATTAAACATAAATTGATCAAATATAATCTAAAAATATTCTATATTGATTCCTAAAGCGGACCATCAGGGACACCTGGGACTAAAACAGAACCATATACTAGAATGATGATAGGTCCGCTTTTATTCTATGTATCATAACCTAATATATTCTACACGACTCTCTGCGGCACGAATAAACCCATGAGGTTTCTGTGCCATAGTCGAATGCGTTTTAATGTGTATGAATGTAAGCATAATGGACAATAAATAAAAGCCATACCTAAATATTTAATAATTACAATACTAATAAACATCTCACTGCTGGGCCAAACAAAAGGCTGCCAATTTTATAAAGGAACGGAAAGTAGGCATACCTGCCATGCTTATCGCGATGATTTCTTTCAGCGTTATCACGTGGTAATTTTAACAATATGCACATGAGATCAGGCCAAAATGGTGCACACTTTCGAGCCAGTACTTGAACCCCAATCTTTTTTTAAACCAAGTTTTAAACTCGACAGAGAATTAACTATTCTCATAACATGAAAATTGGAATCTTCGGATACAAATACTTCATACTTACGAGAAAGTTCCGCTACCCATATCTTCTGAAGCTAATGTAGATTAAAATTAAAAAATGTTATTACATATATATATAGACACATTAAAATATATATAAAAAGTCGACGTTCGCCGACAATAGGGCCTAAGTTCCTGCCAATGGTTAAGGCTCCAGCGATACCTCCTCATCATACTTACCGTCCTCAGAAGAACCACCATTTGTATCCTCTTTATATATAATCTGTATATCTTCCTTCATCCATTTACTGAGCGATTGCCTCTCTAAATATCGGTCGAAGCTCTTCACTGTTAGACCATGAACAGACGCCTCAAATACTGTCATTATTTAGTAATAAATTAGTCCTCGATCACTAAGCTACCCGGCTTTTTTAATGTTAAAAAAAATATACTATATATATAACACGCACATTTCCATTTTGCAAGCCCCTAAATAAATCCCTTCAAGCAAAAACTAAACCTTAATAAGAATAAGCCCTTAGGACCGAAAGATAAACATATAAAATGTATGTCGACGATTAATAATTTCGAGAGACAAAAACCAGGGTCTCCCTAGTTTTTGCGAACAAGGGATGGTTTTAAGAAAATTAGTTTGTGCTTTTGTGTTATTGTTGAAAATTTATTTATTATTGTAATACTTGCAACAACTCGGACGGGTTTATAGTAATAAAAGAACAGCAACTGGTCACATATTTATAATCAGAGAACCTTACGGTTTTAACATAATTAATACACTAACACTTCACACCCGAACCACATTTTTAGAACACCTCTCCATCCCTCCAATTTAACAGTATATGAAACTTAGCAAATTGGCACAACCGATAGCGGATGGAAGTCATTGATAAGTTTTAATTAAAGGGTTATGAATGAAAATAATTTAATACATTATTGTTTGGAGATTTTAGATAATATTTTATATAAGATCTTTATATATATAATTCTTCTGTACGTGTGTTGACAGTGAACTCCTCCTAAACGGCTGGACCGATTTGAATGAATTTTTTTGTGTGTGTTCAAAAGTGGATTCGAGGATGGTTTACATTCACAAATAAGCCCGGCAGATGGCGTTGCAATCGAGTTCTAAATTTTATTTCTTTAGGGCAGGACAACGTCTGCCGGGACAGCTAGTATTATATAAAATATTATACTTAAAGTTTTACATGTAAGTAATAAAACTAGACCCATCACAACATAATTCTATTGCGTCTGCCAACATGAAAGTAAAATGTAGTGACTACCGTCTATATACAATTTAGAGATTTTGAATTATAATCTGTACACAATTACCATATATTAGAGATAAATATTATTATATAAAATCATGTTAAATTATAGAGAACTACTTACATAAAAATATAACATTATTATTCAATTAAGGAAATGGCCGATTGTATCGTTCAGAAATAAGAGGGTACATAACAAAAGTAATTATTAACTTTAAAAAGAAACATGACAAGAACAAATATGCTACTAAATAACTGTAATATTATGTTCTTTGTTTTTTAACTCCTGAAGTTAAAATAACAACATTTATAAAATTAAGAACATTATAAACTAATACAATAAAAGAAAACTTTAGTTATATTGTATTCTACATATAATCCCTTATGACTATAAGTAGAATACTAAGACCAGCTCACCGTATTCTATGGATAAGGTGCCCAGAAGACCTGGTGATGCCATACTGATTCGTTGTTCCAGGTAGTCACTAGCCCTCTGATCGCTTGAAGAGTTGATGAAGTTATTTATAGATTTAACGGTGCAGAAACGGAGAAAGAATATAATTTCCTGCGGCCGGGCGGCCTGTCGTAAGAGGCGACAAAACGACCCACGGCCAGGTGGTAGGGTATTTGCCCAACTGGATGGCTACCACCCTTGGTCTAGAGTATGCCGCTATAACAACCTTGATTTGTGTTCCGGCATTAGTGACCAGGTTCCAGTCTCCCTTGAGAGAGCAACAGCGCATTTATAGCACCTTTGGTGTTTCAAATGTCCATAGGCGATGGTAACCGCTTTCCATCAAGTCTGCCAGTCTGCTGAACTCATGCAATAAAAATAAAAAAATACAAAGAATCCTTCGCAAACTTGCTACTGGTCACTAATCGTCTCAAAAATAATATTTTCAAAAGCCTTAAATACTCTAACAACCTCGGTAATCCGGCAAAAACAAAACGATCCACTTAGCGTTGTATTTATTTTAACCACCATACACTAAAAAACGCTCCCCCCTTAGCAGACGTCTTAAAAATGACAACTGATGTCTCATAAGACTCTCGTTCCTGTAGAAGCGATACGAAACTCAGCGATACATTTAAATGTTAGCCATGTGTATGAAACGAATGTTAGCTTCTTATGTCATTTGACTACGTAACTATAAAAAAGCATTTGATTGAAACTGCTTCGTACCTCAATAACTCCTCAACTGATCGTTTTCTCGATTTAAGTTGAAAGTGTTTTTGAAGTTAAATAAACTAAATTAAAATACCTACAGTTAAATTAAAAAAGTTACTAAGAAACATATTTATAATTTTTAAAGATATCTCTAAATGTATCGTTACGATGAATTTTTATTTATCTCTCAGTTACATTTTTTTCCAATCTACTTTTAAAGATGTTAATAAATAATGTTAATAACAAATAGTTATTGTACAGTTATTTTTATTAGTAATTAATTTTCAAAATTACATGAATGCGAACAAAGCCGGACGGGAAACTAGTTATTAATGCAAAAAGCTGAATATAAGACTCTTGTGTTTAAAAAGATCTAACATCCAGAGTACAGTTTTCTTTTGCGTGTACAACATTGGCATTCGAAACATAGCTTCATGTCAGCCTAGCTAATCTTTGTGGATAACAAGGCTAAACCATGGGGCAGTTGCGATTTTTCCGGTTATTATAAGGGGTCATGCAATCCTTGGAAACAGATGACCCGCTTTTAATAACGTTGCTTATCCACCCCCTTGTCAACCATGACTTGCATTATCTCAACCCTGTATCGGATTTTGCTTTAGGGGTTGACGAGGCTTTATATGCCAGTTGAGGTTTAAAATTTCCTTTTGGCATATATGAAGGACCATTAAGAATGTTGAGATGGAAATGTGGCATAACAAAAAAGAATAATTTGAGAAATTATGATATAAGGGGATCTTTGCAAGTTGCATCCGTAACTGAGAAATTGAGAGGAAGAAGATAAAGGTGGTATGGGTATGTAATGCAATAAGGAGACATGAAAGTCTGTCTGTCATGAAAGATACAAATGTAAAGGTAGACCAAAAAAGAGATGGATGAATTGTGTGAAAGATGATATGATGATTTGTGGTCTGACAGAGGACGTATGTCAGAATAGAGGAGTATAGAAGGAAGACATATTTTGCCGACCCCAAATATTTGGGAGAAGGTGATAGAAAAGAGAGAGGTCTATTAAGAATAGGGCAAATGCCTGGCGATCCCACGATAACATTTGATAAGAACAATAACGTGTGCCGCCATCTAGTCGAGTAATATTTACAAAATTCTTATTCTTGACATTCGCCTTCGCTGGAATGTTCGCCTACCCTCTTTTTTTACAATGTCCCTTTAAAGCCTTTATACTCCTTGTTTAAAGGAACGTTTTGATTTCCTACATATTTCGCATTCCCGTTATTTACGCTCTAATAATAAACTCTTCTTAATGACACCTGTACACACTTCTTCCTTCGTTGATAACTCCTTCATGGTACAGGCTGTCCGTTTATGGAATTCACTACCACTCAATCAGAGAAGCTAAATCCATATCGTCTTTTAGTCATGGTTATTAATTATCTTTGGTCCTCTCAGCTCTAATAGTGCTGCTTATTTCGAATGTATGTTTTATGTTTGTATAGTATACTACGATATGCCTGCGACATAATCCACTCGTGACTTGAAATTCCTGCGGGTTTCCCGGGATACAAAGTATTTAAAAAAGAATGTAAGCTAACGTTTTCGTGGAAACTGTGTCGGAATGAGGTAATTTTTATGCACCCGAACAACTTCAAATCACTCTCGGGAAAATTCCTGCGGGATTCCTGGGATAAAAATTATCACATGTTTTATTACATAAAATTTGCTTTGAATTATTAATTAAATCGCATTAGAATTGGGGATTTTTTTGTCAATCTGGCCATTTTAAATCATTCCCAGAAAAATTCTCGGGATAAACAATAGCGCAGATTAAGTCTAAGAATTTGCTGTCGATCACGGCACTTAGAATTTTAAAATATTATATATAAAGTTTATATTTATTTATTTGAATGTTTTATGCTGTTTACTTTGTTTTCACCGCCACTGTCATATTTAATATTTTCCGTAGTTTAAGGGGTTGCCTAGAAGAGGTCGCTTTAAGCGATAAGGCCGCCCTTTGTTCAACATATTTTATTGTACTTAGTTTTAATTTTTGGAGAACAATAAAGTCTTTTCATATTAATGCATTCTTAATATCTTCCACGCTAGTTGTTTATTGTATATTTTTAATACGAACTACTCAAACGTATCAAAATGTACAATGAAGATTATCCTTCAAAAGATGTATACATTTTCAAATGGTATAATATTAAAATGCGGGTAGTTCAGAAGAATTTTCCGTTTCACGGCTGTTGGTTTTGTCGTTTCCTCGTTAATTTGTTTTATTTGCATAAATTAACATTTTTTTAAAGTTATTTTGTGAGTTGTCAAGTTAATTTTGTTCATTGGATATTTATTACTATCTGATATAGAGAGTTCATTGATGTTTTCTATAGTTAAACCTGTTTTCTAAATTAGAACTATATTGTAACGGATTTGGCCGCAATTTATTGCGTTTGTAAATTCTAATTCAAAATTATCTTGACATAAGCATAATTCTAAATAAATTATATACATATAACAATAATAAAGAATAATCTTTATTATCAAAAAGTAACATTTGCATTTTAAAGTAATTATAAGAAAGTATTATTTACTGGTCACAAACTAGGCGCAACCTGTGTTTTGGTGACCAATGATAATGCCTGTAACTACAATTAATTATTTATGCTAATAACAATATAATATACCCCTAAATGTGTGTATGTTTGCGCATGCACGTGTGTGTGTACGAATTACTTATCACACCATTCATGGCCGGTTCGGACTACATCTTAAAATAAAGAATTAAAAAAATAATAACAGCCTTTATTAGTTGATCATTATACATATTATTGATTATTGTACATGTTTGTTGTCAAGTTTGTCCATTTCGGGATGTATGACTCCTCCATCTTTTGCCATATAATTTTGTTTTGCGCGGTCCTTGTCCAAAGAATCCACGCGACCGACGCAATATATTCACTTCATTTTATAATGGGCCTTCCACGTCCTCTGTTCTGCTCTCTGGGGTACCAGAACAGAGTTCTTTGGCTCCATCTGTACTGGACTGTTATCTTATCAACCGTTAATTGGGCTTAGTGTCGGTTAAAATTTGACATAAGCTCCATACAAGGAATTTCAAAAGATAATCGACGAGCCGATCCAGCTACTTGGGGAACGGTCTGACTCAAAAATTCAATCGGAAATACTGAAGCAAGTACTGACTTGGTAGTGCTGTACTGATTTCAATTTACACGATGCCACTATGAAGTCAGCATTGGCTTCCTACGAATTTGAAGTCAGTAGCTAGATATATGTAAATCAGCTTTTATTTCAATCGTGAGTTTAAGACCCAAATGTTTAACTTAGCTTAGAGTTCCTCTAAGCTACCACGACTTGCAAATCAAGTAATTAATTATTAATATGAAATTTCTTACAAATATAAAATAATAAGTGAAGCTAAATTTAATAAAGTAAGTATTATAATAATATTAACACTGACTTTATAAACTAATACAATAAAAGAAGACCTAATTTAAATATATTATTCTACCCACATCCCATAATCAGGTTCAGAAACATTATTTTTCTATTGCGTATAGTACTAATTCCTAATTGTTATATAATTATATTTATGCGTATATATACATATGTATATATAGTTATAATGTTTTTGTAATTATATGTACTATGTATACTTATCATCATTATTTATAGACAGTACCACTGTCAGTTTAAAAAATTTATTAAAAATAAAGAGTTACCTTACCTTGCCTTACCCATAGTCCCTCAAGACTACAAGTAGAATACTGAGCCTAGGTCACTCTCTTTTATGGGTAAGATGGCCAGAAGGCTGACTGCGTTTCCTCGCTAGATAGCCATACTGATCTGTTTGTCGGAGATAGGCACCAGCCCTTTAATCAACTGAAAAGTCAATGAGTCATAAATAATTAGATATATAATTTTAAACCTTTAAAACATAAAATTTTAAACTTAATTCTTATGAAAGTCACAAAATTAATATTGACCCAGGTCCCTGGCGGAGACAGGCGTGGCAGGAAAAAGACGATATCAGACCCGACGGACTTCAGGCTCCAGGGTGCCTGGGGTCCAGACCCTGACCAGGTCTGTTGGAAGGTCAGAACGCATGGTTGTTGTGAGTGACGTGTATAGATGTGTTTTGTTGTTCATTATTTCCAATTATGTATTGTGGTCGTTAAAATTGAAGATAAGTTGAGAAATTTTTAATATCCAGAAGATTTTATTCAAACTAAGTTATATTGGAGAGCATTTTTGACGGTTATACATATAAGTTAAAAGTTAGATCTATTTTCTATTCTATATACACCGTTTCGCAATTTGTTATCGCTGTTTAAGGAGAAGAAGTAGCAAGACACTCCCCAGCAACACGTCCAGCTAATTTTGTTGAATATTCAAATTCCAAAGTTTTTATTCAAACTAAGTTATATTTGGAGAGCATTTTTGACGGTTATGCATATAAGTTAAAAGTTAGACCTACTTTCTATTTTATGTACACCGCTTCGCAACGTGTAGCATCATCAAAAAATCACTATTATTAAGTATTAAACACTGTTTAAGCGCGGTAATTTATTTGATTTTTGTTATTCCGACGTTTCGGCCACTTTTCAGTGGCTGTGATCACGGAAGACAAAGATGTCAGTCAAGTCTCAACGAGTATTCTTAAAGTTTTATTTAGCCTACCGCCAACTTGTTCATTTTAATTATTTAGTGTTAATTTTCTTTATGGTTATTATATACTCTATGGGAGCATAATCTAATTTACCACCTCTTCGCAACATGTTATGGCTTGAAGAGAAGAAGCGGCGCAAGAAATGTATACGTATGTTTACAAGTCGCGAAAACTTAAGAAAATATATTAAACACTGTTTTAAAATTACCTTCATGAAGATAAATAGTAAGTTGTTTAGGTCAATACTGCTTTGATGGAGGCTGGAACTGAAAATTTGCTCTGTGTCAGGAATACAGCAGCATGAGTTTCCAACTTCAAAGCTGTGAATTTTATATAAGTACATATTTCTTAAACTGTATCTGTTTATAAGTAAAAAAAAATGTATTCTATGTATGTACATTTATATGCGATAATAAATATTGTTATCAGTTACGGGACTCGAAATAAAATGCCGTTTGGAATTACTATAGAATTTATTAGAATTATACAAACAGGTATAACACAGGTACAAATATAACTGGACACAACCAGTACAGACGATTATGTCTGTACTGGTTGTGTCCAGTTATATTTGTATATAAATTGTGTTATTTGAATCGTGTATTAACACGATTCAATAACACGCGCAAAGTCCGTCACTATATAGCTTATGGAATGTACACACGTCTTGTCCCGCTTGTGACCATCGCTAGACTGCCGATCTCTCCATTGGGCATTGCTATATACTGCACCGATACAATATGGCTGCCCGCCCGCTTAGATCGAATTTCTTAGAAATCGTAGTCTGCACAGCTGCGTAATTATGCCTGTGAACGGCCATAAACGAGTACAAGTTTTTCTTCGCTGTTAGCGTGTGGTAATTGTAACAATATGCATATTAAGTCGGATAATTGTCTAGTAGTGTATTTTTTCCGGCTAGGATTCATACCTACGCCCTTTGAGTTTGGTACGCGAGTGCGCTAACCACTATGCTACCACAGCTTCAATTACATTATATGCATTTTAATAGTACGTGAAATGTATTTTAATAGTACATGAAATGTATTTTAATAGTAAATAAAACTTGTTTTACTACTATTGTACTATTAAATTACTGTTATTTAATTTTGAGTCGTGTATTTTATAAATGAGATTAGTAAGTTAAAAAAAGATAAAATACAAAACCTATATATACTAAAAAATAGTAAATAAGATATAAATATATTCCAAAATTGGAATGCATGCTTTATTACAACAACATTGCATCAAAAGTAGTTTGTGAATACTAAAATGTATTTCAATAAAAAATGACCTTGACAATGAATTAAGCTAATAGCCATACGTTTCTGTGTATGGATGTTTGTGTGCATTGCTTGAATCATATTTTTCTTAATATATGAACGTGCTAGAACTTTCCACGTGGCGTATTCCGTGCAATATATCCTATTTGACTGGATAAAAATTAATTATATCGAGCCTGTTATTAAGAAACGACGTAAGCGATAGAATAGGATAGGATAGCTTTCAAAATTTTTTTGTAACATAGCTATAATAATTGAGATCTTAATACGAATATCCTTAGGCATATAAATCTACGTAAAATTATGTATAATATACTAAAAATAGGAGATCTGTGAGTGATATTAAAACGTATTTTCTGAAGTAGCTTTCCTGTAAAATTTTATATATTTAGCAAGATGTGTCCGCGACTTCGTCTGTACTTCACTTGAAATTCCCGCGGGTTTCCTGAGACACAAAGTACCGTAGCATTTAAAAAAGAATGTAAACTATCGTTTTAGTGAAAACTGTGTTGGAATAAGCTAATTTTTCTCCACCCGAAGAACTACAAACCGCTTCCGGGAAAATTCCTGCGAGATTCCCGAGCTAAAAAAATATCACACTTTTTTATTACATAAAATTTGCAATCTATCAGTAAAAAACACATTGGATTTAGTTATTTTTTATTTGGCAACTTGGAATTTTTAAATCAATTCTAGAAAATTTCCCGCAAGTTTCCCAGAATAAACAGTAGCACAGATTTTAAATCTAAGAATTTGCTGTCGATCAGCGAAAACCACATCAGAAGATTATACATGAATCCCGAACAAACAGACAGGAAAAAAAAATGCAACGTGTTTTCATAGTTTATATAGTTTATTCCAGTTGTTTTTTTCATATAGCTATAGCTTCAATATACAGACAAGGCACGTTTAGAATTTTATAATATGTTCTTCCATAATAGGCCCGATATGTTAATTCATGTTTTTCAAAGCATGTATCTTGAACTACATGAGAAGTTTATTTCATTGTGTAATTATCATCTCTTCATTATCACTCCATTTCATCGTCTTCTTAATTATTATTTGGGACAAGAAGTACCATTACCAAAGGTATCCTTCGCATTTACCCACATTTAGGCATATTAATTTGTACATATGCATAATTTACATATGAAATTATGCCTATTTATACAAAGGTTGTTTAAAGAAATTGCTCTTAGCAATAAGACCACTTATTGTACCCGTGTCGATATATTGCTTAAGTATTTCTACAGCTATAACTTTAAAATGTGTACAATAAGATATAGGCTATATATTAAGTGTGTATAGACTATTTCTCTCCCTTGTAAAATTTAAGAGAAACGTGGGATTCAAATTATTTAATCCTTTTTAATGTCAAACATCATATCATCTTGAACTACCAGTTATTATTACCAGCTATTACTAGGACCCGGCCTTCCAACTTGTCGTTTAAAATTTACTCTGCTTTTAAGGTTCTCAATAGCCAGTTCATTACGTATCGTTTTGTATATATTATCAATATATATTACCAATATAGTTTAAAAGATGAGAATAGAATATGATAAGAAACAACAAATAAACAAGTATCTTCAATAATCAATCAAAGTTTTATTAGCACCAGTGCCTTCATGAGGAATACAATAGGCTTCAAGAGAAGTCAAATTGTAAACAACTGCAATAACGCCCAACAATTCACCACAGATTCCTCAACATCCGATCCTTCACGACGTCCTATTAAAAGTCATCCACCACCTCGAATTTCTAGCCTCATACCATTAAATAGTGCTCCAAACTTTAATTACGTTCCGGCTGTGACCAATCGCGTTCGTGTCTCGTATTTTCTGACCAGTCATCCAACGTGCTACTGAATCCTAAAACTTTGAGATCAACTTAAGTTTCAACGTCATCCACCAAAGCGTTATCAACTGTATTTCCATTGTAATGAAGTCGAAATTCATCTGTAACAATTTTTGTGTTTGTATCATTCTCTTATTTGCTACCATACAGACTCCGACTTAGGAATGATGATGTAATTTCAACTCTATTTGCTTTAATTTTAAGATCGATATCAGTTACTGAGGTATTATGCGTATGTTGAATAGAATCTGTGCCCCAAGGAGCGTGGCCCGTGGTCTCATTGTTGCATGAATAAAACTTATCTGGATGATGACAAGACGCTTTTGGCTTAGAAACTAATTTGAAATATCACAAAGAGTATCAATGGTGTACCGAAACCGGCTTTTAAATGTGCGAAGAGTGGTGGAATGAAATATTGAAGCAAATTAAGAATCTGACGACATATGTGTCTATATTAGAGATTTGTTATTGCCTACGGTTAATTTCAATGTTAGATAATTAATTATGCTCTATGTATTGTAAAGGAACTAATTGTACTTGTTTTAACTTTGGTTTTCTCTTTCGTTTTAGCATATTTTTAGATCCACTATAGTTAGACTCTATCCTACTTATGGATTTATATATCCTAGTTCGAAATATCTCACTTTTCTTTGTTAAATAAGTTTTCTATAAATAATGATTTTAAATTGCGCTGAACTATTACTATTAGGACATTGAGTGGTGAAAGTACGTAATCTCCTGTGAAGCATCAGGACTTGTAGCTCGTATGTTGCAGAGTTAATCTCAAATCTGGGTAGTTCTCAAATATAGTCATGAAGTCATCGATTTAGTCTAAAAGAGTATAAATAGTAGTTAATCCTCTTAATGTAATGCCAAATTTGGATCTACTGGACCCGGATAAAATACGCGCAATTTATCTGATGAATTCAGAAACTAGTTAGGAACGTTAACACATAATTTAAATCATTAAGATGATACAAGGAAGTGTGTGCAGACTGCGTGAAAGAGCCGTGAAGTCGGCATCCTGCCTTTATGACTGGTCGGTAAATAAGAAACATTAGCCACAGCGTCATCCTTTCCGGCAAATCAGGGATGTGGTTCAAGGACGGTTTTCTCTTAACTCTATACTCATGTAACATCAACAAGCATATAGGTAAAAATAATAATAACAGTTCGTAATGTCCCACTTCTGGGTTTGTCTTCCCAATTATTAAGAGTATCGGACAGTATACCTACCACGCTTGTCTAAGGCGACTTGTTGTGTTTGACATATCGGTTACCAAGGTAACCGATATGTCAAACTTCAAGAAGTTTCATCGGTATGTCTTCTTGTATTGTCAGCACCTGGTAGTTGTAACAATATGCACTTTAGGTCTCAAAACTGCTTAAATGATGCTTTCTTTCTGTCAGACCGCAAATACTGGTAGTGGTGGTCAAATAATTCTGTGTAATTCCAACATTTTGTAAATTTTTCGAATACGATTGAATTTCTAGTATAAGTTTGATCAGTCCTATATATTTTATGTACAGTAATGTAGAAATTGTGAACTTTTATATCTTTTATATTATTAACAAAAAATATTGTATTATCAATTTTTAAATAGTCCTCAATGTTTCTTAATCAGTCTGAGCATGAAGTATCATTTAAGAATATAAAGCTTATGGATACTTTTTTGAAAAGTTGTGGTTGTAAGTCATTCGTTAATGTTACAGCAAACTTCGACAGCAATAATATATAATATAAATTCTACTACACAAACCATAACATGTAATAAATAACTCATTTAATATTTATCAGAAATTCTATCTTTTGTTTGAACTAAACTGATCAGCAATAAAGAATACGGTATATACATTTTTGACTAAAGTCATAAAATATTTTGGATGTGATGTGTTTTTAATTCGACGATATTTCTTACAGTTCTTTACTCAAAGTCCATGTTCGTGTGTATTACTCAATATATCTTTCGTGACCAGCATTAACTAAAATTCCGCCAAATATCTATAGAATTTTGCATTCACGTTATTCAATGCCAAGTTCAAATTTAAATATAATGTTATCTCGCCACTTCATTCTTAGTAATAAAACTCTTGATACAACGTATGTTATTTTATGTCTCATTATTTCATTATTCATTTCATTCATGTCATGTACGTTTGAAGATAGATCAATTGCCATGTCTAGATTAGGTCACGTAGCGCCTACATTACGAATTTATTTATTCAAATGAGGTTGGATAATTGTTTAACGGACTGTTTCTGTCATTTCAGGTGTTTGGGTCGAAGGCAGATCTGCAGCTGCATACGCAAATTCACCTTCGAGAGGCGAAACCCTACCGCTGCACCCAGTGTCCAAAAGCATTTGCGAACTCCTCGTACCTAGCCCAGCATTCTCGTATCCATTTAGGTATCAAGCCATACCGCTGTGAGATCTGTCAGAGGAAGTTTACCCAGCTGTCTCATCTCCAACAACACATCAGGACTCACACGGGTGACAAGCCCTACAGGTGCACTCAAATAGGTTGCACCAAAGCATTTTCCCAATTATCCAACCTACAAAGCCATAGCCGCTGCCACCAAACCGACAAACCCTTCAAATGCAATTCCTGCTATAAATGTTTTACACATGAAAAGGATCTTCTGGAACACATCCCAAAGCATAAGGAATCGAAGCATCTGAAAACTCATATCTGTCAGTATTGTGGCAAAAGTTATACCCAAGAGACGTACTTAAGTAAACATATGAACAAACACGCAGAGCGAGCTGATAAGCGGCCACCGATTTCTGCTTTAGGTTTGAGTGGTTTAAATAGGTCATTGGCAGCAGCTGCGCCAACAGCTGCACCGTTTGCGGAACATCCGTACTGGCCGAAAGTAAGCCCTGATTCAGCGGCTCACATGTCTGATGAAGGATATCATCAGCAAAGGGAGAGTGATGACCACCACGAGCAACAGTTGCAGCAGCAGAGAGCGTTGTTTGCTCAGCATGAGAGCCAGGACGATCGAATCCAGCCACCAGTATCGTCCGCGGCGAATTCAGCATTTACACCTATCAACTCGATGGCACCTCATTTGAATGGTCTGTCTCATCATAGCGCACTGCCCACGAGACCTTATCTCTACGACCCTCTACATTTCCAACAAGGGAAACAGCAGCCGAATTCATTCCCCAACCAATTGATATCATTACACCAGATTAGGAATTATGCTCATCAACCCTCGGCGCTGCTGCCGGCGGAGCACATTCTCCCACATGCCTTGTCGCACAAAGACAAGCAGTAATGTTTATTCGCCGTTCGCTTAGGTACACTATTTTAGTACTTACGATGGTATTACTAGAATTTAAAATAAATGAAATATTAATAAAATTGTTTAGAATCTCTCTCTTGAAGACAGTGGTGTTATGGATGTATTGAAAAATAACAAATTGGCTGTGTGGTATAGCGGAACGGTTCCATGTTCTTTAGAAATTATCAAAAAAATGATAAACTGTGTAATACTCTCGATTTTGTGAGTAGTTAAAGAAATTTACTGGAGTTAATATAATAGGATTTTTGTTATTTTTCGAAAGTCGGAATATTTTACGGGTTGTAGATTAACTTCTGTCATGCGCGGGCGTTGCAAAAACTGTATGAGACGCTGGAGCGTTCTTCAATTGTTCAAACTTCAAAATAAGAACAAGATCATCATTTCCTCCTTTTTTATTGTATGTTGAAGACCGATCTTTTGTCACAACAGGAAAAATTATTACCGCTTCGCACAGATTAATCTTTGAACCGATTGTAGTAATAATTTTTAGAAACTTCACCTTCATTTTGTTTAATTTCTTCGTCTTTAAAGCTGCTAGCTGATTGTGAATGTTTATATACTCTCATCCAGTGATTGAAAAATGTTTTTTCTTTATTTAAGACTCTGTAAATAAACTTCCTATTATGTAAAATTTTGTTATAGACGTCTATATTTGCCCTTGGCATATTTCCGCGTATTGACGTATTTACTGGGAACATTTTGGCGTAAATATTTTAAAATATTAACTTTACATTCACTCATAATTAAATTAGATGTGGAATCTATTGTTTATTTGATATTTGCATAATATTTTTCTCTAAAGCACAATTCATTTGAGACTGTATTAGTACATAAATAAATAATCAGTTGGATTTATAAAGTAAATAACATTAAAACGTTAATTATAAAATAATCATAAATGAATTGAATTACAAAGTTCCTGTTTCACGAAAATTATTTTTTAAATCTGTTTTAAAAATATATTTCAGTTTCAGTTGCATTTGTTTAAATAAGTATACTAACAAGATAGATCTCTGCATTTCATTTTCGCACTCAGTTCCTACTTAGTAGATTAATAATATTTTTGATTTATGATTTAGCTATTAATATCAACATTTTATATAAAAATTTAATCTCTTGTAAAACAACTGGAAAACGTGTTCTTCCTTCAGATAATTTTATAAATGTATATGTATTCTGTTTTTAACTGAAGATCGAGCATTTTTTCTATTTAAATTTCCTTATTAATATTTGAGTGGCCAAATTCTGTTTTCCAATTTAAATCTTTAAAAAATGGCACACTTTTTGTATATACTTTGTAAATATTACAATTTTTGAGGATGCCTTCATATTTGTTTTATACATTAAGTGTAAAGTGCTTGTGCTCAATTATATTAAAGGTAAGGTTTCCATCGGTTAGGAAGAAAAAATGGAATTGTATAGTATTTTTTTCTTAAAGTACTTAATTGACCCTTATATATATTATAATTTGGTGGATTGTAACGGTAAAATGTAATCTAGTATCTGATCAGTAAAAATAAATCATATTTTATTACTGCTAGTTCAAGTGTTTTATGGCTAAATACTCAAATACTACTAATTTTGAGTCCCATCACGGAAAAAATAATAATAGGAAAGTGTGTCGTACCAGTAAAAACATATAAAAAAAGGTTCTAAATTTTACTTTTATAGAGACCGCCACAAGTTATAATAATAAATATTTATTTCACCAATACAGTATACATGTGCAGAATGTTACATACAATATATTTAGGTAGACAGTTTGATAGTTTGCTCCCAAAGTAGCACTGGTCTGTATTTTGGAAGTGATTCTCTTGCGTTTTAATGATGAAAAACATCGACACACTTTCAACCAGTTATTTAAAGAGTTAAGATCGATATGTGTCGACGATAGACAATCACGGAATCCATGGTGGAGAGGGCCTTTGTGGGGCTACCTCACTGCAACGCAGATGCTCCGGGTTCCATTTCTGGCATGGTGAATTTCGTTAAATTTCCCTCATTTACTATGGACATATTTTGTTCTACGCTGATGGTGTGGGCGATACTCTGGTCGTTGCAGGTATTGAAGTGAAACACTGTTAGTGGTGGAAACTTATAATAAATCACTTTTACAAAACAAATACGTGTGCCCTCGGTTATAACCAAATGGAAGAAGAAATAAAAAGCAACGACAGTGTTGCAAGCTTAAAAATAATATTATGTTATGTTGGTGTTGCCAACAGTGTTTGGGATCGGCCCCAGAGTGGTCTGTTGTATATTTATTACCTATAACACAAGCGTAACTTTCTAACTTGGGGCACTATAATGTATGTGATGGTCTGCTAACTATTACATTTTTTGGTTAAACTTTATAAAATAATTAATATTTTACTATTTTTATTTTAATTAAAGTTTGATTGGTTTTGTCTGTAAATGAAGATGATATTAATAATAAAATATAGGTTGAAAGTCTAAGTTATTTTTCTGTATCAAAACACAAGAGAGGAAAGGTTTGTGGCGCCATTTTTATTTGTAAGATTTTGGAGTTTTTCAGTGTCATTTATTTTATGAACTATTTTCATTTCTAATATTATATATTAATGGTTAAATGATTTAATTTATTGCCTAATTGAATGTATGTTACAATTTAAATGTCTTTATTTAATAGTATTATTCTATAAAAACATCTATAAAATTAAGTTAGAAAATTATATTCCAGTTTTCTGACAAATTAATACGAGCTGTATTCCGCGTTTTACGACAATAAATGCTCAATACACGCTTGACATGATAATCCGTCTAATTTGAAAAGTAATTTCAAACATGACATTTAAATGTAATCGATTGTCATCTTGAAAAACAGTTTGTGCATCTATCTACCTATCTGTAAAATACAGGAACCTTCTTTATCTATGGATTTTAAGTTATTTGAGTCTTTAGCCTGAATGGTCAACTTAAAAAAAATGTCTATATAATAAACTCAAGGCAGTAATTTTTTTTTATTATGATTTTTTCCAACTGTGAGGTTATGATTTATAGTAATTATGAATGCGATGTTTAAAAGTGTTTTTAGGTTATGTTGTAATTTATATACATCGATTACATGAACCCCATATATTTAGTAAAATTCACTGCATTCAACGATAATATTTGTACCTTAGATTTATTGAACAATAGTCTATACAAAATAATGTACCTATTTACTATAAAGCAGGAATTACACTTCCATAAATGTTTTGATTTGGCGAGAGTGGCGTTGGCAAACTGGAACTCGTTTGTCTATATTTTAACTAGATGGCGTTGTTAGTAGTAACAATTAGTAAACCATGTTTAATTTTTTGATAAACATTGTAATGGAGTTGTTCTCGGAAAATTGAAGTATAATATTTTTCTGTGCTGTTTTATTAACCCTTAAAATAAAAATATTACACTATGAGTTTAAAAACAAACAATACTTAGAAAAAGTTGAAAGTAGAGTTGACAATCTCAACTTTTTAGTGACATGTGCTTTTTTGTTGCTAATAGAGGAGTTTTGGCACCAGTAAAGATTTACAATTTTATTTCATTTTCTGTCCAATATAACTAAACACCAATATGTTTTATTATATTGGACTGGTTTTGCTTGATGTCTTTTTGCTTGCAGATTATTTCAAAACTTGAATATTCGTGATATTGATTATACAGATCATACAAAGCCATGTTAAAAAAAAGTAGAATGCAAATTGCAATATGTATACCAACTATAAAAGAATTGGTCATAATTTTTAAAACTATGTTTGAATATATATTAGGAGTGTAGTAAAATTATCATACAATATAACTAATTAAATCTAAATTTCAAGACTTTAACGCCATCTAGTTGAAATAGATGTCAAATGAAGGAGTCATTGCCAAAAAATGTTAAAAAAACTGTGCATAAAATTAAGTTTTTTTCACTTTCCCTTCTTGGGCCAAATAAGTACTATTGTACTTGGAGAGGTTTTTATGTTTGTAATAGTATTGTTTTTTAAGACGACTTATAAAATTGATTTACATTGGTTTAATATATAATAATGAGTTAATTTGCGAATAACTTGTTGTCGTATGTCGTTATTTAAGTAGAAATTTTCTTGTCCAAACGATGACAAGGACTACAAGCCTCTTTCGCAAGTTAACCCACTAACTAATGTAAATCAGTCGTAAGTGATTGATGCTAGCGTGCAGTGCACGTGTTAATTAGAAAAATGAATCATCCCTGTTTTAGTCAATGTCTGCATAGTTCGCGAAAGGTCGAGATGGCATTTCTCTAGTGATGTGTATTCAGGTGTTCGAGATCGATAATTTTTTTGATACGCCACAAAACGAAAGTAAAATTATTTTAATATATATTTATTTCAAGCGGTATTCGAACACAGCTCTATCCAGATATTTATAACAATCGTTTTTCCATTCAAGTCAAAATGTTTTAGAATTAATTGTTTCTTTTTTATTTTACATAAACGAAGAAACAACCTAAGTCATTTTCAATACACAAATATTGCAAGTTATAATGTAAGCGAGATAGATATCGATAAACGTGCTCATTGCGGACTTGCACAGCACTAAGACTAACTCGTGCGGGGAACCCCCCCCACGGCTCGCTTCATTCCCTTATTGCCATGTCGATTTGTCCCGAACCATATACACTTTGTTACTTATTAACAATAAATTTTCTTAAGTTGTCCCAAAAAACACCAGCTACAATCCACGCTAGAATAGTTTTCAAGTATACGAAAGAAAATCGTTAATTTGTTTTAAAATTTCTTTTAAAAACGGCGTAAGTAGATTAAAAATTAATAAAAAAAATGTGATAGTGGATGTATCGGGGGTAGATGAATGTAATATTTTTGGAGGGTACTTATTTCGAACCTCTGCTTGATCTTATTTAGTTTTAAAATTGTTAGGTTGTGGTTTTTATTGTATACAGCGCCATCTATCTGTCACAAAATTTAGCCAAATATTTATAAGTTTCTTGTACAAAGATTTTTTTATTATTATTATTATAGTAGAAAATTGATGGCAATACTTAATTCTTCCCATATTGTTTGTACGTACTGTTTATTGTATAGTATTTTAAACATGACAATGAGCCGATATTTGTATACTAAAATTTGTTTTTTTATTTTTTGGATTTTTAGGGCCTGTTTAACTGATTGGTGGTTAGTGTGCGTCCACGTTTGCTGCTTTTATTATATGCTGATCCGAACGTCGTTCCCTTACATGATTGCGAGTAAAAAATAAATTTAGCTATAATCGAGCGCGATCATAATCTAACGTAAACGTATGTAATTATTATCTATAATATAATAAATCTGTTGGAAGTGACAAATTTGTACAATGAATTTAAAATTAAACATAAGAAAAAATCAGAGAGCTAATTTGAACCAACGGTTTAAAAAAAACGCAACATTTATAAATTTTCTCTGCTTGTTTGTTAAAACTGAACGGATTTAAATGAAACTCGATACAAAGCTAGCTTACCCTGGGTTATTAATGTATTAATATTATGTAAAAATCAATTGTTGTGAAAAAAATAGATTCGAAATGTATTAAATCTTGTTTGAATTAAAATGATTTTGCTTTGACAGACAGACATGTATGTCTGTATACTGTCAACTTTCTCACTATATGACAAGTCTGTAGACTTGTCATATAGTGAGAAATTTCTAAAAATTTAAGTTGTTTCTTAATATATACTCGCCTAACTCTGTCCATAAAGTACGTCACGCTTAATTTTGTCTCTTTGAACCAGTCCCCCCTCATCATACTGCATCACACGTTCTGAGATAGTTACGTAACAGCAACTAGAACTTTGGATTTCATTTAAAAAAACGTCCGATCGAACTGCAAGAGACGTTTCCTTAGACCCTCCTGTATGTCCTGTATGTTGTTAACACGATACAGGTGTGGACGCACCTTTAATTCTGTAATGTTGCCAGATCAGCACATCGTCTGTATGCTCTTCGATTTATATATAATTTAAGGATATTACTGACAGTTATTTTGATAAATAATTTTTGGATGTCACAACAGGTCCTTGGGTAATTCAAATCGCCAATATCTCTCTATTTTAAGTAGAAATGTGATATTGTATCTTCTTTTTTGAAATAAGTTAATTGTAAACATTATTATAATTAAATAAGTATATTTTTGTAAGTATTTTTGTTCGTTTTAACGTTAGTTCCGCTTTTTCTAGCGTTACTCGGTTTAAGATTTATAGGATGCAAAGTGAACGAAATCGAAATTCTTTTTTGTTACTTAAAATTGATTAAAAGTTAATTACAACTATGCCAAGAACTATATTTATGCCTTTTATTTCTCTCCTATCTTTAGGCTATTTACGACTGAAGCGCACCATACGATATACCACAAATGTGCGCTCTTACGAACACACACAACAAACATACTCAAACACATACCTAGTTCGCAACAAGTCGTCATAATATTTTTCTAGTGAAGTGACGTCGCGTAATAGTTACTGGATATCGATAATTTTTGTTACGCAACAAAATGAGAGTAAAATTATTACCACCATTTTCGATTTCAAGATCATCAAACATAATAATAATCATATTCAGTTGTTGAATGACGGGATATTTATAACAATTTGAACAAAAAAATTATCCTCACAATTTACTGGCTATTTCTAGATTCTCGATCCAGTTGCTAAAGAATGGATTTTTTTAAACGTGACGCTAAGGCGCTGTCTCCACGAATCCACAAGCGAAAGAATCGCGACGAGTCCGCGCTTCTATCGTCGGGTAATCTCCACGAACGAGCGATTATTCCGCAAGCGTATCGTCACAACTCGTGACGGAATCGCAACGTGTCCGCGACGACTCGTAACGGAATCGCCGCTTTTCCTTGACCATGCATTCTTGATGAGCTCGCTGCGAGAGCGCCACGTTCTGCGGCGAGCGCGCCACTAGTAGCGACGATACCGCGGCGATACGACGACGTTACGTGCGCACATGGCCACTTGTCGCATCACCGCGATAACATCGCCGTGTGGAGACGTGTTCATAGAGAGTATATAGAAATACGGGGCACGACGATAATATCGCCGCGCGTGGAGATAGCGCCTAAGGCAGTTAAAGTCATATACAACTATTATACTAGCAACAACGCGAGCGAGATAAAAGACCGTCCACACTTTAGTCGCGAGTGTGGAGTGCAGATGATATCTTGTATCCTTTGTTGTTGTATCCTTGGCAACGAATGTGGCCAGCTCTTAATTATAGGAATTATAAAAAAGAAAATAAAACAACCGTTTTCAATTTTCCTTGTATTTTTATTTAGTTAACAGTCGCAAATTACATAATAATATATAATTTATAAACTCTTATAATAGGTATTTACATTAGAAAGGGTCTACCTACGTAGGTAAAACAAGTCATACACAACTCATACAGAATGAATATGAAAGCAAGATATACTTTAACTTATGAGTAATGAAGATATTGCGCAATATACAATATTCAAATGATATATATTTCATTTACATTAGTAATTATAGTAGGTATATATTATTATTAACATATGTAATCTGACTTTATTTTTACTAATATTATATTGGGGTATACCTATTTAACTCTGAGTTCTAAGATAACTGTCATAAGAGAAAACTATATTTATATTATATTACCATTAAAATTGGATCAATAACTAATATTGAAAAATCTATCATTCGTTAATTCCAAAAATTAAAAACTAATTTTATGCAAGACTACCCCTCTAACTTAATTAGAACTTTTTGAGTAAAAAGACGTAGAGGAAAGTACTTGAATTAAAATAAAAAAAAGAAAATTCGTCTATATTTTTTGGTGTTAATTGCGCAATACCAACTTAAAACTATGGGTAAAATAGTATTATTAATTTTATATGAATTGTCATTTAGCCGCCCTAATAACTAAACGAGAATCATATAAAGAAAAAAATCTTGGAATGGCATTTGTATTCATTGAATTATTTCTGTATACATTATGATATTTTAAATGACCAAACACCACTCCAGTCCATTTATGAGTATTTATATTTTAAAAACCTATTTTGATGATTCAATAATTTAAGTACCATAATTCAAAAATCTTTTTTGTATTGAAGAATTTGAGAGCGTATTTTGAATTAAATCAAGGATTCAAATATATTATTTAATCGACAATAATTCTAATTTTTAGACTCCATCATCAATTGTCATAGTCAGTCAAGTCATATTGCAGTGGAATAAAATAAATATAATATAATAATAAAGATATATTACTAAAGTGCCAAACCAAGATTTTTTTTATAGTTGTGTTAGAGTACAAAAATTCTTAATTATAAATAAGGAAATTAAATAATTTATAAAATCATTGTTTTTTAAATAAATAGTTGAAAGTACAAACAAACACATAGAGGATAACAAAAAGATTTTGTTGCAATAAAAATTGTGTAATTATTGAGAGATTATATTGGATGCAATGTACCATTTTTAAACATTTTAATTTTGTTAAAATTTATAAATACATAAAATTTTGATTAAGATGTGAGAAATTAAAATTGACAATATTTAATTACATTTTGACTATTATTAATTAAATATGATTTTGTTTATACTAACATTTAAATAATTTTAGACATCTTTTTAAGATATATTTATATTATTAGATATAAAAAGTCACGTAATAATATTTCGCACCACAGATTGTGACCGCTGAAAACCTTTTCGTTATCCAAAATTTAATAAAGTTCTAAGCGCGAAAAGTTATTTAACTGTACATAAGTGGACTAATAAAGGACAAAACAAATGAAACACAAATATAAAAAGACAGCGCATGTGGAATGCAACACAATTATCATTTCAATTTTAATTACGTATTTTTAACTATATTCAACAAATTTATCTTTTATTAAATTTTTATTTATTATTGTTTTTATATTATATTATCATGTAAATACTAAATTTTAAAAAGTAAAATTAACCTCTTTGTATCACACAGTTTTTAAGTCTTTTTCGATGACATAAGATGGGAAGAATACCAACAACAAATCTTCATATCATATCAAGAACCATTTTTATTTTGGAAACCAAAATATCAGTACAAGTAAAAAAATTGAATCTAATATTATTTTTTCACTTGTTTTAATTTTAGTGTAGTTTTTCATAAAATTTTTCTCCTTTGAGTATAAATTTAATTGCATTAATAACTGCTACCATATTTATTATAATAGGAACAGCTGGTGGTAACAAAGTAAATATTGTTATTATATGTGTATATTGCAATTATATATTTTATGATCAAAATATCTCAATGATAATGTTAAATAAAGTTCAAATATATCAAAATTATTTCACAAAATTAAATAGATAAATGTTGTTCAGCAACCACACGCGCTGCCCACCCATCCTTATCTTAGACTTCGACCTTGTAAGGGGATCCGGGGATATGCTCCTCCCCCCACTTAACGATGACGATGTAGTCTCCCCTATCCCTGACCACGTACCAGCACTCATAGTTGTTTTTACCCTTGTGTTTGAGCTGGACCTCATCACAAGGACCCTTGGGTCCGTAGATGCCCACGTACAAGATGTTCTGACCTGGAAAATGTAAGACGCAACTACATATGTGTATGTAGTAATAGGCGACAAAACCCATAGTCAAGTGGTAAGACTTTTGCCCGTCTGGATGTCTACTACCCTTGGCCTAGATACTATAGTACGCTGTCATAACAACCTTAAGATGTGTTCCGACATCAGTAACCAGGTTCCAGATTCCCTTAGAGGCTAAAAACACGTTGGGAACATCTTTGGTGTTGCAAATACCCATTAGCGACGGTAACCACTTTCCACGAGGAGGACCTGATCAGCCTGTTAGCTATATCTACTTTAGCAAAAAAATATACGAGTTGTAAATATACTCTACCACGAGAGCGTCCCGCAATGCTTGAAGACGAAAGTCTTCGAGCAGTGCGTCCTTCCCGTCCTGACTGACCTACGGGGCCGAGACATGAACACTGATGGCAGGATTGGTCCACAAGTTCCAAATCGCTGAACGGGCTATGGAGCGAGCTATGTTGGGTGTTTCTCTTATGGATTAAATTAGAAATGAGGATATTCGTAAGACAACCAAGGTAACCATAGGCATAGCTCGCAAAATTAGCAAGTTGAAGTTGTAGTGGGCTGGTCACGTCTGCCGCAGGACCGATGGCCGATGGAGTAAACGAGTCCTGACGTCTCTGTAAACGTAAGGACGCCCTCCAGTAGGCGCTGGACCGACGACCTGTGCAAGGTCGCCGGTAAACGCTGGATGAGTAAGTCAGAGGACAGGGATGAATAGCGCCAACTTGCTAGGAGGCCTACATTCAGCAGTGGTCTGCGAATGGCTGACGACGATAAGAGCATTTTGTATATATATATATATATATATATATATATATATATATATATATATATATATACAAATATATATACATATATGTATAAATTAGGTATATAACTTTATTATAAGTATCAAAAACAAGTAAATTATTATCGTCAAAGAATATTATTAGAAATCGCTTGAAAGTCTGTCCGTCCATCTTTGGTAAGTTTTTGGTTAAATAAGCAACTGCTATTCGATTTTTGATGTGAGTTTGTGTGATGATATGGGTTACATTATACAAAAAAATCGGGAACCGGTTGTTGCGTGTCACGGAGATGAATATGCTGCGGCGGATGTATAGAGTCACGCAGTGAACCACATAAGGAACTACTGCACTAGCGGCAGTTTTCATGTCCGTGACATAGCCGCTGCAAAATCGCCTATGCTGGTAGAGCACGTATTAGGGAAAATGGCTAGTTAATGGGGGGAACGTGTCTAACCAAGTCGCATCAGCCTAGTCCTAATAGGTCAGGTTTTCTTGGGACTACCATAGTCCCAATAAAACCATAGTCTTAAGAAAACCTGCCTACTTCGTAAGGGATACATACCAATGGTCTCACAATGAGGGATTCCGAAGACCGTGCGAAGGGGAGAAGAAAGGTAGGACAGCGGCGCTTGGGCTCCAAAGCAGAAACCCCGAACCCAAACAGTATTTAACGCTACGATGATCATGAGTCAAATCTTGAAAGTCTTAATATTTTATATTCCTATTAGAACTTACCAGCATCTCCAGCGTGTACCGTGAATTGGTTGTGCTTGTTCAAGTAAGCTTTTTGAGACCCATGCCTTTGCTTAGGACTTTGCTGGCGTCAGATTTGAAGATCGGAAGAACTGGACCCTGCTTCTGGTTAGCTTTGGAGACCTTCTGGACAGTCTCCACTGTTACTGAAGAAGTTTCTTGAGCACCGATTTCAGCTAGATTCTGACCTGTGGAACGAAGTTCTAAATTGTACAATACCAGCTTTTGCTCGTGGCTTCCCTCGCATTGTCAAAAAAGTCTATGTATGTCATGAAGCATAAATCTTAGGAATGTTTAACTTGATTATTATTTTAAAGATTACACCTCGTTAAAAAAGGGAAGGGAGAAGTGGGCCGCTGGAACTCTCACTAACGAAACGAAACATGATTAGGTGAAGAATAACAGTTTCACGCCGATATTCTGTGAGAGCGTGGTATCACACCGATCGAGCCGGCACTACAGCTGTAATCAAGATCATTATCTTACTATTATCTAGCAGAGCCGTGTTGGAATCATTATTCCAACATGGCTCTGCTACGTCGACATTACAATGTGACAGTGACAATGAAACTAAACATGAAGCAATATAATTACAGTATACTGAGATTATCATTTCTAATATTTTACTTCCACGCTCAGTGAAATCAACTGAGATACTTTTTATCACATGGTCTCAATACATAGGATGCCGAAGAAAGCGCGAAGTGGAAAAGAAAATTAGAAAAACGAGTTTGCGGGAAACGCTCGGCTAATGATGATTATTATTGTACAAAACATCGTAGTTTCACGGATTTCGTATGAAATTATATTATATAATTATATTGTTACGAGTTACGGGACTCGAATTAAAATGCCGTTGGAGTTATTATAGAGTTTATTAGAACTATACAAACACGTATAATACAGGTACAAATATAACCGAACACAACAAGTCTAAACGTAATATAGAAGGTCGTAATTGAATAATACGCGCAAAGTCCGTCACTATTAGATTCCAGATTGTAGTACACACGTCTCGGTTTGATCGTGGTTCTCGCTCGACTACCTCCTCTCTGCATCAAGCCATCGTTTTATACTGCATAAATGCAAAATATGTACGCCCGGCAAGCCTCGACGTCATTTCCTAGAAATCGTAATCCGCACACTTGGCTAATTATGCCTGCAAACGGCCATAAACGAGTACAATAGGCCTCCACAATAACCAATAAATAAGTGAACAAAAGAAGACGATCATAAAAGGAAAGTGTTCTCGTTTCGCAAAGTGTTCTGGCTGTAAGAGAAGAAAAGGCGAAAGAAACTCTCCAGTAACACGTCTAGTCCTCTATCCTGAGGACTATGTCTCCTGGTGTCCCTCGCAGGGACGTAGAAAGATTGTTATTGGGAGGTCAAATAATTGCATTAATTATTACTTAGATACATGAATAATAAAACTACGCTTTAACGGTTTTAAGCGCGGTAATTTATTTGATTTTATTATTCCGACGTTTCGGCCAGATTTTAGTAGCCATGATCACGGAAGACAAAGACGTCGAGTATCACTAAGTATTGTTAAAGTAATAATAATAAACTTTGTTTTCAGTAACAAAACACAGCTAGGTAGCATAACAAAAACAAAAATATCTGAAGACCGACCGAAACTAAGAATAATCTTGCATCTTCGGCCTCAGCACCTTCCCATTGAATTTGACCATATATATATATACGTAACACATAAATGAATAGCTGCTGAATAGTTCTTATACAAACATAAACAAAGTTAATATCTATATAATCTAAATTAAAAAGGAAAACAAAATAAACAATTGGAAAGATCTAGAAAATCAAAAACTACAAGTACAACTACTACAACTAAAAAGTTTTAAATTACCACTCTTAAAACCGTTAAAACGTAGTTTTATTATGTATAAAAGTCGCGAAAACTTAACAAAATAATATATATGTAGTAATGAAAGTCATTCTGTCAAGAGATTTTAAAACACGATTTTCTAACACCTGTTTTTTTATATGTGAATAATTTATCGTAACACATGTCCACATGCCTATGTATTTAATCTTTATTTGATGTATTTTATTGGATTTTGATAATCTTTAACATCACAACGTTATGCTACTGTTACATCTGGGATCATATTACCGTTAGTGACCACTTTGCGCAGATATAGCAATGGGCTTAATGCTATATTTGTGATGCGACATTCTTATTAAATGTTGATGACGTTAAACACTGACAAATAAGGTATGCATACCACATAAATCAAAGGACAAGGGAATTACATCAACAACTTTGGGATAACCTGGAGGACTGCAGGCAAGCCAAGCTTGCAATGCCTCGAGTGAGCCTGCGTTTCTCCAGGAATATCCTAAAGCTCAGTCGGTCCCGGCTGAGACAAGTTATTAGTGCAGCCACTGGACATGGCAATTTTAACTGTCATGTAACATGTGTCACTGACAGTCCCCTGTGCAGAGCATGCCTGGAGACAGAAGAAACAGCCGCCCACGTCCTGCTTGAATGCAGAGAGGTGACCCAATACAGGGCGAAGTATCTGGACGCCCCAAGAAGCCTCCGAGAAGTCTTCAGCAACGTCAAGAAACTGGTGGACTTCCTGGAGGAGCTGGGCTGGATGGAGTAAACCCCCATCCCCACTCGCACGCAAAATAGGCGCTTTGTCGTCAAGTTGCGGAAACCGCCCGCTCGCAGAAGAAGAAGATGTGCGATTTAGACAAGTAAAACATATTACTAAAAATCTTCCCATTATCTCTTCTTTCGTACGTAATATCAAGGAAAAGTTTTAAAACGATCAACGCTGGCGGAAACAGGTTATGGTGAGCAGCATGTACAGATTATTGCCTTATCATCTAATTATCATTTAGACTATGAAGTCACCGAAAAATTAGGTATATTCCCACAATCAATTAAAGACTTAAACAAAAAACCAGACGAGCGTGTGTTCCACGCTCATTGGACGGTTCCGTAGTGACGATAAGTGTTGTTTGTAACATCTTTACGTTACAGGTTGCTGTGGAAAAGGTACGTCAGGCACCTGCTGACTGATAATTGCTGAACCTATTTGGTACCATCGGGAGATATACTGTTTGGTGTCAATATATATAAACTAAGTTGCCAGGTGGGTATTTGCCCGTTTGGATGGGCCCCCAAATCTGCTATTACAATATCGTGAGAATGGTTGACCACCGTCGTCATAAGGGTTGTTAGTCTGCAGCAGAGTCGTATACTTGGAAGATGTGACGCTGATAGGGTGTACACACAAGTAGCATCCTACTGCGCTTATTGAGATGTTACTTTCCTACCCTTGGTGTCATGGAAGGTGGGTGGCAACCCACCTTCCATGGCCACCAACGTGATCCCGGTTGGTGTTATGCCGTCGTCGCAGCACTAGCCACTTGGCTGCAGTATAACAAGTATCTCAGCGGTGACAAGAGCCTAACGGATAGTATCATCGACTGCCAATTGATTTTTTATCTTTTATTGCATGAGTTCAGCAGATAGGCTTACCTGATGAAAAGCGGTTACCACCACCTTTGGACATTTGTAACAAAGGTATTACAAATGCCCTGCTGCTCTCTAAAGGAAGATTAGAACCTGACCACTAATGCCGGAACACAACTCAAGTTTGTTATGGCGGCATACTCTACACCAGGGTTGGTAGCCATCCAATCAGGCAAATACACTTCCACCTGGGTATGGGTTGTTTTGTCGCCTCTTACGACAGGCCGCCCGGCTGTGGGAAATTGTATTCTTTCTCGTTCCTACACTGATAAAAACGTACTATAATGTAATAATCTCCAAACTCATGATTTTTGAGTTATTTCTTTGTTTCATTAAGCGCGCGACATGTTACAACTAATTCTAACATTATTTGTATATAAAATAATAGGCGTTAAAATAATGTGGCGACGGAGGGTAGAACTTTCTGGCAGTGTAAGCCGGTCTAAAGACTTTTAAAAAACGGTAGAAGATTCTGGAAGGAAAAGACGAGGGGAGACACATTTTGAAAAAAGATAGACGATGAACAAAAATTCTAGAATGGAAGGTTCAGGATGGAATATACAGAGATAGATAGATGTTTAGAAAGGGATAGATGGTAAATAAAAGAATAACGAAAAGAAGATCAAAATGAAGGGTTCCAGAAAATTCTTCCGGGTATATAAGCAGCATAAGGCGCGCCTACCAGGAGTTCAGTTCAAGACAGCGAAGCGACAAGTGCGACAGGAAAGAATTAGAAGAGAAGTTTAATAGAAGACAGCGACGAGTTTAGTGGTGAATTTAGTGAAAAGTTTAGTGGGCAGTTCAGTGTAGAGTAGTTTAAGAGAAGATCCAGAAGCGAGCTACACGCGGTAAATTCGGAGGTGAGCACCGCAGTAGCAGGAGGTGGTCTACGCAATATTGGCGACGGTATTGTGAGTGAGACATCTTATCGTCGGGACAGTGCGTAGTTAGTTGTGCGTGTAGGGGCAACCCCGCGGAGAGGAATCACGTACGGCTGCGTAAGTCAATAAAGCGTTTAGTTAAAAACTGGTGTTTCCTTCCAATCCTAAGTGCGTACCCCGCTCGCACGTAACAATAATATCTTTAACTTGTTAAACAAGGTGATAGAAATAATTTAAATTGCTGTATAAACAACACCAAATGTAATAAAACACGTGTTCTTCTAAGTAATAAAAGGATTATACTTGCAGGTTCTCAGAACACGCCAGTCGTAGGAGTAGTAGTATAGTCGAGCGAGAACCACGATCAATGCGAAACGTGTGTACTACAATCGGGAATCTAATAGTGACGGACTTTGCGCGTTTTATGGAATTACGACCTTCTGCATTACGTTTGGACTTGTTGTTTTCGGTTATATTTGTACCTGTGTTATACGTATTTGTATGGTTCGAATAAAGTCTATAGTAATTCTAACGACATTGTAATTCGTGTCTCGCACTCGTAACAATATATAGATAATCTGATAAACTCTTCAACACTAAAAAATTCACTTGAATTCAATCTAATTTTTGATTGATTTTATTGAAAATAAAATGGCTGATGGCGTTACCTATTCCTTTAATATTTGGAAGTTTTTTAGACTTTTACGTATTTATACTAGAGATGTGCCGATTAGTTGGCGACTAGTCGGTAAAGCCGACTATCCGGCCACTATCGTAGTCGGCGACTAGTCGGCACTATTCGGCAAAGAGGGCCGATTATCCGGCTTCTTACTTTGTAGTTTGTAATCTATTCTTTACTAGTACTTTGTAACATGTCAAAAAAGAAAACCTCGTGTATAGATTCAATCCATACACGAGACTTTTTTTTGACATGATTAAATTTTAATTGAGCTCTGTCACTTTAATGAACAATAAAAGTGTTTATTTTCTTTAAACTAAAATGTTTTTATTTTTACACAAAAACACCGCCCTGACCCGTACAAAAGCAAAAATCAAGAAATAATGCGAAATAAACAAAACAGCTCCGACACGCTCGCATGCGGCGCTTGCGACTTGTGCGCGAATCAGCTCTAAACGAAGCGTCACGGAAATCCCCGAAACTGTGATCGGCTTGGCCGACTAGTCGGCTAGTCGGCCAAGCCATAATCGGCACATCTCTAATTTATACGAAAATTTAGACTATTGAACATACCAGTGGCTTCAATTTTGAATGGTGAGCCTACGATGTGCCCTCCGTTATATTTGATACTCATGTAGTAATAGCCAGGCGCTAGCGGCGTGTAACGGACCTGAAAAATAATCAAACTTTAAAATTTATATCCGTGCAGGAACGGAGAAAGAATACAATTTCCTGCAACCGGGCAGCCTGTCGTAAGAGGCGACAAAACAACCCACAGCCAGGTGGTAGGGTATTTGACTGAATGGCTACCACCCCTGGTCTAGAGTATGCCGCCATAACAACCTTGATTTGTGTTCCGGCATTAGTGACAAGGTTCCAGTCTCCTTTAAGAGAGCAGCAGCGCATTTGTAGCATCTTGGGTGTTGCAAATGTCCATAGGCGATGGTAACCATTTTCCATCAAGTGGGCCGTCTGCATGTCGCTGAACTCATGCAATAAAAAATTTCGACCAAAAACAAATTCAAGTACGCTTAAGCGTATATCATGTTAATATCGCAATTATTATTAGTAAAGAGCCAAATTTATCGTTATCTTTATTAATAAGTACAAAAGCTGCAAGTATAATATCCTATATATAAGAAATTACTAAGTGTTATATATATGTTTCTATTGTCATATGTATATAAGTAGATGTGTGTACTTATATATATATATATATATATATATATATATATATATATATATATATATACAGTGTGACTCTATACTATACAACGACACCGAAGGGACTGTACATTTTATGGCGTTATAGAGAGTTGTCGTTAACTGGAGAGAAGTCTGTTATTTTTATCTGATGTCCTTTGCTTCACCAGTAATTTTGTTGTATTTTTTTTACTTATTTTATTAATATCTTGCGATATTGAGGCATCTTGGTAGTAGAAGTACTTAGAAATTTCGGTATGCATGACGCCGACAGTCGAGTCTATTACGGGCTAGGATAATAAAGTGATAAAAGAACGTACAGAGCTGCGCAGCTTTTACTACTTTTGGCCTTAAAAGGTACTTTTTATTACTTATATGTTGCCGTTGTTGAGAATGGGTGTAATGCTATATAGAGTATATCATTCCATACGAAGACAAGCTAAACAACCAATCAAAGCCAAGTGATTTGGACGCTTAAGGGAGTTTGTCGTTAAATCGAGTGACGTTACATGGAGTTTACACTGTATATATATTAAAATGAAATAATTAAGTAATTTAATTATTTAAAAAAAATTGTGTTAGCGTAATGCCTAGACGTACGCGTCCCAAACAAACTCAAAAGGCGCGGGTCCGATCCTGACTGGAACGCATGCACTTTCTGGCCTAATGTGCATATTGTTACAATTACCACGTGCTAACAATGGTCTAGAAAAACATCGTGATGTAACCTGCTTATCGAAATAACCGATGTGTCAAACTTGCCAAGCCGCCTTGGACAAGCGTGGCGGGTATACTGTCCGTTTTCTAATAACGGGAGGCCCGAGCCCAGTAGTGGGACATTTATGGGCTGTTATTACATATATTTATATTGTTTTGTATTTATACGTATTTTCTATATTAGGTTGGGGAAAAAGTTTCTTCGCATTTTATATAAAAATTCAAAAGGTTTTTTTATAAAGTTTATTTAGATTTGATTAAACTATGTAGGTGCCATTTTGTTGGATAACTTTTTGCCATCTTGTAGGTAGAGACGTGATCCCATTGCTATAAAAATTTTGGGGCTTCTGATCAAAAAACTGCGACAAGTGGTTTTGGCAGTCCTCTAGTGATGTTAACCTGACACTGCCTAAGGAATTCTGCAGAGATCGCAACAGGTGAAAATCTGAAGGTGCAAGGTCAGGACTATACGGCGGATGCATTAACACCTCCCAGCCAAACTCTCGTAATTTTTGCTGAGTGGCTAAAGATGTGTGAGGTCTACCGTTATCATGGTGAAAAACCACATCCCTCACCCCTTCTGTTGATTAATTCCGGCCGCTTTCTCTCAAGATTTTGCTTTAATCTCATCATTTGTTCGCAGTACAGTTCAGAATTGATGGTCCTGCGTGGCGGTAACAGTTCATAATGAATAATGCCCTTCCAATCCCACCACACACACCGCATCACCTTATTGCGAATAAACCCGGGTTTCGCCACAGTCTGTGAAGCCTGACCGGCCTTTGACCACAATCTTTTTCGCACGTTCTTGTCGTACGTGATCCACTTTTCATCACCAGTTATCAGCTTCTTCAAAAATGGTTCGGTTTTATTACGTTGTAATAAAGAATCACAAATGAGTACACGGTTCATTAGGTTTCTTTCAGTGAGCTCATGAGGCACCCAAATATCGAGCATTTTTGTGTACCCAGCTTTTTTCAAATGCGCCAAAACCGTTTTGTGGACAATTCCCAGTTCTCCAGCTACATCATAACTACTAATATGCCGATCTTGCTCCACATTTTCAAAAATGGCATCAATTTTGTCCATAACAGGGCGATCAGAGCGACGTGGATCTTTGATATCAAAATTTCCGAATTGAAAACGCTTAAACCAAATTTGCATTACTCTCACAGATACTGCATTAGGTCCATAAACATCACAATTTTTTTTTCGCGGCTTGTATTGCATTTTTACCTTTTTTGTAGTAAAATTTTAAAATGTATCGAATTTCTTCATTAGATTCACTCATTTTAACAATAAGAAAAACAAATGAAAATCACACATTTTCCTAATTTAAACTTGGAATTGTCTTCTTTAAAATTAAAACTTTTTAATGATATCAAAACCAGCCAGATACAAATGGTATAGCCAAAGAGATCTTATTACAATCATACATACTATATGCGAAAAGTCTTTTTCCTCAACCTATTATTTATCATTTACCATTATTTATAAACTGCACCAACGTCAGTATTAATTATCCATCAAGCTTTGCCAAGGGTTACCTGGAAGAGATCGCTTTTTAGTGATAAGGCTGCCCGTTGTACTATCTTTTGTATTTTTCGATTTTTATTTGTCTATGCTTTGGTGTACAATAAAGTGTAGCCTCATCTATCTATCTATTTTAAACTTCTATATATATAACTTCTAAGTATCATTTAACTTATCAATCTCATTCCTGTAATTTGCGCTCAAATGAAAATCTTTTGTTAACAATACCTGCACACACTTCATCCTACTGTTACGAGCTACAAGACTCGAATTAAAAATGCCGTTGGAACTACTATAGAATTTATTAGAACTGTACTAACACGTATAAAACAAATACAAATAAAACGTCACCAGAATAAAGATGCAACCAGTTCACACTGCACGATTCAATGCAATTCGACACCACGCGCAAAGTCCGTCGTCTATATCGCTAATCGAGAGTACTACAAACGTCTTACACGTATCGTAGTCGTCACTTGACTCCTCCACCCCTCCATTCGGACATTGTCTTATACTAACTATACAGTACAAAAAAATCGGCCGCGCGCACTGAGTTTCCGAGAAATAGTAATTTGCACACCTGGTTATCCATTCCTACGAACGGCCAATAAAGTCGAAAACAATAACAATAGGCTATTGTTTAATTATTTATTACGAAGTAATAAAAGAACTCCGAATGCGGGAGGGACAATAAACAATATGCGCAGCATTTCTTTGTCGGTATGTGACAATAGGCATGCAGGTGGCCCAACTTGTAACACTACCTAGGAAATTCTTTTGCCATACAGGATGTTCGACTGTGGAATTCCCTCCCCTTACCAATCAGACAAGCTAAATCTATGACTACATTTAAACGTATGTTCACTGAGTATTATTGGTCTATTAAATAAAATTGATGCATTACATGAATGTATCTACTGTTCGAATGTATATATATCTAATTTATAATATCATCTTTATCTAATTATATATGTATATGTAGTAGTATATTTATATTGTATTTTTTTTTAATAATATTTGATTGTGATTTTATTACTTTTATTTTAGTACACCGCCAAAAATGTTTTGAAATTTCGTTTAAAATCTCCTTAGAAGAGATCGCTATAACCGATAAGGCCGCCCATTGTTCTAATGCAAATGTATCCACATCAATTGTCTAGAATTAAGTTTATGGTGAACAATAAAGAGTTTTCATTCATTCATTCATTCATAAACTAATGTTTATGCACCTGAAAAACCACAAACCGCTCCCGGGTAATTTCCCGCGATAAAAAATATCACACGTTATATTACATAAAATTTGCCATCGATCAGTGAAATAAAAACAAATTGGATTCATTTTTTTTTAATCTGGTCATTTTAAATCATTTCGAGAAAAATTCCCGCGAGATTACCAGAATAAAAAGTAGTGTAATATTTAAGTCTAAGTATTTGCTGTCGATCAGTCAAAACCGCATCGAAAGTGGCCCATTAGTTTATATGCGAAGAAACAGACAAGAAATCTCAAAAAAATTATCTTTTCTCCGCCGTTTATATAGTCTATACCAATTGTTTTTTTTAATAGTGTTACATGCCGTCAAAAATAAACGCACAGCTGCCTGTCGTAAGCGCAGTTTATTATCTTCCCAGATTTAGGAATTCTTTTGTATTTTGAATTGTAATTAAGAAAAACATGCTATTGTTTTTCTACTTGTTTTATGACCATCATTAGCGTCGAACTAATCCTTATTGTTATTGTTTTCGACTTTGTTTGCCGTTCGCAGGTGTGCAAATTACTATTTCTCGGAAACTCAGTGCGCGCGGCCAATTTTTTTTTACTATAAGACAATGCCCGAATGGAGGGGTGGGCAGTCAAGCGACGACTACGAGACGAGTAAGACGTTTGAAGTACTCTCGATTTGCGATATAGACGACGGACTTTGCGCGTGTCGAATTGCATTGAATCGTGCAGTGTGAACTGGTGGCATTCAGCTTTATTTGTATTTGTTTTACACGTGTTTGTACAGTTCTAATAAATTCTATAGTAGTTCCAAAGGCATTTTTAATTCGAGTCCTGTAGCTCGTAACAATAGCTTCGATACACAGTCACGGCATGTTTAAAATTTTATAATATTACAGATTACGCACCTTATAACCTTCTTCGACTTCAGTACAATCCATGGCTACCCTGGAAGGCCCATCCACTGTCACCGTCAGAATACCAGCGCCGGCGTTGCACGTGTTGATGATCAAATCAGTCTTCACACCTTAAGTGAAAGAAGATAACTTTTAGAACATTCAACCACGTCTTTATCTAGAAGCTAAACACAAAGGAGATGGACAAAGATACTATCCATCTAATGATAAGATCTCAGAAACATCTGCTTTAACTACACCAATCTTCATACAGTCAACTAACCTAATTTATTTAGTCAATGCATTCAAATTAAAACAGTAAAGCTACCTTTAATTTTTAGTCTACCAGTTTTACATCCCTATTCATATTATAAATGCGAAAGTAACTCTGTCTGTCTGTCTGTTCGTCTGTCCGTCTGTCCGTCAGTCTGTTCCGTTTTCACGGAAAAACTACGGGACCGATTTAGCTGAAACTCGGTACATATGTAATTTTAATACCGAGGGTGGCCAAGGGATATTTTTCATCCCGGACAATGGGATAGATTTATGTAAAGGTTATCCCGGAAACTAGGATAGGTTTTGTGATTTTGTCCACTTCGCCCACTCGGTTCACTCGGCGTCCACTAGGGGTCCACTCGGGGTCCACTAGGAGTCTGCTCAGGGTCCACTTGGGGTCCAATCAGGGTCCACTCGGGGTCCGCTCGGGGTCCGCTCGGGGTCCACTCGGGGTCCACTCAGTTTCCACTCGGGGTCCACTCGGGGTCCACTTGGTCCACTTAGTCCAAGTTGTCCATGTCGCGTATTTTGTCAAATTTTGTCATTTATGTAGTTTACAGATAGACGGGGAATGGTATAGTTTGCAATATAAAATGAAGTGAATCTTCCTGGGGCAAATACATAAAATTTTAATAGTAATGTAACCTGTACCGCCTGCTCTTTAAACAAGAGATGCGCACTAGTGGTTGACCCGTGGCGCAGCCGCGGGATAAACTCTAGTTCCATATAAATCACAGCCAGTTCTATATTAAATATTGTCAAAGGATTTCAAGTAGCAATAGCTGCGTGCAAACGCTAGTTTAATAATGTTCAGTGGTTTGTTTAAAACTCACCTAAAGTGATACTTACCAGTTTTAACTGCTCCCAAACCAGGACCCTGGGCGTGGACTGCTGCAGGATCAGCATCGTCCTTGCCGACCTAGTCAAAAGTAAAACATTGAAGTTTGTAAGCTTAATTTGTATATACTAAATAATTGTTAGAAAAAGTAACCCTTTACTAATTAATTTATTTAATATAATGAAATATATATCTATGTATATTAGTGGTCGAAACTCGACCATAATTAATTTAAATTATAAGTTTGAACATTATTAAGGTTCCGTTGTCAAAGACTATACTTCTGTCATCACAGATTTCGCCAAGGCTCCACTGTTAATTTGACTTTAACAATAAACAAAAGAGTATACTATATACGTGTGTGTCAAATACATGGTAGTGTGTGTAATGTTTTTTTATTGATTTAATGTATTTGTTGTGCATAATTTTTTTTTAAATATTAGCATTATGCAGTCCTTCTCTATATAAACTATAGTGTGCGAAATTTCATACTCCTCCGTCCACGCAATTTTCGTAAAAAGGGGTACAAAGTTTTTGCTTCACGTATTAATATATAGATGTATATTTTGTCTATTATACTGTTTCCACGCGTTCATTTTACTTTTGACGTTTGCACGTCTATCAAGTTACATATTTCTTAACAGTGAAGCCCACATGAAACAAATGAGATAATTGTCATACTGTATTCTTGTGTGATGTGCTGTGAGTCATGTAACGCACAGACTATAAAACCATCGACACTATACGTAAATAAATCGAAAGTAATCGATTTGAAAATAAAGAATGTTTTATGTTATAACATTTTTTTTTAATTATTACAAGAATGGCTTATTTAATACATGTAAAATATGTTCATTGTAATGTGGGTATATTTAATTCACGATATGGCAAAGATAAGAGCAAAAATATACAGACAAGGTAAATTGATTAAAACTTATTTATAATTGAAGTCGATTTTTATAACAAATCGAGTCGGAAACGCATTAGGACATTCCTAATTGATCCGTCATCGAGCTGTCAAAAGATAGCTCTAAAGATAGGAAATTGCGCTCTTTATCTCAGATTATTATACCTTTTCCAAGATATAAATGCTTGGAAAAGGTATAATAATATGTGATAAAGAGCAGCCAATGATCAAAAGGCATAAGCTTGAGCTGCGTGTCATGGAGACGATTATGCTGAGTTTGATGTCCCTGACAGCAGACATACTGCTTTTGGTCATTATTCATAATGATCGGTCCATATTAATAATGCCCGGTTAATCAAATTGCCTGTAACATATATAGCGTTAAAAATATCATATATACACATACATTACTATATACGCAAAAATGTCTACAAACTGCTTATATAGCAATAACGCGGTGTGGAAATTCGGCTAGGGCAAGCCGGTTGGATAAATATGCCGTATGATGCAAGTGCCAACTACATCGCTGTTGTAGAAATTAAGGCCCCACTAGCAGCTTTCGACCTTTTGGGCGCTGGTTAATTTAGACACTAGTAATATGTTTGAACAGAATGCGTAATGCCAATGAATGCATGGCGCTTTCGACCTTTCAGTCGCTGGTTCCTTAAGGGTAAGTAGGCTATGGGGAATCGAGATGCAGGAAATCCACGCCACTGGTATACAAGTAACACCTTGACGGCCTCTGTTGTTGAGCGGGCTAAGCCTTTGGCGGCTTACCTCACTGCAACGCAGAGGCTCTGGATTCGATTCCTGGTATGGTAAATTTCAGAAACTAATTTTCTCCGTTATTTACTAAGGTCTGGATGGTCTTGGTGGCTCCAGAGTAGTCCGTTGTATATTACTCATAACACAAGCTTAATTTGCTTAATATGGGAATATACAACGTGTGTCTGTTTGCCAATTTGCCGACTTACGCTACCCCGACTTACGTATTATTGTCACTTCTCAAATTAAGATAAGTACTTACTTACTTTTTTTTAAAGGAGCTTTCTTTGATGCTATAGAATTACAAGCCAAGATGTTTTAATTAAAGATTTTACCTTGATCCGCAGTGGAGAAGCCGGGATGTGGACACCGTTGAACTTGACATTAATATTGTGTACTCCATTCTCCCTGGGCATAAACCTGATGGAGTATTGGTCTCCATCGATGTTCTGGATAAAGCAGTCATCGGATTTGCCCGATGGCGAAGTCACCTGTAAACAAAGATTAGAATAGGAGCAGTTTGTATGTTTTTGTAATATCGACTAGTTTTTGAAATATATTAAGGCTTGCAGTAACGCCGACGTCCTTGAGGATTTTCGGTACTAATTTTTCGAGCTATACCGGGGATTCCGTAAATGTGGTAGTTTTCAGATACATTATTTTTTTTATTGTTAATAAAATAAAGTAGTATTAAAAAATAATACAATCAAATTATTTATCTCTCTTTTATAAAGATGTAGATATTTCTTTATCCTGTTTTGTTAAAATTTGAAGGAGTAAAATAATTTCATAACCATTATTTGGAGATGATTCGATGAATTTTTACCTAATTTTAAATGAGGCCATGTATGACGACATTACTAAAGCCATACATGGCACAACCTCCGCACACTAAAGTGTTGTTATGGGGGACTTCAACGCCAAAGTGGAAGTACAAGAATGCGACGAACCGATAATCGGAGCCTATGGATTGGGGCGCCGAAATCACAGGGGGCAAATGCTGGTCAACTTCCTAGAAATGCCCTGCATTTCTAGGAAGTTGAATGAACGCTCTTCTTGATGAATTCCTTCTACAAGAAGAAGCCCCAGAGGAGATGGACCTGGCAGAGCCCCGAGTCTGTGACTAGGAACGAGATAGATTTCATAATGGCGGATAAGAAGCATATACTTAGAGATGTGTCAGTGGTCAACAGGTTCAATACCGGTAGCGACCACAGACTTGTACGAGGCACTCTAAATATCAATTTTAAGGCTGAAAGACTCCGCCTGGTGAAATCTACTCACCGACCCACGCCGCTCCAAATGATCCACGGGTCCGAACAGTTCCAACTGGAACTTCACAATCGATTCGAATCGCTGGAAACCAGGAAACCACAGGTGATGTTGACGGGATAACCGACAACGTGGTAAAGACGCTGCAGGATTTGGGTCGCAGGCATTTTCCGCCTGTACGAAGAAACAAACGGTCCGAACTTTCTACTGAAACTCTGGATCTCATGAAGACGACACGTGAAATGCCACCCGCTTTGTTTGCCTCGCCAGAGCACCAGGCCCTCTCTAAGAAAATAAGAAAACTTGTTTGGCGGGACCTCCGCTGTTCTAACTTTAAATAACTACACAAAAATTACGAAAAATACCACATTACGTCTCATATCATGAAGATTTATAATACTTTTTTTATAAATTACATCATATATTAGTAAATACCAACGAAAAGTGGTTTCGTTTGCACCCCACTTTTGACCTTTTGCGACAACTGGAGCCTTAATAAGACATACTTGCTTCTGATACATATAGGTTAAGTGTTATGCAGAAAACGTCAGGTTTTGAGAAATGTATTCTAACCTAAAATGCTATGCTAACACAGTTTATTATTTTTTTACGATTTAACGGTTGAATGTATCGTAAAATTGGAATTTACTGGGTAACACCTAGTAAAGTAAATAAATAATCTCACTTTTACTTGTTTGCTTATGACATGGTATACATTGATAAACGGGGGCTTAAAGCCGTCACCTTTGGAGAACCGCTTAGTGAAATTGAACGTTTCTAGATATACTGGTAGTTGAAAGACATAGCATAAAGTTCCACTTTATGTTGATACTTTCCGTGTTTCAAGGTACAAAAACTAGATTGCCTTATTCTACTCATATATCATAATCATAATAACATAGTCGTGGTAACGTAATGGCTGGCGCACGCGTCTAACACTCAAAGGCGCGGATTCGAATCCTGGCCGGAAGGCATGCACCACTTAAGCAGTTTTCTAACCTAATGTGCATATTGTTACAATTACCACGTGCTAACAACGGTGAAGGAAAATATCGAGATGAAATCTGCACATCGAAATAACCGATATGTCAAACCTGCCAAACCGCCTTAGACAAGCGTGGCGGGTATATTGTCAGATCTCTGATAGTGGGAGGCCCGAGCTCAGCAGTAGGACATTTATGGGCAGTTATTATAAACATTATAAAAACAATCTATCTATCTATCATTTAAGAGCTATGCTCTTGTCGGTGGAGCCTCCTATGGAAATAAAATAATTAAAAAATGTACAGGAAAAAACAGCAATTTAGTGATGTCGAAAAAACCCATCTATGGGTGTGTGGGCGTGTGTGGTATTGTCTGAATGTTGTGTTGTACCGAGCCCATAGAAATGACGAAAATCAAATTAATTAAGGTTATAAAGAAAAACAATAATCTAAATTAGTATGGTTTTATTAATTATTAATTAAGTATTTCTTAAATTAGTATATTATAATATCAAATTAGTTAAGTCATTCCTGATCTTTTGTTGACAAAAGATCCTTGAGGATAAATGAATAACAAAATGCATAAAGTTTGTTAAATAATTTCAGGATTATTAACAAGACACAATAATTAATTGCTAAATAATTTCAACAACAATGACAAGGAAACGAGATTTATGAATTAAAAGTACAATTATAATTTTATGATAATTTCATATTATAATATTAACGCAGTTAAATTATGTGACGTGCGGCAATGAAATTAAACTATGTAATATATGATTTTAATATGTAAAGTATAAGACCGCAGTGAACCGCGATGTTATAAATGATGTTGAATACTATGTAATATATTTTCGTTGATAGTAATATATAATTGATAGATTTTATATTTTTCTTTTTATTTTATTATCATGTATAAATTAAGTATTTATTAATTTAAATATAAATACGCAAGAAAAAATTGGAGTTGTAGTATAAAGCTCAATTGGGAAGATTTGCACTAAAAATCAGCATTGTCACAGATATAATTCCTGCAAACCTTGTTTGTTGAAAATGCGTCGTCGTGCGTAGTTTCACCTTATAAATGGATATAATGTTTTCTTCGTTTTTTTATACATAAATAACCAAATTGTATTATTGATTATTATTATGCATTATACGTCATTCTTTCAAGATAATAGTAATGTCCTAAAATAATGTAGGCGTCGTAAGCTCGTTATTTAATGTTACGAAGAAAACCACAAATAATGTATTCAATAGAAAATTTAAGCAATCATATGATAAAATATAAGAATAAAAAATGTAATTTTACTGTAGTAAAATAAACAGTATGTTTAAAACAATAATAAGATTTATACATTATATTGTTGCGAAATAATCCTTTGCAGGTGTTTTATTAACCCATTGGACGCTTCCCGGTAAGACGTCATAAATCCCTCTGCCTGTTGTTGTGTTTTGTGCGCATTCTTAGAAGCTATTAAGTTGACAAGCTAAGAATTTCAAGGACCAGTGAGCACGTTGCTAGGCTGATTTCTGAGTGACTAACTGAGTTAGTTGTGTTTCAACTGCGATCCAGGCGTTACCCAGTAGTGTACTTTCGGAGCGAGTATCTTATAACGACGGACCTTTCGCAATTTATGTGATTACGATTTTCTGCTTTACGTTTTGGACTTACTGAATTTGGTTGTACTTGTAAGAACTGTGAATTACCTATGTGTACGTCTAATAAACTCTGTGATAATGCCAAAGGCATTTTAATTCACATTCCACAAATTCGTAACAATAGAATGTACACAAAATAAAGTGGAATTTCATACTGTGTCTTATCACTAACTAACTGGTATCAATTTCACTAAGCGATTCTCTAAAAACGGACGCTTTAGGCCCTCAGATTAAACAACGAGCACAATTTGCCATGAAATATTAACATCTGCTGTGATTTATCCACCAGGGTGCGGTCACGTGTGGTCAGTTGGTTTTATTGCATTTTTTGTTACGGAGAAAAGTTCCTTGCAACATACCGTGGGAGGCCCGTGATCGGAATACATCGGGGTAGTTTATTTTCATATAATATTCGACGAGGACGCGTTAAATAATATTTTTCCAAGTTTGGATTGTCTGTTTTTAGGGATCCGTAGCGATTTTGACGGAAACGGAATAATAAGAATATCCATTCGTCCATCTGCCTATCTATCTATCTATCGATGTGTAATTTTTCTTAGAAGTTCAGAAGAAGTTGAAGAAGAAGAAGAAGAAAATCAACTGTTATTAAGTGCCGTTAGCTATTGAGATGTTTGGACGCTCTACAAAGAGCTTTCAAAACACCTAATCGATTTTTCAGGTCATCAGAGAGTTGGATCGCCTCACGTAGCCAGCCTTCTGGGGATCTTGCCCATTGACTTCGATGACCTAGGCTGAGTATAGCCATTGGCCATACTGATCTGTTGTCTGATGCAGGCACCAATCCTGTGATCATTAGAAGAGTCGATTATGCCTTTTGAGATCTTTGCACAGTTTACATGGCCTCAGGACTACCTTATAAATAGCCACATTAGCATATAACCCCATTCTCACCAAAATTCCGATACCTTAATTTACTGCTGCAGAATAATGGTGATAAAGAGAAAAATGTAAGGAAAAGAACAAATTTAGTTTGGAGAGCTCTACTGGAGAGAGGTAATTGGTGTAACATATGCCAAACTAATGCCACTTAAACTAAGAGGTCAGGTAGATAAATCTGTAATACGCTCGGTCATGTTTTACGGGTCGCATAGCACCATTGAAGTACTGGACCAAAAATATCTCCACTCAGCTGCGGTGAGAATGTTTAGATGGATGTCAGTGTTACAAGAATGGTCCTCATGGTCGATAAAATCAGAAATGAGTAAATTCTTAAGAGAATCCCTGAAATATGCACCAGTGACTGAGCAATTGAGATAGTGAAGATTAATATTGTTAGAAATAATTTTACAATTGTTACGAGAGCAAAAAACTTCTATCCAAGTAATACTGGAGATAGTGAGCGCCTCGCATTCAATATAGTTCCAAAGACTACTCTTTTAATGAAAAACTGCTATAGCATGTGCATTAAAATCTTATACTAATATATAAAGCTAAACAGTTTGTTTGTTTGCTTGAACGCGCTAATCTCAGAAACAACTGGTCTGATTTGAAAAATTCTTTCAGTGTTAGATAGCCCATTTATCAAGGAAGGCTATAGGCTATATATCATTGGTCTTACCAATAAGAGCGGAGCACCAATGAAGAATGTTTCAAAATCAGGGGGTTTTTTTAACTTATTTTTTTTTAACTATTCCACGTGGACGAAGTTGCGAGCAGAAGCTAGTTTATAATAAAATTCTGAAACACCTAAAAGAGATTGAGATAAATAAATTTAAAACTGAATTTAAAAACATTTGGCTCCAAAATATAATGTTTTGCTCGGTGGGTGAATTTCTCAATTACAAATGGATACTTTGACATGATTGTATATCAATAATTAATTTTCCTTTTGACATTGATCACTATCAGTAAATTTCATGTATTATAGTTTAATATTAATTTGTTACATATATTATATTTGTATGCTCTTATGTGAACAAAACATGTGTACACTACAATAACTACCAACTGTATAACCACATTTGAAACAAATAAATTTTATTTGATTTTATTATGTTACGAGGAGGGATGAAAGTGACGTGACAATAAGAATGTTAAACTGGAAGATTTGACGGTTAGAAATGTAAAGATAGACCAAAAAAGAGACGAATGGATTGTGTGAAGGATGACATGATGATTTGTACTGTGACAGAGGACGATGTCAGAATAGAGGAATATTTCAGGAAAAGATGTTCTGACCCCAAATAATTGGGAGGAGCTAAATGAAAAAAAGCCCTCTAGACCCCATGGTTAAAACATCTCATGAGCAAACGGCACAAAACAATTATTCACACGAACTTCAATAACCGTTATAGAAATATACACATATATAAAATATCCTATAAGTAGAATGGAACCCAATAAAGTCCAGTGAGGGGTCAATTTGATTTATCGTGTGAACATGACAGTGTGCGAGTCCGTCTGTACGTCATATCGGTTGAGATTTATGATCGATGAGCCCAATGCGCCAGGATTATTACGTGCTTAGTTTACTTTAGCATACAAGATTTTCTCTCGATTTTTGCACTATAATTTATATTTTTTTAATGTGTGAAATACATGAATGTTGACAATATGTATGTATATATTATACTTACTAATTTTGTTTAAGACAGTTTAGTGTATTACTTCTTTATCAATTTAGTGTATGTAAATTAAAGACTATTGCATTGACCACCGTCTTCTATGGGTAAGATGTTCAGAAAGCTGGCTACGTTTTCTCGCTGGATCGCCATACTGATCCGTTGCCCGAGGTAAGCATCAGCCCTCTAATCACCTGAAGAGTCAATGAGTCGTTTTGATAAATTTTAGTAGAGGCTCATGGCCTCAGGACCCCTCGGTCCAAGCGTCTCGACAGTGTCTCACTGAGGGTTGCATATTTGCGCCTCTTGGGTGATTCAGCTGTTTCTGCCGCCGAACCGGATGATCTAGACGTGATTGGTAAATGGGATGCGGCCAACGTGTCTACGCAGGTCGCATTCGACACCAAAGGCTTGCCACGCTGCTAGGGAATTAGAGTCATTCCGTCAGGACGCCTACCTTCGTCACGTGCAATACCGTTCGGCTCCAATTAAGCCGGCACGGTAACGGTGGCAAGCGGACTCCGTAAGATATCATTCAAGGCGGCGTGGCTAGACCATCTGCCGGCACTGCGGCGGTAAGAAAGACTGTGGTATCCTGGGCTAATTACCTCGGTTCCACTGACGCATGTGTGTGGTGCACATATGCGAGAGAGAACCCACCCGCAGATATATAGCTAAAGAAAAGAAAGTATTATCCATCAATGTACCTATATTTAAGGAGGGGATAGCTTGGAGCCAGAAACCAGAGTCTTTGCATTGACTATATGACATCATAATTATGACTCATATATGAGTCATATTGACTATATGACATAACTGATTTCGGTTACAGCATTTGCTGTAACCGAAATTAGTTTACAGTGAAAAACTCACCCTGCCGTCCAAACTGCCCTTGGCTCCATTCAGCCTGATGTAGAACTGCGTGGGCTTGTCCACCTGCGCCGAGTCTGGGAACTGGGCGACTTCCAAAAGGTGGGCATCTCCAGCCGCTGGCGATATGTACACCTTGAACGGAGAGTCCGGGATGTGCTGCTCGTTGAACTTCAAGCCAATTCTGTATTCGCCTGAAATATAAAAAAAAATACAGGAGACAGGTTGACAGCATACCTGATGGAAAGTGGTTTCTGTCGCCTATGGATATTCAAATTTAGTTCAAATAAATGTTTTTCTTTCTAGATGCTGTCCATGTACTGTCGGCCTAGAGAGGAACTGGAATCTAACCACTGATGATGTTGCACAATTCTTAATTGTTACTGCGGCATACTCTAAACCAGGAGTAGGTAGCCTGTAGGATATTTTGTTACCTCTTATGACAAGGAATTAGTACATTTTCTCCGTTCCAGCACGGATAAATATTATTCCCTAAATTCCAATAACACACAGTAACCAATCATCAAATGAAAGTTATTCATGTACAGTCGACACTCGCTAATTTGACACTCAAGGGACCAGAAAAAAAAATAATTTAGCAAGAGTTCAAAATTACAGGAGTTTATAACCAAGAAGAGAGGAAAAAAAACCCAAGTAAACAAGCGTTTGGTCAAAATTCTTGATTTATTATTTTAAACATTTTTATAATTATTCACAAATTTTGAAAAGAAGTTCTTAATTTTCTGTTGAATGAGCGACTTCAGTCTATCGTTGTTGAATTTTCGGTTAATGAGAGCTCAGAAGAAATCATCACTTGTTCTGAAGGCGTAGAAGCGTACGGTAGCGCTTCAAATTATAGAAAATAAAGAAGCTCGGACTTCAAATTATTGCAAGTAGGCGGGAGAGATACTTCCTTCAACTTAAAATTACCGAGGATACCAATTAATATTGATTCTATTTAATTTATAAAATATTTTTCAAGCGACCGGGAAAAATTTCAAATTATCTAGAGATTCAAATTAAAGAGTGTCAAATTATCGAGAGTCGACTGTATATTATTAGGATTCCGTAGGTATTTTGACGAAAACAGAACCTATAGCACCATTTAATCTAAAACTACCGGGTATAAGAATGAAAATTGATAGGAAGGTGTAGTTAATGACACTACAACTACTAAAATTTATATATAGGTACTAGTCAAATATGTAACTGATGACTGAACCTTGTTTTTTTCACACTGTGACATATAAAGGCAGACGAACAGATTACCATTATTTAAATATAAGCGTTCCGTATTAGTCATAATAGTTACGGAACCATGAAAACTAACAACCAATATAAAACTTAGAGAAAAACCAACCGACAAACACAACAATAAATCTACAGAGTGTTCTAAAAACTCGACGAAATTGGTTGTAAAAACAAAATTTGAATTGTACGAAAAAAGGCCTATCTGAGAGGAACCGTCACTCAATCTGAATAACGGGCTAACGATGCCGATGATATTTCTTCCCGGGACAACATTTAAATTTTTGCATTTTATACCTTTTTTCCTTCCAACGTTTGGTCTAAGTGAAAATTTCCCGTTTTTATCACAATTCAATATTTTTTATTCATAATAAGTTCTACCGGAGAACACTTTTGAATCCACTTCCTATTCAATGTACACCACTTCATAACGTATCATCGCTGTTTAAATGAGAAGAAGCGGCCAGAAACTCCCCAGCAACACGTGTAGCAATTTTTTTTATAATAATTATTTATATATATCAGACTCTTTCTAAAAAAAATCATAAAGTAAACTATATTTACGAAATGAAGAATTAAAGAAACGAAACATTTATTATCATTTCTCTTCTAGCATAGATTTGTGTGGTAGAAGAATATTAGACATTTATCTATCTATAATATAATATAATAAAATTGTATAAGTGTAGTCTTTTGTTTTTTACATTTTTTGTGTTTATTTGTTAGGAATTCACGTAAAAACCACTAGGCCGATTTCGGTGCGGCTTTCGCTGATCGATAATAAATTCCCGGATTTAATATCTGCGGTAATTTACACTATGAGAATTGTACGGGAGTTTTCTTGGGAGAGGCTTAAAAATTGGCCAGGTCGAGGAAAAAAGATTGATTTCGATACGATCGATAAAATCTTCAATAAAATCATTGTAGTTGTCGAGTGCCGGATTTTTACGGGAAAATCCGGGATTCATGTCACCCTACCGAAAATAACCTTAGATTTTATATCTATTAAATAACTATAATATTTCTTACCTATTCAATGTGGACAAAGTCGTACTATATATAATATCAAATTTTATTTAAAAAAATGTATGTATAAATATTTCTGCATCCATGTATTGTCTATATGCTTTCCTAACAAATAAATTATTTCTTTCTAATTGGTAGAAGTAGTATTTATATATTTCTTTTTCATAAATAATGTATCTTAGTGATACAACTTTAAAATTTAGAATTTAGACTAAAGAGTAATTAAAATCTAACCTAAAATGTATAACTTAAACTTAGAATGTGTCCAATAACATGTTTCTTTGTCTCTATTAAGGAAAATACACTTTATTCATGTGTTCTCTGTAAACGTTTAGCTCATAGCACTATACTTTGTTATGAGAGTATTATAAACAATAATTCAAATGGTTTTATTCTTTTGAGTCTTTTTAATAAATCTTTATTGTCAATAGAATAGAATAGAATATCATTTATTGCATAAACTGTCATACTAATCAAATAACATAATTACAGATATCATCTTCTTTATAGGAACAAAAGTATATCATTTCGGGCGTATAATGCCTGGCCATTATATAATATTAATATCATCATGTCATCATCATATTTACCTATGTTATTTATTAACAAAAATATCCAAAAAATCACATTATTAAAAATACTTCAAGCTGGATTGTAGATTTAGGGAGCTGGATGGCCTCGACATTTACATGGTGATAAAACGGTTGCTAGTGAGCTTCAGCGTATTTTTTAATTACGTCCACTTTAAAGTCCCGATGAAGACCGTTTAATCTTATATACCGAGGTGCATCGACGATGTCTTAAAGTATTTAATTTAGAAGTAGTATTGATAACACTTATAACACACAAAGGAGGATGCGTCGGTGCTGGGGGGTGCCAATCGACCTTTAGTCACCGTAATCGAAGGCCGAGGGGTCCCGGGAAGAGGTTGCACCCTCCACTACTGTCTTCAAGATGAATGCGCGCCGCGCGTGTTTTGCAAGCGTGCATATCTTGCTTGGCTTGGTAGGGGAAGAGGCTGATGGGCCACCGCCTACCGTCATCATCAGCCAATCATTGTCCACTGCTGGACATAGACTTCCTCAAGATCGCGCCATCTATTGCGGTCCTCCGCTGTTCTCATCCAGCTCCCACCTTGCGCAGATCGTCGGTACATCGAGATAGAGGGCGTCCTACACTACGTTTGCCGAGACGCGGTCTCGATTCCACGATTCGTCTGCTTTATTGGCCATCGGTCCTGCGACAGACGTGACCGGCCGACTGCCAATTCAGCGTGCCAATTTTGCAAGCTATGTCGCATCCTCATTTCTGATTTTATCCATAAGAGATACTCCCAACGTCGCTCGCTCGCTAGCACCGCTTGCCAAGTTCATACATAAACCCCAATCAATGTCACATCACATTTAGATTAAATTGGCGAAAAGGCAAGCACCACGCAAGCTCTCTAAAACTTCGAACCGTGCTAACGGCCTAGGGTTTACAACAATATGCAGTAATAAGCCCTTGGTCGTTTACTTGGGCCATATGCATAGGCCTATGAACTAAGGTTTCTTCGCGGTGGTCATATTGTAACAACAGATTTATTTGCATCAGAACAGGTCTTTTTTCGCCATGTTTTTGCTGATTGGATAAAAAAATATCTTTTTTGTGATTTAAAAGGGACAGTTCTTTTGTTTCCGATATTTTGTAGTTGGTGAGTGATACTGTGGTGTTACAAACAATTTAATCGTCGGTTTATAGTCCTGACACTCTAGTGGTTGTGTATTATCATTCCAGTGACGTGAATTCAAAATCAGAATAACACAGACTACAATTCATAAAGAGACTGATTAATGAATGAATGATATGCTTTATTGTGTTTTAAAAGATACAGTTAACAGAAATAACATTTTACAATTCAATAGGCGTCTTATCGCTATTAGCGATTTCTTCCAGACAAGCTTTGGATGGACAAGAAGTTTGATAAGAACAGGGGTATGTTGCATTATTCTCACTACCGAATCAGTATTGTATATATATATACACACATTATATAATATAAATACATTAATACAATATATTATAATTTTATCCGTGCAGAAACGGAGAAAGAATACAATTTTCTGGGGCCGAGCGGCCTGTCGTAAAAGGCGACAAAACAACCCACAGCCAGGTGTTAGGGCATTTGCCCGACTGGATGGCTACCACCCCTGGTCTAATAAAGTATATCGCCATAACAACCTTGAGTTGTGTTCCGGCATTAGTGACCAGTTTTCAGTCTCCCGTAAGAGAGCAGCAGCGCATTTGTAGCACCTTTGGTGTTGCAAATGTTCATAGGCGATGGTAACCGAGTTCCATCAAGTGGGCCGTCTGCCTGTCTGCTGAACTCTTGCAATAAAAAATAACAAAAAAATATATAAAAATATATACTAATAAGATATATGTAAATAAACTATATAATACACTTATATAAATAAATATAAACCGAGAAAAAAGCTGCTGCATCTTTAAATTGAGCTATTTGATGATGGGTAATAATAATAATCCTTCACAAGTCTATTAAAAATAGGCAGTGACTTGGCTAGTTTGATATTAACAGGAAGCACGTTCCATCTTTGGAAATCCTTCACAGTCCAAGCCGTTAGTCTTCTAACGGCTTGGACTGTGAAGGATGATGGATGAAGGATGAAAGGAAGGATTTGCCATAAAAGCTAGTTGTATGCAGAGGAGTTTTAAGTAACAAGTTTTCCGATGATCTGAGAGACTTAAAGTTACCGGAATAAAGGTAATGAAATTTCTCTTTGTTTAATTTTGGCAATATGTATCAACTAGCCACCACAATCAGTTGATTGTGGTGGCTAGTTGATGGTTATGGGGGCATATATAGACTATGGGGGCACACGGTGTGGATGTGGCATGTGACAAGGAATACTATACTACTAATACTACTAATACTACGCTTCATTAACCCGAGTAGACAAAACAAAAGCGGATAAATTCGTTAGGTAAGGTATCCATATTGGAATTATCGGAATAGCAACTAAATTGGATATATGTATATATATGTATGTTTATATATATATATATATATATATATATATATATATATATATATATATATATATATATATATATAATCATGTGTATATTTATGTATTTAATCATGTGTATATAATAATATTAATATATAAAATATGTAACATTTTTAAAATGTTGTGCAGCAAACACTGCCCTAGCTTTTGTGCCATATTTCTCTCTCCATCCCAAGGTTGTCTGGAGGAGATCGCTATCAGCGATAAGACCTCCATTTGTACCTAATTCTAAGCTGTTTTTGTGTATTATTTCATTAATTTTATTGTACAATAAAGTATATTCTATTCTATTATTTAATTAACAAAATTGGGTCTTTTTGGTCTTACGCTAATAGGAAGGTTTGCACTGAAAATCAGCGTTATGTCGGATAAAATTCCGGCACAGCAATATGTCGAGTGCAAACCTTGTTTGCTGAAAATGGGGCGTACAAATTCTCAAAATATGCTCCGTGTATAATAATGTATAAGGAATGTAATTACGTCGCTATTTCTGGACCTAAATTAAATATAGGTAATTTATTTTAAAATTTAGATTTTTCAATATGATCATTTTTAGTTGGTCCATCTTATCACAGGATCCAATTATAAAAAATCTAGTGAGCAGTATGAAGACCGGCATCTCACAACGCCTTCTTTACTGGACGTGTGTCAAGAGATCCGGGATGACGGGCGGATGCACATGCCGTTAAAAAATTAAATAAAAATACTATCAATTGAATAAAGATAAATATTTAAACCTCAGTTAAACCTAAGTAACCGATGTTAGTTCAATCAACCCTTTCGTAACCGTAATGATATAGACCTTATGCAAAGTGGTAATATTGACTTGTTACCAGAGGGTTCGATGCCCGATCGATTCCACGTTCTTATTAAGTCTTTTTAACACAAAAACAAAGCATATCCACTTTTTACAATCCCAACATTGCAGCTGGCTTTGTTATGTCACAGAAAATATATACTTATACAACCGTATAATTCATAACAGATATACGAGATTCATCAGCTCGTTAAAATGAAGATAAAAACGTGTTTTTCATAATCGCATTACTAATGTGGTAGACCATAAAAATTATGATTGTGTGAAGGATGTCATGATGATTTGTGATGTGACAGAGGATGTATGCAAAAATAGAGCAGTATGGAAGGTAAAGACATATTGTACCGACCCCAAATGATTGGCAGAAAGTGAAGAAAAAGAGTATTTAATTCTACAATTCAGTTCAATTAACTAACTAACTCCGTTGGCTGAGCGGCCCAAATTGAGTCAGCCTCCGAAACGAGAGCGCACCATTTTCCTCTGTCCTGCGCAGTGTCTTCCCAGATGTGGGCTTGTAGTGCGGTCAGGTCAGCTTCCACTCTATCCTTCCAGCGATACTCAGTCGCCCCAAGTATGCTATTCATTTTCTATTAGAAATTTTAAATTCTATTTATACTCTTTTAAGCCTATAAGTACTTAGTATACTGAGCCTAGGTCACCGTCTTCTAATAATATATACGTCCCATTATAAGCTCGAGCTCCAATCAATTTTTTAGGGTAATGTAGTTACATTAGTTAATGTACAGTATTTTGACTTCGCTTGTCCAATGCGGTTTGGCGGGTTTGACACATCAGTTATCTCGATGTGCAGATTTCATCACGATATTTTCTTTTACCGTTAGTACGTGGTAATTGTAACAATACACACATTAGGTCAGAAAATTGCCTAAGAGCATGTTGTTTCAGCCAGGATTGAAACCAGTCATTTAAGGTATAATTATATTTTATTATCTTAAGATTATAAGTAGAATATTTTCTTTAAATTGTATTGCATGAGTTCAGCAAAGAGGCAGACGGCCCACCTGAAGGATAGCGGTTGCGGTCGCTTATGGACAATTGTAACATCAACAGTGCTATTAATGTACTGCCGCTCTCTAAAAGGAGACCTGGCTACTAATCCCGGAACACAACTCGAGGTTTTTATGGCGGAATAGTCTAGACCAGGGGTGGTAGCCATCCAGACGGGCCAATACTCTACCACCTGACTGTGGGTTGCTTTGTCGCCTCTTACTACAGGCCGCCTGGCCACAGGAAATTATATTATTTTCCGTTCCTACACGGATAAAACGAACGAAGTTCCACTGTAGTACTTTTTTGAAGATCTTAGATATAATTCAACAATTATGTCTACTTCATATTCTACGTACACGGCTTCACAGTGTTATCGCTGTTTAAGGCGAAAAATCGGCAAGAACTCTCCTGAAGAAGATAAAAAAACGTATATTAAGTAGCATTGTTACAACGATAACAGAAGTGCTATAAAGTTCTATTACAATAAAATAGGTTAAATCTAATTAATAATTAGGGAAAACTATAAATAATTAATAAAATTACTGGATACTAACACCTAAACTAGGCAACGCCTGTACTATAGGTGGAATAAATAAATATTTAGAAATTTGCTCAGAAAACACTATTTGTCCAGAAATAGCTATGTCTGATCAACAGAATATAATCATGCTAATACATTTATTATAATAACTTATGTATTATTATATATATATGACTATGTATATATATATGTATGTATTTGTATATTCATTTCTTAAAATAGTTTGAGTATTTACGTATCTATTGCCTTTTTTCTGCACCACCTATATAGCCTGATTCAATCCTTTTTTTTTCATTTAGGTTGCCTGGAAGAGATCGCTTTGAGCAATAAGGCCGCCTAGAAAAATTATTGTAAATATGGTCTGTTTTTGTAATTGTATATTTTGGTGTGCAATAAAGTGTTATCTCTCTCTCTCTCTCTCTCTCTAGGTGTTAGTTCTTTCCTATAATGCATAATTTGAATGTTTTACTTATACTCATATTTGACTAGAAGTGATACAAAATTTGTGAGGTGTTATACTGCCATATAAACCTCTATAGACAGATGTTAACGCGAATATATAATGTAGGAACTTAGGTAAATGTTTAATGCGAGTGTGTAAAATAATAAAACATATTAATTTTAACGAGTGTAAATTCATGTGTGCGTGTGCCTGTACGTATGCGAATAGTATATGTACTTATCTGAAATTTTTGTGTACTTAAGTGTGTAAGCATAGACTTGATTGAAACAATCATTTATGAAGATGTCTTAAAGAATGGCCAGGTAAACAGCAACTGTAATAAACGTGTATGTATATTGTGTATAGAGATTAATGAATTTAGATGAAGCAAAAGATATATGTCAAGATTATAGCAAGTGGAAATACATCGTCTCCGTCTACCCCTATGGCAAATAATCGTGATAATATGTATATATTGTATTTGTATTTTTCAGGCTCTTTTATAAAAAATGCTAAGCCTAGGTCACCATTTTGTATGTGTTAATTGCGTTATTATGATATTATGCACAATTCAAATGAGTTCTGTCGCAGCTACGTCAGCTGCAGTTAATAGTGTTTTAAAATTTGAAGGGGAATAAGATTACGTGTGCTAATTTTAATATTTGCATAAACATATAATTGTATAACAATTAGTTCTGTTTCACTTATACATACATACATACATATTGTTACAACTTAGGCTTCGACAAAGACAAATTCCACGTATAGTCTGTAAAAGCACATTTTATTACCTGTCGGCATTTGAACTAATTGTAATATTTTTATGATCGTCTTCTTTAGTTTACTTATTGTGGATCACAGCCTATTATCATTAGCCAGGTGTCGCGGATTACGAATTACAAGCAAATTCTAGGAAATTGGGTCCATATTCGCATTTATGCAGTATAAAACAATGGCCTGATGGAGAGAGGAGGCATTCTAGCGATAACTACGATTTAAGCATGACGTGTGTACATTCGGGAATCTAATATTGACTTTTGCGCGTTTTATTGAATTACGACCTTCTGCAATAAGTTTGGATTTTTTGTGTTCGGTTATATTTGTACCTGTGTTATACGTGTTTGTATAGTTCTAATAAACTCAGTAATAATTCCAACGGCATTTTAATTCGAGTCCTGGAACTCGTAACAATATTATCACGCCTGTTTCTCATATGGGTAGGCAGTGTAGTATGTGTATTAGACTGGACCAAAAAAATCAACTAAATTTGTTTTAATATATCGAAAATATTATTTGGTGTGCCAAAAAAAGATTATTGTGAGAATTCGAATCCTTAATAATAATATTAAGAGGTTTACCATCACAATTTTAGTTTTTTTTACTGAGCAGGTTTTTGTCTCAGAACTCTCAACCATTGACTTAACGAATGGACTCCAAGATATTTTTTGAAGAAATTTGAAAGCTCTACAAAAAGTCTAATTAATGTTTCTCTTGAGATAAACCGTTTCCTTTCAACGATGCTTTAAAAATTGGTATAGTTTTACAATTTTATTTCATGTTTTGTAATTCATGTAAAAGTCAGTTCCCGGAATAAATCGACAAATATTCTTATGGGAAATTAAATGCTCTACAAAAAAAGTATCTTAACATTTTTGACTATATTGACTCTTTAAAAAGTTATTCAAGTTTGAAGTTGAAGCGAATTCTTTTAGGGAATTGCAAATAACTTTCTAAGGAGTTAATTTAGCCATATTTATCGATGTTTTTCCGGGTACTAACTGTTACAAAAATTACAAAATTGAAAGATCAAATTATAAAACTATGCCAACGCTTAAGGCGTGATTGTAAGGAAACGGTTCATCTGACGGGAATTTTTGATTTTATCTTTTATTGTAGAACGTTCAGTTTCCTTTAAAAAATGTCTTGGAGTCAATTCGTTTAAATCAATGGTTTGGGAGTTCTGAGACAAACCCGCTCAGTAAAACGAAATCTAAATTTACGATGATAGACCTCTTTACATTAATATTAAAGATTCAAATTCTCACAATAATCTTTTTTTGGCACACCAACTAATATTTTCGATGTATTAAAAAAATCGATTTATTGGCCCAGTCTAATGTATATACAATGTTTTTCCTTGAAAGGTTTTTTTATATAACACACACGATCTTTCTAATCAATGACACTATTTAATGATGTTTATATGACTTTTGGCAAATACCTATATCTTACCGATCGATCATTTTCCATAACATCGGTTAAAATTTGACATAAGCTCCATACAAGTAATGTCAAAATTCAACCGATGGTAAGGCAAGTGAATGAATAGTCACATATAGAAACCAGGCATTAATCAAGTTAAAGAACATCTTAAGTTAGATATTAAAGTAAAAATTGTTTTGAATTAACCATCTAAATACACAATTTAACAAAACTTTTATCCGTGCAGGAACGGGGAAAGAATTTCTAATAAACAATTTCCAGCACAGGGGGGCCTGTCGTAAGAGGCGACAAAACAACCCATAGCCAGGTGGTAGGGTATTTGCTCATCTGGATGGCTACCACCCTTGGTCTAGAGTATGCCAATATAACAATCTTGAGTTGTGTTCCGTCCGGCATTAGTGGCCAGGTTCCTGTCTCCCTTTAGAGAGCGGCAGTACATTGGTAGTGGCTTTGGTATTACACATGGCCACAAAAATTCCTTGCAAGGGGTCAACGCACTTTAATCATTTGTATTTTTAGTTAAGACTAGCTGACCCAGCAAACTTCGTACCGCCTCAGAATCAATTTTTTTGATATTTACTCCCCTTTTAAACCTTCCCTGGACTTCCACAAATAATTCAAAACCAAAATTAGCCAAAGCAGTCCAGCCGTTCTCGAGTTTTAGCGAGACTAATCATCAGCAATTGATGTTTATATATAAAATTTGTGTAACGCCGATTTGTCGTACGTGAATTTTGACAATGTATGTTTTCAAAAATATGATAACGCATGAGGGAGATAGCGAACTCTATTCCCAGCTCCTTTGTCGTCTTTTCTTTTTCTTTAGTCGAAATGTCTTAAAGAAATAATTAAAACAAATCTCAAATGTTTTAACCTTCATAACAAAAGTTGGATAGACCATTTGTAAAACAAACAGACGCCGCTTTCTTTGTCGGATGGTTTTAATACTTTTTGTCTCAAAGAATACAATAGGAAATCGTTTTAGGTCCTGAATTCTTCTGGTCTGGTGTTTAAGAATCATTTTAATTGAGAAACTGTTAAGGTGTGTTTATATTTGTGGAATTCTAAGGTCGGACTACAAAAATATGTTCTTACTTTATTCAAGATTAGGCTTAATTTAAAATTAGGTATGTTGTGGCGTTGTGAGAAGAGTCAGTGCCTTGTTGGCTACAGAATAGATTTAGGTGGGTCAATGAGTAATACAGGATATAATAATATAGTATATAATGTATTCAATCTATTCCGTGACAATCGGCAGACTTTTATACACAAAAAAGGTACACTGTCCTGTCGAAGCCTTGGAAGCTCTTCAAGTCGAGTAATTCAATAGATCTAGTATTAGCTAGATCTGTAGTTGCCCGCATCTGGAATGTTATCCTTTACCGAGTCAGTAATGACTCAAAAGGAGGCTGCCGGGAGAGCGAGGGAGAGAACTGTGTAGGCTTCGACGACCATCGTCAGACGAGGGTTCGGAGGAGGCGTTACACACAGCAATTTCTCCCATAATTCCGTGGTAGAGCGCCACCGTTTTCGGGGATATCGGTGGAATCAGGTCTACTGTACGAAGTGGTACTGCCCTACTTCCCGGGGTTAGTACCATGTTGGAGCACCACAGCGAGACGAGAGAGTACACTGCCAATAGGCGTAAACCCTGTGTCATTCTGATTAAGTGCACTCTTTCACCAGGGACACAGGTAGGTTTAGAGGGTAGTTTGTTCGACTTCCTCTTTAAAGGGAGGAGAATCGATTTGCCGGTTGGTACAAGAATCCCACACTTACACGAAGCAGATAGCACTAGGCGCTTGGTCCTCCCCCGTTTTCAGATTCGTGTGCGTGTCGCCAGGAATAACATATCACTGCGTTAATAAACAAAAAATATTGGCAGGTTTTCTTAAGCAAAGTAGGGGTATACTTCGTCACCAGGGGAAACGCGTAGTAATTTAATAAATTTAAAGAAAGATTTGAAATATAGAAAATAATATTAATAAAAGAAATTATGATCAGATATTTGAATTTCGTACGAGCGACGAATATTAACCGCCGTCACAACGGCAGACAAACACACATATTGTTGTTAAGCAAGTTACGCTTGTGTTATGGGTAATATACAACGAGACTACTCTGGGGCCGATCAGTGCAGTGAGGTACACCGACAAAGGCTAAGTTCGCTGTTTCTTTTTAAAAGTGAAAATTCTTTAGAATCGTTGTGATTTGAAGCTCGATGAAACGAAAAAGCAACACTAAAAAGATAAACACATAAATCTATAGGACTAATCCTGCGAGAGAATGAGATAGAATACATTATATTTAATGATTAAACACTGCTCAATTGCTCATACAGATAGAGTTGGAAATGTTTTGAAGTTTTTCGTTAATACTTCAAATTTCGCGTTTTAAAACTTGAATATATTATAACGATACCTATATATATATATATGACATGTGACGCATGAATTTTAGAATCCCTCCCACCCCCTGTCACACTTTGCTTCATTCTACTGCTTGTGAACTGCACACACAGACAATTCCGGGTTCGATTCGTGGTATAGTAAATTTCGGAAACGTATTTTCTCCGTTATTTACTATGGTCTGGGTGTCTGGGATCGGCCCCAGAATGGTCCGTTGTATAATACCCATAACACAAGCGTAACTTGCTTAATTTGGGGATATACAGTGTGTGTGCTTGTCTGCCGATTTATTATTTTATTATTATTATTATAATTTTTATCTTATTATGAGAAGGACAGAAAACCTAAGTAACCGACATAACTCGTAGGAAATTAGTGAAGTGGCAATGGACTGGTCATGCAAGCCGCAGGGCCGGTGTACTAGGTGAGTTCTGGAAAGGAGACTGCATCTCGGAAAGCATAGTCTGGGACGCCCTTCCAAGGACTTGTGTAAGGTTGTCGGCAAACCTGAGGAGGCCTACGTCCAGCATTGTGCGATTGGCTGACAATGACAGCAAACAGGCTGACGACCCACCTGATGGAAAGTGGTTACTGTCGCATATTGACTATTGCAATAACAAAGGTGGTACCAATATGCTGCTCGAATGGGCACTGGAACCTGGCCACTGATGCTAGAACACAACTCAAGGTCGTTATGGGGGCGTGCTCTAGACCAGATGATGACCATCGAGACAGGCAAATGCCTTATCACCGGGCCCTAGGTTTCTTTTATCGCCTCTTATAACAGGCCGCCTAACCGCAGGAATTATTATTCTGTCTCTATTATATATAAATATGTATAAAAAAGCATTTTTTTCAGGACACCAGAAGTTCTAAATCGGGCGCTTTTGGAATCGCTTAGTGTAATTATTGACATATCTAGAATCTAAATATAGCGATATAAGACGTAGCATAAAGTTCCACTTTACTTTGATACTTGTCATATTCGTAATACGAAAGTGCGAAAGCGGCCGAATTAGGCCCCTAGTTTGAAGTTTTCAAATCATTGCATTTTTTATTCCTATTTGATTGATATATTTGATTAATCTTATCTATTTATATATATATATATATATATATATATATATATATATATATATATATATATATATATATATATATATATATATATATAAATATACCACAATTTCTATTGGAAGGATTGCAGTTTTTCAACAAGACTATTTTTTGGGAACAAATTCGAATTTTAGAGATATCAGTCCATCCAATCAGGCTATGTGTGTATTTGCTTGAAGTAAGGTTTCACGTGTAGTGATTATAAATTAGAAAAAATTTCGAACAAGAATGTGGATACAGCTTTATATGAGAAAAAAATATCAAAAGCATATTAAGGACGTGCTGCGACTGAATTTTTGAAATAACGATACGTTTCTGACATCAATTCTTATATTTGCGTTTATTGTAACTTTTTTTTAAATAAAACGTATAAACTTTTTAAAAGTAAAAAAAAATTCTTATGTGGAAAAAACATGGTAAACTTGATGGTTATATCAATCAATATAATGAAAGCTATATGGGTTTTGAAATGTACTATAATATTAATATTATGTATAATAATAATAGGCAGACACACACACTTATTGTATGTCCCCAAATTAAGCATGTTTTGCTTGTGTTATGGGTAATATACAACAGAATACTCTGGGACCGATCCCAGATACCCAGACCATAGTAGATAACGGAGAAAATACGTTTCCGAAATTTACTATACCAGGAATCGAACCCGGAGACTGCGTTGCAGTGAGGTAGGCCGGCAAAGGCTTAGACCGCTCAACCACAGAGGCCAGGGGCCATAAAAATGGCCTCGACTTATGGAGAGCTTGCGTGGGGCTATGGCAAGGCCAACCCGTAGAGGCCTCTTGACAAATTAAGTGTAAATATGGCGTGACACTGACGGTATATTATCCCCGTCTAGACCATATAATAATGCACCCAAGCACAAGCCCCGGCCAGTGTAGGACTATTGTGAGAAATGAGAACAAAATGTACGTTTTATGTACTATTATGTAGTGGAACACTTACAAGCCAATAGATGGTGCCTTGCAATAATTGAGGTCACAAACATTTCCCGAAACATACAAAGAATATACACAAATTTTCAATAATAACAGATGGGCCTAGGCCTGCGATGAATAAGACTAGCCTCGCTGGAAGGAAGATCTTTCTTTGAGACGGAGGAGCATTCCATCTCGCTCCTCCACCCTATTCAGGACATCTCTTCAATTATAACTGTAGGTGCTGAATGCGCCTCCTTATCATAGATTTCAACCATACAAAAAAATTAAATATAATTTTGTAATAAAAATTATATTGACACAGTAAAAGAAAAATAAATATGACTGAAGTAAATGTATATAAAAATGGAACCTGTCAGTACAGTAAAAAACACAAATAAAAAAACTGGTGGTTATCAAAAAGTTCGTATAGGTAGTATACTCTAAATTGTAATTGGTCAATTACAATTTAGAGTATACTACCTATTTTTATTTACAGTTTGTCAATCTGTCTGTTTGTCTCACAGAGACTTCGAATCGGGGTGTCTTTTGCAATATCAAAATTACAGCTTTTACTAAATGCATATGAAAGTATATACGGTACTTGTCTCAAAAAATCGATTTTTAACATTTTTGTCTGTCTGTTTGTTCCGGTTAATCTCTGACGGCTGGACTGATTTTAATGGGACTTTCACTTACAGATAGCTGATGTTATAAGGAGTAGCTTAGACTACTTTTATGTTAGAAAAAAAAATGAAAGGCCCACGTGTACGCTGCCACCGTCACAGCACCGGAATGCAAATTACATTAAATTCCACGCCCACGAAGTCACGGATAGCAAGCAGCTAGTTAATCAATACAAAAGTCTGTATACGTTGTCACAATATAACAACACAAACAAATATTGCAAGGACAAAAACTATATTAAAAGTTAATTAATGCATAAAAATATTACTTATCACTAATGAAAAGTTATACAAATGTTATCAAGATTAAGTCCTAAATCTCAATGATGTATTCACATACAAAACACTACTTTAAGCTCATTTTTAAAAGTTAAATTTCAACCTCAAAAGTAATCTGTACGATGTCGAACAAAACCACCGAGCAAAAACACATAAGTTACCCTTTCAAAATTATTCCTATCATTAGCAAAAACTAATATCGTAAATTCGAAACGTAAGCGGCGGGAAAACGCGACATCCATTGCCCCTTTTCGAAAAAAGAATTCTCTCAGTGGTCAGATTTAATTTTAAAAAAAACAGACAAGAAATTAAAAAACAAGATTTGACATTTTCTTTGTGGTATGATAGCAATAATCAATGGGTTCTGTATAAAATATTTAATCTTTTAAAGTTTAACGATCTTACTCAAATTGAGTTTAATAGCTTCTTTATGGTTCTTAAAGAAGCCTTCAAAATTATTGTAACTCATTATGAATAAGACCATAGCGTTAAAATAGTAGAAATGTACATATGTAGCGAGGAGTGTAGATAAATAAATTAAGCACGCCTTTCCAATAGGTGCGCAAAAAACAGAAAGAAATAAAGATAAAAACGAGACCCTCTTTCTTATACCACGAAAGAGGAGGAAGGTGAAAAAAATGAATATGAGCGTGGAACATTCATATACCATATAATAACTTATTAGATTAGCAAAAACGTTTTTTTTCCGTTTTTGCAATGTCAAAATATTATTTTTTTAAAGTTTGGCGGAAAATTGGAGTATGATCTTTTATTGTGTAATTTTATTTATTTTAAAAATGTAACATGTGTTAAATATTGACAATTAAAGTGAAATAATGGAAAGTGTCTACCGTCGCCTAAGGACATTTGCAACACCAAAGTTGCTACAAATGCGCTGCTGCTCTCTTAAGGGAGCACTTAACTTGGTCACTAATGCCGGAACACAACTCAAGGTTGTTATGGCGACATACTTTAGACCAGGGGTGGTAGTCATCCAGTCGGGCAAATGCCCTACCACCTGTCTGTGGGTTGTATTGTTGCCTCTTACGACGGGCCACCCGGCCGCAGGAAATTGTATTCTTTCTCCGTTCCTGCACGGACGAGAATTTTAATTATCAAAGTCTTTTATTTGCAAAAACATGAAAATACAATATGTTCATATCAGCTTTACGTGATCAGCTTTATGTTTAACCTCAGCAAGGCATACAAAGTTTTAACAAATTTACTTTCACTAACTGGTTTGGTGTATATTTTTTTTTTTGATAATAAAAATTCATCAATGAGAGAAAAAGTCTGATTTGCTTTTGCGTCACCTGGCCATATTGTATTCAGAAGATTTAAGGCGAATGTCATTTCTAGTACACTCTTCTTCCATAACTAGCACTGCAATTAATAAATCTACACTGTAAACAGCCTGAGGAACTCTAATAAATTTATTCTTAATACGGTCAGTCGGTAAATTTCACCGCGTTCTCGGCATGCCGGCCGTCCATTGGTCGAATAGGAAAAGGCGGGGCCTGCGATTGGATGGCACACGATTTATTTATTATGTGCATTTCTGTTTTTGTTTTAATATAATGCAACCTCTTTGGTATTACAGTAACGACATTATAAAACACCTAGCACGTGAGGGAGGAAGCCATCTTTTTTCTGTAGTAAATGTGGCGATTTTAATATGTATTATATGTTATGTATTGTTTTATACTAAAATCAATGCACAAAAAAAATAATTGAAAGGAGCCGGCGCACGGCTATTAGAATTTGCAAAGTTAGCTTAAATATAATATATTAAGATATGCCGCGACTTCGTCCACGTTTGACTTTAAATTCCCGGGACATAAAGTACCGTGGCATTTTAAAAAAATGTAAGCTATCGTTTTAGTGAAAACTGGGACGGAATAATCTAATTTTTATGCACCCGATCAAGTACAGACCGCTCCCGGAAAAGTTCCCGCGGGATTCCCGGGATAAAAATCACACATTTTATTATATAAATTTTGCTATCGATCAGTGAAAAAATCGCATTGGAAATAGATATTTTTCTATCTGGCCATTTTGAATCAATATCAGAAAAAAAACCGGGATAAAAAGCAAAGCACAGATTTTAAGTCTAAAAATTAGCTGTCGATCAGCGAAAACCGCAACGAAATCGGCGCAGTAGTTTTTACGTGAATCTTGAACAAACAAAGAACTCGAAAAAAAAATTGCAGCGTATTCTCCATCGTTTATGTAGTCTAATTTTATAATAATATAGATAAGGTTTAATTATTGTAAAAATGAATCAGAATAAAAATATCTCACGTCGATACAATGAAGTCTCGCTGCTGCATATCAACGAATTTACGCCGCATGTTACATGGCCTGCTACTACACAAACTACCTACTACTACACAAACTACCTACTACTACATAAACTACCTACTACTACACAAATTACCTACTACTACACAACCTACTACTACGAGCAAACCCTCGCTTACCACAAGCGTGTTTCGTTTAAAAGGAACCACCAACCTACTCGTCATTTTTGAAACTACAATAGTCACTAAACAACCACGGCTCTATTAAAAGTTAATCGGTCTTCAAACTCTCTGAGTGTGGTTTGAAAAGTCTAACCATTAAATCCATCAATAACGAAATTATCCTGTGGGTAACCGAACTCTAAAATCAATAAACTAAGGTTGTATATATCGAACTATTAAGTGGCTCACCAGGTTCATCGACTCTGTAGGACACGTCGCAAGATCCATCCTTCCTGTCTTTGAAGTCTATATCACCCTTGCTGGGACCTTCGAGGGAGATGGCCAGTTGTCCAGCGCCAGCCTCGCGAGTCCAAACGTTGAACTCGTTGAGCCTTCCGGATTCACCGCGCTCCAAACCTGGGCCTCCAGCTTTCACCAGATGGGCACCTGAATCCCTGAGTGGGCCCACAGTGAATTGGAAGGGAGATCCTGAGGAATGTATATTATTATAGATACAAATAATATTTTATTAAGTTTCCGCGACTAGTGTACATAATAAAACTACGTTTCAACAAAATTTGGCTAAGGAGTCCACGTCAAGTTCACGAATTGGAAAGGGTTCCGTAATAACTATAAATATCCACTGTTTATATTTTACTAGAGGTCCTGGCAGATGTTGTCCTACTCTGAAAAAATAAAAGTCTAGGACCCGATCCCAGCACAACCCACCGGTTCCAATTGTGAATCTAAACTATCCGGGGGGGCCACCCGCTCAAAGACAAAAAAAACATCAAAATCGCTCCAGGAAATTAGGAGGATCCTAGAACCCGATCCGAGCGCCACCTGCCGGTTCTAATTGTAATTCTAAAGCATTCAGGGATTCACTGACTCAAACACACCCAAAAAAATTCATCAAAATTTTTATTTCGATATAAGATTAGGTTGGCAACTAAGTTATTTTCTGTGACTAACTTCCCGTTCAAAATTTCCATAAACTATTTAATTTATTTACAATATTATAATTGTCATATACGTCTCGTTATATTTTATATAGCTGTTAGTCTGAGATTATATATACTATATGTATAAGTATGAACACACAACTAAAGTTAATTACTTATATACATACAATTATCATATGTATGTAATTGAAAACACTGTTCGCGCTAGATCACTTTATTATTTATTTTTCCTTCTTTTTGATGTGTATTTTTTATTTATTTTAAATTTTCTTCATTTTTTGTCATGACTAGTTGTCTAACAGGTAATTAATTATTATCAATATAAAGTTTTGTTAATTTTGCATTTACAGATGTTATACTATCCGCATATAAGTCAATGCCCTCATCATAATCCGGTTCGCTAATTTTGTAGAATTCGTTGCCTCTTCCGTATTCCCAATTGTTGCATATTTTAACGAAAATACTTCGTATTTATATTATTTCTAAGTATTTGTATTGTTTCTAAGTATTTATATTATTTTTAATTATTAATATCGATGCAAAATATAGCTATATATAGTTAGCGTTCTAACTCACGTCATTGCAAAATATAGTTAGTTTTTGTCATTAAACAGGGTGTTGGTAAGGTAGAGGTCTTACCAGGAATATGAATCTCCCTGTATTTGACCGAGACTGTATGAACTCCCAACTCCTTGGGGACGAAATGTACAGAATAGAGACCGTCCTCCACCTCCTGAATTTCAGCGTCCTCTGACACTCCTCCAGGACTGGTGACCGTGGCTGCCAGGTCGAATGATGTAATTCCTAAAAATATAAAATGCACCGCCGCTAGAATATTGTGCTAATTTGTGTTACCGTCATCAACCATGGTCGCTTAGTGGTTAGCGTACATCAAAAACATAAAGGGCTCGGATTCAAATCCCAGCCAGAAAGTATTATTTTTTTACTACACGAGTTTGCAAAACACCAAAGGCGTTACAGGTGCGCTGCTGCTCTCTTGAGGGAGTCTGCAAGCTGGCCACTAATGCTGGAACACAACTCAAGGTTATTATAACGGCATACTCCAGACCAGGGATGGTAGCCATCCAGACTGGTAGATACCCTACCGCCTGGCTGTGGGTCTTTTGTCACCTTTTTACGACAGACCGCAAAGCCGTAGGAAATTGTATTCTTTCTCCATTCCTGCACGGTACAAGTACGCACAACTTAGGTAGTTTTCAGACCAAATGCGCATATTGTTACGATTACTAGGAGCTAACGATGAAGAAAAATATCGCGATGAACTACGCATCGAGACAACTGATGTGTCAAACCTGCCAATCAGCCTTGGATAAGCATGGCAAGTATACTGACCGTTCACCTAGAAAATGGGAGGCTCGAGCCCAGCAGTGGGACGTTTATGTGAGGTTATTATATGAGTTACCACACTCAAACACGCAACAGTGCTCTAGAACATTGATTCCGTGCACAACAATGATCTGAAGGGTACTTCCCGCCGAAGGTTTACCTCTGCATTGTGTCAATTGGCTACTTAACTAATGGCCTTACAATCGATTGAATTTGAAATTAGGTACTTGTATGGAGTTTATGATAAATTGTAGTCGATAGTAAGGCAAATGAATGGTGGGTAAGATATAGGAACCAGATACAATATCTACAAATCTTAATCAAGCTAAGTCCTTATCGTCTTTTGGATGCACATGTATTTAATCAATAACTTATTACCTAACTGGAAAACGACTGTCCCAACGATCATAAGGACATACCTGACTGGAGTCAGAAGTTAGTTAACTACTTACCTAATGCATATGTAAATCAGGATTTAATAATGTATAATTTAATTCTTACCAGGCATTTTAAAGGTTAGCTTGCAGTTGGTGCCTACTTCTGTAAGCGGAGCTTGATCTCTTTGCCTCTGGATCTTCTCACGCTGCCTGTTGCTACCCTCGCCAGTTACCTGAAATCACATCAATATTCTGAGTTAAGTGCTCTGTTTCTCCTTTCATCTTTTCCCAATAATGTAGTGAGCAGTCAATTCAACTGACATTCTTTTTATCATCTTATGAAATGCCGAAGCCGTCTACATTTTCTACGAACGTAGCAAGTTATGGCATCATAACTTTAACGAGTCATATCTCTCTTTTCTTTCACCATATCCCAAATATTTGGGGTCGGCACAATATGTCTTTTCCTTCCACACTCCTATACTCTGACATACATCTTCTGTCACACCACATCATATCATCCTTCACACAATCCATCCACCTTTTTTTTTGATCTACATTTACATTTGTACCCATCTATCTTGAAGTTTAACATTCTTTTTGTCACGTGACTTTCATCCCTCCTCATTATATGCCCATACCAACTTAATCTTCTTCCTCTCAATTTTTCAGTCAACTTTAAAGAGTCAAATGGAGCATTAATAATTCAATTTTTCAATTAACTTTGGCGAGTCAAATTTGTTGTTCTAAACGAGGCATAAGAGTTAAATCCGATAATTTCATATTGTACAGTTTGTACACTTGCTTCTACTTGTAGTGGTGGATACTGGCAGTAGTTTGCTGTTGCTGGTGCTTGGTGAAGAAATAAATCTTGTTACTTTCAGGGATTTATTCTTTCTTGTAGTAGTTGAAATCGTATGTCACGACCAATAGCAACTTGATAACTCAATGAAAGAATATTTAAGAGCGTTGTTTATAGTAACTAGTGGTCGGCTAGTGGTCGAAATTCGACCATAATTAATTTAAATTATAAGTTTGAACATTATTAAGGTTCCGTTGTCAAAGATGTTCTATAATCACAGATTTCGCGAAGGCTACACTGTTAATTTGACTTTAACAATAAACAAAAGAGTATATATGCGTGTGTGTGTCAAACACATGTTAGTGTGTGTAATTTTTTTTTTTATTGATTTAATGTACTTTTTAAGCATAATAAAAAATAAAATTGCATTCTGCACTCCTTCTCTATATAAACTATAAGTGTGAGAAATTTCATACTCCTTCGTCCGCGCAAATTTCGTAAAAAGGTTTGCTTCATTTTTACTTCACGTATAAGTAGCCTAAAGTAGATCGCAGTCAGCAAAACGCTGTACAGTAGTGGTATGAAAATGTTCGTCAGTTTTTAAATTGCTTCATTTAACGTTCGGCGAGCTCATTACCTTTTCAAACTAAATAACAGAACAGACTGTTCCACAGAAAATTAGGTTTAACTATTTTACAATAAAGTTTTCATTTACTTAAATCAAAGTTGTTTGATTTTTTGTCTTGTCTAAGAAGATTGTTTATACATGTAAAACCTTTTTATTGGTTTTCATATTTATGTTAAGCGAATTGATTCTATCCTCTTTGTTTCAAATCATTAATATCAGCGTCTGCCATTGTCAACATTGCGTTTTTTTTTCACGATTCTATATTTTACAAACGTAAAATTTATTAAAATATTGGCAGCACTGTTTCTTGTACTCGTGCAAGCAAAAGTAGACTTTAAGGTAACGAACATTTTCGTTCCGTGACTGTACATTGAACCGTACACATATCGAGATAAAAAGTGTATTTTTACATCCAACTATACATCTATACAATTTAAAAAAAATTGAAGTGTCTATTTGTAATGTCAAAATGACAGTTTTTTACTAAATGCATACGAAAGCGTATAAGGTACTTATATCAAAATATCAATTTAAAATTTTTTTGTCTGTCTGTTTGTTAAGGTTAATCTCTGAAACGGCTGTACCGATTTTGACGGGACTTTCACAGGTAGATAGCTGATATTAGAAGGAATACCTTAGGCTACTTTTGAAAACAGGGTTCCGCGAAAAGAAATTCAGCTAACACAATAACATCTAATAAATTATGAATTAGTAGAATGAAGAAAAGTTAATTTATATTGTATTCTACCTATAATGTTTTAAGACTATAAGCAGAATACTGAGCCTAGGTCATCGAAGTCAATGGGTCCTTACCCATCCTAGGTACCACCCATCCATCCAGGTCCTACCCAGGCTAGCTAAATTGCTTCACAGGATCGTCATACTAATTCGTTGTCCGACGTAAGATCCAGCACTCTGATCACTTGGAGGCCCGATTATGCCTTTTCAGAGCTCTTTGTAGAGGCTCATGGCCTTACAACAGCAAACGGTACAAACATATAACTCTCACTAAGGTTTGCATAATTTTAAAATGGCTGCGGAATTTCAAGAATAAGTTGAATTTTCAGGTTGTCATACACTTAATCGTGTAACTTACCTTAACCGTGAAAGGAGACCCCTCGACGTGATGATCAGCAAACTTCAAGTTGATAATGTAGTAACCAGGCTCAGTGGGCTTATAGCTGATGGCCAGTACGCCATCTTTGCTGTCTGCGCATTGAATCTCAGCCTTGCTGGGGCCTGGGCAAATTGAATAGAAATAATAATATAGATATTCGATTGGTTAATCCATTGTTAATTGACATTAACTGTGCCAGGCTAAGTAATAATTAACTATTTATAAGTTAGTGTCAAATACCGAGAAGTCTTATCTCTTCCGCTTAAATTACGTAACCCCCCCCCAATTTTTCTAATAACTAGCTATAATACTTGAAATACTCTTTATCTACCTATAATTCAATTGTGTTGATTCTAGTTTATTTACATTAGTTGTTTTCTCCAAAAGGACATGTCTATAAACTCATCATTAACACCTGTCCTTTTGTATGGCAGTGAAGTGCGGCCTGTACTTGAGCGACACAAGCAGGAGCTGCGTGTCACGGAGATGGATATCAATGGACGTGTAGAGTCACGCAGAAAGACCGCATCTGCGGCAGTCTTCATGTCCGTGACATAACAGACGTTTCTCTGCAGTTTTGCAGATAGATTTTACAAGATCCGGCTTATTATGTGGGAAATAAATTCCATGCTGCCTCCGCCAGGTCCCGTTTGAAGGGGACCAAGAAATGCTGGCTTGACGTTGTGAAGAATGACATGCGTACCTTAAGTCTCAAAACGGGGTAGGCTGAACATCGCGCGAAGCGTAGTCTTAAAAAGGAGGAAACGGGACTCTGGGCGTCGGAGCGAACGCCCCGAACGCAACCGAGATTTACCCTTGGATGATGATGATGATGATCATGAGTAGTTTTCTTCACTGCCAACTTTTCGGAAGTCAATATGCTGATTATTGTAACCCACATCTGCCAACCATCTCCACCCATTTCATTACATCTACCTCTATTACATCCCTAATTTAAATATAACAGGGTGGTGAAATTTATATGAGTCATAAACTCCGATATCCTCAAACTCCATACTTGATTATTGTTCAGCAGAACCTGAAGTTCCCCGATTCATACAAACCAGTGATTTTAAAGTCACGAATGAATAGATATCTACTAGGTAACGTGCTCCATTCTAGATCGCATCTTCACTTAACATCAGATGGGTTAGCGGTCAAACCTATACCATGATTTTTAAAAAAAAGAAATGAAGTTTGTTCTCGGTGTTGTTTTCTGGAATCTAGTGTGCGTGCGGAATCCACAGATAAAAGAAAGCCCGGTTCTTCCGAACACAGGAAACCGCTGATAATAATAGTATAATTTTGTTGCCTTCACTTGTTGTGTTAATGTTTGTCGAATAACAATACATAAATAGAATAGACTGTTATATAGACTCACCCAAAACCCCGTCGACTAAAAACGTCCACTTTAGCTTCAGACGTAAATATCACACATACACGGAAACTAAAACCCCCTTAACCAATCATTCAAACAATAACAATCACTTTTCAAGGCGGCCGCCATCTAGTTTGTTTCAACAACACACTGCACTTGCCAAAAATCTTATTATTTCTAACATGTCTGTTTTTTTAGCACCACGAACGAATCCGACGACAAAATGACGACGTCTTCTATGTATCAAGGCAAAATAGGGGGACAGAGAAGAATAAATATTCTTGATACATACATATTATGTATCAAGAATGTGTATTGTGGTTTGAACAAGAGATGGCGCTACCATTACTTGAAAACCATATTTCAACAATAAATAATAAATATCTAACAATGAGTACAGCAAACAGCCCACCTGATGGAAAGCGGTTATAATAATAATAATAATAATAATCGGCAGACAAACACACATATTGTATATCCCCAAATTAAGCAAGTTACGCTTGTGTTATGGGTAATATACAACGTACCACTTTGGGGCCGATCCCAGACACCCAGACCATAGTAAATAACGGAGAAAATACGTTTCCGAAATTTATCATACCAGGAATCGAACCCGGAGCCTCTGCGTTGCAGTGAGGTAGGCCGGCAACGGCTTAGCCCGCTCAACCACAGAGGCCGTCGTTAACGCCGGTTAACGTCACCTCTGGGCATTTACAATACCAAAGATGTCACCAAAGCGTTGCCAGCCTCGCATGTGACGGATATTATAACTAACCAATGGAGTTACTGGATATTGGAATTATACGACTCGCATAAATAACGTTCACTTTACCTTCGATTGAGAGCGAAAGACCACCGTAACCAGCGTTCTTGGTGTCTACGCTGAATGTATTCTCGCTATGAGTCTTTCCTTCTTTCAGGGCCGCACCCGAAACCTGAAACATTGTAACGTATTTTATAACAATGAAATCATGCACGTACTACCTGTGCGCAGAAGGTTTGCCGATAGCCTCATGTTGTCCCACGTCGATTGTCAGTAGGGTTGACAAAAAAGGTAACATAAATAGTTGTAGCAACAAATTTATTATTTTAATGTATTATTGTATATACTTTACATTAGTATATATAATAATAGTAAGTAGTCATCGGCAAACCTTCTGCGCATGGCTTATAGTTTTTGTCATTGAACACGGTAAAAGAAATGTAAGTGTCTAAGTTTGGATTTTTGTTTCTACCTTCTTCACAACCTTGTAAATAAATCGATCATCGCGATAATAATATATATTTATATATTATTTCATTTATCTTAATATATATACATAGATACGTATTATCTCAAAGAAGTTTCATATTTTATGATATAATAAAACATACGCAAGTTTATACTCATTGTTGAAAGCATATAAATTAATATTTTATATACCTTCAACAATGAGGACAAACATAGGAACGTATTATATCAAAAAAGTGTCGCGGAATTCGAAGTTTACGGTATAGAAGAGGCCTAAAAGTACTAGCAGTTTGTATAAACATGATGTATTATAAGAACGTGGATTAGACTTATTGGTAAGCATCACTTATCGGTTTTCTCTTATATCTTAATTTTGATATATTTTTTCTTTATAAAGACTATTATTTTGTTATATTTTTATTAAATCTAGTGTTATCTGTTATACATCTCATTGTTATTATTTATACTACTTATATTTAATGGCTACATTAGCCACAAGTTACGAAGACTTCACACTCTAACAGTATGGATAAAGGATAATTTTAATCTTATTACCATTCTGATTTGCTATTAGTATGGAATGCTCTCAAGTTAATGCAAAATATCTAAGCTAACCTTGACTTTTTTAGCATCACCGACTTCCTGAGCTAACACGGTGATGTTGAATGGTGAGTTCTGAATGTGCACACCCATCTTCTTCACTGAGACGATGTGCTGACCAGCTTCTCGTGGTGTGAAGCTGATGCCAATGTTGCCCGAAGGCAGCCGCTTCAGGAAGCATGGCTCTTCCAGGCCCGATGGTGCCTGAAAAAATAAAATATCAAAATGATTCTGTTGGCTGTTTGGTGTTTTTATTTGTTTAGTTTACGACTTTGTGATTTAAACGATTATCATGAAATGTGACAAATGTATTTCATTTGTTTGATTAATTACAATAAACTTAGTATAATTTTTATTTAACAAAAAGGGATGCAGTTTAAAATATGCGAGCTAAGTCACGTGAATAGGTTTAAGGGCAGAAGGAACAGCTGCCTAGATTTGCTGGAAAATGGAAAGGTGACACATTACAGAGCAAAGTATCTGGACGCTCCAGATAACCTTCGGGAAGTATTTGGCAAAGTCAAGGAACTAGGAGATTTCCTGAAGGAGCTGGGCTCGACAGATTAGCCCCTCAATCAGCTTTGCACGCAAAAAAGGCTTTAACGCCGTCGAATCGTGAAAAGCGCTCGCTTTTTAAAGAAAAAGAAGGTCATTCACAACATAATCCATAATATTGATGATGCGCTTTTTATTGTAAAAGAACGTGGTGCGAATCATTGAAGGTGAACGCTAGAAATTACAATCGTCCATTAAAAAGCGCAGTGTAACTCTAAAAACTTCTTAAACCTACACGACTAAAAGGCGTCACAACTGATCCTTCTTTTGCTTCCTAATGTTTCATTATTTGAAATACATTTTTGGAATATGGACCGACAATTATTGCGAATAGTAGCACTGTCTGTCTGTGACGTTCCTAAAGAAACCATGATATCAATTTTAGTGAAATTTGGTACAGAATGATATAATATCAATGTCGAGAATGGCGATAGGATACTTTACATCCCGAAAAATGAGAAAGTTTAATATAATATGGAATATAATTAAGTAAATTTTTCGGGGACGAATAGCGCCAAGAGAAATTTTGATGCAACGTACCTGTGCGAATGATTGCTCTCAAAATAAAATAGAGTCTACTAATAATTTACTGTTACACAATTTAATTTTTTTATTAAACATTCTCATAAAAATATTATTTCTAAAAAACAAGGTTACCTGAATAGAAGCGTTTAAGCTACGGATATCAGTGTCGCTAATCTTTCCAGGGAGGGTGACCTCGCTGCAGCTGCCTACAGAAATCTGGTTCCTCTTGCGACCTTCACCAGTGACCTAGAATCAAAATTTCATACAGAAAATGATGTGCCAAATGGAACGTCTGCTCTCATTAAACATTCGCATCAATCATATTAAGAGGACTAATAAGCAGCTACAACAGATATTTCTGTTTTTGCTTTAATCTTTTCTTAGCTACTTGGAGTCGGTACAGTATGTTTTTTCTTTATTTTTCCTCTAGTCTAGCGTACGCTTTCTATCTCATCATAATGTATAATATTATAAAATACTAAACACGCCGTGTCTGTACATTGAAACTATAAAAAAAAACCAACTGGAATTGATTATATCAACGATGGAGAACACGATGCATTTTTTTTAGATTTCTTGTCTGTTTGTCGGTTTTTTTGTTTATTCGGGATTCACGTAAAATCTGCTGGGCTGATTACTATGCGGTTTTCGTTAATCGACAGCAAATTCTTAGACTTAGAATCTGCGCTATTTTTTAACCCGGGTAGCCCGCGCGAATTCGTCTGAGAATGATTTAAAGTGACCAGATTAAAAAATATAGAATTCCAACGTAATCTTTTTACTGATCGATAGCAAATTGTGTGTAATAAAATGTGTGATTTTTTTATTTTCTGATTGACTACGACATAAAAGATCAGAAATCACTGATCAGTTCCAGTGTGGATGCACAAAGACCAAAATATTATGTAGACTATCTAAAGACATTACAAACCTTAGCAGTGAAGGGTGATCCTTTGATGTGCTTGTCTCCAAATCTAACAGAGACTTTGTATTCACCAGGAGCTGTTGGTAGATATGAAACTGACACCGTGCCGTCTTTATTATCATGGCAGGTGATCTGAAATCATTTGAAAATACTTACTGTATCACAGCACTTAAAAATGAAAATGAAGTTTTGGATATTTTAAGAATTTACCGCCGAATAAGTGACGTTTGTATCTAAACAGTATATTTTTTTGTTGCAAATGATATATTAAACTATTATTATGTTATAAAACTCAATTTTTGTTTTGCTAGTGTAATAGAAATTGAAAATGTTAATTGCAAAACAATAGTTTAAAATATCATTTATATCAAAAAACTATTTAGATAAGTACAAATTTCACTTGAGGATAAAACGGCGGTAGTGACACGATTTGTTTATTCCTTCTTGATGGCCTTGGGAACAATTAACACATGATATGAAATGAGCATAAGATATTTTATAACCCAGAAGATGAGATAGTATGCACGTGATACATATCGGATGCTTAAAATTATATCTGAAGAGGTTCTTTCGAGATCAGAAGGAATAATTAAAATTAAATTTTCCAAATGGGATAGCTCCTACTAAACACGCCTGTGAAGTTTATACGAGTGAAAGCAAATAGAAGGCCTCATTATAAAATAATAATTAAAATATTTATAAAAAGCTACAATATCTATTTGCAACGTTTCATCTCATAGTAGAAGAGAACTGAATTATTAATGGTTACAAATCTTAATTAATCGGAAAAGTACCTCAGCTTTGGATGGTCCTTCAACAGACATGGACAGCCCACCAGAGCCTGCTCCCTTGGTACTGATGGTGAACTGGCTAGGCTCTCCACTGACACCACTAGTGAGGCCAGGACCATACGCGGTAACGTATCCAGAAGAAATGGAATCCACATGGAATTTATACGGAGAACCTAGAAAAAAAGTTTTGAATTTTATTACATTTATATATTTAGTATAATTTAGGTTGTTTGCCTTAATAAGCTGTTTTATTCCTTTCATTATCCATTGTTTAATCAATAAAGTAATTAACCTTTAATTAAATTTATGTATAACAATATTGTTGGAATCTCCAACAAAAAGTTTTTATTCATTTGGTGCGGCATAATACTGGCCACCAAACAAACTAAATGTTTAATTTTAGAACATAGATGTTCTTTTGTTTTTCTATGTTTTTTCCCTCCATTATTATTAAAATCGTCATTATATTACGCACGTGCAGTTTTCATTTATAATTAAAATATTCACAGTCCACAACGAATTAATATTTAAAGAAGTGTTTAACAATATTCTTTACTGTGATATATGTAAAGTAGAATAGATAAAATGAGAAACTTTTACAAATGATGGTTTTTCAAAATTTCACCTATTACTAAAAAATGAGAAGATAAAGACTAAATAGGATGAAATAGGTATGTGCTAAATGATGAGATGACAAAAAGTAGTAAATTAGATTGGAAAAAAACAAGAGTAAAGAAGATCTAAATAAGAGATGGACGAATTGTAGTATGAACGGTGATATAAAGATTTCTGATGTGACAGAGGACGCATGCAAGGATAGATGAGTATGAAAGAAGAACATATATAAAACTCATAAAATTGATAAAATGTAAAAGAAAAAAAGAAGCTAAAAAGTTTACTGTAAGTGCTGAATTGGTTGGATCCCGGTAAGCAAATGTTAATGATAAATATCTTACCTTGAACGTGTTCCCCATTATATTTGACGTACAGCTCATGAATGCCTTCCTCACGAGGATCATACTTGATGCTGACAGTTCCATCCCTGTTGTCTTCAATGACGGGTTCGTCCATGTTTCCGCTAGGCATTTTTACTTCAGCTGGAAAAATTACATTAAAAAGAATTTACTAACTTAAATAATGTTTCTGTTTATTTCGACCTGTCATTTCAAATATCTTATCCGAAAGTTTGTACAACATCACACACATAAGTGTACATGCAATGCTAGGGACAAGATTGTATAATGTTTTAGATCACTTCAACACGATAAATACTTAATATGATCCTTTTACTGTTCTTTTGCATGGTAAATAAACGTAGTCTTTGCTTAAGTAATAAAAACAGAAGCTGCGTAGTAACAGTATTGAACATATTGCAGTACACTGATAAGCAACGCGTAAAGATCTGTTTAGAAACTCTTGTATTTGCAACAACTCTAACATCTGTGGCATAACAGATAAATTGAAAGAGAGTTACGCTTACATTGTCCGTTATTTCCTTTGGTCTAGGCGTCTAGTATCAGCCCAAGAGATATCACAGAAGTAATTTTTTACTTCGAAAATATAAAATATCTGCGGTTTTCTGTCGATTTATATGACAAAATGTGCAGTGCGTATGACGGCGTTTAATCTAAACATCTAAAAGATTTTTAATGCAATAAAAGCGTTGCACATCGCTCACATCAATAAGACACTTAAAAATACGATAATAATTTAAGAAAAAAAAAACTGACATGTAAAATATTATTTTGGTAAGCGAAATCTTCCTACAGCGCTGAGATTTGTCAAAAAAATCACATTCCTTTGGGAATATTTTCGCTGCTTGACGTAATTCTTGCGTCATAGAAATCAAGAAAACATGTTGTGTTAATAATACATGAAATGAGGGTTGGTGTTGGATTGCTCTATTGAGATTAATTGATTATCTCATTTATATAGAAAATGAAAAAACAGGGTCTGAGATAGATAAATATAAAGTAATTTTTTTTTGCGTGACGTGTTGTTGGAAAGTTTCTTGTGAGAAGAAACGTTCCCGTTAAACAGTGATAACGCGATGCGAAGCGGTGTGTATGGAATAAGAAAATTATTTTTTAAAATACGTTCTCGAGTGGAGTTTACTTTTAATTAAAATCTTTTTATTTGAATGATATTTAAGGATAAGCTGTGGTAGCTTTGTTAGTAGCGCAAATCAAATCAAATCTGAAAAAAAGACGTGGGTTAGAATCCTGCCCGGAAATCATGCACTTCTTAGGCAGCTTTATGACCTAAAGGGCATATTGATACAATTATCACGTTCTGACTATGCAGAAAAACGTGATGAAACCTGCAGCACATTTAGCAAACCGCTGTCTTTTTTTATTGCACGAGTTCAGCAGACGGCCAACCTAATGGTAAGCGGTTACCATCGCCTATGAACATTTGCAACATCAAAGGCCTTACAAATGCGCTGCTGATCTCTTGAGGGAATCTAGAATCTGTCCACTAATGCCGGAACGCAACTCAAGGTTGTTATGGCGGCATACTCTAGACCAGGGGTGGTAGCCACCCAGGCGGGTAGATGCCCTACCACCTGGCTAATATCTGAAACTCTTAAACCACCTTGAACAAGCATGGTAGGAATCATAGATAATACACTATATATAAAGTAGGAATAGTCAGTTCCCCTATAAAATTGAGAGGCTAGAGCCCAGCAGTCTGACGTTAGTAGGGCTTTTATTATTATATACATATTATCACGCCTGTTTCCCGTGTAGGTAGGCAGAGACTATGGATCTCTACTTGCGACGAATCTGACAAACAACTTTCGCTTCATCTACTTTCATGAATCTCTTTATACATACGTTTGAGGTGCTTGTTACCTTACCTTTATTTAACACTTTTGCTATTTGATCATCATGTGTATGTACGTCTACGTACGGTCTACCGGCACTAACTTTACCACAATACTGTCATATACTTGTTTTGTGATTCTAATTTTATCCATTCTCTCTACCTGCCCAAACCACTCTAACATTCATATTATTATATTAAAATATCTTCAATGTCATCGCACCCGGTATTAAGGTCCTGGAGAAGGATTCTCTTCGCCTGCTTGGAGCCCCTATTCTAGATGAGGCCATTCCAAATTGTCTGTCTGAACAATCGGCCAAATTTGATGTATCATGCTCTAAACTTTTCGATATTCACTCTCAAATTGCATATCACATTATACGGCATTGTCTGTTTGTACCAAAATTAACATATGTCTTACGATGCGCCCCGGTTTGGAAATTTTCTAATGTTATAAAATCACTAGATGACCGCATTAAAGATGTACTTACAAAAAATTTAAATTCTGAACTTTCAGACAGCTGCTGGATCCAAGCTTCCCTACCCATTAGGTATGGAGGTTTAGGCATCCGCAAAATCTCTAGCGTTGCTCTACCGGCTTTTCTTTCATCGGCATATAGCACTAGCCTATTATTTAAAAAAATTATGCAACACTGGAATAATGCCAATACATCATTCTTAAATGAACCTCTAAACGCCTGGAAAATGGTCTGCCCTGGTGAAGACTTTCCCACGATCCTGAATTCGCAACGATGCTGGGATGAACCTATTTGTAGAGGATTAAATACAAAACTTTTAAATTCCACTAACTCTACAGGACGTGCTCGCATCCTTGCCGTTTCCCGCAAAGAGTCTGGTTTCTGGCTCCAAGCTATCCCCTCCCCAAACATAGGTACATTAATGGATAATACTTCCTTTTCTTTGGCTATAAATCTGCGCTTGGGTTCACGCATATGTGCACCACACACGTGCGTCTGTGGAACAGAGATAATCGGCCCTGGATACCATGATCTTTCTTGCCGCCGCCGCAGTGCCGGTAGATGGTCACGCCACGCTGCCTTGAATGATGTCTTACGGAAGGCTCTTGCCACCGTTAACGTGCCGGCTTTATTAGAGCCGAACGGTATTGCACGTGACGATGGTAGGCGTCCCGACGGAATGACTCTAATTCCCTGGCAACGTGGCAAGCCTTTGGTGTGGGATGCGACTTGCGTAGACACGTTGGCCGCATCCCATTTACCAAACACGTCTAGATCAGCCGATACAGCGGCGGAAACAGCCGAATCACTCAAGCGGCGCAAATATGAAACCCTCAGTGAGAGTTATACATTTGTGCCGTTTGCTGTCGAGACGCTTGAACCGTGGGTTCCTGAGGCTATGACCCTTTACCAAAATTTATCGAAACGACTCATTGACTCTTCAGGTGATCAAAGGGCTGGTGCTTACCTCGGCCCACGGATCAGTATTGCGATCCAGCGAGGAAACGTAGCCAGCCTTTTGGGCACCTTACCCATAGAAGACGGTGATCTGGGCTCAGTATTCTACTTATAGTATTGAGGGACTATGAGTAGAATATAATACGAATAAGTTAAGTTTTCTTGGATTGTATTATATTTATATTAATAAAAATTAGAAGTTTTTTTATAAATATGTATATAAAAAATGGAGAATTCAACTTATATTAAAAATATTCTGCTGCAGCTCCAAGTTTCAATAGAAACTCTTGAGTTTAGAATTTTATGATTCCCCTCCCTTTTCCTACCAAATTCTGATAGAATTCTTTAAACTAAAATTTATTTGAACAAGATTAGCTGAATATTTAGTTTCTCAGCTGATTTATTTACTTCTTTCTCTACGTACTGACAGTTTTGTAGTACTATCGTTCTGAGAGTTAGTCTACTTAAAATATTTGCCTATATTATATACGCTGGGTATTTAGGCGTGAATTTATTTTTTAATCTTAAGAATTTCAGTTGGTGTGATACATTAGAAAATAATTTAGATACAGTAGGTTTAATTATAGTCCATAAATGTTATACTGCTGGGTTTGAGTCTCCAATTTCAGGAAAATCGACACAAGCAAGGCAGATTGATAGAATTCATACAGCGATTATAAATCGGTCATGGTGTTTTCTTTCAACACAATGGCAATCGTAATAATATAATAAATGCATATTAGGACAGAAAAATTGCCTAAATAGAGTTCCTCGGACTTAATTCGGACCCAAGTAATGTGATTAAAAGTCAAGAGCATTATTTAAATCTTAGAATGAAATTCAAGCAAATGCCTCAGCCAAATTGAAGACCTGACGGCAAATGAGGGACCTTATGGCAAATTAAAAAAGCATATTTAACCTATCGATTGGGCTTTGCAATACAAACACACAATTTTTACTTAAAAACAATATAAGATATACAAGATTTTATTATGTTCGTCCGTCCGGCTGATTTTTCTCTGAAACTACCGCAAACGTCTACATTGATGTAGTTTAAATCCTGATTGACATTTGCATTAGGTTAGTTAACATCCAAAATAACTCTTATCATATGTTGAGATCATGTTTGGACAGACTTTTACTTAATCGACAATTTATTACTATTATTAACCAAAAAAAATCCTTCAAACCAAGATAAGGACTAAACCACCGATTTCAGAAGGTAATTAACTACTTAACTAAACCAAATGTAAAACACGCTTAAGCTCGCAGTTTAAACCAATATTCGACTGACAATATTTTTGCAAAAGTAATATAATAATTGTTAGTAGATATTGTTAGTACTGTAGTTTCACATAAAATTCAAAATTATCGCTTAAAAGACTTTTAAAAGAACTAAGAGAAATACACATAAAAGAGCAAAAAATAACCTCTGCCCCAAATAGTGTAAAATATAAAAAAAGGCAATACAAATCAAAGGCAACAAAAATTAAAAATACTTAATAAATAAAAAATCAGAGATCACAAACCTTTTTTAGTGTCAATGTGGAATATGGTGACGAAATTTAACGGCGTAAAATTATAACCAAATGCACCCTTGTTGAACGAAATATTATGTGATTCAGAAAAAACTATTGGCACTTCCTCTTTATCTATTTCCGAAACTGTGAAATACTTTAATGTACTGTCTAAATACAATCTAGAGAGTTCTTGGAAAGCTACTTCCTTCTCGCTACCACCGACGATTGAATTCCAGAGTCCACTCATGAACGCCATTTATTGCAATTATTAGTTCTTGAAGAAAATGTCAGGTTTATGTGTGTAGTGTATTTTAAATTAAGACATGTTTAGCCGCTCGTTAATATATCTAATTATTATTCTTAAACATCCCGGACGTCGTAAAAGGTAGTATGGGACCAAGACAAAATGCGCCAGGGACGTCTCTAGGACTATAAGTCAGCAAATTTGTAAGGTACAAGCTCATACTCTGATGTAAGTCCGTGGTCCATGAGAGAAGGTTCACAGCAGAGGTAAAAAAATGAATAAGGGCAGCAGAGACGCTTCATTGACGCTCCTGTTAAGTGTGGCAATTCTTTTACCCCAGTTCTCATGCAGTGCCAGCGGACTAGGGGAATATTATAACCCGGTAAGTACATACGAACGTACTTACTGAGTTACAATATTTTTCTTTACTGTACCTTTTATAGTTCGCTAAGTATTTTATTTTTATTTTATTTAGAGACCTAACATTATTTTATAAGAAGATAATGTGAAGCCTCCATTAATAAGTAATATGAGAATGTAAAAAAGATTTTTATTCCAAATTAATAGTGTTTTCTTTTTTATCCCATTACTATACGGATGTTCAATTAAGCGAAAAGATATTAAATAAGAGTTAATAGTGATATGTCAAAAGGTGCTACCGTATCCTGTTTGATTTATACTAATATAAAAACAAAAAAATTGTTTAGATAGTTTTATATTTGCATGTTTTTATTAAAATTACGTTACGATATTGCTTCGATTCGCATTTATATGAATTTTTAAAAATATTAAAATGTAACGTAGCAAGTAATTAAACATTTATTTAATCAGCACAAAACTTTCCTCGTTATACCTATAATAATCCTTAACCTTTAACAACTGCTGAAAACAATGAATTAAATATTTTTATGGTTTACGCAGTCGTTGTAATAGGTTAAAAATGATTACATCCGTTGAAAATAATAATAAAAAGTTATTAGGTATTTATTTCATTATTTTAGCCGCTGTATGTAATAATAGGATAAGATCTGTTATAGTTATAATTATAACTATAATAATTCTTAAACTATTATAACGGCTGAAAGTAATACTTTGATACAATAACGGGAGTTTGCACAATTTAGTCTCTTTGATGTAACGACATAAAGAGTCCGCGACATTACCGCTGGGCCTAATAATAATATATCATACAGAATGTGTTCTGATGCGTCTATGACAAGAATTCCCTAACCGCAAAAATTATAAAAAAGTTTTACGCGATAGTTGTCTTTTAAAATGTGTCATAAAAATTGTTGGAAACCCCTGCCAAGTCAATATAAAAAGCCAGATTTAAACATTTTTATAATAAATAACCTTTGGCGGTAATGACATGTTGATTGCCGACTTGGTTATATAGGGCTGTTGCACTAAAATTATACGTTTCTAAGATTGTTACACCAACATCTTACAGATAAATGGGTACATGACACTATTTACATAAAAAACAATATTCAACCCTAAACTGAATAATTATATGGAGACCGCAAATAATTTTTATTTTTATGCAATTTTACTACAGCATTGTGTAGCGACATATAAATTACTTATTTCTACTAAATTTTATCGATACAGGCACAGAAATTTCCGAAGAAAAATGACTAGGAGATATAAAGACAGTGTAACTTATGATTTCATAATACGAGTTCCCATTTTTGCCAAAATTCTTATATCCTGGACCACAATATAAAAAGACACTTTTTATTACTGTGGGACAGTCGAAAAAGTTCCACATGAACAAAGACCTCTGTTTCTATCGCAACTAATTACACAATAACATTGATTTAAAAAACCATAAAATTAGGTGTATTTTTTCTAAAAACTATACTGAATAGCTACTTGGATAACCTCTGTGATTAAACGGTCTAAACTTTCATCTCCTAGTTCTCTATTATTGTTTTTTAGTAAGTTTCGTAAACGATTTTTCTATAGTTTACTCCGGCCTGGACCGTTATATATTACTCATAACACACGTGTAACTTATTTACTTAGTTTGAGGATATAATTTCATAATCATCACATAATAACGAGAGTATTAGTCTGCCGATTTATAAAAAAAATATATTTTGTTTTAGATCATGTATTCGTAATGGTCACCCTAATCTTGTCAGATATAGCAAACTTTTTTGTATCGTAAATTTATTTTTTAATAGGTCAGACATATTTTTCATGTCGTTTCCGGGGTTAAACTATTAGCGAAAGGAGACGACAATAAATCCCTCGTTGTAATATTTATATTATTATGTAATTTTGTCATATTTCTTCGTTATAATAAACAAAATATATGAAAGCAAAAGAGCTGTTAAAGTTATTCATAAAATTATTCATATTAATACCACAGCATTTGGAATGCCAAGAAATGTGACGACGTTAAAATTAGTACCGAAATCATATAAATTTTTCATATTTTCACGCGATCCTACGCGATTTGCATATTTTGAATTGCAATAATATAATTCATTATTTCTTGTTATTCATTCAGATTTTACTGAAAATTTTGAATGATACGACAAGCTGAAATTGAACGTGGTTTGAAAGTTAAACAAATGGAAAATTGTCTGTCCCACTTCATCCACAAATATCCCTGTTGCTAATAATAATATCAGCTCATGAATACTCCACTGCTGGACTCAAGTGCTCTCTGTTCAAGAGGAATAAATCGAAGATTAATGGGTACAAATTTAAAGGTAGATCAAAAAAAGTTGGATGGATTGTGTGATGGATGACATGATCATATGAGATGTATCAAATGACAGAAATCTTATCAGAATAGAAAAAGGTAAAAGAAGAGACCTTTTTTGTGATCACTATATTAGTGTGAGGCGGTTTTGTAGCATTCACACATCGATAATCTCGAAGTGCCGGTTTTAACTTGGTGGCAGAGTCCATACTTGAAATCATTTTGGTATACATGTCTCTTTGACGCCATTGAGTAGAAACATTTATAATAATTATAGTGACGCAGGTGTATAATGCCCTAGTATTTGTTTTACTAATTAATTGTTGTGCCGTGAATTAATTTGAAATTAAAATTTTGATAACATTGAAATAATTTTATAATATAAAACTTATAATATGGAAATACTCAATTTCTGAAATAAATGAATTATTATTTAAGTGATGTTCTTATTCGCTGTCAGTTTGTGATAATTGTAACAACATGTACATCAGAACAGAAAAACTATCCAAGTAGTGCATTCTGCTCTTCTAGGATTTGGACTACGTCATTTATAGCCCTGTTCTTTGAGACTTAATAATAATACATGTGTATATTTTCCTGTATAGTATATGTGTACTGAAAATGAGCGTTGTGTCGGATAAAACTCCGGCACAGCAATAAGCTGAGTGCTAACCTCATTTTCTGAAAATCCTACGTACATGTTCTCAAATGAGTTTGTTTTTTTTTACTATGACTTGTAATTAGTGTAAGTACGTCACTATTTCTTCAAATAAAATATTTTCTTCCTCTTCTCTTCATATTATTCAACTTCTTGCTAGTTAGTACTTGCTACTTAGTTACTTACAACTTAAATTCACAAAATAAATTTCGCACGGACAGCGAAACAGAAAGTCGTGATTATATACTATAATAAAGATAAAAGAATTTAGTATTTTTTTATTCAAAAATTTATTTGATTATATAAAAATAAAGAAAGATAATTACGTTTTTATACTCCATAACGCTCTATAATAAACTTCATTAATGCTAACCGCTCTAGAATTCAGACTTGTAACCTACTTAAAATTCTTATTTTTTAAATTTAAACAATAAATAACATGTTTATTGCCCCTGACTAGTTGAATATAGTTTCAATAACAGGGATTGGTGTTCAAGAGACACTGTGTAATTATACCAACTGTGCGAAGCTATAGTTGAAAGAGACATAAAAGAACAGGGATTTAAATTGGCCGCTTTAGGGAAATTGCATTATGAAATTGACATTGACATCTCAACGTACTCAGATATATATGTCTCGACGTACAAAGATAGATATGTCTCTACAAACAAATGTGGTAGTGTCGTGAACCTTATAACTATAACTTCAAGAACGTATTTATTTTTTGCTCATACGTTTGAATTTTTTTATATCAAATCAAATTATTTATTTGCTCAATAACATGGTGAATAAAACATTTGGTAATAATATTTTATTTGACGTTTGATTTGTTTTTACCCATAAGGCATACAAATGGTAATTAAAAGACTGCTTAGGAATTATTCAGTCTAAAAAACTAAATATATTTAACATTAAGTAAATATATCCACTCAAATCATTAATCTACAATTCAAACGCATCAAGTTTAGGTACATTATTTAGATGGATAGATAGAAAACTCTTTATTATACACATACAAAAATGAATTTAAAAACTAAAATTATATCTAGTTGTGTACAAAGGGCGGTCTTATCGCTAAAAAGCGATCTCTTCCAGACAATCCCAGGAATTATTTATTTATTTATTTTGAGTAACAATCTTATAATCTTGGAATAAGCTACCTGTTACTTACTATCAGACAAGCAAAATCGCTAGCGATATTTAAAACCATGATCAAAAATACTACCTGTCGTTGGAATATGATACTTAAATTCATTTATAAATATTTATATATTCTGTAGATATGTATTTGTATGGTATGTATATTAAGTATATATCTATGTAATATAATATATATATATATATATATATATATATATATATATATATATATATATATATATATCACTTATGTATTTATTATTAAAATGTAAGTAGTTCGTACTATATGTTACGTATACCACCATCGCCATTATCATCTCAATTCATTCCTGGGGTTGTCTGGAAGAGATCGCTTTCTAGCGATAAGACCGCCCTTTGTACATAACTAGATATAATTTTAGTCTTTAAGTTCATTTTTGTATTGGTGTATAATAAAGTGTTATCTGTCTATCTTATAAAGTTCATGGACAATTTTACTCTAACATTCACATAACATATTAGTATGAACTTTAAAAGATAGATAATTATATGTTTTTTTTGCGTGAGTTCAGCAGACAGACAGACGGTCCTATTGGACCTATGGACATTTGCAACACCAAATGTGCTACCAATGTGCTGCCGTTCTATAAAGAAGATCTGGCCACCAATGCCAGAAACAACTCAGGGTAGTTATGGCGACATACTCTAGACCAGAGATAGTAACCATCTAGATGGGCTAATACCACTTGGACGTGGGCTGTTTTGTCGCCTTTTACATACGACAGGCCGCTCGGCCGCAGGAAATTATACTCTTTTACCGTTCTTGCATGAAAAAAATATACACATGAAACTGTACATATGGCATCCGTCTATCAATCGTAATAATAATAACATAATATTAATTTGGGTCTTTGCCTATAATAGCAAACCTAAATAATTGATTTGTTTGTATAAATGATCTCTGGCGTTAACTAGATAGATGTTCACGTTTATGTAAAATTTATTTATTTGTTTTTTTCATTTTCTACACATTTGATAGGCATAATGTACATTTTTAGGGACACTAGGCTATTTTGACAAGAATAGAACCTATTACACAGTCGTATTGTCCATCCGTCTGACCTTCAATTTTATAGTTTTTTTTTTTCAAAAACTGCTAGATTCATATAAATACATTTTAGCAAAAAGATGTGTTCTATGTATATAGAACACATCTTGATAACTGAACTTTTGATAACTGAAACAATATATATAAATTAGAGGTCGCTTATGGAAGGTATGGAACTATGACTAGAGTTGCCAGCTTTTTTGAAGAAATATAGTATTTTTGATTTTTTAACCGTAAAATATAGTACTTTTGGGAAAGTTGCGGGAAAAAATAGTACACATTTATTTTTCATTAATTATTTTTTATTTTCTTTATTTAAATATGGAATTTTCATGTGTATTATTATTACTTTTCGCTTTAGCCAACAAAGTTCTATAGTATTAAAATAATTATTAAAATCTGAACAAAAATCGCGACAATTGAATTAGCAATAAAAATATAGTATATTTCGTACTATATTATTTTTCTATAATATATGGTACAATTGTCTAAAACATAGTAAGATACTATATATTCATGCATGAGTTCAGCGGACAGGCAGACGGCCCACGTGATGGTAGATGGTTACCATCGCCTATGGACATTTGCAACACCAAAGCTGCTACCAATGTTGTACTGGCCTTGAAGAGATGACTTGAACTTGGCTACTCAGGCCGGAACTTAATATTGTTATGGCGGTATGCTTTAGTGCAGGGTGGTAGCCATCCAGATGAGCTAATACCCGGCCACCTGGCTGTGGGTTGATTTATCGCCTCTTACCACAGGCCACCCATCCTCAGAACTTAGTAATCTTTCTTCGCTCCTGTAAGTATAAATTCTCAATGAGGCTTTGCTATAAGTCAATAGGCATCGATATATCAGCTCCTAAAGTAGTTAAAAATGGGCTCATCCACTCTAACTTTTGCTTTTTGTTGCATACGGTATAGATAGGAATAGACGGGGTACGTATATGTACGGTATAGACAGGTATAGATAGCGTTGTCAAATAGAATTTTTCAATCAGTGTCAATATAATAAGTAAATGAACAGCACGTGAAGTGTACTCTTAAATAAATAAATAATTACTCAAAACTCAAGTCCTGAGTGGCGTTTCAGTATCCGGCCATTACAGATGCAAATAGCACTTCTAAAATATCTAAAGTTATTTTAACCTACTTTCTTGTTTAGTTTCTCATATCTCAATAACGAGATACCCGCCAAAAATTTAAAAACCAATGCTTCAGAACGAAAGTAATGAATCATCAATCATATCGGATAATAATTTGTCTGTCCGTCTGTATGTGTCAAAAGTGATACTGAATCATGTGAGATGTATATAAGAATTATATCTTGTCTTTTACCAATTCTAAGTTTACTCGTGCATCGTAGGCGTAAAAGCTTTAATCGAAATAGACCACAGCCAGATGGCAGTGTTTTGCCCGTCTGGATGGCTGCTACCCCTGGTCTAGGGTATGCCGTCATGCAGCAGACTCCACCCACAGAAAGCGGTTTCGGGGTCGTAGGTGCCGCTACGCGCAAATCCTCCCGTCTACCATCACATCCGTGGACTCCCCCCCCCCGTTGGTGAAGAGGATACCCTAAGTGAGACAGCCAGGCGTCGGGGTCACAGATGTAGTACCTACAGTCTAGTTCCTGTAGTTCCTGTGGCACACCATAAAAGCGCATAGAAAAGGGGCGCAGGTTAGGTTTAGGGGGTAGTCTGACGGCCGACTATCCTCTTTCCTCCGCTCCGAGGCCTCAGTGGGTATACGGTCGATCAAGAGTCCCATACATTCTTCGGTGTAAAGCCTATCTCCAGGCCTGAGGATGGTGTCCCAAGAAAAGACATTCCCCTGTGTCTTCAAAAAAAAAGGTATGCCGCCACAACATACTTGAGTTGTGTTCCGGCAACAGTGGCCAGGTTCTAAACCGCTTTCCATCAGGTGGGCCGTCCGCCTGTCTGCAGAACTCGTGCAATAAAAAAGTTCAAAAAACCCCTAAGGGGGTGAAAAAGGAGATAAAATTTTATATGAAAAAAACGTCATTTTAAAGTAAGACGAACAACATCTTATACACTTGATTTTGATTAAAAATAAATACACAGGTGTTTCGGTGTTTTTCGAAATTCAACCCCTAAGGGGGTGAAAAAGGTTCTACCTTTCAACTGTTTTGGCTACTCAAACTGTAACTAATTTTAATCTATATGAGCAAAAGCCGCTGGCAACACAGTTTTATAATAAAAAAACTACAAGCAGAAAAACCATAAACGATATTTAAGATTGACATTAACACTTGAAAATAATCCAATAATTAGCTAACATTTTATATTTTATGAGCAATTTCACAGTCTAAACACCCGGCTAATTGATTATTAAAGAAAAAACAAAGAGTGGCGCATCTGCCAAAAGTTAGACAAAAAGAATTTTTGTTGCCAGTTTTCAACAATATACATGACATTTTATTGTCAAAGCAATATTTTATGTCCGCGAAAATATTTAAAAAATTTCTCGAATTGTAAATTGTAACATTGTCATGTTGAACAATAGTGTTGTAATAAGCAATTTGTCAAGTTGTCAACATTGGTCTTAATATCTGACAAAAAGTGGACCTTCTGACAGTTATTATCTTTGACCTGAAGTAAATTTAACTGTTAACGTAGTTATGTATGAACTGTCATGTTTGAAATGATTTATTTAATTATTATTCTTTAACATTTGAATATTTTTCCCTAATTTAACGTAAGTACTACGCCAGTTATCATAATATTCCTTTTGATAAATTTCTCTGAAAATTGTACCATTTTCTGTAATTAAAAATATTCCATGTTCATCCAAGATGCAATGTTAATCAAATATATTCGGGACTAGCTATATTGCATGCAACGCAAAAATAAATGTCAAAGTTCGTTCAAAAACAAAAAAAGTTATGTGTGATAAGTCTTATAATCTACACATTTTCTATTCGATTTAAAGGAATTTTCTGCTATATTTTTGGAACTCGAAATCCAAAAGCAATAAAAACCCATATGGATTCACTTTAAAGCTATAGTGAATCCAACACTAAACAATTGTCAGAATAGGAAATAATAAGGTTACGGATGAACAAACATAAATAATTGATACGGCGAATTGGTAACTCTTCGTTTTTTTAAAGCCGGTTAAAAACAAGGCATAAAACGAAATTTTAGATTTCAAAGCTTTGATATCTCTATCTCAACAATTAGAAAGTCGATTTATTATACGGTCAAAGTTTTCTTCAAAAGAAAGTCGTAAATTTTCTAACATCCATTACTCGGTTCGATATATTACCAAACAGCTAAAATCATAATAAATGTCAAGCAAATTGTAAAAAATATTTATTAGTTCTAATTTATTAGGAAATTCTTGCATTTGACCTATATTTTTATGTCACAACACTAGGCTACGTAGAATCGCTGTGACTTACTGTAATATTGATCATTTGTAATTAATTACATTTTGACAACTTTAGTAGTAGCTACAGCGCATTTCAGCTGTATAATTTTAAAACTTATTAAAACAGCAACTGAAATATTCATTAAGGCACCACCCCATCATGTATCTACTGATATACTGTTCTTATCAAACTAATTATGCAAAAACTACTCGCAAGTAAAGCTATAAAAAGTCGAAAATGTAACATTTGACAATGACCAGACTTAATAGCAAATGATTGTAGGCTCTGAAACTTCAAAGCGGTTTTATTTTGTAAACATAATTATATGCACATGTATAATAAAAAACCAAGTATAAAAACTTCACACAAGAACTAAAAGAACACATTAACCAATTTACGCTTGTATTATGAGTAATATACAACGGACTACTCTGGGGCTAGAGCTATAGTAAATAACTGAGAAAATCGTCCCCGATAGTTCGAATATCGTTCCCGAAATTTACCATAATAGGAATGGAGCCCAGCAGAGCCTCTATGTTGTAGTGAGGTAGGTCGGCAAAGGCTTAGTCCGCTCAGTCACAGAGGCCATCGAAATCTATGATTAACCCTGGCTAATCCTGCCTATGGCTGTGAAGTGTGAAGTATAGTTTGTACTTAAGCATTACAAGCAAGACCTGGATGTTACGAAGTTGAATAGAATAGAATATACTTTATGTACAATAACATTTATGAAAAATACACAAAAACAGCTTAGAATTAAGTACAAATGGCGGCCTCATCGCTGGCAGCGATCTCTTCCAGGCAACCTTAGGATGGAGAGAGAAAATGGCATAAAAGCTAGGGCAGGGTTATGATAATAGTCTTTAACAAGTCTATTGAAGGAGGATACTGATTTGGCTTGTCTCACTTCTAGTGGAAGCATATTCCATAATTGGGCAGCTTGAACACTGAATGATCCATTGTAAAACTTGGTTGTATTGAGGGGAGTTTCTAGTGTCATGTTCACTGATGACCTCAGGAATTTCTCCTGATTCAAATTGACGAATTGAAACCGTTCTTTAAGATAAGGAGGAGGCTTGGGACTAAACAATACATTGTACAGAAGTGACAGGATATGCTGCGGTAAACTCACGTAGAAGGACCACGTTGAAGATTCCCGCATCCGTTGCATCTTTCATGTTCGTAACCTAGTAGACAAACTGCGAGAGAGTGCCTAGGTATGTACAGTCTCGTCTTACGGAAGACGGTTAAAACTTCCTATCTTAATTTTTCCTGTATGTAAAATTTCGAGGTCAGGCCAACCAAGTACTGAGCTTCTCAAAGGTAAATAGTAAATTTTAATCGCTCTTTTCAGTCAAGGCCCCTGTTGTTGTTGTTGTTAGAGGTTGAAAGTGGGGAGCAAACGAAATAGCTTTTCGTTAGTATTTACTGGTCACTAATTTACCAAAAAAATATCACTATAAATCATCACAATATAAGACTTAACGTGGTTTTTTCGTCATTTTTCTATAGTTATTTTAAGGTAAGAAAAATATTCACCGAATCATCTCCAAATCTCCAAATTATTGACATGAAACCATTTGACTCCTTCAATTTTTATCAAACAAGATAAAAAAACATCTTAATCTTTGTTAAAGAGAGATAAATATATTTTTAAACACTACTTTTTTAAACCACCGCGTCTTATGGAATCTCTGCTATCGCCCGAAAAATCCTCAAGGACGTTGGAGTTGCTACAAGCCTTAATCGTCTTTTAAAATCTCTGAGTGTCAGTAGTTACTGTAATATAAAATTACTTGCTCTAGATACCGATGAATCAGAACCGAATACGTCAAAATATTTACATATACGAAAACAAGCAGATTATTATTGGCCGCGCAAAATCCCACTATTTGTGTAATAAAGTTCTTTGAACTCTTCATGAAGTACCCTGATATTTATAGAATTTAATAAGATTGTTTTTGTATTATCAATGCAGTTTATAACGAGCCAAAATGAATCGTAATGCGTAAACAATCTCTATATAGCAGTAGCTATGGCTACGTATAACTCCGTTCCTGTAACTCACTATCGAAATAAGGTATATATATATATATATATAATATAGTACAATACTCTTAAACTAGTGGTCGAAATTCGACCATAATTAATTTAAATTATAAGTTTGAACATTATTAAGGTTCCGTTGTCAAAGAGTATATACTTCTATAATCACAGATTTCGCCAAGACTACACTGTTAACTTGACTTTAACAAAAGAGTATATGTCCCTGTGTGTCAAGTATATGGTAGTGCGTGTTATGTTTTTTTATTGATTTAATGTATTTTTATGCGTAATTTTTTTAAATATTAGCATTCTGTACTCCTTCTCTATATAAACTATAAGTGTGCGAAATTTCATACTCCTCCATCCGCGTAATTTTCGTAAAAAGGTGTACAAAGTTTTTGCTTCACGTATTAATATAATGATACTAAATGTAGGACAAGGGGTCGCCTTATTGCTTAAAGCAATCTCTTCCAGGCAACCTATAGAAGGTTATCAGATGTGGAAGAATCATCCATAAAAAAGCCTCTTTGTTGATCTTGCTTGAGCAATGCATTTACACATGCCTTCGGGCAGTAGGGCTACCGAGAGATATTCGAGACTCTCAGCAAGTAACTAACTTAACTTAAATTAACTGTAACTCTCGCGGTACATTCTGCCAGTGTGTGCCATAAAGATTCCAGGGGTACACTGCATTCATATCAAACAGATACTTATCGAAACAACTATATTTGTTTTGTATTTGCGCTATCTTCAACTTCAAGTTTCCACGTATTCGTCAGATCAACGACATAGGTAGAAGCGGACTGCCTCTAATATCTCTCTGCCCGCTACAGGGGATAAGAATTCTCCGCCCAATAGCAATAAGCGCGTCGTTTTCGAAATCTGATCTACCTCTAGCGTATCTGATTTATATTGTCACTCGTTGTTGGTTAGGCGTCTCTTACGGATAGGATACAAAACGAGAACATCCGTAAGAAAACCAAAGTTACCGACAATCGATAACAAATCACAAAAATTGGAAGCTGTAGTGTCTATGTATCTATAAAGTCTACGAGCTGGGCGTCCTATCCATTATGACATGTTGTGCTGAGTCATGGACACTGAACGTGAGACTGGTCCACTAATTCAAAGTCTCTCTACCGGTTATGGAGCGAGCTATGTTAGGTGTTTCTCTTATGGATAGAATCAGAAATTAAGATATTTGTAAGAGAACCAAGGTAATCGACATAGCTCGCAAGATTAGCAAGTTGAAGGGGCAGTGGGCCGCCCACATCTGTTGCAGGACCGATGGCCGATGGAGCAAAGAAGTCATTGAGTGGAGACCGCGTCTCGGTAAACGTTGCATAAGACGCCCTCCAAACCAACGGATTGACGACCTGCGCAAGGTCGCCGGCAGGGGTGGATGAGGAAGACGAGAGATAACACACACACATATGAGGCGCACACTTGGGGAGGCCTACATCCAACAGTGGACCGAGACTGGCTGAAGAAGAAGAAAGAAGTGGCAGTGAACCGGTTACGTCTATCACAGCACCGATGGCCGATAGAGCAAATAAGTTCTAACGTGCGATTTGCGCAATGTCATTGGAAAGCGGAGGGAGGATATATATCGCAAGATACAGGAGACCTATTTCCATTAGTAAATATCGATTGTCTAAAAAAAATTAATTCATTAATTCCATCGCAATATTCAGTCTCTTATAATCCAGAGATCAGTATTTTAGAACATACGACAGGCCTTGGCCTGTCCGGAACTCCAGAATGACTGTTAATATCTAATTTTTCTATGCTACTTCAAAATAATTTTTCTGTGTGTGTTTATTAATATTTTTAAAGTGTTTCCTTGATGTCAACGTGCTTTCGTCGCAACAAATTGTGCATGTTGGCACCCATGACAGTTTTTTATAATAAACATAATTCAATAATGTGATATTTATATGTTTGTTTCGTGGAAAAAGCTTAATAGGAATGACGATCAATAGCCTAATAAAGAACTACAACTCTAAATAGGTCTTAGATTTAGGCACTACAAATTCTTTTTCGCTTGCTTTTTAATATTTTATTATTTACAACAATCGGCCCAAAGCTGTCGAAAGACAAGAATTTAAAAGAAAGGAAAAGAGGGGCCCCATACTGAACCAATTTGGCTGAAAGGCCGCGACGGTATTCAATGACATTGGATGATTCACGTTTACGTTTATATGGATCACTTTGGTTGATTCATACAAATTGAAAGATAGAAATAAATCGTCTAATATCCGCTTAAGATATAGGAACTGGTCATTAGTCAACACAAGTGTTATCCCTAGCTGGCCCGTCTTTACCCGGGAGTGCAAGGCGTGCGTGGCTCCCGCGCACAAGGACCTAACGTGCGCAAGCCGAATTGACTTTAATAAAACATCATAATGATTTTTCAAGATCTGACTAATAACATCCCAACACGACTATGCAGATTAAAAAAGTCTAGTGTCATATAGACTACATTTTCCTGTCAAATTTCATCCATATAAACCCGCACCCCGGCGCCGAATATGCTTGAGTCAGCTCTCATTCCTAGTGTACTACTTTCACGACTACACCAATCAAACTAAAACGTATTACAAATTTACACACAGAAAATCCAGCTAAATTTATTTCTGCAACAAACATCCATGCCTACTCTTACTGAGAAATATCGTAAGATAGTTGTCTGATGCGCAAAATCCCTGGTCTGATTTATATGTATTTAAACACATTTGATCTAGCTGTTTGTTGGTCGCATTCCTATGTACAAAGTATAATTTTATGAATAGTGGAAATTAATAACATAGTCATAACAAATCAAAGCAATTTTAAAGGATGTACAATATTTTTGTATATTATAGCTGTTAAGCGAGACTTCGTTCGCATGTATTTTGTACTGGTTGGATGGTATAAAAACGCAACTATAACGCTTGGACACGAATTTTTTACTGCATGAGAAGAGCAGACGGGTAGAGGTTACATCTAATAGTGAGCGATTACCGTCACCTATGAACATTTGCAACACCAGACGTGCCAGGAATGTGCGGCCGATCTCAAAAGGAAGGGCTGGAATCTGGCCACTAATGCCGGAATACAGCTCAAGGTTGTTATAGATGCATACTCTAAACTAAGAGTGGGAGCCGTCCACACGGGTAAATGTTCTACCACCTTGCCTTATTTCACTTGTGTTGTAGTCTTTTGTTTTTTATATTTTTTGTGTTTGTTCGGGATTCACGCAAAAACTATTGGGACGATTTCGATGCTGTTTTCGTGAACCAACAGCAAACTGTCAGACTTAACATCTAAGATACTTTGGATCCCTTGGAATTCCGCGGGATTATTATTGGGAACAGTTTGAAGTGGACAGGTCGAAAAAAAATTCTAATTCCGATGCAAAATTTTCGCAGATTCAAATTCGCTGTGTAAAACCACTGTGACCTTTGCTACCCATTCAACGTGGACGAAGTCGTGGGCGAACCCTTGTAATATTATAAAATTGTAAAAGTGTAGTGTCTTTTGTTTCTTAATATTTGTGTTAGTCTGTTTGGGATTCACGTAAAAGCCACTAGGCAGATGGGATGCGGTTTACCCTAATCGATAGTAGATTCCCGGACTTAAAATCTGCGGTGCTTTATATCCTGATAATCCTACAGAGATTTTATTGGGAGAGGTTTATGGCCAGATCGATTTATTTTTATTCAGATGCGAAATTTTCACTGATCGATAACATCTTTACTAAAACAATTATAGTTTTGTATGCCTTTAGTAACATTACTTATCCCAAGTTTTTATGAGAGTTTTCGGCATTCATTTTCATATTTTCATACAAAAGCATCCACTACCCTGCTGAAAATAACCTTTGAGTTTCATTTAGCAAAATGTAATCTTTGTTACCCGTCCAGCGTGGACCGAGTCACGGGCAAATGCTAATAGGTAATGTACAACAGGCATCTAGGCCTGATCCCAGGAACCCTTACCAAAAGTTAGCATAATACTGCTAGAAACTGAGACCATAATTACGTTCCAGTAAACTAGGTCGGCTTGGATTATTGGATTATTTACGTTTTATTGAACAAATTTTAATGTTACATATTTAATTTATTTATAATTATAATTACTCGGCGTATCTTTGAAGTCGGTTTATATTAATTAAACCAATTAGGTATGATATTTAGAGAATTCACGTAGGAGGCTAAATAACTTTCCAGCTGTTACACTTCATGTACGGGATGCTCTGAAATTACATAACTGGAAGTTTTTAGAAGGGAAACTTCTTTAAAATCGTTTTGATTTGAAACTGGATGAAACGTTAAAAAGCGACACTAAAAAGAGATAAACATATAAATCTATAGGAGTAAGCCTGCGAGAGAATGAGATATGAGTTTTACACTGTGCAGCACAGATTAGAGTCAATAAGACCGATGATTAAACATAGGTCCAATTTGGACCGAAGTAAAACTAATAATATTTATTAGATTATAACAGTGAAAAATTTAAAGTGATACTTAAGAAGTTTATTTTGAATTATAATATATTGACGGATGTAGGCTAAAGGAATTATAAAAGTTAAAGCAGAATTATCTGTGAGCATATTCTCTGAAGGTTTTTTTTTAATTGCATGAGTTCAGCAGACTGGCAGACGACCCACCTGATGGAAAGCGGTAACCATCGCCTATTGAAATTTGTAACACCAAAGGCGCTACCAATGTGCTGCCGCTCTCTAAAGGGAGAGACTGAAACCTGGCCATTAATGCCGGAACAGAACTCAAGGTTGATGGGCGGCATACTCTAGACCAGGAGTGTTAGCCATTCAGACGGGCAAATACCCTACCGCCTGACTTTGGGTTGTTTTGTCGCCTCTTACGACAGGCCGCCCGACCGCAGGAAATTGTATTCTTTCTCCCTACCTGCACGGATTTAAACGGTTCCTACGAGCCTCTATATACGAGGTCTGTTCAAAAAATGCAATTTATTTGGGAGTTACACGTCTGCCCCCCCCACTTGTTGAAACAGTCCTGGAACGCTTCTTATGTGATGGCCTTCAGCTCCTTCGTCCCATTCGGCTAAATCTCCGAAGTCGTTTCAAATCTTCTTCCTTTGAGGGGTTTTTTTAGTTTTGCGAACAAGAAGAAGTCACAAGGAGCAAGATTCGGTGAGTAGGGGGAACAATGATCGAGTGTTTGGCCAAGAACTCATGAGTTCTGAGTGCTGAGTAGGCTGGAGCGTTACAATTTTTCGGTCAAAATTTCGTAACAAGACCCAACTGATATCCCACATTCTTCGGCAAGCTCCCTAATGGTCAAACGTCTATTTGCGCGCACCAGGGTGTTGATTTTGTCAACGTGTGGCTCGTCAGTTGACGTTGAAGGACGCCCAGGACGCTCATCGTCGTCAATCGACTGTCGGCCACCCTTAAAACGTTCATGCCACTTAAAACATGCACGCTTCTTGGCAACATCGCCGTAAGCCGTATAGAGCATGGCAAATGTTTCACTTGCAGATTTCCCGAGTTTCACACAAAATTTCACAGCAATTCGTTGCTTCTTCAGGCTGTGTTCATTTTACAATCCGACAAACGAAAAGAACACTCTTTACTGAAAACCGTGGCTTATCAACAAATGAAGATATCCGCGACCGGAAAACAGCGTTTTAATCACCTGATCTGTACGAACCTAGTGATACCAAGCGGATTCTCCTGAAAGCAACTCGCGCCGCGCAATTCAAACAGTCCGCGTATTTTTTTAACAGACCTCGTATATTGAGCGTAAAAACTTCTAGAACTAGGTAATAAGTTATGTAAATTATGTAGTACGATTATAATACTAGCTGATGCCCGCGACTTCGTCCGCGTGGTGCGGTTTTTTAACTATCTCACGGGAACTCTTTAATTTTTCGGGATCAAAAGTATCCTATATGTTGACCAGGGATATAAGCTAATACCATACAAAATTTAATTTAAATAGGTCCAGTCGTTTCGGAGATTAGCCGGTACAAACAGACAGACAAACAAAAATTTGAAAAAAATCTAAATTAGTTCTATTTCACTTCTTACATCTCCCTGACTTGGTTTTTAGCACTTTTTTTCATTGTACAGAAATTTGACCTCTACAATTTATAATATGTATAGATGTTATTTATAATTATATTGCTTTTCCATAGATCATTTTCGCACATTACAAACATATTTTTTGCAATGAATCACACTATTTATTATAATATTAGCCCATAAACATCCCTCTACTGGGCTCGGGCCTCCCACTATTGGGAAACGGACAGTATACCCGCTACGCTTATCCAAAGCGGCTTGGCAGGTTTGACACATTGGTTATCTCGATGTGCAGGTTTCACCACGATGCTTTTCCTTCACCGTTGTTAGCACGTGGTAATTGTAAATGCACATTAGGTCAGACAACTGCCTTAGTGGTGCATGCGTTTCGGCAAGGATTCGAATCCGCGCCCTTTGAGTTTGGGACGCGTGCGCTATCCATTACGCTACCACAACTTCTAAAAAACATATAGCGACCCAAAACTAAAATTTGTGATGGAACATTTACAAGCCAATAGATGGCGCTGTACAATAATTGAGGTCACAAAGGATTCCCGAAACGTACAAAGAATATATACAAATTACCAACAATAATAGATTAGAGTTGGGTAGGACGTGATTTTAAAATGAGTTTGTAAGAGTAACATGACATTTCGTACTAAGCCAGTACAATGTACCACTTCAAATGAGGCGAGAAGATTTGTATGGTTTGTACCGCGGCAGTGCATTTGAAGCGATGAGGCCGGTGAGGCGGTGAGCGTCATTCCCTCATTCAAAACTTCTACTTCGGAAATGTTCGTTAAGAATCGGATGTGATCGGCCTCGGTCACCTCATTTTACTAGCAGTCGTACATGTCATGTTGTCCCTCTTTGTCATGTGAATATCCGTAGAGGCGTTATTTATTGTACTGTTGTCCTCGTTCCGTCCTTCCTCTTACATTTGACGCGTGAGTAGAAGCGGGACAAAATTTTTGAAGTAGTACAAATTTAAATTTTGAGCCGTATCAGAACAAATCTATTTTGTGCGAGACAAATGTACTGCCTCGCACGTGTACTACTCTTCACTAATGAAGACAGTGTTCGACTACAAGTTCATTAATAGCAAGAGCTGTTTAATCAACAAATAACATTATATTTCTCTAAAGTATTCTAAACCCTAGACCAAACGTCAAATCCTAAATAATAAGTCAAAAACAAAAAAATACTTACAGAAGTGTAAAGAAAATAAATAGAGCAGTTAATTTGTAAAAACACTTAATAAATTACATGCTAGCGTCATTTATTCGTAATAATGTGTAGGTAGGTAGGTATACGCGCTTTTTTAGATGCCTTGAGTCATATGTAGACGGACATTCTTGCTAGATAACTGGGATTAGTGTTTAAATAAAAGTACTAAAGGAGACGGCGACTCTTGGCCCACAAAAATATAATGAGTTAATTATATGCCTTAAATAATCTCTGTCTATTACATTAAAAAAAAAATCGTTTAAAAAAACCGACTTCAAAAACTAAAAAGTATAAAATAATATAGATTGTTGACTAAGAATTTATTTAGTTTATAAGAGACAAAATAATATAAAATTTTCTACATCTTGAAGTCGGTGCCGAGCAAACCATAAAAATTACCATATTCACTGTTATAACAAAATGTTGCAAAATATTGTAATTTTTATGGTTTACTTGGCACCGACTTCAAGATGTAGAAAAATTTATATTATTTTGTCTCTTAATAAACTAAATAAATTCTTAGTCAAAAATCTTTATTAAGTTATTTTATACTTTTTAGTTTTTGAAGTCGGATTTTTAAACGAAGTTTTTTTTTGTTACTTTTTAGTATCTAGCTATGGGTAGACCTACGAAAGGTGCTGCACGTCTTAAAAAATATAGGTTCCAAGAAACGGGAACGGAAAATTTTAATTAAAAAAATGTTTATAAAATGAAAACTACTGGGCCAAACTATGTTAAATTTTTAGGGGACTAAATGGCAACTATTCCGCATTAAACTAAAAAAGAATCACGTAAATCGGATCATAAATCTCAGCGTAATCGGTGTAAATACATTTTAAAAAATACCAATCAAATTGAAAACCTCCTCCTTCTTGAAGTCGGTTAAAAATGGAAAACACCAGCTCTAAATTCTATCTGAAAGACGAGAAATCTTAAAAATAAGGTGACAAGTAAAATAAGTTATCGATAACATAATATCGATTTATGTGAATGAATTTCAACAATTAATAATACATAAACACACCACACAATTATGTCATTCAAAATAACTAAGTGGTCATCCACAAATTACAATCAAATGTTGTTTTTTTTTTAGATTATTTATTTTTGTTCGGGATTCACGTGAAAACTACGGGGCCGATTTCGATGCAGTTTTCGCTGATTGATAGATAATTTCCGGACTCAAAATCTGCGGTACTTTATATCCCGGGAATCCCACGGAAAAATTCTTGGGAGCTGTCTAAAGTGGCCCGGTTGAAAAGAATCGGATTCCAATGTAACATTTTCTTTCGCTGATCGATAGCAAATTTTCTGTCATAAAATCTGCAATATTTTATATCCCGCGAATCCTGCGGGAAATTCAAGTTCCTGGAAGTGGATTCAAGTTAGGACACGTATAAATTTGCTTATTCCGTACAACGTGGACGAAGTTGTCGACGAATCCTAGTTGGTAATACTATTGTTAAGACATAGAATATAGATTTGTCTTAAGTATATTCTGACAATTTCTAACTTCATAAATGTCCTATCATAAACGAGCGAAATAGTGAAATCATAATAGCTGCTTAAGATTTTTAGCGTTTCATAGGCAAACGAAAAAACGCCGTATCTTACAATGATGGATATAATTTTAGCTCTTATATCATTGCATTAAAGTTCACAATTGTATAATAGTAAAGGTGGTTACAAGAACCTCTGATTTTAAAACACAGTAGTGGCATAATGGCTGCTCGCGTTCCAAATTCAAAAGGGCGCGGGATTAATCTGGGCGGAACGCATACACCACTTAAGCAGTTTTCTGACCTCGTGTGCATATTGTTACAATTACCACGTGCTAACAACGGTGAAGGAAAACATCGTGATGAAATCTACACATCGAGATAACCGATGTGTCAAACCTGCCAAGCCGCCTTGTACACGCGTGACGGGTATACTGTCCGTTCCCAAATAGTGGGAGTGGCATTAAACTTCGGAGTTGTATAATAAAATATAAGGGAATAGATAGAATAAATAGAGAAAAGACCTAGAAAACTGATAGGCCATAACCAACTATTCGACAAGAGGCTTCAGAGCCTAAATCATCGACGTAAAGTCGCTAGTTTATCGGTATTCTATAGGATACACTTCGGGGAGTGTGCCATTGATTTACATGAATTGGTTCCTCCCTCACCATTTTAGTACTGGACGAGCAGACCTACGCGCACACGCTAGCGATATTTGGTGGAAATACCAACTACCGGATGAAACGCTGTGCTTTCAATTTTATCATACGCACCGCTGAAGAGTGGAACTCTTTACCGTCCGTCGTCTGTTATTCCTCAAGAATGCAATCTAGGTGTCTTCAAGTCTCGCGTGAACAGGTATCTTCTAGGTAAGCGTGTTCCACCTTAAATTGCATTTCCACCTGACATCAGGTGCAATGTCAGTCGAACGCGAACCTATACATTATAAAAAAAAGTAACGCTTATGTAACTTCATTCCTCCTTTTTTTTTTCAGGACTGGGGGAATGCATTTGCACATATCCTCAGGCCCCGGGATGCCAATAAGGGGCATGTGGGACTCCCGGCTGCCGGTGTTGCACAAAAGCTTCATATTAGAGCTTGCAAGCACCGACCGCCAGACTACCCACTAAACCTTCCAGCGTCCCTCCGCATCATGATGAGGTGCCACGGGACCGTAACCATGGATATGACTGGCATGACACCTCAATGGAAGCCGACAACATGCTCGTCGGAAGGGTCCCCCGACCCGCCCATCCCATTGCGTTATCAGGAGGAGATAGCAAAGCGCCGCCTGCGAACTCCCGTTCGCCGTCTGCGACAGTGGTCAGCCTGATTTCCATATCGGGGGCTTATATGAAAATCGATTCTTATGGAGTAAACTCCAAAAATCTACCAAGTGCGAGTCGAATTAAGCAGATTGAATGTTTCTAGCGCGGAGACAAACATATAGCATTTTCGGTGATAGAGAAAGTAAGGCAGTTCTGGAGAGAACTTCTCGCCAATGCTTTTCGTCTTCGCTTCGACATGAGGTTCTTTAAAAAGGTCGTCAAATAATTACTTCGAGGCCAGCAAATGTTCACGGGCGACGACAGTAACCATTTTTCATCAGGTGCGCCATCGGCCTGTTCGCCTACTTTAAGCAAGAGACATCTAAACCCTTTCCAAGTATTTATTTCACTTTTGACAGTTCGATGACGGCTCAATTAGTAATGTCTTAATGCGTTAACGACTCGATTTATTATAGAAATTAACTCGATTTATAATAATAAGTTATAATCACGAAACGAATATCGCGACGGGCAGACGCCATAGTCCCAGAGCCGTAGTTCCACTAGCAGTTCCTCCCAATAGCCCGGCACTTTTTATTCTGACTCCCTACAATAGCACTACACTGACCGGGGATTGTTCTTGGGTGATTTTTTATATGGTGTAGACAGGTATAATCGCCGATCAGTGTTGCGCCACATTTAAATTAAATTTGTCTAATGGGCCTCTACGTGTTGATCTTCCTATGGCCCCACGGAAGCCCTCCAAAAGTCCGGGCCATTATTATGGCCCGTGGTGTGCAGAGACATACATATAGCTTAAATCATTTTTTTCTTTAAAGTAGAACATTTTTTATTTTCAAATCGATTACGTTGATTTATATACGTTGTCGATGGTTTAACAGTTTGTGCGTTACATGACTCACAGAACATCACTATTACGTCACCCACAACAATAGGGTACGACAATTATGTCATTTGTTTCATGTGGTCATTTACTGTCGAGAATATGTAACTTGACAGACGTGCAAACGTCAAAAGTAAAATAACGCATGGAAACAGTATATACCCATTAATTTGCCATATCTGCCCTATTTACTATTGCAACACTGGAGCGATGCAACAGCGGCGCCACCTATCAATTTCTTACTTCCCTTCTCTTTTTACATGTCTAATATTGTACAATGCTCTCCCGTAACAAAATCACATCTAATATCAAAAAACAAGGGTGTGTCATTGGAACCTTCACACAATAGAAGCCTACATGCCATATTAGAAAAAATAAAAATATTAAAAAGAGAACAGATCACGCTGTATATGAATATTATAAGCGATGTATAATATTTTGCGCAAGAGCGCAATTCTGGGCGACATTTAATTCTGGAAACTGGAGCAGTATCTGTGGCCAGCCACGCACTTAACATACGACACGACATCATTACCTACATTTTTCTGACCTAATTATTGGACTAGGTTATAATATACAATGCGTAGACGCAATCTCTTCGCCGGGTCTTTGTGTTGGCCTTAACGCAGTACTTGAAGCCGTATATCTAAAACCTTATTTGGGAATCCTATATCTTACAATTCATTCACTTACCTTACTATTGGTTGAATTTTGATATTGCTTGTATAGAGCAAATGTCAAATTTCAACCGATAGTAAGGCAAATGAACGGTCGGTAAGATATAGGTAACAGCCAATTATGAACACGTATTAGGCCAAGACGTAAACTTTGACTATAGAATTAGTCCACAAATTAGCATTGTCCAACCCTCCATTTTATATTTTTTTACTAGAGATTTCAAACCCATGGAAGTGGATTTATTTTACTTACATTAAAACTTAGGTATTTTATATATATAAACCTTGTTTATTATTTAATGCTGAACAATGGTTTTTGAGTTATGGTAACACTATCTCCTGTTCATACTTCAGTACATATTCTTGATGCATGCATATTTCCTTCTCTTTTTGAATACTGGTACGTATGTATATCTATCTCTGTCCCACTCCCTTTAATCAATACCGCCATGCTGTCGTCGGATTTCGTTTGCGGTGTTAAAAAGACAGACATGTAAGAAATAATAAGATTTTTGGCAAGAGCAGTGATTTGATGAATTTACTATTTTACTATTTATTTAGGTGAGTCTATATATATATATTTTTTAATAATATATATATATATTACTAAAAAATATAATAAACATACAATAGACTATTATATATATATATATATATATATATATATATAATTTACACAACAACTGAAAGCAACAAAATTATACTATTATCTTCAGCACTTTCGTGTGTATGGAATATAGGGGGGGGGGGGGGTTAATTCAGATCCGCGCATACAAACCTTCACTGAAAAATTAGCTAACTGATGGTGAAAACTGTTTAAAAATTCGTTACGTAGTTTAGCAGAAGTTATCTGATATACAGACAGACAGACAGACGCGGAAAGCAGCACAGTTTTATCCGTGCAGGAACGGGGAAAGAATACAATTTCCCGCGTTGGGGCGGCCTGTCGTAAGAGGCGACAAAACAACCCACAGCCAGGTGGTAACCGCTTTCCATCAGGTGGGCCGTTTGCTTGTCTGCTGAACTCATGCAATAAAAAATCGACTTTGTTTTAATAAAGAAGAAGAAGTGGAAAAAACGATTATGAATATTTTCGTATTTCTGCGTCTGTAGTCATTTTTGAAGTGAAACATCCTTAGAATCGTTATGATTTGAAACAAACAAACAACAAACTAAAAAGATAAACACAAATCTGTAGGGCTAAGCCTGCGAGAGAATGAGATAGAATACATTATATTTAATCATTTAAACACCATGCTCATAAAGGTAGAGTTGGAAATGTTTTGAAGTTTTTCGTTAATACTTCAGATTTCATGTTTTAAAGCTTAAATATATTATAAAGATATATGAAATGTGACGTCATGAAATTTACAATACCTCCCACCCCTTGTCACACTTTGTTTCACTTCTACTGCGCGTGATATACACACACACATTTTTGTAAATTAAATTTACATGTTATTGATCGATGACGTCATCATACGGCGATTATATTAATGTTGGGAAAGTAACTTAATTACGTAATTTTCATATTAATTAAATAAATAATAATTCGAAATCTTGCTCCGCTTGTGGTTATCGCTCGCCTGCCGATCTCTCCATTGGGCCATTGCTTTATACTGCACCGATACAATAAGGCTACCCGACCGCGTAGACCGAATTTCTTAGAATCAGTTCGACACACCTGGCTAATCACTGCCACAAAAGATTACAATACACAATGGGCTTTTTTTAATTACAAATTTTAAACACAAAGTAAACAAATGAAGTCCTAATGCGGAAAGGTAATAAAGTGTGCTTTTATGGTGTGCAGGTGTTAATTTACTTTTGACGGCGTGTAGGTCGTAACACTATTATCTGTGAGTATATTCTCTGAAGTTTCACTTCTGCGTGTGAGCTGCACACACTTACACAATATTTTTAACAGCTTGTCTGCTTATTTCATTATTCGCTTGTTTCTTAAATTATGAAGTGTTTCAGATGATGTGTATAAATAACCACTAAAAATACAAATAACATAATTTGAAACTTTTGCACTATAACGAAATAAAAACAAAACGAAAAAACCGATAAAAGTCACTTATTAGAACCATTTTTTTAACAAATAAAAACGTTTTATTACAAAAAAAGATTTTTCATTTCTATACAAATTGAAAGACAATAATGAACCGGTCTAATAACGGGCTTAAGGAAATTTATGAGTAGTAAAATATACAGTCCAGCATAAATGCGATTCCAACTCACAAACAAATTCCTGTTTTTAATTTAATTGACAACCGAAAAAATAATGGACTTCGTTTAATATAAATGAAGTGTTACATAAAAATAGCACTTTATTTCTATATCAAAATAAATGTTTTATTTATGTCCGAATCTATTTCAAAAATAACGCACCTACAACCTTTTGGCCACTTTTCAAGTATATCACGGCTATTGAAATGTGACTGAAACGTCGGAATAAAAAATCAAATAAATGTTTTAATGACAATGTGAATGTTGAGCGGGCTAAGCCTTTTCGGCCTACCTCATTGCAACACAGAGGCTCCGGGTTCGATTCCTGGTATAGTAAATTTCGGAAACGTATTTTCTCCGTTATTTACTATGGTCTGGGTGTCTGGGATCGGCCCCAGAGTGGTACGTTGTATATTACCCATAACACAAGCGTAACTTTCTTAATTTGGGGATATACATGGGGGATATGTGTGTTTGTCTGCCGATTATTATTATTAATAATGATGGTATTAGTCGCGAAAACTTGAGTAAATACAACAAGGTACAAACTCAGTTCAATAGTTGTCATGTAATTATTATTCAAACAATTATTCTAAAAATCATATTTCCGGACTCTGGTGGTGTGAATTAGCTTAATTTTTTATAAATGCATTGTACCAACTCGAACCCTCTGAAGATATAGTGAATTACGGGTTAATTAGTTTACAACATGTTAATAACTAAAGTATATAAATAAGTATAAAGAAGTAAAACTGCTGGCCGAGAATAGAGTGGATTGGAGGAGGCTCCACCAGTAAGAGCTAATATCTTAAGTACTATGATGATGATGTTTTAAAGTTATGATGATGACATGGTATTTGAACGCCCTCTCTTTTATATGAACATTGTGTCAGAATTCATTGTGACATATGTCAACTACCCTATTATAACGAAAAAGATGGCGCTGCGGACACATTTTTACGGTAACTCCGTTGCAATTCACTAATGCTACTGCTTCATTGCGAATTGCGATATTGATATTGATTGTGAACTACATGAAATATTGACAGATAATGTCATGTATATAAGTCGTGGTCAGCTCTTAGAATCGATCACTTTATGACGTGGCCGATCATTTCATGAAATGGAAAATAACCATTTCATAAAATGGAAAATAACCATTTCATGAAATGAAAAATAACCATTTCATGAAATGGTTGAAAAATACCCGCTGCCCACATCATGATATGGTCTGGCCAGATCCATGAATAGTCAGCGTTTAACGATATGAACATCTAAACGCACGGCTACTTCATGATGTTGATGATCATATCGTAAAATAGTTACATTATGCACCATTAGAGGCGCTGATATCGTTTTGTCTTTGTGATGCATCACGGCGGCAGACAATTATTATAACAAAGAAACAACTGCATTAAGTTTTTGTTCTTACAAGTAAATAAATAAAAGTTCCTTCTTTGTTTTGAATTTTTATTAAACCTTTCATATTCAGATATCTAGATGATATGGCCAAACGTGGACTGACATATCCTCAAACGTTGACGTTTAAACTATATGGTCAGTTTTAGCTGGCTGTATCATGAAATACAACCATTTCGTGAAATGGTCGGCCACTTCATGAAGTGATCAATTCTAAGATCTGGCCACGACGTATACACTAATTTAGCTAATCGTTAAATGCGTTATTTTTAACTGTGTAAATAATTTGGCCACAGTTAATAATTATACCATTATCCCAGATCAAGCCCGAGCATGAGATATACGTGGTCATGGCAACGCGAACGATGTTTCGCTGGCACATGTTAGTATTCGTCTTCCAGGAATAAAATACACATTACGAAATATTACTGATTTTCACCGCCTCCTATTATTTACAGCACTATTAAACATTATAGTGCAATATTAAACATCAAATGCATACTAATCGATGTAGTTTTCGCGTGAATCGCAGAAGCATCATTTTAAAACATAATATTATATTTTGTCGCCACTTTTCATGTTATCTATTGTATAAGATAAAATTGTCAAAGTGTAGTTTTGTTTTTTATATTTTTTCGGTTTGTTCGGGAATGACGCAAAAACTACGGGGCCGATTTCGATACGGTTTTCGTTGACCTTCAGCAAATTCCCGAACTTAAAATTCGCTGTACTTTTAATCCCGCTAATATCGCGGGAAATTTTTTGGGAGTGGTTTAAAGTGACCTGGTCGAAAAATTTCTGATGCCAATGCTATACTTTCACTGATTCAAACTATCTACTCATCCAACGTGGATATATATATATATATATATATATATATATATATATATATATATATATGTATATATATATAGTTATAAAACACTAGGGTATTCCCTGTGGATTTGTCTGTCATAGCATATATACCAAACTTCAACAAAATCGATATCGCGGTTTTGCTGTAAAAGTATATCAGACCGAGTTACTTCATGTTTATAATTAATATTATAAATGGGAAAGTAGATAGTAGCATGCCACTGAACGGCGTATTTTATGCTGGAGAGATAGGAAAACAAGCAAACAAATCACTCACCATGTCCCATGGAAATCGTCGCATATAAAATTTTAGACTGTCGCCATAAACGTGTTGCTTGTAATTAAATACGTAGACATTTTAACGTTGAATTCATTAGTTCTTATTTATCTTGTGTTATAACGTAGAGCCTCAACCTTTATCTAGAGAAGCTAAAAATCTGGTTCAGAAGTATTACTTTTCTATTATGTATAATAATTACTAAAGCTATTATATAAGTATATGTATGTTTGTATTGTATATGTATATATACGTGTGTGTATGTGTTTCTTTTTTTTGCTTGAGTTCAGCAGACAGACTGACGGCCCACTTGATGGAAAGCGGTTACCATCGCCTATGGACATTTGCAACACCAGAGGTGCTACAAATGCGCTGTTGCTCTCTTAAGGGAGACTGGAACCTGGCCTCTAATGCCGGAACACAACTCAAGGCTGTTATGGCGGCATACTCTAGACCAGGGGTGGTAGCCATCCAGTCGGGCAAATGCCCTACCACCTGGCTGTGGGTTGTTTTGTCGCCTCTTACGACAGGCCGCCCGGCCGCAGGAAATTGTATTCTTTTTTCGTTCCTGCACGGAGGAAAATATATATGTATGTATATATATTGATATTATTTTTGTACTTATATGTACTATGTTAATTTATCATTCGTCATTATTTATTCATTAACTGCACCACCGTCTGTATTAAAATTCTAACAATCCCTGCCAAGGGTTGCCTGGAAGAGATCGCTTCTTAGCGGTAAGGCAGCCCGTTGTACTCTCTTTTATCTTTTTCTACTTCTGTTTGTATATACTTTGGTGTACAATAAAGAATTATCCATCTACCTACTTTGTGAATGTACTAAGTATGGAACAAAGTCGCTTTCCGCGTCTATCTCTCTACATATCCGTTATCTCTTCATAAACCACGCAGAGTATTTTTAAACGGTTTACACGATCAGTTAGATGAATTTTCACTAAAGGTTTATATGATGATATAAAAAACCTAATTAAGTTGTAATAAGTAATATATTTATATAAAACTACCTCCTAGGATTTCGGGAGGCTCTAGTAGTTGTATGATATTGAGTAATATTATTTAGATTTATTCAAGGTTAATTGTAGTTATATAATATTTAATAACTAATTAACTAACTTTAAAGACAAATTATGCAAGTATATACAAATAACACTAATATATAACATCCTAAAAATTAATATTAGGTAAATTCATTTAAGTACCACTGTGCATACATAACACTCCGCGGCACAAATAAACCCATTTGATTTATGTGTCATAAACGAATATGTGTCATAAACATGGATGGAAGAATATTAGAAAATAAATTAAAAAAGTACACGGGGTATATCTATTTTTTTTTATATAAAAATAGCAATTTAATAAATCTTATCAAATATATATTATATTATTTGCATATTAGTCGTAGCGTAATGGCTAGCGCCACGCGTTCCAGACTCAAAGGGTGCGGGTTCGATCCTGGTCGGAACGCATGCACCATTTAGTCAGTATTCTGACCTAATATGCATATCGTTACAATTACCACGTGCTAACAACGGTGAAGGAACACATCGTGATGCAACCTGTACATCGAGATAACCAATGTGTCAAACCTGCCCAGCCGCCTTGGACAAGCGTGGCGGGTATACTGTCCGTTCTTCTATAATGGGGGGCCCGAGCCCAGTAGTGGGAAATTTATGGGCTGTTATTATCATATTATATCAAATACACTTGTTCATAAACAATCCAGAAGCAGATGGGAATATATATTTCTATTTAACAGCACATATATGCTGTAATATTCAATATATTAGCGGGTTGTCGGGAGCAGAAATAATTCAGGGCATAGATCGTCATTGTACCGTGTCAAAATCCGACTGCCCGCCAAGAATCCGCCTCAAAATTATATATCCGCCCGGTTATTATAACACGTAAAATGAATACTCATTTAATAATACAGAGTGTTTTATAATCTGTTATGTTAATGCGGTCTAAAAAACTGCGTCTTTACGTCTACAATTCTACTTGGCATCTGTGTCCCCAGTGGATTACCACCTTTATTTTTATTGGACTTGACTTTATGTTGTTGGTCCGAAGACCTCACAACTTTACCGGGGTTTTCGGGGCGAGCGTCTTCACAAGGCGAAGGCGTCCGAGCCCGGAGGGCAACTTGCTCGAGGGAGTTCCCTAGGGAGCTTTACCTCGTCTTGACTGTTGCCATGAGAGGGAGATGAATCTAACGATGCCGACTAGAGGGCGACACAATGAACTAATTGAGAACGGGCGACGGGTAATATAAAGCCGCGAGGTTCGAGGCGGCCTACACTATCTTACTGCCGTTTCGCAACGTGTTATGGCTGGGAGAGAAGAAACTTACTCCATATATCGAGCATTTACCGACATTTTATTGTAAGCAACATTTGGACCGAATTTTTTGTTGCAAAATGTATTTTAATAATAATAATGTTTTGTATTTTAGACTTTCAGTTTTTCATTCAGTATAGTGTAATCTAACTAAAACAGAAAGTCTCAAAACAAAATAATTGATTAAAATAGCTTTTGCAACAAAAAATATGCATCGGTCCAAATGGCGCTTACGATAAAATGGCGGTAAAGGCTCGATATGTTTTACCGATTTTTTTAGTCCAGTTAACAGATATTTTGTCGAGTAATATTAAACTACAGGAAAAAGCTATTGGATACGACTTTTCTAGATTTTCTAGGGTCGCGTAGCTATTTTTCTCACAAACTACTGGCTCTATATGAATAAAATTTGGTAGAAAGTTGTTAATGCAGTGTGAAATGTATCATCATCGCCCTACCTTCAAACCTTGGTTGCGCTCGGAGCGTCTGCCTCTAAGCCCCGGGGTCCGTTTACCTACTATTTCTTGTCCAGTACGCGCGGTCTTCGGAATCCCTAATTGTAAGACCATTGGTATGCCTATTATTCGACATGACGTCAAGCTAGCATTTCTTGGTCTTACTCCTGCGACCGGTTTCCTTAAAACGTGCCCCTGGCCACATAGACGGCATTCTTGCAATTTATTTGCTATGTTCCCGGATATGAAGACTGCCGCGGATCGATGAGTTCCTAACGCGGTCCTTCCACTTGACTCTATACAACCTCCGCAGCATATTCGTTTCGAACACAACTCTTGCGTATATGTATCATGAAATTGTGACAAAAAAAAATTAAATAAGTATAACTGTTTGATTCAGATGCCTGTTTTTATTTAAGTCTATAATTTTCAGTGAAAATAAGTGCCAGCAAGATCCGTTGAATATTTTTGCGCTATGGAGTATTTTCCATAGACGTGATGGTCAACACGTCTACAGAACTTATCTTTATGCTTGAAATGTTATGCATTTTACCAATTTTAACAACTTGCGTTTAAAATTTAGGATTAAATTTTCCCATCTTTACAGGAGGTCCTCAAGCGCCGCCAATATGCCGCCATTGGAAATGGTTACACATTTGCGGCATTTGGGGTGAAAACTCTAGGTCCGTGGGGTCTTAACGCTCTAAAGGTCTACCGTGACGTCGCCAAACGTTTAGTAGACGTCACACGCGAACAGAAGGCTGGCGTCTATTTTGCTAAAAGATTAAGCTTTGCTATACAACGTGGCAACGCCGCCAGCCTTTTGGGAACGTTCCCGGTAAGTGACAGTGGTTTGGGACCAATAACTTATCTTTAGGTATTTTTCCCTTGTTTTAATTAGTTTTAGTTTTTATATAGTATACTTTGTAGTTTATTTTTAAGCTTATGTAATTATATAGTAATTATAGCGTAATAGGCTAAGTTTTTTCTTATCTTGTTGCGGAACCCTAAAAATGATTAAATAGTCCATTATTCAAAAATGACAACTGACCTGCTCCATATCAATATATTATTATTTATTTCATTTTTTGCACGTCGAATTTGATCCTTATAAAACCTACTCGTTTTCGGAAAAAGGCCAGACGGCCGGACGAACATGACAATTTCATATAAATTCTGTTTTTCCAAAATGACTATGGAGCCCTTAAAGAAAAATATAAATAACCTATTGATAAAATAATTAATAAACCATCAAATGTTTGAACTGTAACATGTTGCGAAGGGAATGTTGTGAATGCTAATTCAATAACCTAAGCCATACAACATTCTGTTTGAAATAAAAACCATCTGAAAGTTTAAATATATTAAACATATTTGCACATAATAATTATAAATATTGTTACACCTATCTCTTCATAATAAGTTATATTTTACCCTCTTTCGCTTTAGTATTTTGACATGATTATGTAAAACTATTTAGATATTCCAGCTGCCAAATCCACATTCCAGAGTATTCGCGGCGAGAAATCACTTTTAACGAAATAATTTATATTTGACATATCATATAATATACGCCGAAAGTATTTATTAACATTTCTGCGACGTCACCGGACGTATTTAACTCACGTATTTAAATAAAGAACAACCTAAATTCGATTAATGATTGATTTTAAAAATAATCGAATAAAAACTTTTTGATACGGGTAGCACCTTTGTAGCAACACTATCACTGAGCGGACACAATTTAAAAAAAGAATGTGCAGTGTGATTTTCTTAATTCAAAAAAATTTACTGACGCCATGTTTTCACCGACCGTTTAACTAAAATTACCACTTTGACACTTCACAATTTTTTTTATAAGGACACTGGTTCCAGGATGGATCCGTACGTCTGTAAGCGCGGTGTTAGACTAGGCCCGGCCCGACCGCTCGACTAGTGGTTACGAATCGAAAATTATTTATACAATATAACTACTAATTATGTTTATTTTTCACATTTCATGTGTTATTTTTGTAACAATAAATCGATTGGCTACGTTTTGATACCCAAGTTCCTTGCACCGTAGTTTCGTGTTTGACTGTTAGCTATCTAAAGACATTTTGAAAAGACAGTTAAAATACTTTTCAGATTCTTTTTTTTTACTTAGTTTCGATGATGAAATATTTACAAAAATAAATTATTTTATTTAAAAAAAAGCGGAAATAAATTTAAAAAATGAGAGAAGAATCTTACTTAGACGTGTTACTGGGGGGGGGGGGGAGTTTCTTGTCACTTCTTTTTTAAACAGCGATAAGATTTTGCTAAGCGGTGTACATAGATAAAGAAGTAGACATTTTTTTTTTATAAATCGTCAGATAATCACACACATTGTATATTCCCGGGCTAAGCAAGTTATGCTTATGTTATGGGTGATGTACAACGGTCCACTCTGGGACCGATCCCAGACACCCAGACCATAACAAATAACGGAAAGTTCGTTTACGAAATTTACCATGCCTGGAATCGGAACCCGGAGCCCATGCGTTGCAGTGAGGTAGGCTTGCAAAGACAGCACACTCAACCGCAGAGGCCGTCGTTTTTTAGTTTTAATCTATATGTAAAATAAAAATAAATATGCAGTCGAACTTAGCTTTTTTATCGTGAAGCTCGCAAACAGGTAGGCTTGCCTGATGGAAAGTGATTAATTACTATCTTCAATAGACGCTTACAATACCAGGGGTGAAGACGATGCTTTGCTAGCCTGTAGGATAGTATTGAATGGGATAGATAGGAAGGGATAAGAGGGATGGAATTAAGGGGATGAGTTAGCAGATATGGGATAGGAGATATAGAATACAGGGATTGGTATGAGATAAGATAATGGAATAATGGGTTTCAACTTTATTCCTTTTTTATTATTTTAAAAGTTTTTATTTAAAACTAGAATATGCCCGCGACTTCGTCCACGCTTGAAATTTCCGCGGCATTCCCGGTACACAAAGTACCGCAGCATTTAAAAAAGTATGTAAGCTATCGTTTTAGTGGAAACTGTGTCGAAATAAGCTGATTATTATGCATCCGAAAAACTACAAACCGCTCCCGGGAAAATTTGCTATCGATCAGTGAAAAAATCACATTGAATTTTTTTTTTATCCATTTTAAATCATTCCCAGAAAATTTCCCGCGCGATTCCCAGTATAAAAAATGAATTATAAGTCTAAAAATTAGCTGCCGATCATCGAAAACCGCATCGGTATCGGCCCAGGAGTTTTTACGTGATTCCCGAACAAACAGACAAGATTTTTTTTAAAATGCATTGTGCATGTTCTCCGTCGTTTATATAGTCTATTCCAGTTTTTTTTTAATAGCTTCAATGAGCAGATACGGCATGTTTAAAATTTTATAATAGTTCCACTGGAGTACACTTTTTGAAGGTCATACATATGAGTTAAACTTTACTTCTTATTCCTACTTCTCTTCCCTCCTATTCATCGTACAAAACTCGACGCCGCTCAAGGCTATAACTGTTTCACACCGATATTCTATGAGAGCTAGTATCAAGCTCACTACACTTTTTTTTTATTCATTCAATAGTTTAAGGTTACCCACATACTTGGGGTCTTAGGACATATGAGATTTTGGAGATAGGTACTGAAAACCAGTGCTGTGCCGGAACATGTTTCGGCACAGCAAAAGACTGACTGCAAACCTCATTTCTTAAATTGCGGCTTTAATTTTTGTATGTATATTTTCTTTCTTCTTTACATGTAGCACACAGACAGACAGGCGTAAAACAATCATAAGAGTTTCATTTTTGTGTTAAATAGAAATAACGTGTTATAATAAATAGTTTTCTATAATCCTACTTTAAAATACCGCCTATAAAAATAGCTCCTTAAGACCGACGTCTTGTAGCAACTTGATATTTGTTTATGAAACACTAAATTACGCCAGAAATAATTTTGACAATTTTAAACATTTTTATCACTATCATTTTGATGCTGTCATATTTTGCCACACAATTTTTGAAGTTTACGACCGAGGGTGTGCGGGTCATTTGTCTTTTACCTACTTACTTTTATAGCATATAATAGTAGCCCATAAACGTCCCACTCTGCTAAGCTCGGGCCTCCCACTATTGGGGAACAGACAGTATATCCACCACGCTTGTCCAAGGCTGTTTGGCGGGTTCGACACATCTGTTATCTCGATGTGCCGGTTTCAGCACGATATTTTCCTTCACTGTTGTAAGTACGTGGTAATTGTATCAATATGCACATTAGGTCAGAAAACTGCCTCTGTGGCGCATGAGTTCCAGGTTGTCAGGATTCAAAACCGCGCCCATTAAGTTACGGACGCGTGCGCCTACCATTACGCTACCACGACTTCATTATTATTTTATCGACGGCCTCTGTGGTTGAGCGGGCTAAGCCTTTGCCGGCTTACCTCACTACAACGCAGAGGCACCGGGTTCGATTCCTGGTATAGTAAATTTCGGAAACGTATTTTATCCATTATTTACTATGGTCTGGGTGTCTGGGATCGGCCCCAGAATGGTCCGTTGTATATTACCCATAACACAAGCGTAACTTGCTTATTTTGGGGATATACAGTGTGTGTATTTGTCTGCCGATTTATTATTATTATTATTATATGTATGTCTCTGCAGACCACGGGCCATAAAATGACCCGGACTTTTGGAGGGCTTGCGTGGGGCCATGGGAAGGCCAACACGTAGATGCCCCTTGACAAATTTAATCTAAATGTAGCGTGACACTGACTGGCGATTGTCCCTGTCTACACCATATAAAAATGCACCCAAGGACAAGCCCCGGCCAGTGTAGGACTATTGTGAGATATGAGAACAAAAAGTACCGGGCTATTGGAGTGAAGTGCTAGTGGTACTAGGGGTCTGGGAATATGGGGACTATGGCGTCTGCCCGTCGCAATGTTCGGGGAATATGGAAAAATGGGCAGACGTTGACTCGCCACTCCCTGCATGGGCCCCAAAAAATGCCATAGAAGACAGGGGCAACATGGGTGTGAGTGGCTAAGGGGTGTCGAGAGGTGGGCTGCAGGTTCACCGAAGCTACTTCTGACGTGATGCCATTTATCACTTCCACCCTTGGAGCTTAAGTCTTAGCTCTAGCGATCTCCACTCCGTGCCGGCTGGCAAAGGCAAGCACGGAGGCGGGGGCCTTGCCTTGGCCCCCGGAGTTAGGTACGAGGTGTCGCTACTCACCTATGGCTTCGCCACAAAGCCCCCCTGCGGGATTATTATTATTATCATTATAGCATAATACAAGAGTAAATAGTGGTCGCCCAGTGGCCGAAATTCAACCATAATTAATTTAAATGATAAGTTTGAACATTATTAAGATTCTGTTGTCAAAGACTTCTATAATCACAGATTTCGCCAAGTCTACACTGTTAATTTGACTTTAACAACAAACAAAAGAGTATATATATGCGTGTGTGTGTCAAATACATGGTAGTGTGTGTATGTTTTTTTATTGATTAATGTATTTTTAGAAGTATAGTCTTTGAAATTAATTATTATGGTTGAATTTCGAGCACGGGCTACCACTAGTTCTATGTAAGTGTACATTAAGTATTAAATAAAAATTAATTTGTATTTGTTAAAAATATAAACTTAGTTACTTCTATAACTTTAAAAATAATATTTTAAGTGCCTGTGGAACTTGTGCTACTGATACACGTATACAAGTTTTGCCTTTCGAAGAGTGTAGGTGTTCAGCGTTCTTCAATGAGGGTTGTTCGCGATTTCCCTGGCATCCACTTAACAATTCCTAACTTGGTGACAATGAGACCACCTCAGCAGTATACACTTTTGAAACAAGAAAAAAAGTGCGAATCGGTCCACAATTGACGGAGAAATTGCGTAACAAACATACAGAAAAAAACATACAATCGAATTGAGAAGCTCTTTTTTGAAAGCGGTTAAAAAGGTAACACAAGAGATGCCTTCAGAACCCATAATTATAAAGTAAAAATTTGACGACTTATTTTAAATACATAAGCCTATCTACAAACAAACTACATCTTATCAGTAAGTATCAAATGACCATTAAAACTTTACCTATGACTTACCTACAAAAACTTTAAACTTCCTATAAATGGTAATTTTGTCACTTATTTTTACTTTACACTGTACTTTATTATTTGCAAGAATATTAAATTTTAGTAGTAAATACAATAAACAACTGCTGGCTGGAAGGGCTGTAACAAAACTGTTCCTTAAATTTTTGAATGCGTTCTAAATATAAAAGAAATTTTTAAAGACGAACACGTCGCCATCTTGAAATCTGTTTAACTGTCACTTTGACGGGGGGTATCCATTAATTGAGATTTTTTATTTTAAACAATGCAGAAACCACTTTGATATTTATGTAGACGATTAATTTACACTAATATTTCTGTATTTTGTTAAGTTTTCACTACAAGTAAAACTACGCATTAACGATTTTAAGCGCGGTCTTTTATTTTGTTTTTATTTAGACGTTTTGGCCACTTTTCAGTCGCCGTGATCACGTAAGACGAAAGAGATTCGTTTCATACATAGAATGATGCGCGAGGGTAATGAAATAAAAAACGACCCAAATTTCAATAGAGGAGATCGTCGGCAAGTAGGTACGACCTGTTTAGGATCCGATCATCAAAACAATTAAGATCCAAACTCGGAAAAGACCAACTTCCAGACGTCAAGACACTCTGAGCTCACCGGAACACAAACCAATTTGATTGTTAATTATTTTCTTTATTTTAACTCTCACTACGTTTAATTTTAATCTTATACAAAAATATTAGAGCCAGGCATGTTGCTGAATAGTTTCTTTGCCTCGCCACTTCTCTTCTAGCCACAACATGTTGCGAAGCGGTGGTAAATTAGCTTAGGCTCCCATAGAGTAAATAACATTTATAAACAAGACTTAATTTACTTTAACACTCATTGACATTTGACATCTTTGTCTTCTTTGATCACGGTTACTGAAAAGGGGCCCAAACGTCGAAATCAAACATCAAATAAATGACACGCTTAAAACTATTAAAACGCAGTTTTATTTGTGTACAAATCGCAAAAATTTAGTTTGTTAGTTTTTCAAATTTATATTTTAACAAAATTAAAAGTGAATGAATGAATGAAAACACTTTATTGTTCACCAAAAATTAAAACTACCTTCTTAAAACAAGTACAGTAAATGTCGAACAAAGGGCGGCTTTATCGCTAAAAGCGATCTCTTCCAGGCAGCCCCCTAAACTAAGGACAATATTAAGGCAACAATGGAGGTCAAGACAATAAATAATAAGAAACATTCCAAGAATAAGTAAAAAAATAAATAATAATATACTTTATATCTATATATATAACAAAGTCATGTTAGTTACACCAATTATATCTCGAGAACGGTTGGACCAATTTTTATGATTTTTGTGCTTTTGGAATTGTCTTCGTTCTGAATAGGATAATAAGTATTAAAATATGATATTCATCAATAAAAAAAATATGATTGAAAAAAGACCAGTCACAAGATCAGTCTAGCCATTCATTTGTTATGATCTTTTGAGGCCGATTTCGGCAATGGTGACTGCATTTAAACTCATTTTCATTTGTCTGATTTAGGTGAATTATTTTTGTGTGTGTTCAAGTGGGTCCCGGGATGGTTTAGATTCAAATTTGAACCAAGTAGATGGCGCTGCAATCGGGTTCCAGGATTTAAGTGAAATTATTTTTGTGTGTGTTCAAGTGGATCCCTGGATGGTTTAGATTCACGATTGGACCCGGTTGGTGGCGTCGCTGAACACGTCTTTAACGGTGGGACCAATTTTGATTGGAATCGGTTTCTAGATTTTTATTTTTTAAGGGCAAGACAACGTCTGCCGTGTATAGATAGTCCTATATAAAAATAAGATATAAATATAAAGTGACCAATGAAAAATCTTTTTTACGGTTTGTTTACAACATATGTCACCATTCCTTGAATAGGGTATAGGCAGTTAGTCGGTGCGTAGATAACACTATAACCACTATTCGTTAACGAGTCATTCATTCAATAGACAAACCTATCTATCTATCTATACCATCCTTTCCCAAAGTGGGCGTTGCAGGCCTAAAGGGGGGCGGCGGTAAGAGACCCAGAAAAAAAATGGGGGCGTAGTGTAGAGGCTTGGCGATTTGTAATTTCATCTAGCTAGGAGGACTCTTAGACCCCGACTGAACTCTCGAGATATGAGATTAACGAGTTTATGCATGTTTCTCAAAAGATACTCTGTCTGAATACTATAAAGTTACGTTTCAATAATCATTCTCACTGGCAGGTGTAGCCCGTAAGAGTTAACTTGAGACCTCAGCGCCGTTGTGTACTACCTACTGCGCTTAGGTCTCAAGTTAACTATTGCGGGCTATAGTAAAAGTCTCGTTTAGAATGAATGTTTAATCTCCGCCAATATAGCTCACAATAATCAATTAATTTAATTTGACGTTAAAGTGGTTTTTAAGTAGGTGAAAAAATGGAGGCGCTAAAAAAATAATTTATTCTCAAAGTGGGCAGTATACAAAATAAGTTTGGGAACCACTGATCTATACTATAATAAATCTGTAAAAGAGTTCGACTTTGTACAATGCGTTTAAAGATAGATTAAATACATTTTTCGAAGCGTGAAGAGGGCCAATTTGGAATGATTGGATGAGCGACGTCCAGTCGGTCGCCCCAAGTACCGGTAGAGGGGCAGAGCGGAGGCTGGACTGTGTGAGTTTCAAGCCCATAACTGGCAAGAAATCAGACAGCACGGAAACAAGTGGCGTGTTCTCGTTTCGGAGGCCAAGACACATCTTGGGTCGATTAGCCAACGGAGTTAGTTAGTTAAGAACATTTTATATAGACAAATCATGTGTTAATGATTATTTTAATGACAGATTTTAAATTACTAAAGTAGTATATAATGTATTATTTATTACTGATTAGTGGATTATATTTGATTTTTATGATATATATTTTATAGAATGACTTGGTTTAATTATTATTATTTATAATTGCGAGACATTTTGTAATATTGTTGTAGTATTTATAGTCTTAGAATATGATACCTTTATGGGTATAGTTTACAATAGTAGGCACAACAAATTGCAAAAACATGTAATCTCACGGAATATTCATAACATCTTTTTTATGTACCATGTTTATGCAATAAATGATGATTTGATTTGATTTGAAATATGTGAAGAAAAAAATCAAGGGGACTAATTCGGACCAGCAGACTCCGAAAATACAATTTGTTGAATTTTTGTTTGTCTGTCTGTTAAAATATCACGTGAAAACTACTTAACTGATGGTAATGAATCTCGATACAGAGCTATCTGATATCTCGGATACTTTGTATTCCGATATATGACGTCGTTTCCGTCGGATAGGCGAAAATAGTCAAAAATGCGGTCACATCTTTTTGAAAACTGCTGAACATACACGAATTAAATTTGACACAGAGGTGGCTTATATCCCGAGACAAGACTTAGGTTACTTTTTATCCCGATAAATGACATTGTTTCCATAGAGTAGATGGATTAGTAAAATACCTACGTTATCATAAACACAATGCCAGTCATTGTATTACTTCAAATCAGGTTGGCTTCAACTCACCTCTGTTTTGCTGGACAGTTGTCTAGACTATGTGGACTTAGATTCTTTGTTATTATTATATGTAAAAAACTGAATTAAGTTTTTGTGTAGGTAAAATAAAGCTAGCGCGCGGGGGGGATTGACAAACTCAAGTCGCTGAACATAACTGATTATTTAAATAACAGTCGACTAGCAATGTTATTGAAATTTCATCCAGTTAGTCATCTAATATTTTCTTAAGTTTTCGCGACTTGTATACATAATAAAACCATTTTTTATATATTTTATTATAGTTAGTCATTGCTAATTGTGCGTGTTGCAGCCAAGCTATGAACCTTAGGAACGACCACATCTTTTTATTAAATACTAACATTTATTTATATCTCTGTGGATTTCATGTCTATAAATAAGACGACGATCTCCAATGAATTATCCAGGTTTTGGCATGCACTAATCTTGAAATACATTGATGCAAGGATATTAATGTGTTCACTTGACAACGAAAGAATTTGGTACATATCCAAAAAACAGAAGACTTATTGGGACATACGTTATGTTTACTTCCTTATAGTTAATTAATGGTTGGCTTTAATGGTTTCCTTTCGGTAATATCACACAGAGTGAGATTAATGATTCATTAATTATACTGTCACCTGCGGATTTATAAAGCAACTAGCCGCCCGGCGCGGTTTCGCCCGCGCTCTATACCGCTCCCGTGGTATATAGCGTGGTATGTTATATAGCCTATGATACTCCCTGTTAACGTAGCTTTGCTACAGTAACACAATTTTTAAAATTGGTTTAGTAGATCGAGCGATTACCCTACAACGTCAAAAACTCACAAACTTTACCTCTTTATAATATTAGTATAGATAACACATATTCTTACCATAAGACTAAATATGAAGTTTCATATCTCTAACTTGAGAAATATAAGTTGCCCATATGTATTTTTCAATATTTTTCGGCACAAAAGTTAGTGTAGTGGATATGATTAATTTAGCTGAATTTCGTTCATGACCTCAGTAAATCAGTCGCAGCTCACTGAACCAGCGCTTTGAGTTTACACCGACATTTTTACAATCTAGGCCCAAGAATATACGAAAGCCGATCCGTCTCCTTTAATTTTATTTATCTTTTTATTATGTACCGGTTAAAAATAATTCTCGTAAAAAGGGTGGAAACTTTCAACGGGGCAGTAAGGAGAAGTACCTCGTTGCAGCCACACGAAAATGGTCTTAGAAGAAATTCACAATTATTCGTGAAATTTTGATTCAGATTCTCACATGTGTAAAAAAAGGTACAGTTAGCAAAAAATGGCCATTTTACACAATTAATTTTTTGATGCCAATCGATCCTGATTCTAACACTAAACAAAAACTTCTAACGGACCAACCGTCGTCGGAGTGCTAAAAAGGTCTACTAACGGAAATTGCAAAAATATTTTCCCATACATCTTACAAGAATTCTAATTTACCTTTTTTAGATAGATAGATAACACTTTATTATATACCAATACATAAATTAACTTAAAGACTAAAATTATATCTAGTATTACAAGATGTCCACCACAGTAGTCATGAGAACCATAGTGTATATTAATATGACATAGACAATCGTCATAGATAATATTTTTAGTCTATTTATCAGATGATTCGATTTATAATTAAATTACCATTTTCTACCGGTTAGTTAATTTTATAAGCCCACTAAATTATTATCTAGATAATTTAGTGCATCAGTAACTAATTATTATAATTGTTTTTATGATCCTGGCAACACTGTGATGTAATTGCTATTTTTAGCAATGATGCAATGTTATTGTTTTGTAGGCTAGCATTTTCATATAAAAGGCGTAATGGCGTGTAGACGGTGTTCATGGCAACAGTCCAGCCGAGGTGAAACTCCCTAGGGAGCCCCCTCAAGCAAGTTGCCTCCCGGGCTCGAGCGCCTTCGCTTCGCAAAGGCACTCGCCCCGAAAACCCCGGTAAAGTTGTGAGGTCTTCGGACCAACAACATAAAGTCAAGTCCAATATAAAAAAAAAAAAAACGGTGTTCATTGCTTACTGTGCTGTGTGAATATTCACATCAAAGGCTGAACAATAAAGGGGAAACCCTGTCCAAATAGTTAATATTTGGCATATTTGCTACTTTCTTACCCAAATCCCTCCTTGCATTTTACACTAGTTATGTACAAAGGGCGGTCTTATCGCTAAAAAGCGATCTCTTCCAGACAACCCTCGGAATGAATTGACATAATAATGACGATGGTGGTATACGTAACATATAGTACGAACTACTGACTTTTTAATAATAAAGACATAAATTATATATATTAAATAAGTATGTATTTAATATACATACCATACAAATACATATGTACAAAATATATAAATGTTTATAGATGAATTTAAATATCATATTCCATCAACAGGTAGTATTTTTTGGTCATAATTTTAAATATTGGTAGCGGTTTTGCTTGTCTGATAGCACCAGGCAGCGCGTTCCAAAGCTGTATAGCCTTAACGGTAAAAGAATTGTTGTAGAACGTTGAGTTATGCGCAGGAGTGTTCAATTTAAGTTTAGTAGAAGGTGTAAATTATGAGAGCACGAAAGAAATTCAAAACGGTCTTTAAGGTAATCGGGCGTGCTTGGTACAAATATAATACTATACAGATTTTTTTTATTTTTATTTATTAAATGTTTTTGTTGACTGGACAAAAAAACAAAATTTCACGAAAAATTATTGATAGTCTCCTAGGACCATTTTCGTGCAGCTGTAACGGTGAAGGTACTTCCCCTTACTGCCCCGCTGAAAGTTTCTATCTTGTATAACAAAATTAGCACAACATAACCAAACTTGTATAAGAAACTATTCTCCAATATAAAACTGGAACAAATTCAACAGCTAGATATTACGTAAGGAAGCGCGTCAGAACAATTTAACATAATATAATCCAGCAATAATGTTAATCAAATTCTAAAAATAACGCCAATATAACGTTACTGGGGGCGTTGGAAATGAGTCACGAGTTGAAATTCAGAATTTCACAGTTTTTCAAACAACCTGACTCACTGCCAAAGTTTAGATGACATTTTATATTTATATATTATATGTATATTCATTTAGAAAGGGTTGTCATCTATAAGTCTTTTATGGATAGGAGTAAATTATACTTTTCTGGAACAAATTTCGGTTACAGAGGCTTTAATGTCGTGTGTACATCGAAACCGTGGATAAAGAATACTATACTCTGTCCAACCATTTATATTATATTTGACGTTTGTATGCTTATCAAGTTGCACTTTTTTTGACAGCAAATTTTACATGCAATAAAAGTTATCATGTATACCTACTTCATTATTTCAAGTAACGAAATAGTGACGTTCTATGAATCATTTAATGCAAAGTATTGGTGGCAGTTGCATCTTTTAAAATGAAACTCGATATAGACTGGACTGTATGATTATTATTAACATTATTTACATTTACAATTAAATCATACATAGAAGAGGCATGTATTGGTGCTATGTATTACGAATAAGTAGTGCGCGAGAGAGTCGACTGAAAGTGGTGTAAGAGTGGTAAGTGAGTTAAAAGCGTTTATGCCTTTTCCGGCCTCCAAGGCCGCTTATATATCCTACGTTGCGTCCGACGTCTAGCTGCTAGTTGTGCGAGCTCTGGGCGTCAGTGGTATGCGGGACGTGGAGAGTAGGTGTGCTCCGGCGGGCGGGTCAAGGGGGTGCTCTCTATCCGCAACACACAGACTAAAAATATAGTCATCATACCTAAATTTAATTGGATATCGTTATGTAATGAAAATGTTTTAATTTAAAAGAAAATACGACGATATTTATTTACATTTAAAAAGTTATAATTTCGATTTTATTTCACTTTTAAGTATTTTAGGATTATTTGCTATATTTATAACACAATAGGTACAGTATTTTTTAACGAATGATGTAGGTGCACTAAATTCATTGAAATTTAATCACAAATAAACTTGACTCGACGGCCTATATGGTTGAGTGGGCTAAGAGTTTGCTGGCCTACCTCGCTGCAACTCAGATGCTCCGGGTTCGATTCCTGGCACGATAAATTTCGGGAACAAATATGGTCTGGGTGTCTGGAATCGGTCTGACAGTAGTCCACTGTATATTATTCATAAATCTATCGTAACTTGGGGATATATAATATGTGCCTTTGAACGCAAAAAAACCTAGATTTTTACTTTAAATTAAATCGCAATTAATAATTAGGTAACGCTTTAGGGCATCACTAATTGGTCAGTCTTCGACTTGTCAAAACTACAATAAATTGTTGTACGGAGTATAGAAAGTTAAACGCCCATTAAAACTACATAACTTTAAAGCTCCTAAATCCTATATAACTAGATTATACTCTAGCTGTTTTACATTCTTCTTTGTTTGAGATTATGGTTGCAACGATTTCAGCATTTATTTTGCCCTTTTTTGCATTATATAATTATATAAATGTATAGTTACGAGTGCGAGACTCGAATCAAAATTCCGTTGGAATTACTATAGAATTTATTAGAACTACACAAACACGTATAACACAGGTACAAATATAACTGAACACAACAAGTACAAACGTAATAAACGATTTAATAACACGCGCAAAGTCTGTCACTATATAGCTTATCGAATGTACACACGTCTTGTCTCGCTGGTGACCATCGCTAGACTGCCGATCTCTCCATTGGGGCATTGATTTATAATGCACCGATGCAATATGTCTACCTGGCAAGCGTCGACGCAATTTCCCAGAAACTTAATCCGCACACCTGCGTAATTATGCCTGCGAACGGCCATAAACGAGTACAATACAGAATAGGCTGTTTTTGGCAGGCAGGTGTGCATCCGCTTTTGTCGGCGTGTAACAATATATATACATATACATACATATACATACATATATCTACAAAAAATAACAAACAAATTGTTAAGAAATATTCCAGTCGTGCAATTTTAAAACCTAGCAAAATGCATTCTGTAAGCGCCAATCATTCCATTAATTCGCTTCCATCTATTCCTTACTCAAAATCTGCCCCTCTACACCGTTCCGTTCCAAAAAGAGACACTGCTCTACTCACCCGCTACGAACGCATAGGAGCTCAAAAAGTTCGACTTAAAGCCTTTAAATAAGAGTTCAAAATAAACTTTAACAATATTGTTACTAATTTTTGAGATTTGAATTTAAAATATCGTTGGAGCTATAACAAAGTTTATTAGAAGTACACACACGTCATTCATAGTACTTACAACATAATACAAAAAGTTCAAATCGTAACGCGCAAAGTCCGTCAATATAAGATATCCGTTCCGAATGTACACTCAGTAACGCCCTGATCACAGTTGAAACTCAACTAAATCTGTCTCAATTGGGCCGACCTTATATATTCGTAAAACTTACATGGTCCCCCAGCAACGTGTCTACAATTTTTTTTTATGTTTGCTGGTATGCAAACTGGCAAACAGGTCCACTTAAATGGCAAGTGGCTACAGTCACCCATGGACATCTGCAACACTAAGACTAATGCGTTGTCTACCTCGTTGAGACTTTAAATATCTGTTTACGCCCTTTTTGAAGAGCCCCATATTGTAGCACTCTGGGAAAACCGCGGGAGGGGCTCATTCCATAGCTTGCTCACGTATGGCATAAACGAGTGAGTGCCACATACAGTGGGTAACTTTCAGGTGTCAAGAAAGTGTGGATGAACTCCTAGTCGCCGGCGAGCAGTGCGGTGTTAAATGGCGACATAGGCCCCAAATCAAATAGTTCCCCAGAACACTCCCCATTGTACAGACGGTACAATACGCTTAGAGCGCCAACGTCTCTTCTGAGACTTAAAGGTTCTAAACCGTCTGTAAGTTTGGGATCGTCGGCAATGCGGACCGCTCGGTGCTGCAAGGAGTCAAGTGAGCAGCTGGTACTGGGGTGCCCCAACCCAGAGATGGGGACAGTACTCCACATGAAGACACAACAAATAACTGCGAATAATTAAGGCAACTATAAAAAGATTTTAAAGAATTCGTCTTCTCGGAACGTCAATTACAGCAATATTAAAATAGAAGATAATTGAGAGTGTGTTACTGGTGCCAGGTTCCTATAAGCTATCAAAGGACAAACAGCAAATTGTGCAAGGTGTGTATGCTTTTCTCTCACACATTGCAAGAAATTTTACACCACTCTACATAAAATGTCATACCTAAGCTTCAAAGATATTATTTATTAGAAAATTGTACAATATCATATTTTGATATAGTCTTTACATGTTTTGGCAAACATAATACATCACCAGTAAATGGCTAGCGAGTCACTTGCTGGCTTTTGTAATTGCACAGCTGATTTGACGTGAAACATTTCACAAACTTATTATAAGTATTTTTAAATTATTATAAGTAGCTTAATTATATACAATCGAATGTGAAAGGTTTTTTCTGGTGTTTAATGTTTATTGATGAGCTTTCATGTCATATTGTGCACAAAATGTTTTATTAATTCAAACATCTAAAATTTATGTGACGCGATAAAACTTTATATTGGTCTGAACACTTCATCTAATTATATAATTATATTAGCGCTATTGATTACTGTAGAGAAAATAAATAGGATACACCTATTTATTTTCTCTACAGTAATTTTCTCTACTCTAGAGCTTTAAAGTTTCTGTCTTTCAAACATATGGATTATTTATAAAATCCAAAAATGTCACTCACGTCCGACTAAATCCTCGCGTATGACAACCCTAATCATAGTCTAAACCTAGCGACGTTGCGCTGTCTGTCTGTCCGGTTAAAATTGAAAAATAACTATTTTATTCCAGAACATTATTGTAACAGCTATAAAGCGGAGCGACGTCTTTAGCCAACAGGTATTTGAATAAATTATTATTCAAATACCTGTTGTCTCTTAATTTCTCGTCATTAAACAACAACTAATAAGTATAGAACCGGACAAGTGCGTGACAGTTCATGAACTATAAAAGGTTTCTTACAGATGACAAACTTTCATTATTTGTAAAAAAACACTTCTACAATTTAAATTTTCAGCAAAGAGGAGATTTAATTCAAAATTACAGATATGGTTGACACGCATAATAAATTATTTGAGAACATAGACATATCGGCCAACTCACCCTGTTGAAGATAGCGCCATACTAAGTTCAATAGTTCTACCAGTGCAAAACTAGATGGCGCAGTCTCCTAATTAAACACAATATTGTTTGCAATACATTTTATATTAACATTTTTGTATATGTTTTGAATTTTAATTCAGTTAAACAACATGCAACAAGTGAGCAAGTATGATAAATTTAATTTAATTCTAAAAGTGCTACTTAGGTCATCTAGGCACATCCTCCAAATTTAAAATTGGAGGAAATTTAAAATCCTGCTTCATAAAACTGTATACTGTATTTAGGTAACGGTGAGACAAGTAGTTACGAAACCATAAAAAAACTGTTCAAGTCACTTTTAATCATGTAAAAATATCAATTTGATAAAGCTATGAAAGTAATACACTAGCAAAATAGTTTATACATTTGTTCCTAACTAGAAGCAGTTATATAAAGTTTCTTACTTTGAAAATGGTGGATTTTAGTACAAACTTTCATCCAGTCTATCACCCCTTTAGGTGTTTTGAATTTTCAAAAATCTGTTCTTATTGGACACCTACAGTATAGAAAGAACGCGCATGCATTTTTTTTGGGCTCTACGTTTTATATGTCAGTCGGCCAGTCAGTGCGGTCAGATATATACTATGTGTAAAGATATATAGATTTAGAAAATCTATGATATTATAAAATTCTAAACATGAAGTGTCTGTACATTGAAGTTATTAAAAAAAAACAACTATAAACTAGACTATATGAACGACGGAGACCACGATGCCATTTTTTTAGATATCTTGTCTGTTTATCTGTTTGTTCGGGATTCACGTAAAAACTACGGGGACGATTTCGATACGGCTTTCGATGATCGTCAGCAAATTCTTAAACTCTTTTATCCTGGGAATCCCGCGGGAATTTTTCGGATAAAAAATTCGAATTCTAATGTAATTTTTTTTATTGATCGATAGCATATTTAATGTAATATAATATATGACATTTTTTATCCCGAGAATCCCGCGGAAATTATCCCGGGAGCGGTTTGAAGTTGTTCGGATGCATAAAAATTAGCTTACTCTGACACAGTTTTCACTAAAACGATTGCTTACATTATTTTTTTTAAATACTGCGATACTTTGTGTCTCGGGAATCCTGCGGGAATTTCAAGTCAAGCGTGGACGAAGTCGCAGGCATATCCTAGTATCTAATAAAATGTGATACACAGCTGCGTCCATACATATTATTATCATTCGTCGCATAGCAGCTATACGTTGGTTCATTTTTAATTGGTTACCAACTGAATGTAACATGAGTCTTAATATTAATTTATGTGAAAAGGAAACCTTGAATTGATTTGCATAACGCAAATTTCCTGTCGCGCTGTTCAAATATATTGGTTTAAGCCAAGCAAGTTATTAGATACGTCAAATAATAAATTATCAATGTCGAGATATGAATTTCTTAATGTAAGCATCAAAAAGGATACTAAAAACTGGCATGTGCCAGGGAAACTTCATTCGCGTTGCTATGGCGACTACGTATTTTAAAAAACATTACGACGACAAGAAAAACATCGCGACTACAGAGTCACCTGTTTGTCTATAATCATCAAACTCACAGAAACGACATTTCACTCATTTATTTTTCAATTTCAAGAGTGCCTTAATACAATACTAATTACTATTGTATTGTTACAACTCAGGTCCCGACAAAAACAAAACCCACCTGCATATCTGAAGCAAAACACATTTTATTACCTACTGGCATTTAAAATAATTTTAACTCTTTTATGATCGTCTTCTTTTGTTTACTTTGTGTTTAAAATTTGTGGTTAGAAAACAGCCCATTGTTTTATTGTACTCTTTTATGGCAGTTTGCGGCCGAGTCATTAGCCAGGTGTCGCGGATTAAGCTGACTTAGATACGGTGGCATTGCATTTGTGCAGTATAAAACGATGACCTGATGGAGGGGGAGGCAGTTGAGCGAGAACCACGAGCGAAGCGAGACGCGTGCACTAGAATCGGGAAGTGACGGACTTTGCACCTTTTATTGAATTACGACCTTCTGCATTACGTTTTTACTTGGTGTGTTCGGTTATATTTGTACCTGTGTTATACGTGTTTGTATAGTTCTAATAAACTCTATAATAATTCCAACGGCATTTTAATTTGAGTCCCGCAACTCGTAACAATACTAAAAACTGGTACATGCCTGGGAAACTTCTTTCGAATTGCTATGGCGACTACGTATTTAAAAAAAAATTACAACGACGACAAGAAAAACATCGCGACTATAGAGTCACCTGTTTGTCTATAATCATCAAACTCACAGAAACGACTTTGTCATTTACTGGAATCAAAAGTGCCTTACTACAAAACTAATTACTGTTGTATTAAGGCACTACTACTAATAATACGACAAAACAAACCGCAGTAAAATTCAAATTCAAAAGTGTTTATTCAAAATAAGTTCCACTGGAAAAGACTTTTTGAAGGTCATACAGATAAGTTTAAATTTAATTTTACTTCCTATTCCATGTACACAGCTTCGCAACGTGTTATTGCTGTTAAGGAAAAGAAGCGCAAGAAACTCCCCACCAACACGTCTAGTTAATGATTGTTTGTTTATCTTTATATTTCTTATTCCATTTAAATTTCAAGTTTTTTTTTAAAGTTTTATACAGAATTATATTATAGAATTGCTTTTCGAAAAATTAATGGAGTTGTAGCAAACAATGCATACTTACTCAGTAAGACAAAGACATAATAAGATGAAAGAAGAATATTATTATTGTTATAATAATGACGAGGTCAGGTGGTATGTTTGCCCGTCTGGATGGCTACTAACCCTAGTCTAGAATATGCCGCTACAACAAGCTTGAACTGGGTTCCGGCATTAGTGATCAGATTCCAGTCTCCCTTTAAAGAGCGGCATCACGTTGGTAGCAGCACCTTTGGTGTGATAAATATCCATAGGCGATGGTAATCGCTTTCAATCAGGAGTGCCGTCTGCCTGTCTGTTAAACTTATGCACTAAGAAAAACACCCTAGACGTTGAGCCGGGATATATGCTAGCTTTGGGTCAATATTCTTCTGGTCCGAATTAGCCCTCAGATTTTATCACTTTTGTATTCATTGTTTGAATTCGACACCTCTACAGATTTGTTATAGTGTAGTGGAACACTAACAAGCCAATAGGTGGCGCTGTGCAATAATTGAGGTCGCAAATGATCCCCGACATTACAAAGAAAATATACATCAAGTCTCCATCAATTACAGATGGGCCTCGGCGTACGTGGAAGAACAAGAAGAAAACCTCGCCAGAAGATCTTCCTTTGAGACGGAGGAGAATTCCATCTCCCTCCTCCGTGTAGTCTATTGTAATCCCTAAAATAGATATTGTAGATGACAGTCGCAGAGTAAAAAATCGGCCAAGTGCATCTCTGTCCACTAACTGTGAAAAGTTCCGTAAAAATGACGAACGATCACTTGTTTTCGTCATTTAGGTACAAAATTCTGCCTTTTCATTCATACATTCTGCCTATTCGCCAGCTTCGTAATGTTACGAATCGCGAGAGTTGAATTAAAATGCCGTTGGAATTATTATAGAGTTTATTAGAACTATACAAACACGTATAACACAGGTACAAATATAACCGAACGCAACAAGTCCAAACATAATGCTGAAGATTGTAATTCAATAACACGCGCAAAGACCGTCACTAAATAGATTACCGAATGTACACAAGTCTTGCTTCGCTCGTGGTTATCGCTCGACTCCTCCATATCTCCACTATGGCCTTGCTTTATACTGCACAGATGCAATATGTCTGCCCGGGCGTGTGTACCGAATTTCTGAGAATCAGTTTGTACTTTTAAACCTGAGATACCTGGCAGCGATCACAATATAACAATAGGCCGTAAAAGATTACAATACACAATGGGCTGTGTTTTTAATCACAAATTTTAAACACAAAGTAAACAAAAGAAGTCCAAATGCCGAAAAGGTTGTAAAATGTGTTTCTACAGGTAGGCAGGTGAGAATTTGTCTTTGTCGACACCTAGGTCGTAACAGTAATAAAAAAATTCTATAGTCTGGGTGTCTGTTCTACATAATTCCTCATGTGAGTGAAATATCGACGGCCATTTTTGTGTTCTTTTTTCGAAAAATATGTTGATAAATATTTTTTGTTGTTGTTATTGTGATGTCCTGATTGATAATGAGAATTCAAGAAAACAACTATTTCATGAAGTAAATGCCTCCAACTACAAACACGACCGCACATACCACTCTGACCATCGGATTGAAGTGATTGCTTGAGCTGTGGCATGTTTATATAGTACTAGCTGATGCCCGCGACTTCGTCCGCGTAGTGCGGTTTTTTAACTATCCCACGGGAGCTCTTTAATTTTTCGAGATCAAAAGTATCCTATATGTTGACCAGGGATATAAGCTACCATTATACAAAATTTCATTTAAATCCGTCCAGTCGTTTCGGAGATTAGCCGGTACAAATAGACAGACAAAAAAATGTGTAAAAAATCTAAATTGGTTCTATTTCGCTTCTTACATCCCCCTGACTCGGTTTTTAGCATTTTTTTTCATTGTACAGAAATTCGACCTCTACAGTTTTATCTTCTTCTTTAATATATAAATTACGTGTCACGTTGTTTGACCGAGATGGACTCCTAAACTACTTAACCGATTATAATCAAATTTGCACACCGTGTGCAGTTTGATCCAACTTGAAAGATAGGATAGGTTTCATTTTAATTTATAATATTTTTTATTTTACTGAGCCACAGCAACGCGTGGCCAGGTCAGCTAGTTAGTTATATGTACATAGATATCACAGTTATAAAATATGTCTTATACATAATTATGTTTCTAAAAACATTATGTATATCCTAAACGAATAAAAAAAGTACTCGCCTTTTCGCAAAATTCTTCATTATACATAGCACACTGGGAACGGCAGGTCTTCCATATAAAATTCGCCACTACAATACATACATATATATATATATATATATATATATATATATATATATATATATATATATATATATAAAGTACACCGAGTCGACACTTAAAAGTGGTCTGTTATATTATATTATCCGTAACAACTGTAACTTCCTCTTGAAGAATAACATTGTGTGTTTGTCTGTCGATTATTTATTTTTATCATTTATTACTGCAAAAATGACTATAAAAGCCCGGCCTTAGATCTATGAAAGCCTTATGAGCCATTTACATGTGGAGAATTTATCGCAGGTTTTGGGGCGAAAATCGTAACTATTTTCGTAGGCGATACTCTTTAGATAATAATCGCATTGACATGTTTCCATTCAACCAAAACACAAAAACTCGCCTAGGAGTATATCATACGATAATCGTAAGATAATTATCACCAAGAGTTTTGTTTACACTACGTCACAAATCACATTGAGATATTTGCCTACGATTTCTCGACTTGTCCAAACTAGAACTCTTGTGACATTTTTTCAAGTTCATACGAGTATCGTGCAAATCAGTTTGAACCAATTTGATTTGAATTGAACCGGCATTTTGTATTTTGTTTACGCATAGACGTCAATATTTAATGACCAGGCGTTTATCGTCCTTCCACATACGATATCGTATGTTTAGTCTATATTCAGACACAATACACCTATTACGGTTCTGGCTTCAACACTTTTGGCCTTTTGGATAGTTGCCATCGACAACAACAACGACATTCACAACATACGTAAACGTCACATTAACAGTGACAGATAAAATGTCACTTTTACGAATTTTATGCCATTTCATTACTTCATTATGTGCGTTCAAATTTTACCAACGTAACGATTTATTGTAAAAACGAAATTATACGAATTAATATGAAAAAACCTCTCATTTTGGATATCCTCCGTTCCTGCGTTTACAGTCTACATGATAAAAAATTCTTTCTTCCTTTTAACAATCGTATCTTGGAGGCAAGAATCTCTCTCCAAGTATATGGCCCTTTACGCATTGCCCTTCTATATCATCAAATATCAAATTCTATTTATCTCAAACCTAACGAACCTTACGACGTGTCGCGTTATTTTTTAATATATATTAATAAATAAACAGCCACCTGTTCGCATAAACCATTATGTGTGCGTCACCCATACTAACATGTTTAATAACGTTGCGTACATAAATTCCTTGCTAATGTATGTGGTGTTTTATTCTAAATATATTTTTGGGTTGTCTCATTAAAGTGCGTAAGGTCGACACTTTATAGGACACGGTTAGCGTAATTCCAGTTTTTTTTGCATTTCAATATAAAAATAAATATTAATCAAGTACGATTTCAGTCCAGGTATTAGATTTGTTAATAACGCTCTAAGGCGCCGTCCACAAATTACGTCACACGTTAAGAGGGGGGAGGGGTTCGACGAAGTGTGACATTGTGTGACAAAGGGTGGGAGGGGTCTTAAATTTCATGACGTCACATTTAGAAATCTAATATATTGAAGTTAATTACGGAACTGCTGTTTTAATTTAATACTTAAGACTAAATGTATCTTATTACTAAATACTTTCTTCTCTTTCTTTCTAATCTTTAATGCTAAATGTATCTTAATGCAAAATTGCAAAATATGCAATGTGACTAAGACAGGGGAGGGGTCAAAAAATCATGGTAATTTGTGGATAGCCTCTAAGTAGATATGGTCGAATATACAAAACATATTTAATGGATATATACAAACTTCCATTATGTTTATTAAAAACCATAGTACCCAAGAATATTAAGCCTAATTATAAAGACAATAATAAAGAATTCATCACATATAGTAATGTTATGAGTATATTAGATAATGTTAAATTTTTAATAGTAACTAAATTTTATAAATCAGAACTATTAGTTAAGAAGACCTAGACCTAACTACATGAGACCGAGATCTGCCACATGTAAACATATTATTCCTAAATATAATAAATTAATCAGAACAAGGCTCGAGGAATATGACACCGATCATTGTAAATGATCTCCCAGAGGACCTGCAATTAATGTACAAAAATAACCATAAATCGACCAAATATAATCTGAAAAGATTGTATATTAATTTTCCAAGTGGCTCACATGTGCAGACCTGGGACTAAATCAGAGCCATATACTAGTATGATGATAACTCCGCTCTTATTATCAAATTAGAAACAAACACTTGTATGATGATAACAGTTCCTCGCCTCTGCTACTATTTTTGATATAACATTAATATTGTGTAAATTCATTTTTAAAATGTATGTATCATAACCTAATGTATTCTACACGACTTTCTGCGGCACGAAAAAACCCATGAGATGAGGTTTCTGTGCCACAGTCGAATATGTTTTTATGTATATGAAGCATACTAATTGGAAAAAAATTAGAAATATGGGATATCTCAGATTAAACGGTTTTTTAGGGTTCCGTAGTCAAATAAAGGAAGTAGTGGGCGTCCGCCACTTCTACGGAACCTTTCATAGTTCGTCAACCAGCATGCACTTGCCCGACTTGTTTTTTAGATGTTCATAAGTGTACAAGTACACTGTGATAGTATCTTTTGTCCCTTACTACATTCAAATACAAAAGTTTTATTCTAAACAAGTTCTACTGGAAAACTCTTATATCGTCGTACATATAAGACAAAATTTAAATCTACTTCCTATTCTATGTACACCGCTACGCAACGCGTTATCGCTGATTAAGCAGGGGAAGTGGAAGACACTCCCCAGCAACACATCTAGCTAAACTTCTTCTACTTTATATTTTATAGATAGATAGATAGATAATTATTGTACACCAAAGGATATACAAGCAGAAGTAGAAAAAGATAGAATTATAATACAGACGGTGGTGCAGTTAATAAATAATGACGAATGATAAATAAACATCAATATAATACATATAAGTTCAATAATAATATAAATATATATACATATTGTTACGAGTGCGACTCGAATTAAAATGCCGTTGGAATTGTTATAGAGTTTATTAGAACTATACAAACACGTGTAACACAAGTACAAATATAACCGAACACAATAAATCCAAACACAATGCAGAAGGTAGTAATTCAATAAAACGCGCAAAGTCCGTCACTATTAGATTCTCGATTGTACACACTTCACGCCTTGATCGTGGTTCTCACTCGACTGACCCCTCTCTCCATCAGGCCGTCGTTTTGTACTGCACAAATGCATATGCCCGCCCGTCAACGTGGACCGAACTTCCTAGAATCAGTTTGTACTTAATCCGTAATACCTGGCTAATGATACTTGCAAGCGGCCATAGACGAGTACAATAGGCTGTTCTCCACAATAGCTAGAAACGTATGTCAATAAATAAAATAAAAGGATAAAAGGATTATAATTAGTTCAAATGACGACAGGTAATAAAATGTGCTTTTTACTGTACGTGGAATTTGCCTTTGTCGAAGCTTAAGTTGTAACAATATGTATATACATATTGTTGTATATAGTATGTACCTGTTGTGTATATACACACACGTACGTATATACACATGACAATACAAACATACATATATCTAGTTATATAATAGTTATAATATTTATATGTCTCAGGCTCTTTAATTTTTACTTTTATAAACACAGAAGTACCTATGTTATACAATTACTTTTCGAAGAATTAATGAAGTCATAGTAGACAGTGTATACAATAAGACAAATAAAAAATTATCAACGTAATAATGAAAAGAGAAAAAAATAATAATCAATAAAGCAAACAAACATTCCGCCTGCTTATTTTATCCGTAAAGTAACGGCCTGCCTATTATTTCCTGCAGCCAAGCGGCCTTCCTTATGAGGCGACAAGTGGTAGGGCATTTGCCGTTTTAGATGAACACCAACCCTTGTGGCCAGGTTTTAGAAACCCCCACCCTCGTCCCTTCGAGGCCGGTAGGACGTTGATAGCACTTTTACAACCACTTTCTTGCAGGTGAACCTGCTGAATTCCAATAATAAAAAGAAAAAATCTACGTCAAGCCACCTTTCAAAAGCACTAAATAAGCTGCACCTTTTAACTAACATCATCGCTTACATGCATGAAGTTATTTAAAACTAGCTGACCCGTGCCCACTTCGCTGGGTATCAGAAAAAAAATTCAATATCGTTTTAGTAGATCCAGAGATTACCCCATTATTAGTATAGTTTTGTTGAGTTTAATTACCTACTAGGCGAATTCAAAATATTTCCCCTCCCGTACTGCCCGTACTCCAGTGACTACATGGCACAAGCCTATCTAGCCGATTGGAGTGCGCTGCGACCACGCAACTTGTTTCTAATACTTACATTTTTAAACTCGTGATATCTTTCGAATGGAATGTCCGAATTGAATAATTCAAAAAGTTATATAAAGGTATTGAAGCAGTCTTGAATATGAAGTAATTTATTTTGATAAGGATGAATAGCAAGATACAAATAAAGAGCCTTTTCTAGCGGCGGCATTTTGATTATTTTTTTTAAATAAGAGAACACTTATTGTGGCATAACTATAATAGTTAGACATATGCTGTCGCGACACTTTTTGTAAATAACGATGTGTTCTGCAAAGTCGTAGTACATTATTTTATTCTATCATCAATAGTTTTCGCAGCGCACGTGATTTTATGTAATTTTTTTACACTACACTATTGCAGTTTTAGTAAGGATTCCTAATATTTTAAAAATATAATACAACCTATGTCAACCGGGAAAAATTCTTTCACTGTTGGCAAGCTACCCTATGCCAACAGTGAAAGATTTTTTTTAATCCGTTCAGTAGTTTCGGAGATTACCCCCTACAACGTCAGAAACTTTACCTCTTTATAATATTAGTATAGATTAAGATAAAATTTACTCATGGACTTATACTATACGTTCTCATGTGCAAATCGGGCATTCCAGGGACATTTGATTGGAATCTGAATAATACGGGGGAAGTCTATCTACCTATGTATCTAAATGAGATCTGTGTGAATATTGGGACTGGATAAACTACTTACTATTGACGACAAAACCAAAGCTATTTGAAGCTTGATTGGTTTTATTTTAAAGGATTATAATTAAAATGCCTATTTACGAAAATTGTGAATAAGAAAAAACTAATAGATAACTGCCATCTAGCGGCGAGGTGCTAGTTTAATTCGTAATACATAAGCATTCAGACAATCACTCTTATTGTTATTACAATTTTATAATAGATGGCGCTGTACAAAATTAATTTTATATAGTACATTAAGCATAACAATTCTCACTAAATTATAACATTAATTCACTCAATAATATTTACAAAACAAATACTTTGGGGTTTGTAGTGACAAAACAAGACGTATACTAAGGAGTACATTAGGAAATACATGAAACGGCGAAAGATCGTCTGTAGTCTTTGCCCAATAGGGATTTTGGGGAATCAAAACTCATACCCATTATGTATCTCTTGATATCACTGTAGCTGTACCACGGTGGAAAGAACTCTGAAAATTCCGGCATACTTGATGTAACAAAATTACATATTTTTCTATGTTTCACATTTTTTTATAAATCTATGTAAATGCATACTATTTTCAAAAACTTATGAAGAAATTAAATAAAATTCTCGTGACACAGTGTACGTAACAAAACTCCTCGGAAACGGCTTAACCGATTTTTATGAAATTTTGTGTGTATATTTAGTAGGTCTGAGAATAAGACGTAAACTATTTTTCATATACCTATAAGTGATAAGGGTGGTCCACCCCGAAAAAAAATATTTTATTTTATGGACAAAAATATTTATTGTAATTTTTTTATGATTCGGAATTAAGAAATACATACAACCTTACAATTTCACGCTTCTACCACCAACCCCTATTTTTTAATAGCGATATTAGTGCTTTAATAATTTTCTCTCCGCGGTCGATAATTGATCAGTGTCATTTCTCACCCCGTAAACAGCACGGTGTAGGGATGAGAAAATAAGTTACACTCGACTCTCGATAATTTGAAACTCAAGGGACCAGAGATAAATTTCAAATTGTCAAGAGTTCAAAATAACAAGCGTTTACTTATGGAACTTATGGAAAGACATTTGTAGTTTCTTGGATTCAGTTTAATACCACAAATCAAACATTAACACGACTCATTAACGTTTGAAAGAAGACTGGAATGAGAACTTACTCATATCTCATTTATGTAAACAATTGACAGGTCTGTACATATATCTAAACAAACGACAGGTATGTGCATGATAAAGGCTTCAAATTATAGAGAGTAGGAAAGTCCGGACTTCAAATTATCGCATGTTTGCGAGCAAGATAATATTCCTTCAACTTCAAATTACCGAAGGGACCAAGTAACATTGATTTTATTCATTTTATCGAGTGTAGAATGTATATATATATATAGATAGATAGATAACACTTTATTACACACCAATACAAAAATGAACTTAAAGACTAAAATTATATCTAGTTGTGTACAAAGGGCGGTCTTATCGCTAAAAAGCGATCCCTTCCAGACAACCCCAATCTTCTTATATTAAGTATATATAATAATATTAAGTATATATAATATTAAGTATATATACTTAATATTCTTAATTCTTATATTAAGTATATATAATATTAAGTATATATACTTAATATAAGAAGCTAAAAAAAATATTAGATTTATATAAAACTTTCTTTAGCATTTCAGTATATTTTTAATTACTTTTATAATAATTTCTATAAAATAATGTCTATTCGGGTACCTGTGTATAGTAACGTTTTGATAAATTCCTTAGGAGAATTAAACACAATCTTGATTGATGTAATAGAGCATATATGTACTTTTTTATCAACATAAGATTGGTCAATTAAATTAATAAACACTATGGTAGTTCAAGGATTAATGAAGTTTTGGAATTTAGGTATATAACCTATATTATTTGCCAAAATATTTACCAATCTCTACGCATTATTTCCGCGACGAACTATTCAATCCCTTGCCTTACTCGTGCCGAAAATTTTAAGAATATGGCATTACACCATTTTGTGAAATGTGGCTTTAATCTTTTAGTAATAATCTATAATATTATACAATTCTAAACACGCTGTCCGTTCATTCCAAAGCTATTTAAAAAAAAACAACTGGAATACACTATATAAACGATTGAGAACACGATGTATTTTTTTTTAGATTTCTTGTCTGTTTCCCGAATTTCCTGAATCCCGTGGGAAATTTTCTGCGAATGGTTTATGGTGGCCAGATTGAAAAAAAAATCGAATTCCAATGCGATTTTTTTCACTGATTGCTAGCAAATTTTATGTAATCAAATGTGTGATATTTTTTATCTCGGGAATCTCGCGAGAATTTCAAATCAAGCACGGATGGAGTCGCGGGCATATCATAGTAAGCTAATACGATTATAATTTTAAGTAATTCTTAACTGGGTTAGTTTTGACGTCACTCGATAAGCAACTTAACTGTCAACTGTAAACGACCGTCTCCCATCATAGATTTTAGAATATATGAGATAAAATATAGCAAATAACAACGATTTGAAAATTCGCTAATAAAGGAATCAAGGTCTACAGTAGAACATATGCAGCCAACTTATCGTATGACACTTATTTCATACCTTGTTTTTTTTTGTTACAAATGATATTTTAAAATAATGTTTTCTTTTCTTTGCGTGACCAAAGGGCTGGCAACGAATTAGTGTTACTATAAAACGTGATAATGCGGCGAAATTAGTTCATTCACCTAACCTATAACTACTTAATAATATAAAAAAAAATAAAATTGCTTAAAAAAATGTTTATTTTTTATTTTTTATTGCATGAGTTCAGCAGATACGCAGACGGCCCACTTGATGGAAAGCGGTTACCATCGCCTAAGAACATTTGCAACATCAAAGGTGTTACAAATGCGCTGCTGCTCTCTTAAGGGAGACTGGAACCTGGTCACTAATGCCGGAACACAACTCAAGGTTGTTTTCGAGATTTCCGCTTTTTGTTTTGCTAGGGTTTAATGAAACAAAAATCGATAATGAATAGACAAGTTGGCGGCAATGGCTCTATTTTCGTGTTATAAAACAAGGCGTAATTACGGTTACCGGCGTACGGCGGTTACCGTTTCATGTGTTTGTGAAATAAACAACAATAATTGAATGTTTGAAATGGAATAGATTTTGTTATTTAAGATTTAATAAAATAACTTGTTACTCTTATACTACTGTCATACTTTGCGGTAGATAAGCAATGAGTCTTACCTTCTAGGAACTGTCTGGTGGGTAAACGAAGGGAGACCTTGAGGGATGATGCGTAAGTTGAGTCTATATACCAGTGTGGCTCGCGGTTTTCACCCAGCCTACTACCGCTGCCTCTGTAATCAATAATAAAGAGCAATTAATTATATTTGTATTTTTTTGAAGTGAAACTAAAACTGAAACGAAAATCCGATACAGCGCTAGGATATGGAGATTTTCAAAAAGGGTGTCATAAAATTTATTTGAGACCGGCAGCGCGGTGGTAACATATCTGCTGTTGTAAGTTGTAATCCATAGGTGACGGTAACCGCTTCCCATCAAATGGGCCATCAGCCTGTCTGCTGGCAACTGTACTCCAGCTATAATAAAAACTAAAAAGAGATAAACACATAAATCGATAGGGCTAAGCCTGCGAGAAAATGAGATAGAATACATTATATTTAATCATTTAAACACTTTGCTCATACAGGTAGAGTTGGAAATGTTTTGAAGTTTTTCATTCGTCGTCAGCCATTTTCAGTCCACTGCTGGACGTAGGCCTCCCCAAGACGGCGCCACTAACATTTATGCATGTATATAAATATTATTTATAGTTTTTCATTAATACTTCAAATTTCGTGTATTAAATATTATATATATTATAACGATATAATATACGAAATGTGACGTCACGAAATTTAGAATACCTCCAACTCATTGTCACACTTTGATTCACTTCTACACACTTATAAACACAGCTACGTGATAATAAAGATAAAACAAAAATACATATCCGTAATGGCCCGTTCTTATATCTTACCGACCGTCCGTTTGCCTTACTATTGTTTAAAATGTGACATAAGCTTCACACAAGTAATCTCATAATAATAATTTATGTTAAGGTTAGTGAATGAATATTATGATAGTATCATGGAAAAAGAATAGGAATGATAATCTCGTAGTATAAATCATAATTCAAAAAGATCTTAATTAATCCATTTTTGCAAAAGTGGCTGAGAAATTCTAAAACAGTTTATAATCAAAAATATTAAACAAGATCGATAGCAATTTTTGAAACTGCCCAAAGACTACTCATCTGGTCTTTTTAGGAACAAACCTTCGTAGAAAGTAATTCTATGTTTTACCATTTAGATCGTTTTCAGAATTTTCTACTCCATATTTCAAAAGTTGGAAGGGTCGACGGCGTTTATACGACTTTGAAAAGCAATATCTCCTTAGGTATTGTACTTTAAATAAAAATGTCAACTATTTTTTTAAGACCTAACTAACATTTATGTTTTTATCCGTGCAGGAACGGAGAAAGAATACAATTTTCTGCGGCGGCCTGTCGTAAGAGGCGACAAAACAACCCACTGCCAGGTGGTAGGGCATTTGCCCGACTGGATGGCTATCACCCCTGGTCTAAAGTATGTCGCCATAACAACCTTGAGTTGTGTTCGCGCATTAGTGACCAGGTTCCACTCTCCCTTAAGAGAGCAGCAGGGCATTCGTAGCACCTTTGATGTTGCAAATATCCATAGGCGATGGTAACCGCTATCCATCAAGTGGGCCGTCTGCCTGTCTGTTGAACGCCTGCAAAAAAAAATACCGTATTTCGAGTTCAGCTAGTTACCAGTCTCCAGTCGCAAGCAAGCATCAATGTAGTTCGTGAGGGTGTTTTAATTATCCCTGCTCTTCTAAGACAAGAATTAATTAAACGAAAGCGAAAAAAAGATATATTAAGTGGGTAATCCACTGGCGAACCGGCGAGTTAACGGTATAAACTGTTGGCTCGTTTGATTGTCGACTCGCTTTGCTTATCCACTGGCGTACCAAACAGTCGACTCTCGATCTCCTAAATGGCGTATTCTCAGTCAGAGTTAATTTGTTATGTAGGTACACTGTTACAACAAGAACAGCCAAAGAAAAGATGCCAAAAAGGTCGGGTCAAAAACTGGGTGCAAGAGAGACAGCGCTTGTCCCATGTGAATTTAGTGGCAGAACTTATTGATGAACCAAAAAGCTTGATTGATTGATCCTCACAGAGATTATATGATCTTTTAACATCGGCATATTTTTGTTGGTTTTGCAGAAGTTTTTCATACACAGACAATTTTATTATAGTCCCTGCTAGTGTACAATCACAAACAGACCTGTTCCTTTAAGCAATTTATTATTTCTAGCACTAACTGGAGATGATATCACCGTAATTCTGCCTGAATATAGCCATTTGGCACGTGCGTTTACTACAATAGCGTGAAAGAAAGTGTCGGCTCGCAAGCTCGGCTGATCCACAGGTGTTTTATTATATCGCGGTCTTAGGATTTCAAACTTGCACGAAGAGCCAACGTGTCAAACCGCGGTTTCGTAGGCGCTTCATTAGCGGCTATAGCTTTGGATCGCTGGCTCGCTAGCGTACCAGCGGTTTTACTCGCCAGTGAATCACCCCCTTTAATGATGCATTGAGTGCAGGATTTTTTGCATCACGGTTTTTATAATGTTTATGCTCACTATTCCACAAACACTCGTAACTTCTAACGTAACGTAACGTAATTTTTGACTGTCTGTCTGTTTGTTCCGGTTAATCTCTGATACGGCTGGACCAATTTTGACGGGACTTTCACTGGCAGATAGCTGATATTATACGGAGTGTGTAGGCTACTTTTATTTAAAAAAATTGAAAGGCCCAGACGCAGACCGCCACCGTCGCCGCACCGGAAGGGAAATTAGATTAAATTAAATTCGAAGTAGCGGGTAACAGCTAGTGTATAAATAATAGACAAACAGAGATAGAATGACAGCTGGTTGTGATAATGATTAAAAGTTCCGTTTTTATCAAAATTGCTCAGTGGGTTTATTTTTTTACAAAAATGCCAAACCATGCATTTTGGATTGCATAGTACAATACAATCAAGTTTATATTTAAAAACGCTACTGTTTTACACTGTAGACAATAAAGCCGAATAAAATTAGAACAAAACGTAGAATTGCAGCGACGCGAGAGGTTATAAAGTATCAAAACATTCGTAAAAACTCTTCAAGAATATAACTAAAAAACGTGCAATAAGAGTTTCACAAATAATTACCCAGGATCCATATTAAAAACCATTTACACTATACTTCTATCAAAATAATTAAACAAAAACGACTTGTTTTATATTTAAAAAAAAGCTACATGTTTCCTTCGTGCATATGTCAAACTAAACTATTTTTGTAACCCAAGTTCACGTCGGCGCGTCGCAACATAAATACCTAGTAATGTAAGTCTGCGCCAGCGCAATATGAAAACAAACATTTCTATGCCGGTGGCGAAATCTGGAACTAACGCTTTCAGTATATTTCAGTGATACACTAGCGCCATTTGTACAGCAGAAAATGTGTGGGGAAATCGTGCATCATTCAAATTTACGAATCATAGCAATGCTTCTTTGTTCTGATCCAAATTTTCATCCAGCTTTTAATACTTGCGTCGAGATGGCAGTGTTACAAGCTAAACGATAGAGAACATAGTATATTAGTTAAACTACTTGCAGCTAGATGGTAGTAGTAGTATGTAATCAAGGTATGAATATAAAAATTACAATAATAAAGAATTGTCTACATACATTTAATTTAATAATGTTTTCGTGATATACTTATAAATACTAGGATATACAAGAGGTTAATAGAATATTTACGTGGAATTGTTACATCCGGAACGCCGAAAAAAGACAAATTCACACCCGCATACCTGTAGACATTTTATTACCTTTTCGGCATTTGGACTTCTTTTGTTTACTTTGTGTTTAAAATTTGTGATTAGAAAAACAGCCCATTGTGTATTGTAATATTTTATGGTAGTCATTAGCCAGGTGTGGTTCTAGGTAATTCAGTTCCCGCGGCTGAGCAGACATTGATAACTGTATTTGTACAGTATAAAGCAATGCCCCAATTGAGAGATGAGGCAGTCGAGCGATTACCACAAGCGGAGCAAGACTTGCGTACATTCAGTAATCTATTTAGTGACGGACTTTTCGCGCGTGTTATTGAATTGTGCTTAACGTTTGGACTGGTTGTGTTCAGTTATATCTGTACCTGTTTTATACGTGTTTGTATAGTTCTAATAAACTCTATAATAATTTCAACGGCATTTTAATTCGAGTCCTGCAACTCGTAAGAATATTCTAATTTATAATTTAATATTTAAGTTTAATAATTTGACTGAAAAATTGAGAGGAAGAAGACTGAGGTGGTGTGGGCATGTAATGAGGAGGAATGAAAGTAACGTGACAAAAATAATGTTAAACTGAAGATTGATAGGTAAAAGAGTAAAGGTAGACCAAAAAAGTGATGGATGAATTGTAGGAAGGATGATATGATGATCAAAGGAGACAATACTTATTGCATTTCGAAAAGTATTATTTCATCAAATGGGATGTTCAATACAAACACACAACTCTTCGTTAAAAAACAAACTTATTAGAATTATTGTCCATTATTACCCAATGTTATGCAAACGCACAGTTTTACATCGCCATACATTCTTTATTCTTTAAACAGGCAACGAATTCAATTTAAAAAAATATTGCTTGTGTTCAGGAGACTGGCAGACGGAAAGCGGTTACCATCACCTATGAACATTTGGACACCAAAGGTGGTACCAATGTGCTACCGCTCTCTAAAAGGAGACTGGAGCCTGGCCACTATTGCCGGAACACAACTCAAGGTTGTTATGGTGGCATACTTTAGACTAGGGGTGGTAGCCATCCAGATGGACAAATACCCCACCACCTGGCAAAATTAAGTAAGTTGGATAATGTGGATATTGACTTATACTTGTGGATAGTCCACTCATCAAACTGTATTCAGCTCAGGAAGCTCAGGAACTTACCTTGAGATCATTACATAGTTACAATTCTCAGTTCTGGATAATCTTCTTCAGTAATACAGATAATAAATAAACAACCAAACACGCTTTCAACCATATCTTAGTACTAATAGTGATGTTACAATGATTTAAGAGGAGATAAAGAAATCATCTGCATAGTTGCGAGATCACGAACAAAAATACCAGCTTTCCAACGACCTGTTATTGTTTTTGCAGCTGTTTCCATTGAGATTAAAATTCCTCTGTACTTGCTAGTTTAACAGTTATGTATTGTATTCCTTTATTTTAATAGTGAAGCGATTTTAATAGCACACTGCAAGTTGAGTTGGCACAGATATTCTAATCGAGAATTACACTGCCTCACAAAAAAAGTGGTCTGTACGTTTGACCAGACCCGATGCGCTGAATCTGGGGTCAGCTTGGTCCACACGCCCTCATAATTTTGAGGGCGTATGGACTAAGCTGACCCCAGATTCGATCTTTTGGTCCATACACATACCATTTTTTTGTAGGCCGGTGTTATTAATATTGTGGCGACCGAGGGTAGAACTTTCTGGCGGCGTGAGCCGGTCTCAAGACTTTTAGAAAAAGGTAGAAGATTGTGGAAGGAAAGTACAAGGATAAATATATTTTAGAAAGAGATAGATGATGAACAAAAGAATACCGAAAAGAATATCGAAATTATGGGTTCCAGAAGATTCTTGCGGGTATATAAGCAGCGTAAGACGCGCCTACCGAGTAGTTCAGTTGAGGACAGCAAAGTGACAAGTGCGATATGGGAGAGTTGGAAGAGAAGTTAAATATAAGACAGTGATGAGTTTAGAGAGTTGGAAGAAGAGTTTAATAGAGGACATTGACGAGTTTAGTGGTGAGTTTAGTGAAAAGTTTAGTGGGCAGTTCACTGAAGGAGGAGTTTAGCGTAATTTAAGAGGAGATCCAGAAGCGAGCTACGCCCGGTAAATTCGGAGGTAAGCACTGCAGCAGCAGGAGGTTGGTCTATGCAAAATCGGTGACAGTATTGTGATTTGTGAGTGAGACATCTTATCGTCGGGACAGTGCGTTGTTAGTTGTGCGTATATGGCCAACTCTGCTGAGAAGAATCACGTACGGCTGTGTAAGTTAATAAAAGCATTTAGTCAAAATAACTGGTGTTTCCTTCCAATCCCAAGGGGGTACGCTTACCCCCGCTCGCACGTAATAATATTGTTACAATTGAAGTAATCTTCGAAGCTGCAAACCAATCAGGGGCCCAATTCTGCTATTACTATGGAAAAAAATCGTGGTAGCGTAATGACTAGCGCACGCGTCCCAAATTCAAAGGGCGCTGGTTCGAATCCTGGCAGGAACGCATGCATCACTTAGGCAGTTTTCTAATCTAATGTGCATTATGTTACGATTACCTCGTGCTAACAATGGTGAAGAAAAACATTATGATGAAACCTGCATATCGCCATAACTGATGTATCAATCCTGCCAAGCCGCATTGGACAAGCGTGGCGGGTATACTGTCCGATCCCTTATAGTGGGAGGCCCGAGCCCAGCAGTGGAACATGTATGGGCTGTTATTATATTATATTATATCAAATATACTTGTTCATAAACAATCCAGAAGCAGATGGGAATATATATTTCTATTTAACAGCACATATATGCTGTAATATTCAATATATTAGCGGGTTGTCGGGAGCAGAAATAATTCGGGGCATAGATCGTCATTGTACCGTTATTATTTATTTTCACATATATATTTATTTATATTCTTTTTTATGTTTTTTAATACATATATATAAAAAATAAACACATATTAAAAAAATATAAAAAGATGACGTCCGTCGGCAGCGGGGCCTAGGGTCCAAGCTACCGGTGGTTAAGGCTCCAGAGACAGGAACTTCCTCACAATGCGTGCCGTGCTCAGAAGAACCACCTTCTGCATCTGGCCCTTCACCCATTTACCGAGCGAGAGCCTCTCAAGGTGTCGGTCGAGGCTCTTCGCTACTAAACCGGTAACGGACACCACTATCGGTACGATGATCGTTAACTCCATATGCCACATGTCCGTAATCTCGTGCGCGAGGTCTAGGTATTTCGTTAATTTATCAGTTTCAGCATTAGCGAGATTACAGTCATGTGGAATACTTATATCAACGAGCAACGTACGTCTTGCGGATCGATTTATTATCACAATGTCAGGCTTATTGGCAACAATAGTCCTATCTGTAATAATAGATCGATCCCAGTAGAGCGTGATATGACCATTTTCGAGAACTGACTCAGGGGTATATTTATAATAAGGTACCTCGGTCGCTATCAGACCGTATCGAAGAGCAAGTTGCTGATGGATGATCCTGGCTACTAGGTTGTGCCTGTGTAAGTACTCGGAGTTAGCAAGACGAGAACAACAGGAAATAATATGCCGGATGGATTCGCCCGGGCGGTGGCAAGCCATACGTCGAGCGTCCCGTCCTTGAGGATGTACTTCCTGTAGTTGTTCGTCTTAATAACCTCGTCCATAATTGGACAAACTTATGTGCAATTATTATTATTATTATTATTTACATGGAAACTACAGCGTGGCGTGATGACGTTCATCAGATTTCAGCGTTTCTCTCTAATGACTACGGTGCTCTGAATAAAGCTCTATTCCAGTAGCAAGTCTTTGTTAAATATAATCTATCACATCTTGTTCCAAAACGGTATTTTAATAACTATTTCCTGCGAAACTTTATGATATATTGTGCAGTTTTGTGGTCGCGTCAAACAGCACAAGGCTACGCAGATGCCGCTAGAGATACAACGGGATACTGGTTACACTTTATGCTAGTAATTACAATTCTCGGAAGCGTTTCGATGAGATGCGTTGGCGGCGTCTTATTCCGAGACGAGTGAAAATGAAATGATCTTATGAAATTCAATTTCTATGATTCTATATGAATCATCTAGAATTACTATTTTACCGTCATTTCGAATCTTGTAATATTTAAACGTCTTTAAAAAATTGGATATCAATAACATTATTTCTATTTATTCTTCTTCTTATAAGTCGTTCCCTCACTTCTGAGGAATGTTACTTTGATCATCATTATCATCCGAGCGTAAATCCCGGTTGCGAGCGGAGCGCTCACTCCGATACCCAGGATCCGCTTTCCTATTTTTTAAACTCCACATCGCGTGGTCTTCAGCATCCCCTGTTTTAAGACCATTGGTGCGTATTTCATGCTTTATAACGTCAAGCTAGCATTTTTTGGCCCTTCCCCTTCGACAGGTACATGGCAGAGGCCGCATGGCTAGACATTTGTTCCCCATATAATAAGTCGGTCTTCGCAAAACGTGGCCGTACCAACGTAAGCGCTGAACTGCACCAATGTGGTAGAATCGCGGAATATTTTTTTGCCTTAGACCTACATAGTTTAATACCTATTTTACTTTTTTGTTTAAAAGAGAAACTGGAACCTGGCCTCTGATACCGGAACACAACTCAAAGTTGTTCTGGCGGCATACTCTAGACCAAGGGTGGTAGCCATCCAGTCGGGCAAATGCGCTACCATCTGGCTGTGGGTTGTTTAGTCGTCTCTTACGATAGACCGCCCGACCGCAGGAATTAGTATACTTTTCCGTTCTTGCACGGAGAGAAAATGATCAATGCAGTTGTCGCTGAAGACCGCATGGGTCACCTTTGAAGAACAATTATTGTCTGTGGAGTCACACGCACTTGGAAAATATTTAAAATTATGTGTCTTGCTATGTGAAGACTGAATAAACGTTTTTGAAGTGAAACTTCTTTAGAATCGTTGTGATTTTAAAATCGGTGAAACGAAAAAGTGACACTAAAAATAGATAAACCCGTAAAATTTAACTTCTCTTTAAACTTTAGTATTAATTTTCAATTTAAATCAAACTTAAAAGATTTCAAATTAATTTTAGCTCTACCTGCATATTCTTAAGGCAGATATTCTTTTAAACGTAGATCAAAGGAAATTGTGTGTAATTGAATTTTGAACTTTATATTAGAGATTTAAAGTGTAATTTAGATGAATTTTTTGAATTGTGAATATGTTCACGGATGAAGGCTAAAGAAATTATATTTATATTATTAAAAGTAAGAGAAGAATTATCTGTGAGCATATTCTATGAAGTTTCACTTCTATTGCGTGTGAACTGCACACACACGCACAATATTTTTCTTTCTTCTTCTTTCTTTCTTGCTGTCAACCCTATATTTTTACAACCGCACCGCTCAATATCGACGGGATGTTCACCCCCATTCCCTAGAACTACCACGCTTAACTACCCAATGACTCTCTAAAACGTCTATTCCGGGTACATACAACAAGGTTCTGAAGGAAACGTTCCGTCATAATTTTCCCTCTATACTCGTCGACTATTCATTGTTTATGGGTGTCGATGTCCCTGGTGTGAGTAACTCCATAGACAAAGGTGAATACTTTCCATCAGGTAGAGAACCGCCTGTTTGCCTATGTCAGCCAATAAAATAGATATTTATTTCGTACTAACTGACCCGGCAAACTTCGTACCGCCTATACGCAGTTTCTAAGGGAAAGCGAAATTGTTGTTTATACTATATTCCAAATATTTTTTCATATTTACTCACCTTTTAAACCTTCCCTGGATTTCCACAAGTAATTCAAAACCAAAATTAGCCAAACAAGTCCAGCCGTTCTCGAGTTTTAACGAGACTAACGAACAACAATTGATTTATATATATATATATATATATATATAGATGTTGCAGAAACGGAGAAAGAATACAATTTCCTGAGGCCGGATGGCCTGTCGTAAGAGGTGATAAAGCTACCTACAGGCAGGTGGTAGAGTATTTGCCCGTCTAGATGGCTACCACCCCTGCTCTAGAGTATGCTGCCATAACAACCAGGAGTTGTGTTCCGCCATTAGTAAGGTTCCAGTCTCCCTTTAGAGAGTGGCAGCACATTGGTAGCAGCTTTGGTTACAAATGTCCATAGGCGATGGTAACTGCTTTCCATCAGGTGGCCAGTCTACCTGTCGGCTGAATAATAAAAACATGTTTATTCTACATGTAATTCTACCTTACAAGTAATAAATTTTTGTTATTGTATGTAGATCAAAGTACAGATGCGCAACATTAATGAGGAGATAATATTTAAATTACATTATAAATAGAAACAGCACTGTCTCTATGAGTTTTCACGCATCCCAGGTTTAATTTATTACCGTGCATACCACTGAACGTCTCATTAAAACTTTTGTTTTGTTAATCTTTTAGTTGAGATTTTTCAATCGGGAGCCATCCATGATTTACGTCACACGTGGGTCCTAAATTGCGTGACGTCACATTTAAAAATCTAATGTACTTAGCCTAATTATGAAACTACTGTTCTAATTTAATAATTTCTTGATGTAAAATTGTAAAATGTGATGTCACACTAGAAAGGGAGTCTCACGAATGTGATCAGCTGTGACACAGATGGGGAGAGGTCAAAAATCATGAAATTCTTGTGACGTAATTTGTGGATGGCCTCTCGTCAGATAAAAGTTATCAGTCGAATAAATTATAAGGTGGGTCAATTCAAAAGTGAAAACATTCATGCAACTGACATTTAAATTTTTTCATGTTATATATATATATATATATATATATATATATATATATACTAGTGGTCGCCCAGTGGTCGAGATTCGACCATAATTAATTTAAATTATAAGTTGGAACATTATTAAGGTTCTGTTGTCAAAGACTATAACTTCTATAATCACAGATTTCGCCAAGGTTACACTGTTAATTTGACTTTAACAATAAACAAAAAGTATATAATATGCGTGTGTGTGTCAAATACATGGTAGTGTGTCTAATGTCTTTTTTATTGATTTAACGTATTTTATTAGCATAATTTAAAAAAATTAGCATTCTGCACTCCTTCTCTATAAAATGTAAGTGTGCGAAATTTCATACTCCTCCGTCCGCGCAATTTTTGTAAAAAGGGGTACAAAATTTTTGCTTCACGTATTGATTATAATGATATTATTGGTGGCAGTTGCTTCTTGTTTGGAAATTAAGCTCGATCTAATGGACTGTATGATTATTGTTATTGAACTTTTTACATTAATCGAAATATACATAGAATAAGTACAAATTATGCAAGAGAGTCGTCGTTGAGAATTTAGTAGAATTGTGAATTGTGAAGAATTATGAATGAATGAAGCATTTTTGCCTTCAAGGCCGCTCCTATATCACGCATCCCGTCCGACGCCTAGTTGCTAATTGCGCCAGCTATGGGCGTCGGCGGTATGCGGGGCGCGGAGAGTAGGTGTGCTCCGGCGGGCGGGTTAGGGGGGTGCTCTCTGTCCGCAACAGATATTATATATATATACTTTATTCTATGAATAGCTTTCATTGGTGATTGAAAAAGCAGCCCTTAGTAAATTATCTTCTTATTTATTTTATAAGAAGGAATTAATGTGTTATTATTTAAAATATAGTTTTTTTTAGACTAAGGGCCGATTTTTATCGTCATGTATTTTTTTTATAATGAATAGGTTCGCGTTTGACTGACATTGCATCTGATGTCAGGTGGAAATGCAAAGTGGAGCACGCTTACCTAGAAGATACCTGTTCACGCGAGACTTAAAGACACCTAGATTGTATTCTTCAGGAAAAACAGATAAGAATTATTCTATACAATAAAACACAATATTGGAAAATTAAAGATGTGTGTAATTAGTTGTATGAATAAAACAGTTGAATTGTTTCACTCTTGAATTTAGTCAGGTTATAATTTATTCGACAAATAACTTTTATGTGACGATTGAAAAATCGGCATTTAGTCAAAAATTGTGCAATAATAAAAAAAAACAGTTTAATAGGTACCAGAGCAATATTATAACAGTAACAGAAACTACCATTATATCAATAAAAGGAAAATTTATAATTGATTAATAAAATTAGGGAAAAGTAATACCTAACTACCAAAAGCCTAAATTATAGGTGTAACTATTGTTACGACATAGATGCCGACAAAAACAAATCACACTGCATGCCTGTAAAAACACATTTTATTACCTTTCGGCATATGGACTTCTTTTGTTTACTTTGTGTTTAAAATTTGTAATTAAAAATAGCCTATTTTGTATTGTAATCTTTTATGGCAGTAATTATCCAGGTGTCTCGGATTTAAAGTACAAACTGATTCTAGGAAATTCGGTCCACGCGGCCGAGCAGACATATTGCATATGTGCAGTATAAATCAATGCCTCGATTCAGGGACGCGGTAGTCGAGCGATAACCACGAGCGGAGCAAGACTTGTGTACATTTGGTAATCTATTTAGTGACGGACTTTGCGCGTGTTATTGAATTACCTTCTGCTTTACGTTTGGACTTGTTGTGTTCGGTTATATTTGTACCTGTGTTATACGTGCTTGTATAGTTCTAATAGAGGCGTTAGTTCCATCCTATTATTCCCTTCCTTCTATTTATAGCAAGATATAAAATATCCATTCCGTCCGTTATTTATCTATTAAAGAAAATTTGTTGCAGTAAATAGAATTATATTATTATTCGCATGTAGATATGTGTAATTCATTTTATTATAATGTATTTAATTATGTATATCTATATATATTTTTTTTTGAAGACCACGGATCATAAAAATGGCCGGGACTTTTGGAGGGCTTGCCTGGGGCCATAAGGACGCCAACACAACACATAGAGGACCCTTGACGAATTTAATCTAAATGTGGCGTAACACTGACAAACCCCGGCCAGTGTAGGACTATTGTGGGAAATGAGGACAAAAGTACCGGGCTATTGGGGTGAACTTCTATTGGTACTAGGGGTTTGGGAATATAGGGACTATGGCGTCTGCCCGTCGCAATGTTCAGGGATCATGGAAATATGGGCAGACGGTGACTCGTTACTTCATATCAATGTCAGCTAAATTTGTTGCCGACGATGCATAACGTAGAATTTATATTTATCTTTAGCTATTAGGTGGGGAAACAACTTTTTCCCAATTAAGATCGAGTTGAAAGATTTACGTTTTAATATCACCTAACCGTCCCAAATAGTATTAGGGTTGCCATAAGATAATATTATTTTCTAGCTGACCCGGCAAATGTTCTTCTACTATATAAATAAAAAACATCATAGGATGTTATTTTTATATATATTTGATTTTATCCGAGCAGGAACGGAGATATAATACAATTTCCTGTGGCCGGGCGGCCAATCGTAACAGGCGACAAAACAACCCACAGCCACGTGGTAGATATTTGCCCGACTGGATGGCTACCACCCGTGGTCTAGATTATGCCGCCATAGCAACCTTCAGTTATATTCCAGCATTAGTGAACAGGTTTCAGTCTCCCTTAAGAGAGTAGCAGCGTATTTGGCATGGTGAAAAATACTTTAAGAGCTCAGATCACACTCTATGTTTAAGACCTATTATCATACCTACCAAATATACAAAAAAAAACATTAAAATCGGTTAAGCCGTTTCGGAGGAGTGCGTCCACAATTACCTTGGCACGAGATCTTTATATATTAGATTAGTCCACTATCTACATAAAATGTAATAAATACACGGGTTCAAACACAGAATTTAAAAAAAAAATTCAATACCCTTTTATGTATTTTAATTTTAAAGTAACAAAGTATTTTATTGTTGGTTTTATTAAATACTGTTACGACCGACAAAGACCAATGCACACCTGCAGTATATTACTTTTTCGGCATTTGGACTTCTTTTGTTTACCTTATGTTTAAAATTTGTAATTAGAAAACAGCCTATTGTGTATTGTACTCGTTTATGGCTGTTTGCAGGCATAATTAGGCAGGTGTGCAGATTATGAATTCTAAGAAATTCGATCTACGCGGGTGGCCAGCCATATTGTATCGGTGCAGTATATAGCAATGGCCCAATGGGGAGATCGGCAGTCTAGCGATGGTCACCAGCGAGACAAGACGTGTGTACATTCGGTAAGCTATATAGTGACGGACTTTGCGCGTGTTATTGAATCGTGTATTACGTTTGTACTGGTTGTGTCCAGTTATATGTATACCTGTATTATACGTGTTTGTATAGGACTAATAAATTCTATAAGAATCCAAATAGCATTTTAATTCGAGTCCCGCATTCGTAAGAATATAATAATATATAAAGAATTCAATAACGTCGCTATTTCTTCCAATAAAATGTTAGCACTGCACAATTCACTATACATAGGGATAAAAAACTCAAACACTCGCACTAAAATGCAAACCATGTAGCAAGTTTTTGTTAATAAAATCCAATAATATAAGTCAATATACGATACAGAAACCATACCGCGATGTAAAACGACGGTGGCGTCATCTCTTAACGAATCTACAACACTAAACACATTAATCCATACATTGACAAAACTGAACTTAAATATTGATCAAAACATTTTAGACAAAATCCTTATCTTTCTTTATTTTCTTTCTATCTTTCTTATTTATTTTTCAAAATTAACAAAATATATATTTCCTTGTAATAAAAAGTCATAGAGTTCCAAGAGGAATGGAGCGTATACTGGCCACACTTGTCCAAGACGGATTGGCAAGTTTGACGCAATTAGCTCTGTGTAGGTTGCATTACGATGTTTTCCTACACCGTCAGCACGTGGTGATTGTAACAATATACCTATTAGTGCATGCTTTCCGGCCAGGATTCAAACCAGCGTTATGCAAGACACGAGTGTGTTAACCGCTTAGCGATCATGACTTCGATAAGATTTACTATCTTCATTATTTAGAGCACTTTCCTTCCTAACACAGTCTTTAATTTCCATTCTATACAATGAGGTATAACGTACCACGTATTACATATAGCTCAATGACTCATACAAGTCCATGCGAGCAAACGACCGGCTCGGCGATCAGAGCTCTAGTATTCACAAAACACAACCGTCGCAGTAACCGAAATCGGTTAATATCTTATTATTATTTATTCTTGTTAATATATAATATATATGTATATAGTGTTTTTATTTTTAGTAATAAATACGTATGTATATGTAATATTAATTAATAATAGACTAATATTTTTATTATGCGGGTCTCAATGAAATGTATAAAGACTAAGAAAGAGGTAGGCACTGAAAATCAGTGCTGTGTCGAATTAACATTCGGCATAGCAATATACTGAGTGTCAGCCTCATAGCGCGGCATGCAACTCTAAAAATGTTATGATGCTGAATTAACATTATATATTTTAGGTTTGTCGCCTTTGACAAATAAACATTTCTTTCTTTCTTATTATCTAAATCGACAAAACATCTGTTAATATTAAAAGTGTTTTCAATTTCTATTTCTGTCTCATATAAGTATTATAAAATTGTAAAAGTGTAGCGTTTTGTGTTTTCGTTTTTTTATGTTTGTCTGCTTGTGCGGGATTCACCCAAAAACTATGAAACCAATTTCCATGCGGTTTTCGCTACTTTTGATCCCGGGATTCCTGCGGGAAATTTCGTGAGCGCGGTTTAAAATAGCCAGATCGAGAAAAAAATCTGATTACTGTGCAATATCTTCTCTGGTTCAATTTCTCTGTGTAAAACAACTATGTTCTTTGCTACCCATCCAACGTGGACGAACCCTAGTATAAAATAAAAAATATTATGATTTATCAAATAATCACTTTTGAGGTATTGTGCTAAAAGCTGTCTAAATGGTGTGATAATGGGTGTAATGCGCGCGCGCACACTCCCACACTTTTTGGAACACATTATATTATAATTAGTTATAAGCCTTGTAGTCGTAGTGTGTAAGTGTTAACACATTTTATATTTTAGACTATTGTTTTATACTGTAATTAGTTCACAAAAATGTAATTGAAACGGGTCATTGCATTTTAATTAAGAACTTAAAAAGCTGGTTTAAACAGATATATGGGTTTTATAATTGTAAAAATAAGACTTAATAAAGATATCTCACGTAATATACAATGTAGTTTTACTATTACACCCTACAAACTTACTCCGCATGCCCTAGCGTTGTAATAAATTGTAGCTTTATTTATTTATTGACAAAAAAACCAACAGCGCATATCAACATACAAACAACAACAAAAACTACTTATAATGTAGGGCTAATAACAGGTTTTTCTGAGTTCATTATTAAGCTAACGAGCGAACCAAAGTTTAAAAATGTAATAAATATATATATACTTAAGTGAAAATAAGTATATACTTACACACATACGTACATATATACATAATAATAAATAAAATAAATCTAAACAAAATACATAGATAAATAAATGTAAATATATATATATATATATATATATATATATATATATATATATATATATATATATATATATATATATATATAACATTGAAATATAATAAAAACATATAGATATTAACTAAACATATTACTTGATAAATTGTTATTTTCATATGATGTGGTGTGGTGTGGTATATATAGCTATAGGTATTAACATGAGTCTCCATAATACCAATTAGTTTAACACCAATAGAAAATGCAAACACTGCAAATATTACTTCTTAAAAAAATATAAAGATTATTATTGTTTATAATACTAAAATGATTCGAAATTGGTTTCTAAATTGCCTAACACATCCCTATTTCCTCATCATACGTCGAGATGCGCCCGCGCCGAAAAGCGGCTATCAAACAGAGTGGCGCGGACAGCTGCTTTGGAAAGATGCCCAGGCGCACATCTTTACTTGTCCCACCGTGATTGACGTTTGAAATGGTCATTAATTGCCATTAACTCTCTGACAGATCGCATTTCTAACATTTAACGGCAATTAGTACTATCAAACACGTCTTAAAACTATGAAGTTCACGCATCAATTAAGAAGAGAAATAATTAAAGATCATTAATTGCTAAATTTGTAAAAATGAAGATCAAATTTCTATCATTCAATAGCAATTACTTCTATCACACATATTTTGAAACTATAAAGTTCACGCATCAATTAAAAAGAGAAATGCTTAAAATTCATCAATCTAAGATTAATATCTGAATTTGTAAAAATAGCCCTGATTTACGTTCTACATGGTCATTAATCGTCATTAACACTGACAGAACGAATTTCTATCATACAATAGCAATTAGTTCTATCAAACATATTTTAAAACTATGATGTTCACGCATCAATTAAGAAGATAAATAATTTAAAACAAACATTAATTAGTTAATTTGTAAAACTAATTACTTAAACCGAATGAGAATGCAATCAATTAAATTTATTAATTAGATTAATTGATTTAGGTAGACCTGTTTGAGCTGAGTTGAGTTTATTTTTATGTTAAGCTGCAAAGACAGGTCTATAAATCTATCCTTAGATGTGAGGGCCTGGAGAGGTCGTTTTCCTAGTTTCATGTGACGAACATGACAATTAGTATTGTTATGAGTTGCAGGACTCGAATTAAAATGTCGTTGGAATTATTATAGAACTTATTAGAACTATACAAACACGTATAACACAGGTACAAATATAACTGAATACTAACAGTCCAAACGTAATACACGATTCAATAACACGCGTAAAGTCCGTCACTAAATAGATTACCGAATGCACACAGGTGTTGCTTCGCTTGTGGTTATCGCTCGACTGCCTACCTCACCATTGGACCATTGCTTTATTCTGCACCGATACAATATGGCTGCCCGATCGCGTAGACCGAATTTCTTAGAATAAGTATGACACATCTGGCTAATTACTGCCATAAAAGATTACAGTACACAATGGGCTGTTTTCTAATTACAAATTTTAAACACAAAGTAAATAAAAGAAGTCCAAATGCGGAAAGGTAATAAAGTGTGTTTTTGTGGTATGCAGGTGTGAATCTACTTTTGTCGGCGTGTAGGTCGGAACAGTATCAACATAAACTTTATGCTATGTCTCACAACTACCAGTACATCTAGAAATCTAGACACATGTCAAATTCACTAAGCGATTCTCCAAAAGCGACTGCATCGGACCTTCAGTTCTTTTGTATGGTAGTGAAGTGTGTTTCTGTACTAAAGGGACAAGTAGGAATCGTGTGTGACGGAGACGAATAAGCTGCGGTGGATGTGTGGTGTCATGTGAGAGGACCGTGTTAGATACTCTTGCATCTCGACTAAAATAAGATATTCGCAGCTGGTTCACTAGAATGTCTTTTCTTGCAAAACTGCGTGTCACAAGAACAGACATTTCCCCTGCGTTAACAAAAAAAAAAGCGTGTCGATGGTTTTAAACATTTTTATTCAGTAGTAAAAGTGTTTAAAACTGTCGAGTTTTGTGGCCACCATGATGACGCCGCAGCCGGTGAATTATTGTCGTTCACGCGGAGTGGTTGAATCCGTAGAAAGGACACTCTGTCTGTGGCCTCCACAGAAATTAATGAGCAAATGTAACAGCTGCACAATTGAAGGCTATTTACCAGACACGTGGCCAGTCTTCCAAACCAAGCGAATATTTTATGAATCAGGTTAGTATCTACTTTTTTATACTATATATACTCTCTAGGTACTCAAGGGGTGGAAGGACAGCTGCCCTCCAGCGGCCTACGTACCTACTGTTGTCGATAAAAGTTATAGTAGACGTTAGAGTCGTACTTATTATGCTTTAAGTTTCAAAAAAGCATTATTATTTGACTTCGTATAAAGCAGGTTCTCCTTTGACTGTTTCCCCTGCACACTATATATACCTAATGCTTCGTGTAGGTGTCTTGTGTTTAGAACGAGGCCGTGATTTTTCACAGCCCTCGTGATCGACCACCTGCAAACACCAATATCCAATTATTGTCCAGATTTCCTTACATTCATATACATTAGAAACACATTTGACTGTGGCACAGAAACCTCATGGGCTTATTCGTGCCGCAAAGAGACGTGTACACAATATTGTTATATTAAAAATAGGAGCAGGATCCATGCTAGGAGGAAGTGGGATTAGTCTTCAACAGGCAATGACTTTTTGACACACTTTAGGCAATTGGCCTCCAAACGCAAGAGGACGGCGGCAGCGTGGTCGCGCCTGCTGCCCAACATTGGTGGCGTGAGGTATAGATAGGGGTAAGTATTCCGCCCTCCCCTTCCCCCCCAACCCCCCCACCCCTCCCATTACTTACAAGAAAGGTGCCCTATATCTATACGCCACCCTTGTCAGAATATAATTACATTTGTTGGGTCATCGTTTGTTATTTCATACCTCAGTCACACGTATTCTCTGTCATATGTTCATTGCATCTCCTTTAATTGATGATTGCTTTGTGGTTGAGCGGGCTAAGTCCTAGCAAGCCGAACTCGCTGGAACGAAGTTTCCGGGTTCGATTCGAAGAAAAATAACCAAACCTATCGAGTAGGGTGGATAGTGGAACCTGGATATTTAACAAAGATTATCCTTGCAGGAACGGAGAAACCCACAGCCAGGTGGTAGGGTATTTGCCCGACTGGATGGCTACCACTTCTGGTCTAGAGTATGATGAGGTTGTATGAGGTCATACAACCTTGAGTTGTGTTCCGGCATTAGTGACCAGGTTCCAGTCTCCCTTAAGAGAGCAGCAGCGCATTTATAGCATTTTTGGTGTTGCAAATGTCCATAGGCGATGGTAAACACTTTCCATCAAGTGGGCCGTCTGCCTGTCTGCTGAACTAATGCAATAAAAAAAAAAAACTATAAACAAGGTAAACTCTACTTCGGTTTGACCGACTACCTATATATTATGAGCTGAAAGCCTAAGTTAAATACACGCATTAAGTTTAGCAGCAGGCGGGACCCAATTGCAAATTATAAACCGAAAGAATTTTAATGGCTTTTATAAGTGGCTGGTTGCTCCAGTCTAATAATATACGGCTTATGTCATACCCGTTGTTTCACTTTTTCATTTCTCACGGTACATATAATTATAATAAATAGATACTTACATAAAATGTGCAACCTTGGATCATGTTACATATTTGAGCCGTTTGGGGTGGAGGCTTTGGGCCCATGAGGGCCAAGTACCCACAAATTATTTCAAAATATTAAAAAACTTATGGTCACGCGTAGTTGACCCAAAGCATAATAAAAATGTAAGGCCACTGTAAGGAACACGTAGTTGGCCGCATGCAGATTAAAATATTGGGCCAATGTTGGTTTATTATGGTAAGGCCTCTGTAAAGAAGACGAAGTTGGCCCAAGGTAAAATAAATGGCTTGGGCCACCGTTAGTCATACTACGGTTGGACCAATATAGTGTACATTACTGTAATAATTAAGACGTTGGGCCCTCCTATGACATATACGACAGGGAGGGTGACAAAACTAACAGTGAACCAACCGTATTGTTGGCCTTGTGTTTATTCTACGACGTCGGCCAACGTTCTCCAACCTCTCTTTTTGATTGGTCTTTCGTAGGAATAACGCGGTTGGCCCAACTTGCAATAATAATGTTGGGCCCGCTGTTGGCAGATACGTAAGTAGGGGTGAGAAAACTAACCGCCAACCCTTTTTGTTACTAGGGTGAATTGTGTTCCGGCCTTAGTGGCCACGTTCCAGTCTTCCATTAGAGAGCGGCAGTACATTGGTAGCATCTTCGTTGTTACAAATGTCCACAGGCGATGATAACCGCTTTCCATCAGGTGGGCCATAGCCTGTCTGCTGAGCTCGTAAAATAATAAAAATAATACTATTGCTCACCAAAATAACGGACACAATATTATAACTACTAGTTTCAATATTATTAGCAAAAACAAGATGAGACTTTATTAATTTTACGTTTCAAAAAGATCTAAAATTTATGAACACAAATACATAATACGTACTATAATTAAATTGCTCTTTAAACATAATGACACGATTACTGTGCCAAGGCAATAAAAGAAAGTGACCTTGAACTTCTGTGACCTTTTAAGGACATTTATGACGCGACCTCCGCAAAGCCCCGGATGTCCTTGGGGTCACGGCCCGAGCTCGCTTCCAGGGTCGTCCCCGGGTGAAGGTCGAGGCCTACATTCTGACCTCGAAATAAGAGATCAAGGCCTTTTATCTAAGGCACGTGTAGCTTGAAATCTTGCTCCTACATTAGTATTATTATTAACCAAACAATTTCTTTGAAGTGAAACTTTTTTAGCCACAGTAGTGAATTCTTTGGATAGGAACGAAAACGCCGTGAATTTAATCACTATGCTCATAAAGATAGAGTTGAAAATAGAGGTTTACAATTCAAACTGAAACTTGAGTATTTGTTTCCTATTTTAGTTATCATAAGCCTCTCGTGTCATTTATTCAAAGTGAAAACATATTTTGCATTAAAATATAAAATAATCAATCAATCAATAACTCTTTATTGTACAGCAATACAAAAAAAGAACTTACAGACTAAAACTATGTCTCATTATGCACAAAGGGCGGTCTTATCGCTAAAAAGCGATCTCTGCTAGGCAACCCATAATAATTTTTGAGATTGGTAAAAATATCATAAAAATAATAAACCTTATAATTATCCTAACACTCCTGATACTCTATATTTATCTCATTCTCTTGTAGGTTACTTTCCTGAAGTTTCACTTCTGCCGTGTGTGAATTGCACAAACACACTTTTTTTCAATTTTAATGTCCTTACTACACCTGGTGACATTATATACTTTTCTATATCTACGCTGTACTTTCTTAAGTTTTTGCGACTAGCACACATCATAAAACTACGTTGTGACGGTTTTAAACGCGGTATTTTATTTGATTTTTATTCCGACGTTAAATTCAATTTTCAGTAGCCGTGATGAGTAATGTCATGGAAAAAGTATTCTTCTAAATATAAATATAAAGAAAAACAATATTTAGCCAGACGTGTTGCTGGGGAGTTTCTTGCCGCTTCTTCTCCTTAACAGCAATAACACGTTGCGAAGCGGTGTACATAGAATAGGAAGAAAAATTAAATTTTAACTTATTTACTTATGACCTTCAAAAAGTGGTCAAAAAGACCAGTGGAACTTATTTTGAATAAAACTTTTGAATTTTACTTGGTAATGTAAAAAAAAATAGCCTACCGCCAACTTGTTACTTTTAATTATTTAATTACAATTTTTGTTTATGGTTATTATTTACTCGGTGTGGTGTAAATTAGATTAGGTACCCATATGCCTAATCTAATTTACTACCGCTTCGCAACATATTGTGGCTTAGAGAGAAGAAGCGGCGCAAGAAACTCTTCGGCAACGTGCCTAGGGTTAATAATTTTATATAATATTAAAATAGGTGGAAGGCAAAATATTTTTTTTATTATATACCTACATATTTACATAGCCAATATTTTGATACCAAACTACAACAGTTATTATTAGCATCTGTGTCACGCAGGTGCAGAGATAGCTTTAAGGGGTTATTTGTGATGCGCCATTGTTTTTAGTTGTTAATAACGTTAAATATTGTCAGATAACGTACGTCTATACACTAATGTAGCTAATAATTAACGGCGTTATTTTAAGTCTATAAATATGACGCATTTGGCCAGTTATTAATACTAACATTATCCCAGATGGAGCAGGGACATGTAGGTACGCTAATTACTTTTAAAATATCATGTTCTCTTCAAGTCATGACAGGCATCTGTCAACGGGATATGCTAATTTGACAGCTGTCAACAGCCCTGTTGCGACTTTTTTCTCCAACTTTCTTTGCCTCATTTCTCGGGTGACAACGATTTTAAAAGACGTTAAATGCTTGTGCTAATATTTTCCACGACTGAAAACATATTATGAAACTAGGATATGCCCGTGACTTTGTCCACGCTTGACTTGAAATTCCCGCGATATGAAATACCTACCACAGAATTTAGGAAAAATCTAAGCTATCGTTTTACTGGAAACTGTGTGAATAAGCTAATTTTTATGCATCCGAACAACTTCAAACCGCTCCCGGGAAAATTCGCAAGGGATTACCGGGATAAAAATATCACACATTTTATTACATAAAATTTTGCTATCAATTCCCAGGATAAAAAGTAGCGCAAAGTTTAAGTTTAAGCTTAAGAATTAGCTGTCGATCAGTGAAAACCGCATCGAAATGGGCCCAGTAGTTTTTACGTGAATCCCGAACAAACAGACAAGAAATCTAAAAAAATTACATCTTGTTCTCTATCGTTTATATAGTCTTTCGACCAAGATTCGAATACTGCATTGGATTTTATTTATTGCATGAGTTCAACAGAGAGGCATACGGCCCACCTGGTGGATAGCGGTCACCGTGGCCTATGAACAATTGCAACACCAAAGGTGGTATCAATGTGCTGCCGCTCTCTAAAGGGGGACTGGAACCTGGAACTTGGGACCGTTATGGCGGCATACTCTAGACCAGGGACGGTAGCCATCCAGTTGGGCAAATGCCCTGGATTCATACGTTCTATCATTGGAATATGAGGCGGGTACATTAACTACTGAGCCATATCTTTCGTACATCATATTATATTGTCATATTGTTTATATGTAACAACAAGTGTATTTACTATGTTTTTGTGCATTATTTTGCGACAGTAAATATTTTCTTTCTTTCTATATGTATTCTATTAAGTATGTTATATTCTAAATTACTTTTAATGGAGTTACACTACGGAAAATAATTATTAAAAGACTTCAAAGAATACTTAAATGACAAAAATTCATTTATATAGCAGCTCGCTCCAACCTCTTGTACTATATTTTGTATAACGTTTTTATCTTCCCAAGTTTGTAACGAATTTATGGAGATATATTACAGCATAACATTTTAGTACGTCATGTCATTATTATAACTTTAATAATATTTTTCTTTCCTTTTATTGTGTCTTGGTCTTATTGAGTATGCACTGTTTGCTACAACTCCATTAATTCTTCTAAAAGCAATTCTGTAACATACTTCTGTATAAAACTTATTAAAAAAAGAGCTTGAGATATAAATAGAATAAGAAATATAAAGAAAACAATGTTTAGCTAGACGTGTTGCTGGGGAGTTTCTTGCCGCTTCTTCTCCTTAACAGAAATAGCACGTTGCGAAGCGGTGTACATAGAATAGGAAGAAAAATTAAATTTTAACCTATATGTATGACCTTCAAAAAATGTTCTCCAGTGGAACTTATTATGAATAAAATCATTTGAATTTGAAATTTACGTTCATTACATAAAAACGTTGTAATTTTATATGCCAAATTCCGTGTCACTGACTTTATTATGTCTACCGAAAATTAATTACACTATAACGATTGTTGTAAAATAGAACAATAGTAATAAATCAAAAGCATCAAAGATAAATCTGAATCGATGAGAAATAAAAATCGTTTAAGACTTATAAAATATATATGACCCATCACTATTATTAAAGCAAAAAAATAATGCAGACTAAAATGTTTTTAAAATACATTTAAAGTTAAAGTTAAAAAAAAACCAATCGAACCACTTTAGATGGATAGATAGATAGATAACACTTTATTGTACAACATTACAGAAAACTTACGAACTAGTATTATTCTAATTGTGTACAAAGGGCAGTCTTATCGCCAAAAAGCGATCTCTTTAAGTTTAAAATTTGCAACAAACCTTGGTAAACTGTATTTAAAATTGATTATAAATGACATACTATCAACTATAATATATATATATATATATATATATATATATATATATACTAACTGACCCGGCGAACTTCATACCGCCTATACGCAGTTTCTAAGGGAAAGCGAAATTGTTGTTTTTACTATATTCCAAGCATTTTTTCATATTTACTCACCTTTTAAACCTTCACCAAGATTAGCCAAATCAGTCCAGCCGTTCTCGAGTTTTAGCGAGACTAACAAACAGCAATTGATTTATATATATATTAGGGTGATTCAGAAAACCTAACATTTTTTCGGAACCATGCTCAAAAGTTTCTGTTAGGTGCCAAAATAGGCCTTGTAAAATATGAGCCCTTAATACTAATATTAAGTATTAAGAATAACACAGGAAAAAATGTTCTTTTTCTTCTGATTTTGATATCTAATGAACCATACGTTGTACAGTAAAAAACTTGAAGTATTTTTATTGAACGCGTTACAAAAAAGGTGTGTGGTAATTTTTGTTAAGTCAACTCTTAAATTCGTGCTGAAAGTCAAATTCACTATCAAGTAAGAATATATATATTCTAAATTAATCAAATTAAAAGTAACTTTTAAATATATTTTTTCTTATTTATCACCTCGACATACACTCAGGAAAATTTAAACAACGTTTTAAATATAAAATACGGAACAAATTCATTGCATTACGGATAAAATATGAAAAAAGAAGTTAAATTTAAATTTAAATTACATTCTCAGAAAGTACCAAAAACTTAAAACAACTTTTTAAATATTAAATATCAAATCAAAATGAACAGATTCAAAAATCACCGACTCGCTGACACAGTGTGTAAAAGAAGAAAAAGTTATTCCAAATTCAAAATGAATTCGATTATTAAATTTAAAAAGATTCTATAGCTTTCGAACCTATTTTTTACGGTGCAAAAATAGACTAAAAATAACACGAAACAATAAATTGAAGGAGATAAAAACTCACCTAATAAGCTATAGGACAACACAAAAGCACTAAACCACTATACTAAACACTATACAGCAACTAAGCGTCTCTAGATATTAAATGTTGTAGCTGTGAGGAAACGTCTCCGAAAATAACTGGACGTGATATAATGGAATTTCTTATGTTACGATGCTTTCCGTTTGATACAGTTTCCACAATAGTCCGTCTAATCTTTTGTTTTATCCGCTCGTTGTATTTTTAGGAATATTAGTTTCTTGTTTTTATATCTTTAAACTAGTTTTCGAACGAGTTCTTAATTCAAATTACATATAATATGAGATTGTGTATATTTATTTATTATTTTTTAAATAAAGTTAAATATGAATATATCTATTGCCCCGTTTTCCTACAACACGTATATCACCAACCTCTCTCGACAAGTGACATTATCGCTAAAAGAATCAAATACATATTACTATATGGGACTAACATCTTACGCTAAGTATTATTTTATTCCCATGCATTTTCACTCTATTCGTTTAGGGCTAATGCCACTTCTTTGGGGGGAAGATAAGCTAAGCATTCCATTCAATTAAGGTTGCATTGCAGCATTCGAAAAAATACCGAAATCGAAGATCTGGTGGATGAGCCCATTATAATACCACAGGCGAGACCAAAGCCCATCGCTTGCGCTGGCTTGGCCACCTATATAGAATGGGGGAGAATCACGCGGTGAAAAGAGCCCAGATATCGCTGGATCGACGTAGTGGAGGCTGATCTGAGCGAGCTTCACGCGTATGACTGGCAGGAGATAACGCTGAACAGAAAGGAGTGGAGTATTCTCGTTTCGAAGGCCAGGACTCATTTTGGCTCGCTGAGTTGCAGCAGTTAGTTGAAGTTTTAATGATAGTGCATTCATATTGGGGCACTACACAGTATTTACAAAATTGGGAATTGATTTTAGAATCAGTAATTTCTATCTAATATATAAACACATATAAACACCAAAAATTATTCTTAACCATACAGAAAAATTATATAATTTATAATGAAATGAAAATTTATTATTTAAAAAAGTAAGACAACTTATTATTTTAACGTCGTTTAAAAGAAGCATGTGCTTTGAGATAAAAATCAAAAGATTATGAAAGGTTATGAAAAAAAAACAGTTTTTATTTTTTTTAACTCTCTTCCACCACTTCAAAAGAATTGAAAAAAAGCATGAGTAAAAAGGATTGTAAAACACATATTTAAATAAATGGTAATAGACAGTTTTCAAAAACTCGAGATAAAAAATATTTTAGTTTTATTTTATTAATCAAAAATCGGTTTTTCATCTGGGAATTACAACAAAAATATTGTTTCATGCCTTTTGCTCCTAAGTATTAGTAAAAAATTCGCTATGAGTTAATTCGTAACTTTACCATTGAAAAAAAAACGGAAAAATAGGTTTTTCAAAAAAACTCGAAAAATACCTAAGATAAAAAGCTGAAAATTTGGGTGAATTATTTTTATTTGATAGCGAAACGATCCCCATAGTAAAAGTAGAAAACGCCGCGGGGGCAGTTTTTACTTAGAAACCCTGCACCATTTACAAAGTATAGTAATTTTTATATTTTAACTCGAATCGACTTCAAGATTTCGATTCGATTGCAACAAAATTAAAACCCCGCTCTATGATATCTTACCACAAGATTTCCCCCGCCCTGTCAGTCTAAATTCTATGTTAACCCTAAATGAGAATGTTTATGTATATATTTTATATAAATTTTTAATAAAGGCCTCTGTGGTTGAGCGGGCTAAGCCGTTGTCGGCCTACCTCACTGCAACGCAGAGGCCCGGGTTCGATTCCTGGTACAGTAAATTTCGGAAAAGTATTTTCTTCGTTATTTACTATGGTCTGGGTGTCTGGGATCGGCCCCAGAGTAGTCCGTATATTACCCATAACACAAGCGTAACTTGCTTAATTTGGGGATTATTAAAAAAAAACTGTTATCTAATGCTTAATAACATTCATTTATAGTGTAGATAGTCTAACATATGTTTGTTTTGTCCACAGGATAACAGAAGGTCTTTGCAATCGAATATCGATTAAAGCCTTTTTCCTTTAAATTCTCTTAAACCTGTTACTTTACTCTCTATGTGTCATTGGCAAAATCAATACCTATGCGTTGGGCGCCAATTAGAACAAAAATAGATAGACTTCAAGATGTTGTAGAAAGAAGTTGGTTAATTACTTTCTTGCTTTTTAGTTTGAAGTCTGTTTTTTTAACATTTTTTAAAGTTAACACATAACATAATATACTTATTGTAAAGTAAGTCGTAACGTGACTACCATAACTTTTATCGACAAAAGTAGGTACCTGGGTTTCCAACCATGGGTCTGCTCTCCTGCCCCTGCACCTGGGTACACCCATGGGATCATCCCTAAGTAATACGATATTATAATATTAGTAGGATATACCCGCGACTTCGTCCACGCTTGACTCGAAATTCCCGCGGGATGCCCGGGGCACAAACTACCGCAGCATTTAAAAAAGAAGTTTTAGTGAAAACTGTGTGGAAATAAGCGATTTTTTATGCAGTCGAACAATTTCGATCCACCCCTGAGAAGTTTCCCGCGGTATTCCCGGGATAAAAAATATCACACACTTTATTGCATAAAATTTGCAATCAATCAGTAGAAAATCACATTGGAATTCGATTTTTTTGTATTTGCACATTTAAAATCATCCCAATCCCAGGATAAAAAGTAGCGTAGATTTTAAGTGTAAGAATTTGCTGTCGACCAGCGAAAACCGTATCGAAATCGGCCCAGTAGTTTTTACGTGACTCCCGAACAAACAGACAAATAAACAAGAAATCTAAAAAAATTAGATCGTGTTCTCCATCGTTCATATTATTAAAGTCTGTTCCAGTTGTTTTTTTTAAATAGCTTCAATGTACATACACGGCATGTTTAGAATTTTATAATATTACAGACAAACGACAAACTTATGCCAATAAGTGGATGTTTGTAACTTTTTCACGCAAAAATTACTGAAGAGATTTTAATGTATTACAGTAATATCTATCATACATCAGAATAAGATATCACCAATAGCAATATTATAAAAGTAAATCTGTCTGTCTGTCACGCTTTAACAAAGAAACTACGAGACAGTTTATGCTATGCTAGTTTGGTATTTTTAAACCAGAAAATGAAATAGTTTATTTTTGAGATACTCGGAACTTTCCTGGTATACGGTGGAATAGGGCCCAAACACAAATTTAACGGAAACAACAAATTTTAAATGTGAAACTTAATCTTATATCGTGAACGCCGCTGCAAAATAAAATCGTTATAATTTATATAAAAATGTGAAACTGAATCTTGTATCGTGAACGAAGCATAAATTTATAAATTAAAACCTATGTTTTATTCTGATGTGTAAGCTAGTTCCGACAAAAACAAAATCCACCTGCATATCTATAAAAACATATTTTATTACCTGTCGGTATTTGAACTAATTGTAATTCTTTTATGATCGTCTCCTTTTGTTTACTTATTTATTGGATATTATGGAGAACAGTCTATTGTACTCGTTTATGGCCGTTTGCAGGCATAATTAGCCAGGTGTGCGGATTACGATTTCTAGGAAATTACGTCGACGCTTGCCAGGCAGACGTATTTGCATTTGTACAGTATAAAACGATGGCTTGATGGAGAGAGGAGGCAATCGAGCGAGAACCACGAGTGAAGCGAGACGCGCGTATTACAATCGGGAATCTAATAAGTGACGGATTTTGCGCGTTTTATTGGATTACGACCTTCTGCATTAAGTTTGGACTTGTTGTGTTCGGTTATATTTGTACCTATGTTATACGTGTTTGTATAGTTCTAATAAACTGTAGAATAATTCCAACGGCATTTTAATTCGAGTCCCGTAACTCGTAACAAACATACATCGATACATTCTTACAAACTTTCGCGTTTATAATATTAGTAGGATAGTAGTATTTATTTATTTGGTTCCTTTACAGTAACTACACCATAACATTTTAGAAGGCAATTTAAAACTAAAATACTAAGATTAATGTGTAACCTATTACAAACATACAGAGCTTAGGTTAAAAGTAAAAATAAATTTAAAAAATAAGGATAAACAAATTTAGACATAGATTTATATAAATACACAACCACAAACACGCATTTATAGCTCAAATGAGTATTATTTTTTTTTAGTAACGATATAAAATATTAGATGGAAGCATACTGTTCAATATTCGGCGAAACTTAGGTAGTGAATTGGCAAATACAGTCGACTCTCGATAATTTGAAACTCAACGGACCAGAGATAAATTTAAAATTGTCAAGAGTTCAAAATAACAAGCGTTTACTTATGGAACTTATGGAAAGACATTTGTTCTTTCTTGGATTAATTTTAATAGCATAAATCAAACATTAACATGACGCATTAATGTTTGAAACAAAACTGGAATGCGAACTTACTCATATCTCATTTATGTAAACAATTGACAGGTCTGTACATGTATGGAAACAAACGACAGGTATGTGCTTGATAAACGCTTCAAATTATAGAGAGTAGGAAAGCCCGGACTTCAAATTATCGCATGTTTGTGAGCAAGATAATATTCCTTCAACTTCAAATTACCGAAGGGACCAAGTAACATTGATTTTATTCAATTTATCGAGTATTTTTCAAGGGACCGGAAAAAAATTCAAATTATCGTGAGATTCAAATTAACGAATGTCAAATTATCGAGAGTAGTCTGTATATCTAAAGTGGAGCCATATTTATTGTATAGTTTAATAATTCGTGGAATGGGTGAAGTGCTGCCTAAGACAGAATTAAACTGAATTAAAACTTTATTTAAAAATCTTTAAATTAATAATTTTAAATGTTGACAATTTGTTTATAAAATATTTTATCGAAGAGGGAACGTCGAGCTCTCAACCAGTCTCTCATCTTAAAGCGATTCGTGTTAATCTATTAATATACGCCATGTTCCAGTAAACATTTATATTAGTCCTAGTTTGCAACGATTACAAAATGTGCTTGTTAAAATCGGATAAATGTGTGTCAGGCTACGCACAATTTTTATTATTCTTGAAAAATAACAAGTGTAGACCAGAGGCCAGTGGCGTAGCGTAGTGGGCGGCAGGGGTAGCTCGCCCCGGGGCGGCAAAATTTCACAATAAATAATATAAATATTTGAACCATTTCATATTTTTATCGCAACTACAAATTCGGACCGATTGAAAAGAGCACAGAATTTTTCATTACTTACTCGCCCGGCTCAACAGGGGCAGATTTTTCATTACCACTCCGCCCCTATTGGTCCTAGCGTGATGTTACATTGCCTAAATATTCCTCAACATGTGGGATTTCCAACACAAAAAGAATTTTCGAAATCGGTTCAGTAGATCCAGAGATTACCCCCTACAACGTCACAAACACACAAACCTTACCTCTTTATAAATTATTAGTATAGGTATAGTGTGCATTAAATTGAAATACCCAAATAGAAGGGCGGCAAAATTGACTTCCGCCCCGGGCGGCCGTCAACCACGCTACGCTGCTACCAGGGGCCCAATTTTGCTATTAGTATAGTGTCAAAATCACAGGACATTATCGTCTCAATCGTAGATTTGCCTGATTTACTCGCTATATGCAGCTGAGCTCTTCGATCTGATCCCGCCATCTCCCGTCCATCATCGGATAACCAGACGCACCGGCATGCGGCACCGATCTGTGGTGGATATTTAACCTATAAGAACGAAGCGCTCTTTGCATCTAGCTTCATCATACGCACCGCAAAAGAGTGGAACTCATCGCCACAATCTGTCTTTCCAAATACTGATAACATGGGTGTCTTCAAGTCCTGTGTCAAAAGGTATCTTCTAGGTAAGCGTGCTGCATCCTAGACCACATCTTTGCTCTACATAGGGCGAGATCGTGGTCAAACGCGAACCTATACTACAATAAATAAAAGCTATAGAAAACTCGCAATATAAACGTTTAAATTCCGCCATTTCTGATATTGGTAAAACCTATTTTAATCTTATAATTATGTATGTATCCTTAAATTTAACAAATACTAAATGACACACAATTTAAATTTAGATATGTTTCTAATGATATTTATCTGGTACAAATACTATAAATATATTTAAACACAACATTCTAACTTATCACTTACATTTAAAACTTATCATCAAGGAACTCAGTTACACTGTAGTAGCTTTTTCTTATTAGTACTTTTTTCAATTGTGATTTAATTAATTTATTTTTCAGAGCTTTCAGCTTTTTTGAGATTTTATTATATATTTTTGGGGCCATGCATACTATAACTCTTATACAGTACTCGTAAAGTTGGTTTTGCAGGGTGGATTCAAAGTTTTTTTTATTACGTATATTCCTAGCCGTAATGTCAGACGTATTTGGAAACAAATGTAGATTTTCGTGTACAAACATTGTGACGTCATATATATATATAGCAATGGAACAGCGTTTTTGCATTAAGAATAAAGTATTTTTATTGGCTGAGCTACCCCAAAATATGATACCATATCTTAAAACAGATTCTACAAGCCCATAGCTGTAAGCAGACCGTCTGTATTGACTGTCGGTGCTAATTTGACAATGCAAATGTCGAATACTTATTTTTTTGCTTAACTTATCTATATGATTTTTCCAATTTAATCTATTATCTATTACTAATCCTAAAAATCGGGCGGAGTCTCGGAGAGTTGGAATTCACTTCAAATGAGACAAAAAAAACAATTTTTGGCGATTTTTGAAATCTTAAAATATTTGAAGCGACCTCGTAAAAATATTTTTCGAGCTGTCCTTCGGTGAGAGTTCTTAAAACATCAAAAACAAACATTTTTCACTTGAGACTCAAGAAAAGTCGTTATTTTGCGCCACACTACTGTTTAGTCATATAATTTTAGCGATTACATTATTTTAAACATCTGTTAAATGTCTATGCACACCGGCCTAACGCTGTAATCTTCCAATTAAAATTAATAAACCTACCATAAGCAACAATCGTTTGTTTACATTGCAATAAACATTGACGCATGCCAGCTGAGTCATTCTGCGAACAGACTTACTGAGCGGACGTAATTTCAGTTTAAAACTTAAAATCAAATCACGCTTAAAAACTCATAACATTTTTTAAAGCAAGTTTACTAATTGCACAAAAATAAATATTGGAAAGTAAATTTATTTAAATCTAAACACAATGGCAATAGAATTCGAAACGATGTTTAACATACCAACCTTAGCTTTAAAGCTTAACCTTTTACACCCCCAAAACGAAAAAAACCCTAAATGGTTTATAAAACTTCTAATTGTACACAGTTTTTACACGTTGTTCTTTTTTAATATAACTTATTACAACGTATACCCAAATCTTAAAAATAGAGAATTTATTAGAACATGTCACAACGCACTGTTCGTTGTGTTTTATTTAATGACATCATTTAAATATTGGATTGTAATTTCGAAAGGAGAAACAATTTTGAAATTAATAAACATGATGAAGGAAGATTTCCAAGCGGCTGATACGTTGATTGAAGAACAAATGGTTGTAGAAGACTTTGCGAGGAAAGGAAGAAGAATTTCGATACAATGGCTGAGATTTTCAACATACACCGTGCTAATGTTTCCATTTAAGCATTTCTGTTTGAAAATTTATTACTTCGTAATAGGAGATTTTCAAATTCTACCACCATATGACATTATTTACCCAAGCCTTATTGAAGATGTAAAGTTTCAATTTATACCATATGTATTATTATATTTTGTATTTTTCTATTATTTGGTTTATACGTTTACCATGTTCGTGGGCTTCGGATCCTTAGGTCCGATTTTTATCGTCCATGCTTGTGGACAGTTAGAACTTGCTAAAAGGAACATAAGCTCTCTATTTATTGATAGTGATGAAGAAGCTATTGCAGGAAGAATGAAAATTTTCACCCAAAGGATGCAGAGAATTTACATGTAATTAATTTATTCATTATATAGGTATCGTACGATTTTAGCATTCCGTAGATATTTTGAAAACAACGAAATGCTTATGAAATTATCACATTCATTCGTACGTCTGTCGGTCTCTGTGTTATTTATCTTGGAAAATATTGGGCCTATATGAAAATGATTTTTTTTGTTTTTTAAGAAACATGTGTACAATTTGTATTTGTCCAAAAGTCCTGGTCATTTTTATGGCCCGTGGTTTGCAGAGACATACATGTATAATAATAATAAGAATTAATAAAAGAAAATAAGAATGTTTGTGTGTGTCCTTGTATGTGTATGTATGCGTATATATACTCAATAAGGAATTTGTAAGAGAAATTCTGCTGCATCGTAGGCAAGTGACAGGGGAATTAAAAACAGAGTAGGTCCCAGTACACTACCTTGGAGCACTCCGTACGTGACATCTATATAATCACTCAATACATTTCCTACTTTAACCCTTTGTTGTCGGTCGGTCAACTATTATTTAAGCAAAATAAATACATTATCGCGAACACCAATAACTTCTAACTTATTCACACGTGTGGAAATGGGGACGGTATCAAAATCTTTTCTATGTTTAGGTAAATTACTAAACATTTTGAACTGTTGCCTAGTTTTTGCGAGACTAGCGTAATGAAAGCAGCATTTTCTGTTGATTTTCCGCGCTTAAACCCATATTATGATTGTGACAAAACATAATATTTTTCAAGGTAATTTAAAAGTCTAATTAATTAACTTTTTAATGATTCTTGAGATAGACTGTAAAACGGAGATTGGTCTATAGTTGTTTATGTCACCTCTGTTACCATTACTGTAAACAGGAGTAATTAAGACCTTCTTAAAAAGCCCTGGAAAAATACCGTTAGAGAAACATAAATTAACTAAATGACAAATAATCAGTACAACTACTGTTTTTGAAAGTTTAAAGAAACTTGTTAGTATATTCTACAATCCGGAAGCGCTTCCACTTTTCAAATTCATTAGCACATTAACCTCAGCATAGTCTGTATTCAATAAAACAAGGAACGATGGATTCCGTTGTTGAGTCAGAGAAAGATGTATATTAGTTGTATCTGTAGTAATTTGTCTGGCAAGATCTTTTTTCAACACCAACAAAAACAGTTATTTATATAATTGGCGGAATATTTTTTTTACGCGTGATTTTATATTTGCTACTTCCAGGATCATCATCATCAGAACGCTAAACACCGGTTGCGTTCGGAGCGTTCACTCCGACGCCCAGGGTCCGCTTTCCTACTTTTTCTACTCCACTTCGCGCGGTCTTCAGCATCCCCCGATTTGAGACTATTGGTACACATGTCATCTTTCACAACGTCAAGCCAGCATTTCTTTGGCCTTCCCCTTTGACCGGGACCTAACGGAGCGGCATGGCTAGACATTTGTTCCCGATATAATTAGCCGGTCTCCGCAAAACGTGGCCGTACCAGCGTAAGCGACTCTTGCAGTTTATTTGCTATGTAACGGACATGAAGACTGCCGTGGATGTGGGAATTCCCGACACGGTACTTCCGTGTGTCTTCACATATCCATTGCAACATATTCATCTGCGTGACACACAGTTCTTGCCTGTGTCGCTCAAGAACCTGTAGTTAGCAGTGACTACGTATAGTGAAGCTTGGCCTGCCACGCTTCACTGCCGTACAAAAGAACACACCCAATGATGGATTTATGGACCTGTCCTTTTAATTTAAGAGGCATTTTGGGATCACAATGACACCTGTCACCTCACGCTACTTGGCGTGGTCGTGGCCGATATCCCCGGAAGCGCTAAGTACAGATCCCAAGTACTTAAAATGATCCATGCGCTCGACAATATCTTGACTTATGCGCCGCACGGATGTGGGATCTGTAGTGTTGCAGGCCAAGTACTCGGTCTTCACCACATTTAATTTCAGACCGCCGTTCTCTAGCAACCTTTTCCACACTTTCACACGTCGCACCAAGCATCATCTGTCAGCGCGATATTGTCAGCATACATGACCAACCATGGAGGTTGCTCATGTGCATCTCTGACACTGTTCGACATTTCGTCTAATATCATGCTGAACATTAACGGGCTAAAGACAAATCCCTGGTGCAATCCTACGGTTATGGGGAAGGGTGGATTAACGCCAATAGCGGTCCGAACTATGGAATCGGAATCATGGATCATCACATATCCTGAATAATGTCAATATAGTTTTCTGGCACCCTTTAGATCTCAGTGCCCACCAGGTCATCACGCGAGGAACACAGTCGAAGGCCTTCTGCAGATCTAAAAACAGGAAACGCAGAGGCGTATTATTCGTCCTGTATTTCTCCATGATGATCCGTAGGGCAGAAACAGGGCCCATGTCACCATGCACAGGGCGAAGCCCATATTGACTGTCCGAGACAGTGCACTCCTGCTGGATCTGAGATACGATTATGCGCTCAAAGAGCTTCATGGTGTGGGACATTACCTTTATTCTGCGATAGTTTTCGCACTCCTGCACCGATTCCTTACCTTTGAAGATTGGACTGATAACACTCAGTCTCCATTAGCTCGGGATGTTTCCAGTGTGGAGTATGAAGTTAAAAAGGTTTGTTAAAATGCTCACACCACGAGGTCCCATCACTCATATTGCTTCACTGTTATTCCTTAGAAATTTAGAATTTCTAACAGAATTTGCTAAGAGTTCACGTTCATATTGTTTTTTAAGTTTTTTAATTAGACACAGTAATTGCGGTATCTTTTGTAGGTAATTATAAGTAGCAGTAGTTAGTAGCTAGTATAATAGCACCAGTAGGATCTCTGCGAAGTTGATTCTGTATTTTATTAAACTTTTGAATACAATGAAGAACGACGGTCGTCATCCATGGTCTATATGGAATAAATAATTTACTACACATTTGATTTGAGAGTGCCGTTACAAAATATTATCATAAGCACTATTCCAGTTGACTAAAACGATTATGTATTATCTATTTTGGTACAATATATAATTATCAATATATTGATGTTGAATATTAGAATGTTAAAATTAGTTAATCATACAAGTATATTGTTTACTAATTGTTGCTGGGGAGTTTCTTGCCACTTCTTCTCCTTACTTTCTTCTTGTACTTTCAAAAAGTGTTCTCCAGTGGAACTTATTTTGAAAAAAACTTTTATCTGAATCTGTTCTTAATTGGGCTAACTTTAAGTGCGTTATAAGGGAATGCGACGGAAGTAACAGCATTCTCTGACCAGACAGGCAACATGATATCAGTATATGTGACTACAGTTAGTCACATGGGGAATAGGTAATACAAAGATGCATCCGTAACTGAAAATTGAGAGGAAGAAGACGGTGACGGACAAAGGTGCGACATGTAATGAAGGATGAAAACCACGTGTCAAAAATAACGTTAAACTGGAAGATTGATGGGTACAAATGTAAAGATAGACTAAAAAGAGATGAATAGATTGTGTTAAAGATGACATGATAATTTGTAGTATGATATTACAATACTGAAGAATATTTAAATGAAAAAAATCATTTACATAGCAGCTCACTCCAGCCTCTTATACAATCGTCTGTATAACTTTTTAATCTTGTCAAACATGTAAGGAATTTACGGAGATAGGTTGCAGTACAAACTTTTAATACGTCTCATTATTATTATAACAATAATAATATTCTTCTTTCCTCTTATTATGTCTTTGTCTTGCTGAGTATGCACTGTGCCCAGCTCGTCGCACATATAATTAATATTTTTTTGCACGCTGATGGTGATGGGTCTAGGATAACCAGGTCGATGTAGTGGTGGAAGTTAAAACACTGTTAGTTGGTGAAAACTTGTAATAAAATCACTTTTTATACGAAGGCGTCTGCCCTCGGCTACAACCCAATCGGAAGAAGAACAAAAATGCAACTACAATGTTGCAAGTTTAAAAATAAAAAATATTCTATGTTGGTGTTGCCAACATGCACTGTTTGCTACAACTTCATTAACTCTTCGAAAAGTAATTCTGTAACATACTTCTGTATAAAACTTATAAACAATTTTTAGCTAAATGTATTGTTGGGGAGTTTCTTGCCGCTTCTTCTCCTTAACAGCAAATCACATTGCGAAGTGGTGTGCATAGAATAAGAAGTAAATTTAAATTATAACTTATATGTATGACCTTCAAATTCAAAAATGTTCTCCAGTGGAACTTATTTTGAATAAGGACATTTGAATTTGATAGAAGACGTAAGCCAGAATAGAGTAATATGGAAGGAAAAGATTGTGCTGACCCCAAATAATTGGGAGAATGTTAAACAAAACAGAGAGTGACATAGGGAATAGAGAATAAATAAAGATCAGGGTTAGCTGCCATATATGTAAAATATTGAAATCTTTAAAAATTATGGTTTGTGTTTTTAGTGACTTTTGAAGTGAACCTTTTTTAGCCACGGTAGTGAATTCTTACGATGGGAACGAAAAAGTGTGACGCCGTGAAATTAATAATTTAAACATTATCCTCATATAGATAGAGTTGGAAATGGTTTTGAAGTTTTTCGTTATTTAATAATTCAAACACTGCTGATAAAGATAGGGTTGGAAATATTTTGAGGTCTTGAAGTTCATAAATCAAATTGAAACGAGAGCATTTGTTTAATATTTTACTTATCATAAGCCTCTCGTGTCATTTGCTCAAAGTGAAAACATAGAATTTGAATAATGTGTTACAATATATCTTAAATATATTAAAACATTTTTTCCTAGACAATAATAAAATTACATATACAATGAAAGAAAACTTAACTTATTTGTATTGTATTCTACCCATAGTCCCTCAAGACTATAAGTAGAATACTGAGCCTAGATCAGCGTCTTCTATAGGTAAGGTGCCCAGAAGGCTGGCTACGTTTCCTCGCTGGATCGCCATACTGATCCGTTGGCCGAGGTAAGCACCAGCCCTCTGATCACCTGAAGAGCCAGTGAGTCGTTTCGATAAATTTTGGTAGAGGCTCATGGCCTCAGGACCCCACGGTCCAAGCGTCTCGACAGCAAACGGCACAAACATATAACTCTCACTGAGGGTTGCATATTTGCGTCGCTTGAGTGATTCAGCTGTTTCCGCCGCCGAACCGGCTGATCTAGACAAATCTATCTTAAATATGTAATATATGTAAATTTTGAGCTTGGTAAAAAAATTATAAAAATAATAAACCTAATAATTGTCCTAACACTTCTGTGTGTGAATTGCACACACACACACTTTTTTTATTTAAATCAATAGATGACCATATATTCTCTTAGAAAGTCGTAAAAAAAACTCTTTCACTACATTTTGTACTATGAAGTAAAAAATCTTAACAATTATCGTAAGTAGTAAGTATAGGTAGAGCTTTAAAAATTATTTCCATGGATACTGATCTAGACGAGGTCCGTTGAATATTTTTTTGATATATAGGGTATAAGTGAACGGCCATTGCCTCTGTGGAGTCTTCAATATGCTTCGACCAACGCACTTGCCTTGTTTATTTCAAATTTTTGTTTGTATATCTGTCTGAATAAATATTCAAATGCAGGCAAATACCTGGAATAAACTCCGAAACGATCTAAAAAACTTCAATGAACGCTAAGCGTTCAGGGTTGCTTGCACAGACGTGTGTGCAAGTAACTTTGTAGTTGCTTGATGTTCAAATACAAAGCACGCTTTATAATACAAAACATTTTTCAACAGTTTTGCAGAACACATTAATGAAACATTTCGACTTGCGTATGAGTTGACTTTGAAAGCAATAATTGTCATCCTACCTCTAACAGGTTATGCTGTGACCAAGGTAATGATTTCATTGTTTTTCTTTTTAATTGAAATTCAACTCTAGTACTCTAAAATTATATGTTTGAATTTTAATGAGGTTCTTTGATTATACACTGGTACAATCTTCTGATAGCATCATTATCCGCAACTAGGTTATTTTAATAATCATAGCAGATCATTTATTATTAGCTATAATATCATTGATAATGTCCGTTATTGTTATCAATCTCTCTTTTCTTTCACCATGTCCCAATTAATTGGGGTCGGCACAATATGTCTTTTCCGTCCACACTCCTCTATTTTGACATACATTTTCTGTCACACCACAAATCATCATATCATCCTTCACACAATCCATCCATCTTGTAGTTTAACATTCTTTTTGTCACGTGACTTTCATCCCTCCTCATTATATGTCCATACCACCTTAATCTTTTTCCGCTCAATTTTTCAATCACGGGTGCAACTTTCATAGACGCTATGTACTCATTTCTGTTACTCGTTATTGTTATGAATAAGGTATTTGAAATGGAAAATTTCTAAGATATAGGATTATAAAAATCTGGTTACGGCCAATAATGCGCCTGGGAGATATGCCCTTCTAACTGGCTGATGATAAATCTGCCCTTATTTAGTCTTTCAGAAATGGAGGTGTCAGCATAGAGTTATTAAATATTACTTTCGGTGGCATTATATCAAGCGGCGTCCCTTGTTATTTCAGTGATTTACTTAAACAGAAGGTAAGTTTCATAATAATAAATATTCTTATCGTGATGGCTATAAATATTGTGCTAAGTCCTTTTTATGAACAGCCAGAAAGTGTCTGTAAAGGCACGCTTGGCTGTCCATGAAGGGGTGTTGGTGCCAACCCTAATGTATGTCAGTGAAAGTTGGGTATAGCAGAAGAAGCATGAAAGTAGGATAAACGCAGTTGAAATGAGAGCTTTGAGAAGTATATGTGCGGTTAGCTTGAATGATATGATAAGGAACAGTGTGATAAGGGAACGTTGTGGATTGAAAGAAGATGTAATAACAAGAGTTGAAAAAGGTATGTTAAGGTGGTTTGGACATGTAGTGAGAATGGATAAAAGTAGAATCACAAAACAGGTGTATGACAGTATTGTGAATGGTAGGGTTGTTGCCGGTAGACCGAGACGAACACACCATGACCAAATATCAGAAGTGTTAAAGAGAGGTCAGGTAAAAAGCATTTCAAATAAACGTGCATGTATCAAGAGGTTAATGAAAGTAGGTGATGCGAAAGTTGTTTGTCAGGATCGTCGCAAGTGGAGATCCATAGTCTCTGCCTACCCCCATGGGAAACAGGCGTGATATTATGTATGTTATGTATGTAAGTCCTTCACCAGGTTTCAATCTACTAACTTGACAATTTGGATTAAAATTCGTACAGTCATGAAAAGTTAAAAAAACAGAGTTACTTTCATATTTCAAAACGTCTTAAGCATATTGAACGCAGGTATATAAAAATTTACTTGTGTGGTGTAGGGTTTTAGATGATGAGGTAGTGGCACGTGACTGATGACAGTATCGGGTGACGTGCAAGAAAGTAAATCACGAAACATCTGTACAGTACTGGCAATTATTCACGATTGAAGGGGGCTTGCGAGCGCAGCCGCACGTATACACAAAGAGTAATACTGCTGAGCTGACAAATGCTGACAAACTGTGTCTCTACAGTGGCACTAGTAAAGGAGAGCAACAATAAAAAATAACATTTAAACGTTATGTTCCATTTTTTGTCGGTTCGTCTTAAGAAATCCACATATCTGTTCGTCAATCCGTCGCATGGTATGTGGGTAGGTCTAGTAGGTAATGATGGCCTTGTTTCGATACCTCAACTTGTAAACCAGCTAAATCTGTGTAAGTACATATTTCAATACGTAAACCGAGATATTTTTGTAGACTTCGAAATATATCTAAGACACTCATACCATCTTTAATAAGGTAAAATATTATTTTTAGTGAAGATGAAAGTGGTTACCGTCGCATATGGATATTTGCAACACCAAAGGTGCTCCAGGTTCACACAAATAATGATTCCTCCCGATGTAGATGTGCATTATATCAATTTTATAGACAACCACAGTGTACGAATCGTGTAAACGGGACAGAGCTAACAATGCGTAGCAAGCAACACTCTGCCTCTTTTCGCTTGCGAATAAGAAAGGAAGAAAAACTTTATTGGAAGAAATAGCGACGTAATTACATTCGTTATACATTATTACGTTATACACAGATGTGTAATGTGTATACGTATTGTTATACGTTATACACAGAGCATATTTTGAGAATTTGTACGCCGCATTTTTAGCGAACAAGGTTTGCACTCAGCATATTGCTGTGCCGGAATTATATCCGACACAAGGCTGATTTTCAGTGCAAACCTTCCTTTAAGCGTAAGACCAAAACGACCCAAATTTGTTAATTAAATAATGAATAATAATAATAACTTATAGAACTAATTCTACTAATATAATATTTTATTAGTAAAAATAAATAAATACATTTGAATAAAACCAATAATAAATACGTTACTTCTAAATTAAAATTAAAATAAATAATTGTGTAACAAACTTGTATCGAATCATTTATTCGAATACAATTCGCTAGAGTGCTTGCCGAAGTTCAATATATAAGTAAATTATTTGCATGTCGAAAACCGATCTGATTTATCTGCGCAAACTAAAACTACCGATCGGAATTATAATTTGTGTATTACTGTACCAATGTGCTGCCGGCTTCCAACGAGTTACTCCAGTCAAATAAGCTAAATTAAAATTTTGGCACTCAAATGCATTTTTGATATAATGTAGTTAATGGTACAAAAACAATGTATAAAGGTTTTCGTGCTCGCAACCACCGGGGTAGATTTTTTTTTAAAGTGTCTATATGCGAGTCGAAAACGGTAAAGTTAGACAAAAAAGTACCACAAAAAATTTGTAGAGCTTAAAATTATACATAAAAAAAATTTATTACTTTTTTCTCCGGTTAAAACTAACCGAGATAGAGAGGAGGAGGACTTCTTCTTCAGCTAATCTCAGTCCACTGCTGGACGTAGGCCTCCCCGAGTACGCTCCACATATCCCGGTTTCCAATCTTCCTCATCCAACCCCTGCCGGCTATCTTGCGCAGGTCGCCAGTCCATCGGGCTGGCGGGCGTCCTACGCTACGTTTGCCGAGACGTGGTCTCCACTCCAGGACTCGTTTCCTCCATCGGCCGTCGGTCCTGCGACAGACGTGACCGGCCCACTGCCACTTCAACTTGCTAATTTTGCGAACTATGTCGGTTATCTTCGTTCTCTTACGAAAGTCCTCATTTCTGATTTTATCCATAAGATAAACCCCTAATATAGCTCGCTCCATAGCCCGCTGAGCGACTTTGAATTTGTGTACCAGTCACACTGTCAGTATCTATGTCTCGGCACCGTATGTCATGATGGGTAGGAGACGCACTGCTTGAAGACTTTCGTCTTCAAGCATAGCGGAATGGTCGACGAGAAGACCTGTCGAAGCTTACTGAATGCTGCCCAGCCTAACTGGATCCTCCTATTGGATTTCCTCTCGAAGCCGCGTCTGCCTACCTGGGTCTTTTGTCCAAGGTAGACATATTCCTGCACGACCTCAAGAAGAGAACCACCAACGTTTACCGGTCTCGGCATGACATGTTCATTGAACATGGCTTTCGTCTTGTGCAAATTCATACCGAGACCGGCCCGTCGGGAGGATTAATTCAAGCTGTTCAGCATATCGGCAAGTTCCTCCAACGTCTCTGCAAAGACAAGACAATATCGTCGGCGAAACGTAGATGGGAGATGCGCTTACCGTTCATGTTGATGCCCCGTTCATTCCATTCCAGAGTTTTGAAGACATCCTCCATCGCGTTGGTGAATAGTTTCGGGGATATGACATCCCCCTGTCTCACTCCGCGATGTAGAGGTATAAGCTTCGCCCTCCGGTCCTGGATCTGAAAGGTCATCGTTGCGGCATCATACATCTTAATACCTCGATGTATCGCCAATCGATACGGCGTCTTTGCAGAGACTCTAGAACAGCCCAAGTTTCGATAGAGTCCAAGGCTTTTTCGTGTTCCACAAATGTCATACACAGCGGCTGATTATACTCCTCGGTCTTCTGTATAATCTGCCGAATAGTATGGATGTGGTCTACGATGCTGTAGCCTTTTTGAAACCCAGCCTGTTCCGGTGGTTGGAACTCGTCAAGTCTTCTGGCAAGACGATTCGTGACGACACTCGAAAACAACTTGTGGACGTTGCTCAAGAGTGAGATAGGCCTATAGTTCTTCAAGAGGGTCTTATCACCCTTCTTGAAGAACAAGACCATCACACTCTTAGTCCACGCCCTTGGCACAGTGCTCCAGAGGATAACGGAATTAAAGAGCTCCGCTAAAGCCTTAAGGTTTGAGGTCCCCCCGCTTTGAGAAGCTAAGTCGTAATACCGTCGTCCCCCGAAGCTCTGCCATTTTTAAGTTGCCTGAGTGCCGTCCTAATCTCGCCAATGTCGACCTCCGGGATATCTTCCGTATAGTGGCGCATGAGTGGTGCACGTGGATCATTAGCGCCTTGAACCGAAAGTCTTTCCGCCTTTTTTTTATTTTGAGGACAGTGAGCCGCGCGAGGGAAAAAGTTCACGGCCCGTGTGTGGGATTCGCCAGGTCGGGGTGGCACTTAGCACCCCACGTAGGAGATGCTATTGTCACGCCGTGGTTTGGGATACCCACTAAAACCCCTGTCCGATCCCGAGCGTCCTTTATCCGGGCTGTGGGCTCGCTCGCGCATTCACCACCAGTCCGGACGGACGGCGGCCGGCCCCTTGCGGGCTGGCCTCACCATTTTTAGTCAGAGATCTGGGTCTCTCCGGCTCCTCGATCTCACCACGAGGTGAGAGGGCGAAGAATACAATTGCCCGTAGAACCGTTTCACCTCCGCTAGGATCTCAGAGTGAGACGTAAGCTCCCTCCCTGCCATCTGCTGTCCTCACTTTTGCAAGATGACTTCGTCGTAGGTAGTAGAAAAATAATCAAATTTCAATAATTTTTTTTCAAATAGCTCAAAAATATCTAATCTTAAATTCTAGAGACACAGATTTCTTTTTGATATTGTTAAAAAAATATAAAAATTTGAAATTTTGAAATTGAAATTTGAATGCTTAAGAAACACCTGAACAAACTTGGCGTGACACCATACCCTTGCGGGGAACACGTATTTCTTCTCGAGTAAACGAATATCTGGAATCAGAATTTCTTAGACCATTGGTTGAATGGTCTAAGCAGAATTTGTTTCATTTTAACCAGTCACCATTACTTCAAATCGCGCCTGTACAACCATACAAAGTCATCGCGAAAGGATTATACAGACAGTGTTTTTGTATTGTATAAGTTTTCGATTCCTCTAAAAATATGCAGAGTTCGTTGGTTGATTTAATTAAGGTATCGATTTTGTTTCAGAGCGAGGAAGTGCGTCAAGCGATATATGCGTGCGGGTGGGAATCCCAGCATTCGCTTAGCCAGCGATCCTCGCTGCTGATTGCATTGACGCGTACGCTGCGACCAGTTGCTATCAACACAATATTTTCTACTCTCTGCTTGGAAACTTTATCCGATGTAAATATTACATTAAGTGTATACTTTGTCCAGTTGTGTATTACTAGAATATTATACCTTTTTTTTTACTAGATAAATTTTTGAATAAAATTTTAGTTAAATTTTGTCTTTAGATGATTAATATAAAACATTTTCTACTATGATATCTAATTTTAGGTGTGGCTTAAATTGTCTAACAAATTTAAAAATGACTAAAATTGTGATTGATTGTAAAAATACTGTTTGTATGTACGAAAATTAGCTTCTAAGGAAAAAATACATATACTAGGGTGGGTTTAAAAATATTTTTTTATTATTAGTGACACGGAAAAATGGGTGGCTAAACACCTTAAAAAAAAATTCACCAAATAGTCATTTATTGTCGAGTTATAAAATTCATAAACAAAAATGAAAGTTGTCTTATAATAATGAAACTTAAATCTTTAATGATGAATATTTTTTGAACGCATAATTTAATCGCCAAAACATAGGGTACCATTTTTATAGAGCAGTTAATTTTCTACAAAAATTATAGTACGCGTTTTATAATAGTCATTTATTGTCGAGTTATAAAATTCATAAACAAAACTGAAATTTATCTTAAAATAATCAAACTTAAATCTTCAATATCATTCAAATAGTGAGGTTTACGGAAAAAATATAAGGTACCTTTTTTGTAGAACATAAAATTTTCTACAAAATTCTTTGAGAACATTTTTCTGTGCAATCAATTACGAGGTATGAATTTTTTCTATTGGACTGAGAAAAAAATAAAAAAACTGCGATGCGGAGGATCTTCCTATTAGAATTAGGCGCTCATATTTGGTGAAAATTATTTTAAGGTAGTAGCAACCCATTTTTTCGTGTCACTTGCAAAAAAATTTTTTTGCCAACCTTTATATATATGTATATGTTATAGGTAAATTGATTAATCCGGTCATTATGAATAATGACCGCTCTGTATATATGATGTATCAAGTGGGCAATATAAATGATTAATCAGCTTTATCGGTCAGTATGAATAATGTTATCATTATTTACACATATTATTGTATTGCCCAAAATAAGGTTGTCCTTATCTTGGACAATATAGTAATATTCAGACGAAATGTAGTAATTTTATTAATGAGGTTAGGGTGTAGTTGTATGGCACTTTTATTTATTTTTTACGATACAAAGTAAATTTTGGGTGGTTACAAATTAAAATAACCACGAAGTCAAAGGTTTTTTAAACAATATAAAAAAAAATGGCTTTATTCATAATAAATAACTTTACTCTACCCTTAAAGGGATTAAACTTACATAAATCTTATTAAAAGGTAACCGAATTTATCACATTGTAGAAGAATGGAAATATTCACACTGCCCGGTGCAAGTAATAAATTCAAGATATCTCAAACCATGTTTTTTTAATGGACCGCGGGCCGTTGTGCATTATTAATATAGGCCGGCTAGAGTAATATCATTTATCAAATTGACCGCTACTCTTGGTTCATATTAATATTGCCCGATTAATCAAATTGCCCGTAAAATATATACATAAATATGATATATAGGTACCTTCATACTACAATAAAATTAAGTACTTGGAAGTCTTTGCGTGATGATAGATTTCATAGAGATACAAGAATCCTTTTAATGAAATTAAGGATATCGAAAAAAAGATAATAAGGATTTGCACTTTATGACCGATTTGTTCTTAAATCACATGTTTTACATAATAAGATGTTGATTAAAGGTTTCATTAGAAATTTCTATAAAAATAAAAAGGTACTGCTGGTATCAATTATGATTGGAGCATATGTTGGCGATTCTTATACCTTAGTATTTTTTCCATGCTAATATCTGTATTTTCTTCTTTCTTACAGGTCCTCAAACAGGCGTATACAATCTTCAATCTCATGAATGCAACTATGTAATTATCATAATATATACCGACAAAGAAGCGCCCGTCCCTCTCACACACGCGCACGCACACACACCCACACATACAAACTAACGAGCGTTGAGCGCGTGAGTGACTTGCGAACAAATACGCGTAACGTCACCGAGTCGCAAAATACGCGTACTTACTCACAAGTCTATCATCCCTCTTAGAACCATCAGCTTTTTAAATAACTGAGCTGCCAACCTCATTTGTTAGAAATACGGTGTAATACACTCAACCTAATAGCAATGTTTGTACTGTCTCACTTCTTTTAATGATACTGTCGACTTGTTAACAAATAAATTCTTTCTTTCTTCTTTATTTCTTTTAGTTTTAGATAATAAGTCAGCCAGTCGTGAATAACGTTGTCTATTTCGAAGCTGGCAAACGGGTAGACGGCCCAACTTATGGAAAGGGGTTACCGTCCCCAATGGACTTTTGCAACAATAATGGCGAAGTGAACGCATTGCCAGACTTTAGGATGGGATACGGTGATGAGATAGAGGGAGGGATCAGACAGGAGGAATGGGATAGAAACGATGTGATATGGGATTGGAATACAGGGGGAAGGTGAATAGGGCCATCGTTACTCTCACTCATCGCACGAAACACGGTTGGCACTAGGCCAAGGCTGATAAACGCAGCACCCTGACCTTCAAGATGACGCAGATACTTACCGGGCATGGCTGCTTAGATAAGTATCTGCATCAGATTGTGGGATGTCTGCCTTCACCTCAGTGCCGCCTATGTGGCGCACAAGACACTGCATTCCATACGCTGGTCGAGTGCGCAGCATGGGCACCGCAGAGATTTGAACTCGAGGCTGTCTTAGGTCCAATCGATTCGCTGGATAGTCTGGTCCAGACTATGCTGCACAGCGACGATCATTGGGGGGAGCATCCAATTTCTGCGAGGCAGTAATATCTCAAAAGGAAGCCGCTGAACGAAAAAGGGAGAGAGACGAGCATGCGATTTGCGGGTACCGACGTCAGTCGGGTCTCTGGAGGCATAGATATGCGCAAAATCTTCTCCCGTGATACCGCTACAGGGATCCTCCAGCATGGGGATGCGGTGGACCTAACGTCTGTTGACGATGTGAGTTTGCTCTGCTTCCCGGGGCACTCTCAGGCATTGATGTGCAGGATCAGCGTGGGCGTAACTATGTTCTAAGTCTCACGCTCTTCCTACCACAAGCGTGGGTACATGGGAGGCAGGTTAGTGGAGTATTGGCTCATGGGAAACGACTTTACCTTGTCGACTCTCGACACATGCCGGACGACTTTGTTATTCCACATTTTTCCAGCCATTTCGTGGCCAACTCTCGCCGCTTTGGTCTAATTCCCCAGCAAAGGACCCGGTAGTGTTCGAAAAAAACACCCCCTGCTTTAACAAAAAAAAATGTCAACGCCGATATTCTGTGAGAGCGTGATATCACACCGATCGGCCTTAACAATTTTTAACTACTGCAACTGGTGGATGCAGGCCTACATAGGTTCGCGTCGCATATCATAGTCCTCCGCTTTTACATCCAATGCTGTTGTTAATGTAAATGAAATCAATAACTATGAATAAAATATTTATTTATTTACAGTTTATGACCTTTAAATATTTTATTGTATGATTAACAATTAATTCCACATTGCATAAATAATATTAAATATAGTGTAGGCTTGGCGAAACACCTGAAAATTAAATAGCTATTACTGTTTATCTATACAATAAGCGCTACTAGGGAAAACATCACAAGATCACGAAACAAAGTGAGAATCGGTTTTTAATTCTTTGAAATTAAAAATTGAGAGGAAAAAGACTAAGGTAATATGGGCATGTAATATGGGGGGGAAGAAAGTCACGTGACAAAAATAATATTAAACTGGAGAATTGAGTGGTACAAATGTAGATGTAGACGAAGAAAAAGATGGATGGATTATATGACGTGAATATATATTTTTTTTTATTACTATTTTGTTAAAAACTGAAGGAGTAAAATAGTTTCATGTCAATAATTTGGAGGTGATATGGTAAATTTATTTAATTAGTTACTTTCTACAAAAAATACGAAAAATTAATAAATCTTCACTATATGAGTATATCATGAAGATATATTAAAAAAATTTGGTAAATTTTTGATTCGTAATTTTCAACGAAAAGTCATTTCGTTTGCACCCCATATTCTGCCTTTTGCGGCAAAAGGGGCCTTAGGAGAGACTGGATCCTGGCCACTAATGCCGGAACACAACTTAAGGTTGTTATCGCGGCATACCTAACCATCCAGACGGGTATTTATTCGTCTGGATGGCTAAGTATTTACTAGTGATGGCACATTTCACTGATCACCGGTTAAATAACAGTGATATAAAATAAAGGTAGATTACCAGTTATTATATTACAACGAGTAACTATTATACTTTTAACTTATATAAAAACTAAACTAAATTATAAATAAGTATATATAAAACCAATTTACATATATCTTATAAATAAACCTAACTTAAAAATTAATATACAATAGTAAAAAACTAAAATTAAAATTAAAATCTATGTTAAAACTCGTCCAGCCAAAATAAATATTTTCACTTCAGTTACAAGAATTAAAAGGACTGTGAAATTTAGTTATATTTTATCGACCTTTCTTGTTTCTTGTCATCTAGTTAAGAAATAGATGTTTAATTGATTATATGTATGCTTTGGCTAGTTAGTAATAGATGGCGTTTTTGTCAAAACGGTAAAGGAGCAGACCTGAGTGAAGTAAAATTGAATCTTATTGTTTATGAGTTAGGCATTAATTTGCTTGAGGATTTACTTCACAAGCACTAGGTGCAAGCAATTTGATATTTGTAGTATAAAAAGTATAAGTTCATTTGAAGAAAAAATATGGCTTTAATAGCAGTTAAATAAAATAATAATAATGACAGCCCATAATTTAAATGGAGAAACCGTAATGTGTATGGGGCTGCAACTTGTCAACATTTTGACTTATGTTGAAATACATCCAGCTAATGTAATGTAGAAGACACCGTCGTGGAGTGCTACAAGCTCGATTTTGAGTATGGTTTATCATAGATTGGGCAAACAAAGAGGAGCATAAAGGCACTCAAATAAATTACCGTTCTTAAAACCGTTGAAACGTACTTTCATATGTATAGTAGCCGCGAAAACTTAAGTTCAAATTCAAATTCAAATTCAAAGTTTTTTATTCAAAATAAGTTCCACTGGAGAACACTTTTTGAAGGTCATATAAATATATAAGTTAAAATTTAATTTTTCTTCCTATTCTATGTATACCGCTTCACAACGTGTTATTGCTGTTAAGGAGAAGAAGCGGCAAGAAACTCCCCAGCAACACGTCTAGCTAAATAATGTTTTTCTTTAAGTTTCTTATTCTATTTATATCTCAAGTTGTTTTTTTTTTTAATAAGTTTTATACAGAAGTATGTTACAGAATTACTTTTTGAAGAATTAATGGAGTTGTAGCAAACAGTGCATACTCAATAAGACCAAGACACAATAAGAGGAAAGAAAAATATTATGAAAGTTATAATAATGATATGACGTACTAAAATGTTATGCTGCAATATATCTCCATAAATCCCTTACAAGCTTGGCAAGATAACATTAAACAAAATATAGTATAAGATGTTAGAGTGAGCTGCTATGTAAATGAATTTTTGTCATTTAAGTATTCTTCAATAGTGTAGTATCCCTTTTTTAGCAAGATACTTTTTAATTTGGTTTTGAATTAAGAAGAAAATACTATATTAACGAAAACTTCAAAATATTCTCAACTCTATCTGCATCCAAATAAATTACGGAACTGCTGTTTTATAATAATAATTTATTGATTTAAAATTACAAAATATGTGATGTCACACTAGGGAAGGAGGAGTCTCCTGAATGTCACCAGCTGGATAAGGACGAGGGAGGGGTAATAAAATCTTAAAATTCGTGTGACGTGATTTGTGGATGGTTTGATGATGAATATTATATTTATTAGAATACTTTGTGTCACCTATGCTTATTGCGGACGATAATAATATCGTATTTTGATAGTCTGCATATAAATGCATTAAAAATAAATTTATATATTTTTATATTTCATTTGATTTCATCTGAACTTTTATAGTATTTACAATATAATCGTAACGGTACCAATAAAATATTTTTCGGTTCAATTATTAACTTCTTATAATAGCTTTATAAATTTAGTGGCTTGATAAATAAAACCAGATTTGCTTGCCATCTATGTTTCTCAATAGACAATGCCATTGATACGATGACTATTAGACTTATGAAAAAATAGCAAAAATTCATCTTCGTCGCGAGTGTTACAATGGTGAAGTGAACGTCACTACTCAGATAAGATCGAAGTTCGTGGTTCGAGACCGAGTGCTCGATTGTTTTTTTCTTTTATTTAGCCCTATTATGTTTTATCTATTACTAGCTGTGCCCGCGGTTTCACCCGCGTGGTGATGAAAAATCGTTATATTTTGGGTAATTCACACTATATCTTTATAAATTATAGCCTATGTGTTATTCTGATGTGTAAACTATATTATTGGAAAGTTTCATCAAAATCCATTCAGTAGTTGTACGGACTGTTAGGGGTGCACTTTAATTTCTTCGTTCGGATAACTATGGTTTCGAGTAAAACAAACGTGTGTATGCTACCAATATTTATTAACGGCTCCCTGCGGTGGGCGGCTACAGATAAATAAATACTAAGGCATTATTCCAGTACAAAATTGCATTAACATAAACCGGCCACCAAAGGACTATACGAGTCCTTTCAAAAATGTCTATAATATAATTATTAATCTCTAGAATCTATGGGTAACGAACAGCTTATAGTCCGGTCAATTTAGACATAAAAATAGTGATCAAATAAAGAAAATTCCGACAGAGCCAAATCTTCGTAGAGACCTTAGGTTTACCACAAGGAATAAAGTGTCAAATGTCCCAATCAGTCCCATGTGCGCTAAGGGACTTATTCGGGGCCCAAGGTCAAAATTTTAGGTTTTTTGGATTTTTCTCGAAAACGGTAAGTTTTATCGAAAAAGTACCTCAGAGCAAAGTTGTAGATCTTAAAATTTTCTATAAAAATGGTCCTCATGATTTTTTCTCTAAGACTCACTATTTCCCAGATATTGCGCTTGTAAGAATCACGTTCTACATAATATGCACACATTTCCACACCACCTGTGAGGTAGTGTACTCGGCGCGTTTTTTTTAACGTGGTATCCCCGGTAGACCTGTTTCACGAACCTTTATGACGTTATATTCAGGAACAATAATTATTTAATAGTATAAAGATTATTGATATGGGTTACTGAGTTTAACTGTCGTTCTAACTTTTTTTCCTTACTTTAATCTGACTCATACTCTTCATATTCAACTTCAACAATCATGTTTTCTTCAATTTCTTCTTGTTCTTATTCTTCTCCTTCCTGTTGATGAATGCTTAGAAATTGTTCAAATGAAGATGAATCAGTTGTCTCTTTATCAAAATCACATGAATCTTCCTCTCTAGTATTTAATTGAACATTTGAGCAAGAGACACCTTGGCAATTGGTTCACGCTGGAGAACACTGCAACCCTACTTTTTTACAGCCACATTTGGCACTACAACGTTTCTTGTAATTGCAAAAAGTAGTGTTAAGAAGTTTTTCTGGAGCAGGGGGCAGTAAAGTTCGAATCGGTTCCAAAGTATTATTTATCAATTTCAAACCCCAGTCTTCAGGGTTCAGTTCATTGCCTTGCCCTGTTTGAACTTGATAGTATACTCGAAACAAATGTTGAGTAGCAGATGCCGATGTTGGAGGAAGACAAGATAGTTGTACTTGCTTTTTATTTCGTGTATTTTTTACAAATGTTAAATATCTGTACGTATCTATGCAATCAATTTTTTTTGGAGCTCCATAAACCGCAAGAAGAAACCGAATTCCTTTAGTAATTAGTATTTGAGGTGAAGAATTAATTTCTGTAAATATTTTTGCGTCGTCAATCAAATCTTTTTTTTAATAATTTTAATACGGAATTTTTGCCCCTTCTAAACATTGCTGACGTAGTATCGCATCCGGTTATCGGATGTAAAAATAAAATATAGTTTTGGCATTTTGGATTAGCTGATAAACTTTTAGAAGAATATATTTCTGTCCATTGCTGCGCCTTCCCAGGTTTTAAAAAGTAAATAATTTTATCAGATGGAGTCCTTGGAGTGAGTAGTACTAACAAATCAACATCTTCACCAACTACAATAGTTGTATTTCTTCCATTAAATTGTTCTATTGCTGTTTCAATTATGAGGACATCGGCGTCATTCGGTGCTTGTTTCACGGCAATATTTTCAGCTGTTAATTTGTTACTCAACATAGAAACAAAACGAGATTTATTATTAATGTTTGCAAAAAAATGTTGTTAGTTTACTGGAACTGTCATAAATTCATCAAACATTATGTCGGTACCTGAGGATATTTTTATAGTACGACGACGTTGTTCTGCAGCTTTTATGTTCTTTGTTGTGTCACTATAGCCATCAAATACTACCGTAACTGTATGACCATACTGTCTACGTAAATAATGAACATATTTTTCAAAAATTGCGTTAAAGGTTTCTTCTCGATCCCACACAACGTGATGTAGCAGATATCCTCCATCAATAACGTAAGCAGCGTTTGTGCAATCAACCTCAGCATTGACTGATTGAAAGCAATCGTAAAGAGCCGACTTCATTGTTTTATGCATTCCAGCTGCATCGAAGAGTAATAACGGGTAAGGAGCTAAATTATATGCGAAAAATGTTTCAATTTTATCCTCAAAAGTCTTAGTGACACTCATACGTTGAAATAATAATACTGGGTTTATTGGTACTTCTTCGTCGTGAACTTTCACAGTGCTACTCACAGCTAAAAGAGGAAGTACTTTATCTGTGCGTTTCAGTTTTATATGATTGAAAGTTTGACCAGTCATTTTAGACATCGAGGCAATCCCAACTTCACGATCTTTATGACAATTAATCTTATCGTCACCAACGACTCCTGAAGCAATAGATATGATTTTGTTAATTTCGGGAAAAGGATCATGTGATGAAAACCAGTCAAGAAGTATTTTAAATCTTTAGCATCTTTCTTAACTCTCGAATCACTCGCATCTACAAGTTGAACTTTCGTGTCCATTCGAACATTAGCAAGAACTTCCAACTCGTCACACACTGTGTTCATTGCATGCATTCCGTAAACCCATTTGCTTATCACAGTTTCTTTTGTACTTTGTCCTCGAGAAATACCACCATCTGTTTTCATGGATTTCATTATTGATTGTTCGATAATCATATCTGTTGAAGTTCCACAACTAAGTTTATCAGAACGTCGAACAGTGAAAAATCCTTGAGTAAACCTTCGATAAACACTAGGATCAATTACCTCCTCTAATTGAAGCATATCCTGCAAGTATAACTGCGCAGACTTAGCGTTAAGTAAATGCCCCGATGCATGGAAATAAGGAAGCATTTATTTAACGCAGTTCAAATGAGCTTGCCAATCTCCCATATGTTCAGCTCTTATAATTTTTTTTGAAATGGACACCATCTGAAAATACTGTACCCATAATTGTGCAGTTGGTCCTCGTTTCTGATATTCCATCAACATTTTATTAAATAAATCAAGTAAAAGTTCAGATATTTCCTCATCATTTTCAATGTCATAATATAAAAGAGTTTTATCGAGGATATTTTCCACTGTAATTATAAGATCTGCATCCATACCATCATCAATAGCTAGTTCTTTTAATATTGTTAATGCTAAAGTGAGCTGAAGTAACGTGTGAGCTCGAACTGCCCTCGCGTAAGCATGGCCATTAAGCATATTCTCTAAAGACTTAGGTGCATAAATCTCAGAAAGCACTTCTTTTAAACCACTTCCTGGCATAATATAACCTATTGCGCCGAAAAATGACATTAACAAATGAAATCCTCCCAGTCTCACTATAATTTTTGATAATTCCGATCCTTCAGGTGCAGCAGATACAATTTCGCGAGCTTTCGCAAATAGAGGTTGATCAAAAGTAATTATGCAAACTGTATGGTTGTAACGTTTAGCATCTTCTAAAGCACAAAGTAAAGTTGTGTATATCGTACTGTAATTACTTGCAGGCTGTTGAACAAATGGCAGAAATGTAATTTTTGATTTTAAAAAGTCTACAATACTGCTAGTCACGTATTCAATATAACCATTCCAACCAGGTAAAGGGAAACGTTTGCATTTTCCATAGAACCATATCACATCAACTATTTTTATGGAAAAGATACTTTTATTTCATTTTCGTATTCAAAATCTCGCACATTTATTTTGCTATATCCTACTACGCCAGTATTTTGATAAACCTGTATAGATACATGAGCCTTGGCTGCAAAATCTTTAGCTGAAAGGACTTCAGTTACTCGCGGCATCGGCTGTTCTAGTAATACTGAATCTTTGGGAGTTACAATTTGTATAATACCCATGATATGAAGCGTATTATTACCGTCCAAAGTATTTACATTAATATCAGCATTATCTGCAACATATTGAACAAATGTGCCAGTTTCTGGTGATAAAATGTGAGGTGGGCGACTGAAAATGCTGCTGCTTCATAGTTCATTGTTTCACTGTAAGATGCGCATAAACCAAACGATGAGAAAATTTGTATAAGCCGTTTTAAACCAAACCGCCGATGGAAAAAAACTGAAAGACCCAGTTGTAATTTACACTTGAAGGATCTAGGCCGAACAGCAGTCATTATGCTATGACTAATATTTGTGCAAACTAATTTTAAATGATCCAAATTATGACGCTGGTTTTTAAGAATGATTTGTTCCAAAAACAAAAAGATAATGATTCGGGAATATCGTTATTTATATCTTCAAGCATTCTACCCGGTGGCGGGTACATAGTATTATCAAACACACAAGATTGAATATCTTCTCGAATAATTTCTGCCGCAGCTTTTAAAGTTTTCCACCGTTTTTCCTTTTCATTCAAGTTTTTGTTATCAGACCAGGCTTGACTTAAAATGTCTTGGTAATTGTGTACAAAACAAATAAATGTTAATTTTCCAGGCTTTTCTGTAATAATAATTCTACTACCATACTTTAATTTCAATCGTATTTTTATAATCCTGTTTTCTAAAGCTACATTTTGGCAAACATTCTTCAGTTCATCTAACGAAAACTGGCAGTCATCGCTACTTTAAATGAAATTGAAAATTTCCTCCATTGCAGAGTTTATAGTCTCACTTTGAGGACGGCCAATTTTACCGCCAGTATTAGGTCTCAGGAAGTATTTGTAACAACTGTCATGGTATTTAGCGTCAGCAGCAACTAAATCATATTGAAAATTAATACGCGCAAAGACAGCTTTTGACACATCATCAGAACGATATTTAGCTAATTTTAAAATGGAATCTTTGAATGTAAGTGTAAAATAAATTGTTTGGCAATAATTCTTCGCTTTCTTCTTTTCTGCTTCTTCATTCGCTTCATCGCCACAAAATAAGCAGTGTTTTTTAAAACAAAAGCTGGATTCACTTATTCGCGCTCTAGTATGAGGTGGACTTACTTTTGAAGTACTGGCCTGTTCTTCCTCACGTTGTCTTTTTGAATGCAGAGATTGAAGTTTTCCGGGTGTATGATTTTCTGCAATCCACGTGAATTGTAACGGACTTTTGGCTTCTTAAATAATCAGCAAACTCATCACTTCTCGCGATACTTGCATCGATTAAAGTTGGCATTCCACGACTGACCACAACAGTTTCATCTTCAGTCAAAAGTTTATTACAAATAAAGCAAAATTGTGACATTTTTTTTTTAAATATTGATCAGCACTAACTACAATAGTAGACGCTTGTAATAAATACGTATAGTCACTCGAACTGCTCGTTCAACACTAAAAGAAGCAGGTATACGTGAACGACACCACACGGACAAAAGAATAGGCAGATGTTATTCAAGTAGAGGGGATTCGGTAAGGGACCGGCGGTCTTTTTAGAGTAAATTTTCTTAGAATAGTATAATGTATACATAAAAGAGACACAAGTAGGCATTTTTGCTTGCTTGAGTACCTAAATATGTATATACGTGGCATATGTGTGCATACTATGTAGAACATGATTCTTACAAGTGCAATATCTGGGAAATAGTGGGTCTTAGAGAAAAAACCATAAGGACCATTTTTATAAAGAATTTTAAGATCTACAACTTTGCTTTGAGGTACTTTTTCGATAAAACTTACCGTTTTCGAGAAAAATCCAAAAAACCTAAAATTTTGACCTTGGGCCCCGACTAAGTCTCTTAGCGCACATGGGACTGATTGGGACTTTTGACACTATTCCTTGTGGTAAACCTAAGGTCTCTACGCAGATTTGGCTCAGTCGGAATTTCCTTTATTTCAATTGTCTAAATTGACCGGACTATTAGTCACACTTCGTTTCACTATACTGTCCCCACTCTTTACACTATTTTGGTATTTGTGGTAGTTTTCGTAGTTGTGATAGTTTTAGTAGTTTCGGTTATTTAAAATGGCCGAAATAGCTGAAATGGTTGAAATAACCGAAATGGCCTAACTGGCTGTAACGGTCGAAATGGCCGAAATAACCGAAATGGCTGAAATAACCGAAATGGCTCATATGGCTGAAATGGCCGAAATGGCTGAAATTGCTGAAATGGATGAAATGGCCGATATGACCTGTTCGGTTTGATATGTCTTTACTATATATCTTACATAACTTGTAGCAAGTGCCTATCTATATCGAACCGAACACGGTGAAAATGAACGAACGTTCAGTGCACTTCCGACCAGCACAACTCTCGGGTGCATTCAACATTAACATTTTAAACTATAAGAAATACACAATAAACAAACATTATAACAAAATAAACATTTTTAACTTAAAAATTAACCCACACTGCAACCTCGGTACCACTACATTTTGGTCCTTCGAAAAGGGACTCACGCGCCGCATTTGTGAAGTTCTTCGGATAAGGACTTTCGCGATTCCGCAGTGGGGTCAAATAACCAGTGGAAAAACATTTTTGTGTAGTGCGAGGATTGCAGTAATATATATTGGAAGACACCAGGCGAAATGCAACAACATCAGCTTTAAAGTAATATTTTACCTTTTTTTATTTTCTACTTTTCTATTAAACATTGAAAATGGAAGATCTTATCGACAACCAACATTTAATTTACGAAAACATCATCAAGTTGGGCACTAACTTTAAAAAGGATAGTGTGGATAGAAAAACATTAGACTATTTTAAAAGAAGATTAAGTATTCTAGATGAGTACTGGAAGGAATACCAGTCAAATCATAATGAAATAGCATCTGAGGTTACCAAAAAACATCCTTATTTTACGGAACAACATTATTCTAAAGCAACGGATGCGTACGAGTCGGTAAAGGAGTTAATGTTACAACAATACCAGCAATTGCTGCGCCAAGAGGAAAATCCGTCTTTAGGATAACGAGAACAGGCCACGGCAAAAATTGGCAAGAAAATGGCTCAACCTCCAGGAGAAGAACGTTACGAGGAAGCCAATATGGAAGGTGAGTTGGAGCAGTTCATGTCCCCTCGTCAAAAATGTCATCAAGGGACAAACAGCAAATTGGATGAACAGTTACAGAGGCAATATGCGAATTTTAAGGCATTTGAAAGAACCAGTTTCAACATTAATTTAAATTCCATTACGGAAAAATGGGAGTTGGAAGACGTGTTAAAAAGATTCGATAAAAGATGGTCGGCAATAGATTCCCTTCACTGGGAAATTGACATGGAACTAAACGGGGAAAATATTTCATACGAAAACACGTATAACAAGTATGAAAAACAATATGAAAACCTTAATAAGGTAATAAACACACAAATTTGGTCTGTAGCGCATAGAGATAAGTCAACACCTCAACTTAAAATCCTTATATTTAGTGGTAATTACCACCACTGGGTTACATTTAAAGATCTATTTACAGAAGCTATACATCAGAACAAAAATTTATCAAACGGCCAAAAAATGCAATTTTTAAAGGGCAAGGTACGCGATGAGGCCGAAAAACTGATACAACATTTACCTATAAGTTCCGATAATTATGTAATAGGCTGGAAAAATTTGAATAATCGTTTTAACAATTAGAAACTTATTTTTTCATCCCATATGAACATTTTACTGAATCTGCCAACAATGCAACATGCTTCGATTCCTTTATTCAAGAAAATTCATGATACAACACTAGAGTGCTTAAACGCCATAAAAAATCTGGACGTGGATATAACATCCTGGAATCCTATGGTAGTTCATATATTGGGCCAAAAATTGGATCAAGAAACATATACGGATTATGTCGAGTCCTTAAAAAACTCGAAAGAATTACCAGTCCTCAAAGAATTTTTATCATTTTTAGAAAATAAGTTTACAGCAATGGAAAATTCCCGAAGAAAACAAGAAACAACTTCGCCGAAGCCTACACAGCAATTTCAACATCACAACAAAAACAACTCAAATTTCAAAAAACAATATTCCAATCAATTCAATTATAATAAATTTAATTATGCCGACAAACAAAACAATATAAAATATTGTAACGGGAAACTTGCAAAGACAATGCACGTATCACATTTTAAGTGCCCACTTTGCAATAATAAACATGGGATTTATAATTGTAAAACTTATTTACAAATACCCGACGAACAGAGGTTGAAAACTGCTTAGGAGTTAAATTTGTGTACTAACTGTTTATTTACCCATCATGGTAATGAATGCTCTTCAAACAAATTATGTCACAAATGTCCGGAACGGCATAACACTATTTTACACGATGCTTTTATGAAAACGAAGCCATCAACATCGGGAGGACGGAGTAAAGGGGTGAAAACAACGGAAACACGTAACGATATCGTAGCCGGCACGTCACACGCGTCTCAAGAGGATAATTCGGAAATATTACTGGCAACCGCTGTGTTAAAAGTACAGTGTGCTGATGGTAACTACATGATGCTGCGGGCCTTGATAGATCAGGGTACCCAAATTTCGTTAATTATGGAAAAGGCATCACATATGGTATGCTTAAAGAGAAATAGATGCCAAGGCGTAATTTTTGGCGTGGGACAAACACCAAATAATTGTAAAGGCGTATTCACAATAGAGTGTACTTCGATGTACAGCGATTTTAAATTCGAATCCGAAGTTTTTATTATGAACAATTTAGTAAAACATCTGCCAAACAAAACATTTCCCAAACCGTCATGGTCTTTTATACAAAACATTAACTTAGCGGATCCCGAGTTTTACAAAAGTCAGTCCGTGGATTTACTATTTGGAGCGGACATGTATACCAACATCATGTTAGGAGGAATAATAAAGGGTGATTTTAATCAACCGATAGCACAGCAAACCCAATTAGGCTGATTGCTGTGTGGTAGCGTAAAAACTTTTCATTGTAACGTTATCATAAACAATTTAGAAGAGATACACCAATTTTGGGAAGTAGAAGAGATTAGTTCTTCACTAATCTCTTCTACTCAAATCTTCTTTCTAAAGAAGAACAAGAATGCATTATTTTTTTCAATGAAACGACAAACAGGAAGCAGGATGGGCGATATGAAGTAAGATTGCCCCTAAAAAACGATTTGAAACATAAATTAGGAAACTCAAAACCAATGGCATTAGCACAATTTAGAAACCTTGAACGTAAATTTAGCAAACACGAAGAGTTATCAAACAAATACAAGGATTTTATGAAGGAGTATTTAACATTGCAACACATAAAAATCGCTATAGGTAACATGATACCCGAGTGTTATTTGCCACACCATGGTGTACAACGTGAAGAGTCGACGACAACAAAATATACAGTAGTTTTCAACGCGTCTGCTAAAACATCCACAGGATACAGTTTAAATGACATTATGTACAAGAGTCCTAATTTGCAAAAGGATTTACAGAATCTACTCTTACGTTGGAGACAGTACCCTTTAGTTTTCACGGCTGACATTGAAAAAATGTATCGGCAAATTATGATTGCAGAAGAAGATCAAACCTTACAAAGGATCATTTGGAGAGACTCACTGAAACAACAATTGCAAACATTTCAGTTAAGAACAGTTACATATGGTAAATGGCGGCTCCTTTCTTGGCCATGATGACTTTAAAAAGGTTAGCACAGGAATAACGGAAACACTTCCCAGAAGCATGCTCTGTCTTAGAAGAATCATTTTTTATGGATGATTTATTGCACGGCAGTTATGACGTGAAGTCGGGAAAGAAATTAATAGAAGATTTAATTCAGTCATTAAAATCAGGAGGTTTTAATTTATGAAAATGGTCGTCAAACAACCAGGATTTATTAACAAATGTTAAAAAAAATAACCAAAGTGAAACATTATTTAATTTTAAATCGGAAAGTACATCGAAAACATTAGGTCTTTGTTGGAACAAGGCTGAGGATCATTTTACATTTAAATGCAATTTCACTGAAACAATCCCTAAACTAACAAAACGTATATTATTATCTGAAATATCTAAGTTATATGACCCATTGGGTTGGCTAACGCCTTTATCTACAAAGCTAAAATTATTGTTTCAAAAACTATGGAAAAATAATATGAATTGGGACGACGAAGTGTCAAATAACATTAATATTGAGTGGTACAAGATAAAAACGGATGTACACAATATAGAAAAATACAAAATTCCAAGATGGATATTTAGTAACAAGAACGACAAAATAGAACTTCATGGGTTCTGTGACGCTACTATTAATATATTACGAAAAAACGGAAGAGTGAATTTAAAAAGCCAGTTAGTACATTTGAATTCATTTATTGACAAGGAAGGTATACTTCGTGTCGGAGGTCGTTTAAAAAACGCAAATATTAGTTACAACATAAAACATCCCGCAATTATTTCGCACAAAGGACGTTTGGCGGAGTTATTGATCAATGAGGCACATCGTTTAACATTCCATGGCAGGCCAAAACTGACACTGGCTACACTACGACAACAGTATTGGATAACAAGTGGAACAAATGCAACTAAAAAGCAGCTAAGAAAGTGCTTTATTTGCCAAAAAAACAGCGGGAATAAGGAACATCAAATAATGGCTGACCTACCAACCTTTAGAAGCAACCCTGCTCCTCCATTCCATCATACGGGGGTGGATTATAATGGATTTATAGATATCAAGATAAACAAGGGACGTAGGGTGAAAACTATGAAGGGGTATGTAGCAGTTTTCGTGTGCATGGTCACGAAAGCTGTTCACTTTGAACTTGTGTCCGATCTTACGAGTTCAGCATTTTTGGCTGCATTAAAGAGGATGACAGCCCGAAGAGGAGCGCCAAGACATTTATGTAGTGACCAGGGCACTAATCTTATCGGTGCCAACCAGCTGATGATGGAAGAATACGAAAAACTTCAGGAACTTTTTAGTGACAATTTTTTGGCTGAAATAACAGAATTAAACATTGAGTGGCATTTCAACGCGCCTTCATGGCCAACTGCAGGTGCGTTATGGGAAAGATCAGTAGGTAGTTTGAAGTTTCATTGAAAAGAGTGATTGGACAGCAGAAGTTAACATTTGAGGAGTTAGCAACAATACTAGCCCAGCTAGAAGCTTGCCTTAACTCGAGACCATTGTGTTCTCTAACAGAAAATATTGAAGACTTGGAGTATTTGTCACCAGCACATTTTTTAACAGGTAGAGCCGGTTTAACAGTTATCGAAACAAACGAAGACGGCAGAACAAGATGGAAATTAACAAACGAAATTTTAAAAAAAAATTGGAACAAATGGAAACTGGAGTATCTGACGCAGTTAACAGCTACAGCAAAATGGTTCAGACCAAGACCGAATATGAGAGTGGGAGATTTGGTCGTAATTCACGACGAAAACATACCGGCCGAGAAGTGGCTAATGGGGCGAGTGATCGAGTTACATCCGGGTAGCGATGGTAATGTTAGAGTCGTGTCATTAAAAACAAAAAATGGTATAATTAAAAGACCGATTATCAAATTATCTTTATTGCCTATCGAAACATCAACACAGACCGAAATAAAAGAAAATAGTAACGAACAAACCCGGAAGACACAGCAAGCCTTTAACAATAAACAAACAAAACAATCGATTAAGCTTAAATATAACTTCATTTCTTTGGCTATAACAATATTGACATTTTTAGAAGCAGAGTTTAATTTTATAAAAAGGATGGAAAAAATAATGAAAAAACAATATAAATCAATAAGTAAACAGTTATCATCATTAGAAAATTCCATGCAGTTATTTAAAACAGAAATTCTAAATATAGCATTTCTCAATGACTTTACAATGTCCGCTTTAATAACAAACAATATTATTTTTCACTTAAAATGTATCCAAGATACGATACTGTATGCGATTACAAACATTTACAATGACAAATTAAATTTACATCTCTTAACTCCCGCACAACTACAAACTGAATTGCAGACTATTGCCACACAATTGCCGCAGGATCTGGCTTTACCCGTCAACGAGTGGAATTCACCAACAATTTACCACTTATTAAAAGTAAAAACTCATATAACAAAAACATATATTATCTTTGAAATAAGAATACCTCTAATAACTAGAGACGCTTATGAGATTTTCAACATGACACCGATACCCCGTCAAATAAAATATAATATGATATTTATCAAACCCATAACAGAATTAATCGCTATTAATGTACAAAAGGATTAATTTTTAAAATTAACAGAAATAAAATTTAATTCGTGCCTTAAAGATACAGAGACATTGTTGTGTAATACAAAGAGTGTCCATTATCATTTAAAGAACGATGAAGACTTATACCAAATAGAGCCAAACAATAAAACGTGTATGGTTTTCAAACAACCTTGCCAATCAAGCTGGATCAAAATCAGCCACTATAATACATATTTATATTTTTGCTGTGATGAGTGCCAGATAAAAAATTTCTGCACAGACCAAAACTTCTACTTTAAAATTAACTGAAGCTGGTTTACTGTTCTTAAACCAATCCATCCCCAAAACAAAGAAAGCTGGAAACTTTACTCACCCAGAACATCAGCAGGAACTCTTAAGCATTCAAAAGGATATAGAAAAATTAAAAAAGGAACCTATACTGAATAAAAGCGTATCGTGTCACGATGTGCATCATTACGTACTTATTTACGTAATATTTGTGTTGCTGTGTATAGCAGCAACGACATACATTGTTCAGCGAGTGCGTCGCAGGTGGGCTGTTGTGGCAGGATCGGCGGTTGCTCATCAGCAACCTGCCGCCCGCTGCATTACAACAAACATTGAGATTCCACCCGTGCCTAGGGCACGGGAACTACCGCGTGCTAGTGACAGTGAAGTGAAACGAGAAATCAAGGTCGATAAAGCCTGTACACCGATACTGACTAAACAATCTAGAGCTTAAGTATACTAACATTAAATATAATAAACATTGTTTTCACCACTTGTTAGCTTTAGATTCATTACTTACAACATACATCTCACATTTTGGGCCCCGGGAGTATGTTCGGTTTGATATGTCTTTATTATATATCTTACATAACTTGTAGCAAGTGCCTATCTTATATCGAACCGAACACGGTGAAAATGAACGAACGTTCAGTGCACTTCCGACCAGCACAACTCTCGGGTGCATTCAACATTAACATTTTAAACTATAAGAAATAAACAATAAACAAAAATTATAACAAAATAAACATTTTTAACTTAAAAATTAACCCACACTGCAACCTCGGTACCGCTACATGACCGAAATAGCTGAAATGGCCCAAATGGCCAAAATGGCCGAAATAGCCGAAATGGCTTAAATGGCCGAAATAGTCGAAATGGCTGACATGTCCGAAATGGCCGAACTTGCTGAAATGGCTGAAATAGCCGAAATGGCGGAACTGGCCGAAATAGTCGAAATGGCTGACATGGCCGAAATGACTGAAAGGGCTGAAATGCCTGAAATGGTTGAACTTGCTGAAATGGATGAAATGGTTCAAATGGCCGAAATGGTTGAAATGACCGAAATGGCCCAAATGGCCAAAATGGCCAAAATGGCTGAAATGGCCGAAATGGCCCAAATGACCGAAGTGACCGAAATGGCTGAAATGGCCGAATTAGTTGAGATGGCTGTAGTGGCCGAAATGACCCAAATAGTCGAAATGGCTGAAATGGCTGAATTGGTTGAGATGGCTGAAATGGCCGAAATGGCTGAAATAGCCAAATTGCCGAATTGGCCGAACTGACTAAAATGGCCAAAATGGTCGAAATTACCGAAATTACCAAAATTATCTAAATAACCAAAATAACGAAAATAGGAAATCACAAAAAAACCCATCCTACTTTCTGGGATAACCATTTACATAAATCTATCCTAGTATCGGGAATAAAAAGTATCCCTTGTCCACCCTCGGTATTACAGTTACATATGTACCGAATTTCATCCAAATCGGTAAAATTTAACTATATCCAATGTTGTTGGAAAAGTGAAAAAAAGAACCAACTGTCTGGAAATCGAGTCCCTTCCCTCCACACTACAATAGTATTAGTAAATCACTAGGCTAAACATGTTTAAAGTTAAATGTCGAATTTTCAATACCTATTAACCATGTAAACTCCTCTCACTTTAGCATGTTTTGTCTCGCGTCCTCTTATTCTTAGCTGCTAAATAAATAGTGTGATATCGGTGACGCGGGACGTTAGCTACGTACCTAACGTTAGGTTACGTAGACGTTAGCTACTTATATTACGTAGCGGATACTCGATGATACAATATTTTACCACGCGCACGCCTTATAACAGGCGCTGTCCCTTCGAAGAAAACATTGGTCGCGCGGGGCTAAAGTATGTGAAACACCGAGTTGGGCGCGTACCTCCAGGACAGACACATCCTTTGGGAGGGGGGCGGTGAGTCCGAGAATCGCCCGTTAGGTCAGCGACGCGTCGCGTGCGGCATCCCACAGGGATCGGTCCTCGGGCCAGTTCTTTGGGACGTCGGTTACGACTGGATCCTTCGGGTTCCGGTCCTGCCCGGGATAGAGCTAATCTGATTTGCGGATGACACACTACTCACGGCACGCGCTGCGTCATTCGCGGAATCCGTGGACCTCGCCAACGCCGGGTTGGCGATCGTGGTCCAGAGAATAGATAGGCTGGACTTTAAAGTCTCCCCCGCGAAAACAGAGGCCATCATGTTCCATAGGCGGTTTCGTAATCCCCCTGCGGACTTGACCGTTACAGTCCAAGGGGTGGATATTAGCGTAGGTCCACAGATGAAATATCTGGGGCTGATTCTCGATGGGAAATGGCTGTTTAAAGCGCACTTTGAGCAGCTAGTTCCCGAACTCATGAGGACCGCAGGCGCCCTCTCTCGGCTCCTTCCCAACGTGGGGGGACCGGGGACAACGACTAGGAAACTCTACATGGGCATCCTTAGGAGTATGGCCCTGTACGGTGCACCCGTATGGTCCGTTGCACTTCAACACCACAATAGGACTTTGTTGTGCCGCGCACAACAGGTCCTGGCAGTGAGGGCCATCTGAGGATACCGTACAGTGTCGTGGATGGCGTCGACACTCTTGGCGGGCGATCCGCCCTGGCCTCTCCAGGGGTCGTAATTGCCAAAGTTCGGCGCTGCCGACAGGATGCCGTCGCGCGTGGTCAGGTGTGTTGCCTGGCCGAGGTTCAGGCGATTAGGACGCGGGAAACCGCAACTATAATCGAAACATGGTCGAGAGAGTTGGAAACTCTGGCTCTCGCGGAAACGCGGGACCCTGATCTTCAGGATGACGCAGATATTTACCGGGCATGGTTGCTTCGATAAGTATCTGTGCCAGATTACGAGCTGCTTGCCTTCATCCCAATGCCGCCAGTGTGGCGCACAAGACACGGCGTTTCATACGCTAGTCGAGTGCACAGCATGGGCACCCCAGAGATTTGAACTCAAGACAATAGTAGGTCCGATCGATTCGCTGGGCAGTTTGGTGCAAGCCATGCTGCATAGCGATGCTCATTGGGTGGGTGCGGCCAATTTATGCGAGACTGTTATGTCTCAAAAGGAGGCCGCGGAAAGAGATAGGGAGAGAGGTACAAATTCAGTCGGGGGCCCGGGGACGCAGATATGCGCATGATCTCCCTCCCTGAAATACCGCTGCAGGGGCCCTCTAGCATCTAAGGAGCAGAGGACTCTTCACCTCTGTCGTCGAAGTGAGTTTGCTCTGATTCCCGGGGCACTCTCAGGCACTTTTGCGCTAGAATCGGCGTGGCCGTAACTACGTTCTAAGTCTCACGCTCTTCCTTCCACAGCGCGGGGCACATGGAAGGAGGGTGGTTTTAGTGGGGTATTAGCCCCTGGGCATTTGTCCATCGGTTCGAGTCTCCACACAAGCCGATCGGTTACTATTTAGATTGCCCTCAGTGGAATGCCTCCATGATCGACAACGGTCTAATCCCTGGCAAAGGACCCGGTATGTGCGAAATGCATTCCCCCGCAAGGAAAAAAAGAATTTGAAACACCGATTTGAACTAGGAGCATACATGCTCTTAAAGTATTTTCTGTTAGATTTCACAGGTCCAGAAAAAATAGTGGTCTGTACCTTTGATCAAAATAGATGCGCTATTCTTATGTAATGAATTATTTAAAGAAATCTAAAAATATATGCGTCTGCTCAAAAGTACTAACCACTTTTGTTATGTGGGCCCGTGTTATTGTCTTATGAATTGTGGAAACTTTTATTTAAAAATAATTCTTTAAATCAAACAGTCCTATATTTTCCATCATGCATAACAGTTTATTTGACAAAGCCAAAATAACGCGAGACTTTTAACATTCTATAAGTGTTGTTAATAACTGAAACATGCAATGTAATGAAAACAGTAATATAATAGAATAGAATAGAATAAAATAAAATAAACATTTCTTGTATAAACTGTCACAATCATACAATTATAAAGGTGTTGGAGTTTTTGTGGGAACGACAGTTTGTCCTTTCGGACGTACAATAGAGGCGATTGTAATGGTGCCTGGCCATAATTACACTATTTAAACAAATTATTAAATTAATATAAAACTTTATATTTATCAAGCATAAAACAATGTCACAATACTATAAATTATATTTTATTGTCAGTTAATCAATTTCAAAATAATACTGTTATACATTACGTAAGTCGTCATTGATTATAATATAGTTATTTATGTCCTAGATATTCGTTTACTGTATAAAATGCTTTTTGTATTAAAAATGTCTTAATCTTACGTTTAAATATATTAACAGTTGTTATATTTAAAAGCTCATCTCATCTACCAGATTGTATAGTTTTGATGCCATACAAAATATACTTTTATTTAAATAAGCCGTCTTGTTTAGCGGACGACATATTCTATTCTTTTGTCTTAAGCTTACAGGGTGTGTGAACAGGTTGAGATTTTCCTTGACAAACTATAGTACAAATATATAAAGGCAAGGGACTGTAAGGATGCCCAATTTTATAAAGTATGGCTTACAACTATCAGTTTGCTTTAGTCCACACATAGCCCTTACGCATCTCTTTTGTGACTTAAATACAATTTCTTTATTGGTAGAATTCCCCCAGAAAATTATCCCATAGCGAAGAACGGATGATACATTTCCGTGATATGCAGTCATTAGGGTAGTCATATGTGCCACTTTAGCAAGCATATAGAGGGCATACGAGCATTTATTTATTTTTGAACTAAGGGACTCAATATGTAATTTCCAATCCAATTTATTGTCTATGTTTAAGCCAAATAGCTAAAGCTGTTACATACAAAATTCTCAACTGTTTAGTGACATGTTCTCCAATATTATATTTATAATGCATGTACTTTCTATATTATTCGTGTAAAGATTACTTTAGAACTTTGATATTCATGCCAGTGTCAGATATTGTAACCATGCCAGAGCTATTGTTAAAACAAGTGAAAATATTTCTATTCTTGCAAAAGCGGAGAAAGAATACTAATTCCTGGTGGCGAGCGGTCTATTGTATGAGGCAAGTAGACAACCCACAACCAGGTGGTAGGGCATTTGCCCGACTAGATGATCACCATCTTGGTTTAGAGTTTAGAGTATGCTGCTATAACAACCTTGAGTTGTGTTGCGCCATAAGTGGCCAGGTTTCAGTCTTTCAGCATCAAACTTATAGCACATTTTTGTTGTTGCAAATATTCATAGGAGACGGTAATGATTTTGCAATTTTTTCAAACTTTCGACTGGTATAAGCTGTTTAACTAAGCAAAATTTTCATTTCTTTTTAAATTTCAAATTTCACATACGGACATCTTTTTCGATATTAAAAAAACTTATAGCTTATTGGACACTACTTTTATGTACTTACACGTGACGAACTCTAGCCTCGTTAGTTCTAGTTACTAGTTCCTCAGATAATCAGCTGAGACACAAAGACACACATAAACCCACCCTGAAATTAAGAATAATAAAATTATTTTCTGTTTAATACACGTCAGTCGCAGAACGTCCCTAGTACATGTAATATTTCAGTGTATTATTTTCATATCATTTTGAAGTACTAACGCTGTAATCTTCCAATCAAAATTAATAAACCTACCATAAGCAATAATCGTTTACATTGCAATAAATATTGACGCATGCCAGCTGAGACATTCTGTGAACAGACTTACTGGGTGGACGTAATTTCAGTTTAAAACGTAAAATCAAATCACGCTTAAAAACCGTTAACAATTTCTAAAACAAGTTTACTTTTGGCACAAAAATAAATACTGGAAAATAAATTTATTTTAATCTAAACACAATGGCAATAGAATTCGAAACCATGTTTAACATACCAACCTTAGCTTTAAAGCTTAACTTTTTACATCCTCAAAACGTAAAAAACCGTATATGGTTCATAAAATTTCTAATCTTACACGGTTCTTATACATTGTTTTTTTTAAATATAATTTATTACAACATATACCCCAATGTTAAAAATGGAGAATTTATTAGAATATGTCACAGCGCACTGTTCGCTGTGATTTATTTGGTGACATCATTTAAATATTTGATTATAATTTGGAAAGGAGAAACAATTTTAAAATTAATAAACATGATGAAGGAAGATTTTCAAACGGCTGATACGTTGATTGAGGAAAAAAATATTGTTGAAGACTTTGCGAGGCAAGGAAGAAGAGTTTCGATGCAATTGTTGGGATATTCAGCATACACCGTGCTAATGTTTCCATTTAAGCATTTCTATTTGGAAATTTATTACTTCGTAATAGGAGATTTTCAATTTCTACCACCATATGATATTACTTACCCAAGCTTTATTGAAGATGTGAAGTTTCAATGTATACCATATGTATTATTATATTTGCTATTTCTATATTATTTGGTTTATTCGAGTATTGTGCTCGTGGGTTTCGGAGCCTTAGGTCCGATTTTTATCATCCATGCTTGTGGACAGTTGGAACTTGCTAAAAGAAACATAAGCTCTCTATTTATTGATAGTAATGAAGAAGCTATTGCAAGAAGAATGAAAATTTTCACCCAAAGGATGCAGAGAATTTACATGTAATTAATTTATTCATTATATATGTCTCGTACGATTTTAGGATTCTGTAGCTATTTTGAAAAATTAATTAAATGAATTATTTATAATAAAACTACGTTTTAACGGTTTTAAGCGCGGTAATTTATTTTATTTTTGTTATTCCGACGTTAAAAATAAAAAAATTACCACCGCTTCGCAACATGTTATGGCTTGAAGAGAAGAAGCGGCGCAAGAAACTCTTCAGCAAACATACCTAGCTCTAATGTGTTTGTATGCATAATATACTCAATAAGGAATTTATAAGAAAAATTCTGCTGCATCGTAGTAAAGTGACAGGGGAATTGAAAACAAAGTAGGTCCCATGTCTCCCAGCACATTACCTTGGAGCACTCCATGCGTGACATCTGTATAATCACTCAATATATTTCCCAATTTAACCAATGACTTCTAACTTCTTCACAAATATGGGAATGGGGACGGTATCAAAAGCTTTTTCTTAGTCTAGGAAAATTACTAAGCATTTTAAACTGTGTTCGACCTACGTGATAATACACTGAGAATACCTGGCAGCATAAGAATAATATATTCAAATATATTATTTATTCTACTGTCTGACGTACAGACAGACATTAGCTTTTTCAACTACTATCAAGTAAATACCTATAATAAACTGTGTTGCCTCTACTCTGCTTTATATGTAATTATAATATCCTCCGACACAAAAGGTTATGGGCAAACATGTCTAATCCACAAGAAAATTCATCCGAAACGAGCGTAACAGGGAACCTCGTACAGAAACGCTGCTGCGGGAAGTTTAATCCCATCCGGAGTGCCACCAATACCAAATCTGAAAGGGCGCTCTAACTACGCTTCGTGGAGCTTCGGTATAAAGATGTTTTTAATAGACTGCGGTCTATGGAACTGCATCGAAGCACCTGAGGATCTAGCAAGACAGAGGTCAGATTTTAAATCGTCTCGACGAACAGGCACGTGCAAAAATATGCCTAAGTGTCTCGCCCCGCTTTTATTCTATTGTCAAATCGGGAAGATCTGCTCCAGAAACTTGGAGAAAGCTACAAGTCCAGTACGCTGACAAAGGTTTGGATAGAAGGCTGAGTTTATTGAAGCAAGTGTTCAACACTAAACTAACAGGTGACATGGAGACTTATATTAATACCATTAGGGATGTTCAGGAGAAGTTATTCGAAATCAATGCACAACTTGAAGACGAATTTATAGGGGTCATGTTATATCTAATTGTCGGAAACCTAAACAACAAAACAAAAAACCAAATGTAATTCAAAATTCAAAAACACATATTACAACAGATATAACACTTTAATCTTCTTCGTCATTTCACACTCATCCCTCTGGCTCTGAACCTATTAAAGATTCTTGGTTGTTAGACTCTGGAGCAACTTCACATATGTGCAATAACAGAAGTTATTTCCAGGATATGTCTTCGCTCTCGAAACCTGTGTACGTTGCCAATAATGATCGCATGTCATGTGAAGGCAAAGGTACAGTTAGTCTGCCTCTACCAAACGATCTAAGCACTATTTCCAACGTGCTTTATGTACCAAGTTTAGCATCAAACTTATTATCAGTTAGCAGTCTGGTAAGTAATAACTATGTTGTTGTGTTTTCACAGCGCGGTGCAACAGTTTTACGTCATCAAGACTGTAAAGTTTCTGGACACGTCGTGGGTACAGCCTCTAATTATAATAATTTATACAAACTTGATGTTACCTGCAAGCTAATTTAATAAATAATAATAAACAAGAGGCATTACTATGGCACCGTCGACCTGGTCATTTAAATGCCAAGTCACTGAACATACTAAAAACTAAAAAAGTAGGCATAGAGTTCACTGACAGGTTGAATGAAACCTGCATACCGTGTTTAGAAGGAAAATGATCTAGGAGACCTTTCTTAAACTCAAAAAGTATGTCTACAGAGCTACTACAATTAGTGCATTCTGATTTGTGTGGATCTATGAGTACCCATTCATGGGGTGGCTCTCTTTGTCTCCTAACGTTTATAGAGGACTTTAGTCGCAAAACTTTTGGGTATTTATTTAAATCTAAATCCGAAGTTTATACGAAGTTCGTCGAATTTAAACTTTTCGTAGAGAACCAAACGGGTCACAAAATCAAAGTTTTACGCACAGACAATGGTCGCGAGTATGTTAACCGTGACATGACTACCTTTTTGAAGGAAAATGGAATCGTGCATCAGACCACAGTCCCATATACTCCTCAACAAAATAGAGTTTCCGAACGTGCGAATAGGACTATAATTGAGAAAGCGACAAATGATTATTTCTAGAGATGTCGTCTTCATTGAGAATAAAATGTATCAACAACCTCAAATCAATGACGTTCCATCCTCTTTACAGCCCACAGACACTCTTGCTCCTATTTATCATCCAATTCAATAAGTTCAACCTACTGCAGAACCTGAAGCATCTACTTCTGCTGAGCCTACATGCAATGATGATATTATAACTCCTCAAACTAATAGCGATACGGTAGAATTTGAGTCAAGAGAACTATCATCTGAAAGAAGATATCCTCATAGAGACAGACGTCCTCCCGAGAGATATCAGGTTAAACTTTATCTTATTTCAGATTATGAACCGGAGACATATAATGAAGTTTTAGATCATCGGCAAAAAGAACAATGGCTAGAAGCTATGAATGCTCAGTATAATTCTTTAAAAAAGAACGGAACTTGGATTCTTGTAGATAGACTTTCTGACAGAAAAACAACTAAATGTAAATGGGTCTATAAAATAAAAAAGGACACAAGCGGACAAATTGTCAAATATAAAGCTAGATTAGTAGCAAAGGGTTTCACTCAAGTAGCTGGAATAGACTACAGTGAAACCTTTTCACCAGTCGCCAGACTATCTACAATACGGCTACTAGTAGCAATTGCTGTACAATATGATCTGCAAGTTGAACACCTCGATGTGGAAACTGCCTTTTTAAATGGAGATCTGGAAGAGGAAATATTTATGGAACAACCAGATGGTTTCTCAATAGACAAAAAGAGTAAGGTTTGTTTATTAAAAAAGTCTCTTTATGGACTTCAACAAGCTCCATGTCAATGGAACTTGAAGGTGTGTGAAGCTATGCATAAACTCTCCCTAACTCAGGCATCTAGCGAACACTGTCTATACTACAAACGTGTCGAGAGTGATTTTCTTATAGTAGCGGTTTTCGTTGACGATTTTTTCATAATTAGTACAAATGACGATGTGAAAAATCACTTCAAAACTTCAACTTAAAAGGCTGTTTACTGTGAAAGATCTTGATCCTCTCAAAGACTGCCTAGGGATGAGAGTTATACAAAGTAGCGGCACCATAACTCTCGATCAGACAAAATACATCGAGAAATTTTTAACCAAATTCAGTATGATAGACGCTTTATTGGTAAATACTCCGTTGGAACCTGGCATGAAACTTACACCTCTAGAACCTGGAGAAGATAATGCTGAAGTGCCTTACCAAGAACTCATCGGCTCTTTAATGTACATTGTTATCGGTACTAGACCTGACATCGCTCACACGGTCTCTTACCATCTCAGTTCAATGCATATTACGAGAGAGTACACTGGAAAGCCGCAAAATGAGTTCTAAGGTATCTAAAAGCCACTAAAGACTTTAAACTGCATTATAAACACAATGATCCCAATTGTCCAACCAGATACGTAGACGCTGATTATGGCAATAATTTAATTGACCGGCGCTCATACACAGGCTTCGTTTTTATGATGAGCGGAGGCCCCATATCCTGGGAAGCTCGCAAGCAGCGCAGTGGCACTTTCAACAACAGAAGCCGAACATATGGCTCTGGTAGAAGCTTGCAAATAAGCCATATACCTCAAAACTCTCATCGCCGAAGTTTTCCGCTGTCACTCATTCCATCACCATTCATACTGACAATCAAAGCTCAATTAAACTGGCACATAACAACACATATCACGTACGCACTAAGCATATTGACATTAAACACCATTTTGTACCAGACTCTTTTTCACAGCATCATCTCCATGTCATATACATACCAACTCAAGACATGATAGCTGATATTTTAACTAAGCTGCTCTTGAAAATAAAGCACTACCAGTGCACAAAAGCGTTAGGTTTAAGTTAACTTCAGTTTGTAAATTTGTCTTAGTTTGGGTTGTTTAATAATATAATATATTAATAATGTATAATAAACTGTGTTGCCTCTACTCGGCTTTATATGTAATTATAATATCCTCCGACACAAAAAACTGTTATCTAGTTTTTGCGTGACTAGCGTACTGAGAGCAGCATTTTCTGATGATTTTCCGCACTTAAACCCATATTGTGACTGTGACAAAATATTATAACTTTCAAGGTAATTTAAAAGTCGAATATTAATTCTCTTTTTAATAATTCTTGAGATAGACTGTAAAACGGAGATTGGTCTATAGTTGTTTATGTCACCTCTGTTACCATTATTGTAAACAGGAGTAATTAAGACCTTCTTAAAAAGCCCTGGAAAAATACCGTTAGAGTAACATAAATTAACTAAATGACAAATAATCAGTACAACTACTGTTTTTGAAAGTTTAAGGAAACTTGTTAGTATATTGTCAAATCCGGAAGCGCTTCCACTTTTCAAATTCATTAGCACATTAACCTCAGCATAGTCTGCATTCAATAAAACAAGAAACGACGGATTCCGTTGTTGAGTCAGAGAAAGATGTATATTAGTTGTATCTGTAGTCATTTGTCCGGCAAGATTTATTTTCAACACCAACAAAAAAAAATTATATAATTGGCCGAATCTTTTTTTTACACGTGATTTTATATTTGCTACTTCCAGGATGATCGTCATCCGAGCGTTAAATACCGGTTGCGTTCGGAGCGTTCACTCCGGCGCCCAGGGTTCTCTTTTCTAGGTTCCGCTTTTCTACTTTTTATACTCCACTTCGTGCGGTCTTCAGTATCCCCCGTATTGAGACCATTGGTGCGCATATCACCCTTCACAACGCCAAGCCAGCATTTCTTGGGCCTTCCCCTTCGACCGGGACTTTGCATGGCTAGACATTTGTTCCTCACATAATAATTAGCCGGTCTCCGTAAAACGTGGCCGTAACAGCGTAAGTGACTCTTGCAGTTTATTTGCTATGTAACGGACACGAAGACTGCCGCGGATGCGGGGATTCCGACACGGTACTTCCGTGTGACTTCACATATCCAACGCAACATATTCATCTATGTCATCACAACAGTTCTTGCCTGTATTCATCTGTGTGACCTGTACTTTTGCAGTGACTACGTCGCTCAGAACCTGTACTACGTGTAGTGAAGCTTGGCCTGCCACGCTTCACTGCCGTACAAAATGCCCACCAGGTCATCACGCGAGGAACACAGTCGAAGGCCGTCTGCAGATCCAAAATCAGGAAATGCAGAGGCATATTGTTCGTCCTGTATTTCTCCATGATGATCCGTAGGGCAGAAACAGGGTCCATGTTTCCATGCACAGGGCGAAACCCATATTGACTTTCCGAGACAGTGCACTCCTGCCGGATCTGAGATACGATTATTAGCTCAAAGAGCTTCATGGTGTGGGACATTACCTTTATTCTGCGATAGTTTTCGCACTCCTGTACCGATTCCTTACCTTTGAAAATTGGACTGATAACACTCAGTCTCCATTGGCTCGGGATGTTTCCAGTGAGGAATATGTGGTTAAAAGGGTTTGTTAAAATGCTCACACCACGAGGTCCCATCGCCTTCCAGCTTCGATAGGAATCCGTCGACTCCGACAGCTTTACGATTTCTCATGGGCGAACAGACCATCATGCGACGAAGATCCCTACTAGTTTCTACTTCCAGGATACCAGATTTAATTTTCTTCCTATTAGTTATTGCTTCACTGTTATTCCTTAGAAATTTAGAATTTCTAACAGAATTTGCTAAGAGTTCACCTTCATATTGCCTTTTAAGTTTTTTAATTAGAGTAACACAGTAATTGCGGTATCTTTTGTAGGTAATTGTAAGTATAGCACCAGTAGGATCTCTGTGAAGTTGATTCTGTATTTTATTAAGCTTTTGAATACAATGAAGAACGAAGTCGTCAACCATGGTCTATATGGAATAAATAATTTACTACCCATTTGATTTGAGAGTGCCGTAACAAAATAATAGGTTGGGGAAAAAGTCTTTTCGCATATAGTATGTATGAACTTGTAATAAGATCTCTTTGGCTATACCATTTGTATCTGGCTGGTTTTGGTATCATTAAAAAGTTTTAATTTTAAAGAAGACAATCCCAAATTCAAATTAGGAAAATGTGTGATTTTCATTTGTTTTTCCAATTGTTAAAACGAGTGAATCTAATGAAGAAATTCGATACATTTTAAAATTTTACTACAAAAAAGGTAAAAATGCAACACAAGCCGCGAAAAAAATTTGTGATGTTTATGGACCTAACGCAGTATCTGTGGGAGTAGCGCAAATTTGTTTTAAGCGTTTTCAATCCGGAAATTTTGATATCAAAGATGCACGTCGCTCTGGTCGCCCTGTTACGGACAAAATTGATGCTATTTTTGAAAAAGTGGAGGAAGATCGGCATATTAGTAGTTACGATGTAGCTGGAGAATTGGGATTTGACCATAAAACGGTTTTGGCGCATTTGAAAAAAGCTGGGTACACAAAAAAGCTCGATATTTGGGTGCCTCATGAGCTCACTGAAAGAAACCTAATGAACCGTGTACTCATTTGTGATTCTTTATTACGACACCGAAGCATTTTTGAAGAAGCTGATAACTGGTGATGAAAGGTGGATCACGTACGACAAGAACGTGCGAAAAAGATCGTGGTCAAAGACCGGTCAGGCTTCACAGACTGTGGCGAAACCCGGGTTAACTTGCAACAAGGTGATGCTGTGTGTATGGTGGGATTGGAAGGGCATTATTCATTATGAGCTGTTACTGCCAGGCAGGACCATCGATTCTGAACTGTACTGCGAACAACCGATGAGATTAAAGCAAAAAGTTGAGAGAAAGCGGCCGGAATTAATCAACAGAAGGGGTGTGGTTTTTCACCATGATAACGCTAGACTTCACACATCTTTAGCCACTCAGCAAAAATTACGAAAGTTTGGCTGGGAGGTGTTAATGCATCCGCCGTATAGTCCTGACCTTGCACCTTCAGATTTTCACCTGTTTCGGTCTCTGCAGAATTCCTTAGGCAGTGTCAGGTTAACATCACGAGAGGACTGCCAAAACCACTTGTCGTAGTTTTTTGATGAGAAGCCCCAAAAATTTTATACCTACAAGATGGCAAAAAGTTATCCAACAAAATGGCGCCTACATACTTTATTCAAATGTAAATGAACTTTATTAAAAAACCTTTTGAATTTTTATATAAAATGCGAAGAAACTTTTTCCCCAACCTAATATTATAATAAGCACTATTACAGTTGACTAAAACGATTATGTATTATCTATTTTGGTACAATATATAATTATCAATATTTTGATGTTAAAATTAGTTAATCATACAAGTATACTGTTTTCTAATTGCTGTTAATTGGGCTAACTTATAGTCTAACTTCTAACTAATTTTAAGTCTAAGTTCTAAGTTTAACTTTAGGTATGAGGGATCGCGGCGGAAATAACTGCATTCTCTGAACAGACAGGTAATATAATATACTGTAGTGACATGAGGAATATGGAATATAAAGGTGCATCCGTAAATGAAAATTGAGAGGAAGAATACTAAGGTGCGGCGTCTAATGAGGGATGAAAACCACGTGTCAAAAATAATATTAAACTGGAAGATTAATGGGTACAAATATAAAGATAAACTAAAAAGAGATAGATGGATTATGTAAAAGATGACATGATAATTTATAGTATGATGTACACTACTGAAGAATATTTAAATGATAAAACGTCATTTACATAGCAGCTCGCTACAGCCGCTTATACAATCGTCTCTATAACATTTTAATCTTGTCAAACATGTAAGGAATTTATGGGGGTATGTTGAAGAACAAACTTTTAGTACGTTTTGTTATTATTATAACAATAATAATACTCTTCTTTCGTCATATTACTTCTTTGTCTTGCTGGGTATGCACTGTTTGCTACAACTCAATTAAATCTTCGAAAAGTAATTTTGTAAAATACTTCTACATAAAAGTTATAAAAAAAGAACTTGAAATATAAATAAAATAAGAAATATAAAGATAAACATTTTTTAGCTAGACGTATTGCTGGAGACTTTCTTGCCGCTTCTTCTCCTTAACAGCAAAAGCACATAGCGAAGCAGTGTACATAGAATAGGAAGTAAAATTATATTTTAAGTTATATGTATATGGCCTTAAAAAGGGTTATCCAGTGGATTTATTTTGAATTAAAAAAATTGAATTTGAATTAGATAGAAGTCGTAAGCCAAAATAGAGTAATGTGGAAGAAAAAGATTGTGCTGACGCAAAATAATCGAGAGAATATTAAAAAAAAGAGAGAGTGACATACGGAATAGAGTATAAATAAAGATTAGGGATAGCTGCTATATATTAGGTTGGGGAAAAAGTTTCTTCGCATTTTATATAAAAATTCAAATATTTTTTTATAAAGTTTATTTACATTTGACTAAAGTATGTAGGTGCCATTTTGTTGGATAACTTTTTGCCATCTTGTAGGTAGGGACGTGATCACATTGCTATAAAAATTTTGGGGCTTCTGATTAAAAAACTGCAACAAGTGGTTTTGGCAGTCCTCTCGTGATGTTAACCTGACATTGCCTAAGGAATTCTGCAGAGACCGAAACAGGTGAAAATCTGAAGGTGCAAGGTCAGGGCTGTACGGCAGATGCATTAACACCTCCCAGCCAAAGTCTCGTAATTTTTGTTGAGTGGCTAAAGATGTGTGAGGTCTAGCGTTATCGTGGTGAAAAACCACACCCCTTCTGTTGATTAATTCCGGCCGCTTTCTCTCAACTTTTTGCTTTAGTCTCATCAGTTGTTCGCAGTACAGTTCAGAATCGATGGTTCTGCCTGGCGGTAACAGCTCATAATGAATGATGCCCTTCCATTCCCACCATACACACATCATGACCTTGTTGCGAGTTAACCCGGGTTTCGCCACAGTCTGTGAAGCCTGACCGGTCTTTGACCAGGACCTTTTTCGCACGTTCTTGTCGTACGTGATCCACTTTTTATCACCAGTTATCAGCTTCTTCAAAAATGGTTCGGTTTCATTACGTCGTAATAAAGAATCACAAATGAGTACACGGTTCATTAGGTTTCTTTCAGTGAGCTCATGATGCACCCAAATATCGAGCTTTTTTGTGTACCCAGCTTTTTTCAAATGCACCAAAACCATTTTGTAGTCAATTCCCTGTTCTCCAGCTACATCGTACCTACTAATATGCCGATCTTGCTCCACTTTTTCAAAAATAGCATCAATTTTGTCCGTAACAGGGCGACCAGAGCGACGTGCATCTTTGATATCAAAATTTCCGGATTGAAAACGCTTAAAACAAATTTGCGCTACTCTCACGGATACTGCATTAGGTCCATAAACATCACAATTTTTTTCGCCGCTTGTGTTGCATTTTTACCGTTTTTGTAGTAAAATTTTAAAATGTATCGAATTTCTTCATTAGATTCACTCATTTTAACAATACGAAAAACAAATGAAAATCACACATATTCCTAATTTGAATTTAGAATTATTTTTTTAAAATTAAAACTTTTTAATGATACTAAAACCAGCCAGATACAAATGGTATAACCAAAGAGATCTTATTACAAGTTCATACATACTATATGCGAAAAGACTTTTTCCCCAACCTATTATGTAAAATATTGAAATCTTTAAAAATCGTCGTCGTTTGTGTTTTTAGTGACTTGAAGTTAAACTAACCACGGCAGTGAATTCTTTCAACGGGAACGAAAAAGCGTGACGCCTTGAAATTAAAAATTTAAACATTGTGCCCACAAAGGTAGAGTTGGAAATATTTTGAGATCTTGAAGCTCATAAATCAAAATTGAAACTAGAGGATTTATTTAATATTTTACTGTGGAGACTTCAATATGCTTCGACCAACGCACTTGCCTTGTTTATTTCAAATTTTTGTCTTTAAATCTGTCTGAAGAAATATTTAAATACAGGCAAATGCCTGGAATAGACTCCGAAACGATGTAAAAGATTTCAATGAACGCCAATCATTCAGGGTTGCTTGCACAGACGTGTGAGCAAGAAACTGTGGTATGTTCAAATACAAAGCACGCTTTATAATAATACCAAATATTTTTCAACAGTTTTGCAGAACACATGAATGAAACATTTCGACTTGCGTATGAGTTGACTTTGAAAGCAATAATTGTCATCCTACCTCTAACAGGTTATGCTGTGACCAAGGTAATGATTTCAATGTTTTTCTTTTTAATTGAAATTCAACTCTAGTACTCTAAAATTTTTAGTCTGAATTTTAATGAGGTTTTTTGATTATACACTGGTACAATCTTCTAATCGCATCATTGTCCGCAACCAGGTTATTTTAATACTAGTATTATATATAGTAATATTTATTATTAGCTATAATGTCCGTTATTGTTATCAATCTCTCTTTTCTTTCACCATGTCCCAATTAATTGGGGTCGGCACAATATGTCTTTTCCGTCCACACTCCTCTATTCTGACATACATTTTCTGTCACACCACAAATCATCATATCATCCTTTACACAATCCATCCATCTTGTAGTTTAACATTCTTTTTGTCACGTGACTTTCATCCCTCCTCATTATATGTCCATACCACCTTAATCTTTTTCCGCTCAATTTTTCAATCACGGGTGCAACTTTCATAGACCCCCCCAATATGTACTCATTTCCTTTACTCGTTATTGTTATCAATAAGGTATTTGAAATAGAAAATTTCTTAGATATAGGATTATAAAAATCTGGTTCGGCCAATAATGCGCCTGGTAGATATGCCCTTTTAACTGGCCGATGATAAATCTGCCCTTATTTAGTCTTTCAGAAATGGAGGTGTCAGCATAGAGTTATTAAATATTACTTTAGGTGGCATTGTATCAAGCAGTATCCCTTGTTATTTCAGTGATTTACTTAAACAGAAGGTAAGTCTCAAAATGATAAAGTTTCTTATCTTGATTTTTTTTTTTTTTTGGACCTTACTTTATGTTGTTGGTCCGAAGACCTCACAACTTTACCGGGGTTTTCGGGGCGAGTGCCTTTGCGAAGCGAAGGCGCTCGAGCCCGGGAGGCAACTTGCTCGAGGGGGCTCCCTAGGGAGTTTCACCTCGGCTGGACTGTTGCCATGAGAGGGGGATGAATCTAATGATGCCCACCATAAGGCGACACAATGCACTAATTGAGAGCGGGCGACGGGTAATATAAAGCCCGAGAGGAAGGATCCCGGCGGACCGGGATCGGCGGTTCGCGGTGGCCTATACTATCTTACTGCCGTTTCGCAACGTGTTATGGCTGGGAGAGAAGAAACGGCGAAAGAAACTTCCCAGCAACACGCCTAGTCTATCCTATGGGGGGGCTGTGTCTCCTGGCGTCCCTCGCGGGGACGTGGAGAGATCGTGATTGGCCTTATCTTGATGGCTATAAATATTGTGCTTAGTCCTTCACCAGGTTTCAATCTAACTACTTGATGATTTGGATTTAAATTTGTATAGCCATGAAAAGTTAAAAAACAGACTTACTGTCTTATTTCAATACAGGGCCGTCTTAAGCATATTGAACGCAGGTATATAAAAATTTACTTGTGTGGTGTAGGGTTTTACTTGTTGAGATAGTGGCACGTGGCTGAAGACAGTATCGGGTGACGTGCAAGAAAGTAAACCACGAAAAATCTGTACAGTACTGGCAATTATTATTCACGATTGGAGGGGGCTTGCGAGCGCAGCCGCACGTATACGCAAAGCGTAATACTGCTGAGCTGACAAATGCTGACAATCTGTGTCTCTACAGTGGCACTAGTAAAGGAGACCAACAATAAAAAAATAATATTTAATCGTTATGTTCCATTTTTTGTCGGTTCGTCTTAAGAAATCCACATATCTGTTCGTCAATCCGTCGCATGGTATGTGGGTAGGTCTAGTAGGTAATGATGGCCTTGTTTCGATACCTCAACTTGTAAACCAGCTAAATCTGTGTAAGTACATTTTTCAATACGTAAACAGAGATATTTTTGTAGACCATACCACCTTTTTAAAAGGTAAAATATTATTTTTAGTGAAGTTGAAAGTGGTTACCGTATGGACATTTGCAACACCAGGTTCACACAAATAATGATTCCTCCCGATGTACATGCGCATTATACCAATATTTATAGACAATTACAGTGTGCGAATCGTATAAACGGGACAGAGCTAACAATGCAAGCAACACTCTGCCTGCCTGCTTTTACGCTTGCAAATAAAGTTCAATATAAGTAAATTATTTGCATGTCGAAAACCGATCTGACTTATATGCGCAAACCAAAACTGCCGATCGGAAATATAATTTGAGTTACTCCAGTCAAATAAGATTAATTAAAATTTTGGCACTCAACTTTGCATTTTTGATATAATAAAGTTTTAATGGTACAAAAACAATGTTTATAGGTTTTCGTGGCCGCAACCCCCGACAAGGAAGGATTTTTTTTTAAGTTTCGTTCTGCGAGTCTAAAGCGGTAAAAGTTAGACAAAAATGTTTCCACTAAAAATTTGTAGAGCTTAAATTTTATATAAAAAAAGTTCTATGACTTTTTTCTCCGGTCAAAACTAACTGAGTTAGAGAGGTTTTTAGTTTAAGGGACGAACGTAAATTTTAAGTAATAGAAAAATAATCAAATATTATTATTTTCATTATCAAATTGCTCAAAAATATCTAATCTTAAATTCTAGAGACACAGATTTCTTTTTGTCATTGTTAAAAAAATATGACATATTGAAATTTTCTAATTGAAATTTGAATGCTTAAAAGACGCCCGAACAAACTTGGGGCGACACTGTACCCTTGCGGGGAATACGTATTCCTTCTCGAGTAAACGAATATCTGGCATCAGGACTTGTTTCATTTTAACCAGTCACCACTACTTCAAATCGCGCCCGTACAACCATACAACGTCAGCGCGAAAGGATTATACAGACTGTATTTGTATTGTATCAGTTTTCGATTCCTCTAAAAATATGCAGAGTTGATTGGTTTATTTAATTAAGGTATCGATTTTGTTTCAGAGCGAGGAAGTGCGTCAAGCGATATATGCGTGCGGATGGGAATCCCAGCATTCGCTTAGCCAGCGATCCTCGCTGCTGATTGCATTGACGCGTACGCTGCGACCAGTTGCTATCAACACAATATTTTCTACTCTCTGCTTGGAAACTTTATCCGATGTAAATATTACATTAAGTCTATACATATAACCTGTTTTTTTACTAGATAAATTTTTGGATAAACTTTTAGTTAAATTGTGTCTATAGATGATTAATATAAAACATATTCTACTATGATGTCTAATTTTAGGTGTGGCTTAAATTGTCTAAGAAATTTAAACATGACTAAAATTGTGATTGATTGCAAAAATCCTGTTTGTAATGTACGAAAATTATGTTTTAAGGACAAACAATGTATAGACATGAAAACATCATTAATTAATTTATGGTAAAAATAGTATGTTTTACCAAATGTATCTTCTAAGGAAAAATATATATATGTATATGTAAGGGACAAATTGATTAATCCGGTCATTATGAATAGTGACCGCTCTGTATATAGTTGTGGTCATATAATTAAGAACGATTTGAAGTTCTAGAAGTTTTTTTTATTTAAAGCGTGTCATACACAGAGATGTGTACCTTCTGAGAAGCAACTAGTTATGTTATAAAATAGCCACATTAATAGAACAACGTGGCTTAGGAATAAAGAATAATATCGCTAACTATTTTTTTCACATTTTATTTATTTTACCAAAGTAACACATTCAAATAGTACTGAAGCTGGACAAATAATTAAGAACGATTTATTAAACTGCTCGGGAATCGTTTTGTATGACACTCACATTTAAAAAATCACAATAATATGTAGCGCGAGAAATTTATAAAGCAATTTAATAAATTTTTAACTAAAATGAATAGTTAATAGCATATTCACGGCTTTTAATTACTGCTTTACACCGGCGAGGCATTAACTCTATTAATTTTTGACATTTCGCAAGAGAAATAGATTTCCATTCTTTTACAAAAACGTTGTACAGCTCTATTAAATTCCCACACTGTGTATTTGAAACCTTTTTTTTTACTTCGAACCACAGATTCTCTATTGGGTTTAGATCTGGGCTGTTAGCTGGCTAGTTTAACACAGAAACTGATTGCTCTGTAAGAAAATCCTTTACGGTGCAGTGCAGTGTGCTTTGGATCATTGTCATGCTGGAATGTCCAAATAACCGGTAGAACGTCTTCAGCATAAGGTAACATTGTTTCTTCCAGTATATTTTTGTATTGGAACTGATCCATGTTACCTTCTATCAACTTTACAGGTCCAACACCATGTCCAGAAAAGCACCCCCAAATTTTCACATTTCCACCACCGTGCTTTAATGTAAATTTCGTGTATTTAGGGTCGAATGCTGTATTCGGGGGACGTCGTACATATCGTTTACCATCGAAACATACTCTATTTATTTTCGTCTCGTCAGGAAAAAGTACATTTTTCCACTGTCGCACAGTCCAGTTTTCATACTTTCTCGCAAATACAAGCTGGGCTTGCCTGTGGCAAAGTTTCAACATGGGTACCTTTATTGCTATCCTACCGTGCAATTTTTCTTCTACCTAACGTCTTCGAGTAGAGCGTGTTGAGATTGCTGAAGGGTTGTTTTCACCAAAATATTCTTTTCTCAGCTCATTGGACCCTTTAAAAGGATTTTGTTTTGCCATACGAAGGATGTTTCGGTCATCTCGAGGAGTTGTTTTTCTCTGTTTAGGTACACGTGGAACATTCGAAGTAGTTTGATACGTAGCAAAATGCTATACAGCGTAGAAAACCATCGTTTTTGAACATTGCAGATGGTCGGCTATCTTTTTATAAGACCAATTCTTCCGGCGAAGTTTTATTATTACTTCCCTTGTAGATTTATCACAACTTTTATTTTTTCCCATTGTTTTTTCATAAGAAGCAATCACTTTTAATCTTTTACAGCACTAAATGGCGCCAAAATTATACAAACAGTAACAAATCGACTGAGTGTTTTCTATTTAAATTCGAATAAGGGTATAAACTATTTAGCGTTCTTAATTACGTGACCAGCCAGTAAATAGGAATACTATGTTTAGAAGTAGTGTAAAAAGTTTGTCTATTTATTTTTAGTTAATCATATCAATGAATATCTGTATCAATGAATACAGCGGTATTATTGAAAAGTTTTACGATATCGAGAGAAATAAAAAAATTGCATGCTAAAACTAATTAGATTTGCGTCTTAGTTTGAAATAATCTTCACTTTAAATCAGCGTTCTTAATTATATGACCACCACAGTATATGATGTATCAAGTGGGCAATATAAATGATTAATCACTTTTATCGGTCAATATGAATAATGTTGTCATTATTTATACATACTATTGTATTGCCCAAAATAAGTTTGTCCTTATCTTGGACAATATAATAATACTCAGGCGAAATGTAGTAATTTTATTAATGAGGTTAGGGTGTAGTTATATGGCACTTTTATTTATTTTTTACGATATAAAGTGAATTTTGGGTGGTTACAAATTAAAATAACCACGAAGTCTAAGGCTTTCTAACCTTATATTAAACAAAATTGGCTGTGTTCATAATAAACAATTTAACTCTACCCTTAAATGGATTAAACTTACATAAATCTTATTAAAAGGTAACCGAATTTATCACATTGTAGAAGTAGGGAAATATTCACACTACCCAGTGCAAGTGATAAATTCAAGATATCTCAAACCATGTTTTTTTAATGGACCGCGGGCCGTTGTGCATTATTAATATAGGGCGGCTAAAGTAATATCATTTATCAAATTGACCGCTACTCTTGGTTCATATTAATACTGCCCGATTAATCAAAGTGCCCGTAAAATATATGCATAAATATGATATATATGTACCTTCATACTACAATAAATTTAAGTACTTGGAAGTCTTTGCGTGATGATAGATTTCATAGAGATACAAGAATCCTTTTAATGAAATTCACGAAATTAACGATATCGAAAAAAAGATAATAAGGATTTGCACTTTATGACCGATTTATTCTTAAATCACATGCTTTACATAATAAGATGTTGATTAAAGATTTCATTAGAAATTTCTATAAAAATAAAAAGGGACTGCTGGCATCAATTATGATTGGAGCATATGTTGGCGATTCTTATATCTTAGTATTTTTTCCATGCTATTATCTGTATTTTTTTCTTTCTTACAGGTTCTCAAACAGGCGTATACAATCTTCAATCTCATGAATGCAACTATGTAATTATCATAATATACGTACACAGAAGCGTACGTGCACTCTCACCCCCCACACACACACACACACAAACACACGCAGAAACACAAACTAAAGCACGTTAATCGAGTGATAGATGTGCGAGCAAATACGCATATTAATGGCACGACAATTTCTTCGTTTCTGAAAGTTCGCGTATTTACGATGACAGACAGACAAAATGAGACCACCGAGACGCGCGTACTTACTCGCAAGTCTAACATCCCCCTTAGAACCATCAGCTTTTTAAATAACTGAGCTGCCAACCTCATTTGTTAAAAGCGGTGTAAAACACTCAACCTAATAGCAATGTTTGTACTGTCTCACTTCTTTTAATTATACTGTCGACTTGTTAACAAATAAATTCTTTCTTTCTTCTTCATTTCTTTTAGTTTTAGATAATAAGTCAGCCAGTAGTGAATAACGTTGTCTATTTCGAAGCTGGCAAACGGACAGACGGCCCAGCTTATGGAGAGAGGTTATCGTCCCCAATGGACTTTTGCAACATTAATGGCGAAGCGAACTCATTGCCAGACTTTAGAATGGAATAAAAAGGATGGGATACGGTGATGAGATAGAGGGAGGGATCAGACAGGAGGAATGGGATAGAAGGGATGTGATATAGGATTGGAATACAGGGGGATGGGAAAGGGGGAAGGTGAATAGGGCCATCGTTACTCTCACTCATCGCACGAAACACGGTTGGCACAAGGCCAAGGCTGATAAACGCCGGACCCTGACCTTCAGGATGACGCAGATACTTACCGGGCATGGCTGCTTAAATAACTATCTGCATCAGATTGTGGGATATCTGCCTTCCCCTCAGTGCCGCCTATGTGGCGCACAAGACTCTGCGTTCCATATACTGGTCGAGTGCAGAGCACGGGCACCAATACTCAATGCAACGCAGAGATTTGAATTCGAGGCTGTCTTAGGTCCAATCGATTCGCTGGATAGTCTAATCCAGGCTATGCTGCACAGCGACGATGATTGGGGGGGAGCATCCAATTTCTGCGAGGCAGTAATATATAGTATCGAGAAAGAGAGAGAGACGCGCATGCGATTTGCGAGTACCGAGGCCAGTCGGGTCTCCGGAGGCACAGATATGCGGTGGAACTAAACCTCTATTGACGAAGTGAGTTTGCTCTGCTTCCTGGGGCACTCTCAGGCCTCGATGAGCGGATGAGCATAAGCGTAACTACTTTTTAAGTCTCACGCTCTTCCTACCACAAGCGCGGGTACATGGGAGACAGGTATGGTTAGTGGAGTATTTGCTCATGGAGAACGACTTTAACTTGTCGAGTCTCGACACATGCCGGACGATTTTGCTATTCCACATTTTTCCAGCCATTTCGTGGCCAACTCTCGCCGCTTTGGTCTAATTCCCCAGCAAAGGACCCTGTAATGTCGTCAAAAAGTATACCCCCTGCTTTAACAATAAAAAAAGGCCAACGCCGATATTCTGTGAGAGTGTGATATCATACCGATTGGCCTTAACAATTTTTAACTACTGCAACTGGTGGACGCAGGCCTACACAGGTTTGCGTCACATATCATCGTTCTCCACTTTCACATCCAATGCTGTTGTTTATGTAAATGAAACCAATAATAATTAATAAAATATTCATAGTTTACAATGACCTTTAAATATTTTATTGTATGACTAACAATTAATTCCACATTGCATAAATAATATTAAATATAGTGTAGGCTTGGCGAAACATCTGAAATTAAATACCTATTCCTATTTATCTGTACAATAAGCGCTCCTACGGAAAACATCACAAGATCACGAGCAAATACATTGAGAATCGGTTTTTAATTCTTTGAAATTAAAATTGAGGAAAATAAGACTAAGGTAATATGGGCATTTAGTGGGGAGCGATGAAGTCACGTGGCAAAAAAATATTAAATTGGAGAATTGAGGGGTTACAAATGTAGATGTAAACGAAAAAAGAGATGAGTTTGAGTTTGAGTGAAAACTGTGTCGGAATAAGCGATATTTTATGCACCCTGACAACTACAAATCGCTCCCGCGAAAATTTCTGCGGGATTCCCGGAATAAAAATATCACACATAAATTTTGCTATCAATCAGTGGGAAAATCACATTGGAATTCAATTTCTTTCTTTGATCTGGTCATTTTAATTATACCCAGTAAAATTACCTCGGATATCCCAAGATAAAAAGTAGCTCAGATTTTAAATCCAAAAATTAGCTGTCAATCAGCGAAAACAACGACGGTATCGGCCTAATACTTGTTTACGTGAATCCCGATCAAAGAGACAAGAAATCTAAAAAAATGCATCGTTTTCTCCATCGTTTATGAAGTCTATTCCCAGTTGGGTTTTTTTTTTCAGATAGTTTCAATGTACAGACACGGCATGTTTAGAGTTTTATAATAATAGTTCTTTACCTACGGAATTCTCGTACTGTGGTACTGGCCATTTAAAAACAAAATAATTTTTGTTTAGCCAAGAATTCTAGTTTCAAATGAAGTGCCGGCAGAATTCCGCGTCATGCAGCACTTAATAACATAATCCGTCGGGCTCTTGTCACCGCCGAACGGCTTGTGCCGCGACAATGGCAAGAAACCTGATGGAATGTCATTGGAGCCCTGGAGGATGGGTCGCCCTTTAGTGTGGGACGCGTCTTGCGTCGATAATCTGGCGGCGTCCCATCTTTCAGTCACTAGCACGTCTTTCAGTACAGCTGCTGCACAACAGGAGGCCCTAAAATGCCGCAAATATTCCGCCATCGGAAATGGTTATAAATTGGCCGCTTTTGGGGTGGAGACTCTGGGACCATGGGGCCTGAGGCGCACAAACTTAATCGAGATATGGCGAAATGCTTGGTAGGCACCGAAAAGATTTCGAGAAGATATTATAGATTTAGTAGAATACGAATTATAGACACTATCGATCACTATAGACAATGGAATCTTACTTTGAATATCTTCATCACGCCAAGATATTGTAATAGCACAATTGGACCTGCAGACAAACCACGGTGAACGTAGTGTAGTGTAGACGCCCTCCAGCCCGATGGACCGACGACCTGTCTAAAGTGGCCAGTAAGCGCTGGATACATCATTTATGAAAACAAGCGTGTTTTGTGTGGTTATTAAGATATTAGTAAGTATTTTCTATTAGATTTCACAAGCCCACAAAAAGTGGTCTGTACTTTTAATCGGAATAGATGCGCTATTCTTATGTAATGAATTATTAGAAGAAATCAAAAAAACAGATGGGTCTGCCCAAAAGTACAAACCACTTTTGTCATGTGGGCCAGTATTATTTGCTTATGAGAACTGTGGAAACTTATATTTAAAAATAAAACTTTAAATCAGTACAGTAATATATTTTCTTTCATGCTGTAACGGATGTAAGTGTGCAAAGACGAAATGAAACAAGGTTTTTGAGGGTTTGAAACTTGAAAGTTAGCTGTTGATGCTTTGAGAGAATCGAATGCAGTACATGTATATATAGCACGGTCGGAGGTCGCGGGCAACTGACCTCGGGTCGACCCGAGTGAAGTTCGTGCATTCGCTTACTCCCTATGCATTCAATGTATGCTTTTATTTATTAACAAAACACAGGTAAATATAGAAATATTTTATATACGTATTGTTACATGCCGTCAAAGATAAACCGCACAGCCTATTGTAAGTGCAGCTTATTGTCCTTCAACCGGATTAGGGAATCCTTTGTTTTAAATTTGTAACATGCTATTGTTTTCTACCTGTTTTATAACCATCATTAGCGTCGAACTATAATCCCTATTGTTACTATATTCGACTTTGTGGACGTTCGCAGGTGTACAAATTAAATTTCTTAGAAACCTTGTGTGCGCCTCCATTTTCTTTGTACTGTGTAGTTAGTATAAGACGAGGCCCGAATGGAGGCGAGGGCAGTTAAGCGACGACTACGAAGCGAGTAAGACGTCTTCTAGTACTCTCGATTAGCGATATAAACGACGGACTTTGCGCGTTCGAATTGAATTGAATCGTGCTGTGTGAACTGGTTGCATCCAGTTTTATTTGTATTTGTTTTATACGTGTTTGTACAGTTCTAATAAATCCTATAGTAGTTCCAACGGCATTTTTTTAATTCGAGTCCTGTAGCTTGTAACAGTATATTTAAATTATATTTTTATATTATTTATTTTTTCTATTTAATTTTCTAATTTATTTAATTTTACAGGAACACCGAGCGGGCCGTTCATCCAACGAAATCCATATTTAACACATGCATAACAGTTTATTTGGAAAAGTCACAATTACGCGAGCTTTTTAATATTCTATTAAGTGTTGTTAATAACTGAAACATACAATGTAATGAAAACAGTATATAGCTAAAGCTCTTACATATAAAATTCTCAACTGTTGATTAACATATTCTCCTATATCATATTTATAATGCATATGCTTTCTATATTATTCGTGTAAAGATTACTTTAGAACTTGGATATTCATGCCAGTATCAGATATTGTAACCGTGCAGAGCTCTTGTTAAAACAAGTGGAAATACTTATATATCGTGCAAGAACGGAGAAAGAATACTAATTTCTGGTGCTGGGCGGCCTGTCGTTAGAGGCGAGGAGACAACCTACAACCAAGTGGTAGGGCATTTGCCTGACTGGATGATCGCCATTCTAGTTTAGGGTATGCTGCTATAACAACCTTGAGTTGTGTTGCGACATAAGTGGCCAGGATTCAGTCTTTCGGCATCAATCTGATAGCACGTTTGTAGTTGCAAATATGCATAGGCGACGGTAATGATTTTCCAATTCATTTTCAAACTTTCAACTAGGGTGAAAAATTTAATTAATAAAATTTTTCCATTTTTTTTTAAATTTCAAATTTCACCTACGGACACCGTTATCGATATTAAAAAAAAGTTATGGCTTATTTGACAGTACTTTTATGTACTTACACGAGACGGACTCTAGCCTTGTTAGTTCTAGTTACTAGTTCCTGAGATAATCAGCCGTGATACTCAGACACACATAGACCCTGAAAATAAGAAAAATTATAATATTTTGTGTTTAATAGACGCAAGTCGCAGAACTTCCCTAGTACATTTAATATTGCAGTGTATTATTTTGATATCATTAGGAAGTTACTAACGCTGTAATCTTCCAATTACAATTAATAAACCTACCATAAGCAATAATCGTTTACTTTACATTAAATACTTACAAAGTAACTCCAATATGTTATTGATGTGGGTACACTCATCAATTAGCCATCTAATAAAAAGGGTAGTTAAATAACGTTACTTGTTGATATCTACCAGCTGAGTCATTCTGCGAACAGACTTAATAACGAGCAGACATAATTTCAGTTTAAAACGTAAAATAAACTAAAGACCGCGCTTAAAAACTGTTAAGAATTTTTAAACAAGTTAATTTTTGCATAAAAATAATTACTGGAAAATAAATTTATTTAAATCTAAACACAATGGCAATAGAATTCGAATCGATGTTTAATATACCAACCTTAGCCTTAAAGCTTTCCCTTTTACATCCTCAAAACGAAAAAAACCGCAAATGGTTTATAAAACTTCTAATCATACACGGTTTTTACACATTGTTTTTTTTTAATATAATTTATTACAACATATGCCCCATTCTGAAAAACGGAGAATTTATTAGAATATGTCACAACGCACTGTTCGCTGTGATTTATTTGATGACATCATTTCAATATTTGATTATAATTTGGAAAGGAGAAACAATTTTAAAGTTAATAAACATGATGAAGGAAGATTTCCAAACGGCTGATACGTTGATTGAGGAAGAGATAATTGTTGACTACTTTGCAAGGAAAGGAAGAAGAATTTCGATGCAATTGTTGGGATATTCAGCATACACCGTGCTAATGTTTCCATTTAAGCATTTCTGTTTGGAAATTTACTACTTCGTAATAGGAGATTTTCAAATTCTACCACCATATGACATTACTTACCCAAGCTTTATTGAGGATGTAAAGTTTGAATTTATACCATATGTATTATTATATTTCGTATTTCTATATTATTTGGTTTACTCGGGTATCGGGCTCGTGGCTTTCGAATCCTTAGGTCCGATTTTTATCATCCATGCTTGTGGACAGTTGGAACTTGCTAAAAGAAACATAAGCTCTCTATTTATTGATAGTGATGAAGAAGCTATTGCAAGAAGAATGAAAATTTTCATCCAAAGAATGCAGCGAGTTTATATGTAATTAATTTATTCATTATATACGTCTGGTACGATTTTAGCATTCCGTAGCTATTTTGAAAACAACGAAATGCTTATGAAATTTTCACATTCGTCTGTTCGTCTTTCCGTCTCTAAGTTATTTATCTCGGAAACTACTGGGGTATATGGAATAAATAATTTACTACCCGTTTGATTAGAAAGTGCTGTTATAAAATATTATCATAAACACTATTAGAGTTGACTTAAACGATTATATATTATATATTTTGATATAATACAATATTATCAATATTTTGATATTGATTATTAGTAGGTATGTGAAAATTAGTTAATCATCAATCATACAAGTATACCGTTTACTAATTGTTGTTAATTGGGCTAACTTTAAGCGTGGTATGAGGGGAGAGCACGGCGGGGGTAACAGCATTTTTTCAACAGACAGGTAATATAATAATAATATGCTGTAGTTACATGGGAAAAGGGAATACAAAGTTGCACCCATAACTGAAAATTGAGAGGAATGAATGAATGAATCTTTATTTGTAAAAATACATTAATAGTATTTAAGACGGTAACAAAGTTAAATGTTCTCACTGTATTTGACCTACATATAACCATAAAAATATTTGAGTACACGTCAATCTAAAAGAAACAACAATTCTAATAATTATGAACATAAATCAATTAATTAGTTAAATTAAAACACAAATAAAACAATGTCAAGAAAGCGAAATAAATCAAATTTCAAAAGCCATAAATATAAATAAAAATGTAAACTAGTATTTGTCATTGAGGAATTTATTAATACTATTATAGTAAGCTTTATCTACAAGTAAAAGAAATAAATTCCTTTTAAATTCACACACTTTCATAGTTTCCTAAAGCTTGGCTGGCAATTCATTATATACTTTATGCGCCATACAGAGTATACTATTATTATATTCCTGTTGGTAATCCAAAGATCGGCTTATAATAATTATGTAGCAGGACCTTTTATCGATATGACGTCACACATATTTTGAAGCTAAAAAAACTGATAACACACATTAGGTTATGGCAACCCATTATCCCTTATATGTCAATCGACTTTTTTGTGGTAGAAACGGCACCACACATAATATTGTTGGGGTAACTTTTGTATAACGGCCTATTTATTGAGACTTGAAAATTTCACCATAACTTCAGCTTGCCGAGAAACATATTTCCTGAAAATTTCACACCGCGAAGATCAATAGTTTTCATGAAATAAAATAAACTTAAACCTAAGAAAATACTACCAAAAGGACACGACTTTTTGACATTTCGCGTTTTATTTCTCGTTAACACTTACGTCATTTTATTGCTTATGGAAAAATTCACGCAGAACAGATAACTTGAAAAAATAAATTCATACTAATTCAAATTTCTGTTGTTATTGTAAAATAGACTTTTAAGTATTTCTATGTTGGGAATTGGCTTTTATGATTTTTAAAAAAATTGTATATTTTTTTTAAAAATCATAAAATAAAACGGAATTTTCTAAATTAATTATCAAAATCTGTAAAAATGAGTATGTATCAAAGTTTGATAGTAAATATCTTTGAAACACTCAATTTAATCGACTAAGCATAAGAGACCATTTTTGTAGAGCGTACAATTTCCTACAAAAATATACATGGCCCATTTTATAAACTTTATTTGTTCACGAGTTACAAAATTCATAAGCAAAAAAGAAATTTGTCTGAAAATAATCAAACTTTAATCTTCAATATTTGTTAAAATGTAAGAGACCCTTTTGTAGAGCGTTTGATTTTCTATAAAAAAGTACAAGGAATTTTGGTGTTAAATCAATTACTAACGGAGATATGATTTTTTTCTATTGGACTAAGGAAAACATCGAAAACTAATGCGGAGGACCTTCCTATTGAAATTAAGAGCTCATATTTGGTGAGAATTGTTTTAAGGTGTCTAGCAACCCATTTTCCGTGTCACTTGTAAAAAAAATATTTTTTTCACCCACCCTAATAAATTAATTCTCGTATATTCTATTTTTGTAATTTCTTTCCCTTCTTTTAAACCTTCCATTTATCCATTTACAACTCTTAGTAGATAAAATCCTTCCTGATACCAGAGGAAAAACATAATTTATAGAAAAGAGTGAATATATCATAAAAGTCATTAAACACAGTGTCTGGATTATTACACACAACATTAAATTGTAATTAAAATTAAACTTCCTTTTTTTCAATCAAAATTAAAAAAGAAAAAAGATTAATGCGTGATATGTAATAAGGGATAAAAATAACGTATCAAAAATAACGATCTGGAAGATTAATAGGTACAAATATGTAGGTAGACCAAAAGAGATGGATGGATTGTGTAAAAGATGACATGTAATTTGTGGTATGACAGAAAACATAAGCCAGAATAGAGTAATATGAAGAAAAAGATTGTGCCGACCACAAATTATTGGGAGAATGTTAAAGAAAAGCGAGAGTGACATAGAGGATACCGAATAAATAAAGATTGGGGCTAGCTGTCATATATATAACTTATTGAAATCTTTAAAAATCGTCGTTGTTTGTGTTTTTAGTGACTTTTTTATTAATTAATAGATAGCCAGATCTAGACAAGATCCGTTGAGTAGTTTTTTCATATATTGGGTATAACAGTGAACGGTCATCGCCTCTGTAGAGACTTCACAATCTGCTTCGACCAACGTGCTTGGCTGGTTTATTTAACATTTCTGTATGTAATCTGTCTGAATATTTGTCTCGAATAGACTCCGAATCGACCTAAAATATTTCAATGAACGCTTAATGTTGCTTACACAGACGTGTGTGCGAGCAACTCTGTGGTTGCTTGTATGTTTAAATACAAAGCACGCATAATAAATACTAAATATTTTTTACAGTTTTATAGATAACGTGAATGAAACATTTCGACTTGTGTATGAGTTGCTTTTGAAAGCAATAATTATCGTTCTACCTCTAACAGGTTATGCTGTGACCAAGGTAATGATTTCACTGATTTTCTTTTAAATTTAAATTCAACTCTAGTACTCTACATTTTTAAGTCTCATTTTTGATGAAGTTTTTTGAATATACACCAAGGTGGTTCTTCTGATCGCATCATTTTCCGTGACCACGTTATTTTGATACTCCTGGTAGATCATTTATTATTAGCTACAATATCATTGATTATGTCCGTTATTGATATAAATAAGGACTTAATGACTAAACTTCATTTACATAGTAAGCTCGCTCCAACCTCTTATACTATATTTTGTATAGCTTTTTTTCATCTCGCTAAGCTTGTAAGGAATATGGAGATATTTTGCAGCTTAACATTTTAGTAGGTCATGCCATTATTATAACTATAATATTTTTCTTTCCTTCTATTGTGTCTTTGTCTTATTGAGTATGCACTGTTTGTTATAACTCCATTAATTCTTCAAAAGTAATTCTGCAACATACTTCTGAATAAAAAAAGAACTTAAGATATACTTAAATAGAATAAAAAATATAAAGAAAAACAATTTTTAGCTAGACGTGTTTCTGGGGAGTTTCTTGCCGCTCCTTCTCCTTAACAGCCATAACAAGTTGTGAAGCGATGTAAAATAAAATTTTAGAAATGTAGAAAATAAAATAAAATTTTAAATTATATGTATGACCTTCAAAAAGAGTTCTCCAGAGGAACTTATTTTGAATAAAAACTTTTGAATTTGAAGGCATTTGAAATAGAAAATTTCTAAGAAGATATAGAGTTTAAGAAAACCTGTTTGCGGCCAATGATGCGCGTGGGAGATTTGCTCTATTATCTGGCGAATGATAAATCAACCCTTACATAGTCTTTCAGAAATGAAGCTGTCGACATAGAGTTCTTGAGTCTTATTTTCGGTGGCATTGTATCAAGCAGCGTCCCTTGTTATTTCGGTGATTTACTTAAAGAGAAGGTAAGTTTCAAAATGATGAAGTTTCTTGTCTTGATAGCCAACATAATATTGTTCGTAGTCCTTCACCAGGTTTCATTCTACCTGCTTGACATTTTGCATTAAAATCCGTCCAGTCATGAAAAGTTAAAAAACAGAGTTACTTTCATATTTCAATACAGGGCCATCTTAAGCATATTGAGTGATGGGGTATCAAAATCAACTTGTGTGGCAGTAGTAAAGAGGGAAAACAATAAAAAATAACGTTTAATCATTGTTTCATTTTTTGTCGGTTCGTTTTAAGAAATCCTCATATAATGTCCGTCTATCCGTCACATGGTATCTGGGTAGGTCTAGTAGGTAATGACATCCCTGTTTCGATACCTTATCTCGTAAACCAGCTAACTCTGTGTAAGTACATGTTTCAATACGTAAACCGAGATATTTTTATAGACTACGAAAATATCTTAAAAAACTCATACCGTCTTTAATAAGGTAAACTATTATTTTTAGTGAAGTAGAAAGTGGTTACATCTGCAACACCAAAGGTGATCCAGGTTTACACAACTAATGATTTCTCCCCATATACATGCGCAGTATATTATTATATTCCAATTTTTATAAACAACCACAATGTACGAATCGTGTGGACAAACCTAACAATGCATAGCAAGCAACACTGCCCTTTTCGCTTGCGAATAAAGTTTAATATAAGTAAATTATTTACATGTCGAAAACCGATCTGATTTATCTGCGCAAACTGAAACTAGTGATCAGAATTATAATTTATGTATTATGTAGGGGGGGGGGTCATCAAAATACCACACTTGGTCACATAGGCGTGGGAGGAGCTTAGGTTTTTGTAACGTACTAACCGTGCGCAGAAGGTTTGCCGGTAGCCTCATGATGTTACGCGTCGATGGTCAGTAGGGTTGACAAAAAACGTTACATAAATAGTTGAAGCAATAAATTTATTATTGTATATACTTTACACAAAACTCATAAAAAATAGTCTCAGTCGAATTTGCCTACCAGTTTCCTCCCATGAGTATCAAAAAGGCGGCTAAAGCAAAAAATAGTAAATAAAAAACGCTGTTGTTATTACGTAGTTTATATATTATTATTTATTAATATTTAATGAATAATAATAAATCGGCAGACATGTACACACACTGTATATCCCCAAATTAAGCAAGTTACGCTTGTGTTATGGGTAATATACAACAGACCATTCTGGGGCCGATCCCAGACACCCAGGCCATAGTAAATAACGGAGAAAATAGGTTTCCGAAATTTACTATACCAGGAATCGAACCCGGAGCCTCTGCGTTGCAGTGAGGTAAGCCGGCAAAGGCTTAGCCCGCTCAACCACAGAGGCCGTCCGAATGAATGAAACTAAGCCGTAAAATAATAGTTTACACATTAAAGTCCATTAAATCAGACGTAACCGAATCACTTTCAGTGTCTGTTTCTAATTCAGTGGAGTCGCTATCACTGTTTTGACCTACAGAAATTATAAACTCTCTTTCGTATATTTCTCCCAATCTATCCTCTTCCCAACATTTTTGACTCAAGCGATCCACGTGGTTTACTTTCTTTTTCTAGTGGCTTAACGTGATACCTTTTATAGCATATTGGGTTATTAAGTTTAATATATCCCTTTCGGACTAGATTACATTGTTATCTGTGACGCGCTGTTTCATTAAATTCCACACGTACTCTATCGGGTTTAAGTCACAGTGATACGGTGGTAATCGAAGCACTTCGTGACCATGGTTTTTTAATAATTCATCAATATATTTTAGGTGGCAGTGACATTTTGATGATATGGTATAATTCTTTTTTGGTAATTTTTTCTTCATATGTGACATTTTGGTCACGTAACCAATTCTGCATGTCTTCTTTACATCATGTGAAAGTCGATCGTTTTTCTATTTGCTTGCTATGATATGGAGCGTTATCAATAACTACTATGCCATATGGCGGTTGGTTCAGAATACAATTTTCATTTAACCATTTTACAAAATTATTGGTATTCATCTCAGCATAGTTGTCACATGTGGAACTCTTACATTTGTAAACTAGTTCTGCGTTTTCTATGAAGCCATTCTCATTCCTAGGGTGAACGATAATCTATATTTGGCCCGGATTCAAGTTATTTTTTACATTAGCGTCTAAAGAATTTTGCCAGCATTTAGCGGTGATGTTTTAATGGCTGTGAATCCAGGTTTTATCAAGATATGTGACAGGTTTATTATCAGCGCCAAGTTCGTCATTCTTTTTCAACTAGCGTAAATATCTTGCTCTCCAGGCTGCTATATCCAGTTACTGTACAAGACAATCTCTAAAATATATATTTTTGAATTTGTAGCCTAGTTTTTCTTTTGGTATTTTTCTTAATTAAGTTTTTGTCCGAGAAAGTTTAATGTTCTTTTCGTAGCGTTTAATGTCTTTCTGAGAGTTGGTATTTCTTTTTTCATACTACAGAAACTCTCGACTATATTTCTAATAGCACATGTGACAAAATCGTCTATTTCAAGCTTCTTTCCACTTGGCTTCTTTTTCTTTGGCATTGTAAGTTTCAGTTCTTGTGTATCAGCCGATGTGTCTGGTGTAAGTCTAGTACTTCTTAGCTTCTTGGTTTCATTCTTAATTTTTCGAAGGGTTTGAATACTCTCGCCTGTGGCGTCACTAGCGTAATGTAACGCACGCTCATCAGGTATAATAGGTTACCCTATTTGTTTTTCTTTCTCAAAAACCGTAAGAACTTTTAAAATAATGTCACGATCTCCACCACGATAGGTTTTCCCTTTACTCATTTTGATAAGAAAATAACAAACAACGAAAATAAATAACAAACAAAAAAAAAACAAGTAAACTTAACTAAAACTAAAACTAATTGAATAACTCCGTTGGCTCAGCAACCTAAAGTGAGTCCTGGCCTCCGAAACGAGAGCACGCTATTTTCCTCTGTCCTGCGTAGTGTCTTGCCAGTTGTGGGCTTGTAGTACGGTCAGGTCAGCTTCCGTTCTGTCCTTCCAGCAATACTTGGAACGACCAACTGGTCGCCGACCGACTGGTTGCCCCAAGTGTGCTTTCTTCACTCCCCGATTCTCTAACTAATCCTCCTAATAACTTTACAAAACAACAATGAATTAATTCGGAGCAAAAGCAAAACATTACACGTGCATATCGGGTGTGTTGCTAGCGGTATTGACCAGACGAGCGGGGTCTGGTGGAAGTGGAAGTGGTAGTCATCGGCAAACCTTCTACACGCGGCTTATAGTCAATATCTATATTCAAATATGGCGCGCAGACCATACAACGTCAGCGCGTAAGGATTATACATACAGTGTTTTTGTATTGTATCAGTTTTCGATTCCTCTCAAAATATGCAAAGTTTGTTGGTTTATTTAATTAAGCTATCGATAACAAAACTACGTCTTAACGGTTTTAAGCGCGGTAATTTATTTGATTAACCGCGCTTAAAACCGTTAAAACGTAGTTTTATTATGTATACTAGTCGCGAAAACTTAAGAAAATATTTATAAATAAATAAATCGGCAGACAAACATACACACTGCATATCCCCAAATTAAGCAAGTTACGCTTGGGGTATGGGTAATATACAACGGACCACTCTGCGGCCGATCCCAGACATCCAGACCATAGTAAATAAGGAAGAAAATACGTTTCCGAAATTTACTATACCAGAATCGAACCCGGAGCCTCTGCACTGCAGTGAGGTAAGCCGGCAAAGGCTCAGCCCGCTCGACCACAGAGGCCGTCAGGTCTCGTCGATAGGTCAGGTCGATATTAAGGTGTCGATTTTGTTTCAGAGCGAGGAAGTGCGTCAAGCGATATATGCGTGCGGATGGGAGACCCAGCATCCGCTTAGCCAGCGATCCTCGTTGCTGATTGCATTGACGCGTGCACTACGACCAGTTGCTATCGAGACAATATTTTCTACTCTCTGCTTGGAAACTTTATCCGATGTAAATATTTCATATAACCTGTTTTTTCTTCCGAGATAAATTTTTAGTCAAATTGTGTATTACTAGACTGTTATACCTGAACCTAAAGAAATGATCTAAGGAAAAACAATGTATAGATATAAAAAGGTTATTAATTAGGTAATTGATAGCAAAAAATGAGTTTGTGTTTTACCAAAATTATATTCTATGGTAAAAATAAGTACACAATACGTATATGTATATCATTGTATATATGAATATGACATATAGGTACCTTCATACTTCAATAAAATTAAGTACTTGGAAGTCTTGGCATGTTGATAGATTTCATAGAGATCCAAGAATCATTTTAATGAAATTCACGAAATTAACGAGCTCGAAAAAAGATAATAAGGATTTGCACTTTGTGACCGATTTATTCTTAAATCACATGCTTTACACAATAAGATGTTTGGGGAAAAAGTTTCTTCACATTTTATACAAAAATTCAAAAGGTTTTTTTATAAAGTTTATTTACATTTGACTAAAGTTTGTAGGTGCCATTTTGTTGGATAACTTTTTGCCATCTTGTAGGTAGTGACGTGATCCCATTGGTATAAAAATTTTGGGGCTTTTGATCAAAAAACTGCGACAAGTGGTTTTGGCAGTCCTCTCGTGATGTTAACGTGACACCACCTAAGGAATTCTGCAGAGACCGAAACAGGTGAAAATCTGAAGGAGCAAGGTCAGGATTATACGGTGGATGCATCACCACCGTATAATCACCTCCCAGCCAAACTCTCGTAATTTTTGCTGAGTGGCTAAAGGTGGGTGAGATCTAGCGTTATCGTGGTGAAAACCCACACTCCTTCTGTTGATAAATTCCGGCCGCTTTCTCTGCTTTTTGCTTTAATCAAATCAGTTGTTCGCAGTACAGTTCAGAATCGATGATCCTGCTTGGCGGTAACAGATCATAATGAATAATGCCCTTCCAATCCCACCATACACACAGCATCACCTTCTTGCGAGTTAACCCGGGTTTCGCCACAGTCTGTGAAGCCTGACCGGCCTTTGACCACGATCTTTTTCGCACGTTCTTGTCGTACGTGATCCACTTTTCATCACCAGTTATTAGCTTCTTCAAAAATGGTTCGGTTTCATTACGTCGTAATAAAGAATCACAAATGAGTACACGGTTCATTAGGTTTCTTTCAGTGAGTTTATGAGGCACCCAAATATCGAGCTTTTTGTGTGTACCCAGCTTTTTACAAATGCGCCAAAACCGTTTTGTGGTCAATTCCCAGTTCTCCAGCTACATCGTAACTACTAATATGCCGATCTTGCTCCACTTTTTCAAAAATGGCATCAATTTTGTCCGTAACAGGGCGAACAGAGCGACGTGCATCTTTGATATCAAAATTTCCGGATTGAAAACGCTTAAAACAAATTTGCGCTACTCTCACGGATACTGCATTAGGTCCATAAGCATCACGAATTTTATTCGCGGCTTTCGTTGCATTTTTACCTTTTTTGTAGTAAAATTTTAAAATATATCGAATTTCTTCATTAGATTCACTCATTTTAACAATAAGAAAAACAAATAAAATCACCAATTTTCCTAATTTGAAATTGTCTTCTTTAAAATTAAAACTTTTTAATGATACCAAAACCAGCCAGATACAAATGGTATAGCCAAAGAGATGTTATTACAAGTTCATACATACTATATGCGAAAAGACTTTTCCCCAACCTATTAGATTGAAGGGTTCATTAGAAATTTCTATAAAAATAAAAAGGGACTGGTGGCATCAATTATGATTGGAGCATATGTTATACTTGGCGATTCTTATAACTTCGTATTTTTTGCATGCTATTGTCTGTATTTTTTTCTTTCTTACAGGTCCTCAAACAGGCGTATACAATCTTCAATCTCATGAATGCAACTATGTAATTATCATAATATATGGACAAAGAAGCGTGCGTGCACACGCACACCACCCGCCCCCCTTACATACGCACACATATAAACTAACGAGCGTTGAGCGCGTGAGTGACTTGTGAGCAAATACGTCACCGAGTCGCAAAATACTCGCAAGTTTAACATCCCTCTTAGAACCAGTTTTTAAATAACTGAGCTGCCAACCTCATTTGTTAGAAATACGGTGTAAAACACTCAACCTAATAGCAATGTTTGTACTGTCTCACTTCTTTTAATTATACTGTCGACTTGTTAACAAATAAATTCTTTCTTTTTCTTCATTTCTTTTAGTTTTAGATAATAAGTCAGCCAGTAGTGAATAACGTTGTCTATTTCAAAGCTGGCAAACGGGCAGACGGCCCAGCTTATGGAGAGAGGTTACCGTCCCCAATGGACGCTTGCAACATTATTACGGTGATGAGATAGAGGGAGGGAACAGACAGGAGGCATGTGATAGAAGAGATGTAATATAGGATTGAAATATAGGGATATGGGATAGGGAAGATTGGATGGGGCGTAGGGGCAGTGGGCCATCGAAACTCATAACTCCACGGATTGTTGATCCATTAGGCTGGAGGGCGTTACACTACATATTCCAAGACGTAGTCTCGACTCCAGAACTCCAGAACTGGACTGTTCCTTCAGCGTTGGTTCTGCGTCATATGTATAAATATGACAAGCTACATCGGGAACATTGGTCCTTTTACGGATATCCTCGTTTCGGATTTCATCCATGAAAAAAACCCAAGATAACTCTCAGCTTATATAGGAATTAGATATAACTAAAAAGACCATAGTCTTGAGCTGGACATCATATTTATCTGTTACCTACTACTGAAAAATTTAGAGGAAGAAGACTTAGATCTATGGGTTCACATTACAAATAGGATGTAATTCACATTAGAAAAATAATGTTAAACTGGAAGATTAACAAGTGCAAATGTTCAGGTAAACCAAATCAAATCAAATCAAATCATTTTTATTGCGAACTAAGTGTTACATAGGTCTTATTCAATATAACTGAGAACTTATTACTTAGCTGGCCTTTCATAGCATCGCAATATAAACTCACTTAACCTATCTCTGTATAATATTTAATTTGGTGCCTTATAAGTCTTTTATTTTATTTAAATAACACAACACAATATCTTCTTAATTACCTCTCATTTAAATATTCTGGGACGCTATAATAGGATTTTTTTGTCAACCATTCGAATAATTTTTGTTTAAACATATTAATATTATTTTCTTGCATTATATTAAATGGTAACTTATTATATATTCTTGGTGCCATCCCAAACACACTGATGAATCCAAACACGCCAAAACTGAGATGGCTGGTGATGTGAAGGATGACATGATAATTAGCGGTGTAACAGAGGAAGTGTGTTAGAATAGAGGGAGTATGGAAGGAAAAAGCCCCAAATAACTGAGAGAAGAGAAAGAAAAGAGTGATCTATCTCTTACTACAATAACTCTAGAATCAAGATCTATACATAATTCAAAACGACTAGTAGGCTCTTTAGGTAATCAGAGGGCTTCCAGTCATTAGTAGTTGCTAGCCTTCTAGACATCTCACCCTTAGAAAATGTTGACCCGGGTTCAGTATTTTAGTTATAGTTTTAAAGGATAGAAAGTACAATCCAAAAAGACTTAATTTATTTTCAAAAAAAGTTAGGTTATACAAACAATTACATTGTCAAATTGCAGCGCAGTTTGTCGGCAGCGTTCTCGTGGATCATATTAAAATATACCTTATAACTTCTGTCTTAAATCCTTAAATACACTTTTTTATATAAATTATAATATAAATTAAGTTAAATGATTCGATCAAATCTTACATTATTAACCACCTATATCTAAAGTATATATACACCAAACCTCTTGAAAGTTCGTTCAATAGGTTTCCATTATATACGAGTATACAATAAGATAGTACATATACGCAATACCATCAATCCTAGGTGACTTATTACTATTTAAATTAGATATTATTTGGTATATATCCTTTGGGCATTTTGGTTTAAATCTAAAACTAACTTTACTTTCTTTTACATACGAGTGTTTTCGTAAAATAATCGGTTACATTAATGTTGTGATTTTAAGGCGTGTATTTCTTGTGTAAAAACCTGACAGAAATTATCAGAAACATCTTCCAATGGAATTTCGCTAAATATTTGCCAATTATGCTCTCTACATCTAATTTTTCCCCTTCAAGCCAACTATTCATGTTACTCCAAACTTTTCTCACGTCCCCATTACATTTCTTAATATCTTGTTTGTTATACTCAGTTTTAGCAAACATTCACTGTAAAAACCAAAAAATATGACACTTTTTGGTTTATTTTTCCATCTTTTAAATAATATATAGTTTTACATTATTTTTATGTCTTCCGTTATAAGTAATGCCATTACTTAAATTTTACTTTGAAAAATCAATTTTCTTAACCGAAAATCCAATCAATGTTGTTTATACAAATGAAACTAATAACAATAAATATTAATTTATTTATAGTTTATAATATTTTAGTGTATGATTAAAAATTAATCCCACATTGCACACATGAGATTAAAAATAGTGTAGGCTTGGCGAAACACCTGAAAATTAAGTAGGTATTACTATTTATCTGTACAATAAGCGCTCCTAGAGGGCATCACAAGATCACGAGCAAACGACGTGAGAAGCGATTCTAAATTCTTTGAAATTGAAAATTGAGAAAAAGAATACTTAGGTAATATGGGCATTTAATAGAGAGGGGTGAAGACACGTGAAAAAAAATGTTAAACCGTGAAAGAATCACTACGGAAATGTAGAGGTAGACCAAAAAAGAGATGGATGGATTATGTGACGAATGACCTTCTCTCCATGCAGGAAGAGCAAAATAATATTAATTCCTGCGGCCGGGCGGCCTGTCGTAAGAGGTGATAAAACAACCCACAGCCAGGTGGTAGGGCAACTGCCCAACTGGATGGCTACCACCCCTTGTCTTGAGTTTGCTACCATAACAACTTTGAGTTGTGTTCCGTCATCAGTAGCCAGGTTCCAGTTTCTCCTTCAAGGCCGGCATCACATTCTCCGCACCTCTGGTATTGCTAATGTCCATAGGCGACGGTAACCACTTTCCATCACAGTTAAGCCGTCAATTAAATAAGGTTGAATTTTATGTGTTTATCTCTTTTTAGTGTCATCGATTTTCAAATCGCAACGATTCTAAAGACGTTTCATTTCAAAAAGTAAAATAGACATGACGGTTTGTCGTGTCAGAATGGAGGATGGTGGCAGGAAAAGGCACATATCGTGCCGAACCCAAATTATTTTGGAAGGTGAAAAAAAAAACTTGTTTCACGCATTCTCGCGATGTTCACATGAGAATATAGGACACCCATGGCAAATATCGTTATAATTTTAAAGGCCTTAGTACACTGGGAAACTCGTATGTTGCTCAGTAACATGGTTCCACGGGTAATAATAATTGAATTATTTGGTTTACCATCAATTACTTGCACTAATACATTTTTTTTATTTGATGAGTTGAGTAGACAGGCAAACGGCCCATCTGATGGAAAGCGGTTACCATCGCCTATGGAAATTTGCAACAACAAAGGTGCTACAAATGCGCTGCTGCTCTCAAAGAGCTTTTTTTTGCGTATCAACGCAGGAGGAAAACATTTCGTACCATACTGAGTCCCAATGTTGGGGAAGGGGACCAACCGCTGCGAGAAGCGCCGCGCAGCGTGTGTGTGGACTCTGGTAAGAAGACAAACTATCTAACTAAACCTAAACCTCCGTCCCATACCCGCGGTTGTATTGGAAGGACTTGAGGTCTAGAACAAAGGTACTCTCATGTTCATGCGCGCATCAAGCTGTGGTCACCCCGGGATCCAGAGTGACCAACTTTACCAGCAGAGGTTAGACCCGCCGCATTACCAAGCTGCAGCGGACCTCTGCGATGGAATCACGGAAGAAGATTTTGCGTCTCCAGAGGCCAGTCTGACGACGGCGTCTGGTAGACTGGAAAAAGGAAGTCAACCACGTGGATCACTTTCGTCAAAAGTATTGGAAAGAGGACAGGTTGGGAGAAATATACGAAAAAGACCTTATTAGTTACGGCTTAGTTTCATTGATTTATTAAATATTGTTACGAGTGCGGGACTCGAATTAAAATGCCGTTGGAATTACTGTAGAATTTATTAGAACTATACAAAAACGTATAACATAGGTACAAATATAACTGAACACAACCAGTACCAACTGCACAATTTAATAACGCGCGCAAAGTCCGTCACTATATCGCTCATCGAATGTACACACGACTTGCTCGTATCGTAATCGTCGCTTGACTGCCCCACCCCTCCTTTCAGGCATTGATTTATACTGCACGATGCAATATGTCAACCTAACCGCGTGCACCCGATTTCCCGGAATCACACCTGGCCACTGCCTACCAGAACAGATTAAAATACACAATAGGCAGCTTTTTTAATTACAAATATTAAATACAAAGGAAACAAGAGAAGTGCAAATGCGGGCGGTAATAAAACTTGGGGTTTATGGCCGCAGGTGTTCATTCGCATTTGTTGTTGTGCTTCGTGGAATTTTGGCTAAGTCGTAACAATATTAATACATAATAATATATAATCTACGTAATAACAATAGCGTTTTTTATTAACTATTTTTTCCCTTAGTCGCCTTTTTGATACCTATGGGAAGAACCTGGTGCGAAAATTCAGCCGAGACTATTTTTTATTAGTTTTATGTAAATTATATACAATAATAAATTAAAATAATAAATTTATTGCAACAACTATTTATGTAACCTTTTTTGTGAACCCTACTGACCATCGACGCGTGACATCATGAGGCTATCGGCAAACCTTCTGCGCACAGGTAGTACATTCAATTCTGATGATTGTAGTATAAAAACTAATAGTTCAGTTGCATAAAAACTATGGCTTTAACAGCAGTTAATCAAAATAACAATAATAACAACCCATAACTGTCTCAGTGCTGAGCTCAGGCCTCCCAATGTTTTCAGGGTAAAGGTTCGAAGGGTGATAGTTTGAAATTGCATATTTAAATGAAATAACCGTAGTGGGTTTGGGTCTGTAATTTGTCAACATTTTGACTTATGTTGCAATGAAACTTTTCGAGCAGAATGGACCATTTTTTATTTTTTGCCAGGGGAAATTCGTTTGAAGACTAAGCCGCGACAGGCACAGAAGCCTGGGTGGATGTTCGTGACCCGATGTGAGAGTGTGGGATTCGCCAGATCGGGGGTGGCACTAGCGTGCCCGGTCAGTACCGGTGCCACGCTATTGCCACTCCCCAGTTAGGGATACCCACTAAAACCCCTGAGTGTTCCGTCCTGCGCCTTATGCCAGGGCTACGGGAATGGGATTTCTAGCTCCGCTATGCCCTGGCAGGCATGGGCCACGCTCAGGAGGCCTCTTTCAATGCCGGGGGACTACCCCCCCGGCGATGTCGATGACTAGTCCGTGCGTGGGGCGGTCTGTAACGTACCCCACGGGAGGAGAAATGAGCGCGCGCGTAATACTCGCGCTCTCATCTCGACGGCATGTGCGGGTGAGTGAGAACCCCTATAACCTAAGGGGCCCCCCACCCGCGCCGCCCGCTTACGGTGGCTGAAGGTAGAGTTCCGGCCTCCGACGTCGGCGCGTCCCCCTTTGGCGGGAGCGGAGCAGAGACGTACGCCCACGCTCCCGCTCCGCCTCCTCCTTCGCAAACATGACGTGCTCGCAGAAGGAGGCGACGGCGTCCCATCCGGTAGCGGAATGGACCATAGCTCAACTCTTTTTTCTTTCACCTCCTAATCATTTGTGGTCGGCATAAAATGTATTTTTCTTCCATATTTCTCTATTCTGATACTTCCTCTGTCACACAATCCATTCATCTCTTTTCGGTCTGCCTTTAAAATTCTATCCACTCTTCCAATCATTCAGTTTAACATTCACTTTATCACATGACTTTCTTCCCTCCTAATTACAGACCCATATCAACTTAGTCTTCTCTCTCTCACTTTTTCGGTCACGAATGCAACAATATATATATAACTATAGAATAGGAAAACTAAACTCTTACATTTGTAAGCGTATCTAGGTTAATGGTGCAGAAAATAGATTTCACAGCAGTAGGAGTACATGCACGGTTGATTATGATCAAGAGCGTTTTACGTGCGCCAGGATTAAAAACGCGTTCCCATCCGCAAGCATATGCCGCCTGGCGAACCTCCTCACCCTGTAACCACAACGTAATAATAAAACAGTGGGATATCGCTTCTCGATACTATCTACACTACATAAACTATGCGAAGACATACAGGCACTACACACAAAATGACACTGTCTACGTAAACTGCGCTAAGTCGTAGAGGTCCTACACACAAAACAACACTATTTACGTAAACTGTTCTAAATAGTACAACTACTACACACAAAACGTACACTATCTACTTAAATTTCGCTAAGTCATACAGATACTACACAAAAAACGACACTATCTACGTAAACTGCGCTAAGTCGTACAGGTACTACACACAAAAGACCCTATCTACGTACACTGCGCTAAGTCGTAGTCTACGTAAACTGCGCTAAGTCGTACAGGTACATACAACACACAAAAGACACTATTTACGTAAACTGAACTGTTATGGGTCATACGATTACAACACACTAAGTGAAATACGTTAATTACGCTAATGCCCGATTTACACGTATTAAGAAGTATATAAATAAATTTTAGGTCAATTAACATGACTTAACATATACATAGATTTTAATAATAGGTTGCAAGTTACAATTTAGTGCGTACTTTGATGAGAAGAATAGAATTGTTTTTTTTGGTGAGTTAGGCATTTAGTATAATGCCTAAATTTCACTTAAAAATATAATATAAATATTTTCTTAGGCGAACTAAAGAGCGTAACGAATGCGATATTTTTCAAAGGAATCGATTCGAAGTGCGAGCGAAGTTCTATTATTAGTAAATATTGGGAAATTCTAGTAATAAATGATGTAATATACAAAAAACGTAGCATAGCCTTTTATTGTGTCTTGGTTTTATTGAGTATGCACTGTTTGCTACAACTCCATTAATTCTTCAAATAGTAACTGTAACATACTTCTGTATAAAAAATATAAAAAAGAGAACTTGAGATATAAATAGAATTAGAAATATAAAGAAAATCAATATTTATCTAGACGTGTTGCTGGAGAGTTTCTTGCCGCTTTTTCTGCTTAACAGCAATAACACGTTGCGGTGTACATAATATAGGAAGTAACATTACATTTTCACTTATATGCATGACCTTCAAAAAGTGTGCTCCAGTGGAACTTATTTTGAATAAAAACTTTTGAATTTGAATCTGAAAGTGGAGATATGTAACCGGATTTCCTTGAGATTTATGTCACTCAAACTAAAGGGTAATACGACCAGTCATATCATACAATTCCGAATGTTTGGAAACTATTGCGAACTCTTTCTATTCTAATTAATTATTTATTTTGATAGATAAGAGAATGACTTTTTCTTTATTAGTTATATCTTGAATATATCAAAAATATTTTGACCATCGTTGTCCAGCGTATAATTTCAATATTCTAGCTAAATTCACGCAGTCCCTAACACCCACTAAGTGGTGGAACACAAACGTCAGAAATTAATACATAAGCAGGTCATTGAAATCTTGCGTGAAAAATTAAGAGAAATAAAAATGTAATATAAAAAATATCAAATTTTGTCTGTACAAATAGGTACCTTCGACATTAGTAAATCGCTGTAGTAACAAGGCACAGTCGTTAAGATCGTTGTTGTGGCTATCACAACTACGTACTCAACTGCAAATTCTCCACGACTAAATGCCTGAAACATATTAACTAAGCACATTGAAGTGAAACTTCTTTAGAATCGGCGTGATTTCAAAATCGATGAAACGAAAAAGTGATGGTTAAAAAGTTACACATACAATATTCAACCTATTTAATTCAAAATAAAACACATTTGTCTTTACCCATTAGTATTAATTTTCAATTTAAATAAAACTTAAAAGATTTCAAATTAATTTAAGGCAGATATTCTTTTGCACGTAGATCAAAGGATGTTGTGCGTAACAATGCATTGAATTTCTAACTTTATTCTAGTGATTTAAAATGTAATTGAGATTGAATTTTTTGAATTATAATATGTTGACGGATGTGGGCTAAAGGAACTATATTGTTACGAGTTGCAGGACTCGAATTAAAATGCCGTTGGAATTATTATACAGTTTATTAGAACTATACAAACACGAATAACACAGGTACAAATATAACCGAACGCAATAAGTCCATACGTAATGCACAATTCAACAACACGCGCAAAGTCCGTCACTAAATAGATTATCGAATGTACACAAGTCTTGCTTCGCTTGTGTTTATTGCTCGACTGCTTATCTCTCCTTTGGGACATTGTTTTTATACGGCACAGATGCAATATCTCTGCCTGACCGTGTGGACCGAATTTCTCAGAACCATACCATGCTATTGACTAACATAAAAGATTACAATACACTATAGGCTGTTTTTCTAATCACAAATTTTATACACAAAAGTAAACAAAAGAAGTCCAAATGCCGAAAGGCAATAAAATGTGTAAAACAGGTATGCAGGTGTGAATTTGTCTTTGTCGGTCGTAACAATATTTATATTAATAAAAGATAGGGAAGGAGTATCTGAGAGTATATTCTCTGCAGTTTCACTTCTACTGCGTGTGAACTGTACATACACAATTTATTTTTTGTTGGAGTACAGAGAAGCGATTGACGGATATAACGGTCCACCTGATGGAAGCGGGTACCATGGTCTACGGACGTTTACAACACCTAAGGTGCTAACAATATGCCACCGGTTGCGAACACAACTTGTTTATTATTTAATGTAATCAAATCATGGTATCGCTATATCTTGTTCGAAATTTAATACATATATATATATATATATATATATATATATATATATATATATATATATATATATATATATATATATATATATATATATATATATATATATATATTTCCTTCTCTTTTGTGTACTGGTATGTATGTATATCTATCTCTGTCCCTCCAATTCTTTTTTGATTAGCGGAAGATGCCGCCATTGTGTCGTTAGATTCGTTTGTGGTGTTAAATAGACAGACATGTAAGAAATAATAAGTTTTTGGCAAGTGCAGTGAGTTGTTGAAACAAACTAAATGGCGGCCGCCCTGAAAAGTGATTGTTGTTGTTTAAATGGTATATAGATAGATAAAACACTATAATGTACACCATTACAGAAAACTTACGAAAAACTATTCTAATTTTGTCCAAAGAGCGGTCTTATCGCTAAGAAGCGATCTTTTCCAGATAGTCGTAGAGAAGGGGATGAATTTAGGAAACGATGAGTAGCACTCAGAAGTAAAATATATAAGTTAAGAGATCTTGTTTAAATTTCTAAAGTAGGAAAACGATGGTCTCATTTAAGGGGACAAGTGTTGAAATCACCCATAATGATACTATGCGTATATGAAGGACAACATTTTTCTAGTAGAGTTTCAAAAGAAGAGAAGTAATTAAAGCGAACAAAAGATGCGTAAAAATCTTCTAGTACAATCTTGGTATGCGCAAGTTCTACTTCTATAAATAAATACTCGCCGTTATCCGGCGTTGGGGGCTATGAGGATGCACTTAAGATTTTGTATGCTAGAAGGGAGCGCAAATATATAGCAACTTAACCACCACCAGCACCGATACGATCATTTCGGATTAGACGAAATCCTGGCAAATAATACGAAGCAGAGGACAGGCAAAGTTTTAGCCAGGATTCCGAAACTAATATAGCGTGCAAATTATTATGACCACATGACGCCAGTATAGCGGGGAAATGAGCTGGAATACTCTGAGCATTTAAATATATGTACCACATTGAAATTACTAAAAAGACCTGATAATTGATTTTCAATGACTTCTTGCAGTGAAGGTAAATTGGGGTTGTTGCCATGTGAACTGTCAAGTGAAGATAAAGAGGAATGAAAATCTTAGTCAGAATCACTAAATCTGTCATAATTATCCATAAAATAAAATGAATACTTTTTATGAATAAATTACAATTGATTGCTTGATTAAGGCGTTTCCAATTGCCGTGCATGTATTATGTCTGCGTCTGTGTCTGAGAACCCAAGGTGGACATTCTTAGTCAACGGGGGTTTGGGTGAGTCTCTAAAATTATAGCCTATAGTCTATTGTATTTATTTATTACTCGACAAACACTCACGCAACAACTGCAGGCAACAAAATGATACTAATAGTTTCAGGCGGCTACGTGTGTACGGAATATCCGGGGCTTTTTTAACTTGGGATCCACGCATACACTACTCAAGCTTGTTTCTACAGCATACCCTAAAACGGGGGTGGTCGAAGTCCAGACGGGTAAATACCCCAGATGCCTGGCTGTAGGTTGTTTTGTCGCCTCTTACGACAAGCCGCCTGGCCGCAGGATATTCTCTCTCCGTGCCTACACGGATTTATCATAAGGTATAAGACAATGTGTTTTACCTTCATAAATGCATAACATGTAACTGGAAACCGTATCGAAAATTCTTTCATCGTTATCTCATAGATAATTGTGAAACATTTATTGATTTCTGCGATGAATCTGCAATAAATAATCCGATAAAATCGATAATACAACAAATTAGTAAATGGTTTGAGTTTGTACAATGCGTTTAAAAATGTGAAAAAAGTCATCAGATTTCGAAAATATAATTTATAGTATTTTTGTTTGTCTGCCTTTCTGTCAGAGCATCACGTGAAAACTATTGACGACGGACGTAAATGACACTCGACATAGAGCTGGCTTACCAGGCCACTCAGAAAGTATTGCGAAAAAGTTTTTAGAGATATGTGAGAGACTGCCCAGTTATAATCTATTTTAAAAATATGATTATATATGACTAAAAATAGGTACTTTCTAATTTCAAATTTTCCCTCCACATTGTTTACGAGCTAATTTAAATTATCGTGTCTCATTGAAAAATGGATCTGCGCCGGGAACATTTTTGCGGTATGATTTTTTACGATTTCAAGTGTCGCCTGTAACCAAACGAAACGTACGATAGACTTCAAATGGCATTCATTGATTTAAGTCCTACTAAGGCAACCGTGCATTGTGGGTACAACGAATTCAAGCGCGGTTGACTATCTTTGGGGGATGAAGAAAGAAGTGGTGTCCTAATATGATAAACAAATTTGAAGCAGGCTCATCTAGGCGTGTTTACGACATCATTACAGGTAATGAGTTCTGGATTTATCAATACGATCCAGAAACGAAGCGCCAGTTGACGGTTTGGATGTTACAAAATGAATCAATGCCTACCAAAGTGAAGCGATCTAGAAGCGGGGGGAAGATTTTGATGGCGAGTTAATTGGCTCCTTGGTGTCAATTCCTTTACGGAACCAAAGAAGGATATATTACCAAATTTTGGCAGAATTTTTCTCTATTATAAGCAACAAGCGACCAAACACAGGGCTCCGCGGACTACTGCTTCACCATGACAACGCGCCCTCCCATACCGCGGTCAAAGCGAGGACTTCCTGGACAGCACGCTGGTCAAACTTCTGAATCACCCTCCCCAAAACCCTGACCTAGCATCATGTGCCTTCTTTTTATTCCCGAAAATAAAAAATCAACTCATAGGGATACAATTTTCTTCGCCGGAAGATGCGCTATCAGCGTTCGAGCAAGCTGTAAACGAGGTGCCTGCGGCGACTGGAGAAAGTATTTCGAAAACAGGTTCAGACGTATGAAACTTTTTATAGAGGCTGGTGAAGAGTACTTTGAAAAGATGTAATAAAAAAATATTTACCAATAGAATAGTTTTTATTTATTTTCGTAAAACTATCTAAGTGTTCCACATATATAACCTCTAGTTAACATACAGGATACATTTTATCTCGATATATGACGTCGTTTCCATGGTGCAGAGGAAGTAGTATAGACGGATTAGCAAAATGATGGTGCTGTAATCGCGTTTTTCAATTCGCTAACAAATACCTTCGTTGTCATAAGTAACATGTCATTCCTCATTATTTCATATAAGCTTCGACTCGTCTCTGTATTTTACTTGGCAATTTTCTAAGCCATATGGATTTCATTTCTTTGTTATTGTATTGAACTTAGTTTATCGTCTGTATATCCCCTAACTCTTACTGATCCATACTACAGATTTTTAAGCGATTTTCACCATCAGTTAGATACATTTTCATTGAAGGGTTATATATATAAAACAGCTAATTAATTTTTTGTGTACGTGACAGAGCTACTACCTAGTTTGTCTAAGGTTTTTCACGTGGCGTAGCAGCGGGTAAGTAAGTAAGCTTTACGCGAGGTACCATTTTATTGCTCACCAAAATAGTTTAAAGTTTTATTCATTTTTTTTGTTAGTTATTTATTTTCGTTGTTTGTTATTTTCTTATCAAAATGGGTAAAGAGAAAGCTTATCTTGGTGGAGAACGTGATATTATTTTAAAAGTTCTTATGTTTTTCGAGAAATAAAAATAAAAAGGGTCGCCTATTATACCCTTGAGCGTGTGTTAGATCGCGCTAGTGAGGCCACAGGTGTGCGTATTCGAAACATTGAGAATGAAGCCAAGAAGCAAAGAAGCACTAAACTTACACCAGGCACATCGGCTGATACACAATACTTGAAACTTACAACGCCAAAGAAAAAGAAGCCAAGTGGAAAGAAGCTTGAAATAGACGATTGTGTCATTTCTATGTGCTATTGGAAGTATAGTCGAGAGTTTCTATAGTATGAAAAAAGAAGTACCAACTCTCAGAAAGATATTAAACGTTGTGAAAACAGAAATGAACTTTCCCCGATAAAAAACTTCATCAAGAAAAATACTAAAAGAAAAGCTAGGTTACAAATTAAAAAAATGAAAAAATATTAGAGATTTTCTTGTACAGAAACCGGATATAGGAGCCTGGAAAGCAAGATATTTACACCGGTTGAAAGAAAATAACGAACTTGGCGCTGATAAAACACCTGTCACATATATTGGTGAAACCTGGATTCACAGCCATTACACGGTCGCTAAATGCTGGCAAAATTGTGTAGACGCTAGTGTAAAAAAGTATTTTAATCCGGGCCAAAGATGGATTATTCTTCACGCTGGAAATGAGAATGGCTTCATAGAAAACGCAGAACTAGTTTACAAATGTAAGAGTTCCACAGGTGACTACCATGCTGAGATGAATACCAATAGTTTTGTAAAATAGTTAAATGGAAAGATTATTCCGAATCTACCGCCAAATGGCAAAGTAGTTAATGATAACGCTCCATATTATAGCAAGCAAATAGAAAAACGACCGACTTTCGTATCGCGTAAAGAAGACATGTAGAATTGGTTAAGTGACCAAAATGTCACATGTGAAGAAATAATTACCAAAAAAGACTTATACCATATCATCAAAATATCATTGCTACCTAAAAATATTTGGTTGACGTTAATATATATATGAATAAATATTATAAATATTTATTTATATCTATTACCACCGTATCACTGTGACTTAAACCCGATAGAGTACCTGTAGAATTTATTATAATTATATATATAGGTATATCAGTGCGTCACAGATAAAAATGTTACCCAGTCCGAAAGAGGTAATATATTAAACTTAACCCAAAATGCTATAAAAAGTATCACGCCAAGCGACTGGAAAAATGAAATCACGTGGATCGCTTGCGTGAAGAACTATTGTGTGTGAATAAGACAGATTGGGAGAAATATACGAATGAGAGCTTATTATTTTTGTAGGTCTGCAATAATAGCGACTCCATTGAACTGTACAAACAGCACCGAAAGTGATTCGGTTATGTTTGATTTAATGCACTTTAATGATTAACCAATTATGTTACGGCTTAGTTTCCTTTATATAATTTAATAAAATTTATTATAAATATTTTTATGCTCCTATGTGAGCAAAACATGTGTACACTATAACATATATGCTAACTATTTAACCATGTTTTGAACAAACAAATTTGATTTATTCATTAAATATTAATAGATAATAATATATAATCTACGTAATAACAACAGTGTTTTTATTTACTATTTTCCCTTACTCGCCTTTTTGACATCCATGGGAAGAATCTGGTGGGTAAATTCGACCGAGACTATTTTTTATTAGTTTTATGTAAAGTAAATACAATAATATATTTATTTCAACAACTATTTATGTAACCTTTTTTGTTAACCCTACTGACCATCGATGCGTGACATCATGAGGCTATGAGCAAACCTTTATGCGCACGGGTAATACACAGACAGATTATATCAGAACAAGAAGTACAGATATACAAAGATCTGCCTTTGATTCAGGAGTACCTACTAGTCTTCTAATGGGTCGTGCATAAGCCACTATTTTTCCGGATTCGACTCATAGCATGATAAATTTTATAATCGAATTTTCCGTTATTTACTATGGTCTGGGTGTCTGGGATCGCTCCCAGAGGTTGACTGTATCTTACCCACAACACAAGTATAAGTTGCTTATCTTGGGGATATGTATACTATAATGTCGTCTACCGGGTTATTTATTCATTTTCTTTTCTCTTAAAATTATACAAACTTACCCATAAGCATGTTGTAAATCTTTCACGATATCACTTAATCTTTTCTCAACGTTATCTTTTTTGAATATATCTTCAAATTTGATTTTGACCTGTTCTAACTGACTACAGGCATGAAGCATAAATAATGGTCCCACGGGTGGTGCACAGAGATATACCAAAACAGATATAGACGTGAAATAGAATTCAGCTGCATACGTCAAAGCAAAAACGTATACATTATTCTTCTTGTGCTTTTCAATAAATTCTGGATAGTGCATTTCATAAAACGACACAAATTCATATTTGCCTTTCAATACATAATAAATTGATAAGCAAATACTTTTGACACAAAACACTAATACGCATGAACTAATCAATCTTGACCAATATTTTAAGATCAAAGAGCATTTAGCTGTTGTATACATAATGACTCTCCTACATCGCTGGTCTAAGTTAGGCATTTTCTCATAGTCCGATTTCATTATATTTATCATTTTCCTATAGATTTACTGTTGCTAATTAAAAATGAATAATTGATCAGCATAAAAATATAAATTGAGACTGGTACAGCATTTCTGAATGCGTTGAATAGATCCTTATTTCTTATGTCAGCCAACATAGAATTCAATACGAAAGAGAACTCCAGCGTGTACAGTGCAAACATTATGAAAATTTTAAGCACCCAATATTTGTCACGTTTTGTGTCGGGGTGGCATAGAATCATTTTCATTCCTGTGATCTGAATATTAAAGATATCATCGAAATCAATTTCTTCCATTTTGTCACGTTCTCGGTTAGCTTCACCTGTATATTCGTCAATATAATGCTGATATTAGACGGATATCAATCTCATTGAATCAATTTGTTTGAAATACAGAATTAAAAGAACATGACTTTTTCAATGACATTGAGTGATCCAAGTTTGTTGTTTATATGGATCACTTTGATTGATTTATCAAATTGAAAGATAGAAATGAAGCGTCTAATATCGGCTTAAAGTTAATATTACACGGTTCATTTCTGCGTTTAATGAAATTGAATCTAAGGCCTAAACAGTTAGGCTGGCCTTTATTCAGTAAGCTTCGACAGGTCTTCTTGTCGATCATTCTGCAATGCTTCAAAACGAAAGTTTTCGAGCAGCGCGTCCTAGCCATCATGACATACGGTGCCGAGACATCGACAATAGCGGTGGGACTGGTACACAAATTCAAAGTCACTCAGCGAGCTATGTTAGGTGTTTCACTTATGGATGGAATCAGAAAAGATGATATCCGTAACAGAACCAAGTTGACCGACAAAGCTTGCAAAATTAGTTATTTGAAGTGGCAGTGAACCGGTCACACGGCAGGATGTAGCAACCATGTCCTGAAATGGAAACCGCGTCTCGCAAACGTAGCTTAGGACGCCCTTCAGCCCGGTCAACTGACGACCTGCGCAAGGTAGCCAGCAGAGGCTAACGATGCGGAAGACGGAGACCGGGATATGTTGCCCAAACTTGAGAAGGTCTACGTCCAGCAGTGGACAGGAACTGGCTAAAGAAGAATAAGAAGCTAAAGAGTCATTAAACACCGTCATCTTCTCTTTTAATTTTGTGTCTTTCAAGCAGATTAATTCAATTTGGTTAACCGGTCAAATATCAGATAACTGAGTCTTTCAAACAAATCTTCCCCGACTTTCACAAGTTTGATTTTTTTCTATTTTTCACACATATCACTGAATAGTACAATCATTACATAATTTTATATTTGTTTAGTAATAAAAAAATATATTTAAATGAAACGAAAAAATATGTTTCAATAACAATGTGAATGTTAAAAATTAAGAAATAAATTGTTTTATAATTTTTTAAATACAATGCTTGATATGAAATGTACACTACAAAATGTAGGTAGAAGTAAAAAGCTCTCCAAGCTTTTTTTACATAATTTTTTGGCAATTCCTATTTTTAATTTTTACATCATATTGGTTTTAAAGCGTATTTTTTATCTCTTTTAAACTATAACCTTTGGTTCCAAATATTTTATATATTTTGCTTAACGATGCACGATCTGACTCAAGTGAAGGATTCCAAGTTAATCGCACACTGTAGTGTTTTAAGTTAAATGAATAACAAATCTTGAATTGCAAATCATTTAAAAGAAATTCTCCGCTCTTAAAGTACAAAACAGTAACTAATAAATACATTATTTTAAAAAAAAATATTCGACTTCAATTCTTAAAAGCAACTAAGAAAGAAATACTAAATGTTTTACAACAATTAAAAATGTATTTGTTGTTTTATACCTATATAATTATGAATTCTTACTTACGCCGTTGGCTTAGGGACGAACCGAGAACATGTCATTTTTCCCTGTCATTTGCAGCTTATTGCTAATTTTATCGCCTCAAAGCTCACACAGGTCAGCCTCCACTCTGTCTTTCCAGCGATATTTGGAACGGCCAACAGGATGCCGTGCGCCAACCTATAGGCCGTCCCAAATATCCTTTCTTCTCGCTGCGATCCTCTATCATTATTTCTACGTGACCGAGCCAGCGGAGGCGGTGAGCTTTTATTTCTCCTATTATGTTGGGTTTGGCTACGAGATTCTTAATCGAGATCAGTTCAGACCCTTCCTTTCCTATGAAATCGATGTCAAGTAAAATGTTAACTCGATTTGCTTGGTGATTTTCAAGCAAATATAGTTAACATGTTACTATAAGATTTTTTTTATAGCATGAGTTCAGCAGACATTCCACCTGATGGAAAGCAGTTACCATCGCCTATGGACATTTGTAACTCCAAAGGCGCTACCAATATGCTGCCGCTCTCAAAAGTGCAACTGGAACCTGGCCACTAATACCCTGTACACAGTTCAAGGTTGTTATGACGACGTACTAGAGTGCTAGCCCAGGGGTGGTAGCCATTCAGACGGGCAAATACGCTGTCACCTGGTTGTGGGTGAGTTGTTTTGTTGCCTCTTACGACAGGCCGCACGGCCGCTGGAAATTTTACTCTTTCTCTTTTTCTAGTTAATCTTGTATTTTACTTATTGTCGATTGAAAGTTTTTAAAAACTTGTACAATATATTGTAGATCGAAAACAAGAAATTACATTCAGGTTTCAATTGTATAAGCATACTCTTTGAAGTCGTAATTTTAAACTAGTTCACACTAATACCGTAACTCGAAGACACTAGTTACTTGTAGTTAAAGTGACGGTAATGAGGATTTAGATTGAAAACCACCTATCTAATCACAAAGGAGTAAAACAGTAGTTAGGCTGTTAAGTTCTAAGTACGCCATAGAAAAACTACTACTACTAAACTTTTTCCAGACGAACAATTTCATTTCACGCCTTGTCATTATAACCGACATTTTTTTCTCTTATTGCACGCTGTTTGCTACACTACTCCATTAATTCTTCAAATAGTAATTGTATAACATATTTATGCACTTAAAAATAGAGACTGAGATAGACAAATGTGAAGTAATAGTAGATTGTTACACAAGGGATGAAATAAACCTATTTAGGCACGAGTTGGTTTGGCGCACAAGCATAACGAGGGCGCCAATAGTTCAAGTACCTAAATAGATCTTTTACCTGAGGTACACACTCTGCTTTTCATTTCGAATATGAGGAAAGAAAGTAAAAACAAATCAGGTGGTAATTCCATATCTGACGAACTTGTTTTACACAAATATCCGTCAATTAAATTTCTTTTTTGTGGCATTCTACCAGCCAATTTTATTTTTATCAATGACGATAGTATATATTTAACCCAAGTTTATGCTAATTGAATAATAATTTAGTGAAAAGTAAGTTAGTAGTAGTAGTATAAAATCATGTTACAAAATTTTTAATATTTTTAATTATAATTTTATGCCTCAATTTACCAATGGCTGTATAAAAAGTTGGGACATGACTAGCATAGTTAACATTTTTTGACAGCAGGGAAAATCGTTTCCCAGGGAAGAAAAGTACTGTTTTCATCCCTCGGATCAAGTAACTTCATGCGTACTTTCCCAGTATGAGAAATGAAAAAGAATTTGTAGTCAGACGTGTTGCTGCCGCTCCTTCTCCTAAACACTGATAATACCTTGTGGAACGGTGTACATAGAATTAAAAGTAGAATGAATTTTTTTAAATAGGGCCCAGCAAGTCCTGCTTCTGCCTAACATAGTCACTGATATTAGTGTTTGGGTTTAACTCTTATGCCTATATTTATATACAATATATCTATCTATATCAATTTCAATAATCCTGTGTTAGTGCTGGAAGTGCGCTTCGCCAGAGGTATTGAGACTCCCCATCACTTTGTTCAGTTCCGCTCGATTCCGTCCCAAACTAATTTCATACAGAACTTTTCCGAGTACGGCTTCGAGTCCTTGCCGGAAATAAGTTCGAATGTCGTTTCCTCTGTGATTTTAACGCATGTGACAGTCGTCCGTACTTGAATACGTCGTATGTCGGGCATTCAAGCATAAGACGTTGGATAGTCTCATCGCCTCCGCTGTCACATATGCATGCCGGACTATTTTCCTTTTAAAACGATGCAGGTAGTCTGCGAACCCTGCGTGTCCGGTAAGCACCTACGACCACAGTGGGGTCAACCTAACGTCCTCCAGTATTTGATGCGCAGCATGTACGGTAGGAAATAAGAGCTTTGTGACGCTCGCTGTCTGAATAATTTTAAACTCATATATATGACCTTTAAAAATGTTCTCCAGGGACGCTTAGCTTGAATAAATCCTTTTGAATTTAAATAAGATAAAATATTATTTATTTGCTTAATAATATGTAACAGTACGGTGCACATAATCAAATAGGGTGAATTGGTTGGTGCTAGAATGGCCTAAACATTTTGCCATGTCATACTTTTTGCGTTAAGTAATTGAAAACAGTTACGCTTTGTTTTTATATATAATATAAGTATATTAATTCGTGAAGCAAAACATTTGTACCCCTTTTTACGAAAATTGCGCGGACGAAGGAGTATGAAATTTCGCACACTTATAGTTTATATAGAGAATAAGTGACGAATGCTAATATATATATATTTAATTATGCGTAACAAATACTTTAAATCAATAAAAAAAACATTACACACACTACCGTGTATTTGACACGTACACGCCTATACTCTTTCGCTTATTGTTGCCTTGGCGAAATCTGTGATTATAGAAGTTATATACTCTTTGACAACAAATTATTATTGTCCAATTTCGACCACTGACGACCACTAGTATAATTAATTGCACATCGTGGACATAAGATTAAAGATTGTGTACGCTTGACGGTATACCTGAAATCAATTAAATATTAATTATAATACAAATAAGAGAACTTGGACTTAACTAAGCCCTAACTCAAATTAACTACGTTAGCATAGCGACCCAAGTGATTCTTGGCCTCGAAAACGGAGCACACTATCCTCTGTACTTACTGCACAGTTTGTTGCTAATTGTGGTATTGAAACTTGATCGAGCTTCAGTCGGCCTTAAAAATTGTTACAACCTAGGCTTCGACAAAGATAAATTCCACGTACAGTCTGTAAAAGCACATTTTATTACCTGTCGGCGTTTGAACTAATTGTAATCATTTTATGATCGTCTTCTTTTTGTTTACTTATTTATTTGCATACGTTTCTAGTATGGTGGAGAATAGCCTATTGTTATATTGTACTAGTTTACGGCCGCTTGCAGGCTGCATCTTTAGCCAAATGTTACGGATGAGGTAAAAAATGATTCTAGGAAATTATGTTGACGATACGGAAGGGCATTTGTGCAGTATAAAACGATGGCCTGATTCAAAGAGGAGTTCAGTTGAGATACAACTACGATGCGGGCGTGACGTGTTTACATTCGGGAATTTAATAGTGACGGACTTTGCGCGTTTTATTGAATTACGACCTTCTGCATTATGTTTGGATTTGTCGTTTTCGGTTATATTTGTACCTGTGTTATACGTGTTTGTATAGTTCTAATAAACTCTATAATAATTGCAACGGCATTTTAATTCGAGTCCCACTAACTCGTAACAATATGTTTTTTTCCAAATTATAAAATTAGCTAATTTCAGTGTATTAAAATCAAATGTCTTGTATCTATATTATAATAAATCTGTAAATGATTCGAGTTTGACAATGCGTTTAAAAATGTGAAAAAAATCATGGGCTATTTCGGGCCAGCATATTACGTCTGTCTGTCTGTTAAAGCATCACATGAAAACTGTTTCTGAATGGATTTTAATGAAACTCCACATAGATCAAGCTCATATCCTGGGGCTTATAACTTAGGATACTTTTTATCCCGAAAAATGGGTTAGTTTTCGGGATAAAAATATATTTGTCTCTTTGTTTGTTGTGCTTTTACGAAAATACTGTTACAAACTACATGACTCGAATTAAAAATGCCGTTGGAACTACTATAGCATTTATTAGAACTGTACAAACACGTATAAAACAAATACAAAAAAACCCGATGCAACCAGTTCACACTGCACGATTCAATGCAATTCGACACGCGTAAAGTCCGTCGTCTATATCGCTAATCGAGAGTACTCCAAACGTCTGACTCGTCTCGTAGTCATCGCTTGACTGCGCACCCCTCCAATCGGGCATTGTCTTATACTCACTACACATTACAAAGAAATTGGCCGCGCGCACTGAGTTTCCGAAAAATAGTAATTTGCACACCTGCAAACCGCCACAAAGTCGGAAACAATAACAATAAGGATTATATAAAACAAGTAGAAAAACAATAGCATGTTTTTCTTAATTACAATTTCAAAACACAAAAGAATTCCTTAATCCGGGAGACAATAAACTGCGCTTACGACAGACAGCTGTGCGCTTATCTTTGACGGCATGTAACACTACTATTGGACCGATTTGGCTGAAATTTAGTATATATGTATGTAATTTTATTATCGAGGGTGGACAAGGGATACTTTTTATCCTGGATAATGGAATAGATTTATTTAAAGATTGTCCCAGAAAGTAGGATAGGTTTTTTGTGCTTTGTCATTTTGGTCGATGTGATCGATGTGGTCGGTGTGGTCGATATGGTCGATGTGGTCGATGTGGTCGATTTGGTCGATTTGGTCGATTTGGCCGATATTGTAGATGTGGCCGATTTGGTCGACGTGGTCGATGTGGTCGGCGTGGTCAATGTGATGGATGTAGTCGATGTGGTCGATGTGGTATATTTGGCCGATTTGGTCGTTTCGGTGTACATATGTAGTTTTAATACCGAAAATTGGCATAGACACTTTTCATCTGGAAGATGGGATAGTTTGCGATATAAAATGAAGTGAATCTTCCGGGGCAAATAGCATTAACATAAAAAAATACAATGTAACCTTTGATGTAATCTCTTTAAATAAGAAGCACGCACCAAAAGTCGACCCGCGGCTCCGCCGCGGGCTAAACTCTAGTATACAAATAATGATTAGGTCCCAAATCACTATCAGTTGGGAACGCTCCCAAAACGCTGTCCGCGTGACCACTTTGGATGGCAACGCTTATGCGTCACCCAAAATACAGACCAGCCTTTCGGTCGCGTGAGGCTTCTATTAACCGTGTAGATGGGTATCGATAAAGGCGGTGAGTTTCTAAACTCCATGGCCTCAGAGCTTCGATACCAAAAGCAACAAATATATTACTTATATAGGTATATCAGCTGTCAACGGATACACTCGCATTTATAATATAATATTAAACATGGATTCAAATGTATAAACTCAAAGGTATTAAATTGTGTACATACGTCAGCAAGCGTATCGAGGTTCATATTGTGGAAAATTGACTTTATGGCGATTGGTTTTAGCGCGCGCGTCAATATAATTAACAATGTTTTGCGTGCCTCAGGAATAAACACTCGTTCCCATCCGCATGCATATGCCGCTTGACGAACTTCCTCACCCTGAAACATCCGTCCATGTTAAACGAGGCGTTTTTAAGTGTAACGACACACCTACCGAAGGGACGGTGTCAAAACTTAGGTGACTGAATTATTTACTCTTAATATTCGGTTGGCATGACACAACAAACGCACTAAAAAGTCAGGATTACTCTGCGTGTAGTTCAGAGAGTTATGGTATGGAAAAAAGTCCAATACGAAAAGTTTCCTTAATTTATGACATAAATCTAGCTATTCCTTTGAAGCATTGACGCGTCGCATGCTGTGTTGATTGTTATTCAAAATACATAGACTGCGTTCAGGCGGAAACAGTCAGACACTACATCGAATGACGCGTAATTTACGCTGACTTGTTACTTAAGAAAGACTGCGAGTGTATTATTAGCTGACTTTCACCGCCGTACATTCGATAGGAGTGTCGTTACGCTAAGGCGTTTAACACATTACGCAGATACGATAGTATTTTAGCTGCGTATAAAACTTAATTATCTGAAAGTGTTACACACTACGCAGATGCGATTTCGCGGAACCCTAAAAAAAGGTACTCTAAGGTAATTCTTATACCTTCAGCTATCTGCCAATGAACGTGCCGTCAAAATTGGTCCAGTTCAGAGATTAGCCCGAATTTCCTTGGTCCATATATCTCACCCAGATTTATCTGACATTACAAACAGACACTTAAATTTTAGTTATCTATATCAGGGGTTCCCAAAGTAGTTGCCGCGGCGCCCTGGTGCGCCGTAGAGAGTAATGAGGGGCGGGGCGCCTTGAGGCACTCCTGTTTACCAATCTCCCGAAACTAAACTTAGGCACTCGCGTTTAACATAATGTGTGACGATCACCAAGCTCACACGTCACATTGACTAAGTTGCATTATATTTTATTTCCTATTTTTCTTAAATAATAAATGTTTTCTTGTATATAAATTTAAAAACTCATCTTCATATTGTGGATGTTTCAATTTTTGTGCCTATCTACTTAGTATCATTGTACCCTATTTTAGGTAGCTAGGGCGCCGATACAAAGTACTAAACAAAAAGTTTGGGAACCCCTGAGCTATATATTTAATTAAAGGTATATACGAATACCTTTGACATCAGCTTATCACTATAGTAACATGGCGTACTCATCGACATAATTACCAAAAACACAGTTATATATTCAATGGTAAATTCGGCGCGACCAATCGACTGAAAAGAAAATACAGCGTTTAATTTTATGCCTTATTTAAATTAGACCTACTGCCATAACGACAAGCAGCAAATGGCGAGGGAAGTGGGCGGCGCGAGTATGTGAACAACATAAAGTAAACATGGCATACTGGTGGTGCCCAAGTGCCCAGTTCCCCCACTGCTTATATGCCTGCTGCCGTGGAAATGGGCGTCATTTAAACAAAGACGTTCAAATTCGGTCACAAGGGCCATGTGCGAGTCGGGCACGCCCATAATGAATTTCTTTAATAAACTACTTTTTTATGTTTGCTTGTAGGCAAACTGGCAAACTGATCACCTGGTGGTTGGTGGCTATTGTCGCCCATGGATATCTTGCAACACTAAGGGAGCCGATGCGTTGCCATGGGTTTAGGTATCTGTTCACGCCCTTTTTGAAGAGCCCCATATTGTATGTAGTGCTCTGGGAAAACCGCGGGAGGGAGTTCATTCCATAACTTGGACACATATGGCACGAAGGAGCGTCCGCCACGTACCGTGGAGGACTTCTAAGTGTCTAGGAAGTGTGGATGAACTCCCAATCGCCGGCCAGTGGTGCGATGATAGAACGGCGACGTAGGCACCAAATCAAATAGCTCATCAGAGCATTCCCCGTTGTACAGACTGTAGAACACGCTTAGAGCGCCAACGTCTCGTTAACTATGTTAGATATTCACGATAAATAAATAACACGGAGAATAGTTAGTTACAGAGAACTACATATATACAAATATACACACACATACACATACATATATATATGTATGTATATATACATTTATATAACGTCTCACTGCTGGGCTCGGGCCTTCCACTATAGGGACAGGGACAATATACCCGCCACGCTTGTCCAAGACGCCTTGGCAGATTTTACACATCGGTTATCTCGATGTGCGGGTGTCATCACGATGTTTTCCTTCACCGTTGTTAGCACATAATAATTATAATAAAAATGTACATATTACGTCAGTAAACAGCTCAAAGCTTGCGTTCCGGCCAGGATCGAACCCGCGCCCTTTGAGTCTGAGAGACGTGTACTAGCCATTACGCTACCACGACCTTATATACATATACTACTACTATAATACACTAAATACGGCCGCGATGCGATGGCCAGGAGAAGGCAAAGGGACGTGGAAGAAGCAAGGGGAACTTACCTCGCCAGTAGTCCCCCGCCACACTGGACTCGTCCCTACGGGGGCTCACACACTTCACTAGGATTTGATTTAGGCGAATTTTATTTAATTAAATTGATATTCCTTATATCCGGATCCTACTACGTATTTATGATAACAGCACTGACACAATGTTAGTGTCTGTTGGTGTTTCGCGGCGCAACCACTACTACACCACAAGAATAGTCAAAAATTACCTTAATAGTATTTTCTTGAATTTTCGCGACACAATAATACTACTTTTTGATTTTTATTACGACGTTTCGCCCACTTTTCAGTAGCCGTGGTCACGGAAGACAAAGATGTCAAGTGCCAATGTGAATTGTTAAAGTTTTATTTAGCCTATCGCCAACTTGTTCATTTTAAATATTAGTTTAATTTTGTTTATGGTTATTATTTACTCTATGGAAGCATGATATCATTTACGGCGTTTTAAACCGTTCAAACGTAATTTTATAAATTACCTTGACCAGAGCATAAGATACTACTGGTAATAAGATCATCGTTTGCTTCAACATTACTTCATACATGAATCTGAAACACGTATTAATCTCTGCAACAAATCTGAAATACAAAAAATAACTAGAATTTGCCTGCGGCTTCGTCCATACCGGACAAGTAACAAAGATTGTAATTATTTTGCTAAATATAAAATCAAAGGTTATTTTCAGCACGGTAATAGATTATTTATCATGAAAACACACGAAACCCGGAAATTAACGCAAAAACTCGGAATAAGTAATGTTACTAAAGGCATACACAACTACATTTGTTTCACTGAAGATTTTATCAATCAGTGAAAGTTATGCATCGGAATCAATTTCTTTTGACTTGATCAATTTAAAACCTCACCCAAGAAAATTCCTGTAGTATTATGGGTATATAAAGTATCGCAGATCTTATGTCCGGCAATTTACTATCGATCAGCGAAAACCTCATCGAGATCGGTTCAGTCATTTTTACACGAATCCCGAACAAACAGACACACAAATAATTTTAAAAACAAAAGACTGCACTTTCACAATTTTATAGATTAGTAACGAATCAAATATTTTCTCTCTCTTTACCGCGCACAGCAATAATTTAAATGAAACTACCCGCCGAGGTTTTCTTTCTGCTCTACCACATGAGGTTCTTCAAGAAGACTGTTATAAAACTCCTTAGAGGCCGGCAACGCGTTGACAACGCTCCTGGAGTTGCAAACGCCTATAGGTGACAGTAACTACTTTCCATCAAGTGGATCGTCCACTTTAATCAATTGTAGATAGATAGATAACACTTTATTGTACACCATTACAGAAAACTTACGAACTAGTATTATTCTAATTGTGTACAAAGGGCGGTCTTATCGCTAAAAAGCGATCTCTTCCAGACAACCCGTGGCAGGAAAATTGCTGATTAGGAATGGCGATGGTGGTATACATAATTATTGTTCGATTACTTACATTTTAATAATAACTATATAACAGTAACTATACTATATATACAAATATACACATAAATTATATACATATTCATATATAATATACATATTGTAGTAGGTATGTAAGCATTTGTATTGTTCATTGTAAGGGGGGCCAGCGCACAATAATTAAGTATTTGCACAAGTAGAATAAATGTAGTATATAAGGCTGTAATTTTGTTAAATGTGTCAATAAAGATATCAATCACATGGTGACAATGTAGTTTTAATAGTATAACAACCTCAAAACTACGAGCAGCATCTGCTCATACCACACAGTAAAAAAAACAATTGTGTGTGTGCATTTCCCACGCAGTCGAAGTGAAACTTCAGAGAATATACTCGCAGATAAATCTTCTCTAACCTTTAATGATATCTCTATATATTAATACGTGGAGTACAAACTTTGTACCCCTTTTTTTTAAAATTGCGCGGACGGAGGAGTATGAAATTTCGCACACTTATAGTTTATACAGAGAAGACGTGACAATGCTGTGTTTTTATAAAATAAGGCATATAAAATACATTAAATCAATAAAAAAACCATTACACACACACTACCGTGTATCTGATACACACACACATATATACTCTTTTGTTTATTGTTGCCTTGGTGAAATGTGTGATCATAGAAGTATAGTCTTTGACATTAATTTATATGGTCGAATTTCTAACACGGGCGACCACTAATAAATATAATTCCTTTCCTATCGTAAGCCACAATTGGCAATTTTCATGTTTTAAGTGATTCATAATTAATGAATTATTTACCATCGATTCCAAAACAAGAATTTAAATATCATTAAAAACAAAAAGTTTTTTCCGTATATAATCGTATGTAATGCAAGTAAGCGCCGTATACTGGCGCATTGTCCTATACGACCTTTTACGCAGGAGGGACGTAAACGCGTAAGTAGTCGTTGCCTGTAGTAAATATCATTTACGCTGTGGTAGTGTATGTTATAGTATTTAAGTTACTTTAGTCTGGATTAAACTGTAGTGCAACACAGACGTCCATTCTCATTTAATCTCTCGAACCCCGAACACCGCATGGCGACCCTGCCAGTCGCGCGAGTACCAAGCGCGTTCGCTTCGGGCGACAGTGACCAGTCTAGCCGCGCACTCATCAATTTTTTTTAAACGGACAATATTATGGGAATGGTGCGACACAGTGCAAAATTTACAATCGTGTACAAGGTTATATTGTAATTAGAAAACTAAAATGGGAAAGACATACTCTAAGCAAGAAGAGAAGGAAGTTATAATCACCCAAAACGCTGTTGGAGATAACAGCGCCACAGCAATACGAGAGGACCATATTCATACGAACAACATTCTTGTAAGCACTCTTATTGCCATCGTCGTATTAGTAATTCTGATTATACCATATAAATACTACAAGAAGTGTATCCAAGGGTGGATGCGCAAGGAGTTGCGTGACGAGATGTTCCAGAGAGTACAAGCGAGATGGACAAGGCGTAAGCAGCACAAGGTGTCCGGAGATGAGGAAACTGGCATCTAAGTACGGCATCTAAACGAGTGAGTGTAGTGTACAAAAAAAAAGTGTCAGGAAAAATAAAAATAAATGATGAAATAAGTATATGGAACTCGAAATAAACAAAATATTAGAACAATTAGAATCTATAAGAATTAGTTTAAGGAAATTAGGTCCTAAAAGAAGACAAGAAAAATTAGGGTTAGATAAATTAGAAGAAGCAAAAGCTTTGTATACAAAATATAAACAGATAATATCTTTATATAATCCCGAATTATCGGATGACCTGGCATGCTATTTTATAGAAATATTAGATGACAAAATAAATACATGTTTTAGTAAAATATTAGATTCCAGTATTAAAAGTTTAGAACAAACATCGCAAACAATGGCTGAAAGATTCGATATAAAAGAAGTAGGGAGTCTAATTCCAATTTTAGATGGAAAAGAGGAAAAGGTGGAAAGAATGATAGGTGTCGAAATGTTAGATAAAATATTTAAAGACGAAAACAACAAGAATTTGTTGATTTCTTTTATTTTGAAAACTCGATTAAATAAAACAGCTAAATTGAAATTGAAATCGCATTACAATACTATTTCGGATTTAGTAAATGATATAAAAAAGTTTTTGTTGACAAAGAAATCAGCTAATTCCTTGCTATTGCAATTCAACAATATACGCCAAAATGAAATGTCTATATCTGATTATGGTGAAAAGATCGAGGAATTGTTCACTGAGCTCACAATTTCACAAGCTGACGGGAACCCAAAAGCATCTGAAATTTTGAGACCGATTAACGAAAGCTTAGCTATTAAAAGTTTTCAGATGGTTTGAAAAATAAACGCTTAAGCACTATAATCGCTGCCCGTAACTATACCGAGCTGAAGGAGGCAGTCCAGGCCGTCAGGAACGGGGAGCCGGATCTGTCTACGTCTTCAGGTACACTCCTGAACATGAAAGGTAAGTTTAGAGGTAGAGGAAACCAGTTTTCCCAACGAGGTCAAGGACATCGAGGAAATTATGGATGGCAAAATAGTCGTCAAAACTACATGACAGGAAATAATAATAATTATTTTCACAACTTTCGTGGTCAGTCAACGAATTTTCAACGTGGACGAGGTCGCAGAGGCCATTTTAATGGTTATCGCAATTTTCGTGGGCCACCACGAAATCGTCAAAATATGTATATGTTTTCAAATAAAAATCATTCTAATCAAATAGAGGATAACAATAAACAACAACTGGATTCGACTGAGTTTTTTCGTGCATAAAATATTAACAAGTGATGGATTAGTAATTTTACAGTTCCAAATTGACGGTCAAATATGTTCATTTCTACTAGACACAGGTGCAAGTTTATTCGTAATACATAAAGATAAAGTTCCCCGTAATACAAAATTAGACTCTAACACAGTAATAAGAGGTATATCAGGAAGTATTAATTCAAACTTCGTCACTACGATAAACTTAGAGTCACACGATGGTATCTTATTTCGCCAGACATTTCACGTACTGAACGATATGCCGTGCAATGCTGACGGTATAATCGGATCAGATTTCTTGAGAAATTATAATGCAATTATAGACTTTCATTTGAGACAAATAACCTTACAAAAGAATTTACAAAGTAGCATTACAAAATTACACATAAGTACTAATAGTAGTATTTACTTAACTTTACCGGCCAGGAGGGAATCGATTCATTTTTTAAAAATTGATTCATCTTTAAAATCAAACAATGAATATTTAGTTGTTCAAAAGGAGTTAGCCAATAATATATACTTAGCAAGCATTTTAGTTAAACCACAAAACGGTAAGATACCGGTACGGGTATTAAATTTAAACGATAACGACGTGAAGTTGCCAATATTTACACCGTAATTACAATCTATATTTAATATATGTAATTTTGCCAAACCAGATAATTCTGTTAGTAGAACTAAAAAATTATTACAAACTTTAAAAATAAATCATTTAGACGCGGAAACACGTAAACAAATTGAATGTATTTGTGTAAAATACTCGGATATATTTTATTTAGAAGGTGACAAATTAGGTACTACAAATATAATGACACAGTCAATCGAATTAAAACCGAATACAAAACCGATTTATGTAAAACCTTATCGATTACCGCATTCGTCGAAACCAGTGATTGACAAAGAAATAAATAAAATGTTAGATGAAGATATAATTGAAAGAACAAATAGTGATTGAATAGCCCAATTCTTTTAGTTCTCAAAAAATGTAATGGAAACGAAAAAAAATGGAGATTGGTTGTAGATTACCGAAAAATTAACGATGTTATTCAGGAAGTCAAATTTCTATTGCCAAACATAACGGAAATATTAGATTCTTTATCAGCTGCCATATACTTTACGCATTTAGATTTACAAGAATCGTATTATCAAACTAATTTAGACTCTAATAGCAGAAAAATAACGGCGTTTACAACAAATTCGGGTCAATATCAAATGAAAAGACTACCGATGGATTTAAAAATATCACCCAGTGCTTTTTCTCGTGTTATGTCTATAGCTTTATTCGGTTTAACTTACGAAAAGGCTTTCATATATATGGACGATATTATTGTATTTGGGTGTTCAATAGAATCTCATAATAAAAATTTAATAGACGTTTTTTACAGATTAAGAAAAGTGAATTTACAGGTCAATCCTCAAAGATGTGATTTCTTAAAGAAAGAACTATTATATTTAGGACATGTAGTTTCAGCAGAGGGCGTGAGTCCCGATCCTGAAAAAATTAGAATACTAAAAAATTACCCGGAACCACAGAATTCCGATGAAGTACGACGCTTTGTCGCTTTTTGCAATTATTACAGGAAATTCATACCTTCTTTTGCCCATATAACAATACCTTTGAATAAATTATGTAGAAAACATGAAACTTTTAATTGAACTTTAGAATGCAAGCAAGCCTTGAATATTTAAAACGAGCTTTGATTTTCACCTTTAAATGAGGCCAATTCATTTAAAGGTGTTGTATCCGATTTTATTGATGAAAACGAAGAGTATTCCCAGTTCCATTTCAATTTTCACGAATCTGATAGAGACCAAGGTAAGTTATAAACGCGCATTATTCTTTTACACTTATTTTGTATATTTCTTTAGTTCTTGACATTGTTTGGTCAAAAGAATATTAAGTAACACATGAGATTATGTACGTGACTATTTGCTAGTAAAAATATATCGTATGTAACAAACACATAGGATATTTTACTTGGGATTTTAGAGTAATACAATTATCGCATGTAATACATAGAATTTTTATGCTGGATTTTAAAGTAATATTATTATTGTATGAATTAGTTACTATTATATACGTCGGTAATTTATGAATTAATAAGTATTGTAAATACGATTACCTTTATTTTACTTTCGTAAAAATTACAAAAATTAGCAAATCTTATGTTTAGCTTTCATTATTTCAGATTCATCATTGCCTGGGGGAGTTAATTTGTCAGAAATTGAAGAACTTTTTTAAATGATCCAAAGCGATTTAAACAAAACTCTATTAATTTTACTGTCCAGTGATGATGATGGTCATCATTGTAAGCCTAAGGTTTCTTGATCTCATTTTTCTAGAAGCACGCTGAAAAATTACATTGCTATAGTAAATACAAAATATGTTTTAATTTTAATAAATTTATCAAAATACTTTTTCTTTCAGGCGAAGATTTATTTAACTACCACTTTGTCTTCTTACTCAAAGTATGAATACTTTCTTGAAATATACCTTATGATTAAGCTAACTGTTTGAAAACCCCAAAGACATTTCACCCATCTTCCCCTGAATGTTCCATTAACCATTTAGATGCTGACCGTATAAATGATTTTTATCCTTATATTATTGGTATTACAATACAACAACCGCTATCACAACTTTCTTCTATTTCTGACTATTTTACACCCTGCCAAATTCGGCAAACTCCAGTCGGAATAAAAAACATTAAGAAATGGCCAAGGTAATGGTGAATGAAAAGCGAGACTAAGTGGATAGATACGCAAAGAAAAATGTTAGTAAAGCGTACATGACTCGTAGAGGTAATAAGAAACCAACGAAGAATATAAAACCAGTTTGCAAATGTCGCATGAACTGTAAAAGACTCTAAAAGATGTCAAACAATCAAAGAAAAAAACATTTTTGATGATTTCTGGAAATTAGGCGATCATCATAATCAATGAGTCAATCATCACAATCATATATGTCCAATCTAGTAAATCAAAATTTCAAGAAACGAGTTTATATTGATACTAAATCTTGTTGAAAATATAAGTACGATGAAATATAAGTTACCTCTTGCAAGTAGTGAAAACGCAAAAGAAAATCGACTTATCGAATGCAAGAAGCAGTTTTTAGCAACGTTGTCGATTAGCGAACAGTTCGTGTACACAGTCATTCAGAAAACTGACTCCTTATCAGGCACTGTGACAACTGACGGTCAAGGTAATCAAAACAAGGAAGAAAAGTGTATGTGACCATAATAAATGCTTATAACCATAAAAGTCCATTACATTAGAAAAGATACGTCCAGATTATACCTAGATAGTGACTTAAACTTTTATAAGCTATTTATTATGTACAATAAATGGTTTGATCCTAAAATGCAATGAGGTAAAGTTGAAACAGAGAAGTAAAAGATGAGCCAACAAGGTGTCTAGTTGTCTGGAAAATTTTGTATTCAGAAGAGTCAAAGCACGTGCTACCGAATTTAGGTTTTAGTCAGACAACTGTGCAGGTCAAAACCGAAACAGAATTGTGTTTGCTGCCGATTTGATATTGTCACAGGAATACAAAGTATCCATCAAAAAATTAAAGAACGGCCGGACCCAGTAAGTTGGCGATGGTTTTTACGCCTTAATTGAAAGATGTGCCAAAAATAATATGTAGTCCCATATACTACACTTGAATGGTTCACCTTAGTGGATGGGCCGAACAAGACCGTAGACAATTAAACAATAAATTATAACACCACACAAAGTGACAAACAAACACAACCAACAACAAAACTCACACATACTCACACAAACGCGCACTACCACTGCATTGTATTACACGCACACTTTACAAACAAACCAAGACATACAAAGAGCCTAAAAATTAATAACCTAGGCACAGAAAGGAAAAGCAACACAAATGGCACTAGTTAAGATATATATGGGTATAAACATAAGGCACACACTGCACATGCACTTCCTCACAACACCAGTATGTAACAGATACACTCTACATTAGTATAAGTTCAGTATTAAAAATAGAAAGAAAAAAATATTATAAGTTATTCTTAAGGTACACTACAACATAAAAATCACTAAATATCACACACACACAATAACAAAATAAAAAATAAGCGCGTATAATCCTAAAAAATTTAATAGAAATTAAGTTGTAAAAAAGGGTACGGAACTCGAGTCCGTAGAGTAAGTAGTAAGTAAAAAAAAAAACAAGACGGTAAACCTTATAATAATGTTGTAAAGTTGGATCACACCAAGTATATAGATTGAAATCCATAAAACAGCTAAATTCAATTTTAGCCTCAAAAATTTGAACTAGATGATGTCGTTCAATGGACGAAGACTAAATAAATTAAGTCCTTTCTTCTGATGCGAATAAACTACATATTATTATCGTTTCTCAACTTTTCGCAACTATTATACATAATAAAATTACGTTTTAATGACTTTAAGACTGGTAATTTATTTGATTTATTATTCGGATGTTTCGGCCACTTTTCAGTTGCCGCGATCACGGAAGGCAAAGATGTTAATTGTCAATTAATATTGTTATAGTATTCTTTAGCCTACCGCCAAATTATTCATTTTGATTTTTTAGTTTTAATATTGTCTATGGTTATTAGTTACTCTATAGGAGCCTAATCTAATTTACCACCGCTTCGCTATATGTTGTGGCTTGAAGAGAAGAAACGACACAAGAAACTTTTCAGTAACACGCCTAGCTCTAATAATTTTATTTAATATCAAAATGGGTGGGAAGTAAAATAAAAAAGTAAACATCTTTTCAGGCATTTGTCCATCTGGATGGCTACCACCCCTTGTTTAGAGTATGCCGCCATAACAACCTTGAGTTGTGTTTCAGTATTATTGGCCAGGCTCCAGTCCCTTCTTCGAGTATGGCAGCACAGTGGTAGAACATTGAGTGTTGCAAATTTCATATGCAATGGTAACCACTTTCCGTTATGGTTGGGCCTTCAGTCTGACTACTGTAATCCAGCAATAAAAAATATATGTTAATGACAAGGAATGACTTTTTATTTGGTTTTGTACAGACATACAATAATTATATTTATAAGTGGTACAACCAAAAATATATTATATGTTACATACGTGCAAAAATAACTAACTTTTTCCAAGTATAATGGAGTATATAGCTCATACGATATTTTTGATTCACTAAAATGCCATGTAAATAATTGTATGTTTCAGTTACAATTTTGAAGTATGTGTACTTACGGCGTACAAACTTGCAACACCAATATCTACAAAATGTCTATTAATTCACAGTTTAATTTTAAATCATTAGAAAATTCTAAGTTAATATACATATGGTGAAAACACTAGAATTGTGTCTCTAAAATTAGCTGAATAGCACACAAAACTATCTTTAAATCGCTCTCCTGTAAAATCGTGTTTTTGGACTTACGATAGTGTACGTAGGAGCCATCGATATTATAATTCAAAAAATTAAATCTTAATTACACTTTAATTCACGAGCATAAAGTTCAAAATTCAATGCACTGTTATGCACAAATTCCTTTGATCTACGTATAAAACAATATCTGGTTTAAGTATATACTGATAGAGCTGTAATTCATTTGAAATCTTTTAAGCTTTATTTAAATTGAAAATTAATACTCATCTATTTTTAAATCCCAACGATTCTAAAGTTTCAGTTCAAAAACTTTCGAATTATAGTCATTTACTTACCCGTAAGCATATTGTAAGTCCTTAACAATCCCAATTAATCTCTCATTAACATTATCCTTCTCGAAAACATTCTCAAATTTAATTATTATAAGCTCCAGCAGACCGCAGACATGCAGCATGAAAATTGGTCCGAGAGGCAACGCGCAGAGATATATCACACTACAACAGTACGTGTAATGTATACCCAGCATATATAAACCAGCAAAAATCAGCCAATTACTGTCTCTATTTCTATCTATGTAATCTGTATAGTACATATCATGAAACGGCACTAATCTGAATTCACCCTTAATGACGTAATAAATAGAGAGTATAATACCCTTTACAATAAATATCCAGACTGAACAAAACATTAAAATAAGCCAATTTTTCATTATCCAAGTACTATTGTTTATATATTTAAAAACAGCACTTTTAGATCGTGTATCTAAGTTAGGTATTTGCTCGAAATCATCTCTCATTAATTTTATAAGTTTTCCGATTGTTTTACGATGTTTAACTAACATCACGTATTCAAAAACAATACATATGTATATTGTAACGGGTACACAGTTTCTAAACGCGTTGAAATAATCGTGTTTTCTTATATCAATCAACACTGAATTGCATAGAAACAAAAAATTCAAAGTGTACGGCCCATATAATAAAATCGACTTTAACAGCCAATATCTGTCGAGTTTAGTATCAGGATGACATAAAGCCATTTTCATTCCAATCGTCTGAATTTTTAAGAATTTTTCAAAATCAATGCCTTCCATTACTATAAATGATGCAAAATTTTAAAAAGATATTTTTTTTCTAAATCCTACTACATTTACGAAACAAATTAAAAAAATCTGCAATGGTTTGCAAGCAAAAGCTTTTATAGCTTCAAACGAAATAAGTTCCTTGAAAATTTACTAATTTCCCTTATAAGTATTGCATTTTTTTTACACATAGGATGATTTAAAAACTACCACTACTACTTCAGTGAACTTTATTTAAACACAAGCAGTGGCAGCTTAGAGGCTAAAGAAAGCTCTAGTGTTTCAAATGACGTGATTTCTAATCCTGGTCGGAAAACATGTATTAGTTAAACCATTTTTCTGGCCTATTGTACATATTGATGCAATTACAACGTACAAACGCTAAAGCCAAACACCGTGATGAAATCTATGCATGAAGATAACCGATGTGTTAAACTTTTTAAGAATAATTTGTTCGTGCAATACGTAGTACGTACTTACTTTACTTACGTAAGTCAGTCCGCTAGTACGTAAGTAAGTTTAAAGGTTTCTTTACGGTTCTTAAAGAATACTTCAAACTTACTCAAACTCAATATGAATAAGACCGTAAGAATGTGGCGAATGCGTCTTAATTAAAGGTTAAAAAATTACGCCGTTATCGAATTGTAATACTTGCAACAACTCAGAAGGGTTTATGGCAGTAAAAGAACAGCAACTGGTCACAATACTTTATAGTTAGAGATTTAGAGAACTTTACGGTTTTAACACATTACATACACTAAGTTTTCACACTCTACAAGCATTTATAGAACACCTCGCCATCCCTCCAACAATTTTACAGAACATAAAACTTAGCAATTGGTACAACCGATAGCGGATTGAAGTCACTGATAAACTATTTTAATTAAAGTGTTCTGAATGAAAAGAATTTAATACATTACTGTTTGGAAATTCCAGATAACATTTTATACTTAAACTTTTAATTATGATATTTTATATGATATCTTATCATATAAAACATCATAATTAAAAGTTTTACATGTAATAAAATAAACTAAACACAGTACAAATCTATCGCGTCTGCTAATATGAAAACAAAATTTAGTGAATAATATCTATATATAATTGAGAGATTTTGAATTATAATCTGTACACAATCACCACATTATAAGGACAAACATTCCTACACAAAGTTATGTTAAATTATAGAAAACTACCTACTCTATACAAAACAGGCGCTAATTACCGAATTAATAAAAATATAACATTATGATTCAATTAAGGAAATGGCCGATTGTATCGTTCAGAAATAAGAGGGTACATAACAAAATCAATTATTAACTTTAAAAAGAAACACGACAAGAACAAATATGCTACACAATAACTGTAACAGAATTGACACATTAGTGTATATACATACGTTATCTGTCAATATTTAATGCCATTAACAATGTCAGATCTCAAATAACGCATCAAACCCATTGCCGTATATGCCTAAAACGGACTTTATCTGTAACATTATCGCAGATGAAGCCGCATCATAACAATACGTTTCTTGGCATTAGCAGTACCCAACCCTACACTGTACTTCACAGCAAGCACTTGCCTAAGACCTATTTTTTCTGATCTCTAAATTAAACGACAAACTGAGTTGTAAACCTCATTGAAGGATAATGTTAGGAACAATCTTCAAGTTGAAACACTGTTACGAGGAAGTAGGATGTTAATTCGAAAATACGCTTGGAATTATCACCAAGTTTATTAGAAGTACACCCACGTAATTCACAGTTCGTACAAGTATAGCCGAATACAACAAGCCATACCATAGGAGAGAAAATTTTAATCACATAAATCGCGCAAAGTCCGTCTTTGTAAGATAATCGCTTCGAGAATACACTAAGTAACGCTTCGTTCGCAGTCAGGAACCGACTGGCGCAATTTCCGACTGACCGACCCTCATTCATTTGTAAATTAGACATGGCCTCCTAGCAACGTGCCGCCCACTGCTTCTTGAAATCCTTAACTTGTCGGCTTAATGACTTCTAAGAATTCGCATGACATACAAACAGAGGAAAGAAGATTTCATGATGTCTTACGGCGGCTTTAACTAAGAGATTAGCGCGAACAATAGATCACTTAAATTCAAAAGGCGTAATAAAACACTTGTAAGGGCCAGTTTGCATCAATACCAATATTTGAACTGTATTTTATTTGTACTTTTGCTTTACGAACAACTAAATTATTTCTTTCCTTTTCCAAACATGGAAGATTAAGACACATCCTGTATAAAGAATTATAGATCAGCGTATTTCTTTGTCTTTACGTATCATCTGCTTTGTTGGGCTTTGTCATTATTGCAAATCAACATTACTTAAATATTCATTAAACAACCAACCAGGGACTGCTTGCACAAACAATGTTTGAAGTGTACTAGCATTAACTTTTTATATAATTGGGAAAATGACCTGGGGATAGGAGTACTAAACTAGCGTGATTTTTTATTGCTTGCAAATAGGCAGACGGCTAGCCCATGAAAAGTGGTTACCGTCGCTAATAGACGATTACGACACCAGGTGCGATAGGAAACGTGTTGCCAGCCTTTACGAAAGGATAAAGAGGATGGGTTAAGAGGAATGGAATACGATAAAGGGATTGAATGGGACGATCAGACAGAGAGAAAGAAATAAAGAAGAAAGTAAAATGTTTATTAAGGACAAGATACAAAAAGACAAAATAATAATATAACATCAATTATGGTATCCTAAACAGGCCCACGCTGAGTATGATGCTGGTTTCACAACCAGCACTGATCTTCCACGAGAAACTGTAAGTAATGCCAAGGTATAGCTCTACAAAGCAATTTAATGAGTTTACATACAATGTTTACGTATTACTTGAAACTGCAATTAGTATGTATATATTAATACATGAAGCAAAAACTTTGTACCCCTTTTTACGAAAATTACGCGGGCGGAGGAGTATGAAATTTCTCACATTTATAGTTTATATAGAGAAGAAGCGACGAATGCTAATGTTTTTTTTAAATTATGCATAATAAATACTATTACGAGTTTGCGGGACTCGAATTAAAATGCCATTAGAATTATTATAGAGTTTGTTAGAACTATACAAACACATATAACACAGACACAAATATAACCGAACACAACAAATCCAAATGTAATGCAGAAAGTCGTAATTCAATAAAACGTGCAAAGTCCGTTGAGTGTGCCCGGATTTCCACAGAATGCTTAAGGAATGTATCCGGGCATCCGAATAAAACCGCTGGTTAGCAAATAGCTCAACTTTGCGCGTCCGTTTTTGTGTATTCAAAAAGTAATAAATATGAATACATATAACTTACATAGCACGTAGAACATTCACATCCGCTAACGCTTTACACAATCACAGAAAAAAAACAAGTTGAATAATTCACTGGGACAGCCTTTGATATTGTTTTTTATAATTATAAATAAGTTTGTTGCGAAGTTTTGTGTCCCAGGGTTCGAAGAGAAGTGTTGCAGCCGCGTCGTCGCCGCTGCATTTCGCGCGTACTTGGTGTTGGGGGGAGGGAGATAGACATATATACACATAATGTTGACTTTATGTGTACGTTGAATCTATTTAAATTTAAATATTAATAGTATATAAATAGTCTATAGTTTGGTTCGTAGAAAAGTAATGTTGAAAGTGCTGACGGCTGTTTGCTACTTATTAAGTACGAGAGGGTTCAAGGAAAAATAATTGTTATTTATGATACCAGTGCGGTAAGTTGACTTTTACAGACCAGTTTGTAAAAACCAACAACCGCACGAGTATCATACGTTTTTAAACACATTTGCGAGAAAACAGTACAATACGTAAATATCAGTCAAAAAGTTGCAATTTTTCTAACGTTTTTAATATGAAAATGGCACGCATTTACAATGGCGATGGGGTAGGGCATGAAATAGGAGGTTGGATTGGGAATGTAGGATAGGAAGTGGCAAATGGGCCATCGGAACTCTCACGCATCGTTTGAAACACAATTAGCTCAAGGTTAACCGTTTCAAGTCGATATTCTGTTAGAGCGTGGTATCTCGCTCTGCTTACCACGGATTAGTGTCTTCAGTGCTCCGCTACGGCATAATCTTTTGGGGTAACTCCACAAATAAAGACATTGCTTTTAAGGCGCAAAACAGATGTATCAGGGCCATGTTTAATTTAAAAACTACAGATAGCTGTTTGCCATATTTTAAAAAACATAAAATATTGACTTTACCGTGTCTGTATATTCTTGAAGTAGCACTGTTTGTAAAAGCGAATCCGCATTTGTTTAATAAGTTTTCCGACATGGCAAATCGCAATAGACGTGACAATAACAAGCTTTGTATGCCTGTCCGTAGAACTGCTCTAATAGGGAAAAGTATATTCTGCATGGCGCCAGTGATATTTAATAAAGTACCCAGATCTATTAGGGATGATAACATAGATTTGTTTAAAAAGAGGCTACAAAAGATATTATCCGAAAAATGCTATTACGACGTCAAAAATTTTCTTGATGACCAATTCTAAATTAAATTTGACACTACATAATACATACCCTGACAATTTTTATTATTAATTAATATTTCATTTTTGACATTGTATTTCTAAGGAATAAGTCTGCACTTGACATATTAACTATAATTATTGTATAATTGTAGAAAAATAAAGTAATATTAATGTCTGTGGATTGAGTGGGTTACAATCTGTTTTTGCTAATTAGTTGATTTTCAACTTTTAATTACTATTTGCGTGCCTGAAAGGGCAAAAACATGTGAAACAAAATAACATATTGATATCTAATGTTTTTACTAACCATGTTTTTTTAAGCAAATAAATGATTTGATTTTATTTGATCTCACCAGTCAAACCGGCCTAAAAGCTGTAATTAAAATAATGATTCCAGCATAGCTCTGTTACATATAAAAAGGTATAATGTTTTCCCTCCGTCGTCGTCAGCCTACCGCACTCCACTGCTGGACATAGAACTCCCCAAGGCGGCGTCACATAAAACTGTTTTATTTGTGGAGGAGCCATTTTCTACAAAACTTGCTTTCTTCGTCTTCGCTTGAACAGGATTCCTTCTCAGTGATAGATTCAGACATGGACGATACATTCGTCTGTCACCGCGTCGGTAATAACGACATTTTTTTGTACTCCTCTATCCTTATTACTGTCACAAACCAACCTAGTCATTTCTTTGCGTTCGTTTTTTTTATCATATGTACGGAAGCTGGCTGTTTTCGGATTAGTTTTTTATTTACATAATTTTTTACGCAATTTAATTCCAAAATTCAGACATTAACAACAATAAATTTAACTAAATATAAAAATGAAAAAGTCGTAATGGAATAATAACAAAACAATTAACAAACAAAGAGCTTCTGCGCTCTATTGTACTTAGACTTAGACGCGAGTGTGTGCTGTATACGGACGTAGCTCAATACTACTATAGCTACATCGTAATGGCCGCAGGGCTGGCCGTGTGCGCTTTTTAGATGAGTTGGTAAAAGTGCTACGTTCTGTTACATGATCAAAGTTACAAAAAACATCCAGCAAGTGTGTGTCGTACCACGGAAACTGAAAGATTCCGTAGAAACAAAGATCAACCACTTTGCTTGTCGACTACGAAACCCTAAAAATCCATAAAAAAGGAATTTATATTGCACTGATGCTAATGAGATTTTAATCAACTGCTATGACATGATATACAGTACTTTTGGATTATTTTTTAATGTAAATTAAACAACGTAAAAAATAATTATATATTTGCAGATTGTAAAATGCGCAAGATTTCGCGGTTCGGAAAGTGCGATGTTCTGAGCCGCCATTAAGTTTGCATCGAACTATACATGACCTTCTTTAACTGTTATACCTTCAAGCGATTTAATATGTACTGCTTCACTTAAATAACCATTTAAAAACACCGTTGGGACCTCTAGTTGCCTAATAGGTAAATCTTCTTGTACAGCTTGATTTAACATCATTCTGATATTTGACACTCTAACAACAGGTGAGCAAACATTATTATGTTTAGAATCTATCTGAAAACCTTTCGCTCCCAACCTAACTTTCTTCTCACCATTTTGCTCTGTTCTGAATATCCACTTAGTATCAATCGCCTTCGTATCATTTGGTAATTTTGCTTCTTCCCAAGTATTCATCTCTTCTCATTAGAAGAAATTAACGATAGATAGCGAAATAAGCTAATAAGCTTATTTCGCTATCTATTGCTGTTTTTCACTCTTCGCCTTTGCTAATTGCTTATAAAAATCGTTCCTCAGTAACATGTATCTTTGGCAAAATCAATGCTAATTACATTGGAGCCATAACACTACAAAAAAAGAAAGACATGTATCTCAATTACTTTTTCATGAATTTCATCCATATAGACTTAATAAATTCTGAGAAAAAACTCTAAGGATTAAGTTATGCGTGAGAATTTAAAGGTGAAAAATAATATAATTACTTTCAGTGCTGTTTTCTACTTGATTAAAGGGAAAAAAACACAATATTCTGTTTATTAATATTTGATCAAATGTGTCGCAATATTATAATGCACGTGCAATGTGTATGTAATTATTCATTTACGTGTGCGAGTCAATGAGTGCAAAGTATAAAGGAGGAATTATAAAACTTAGTTTTTTTTGTAATATATATTTTTTATTTGTAGGGCGCTGTATCCCACGAGTAACATGCGAGTTCGATATTATGGACTGTATGAGAGTGATATGGCCTAGATCTTTGTACCAGAAAAGAAAAATCTAAATTTCGTGGCTTAAAACTTAAACACATTATAATTATATAACAAAATTTAGAATTCTTCCTATTCCTTGTCACACTTTGTTTCACTTCTACTGCATTTGAACTGCACACACCCACATTTTTTTTAAATGTATCCTTAATCATTCATAACATTTCCTTCCCATCAAGTGTAACGGAACGTTACAAATATTTCAAATTTTATAAATAATTATTGCATTTATTTACATTTACTACTAAACTAATTCCATTTATTACATTGTTTATGTTAATATTTAAAATTTTTTATTACTGTTTATTAATTTAAAAACTTATGGAGGTTTGAAACAAATTCAATTGAAAATAGTGAATGCATCCAACTCATTTTGTGTCTGCCGCGTGCACCGATATCCAATGTGCGATCGACGGCCATCTTGCGGTTAACTGAGTCGGCTGTGTTACTTTTATTTTAATACAAACCCAACTCGTATTGTTTTATTAACTCTGTCTAGCATTTATAAATGGCAGCAAAAATAACTATTGCAATTTAATTTCCCAATTCGGGAACTACCTTTGGGATTTTTTAATAAGCTTTGTCAGAAGACAAAAGAAGATTCCTGAGAGGACTACCAACCTCATCGAAACTGTACTAGTCTAGTATAGATTTCTCTGAGGCTTTTTGGCAAATCTTAATCGAAGAACCAGACCGAGAAAAACGGCATTCTATGTTCCTGGTCGTGGTACTTTTATGTTTAAGGTTACTCCATTTGGTCTTACTAATGCCCCGGCAATACAACAAAGACTAGTTGATATTTTATTTGGACCTGAGTTTGAATTAAAAGTTTTTGCATACCTTGATGATATTATTGTTATTAGTAAAGACTTCGATGAACACGTAGCTTTGCTTGAACAAGTTCTCGACAAATTACGCTCAGAAAAACTTACTGTCAATCTCGATAAATGTCAATTCTTTAGAAGCAATTTACGTTACCTTGGCTGTATCGTCGATGCTCAAGAATTGCGTACCGATCCTGAGAAGGTTCAGGCTATTCTTGGTTTTCCAACACCTTCTAGTAGAAAAAAAATTAAACGTTTTTTAGGGACTGCTTCTTGGTATAGACGGTGTATTCTTCATTTTAGTACAATTGCTGGGACTCTGGACAAATTTACCTCTAATAAAAATAATGATCCTCCGTTCCAATGGACTGGTGAAGCTGATAAAGCATTCCTTGAACTTAAATCTAAGTTGGTACAGGCACTCATTCTAGCCTGCCCCGATTTTAATTATCCATTTGCCGTACATACTGACGCTAGTAGCTTTGGTATAGGTGCTATGTTCAAGCTCAAACTATAAACGGTGTCGAGCATCCTATAGCTTACATGAGCCGTTCATTAACTAAGCCTGAGAAAAATTATAGTACAACAGAGAGAGAGCCCTTTCTGTACTTTTTGCTCTTGAACATTAGCGCTGTTATTTAGATGTGATAATTTTTTTTTCGTTTATATTGATCATTCTTCTCTCAAATGGTTTCTATCTTTAACTAATCCAACAGGTCGCCTCGCCAGATGTGGCGTACGTCTTCTTCGTTTAAGTTTGAGATAAGACACCGACGTGGGAGAGATAATGTAATTTCAGACGCACTTTCAAGAAGTGTACCTGTTAACACTATTGTTGACAATACTTCTGAAATCTATGATCCTAATACTCAAGATAACTGGTATCTTAAAATTTTTATGGGCTGTATAGAATCTCCAATTAGTTATCCTAATTACAAAGTGGATAGTGATATTTTATTCAGATATATGAAAAGTAACAATATTCTTATTTCGGAGTTTGCATGGAAAGAAGTTATACCGAAAAAGAAGCGAAAAGATATCCTCGAAAAATGTCATTCCCAACCAATTACTGGGCATTTTGGAGTGTTCAAAACATATAAGCGTTTGGCACTTCAATATTATTGGCCTGGTCTTTATTCGGATATAGTCAAATTTATATCACAGTGTGACATGTCTTGCATATAAATATCCAAGTCATACTGTTCTTGGTAAAATGGGTAGGCCAAAAGATATTGCATGCCCCTTTTAAGCTCTCTCAATCGACTTGGTTGGTCCACTACCTTCCTCTAGAAAACAGAATCAATATATGTTTGTCGTCATATGTTGCTTTTCCAAATACTGTCTTCTCTCCCCCTCCGTCGTGCTACCTCAGACTTAGTGTGTAAACACTTAGAGAATGACGTTTTTCTTGATCATGGATTCCACAAACTTTATTCTTAGATAATGGCAGTCGAGATTTGGATAAGCTATTCAAAAAATACAATATTCCTAATGTTAATTTTACCACTAAATATACTCCTCAAATTAATACTATGGAGAGATTATAATAAGACTATTATTACTGCCATATCAACATTTGTTAATGACGACCATAGGACGTGGGATGCTAATTTACCTCAAACACAGTTTGCCATGAACAATTTAGTAAATGAAAGTACTCGTTACACTAGTATTCCTAGTGCACGGTCGAGAATTAGTGACCTGTGGTTAACACTATTTAGAAATTCCCGATGTGAGCAATGTTGTATTTCAAAAACGCGATGTTTATGCTCAAAATTTAGGTCAATTATCTAATGTCTTCGACAAGGTCCAAGCTTCACTTTGGCATGCTCACAATAAGAATAGCCAGCACTACAATTTGCGTCGTAAAACTGTAGAATTCAACGTCAGCGATAACGGAACGAATTAATGTAACGGAACGTTACAAATATTTCAAATTTTATAAATAATTATTACATTTATTTACATTTACTAGTAAACTAATTAAATTTATTACATTGTTTATCTTAATATTTTTAAATTATTTATTTTTGTTTTACAAACGTATGGAGGTATAAAACAAATTCAAATCAAAATAGTGAATGCATCCAACTCATTTTGTTTCTACCGTGTGCGCCGACATCCAATGAGCGACCGACGGTCATCTTGCGGTTAATTCAGTCGGCTGTGTCATACCGGTCCATTGTGCTGCTGGACGAGGTCGGAAAGCTCTTCGAGCGTATCATCGTCGACCGCCTCGCCCAGCACCTTTCGACGACCGGGCCGGATCTGGCGGACAACCAGTTTGATTTCCGCACAGGGCGCTCCATGATTGGCGCCATCATGCGCTTGAGAAGCCTGGCGGAGGACGCAGTCTCCCGGGGCGAGGTTCTGTTGGCGGTGTCCTTAGACATCGCCAACGCCTTCAATTCCCTGCCCTGGGCATGCATCATGGAGGCACTCCGTTACTTCGGGGTACCGACTTAACTCCGCCGTATAGTCGGGGCATATTTGAGTAGTAGAGCCGTCATCTACCCGGTCCACGAGTGCTGGGATCGGCGAGCCATGGTGTGATATCGTACGGTGTCCTTCGAAGTGGCCACGCCACTCGGCGGATCCCCCCCATGGGACCTAGAAGCAAGGGTCCTAGCATCGCTGTATACGTGGCGCAAAGAGGCCCTGGCCAGGGGCACCAGACCCGCGCCTCTCGAAATCGAGGCGTGTCGGTCGGAGCTCCGCCAGGTTGCCCTGGGGATTTGCGAAGAGCGCCTAGGACGCCCCAGCGCGGGCTCCGCCACCATTGAGCCGGTGAAGCCCGTCCTGCACGATTGATTGCGATGAAGTCACGGCACCCTGACGTTCAGGCTGACACAGGTCCTAACAGGGCATGGTTGCTTCGGGAGGTACCTGTGTCGCCTCGGCCGCGCGGCCACGTCAAGGTGCCACCATTGTGACACGGGCGACGAGGATACGGCGCTGCACACACTCCAGGAGTGTCCAGCCTGAAAAGAGCAGCACCGGGAGCTCGTCGCCCATACCGGATTTGACACTTCGCTCCCGGCCGTGGTACGCACCATGGTCGGGAGCTCTACCGGATGGGAAGCCGTCTCCTCCTTTTGCGAGCAAGTCATGTTTGCGAAGGAGGAGGCGGAGCGGGAGCGTGAGCGTACTTCCCTGCTTCGCTCCCGCCAAAGGAGGACGCGCCGACGCCGGAGGTCGGATGGTGACCTTCGGCCGCCGTAAGCGGACGGCGCGGGTGGGTCCCCTTGGGATATAGGGGTTCTCACTCACCCGCACATGCCGTCGAGATGAGAGCGCGAGTGTTCCGCACGCGCTCATCTCTTTTCCCATGGGGCGCGTTACAGACCGCCCCATGCACGGATTAGACCTAGTTGTGGCCAGGGGCTTAGTCCCCTGGCATTGGAAGAGGCTTGGTGAGCGAGGCCCACGCCTGCCAGGGCACGCGGAATTGGGAATCCCGCAATCCCGTAGCCCTGGCATAAGGCGCAGGACGGAACACCCAGGGGTTTTAGTGGGTATCCCTAACTGGGGAGTGGCAATAGCGTGGCACCGGTTCTGATCGGGCACGCTAGTGCCACCCCCGATTTGGTGAATCCCACACTCTCACATCTGTGCCTCCTGTACCTGTCGCGGCTTAGTCCTCAAACGGATTTCCCCTGGCCAAAAAAAAAAGTCCGCTGTGTTACTTTTACTGCGCCCGTATTAATACTTTTATACAAACCCAACTCGTATTGTTTTCATTAACTCATTCTAGTATTTATAAATGCAGCAAAAATAACTATTGCAATTTATTTTCCCAATTCGGGAATTATCCTTGGGATTTATTAATAAGTTTTGTCAGAAGACAAAAGAAGATTCCTGAGAGGACTACCAACCACACCGGAACGCTGACTTTTCTGCCTAGAGGAAATCCCCTAGGGGAGTGCAGTATATCAGACTGACTGAGAGCGGATTCTAGCTTAGATAAACCCTTTTTTTAGTTTTTATATATATATATCACATCCTTTCTTCTCTCTATAGTATTTTATTTGTCCCAAGTACTCCTGATTACCTTAAACAACGTTTTGAATTCCTTTCGTGCTCTCATAATTTACGCCCTTCTACTAAACTTAAATTGAACACTCCTGCGCATAACTCAACTTTTTACAACAATTATTTTACTGTTAAGGCTATACAGCTTTGGAACACGGTTCCTGTTACTATCAGACAAGCAAAATCGCTAGCGATATTTAAAACCATGAGCAAAAAATACTACCTGTCGTTGGAATATGATATTTAAATTCATTTATAAATATTTATATATTCTGTAGATACGTATTTGTATGGTATGTATATTAAGCATATATCTATGTAATATATAAAATGTCTACATATATATCATTTATGTATTTATTATTAAAATGTAAGTAGTTCGTACTATATGTTACGTATACCACCATCGCCATTATCATCTCAATTCATTCCTGGGGTTGTCTGGAAGAGATCGCTTTTTAGCGATAAGACCGCCCTTTGTACACAACTAGATACAATTTTAGTTTTTTAAGTTCATTTTTGTATTGGTGTATAATAAAGTGTTATCTGTCTATCTATCTATATTAGGGTGTCCCTTATTTTTCAAAGTTTTTCTTTTTTAACGCATACGTCTTAGTTTTGTTCATTTCTTCCTAAAACATTCGGAAATAGTTTTTTACCTCATTTGGAGAACGATAACCCGTGCCGACTTGTATCGAAACATGTTCATACAAGTTATGCGGAACTAGTGGCGCGTACTCGCCGTATTTTTCATTTGTTCTCAGTAAGTCTCGTGATTAACATATTGTTTAAACGTTAAAAAATGCCAGTGGGATGAAGAAGCAATAAAAAAAGTATTTTCTTGGTTGGTGACGTGACCCATCAAATAACTGGAGCAAAGTTACCGTCTAATCGTCAAGTTCTTGCAGTCCTCTTTTTTAACATTCGCAAAGTTAAATTGACTGTTAATGAAAGCGCAAATCTTGTCGTTCTGTGTATCACTGTGTAAAAAAAACTTGTGGATCTTCACCGTGCTCGGAGAGTTACAAAAAATTCCAAAAAAACGCAAGATGTTTACAAGCGCCGTGAGGAGGACTTTCAAAACAATTTAGACAATTTATTCGATACAGCACACGCAAATGCTTTGGAATGGATGAAAATAGAAGAAGATAAAATCTTTTTACAAAAACAAAGATAACCAGGGCGGGCGTCCAGGATGTTTAGCGGGTTTTTTAGATAAAAAGTTAGCCGAGAAAGAAAAAAGAATAAGACAGAGTAAATTAAAAGAAGACATGAGCAAATGTGTTCCAAGAGTTTGTCGTCATCTCTAACTACAGAAAATTTTATCGAAACTCAAGAAAATACCGATCAACCCATTGACATCTCAAATGATAGGTTCTGTAACAACTTCAAAAAGAGGAAGGAAAGACTTCATCACTCCTAGGTTAGTTTCAGTTTTAGATAGATGTCAATTAAGCATAAGGGGTTCTGTTTATATACTTCAGGCTGTAGTGGAAGCCCTAAATCTTAGCTGTGATGATTTTCGAAAAATAATTCCTCTATTCAACGCATTCGCACACAAAGTAGAAAAGATAGAGCGGAAGCTATAAAATCAGATTTTCATAATAATTTGCCTGGATCGGTGACCGTTCACTGGGACGGGAAATTATTACCCGGACTGGACGTAATTTAAAGAAGAACGCCTGCCAATTCTTATTTCGTTTGGAGAAAAGGAACAACTTTTAGCTGTGCCCAAACTGGAGAACTCTTCCGGCCAAGATCAAGTTAAAACTGTTTACGAACTGGTTTTAAAATGTGTATTTGAAACAAAAATCCACCAAATCACAAGTAGCCCTGATATCCCGAAGTTCAAAAAGTTTAGATATAACTGGAAAACTATTAATCCTACTGCTATTGAAACATACACCGCCATCGTCACACATTTTTCTAAAATAATGATTGAAGAATTGTTGACATTTTATAATCAAGAACTGCAAAAATCCATTGTACGTGACGATTATCGGGAACTGATTGAACTATCTATTATTTTCTTACGAGGAAATAATGAGAAAAAAATTAAAATAAGACCTCCTGGAGCAATGCATCAGCAAGGTGGATGGCTAGAGCTATTTACTCTTTGAAAATATGTTTGTTGCAATCTCAGTTCAAAATTAACGCCAAGGATTAACGAGCACTTCAAGGTATTTGTTTATTCATTGCGGTTATATATATAAAACCATGGCTTGGATGTAGTCTGGCGGTCAAGGCACCAAATCAAGATTTGCGCTTTTTAAAGGGGCTTAAGGAATATGAAACTGTTAACGAAGAGATCTCCAAAGCAGCCCTGAGCAAGTTTAGTCAACATCTTTGGTACTTGTCAGAAAAAATTACTGTTTTATCACTCTTTGATGATGAAGCAGATGAAGAAACCAAGGCAAATATTGCAGCGCACTTACAAAGAGAGAGTTTGTATGATTCTGTGAAGAGATACATTCCATCCAAAGAAAATATGTCTGATTATTTGTATCGTAAGTGAAAATACATAGTTTTGTGTCTTATACCCTTCTGAATAAACTGATAATAATATTATCTTGTCTATTGTAGCAGCAAAATTATTAAATGATTTTGTGTCTGTCAAGAGCACAAAATTATTTTCTCGTTTAAACATTGCTAAAAACTTCTTGAAGAAACCCGTTTCTACATGGAGAGAAGATGTTGCTTATTTGTAGGCAAAAAGAAGGGTTCTTTCTTTAAGGGCCGTGAATGATACAGCTGAAAGAGCTGTAAAACTTACACAAGATTTTCATGGTTTAGTCACTGCAAAGGAAGAACAAAAACAATTTTTGCTGCGCTGTGTATAAGAGCATAGTAATCTGTATCCAGACTGTAAAAAAGAGACCCCTAAAAGAAAATATCCTTGCTGATTTGTGATGTTATTTTAATCAATAAATACTATGCCATTTTCTAACTTTCTTTTTTATTATTATTTTTATAAAATATAAACATTTCATTTCACTTAGCTACACAACGATAAGCGTTAAAGACAGCGATTTTCAAAATCTTCACGACTCTGTCGGCACGGGTTAATGTTGACATAGGAAGATGCCCTCTAGCATCTAGGGAGCAGAGGAGTCTTCACCCCTGTTGACGAAGTGAGTTTGCCTCTCCCGGGGCACTCTCAAGCACTTGTGCGCTAGGATCGGTGTGGGCATAACTACGTTCTGTATCTCATGCCTTTCCTACTCATAAGTGCGGGGCACATGGGAGGAAGGTGGTTTTAGTGGGGTATTAGCCCATGTACGTCCATGGGTTTGAGGCTCCACACAAGCCGGTTGATTATTGTTTGGATTGCCTCAGTGGAAAGCCTCCATGATCAACAACGGTCTAATCCGTAGCAAAGGACCCGGTATGTGCGAAATGCATTTCCCCCGCCTGAAAAAAAATATTACATAGGAAGATAAAATTTTGTATTTGAGTAAGTCTAAGTAGTTTAAAAAGAATTAAGGGGTATGCATTTCGATATCTGATTTTTTTTTACCCATATAAGGGGCACCCTAATATAATATATATATTATGCGTTTATCTTCATAATTCTTTTTTTAATATGTTACAGTAAATTGATTACAAACTATTATTCCTTTTATAAATGTTTGTTCACATCTTAAGTGTGACACAAGTGAGCTGTTAGCTTGTCAGTTTTTCTAGTGCAGAAATTAGGAGTCAGCTTCAACATTTGCCATCTAACTGCTACCAGTACATTTGTTGCGGAGTTTACCTGTGTCCGCTTATGTAACAATATAAAATTTTATAGTTGCGTATCATTCTTCTAGATCGTGGAAATGCTAATATCAATAAAAAAAAGGCTTATTCGAGTTGTTATGTCATACCAGGGATAGACGGTTGAGTTCACTTCGCAGAAGTAATTGAATAACATCAGTGTTTTAAGTTTGACTCTTCTGCGTTAGAAATAGAAGAAACAATAACCACAGCTATACGAGAGAAATAAGCGAAATATTTCACAATGAAAGAACTTGATTTTGAAAAACTATTCAAACTTCAGATGATTTGTATGAAAATCAACCTGTGTCATCCCGAAACGAAAATAAACAAGTACTGGGTGTTGATAAATATACTAGCCTTCACGCCGTATACGGTGTCCATCTCTTTACTAATTAATTGCATAGCGTACTGCCTGCGCAGGAATGATTATTTCAGTGCCTTCAAAAGTGGTGTTCCAGTTATATTTTACGTCTCAATGAAACTCAATTTCTTTTTTTTAATTAAAAAGAGATCCAAATTGCGCGACCTAATTGAATGCATGAAAGGCGACTACTCAAAAGCATATGCTATGGATAATAAACGTAGAGAAATAATACAAGAATACGCTGCTAGAGGAAGGAAAGTATTGTTATTTTGGGGCTATTTGATGGTTGCCACTGTGGGTATGTTTGCATTAAAAAGCATGTTTTTAACTATCTACCACTCGAAACAAAATGGAGAGCTAAGATTGTATTCATTCTTTGACATGCATTATCCTTTTAATGTCAGGGAACTCAGGGTGTATAATAAATTGTTATTTTCTATAACCTACTTCATTGAAATGTATTTCACATCTAAATCGGCGCTCATATTTTTTTGCACTATACCCCTTGGGCCAATATTTATGTTGCACATTTGTGGTCAGTTGGAACTCGTTAAAATTAAATTTGAAAATGTTTTCGAGAACGACAACACGGATGAAATGTTAAAGGGTATTGTGAAGAATTTGCAATATATTTACAGGTAAGTATAGTACATTATTCAACTAAAATTAATTCGTTGTAAGTTACAGATTACTGTGTCAAACTGGAGATCTATTCGTTTGCAAGGCTATTTTCATGGCTTTCTAAAAAGTTCATACAGCATTAATATAGAAAGTTATAAATATATGCTTAATCTTACTACAAACAATTTCACGCAGTTAAAAGGAATATCACCCAGAAATCTGGCTGCATTATCGTTCTTGATGGCAATACTGATTCTCTCTACGAAATATAAATAAACCCTCCCTGTGATCACGGGTAGCATCAACGAATTTCTATCGAATTTCTTTGAAATACCCTTCCTGATGAACCCAAAAGACCTGAGGTTTCAGATCCCAAAGGCATACATAATATAAATTAATCCTAAGTTACCTCAGATTGCAGTTCACATTCGTTTTCGTTAATTTAGATTTAAAAAAAAATATATTGGTAGAGCAGGCTACCGGTTCACTTGGCGAGATTCGGTCACGTTCGTCGACAGACATTTGTAACATAGGGGGAATTATTAATCTACTACCGACCTCAAAGAAATATTACGACTCCTTCGTTTAAAAAACCCATAATTATAGTATTGCTCTGGAAAAACTTCAATTAGGAGCTCATTTTAAATTCCTAGGGTGCCCAAGAGAAACTTTAAGAGTTTCTGAGAACTGTAACGTCTGGCTTAAATTATGTATTTAAGTACTGAATATCTAACTTATTAAATTATATTAATTAGAGAGCACACCAAAGAACTACATATTAAGCTAATACTAGTCCAATTACGTTATTAGGTTTCCATAGAAATTTTAGCAAAATGGGAACCCTTAAAAAGTAATCATCTCTACTATGGCTTGAATCGTCACTAGGAGGTTTTGCACTAGAGGTAAACAGGTTGAGGTATCTTCTATCTCCTTTCATTCTAATTTCGTTCAGCTACCGCTCTTAATAATGCACCGTTTTCCTAGAACGCTTTATCCAGTGTACAACAACGACTACGAGAAAACTGCTTGCCCAAGACGTCCCTCTACGCAAACATATGGAGTGATGTGAAAGTTCTTCTTAAAATGTCTTCGAGGCAGACAACGCGTTGGTGACGTCTGTATGCAACGGTGCAACTTTCCATTAACTAGGTTTGCCTGGCTGGCCTGTTTAAACAATGAAAACCATCCTAGACTCTAAACTTGTGTTGAATTAACTATATGTATACAATTAACGATAACAACACATATCCATCTCACTATTGATCGTACCTATTCATTTACATTCTTCTAATTTCAGTTTCGTAAGAGAAATCAACGACTGTTTCACGGTCATATATGAAATAATGCTTAAGCAAAATATACTTCTGCTTCCCTTTACCAGTCATGCAATGATTCAGGTACGTATATAACTATAAATATCTAGATTTTATTTTAATACAAGAGGTGACTTTAATTGCTTTAATTGCGAAGAACGAGACTCAGAAAATCATTTGTAAGAACGCAGTCTTATTTATTTAGACATCACAATGCGTTTTTAAAAGAAAAATGTACATATTTTTAAAAGAGCACCAACATTTACTGCGAGACCTAAAGCTTAACACAAGTGGTATTTGATTGCAATATTTTTTATTTATTTAATTTCCAGAATTGAAACATTTATATATATTATTTGTTATCATTACTATTAGTTACTGTCATTACAATAATATCTATTATGTATGTACTATTAACGGCATGTATATGTGTATAAGATTTTATTGCTGTTATAATTATGCTATGTAATGGTGTAATAATGTCTGCCGTGACAATACCTTATGGGCTCAGCGGAAAATCAGCGCTGGTCGACAGACTAGCATTATGCTGAGACTGATGCCCCATTTAGGACAAGTTTTGTTTTAAGTATATTTTTCTTAACACTTGATTTTATATAAGTCTAACTGTCCTAAATAAAATTGTTTTCTTTCTTTCTACTTTTATCTCAATAACAATTATTTTGTGCATCTTAGAAATGAGTTCTCAGCAAAAGATTTTTATAAGCAGTGTCGTTTAATTCCTTCGACGCCAGCAGCGTGTCAGTTTCACTCTTAGTGTTATTAATATCCACAAGCGACAGTAACCAGTTTCCCGCTACCGTATTTTGAACCCCAGCAGTAAAAAACTTTATGATAATGTGCATTGACCAGACACACACTTGGTCGATTTTATTTAAATAATTAGGTTTTGTTTTGAATCTTGAAACAACTGAACTTTATCCCCTAAACTACATTCAATAGGCATTGACAATTATATATGTTGTATTATAGCAAGCATATTATGATGATTTGTACTTACTATTTATTTTAGGGTCTATTTTTCAATCACTAGATAAAAGTAATTCAGAGAATAAAGTCCAACATGGTAAAATTAAACACTTGCGTGAACGAAACAGTTGAAAATTTTCACGTTTGAATTCAGTCATGTTATTATTCATTCCACTGATAACATTTATCTGATGATTGAAAAATCGGCCCTTAGTCTATTAAGCGTGGAGAAGTAACAGCCGAGTTCGCGGGCATTCTTCTGCAGAGCATTATAACAAGCAGCATACCTTGCTACTACGGTGACTTACTTATGCAAAAGGTAACATTTTTAAATCCATATTACTATATCTTCATTTGTTTTAGTAAAGCTTATTTAACATATTCCTGGATTGGTTTATTAATTTTATTTTATTATTGAAGTTATTTTAAACACCATAACTTTATGGTGTAAAAGTTTAGTTTCTGTGGGATATGAATTCTTTTATAATGACAACGCTTTATGTTTTGTGAGTAATATCATGTTAAATTGACTTTTATAATAATTTTGAAGTAGTTTTAAGTATATATATACAATTTGCTTGCCTGACCGGCAAAAATATGTGACCCTTATAAGCAACATAATTTATGATCTATGTATACACCATGTTTTTAAGCAAATAAATGATTGATTGATTGATTGATAATAGTTTACGCTAAAAGTAGTAAAGCGGACCTTGGACGTCGCAGTCGAAGTGAACGCTCCGAACACATCGAGTGACAATGAGTTTAACGCTATAAATATATCGGTCTGTTCCTGTATTTCTAGTCTCATATTAAAATATTCACGTCATTTCTTTTTCTTTTCTTTCGCCTTCTCCCAATTATTTGGGACCGACCCACGTCATTTCGGTTGTTGAAAATCATATTGCGAATGCCTAGTAAGTAATAATTAGTAATGCCGCAATGGCGGCTTCAGTGAACCGATAATAATATTTTTTTTAATCATCTGTTTTATTTATTACCCTTAATAGATATTGTAATTCTTTTAAGGTTATTTTAAATGTTTAATGTGCACTTGTTTGTGTTAATTTTTTAATTATTGTTCTATCACCATCTATTGTAAATCGCTAATCCTTTTGTGTTTATGGCCGGCCTTCGGGTAAGACGTCATAAAACGTTTTTATTGTTCAAATTTCGTTTGAAGTTCTTAGAAACTATGTTGTTTTTGATTTTTTTGATGATTTTTTGAAGCTGATAAGTTTAAAAATTCCAATGAATGTTCGGTGCATATTTATTGAAAGGCAGGGTGGTAAATATTTTCGTTATGTAATATGTGAGGGCAAGGAAGGAAAAGGGACTTACCCGGCCTTTGATCCTCGCACCTGGACCCCGCACAGTTGATAATTTTAAATATTTTTCGGTTTTTGTTTGCACGTAAGTGTCGGTTGAGAGCGAGAGAATTTTTGTTGACAGTCTTGACGTTTTTCAATCGACCGCGTATACAGATGGCGCCATCTCTTGACATCTTCAGGGTTTACCTTTTTGGGTTTTTTTTTTTGCCGAGTTTATGGAAAGGGAAGGGTTTAAAAGGACAAAAGGAGTTAGGTTTATTTAGGTCGACACATGTCCCCCGTCTAGAAATTCCTTAAGGGATTTATAATAATAATATGAAATTGGCATTACGACAGATGTGATACCATTTAAATGGATATCACTGAAAATTCTACCAAAAAATAATAATGACAGACACAAAAATTAAAATATATTAATTAGAACTGGGAATATCTATCTATCTAGTGCTTAAAGAAAAATTGGTAATGTTTATACTATACTTTTGAACTAAACTTATTAAGTAAACAATTTTTTTTTTTTTAAATCGGATAGAGGCAGGGGACATACTTTTACAACCGGTCGTTTGAAAACGCCCTTTTCAGTGCGTAGTGTAACAACACATACTATACCGTCCGAACCAGGATGAATAGCAACTATTTTTCCTAGTCGCCATTCAAGCGGAGAAATATTTTGATCTACAATCGCTACTACATCTCCAATTTTTAAATTTGCCTGATCATGGAACCATTTTAATCTTTGCTGGAGGGTATGAAGGTAATCCCGTTGCCAAATACGCCAAAAACATTGAGTAATTTTTTATACCATTTGCCATCGTTCACGAGCAGATATATGTCTATTTTCCAATCGAGGTTCAGGTAGAGCCACTAACGGACCTCCAGTCAGAAAATGACCAGGTGTCAGAACATCAACTTCATTAGGATCCGAAGATATCACACAAAGTGGACGCGAATTTAGGACAGCTTTAATTTTTGTAACTACTGTACTCAATTCTTCGAAGGTAAGTATCTGTAAACCTACTACACGTTTTAAGTGATATTTCATTGATTTTACACCGCTTTCAAATATTCCACCAAAGTGACTCCCCGTGGGAGGATTAAAATTCTAAGTTATTTGACGTTTTGCCAAATTTTCACGGATTTCTTCTTGCGAATTTACAAAAAAATGATTAACTTCACTCAAGTACCGAGCTCCTACAAAGTTCGTACCACAATCTGACACGATCTGATTGCAGAGGCCACGACGGGACACGAATCGATCTAAAGCTGCGATGAAGGCAGGTGTCGACAAATCCGAAACGACCTCTATGTGGATGGCCTTAACTGCCAAACATACTATCACACAGAGATATGCCTTGTTAATACGAGCGTTTCGTCTACGACTTTCCTTAATATGAAATGGTCCTGCAAAATCGAGTCCGATATTTTGAAAGCATCTTGAAGGTTGAACTCTAGAAGGTGGTAAGTCACCCATCAAAGGATGATTAATTTTTGGGTTCACCTTGAAACATGTTATACATTTCGACAAACGCGAGCGAATCAAATTACGAATACCCAATATCCAAAATTTCCTCAATATTAAGGATTGTAATGTACGCGGTCCACAAAGTAAATAAAGTCAATGGAAATAGTCAATCAACAATAAAGACAGACGAGACGATTTTGGTAATAGCAAAGGATTCATTGCAGTTTGTGGTAAACAAGAGTTTTTGAGTCGCCCACCTACTCGTAGAAGACCCATTTCATCAATATAGGGATTAAGTTTCTGTATAGCACGACTACAGTTTTCCTGCCTCTTGATGTAATTAATTTCTTCAGAAAATCCTTTGGTTTGTTCTGTTTTTACTAGTATTCGAAGTGCCACTTCTAATTCATCAGTAGTCAATCCAGAAGTAAGGCGTGCTAACTTATTGCCTTTTGCGTTGTTAATAAAGCGTAAACACCAAGCTACAACACGTTGTGTACGTGAAAAAGATGAACGTCTGTCTAGCATATTGGAAATTAAGTTAGTTTCTTCAGAATTGACAAGGAGAAGCGATGAATTAGATGATTTCTTGAGTTCTGGTATGTTATCCATTGATATATGTTGTTTTTGAACTGGCCAACATTCAACATCATCAATTAGCCATTTCGGCCCATTCCACCAGGTTGAAGACGATATGGTTTCTGAGCAGCTCGAACCTCGGCTGCACAAATCCGCAGGATTGTCATGCGAAGAAACATGTTGCCAGTTTTCTATTCCTATATCGTCAGTAATCTTAATGACACGATGCGAAACAAACGTCTTCAGCTTATATGGAGGAATATGTAGCCAACTTAATACAGTACTGCTGTCTGTGAACGCGGTTACTTTAGAAATTGCAATTAGTGGGTGAAGCAACTGAAACATATGTTTCAAGACACGAGCTAACAATACTGCGCCAAGAAGTTCCAAGCGGTTAACGGTTAATAACTTCAAAGGTGCGACTCTGGACTTGGCGATAAGCAAGTGAGAGCACGTTCGGATGTAATCTGATGATCGCAAATAAATACAGCACCCATAAGCCTTCATGGAGCCATCGCTAAAGCCAACAAGTTCAAAGCTGGCTGTAGTGGAAGTAATAATTCTACGAGGGATCTGAACTTTATGTAGATTTTGTAATTCAGAACAAAAGTTTAGCCATTGTAGTTGAATTTCATTAGGAACAGGCTCATCCCAGTTCAACTGAAGTCGCCAAAGTTGTTGCATTAACAGCTTTGCTATAAGTACCACTGGTGTCAACCAACCAAGAGGGTCATAAATACGAGCGATGTTGGACAACATTATGCGCTTCGTACAATTTTGGTCGAATTCTGACATTGTATAAGTAAACCTATCTTGGGAGGGATCCCACTGGATGCCGAGTATTTTAAGAGTATGCTGATTGCTTTCATCACAAAAGGGTTTCGGTATTTGGCAGTGGTCTATTGGTAATTCAGATAAAAATTCTAGTGAATTACTACTCCATTTTCTCAGTTCAAACTTTCCACAATCTAGTAAGTCAACCAGTTCTGTTTTTAATTTAACAGCTTCTTCCAAAGAAGGCGCTCCAGCAGTAATATCATCCATGAATGTATCGTGTTTAAGAATGGCAGCCGCCTGAGGCCATTGCGCTCCATGGTCATCCGCTAGTTGATGTAAAGTGCGAATGGCTAAATAAGGCGAACTACTCACGCCATATGTAACCGTGGCAAGTTCGAATTCACGAACAGGATCAATTGAGGAATCACGCCATAGGATATGCTGATAAATTCGATCTTCAGGTCTTAGTTGAATGTTTCGGTACATTTTTGAAATATCTGCTGTAAACACAATCTTTGGAATTCTAAATTTTGTGACTATATCCACTATGTCATTTTGGAGTTTTGGGCCAATATAAACAAGATCATTTAGTGCCTTTCCATTGGAAGTCTTCGCGCTACCATCAAATACAACTCTGAGCTTTGTAGTAGAACTGTCTGGTCTCAAGACACAATGATGAGGTATGATGTTTGAGGTACGCATGGATCGCGCGACGAGTTTCATGTGGTCTAAATTAGAATATTCCCGCATAAAGTTAATATAATTTTCTTTTAACTCACTATTATGAACGAACCGTCTCTCAAGATTGAAGAGACGTTTTAAGGCTGAACTATACGAGTTTCCTAAGACGTCAATAGGCTCCTTAAGCAATATAGGAACTACGTATCTACCATCTGGATTCCGAGTCACTAACTTAGAATACAACTGTTCACATTTTCATCGTCCGGGTTTTAATTTTTACCACCGGTGGTTCTTCAATTTCCCAAAATCGCTTTATTGTCTGGTCTAGGGCAAGTGTGGTTAAAAGCGAAGAGGTTGTATTATGTGGAGGTCGATGACTCGACTCCAATTTACCAGTAATCACCCAACCAAACACACTATGCAATGCAACTGGGAGACCAGGACCCAATTCCAGACGACGCCCATCGTAGAATTCGTGAAATAATTCCGCACCCAGAAGCAGATCGATATCGTTCGGTTTATCAAACTCTTCGTCAGCAAATACTAAATGCCCACACGATTTTCGAACATCAGGAGTTATTTCTATAGACGGCATCTTATTAGTTATTGTATCCATAATTATTGGGTTAATATCAAAACTTGGATTATCAACATCTTGTGGCTGTACTGAACATGATGTTATACCCTGGATTTTATGCACAGCGTTTTGACCTAAGCCTGCCACGGTAATATTACATCGTCGAATGGGTAAACCGAGACGCCTTGCGCAAGCGGTTGTCATAAAGCAGTCTTGCGCCCCGCTATCAATAAGGGCACGAATTTTTATAGTACCCCCCGGACCACACACGCGTACTTTACATGTACCGAGAATTACCATTGCCAGACTATCGCCGACGTATGCGCTAGTGCTCATGGAGTTAATAGTAACCGCAGAGTTTAATGACAGCGTAGAGGGTTCTAATTCACTACTGGACTTATTAGTTGCGCCTATCACTGGATGAGACTCATGCAACAAAGAATGGTGGCGTGCATTACACTTAGTACAATTAGATTTTGACTGGCACTTATCAACACTATGGTTTGGACGGAGACAGTTAGTGCAAAGTTGTTTTGCGTCGACAAGTTTTTTCCGACCCATCAAATTGTAAGCATAAAATAACGGACATTTATAAATACCATGATGAGAGAAACCACAACAAACACAGTCAGGAAATTTATTGATATTGTATGAAACTGCAGCTGAGTACGTCCCCGTGGGTGGGTGCTCACATGTCAAATTATAATTTGGGTTTGCTTCTTGGTATAGTTCGAAATCAGAGTGCGGCCCTGCATTGTTACATAACATAGAGTCGAAGTACGGCCCTGAATTGGTATATGACATGGAATCCAAGTATGGCCCTGTGTTTTCAGGTGTCATACAATCCAAATACGGCCCTGGGTATGTATGCGATTCCACATTAATTGTGTTCGAATCTGAGTACGTATCTGCATTAACTGGCAAAGACACAGAACGTTTTTCTTGATTGTAAGTCCTGGTACGAGTGTCTGCATTTCTATAGTTAGGTGTTCGCTGCTGAATCCTTTGCGCATTGATCATGTGATGTGTTCGTGTAACACTAGGTTCACTTGCCTCCAATATCTTGACATAGCTTTGTAAAAAAATTTAGTAAACTCTCAAAAGTGGGAAGTTGTTCATTGCTTTGAGATTCAAAACGTTTACGGTATCATTATCCAGGTTGCATGAAGCTAAATAAAATAAAATAAATTCACCCAAGTCTGGGATACCAATAGCCTTGAGAGCATTAGCTGATTCATATAGTACACTAGTCATGTTTCTCAAATCATTTAAGTTACAAAATTTCATTGTTGGATAATTACATATTTTATTTAAATAATTAGTTGCCAATATACGTTTATTTTGAAAACGGTTGACAAGAGCATCAAAAACTATACTATAATTGTTTGCTGTTACTGGCACCCCCTTAGCCACCGACAAGGCTGATCCTGAAAGGCTAGACAATAGGTAATGGAATTTTTCAATAGCAGACAAGTTTAGGTTATCATGTATAAGTGATAAGAATGTATCATAAAAGGTTTGCCATAATTCTATGTTTCCATCAAATTTGGGCAATTCAATTTTTGGTAGCCTTGCTTGAGCGCTAGGTTTTAACGTTGCGTCTGTTACCGCGCTGGCGGAGGCTGGCGCGCCGGTGCCGCCACCTCGATTCATGGGCGACGCAGACGGCAATAATTCCTGCGCTGCGGCATGAACGGCATAGTACAATGTATCGAAAGATTCTACACATTTGTAGTCAATTGTTTGTTCTGGATCCATTTTTAGGATTAATTTATTAATTTCGTTCACTACCTCTATGTATTCTAAACGAATAGATTCAATACGTTTGTATCTACTTTGAAATGTTCCTATACCAGTTTTATTTTTTATTAAAATATCATTCGACAAATCGTATAATATTTGTATTTCGCGAAATATGTATTCTTTTCGCGTAGTAAGAAGTAATAATTGCGAGTTCTCGTTTGGAGCCATTGTATTATATAATATAAAACGATTAGTACTAAAGTTTAAGTAGGTAGATATGAAATTTTTCTTTAAGTATAGATTGATGAAATGCAAGTAATTTACACCTGGAAAACGTTAAACTATGATTGAATATTGATTTAGAGAATGTTTGCAATGAAATGAAACTGTATATTGGAGTTTTCTTATGAAATTGAACCCAAAAAACCCACAAGACATTCGCGCTCGAAGTAAGCACAAAATATGGTAAATATTTTCGTTATGTAATATGTGAGGGCAAGGAAGGAAAAGGGACTTACCCGGCCTTTGATCCTCGCACCTGGACCCCGCACAGTTGATAATTTTAAATATTTTTCGGTTTTTGTTTGCACGTAAGTGTCGGTTGAGAGCGAGAGAATTTTTGTTGACAGTCTTGACGTTTTTCAATCGACCGCGTATACAGATGGCGCCATCTCTTGACATCTTCAGGGTTTACCTTTTTGGGTTTTTTGTTTTTTTTGCCGAGTTTATGGAAAGGGAAGGGTTTAAAAGGACAAAAGGAGTTAGGTTTATTTAGGTCGACACACAGGGTCTATTTTGCGCATATGCGCATGGTCTATCTTATATATATAAGATAGACCCGTTGAGACAGCGTTAGTTGAGTTTCAACTGCGATCAAGACGCTATTAAATGTACAGTCAGAACGGGAATCTCACTTCGGCAGACTTTGCGCGTTTAATATTATTATGATCTTCTGCCTTACGATTTAGACTTGTTGTATTTATAAGAGCTGTAAATTACGATTGTGTACTTCTAATATAGTTTGTGATAATTCCAATGGCGTTTTAAATTCGATTCAAAGAATACAGATTTGTTGTCAGTAAATTCAGTTAATTTATATATTCAAAAATGTGGTGTTGCGGAGATAACCCGTGAAATGATAAGCTTTTTGTGGCTAATAAATGTGTTTAACGGAAAAATGGTAAAATACACGTAATTTTTTCCTTTGTGGCAGACAGAGCTCTAATTTTGTGACAAGCAAACTTCAAAAAATTAAAAAATATATCTAAAAAGTTGCGGAGAAAAATAATATGCAACATGTGGTATTGCGCGAGCAAAATAGCGAACTCAATTTACATAGCTCCTTAATTATAGCACATATTTCCGAGCTATATACAGGTACACACAACTAATAATTCCTTCGGATGTACCTGCGCAATAAGCAAATTTTAATAGGCATCCACATTGTCCATCATGTAAGCGGGAAAGAGCTAAGAATGCATAGCAAGCAACACTGCCTTTTACGTTTACAAATAAATTCCAATATAGATTATTTACATACATGTCGAAAACCAATCTGCTATTATCTGCGCAAATGAAAACTACCGATTAGAATTATAATTTGTGTATTATTGTAACTGAACGTTATCTAATTTAACAGGGCGAAGAATTGCGACTTGCAGCTTATAATTGTGGTTGGGAGCGTGTGCACAAGCCCAAAGCCCGCAAAACTCTGCTGATCATCATGACGCGTGCTCTGAGACCAGTCGCCATCGAATCCATTTTCAGCACCATCTGCCTTGATACGCTTACTGAAGTAAGTCTATGTCTACATAAGTGAGCTTTCATGCTCATTGATGTGGACACAAGGCCAAAATTATACAGAGTGAATTATTCAAGTGAGCCTCTATGACTAAAGCTGAAACTATAAGATATACCAAAAAATATTCAAAGGAGTCTCGTTGCCGTGTTTAGTGATATCTAAAATGGCTTCGTTACATTTTAGGAAAATGATTTACTTTAGAAATAGTATCAACATATTTTGTAAAAAAATTCAAAATGTATATACCAATAACCCATAGTTTACCTTGTAAAATATTTTCATGGGGAGTCAGGTAATCTGCTCCTTCTCTCGCTCCTATACCTCCTCAAAGTACCATAGTCTTACAAAAAGAGACTATGGTGTCCTCTCCAAGTCAACCAGGAGTGACAGCTAATTTCCAGGCTAGTCTAAAGAGTCTATATATATATAAAGATATAACCGAGATATAAAATGTAATTAATTTTACTTTCAATTGCTTTATTTCATTTCAGGTTTATAGTCAAGGGTACACCATCTTCAATCTTATGTCCGCAATATATTAAATGAAGATCGCAGTGAATCAACAATTGGAATGTTTCATTTTAAGGATTTATTTGATACATTTTGTAGCGGAAAAAAATTGAGTCAATTTGGCCGAGCAGATGTCCGCGCTTACGGTCCGTAAGATATAGGAACCGGCCAAAAGTAAATTTTTCACTCGCTTTTGATGTATGCAATATTTGTACGAATAGAAATAACCACAAACAGCTTTCTTTATAATAAACTTTATCACGATTTTCTAATTAGCACATAGTTTGGATTATAATCTGACCCTGTAATTGGATAGTTATAGTTAAGTTTACTTATCGTAATATGTTTCTTGCTTGAATAAATAAATAAACAGGCATTAAAATAATACATCACCCGAGTTTTTTTTATTGAATATGAATTAATAATAAACTTATTACAATGACTTTATAAATAGAGGAGTGTGGGAGGAAAGACATATTATGCAGTCCCTAAATAATTGGGAGAAGATGAAATAAAAAAAGAATGACTGTATAAACTAATACAATAACAGAAAACTTAGTTATATTGTATTTTACCCGTAGTCCCTCACGACTCTAAGTAGAATACTGAGCTTAGCTTACCGTCTTCCATGGGTTAGATAGCCAGAAGGCTAGCTACGTTACAATATCATAACATAAATAATGTCAAATTTCTTCTAGACCCACTAGTTCGGCGATTACATGAGGGTTTTTGCTTTTGCCTAAATGATTACGAAACTCTAAAAATCAATCAAACTTAAGACCCGACAGCTGAACATAAACATTATTATTGATAACAGATAAGATCACAACGGATTAATGCACATGAAGAATATTGCATTATATACATATTCACTTTAAGCACGTCTCTAACCTATACCCAAGACGTCCGTTATTATCACCATGGACGAGTTCGATTAAAAAATGCATTAACTGGGATACCGCGTCTTAGCGACCTTCATGTGGGTAATAGCTGATGTAAGTCCCGAGGGCCGACACCCGTGGTTGCGTGTCTAAAGCGGCAGGAGGTTTTAAGAAGTCCTACGGCTCCGTCTAGTCTTGTGAATATGTGAAAGGAGTTAACGAACATTACCGTCTCATAAAAGAAAGCTACGGCGTCCCCTTCATATTGGCTCCGGACCACAACCTAGATCACGGCCAGGAGCGATACGTAAATTCCCATCCAGGTCTAAAGTGGATACTCTAGACGCAACTGGGGCTTAACACTAGAATGATGATGATGCAAATTTAAAGTAATCGCCTTTACTTTTAAGTTACTCTATTTCATATCAGGTTTATAGTCAAGCGTATACCATCTACAATTTATGTTTGCAATGTGGTGAATAAATATCGCAATTATTCAACAATAAGGACGCGGACATATGTCACAATAAATTCAACATTTCTACAGAGGCTTAATATATTATTTCTAAAGCTATTCAAGTATTTGGGCAACTAAAAATTAAAAATATTTTTTTAACAATAACAAAATCGAGTTCAAACTAAAAAGCAAAAAATAAATATTTAACCGACTTTTTTCTACAACATTTTGAAGTCAGTGCGAAATAAAACAAAAAAATATATGCTTTTTTTATTGCAAATCTGGCAAATAAGCAGGTGGCTCACCTGATCGAAACTGGTTTCCGTCACCTACTATAGATATTCACAACACCTGGGGCGAGGTAAACGCGGTGCCTACATTTAGGATGGAATAGATGCGATGGAATAAATATAGCGTTATAAATACCGGACTATTTGGCGAATAGGAAGCTAGTTCACATTCGGAAGTAGATATATTGAGACTGAAGAATGAATAAGTAAAAAGTCCTAGTTGTAGCAAGTGCAAGTGTGGAGATAAGTCAAGAGTGAGAGTGATCAGTTGATTGTGAAGTATTAATAATAGTAATTCATAGATGTATGCTAATTTTTCAATAAAAATATTGTTACAAGTTAGGCATGGGAAACTATTGATGCGTATATCGCTTACTGGGATCGCCCCCAGTCCACTGTGCGGTACCCATAATAAAAGCGTTGCTTAGTTTGGGGCCATACATTTGGTGTGTTCGTCTGGCGATTATTATTATTATATTATTACTATAACAATAGGAAAGAAAAGTCCCACACACATAAATTGCCGCATGACGTCATAATTGGAAACTCACCCTTATATATACGATATAAGGTGCATATTGGTTTGTCACTTTCACAGTAGGTATTTGTTCACATTCCATAAAAGTCTGGAAGTGAACATTCTGGCAGCGAATGTTCTTGAAACAACCAAGTTATATATATAAGCGAAGCCGAGCTGCCAGGCAGTCAGTTTCAAAGCTACAATCGTCGCGATAATTTGGAATTGATAAAAAGTAAACAACTGCGATTATTGACTATTACCACGGACTTCAGTCAGTGTCGTGCTTAGTGATATTAGAAATACGCGGAGTGTGACCGTGTGTGTTTTAGTGCTAAATGTCTAGTACACTTAGTTGCATTTTTCAGTGCAAATAAAGTGTTTATTCGAGAATAATTGGCATCTAATTTACCTACGTCGTATCAATATAATAAAGTGGACCGTTGTGTAATAAGAAAAGAAAAGTAGAAACATCTGAAGATTCCGGTCACCATTCAGCCACAAAAACATCACTAAATGTACAGGCAGAGCCCAGCACTTCGTTAAAACTTCCTAAAAGTTCATCGACTGATTCCTTTAATCCCACGAATATTGGTAATTATTTGGATATATTAGCGTCTGGAAACATTAGTGATGATATGAATGAAATACAAGCTTCTCGCAGCACCAACGAAACCTGAAAAAGCTTTTCTCTTTCCTACTTCCGAGCACAACAGGAGGGGATGGGTTAAACGCAAGCAAGTGGAGTATAATCATTTTGAACAGAATCCATGGCTGGTGTTCTCACAAGTTGAAAAGGGACTTCTTTGCATTAACTGTAAATTTTTTGTGAATAATAAAATGGTTGGAAGAAAGAACTCCATTATCGCCAGAAACTTGTGACTGAATCACCAACAAACTTTGCCAAGCTTACTGGTAAAGCTGGTGACCTTGAGACCCACTCTCAGCTCAAGTACAACGCTGCAGCGTCACCAAATGTAAAATTATTTTCGGCGACACAAGACAACCGCAAACTTAATGTCATAATTCAATTGTCAAGAGAGAGAATGGTGGGCATTAGAGAAAACACAGACCGTCTTGTACCTATAATAAAAGCAATCACATTTCATGGAAAGCAAAGTATTCCTCAGCGGCGGCATAGACATGATGGGAGTCTATTAAAACACGAAAATGATCTTAAAAGTATAGTGAGTAACGAAGGAAACTTTTGAGATTTAGAATTGACGCTGGAGACTTTCAACTAAAACATCACCTTGAGACCAATAAAGCGAACACCACTTACATAAGTAAAACAATGTGTAATGAACTTATTTCATGCTGTAAAATAGTGATGTTATCGAGAATACTAGAGGCAATCAAAGATTTTCGTTATTACAGCATCATCTTCGCGAGACTGCGGACATAGCGCATATTGCCCAATTGAGCTTAGCTGCAAGATACGTTGATGGTGACGGCAAATTACACGAAAGATTTTTTTGGTTTAGTTGACATCCACAAAAACAGTTATTGTAGGAATGAATGAATGAATGAAAACTCTTTATTGTTCGCCATAAACTTAATTCTAGACAATTGATATGGATACATTTGCATTAGAACAATGGGCGGCCTTATCGTTTATAGCGATCTCTTCCAGGTAACCTGGGAACATTGACATTGTAGTGGAAACATTGACGATGAACCTCAAGAGAGCGTAGCATTACTGGTAAAGTATTGGGTACTACGATTCTAAAGAGAATAGAAAGCCTTTCTCTGTCACTGGAGAACTGTGTGGATATAGGCTGTGATGGCTGCTCAGTTAATATGTCAGAACAGAAAGGAACTGTGGTTACAATAAAAAAGTAAGCTATCCACGTGCAAGTAGTACCGTGTCAAAGTCATCAGCTATACTACCACTATTTACCGTCATCCGTGCAGGAACGGAGAAAGAATACAATTTCCTGCGGCCCGGCGGCTTGTCGTAAGAGGCGACAAAATAACCCACAGCCAGGTGGTAGGGCATTTGCCCGACTGGATGGCTACCACCCCTGGTCTAGAGTATGCCGCCATAACAACCTTGAGTTGTGTTCCGGCATTAGTGGCCAGGTTCCAGTCTCCCTTAAGAGAGCAGCAGCGCATTTGTAGCACCTTTGGTGTTGTAAATATCCATAGGCGATGGTAACCGCTTTCCATCAAGTGGGCCGTCTGCCTGTCTGCTGAACTCATGCAATAAAAAATAAATAAAAAAAATTACTTACTGTACTATTATTTATTTATTACTAAGAATTAGTATCGTTCTTTACAGCGTCTAGCAAGGTTCGATTGAAGAGTCACCTGAAACACTCACTGTATACACATTGTCAATATTCTTCTTCGAGATTTCTCTAATTGCTAGTTTATTATCACTCTGTTTACACTGAATGACATTATCAGCATAAAATATCCAGTCAGCAAAATTTTACAATACCCTAGCTGTACGTCGCGATGGCAAAAGCAAAATTAGATTCAAAGCTCAAGGTGTACGATGGCATGAGAACTAATTCTGATAGCCTCTTTGCTCGTATTGCTGAAGAGGCGAAAACAGTTATGAAAAAGTTAGACGTGGAGATGAGTGTTCCTCGTCTTACAGGCAGTCAAAGACACAGGGAAAACTGCGATCATAATGATGATGCTATGACATATTGGAAAATAACTGTTTTTATTCCGACACTGGACCATGTTTCAACTGACATGAACGAACGTTTTGCTGAAGAAAATATTTATCATTTAAAATTCACCATACTTTTACCCGTTATGAGACTAAAAAGTGACGGTAATAATCTAGCACATAAATTGAACCAGTGTTTAATTGAAGTACCGTTCTTTGAAGAAGAATCATCCCTTGTGATTAAAAAGAGACTAATTGGAGAATTTCTTCAATACAAGCTAACGAGCATAAACCCCCTTAATCATCGTGATTCTGTTATACAAGCGTTCTGTTTGTCCTATATCTGACTATCCTTCTTTACACATCTTGTACAAAATATTTGCTTGTCTACCTGTATCTATTGCTACAGTAAAAAGAAGTTTTCCTACATTGCGGCGTAAAGAGACATGGCTGAGGTCGACAATGAAAGAGGATTGACTTTTTAGCAGCGAGAGATAAGGTTAAATAATACTCCAGCTGGCAGAGAGTAAGTATTCACTGTAGAGTGCTAGAGAGAACTGAAGTGAACTGATTCTTTTTTATTGGACTTGACTTTATGTCGTTGGTCGGAAGACCTTACAACTTTATCGGGGTTTTCGGGGCGAGTGCCTTTGCGAAGCGAAGGCGCTCAGTCCCGGGGGGCAACTTGCTCGAGGGAGCTCCCTAGGGAGTTTTACCTCGGCTAGACTGTTGCCATGAGAGGGAGATGAATCTAATGATGCCCACCATAGGGCGACACAATGCACTAATTGAGAACGGGCGACGGGTAATATAAAGCCCAAGGTGAAGGATCCCGGCGGACCGGGATCGGTGGTTCGCGGTGGCCTACGCTATCCTACTGCCGTTTCGCAACGTGTTATGGCTGGGAGAGAAGAAACGAGCATCTGAGACGCCGCCGTCTGTGTCTGTGTGTCGGTGCCTGCCAGCCTGCCGTCCTAACCGCGGGCAGGTTAATCCGGGCGAGCCGTTTTGTAATAAGTTTGACCCTATCCGTAGGGACGTTACGCGGCCGTTGCATAAGAGCCTTTTGTCGAGGATTATAATCGGACGCGGACACGACAAGCCGATTTCGATGGTGCGGCGTGAGATCGAAATACTTACGCGAGAGCGACGTAATGTAGTTTTTGATGGAGGGAAGCTCCAGATAACAGTGGAGGTGGACGTTACGCATATAGAAGGGAGCACCGACGGCTCTGCGCATGAATTTATTCTGTTCCATTTGCAGTTTCTTTAAAAGGGCAGGCCTGGCATGGCCGAATACCACACTCGCGTATGTCATGATCGGACGGATAATTTATTTTGGAAACGGTAATCTAATAATTGTACAAATATTAACAAGTCGGACAACTATTACAATACATAGCACAATGTGTGAACGAAACGGATTGTGTGCGAGTGAGATAGAGCAACTATTAATATGGGCGCTCCCGTGTTGCGCTAGCCAATTCTACGTTGTCCTCTGTGGCGACTGGATGTATGCAGCTCCTATAAATTAATGGCTTAGCTCTGTTGAACACTCATCCTGACATTCACTGTGCTATTGACTATGTCATTAACCAATTTTTCAGGAAGAATAGGCGCTTAGAAGTCATCATTTAAGGAAGAGAACCACAATTCTAATTTATTTATATCATAAGATGGCATTGTCTTATATATATGTATAATCAATTTAAATAGAACGTTCTTAAACTTTGCATGTGGCTTGATTATTTTTTTATTACGATAAAAGTAAAGGGAGCTCAAGATATCTGTAGCGCCCCCTCCTTGAGTTTTTTCTGTATCCGCCACTGGGACCAGCACTGCGTATCACCCCGATACATTTTACTTGCACTAAGAGTATTCTGTCTACGTCGATTGAATTTCCCCGTATTAATAAATGAAACGTGTGGTATTTTTGATTAAATGCTTCTGTATGATCCTATAGCCTATTATGCGGCTTCGCTTATCACATTAGAGAAATACTTGTAAACATACAATCACTTTGGTGTTTCACTTAACGGGAAATATATATTTTTTTAATTTATTATCCAATATAAATAATAATACTTATATATAAAAACATATCCGACTGTGGCACACAAACCTCACGGGTGTATGAGTTTCACTAAGTTATGTCATAACGGTTATGATACATAGTGATAGTTTTAATTTCTTTTTCTTTTATTCTAGTTATATGTATATGTACATGTAATATACAATATATCCTATTTATATGTATTTAATTTACTTAGAACCATCATACACTGTCGTTGGCTTTCACAAAACCCATAGCCCAGGGTTATTGGAAGAGATCGCTCTAAAGCGATAAGGCCGCCCTTTGTTCCTGCCTTTATATGAAATAACTGTAAATAATTTACTTTATGTGTATGTGGTGAACAATAAAGAATTTTCTATATCTCTATCTATTGTTGTATCAAAAATAGGAGCGGAGGCAATGAATTTTTGTCATCATTCAAGTGTTGACTACTGATTATCTAATCTTAGCTTATACTAATATATAAAGCTGAAGAGTTTGTTTGTTTGTTTGATTGAAAACGCTAATCTCAGGAGGACTGATTTGGAAAATTCTTTCTGTGTTAGATAGCCCATTCATCGGGGAAGGCTATAAGGCATAGGTTATACATCATAACGCTAAGACCAATAGGAGCGGATCACCAATGAAGATTGTTTCAAAATCGGGGGATTGTTTTTAACTATTCCACAAGGACGAAGTCGCGGGCAGAAGCTAGTATAATAATAAGTGGAGTTATCATCATACTTGTATATTCGTATGGTGCCGATTTAGTCCCAGGTCTGCACATATGAGCTCGGTGGTCCGCTTTGGGAATCAATATAGAATCTTTTCAGATTAATTATATTTGGTCGATTTGTGGGTATAAATCCGTCAATTAAACGTAAATGATTAAAAACAAAAAACTATTAATTATTATGTTAATTAATAAGGTTAACTCACACAACCAATACAATAAAATAAAAAATTAGAACATATCATGGCCGAATGTGCCCCCCAAAATACAGGCCTGTCCTAGTTTGGGGGCAAATCGACAACTTTTAGTCTCCAGTAATGTACCTAGTATAAATATATTGTATATCGTAATTGTAATTTACTCAAATAAATAAATAATTATTATATTATTATTTAAACATTATATTTACATATTTACAGAAACTGTAAAAATACAGGCGTAATGTCGCCATGGTTTCACTTGATGTATAAACTTTTAATAATAATCAAATAAAGAACTTAAGTTTCTAAAAATATACTTCACAGATGCACATCTGCTTCAGTAATAACACGACAAATCATTTTTTTATATTAGTTGGTAAGCACATACATAGCTTGAGAACGGCTGGATCGATTTGGCATTTTTCTTTTCTAAGCTATTTATAGTAGTCCCAATTAGAAAAATTGTTGAGGAAAGCAACAGAAACGTAATCTGTAAGGTCTTGTAGGATTTCGAATTTAAAACTCTCTATCTTCTAACGCCTCTGTTACAGCTAGGATAATGTTAGTTTTAGTAGCTGTGTCACGCAGATGTAGCCGAGGGCTTAATGTGTCATTTATGATGCGACATTGTTAATGACATTAAACATTGAGATATAAAGTATCTACATATAGACACTAATGTAGTTAACGCGTTACGTCTTAACGCTATAAGTAAGTCGCATCTAGTCATAGTCATTAACAGTAACGCAGGTGGAGCAGGGGCATAAGAGATCACAATTTCTACTTTAACTATAAACAAATTAATTGGCTTTTGAATTAAATTGTTAGCCTTCAACATTTAATGCTCGGTGAAATTGAAAGCATCTATATGTGCGCATACATTATTATTTATTCACAAGCACCAATTAATAACCACAAATATAGATACTGACCTGGCAAATTGTGATTTTCTTCATTTAATTACTTAGTTTATTATAATCATTTGAAGTTCTACAACATCAATATTCTTCATATTTTTCCAGTTTTTGGTTAAAAAGTTAAAGAAGGGGAAACAATTTTTGGCAGCTTATTTCTACGTAATATTGACATAAATAAGATAGTCATTAAAAGTAATTGTTATGGTTTCTCAATATTTGATCGATGATATCTCATACACATAAGAAAACGACGTTTTAACGATTTTAAACGCAGTAATTTGTTTTATTCTTGTTCTTCCGAAGTTTCGGCCATTTTTAAAATTAGATTAGGCTCTTATAAAGTAAATAATAACCATAAACAAAATTAAAACTAAATACTTAAAATGACCAAGTTGGCGGTAGGCTAAATAAAACTTAAACAATACTCATTGCCACTTGACATCTTTGTCTTCCGTGATCACGGCTACTGAAAAGTGGCCGAAACGCCGAAATAATAAAAATCAAATAAATTACCGCGCTTACCGTTACCTTATACTAGTCGCGAAAACTTAAGAAAATATTACTATAACTAACTAGAGTTTACCCCGCGGCTGCGCTACGGGTCAACCTCTAGTGCCTCTTGTTTAAAAAGCAGGCGTTAATACAGGTTACATTATTTTTTTTATGTTGGTGCTATTTTCCCCCGGAAGATTTACTTCATTTCATATCGCAATCTATCCCGTTTCCCGGAATGAAAAGTATCTATGTCCATTTTTGGTATTAAAACTACATTCAAAGAAAATTACAGCAAACCGATCCAGTACTCCTAGTAGTTTATCTATAAACTTGAGAAATGATTGGTCTCATACAAACTTTCATCCTCTATTTCAACCCGTTCTTGTTTTATTTATCTAGTTTTATTCATCAAAATGACAAACAAAACTTATCCTCGTTTCTTGGATAACGTTTATATAAATCTATCCCATTATCCGTGATGAAAAGTATCCCTTGTCTTGCGGGTAGACAAGGGATATTAAAATTACACATATACCGTATTTCAGCCAAATCGGTGCAATTGTTTTTCCGTAAAAGTATAACAAACAGAGAGACAAATATATTTTCATCCCGAAACTATCCCAATTTTCGGCATAAAAAGTATCCTATTGTTCATTCTCGGTTGCATCGAATATATATATATATATACTGGGTTTCTGCCAAATCAGTTCCGTAATTTTTCCGTGAAAACGGAACAGACAGACAGAGTTACTTTGGCATTTATAATATTAATAGGGAAATAATAAGTATTTTGTAGTTGCGTGTCATTCTTCTAGATCGTGGAAATGCTAATGTCAATAAAAGGCTCGAGCTGCCTTTGATTTGAGTTATTATACCACCAAGCAAAGAAGATATTATAGTTGAATTGACAGATTCATTTGTACACTAATGTTTTATCTTTGAACCTTCTGCGTTATAATAAAAGAAAATAATAGCTATAAACTCGTGCTAAAAACCTGCGAAATATTCCACGATGGTTGAACTTGATTTTGAAAAACTATTCAAACTTCAGATGATTTGTATGAAAATTAGCCAATGTCATCCCGAAACGAAAATTAACAAGTATTGGGCGTTGACAAGTATCATAGCTTTCGCGCCCTACACGTTGTCTTTCTTAGTTCTAATTAATTGCATAAGGTATTATTTGACCACGGATGACTATTTCAACGCCTTCAAAAATGGTGTTCCAATTATATATTACGTCTCCATGATGTTTAACTTCGGTATATTAATTAAAAAGAGGTTCAAATTGCGCAATTTAATTGAATACATGAAAAGCGACTACTCGAAAGCATGTGCTATGGATAAGAGAAGTAAAAAAATAATACAAAGATATGCTGCTAAAGGAACGAAAATAACAACATTTTGGGGGTATTTGATGGTTAGCACTGTAGGTATATTTGTAGTAAAAAGCATATTTTTAACTCTCTACCACTCTAAACGAAGTGGTGAGCTTAGATTAACCTCATTCTATGAGGTGTATTACCCGTTTAATATTTCCGAACTTAGGATATATAATATATGGGTATATGGACCAATTTATCTCCTTGAAATACTACGTATTTATGATAACAGCACTGACACAATGTTAGTGTCTGTTTACAAGGTGTTTCGCGGCGCAACCACTACTACACCACAAGAATAGTCAAAAATTACCTTAATAGTATTTTCTTGAATTTTCGCGACACAATAAAACTACTTTTTGATTTTTATTACGACGTTTCGCCCACTTTTCAGTAGCCGTGGTCACGGAAGACAAAGATGTCAAGTGCCAATGTGAATTGTTAAAGTTTTATTTAGCCTACCGCCAACTTGTTCATTTTAAATATTAGTTTAATTTTGTTTATGGTTATTATTTACTCTATGGAAGCATGATATCATTTACGGCGTTTTAAACCGTTCAAACGTAATTTTATAAATTACCTTGACCAGAGCATAAGATACTACTGGTAATAAGATCATCGTTTGCTTCAACATTACTTCATACATGAATCTGAAACACGTATTAATCTCTGCAACAAATCTGAAATACAAAAAATAACTAGAATTTGCCTGCGGCTTCGTCCATACCGGACAAGTAACAAAGATTGTAATTATTTTGCTAAATATAAAATCAAAGGTTATTTTCAGCACGGTAATGGATTATTTATCATGAAAACACACGAAACCCGGAAATTAACGCAAAAACTCGGAATAAGTAATGTTACTAAAGGCATACACAACTACATTTGTTTCACTGAAGATTTTATCAATCAGTGAAAGTTATGCATCGGAATCAATTTCTTTTGACTTGATCAATTTAAAACCTCACCCAAGAAAATTCCTGTAGTATTATGGGTATATAAAGTATCGCAGATCTTATGTCCGGCAATTTACTATCGATCAGCGAAAACCGCATCGAGATCGGTCCAGTAATTTTTACATGAATCCCAAACAAACAGACACACAAATAATTAAAGAAACAAAAGACTGCACTTACACAATTTTATAGATTAGTAACGAATCAAATATTTTCTCTCTCTTTACCGCGCACAACAATAATTTGAATGAAACTACCCGCCGAGGTTTTCTTTCTGCTCTACCACATGAGGTTCTTCAAGAAGACTGTTATAAAACTCCTTAGAGGCCGGCAACGCGTTGACAACGCTCCTGGAGTTGCAAACGCCTATAGGTGACAGTAACTACTTTCCATCAAGTGGATCGTCCACTTTAATCAATTGTAGATAGATAGATAACACTTTATTGTACACCATTACAGAAAACTTACGAACTAGTATTATTCTAATTGTGTACAAAGGGCGGTCTTATCGCTAAAAAGCGATCTCTTCCAGACAACCCGTGGCAGGAAAATTGCTGATTAGGAATGGCGATGGTGGTATACATAATTATTGTTCGATTACTTACATTTTAATAATAACTATATAACAGTAACTATACTATATATACAAATATACACATAAATTATATACATATTCATATATAATATACATATTGTAGTAGGTATGTAAGCATTTGTATTGTTCATTGTAAGAGGGCCAGCGCACAATAATTAAGTATTTGCACAAGTAGAATAAATGTAGTATATAAGGCTGTAATTTTGTTAAATGTGTCAATAAAGATATCAATCACATGGTGACAATGTAGTTTTAATAGTATAACAACCTCAAAACTACGAGCAGCATCTGCTCATACCACACAGTAAAAAAAACAATTGTGTGTGTGCATTTCCCACGCAGTCGAAGTGAAACTTCAGAGAATATACTCGCAGATAAATCTTCTCTAACCTTTAATGATATCTCTATATATTAATACGTGGAGTACAAACTTTGTACCCCTTTTTACGAAAATTGCGCGGACGGAGGAGTATGAAATTTCGCACACTTATAGTTTATACAGAGAAGACGTGACAATGCTGTGTTTTTATAAAATAAGGCATATAAAATACATTAAATCAATAAAAAAACCATTACACACACACTACCGTGTATCTGATACACACACACACATATATACTCTTTTGTTTATTGTTGCCTTGGTGAAATGTGTGATCATAGAAGTATAGTCTTTGACATTAATTTATATGGTCGAATTTCTAACACGGGCGACCACTAATAAATATAATTCCTTTCCTATCGTAAGCCACAATTGGCAATTTTCATGTTTTAAGTGATTCATAATTAATGAATTATTTACCATCGATTCCAAAAACAAGAATTTAAATATCATTAAAAACAAAAGATTTTTCCCGTATATAATCGTATGTAATGCAAGTAAGCGCCGTATACTGGCGCATTGTCCTATACGACCTTTTACGCAGGAGGGACGTAAACGCGTAAGTAGTCGTTGCCTGTAGTAAATATCATTTACGCTGTGGTAGTGTATGTTATAGTATTTAAGTTACTTTAGTCTGGATTAAACTGTAGTGCAACACAGACGTCCATTCTCATTTAATCTCTCGAACCCCGAACACCGCATGGCGACCCTGCCAGTCGCGCGAGTACCAAGCGCGTTCGCTTCGGGCGACAGTGACCAGTCTAGCCGCGCACTCATCAATTTTTTTTAAACGGACAATATTATGGGAATGGTGCGACACAGTGCAAAATTTACAATCGTGTACAAGGTTATATTGTAATTAGAAAACTAAAATGGGAAAGACATACTCTAAGCAAGAAGAGAAGGAAGTTATAATCACCCAAAACGCTGTTGGAGATAACAGCGCCACAGCAATACGAGAGGACCATATTCATACGAACAACATTCTTGTAAGCACTCTTATTGCCATCGTCGTATTAGTAATTCTGATTATACCATATAAATACTACAAGAAGTGTATCCAAGGGTGGATGCGCAAGGAGTTGCGTGACGAGATGTTCCAGAGAGTACAAGCGAGATGGACAAGGCGTAAGCAGCACAAGGTGTCCGGAGATGAGGAAACTGGCATCTAAGTACGGCATCTAAACGAGTGAGTGTAGTGTACAAAAAAAAAGTGTCGGGAAAAATAAAAATAAATGATGAAATAAGTATATGGAACTCGAAATAAACAAAATATTAGAACAATTAGAATCTATAAGAATTAGTTTAAGGAAATTAGGTCCTAAAAGAAGACAAGAAAAATTAGGGTTAGATAAATTAGAAGAAGCAAAAGCTTTGTATACAAAATATAAACAGATAATATCTTTATATAATCCCGAATTATCGGATGACCTGGCATGCTATTTTATAGAAATATTAGATGACAAAATAAATACATGTTTTAGTAAAATATTAGATTCCAGTATTAAAAGTTTAGAACAAACATCGCAAACAATGGCTGAAAGATTCGATATAAAAGAAGTAGGGAGTCTAATTCCAATTTTAGATGGAAAAGAGGAAAAGGTGGAAAGAATGATAGGTGTCGAAATGTTAGATAAAATATTTAAAGACGAAAACAACAAGAATTTGTTGATTTCTTTTATTTTGAAAACTCGATTAAATAAAACAGCTAAATTGAAATTGAAATCGCATTACAATACTATTTCGGATTTAGTATATGATATAAAAAAGTTTTTGTTGACAAAGAAATCAGCTAATTCCTTGCTATTGCAATTCAACAATATACGCCAAAATGAAATGTCTATATCTGATTATGGTGAAAAGATCGAGGAATTGTTCACTGAGCTCACAATTTCACAAGCTGACGGGAACCCAAAAGCATCTGAAATTTTGAGACCGATTAACGAAAGCTTAGCTATTAAAAGTTTTCAGATGGTTTGAAAAATAAACGCTTAAGCACTATAATCGCTGCCCGTAACTATACCGAGCTGAAGGAGGCAGTCCAGGCCGTCAGGAACGGGGAGCCGGATCTGTCTACGTCTTCAGGTACACTCCTGAACATGAAAAGTAAGTTTAGAGGTAGAGGAAACCAGTTTTCCCAACGAGGTCAAGGACATCGAGGAAATTATGGATGGCAAAATAGTCGTCAAAACTACATGACAGGAAATAATAATAATTATTTTCACAACTTTCGTGGTCAGTCAACGAATTTTCAACGTGGACGAGGTCGCAGAGGCCATTTTAATGGTTATCGCAATTTTCGTGGGCCACCATGAAATCGTCAAAATATGTATACGTTTTCAAATAAAAATCATTCTAATCAAATAGAGGATAACAATAAACAACAACTGGATTCGACTGAGTTTTTTCGTGCATAAAATATTAACATGTGATGGATTAGTAATTTTACAGTTCCAAATTGACGGTCAAATATGTTCATTTCTACTAGACACAGGTGCAAGTTTATTCGTAATACATAAAGATAAAGTTCCCCGTAATACAAAATTAGACTCTAACACAGTAATAAGAGGTATATCAGGAAGTATTAATTCAAACTTCGTCACTACGATAAACTTAGAGTCACACGATGGTATCTTATTTCGCCAGACATTTCACGTACTGAACGATATGCCGTGCAATGCTGACGGTATAATCGGATCAGATTTCTTGAGAAATTATAATGCAATTATAGACTTTCATTTGAGACAAATAACCTTACAAAAGAATTTACAAAGTAGCATTACAAAATTACACATAAGTACTAATAGTAGTATTTACTTAACTTTACCGGCCAGGAGGGAATCGATTCATTTTTAAAAATTGATTCATCTTTAAAATCAAACAATGAATATTTAGTTGTTCAAAAGGAGTTAGCCAATAATATATACTTAGCAAGCATTTTAGTTAAACCACAAAACGGTAAGATACCGGTACGGGTATTAAATGTAAACGATAACGACGTGAAGTTGCCAATATTTACACCGTAATTACAATCTATATTTAATATATGTAATTTTGCCAAACCAGACAATTCTGTTAGTAGAACTAAAAAATTATTACAAACTTTAAAAATAAATCATTTAGACGCGGAAACACGTAAACAAATTGAATGTATTTGTGTAAAATACTCGGATATATTTTATTTAGAAGGTGACAAATTAGGTACTACAAATATAATGACACAGTCAATCGAATTAAAACCGAATACAAAACCGATTTATGTAAAACCTTATCGATTACCGCATTCGTCGAAACCAGTGATTGACAAAGAAATAAATAAAATGTTAGATGAAGATATAATTGAAAGAACAAATAGTGATTGGAATAGCCCAATTCTTTTAGTTCTCAAAAAATGTAATGGAAACGAAAAAAAATGGAGATTGGTTGTAGATTACCGAAAAATTAACGATGTTATTCAGGAAGTCAAATTTCTATTGCCAAACATAACGGAAATATTAGATTCTTTATCAGCTGCCATATACTTTACGCATTTAGATTTACAAGAATCGTATTATCAAACTAATTTAGACTCTAATAGCAGAAAAATAACGGCGTTTACAACAAATTCGGGTCAATATCAAATGAAAAGACTACCGATGGATTTAAAAATATCACCCAGTGCTTTTTCTCGTGTTATGTCTATAGCTTTATTCGGTTTAACTTACGAAAAGGCTTTCATATATATGGACGATATTATTGTATTTGGGCGTTCAATAGAAGCTCATAATAAAAATTTAATAGACGTTTTTGACAGATTAAGAAAAGTGAATTTACAGGTCAATCCTCAAAAATATGATTTCTTAAAGAAAGAACTATTATATTTAGGACATGTAGTTTCAGCAGAGGGCGTTAGTCCCGATCCTGAAAAAATTAGAATACTAAAAAATTACCCGGAACCACAGAATTCCGATGAAGTACGACGCTTTGTCGCTTTTTGCAATTATTACAGGAAATTCATACCTTCTTTTGCCCATATAACAATACCTTTGAATAAATTATGTAGAAAACATGAAACTTTTAATTGAACTTTAGAATGCAAGCAAGCCTTGAATATTTAAAACGAGCTTTGATTTTCCCACCTATTTTACAGTATCCCGATTTTTCCGATGAAAATGAATTTATACTACAAACAGGCGCTTCCAGTATTGCCATAGGTTCAGTTCTATGTAATAAAGATATGCGTCCAGTTGCATATGCCAGCCGACCCCTAAATAAAGACGAATTAAATTATCCTACTATTCAAAAAGAGTTATTAGCAATCGTATGGAGCGTTAAATATTTTAGACCTTATCTTTTTGGAAAAAGTTTTACTTTCATGTCCGATCATAAGTCATTAATATATTTATTTGGCATGAAGGATCCGTCAAGTCGTTTAACAAAATTTAGATTACAGTTAGAAGAATATGATTATAAAGTTGTTTATATTCGTGGAAAAGATAACTGCGTTGCAGACGCACTGAGTGGGATGGTTATGGTCATCATCGGATGAATTTAAAAATTTGAACGAAATAATTTTAGTTCTTACAAGAGCACAAAAGAAAAAGTTAGAAGAACTGGAAAAGGGAGTTAGTAGTTCAGATAGTGTTAGTGAAAGAACTAGTTCTCCAAATATTTCATCTCAAATTCCAAGGCCTGATCAACCAAGGATAAGAGAAATATTTAGGATTCCTAGCGATTTCGTTGAAATGAAATTTATTGAAGGAAAAGAATTAGATAAACTTAGAATGAATTTATCTTGTGGCGAGGCAAATACAGCCGACGTGCGCTTGGGAATGTTCGTTTGTTCTCGCGATATCGAACTCCGACGCACCGCAGATCCCCGCCCGCAGCCGGGTCCTGGAGGAGCGAGTCAGACCGTATCGTACTCATAAGCCGTAAGGGCGCGCGCATTCGCTCCCACGACACGCGACAGGGAAGCTTTAATGCATGGCAAAACGGCACGATATTTCCTAAGTGTATAACTCTAGTAATAAGTACCTAAGGCGGTGATTTACAATATAGACAATTAAGTATAAAATATGTTGGTTTCATTTTTATCGACCCCCATAATCTAATATCCCTCGAACCCCGAACACCGCAACGCTTTTATACGTGGAGAGAGTATGTGCGTTCAGACTTACCGACAAAGCATATTTTTATCGTCTATGAATTTATAAAGACTGATGTTTTGATAAATGAGTAACCTATCTTCAATTAATTACTTAAAACCATATTCGAGAGGTTTCAAAATATCGGATATTGCTCCTACATTGGCCTCATTTAAAGGTGTTGTATCCGATTTTATTGATGAAAACGAAGAGTATTCCCATTTCCATTTCAATTTTCACGAATCTGATAGAGACCAAGGTAAGTTATAAACGCGCATTATTCTTTTACACTTATTTTGTATATTTCTTTAGTTCTTGACATTGTTTGGTCAAAAGAATATTAAGTAACACATGAGATTATGTACGTGACTATTTGCTAGTAAAAATATATCGAATGTAACACATAGGATATTTTACTTGGGATTTTAGAGTAATACAATTATCGCATGTAATACATAGAATTTTTATGCTGGATTTTAAAGTAATATTATTATTGTATGAATTAGTTACTATTATATACGTCGGTAATTTATGAATTAATAAGTATTGTAAATACGATTACCTTTATTTTACTTTCGTAAAAATTACAAAAATTAGCAAATCTTATGTTTAGCTTTCATTATTTCAGATTCATCATTGCCTGAGGGAGTTAATTTGTCAGAAATTGAAGAACTTTTTTAAATGATCCAAAGCGATTTAAACAAAACTCTATTAATTTTACTGTCCAGTGATGGATGATGATGGTCATCATTGTAAGCCTAAGGTTTCTTGATCTCATTTTTCTAGAAGCACGCTGAAAAATTACATTGCTATAGTAAATACAAAATATGTTTTAATTTTAATAAATTTATCAAAATACTTTTTCTTTCAGGCGAAGATTTATTTAACTACCACTTTGTCTTCTTACTCAAAGTATGAATACTTTCTTGAAATATACCTTATGATTAAGCTAACTGTTTGAAAACCCCAAAGACATTTCACCCATCTTCCCCTGAATGTTCCATTAACCATTTAGATGCTGACCGTATAAATGATTTTTATCCTTATATTATTGGTATTACAATACAATAACCGCTATCACAACTTTCTTCTATTTCTGACTATTTTACACCCCAAGCAAATTCGGCAAACTCCAGTCGGAATAAAAAACATTAAGAAATGGCCAAGGTAATGGTGAATGAAAAGCGAGACTAAGTGGATAGATACGCAAAGAAAAATGTTAGTAAAGCGTACATGACTCGTAGAGGTAATAAGAAAACAACGAAGAATATAAAACCAGTTTGCAAATGTCGCATGAACTGTAAAAGACTCTAAAAGATGTCAAACAATCAAAGAAAAAAACATTTTTGATGATTTCTGGAAATTAGGCGATCATCATTATCAATGAGTCAATCATCACAATCATATATGTCCAATCTAGTAAATCAAAATTTCAAGAACGAGTTTATATTGATACTAAATCTTGTTGAAAATATAAGTACGATGAAATATAAGTTACCTCTTGCAAGTAGTGAAAACGCAAAAGAAAATCGACTTATCGAATGCAAGAAGCAGTTTTTAGCAACGTTGTCGATTAGCGAACAGTTCGTGTACACAGTCATTCAGAAAACTGACTCCTTATCAGGCACTGTGACAACTGACGGTCAAGGTAATCAAAACAAGGAAGAAAAGTGTATGTGACCATAATAAATGCTTATAACCATAAAAGTCCATTACATTAGAAAAGATACGTCCAGATTATACCTAGATAGTGACTTAAACTTTTATAAGCTATTTATTATGTACAATAAATGGTTTGATCCTAAAATGCAATGAGGTAAAGTTGAAACAGAGAAGTAAAAGATGAGCCAACAAGGTGTCTAGTTGTCTGGAAAATTTTGTATTCAGAAGAGTCAAAGCACGTGCTATCGAATTTAGGTTTTAGTCAGACAACTGTGCAGGTCCAAACCGAAACAGAATTGTGTTTGCTGCCGATTTGATATTTTCACAGGAATACAAAGTATCCATCAAAAAATTAAAGAACGGCCGGACCCAGTAAGTTGGCGATGGTTTTTACGCCTTAATTGAAAGATGTGCCAAAAATAATATGTAGTCCCATATACTACACTTGAATGGTTCACCTTAGTGGATGGGCCGAACAAGACCGTAGACAATTAAACAATAAATTATAACACCACACAAAGTGACAAACAAACACAACCAACAACAAAACTCACACATACTCACACAAACGCGCACTACCACTGCATTGTATTACACGAACACTTTACAAACAAACCAAGACATACAAAGAGCCTAAAAATTAATAACCTAGGCACAGAAAGGAAAAGCAACACAAATGGCACTAGTTAAGATATATATGGGTATAAACATAAGGCACACACTGCACATGCACTTCCTCACAACACCAGTATGTAACAGATACACTCTACATTAGTATAAGTTCAGTATTAAAAATAGAAAGAAAAAAATATTATAAGTTATTCTTAAGGTACACTACAACATAAAAATCACTAAATATCACACACACACAATAACAAAATAAAAAATAAGCGCGTATAAACCTAAAAAATTTAATAGAAATTAAGTTGTAAAAAAGGGTACGGAACTCGAGTCCGTAGAGTAAGTAGTAAGTAAAAAAAAAACAAGACGGTAAACCTTATAATAATGTTGTAAAGTTGGATCACACCAAGTATATAGATTGAAATCCATAAAACAGCTAAATTCAATTTTAGCCTCAAAAAATTGGAACTAGATGATGTCGTTCAATGGACGAAGACTAAATAAATTAAGTCCTTTCTTCTGATGCGAATAAACTACATATTATTATCGTTTCTCAACTTTTCGCAACTATTATACATAATAAAATTACGTTTTAATGACTTTAAGACTGGTAATTTATTTGATTTATTATTCGGATGTTTCGGCCACTTTTCAGTTGCCGCGATCACGGAAGGCAAAGATGTTAATTGTCAATTAATATTGTTATAGTATTCTTTAGCCTACCGCCAAATTATTCATTTTGATTTTTTAGTTTTAATATTGTCTATGGTTATTAGTTACTCTATAGGAGCCTAATCTAATTTACCACCGCTTCGCTATATGTTGTGGCTTGAAGAGAAGAAACGACACAAGAAACTTTTCAGTAACATGCCTAGCTCTAATAATTTTATTTAATATCAAAATGGGTGGGAGGTAAAATAAAAAGTAAACATCTTTTCAGGCATTTGTCTATCTGGATGGCTACCACCCCTTGTTTAGAGTATGCCGCCATAACAACCTTGAGTTGTGTTTCAGTATTATTGGCCAGGCTCCAGTCCCTTCTTCGAGTATGGCAGCACAGTGGTAGAACATTGAGTGTTGCAAATTTCATATGCAATGGTAACCACTTTCCGTTATGGTTGGGCCTTCAGTCTGACTACTGTAATCCAGCAATAAAAAATATATGTTAATGACAAGGAATGACTTTTTATTTGGTTTTGTACAGACATACAATAATTATATTTATAAGTGGTACAACCAAAAATATATTATATGTTACATACGTGCAAAAATAACTAACTTTTTCCAAGTATAATGGAGTATATAGCTCATACGATATTTTTGATTCACTAAAATGCCATGTAAATAATTGTATGTTTCAGTTACAATTTTTGAAGTATGTGTACTTACGGCGTACAAACTTGCAACACCAATATCTACAAAATGTCTATTAATTCACAGTTTAATTTTAAATCATTAGAAAATTCTAAGTTAATATACATATGGTGAAAACACTAGAATTGTGTCTCTAAAATTAGCTGAATAGCACACAAAACTATCTTTAAATCGCTCTCCTGTAAAATCGTGTTTTTGGACTTACGATAGTGTACGTAGGAGCCATCGATATTATAATTCAAAAAATTAAATCTTAATTACACTTTAATTCACGAGCATAAAGTTCAAAATTGTGGATTGAAGAAAAAAAGTGACGCTAGAAACTCCTCAGTAACATGCCTAGCTTTTATCATTTTATATAATACTAGGATTTACCCGCGACTTTGTCCACGCTTGACGGGTAACGTAATTTAATTACAGTTATTTTGCCAGTATTTAAAATCAGAAGGTATTTTCAACAGGCCCGTAAAAACCTGGGATAAGTAACTGTTTTAGTAAAGATGTCTAATAAATATAGAAACTGTCATATTAGGTAAGTCCTAATATCACGTGGTTTCGAAGTTAGGAAATCCCAGAAAATAGAAAATTTCCTAAAATTCCCGGATTATATTCTTTTAGTATTAATTGCATTCGAATGAACTAAATTTTATACATATTAACCACTTCAAAACAGTCTCGGAAATTTTTCCGCCGGTTTCCCAAAATATAAAGTATTGCATAACTCAAAAAAGGATTTAAGTTATCGTTCTAGTGAAATCGTATCGAAATCAGCTAATATTTATGCAATCTATTTAATTTAGAATATTCTCAGGAAAACTCTCGCGGGATTCCCGGTACACAAAATACCGCAACATTTAGAAAATTAAGTAAAATATCTTTTCAGTGAAAACTGTGTCAGAATAAGTTAATTTTATGCACCCAAAAAACTCTAAACCGCTCCTTGGAAAAAACGCGCGGGTTTCCCGGAATAAAAATATCACACATATTATTACATAAAATTTGCTATCAATCAGTGAAAAAATCGCATTGGAGTTAGATTTCTTTCAATATGGCCATTTTAAATCATTCCCAGAAAACTTCCAAATTTTAAGTCTAAGAATTTGCTGTTGATCAATGAAAACCGCTACGACATCGGCCAAGTAGTTTTAATGTGAATTCCGAACAAACATACAGACCGAAAAGCAGACAATAAAGCTAAAAAAATGCATCGTGTTCTCCATCGTTTATATGGTCTATTCCAGTTAGTTTTTTTAATAGATTCAATATACAGGCACGGCATGTTTAGAATTTTATTATATTATAGAAAAATTAAAATGGGTGAGAGGTAAAATGAAAAAGAGAAACTGTCAATCAAGTTGATTTGTGTTCTGTTGCACGCATAAAAGTCCTAGTTTCAATGGCCCAATTCCATATCCCATCCATTCTGTCCCGTTCCTCCTATCCGACTCCTCTATCTCATCCCCTGTGCCATCTTTTTGCCATACCATCTTCGCGTTGGCTTCGCAATTGATCTTGCGAACTTCCATAGGCGGATGGTAACCACTTTCCATGAGCTGGGCCATCGGCCCGTTTGTCTAGGTACATGCCAATTTCCCTAAGCGATTCTCTGAAAACGGCTGTGTTAGGCATCCTGATCCATTTTTGATTCTCCAGGAGAAACAGATCTTTATAGGCTCTCTAGCTACTCAATTCATCATAACGCTCTCACGTAATATCAGCGTGACACAGTTAGCCTTGAGCTGAACGTATTTTGTGTAATGTGTGAAATTTTCAGTAGCCTAATTCCTTCCCCTTCCTAGCCCTATCCTATCGCCCTATTCCAATTACATATCCCATCTCTTCTATCCCATTCCTCCTTTCTAACTCCTCCGACTCATCCTCTTTATCCCATCTTCAAGTTGGCTTCGCCATTGATGTTGCACACTTCCATAAGCGAATGGTAACCACTTTCAATAAGCTGGGCCATCGGCCTGTTTGCCAACCTCGCTATAAGAAATATTCGGAAAGCCACGTCTGTGACTATGCTCTCTGATGGATTTCATTACAAATATATAAAACTTTACCTATTATATTACAGTTGGTAATCCAGGGAAATTATGCTATTGAATATATCAATTTGTTATTCGGAGGCATGTTTACTTGCTCCGTGATTTGCTACTACGGTGATTTACTTATGGAAAAGGTAATAATATTGCATTGTACTTCAGACCATCGGAAAATAATACTAAATACCAATACCATCGCTCAATAAGAAGCGTAACTGTTAACACGTGTTCCAGACGGTGCACATAGAATAGGAAGTAGATTTTAATTTTAACTTATATGTTTGACCTTCAAAAATGTTCTCCAGTGGAACTTAATTCGAATAAAAATTTGAATTTGAATCACATTTGGTACCATCAATCTATTATTATTTTTATAAATAAGTTTCAAACTATCAATCAACGTATTCACACTTATTTAAATTAAAACAATCACAAATTGAAAATTATAATTACCTCCTTCACAATTTTGTAAATTGAATGAATTTCATGAGTCCAGCGTCATAATTTTTAGCTCAGACAAATAAGATAAAAAGGGGGCATAACTCGGTAAGAGAGGCTAAATTGTTTGGCCAATAATCTTTATAAACTGCACGTTACGCCGAGATTCACGGTTGACCTTGCTTCGTCAGCGTGTCATAGTGCTGCGCACATTGCACCGTCTATCTCAAAGACGGTTGAATGTATAGAAAATCGTTTAACACCAAACTTGTAGAGAATTTTAAGTTCTACAATTATTATAATATATGCCAATATACTTTCATGCACAGGAAGCGAGATATTTACAAAAAACCGTTTTTTGTGATCTATGGCCTTGAATATTTTAGGATTTTGACTTGGCTTTCTATTTATATAGAACCTTGGAGAATATTTTTTCCGTGATAAAACAAACAAAATTAAATAAGAAACTGTTTTCAAGTTTAAATAAATCTGAAACATACTGCTCTCTAATATATGACATAAATATTATAACGTTCCCAAGATGTTCAAGAGTTGTATACCGTTATAGGGTGAGGAGGTTCAACGAGCGGCATACCAGAGCGGATGGGAACGCATATATGATCCCCGTGCGCGGAAAAATTTGCTGATCGTCTTGACGCGTGGAGCCCAGCCTGTAGCCATTAGATCCATCTTTTGCATCATCAATCTAGACACGCTCACTAATGTAAGCATTTGAATTAGCGTTTGAATAATGAAAATGTTTAGAATTTACAACCCCGGTGAAGTTTTTGGCAGAAACTGAAAAAATATTATTTTATATTTTCCTAGTATAAGATAGGCAGGGATGTTATGGATATGATATTTCGAATCTAGATACGCATACCGATATATGAATAATATTATACGATTTTAGTTACTGTTACGGATATGAATCTCGGATTATTCCATGTTTCAGTTACGGATATGAAAATATTTCGCACTATCCGATAGTTTTAGTTACGGATATTAGATTTCTTAGCAACTGTAAAAGGAAAATATAAATAATTACAAGGTAACGATTTGACGGATAACGTGTCGGCTCGGCCATTGATTACCGTGATGGCTATCACCCCAGATCTACATATATCTGTGGTGGTATCCATTCAGACGGACAAATACTACCTACCACCCGGCTGTGGTCATTTTGTCACCTCTTACGATAAGCTGCCAGGTCGCAGGAATCAATATTATTTCTCCGTTCCTGCAAGGATAGTCTGATATTTTGTGAAAAAAAAATTATTTCGTTATATGGCGATGGTCAACACTCAATCTGGACACCTTGAATTAAATCCTTCCATTTACTTTCTTAATTGAAGGCCCTTATCTTTAAATTAATGGAGTTTATTCCTAAAAAAACGATTTTCATGTAAAACCACCGACCGGTATGGAATTTTTATGAGGAGTGAAACACAACCGTTAACTCAAAAACGTTACGTATTATACAGTTTCGGACTTTAATGCAATTATATAAGATCTAAAATAATATCTATCAGTGCAAATTCAAAGACATTCGTACTTAAGGAGTAAACTCCACTCATACGTCGGAGTTACCATACACATTTGTACTAGTGCTTTTTCTTTTTACAGGTTTATCGCACATCGTACACAATATTCAACCTAATGAGAGCAACCGGGGATTAGAAATTGTTTAATTATAAGTGCACCCTTCTTTAAAACTACGATATAAATAAAACCATTTGCTGATATTATACGGTTCACCATTATCTTTTAATTTAGATGAAGCAAGCATTGTATAACTTAAAAGTGCAAATAGTATTCTAATAAAAAAGTAAGTAGTATGTAAGATTTCAAAACTGGTGTACACATAATAAAACAACATTTTAACGGTTTTGAGTTTTATTAAAAGTGCAACTTAAAATTGAATCAATCAATATCATTGAATGTCGTCGTTTCCAATAACTTTTGCGCTTTTCAACTGAATTGATTAAATTTAGTTACACAGACAATCAGACAGCCGAAAATGGCAATATTATATCCATTTTGACCCAAATGGCCACGAAACCTTAAATAATGAAAACGGAGCCAGTTGCAGCAGTTTTATGTTCTTTCACCTTGTTAAATAAAAACATAACATTTTGTTTGTTAATAGTTCATCAAAGCATTTGCAGTATCATAGTGTATGTTTTGTAGTGTGTATAATAATACTGATTTAATTATGGAAGTAAGCCAGTAGAAAGTATAAAGGAGGAATTTTAAAAACATATTTTTCTTTGTTATTTCGATATGTATGGTGTTTATTATTTAATGCTGAACAATGGTTTTTGAGTCATGGTAACACTATCTCTTGTTCATACTTCAGTAAATATTCTTGATGCATACATATTTCCTTCTTCTTAGTCGACGGGGTTTCGGGTGAGTGTATATAATAGTCTGTTGTATTTATTTATTCAACACACGTTTACACAACAACTCAGGGCAACAAAATTATACTATCTTCTTCAGCGGTTTGTTGTGTATGGAATATTTGGGTTTATTTTAACTTCGGATCCGCGCAAGCGTATGGTTTAAGAATCTGGAATAAGCTCCCAGTATTTCCTCACGAGCAGTACTATATAGTCCCTTTTAAGAAAGATGTAATTAAATTACTTCGAGACTGAAAGCACGTTAGTAACATCGACATCGGTTACATATTGTTACGAGTTAGCGGAACTCGAATTAAAATGCCGTTAGAAATATTTTGGAGTTTATTAGAACTATAGAACATATAACACAGGTATATATTCAATATAACCGAACACAACAAATCCAAACATAATGCAAAAGGTCGTGATTCAATAAAACGTGCAAAGTCCGTCACTATTAGATTCCCGAATGTACACACGTTACGCTCTGATCGTGGTTTTCGCTCAACTGCCCCCTCGCTATCAGGCCATCGTTTTATACTGCACAAATGCAAATGTGCCCGTATCGTATCGTCGACATAATTCATTAGAATCAGCTTGTATTTAATCCGTAACACCTGGCTAATGATGCCTGCAAGCGGCCGTAAACGAGTACGATAGAACAACGGGCTGTTCTCCACAATACTAGAAAAGTATTTCAATAAATAAGTAAGCAAAAAGAAGACGATCATAAAAGGATTACAATTAATTCAAATGCCGGCAGTTAATAAAATGTGCTTTTACAGACTGTCCGTGAAATTTGTCTTTGTCGAAGTCTAAGTTGTAACAATATGAAAAAGTGACGATTAAAGTGAAAATACTTGTATTTACTTTTCTGAAATATTATAGTTTTTCCCTTACAATAATTGAGAATTGATATTACAGATATCTTCTTATCTTACAGACATAACTATATATTTTATTTCAAATTTAAATAAAGTATCTCTTTTGAAGCTATTGTTTTATTCTTTGGGAACGTCACAAAAGGTATGATGATGATGAAATGACTTCACACTTCGAAATCAACTTTCGCTTCGCAAGCAAATCTTATAGTGTTCATTGAAGTCAATGAAATTATTGAAAATAGGCTACTTATTGGTTTTACTTGTGGGTTGTTGGTGTTGTAACTTGTAGGTTGCCAACAAATTCCATTTGTTTTTTAATGATCAAACTCAATTGAGCGACCAAAACGCGCGTCTTGGAAATCAAAATTTTCAGTTTTGAACTTAACATACAAAAGCGACGAAGTGTGTAAATGCTAATTGTTCACAACATAACATTATCATCATCCGAGCCTTAAATCCCGATTCCGCCCAAAGTGTTCGATTCGACGCCTAGGTCCACTTTCCTACTTTTTCTTCTCCACTTTGCATTGTCTTCGGGGTCCCTTGTATTGGTATGCTCCCAATGCGTATGCTCCCCCATTAAAAAACCATTGAAGCACCACATGCCTATTATGAAAAAAATAAGGGAGAACATAATACCATTAAGAATAAGCACTACACTATACATACACTTTTCTCACAAAACAAATATGTGACAGCTACACTCCACATTAGAATAAGCATACAAGAAAATAAGAATAGTATATATTTATTATTGAAATTTAATTAATCTTACAATATTATGTATACCAGCATAGCTACTCTTAATCAGCAGTGGTCTTGCCAGGGATTGTCTGGAAGAGATCGCTTTTTAGCGATAAGACCGCCCTTTGTACGTATTTAGATAATACTAGTTCGTAAGCTTTCTGTAATGGTGTACAATTAACTGTTATATATCTTATAATTATTAATTAGTACATTCTAAATTTAAGGTACACCTCAATACATCAACAGCTCTAATATGAAATGTCATAGGCAACAACACAAAAATAAGATAGCGTGTAAAATTCAATATTTATATAATTAAATCTATCTAAAAAAGGTACGGAACAAGAGGCCGTAGAGCTTGTTTCACAAGAAAAAGACATTTGTCCCCACGTAACTAGCCCGTTTCCGTAAAACGTGATTGTATGTAAGGATTTTATCAAAGTAAGCGTCTCTATTGAAGTTTATTGTGACAGCTATATCATGGATATGAGAACTGCCGCGGATGCGGAACTTCCTGACGCGGTCTTTCCATTCCATATATCCACCGCAGCATATTTATTTCCATGACATGGAGCTCTTGCTTGTGATTTTTCACTACTTAACATTCCATTTTATAAATTTAAAAATTTGCATAAAATAAAAATAATATGTATTCCGGTAGAACAAATAAATGTTTTCAAGTGTTTCTAATTATTGCCAGAAACTTTAATGACTCAAGTTAAGTGAGTGGCGACGTGAAGGAGTTTTTAAAAAAGACCGCCAACGAATCCACCCGCTCGCTTTCTCTGACGCCAACGTGGGCCTTTACCTAGCACAGCCGTACCCTCTTACCGTGGAAAACACACTGTCAGATGTTCTCCCTTCACTCAACCGCTAGTGGGTTAACGGTGCCCCGGTTGCACAGCGCTTGCAATGCCGATCTGGAGTTACTGCAGATTCCAAAGCTTCTTTCTGGGCGCTTCAAAGCCGACGCCGTAGCCTCACGTATCGTCAGCATCTCTGCCCGATAGACCTTGCAATGGGACGCTAGTTTAACCTTTCGGCTTTTGGTCTCGATCTCATTATCCTAGAAGGATAATAAGGCTCCAACCTTGCCTTCGATTAAACTACCGTCCGTGAAGACGCTGGTCGCCTTTAGGCGTTGCACATCCACCCGCTCCTAGCCCATCAGACCGGTGAACTGTCAAGTATTTTGTTTAGATTGAACTTTTAGTAGAGATTCCTAATTTTTTCTAGTAATGAATATATCTTATATTATTGAGAAATAATTTAGCATTCTAATGGTGAAAGAATTTTTGAAATCAGTCCAGTTTTTGAGTTATTTCGTTACAAACATACAAAACTTCAAATATTTCCTCTTTATAATCTATAGATTATACTGTAGATCCCGATTCTTCGCTTGGAAGTCGAATTAAACAGTTCTTCGAGTTCTATGTGTGTTGTTGTACAAATCCCTCATTAACAATAGGTATTTTCATAGTGATGCGGCTTCGTCTGCGATAACATTAACTTCACGGTCTTATTTATATCTAGTTAGAGTAAGTTTAAAGGCTTCCTTACAGTTCTTAGATAATACTTCAAACTTACTCTAACTCAATATGAATAAGACCGTAAGTATGTGGTGAATGCGTCTTACTCGAAGAGTTAAAAAATAACGCCGTTATCGAATAGGCATATTAGTGTATATGCATACTGTTACGAGTGCGGGACTCGAATTAAAATGCCGTTAGAATTATTATAAAGTTTATTAAAACTATACAAACACGTATGACACAAGTAAAAATATAACCGAACACAACAAGTCCAAACGTAGTGCAGGAAGGTCGTAATTCAATAACACGCGCAAAGTCCGTCACTAAATAGATTACCGAACGTACACAAGTCTTGTTTCACTCGTGGTTATCGCTCGACTAACTCTTCCTCAATCGGGCTATTACTTTATATCGCACAAACGCAATATGTTCGTCCGGCAGCGTAGACGGTATTTCCTAGAATCGTAATCCGCACACGGGCTAATTATGCCTGCAAACGGCCATAAACGAGTACAATAGGCTGTTCTCCACAATAACCAATAAATAAGTAAACAAAAGAAGACAACCATAAAAGAATTACAATTAGTTCAAATGCCGACATAAAATATGTTTTTATAGATATGCAGGTGGATTTTGTTTTTGTCGGGGCCCGAGTTGTAACAATAAGTTAACTGTCAATATTTAATGTCATTAATAATGTCGCATCTCGAATAACGCATAAAAACCATTGCCATATCTACGTGAAACGGCCTACATCTGTAATATTATCTGTGATGAAGCCGCATCATAGCAGTACGTTCCTTGCCATTAGCAGTACCCTACCCTACATTGCTTCAATCGGCAATCACTTGACCAGAACCTATTTTTTCTAAAAACTAAATCAGACGACTGACTGAGTTGTCAACCTCATTGGTGGAAAATGTTATGAAAAATCTTCAAGTTAAAATACCAATATTTGAACTGTATTTTATTTGTACTTTTGGTTTACGAACAACTAAATTATTTCTTATTTCCTTTTTCAAACATGAAAGGTTAAGGTACATTCAGAACTTGTATATTAAGTCACCGCGTAATATACCTAAGCACTAATTTTCATGTCATAACAACTTAACGTCAAAATGTTAAGTTTTCAACCAGTAATTTTTGACGGCATGATTGCATATACGGTTTCAAACAACTAAGACCCATCATAATAGTGTATAGACCGAATTTAACAAAATATTTTTACTAGCATGTGCCTGTGAAACTTTATTTGCTTTGCCTTGACGACGTGTTTCTTAAATAAATTACGAATTTGTTTTCCACAATGAAATTTGCGAATAACAAATACGCATTTAAGTTTTGTTTATAACTTATCAATTTTTCGCATTTAAATTTTTCTCTTAAGCTAAAATTAGATGGATTCATTTATATCTTTCAATTTTATACGATAAAAAATAAAAATATTATACGATTTTAGATATTTTCATTGAAAAAGTTTTATAAATATATGACTTTTTAACTGCCTTCGCGTTTAATTTTTTTTATACATGTTATTGCAAAAAGGTCCCAATTCTGTGATTTGTATTTGTAATAATTATCTATACACAACAATATATTATATTTTAAATATGATAGTTTTCTTGAAATTTCTTCATAATTTAATAGATACCATTAAATAAGAAATAAGTCCATAAACAGTTAAAAAAGTCTCATATGAAACTTCGTTTTAACAATTAAGTTCGTTTATTTTTTGAATAGTCACAAGGCTTCATTTCTGAGAAAATTGAAATTCAGAAACTAACTGTCTATTTTCGGAATTACATCACTAGTCAATACATAATTATGTATATAACGTAAGTGCCACTAAAGTGATAGACCACAAATGTGTCCACTCAGCTGAAATGAAATTGTTGAGATGGATATATGGAGTTACAAGAATGGATAAGGTGAGAAATGAGTACACAATCTTTGAAAGTTGCACCCGTCACCGAAAAATTGAGAGGAAGAAGACTAAGATGGAACGGGCATGTAATGAGGATGGATAAAAGTCACGTAACAAAAATAATGTTGAACTGCAAGATTGATGGATACTTAATGTAAAGGTAGACCAAAAAAGAGATGGATACATTATGTGAAGCTTGATATGATGATTTGTGGTCTGACAGAGGACGTATGTCAGAATAGAGAAGTATGGAAGGGAAGAAATTTATTGCCGACCGCAAGAAATTGGCAGAAGGTGAAAGAAAGGAGAGAATATAGATCATAATAAATCTATAGATTGATCGAGTTTGTGCAATATATATTAGAAAAAAAGCGAAAACAATCAGGGGGGTTAATTCGGATCTAGAATTCAATTTTTAGAATTTTTATCTATCTGTCTGCTAGCATCTCGTGAAAACTGCTGAACGGATGTAAATGAAACTACACAGAGCCACCTTATGTCCCGGGTCAATAGTGAGAATACTTTTATTCTGAAACAACATCTTGAAGTCGGTGCCAAGTGAAAGATAAAATATACTATATTTTATAATAATATCTTGTTGTAACAATGTACATGGTAATTTGTATGTTGTCCTTGGCACCGACTTCAAGATGTAGAAAAATATTTTTTTGCTATTTAGTTACCTTTGAAGTCGGTTTTTTTGTTAGAATTTTTTTATTTTACAATTTTAAGTTACATAATTGGTATCCCTAATAAGGTAGCTTCTCAAATGTGGAAATGATAGCTGATGAAACGAAACCGCACTTAGAAAACGTTGTTAAGCGCAGCTCGAAGGTGAATTATGTATAGGTATACATTTAAGAACCTCTTAAAAGTGCCCGCAAATTTAAAATTTGCCATGGTGCGGCACGTGCATTTAGCTTTAAAGAAAACCAACTGCTCGATGCGACCTTTGGCCGCGTCTCACTACCCATATTTGCCCGTTGTTTTAAAAGTCCCATTGGAGTAAGCGCTTGATAAAAATTGTTTAATTAAATGATTACTCCTATTGTCTGGTGTCACCAGGCAGCATTTTCGTTTGAATCTCTACTCTGATCGTCGACGTTTTCTAAATACGACGGATCTCATAATCTCAATCATCTCATCAGATCATCTCAATTTACGCGGTTGTGTTGTTATCGTTATCGATTTCCATTATACGCTTTTCTCATCCTAATCGAGTCTAGTATAACACGTTATTGAACTTAATTAGATACCCACTCGTTTTAGGATTGTCATAAACCTAACAATATTTTTCAATACGTTTTCTATTTGATTTTGAGTAAATTTCTGCTATATCTTTGGAACTCGGAAGCTCTAATAGCAACGAAATTTATTCGGTACTATTCCGAAGCTAAAACTAATGTAAAAATAATTATCAAAATCGGTTCAGAAACAAAAAAGTTATGTATGACATACCTCAAAAGATAAATATTTTTACTTTTTTTTGCTACAACTTCGAAACCTAAAGTCTGATAACAACAAAATTTATACCAGACCACTATGAAGATACTTTGAATCCGAACGCTAAAGAAATCATTAAAATTTGTTCGGAAACATAAAGTTACAGAAGTCAATCACCACAACGTTTTCTACTTGATTTTATTGATTTATTGCTATATCTTTGTAACTCAAAATCCACAAAATTTATATGACATTATTCTGAAACTATAATAAATCGAACGCAAAAATAATGACCAAAATCGGTTCAGAAACAACAAAGATATGGCTGAATATACATAAAAAAATACACGATGAATTAAGAACTTCCTCTTTTTTCAAAAGTCGGTTAAAAAAATCGTTTCCATGGAATTGACGAATATAGCGAAAAAGATGGTGTTGTGATTTTTTTTTGCGTCAGTCGTTTCAGTTCACTAACAAATAAATACGTCGTTGTCACGGCAACGCGAACGAAGTTTCTTGTAAATCTATAATATTATAAAATTGGAAAAGCATAGTCTTTTGTTATTCATATTTTTTGTGTTTGTATGTTTGTTCGGAATTCACGTAAAAATCACTGGTCCAACTTTCCCGGACTTAAAATCTACGGTACTTCATATCTCGAGAATCTTATGGTACTTTACTAGTGAGTGGTTCAAAGTGGCCCGCTTGAAAAAAATTGGGATGCCGATGTAATATTTTCGCTGACCGGTAGCAAATTCTCTGTTATATAACCTATAATGCTTTATATTCAGGGAATCCAGCGAGATTTTTCCTGGGAGTGGATTCAAATTGTTAGGACACGTATAAATTAGCTTATTCCGTCCAACGAGGAGAAAGTCGCGGGCGAATTCTAGTATAAATAGAAAATTATCATTTTTTTAATAAATTCCCGCTTATACACTTTTTATTATTGGTCATATTTTTATAGAGACAAGCCAATGCAAATCAAAAGGAAAAATAATTGATAGGCATGTTTCCTATCAATCATATGGGAATTCACATATCAAATGTGAAATAGACTTACAATGACACGTTACTTGGTAGTATATAAGCGATACTGAAAAAAAAACATTCACATTGCATTTGTAGCTACGGTTTGTAGTTGTTAAAAAGAAAGGAACCTAGAACAATTTATAAACGTTATTATCAAAGTTTAAAAACTTAATGAAATCTTTAAAACTAGAGAAACAATAATATTACCCTTACTTTACTTTAAAATACTTTTTTGGCAGTAACTCATTTTTTTAATTTCACATATCTAATAGTGTTTCTTTTTTGTCTCTTTAAAACCTTATTTTTTCAATAATTAATAACAATAATTTGCGAGTGCTTCAGCAAATTTTCAAACAATTCGACGTTTCGAAATCGGTTAAATTTTGTTTGAAGGACTCTGTTACATTGATACAGGTCAAATTAATAAAAGAATATTCAATAGTAGACCTATTCAGAAAATTTAATTGAATAAAAAAACATCTACTGAATCAAAGTGAAACAAAATGAACAGAATAGATTTCGACGAATATTTCAAAATTCAGATGAAAGCAATGAAGTTTCTCAGGATTCATCCAAACACAGAATACAATAATTATAAGACATTGCCAATTGCAACAGCCTTTACATTCAACACAATGTACTTCGTTTTCCTCGTCAATAGTATTACCAATCATGATTTAAAAAATAAAGATTATTTCAACGCAATAAGAAACGTCGTCCCAGTTACATATTATTTATCCATGTGTATAAATTACGTACTCTTAATTGTCAATAATAAAAGCATTGCCAAACTAATAGATCATATAAAAACTGATTATATTAATATGAGTAATATTGATAATCAAGCTCGAACTATAATACACAGTTATGCAAGAAAAGGTTCATGGATTATGTTACGTGTTCTTTATCTAGCAGCATCTTGTATTCTTATATTTATTATGAAAAGTATAATTGTATCTCTTATATATAAATACAGGGATGAATATAGGTATGTACATTTACACGAAATGCATTATCCAAAATTTATAGATGACCGTAAAGAGAGTGATATGTTAGTTTTTATTGCGACATACATGGGCACATTGTGTTACACTATGGTGCTAGCTGCTATATTTTTCTGTGTGATTCCCCTTGGTCCGATAACGATGCTCCATGCATGCGGTCAGTTGGAGTTGATTAAAAATAAATTTGAAGATTTATTTAAAAAGGATAACATCGATGAAAGATTAAATGATATTATTAAAGATTTGCAAAATGTTTATAGGTAAATAACATTAATGTCATTTTGTATAATAAGATAAGAAAACGATGCAAGTGATGTCATCACAAATGTCGACGCATGGCTTACCGAATGTCTTTTAAGATCGAAATTTAACATGTTGATTTATTTCGCATGCAAAGATTATGAAATGTTTACAGATATGACAAAGCTCACATAATAATATGATATAAAGAAATATTTTATGGAAAATCCATATAGCGTATTATATTTGGATCTTTTTTTAGCTACCCTTGTTTGGAAATAAATTGGTTGGTATACGAAGTCACAACTAATTTCACTAACAACAAAAATGTTTGGAAAATGTGTGATGTTATGGTAACGGGGAAGAATGAAAATAATGTGATACAAAAAAAAATGAAGTAGATGAATAATTGATAATAATATGAGACCGAAAAATAAAGCCGACCAAAAAATTAATAAATGGATGAAGATTTGTGGCAGAGAATTTATACCAGGTCGCGATATAGAAGTACGCAAGGGAAACACACTATGCGAGCCTCAAATGTTTAGAAAAAGATGAAATTGAAAAAACAGATTGTTCATATCATACTTAATAGCGGTTACCGTCGCCAATAGGTAACACAACAACACTTGAGTCCATGTGTTGACTAACTCATTGAAACTCTAAATATTTATTTACGCCATTTATAAGGCTCTATAAAATCTACAGAAGGGAGTTCATTCCAAGGCTAGTATGGACACGTATGGGTAAAAATAGCGAGCGTCACGCTCGGTGAATGTGTGCCAATCATCCATAAAGTTTGGATGAAATCCCGATCAAATCCCTATTACATAGATAAGAAATTTCTATTTTAATTTGTTACAGTTTTATCGAGAATATTAATAAAAGCTTCTCCACGACTTATGAAATGCTCCTTAAACAGAATATTGTCGTAATGTCCCTCACTAGTTACGCAGTAATAGAGGTAATTAATCAAAAAATCTATACTACAAAATCTGTAATCATTCGTCAGCTTTTGGGAATACATTATTATGGAGGCTATCAGTGCAATCAGCACAGTGAGAAAAATCCCAAACAGAAAGAAAATTACTAAGTCTTGGATTACACCGGGCATTTTAAGATGTATGCGACATCGTGATTCCCTTTTCAAAAAGACTAAGAAATACCCAAATGATGAAGTATTAAAAGTTACATCTCCTGTAAACAAAACTTTGTCAGCACATCGTTTTGCTGTAGATTTTTGTACTTTCTAGGGAGTTACCTATAAAATAAAATCAACAAGCGGATTGATATATTCCCTTTGACTAAAGCTAAATGTAAGAAAACTCTTACCGAATGGCTTTTGAAACTCGACTATGACTTTACTGAAGCACTATTAGTCCTAATTACTCAAATATTTCCCTTTTCATTCTTTTTATTATCATCTTGTATTATAGTATTTTATATGTTCACTCATTTATTTATCTCTATGTAATTCTCATAGTATAATCTAATCAATTCTTCTCATTTCAAATCACATAAACTCACACAGACATATTCATACACATTTACGTAAAATATATACATAAGTACATATAAATACACAATTACACACTGCACATCTATCTACACTCAATACATTGTATTTCTTTTATAATCGAATAACTAGTTGTAAGTATATATACCTACATTTTTCGACGGGGAGAGAGAGGCTGGTGATCAGTCACACAGGATTTTTCCTTTTACTGACACCAGGCTCTCACCATGACTCAGATACAATTTTAGTAATTTAAAACCTTTTTTAGCAATTACTTATGTCATGTTATATTGTGAGAGCAAATAAATAAATATTATTATTATTATCCAAGAATGAAATACTTTTTAGTCACTTCAACAAGAACAAAAACACAAAAGTTTATTAGGAGATTTTTCTGCAGCTAAATTGTCCGTTATGTTATTGTCACTATCATTTTTAAGCATTAAATCCCGGTTACATTCAGAGCTCCAGAATCCGCTTTAAATAAATAATAGGCAGACAAACAGACATTGGTAATATACATTAGTCCACTCTAGGATAGATCTCAAACACCTAGGACCTAGACCATAGTAAGTAACTGTAAGTTAGTTTACGAAGTTTACCATTCCAGGATTCGAGGCCTCTGAGTTCAATGAGTTAGGTCGACAAATACTCAGCCAACTTAACCACAGAGGCCGCCAAGATAAAAATATCTATAACAAATCTACGTTTTAACGATTTCTATTATTCCGACCTTTCGACCACTTTTCAGTAGCCGTGATCACGGAAGACAAAGATGTCAAGTGTCAATTAGTATTGTTAAAATTGAAATGGGTAGGAGTTAAAATAAAAAAGAATCTGTCAATCAAGTTGGTTTATATTCCGGTGCATGCAGAAGTGCTCGCTGTTAAACTATTAAGACCCAAACCCAGCAAAAACCAGCTTCCAGCCCACAATACACTGTGTATGTTAAATCTAGATACATGTCAATTTCCCTAAGCGATTCTCTGAAAACGGCTGTGTTAGGCATCCTGATACGTTTTTGATTCTCCAGGAGAAACAGATCTTTATAGGCTCTTTAGATTCTCAATTTATCATAACACTCTCACGTAATATCAGCGTGACACAGTTAGCCTTGTGCTAAACGTATTTTGTGCAATGAGTGCAATTTCCAATAGCCCAATTCCTTCCCCTTCCTAGGCCCAATCTTCCCTATCCTATTACCCTATTCCAATTACATATCCCACCTCTTGTATTCCATTCCTCCTATCTAACCCCTCCATCACATTCTCTTTATCCCATCTTCGCATTGGCTTCGCCATTGATGTTGCACACTTCCATAGGCAAATGGTAGCCACTTTCTGTAAGCTGGACCATCGGCCTGTTTGCCAGCCTCGCTTAAAGAAATATCCAGAAAGCCACGTCTGTGACTGTTCTCCCTAGTGGATTTCATTACAAATGTATAAAACTTTACCTATTATATTACAGTCGGTAATCCAGGGAAATTTTGCTGTTGAATATATCAATATGTTTTTGGGAGATGTGTTTACGTCCTCCGTGCTGTGCTACTACGGTGATTTACTTATGGAAAAGGTAATAATATTTTACTGTACATCAGACCATCGAAAAAGAATCCCATGTACTAACACAAGCGCCCAGTAAGAAACGTAACTGGTAACATATGTTCCAAACAGTGTACATATTATAGAATAAGGAAGTAGATTTAAATTTTAACTCATATATGACCATCAAAAATGTTCTCCAGTGGAACTTATTTCAAATGAAAAGTTGAATTTGAATTTGAATCAAATTTAGTATCACCAATCCATTATTTATTTTATAGAAAGCTGGCTGTGCCTGCGAATTCGTCCGCATGGATTTTTTTTGCGGAACCCTAAAAAAGGTAATCTAAGCGTTATAATATCAGTTATCTGCCAGTGAAATTCATGTCAAAATCGTTCCACCGTCTCAGAGATTAGCCGGAACAACCAGACAGATAGATAAAAATTTTAAAAATGGACATTTTGATATACTTTCAAGTAACTTTGAAAGTATATACTTTAGTACTGTATATACTTTCGTAAATTGAACGAATTTCATGAGCACAGCATCATAATTTTTAGTCCAGTCAAATAAGATAAAAAGGGGATAAATCTCAAAATGAAAGGTCAATTTGTTTGGCCAATAATCTCTATAAACTTCACTTTATGCCAAGATTCACAGTTGACCTTGCTTTGTCATCGTGTCAAAAGCGCTGCGCCCTCTGCACCGTCTATCTCAAAGACAATTAAATGTATAGAAAATCGTTTGAAACCTAACTTGTAGAGAATTTGATGCTCTACAACAAGTATGTAATACATGCGAATATGTTTTCATACATATGGAGCAAGATATTTACAAAAAACCGTTTTTTGGCATCTATGACCTTGAATATGTTAAGGACTCGTAATCTTATGAGACTTTTGAGACAACTTTTGGATACAAAAATCAGTGGCGTAGCGTGCTTTAGACGTGCCCTGTATCAAAATGTGTTGGAGGGCCCAAAGGAAGGGTAAAGATTTTATATAAAAGAAAGAAAAAATATTCGAATTAAATTAAAATAATTATATGTTGATTACAGTTATTACTGATACTTAATGCTCCTAGGAGCTTAAGTTAAACAAACAATTCAAATCAAAGATACCCTATTCTCGCCTGTTTTTCGGCAAACTTATGTATCAAATCATCCACAGATGAAGACGATTTCAGTTTTTCTAGATTTTCTGCCTCTATGGACAATAATGACAAGTCTGATAGCCGTTCCTGTTGGCCCAGCAGAGTTTTGCTCAAAAATGTTATTAATGTATAAAAGATTGTAGATATAACATTTTAGGACTTTTTGCTTACACACTTTCGGGGCCCCTGTAGCCTGGGGGCCCCGTATCATTGATACGGTTGCTACGGCAGTAGCTACGCCCCTCCAAAATAAAAGCTTTTGCACGACTTTAGGTACTTTTATAACGTTTTCAAAATATTTAAGAGTTATATACCGTTACAGGGTGAGGAGGTTCGACAAGCGGCATACCAGAGCGGATGGGAACACATATATAATCCCAGTGCACGGAAAAAATTGCTGATCATCTTGACGCGTGGAGTCCAGCCTGTAGCCATTAGATCCATCTTTTGCATCATCAATCTAGACACGCTCGCTAATGTAAGCATTTGAATTAGCGTTTGAATAATGAAACTGTTTAGAAATTACAACCTCGCTAAAGTTTTTGGCAGAAACTGACAAAATAATTTTATATACTTTCCTAGTTATGACATTTCGGGTCCAGATATGGATACGAAATTATGAATAAGTAGAGATTACCCCGCGGCGCACGCCGCGGGTCAATTTCTAGTGCGTATCTCTTGTATACAATATAACCTGTACCGCCTGTTCTTTAAAAATTCACTTCACACTTTATCTGGACACCTTGGACTGAATCCTTCCATTTACATCCTCTATTGAAGACCATTATCGGTGAATCATTTTAATTTAGTTTTAAAAAATCGATTTTCATATAAGGCCTCCAGCTTGGAAATTTTATGATGAGTGAAATAATTCAAGCGTTGACTCAAAAGCGTTACGTTTCTTATTATGTAACTAGGATATGTCCGCGACGTCATCCACGCTTGACTTGAACTTCCCGAGAGATTCCCCTGACATATGGTACTGAAGAATTTAAAAAAGTAAACTGTGACGGAATAAACTAATTTTCATGCACCCGAACAAATACAAACTACTCCCGGGAAAACTCCCGCTATATTCCCAAGATAAAAAATATCACACATTTTAGACATAAAATTTTCTATCGATCAGAAAAATAATCACATTCGAATTCTATTTCTTTTAATCTAGCTATTTCAAATAATTTCCAGATAAATTCCGGCAGCATTCCCAGGATAAAAAGTAGCGCCGATTTTAAGTCTAATAATTTTATGTTGATCAATGAAAAACGCGTCGAAATAGGCACAATAGTTTTTACACGAATCTCGAACAAACCGACAAACAGACAAGAAAAATAAAATAAAAAATTAATCGTGTTCTCCATCGTTTCCGGTTGTATTTTTTTTAATAGCTTTATTGTACAGACACGGCATTTTTAGAATTTTGTATATATTTCAAATTTTAATGCAATGAAATAAGATCTAAAATAATATCCAATGGCACATATTCAAAGAGATTCGTACTTAAGAAGTAAACTCCAGTCGTGCGTCGGAATCGACATACACATTTTTAATCGTTTTTCTTGTTTTTACAGGTTTATCGCACATCGTACACCATTTTCAACCTAATGAGAGCAGCGGGACATTAAAAATTATTTAATTATAAGAACACGCTTCTTTAAAACTACGATATCACTAAAACAGCTTACACACATGCTGATAGTACAAAGTTCGCCATAATTTGGATGAAGAAACCATTGTGTTAATTTAAAGTGCAAATAGCATTCTAATATAAAAGCAATCTTAAGATTTCGAAACTAGTACACATAATAAAACTAAGTTTTAACGGTTTTGAGTTTTATTAAAAGTGCAAGTTAAAATTGAATCAAACAATATCATTGAACGTCGTTGTTTCCTTTTGTGGGGGTTGAATAGTTATGTGGGGCGTCGATGATGGTTACACCGTTAGATGAGGTGATGCACCACTGGCGAGAGCCCAGGGCTCAATCGCCCGAGAGGTAAGGGAGTACAAAATGAGACAACAAGTTGTTGTTCTCTGGATATATTTATTTGCTTAATTGGACCGATTTAAGCAAAAATGTTCCAAACCACACAAACCTCATTTCGAGATAATTGACTTTAAAGTTTATTGCCATATTTCTCTGGCTTGTAATACTTAAAACGTTGTGTTTTTTTTATGTAATTCTAAGTGTACTAAACTAATATTAGTAACTAATACTAGTAAATTGTAATAGTTTAGTAGATATTCAAGAAACTTGCGCCTGGATCATTTTAACAAAATAAATTTTATATGGGTTTTGCTGTGTAGGCTGCGGAAAGAAAAATGCAAAAATGTTTCAAAAATGACAAAAATAGAAACTCAAAAATGTTTATTATTCTAATTTTACTTTAAAAAAAATACCAAAATGACCCTACTCCTCATCCAAATCAAAATCAGGTTCATCACAATAACCATCTATATCATCTATTATTGCATCGTCTTCCTTCAGTTTTTTATAGTAGTCAATGCAATCATTTGGTATAAGATGAAATAACGATTTCAAATCGTGTAACTTCTTTTTGTTAATCCGTTTTCCTGACAGCCATAATTCTTTTAAATCTTCTTCTACGACACCCAAATCAACACCTTTTTTCTTTTTGACATTCAGTTCTTTGTAGTCCTCATTGAAGGAAGTTCTCGTGAACAAAGAATGTAGAGACTTTTTGTGATTAATATTTTTTTGTTTTGAACCAGTTTACTTTATTTTCTATTAACTATTTTCGTTTTCTAGAATTTGAGCTCCAACAAAATCACAAATTTCCATTTTATGCACCTGTAAGTGGTTTTTGTTTTTACATTATTTTATAATGGCAACATAATCTTCCACGGAGTATATCCTTTCATATTGCTTGAGTCGAATCTCAATTTTAGCAAAATCGTTGTCATTGGGCAGGTATGTGTGTCCTGATTCTAGGTAACGAAAGCTGATTGTCTTTAGATTAGGCTGTCTACTTAATAAAGTCTTCAAAATCAAAACGATTTTTATATTTCTGTTTTGACCACCGCAACAGTCACTCCACAAGATCAATTTTTTTACTGTAGGGGGTACCACGCATTTAATATATTTTCTCAAACATGAACCCACTTCTTGGGCTAGAGGGGCCCTGCCTCGCCTTCAGTCCAAATATAACAATTCCCAACATCGTTGGAAGCAGAGTGTATACTGCAGTTGTACACCCATAACTGCCTTTTATAGAAAACGATATTGGTCGGTATTCTAGGTAATGGTAATGTTTTCTCCAAATCGTTAGTCAGACATTCAGTTTTTTCACAAGTTTTAGCCTGTTCAAAATCTTCCTTCATCGTCTTCCTTAAATCATCGGCAATTTTTTGTTGTTCTCCTTTTTCTCTTTGGGCATTTGCTCTTTCGGTTGTGGTAGTAGAATTTTGTAATTTCATTTGATAAAGATTACACTTGTTACATGTGTCTTTCTTAAGTCTTTTGCACTTCAAATTTAATTTTTGTACGAAATCTTTTCTAAGAATATTGTAGGATGGACATTTTTCATCTTATCCAAATTTTTTATCAAATTCTATTTTGAACAAATCGTAAATTTTTGGTACTGTCATTTCTGGCTTCAGATATAAAACATTGCTCTTATTTTCCCTACGATAATGTGACTCATATTTTGGCAACCTGTTGATAACATCAATAATATGCTCAATAAGTGTTTGTAGCGTTTTATTCAATCCGCCTGCTCTTTCTCCTCTTCTATCTTTTATTACTTTGTCATTGCGGTTTTTTCAAAGACTAACTGTAACTTTTTAAGGTGTTATTTGCAGCGTTCCACAAAACATGTCTCGACAAACAGGGATATTGCTGAGTATATACGTGCGTGTAAATTCTCGAGGTTTCCTCTTCGACAGGGAACATAATGCAACGTAATTTCGTTTATTTTTGGCTTCTGTAATGTTAGATGCTATGTATATAAGTGAACCTAAATGAAACAAAAAATTTGAATCATGCGATATAGGTGGTGCAGGAAAAAGGCAATAGATACATAAATACTCAAACTAGTTTAAGAAATGAATATACAAATACATACATATATACATAGTAATATATATACAATAATACATAAGTTATTATAATAATAATGTATTAGCATGATTATATTCTATTAATCAGACATAGCTATTTGTGGACTAATAGTGTTTTCTAAGCAAATTTCTAAATATTGGTAATGATTTGGCCTCTCTGACAGTAAGAGGCAGCATATTCCAAAGTTTGACAGCCTGCACCGTAAAAGAATTATCATAACAAGATGAAGTGTGTGCAGGCGTCATAAGTTTTCGGTACGTATCATGGCGCAAATTATGGGCAGTGGATAGTCGAAGGAATTTAAAACGTTCCTTAAGTTACTGGGGCTATTAGGAGTAAATAATATGTTATAAAGGAGAGCGAGAATGTGAGTATTCCGGCGAAAATGAATAGGAAGCCACTTGAGTCTTTTACGAAATTCGGAAACATGGTCATATTTTCGCAATCCAAATATGAACCTGAAACAAAAATTCTGAAGCCGCTCAAGCTTGTTCAACTGTTCTACGGTTAAATCTAGAGAGCAGGCGTCAGCGTAGTCAAGTATGGGAAGCAAGAGAAACTCAGCAAGCGTAATCTTGATAACAGTGGGTAAAAAATTTCTTAATCTTCTGAGGGATCTAGGAAATAAGAAGTACTATATCTTGTATATATTGTTAAGAGTTACAGGGCTCGAAATAAAAATGCCGTTGGAATTACTATAGAATTTATTAGAACTATACAAACACGTACAGGTACAAATGTAACTGGACACAACCAGTATAAACTGCACGATTTAATAACGCGCGCAAAGTCCATCACTATATCGCTCACCGAATGTACACACGTCTTGCTCGTATCGTAATCGTCGCTTGACTGCTTGACTGCTCTGTTCGGGCATTGTTTTATACTAACTATACAATACAACAATCGACTGCGTGGACTGGATCTTCCAAGAACTACACCTGGCTAACGACCATCATAAAGTATTACAATACACAATAGGTTGCTTTCAACAAGAGGCCGTAGAGCTTGTTTCACAAGAAAGAGACATTTGTCCCCCACGTAACTAGCCCGTTTCCGTAAAAGGTGATCGTATGTAAGGATTTTATCAAAGTAAGCGTCTCTATTGAAGTTTATTGTGGCAGCTATATCATGGATATGAAAACTGCCACGGATGCAGAAGTTCCTGATGCGGTCTTTCCATTCCATATATCCACCGCAGCATATTTATTTCGATGACACGCAGCACTTGCTTGTGATTTTTCACAACTTAACATTCCATTTTATTAATTTAAAATTAATTATCTTCTAATAATTGTCAAAAACATTAGTGACTTGAGTTAAGTGTGTGGTGACGTAAAGGAGTTTTTAAAAAAGACCGCCAACACATCCATTCGCTCGTTTTTTCTGACGTCAACGTGGGCCTTTACCTAGTACCCTCTTACCGTGGAAAACACACTGTTAGATGTTCTCCCTTCACTAGTAGCTAGTGGGTTAACGGAGCCCCACTTACACAGCGCCTACAATGCCGATCTAGAGTTACTGTAGATTCCAAAGCTTCTTTCTGGGCGCTTCAGAGCCGACGACGTAGCCTCACGTATCGTCAGCATCACTGTCTGATAGACCGTGCAATAGGACGCTAGTTTAACCTTCCGGCTTTTGGTCTCAACCTCATTATCCTAGAAGAATAATGAGGCTCCGACCTTGCATTCGATTAAACTACCGTCCCTGAAGATGCTGACCGCCTGTAGGCGTTGCACATCCACCTGGTTCATCAGACAGGTGAACTGTCAAGTATTTTGTTTAGATTGATGGGTTACATTATTGAAATTTTAGAAGAGATCCCTAATTGTTTCTAGTAATGAATAAAGGCTATATTATTGAGAGATAATTTAGCATTCTAATGGTGAAAGAATTTTTAAAATCGGTCCAGAAGTTTTTGAGTTATTTCGTTACAAACATACAAAAATACAAATCTTTCCTCTTTATAATGTTAATATTGTATTTTAAATCGCCATTCTTCGCTTAGAAGTCGAATTAAGCAGTTCTCCGAATTCTATATGTGCTGTTGTACTAATCCGTCACTAACAATAGGTATTTTCATAATGATGCGACTTCATCTGCGATAACATTAAATTTGTGGTCTTATTCATACCTAGTTAGGGTAAGTTTAAAGGCCTCTTTATGGTTCTTAGACAATACTTCATTGTTACTCTAACTTAATATGAATAAGACCGTAAGAATGTGATGAATGCATCTTACTTAAAGAGTTAAAGAATAACGGCGTTATTGAATATTAACTGGCAATATTTAATGTTATTAATAATGTCGCATCTCGAATAACGCATTAAAACCATTGTCATATTTACGTGAAACGGCCTATATCTATAATATTATCTCTGATGAAGCCGCATCATAACAGTACGTTCCTTGCCATTAGCAGTACCCTACCCTACACTGCTTCAATCGGCAATCACTTGACCAGAACCTATTTTTTCTAAACACTACATCAGACGACTGACTGAGTTGCCAATCTTATTGATGGAAAATGTTATGAACAATCTTCAAGCTAAAATACCAATATTTGAACTGTATTTTATTTGCACTTTTGGTTTACGACTACTAAATTATTACACTAAATTATTTCCTTTTTCAAACATGGAAGGTTAAGGTACATTCAGTACTTGTATATTAAGTCACCGCGTAATATACCTAAGCACTAATTTTCATGTCATAACAACTTAACGTCAAAATGTTAAGTTTTCAACCAGTAATTTTTGACGGCATGATTGCATATACGGTTTCAAACAACTAAGACCCATCATAATAGTGTATAGACCGAATTTAACAAAATATTTTTACTAGCATGTGCTTGTGAAACTTTATTTGCTTTGCCTTGACGACGTGTTTCTTAAATAAATTACGAATTTGTTTTCCACAATGAAATTTGCGAATATCAAATACGCATTTAAGTTTTGTTTACTGCTTGACAATTATTCGCATTTCAATTTTGCTCTTAAGCTAAAATTAGATGGATTCATTTATATCTTTCAATTTTATACGATAAAAAATAAAAATATTATACGATTTTAGATATTTTCATTGAAAAAGTTTTATAAATATGTGACTTTATACATGTTATTGCAAAAAGGTCCAAATTCTGTCATTTGTATTTGTAATAATTATCTATACACAACAATATATTATATGTTAAACATGATAGTTTTCTTGAAATTTCTCCATAATTTAATAGATACCATTAAATAAGAACTAAGTCCATAAACAGTTAAAAAAGTCTCATATGAAACTTCGTTTTAACAATTAAGTTCGTTTATTTTTTGAATAGTCACAATGCTTCATTTCTGACAAAATTGAAGTTCAGAAATTAACTGTCTATTTTCGGTATTACATCATTAGTCAGTACATAATTATGTATAACATAAGTGCCACTAAAGTGATAGACCACAAATGTGTCCATTCAGCTGAAATGAAATTGTTGAGATGGCTGTATGGTGTTTGTTACAAGAATGGATAAGGTGAGAAAAATGAGTGTATAATCTTTGAAAGTTGCACCCGTCACCGAAAAATTGAGAGGAAGAAGACTAAGATGGAATGGGCATGTAATGAGGATGGATGAAAGTCACGTAACAAAAATAATGTTGAACTGCAAGATTGATGGATACTTATGTAAAGGTAGACCAAAAAAGAGATGGATACATTATGTGAAGCTTGATATGATGATTTGTGGTCTGACAGAGGACGTATGTCAGAATACAGGAGTATGGAAGGGAAGACATTTTATGCCGACCCCAAGAAATTGGCAGAAGGTGAAAGAAAAGAGATAATATAGATCATAATAAATCTATAGATGGATCGAGTTTGTACAATATGTATTAGAAAAAAAGAGAAAACAATCAGGGGCTAATTCGGTTCTAGAATACAATTTTAGAATTTTTATCTATCTGTCTGCTAGCATCTCGTGAAAACTGCTGAACGGATGTAAATGAAACTACACAGAGCCACCTTATGTCCCGGGTCAATAGTGAGAAAACTTTTATTCTGAAACAACATCTTGAAGTCGGTGCCAAGTGAAAGATAAAATATACTATATTTTATAATATTTTCTTGTTGTAACAATGTACATGGTAATTTGTATGTTATGTTGTCCTTGGCACTGACTTCAAGATATAGCGGAAATTTTATTTTTTGCTATTTAGTTACTCTTGAAGTCAGTTTCTTTTTTGTTAGAATTTTTTTATTTTAAATTTTTAAGTTACATTATGGTATCCCTAATAAGATAGCTTCTCATATGCGGAAATGATAATTGATGAAACGGAACCGCACTTAGAAAACGTTGTTGAGCGCAGCTCGAAGATGAATTATGTATACATTTAAGAACCTCTAATAAATGCTGGCAAATTTAAAATTTAACGAAATATCGCTGGGACATGCTGGTTAGTTAATAAATGTATATCAGTTAGTTCTGGCACTCGCCGGCCGCAGCCATGGCACGGCACGTGCATTTAGCTTTAAAGAAAACCAACTGCTCGGTGTGACCTTTGGCCACGTCTCGCTACCGATATTTGTCCGTTGTTTTAAAAGTCCCATTGGAGTAAGCGCTTGACAAAAATTGTTTAATTGAATGATTACTCCCATCGTCTGGTGTCACCAGGCAGCATTTTCGTTTAAATCTCAACTCCGATTGTCGACGCTTTCTAAATACGACGGATCTCATAATCTCAATCATCTCATCAGATCATCTTAATTTACGTGGTCGTGTTGTTATCGTTATCGATTTCCATTATACGCTTTCCCCGCCCTAGTCGAGCCTAGGACTACACGTTATTGATCTTAATTAGGTATTCACTTGTTTTAGGATTTTCATAAACATAACAATATTTTTCAATACGTTTTCTATTTGATTTTGAGTAATTTTCTGCTATATCTTCGGAACCCGCAAGATCTAATACCTCATACCATACCTCATACCTCAAAAAATAACAGACCACTATGAAGATACTCTGAATCCGTGCAAAAGAAATCATTAAAATTGGTTTGGAAACAAAAAAAGTTACACACGTCAATCACTACAACGATTTCATTGATTTTATGGATTTATTGCTGTATCTTCGTAAATCTATATCGTATATTCCTATCTCAAAATCTAATACCCATGAATTTATATAGTATCACTCTGAACTATAATGAATCGAACCAAAATCGGTTCTGAAACAACTAAGTTATGGCTGAATATACATTTTAAAAAATACACGACGAATTGAGAACCTCCTCCCTTTTAAAGTCGGCTAAAAAACTTCGTTTTCATAGAATAGACGAATATAGCGAAAAAGGTGGCGTTGTCATCTTTTAGATTTTTCTTTGCTTCAGTCGTTTCAATTCACTAACAAATACGTCGTTGTCATGGCAACGCAAACCAAGTTTCTAGTAAATCTATAATATTAAAAAAGTGTAAGCCTTTTGTTTTTTAGATTTTTTGTGTTTGTATGTTTATTCGGAATTCGCGTAACAATCACTGGGCCGATTTCGATGCGGTTTTCGCTGACCCATAGTAAATTCCCGGACTTAATTTAATCCGTGCAGTAACGGACAAAGAATACAAATTTCCTGCGGCCGGGCCGGCCTGTCGTAAAAGGCGACAAAACCACCCACAGCCAGGTGGTAGGGTATTTTCCCGACTAGATGGCTACCACCCCTGGGCTGGAGCATGCCGCCATAAGAACCTTGAGTTGTGTTCCGGCATTAGTGACCAGGTTCCAGTCTCCCTTAAGAGAGCAGCAGCGCATTTGTAACACCTTTGGTGTTTGTAACACATTTGTAACACCTTTGGTGTTGCAAATGTCTATAGGCGATGGTAACCACTTTCCATCAAGCGGACCGTCGGCCTGTCTGCTGAACACATACGATAAAAAAAAATAAAAAAAAACTTAAAATCTACGGTACTTCATATCGCGGGAATCTTATGGGAATTTACTTGAGAGTGGTCCAAAGTGGCCCGCTTGAAAAAAATTGGGATTCCGATGTAATACTTTCGCTAATTGGTAGCAAATTCTCTGTTATAAAATCTGTAATACTTTATATTCCGGGAATCCCGCGAGATTTTTCCTAGGAGTGAATTCAAGTTGTTAGGACACGTATAAATTAGCTTATTCCGTCCAACGAGGAGGAAGTCGCGGGCGAATTCTAGTAAAATGTAAATATGATTTTTTTAATAAATTCCCGCTTATGCACTTTTTATTCTTGGTCATATTTTTATAGAGACAAGCCAATGCAAATCAATAGGAACAATAATTGATAGAAAAAATAATCATATATGAGAATTCACATATCGGATGTGAAATAGGCTTACAGTGACACGTTACTTGGTAGTATATAAGCATTATTGAAAAAAAAACATTCACATTACATTTGTAGCTACAGTTTGTAGTTGTATAAAATAAAGGAACCTAGAACAGACCATAAACTTTTTTGGCAATAACTTAGTTTTATAATTGCACATAGCTAGTAGTGGATTTTTCTGTCTCCTTAAAACTTTATATTTTTCAAACAGTTTGACGTCTCTAAATCGGTGAAATTTTGTTTGAAGGACTCCGTTATATTGATACAGGTCAAATTAATAAAAGAATATTCAAAATTAGACCTATTTAGAAAATATAATTGAATAAAAAACATATACTAAATCAAAGTGAAACAAAATGAACAGAATTGATTTCGACGAATATTTCAAACTTCAGATAATAGCAATGAAATTCGTCAGAGTTCATCCAAACACAGAATACAATAATTATAAGACATTGCTAATTGCAATAACCTTTTCATTCTACACAACGTACCTTGTTTTCTTTATCAATAGCATAATCAATCATGATTTACAAAATAAAGATTATTTCAACGCAATAAGAAACATCGTCCCAGTTGCATATTTTGTATCCATGTGTATAAATTACGTACTCTTAATTGTCAAAAAGAAAATCATTGCCAAACTAATGGATCATATAAAAAATGATTATAGTAATATGAGTAATATTGATAATCAAGGCCGAACTATAATACACAGTTATGCAAGAAAAGGATCATGGATTATGTTACGTGTTCTTTATCTAGCATCATCTTGTATTGTAGTATATATTATGAAGAGTATAATTGTATCTCTTATATATATATACAGGGATGAATATAGATATGTACATTACCACGAACTGCATTATCCAAATTTTATAGATAACCGTAAACAGAGTGATATGTTAGTTTTTATTGCGACATATATGGGCACATTGTGTTACACTATAGTGACTGCTGCTATATTTTTCTGTGTGATTCCCCTTGGTCCGATAACGATGCTCCATGCATGCGGTCAGTTGGAGTTGATTAAAAATAAATTTGAAGATTTATTTAAAAAGGATAACATCGATGAAAGATTAAATGATATTATTAAAGATTTGCAAAATGTTTATAGGTAAATAATATTAATGTCATTTTGTATAATAAGATAAGAAAACGATGCAAGTGATGTCATCACAAATGTCGACGCACGGCTTACGGAATATCCTTTAGGATTGAAATTTAACATGTTGATTTATTTCGCATGTAAAGATTATGAAATGCTTACAGATATGACAAAGCTCACATAATAATATGATATAAAGAAATATTTTACGGAAAATCTATAGAGCGTATTATTATATTTGGATCTTTTTTTAGCTACCCTTATTTAGAAAAAAATTGGTTGGTATTCGAAGTCACAACTAATTTCACTAACAACAAAAATGTTTGGAAAATGTGTGATGTTATGGTAACGGGGAAAAATGAAAATAAGGTGACACAAAAAAAAATTGAAGTAGAAGAATAATTGATAATAATATAAGACCTAAAAATAAAGCCGACCAAAAAAGTGATACATGGATGAAGATTTGTGCCAGAGAATTGATGCCAGGTCACGATATAGAAGTACGCAAAGAAAAGACACTATGCGAGCCTCAAATGTTTAGAAAAAGATGAAATTGAAAAAACAGATTTTTCATATCATACTTAATAGTGGTTACCGTCGCCTATAGGTAACACAACAAAACTTAAGTCCATGCGTTGACTAACTCATTGAAACTCTAAATATTTATTTACACCATTTATAAGGCTCTAGAAAATCTACAGAAGGGAGTTCATTCCAAGGCTTGTATGGACACGTATGGGTAAAAAGAGAGAGCGTCACGTTCGTTGAATGTGTGCCAATCATACATAAAGTTTGGATGAAATCCCGATCAAATCCCTATTACATAGATAACAAATTTCTATTTTAATTTGTTACAGTTTTATCGAGAATATCAATAAAAGCTTCTCCACGACATATGAAATGCTCCTTAAACAGAATATTGTAGTAATGTCACTCACTAGTTACGCAGTAATAGAGGTAATTAACCAAAAAATCTATACTACAAAATCTGTAATCGTTCGTCAGCGTTTGGGAATAAACACTTCATTATCCAAGAATGAAATACTTTTTATTGACTTCAACAGGACAAAAAACACAAAAGTTTATTAGGAGATTTTTCTGCAGCTAAATTGTCCGTTGTGTTATCGTCACTATCATTTTTAAGCATTAAATTCCGGTTACATTCGGAGCCCAAAATCCGCTTTAAATAAATAATAGGCAGACAAACATACATTGGTAATATATATTAGTCCACTCTAGGATAGATCTCAAACACCTAGACCATAGTAAGTAACTGAAAGTTAGTTTACAAAGTTTACCATGCCAGGATTCGAGGCCTCTGAGTTTCAGTGAGTTAGGTCGACAAATACTCATCCAACTTAACCACAGAGGCCGCCAAGATAAAAATATCCATAACAATTCTACGTTTTAACGATTTCTATTATTCCGACGTTTCGACCACTTTTCAGTAGCCGTGATCACGGAAGACAAAGATGTCAAGTATCAATTAGTATTATTACAGTTTTATTTAGCCAACTTATTCATTTGAATTATTCAGTTTTAATTTTGATTATTATTTAGTCTATGAGAGCCTGATCTAATTTACCACCGCTTCACAACATGTTGTGACTTGAAGAGAAGAAGCGGTGCAACAAACACTTCAGCAACGTGTCTCTAATAATTTTATATAGGGTTAAAATTGAAATGGGTAGGAGGTAAAATAAAAAAGAATCGTCAATCAAGTTGGTGTATGTTTCGATGCACGCAGTAGGCTCACAGTTAAACTTTTAAGACCCAAACCCAACAAAAACCAGTTTCCAGGCCACAAAACACTGTGTATATTAAATCTAGATACATGTCAATTTCACTAAGCGATTCTCTAAAAACAGCCGTTTTAGGCCTCCTGATCCGTTATTGATTCTCCTAGAGAAAAAGACCTTTAGAGGCTCTTTAGCTTCTCAATTTATCATAACACTCTCACGTAATATCAGCGTGACACAGTTAGCCTTGAGCTGAACATATTTTGTGCGATGAGTGAGAGTTCCAATAGCCCAATTCCTTGCCCTTCCTAGGCCCAATCTTCCCTATCCTATTACCCTATTCCAATTACATATCCCATCTCCTGTATTCCATCCTGCTGTCTAACCCCTCCATCTCATCCTCTTTATCACATCACGTTGGCTTCGCCATTGATGTTGCACACTTCCATAAGCGGATGGTAACCACTTTCCCTGAGCTGGGCCATCGGCCTGCTTGCCAGCTTCGCAATAAGAAATATTCGGGAAGCCACGTCTGTGACTGTGCTCTCTGATGGATTTCATTACAAATGTATAAAACTGTACATATTATATTACAGTCGGTAATCCAGGGAAATTTTGCTGTTGAATATATCAATTTGTTTTTGGGAGGTGTGTTTACGTGCTCTGTGCTGTGCTACTACGGTGATTTACTTATGGAAAAGGTAATAACATTGGACTGTACATCAGACCATCGAAAAAGAATCCCATGTACTAACACAAGCGCCCAGTAAGAAACGTAACTGGTAACACATGTTCCAAACGGTGTACATAGAATAAGGAAGTAGATTTAAATTTGAACTCATATGTATGACCATCAAAAAAGTTCTCTAGTGGAACTTATTTCAAATTAAAAGTTGAATTTGAAGTTCAATCACATTTAGTATCACCAATCCATTATTTATTTTATAGAAAGCTGACTGCGCCTGCGAATTCGTCCGCATGGATTTTTTTTCGCGGAACCCTTAAAAAAGTAGTCTAAGCCTTATAATATCAGTTATCTGCCAGTGAAAGTCCTATCAAAAGCGGTCCACCGTTTCAGAAATTAGCCGGAACAACCAGACAGACAAACAAAAATTTTAAAAATTGACGTTTTGGATATAGCTGCCGTATATACATACACTTGCATATGCGTAGTAAAAATCTGTTATTTTGACATTACAAAGAGACACTGCAATTTTATTTATCTTTATAGATTTAAAACTATCAATCAACCTACATACACGTTTTTAAATTAAATCAGTCACAAATTGAAAGTTATAATTACCTCCTTCACAATTTCGTAAATTGTACGAATTTCATGAGCACAGCCTCATAATTTTTAGTTCAGTCAATAAGATAAAAAGGGGATAAATCTCGAAATGAAAGGTCAATTTGTTTAGCCAATAATCTTTATAAGCTGCACTTTATACCGAGATTCACAGTTGATCTTGCTTTGTCATCATGTCAAAAGCGCTACGCCCTCTGCACTGTCTATTTAATTAAATGTATAGAAAATCGTTTGAAACCTAACTTGTAGAGAATTTAATACTCTACAACAATTATGTAATACATTCGAATATGTTTTCATACATATGGAGCAAGATATACACAAAAAACCGTTTTTTGGCATCTGTGACCTTGAATATCTTAAGGACCCGTGATCTTATGAGACTTTTGAGACAACTTTTGGATACCAAAATCAGTGGCGTAGCTTGCTTTAGACGTGCCCTGTATCAAAATGTGTTGAAGGGCCCAAAGGAAGGGTAAAGATTTTGTATAAAAGAAATAAAAAATATCCGAATTGAATTTAAAATAATTATATATTGATTATAGTTATTACTGATACTCAATGCTCCTAGGAGCTTAAGTTAGAAAAATAATTCAAATGAAAGATACACTCTGGCCTATTTTTCGGCAAACTTATTTATCGAATCATCCATCCATAGATAAAGACGATTTCAGTTTTTCTAGATTTTCTGCCTCTATGGAGAACTATGACAAGTCTGATAGCCGTTCCTGTTGGCCCAGCAGAGTTGTGCTCAAAAACGTTACTAATCTATAAAAGATTGTAGATATAACATTTTAGGACTTTTTGCTTACACACTTTCGGGGCCCCTGTAACCTGGGGGCCCCGTATCATTGATATGGTTGCTACGGCAGTAGCTACGCCCCTCCAAAATAAAAGCTTTTGCACGACTTTAGGTACTTTTATAACGTTTTCAAAATATTCAAGAGTTGTATACCGTTACAGGGTGAGGAGGTTCGACAAGCGGCATACCAGAGCGGATGGGAACACATATATGATGCCAGTGCGCGGAAAAAATTACTGATCATCTTGGCGCGTGGAGTCCAGCCTGTAGCCATTAGATCCATCTTTTGCATCATCAATCTAGACACGCTCGCTAATGTAAGCATTTGAATTAGCGTTTGAATAATGAAACTGTCTAGAAATTACAATCTCGCTAAAGTTTTTGGCAGAAAGTGAAAAAATAATTTTATATACTTTCCTAGTATAAGATAGGCGGGGGTGATATGGATATGACATTTCGGGTCTAGATATGGATACGGATATATGAATAATGTTATACGAATTTCAGTTACTGTTACGGGCATGAATCGCGCATTATTCGATAGATTCAATTACGGATATTAGATTTCTTAGTAACTGTAAAAGGAAAATATAAATAACTACAAGGTAACGATTTGACAAGGATAGGCGAAAGCGTACACCATGATGGCTACCAACCCAGATCACCATATATCTGAGGTAGTGTCCAACCAGACAGATAAATGCCTAACACCTGGCTATGGGTCGTTTTGTTGCCTGCCTCCCACGACAAGCAGCAAAGTCGCAGGAATTAATATGCTTTCTCTGTTCCTGCACGGATAGTCTGATACTTTGTACAACGTTTTTCTTTCGTTGTGGGGCAATAACCAACTTTTAATCTGAACACCTTGGACTGAATCCTTCCATTTGCTTCCTCTATTGAAGGCCATCATCGGTGAATCATTTTAATTTACTTTTGAAAAATTAATTTTCATATGAGGTCTCTAGCTTGGAAATTTTATGATGAGTGAAATAATACAAGCCTTACGTTTTTTATTATATAACTAGGATATGCCCGCGACGTCATCCACGCTTGACTTAAAATTCCCGCTGAATTCCCGTGACATAAAGTATCGAAGAATTAAAAAAAAAGTAAGCTATCGTTTTAGAGAAAACTGTGTCAGAATAAACTAATTTTCATGCACCCGAACAAGTACAAAGTACTCCCGGAAAAAATCCCGCGGGATTCCCAAGATAAAAATAATCACAGAAAAATAATCACATTCGAATTCATTTTTTTTTGATTTCCAGATAAATTCCGGCAGCATTCCCAGGATAAAAAGTAGCGCCGATTTTAAGTCTAATAATTTTATGTTGATCAGTGAAAAACGCGTCGAAATAAGCACAATAGTTTTTACACGAATCTCGAACAAACCGACAAACAGACAAGAAAAATAAAATAAAAAATTAATCGTGTTCTCCGTCTTTTCCGGTTGTATTTTTTTTAATAGCTTTATTGTACAGACACGATATAGATTTCGAATTTTAATGCAATGAAATAAGATCTAAAATAATATCCAATGGCACATATTCAAAGAGATTCGTACTTAAGAAGTAAACTCCAGTCGTGCGTCGGAATCGACATACACATTTTTAATCATTTTTCTTGTTTTTATAGGTTTATCGCACATCGTACACCATTTTCAACCTAATGAGAGCAGCGGGACATTAAAAATTATTTAATTATAAGAACACGCTTCTTTAAAACTACGATATCACTAAAACAGCTTACACACATGCTGATAGTACAAAGTTCGCCATAATTTGGATGAAGAAACCATTGTGTTAATTTAAAGTGCAAATAGCATTCTAATATAAAAGCAATCTTAAGATTTCGAAACTAGTACACATAATAAAACTAAGTTTTAACGGTTTTGAGTTTTATTAAAAGTGCAAGTTAAAATTGAATCAAACAATATCATTGAACGTCGTTGTTTCCTTTTATGTGATGGTTACGCCGTTGTAGGAGGTGACGCACCACTGGCAAGAGCCCATGCCTCAATCGTCCGAGAGGCAAGGGAGTACAAAATAAGACGACGAGTTGTTGTACTCTGGGTGTGTTTACTTGCTTAATTATTCTCAATTTAACTAAGACTATATCGAGCCTTTCCCGCCATTTTATCGTAAGCGACATTTAGACCTAAATATATTTTATTTTTCAAAAGGTATTTTGAATGATTATTTTATTATAAGAATTTAATTTTTTGATTCAGTAGGATCTAATCTGACTAAAACTGAAGGTCTTGAAACAAAAGAATAGTTTGAAATGCCTTTTGCAATAAAAAATATACTTGGATTCAAATGTCGCCTACCATAAAATGGCGGTAAAGGCTCGATATATAGAGAAACATTATCGCTTACGTGATGTGCACATCAATATTCGAATCATTATTACGAGTATATTTACACGTTTATGAGACTCGACATTTTTGATGATAGAGACAGATGCCCAATCTTATCGACAGCTCTAACACCGATATATATTACTAAAGGTTTCAATTACCCTAATTTAAAGAGGAAACATTAATACAGGATACATTGTATTAAATTTTTATGTTAGTGCTATTTGCCCCGGAAGATTTACCTCATTTGATATCGCAAAGTATCCCATCTTCCGGGGTTAAAAGTATCTGTGTCCATTTTCGTTATTATAAAACTACATATGTACAAAACTATAGCAAAACTGATTCAGTACTCCAGTATTTTTTCTGTGAAAACTTAACAGATAGACAGACCGAATATTTTTTATAGACAATTAATTTATATATATATAAACTTGAGAAGTGATTGGTCTCCCATACATACTTTCAACCCGTTCTAGTTTTATTTATACGATAAAAAGTAGTGCCATGTCTCGTCTATCATGAGTAAACTACAAAAATGATGAAAACTACGAAAATTACGAAAATGTTCAAAATTACCAAAATGCTCAAAATAATCAAAATGGCAAAAAACAAAAACTACTTATCCTACTTTCTGGGATAACCTTTACATAAATCTATGCCAAATTCTATATCCTATTTTTCGAGATGAAAAATACCCCTTATCCAGCCTCGGTACTAAAATTACATATATACCGAATCACAGCCAAATCAGTCCAATAGTTTTCAACTGTTGGACCACAGCATCACAACATTCAAGCATACAGACAAACAAAAAAAAATACTTTTATACCGGAAACAATCCTAGGTTTCGGGATAAAAAGTACATCCTCGGCATCGAAAATATATATATAAATACTGAGTTTCAGCCAAATCGGTCCAGTAGTTTTTCCGTGAAAGCGTGACATACAGTGTTCGTGCATCCGTGCAGGAATGGAAAAGAATACAATCTTCTGGGGCCAGGAGGCCTGTCGTAAGAGGCGTCAAAACAATACACAGCCAGGTGGTAGGATATTTGCCCAATTGTATGGCTACCACCCCTGGTCAAGAGTATGCTGCCATAAAAACCTTGAGTTGTGTTCCGGCCGGCGTTAGTGGCCAGGTTTCAGTTTCCCTTTAGAGAGCGGCAGCACATTGGTAGCGACTTTGGTATTACAAATGTCAGGAATATTTGGATAATTATAAAGTTTATTATTTTTATAATATTTTAGCAAGCTTAAAAATTACTTCATATTTTAATGCAAACTATTACATTTCATACATTGCATATTTGGGATATATTATAACACATCTTATACTAATACATAAAGCTGAAAATTTTGTTTGTTTCTTTGATTGAACGCGCTAATCTCAGGAACTACTGGTATGATTTGAAAAATTCTTTCAATGTTAGATAGCCCATTTATGGAGGAAGACTATAGGCTATATATCATCACGCTAAGACCAATAGGAGCGGAGCACCAATGAAGAATATTTCAAAATCAGGGGGGTTTTGAAAACAAATTCCACGCGGACGACGTCGCGGGCACAGCTAGTATTACATATGAATTGACTCGGTATCCCACTTCGCAGCTAAGAATACACGCCCGGCTGAGAGTGCCTGACGCTCACCTGCAAATTTGACATAAGCTTCATACAAGTAATATCAAAATTCCACCAATGGTAAAGCAAGTGAACGAATAGTAAGATATAGGAACCGGCCATAAATTTGATATAAGCTCCATAAGAATAATATTAAATTTCTACTGATGGTAAGGCGAGTGATTAAGCAATAAGGTATAAAGAACCGGCCCTAAAAGAAACACGTCAAATCACCAATCCTTACTATTTTAATTCGTTACACTGCCATCTATGTTTTATCGTAAATATTAATTTCCTATCATTAGTAACCACCTATTCATCCATTACGAACGCACTTTAGTCAACGCCCTCTATTTAAAATGACTACTACTACTTCTACTTAAATCCTATTATTCAATCTAAATTACACTTTAATCCACTAGCATAAAGTTCAAAATTCAATGCATTATTACGCACAATATCCTTTGATCAACATGTAAAAGAATATCTGCCTTAATAATATAGAAGTAGAGCTAAAGTTTATTTGAAATCTTTAAATTTTATTAAAATTGTTAACTAATATTAATGGGTAAAGAGAGATGTGTTTCTTTCGTATTAAATAAGGTTGAATTTTGTGTGTTTATCTGTTTTAGTGTCGCTTTTTCGTTCCATCGAATTTCAAATGACAACTATTCTAAAGAAGTTTCACTTGAAAATATTTTTCTTTGTTATTTTGATATGTATTGTGATAATATGGTGTTTATTATTTAATGCTGAACAATGGTTTTTGAGTCATGGTAATACTATCTCTTGTTCACTTCAGTACACATTCTTGATGCATACATATTTCCTTCTCTTTTTGTATACTGGTACGTATGTTTATCTATCTTTGTCCCCCTAACCCAATTATGACTTCACGAGGATGCCGCCATTGTGTAGTCGGATTTCGTTTGCGGTGTTAAATAGACAGACACGTAAGAAATAATAAGTTTTTTGGCAAGTGCAGTAAGTTGTTGAAACAAACTAAATGGCGGCCGCCCTCAACAGTGATTTATATTGTTTGAATGATTAATTGAGCTGGTTTCAAGATATGCGCAAGATGTATACTTATGAGGCCAAGGTGAATGTTCCTAGTCGACGGAGTTTAGGGTGAATCTACTATAATAGTCTATTGTATTTATTTATTAGAATTCAACAAACATTTACACAACAATTGAAGGCAACAAAATTTTACTATTACACAACTATACAAAAAAAATTTCGTTCTTTGTCCTAAAGTTTATACTATTATTTTCCAGTTAGTTATGCACAAAAACGAAAAGAAAATACCTTTTTTCGATATAAAGTTTGCTTTTGTGATAGTTATAATAATAATACTCATTTTTCAATTTTTTCATAAATTTTAATTGATTTTAATATTTTTAAAAAGACCGCGCGGTGAGAGTGGGGTATTAACGTTTACACTGTGCCGCTAGATGGCACCCGAGTGATAAACAACCATCAGGTGTTATTTACAAGCCCAGAATAACTTAAAATGTCGTCACGAAAGTGCAAATACGATGCTGATGCATTTTGTTTTATATGTGGTCAATTTATTAAAGTTCGAGACGTGAAATATGAACTAAAGACATCTCACGTTCTCTGTGAAGCCTATGAAGCATATTTTGACTGTCCTGTACGGAATCAAGATAAGCCATGGGCTCCACATGTTGCTTGTAGTTATTGTAAAAGGTGTTTGGAAGGTAAGCAATTTTTATTTAATTAAGCGATGAATCCAAAATAATAGACATATTAATTTTTATTTTTATATTTTTAGGTTGGTATCGAGGTGAGAAAAGGTCTATGAAATTTGAAATACCAAGGATTTGGCGAGAACCTAAAGACCATATTACTGACTGCTACTTTTGTATGGTGAATCCGAGTAAAAGACGTAGAGGTAAAAATGCAAAACCTATTGAATATCCTGACCTCGAATCTTCTTCTGCTCCAATTGCTCACGACCTGACACGACCAGTACCTGAGCCACCAAAAAAATTATCGCAGAAAAGTAGCTCATCTTTTAGTTCTTATAAAAGTAATTCCGATAATAAGGAGTTTTTGCCTACACCTGAACAACCAAAACACTATCTCATTACTTCAGAAGATTTTAACGATCTAATTAGAGATTTAAATTTGCCAAAAATAAAGCAGAGCTTCTAGGCTCTCGGTTAAAACAGTGGAATTTGCTTGATGATGTTAAGATCACGGATCAGCGGACTAGGCATGAAATGTTTGCAACGTTTTTCACGAAGGAAGATGGACTTTGTTTTTGTAATGACATTAAAGGTATGTTTGAAGCAATTGGCATACCCTGTGTCCCTAGCGAATGGCGTTTATTCATTGACAGCTCTACAAAAAGTTTAAAAGCAGTTCTATTGCACAACGGAAATAAATTTCCGTCTCTTCCAATTGTTTCACTCAGTACATCTTAAAGAAAATTATGAAAGTGTCAAAATTTTGCTTGAATCTGTAAAGTATCGTGAGTATAACTGGGAGCTGATTGGAGATTTTAAAATGGTGGGATTTTTAATGGGGCTACAGGGTGGATATACAAAGTATCCGTGTTATTTGTGCTTGTGGGATAGCAGAGCGGATTCTAAACACTATATTCAACGGTCATGGCCTGTAAGAACAGAATTATGTGTCGGAAAACAGAACGTCAAATTTGAGCCGATTGTTGAAGCGGAAAAAGTGTTAATGCCGCCTTTGCACATTAAGTTAGGGTTGATGAAACAATTTGTTAAAAAACTGGATGAAACTTCAGAAGCTTTTGGATACTTAAAAAAAATTTTCCGAAGTTATCGGAAGCAAAGGTTAAAGCTGGGGTTTTTGTTGGTCCGCAAATAAGACAGATTTTCGCCGATGAAAAATTTCCAACGTTGCTGAATCGTACTCAAAAAGCAAGTTGGAACAGTTTTAAAGCAGTAGTTTCTGGATTTTTAGGAAATAATAAAGCTGAAAACTACGAAAAGTTGGTTGAGGATATGCTTACAAATTTTAAGGCCATGGGCTGCAGGATGTCATTAAAAGTACATATGCTGCATGCTCATTTGGATAAATTTAAAAACAATATGGGAGCCTATTCCGAAGAGCAAGGAGAACGTTTCCATCAGGATATCATGAATTTTGAACAACGCTATCAAGGCCAATACAATGAAAACATGATGGGCGACTATATTTGGGGTTTATTGAGAGAAAGTAGCTATGAACATAAAAGAAAAAGTAGAAGTGTGCACTTTTAAGTTATTTTCCACTTTTCTGTAAGCTAATTTGATAGTAAAACTTAATAAAAATAATAAACATTTTTATTTCAATAGTTTTATTTTCAATCAAAAATTAAAATCCGAGATTTTTAAAAATTTCGTTCAATCAGTCTTCTAAGCACAAAAGCAAAGTTTTTCATGCCATATATTTTTTTTCCGTCTTATTACGACCTAAACTACCGAAATTTAATGCTTTGCAATCAAAGTCAAATTTCATGTTGACCCGTGTTATCTTTAGCGGTTTCGAGTGTATGGAATATCCGGGATTTTTTTAACTTCGGATCCGCGCACGCACTTGATTTAAGAATCTGGAACAAGCTCCCAGTCATATTTCGTCACAAGCAGTATAATATGGTGCCTTTTAAAAATTATTTCGAGACTGAAAGCACACTAGTAACAATAGAAAAAGTTACGATTAAAGAGAAAAAAATACTTGTATTTACTTTTTCGAAAAATGATGGTTTTTCCCTTACAACGATTGACAACTGAGATTACAGGTATTGATATGTTATATTGTCATATCTTACACACATAATTATATCTTGTGTATTTCAAATTTAAATAAAGTTTATCTTTTGGTGTTGTTATTTTATTCTTTATGACCATCGCAAAGGATATAACATCGCGACACTTTAAAATCTACTTTCACTTCGCAAGCAGAAAGCACATTGTAAATTGCAGTCAATGAAATTATCGAAAATAGAAAACCTATTAGATTACCAACAAATTTCTGTAGTTTATAATTATCAAACTCAACTGAGCGACCTAAACAAGGTGCATCTTGGAGGTTAAAATTCCCCATCAGCCCATTATTATGCTGGACACGTAGATCGCTGTATGCCTGCTGCGTATGACTGAAACACAAGCTGCACGTGTACTGACAGTATGCTCGGAAAAGCGTCTCTACCACTTGCGTACAGCGTGCGAACCTACTGGCTAGCATGTTACATTGGACAGCCAGCCGCCTACGTTCCCGGTCTATATCACAATCATTCTTTAACTCTTCGGTGACTCAGTACCCCAGATACTTAATAATACTTAAACTTCGAAACCCTTGATATCAGTTTGCCACGGAGGTATAGTTCAGATATGATATCGTAAGAGTTAGCGCCTGCTTTAAATATCATAATCTCGCTCTTCTTAGCATTGTATCTAAGGTTTTACATTCTGCAGCACAGATTAGAGAGTCAATAAGACCGATAATTAATCACAGGTCCAATTTGGACCGATATAAAACTGATAACAATATTTTTTAGACTACAACAGTGAAAAATTTTAAGTGATACATAAGAAGATTAATTTGAATTATAATATGTTGACGGATGTAGGCTAAACGTATTATATTTATATTAATAAAAGTTAGAGAAGAATCATCTGTGAGTATATTCTCTGAAGTTTCACTTCTACTGCGTGTGACCTGCACACACACATAATTTTTCATTTAGTCGGAGTGAAAACTTCTTTAGGCATGTTGGGCACTTTTGGTGTGGAGATGGAGGGTGCATTTTTTTTTTGAGGCGAGGGAAATGCATATGGCACACTACCGGGTCCTTTACTAGGGATTAGACCAAAGCGACGAGAGATGTCACCACGAATGGCGCACCAGAGTCAAATCGCCGGCTTGTGTCGAGACTCGAAGAACTCGATACTCCACTAAAACCATCCTCCTCCCATGTGCCCCATGGGCCGCGCCCACCCAATGATCGTCGCTATGCAGCATGGCTTGCACCAAACTGCCCAGCGAATCGATCAGACCTACGAGGGTCTCGAGTTCATATCTCTGCGTTGCCCATGCTACGCACTCGACCAGCGTATGAAACGCAGTGTCTAACGCTCCACACTGGCGACACTGAGGGGAAGGCAGGCCGCGATATGATTCAGATACTTATCGAAGCACCCATGCCCGGTAAGTATCTGCGTCATCCTGAAGATCAGGGTCCCGCGTTTCCGCGAGAGCCAGAGTTTCCAACTCTCTCGACCAAGTTTCGACCTTGGTCGCGGTTTCCCGCGTTCTAATCGCCTGAACCTCGGCCTAGCAATAAACCAGGCCACGGGCGAGGGCATCCTGTTGGGAGCGCCGACCTTTGGCAAGTAAGTCCGCCTGGAGAGGCCAGGGTGGATCGCCTGCCAAGAGTGTCGACGCCGTCCACGACACTGTAAGATATCCAAAAACAAAGTCCTATTGTGGCGGTGAAGTGCAACGGATCATACGGGTGCACCGTACAGGGCCATTCTCCTAAGGATGCCCGAATAAAGTTTCCTAGTCGCTCCCCCCGGACCCCCCACGTTGGGGAGGAGCCGAGAGAGGGCGCCTGAGGACCTCACGAGTTTGGGAACTAGCTGCTCAAAGTGCGCTTTAAACAGCCATTTCCCGTCAAGAATGGGCCCCAGATATTTCATCTGGGGACCTACGCGAATATCCACCCCTTGAACTGTAACGGTCAAGTCCGCAGGGGGAGATGAAGGGTGCATGCACTAAGCTCGCGTGACCGTTCCGTTAATATACGAGGTTTTCACTTCTGACGTGTATTCTACAACTGACAATTTTTTGAAATAATTAAAAATGTAGTTTGGCAAATAGTAACCATGCGAACAAGGCGTTCTATTAGTAGCTCACAACGCCCAAAATGCTCCGTTAGCCATTCCACAAGGCGACCGCGATCGTTGTGGCCGTGGCGAAAACGTCACTAACGACGTCATCACTTTCGATCACACAACGCTCACAATGACTCATGTCAACAGGTAGGTCAAATAACCGTTCCACTTGGGTTTACGATTGTAACGCCGACAAGCAAGTGGAATGGGAAAAATCACGGTCGCGAACGTGGTCGTTGTGAGCTACCAGTGGAACGCCCTGATAGCAACGACATCTGATTTGACTTCACAGTCATGTCATTTTTAAAATATTTATAATCCTTAATGAATCAATTAGACCGATTACAATACGCCAATTTTTTTGAAATAATTTAATTTGGGCAGGAAAGAATGACGAAAAGGTATGTTGTTATTTTTTCATGATTATTCTAATAATGTAATTTATGTTATATGCGCTAGATAATGATAATCATTATTGCGTGTGTTAAAGTATGATGATGGAATTGATGGAAATGATGGCATTAGTAATTAGGAAATAATTGGCAGATTTTATTATTACTATGCAGTTATGCTTTGATAGTTATATTTATTAGTTCTGTACTACAGCAAAGTGTTGGAATAGCCTATCTCACGTATAATTTAAACAGTTAATGATGCCTTGAAATAATAGAAGTAAAGCTCTGATTTGTGTATTAGTTGTTTTAGTTATTTAACATAGAGGGGATATAGTGGGCGTAGATGCATGCAACTGTTTCGTGCGTTTATGGCTAATGTTAGTACGTCAGTATTACCAGAGCCGCAGGCGAGAGTAAATGTGTGACAGTTAGTTTGCATCCACTGTCGACGATTGACTTGGGATGAAAACGGTAGATTCTACAGTATTGTTAAAGTATCACCTCTCAATCTCAATCAATTGAAGAATAATAAAAATAAGCGATTTTTAACGATGAAAGAATTAGATTTCGAAGTATTGTTCAAATTTCAAATGGCGGGGATGAAATTCAATCAATGTCATCCCGATACGAAGATTAATAAGTATTGGTTATTAAAGAATTTTTTAACATTGGGACCATATACAATGTATTTCATTCTATTGGTCACTTGCATAAAATATTACGTAATCAGAAATGATTTCTTCAACGCGTTTAGAACTAGCGTCCCTGTTACATTTTACATCTGCATGATGTTGTATTTCTGTCTATTGATTGCAAATCGTTCAACAATGGGCAGTGTGATTAAAAAAATGAAATTGGATTACACCAAAACTCATGTGATGGACAGTACGAGTAAAGCAACAGTATTGGAGTACACAGCTAAGGGTGTCAATATAATGAATCTCTGGGGCTTATTGATGATAAGCTCGGTGATCGTTTTCATGTCAAAGAGTATAGCTCTTACAATTTATCATACACACAAAAAAGGAGAGCTTACGTTAATACCTTTCCATGAGATGAGGTACCCATTAAACATAACAGAAATCAGGAAGCACAACATATTGGTATTTGCAGCTACGTTTGTTGGGGAAACTTTTTTCACGTCAATGTCGGCACTTATTTATTTTAGTACGGTACCCCTGGGACCTATCTTCATACTCCACGCATGTGGTCAGTTGGAGCTGATAAAAAAGAAATTCGAGAACATTTTTGAAAAGGATAATGTTGATGAGCTTTTGACAGACATTGTACAGAATTTGCAATATGTCTATAGGTAAGCGTATATGTTTTTAGAACTATACAGGAAACTAGCTGACCCGTGTCCACTTCCCTGGGCGTCATTAAAAATATTAATCTCAATCAAAAATAGCATATATCACTCAGGAATAATATAACTTTCTACCAATGAAATAATTTACAAAATCGGTTTAGTACATTAAGAGATTACTTCCTACAAACAATCTCACAAACTTTAGCTCTTTATAATGTTAGTATAGATTGGTAATAGCAGACTAAGCCTTCAGTGGCCTAGCTCACTGTAGTACAGAAGCTGCGGGTTCGATAGCTAACGTGGTTTCTTAAGCGAACTTTCCTTCTTTCCTTTACTATGATTTGGGTGTCTAGGATCGGCCTGTTGTATATTACCGACAAAAAGCGTGACACATGCTTGGAGATATACAATATGTTTGTCTGTTGGTTAACTCTCGATGTACCTGTCTATGTATATCACAGCAGTTTTTGTATAAATCTATTAGCTTTTTATGAAAAAATTGACTTAGTAACAGAACAAAGAGACATGACATGCAGGGTGAATTTTTCGTGGACCTTCAGAACTGAATCATAAACTAACCGGAACAGCAAAAAATACTCAAAGGAGTCTCGAAGCTGATTTTAACGCGGCGTGTTGTCGAAAATAGCAAAAAAATAAATTGCTCGAGGGTAGGTACGAAATTTCTGTGCTTGAAAAATTTCACTACGGAATGAGTTAATCAAGACTTACGGGATACTTTAGGGGCAAATGCTCGACCGTATTCTACACTTGAATTTAAACGTATAAGAACGTCCACCAAAGATGGCCCTCGCTCGGGCCGCGGCACAACGGCAGTGATCGAAGAAATGTTTTAGTAAATCATCGAATCACGGAACGTTTTATAGCCGAAGAAACAAAGATTTCGACTAATAGTGTGCATATCATTATACGCAAACGCTTGGGGATTAAAACGTATACGCGCGCTGGGTCTTCAGAATGCTTACCAATACCTAAAAACAAACCAGACTAAACATTTCTTGAGCTTCTTTGCAAATGTTACAACAAGATCCTTATCGTTTTCTGTGGGTTTACCATTACGATACAAGTACAAGATTACAGTCTATGACCTGGAAAAGACCATCGTCTCTAAATTCTAAGAAATTTAAGGCAAGTCTTTCCACCGGAAAGTTCGTGAACTCTCTTTTCTGGGATAGTCAAAAAGAGGTCATGACAGAATATCTCGACGATAGAGCTACTATTACGGGCTCTTTGTGTACAGAACCAATAAAAAATTTCGTAGCGAAATTTAGGAGAAACAGCGAGGCAAACTAGCAAAAATTGTTTTGTTCCATCAAGATTGTGCTCCGATTCACAGATCCACCGTCGCTATGGCTGCAATTCGAGATGCTGGATTCATAATACTTGAGCATCATCCCTATTCACCCAATCTTGTCCCTCGTAATTTCAAAGGTGTCTTTGAGAGTGCAAAAATTCGAATATGATTAATCAGTAGTCGCTGTAGTACAGGAATGTTTAGCTGCCCAGAAAGGAATTTTAAGACCGTACTTGTTCACATAGTATTTTCTTCTGTTTTCGCGACTAGTGCACATAATTAAACTACGATTTAACGGGTTTTAAGCACGGTTTTGAGGCTATTGAAATTAGAATATACCCAAATTTCAATAAAGAAGATGGTTGGCAACTTCTACCTATTTGGGATCCGATCATCACTATTAAAACCCAAATCAAGAAAAAAAACAACAAACGACACGACGAACGAACGCAAACTAATTTGAATGACAATTTTCTTTTTATTTTACATCTCACCCATTTTAATATTAACAAAATTAATAGAGTAAATTAATAGAGCTAGGCATGTTAACGTCATGAGAAGTTTTAATATTGGTATAAGGTGGTAAGGTATTTGCTCGACTGGATGGCTACCACCCCTGGTCTAGAGTATGCCGCCATTGCAGCCTTGAGTTGTGTTCCCGTATTAGTGACCAGGTTCCAGTCTCCCTTAAGAGAGCAGCAGCGTATTTGTAGAGCACCTTTGGTGTTGCAAATGTCCATAGGCGATGGTAACCGCTTTTCATCAAGTGGGCCGTCTGCCTGTCTGCTGAACTTCTGCAATATAAAAAAATCATTTCTTCTTGAAAACATATTTAATGTTAGTTTTACCATTATTTCACTTTAGTCTTTATTTAAACAAATGTTACGCAAAAAGTATTTTTATTTTATTCTAAAGACCTAGCCTGTTAAATGGGCTTTATAAAAATATACACACGTTGTATGTTATTTATAATAAATTTTGAGCAAGTTGAGAAAATCTGCAATATCCTTAGACGATATTGATGTGTGTATTATTATTTTAATCAACTCATGTTGTTTTAGTTTTGTACAAGAAATCAACGATTGTTTTACATTAATATATGAAATATTGCTTAAACAAACCATGATACTACTTCCCTTCACCGGCTACGCAATAATTCAGGTACATTATAAATATTATTACTTGTGTTTCGTCAGTCACAACTCCATTATTCTTTAGAAAAAACTTTTTTCTTGAAAAAAGACACAGTAAATAAATTGGGTAAGTACTTGATAATCTAACATTACTGATTTGATCATTTTTGCTTGACACCATTAGAGTTTTTATTCAAAAATACCCCATTTGTCAAATACTGCTCAACTGTAGTTCAAAATATTTTTTTACAAAGTATTTTATAAGCTCTATATATAATAAAAATAACAGCCCATAAACGTCCCATTGATGGGCTCGGGCCTGCCACTATAGATGAACGGACAGTATATCCGAAACTCGGACACGCTTGTCCGAGGCGGTTTGGCAGGTTTGTAACATCGGTTGTCCCGATATGTAGGTTTGACCACGACGTGTTTCTTCACCGTTGTTAACACGTGGTAATTATAACAATATACATATTAGGTCAGGAAACTGCCAAGTGGTGCATGCGTTCCAGCCCGGATTCGACTACGAGCCCTTTGAGTTTAGGACGTGTCCGCTAGCCATTACGCTACCACGACTTATTTTATACCTTGATTTTTTTTTAAATTTTTCACTCCATATACTGAAATTTAGTGAGATTGATACAACAATATTAATGTCTTTAGAAACGAATATATTCCCACTTATATACTTAATTAGTAAAAGTCGTTGAGGATCATCATTATAATTTCAAGACTAATAAATACTTTATACAACATACCCATATACACCGAAAAGGTCTACCCTTAGTTATATGTATGGTTGCCACTAACTCCAGTAGCGCTAAATAAACTAACTTTCCTGATAATTTTTTCGATTGTATTTTTTATTTATGTTTCTTTTTGTACATTTATTTCAGTCTATAAGCTATGGAGAACTCACCATTGAATATGTGTGTATATTCATGGAATCTCTATTTACAAGTAGTATACCTTGTTACTATGGCGACTTGCTTATACAAAAGGTAAATTATTACATAGCAATCTATAACAATTCACATGTTATTATCTGACTATAATAGAATAAATCTTTTTTTTTATAATGAATAGGTTCGCGTTTGACTGACATTGCGCCTGATGTCAGGTGGAAATGCAGTCTAAGGTGGAGCACGCTTGCCTAGAAGATACCTGTTCACACGAGACTTGAAGACATCTAGATTGTATTCTTGAGGAATAACAGACGACGGTAAAGAGTTCCACTCTTCAGCGGTGCGTATGTGATAAAAGTGGAAGCTTAGCGTTTCGTCCGCTTTGTTGGTATTTCCAACATATATCGGTGGCGTGTGCGCGTACGTCTGCTTGTCCGGTGGTAAAATGGTGAGAGAGGGACGTAATTCCGTGGCAGACTCCCCGAAGTGTATCCTATAGAATACCGACAAACTAGCGACTTTACGTCTATGATTTAGGCTCTGAAGCCTCTCGTCGAATAGTCGGTTATTGCCTCTCCGTTTCCTAGCTCTTTTCTCAATTGACTCGAGTGTCTCCAGCTGGTAAATCTGTTGGGGGTGTCGAGGTTGTGCAATAACTTTAAAAATGAGAAATAAATCAAGGAAGCTAATTTGGACGAGCAGACTTCGAAAATGATGTTTAAATTTTGTTCTGTCTGTATATCGATATGATCTAGCCAAATAGAATTTAGTCAGGCTAAACTTTCAAAGGTAAAAAAGAAAGTAAATAGTTATTTCTAAAACGCGTCACGCACAAAACAGCGGAAGACATAATATATAAAACCATATTAAAAAATAAAATTAAGTTTGGCATTCAGTATTTTGCTGTGTTGAAACATAGTCCGACAACAAAAACCAAGAGATTGTTATATATAGTTTTTTTTATACATAAAACATATATTGGGAACCTATGTATATATAAAACTAGGATTTTATTGTTAGAATTATTGCATCAAAGGAATTAAAATTCGTGAATATTCCGAAACATATGATGTGGCAATATGGCGAGTGTGCCACGGATTGCACGAATTAATTCCTCCCTCGCCTTTCTACCACTGGACAAGCAGACGCACGCGCTCACTCCACCAATATATGGTGGAAATACCAACTAAGCGGACGAAATGCTATGCTTCCTTTTATCATACGTACCGCTGAAGATTGGAACTCTTTACCGTTGTCTGTTTTTCCTGAAACATACAATTTACGTGTCTTCAAGTCTCATGTAACTGTTTACATGTAGGCATGTTCTAGGTGAGCGCTCCATCTTAGACTGCAGTTCCACCTGATCATAGGTGGAATGTCGGTCAAACGCGAACTTATACTATATAAAAAAATATAAAATGTGGAAAAAACATCTTTGCCTCAACATTATTTAACACTATATCTAATACTTTACAGGGCGAAGAAGTGCGCTTAATGGCTTATTCGTGTGGTTGGGAATACGTGCATACGCCAAGAGCTCGCAAAACCCTCATGATCATATTGACGCGCGCTCTCAGACCCGTCGCTATCAACTCCATCTTCTGTACCATCTGCCTTGATACACTTTCTAATGTACGTATTAAAAAATATACACTTCTATAGAATGCTACCACTAAACACTAACATTTCTAAATAAAACTAAAAACTGTCTAATACATACGCCCTCATCAAAAGCTATATCGACTTAATCTTCAATTATCACCCTGTGATAAACTAGAGGGCACATACAGTAATTTATCCTATCAAAAACTGATGCCATCTAAATTAGAAAAATCATAGTTCATTAAAGTTACCCGGCACCCGACAAGCACCGTTTTTCACGGTTGGACACCGCGTTGCCAACCTGTGAACCTCGCGTAGTCAGCGAGTGAACGCCGCGTGATTTATGAACTGCTGAGTAATCTGTCAGCGATTGGTACTAGGTCTACACGTGAATCACTCCTAGCAATAGGTTGTCACCAACTAGATACAATACTGGATAATAAACCGATATACAATAAAATTACATAAGAAAAAAAACATTATATAGTATAAAATCAGTGCTTATCCAACTACATTATCCATGAACTAAAAGATGGTAGTGTACAATTCATTAAAAGTAATATGGGACACGTACAAAAACTAGCATACACCCCCACACACACACGTACGAATGCATGCACACATGCAAACAAACACACACAACAACACGCTTATATACATATCATATATGCGAGGGATAACGATAAAGATAAAGCCTGTGAGTGTTCTGATGCTGGTCAAGTGCTGGGTGACTTTAATGAGGCATGGCCTTAAAATTATTTTCCTTCTCACTAACAGAAAAGACTACATCGTGTTTTAACAAGTGGATATATTTTGGTATACCTGTCGTAAATGGAGTTTTATACAGATTGAACATTTAACTTATGACTGATTCAGCTCTATCCAAATTATGATAAACTACCTACCTACATAAATTTAATATCTACTTTCAAACATATAGCATTGAAGATCTAAAAGATTACACTACCGTTGCTATACAGGTCCTGAATATTTGAATTTCAACCGACATAAAAAAAGAAATGGCACTGGATCAATAACATTTCAACTAGAAACAATCTGTGATTTGCTTCAGTATTATTACTCAAGTAACCTGTATTTCTATTAGCAGATATTGCTATACTGTTTCTTCAAAAATTCTCTATATCAGTCTGTTAATTTATTATTTTCTCTTCTAGGTTTATAGTCAAGCTTACACCATCTTTAATCTGATGTCTGCGATGTGGAATTAAATTTATTAACATCCTCATCTGCTGTAGAGGGACGAATAGCTATATAAACTAAATGTGATGGAATAAAACAAACTGACAGAAAAACAACTTGTGATAGTAGAATATAAGCTCATGGATGATAATAACAATTAACTGTAAACGTAGATAAAGCCAAAACTCACATTAAAATTATTTTCTCTTACAATCATTATTACTACTGCTGATTGCACTTGCTTCACTTGTCTTATTTATTACAATTTTACAAGTTTATATCGTTATCTAATTAATATTTTACCGCAAGATACACAAATAAATAAAGCTCTTACACACAATTTTATAACCTAATGAATACACATACAAATTATATGTCAAAAATAGGATTATAAATTATAATGCTTCATTATGGTAATCCAAGTATTTAGGAAAACGGATCCACATTAAGTTATAAATGTAAAAAATACTTGTATATGATTGCCTGTTTTCATGATCTTAGGAACGAATATCGTAGAAGGTTATTATTATTGTTATGATCACTATCACCGTGGAGTTATGGTAGACCGATTTGGACACCATGGGTTGTCATGCTTAAAAAGCGCGGGAAGAAGATCTCGTCATGCCAGCCTCAACGACATCATCCGCCGAGCTCTTGTCAGCGTCGGCGTACCGGCCATTCCCGAACCGAATGGCCTGATAGGTGACGATGGCAAGAGACCGGACGGAATGACACTCATCCCTTGGAAGATGGGGCGGCCGCTAGTGTGGGATGCGACCTGTGTTGACACACTGGCCTCGTCACATCTTCCAATGACCGAGTCAGGGGCTGGCAACGCCGCTGCTTCAGTTGAAGACGTCAAACGGCGCAAATATGGGGCCTTAGGAAAAGGTTACATATATATGCCGTTTGGGGTTGAAACATTAGGCCCGTGGGGTCCGTCGGCAAAGAGTTTCTTTAGAGACATATGTAAGAAACTCTTTGATACTACCCGTGATCAGAAGGCTGCCTCATATTTCGCACAACAAATAAGTATTGCCATACAGCGCGGCAGTGCAGCCAGCCTTCTGGGCACGCTCCCCGTTGGCAGTGATCTCCTGCATAGTGTATTTTAGTTTTGATGTCTTTGTTATTTAATTTTAATTTAAAATATAAAAAGCTTATTCGAAGTAGAAGGTTAATTTGTAAATTCAATAACGAGAATGAACATAGGATAATTTAATTCCCAGAAAAGGAATAATTGATTAATATACCTGGGATAGATTTTTAAATTTTCCCGACCGAAGTAAATCGAACAACTCATTTTGAAATTTAAAACCTTCAATAAACGTGATAACTACAATAAACATGAGATATTCCTATTCCGTAAAGATTATCGCGGAATTAGAATTTAATTCGAATAGGATAACTTTTAGCCCGGAAATAGTTTTAGTGTCCCAGATAAAATTAAATAGATTTGCCGGAGTACAGTAACGGAGTAACCTATGTTGCTTGCTCTCAAAATAAACTAGGGTTTATCATAAGCTATCATATCATAATGTGCATGTTTTAATAAAAAAAATTGAATTATGAGATTTAGAGATTTGTTTAATTTCCTTCTTATCTGAAAATGAATAGTATATTTAAAAATGGAATCTTACAAATTACTTATCGAAAGTGATGAGTCTAATACCGCTTCCAAAGCAATTTTAGTTATATTTCGTCGTATAATAAGCCTCCTCGCACAAAGATTGCTTTGCCTTTTTTTTTAATTTGTTTATTAACAGCTCTTGAACATTTTCTGAAATTTGTTGAAGAGTATTATACTTTGTCCCACGAAACTCTTTGTAAAAGCCAAAGCCATAAACCGCGTAACAAAAAAAAACTTATTATTGACAGTGACATTTATTATGTTTAATGTCGTTTTTTTTTGGCGTTCCCGCCTCCTCTCCTTCCCGCGCTCGCGCTGATATATAATAACTCATCCGCTGCCCGCTTCCGCAAGTAAATCATAGGTATAACATAATAAAAACTGCCTTTATCCGTGCTCCAATTCTTGTTGTGTGTTTTGTATGTGTTCAATCTCATCAATCAACTAATAGGAACAAAGAAAACGGCCGGCCCAAAGAAAACATCAGCAACAATCAAGTAAGTCACACACAAAGCCCTTCCAAACCTATTTACAAAACCACCACCTACAGTCCACCCCCCTTTGGTTTACACCACTATTGTTAACCTTGTGTAGCCTACATGTGGGAGTTTCTAATTTATTTTCGTTATCGCTAGTGTATACTGAGAAGTTAGTGTTAATATATCTATATATATAAACTTATCTCGCAATTAATGTACAGTTAGTATTCATCACGCAGTAATCCATATGTTGTCATTATGTGTGTTACTTAAGGCCTAACCACGTCCTTGTCTCTAGAGCAATTATTAAAGGCGACGCAACAAGTGACAGGAACAAAAGTATTAAGGAACTGCCCGAATGGAGATAGCTATCTCGCTCGCACATTACCACATTTTTTAAGATATAAATTGATTGAATTAACTTAAGGAAAATCTGTATTACTTAAATCTCAACAATAATATTAGGTACAAATATTTCACAAAACAATCACTTTGATTCAGGCAAATTTTCATATATTAACAAGTATTTTCACAAGAATCGATGTTTATATATAGAAATGTATAAGAAATGAAAATCAAATTTACTTCAAATATTCGTAATTTTGTTGTTAAACGTCTAATACGGATTTATTGTAAATAACATCTTTCAATTTATATATTCAAAAACGTGGTAATGTGTGAACGAGATATAGAACTAAAAATGTAGGCAACCCCTTATATTTATTATTAAGCATACAACGAGTCACGTGTCAAAGAACGTTCTTTACCAGAACTTACCTTTTACAAAAAAATAATAATTTGATTTATAATTTTGTAACTACATCTCGATTAGTGTTAAATTAATTAGGTAAGCTCAAGGTCTTCTTTTTTTATTGTATAAGTTCACCAGACAGGCAACGGCCCACCTGATGGAAAGCGGTTACGCCAAAGATGCTACCAATGTGCTGCAGTTCTCTAAAGGCAGACTGGAACCTGGCCACTAATGCCGGAAAACAGCTCAAGGTTGTTATGACGGCATACTCTAGACCAGGGGTGTGAGCCATCCAGACGGGTAAATACCCTGCCACCTGGTTGTGGGATGTTTTGTCGTCTCTTATGACACTCCGCCCGGTCGCAAGAAATTTTATTATTTCTCCGTTCCTGGGCAAAATTAAATATTCCATAAAGACGGCAACATGCCCCAACCATCTTAAGATTCCTTTTTCAAATCTTCACTCTTCCTCTTTTAATCCACAATTATGTGTCTAATAAGGTAAAATAAATAAAAGTTGAAAATAAAAATAACATACGCCCATATCAAAAGAGGGACGATTGGAAGACTACAAACTAGATAGATGGGCGAGCGTAAAATCGGGAAGGTGCCAGCCAGGTAAAGAAGATCAAGTTGTCAAAAAATGTTGCATGATCATTATAAGTATTGACCCGTGCCTTCAATTAAGCAATATACCTGCTTAATATAAATAATTAATATGTGAAATCAGTTCTTGGCAATGAAGGATAATTCACAATAATTATGATACGTCGTCATTGGATCATTTGTTTTTTAATGACCCTAATTGGCATAATATAGAATAAAGTACTAAGTGCAAAGTTTTGTTTTTATTGTCTTACTTCTTATTTGATTGAACAACACTTTTTTTTAATTCTCGACTTCCTCTGTCTCTTTCTGGGACAGAGATCTTATTTTTCGTTTTTATCTCATTTATTCTTACTTTTTTGGATATAGTCTTTGTACATATAACTCAAGAACGGCTGAACCAATTTTTATAATCTTTGATTTGTTGGATTTGTCTCTACCCCAAATATCAGAATAACATTATATCGAAAATTTCGCAGATTTTATTTATAATTTTTGTTTTTAATAAATTCGATTTCCACCTTCTTCCGCAATTGACAGCTCGCGCCACGCACGTAATAGCTTGTTTAGTGGCGCGGCAATCGGGTTCCAGGATTTAGGTGAAATTATTTTTGTATGTGTGAGTGGATCTTGGGATGGTTTAGTATCATAATTGGATCCGGTAGGTGGCGCTGTGATCGGGTTCAAGATTTTTATCTTTTAAGAGCCGGAAACATCCTTCGGGCCCACTAGTTCATAATATATAACATGGGACTCCTCAAGAACAGTATATAGATAGTAATAGTAGAGATATATAGGATTCAACAAGGTAGGCAACGCAACAGCTTGATGCTACAGACGTCCATGGGCGACGGTAATCACTTACCATTACTTAATTATTACAAGAAATTTCTTGCAGTCGGATGACTGCCAATACTAACTGTAACACAGGTTTGTTCCTAGTGCGGAGTCTTGGCAACCATCTGACTTCAGAGCTTGCGTTTCTTTGAAAATTCTGTCTTTTTTGTACCTTTTACTTGTAACTCAATAATGTTGTAATAGCTATGTAATAAAGATTTATTTATTTACTTTACCATAAGGTTTGTCAATATGCCTACAAGTAAACATTTAAAAAATCGAAAAGATTATCATTCATCACATCGATACTATGCAAAGTCCTTTTTGTATTTTTATGTGTAATGACGCCATTTAAGGTCCAACAAATTTCAAACATACCTATACATATATAACGATACAATAATTATTTAAATATTCCTAGTCAATGAAACTCTACAAAGAGGTCTTAAAAGTTGTATGGTACCTTTTCTTAATGCCCTATAGCTTACATTAAACTTACTTAATCGTATCTTCAAGTGATCAAAAGACTGGTATTTACCTCGGCCACAGACATACATCAGTATGGCGATCCAAAGACGTAACTTAGCCAGCCATCTAGGCACCATACCCACTGACTTCGTTTACCTAGGTTCAGTATTCTACTTGTAATCTTAAGAGATTATAGGTAGAATACAATATAACTAATGAGAATTAATTAATTAGGTTAAGTTTTTAGAGTGACCCCTATAGGTTGGAGGAGCGAGATGAAACGGAAGCTCCTCCGTCTCAAAGGAAGATCTTCCAGCGAGTTCATTGTTGTTTCTCGCAGACTTAAGCCCGTCTACTACTGTTAGAAATTTTTATATATTCTTTGTACGTTTCGGGAATCGTTTGCGACCTCAATTGCTGTACAACACAACACAATTTCTTTTGAATAAAAAGTATTAAAATTAAAAATAACTAATTTGACATCTTAACTAGATAGAAGTGCTCACCACTTCTATCACTAACACCATACCTGGTAATGGTTTTTCAAAACTGAAATTTAATAAAATGGACTATCACATTTTTCCCATTAGTGATTTGTCCATTAATTACGTGAGTCCTTTTTGACGATTTTCGGATTTAGCACAGTTTAGGACTGGTATTTCAGATTGCGTAGAGCGTAGGCTAGAATCACAATGTGATAATTGAACAATAAAATACTTAAATTCTAACAAAAAAATCTAATTTCATAAAAGAAATTTAATTAAAATTCCTAAAATAATATTTATTCTACTTCAATCCACGGAGTCTCTTCTACGATCTCAAGAGTGACTAATAGAACCAACTTGTCCGTGTGATTTCAGGAAAATGATCTGCTCCTTCAACCTAGCTCTGATTTAGCCACTCCTAGCCGTCGTTGCTAGCGCACAGAAGCCTAGTAGCCCGTCTTTTGACAATCTGTAAGGGTTACACTTTGCGCAATGTGTGCGCTTGTGCATTGTGCTAAAAATTACGTGATATTCGCCGAGACCCCCTCTCTCACTAAAATAAGATTAGATGAAATTCATGGACGCCCCCCTAATATTTACTTTTTTCGCAAATACACTACAGAATTGTGTAGCGACATACTGATCACATATTCTTAATAAATTATATTCAAATTTTGGTTTCGGATAATTATGTGGATAAACAGACGGATGAACATGATGATTGTATAAAGATTCGTTTTTGCCTAAATTCCTATAGAAGTTTAAAATGTTAAAATAATACAAATTGAGGGTAGACAAATATATATGAGAAATTCGTTTAATTTGAAAATACTGTTTTATTCTCCATGTCCCAGCATTATAAAATATACCGTGGCTTAAACTAATCGTAGCTGTAATTTGAGTATAATTGTACAATTCAAGGCAGCACCCGAGCAATGCAATTGATTGATTTAAATAAGTATCAACTATTTCTATATTAAAAAAAAGCAAACCACAGTTTATAACAGATACAGTAATATTCCTTTTATAAACTGTGATTTGGTTTTTATTTTGGTTTTGTGAGTGAGTTGAATTATACATCGTCAGCCAATCGATCTACACTCCTTGAAGAAAGCCTCTCCAAGTTTTCACCACATATCCTTCTCATTCGTTTCTTCATTCATTTCCCGAAGGGAACCAAAGCATCTTACAGTACATTTACAGACGCAAGATTAATCGAATTTACGACTAACTCTTTCGAACGGCACCATAGATTTTTTTACCTTTGGTCGGTTCAATTAAACATCATGAAAAAAAAACCTATCTACAATATTTAAAGTAGTTTTCCTCTGTCTTCTATAACCATGCAGTGTCCTATATATCTCCGGCATTAATTTAAATTTCCAATTTCTAGGGGAAATCTATGCATGTTTTACATATGCAGGAACAAAACATTATGCTGCTGCTACCCTTCAACAACTATGCAATGATTCTGACACAGACCTATTACTCTTAAAAGAGCTAAAATGTTTTTCCTATATTTATTCGTTTTAAAGGTCTTTATCCTGTCAGCTTTAAAGTATGATAATTGCCAAATATTCATTTAACTTTACTACTGTACGTCTTTTTAAAACAGCATACTGTCATATTGATTTCTAATTTGTGAATAAAATGTATTTTTTTTTTTATAAAACAAGCAAACGATATCACATTTTGATTATTTTGGCAAAACACCAAAATGCACAAAATATGATATTAGTTAAACTAATCAGTACACAACAAAAATAAAAAAAACAAGGTCGCTTTTCCCGTCATTCTGTATATACAGGAACTCTTCCTAATCAACGCAATGGATTTAAGTGGTTTTCGCCATCAGTTAGATGTTTTTTCCTGAAGGTTTAAATATTATATAAAAAAAATGTATGTGTGTATAGTTCATACGCAGTAGAAGTGAGACTTTACAGGCGAACATAATTATATCTACAATGCTTAGTATACAAGAGTGAGGAGGCTACGAAAATTACTATACTATAAGAACCACCAAAATAACCAAAATGGCGAAAATGGCTAATTACAAAAAAAATACCTAGGAATTTAGTGTCGTTTTTTTTTCGTTTCATCGAGTTTCAAATCACGATTCTAAAGAAATTTCACTTCAAAATTATTTTTTGAGATTCTGTTTATATCCAAAATGTTTTTTTCAAACCAAGTTCCGCTGGATGACATTTTGAAAGTCATACGTATAAGTTAAAAGTAAAATCCACTTCTTACTTCATGTCTTATGGAAGTAGGTGAATGCGCCCTAACAGGCAACGCCTGAGTAGTGTCAATAGACACAAGATATAATTTATTTTGTAGAATATTAGGTTAAAATTAAAATACTTATTAGTCTCTATAGACTAGATCGTAATATTTAGTAAATTAATTGATAAAGAGTTACTTTAACACATTATAAAAAAAATGTTTTACATATTTTTTACAATTTGTAAAAGTGATTTAATTAAATTTAATTTTAAATACCTCGGCCAACGGATCAGTATGGCGATCCAACGAGAAAACGTAGCCAGCATTCTGGGCACCTTACCCATAGAAGACGGTCAGTATTCTACTTATAGTCTTGAGGGAATGGGTAGAATACAATACAAATAAGTTAAGTTTTCTTGCATTGTATTCAATTGTATATGTATATAATTTCTATACGTATTTTTAATAAATTCACTTTACAAATATGAGAAATAAATTTCACCTGCTATAAATTTTAAATATCAGACACTTCGTTTCGATCTTTCAGTATTGGTGAAGAAACCAAAGTGATTCATGTAAAGATATAATTGAGTCCTTCAAAGGTATTTGATGTCGTCCCGTCCTTTCAGTTCTGGGCGTTTCAACAAGATTGATTGATCAATTCAATTGAGAGGACATGATGGTATTCAATGAAGGAATGAATGAAACTCTTTCTTGTTCACCATAACTTAAACCTAGACAATTTAATATGAATACATTTGCATTAGAACAATGGGCGGCCTTATCGCTTATAAAGATCTCTTCCAGGCAACCCGTTGTCCACGGACACATTAAAAGAAAAATTAAAATAAGTCTTACATTTTTTTTTAATATGTACAATTGTAAATTAGTAAAATATATCTGTAACGACTTACCGACTCCTGCCAATTTGCTTACCTGCAAATAAAAAAATGTTTAACTTAATACTGATACTATTTAAACATGTACATTATATTAAGATTATTTTTGTCAGATTAGCTAAGAATATCCTATAACAGGTTGCCTGGAAGAGGAATAAGGACGCTTATTGTTCTGGAAAATATTGTAATTGAAGTTTTATGTCTGTTATTTTGGTGAACAATAAAGTGTTATCTAATCTATTCTAAACTAGCTTCTGCCCGCAACATCGTCCGCGTGGAATAGTTTAAAAAAGTAAGTTTAATAAAACCCCCCGATTTTGAAACATTCTTCATTGTTGCTCCGCTCCTATTGGTCTTAGCGTGATGATATATAGCCTATAGCCTTCCACGATAAATGGGCTATCTAACACTGAAAGAATTTTTCAAATCAGACCAGTAGTCCCTGAGATTAGCGCGTTCAATCAAACAAACAGACAAACTCTTCCGCTTTATATATTAGTGTAAGATAAGATTAAAATTCAAAATCTTTTACTATTGAGTTCGGCATTAATGGCCAGGTTCCAGTGCCCCCTTCGAGGCTGACAGCACATCAATAACACGTTTAGCGTTACAAATATTCATAGGCGATAATAACCACTTTCCATCAGGTAAGCTGTCTGCCTGTTTTAACTGCTTAGAGCAATAAAAAACTAAGTTCCACTGAAGGACATTTTTTGAACGTCATACATATAAAATCCAATAACCCCTTGTTAATCACAAATATTATACTATAACTTAAAACATGTATCATTAGCTTGCAAAATCGTGTAATGCGAAAATACATAGAAATCTTGTCCCAATTTCTTGAAGTGAAACTTATATATAGACGGGGTGTCTTAGGAATTTTCTGTCACGAAAAAGCATTACGGCCGCGTGGAGGCGGTAGAAGGTATATCGCGTGCTGAGAGGTGGCATAATTTTACAGTAGACTATGGATGCGTTTTTTGGTTCCGGATCGAATTCAGTTTTTTTGTTTGATAAAATAAAATATGTTTAAATAAGAAATGCATTCATTAAAATGTACCTAACCTAACCAAATCATAAATTGCAGTAAACCTGCGAAAAATCGAAATGTGTGCTGGGACACATAGTAGAAGTGAAACTTCAACGGACAAGTGGAAAAACGAATGGCAACGGATAAGTGGTAAAAAGAATCGCAACAAAATTTTAACTTGAAGTTTTACGGGCAGGTTTTCAAATTGGATAAGTACATTAACAATCTGACAATGACATCTTTACATAGAGTTATCAAACCATAAAGAGAAAAAAACAAATCTATTTCACTATCGCAATTATTTTCGTGGCTTCATTAATTAAAGTTAAACTTTATTTTTTAGACTTAAAATCAGATTTGTAATTATTTAGTTGTTAAAAACAGTCATATTAGTGTTATACAATACGTGAGTATATTCCTAAAGTTAAATCTCGTTTTATTATTGACAAAATTTCCAGATAATTGTCGTGAATTTTAAATTGCCATAATTAATTAAAAACCATTTTTCGCCACTCAAACCCAGTTTTAGTTGGTATAAATAAGTCATAAATATATTCCTAAACACATTCACAATTAAATTCGTCAGGGGATATATCTATACACAATTCTTAATTTTTAACAACCATTATTTTCTCCATAATCTCCTATTTTTTTAGTGAAACTTTTTTAGTATTGTTGTGATTTGAAAATCATTGAAACGAAAAAGTGACACTAAAAAGAGATAAACACATAAAATTCAACTTTATTTATTTCGAAATAAAACACATTTCTCTTTACACGTTAGTATTAATTTTCAATTTAAATAAAACTTCAAAGGTTTCAAATAAATTTAAGCTCTATCTGTATGTGCTTAAGGCAGATATTCCTTTATACGTATATCAAACAAAATTGTGCGTAACAGTGCATTGAATTTTGAACTTTATGCTAGTGTTTAAAGTGTAATTTAGATTGGGGCGATCCTAAGTATCCCTGAACGGACAGAGTGGAAGCTGACCTGAAGGAGCTTTAAGCCTACAACAGCCAAACACTGTACAGGACTGAACAAAGTGGAACTTTGGGGCGCTGAGCAAACGGTGTTAGTTAATTAATATATTAAGTAGTTGGATAGAAGAAGTAAATTAAATAAAGGAAAAGAAATAAAGACAAGCCAAATAAATGTTTGTGCAAACTAGACTGATCTATATAGATTTATTATATAACCGATAAACTAGCGGGCCCGCGCTACATAAACCCAACCACTATATCGCATTCAACAAACCATAAACCCTCGCATAAAGAGAATCGTTTCATACCTATAATGATGCGTGAGGTTATTGAATAAAAAACACCCAAATTTCAATAGAGAAGATGGTTGGTAAGTGCCACCTATATAGGATCCGACCATCAAAACTATTAAGACTTAAACCCAGCAAAAACCAACTGCCAGATTTCAAGACACTGTGAGCTCTTTCTGCGTGCACCGGAACACAAACCAATCTGATTGACAATTTTCTTTTTATTTCACCTCCCACCTGTTTTAATATTATATAAAATTATTAGAGAAGAAAAGAAAAGAAAGAAGAGTTTCTTGCGGCGCTTCTTCTCTTCAAGCCACAACATGTTGCGAAGCGGTGGTCAATTAGATTAGGCTCCCATAGAGTAAATAATAACCATAAACCAAATTAATACTAAATATTTAAAATGAACAAGTTGGCGGTAGGCTAAATAAAACTTTAACAATTCTCATTGACACTTGACATCTTTGTCTTCCGTGATCACGGCTACTGAAAAGTGGGCGTAACGTCGGAATAATAAAAATCAAATGAACTACCGCGCTTAAAACCGTTAAAACGTAGTTTTATTATTATACTATTTATTTAATACAAACTATATTTAATAATAGAAAGAAAAAAGAAAGAAAATGTTTATATGTCAAATGCGACACAAATTATAAAATAGATGATGTACTCGCAGATGCCCCTATTCGACAAATGAAGTTGGCCATCAGCATATTGCTGTATCGGAAGATACTCCACCAAAGCAATGATTTCCAGTGCCCACGTTCCTAATCTACTCATATTAACATGAGAATAATAATATCATTCTTTAGTCATAGCTAAATTTAAATCTAAAAATACATAATTTTATGATTTAAACTGCCTCGGAATAAAGGTAGAAGTTTTTAAATCATTTACTCAGGAGTATAAAATTCAGTGGGTGTGCCCGAAGTGTCTTTGTTCCAAGTACAAGCCAAAATACGGAACCAATACGCCTGTTAGCAAGGTATCAACAGTAGACACTGCTGGAACACAGGTATCACCAACTGGTATGACCAATGAAAGCACTATGAGTCGAGGTCGCGCAAATTACTATGATGAACATATTGAATGTGATTTGATTGCAGAAATGAAACAGTTCCGAGTAGAAGTAATTGCTCGCCTGGATAGCCAAGTGCAAAAACTGAGTTACTTTTATTACAAAATAAAATGAAGGTATCGGATGAAGTTATCAATAAAATTAACTCAATTGAAACACAAATCACTACAATAGTTATGCGCAATCAACAATTAGAGCAAACATTAAAACCAGTGCATCAGACACAAAAACCCATCGAAACAGTTAATAGTTATCCAAAGACCTTTGCCAAAGTTACTAAAGAATACCCGCAAAGTGATTTAATGATGCTGGTTGTCATTGATAACAGCTACGTAAGTAGGCGTGGGGCCACGAAATCGGTGGAAGTACAAAGTAACGATAAAGTATTGGAAACAGAACCACAGATTCTTATTAATGAAACGACACAGGAAAGTAGCGCTGAAATTAGAAATGATTGGACGACTGTGCAGCCAAATAAAAAAAGAAGTCATTTTAAACAAGTAAATAGGGGACAAAACTCAACAATTATGGATATACAAGGAATAGAGAAGAAAAAGCATCTACATGTATGGCGTTTACATCCAGAGACATCGGAGGCTCAATTAACCACCCATTTAAAAAATATATGTGGCACTGATATTAATTTTAAAATAGACAAAATTAAGCATAAGACTGAAAGAAATTATGCGTCTTTTATTATAGGCGTACCAGAGGCTATTTATGATCAATTGATACAGCCTGAAATATGGCCGGTGAACACGGAATTTAGTGAATGAATATGGTTTCGGAGATCTCCAAAAAATCAAGGCGATGGGAAATAGATCAATAGACATATTTTACCAAAATGTAAGAGGTTTGCGTTCGAAATTAAATGCATTTTACAACAATGTAGAATCATCGGGGGCAGATTTATTTGCTATAACTGAAACTGGATGTAATCCATCAATACCAGATGCGGAAATCGCACCATCTAGTTATCACATATTGAGATGTGATAGAATGGACGGAAGAAAGCAGGGAGGCGCGCTTCTCGTGGCCACACACCGGCTTGAAGTACAAGCGGTGTCGTTACCGACGAACTTCAACGTAGACGAATATCTGTTCGAATTAGTTTGCGCCACCGTACATATGAACAATATCTTTTTATTTTTATATTGCGTACTGTACATCCCACCTAACAGTAATGAAAATAATTATATAGCGATGTTCAAGGTCTAAACAATGTGTATACAAGGATATTGTGATAGGAGATTTTAATTTATACTCGGCAAGCATAAATGTATTGAACTATTATGAATACTTTATTTCGTTCTGTGAATTCACTCAAAACAATCATGTACCTAATTGTAACCTCCGACAATTAGATTTAGTTCTCTGTTCGTCAAGTTTATGTGAGACAATTGCCGTAAGCGAGTCTGATGAAGCTTTAGTACCGGTGGATAACCATCATCCTCCGTTGGCTATCACTATCACGCGCATTGGTCGTTGCTTGGCTAGCACACATGATTGTTCACTAACTGGAGAAGAAGTAGATAGTTCTTTTGTACCTCAGGGAATAAATAGTAACAATAATAAATGGCCACAATGGAATTTTAGAAAAGCCAACTTTAACTTATTGTATTCTTCAATATCATCAGTGGACTGGAGCCCGTTGTATAGTATAAAAGATCCAGCGGAGGCATTATTTTTTTTTATAATACATTTTATTCATTGCTAGATGATTGCGTACCTAGAAAAAAGCGAAACTGTGTAAACTCAAGATATAGTTATCCTGAGTGGTACACAAGAGATGTAATTCGCAACATTAGAGAAAAGGCGTGATTTCATAAGCAGTATAAGTTAACTAAATCACAAAATGACTACGCAGCGTTTGCTCAGTGTAGGAAAAGGGTTAAGGTGATGATCGCAGCAGCATACGATAGGCACAAGCAGCGGATTGAGATGTGTGTTAAGGAGGACCCTAAATCTTTATGGCGATTTTTAGATACAAAAAGGGGTATAACTAAGAAAAAGAAGATAACAAAGGATGGGAATATAATACCGGAGGCTGATTGTGCTCGTTTTTTTCATTCGGTCTATAGCACTCAAAAAGCAAAACTCAAAGTTGACGATGCAATTGCAGCAGGGGGTGGTAGCAGTATGAGGGTGCATGTAGACCGGTTGAAGTTATCGCAGGTGTCCAAAGCACTAGCACGACTCAAACCTAAGCATTCAGCTGGACCGGATGGAATACCTGCATTTATTATGAAGGATTGTCAGGCGATCCTAACTGAACCTCTACTACATTTATTTAACCTGTTTAATGATTTCTCTTTCTTTCCTGCATGTTGGAGAGTTACTAGAGTGGTTCCAGTGCCCAAGGGACATGCCGGATCGGATATTACTAACTTCAGGCCTGTGGCGATATTATCAGCACCCGCAAAAATATGCGAGTCAATAATCCATAAGTGTATTTTAGATCAGGTAACTTGTCAGTTATCGGAACCTCAACATGGTTTTAGACCAGGTCATAGTACAAACACCAATCTTCTTAACTTTATGTCATATATTATTCCTTTGGTTGATGCTGGGGTCCAGGTCGATGCTGCCTATTTTGATTTCAAAAAGGCCTTCGATTTGGTAGACCATGATATATTGTTGACGAAATTGGCAGCAGTAGGATGTACTCCTAAACTATTAAACTTTTTTGCTAATTACATAAGAGATCGTCAACAGTTTGTCAACTATGCTGGTTTTAAATCAGAGCCATACTATACCCGATCAGGAATTAGTCAGGGAAGTAACCTGGGACCACTCCAGTTTATTATCATGATTAATGATTTGCCCAGGGTGGTGAAAAATTCCAAATGCCTTTTGTTTGCGGATGATTTAAAGTTGTTACTTACGGTCAAAGATAAATCGGATTGTGAACTGCTCCAGAAGGACGTGGATAAAGTAGCAGATTGGAGTGAAAAAAACAATTTATTTTTTAACACGACAAAATGCTCTCCCATTTCCTTTAGCAGAAACAAGCGGCTTCTCCATTACAACTATTTCTTGGTTAACGCAGCAATTAAAAGAGTTGAAACGGTGCGGGATCTTGGAGTATGTCTTAATACACAGCTAACTTTTCGCCATCACATAATTAACATTTGTAAGAAAGCTTATCGAAATTTAGGGTTTGTATTACGTCGAGTAGAAGGTATTAATAGTATTTATGTCGTTAAAACATTATTTAACGTTTTAGTAAGAAGCCACTTAGAAAGCAACGCAAACATCTGGGCTCCACATGAAACTAAATATAGTCTCATGTTGGAGCGCATACAAAATAAATTTACTAGATTTTTATACCTAAGACTTTATGGTGTTTACCCATTTTATCCTTTGTTGTACCCCACCTTGTTTGTCTTAGGCATGGTTGGGTATAATAATTTGGCATCCAGAAGAAAGTTTGCATTGGTGTCCTACTTATTTAAATTTTTAACAGGTAAATTATTTAACCCAGAAGTATTAGCTGAAATCAAACTGAACGTTCCAGCAAATTTTATGATGATACGTAGGCAGCCACCAATGTTCGCAGTACCGTACGGCAGGACCAACTTACTTAATAAGGCGCCGATGACACAGGCCTTGCGAACATTGAACAAGATATGTCAACAAATTGACATTTTTATCTGCACTGTGACTGAATTCACAAGAACTGCGTATCATATTATATGTTATGACAACTGAATATGTATATATATTTATCTATAATGTATTATGTGTACCACGCTATCGTATTGGTGACAACTGTAATGATAGCGATGTTTGTAAGTTAATAAATAAATAAATAAATAAATTTTATATATATATTATAAGAAGGAGAAACTAAATACATAGTACAGTAATCAAGTACGTACAGTGTTTTAATATACATATATCTATCAATTTATTATTATTATATTATATTAATATTATTAATGTATGTCTTTAAAGACCACAGGCTATAGAAATGCCCCTGCCAAAATGACTTTTGGAGGGCTTGCGTGGGGCCATGTGGAGGCCAACACGTAGAAGCCCCTTGATAAATTTAATATCATTAGCTTGTAGCTTGTTTTATTTTTAGTATAGTATAATTTATATTATCTTGTAAAATAATAATAGTCTGAACACTTTTTAGCAAATAAAAAAATTTGAAGTCGCATGTACTACTATTTTCATTATGCTTTCATTTCAACATGTTTTATTATTTGAGGTTTACAAACAAGCGGGAGCGTGAGCGAACTTCCTTGCTCCGCTTCCGCTAAAGGAGGATGCGCCGTCCCACGAAGGCGGAGTAAGCGGGCGGCGCGGGTGGGGCCCTTTGGGGTACAGGGGTTCTCACTCACCTGCATATGCCGTCGAGATGAGACCTCTCCTCGCGTAGGAAGAGTAACAAACCGCCCCAGGCCCCGGATTAGACCAAGAAGATACCAGGGAACAAAAGTAGTCCTCCGGCAGTGAAAGAGGCCTGTGAGTGTGGCCCCCGCCTGCCAGGGCACGCGGAGTTGGGACCGTTTTCCCGCTTTCCCGTAGCCCTGGCATACGGCGCAAGACAGAACACCCAGAGGTTTCAGTGGGTATCCCTAACTGGGGAGTGGTAATAGCATGGCACCAATTCTGACTGGGCATGCTAGTGCCACCCCCGATCTGGTGAATCTCACACACGGGCCGCGAATATCCCAGGCTTCTGTGCCTGTCGCGGCTTAGGTCCTCAAACGGATTTCCCATGGCTATAAAAAAGGTTTACAAACAAGCTTACACCATCTTTAACCTCACGACAGCAATGTCGTAAACGCAACTGGCAATTGAAATAGTAGCGATTCAAAAACATTCAAATAAAATTTAATTTCTCAAATTTAATTCTTAAATACATAATTAAACTTTTAATAACTTTAGTATATTATTTTGAATTGACATATCTAATGGATTTTTTATTGTATGAGTTCAGCAGACGGGCAGATGGGCCACCTGGACGGAAAGCGGTTACTATCGCCTATGGACATTTGTAACACCAAAGGTGCTACCAATGTGCTGCCGCTCTCTAAAGGGAGAGTGCAACCTGTCCACTAATGTCGAAATACAACTCTAGGTTGTTATGGCGGCATATTCTAGATCAGGAGTAGTCGCCATCCGGATGGGCAAAAAGCTTACCACCTGGCTGTGGGTTGTTTTGTCGCCTCTTACGACAGGCCGCCCAGCCGCAGGAAATTTTATTCTATCTCAGTTTTTTCACAGATATTTTATTTTTATTTGAAATAATGAGTGTAGGAATATAAATTTACGTTATTCATTTATTGTAACCATTTGCACATCATGAGAATGAAAAACATATTGAAAACTTTACAAATACTTTTATGTTAACATTTGATATGTATTTTTTTATTGCTGGAGTACAGCAGACAGGCCGACGGTCCAACTGTGATGGAAAGTGGTTACCGTCGCCTATAAACATTTGCAACACGAAAGGTGCTACGAATGCCGGAGTCGTAGATGGGGCTGGAACCTGCCCCTAATGCCGGAATACAACACAAGGTTGTTATGGCGGCATGCTCTAGACCAGGGGTGGTAGCCGTCCAGACGGACAAGTTCCCTACCACCTGGCTGTGGATTGTTTTATCGCCTGTTACGATAGGCCGCCTGGCCGCAGAAATTTATTTTCTCCGTTCCTGCATGGATAGTATATAAGTATAACATTGTAACGGATCCACCATGCTTATGAATTTTATTTTGAACAATAATTTACTAAACATGTACTTATGTAATAAAAACTTTTGTACTTTAAAGAAAACAAGTAAGAAATATTAAAGTTTAAAACCAAAACTAATAATGCGTAGGATTCTATTGAACTTTAATTTACAATTGTACATACTTTAAAACATAGTCAGGGCATAAAGAAATGACGATAGGAATCTACTGGTTCTAAGGCATTGATCATTATTGAGTGTTACCTGATCTGAATCTTATAGTAACACAGTTAAGACACATATTTGCATTTGCAGTATACGACAAATTAATTAATAATCTCGTGATAAATCATTCTCTATAATAAAATTATATAGGCGTCAAAGTTTTAGAAATGAGTAGTCCGTATTGTTAGTCCGATCTGTGCGGAGATCGATAGATTAAAAGTGGTTCCAGTTAGGCGCATTCCAGTCATCAAAATCCTGAAATAATAGTAGCGGTTACGTGAGAGTAATAGAGTCCCCGTTTAATGACGAGGACTAGCATGTTAGTCATATTGCTAATAGTTGTTTGCTTTTATATAGGTGGTTGAATAGAGTTCGTCTGGGATCTACGGAGTTATGTATAAGCAGGATTTTTCAATTGAATTTCAGGTGGAGTAATGTACGTAATTTTATACTAATTCAAAATAGCCGAGGATCTCTTTATTAGATGTATTAAAATATATTCTATAATGATTTATTTAAGCTGAGCAATCCTACGTTTAAGCTATATGAATGAATATATTATTCAAAATTATTACTAATTCATTACATGATAGTTGTACATCGTAATGTTATAAATAACGTTGACTATTTATTCAAAACACTATGATCTGATATACGTATTTCTAACATCTTTGACCGAACTATATCTTTAAGGTTGAATTCAAACTCTACGTTTATAATATTGGTTCTCTTACTTTAAATAAGTCTAAGGGGCGCCATTAATAAAACGATAAATACGGAGTTACTGGTCTTTGTTTCCTGTCGAAATCATTTGATATCATAAAAATTATAGTAGCGTTTATATAATACTTATTCTGATAGCGAGTCCCCTGGCTTTAAGACAAAGATTGCTAATACAACTGGGATTAACGCTTAATTGAAGTCGTTTAATACATCGTTTTATAACACTAAACATTATATAAATTTTTAATATTTATTATATCAACGATTATATAAATGAAGTTCACGTTATAATCCTTGTACTTTACACTGATATCTTTTGCTCTATACGAGATATTATATACATGTATATGTCAAGGTAAAGTAGCTGTAACTTATCATTTATAATAAGTTTCAGCGAGGTAATGTGTTTTCGTTTGTGGTAAATCCATGCCAGTTTAAATTGGATCAGGGTTAAAAGCCCTATACATATTTATTCTATTCTTGACTTACAAGTTCTTGTTTAGTCATTTCTACCCTATAAATGCAGTGCTTGGTAAAATGGACAGATAGCTCGATTAGTTCTTGAGAATTGTACATCGTAGCTATAGTACATGATTCTTGCCTACCTGGGTACGATATTTATTATCGTGACATTCTCATTCGACAGTTTGTGTTTTTACACATAGGTCGTTCGCAAACGTCGATTAGACAAATGCGACGGAATGGTTTGTTATCAGGAAGTGCCTCGAGTCAGTGCTCTAACTGTCTTGTCTGCTTAAGTAAACGGCTCTTGTTGTCTGGTCTAGTTTGACTTGGACTGTGTTAAGGTAAAAATGTGTATTTTTGAATTTCAAAAATACATTTATTTGGCATAATTTATTGTTATTTTAAATGCTGATATGAAATGTTTGGTAAAACGCTTCTTCGTGGCCTATGAATGACCTGAGTGCTATATTACTAATCTATTTACGATACTAAGTACCGAAAGGACGCTATGTATTTTTGTGAGTTGCTTCGGCAAATTTGGCCTTACACACACACATTAACCGAACTGGATTATCGGTCTAAATGACTCACATAATATTTAAAGGATATATTTTTGGGATTGGTTCATCGACTAGTTCCTTTCTTATCCAGAAGGTATGTATACATACCTAATATAGCTATTCGTTAACGTCTATATAATACCTATATTAAATTTGTATAAATCATAGTTATTTTTCTTAATATCATAGGTAAAATTAATGTTATGCATAAAAGGCGCATTTAGCCGCAATCTAACTATAACATCATCCATCATAAGTGACTTTATCATGACATTGTAAATTCAAATTCATTTTTAGAGTATCCATATACTTTGCTTTTATATGTATATTGTTTATATATATATATAGAGGGAGAGATCCAAAAAATTTAAATGGATGTAGCTAATTTGGACTGACGTTTATTTATTTAATGGTGAGAGTATCTGCGATATTGTTACAGATATACGCCGTTTCATGTAGATGTAGTCAAGGGTCTAAGGCAATTCTTGCGAATGCGGCATTATTAATGACGTTAAATATTGACTGATAACGAATGTTTAAAACACTAATGCGGTTATTCGTTAAAGGTTTTATTTCTAATACTTTAAATAAGACGTATTTGATCACAACCTAAATCTTTGACATTAATCGCAGGTGTAACAGGACCACAATAATTTGCGTAGTGTATAGACGAGATAGTATCCAAGCATCATTCGGTTGTTTCCACCTGGGGGCGGGACATCTGAATCTGCTGTCTGCAGCAGTCAAACCGGACAGCCCACGGCCTAATAATGAGGTTATGAGGCTGCAACGTTGTGCAAAAAAATGTGTGTGTGTGCAGGTCACACGCAGTAGAAATGAAACAAAGTGTGACAAGGGGTGGGAGGAATTCTAAATTTCTTAACGTCACATTATATCTATTATATCATTATAATATATTCAAGCTTTAAAACACGAAATGTGAAGTATTAACAAAAAAATTCAGAACATTTCCAACTGTATTTGTATGAGTATAGTGTTTAAATTATGAAATATTATTTATTCTATCTAATTCTCTTACAAGCTTAGTCCTATACATTTATGTGTTTATCTCTTTTTAGTATCGCTTTTTCGTTATATCGAATTTCAAATCACAACGATTCTAAAGAAGTTTCAATTCAATAATAAATAACATCTCAGTTGAACTGATGGTCAGCTCCCTTTTGCCATTCCTACGTTTCCTCTGTCAGAACTTGAACCACACCATGGGAATGAAAGACAAATGCGTAAACCACATAAGTTTAAAACTACCATGACATTTCCATGAAGCTATTATGTGCAACTTAAAATTAAACTTTTAAAGTATAAAACGACTTCGAAATTACGTTGTGATAATTTAAATAGTTCTTAATAGACTTTAGAGTTCATAATATGTTGATTATATAGAACGATTTGTTGATTCAGCGTGATGTGCACGTAAAGGCGATTCCGTAATTTCTTATTCGAACTCCATATACATAATGTTAATAACGTTTGTTCCACATAGTGCCACCTATTATTGTGATATTTGCGGGTAGTTGTGATTAGTAATTGGATACAAAAGCGAGCAGGCGTAGCGAGAAAAACATCTTTCACACTTCGACTTTAGTCGGATACACGTGCCATAGTGTCTAATTATTGTGCGAGGATTTTAACTTATAATTAATTGTAATTTAGATCGGCATTATTTGTTTGAAAATCAAATAAATCAATTCTCGGAGTTTATCGTGTATCGTGTCTGTTTGTGATGTGATATTCCGCATCCTTATTCGTTATATTCATTGTACGTCATGGACTTTCAATTAATCTTACATTAAATGTATGCTATTTTGATTATCTTAAGATAAGTGGCAACCGTTGTCGTTGAACTAGTTTTAACGCTTACGCTATTGGACGCATTATGTCCAGGCATGCGTCAGAGGCGTGCGTCAGAGGAAAAGGCAAGATGAACTGATGAATGAAGCACTGATTTAGACCTTTTTTAACTAGGTGTGATCCGTCATTAACATCCTACGGTCCAGGGATAGCAGTAAGGTAGTGTCGAACTCCCGCTGGCATGCTCGGACCTAACAACTAAACTATTCCTGTGTTTCATCGCAATGCCGTAATGTCAGAGTCTCGGGAACTAAATATGGTCCCGATAGACGGCTTCGACTCATTGAGCCCCTTTTCGTGTAGATTGGGAGTTTCACCCACTCTGTGTACTACAGTAGACGCGCGTGCAGGAATATGTACATCTCAGTACCATCTCAGGGCTTTTATTGGAGCGGTGAGATTCCTTGAGACCTACATTATCTATCGGAAACTATTATGGTCCATTCACAAGAGAACGATTCATGTTTTTTATCATATCGTCATGTTTTATGTTTCGTTCGTTATTTGTTCGTTTTTGACGGCGACAATGGTTTTAAATGACCGCGTTCGCACGTATCCAAGAATCTAGTAAAATAACGAATACGTCTTAAATAACGTACCGCCTTTTAAAAATCACGTTCGTCAAAAGACACGAATCGCTTTTTGTGACGGATTCGTTGACGCGCTCGCGCCACACTACACCCACCTGCCTGCGCCCGCACCCCTCACTAAAACTGAACTCTGAATCACGAATCAAGTGTGAAACTAAGAGCATCTATTCGAATATTTCGTGTGCAATGTGAACGTGCATCCATCGTAACGTATCTATTTTTTCGTTCCGTCGTTGACGTATCAAAAAAACGATACGTACGTATAAATCGGCTTTTACGTTTCTTCAAATCGCATCCGTCAGCTAAACATTGTTCGTGTTGCCATGACGAAGCGTTTGTTAGTGATTGTATTGCAATGGCGGCACCAAAAGAAGCGCGACCGAACCGCCATCTTTTTAGCTATATTTGTTGTTGCGTCACGTTTCACCACCAATTTATTGTTGTCTATTTTAGCACAGTTAAAGACTATGGTTAATACATGAACGTGATGCTATGTAAATACAGATAGATAATATCGCTGTTAAAGCTGCTGATAAGATTGGACATTTGTCTAAATCATCAAAAATGTCCAATTTCATAAACCAGTAAATATAATATTTAATATTGATCAGAATACTGGTGTGCACATCACGTAAACGATAAGGTTTCTGTATTGATATACTGTAAGAGTACAACAACTCGTCGTCTTATTTTGTACTTCCCTCACAGCGATTGAGCTATGTGTTCTTGCCAGTGGTGCGTCAGCCTATCCAACGGGGTAACCATCATTGACGCCCCACTTAACTTAATCAACCTCCAAATTTGTATATAACACGAAAAGGATATTAAGTTTCTTCTGTTATACCCAACTTTCACTTCACAACTCACCCAACTTGATACCTCTTCATTTACAGCCAGATGTGTCTTTTTGAACAGCCTGTTCTGTTCTGTTATTGCTCTTTGCCTAAAGACTCATTCATTGTATTTAGTTCTCTATTTCACCCTTGAAATGTGTAAAATCCACTCTATTCTAATAAAGTTACCAACTTAGAGTTACAATTTGTATTTAAGGATCATAGATATAAGTTTTAAATTACCTTTTATGCGAGTCTAGGTATAAAACCCCAGGCTGATAGGCCACATGTTCAACTGACAGGACTAATTGAATCCTCATTGCTTTAAATTACATTTCCATACGAAAAAAGAAAAACATCTAAGTAAACAAGCTAAGTATTTCAAGATGGCCGAATTCGATTTTGACAAGTTTTTCAAACTTCAGATGATAGCAATGAAATTCGTGCAATGTCATCCCGACACGAAACTTGATAAGTACTGGGTACTAAAAAACCTGATAGGTATAGGACCGTTTACGTTATATTTCATCCTATTAATAAACTGTATGAAATGCTATATAAGGAAAAATGACTACTTCAACGCTTTTAGAAATGGCGTACCAGTTATGTACTATATATGCATGATGCTTTACTACTATCTCTTAATTAAACATCAAACAACGGTAGATAATCTCATTAAATCCATGAAAAATGACTATGCAAAAGCTTGTAATATGGATATTAGACGTAAAACAATAATACATAATACCGCTGCTAAAGGGAAGAAAATAATGAAAAATTGGTGTGTTTTGATGATCGCTACTGTGGTTGTTTTCATTGTTAAGAGCATGTGTTTAACAACTTACCAATCTAAAAGACACGGAGAACTAAAATTAATACCGTTTTATGAGATGCATTATCCACTAAACTTTACAGAACGCAGAGAGCACGATAAAATGATATTTGCAGCGACCTTCATAGGGGAAATGCATTTCACAACGATGAGTGTATTTATATTCTTTTGTTCTGTACCACTTGGACCTATATTCATGCTCCACGCTTGTGGGCAATTGGATCTAATTATAGTTAAATTTGAAAATATTTTTGAAACTGACAATGTGGATGAAAATTTAAATGATATTGTCCAGAATTTGCAGTATATATACAGGTCAGTAGAAAAGCTGAACTTAAGAACATACACGCTCCTTATATAATCAGACCTAAAAGTAATCATACTTTATTCGTTTTTTTTTACACAATTGAGATAGATAGATAGATAACACTTCACTGTACACCAAAACATAGATAAAGAGAAATAGAAAAATACAAGAGATAGTACAACGGGCGGCCTTATCGCTAAAAAGCGATCTCGACCCTTCCCAACCCTTGGCAGAGGATTAATGGATTTTTAATACTGACTGTGGTGCAGTTTATAAATAATGATAAATGATAAGTATACGCAATAGATATAAGTACAAAAAGAATATAAATATAGATAGTTTTTAATAATATGTATATACATTTATATTCTTGAAATTATTATCAAATTATTGAATTTATAAGTACAGATTTCATGGTTTTCCTTTCATTAAATTTACCAAGTATGTTAGAGAGATTTCATCCTTGTGATTGACCCTAACGATCGATGCAATAAAATTGCAGGCTGTAATTTTTACAGATTTTAGTCGGTTCGATTCCCGCGTGAAGCAAGAGAATTTTCGAAAATCTTTAAATGCAGTTTTATTTCTTTTCAAAAATAAAGAAATGTTTCTTTGAAGTAAAATTTGCTATCTCTATTATTTAGAGTATTTTTCCTCCAGGTGGCATTAAAAAAATCCACCTTGTATACATATGACAATAGAAACATACATACATTTATATAACAGTATTAGGAATTATTACACACAAATAGAGAAATAACGCTTCTGAACCTGATTTTTAAAACACTGTAAGGATTTGGTTTGTCTTATAGCAATAGGTAACTCATTACAAAGACGCACAGCCTGGACTTTAAAAGAGTTATTGTAAAAACGACGTATGTACAGGTGTGTTTATTCTGCATTAAGTTGGGGGACGTAAATTGTGGGAGCTAGATAGCAGAAATTCGAAGAGTTCCTTGAGGTAAGGAGGACTAGTTAGTGGGTAAAAACAACATACTTTAGAGTCGAGTGAGAATATGAGTATTCCGTCGAAAATTGATGGGTAGCCACTTGAGTTTTTTAGGGAATTCAGAGACGTGGTCATATTTACGTAATCCAAATATGAACCTTATACAGAAGCTTTGAAGGCGCTCAAGTTTATTTAGTTGTTCCTGAGCTATGTCCAGATAACTGGCATCAGCATAATCAAAAATGGGGAGTAATAGGGATTCCGCAAGCTTGACTTGGTGGCAGAGGCTAAAAAGTTTCTCAACCTCCTTAGTAACCTAGAAGAAAGAAAATCTTTTTACTTAGCTCGATGATATGGGGCCGCCAATACAGCTCGCATTCAATGAACACACCGAGGTTTTTGACTGTTTCGCTGAGAGGAATGTGTGTTCTATTAAATATAACTTTAGGTAGGGCAGGAAAATCAATTTTGTTTTGCATCCTAGAACTGCCGATTACAATCACTTGCGTTTTCTGAGGGGTTTACATGAAGTCCAAATTAGTTACTCCAGCGCAATATGTGGTCTAGGTCTTCGTTCATTGTTAAAATTGCCTTTTGAAATGTAGCGACAGGTGCTTGTGTATATATATGTAATAATTGTTCATGCCTGGAGAACAAGTAGCTGCTTATAGTAATAGTGCTTAATAGTAACAGAAAAATTGGCACACAGACAAATAGAGCCATCCCGTTTTAAAACTGGCAAAATAGGGCTATTCTAGTCTGCATAGTCTGAATATTTAACCGGCACTAAAATTCCTAGGTCAAACAAATGTTTAATTACTTCTCATTCATTCATTCATTATTTTTCTCGTTGCTTTTTGCTTTGCCTTGCCTTTTGTTCTTCATGATAATGTATCAAGAAGAAAAAAAGGCAATGATCTAGCTATAAAAAAATGGTTTTGAGCCTGGCTTGATAAGTTAACTTTCAAATTTTTTAATCAACTTAATGAATTGGAAAAAAAATAACGATATTTAGTCATAACATTATTCTACAAAAATATTACAATTATACATTAAACATATTTGTAAATTTAAACTAGGAAAAAAATCTCTCCGTAAAAGGAGTAGCCCTCCGTTACGAACAACATAAACTTTCGGGTTAAAGCACCTAGTGATCTCATTAAAGAATTTTTACAATTCACTTAAACTATGAGAACTATTATTAGTTATTGAAAATAACTTGTAATATATAACGAGATAGAAAGTGTCAATCAATTTTATCATAAATCAATCATTTAACTTTAATATCAATTGATTGTTTTTTGCACGTAAATGACAAGCTTAGAGGTCCTATAATATTCGGTTTATCTCCATTATAACTATGTAAAATTGCGGCACTAGGCATAGGAGGTATATTAGAAAAATAATGTTTATGCAACTGCTCAAAGGCAGTATAACAGTCACAGGCAAGCTGGAGATTAATTCTTAACAAAATAGTGCGACGCTTGCAACCGACTTTAACTTCGACCTTAGTAATGTCGTTTGCTAAGAACCACTGTTTTAGTATGTCCTTGTACATACACCAATTTTGAACTTGAGGGATTAAACGTATTCAATGTACCAACTGTAATGTTAAAGACAAAATCTTACATTAAAAGGTTTTTATTAACAAAATTGGTGTTACATATTTTATAGTTAATGTGACATAATTATTATAATAGATTAGTTGCTAAGGAATGTGCATAGACCGGATATAAGCTGTTATAAATATACCATATTCTTCCAACGTACTAAGATGGGACGTAGTCATTCAGATTACTGGGTAGTCGGCGCTCTCTAGACATCCTTCCTAAAGGTCCAGAAGAGTTTTGATTTTGTGGTTCATGATATCTCAACTTCTAGAAGCTATAAGCCCCATTCAGTGGTATTGAGCTCATCAGACTCAAATGGAGGCACTTTTGGAGACTTTTCTTCAAGTTTCGACAAATCTATATTTTATGTACAAAATTATCGATGAATTCGTCATGTGCTAGGTGCCGATTAGATACTGTATTTTCTCTACCGTCGGACATTCGAACGTAAGAATAATCTGGATTAACAGACAATAATCCTACTTCCTCCACCAGTGCTTGGTATTTGTTTGCACGATTAAACTTTTTAATTAGGACCTGATCCGAGTTGAGCAGCCAACTTGGGATTCCATGATTGTATTTGCATGAGCTGATTAATTTGATGTATGAAAATTCTTCATTTTTGACATTTTGGTAATTTTGGATATTTTGGACATTTTGGTCATATTGGACATTTCGGTCATTTTGGACATTTTGTCATTTTGGTGGACATTTTGAAATTTTTGTCATTTTGAACAGTTTGGAAATTTTGGTCATTTTTTTATATTATGTTTATGTTTTTTTTATATTTGTCATTTGTGTAGTTTGTGTAGTTTACAGATAGATAGACGGAGATACATAAATAAAACTAGAACGGGTTGAAATATGGGATGAAAGTTTGTATGGGAGACCAATCATTTCTCAAGTTTATAGATATAAAAGTCATCATCTATAAAAAAAATGCGATAGTAACTCGATCTGTCTGTTAAACTATCACGGAAAAACTATTAGGAGTACCGGATCGGTTTTGCTGTAATTTTGTTTAAATGTAGTTTTAATACCGAAAATGGACATATATAGTGGTGGTCATATAATTAAGAACGCTGATTTAAAGTGAAGATTTTTCAAACTAAGACGCAGAACTAATTGCATGCAATTTTTTTATTTCTCTCGATAACGTAAAACTTTTCCATAATACTGCTGTATTCATTGATACAGATATTCATTGATATGATTAACTAAAAATAAATAGACAAACTTTTTACACTACTTCTAAACATAGTATTCCTATTTACTGGCTGGTCACGTAATTAAGAACGCTAAATAGTTTATACCCTTATTCGAATTTAAATAGAGAACACTCAGTCGATTTGTTACTGTTTGTATAATTTTGGCGCCATTTAGTGCTGTAAAAGATTAAAAGTGATTGCTTCTTATGAAAAAACAATGAGAAAAAATATAAGTTGTAATAAATCTACAAGGAAGTAATAATAAAACTTTGCCGGAAGAATTGCTCTTATAAAAAGATAGCCGACCGTCTGCAATGTTAAAAACGATGGTTTTCCACGCTGTAAAGCATTTTGCTGCGTATCAAACTACTTCGAATGTTCCACGTGTATCTAAACAGAGAAAAACAACTCCTCGAGATGACCGAAAAATCCTTCGAATGGCAAAACAAAATCCTTTTAAAGGGTCCAATGAGCTGAGAAAAGAATATTTTGGTGAAAACAACCCTTCAGCAATCTCAGCACGCACTATTCAAAGACGTTTGGTAGAAGAAAAATTGCACGGTAGGATAGCAAGAAAGGTACCCATGTGGAAACTTTGCCACAGGCAAGCCTGGCTTGCATTTGCGAGAAAGTATGAAAACTGGACTGTGCGACAGTGGAAAAATGTTTCCTGACGAGACGAAAATAAACAGAGTATGTTCTGATAGTAAACGATATGTACGACGTCCCCCGAATACAGCATTCGACCCTGAGTACACGAAAGTTACATTAAAGCACGGTGGTGGAAATGTGAAAATTTGGGGTGGTTTTCTGGACATGGTGTTGGACCTGTAAAGTTGATAGAAGGCAACATGGATCAGTTCCAATACAAAAATATAGTGGAAGAAACAATATTACCTTATACTGAAGACATTCTACCGGTTATTTCGACATTTCAGCATGACAATGATCGAAAGCACACTGCACCGTAAAGGAATTTCTTATAGCGCAATCAGTTTCTGTCTTAAACTAGCCAGCTAACAGCCCAGGTCTAAACCCAATAGAGAATCTGTGGTTCGAAGTAAAGAAAAAGGTTTCAAATACACAGTGTGGGAATTTAAGAGAGCTGTACAACGTTTTTTTTAGAAGAACGGAACTATTTCTCTTGCGAAAGGTCAAAAATTATTAGAGTCAATGCCTCGCCGGTGTAAAGCAGTAATTAAAAGCCGTGGATATGCTATTAACTATTAATTTTAGTTAAAAATGTATTAAATTGTTTTTTAAATTTCTCGTGCTACATATTGTTGTGATTTTTTAAATGTGAGTGTCCTACAAAACGATTCGCGAGCAGCTTAATAAATCGTTCTTAATTATTTGTCCAGCTTCAGTACTATTTGAATGTGTTACTTTGGTAAAATAAATAAAATGTGAAAAAAAATAATTAGCGATTTTATTCTTTATTCCTAAGCCACGTTGCTCTATTCATGTGGCTATTTTATAACATAACTATTTGCTTCTCAGAAGGTACACACCTCTGTGTATCACACGATTTAAATAGAAAATCTTCTAGAACTTCAAATCGTTCTTAATTATATGACCACAACTGTATATACTTTTCATCCCGGGAGATGAGATAGTTTGCGATATCAAAATGATGTGAATCTTCCGGGGGCAAATACTTACAAATGTAATACAATGTAACCTGTATTAACGCCTGCTCTTCAAACAAGAGGTACGAGAGTTTGACTATCTTTAACAAACTGCGTATGAACATGATGGTTCATGAGAGTTCCATTTTTGGCAAAAAAAGTGACTCTTCGTGGATATAGATTCGAATCCTTGCCAGTTACCTGGCCTTATATGTATATTGTTACAATTACCATTATGCTTTCGGTGAAGGAAAACATCATGAAACCATATCATCCATACCACCGGCACATCGCTGTTGCCTGCTTGTCGGTTATAAAGCGGCGGCGGCGGCGCAGTGGCGGTATCATAGATACACACATTTAATCTTTCTCTAATTTCAGTTTCGTAAGTGAAATCAACAAATGTTTTACATTCGTATATGAAGTAATGCTTAAACAAAATATGCTTCTTCTCCCTTGCACCGCCTATGCAATAATTCAGGTATGTATTTTGTACAATCTAGCTTATGTAGTTATATAAATAGGTAGATAACTAAGTATATATTGTAACTCAAACCAAAAAATAACAATAAAAGAACAAGATTTTATAGCACCTCTATTTATATATTTGGTAGCCAAAATTTTAAAAAACCAGCACTACCAATGGATTTAAATACATTTTCGTCCCGCCTATTTCTATGTAGAAGTTCTAATGCTCTTTCCGAGCAGATACACTATAAAATAAAATTTTCATTGTACAATGGCATTACATCTGTGTACTATGAATTTTGAAAACTATATGTATGAACAAATCTGCCAAAGATCTAAGGAAACTTAGCACGGGTATCAGAATTACCATTCAGACGCAGATCTAGTGTTATTTTATCTCAATACGCTTCGTAATGTTGTAATGGTATGCCGTATTACTTATCTATCTATAGTTATCTAGATTATATGGACCTAGTTTTCTTGTTATTACTATATGATTTATATTATATGTAGCGGTGCGGAATTTTCATATTTACATTACATGTAATTACATACATTTACATGCATAGATGCGAATTTATGTGAACATTTTGATATAAATGCGAATATAAAAAATTGAGTATTTTCCGCGAAATAAACAATAAAATAACTGTATAAACGATTTTTATGTGAGAGGATTTAAAATCATTACTTGAATGCCACCACCAAGGTTATTTTGATGAAAAAACATCACATTTACTCAATGAGTACGAAGTAATTGATGCAACACTAAAACAAATGCTAATAAAAGCAAACGAAAAAAGCTTCAATAAACTTGCTCTCCACACAACATTGAACGAGACAAACGAGGCTTTCTTTCAGATTGAACAATTATTTAACCCATCTGTAGCCGCAAGTATGGCTTTAAACCCGGATGTACTTTTAGAAAGTTTTTCTAAAATCACTTTTTTCAGAACACTCGCAAAAAATGAGCAAATAGATGGATATACCCACTTTCATAGATTAATCCTTCAATCGATACACAGAAATAAAGATCCCAATGTGAAAGACATTTCGCTCGCTGCACAATGCTGCTTTCCATCCTTTGCTAAAGCAGCATTATAGAGCGTCTGGAGTCCAACCAAGAGTATAGACAGAGAACGGTTCTTTAGCATGTACAATGTCGTCGTAACAGACCGAAGAACAGTTCTTAAGGAGTCGAATATGGAAATTGCAACTATGTTAGCATTTAATTAATGTTAATATAGTGTTTCTTTAGAAAATATACGATATTTTTGTTATTACGATACGTACTTAAAAAAAATACGAAATTTCCTTATCATTAAAAAATGCGAAATTTTTTATGTTTGCAAAAATTCCGTACCTCTAATTATACGTAAAAAACCGAACTAAGTTTTACGCGGCGTAGCCGCGGGGCAACCTCTACTTCTAGTATGTCAATAAAATTTGATTTCATTTTCTTACCAGTCTATCAGCCTTGGAGAGATAACTATTGAATATGCCTGCATACTTATGCAAGGATTGTTTACAAGCAGCATACCCTGCTACTACGGTGACTTGCTTTTACAAAAGGTAAATGAAAAATGAATGACAATAAAAATGAAAATGAATGTATTGAAATATTACAGATTACTTATTAAAAGCCATGAGTCTACCATCGCTTGCAAAAAAAAAATTGTTACCGTTAAAGGAGAAGAAGCGACGCAACAAACTTCCCAGTAACACAGCATGGATGTGTATTATAATAGCAGACTTGCTTTTAAACATAAATTTTGTAATTTTATTTCTCAGGGAGAGGAAGTGCGACTAGCAGCGTACAATTGTGGCTGGGAGCGCGTTCACAAGCCGAAAGCCCGTAAAACGCTGCTGATCATCATGACGCGAGCAATGAAACCAGTTGCCATAGAAACCATATTCAGTACCATCTGCCTTGATACGCTTACCGATGTGAGCGCTATATGTCGATATTCACGGTTGACCTTGAAATACGCCATAGTAGTTGAGCGCCGCCCACTCGTTACGCTCTATTTCAAAAACGGTTGAGTATGTAGAAAATTGTTTAAAACCAAAATTGTAGAGAATTTTATTTTCTACAGCTTTTATAGTATATGCAAATATTATTTAATACATAGGAAGCGAGATATTTAAAAAAAAAACCATTTTACATTGACCTTTGACATTGAATATCTAAGACGCGTGGGCTTATTAGACTTTTGAGATAATTTTTAGAATACTTACCTTTTTTTGATTTACCTCGTTTTTGCCTTATTTGATTGGACTACATTAACAACAGACGTGGCGTGCGACATACGGACGCCATGCGTGTTCACCGCTTCAGGTGTGCGGGAGAGACTCTACTGCGTTTCCATAATTAGCATTCGTCGCTTGCGTACAGCGTCACGTCGAACGCAGCCTGCGGCGTTTGTAGCTGCGCCCCCATTGGGGCTTTGCTTTTGCCAAAACTTTTACAAAATTCCATCCGTGCAGAAACGGAAGAATACTTATTCCTGCAGCCAAGCGGCCCGTCGGCGGCAATGGTGCTTTGAACACGTTAAATAAACAAAAGAAAGTAAAATCCATCTGTCGACAAAATCCGCAATCACTTACGGCTGCTTCTTATATCTTACTAATCATTCACTCCCCCTACCATCTGCTGAATTTTGAGATTAGATGTATGGAGCTTATGTCAAATTTTAACCAATAGTAAGGGAAATGAATGGTCGTTAAGATATAGGAACCGAGCCTTACTCGCCAACCCAATAGTATAATTTTAAAAAATAAATATACTTCCTACGCTATGTTACACCGATCAGTCTGACTCCAGATCAGAAGGCTGCGTGTTCAAATCACGTCGAAGTCACAACTGTGATGATATATCATATGTATGATTCCTCTTCTTACTCCAATTATGGCGTGTCGGGCAGATGGAGATAAATTGTTAAATTATATACTGTCTTTTAGTACATACGACTCGACTCGAGAGGTTATGTGGGGCGACTAACAACAGTGCCACTGTTTGCTTCATTATTTAGGAAGCTTGTTTCGGCTATTAATTTGATTTACATGGATTTTTAGGTCGTTAGAAAAATGTCGACACCGATGTGTTTTCAAGAAGACTTTTTTTGTTTACGATTATGGCTTGGCAGCTAGGCCTTTAAGCCAAATCTTAGATTACAATATAGTTTCTTCATTTTCTTAAGCCTATGTATTAAGAAAATGAAGCTGAACTGTAGGTTATCAACTGAACCCATTCAACGGAGTTCTTGTGACAACTCGAAAGGCCACATTTGACTATACAGTTCACATTTCTCACAAAAACCCATAATTACTACTCAAAAAGTATCAATATCCTACAACTATTGTTCATTTTAGAGTAATTTTACACATTTTAGAAAATAAAACTGCACAGTTCCTTTCAGTTCCCGCCAGAAACTCTTCAAGAAGACTTTTTATTTAGTGTTACCACTCTGAGGAAATATAAATTGCAGGACCTCTTAGTGTTGCCATTTGAATAATGGTTTAGTGCCATCTCGCAACACCTTGTCGTAGACAACCACGAATATCCACACATTACACTTTTTGCTGAATTGCAACTGTCGCTAGCCGTCACACATATTATTGTTGTTTAAGAAGGAGCGGCAAATAACACATCCAGCTAAAAGGCTTCTTTCATTTTTATTTGTCACTTTTTTAGTGTATAATTAAGTTATACATTTTTTATTCAAGGAATTAATAGAGTTGCACCCTTCTGTTTACGTCCGTTTGTTTAAAAATGTTTATTCCAGTTTACAACCTCCGTGCAGGAACGGAGAAAGAATACAATTTCCTGCAGCCAGTCGGCCTGTGGTAAGAGGCGAAAAATCATCCCACAGCCAGACATTTCCCCGTCTAGATGGCTATCAACCCTGATCTTTTTTTTTTATAACACAGGACGAATGTTTTTGGACACCATCCTCGGGTCCTTCGGGGGAAGGGTCTGAATGCAGGCATAAGGTATGCATCGAGGGTGTGTGGGACTCTCAGCGACCGGTTCGCGACGCTTGCTTCTAAAGCGAAGCTGTCACGAGAATCGGCCGCCAAACTACCCACTAAACCTAAACCTGCGCCCCATTTATAGCGCTTTTACGAGGCGTCACGGGATCTCGTACAGAGTAACTGCACCGTGACGCCCATACGGTTGTAGGCTACCTCCAGACTGTCACAGCAGGGGGGGTTGTAGGTAAGTCCGCTGTCACCCGCGTGACAACAACCCCCTAAGGGAGGGTAAGATCCGCGTAGTGGCGCCTACGACCTCCGGTTCGTCTCCTGCGGACGGGGTCCGCATACGCGTCCTCCTCCTACCAGCCCTGATCTAGAGCAAGCTACCATAACAATCTTGAGTTGTCTTCCGACATCAATGGCCAGATTCTAGTCTCACCTTCGAGTTCGGCGGCGCATCGGTAGAAACTCTATTATATGTAGTAAATGTCCATAGGCGACGTTGGTAGCCACTTTGCATCACAGTTAGGCCGTCAGCCTTCTGCTGTACTCCAGTAATAATAAAAAAACCTAACTCCTTCTAAGGATATTCTATTCTATTCTATTCTACTTCTAATTTAACACTCTCTTATTTCAGGTCTATCGTCAAGCGTACACAATATTCAACCTAATGACTGCAATGTGGTGAATGCATCTTAAAGATTAATCAGTTTTATTTGATAATGTCTTATATTTTAATATTACACTATTACACTATACGGACTCGTGAAGGATTATTACCTCGAGCTCTAAAGTCAATCATAACATCTTCATCTCTCCCATATTTACGTACCTAATTCTATACATTATTACTATGAGTATTATTAATTTATATATATCAATATATGTATTTTCTTTGTCTTATACTTGCCACTTCAAAATCTTATATATAGGTATATACTTTTTTATTCTAGTTATATTGCAAAACCCACATGCTACACAATTTTTCTCTAATCCATCTTAAGGTTGTCTGGAAGAAATTACTTTTAGTAATAAGACCGCCTATTGTCTTCTGTACTTAAACTTCTTGAATTGTATCTTAATGTTATGCAATAAATTATATTCTATTCTATTCTAATTAATAATTTAAAAACATCAAAACGACTCATTGACTCTTCAGGCGATCAAAGGGCTGGTGCTTACCTCGGCCAACGGATCAGTATGGTGATCCAGCGAGGAAACGTAGCCAGCATTCTGGGCACCTTACCCATAGAAGACGGTGATCTAGGCTCAGTATTCTACTTATAGTCTTGAGAGACTATGGTTAGAATACAATACAAATAAGTTAAGTTTTCTTTTATTGTATTAGTAAACCTTATTTTATGTAAGTAAACATTATATTCACATAAAAAACACATTGTTATATTTGTTATGTGCACCCTGCAAATGAATATTGATATTACATTGTTGGATTAATACTAATATATAAATGCGAAACTACCTGAGTTTGTTTGTTACTCGATTAAAAGAAAAAAAATCGTACTAATAGGTATTACAAATGCGTAACTTTCTGTCTGTCTATCTGTCCATTTATCTGTTGCGCTTTGACAGAATAGCTACTAGACCGTTTTTACTGAAAGGAGACGGGGACTTTTGGGCCAAAGAAATGTAATGAGTTAAGATATGCCTTGAAAAAATCGTGTTATCTTCCTATTACAAAATGGAAACATCAGCCCTAAATTGTAACTGGAAGACGAGAAATCTTAACCTCCTAGCGCCTAGGTTTTGCAACGCATTCGAGAACAAAACGCCCAAAGTACTTAAAAAAGGTTTTAATGGCGAAAACCCAAAACTTTAAAAATTGTACCTTACAGTAATCTTACAATTATGATTTATTTTCTTGTATCAGATGAACTAGGAGAAGGAAAAAGGACAAAAATATGTTACCTTTTGATAGGCCTTTGGGTCAAAAGCACAAGACTTAAAACAACAAACATTTACAACATCAATTTTTTCCAACTATCTTCAAAAATCAATAATGAAATTAAACTTAAAAACCAATTTAATAACCTTAATAAACAAAAAAATCCTTTAAAATTAATAGAAACGTTTATTTTTATTATTTATTTAAAACATTCGAAACAATCATGATAGTCCCATTATTATTAACCCAAAGGTCTATTAAAAGGTCTTAAATTTAAAATTAAGATAAATTTCACTATATCTCAGATTCATATAAAGTTTTGATGTAAACAGCAAATATAGTATATAAGCACCTATTTTTGGTAAGCATATCTACACAAATCGTAAAGATTTCATGAATACATTAAGATTTATTTTCACACTCGACGATCTTGTTCGATGTTAAGTTAAGAAAGACAAATTTCTTTTGTTTTTGTTGGCACTTTTGCTTGGCCATACACAAATAAAAACCTCGAACATACGTTCGGAGACATATCTTTATAAAAAGGTGTTAATTTAAAATTAGTAGCAATGGTTAAAGTTGGGGTACTTAGAATAGTATCCCGGGCGTTCATTTGACGAAATTGGAATTGTTTACTATTTCATTAAAGTACTTTTTTTAAGTACCGTGGGCGCTAGGAGGTTAAAATTAAGCTCACAAATAAAATAAGTTATCGATTACCATGATCGATTTATGTGAATGATTTTCAACAATTAATAATAATCATGAAAACACTTACATCACGGGATTAATTCATTCAAAATAACTAAACTCGCTACAATTACAAAAAATACCAACACAATATAATTAAAATCACTCGTCATCTTTTTACAATCAGGGCCCAAGAATGTTTTAAATCGTATCTGTCTCCTTTGATAAATTTAAACCAAGACCAACTTAATAAATTTGAGCGCCTCCAAAATTTTTGCATAAGTTTCATATTTGGTCTACGCAAGTATGACCATGTATCTGAATTCTGAAATAATTGAATTTATTTCGTGCTCTCATAATTTACGACCTTCTACTAAACTTAAATTGAACACAATTGCGCATTTTTTTTAAGGCGGGGGAAATGCATTTCGCACATACCGGGTCCTTTGCTAGGGATTAGACCGTTGTTGATCATGGAGGCTTTACACTGAGGCAATCCAAACAATAATCAACCGGCTTGTGTGGAGACTCGACTAATCAATACCCCACTAAAACCACCCTCCTCCCATGTGCCCCCCGCTTATGGTAGGAAAAGCGTGAGATACAGAACGTAGTTACGCCCACACCGATCCTAGCGCACAAGTGCTTGAGAATGCCCCGGGAGAGGCAAACTCACTTCGTCAACAGGGGTGAAGACTCCTCTGCTCCCTAGATGCTAGAGGGGCCCTCTAGCATCTGGGTAGCCGATAGCCCGTCTGCAGAGGTATTTCAGGGAGGGAGGTCATGCGCATACCTGTGCCTCCGGGCTCCCGACTGACGTCGGCGCCCGCGAGACGCATGCGCACTACCATCTCTCTTACTATCTCGATCCGCGGCCTCCTTTTGAGACACTACCGTCTCGCAGAAATTGGCCGCACCCACCCACCAATCGTCGCTGTGCAACATGGCTTGCACCAGATCGCCCAGCGAATCTATCGGTCCTACTAATGTCTCGAGTTCAAACCTCTGAGGTGCCTGTGCTGCGCACTCGACTAGCGTGTGTAACGCCGTGTATTCTTCGAGTAAAGTTTTTCTTTCTTTCTTTTTTCTTTTTTTTCTTTCCGTGTCTAGCGCGCCACACTGGCGGCATTGAGGTGAAGGCAAGCAGCCCGCAATCTGACACAGATACTTATCGAAGCAACCGTGCCTGGTAAGTATCTGTGTCATTCTGAAGGTCAGGGTCCCGCGTTTCCGCGAGAGCCATCGCAACAGCTACGGTCGAACCGCTTCCACCGTGTCAATGCCAGCAACAGGGTTTTCCAACTCTACTGACCAAGATTGGATCATGGCCGCGGTTTCCCGCGTCCTGATCACCTGGAGTTCGGCCTGGCCATAGACCAGGCCACGGGCGAGGGCATTCTGTCGGGAGCGCCGAACTTTGGCTATCACGTCCGCCTGGAGAGGCCAGGGCGGATCGCCTGCCAAGAGTGTCGACGCCGTCCACGATACTGTACGGTATCCTCGGATGGTCCTCATCGCCAGGACCCGCTGTGCGCGGCACAACAAAGTCCTATTGTGGTGATAAAGTGCAGTGGACCATACGGGTGCACCGTACAGGGCCATACTCCTAAGGATGCCCATGTAGAGTTTCCTAGTCGTCCCTCCCGGTCCCCCCACGTTGGGAAGAAGCCGAGAGAGGGCGCCTGCGGACCTCACGAGCTTGGGAACTAGCTGCTCAAAGTGCGCTTTAAACAGCCATTTCCCATGGAGAATTAGCCCCAGATATTTCATCTAGGGGCCTACACGAATGTCCACCCCTTGGACTGTAACGGACAAGTCCGCGGGGGGGTTACCGAAACCGCCTATGGAACATGATGGCCTCCGTTTTCGCGGGGGAGACCTTCAATCCCAGCCTACCTATTCTTCGGACCACGATCGCCAACCCGGCGTTGGCGAGGTCCACGGATTCTGCGAATGACGCAGCGCGTGCCGTGAGTAGGGTGTCATCCGCAAAGCAGATTAGCCCTATTCCGGGCAGGATCGGAACCCGGAGGATCCAGTCATAATCGACGTTCCAAAGAACCGGCCCGAGGACTGATCCCTGTTGGACGCCGCACGCGACGCGTCGCCGACCTATTGCGCGATTCTCGGACTCGCCGCCCTCCCAAAGGATATACCTGACCTGGAGGTACGCGCCCAACAGCCTCGTGAGGTACGGGGGAACTCCGTGTGCACGAAGCCCCTCCCTGATCGTCTCGTGAGGGAGGCTGTTAAAGGCGTTCGCTATGTCTAGCGAAACCGCCAGGACAGTGTCCTTTGCTTGGACTGCGTCGTCCGTTACAGATCGCAGTGTCTCGAAGGCGTCCAACATAGCGCCGTGCGCATTGGTCGGTGTTATAGAAACCGGCTCCACCGCGGCGGCGGGAGCCGGAACCGTTTTGGGGGCCGCGGCGGATGTATGAACTGGCTCAGGGGCCGGGACTTTTACCGCCGCGGCGGCCTTGACCTTCCGCTTAGCGGGCACGGGACCCGGCTCTGCCGTTACAGCGGGAGCCGGGGCCGCGTCCGCAGCGGGGGCCTTCATGGCCTTCCGCATCTGCTCGAACTCCTTGCGGTAGGAGAGGTTCTCCTGCCGCAAGGCACCGAGCTCGGCGCACAGCCTGGAGTTCTCGTTGCCGAGCCTCCAGGCTTCCGACTCCGGATTCCGCGTCACCAGCGTGTCGACTATGTCGGACAGCCGGGTCGCAGCCTCCTTCAGTCGGCGCACGTATGCGCCCTTCAGGTTGCCCGACGTTTGGGCGACCTGGAGGATGTCGGCGACCTGGGCGCTCACCGCTAGGCGGAGCTCCAATCACGTTATTTAAATTCACTAACAAATAGCTACGTTTTCACAAACAACAAGTCATTAGTTGTATTACTTCAAATCAGGTTGGCTCCGGCTCCACTCTATATTTGGCTAGGCAGTTGTTGTGACCAGTTATTTAGATTATATGGACTTAGTTTCTTTGTATTTCTTTGTTGTGTAAAAAACCGAATTTAGGTTTTGTGTAACTAAAGTAAAACTACTGCCTAGGGTTAAACACGCGGCGCAGCTGCGGGGCAAACACTACTAATTAATATAAGCGATTTCGTACCGTCTTGTTCGTCCGTTCTAACTCAATATTGACAATAGTGGGTTGGTCCGGATTGCATAACTATATTCAATTATTTAAAATTCCGACACGATTATGTTATTCCCTTGTGATCGCAAGCATTTTCTAATTGAAACATTCATTACTGTCACCTGAGCTCAAAGGAAATCAAATTCTTTTAAATTATACCTCTAACTGTAGTACTTGTTTATTCAAGGAAAAAGAACTGGCGCTATATAATACGCACGGAAAGGTGATTTCTTGACTTTTAATCTTCTATAGTCAAAATACCAAAACGGATACACCATTGGACCCTAAATCGCGGGTACATTGGAAATTAATATATTCATTTCAAAATGAAATCTTACAGATTTTTTTACCATTTTTAACTCACCATGTTTGTCTTTCTCCATGCCCATCTACGTGTGTAGGTCACAGCCACTTTATATGAGAAACCCGTCCCACTGTCAGTGTCCATGTATCGGCACCGTATATCATGATGGGTAGGACGACCTGCTCGAAGACTTTCGTCTTCAAGCATTGCGGAATGATCGACGAGAAGACCTGTCGAAGCTTACCGAATGCTATCCAGCCTAACTGGCACCTACTTATGTCGTCATAATTAGGTACGTTCGTACAAAATCTATAAGGCTGTTTTGTAAGCTTATAATGGTGGAGTTACATTAGCGGACGAAGACAATAGGAGCTTTCTCGTGTGCCTCTCGGGACGCCAGACAGAAGTGATAACGTAAACTAATCAAGTTGAATGATTTTATATTGAAATTGTTTAACTTAAGAAAAGCTTAGGTTATTACTTAAATTTTATATATATAGCGCGTGGGTTAGATTGAGACAGGAAGAGCCTGCCTACCGCTGCCGTATGCCTGAGAGAAAGGGAAGCCAGACAGACTGGCGGACTAACGCGTTATGTAACGAAGCGGTTTACCCTCCTATAAGAAGTTATCATTTCAAAAAAGCAGATGAAGATTTTAAAAAAATCGTGTACGTCTACACATATACGCGATGTTCTTGTCTACATTAGATCCATGTCACATTGGCACGCACATCGTGCCTGGTGGTGTTCGACGTCTATTGTGCACCTGACGTAGGTAGTATTGAAAATGGAGGAAGTAATGGCGTTACATTGTATGTCAGTTTATTGAGATGAGCTCGTCCATAGTATACAAAAAATCACACGTGTGTGTACTCGTTTAAAAAATAAAATTTTGTAGTTGCGTGTCATTCTTCTAGATCGTGAAAATGCTAATGTCAATAAAAAGACTTGCGCTACCTTTGATTTGAGTTATTGTACCATGAAGCAAAGACGATACAGTTGAATTTGTACATTAATGTTTTAATTTTGACTCTTCTGGGTTATAATAAAAGAAAACCATAGCTATAAACTCGTACTAAAAACGTACAAAATATTCCACGATGTTTGAACTTGATTTTGAAAAAATATTCAGAGTTCAGATGACTTGTATGAAAATCAACCTGTGTCATCCTGAAACGAAAATTAACAAGTATTGGGTGTTGATAAATATGATATCTTTCGCGCCGTACACGTTGTCCTTCTTCTCTGTAATTAATTGCGCGAGGTATTATTTGACCAAGAATGATTTTTTCAACGCCTTCAGAAATGGCGTTCCGATTGTATATTACACCTGTATGGTACTTAATTACGTTGTATTAATTAAAAACAGGCTCGGATTGCGCAATTTAATTGAATGGACGAAAAGCGACTACTCAAAAGCATGTGGTATGGATAAAAGACGTAAAAAAATAATAGAAGGATACGCTGCTACAGGAAAGAAAGTAACAATATTTTGGGGGTATCTGCTGATTATCTCTGTAAGTTTATTTGTAGCAAAAAGCATATTCTTAACTATCTACCACTCTAGACGAAATGGTGAGCTCAGGTTAGCCCCATTCTATGATATGCATTACCCGTTTAACATTTCGGAACTTAGGGTGTATAACAGATGGGCATATGGAGGCACCTATTTCCTTGAGACATATTTTACAGCAATGTCAGCATTGTTGTTCTTTTGCTCAATACCCCTTGGGACAATATTTATGCTACATGCTTGTGGTCAACTGGAACTTGTTAAAATTCAATTTGAAAATATTTTTGAGAACGACAACGTGGATGAAAATCTAAATAGTATTGTGCAGAATTTGCAATACATCTACGGGTCAGTATAATAGCTTTTTTAGAACACATTTTAATTTAATTTATTTCCCAAAATCAAGTTGCAATCTGAGACAACCTTACCAATGTCTTCATTGGTTCAGAGCAGTTAATTGGTAAAGTTATCTCAGATTGTATTTGCGTCAGTTTTCATAAAACTAGTACACATCTTCTGTAGCTATGAACTAAAATTTAAATTTTATTTGTCCCAAGTACTCCTGATTACCTTAAAGAACGTTTTGAATTTCTTTCGTGCACTTATAATTTACGCCCTTCCACTAAACCTAAATTGAACACTCCTGCGCATAACTGAACTTTCTACATCAATTCTTTTACCATTAAGGCTATACAGCTTTGGATCGCGATTCCTGTTACCATCAGACAAGCAAAATCGCTACCAATATTTAAAACTATGACCAAAAAATACTACCTGTCCTTGGAATATCATATTTAAATTCATCTATATATTTCTATATTTTGTAGATATGTATTTTTATGCTATGTATATTAAGTATATATCTATTTAATATATAAAGTTCTGCATATATAACTATATATGGCTTTATGGCTTCTATTGTTACTAGGAGGTTTTGCACCAAGGACAAATATATCGAGGTGTCTTGTGTTGTCTCAGTCTTCGATTGACGATTTTTAGAGTTTGTCAACGAGCTCTCCACTTTTATTTCCTTGAGCTACCACACTTATCTATGCAACATTTGTCTAAAAAGTTTTATCCTATGTACAATAACGATTTGGAGGAAACTCCCAGTTAAGGTTTTCTATATGCGCTACGACATGAGGTAATTTCAAAAGACTTCAATTAATTTATTCGAGATCGGCAACATTTTGGTAATGCTGATGTTACAATGTAACGGTGACGACTTTCCATCAGGGAGGTTTCTTTGTTGGCCTGCTTTATGTTTGCTATCAGCTAGTACCACCACTCATCCATCTCACTGTTGATTGTATTTATTTACATTCTTCTAATTTCAGTTTCGCAAGGAAAATTAACGAGTGTTTCACGTCCATGTATGAAGTAACGCTTAAGCAAAGTGTACTTCTGCTTCCCTTTACCAGTTTTGCAATGATTCAGGTACGCGTATAACTGTAAATATCTAAATTTTTAAACAAGCGCTTTGACAAAGTTAAGGCCGAAATTAATAAAATCGGCTAAATCCGTGCCAGTCTGCGCATAGTCAATACGCATGGTGCTGTTAAGGTGACAAGCTCGAACTTTGTGACTTTTGTCATTTGGTCGTAAAGCCTAAAAAATGTCGAATCGAAAATAAACCACAAACACTGCTCAACGTATTTTATTCAAATAATTGTCTCTGAAGGTGTTTTATGAGCTCTTCTACCACTTTAAATTATTTCAGAATTTTTTAGCCTATATTACTTAAAAAGTTACAAGGGGACACTTTTTTGCTACTTTGAAAGGGAATATCTCCCCCCCTGTTGATTTCAATAAAAAGTCAATAGGAGACGTCTCAAGAATGATGCTGATGTGCTTCTTAGAGATTTGCAACGTGACAAAAAAGAGCGTTAAACTACAAGATTGATATGGGTACAAATGTAAAGGTAGACCAAAAAAGAGATAGATGGATTGTGTAAAGGATGATATGACGAATTGTGGTATGACAGAGGTTATATGTCAGAATAGAGGAGTGTGGAAGGTAAAGATATATTGTGTCAACCCCAAATAATTGGGAGAAGGTGAAATAAAAGAGAGAAAGGGAAGGAATATCTTCCCCCTGTTGACCTAAATAAAAAATCAATAGGAAAAGTCCCAAGAACGATTCTGTTGGGCGTCTTAGAGATTTAGATGCGATAGAGAAAAAGGAAACTGTGCTATCAGAACTGGCACTCAAAATATTTGCTAATCCTGCTCAAGACAAACCATTTCACGCCGATAATCTGCGATAGCGGGGTTTCACACCTATCGACCCGGCCCTAATAGCTGTAATCAAGACAATTCTAACATGGTGGCTCTACTACGCTAAAAAAATATCTTGATATTATAAAAGTACAGTCGTGGTATTAAAAGGTTCGACAGTTTTCGAATTGATTCATATAATGTTCCGCAAGCACATGATACCTTTTCTAACTAAGTCACAAAACACACTGTTCCACAGGAAATTATGTTTAACTGTTTGACAATTAAGTTAAAAATTACTTAGATCAAAGTTGTTTGATTTTATATCTTGTCTAAGAACATTGTTTAGAGATGTAAAACCTTTTTATTGGTTTCAATATTTATGATAAGCGTAGTGATTATATCCTGTTTGTTTCTGGTGATTAAAACTATTGTTAAGCTCAGTGTCACAATTATACATTTTCTAAATGCGGCAAAACGTAACATTTATTAATAAAATGTTGGCAGTACTGTTACTTGAACTCGTGCAAGCAAAAGTCGACTTTAAGTTGACGCATCTCTTCATGACGCGACTGTACAATGACAACAAGGCATTGTAACGTCCGATCTATTATTAAAACACTGTCTTAGAATTAATTGTAAAATATGTCACCTAATCGTTTACAGATATTTAAGTATTTCATTTCTTTTAGTCTATTAAACGTGGAGAAATAACAGTCGAGTTCGCGGGCATACTTATACAGAGTATGATAACATGTAGCATACCCTGCTACTACGGTGACTTGCTTTTACAGAAGGTAACATTTCTGAATTCATACTATACCCTCATTTGCTTGAACTATCACGCTCAACTAAGCAACAGTATTCTAGAATGTTTATTTTGCGTACAGTCCCGACTTTGAGAGATGTTCCCGTCGCAGTTTCCCATTTGCGCTACGGCGTGGGGTATAAAATGTAAAAAAATTGTGAGAAGACGGCAATACGTTGGCAGGGCCCCTGGTGTTGCTAACACTCATAGGCGGTGGTGACCATTTTCCACAAGGTGGGCCGTCTGTCTATTTGCCCAATGTTGGGATTATAAAAAATATTGAAGAAAAATATGTTTTTTGGGAAGTTTGTGTGTCCCTACTTCATGAACTTTTATGAATTAACCGATTATCTTGAAATTCCACATAAATTTACTTTCATAAATCTATTTTTACGGAAGATGGCTATGGAATATTTATAGCAAAAAAATACATTATTTCACAATGCTTTACGTTTTATACAGAGCAACAGTTTGTGATAAAAATATAATTATTAGATATGTTTTCCGTATTTTTGGTCCCGTTTGAAATCATTCACGAAATTTCTGTTATTTATGGCTTGGATGTCTGGGAGTGGGTCAGGAGCTATCCGATGTACATATACATTTTACCAATAATAAAAGTATTAAAAATGAAGATAAATATTTTCATCACATTTGCTCAAAAAAGAATTTACGAAGCCTGTATATATCGTTCGAAGGTTAAAAATTATGTACCATACAACGGAATGTGCGATAAAATAGGTACTCTCACCTAAGTACCTATTCTCCACATAGGTATTCCGTTGTATAATGCTGTGCGTATTCTTTATCGTTGTTTTTTAATTTCCTTTGAAAAATATGTATATAAGAATTCAACGAAGGAGTTTCACATTACGAGAATAAGTAAGCTGAATGATCGAACCTCCTTAGAAGCTCTTTTGATCAATATATTTGTCTCACTTTCATGCTAAAGATAAAATGAGACGAAAGATATAGTTCTATTTTCACCACTCGCACGTGTAGCTATTTGCAAATGTGAGCATTTTCAAACGTCAAAGATTGTTTAACGAAAAGTCTATTCTGTCTGTTGCATGTTACACATGCGGAGGTTGGTTTTTACAAACTCGTGACTACGGTAAGCCCTCGACTGGTCTCGGGCTTACATTCGTCTACGTCTACTCGTTTGTAAAAACCAACTTAACACACCAATACATATAAGTAACATTTAGACACGTACCTGATGGATTTAATCAATAAGAAGTTCAGAATAGGAATCACCTTTAACTCGATTTACTTATCAAATCAGCACAAATAAATATTATCTTATTTAACAGGGCGAAGACTTACGATTTGCAGCGTACGATTGCGGTTGGGAGCGCGTACACAAGCCCAGTGCTCGCAAAACATTGCTGATCATCATGACGCGAGCCACGAGGCCAGTCGCCATCGAATCTATCTTCAGTACCATCAGCCTTGATACGCTTACTGATGTAAGACTAAGTACATACCTGTTCGTTTTTATACACAGCTTACATCACGTCATCAACGTTCAATTCGCCTCGCGTCAAGCTTATGCTATAGTACAAACTATAACACAAGCGCCAGTGCATGCATGATGGCGATGCAAGCATGCGTCAGAAGAAAAATCAGTATGCTTTTATCTTGCGTACTGATTATAGGCATTATAGATAGATAGATAGATATTAGGTTGGGGAAAAAGTTTTTTTTTTACAAAGTTTATTTACATTTGACTAAAGTATGTAGGTGCCATCTTGTAGGTAGGGACGTGATCCCATTGCTATAAAAATTGTGGGGCTTCTGATCAAAAAACTGCGACAAGTGGTTTTGGCAGTCCTCTCGTGATGTTAATCTGACACTGCCTAAGGAATTCTGCAGAGACCGAAACAGGTGAAAATCTGAAGGCGCAAGGTCAGGATTATACGGCGGATGCATTAACACCTCCCAGCCAAACTCTCGTAATTTTTGCTGAGTGGCTAAAGATGTGTGAAGTCTAGCGTTATCATGGTGAAAAACCACACCTCTTCTGTTGATTAACTCCGGCCGCTTTCTCTCAAATTTTTGCTTTAATCTCATCAGTTGTTCGCAGTTCAGTTCACAATCGATGGTCCTGCCTGGCGGTAACAGCTCATAATGAATAATGCCCTTCCAATCCCATCATACACACAGCATCACCTTGTTGCAAGTTAACCCGGGTTTCGCCACAGTCTGTGGAGCCTGACCGGCCTTTGACTACGGTCTTTTTCACACATTATTGTCGTACGTGATCCACTTTTCATCGCCAGTTATCAGCTTCTTCAAAATGGTTCGGTTTCATTACGTCATAATAAAGAATCACAAATGAGTACACGGTTCATTAGGTTTCTTTCAGTGAGCTCATGAGGTGCCCAAATATCGAGCTTTTTTGTGTACCCAGCTTTTTTCAAATGCGCCAAAACCGTTATGTGGTCAATTCCTAGTTCTCCAGCTACATCGTAACTACTAATATGCCGATCTTGCTCCACTTTTTCAGAAATGGCATCAATTTTGTCCGTAATAGGGCGATCAGAGCGACGTGCATCTTTGATATCAAAATTTCCGGATTGAAAACGCTTAAACCAAATTTGCGCTACTCTCACAGATACTGCATTAGGTCCATAAACATGACAATTTTTTTTCGCGGCATGTTTTGCATTTTTACCTTTTTTGTAGTAAAATTTTAAAATGTATCGAATTTCTTCATTAGATTCACTCATTTTAACAATAAGAAAATCAAATGAAAATCACGCATTTTCCTAATTTGAATTTCGAATTGTCTTCTTTAAAATTAGAACTTTTTAATGATACCAAAACCAGCCAGATACAAATGGTATAGCCAAAGACATCTTATTACAAGTTCATACGTATTATATGCGAAAAGACTTTTTCCCCAACCTATTAGATAGCCAAAACTTTATTGTACACCATTACAGAAAACCTTATGGCCTAAAAATATTCTAAATGTGCACAATTGGTCTCTTCTAGACAACATTATCTTAACTATTGAAGTATATTGGATTTCAACAGGTATTTAATCTGTTCCCAAGTTGTCCGTTGTTATCATCATGGATAAAGAATACGAGGAATGATACTCGTTGATTAGAATATGTAACATCTGGGAGTCCCCGTCTTAGGGTCCTTGATTTTGGTAATGAGTGATGTAGGTCCCGAGGGTCGACAACCGCAACTGCCCGTCTAAGGCGGCTGGAGGACGTACAGTCCTACCAAATGAGGCTACGGCGTCCCTCCCCCTCATATTGGCCACGGCCTCCTCCTCCTGCCTTGGCGCGAGAGACAGGGTCTCCAGATTGAGAAATTTATTCCCCAGAAAATTTTGTTTGGTGTTAAAAATGTAAGGGTTAAATTTTGTACCTATTATGTCAAAATTTGAGACAAGCATTTGTATATAACTAATAAGAACGATGATCTACATGTACGGAAATAACCTCACAACGACGGTGTTGTAAATGTTAATTGTTAAAACTGTTTTATTACTTGTCAGTGGTCATTTTGTATTTATCTATTGTTTGTCTGTACTCTGTGTCATTGTCAAAATGTAAACTTCTTCTATGTTATCTTCTTTGTAAAAACTTTGAAATACAGTTATTTGGTAATTAATATGTGATTTTCATTAATCTGGAATTTAGAATAATATTAACAACAATAACAACAGACAAGTTAATTCCGGTGCAGGTCTAAAGTATAGATACTCCCGATGCAACTGGTTCTTAAATCCTATATTTAAAATAATCAACTTTACTCTTAATCAGGTACTTTTTATTTCAGCTGTATAGTCAAGCTTATACTATCTTCAACTTATTACTGCAATGTGGCGTATGAAGATCGCTGAATTCAATAATAAGGTTGCAGACACATGTCACAATAAATTCTATTATTATTATTAACATACGTATATAAAATAACAGTGACCACAGAGTCTTCTTATCTATTGTTACTGTTCATACTTATATTAAAGAAAACAGTGAGGACGGAGTCTTATCTACAGTGAACTTACTAAACGTACACTGACATTTTTAATAGTAGTTTTAAGTTTGTCAATCACCTTTGTAATATCTATTTTTGTGGAATTTTCACTCACTTTTGTTGTAGATATGTTTTTGTAAATCTGCGTTAGCGTTCTAGATTTAGGGCGCTTTACGCAGATATGTCGATGGATTTAATGCGTTATTTAAGATTCAACCATTGTTAATGACGTAAAATATTGACAGTGAAAGTATATATACACACTGATATGGCAATGAGTTAACGGCGTTGTTTTTTACGCTTTAGATAAAACGCATTAAGCCACAGCCTAAATCTTTAATACTAACACAGATGAAGCCTCAGCATAAAATGAACTGTAAACAATTTTCTTTGTAATAACCTTTTTGTCGTTTATCTAATTAGCACATACATAGTTTGGATTATAATCCAGCCCTGTACTTTGATAATTATAACTATAGTTATATTTAAAGATTGTAATCCGTTTTTTGATTAAATAAATAAATAGACGTTAAAATTAAATATCGTCTTACTTTTGAAATATCATGATAGAAATAATTTTAATTATTTTCTATAATATATTATAATAACAGCCCATAAATGTCCCACTGTTGGACTTGGGCCTCCCATTATAGGGGGGAACGGACAGTATACCCGCCATGCTTGTCCAAGGCGGCTTGGCAGGTTTGACACGTCGGTTTTCTCGATGTGTAGGTTGCATCACGATGTTTTCCTTCTCCGTTGGTAACACGTGGTAATTGTAACAATATGCACATTAGGTCAGAAAAGTGCCGAAGTGGTGCATGCGTTCCAGCCAGGATCGAACCCACACCTTTCGAGTTAGGCACGCGTGCGCTAGCAATGGCTAGCGCACGCGTGCCGTGTAAATAATTTAATTAATAAAAAAAGTCGTGGTGGCGTAATGACGCCACCACGACTTTTTTTATTAATTAAATTATTGTCTGAATAACACTTATTATTAGCTTTATTACAAAATATAAAAGTCATTAAAAACATCATTATATTTTTTCAATATGACTACGTAGGTGTACACACGACTACATACGCAATATAAAACTACGTTTAAACGGTTTTAAGCACGGTATTTTATTATTCCGACGTTTCGGCAATTTTAAAGAAGCCGTGATCACAGCAGACAAAGCTGTCAAGTATCAATGAGTATAAGTTATTCATTTTGATGATTTCGTGTTAATTTTTATTTATAGCTTTTATTTACTCAATGGGAGCCTAATCTAATTTACATACACTGATTTTGTTCCAACCCATAACATATAGATATATGTGACATCGAGACATCGCAAAATATATGAACAAATGTATATATCATATCACCAGAAGTAAGAGAAGGAATGCCTCTATGAATTCTGCTCAAAATTTTTATACCAACATATTTGTGTAAATTACCGATATAATGAAAAGTTTATGCATTATTGGGGATATTTTATTTAAACAGATCGTACTCTTTACATGGTGTCTTTACTATAACAACATCAATATTAAATTCTTTTTGAGATTTAACATATCCCTATTAATATTAACTGCTCCCTTGTAGTGAAAACCATTCTCAAACAGTTAAAGCAGGATAATTTTCAATCCTCTAATATACACCACTGTCACAGAATGGGGAAACCTCCATCTTCTGGTGGTAAGCCCAGGCCCATACTTGTAAAACTGCGTGACATGGACATGCGAAACAACATATGGTTTGCTAAGACACATCTCAAAGCTACTGCAATCTCACTATCAGAGTTCCTGACTAAAACTAGGCATGAGCTTTTCATTCAAGCCAGGAAAAAGCTAGGAGTGTCAAAATGCTGGACGCGTGATGGTACTATTTACGCGATATCTTATAATGGCTCCAGGCATCGTATTGACAGTCAAGAGGATCTAGCCCGTATTACTATACAAGCTTCTGTAGATCATCACGCAAGTGTGTCAACTGTTGAAAAAGAACAAGCGACCGCAATGACAAAAACATCGTCGTATGGCAATAAGCGAAAAATAATAATAAGCGCTATAGACTCATCTAATAATGTAAACACATTGCAATGCGACGTGATAATCGGTCAATAACCTTATTCTTATTTCAATCCACCTTCTTTTTTTCATTGTATTCTTTTTTTAACGGCGTAATTGTTGCCTTTTAATAATGTTAGCTAATGCTTATTATATCCATTTAGAACATAATTTTATATATTATTTTATTATTATGACAAACTACCGTTTTGAAATCAATCACATACGTTTCTATGCTTTACGTGTATGCATAAAGAGTACTTGTGAAAACAATACTTTGTTTAATTGCAATAACTTTCGTAGTTAGCTGAATATTAAAATATTCAGATTCAGATTTAAATTTAGTTTGTTTTGAAATGTGATTTATCTTCGTAATTATTTTTTAGTACTGTAACTTTGTCACGTAGTGGCAGGTGACTGTAAATGTTTTTTTTTTTGGTAAATTAATTATAAAGATATATTTATTTTGCATTTTTAGGTTATATATATTGTTTTTTTTTTATATGGCATATGATGTAAACAGCGATAGTGATGTGGACTATTTTTCATGCTCTTCTGATAGTCACGATTCTAAAGATAGCAGTTATAATCTTACTGATTTTATTTATTCTGAGTTTCCCAATCTTTATTCAAACTTCAATGTTTCACATATAAATGCGCAGAGCATTCCAGCCCATTTCTCAGATATGCTGGCGACGTTTAGTCAAGGAAATATTCATGCCCTGTTAGTTTCTGAGACTTGGTTGAAGCCATGTCTCCCAACTGTATCATATACATTACCAGGTTTCACACTTATTCGCAACGACCGAATTGGTGCTACTGGTGTGGCTATTTATCTTAGATCACATATTCCGTTCTCCGTTATAAGCATGTCCCGTCAACCACCTGAGCCCGACGCATGTGAACAATTACTGCTGGATATCTCTTTGGGGCATACAAAACTGTTACTTGGTGTGTTTTACAGTCCGTCGCTACGAATTAATTATGTTTCATCTTTTGAAACACTTATGGAAAAATTCATCCCTTTATATAATCACTCCATTATTATGGGGGATTTTAATACATGTCTGCTTAAACGCGACTATAGATGTTCATCTTTTGAGACCTTAACTAAATCACTTAATTTATCAATTCTTCCTCTTAGTGCAACTCACAAGCTGCCTAATGCAACAGCCTCTCTCTTAGATTTAATGATAGTGTCCTCCCCCTCTCATGTCATTAAACATGGTCAACATTCGGCGGGCGCTTTCTCATACCATGACATGATTTATTTATCGTATAATGTGCGTCCTCCGAAAGCAAAATCGAAGCTGATATTACAGCGTAACTTCAGTGGTATGAACCTGGAAGAGTTACGAAATGATGCAAACGAATTGGATTGGTCTGGAGTCGTCAATGCAGTTTCTGTCGATGAAAAGGTGCATGTATTTAATGCTAACCTTCTACGGTTATGTGATTTACATGCACCTATGCATCAAATAAAACTTAAACATCTTCCTGCACCTTGGCTTACTAATGAGATTAAGGACCTTATGAAACAAAAGTGTAAAGCAAAATCTAAGTATAAACGTCGTCCTACTGATATTAACAAACAAGCTTTTATACAAGCACGCAATCGCTGCAATAGAGCATGTAGGGATGCACAACGCCGGTATATTCAAGAATCAGTAGATATCAATAATCCTAGAAAAGTTTGGAAATTTATTAAATCACTGGGAGTTGGTAAAACTACACCTGTATCCAATTCTGAAAACTTAAACATAGATCTTCTGAAGCAGCACTTTGGTACCACGTCAACTTTTAATCTGACAGTTAAGTCAGGAACGCTTAATTCCATTTCTTCTCTTCCTACTCCTCAGTGTTCTCCCTTTTGTCTCAATCAATTTTCAGTATGTGATGTTGTGAAAGCTATAAAATCAATCACTTCTAACGCAGTTGGCAGTGACGGAATTAGTCGAAACATGATACTCCCCATTCTTGACATCATCAGTCCTACCATTTCCCAAATCCTTAATGACTCCATATCCACTGGTATATTTCCTGCTGTATGGAAAGAAGCCCAAGTCATTCCCTTACCCAAGAAACCTAATTCCTTATCCTTCTCAGAGTTCCGCCCTATATCTATCCTACCTTTTCTCTCTAAAATCCTGGAACGTTTGGTTCATAATCAATTAAGTATATTCCTCAACACACAATCCCTCATGAATCCTTTCCAGTCTGGGTTTCGACCAGGCCACAGCACAACAACTGCACTAGTTAAAATTACTGATGACATCCGTTGTGGTATGGACAAAGGCTTAGTGACTGTTCTGTTACTGCTCGAATTTAGCAGTGCATTTAACAATGTGGATTTTGATATACTTATCGAAATTCTCCGCTCTCTTAACATATCTCCAACTGCAATTGATTGGTTTCACAGTTACCTGATCGAACGCCGGCAGCGTGTCCGTATAAATGACATGTTTTCAACATGGCAAGATCTATCTGCTGGCGATCCTCGGGGCGGCGTTTTATCTCCTCTTTTATTTTCTATTTTTATAAATACCATCTCCAAAAATCTATCTTCTTCCTATCATCTCTATGCAGACCATTTGCAGATTTATACCCAGGCTCCGAAGGAAACCTTACTTGATGCTATTAAGATTATTAATGATGACTTGAGTCTTATACACAACTGGAGTACTTCTCACGGACTTAGCGTTAATCCTGCTAAGACTCAGGCTATCATTATCGGTAGCTCTCGAACAATGTCCCAAACAGATTTTGAATTACTCCCTGATGTAATGTTTCATAATTCGTATATTCTTATTAGTGACCAAGTCAAAAATCTCGGCGTAATCATCGATAAGGAACTGTGTTGGCGACCCCACATTATCGAGCTAAGTCGCAGGATCTTTGCATCCTATGCCTCACTCAGAAGACTAAAAAAAATTCTTCCAACCGCCACCAAGATTTCGCTTGTTCAAGCAATTTTACTACCCATCCTTGACTATGCGGATGCCTGTTATCTTAACATTACCCAAGAGCTACTTATCAAACTTGAGCGTCTTCAAAATGTTTGTATTAGATTCATATTTGGATTAAAAAAATATGACCACATTTCTGAATATCGCAAAAAACTCAAGTGGCTGCCAATCTCACTTCACCGGAATGCTCATCTTCTACATTTATTATATCGTACACTATTTATACCCTACACTCCTCCTTACCTTAAGGAATGTTTCAACTTCCTTCATACATCACACACTTCGATTTGCGCTCCTCTAATAACCACCTGTTAAAGGCACCTGCACATTCTTCAACATTTTACTCCAAATCCTTTGCTGTGCAGGCTGTTTTCCTTTGGAACTCTTTACCCGTAGATGTTAGAAAAGCTAAATCACTTGCCATATTTAAAAAATCTGTCAAAAACCATTACCTTAGTTTATAATTAAATATTTTTAAATATAATTATACCTAGACATAAGTTGTTAAAAGTATCCTCTCAGTCGGGTTGCCTGGAAGAGATCGCTTTAAGCGATAAGGCCGCCTTTTGTTTTGCCGTTAAAGTATTGTAATTATTTATTCTGTACTTGTTTATTTGGTGAACAATAAAGTGTTTTCTATTCTATTCTATTAATTAATATTATAAATGCGAAAGTAACTCTGTCTGTCTGTCTGTTCTGTTTTCACGGAAAAACTACTGGACCGATTTGGCTGAAACTCAGTATATATATATATATATATATTCGATGGCGAAGAACATAGGATACTTTTTATTCCGAAAAGTGGGATAGTTTTCGGGATAAAATTATGTTTGTCTCTTTGTTTGTTATGCTTTTACGAAAAACTACTGGACCGATTTGGCTGAAAGGTGACGGAGACGCTTTCATACATTCTTGGGCCCAGGTGTAAGAGGATGAGATTGGTATTAATCAGTAGCTTATATATTAAGAAATCATTACTGAAATTCTGCAGGGTTTGTCAATCTGGGAGCCAAGTTATAAAAGATTTAGTACAAGTGATATTATGCAATAACTTGTATTAAACGGCTGATTTTTGAAACTTAAATAATACATTTACTGTAGAAAAAGATTAACTATGTGTTTATTAACTCAAAATTTTTAGAAAACTGTCAAATAAACAATGTAACATATCCTGGGTGAAGCATGAAATAAAGTAGATACTTTTTAAATATTTGTTATTCATCATCAATTATAATTAAAATATTATCTAAAAATTGTGCATGTACTACTAGATTATCTTGGTACCTAGCCCAACCAAGGTACCATATTATACACATCACATTTGCACAGCACATACAAAATAAGTTTGTTGACTTATATGTCTCAACTGAATACATCCTTTTAGTATTTGAAGCTGCTCTTGAAAATTGGCTGCTGTAAACATGGCTTCACACTTCTATTACATAGTCATCATTACCTCTTACATGTTCACCGTAGTAAGAACGTGCCTGCTGTATTTGATATGTGCCTAAAGAAACTAAGATCAGTTTACTATCAGTGAGCTGATGAAAGTCATTCAAATTATCATTTTGAACAGTTATGATTTGGAAATTAGATCTACGTCTATTATAATTGTATAACAATTATAATAGACAACAGATTTAATTCTAGATTAAAGACTATAATTTAATTCTGTCTACTCTAAATATTAGAATTTTTGTTACGACAGATGATCCGTTTGGCATAATTTTGTATTAAAATACAACATTAATGTTGACTTTATGTGTACGTTGAATCTATTTAAATTTAAATATTAATAGTATATAAATAGTCTATAGTTTGGTTCGTAGAAAAGTAATGTTGAAAGTGCTGACGGCTGTTTGCTACTTATTAAGTACGAGAGGGTTCAAGGAAAAATAATTGTTATTTATGATACCAGTGCGGTAAGTTGACTTTTACAAACCAGTTTGTAAAAACCAACAACCGCACGAGTATCATACGTTTTTAAACACATTTGCGAGAAAACAGTACAATACGTAAATATCAGTCAAAAAGTTGCAATTTTTCTAACGTTTTTAATATGAAAATGGCACGCATTTTCAATGGCGATGGGGTAGGGCATGAAATAGGAGGTTGGATTGGGAATGTAGGATAGGAAGTGGCAAATGGGCCATCGGAACTCTCACGCATCGTTTGAAACACAATTAGCTCAAGGTTAACCGTTTCAAGTCGATATTCTGTTAGAGCGTGGTATCTCGCTCTGCTTACCACGGATTAGTGTCTTCAGTGCTCCGCTACGGCATAATCTTTTGGGGTAACTCCACAAATAAAGACATTGCTTATAAGGCGCAAAACAGATGTATCAGGGCCATGTTTAATTTAAAAACTACAGATAGCTGTTTGCCATATTTTAAAAAACATAAAATATTGACTTTACCGTGTCTGTATATTCTTGAAGTAGCACTGTTTGTAAAAGCGAATCCGCATTTGTTTAGTAAGTTTTCCGACATGGCAAATCTCAATAGACGTGACAATAACAAGCTTTGTATGCCTGTCCGTAGAACTGCTCTAATAGGGAAAAGTATATTCTGCATGGCGCCAGTGATATTTAATAAAGTACCCAGATCTATTAGGGATGATAACATAGATTTGTTTAAAAAGAGGCTACAAAAGATATTATCCGAAAAATGCTATTACGACGTCAAAAATTTTCTTGATGACCAATTCTAAATTAAATTTGACACTACATAATATATACCTTGACAATTTTTATTATTAATTAATATTTCATTTTTGACATTGTATTTCTAAGGAATAAGTCTGCACTTGACATATTAACTATAATTATTGTATAATTGTAGAAAAATAAAGTAATATTAATGTCTGTGGATTGAGTGGGTTACAATCTGTTTTTGCTAATTAGTTGATTTTCAACTTTTAATTACTATTTGCGTGCCTGAAAGGGCAAAAACATGTGAAACAAAATAACATATTGATATCTAATGTTTTTACTAACCATGTTTTTTTAAGCAAATAAATGATTTGATTTTATTTGATCTCACCAGTCAAACCGGCCTAAAAGCTGTAATTAAAATAATGATTCCAGCATAGCTCTGTTACATATAAAAAGGTATAATGTTTTCCCTCCGTCGTCGTCAGCCTACCGCACTCCACTGCTGAACATAGAACTCCCCAAGGCGGCGTCACATAAAACTGTTTTATTTGTGGAGGAGCCATTTTCTACAAAACTTGCTTTCTTCGTCTTCGCTTGAACAGGATTCCTTCTCAGTGATAGATTCAGACATGGACGATACATTCGTCTGTCACCGCTTCGGTAATAACGACATTTTTTTGTACTCCTCTATCCTTCTTACTGTCACAAACCATCCTAGTCATTTCTTTGCGTTCGTTTTTTTTATCATGTGTACGGAAGCTGGCTGTTTTGGGATTAGTTTTTTATTTACATAATTTTTATTATTAATTATTATTATTAATTTAATTCCAAAATTCAGACATTAACAACAATAAATTTAACTAAATATAAAAATGAAAAAGTCGTAATGGAATAATAACAAAACAATTAACAAACAAAGAGCTTCTGCGCTCTATTGTACTTAGACTTAGACGCGAGTGTGTGCTGTATACGGACGTAGCTCAATACTACTATAGCTACATCGTAATGGCCGCAGGGCTGGCCGTGTGCGCTTTTTAGATGAGTTGGTAAAAGTGCTACGTTATGTTACATGATCAATATTACAAAAAACATCCAGCAAGTGTGTGTCGTACCACGGAAACTGAAAGATTCCGTAGAAACAAAGATCAACCACTTTGCTTGTCGACTACGAAACCCTAAAAATCCATAAAAAAGGAATTTATATTGCACTGATGCTAATGAGATTTTAATCAACTGCTATGACATGATATACAGTACTTTTGGATTATTTTTTAATGTACATTAAACAACGTAAAAAATAATTATATATTTGCAGATTGTAAAATGCACAAGATTTCGCGGTTCGGAAAGTGCGATGTTCTGAGCCGCCATTAAGTTTGCATCGAACTATACATGACCTTCTTTAACTGTTATACCTTCAAGCGATTTAATATGTACTGCTTCACTTAAATAACCATTTAAAAACACCGTTGGGACCTCTAGTTGCCTAATAGGTAAATCTTCTTGTACAGCTTGATTTAACATCATTCTGATATTTGACACTCTAACAACAGGTGAGCAAACATTATTATGTTTAGAATTTATCTGAAAACCTTTCGCTCCCAACCTAACTTTCTTCTCACCATTTTGCTCTGTTCTGAATATCCACTTAGTATCAATCGCCTTCGTATCATTTGGTAATTTTGCTTCTTCCCAAGTATTCATCTCTTCTCATTAGAAGAAACCAACGATAGATAGCGAAATAAGCTAATAAGCTTATTTCGCTATCTATTGCTGTTTTTCACTCTTCGCCTTTGCTAATTACTTATAAAAATCGTTCCTCAGTAACATGTATCTTTGGCAAAATCAATGCTAATTACATTGGAGCCATAACACTACAAAAAAAGAAAGACATGTATCTCAATTACTTTTTCATGAATTTCATCCATATAGACTTAATAAATTCTGAGAAAAAACTCTAAGGACTAAGTTATGCGTGAGAATTTAAAGGTGAAAAATAATATAATTACTTTCAGTGCTGTTTTCTACTTGATTAAAGGGAAAAAAACACAATATTCTGTTTATTAATATTTGATCAAAGGTGTCGCAATATTATAATGCACGTGCAATGTGTATGTAATTATTCATTTACGTGTGCGAGTCAATGAGTGCAAAGTATAAAGGAGGAATTATAAAACTTAGTTTTTTTTGTAATATATATTTTTTATTTGTAGGGCGCTGTATCCCACGAGTAACATGCGAGTTCGATATTATGGACTGTATGAGAGTGATATGGCCTAGATCTTTGTACCAGAAAAGAAAAATCTAAATTTCGTGGCTTAAAACTTAAATACATTATAATTATATAACAAAATTTAGAATTCTTCCTATTTCTTGTCACACTTTGTTTCACTTCTACTGCATTTGAACTGCACACACCCACATTTTTTTTTAATGTATCCTTAATCATTCATAACATTTCCTTCCCATCAAGTGTAACGGAACGTTACAAATATTTCAAATTTTATAAATAATTATTGCATTTATTTACATTTACTACTAAACTAATTCCATTTATTACATTGTTTATGTTAATATTTTAAATTTTTTATTACTGTTTATTAATTTAAAAACTTATGGAGGTTTAAAACAAATTCAATTGAAAATAGTGAATGCATCCAACTCATTTTGTGTCTGCCGCGTGCACCGATATCCAATGTGCGATCGACGGCCATCTTGCGGTTAACTGAGTCGGCTGTGTTACTTTTATTTTAATACAAACCCAACTCGTATTGTTTTATTAACTCTGTCTAGCATTTATAAATGGCAGCAAAAATAACTATTGCAATTTAATTTCCCAATTCGGGAACTACCTTTGGGATTTTTTAATAAGCTTTGTCAGAAGACAAAAGAAGATTCCTGAGAGGACTACCAACCTCATCGAAACTGTACTAGTCTAGTATAGATTTCTCTGAGGCTTTTTGGCAAATCTTAATCGAAGAACCAGACCGAGAAAAACGGCATTCTATGTTCCTGGTCGTGGTACTTTTATGTTTAAGGTTACTCCATTTGGTCTTACTAATGCCCCAGCAATACAACAAAGACTAGTTGATATTTTATTTGGACCTGAGTTTGAATTAAAAGTTTTTGCATACCTTGATGATATTATTGTTATTAGTAAAGACTTCGATGAACACGTAGCTTTGCTTGAACAAGTTCTCGACAAATTACGCTCAGAAAAACTTACTGTCAATCTCGATAAATGTCAATTCTTTAGAAGCAATTTACGTTACCTTGGCTGTGTCGTCGATGCTCAAGAATTGCGTACCGATCCTGAGAAGGTTCAGGCTATTCTTGGTTTTCCAACACCTTCTAGTAGAAAAAAAATTAAACGTTTTTTAGGGACTGCTTCTTGGTATAGACGGTGTATTCTTCATTTTAGTACAATTGCTGGGACTCTAAACAAATTTACCTCTAATAAAAATAATGATCCTCCGTTCCAATGGACTGGTGAAGCTGATAAAGCATTCCTTGAACTTAAATCTAAGTTGGTACAGGCACTCATTCTAGCCTGCCCCGATTTTAATTATCCATTTGCCGTACATACTGACGCTAGTAGCTTTGGTATAGGTGCTATGTTCAAGCTCAAACTATGAACGGTGTCGAGCATCCTATAGCTTACATGAGCCGTTCATTAACTAAGCCTGAGAAAAATTATAGTACAACAGAGAGAGAGCCCTTTCTGTACTTTTTGCTCTTGAACATTAGCGCTGTTATTTAGATGTGATAATTTTTTTTTCGTTTATATTGATCATTCTTCTCTCAAATGGTTTCTATCTTTAACTAATCCAACAGGTCGCCTCGCCAGATGTGGCGTACGTCCTCTCCGTTTAAGTTTGAGATAAGACACCGACGTGGGAGAGATAATGTAATTTCAGACGCACTTTCAAGAAGTGTACCTGTTAACACTATTGTTGACAATACTTCTGAAATCTATGATCCTAATACTCAAGATAACTGGTATCTTAAAATTTTTATGGGCTGTATAGAATCTCCAATTAGTTATTCTAATTACAAAGTGGATAGTGATATTTTATTCAGATATATGAAAAGCAACAATATTCTTATTTCGGAGTTTGCATGGAAAGAAGTTATACCGAAAAAGAAGCGAAAAGATATCCTCGAAAAATGTCATTCCCAACCAATTACTGGGCATTTTGGCGTGTTCAAAACATATAAGCGTTTGGCACTTCAATATTATTGGCCTGATCTTTATTCGGATATAGTCAAATTTATATCACAGTGTGACATGTCTTGCATATAAATATCCAAGTCATACTGTTCTTGGTAAAATGGGTAGGCCAAAAGATATTGCATGCCCCTTTTAAGCTCTCTCAATCGACTTGGTTGGTCCACTACCTTCCTCTAGAAAACAGAATCAATATATGTTTGTCGTCACATGTTGCTTTTCCAAATACTGTCTTCTCTTCCCCCTCCGTCGTGCTACCTCAGACTTAGTGTGTAAACACTTAGAGAATGACGTTTTTCTTGATCATGGGATTCCACAAACTTTATTCTTAGATAATGGCAGTCGAGATTTGGATAAGCTATTCAAAAAATACAATATTCCTAATGTTAATTTTACCACTAAATATACTCCTCAAATTAATACTATGGAGAGATTATAATAAGACTATTATTACTGCCATATCAACATTTGTTAATGACGACCATAGGACGTGGGATGCTAATTTACCTCAAACACAGTTTGCCATGAACAATTTAGTAAATGAAAGTACTGGTTACACTGGTATTCCTAGTGCACGGTCGAGAATTAGTGACCTGTGGTTCACACTATTTAGAAATTCCCGATGTGAGCAATGTTGTATTTCAAAAACGCGATGTTTATGCTCAAAATTTAGGTCAATTATCTAATGTCTTCGACAAGGTCCAAGCTTCACTTTGGCATGCTCACAATAAGAATAGCCAGCACTACAATTTGCGTCGTAAAACTGTAGAATTCAACGTCAGCGATAACGGAACGAATTAATGTAACGGAACGTTACAAATATTTCAAATTTTATAAATAATTTAGATACGTATTTGTATGGTATGTATATTAAGTATATATCTATGTAATATATAAAATGTCTACATATATATCATTTATGTATTTATTATTAAAATGGAAGTAGTTCGTACTATATGTTACGTATACCACCATCGCCATTATCATCTCAATTCATTCCTGGGGTTGTCTGGAAGAGATCGCTTTTTAGCGGTAAGACCGCCCTTTGTACACAACTAGATACAATTTTAGTTTTTTAAGTTCATTTTTGTATTGGTGTATAATAAAGTGTTATCTGTCTATCTATCTATATTAGGGTGTCCCTTATTTTTCAAAGTTTTTATTTTTTAACGCATAAGTCTTAGTTTTGTTCATTTCTTCCTAAAACATTCGGAAATAGTTTTTTACCTCATTTGGAGAACGATAACCCGTGCCGACTTGTATCGAAACATGTTCATACAAGTTACGCGGAACTAGCGGCGCGTACTCGCCGTATTTTTCATTTGTTCTCAGTAAGTCTCGTGATTAACATATTGTTTCAACGTTAAAAAATGCCAGGGGGATGAAGAAGCAATAAAAAAGTATTTTCTTAGTTGGTGACGTGAACCATCAAATAACTGGAGCAAAGTTACCGTCTAATCGTCAAGTTCTTGCAGTCCTCTTTTTTAACATTCGCGAAGTTAAATTGACTGTTAATGAAAGCGCAAATCTTGTCGTTCTGTGTATCACTGTGTAAAAAAAACTTGTGGATCTTCACCCTGCTTGAGAATTACAAAAAATTCCAAAAAAACGCAAGATGTTTACAAGCGCCGTGAGGAGGACTTTCAAAACAATTTAGACAATTTATTCGATACAACACACGCAAATGCTTTGGAATGGATGAAAATAGAAGAAGATAAAATCTTTTTACAAAAACAAAGATAACCAGGGCGTCCAGGATGTTTAGCGGGTTTTTTAGATAAAAAGTTAGCCGAGAAAGAAAAAAGAACAAGACAGAGTAAAGTAAAAGAAGAGAAAAAAAGACATGAGCAAATGTGTTCCAAGAGTTTGTCGTCATCTCTAACTACAGAAAATTTTATCGAAACTCAAGAAAATACCGATCAACCCATTGACATCTCAAATGATAGGTTCTGTAACAACTTCAAAAAGAGGAAGGAAAGACTTCATCACTCCTAAGTTAGTTTCAGTTTTAGATAGATGTCAATTAAGGATAAGGGGTTCTGTTTATATACTTCAGGCTGTAGTGGAAGCTAGATCTTAGCTGTGATGATTTTCGAAAAATAATTCCTCTATTCAACGCATTCGCACACAAAGTAGAAAAGATAGAGCGGAAGCTATAAAATCAGATTTTCATAATAATTTGCCTGGATCGGTGACCGTTCACTGGGACGGGAAATTATTACCCGGACTGGATGTAATTTAAAGAAGAACGCCTGCCAATTCTTATTTCGTTTGGAGAAAAGGAACAACTTTTAGCTGTGCCCAAACTGGAGAGCTCTTCCGGCCAAGATCAAGTTAAAACTGTTTTAACAGCACTTTATGACTAGAACCTCAAGGACAAAGTACAAATAATGTGCTGTGACACAACTGCATCTAATACAGGGCGATTGAAAGGAGCTTGTGTACTTTTGAAACAAAAACTAGACAGAGAATTATTACTCTTTGCTTGCCCTCACGTTTACGAACTGGTTTTAAAATGTGTATTTGAAACAAAAATCCACCAAATCACAAGTAGCCCTGATATCCCGAAGTTCAAAAAGTTTAGATATAACTGGAAAACTATTAATCCTACTGCTATTGAAACTTACACCGCCATCGTCACACATTTTTCTAAAATAATGATTGAAGAATTGTTGACATTTTATAATCAAGAACTGCAAAAATCCATTGTACGTGACGATTATCGGGAACTGATTGAACTATCTATTATTTTCTTACGATGAAATAATGAGAAAAAAATTAAAATAAGACCTCCTGGAGCAATGCATCAGCAAGGTGGATGGCTAGAGCTATTTACTCTTTGAAAATATGTTTGTTGCAATCTCAGTTCAAAATTAACGCCAAGGATTAACGAGCACTTCAAGGTATTTGTTTATTCATTGCGGTTATATATGTAAAACCATGGCTTGGATGTAGTCTGGCGGTCAAGGCACCAAATCAAGATTTGCGCTTTTTAAAGGGGCTTAAGGAATATGAAACTGTTAACGAAGAGATCTCCAAAGCACCCCTGAGCAAGTTTAGTCAACATCTTTGGTACTTGTCAGAAGAAATTACTGTTTTATCACTCTTTGATGATGAAGCAGATGAAGAAACCAAGGCAAATATTGCAGCGAACTTACAAAGAGAGAGTTTGTATGATTCTGTGAAGAGATACATTCCATCCAAAGAAAATATGTCTGATTATTTGTATCGTAAGTGAAAATACATAGTTTTGTGTCTTATACCCTTCTGAATAAACTGATAATAATATTATCTTGTCTATTGTAGCAGCAAAATTATTAAATGATTTTGTGTCTGTCAAGAGCACAAAATTATTTTCTCGTTTAAACATTGCTAAAAACTTCTTGAAGAAACCCGTTTCTACATGGGGAGAAGATGTTGCTTATTTGCAGGCAAAAAGAAGGGTTCTTTCTTTAAGGGCCGTGAATGATACCGCTGAAAGAGCTGTAAAACTTACACAAGATTTTCATGGTTTAGTCACTGCAAAGGAAGAACAAAAACAATTTTTGCTACGCTGTGTATAAGAGCATAGTAATCTGTATCCAGACTGTAAAAAAGAGACCCCTAAAAGAAAATATCCTTGCTGATTTGTGATGTTATTTTAATCAATAAATACTATGCCATTTTCTAACTTTCTTTTTTATTATTATTTTTATAAAATATAAACATTTCATTTCACTTAGCTACACAACGATAAGCGTTAAAGACAGCGATTTTCAAAATCTTCACGACTCTGTCGGCACGGGTTAATGTTGACATAGGAAGATGCCCTCTAGCATCTAGGGAGCAGAGGAGTCTTCACCCCTGTTGACGAAGTGAGTTTGCCTCTCCCGGGGCACTCTCAAGCACTTGTGCGCTAGGATCGGTGTGGGCGTAACTACGTTCTGTATCTCATGCCTTTCCTACTCATAAGTGCGGGGCACATGGGAGGAAGGTGGTTTTAGTGGGGTATTAGCCCATGTACGTCCATGGGTTTGAGGCTCCACACAAGCCGGTTGATTATTGTTTGGATTGCCTCAGTGGAAAGCCTCCATGATCAACAACGGTCTAATCCGTAGCAAAGGACCCGGTATGTGCGAAATGCATTTCCCCCGCCTGAAAAAAAATATTACATAGGAAGATAAAATTTTGTATTTGAGTAAGTCTAAGTAGTTTAAAAAGAATTAAGGGGTATGCATTTCGATATCTGATTTTTTTTTACCCATATAAGGGGCACCCTAATATAATATATATATTATGCGTTTATCTTCATAATTCTTTTTTTAATATGTTACAGTAAATTGATTACAAACTATTATTCCTTTTATAAATGTTTGTTATCCTTACATGATGTTTGATACATCTTAAGTGTGACACAAGTGAGCTGTTAGCTTGTCAGTTTTTTTAGTGCAGAAATTACGAGTCAGCTTCAACATTTGCCATCTAACTGCTACCAGTACATTTGTTGCGGAGTTTACCTGTGTCAGCTTATGTAACAATATAAAATTTTATAGTTGCGTATCATTCTTCTAGATCGTGGAAATGCTAATATCAATAAAAAAAAAGGCTTATTCGAGTTGTTATATCATACCAGGGATAGACGGTTGAGTTCACTTCGCAGAAGTAATTGAATAACATCAGTGTTTTAAGTTTGACTCTTCTGCGTTAGAAATAGAAGAAACAATAACCACAGCTATACGAGAGAAATAAGCGAAATATTTCACAATGAAAGAACTTGATTTTGAAAAACTATTCAAACTTCAGATGATCGGTATGAAAATCAACCTGTGTCATCCCGAAACAAAAATAAACAAGTACTGGGTGTTGATAAATATATTAGCCTTCACGCCGTATACGGTGTCCACCTCTTTACTGATTAATTGCATAGCGTACTGCCTGCGCAGGAATGATTATTTCAGTGCCTTCAAAAGTGGTGTTCCAGTTATATTTTACGTCTCAATGAAACTCAATTTCTTTTTTTTAATTAAAAAGAGATCCAAATTGCGCGACCTAATTGAATGCATGAAAGGCGACTACTCAAAAGCATATGCTATGGATAATAAACGTAGAGAAATAATACAAGAATACGCTGCTAGAGGAAGGAAAGTATTGTTATTTTGGGGCTATTTGACGGTTGCCACTGTGGGTATGTTTGCATTAAAAAGCATGTTTTTAACTATCTACCACTCGAAACAAAATGGAGAGCTAAGATTGTATTCATTCTTTGACATGCATTATCCTTTTAATGTCAGGGAACTCAGGGTGTATAATAAATTGTTATTTTCTATAACCTACTTCACTGAAATGTATTTCACATCTAAATCGGCGCTCATATTTTTTTGCACTATACCCCTGGGGCCAATATTTATGTTGCACATTTGTGGTCAGTTGGAACTCGTTAAAATTAAATTTGAAAATGTTTTCGAGAACGACAACACGGATGAAATGTTAAAGGGTATTGTGAAGAATTTGCAATATATTTACAGGTATGTATAATACATTATTCAACTAAAATTAATTCGTTGTAAGTTACATATTACTGTGTCAAACTGGAGATCTATTCGTTTGCAAGGCTATTTTCATGGCTTTCTAAAAAGATCATACAGCATTAATATAGAAAGTTATAAATATATGCTTAATCTTACTACAAACAATTTCACGCAGTTAAAAGGAATATCACCCAGAAATCTGGCTGCATTATCGTTCTTGATGGAAATACTGATTCTCTCTACGAAATATAAATAAACCCTCCCTGTGATCACGGGTAGCATCAACGAATTTCTATCGAATTTCTTTGGAATACCCTTCCTGATGAACCCAACAGACCTGAGGTTTCAGATCCCAAAGCCATACATAATATAAATTAATCCTAAGTTACCTCAGATTGCAGTTCACATTCTTTTTCTGTAAATTTAGATTTTAAATAAATATTTTGCTAGAGCAGGCTACCGGTTCACTTGGCGAGATTCGGTCACGTTCGTCGATAGACATTTGTAACATAGGGGGAATTATTAATCTACTACCGACCTCAAAGAAATATTACAACTCCTTCGTTTAAAAAACCCATAATTATAGTATTGCTCTGGAAAAACTTCAATTAGGAGCTCATTTTAAATTCCTAGGGTGCCCAAGAGAAACTTTAAGAGTTTCTGAGAACTGTAACGTCTGGCTTAAATTATGTATTTAAGTACTGAATATCTAAGGTATTAAATTATATTAATTAGAGAGCACACCAAAGAACTACATATTAAGCTAATATTAGTCCAATTACGTTATTAGGTTTCCATAGAAATTTTAGCAAAATGGGAACCCTTAAAAAGTAATCATCTCTACTGTGGCTTCAATCGTCACTAGGAGGTTTTGCACTAGAGATAAACAGGTTGAGGTATCTTCTATCTTCTTTCATTCTAATTTCGTTCAGCTACCGCTCTTAATAATGCACCGTTTTCCTAGAACGCTTTATCCAGTGTACAACAACGACTACGAGAAAACTGCTTGCCCAAGACGTCCCTCTATGCAAACATATGGAGTGATGTGAAAGTTCTTCTTAAAATGTCTTCGAGGCAGACAACGCGTTGGTGACGTCTGTATGCAACGGTGCAACTTTCCATTAACTAGGTTTGCCTGGCTGGCCTGTTTAAACAATGAAAACCATCCTAGACTCTAAACTTGTGTTGAATTAACTATATGTATACAATTAACGATAACAACACATATCCATCTCACTATTGATCGTACCTATTCATTTACATTCTTCTAATTTCAGTTTCGTAAGAGAAATCAACGACTGTTTCACGGTCATATATGAAATAATGCTTAAGCAAAATATACTTCTGCTTCCCTTGACCAGTCATGCAATGATTCAGGTACGTATATAACTATAAATATCTAGATTTTATTTTAATACAAGCGGTGACTTTAATTGCTTTAATTGCGAGGAACGAGACTCAGAAAATCATTTGTAAGAACGCAGTCTTATTTATTTAGACATCACAATGCGTTTTCAAAAGAAAAATGTACATATTTTTAAACGAGCACCAACATTTACTGCGAGACCTAAAGCTTAACAAAAGTGGTATTTGATTGCAATATTTTTTATTTATTTAATTTCCAGAATTGAAACATTTATATATATTATTTGTTATCATTACTATTAGTTACTGTCATTACAATAATATCTATTATGTATGTACTATTAACGGCATGTATATGTGTATAAGATTTTATTGCTGTTATAATTATGCTATGTAATGGCGTAATAATGTCTGCCGTGACAATACCTTATGGGCTCAGCGGAAAATCAGCGCTGGTCGACAGACTAGCATTATGCTGAGACTGATGCCCCATTTAGGACAAGTTTTGTTTTAAGTATATTTTTCTTAACACTTGATTTTATATAAGTCTAACTGTCCTAAATAAAATTGTTTTCTTTCTTTCTACTTTTATCTCAATAACAATTATTTTGTGCATCTTAGAAGTGAGTTCTCAGCAAAAGATTTTTATAAGTAGTGTCGTTTAATTCCTTCGACGCCAGCAGCGTGTCAGTTTCACTCTTAGTGTTATTAATATCCACAAGCGACAGTAACCAGTTTCCCGCTACCGTATTTTGAACCCCAGCAGTAAAAAACTTTATGATAATGTGCATTGACCAGACACACACTTGGTCGATTTTATTTAAATAATTAGGTTTTGTTTTGAATCTTGAAACAACTGAACTTTATCCCCTAAAGTACATTCAATAGGCATTGACAATTATATATGTTGTATTATAGCAAGCATATTATGATGATTTGTACTTACTATTTATTTTAGGGTCTATTTTTCAATCACTAGATAAAAGTAATTCAGAGAATAAAGTCCAACATGGTAAAATTAAACACTTGCGTGAATGAAACAGTTGAAAATTTTCACGTTTGAATTCAGTCATGTTATTATTCATTCCACTGATAACATTTATCTGATGATTGAAAAATCGGCCCTTAGTCTATTAAGCGTGGAGAAGTAACAGCCGAGTTCGCGGGCATTCTTCTGCAGAGCATTATAACAAGCAGCATACCTTGCTACTACGGTGACTTACTTATGCAAAAGGTAACATTTTTAAATCCATATTACTATATCTTCATTTGTTTTAGTAAAGCTTATTTAACATATTCCTGGATTGGTTTATTAATTTTATTTTATTATTGAAGTTATTTTAAACACCATAACTTTATGGTGTAAAAAGTTTAGTTTCTGTGGGATATGAATTCTTTTATAATGACAACGCTTTATGTTTTGTGAGTAATATCATGTTAAATTGACTTTTATAATAATTTTGAAGTAGTTTTAAGTATATATATACAATTTGCCTGCCTGACCGGCAAAAATATGTGACCCTTATAAGCAACATAATTTATGATCTATGTATACACCATGTTTTTAAGCAAATAAATGATTGATTGATTGATTGATAATAGTTTACGCTAAAAGTAGGAAAGCGGACCTTGGACGTCGCAGTCGAAGTGAACGCTCCGAACACATCGAGTGACAATGAGTTTAACGCTATAAATATATCGGTCTGTTCCTGTATTTCTAGTCTCATATTAAAATATTCACGTCATTTCTTTTTCTTTTCTTTCGCCTTCTCCCAATTATTTGGGACCGACCCACGTCATTTCGGTTGTTGAAAATCATATTGCGAATGCCTAGTAAGTAATAATTAGTAATGCCGCAATGGCGGCTTCAGTGAACCGATAATAATATTTTTTTAATCATCTGTTTTATTTATTACCCTTAATAGATATTGTAATTCTTTTAAGGTTATTTTAAATGTTTAATGTGCACTTGTTTGTGTTAATTTTTTAATTATTGTTCTATCACCATCTATTGTAAATCGCTAATCCTTTTGTGTTTATGGCCGGCCTTCGGGTAAGACGTCATAAAACGTTTTTATTGTTCAAATTTCGTTTGAAGTTCTTAGAAACTATGTTGTTTTTGATTTTATTGATGATTTTTTTGAAGCTGATAAGTTTAAAAATTCCAATGAATGTTCGGTGCATATTTATTGAAAGGCAGGGTCTATTTTGCGCATATATAAGATAGACCCGTTGAGACAGCGTTAGTTGAGTTTCAACTGCGATCAAGACGCTATTAAATGTACAGTCAGAACGGGAATCTCACTTCGGCAGACTTTGCGCGTTTAATATTATTATGATCTTCTGCCTTACGATTTAGACTTGTTGTATTTATAAGAGCTGTAAATTACGATTGTGTACTTCTAATATAGTTTGTGATAATTCCAATGGCGTTTTAAATTCGATTCAAAGAATACAGATTTGTTGTCAGTAAATTCAGTTAATTTATATATTCAAAAATGTGGTGTTGCGGAGATAACCCGTGAAATGATAATCTTTTTGTGGCTAATAAATGTGTTTAATGGAAAAATGGTAAAATACACGTAATTTTTTCCTTTGTGGCAGACAGAGCTCTAATTTTGTGACAAGCAAACTTCAAAAAATTAAAAAATGTATCTAAAAAGTTGCGGAGAAAAATAATATGCAACATGTGGTATTGCGCGAGCAAAATAGCGAACTCAATTTACATAGCTCCTTAATTATAGCACATATTTCCGAACTATATACAGGTACACACAACTAATAATTCCTTCGGATGTACCTGCGCAATAAGCAAATTTTAATAGGCATCCACATTGTCCATCATGTAAGCGGGAAAGAGCTAAGAATACATAGCAAGCAACACTGCCTTTTACGTTTACAAATAAATTCCAATATAGATTATTTACATACATGTCGAAAACCAATCTGCTATTATCTGCGCAAATGAAAACTACCGATTAGAATTATAATTTGTGTATTATTGTAACTGAACGTTATCTAATTTAACAGGGCGAAGAATTGCGACTTGCAGCGTATAATTGTGGTTGGGAGCGTGTGCACAAGCCCAAAGCCCGCAAAACTCTGCTGATCATAATGACGCGTGCTCTGAGACCAGTCGCCATCGAATCCATTTTCAGCACCATCTGCCTTGATACGCTTACTGAAGTAAGTCTATGTCTACATAAGTGAGCTTTCATGCTCATTGATGTGGACACAAGGCCAAAATTATACAGAGTGAATTATTCAAGTGAGCCTCTATGACTAAAGCTGAAACTATAAGATATACCAAAAAATATTCAAAGGAGTCTCGTTGCCGTGTTTAGTGATATCTAAAATGGCTTCGTTACATTTTAGAAAAATGATTTACTTTAGAAATAGTATCAACATATTTTGTAAAAAAATTCAAAATGTATATACCAATAACCCATAGTTTACCTTGTAAAATATTTTCATGGGGAGTCAGGTAATCTGCTCCTTCTCTCGCTCCTATACCTCCTCAAAGTACCATAGTCTTACAAAAAGAGACTATGGTGTCCTCTCCAAGTCAACCAGGAGTGACAGCTAATTTCCAGGCTAGTCTAAAGAGTCTATATATATATAAAGATATAACCGAGATATAAAATGTAATTAATTTTACTTTCAATTGCTTTATTTCATTTCAGGTTTATAGTCAAGGGTACACCATCTTCAATCTTATGTCCGCAATATATTAAATGAAGATCGCAGTGAATTAACAATTGCAATGTTTCATTTTAAGGATTTATTTATTACATTTTGTAGCGGAAAAAAATTGAGTCAATTTGGCCGAGCAGACGTCCGCGCTTACGGTCCGTAAGATATAGGAACCGGCCAAAAGTAAATTTTTCACTCGCTTTTGATGTATGCAATATTTGTACGAATAGAAATAACCACAAACAGCTTTCTTTATAATAAACTTTATCACGATTTTCTAATTAGCACATAGTTTGGATTATAATCTGACCCTGTAATTGGATAGTTATAGTTAAGTTTACTTATCGTAATATGTTTCTTGCTTAAATAAATAAATAAACAGGCATTAAAATAATACATCACCCGAGTTTTTTTTATTGAATATGAATTAATAATAAACTTATTACAATGACTTTATAAATAGAGGAGTGTGGAAGGAAAGACATATTATGCAGTCCCTAAATAATTGGGAGAAGATGAAATAAAAAAGAATGACTGTATAAACTAACACAATAACAGAAAACTTAGTTATATTGTATTTTACCCGTAGTCCCTCACGACTCTAAGTAGAATACTGAGCTTAGCTTACCGTCTTCCATGGGTTAGATAGCCAGAAGGCTAGCTACGTTACAATATCATAACATAAATAATGTCAAATTTCTTCTAGACCCACTAGTTCGGCGATTACATGAGGGTTTTTGCTTTTGCCAAAATGATTACGAAACTCTAAAAATCAATCAAACTTAAGACCCGACAGCTGAACATAAACATTATTATTGATAACAGATAAGATCACAACGAATTAATACACATGAAGAATATTGCATTATATACATATTCACTTTAAGCACGTCTCTAACCTATACCCAAGACGTCCGTTATTATCACCATGGACGAGTTCGATTAAAAAATGCATTAACTGGGATACCGCGTCTTAGCGACCTTCATGTGGGTAATAGCTGCTGTAAGTCCCGAGGGCCGACACCCGTGATTGCGTGTCTAAAGCGGCAGGAGGTTTTAAGAAGTCCTGCGGCTCCGTCTAGTCTTGTGAATGTGTGAAAGGAGTTAACGAACATTACCGTCTCATAAAAGAAAGCTACGGCGTCCCCTTCATATTGGCTCCGGACCAAAACCTAGATCACGGCCAGGAGCGATACGTAAATTCCCATCCAGGTCTAAAGTGGATACTCTAGACGCAACTGGGGCTTAAGACTAGAATGATGATGATGCAAATTTAAAGTAATCGCCTTTACTTTTAAGTTACTCTATTTCATATCAGGTTTATAGTCAAGCGTATACCATCTACAATTTATGTTTGCAATGTGGTGAATAAATATCGCAATTATTCAACAATAAGGACGCGGACATATGTCACAATAAATTCGACATTTCTACAGAGGCTTAATATATTATTTCTAAAGCTATTCAAGTATTTGGGCAACTAAAAACTAAAAATATTTTTTTAACAATAACAAAATCGAGTTCAAACTAAAAAGCAAAAAATAAATATTTAACCGACTTTTTTCTACAACATTTTGAAGTCAGTGCGAAATAAAACAAAAAAATATATGCTTTTTTTATTGCAAATCTGGCAAATAAGCAGGTGGCTCACCTGATCGAAACTGGTTTCCGTCACCTACTATAGATGTTCACAACACCTGGCGAAGTAAACGCGTTGCCTACATTTAGGATGGAATAGATGCGATGGAATAATTATAGCGTTATAAATACCGGACTATTTGGCGAATAGGAAGCTAGTTCACATTCGGAAGTAGATATATTGAGACTGAAGAATGAATAAGTAAAAAGTCCTAGTTGTAGCAAGTGCAAGTGTGGAGATAAGTCAAGAGTGAGAGTGATCAGTTGAATGTGAAGTATTAATAATAGTAATTCATAGATGTATGCTAATTTCTCAATAAAAATATTGTTACAAGTTAGGCATGGGAAACTATTGATGCGTATATCGCTTACTGGGATCGCTCCCAGTCCACTGTGCGGTACCCATAATAAAAACGTTGCTTAGTTTGGATACATTTGGTGTGTTCGTCTGGCGATTATTATTATTATATTATTACTATAACAATAGGAAAAAAAGTCCCACACACATAAATTGCCGCATGACGTCATAATTGGAAACTCACCCTTATATATACGATATAAGGTGCATATTGGTTTGTCACTTTCACAGTAGGTATTTGTTCACATTCCATAAAAGTCTGGAAGTGAACATTCTGGCAGCGAATGTTCTTGAAACAACCAAGTTATATATATAAGCGAAGCCGAGCTGCCAGGCAGTCAGTTTCAAAGCTACAATCGTCGCGATAATTTGGAATTGATAAAAAGTGAACAACTGCGATTATTGACTATTACCACGGACTTCAATCAGTGTCGTGCTTAGTGATATTAGAAATACGCGGAGTGTGACCGTGTGTGTTTTAGTGCTAAATGTCTAGTACACTTAGTTGCATTTTTCAGTGCAAATAAAGTGTTTATTCGAGAATAATTGGCATCTAATTTACCTACGTCGTATCAATATAATAAAGTGGACCGTTGTGTAATAAGAAAAGAAAAGTAGAAACATCTGAAGATTCCGGTCACCATTCAGCCACAAAAACATCACTAAATGTACAGGCAGAGCCCAGCACTTCGTTAAAACTTCCTAAAAGTTCATCGACTGATTCCTTTAATCCCACGAATATTGATAATTATTTGGATATATTAGCGTCTGGAAATATTAGTGATGATATGAATGAAATACAAGCTTCTCGCAGCACCAACGAAACCTGAAAAAGCTTTTCTCTTTCCTACTTCCGAGCACAACAGGAAGGGATGGGTTTAAACGCAAGCAAGTGGAGTAGAATCATTTTGAACAGAATCCATGGCTGGTGTTTTCACAAGTGAAAAAGGGACTTCTTTGCATTAACTGTAAATTTTTTGTGAATAATAAAATGGTTGGAAGAAAGAACTCCATTATCGCCAGAAACTTGTGACTGAATCACCAACAAACTTTGCCAAGCTTACTGGTAAAGATGGTGACCTTGAGACCCACTCTCAGCTCAAGTACAACGCTGCAGCGTCACCAAATGTAAAATTATTTTCGGCGACACAAGACAACCGCAAACTTAATGTCATAATTCAATTGTCAAGAGAGAGAATGGTGGGCATTAAAGAAAACACAGACCGTCTTGTACCTATAATAAAAGCAATCGCATTTCATGGAAAGCAAAGTATTCCTCAGCGGCGGCATAGACATGATGGGAGTCTATTAAAACACGAAAATGATCTTAAAAGTATAGTGAGTAACGAAGGAAACTTTTGAGATTTAGAATTGACGCTGGAGACTTTCAACTAAAACATCACCTTGAGACCAATAAAGCGAACACCACTTACATAAGTAAAAAAATGTGTAATGAACTTATTTCATGATGTAAAATAGTGATGTTATCGAGAATACTAGAGGCAATCAAAGATTTTCGTTATTACAGCATCTTCTTCGCGAGACTGCGGAAATAGCGCATATTGCCCAATTGAGCTTAGCTGCAAGATACGTTGATGGTGACGGCAAATTACACGAAAGATTTTTTTGGTTTAGTTGACATCCACAAAAACAGTTATTGTAGGAATGAATGAATGAATGAAAACTCTTTATTGTTCGCCATAAACTTAATTCTAGACAATTGATATGGATACATTTGCATTAGAACAATGGGCGGCCTTATCGTTTATAGCGATCTCTTCCAGGTAACCTGGGAACATTGACATTGTAGTGGAAACATTGACGATGAACCTCAAGAGAGCGTAGCATTACTGGTAAAGTATTGGGTACTACGATTCTAAAGAGAATAGAAAGCCTTTCTCTGTCACTGGAGAACTGTGTGGATATAGGCTGTGATGGCTGCTCAGTTAATATGTCAGAACAGAAAAGAACTGTGGTTACAAAAAAAAAGTAAGCTATCCACGCGCAAGTAGTACCGTGTCAAAGTCATCAGCTATACTACCACTATTTACCGTCATCCGTGCAGGAACGGAGAAAGAATACAATTTCCTGCGGCCCGGCGGCTTGTCGTAAGAGGCAACAAAATAACCCACAGCCAGGTGGTAGGGCATTTGCCCGACTGGATGGCTACCACCCCTGGTCTAGAGTATGCCGCCATAACAACCTTGAGTTGTGTTCCGGCATTAGTGGCCAGGTTCCAGTCTCATGAGGTGTCTCATGCATATATGTCATAGCAGAGGTCTCATGCTATGACATATTGGAAAATAACTGTTTTTATTCCGACACTGGACCATGTTTCAACTGACATGAACGAACTTTTTGCTGAAGAAAATATTTATCATTTAAAATTCACCATACTTTTACCCGTTGTGAGACTAAAAAGTGACGGTAATAATCTAGCACATAAATTGAACCAGTGTTTAATTGAAGTACCGTTCTTTGAAGAAGAATCATCCCTTGTGATTAAAAAGAGACTAATTGGAGAATTTCTTCAATACAAGCTAACGAGCATAAACCCCCTTAATCATCGTGATTCTGTTATAAAAGCGTTGTCTGTTTGTCCTATATCTGACTATCCTTCTTTGCACATCTTGTACAAAATATTTGCTTGTCTACCTGTATCTATTGCTACAGTAAAAAGAAGTTTTCCAACATTGCGGCGTAAAGAGACATGGCTGAGGTCGACAATGAAGGAGGATTGACTTTTTAGCAGCGAGAGATAAGGTTAAATAATACTCCAGCTGGCAGAGAGTAAGTATTCACTGTAGAGTGCTAGAGAGAACTGAAGTGAACTGATTTTTTTTTATTGGACTTGACTTTATGTCGTTGGTCCGAAGACCTTACAACTTTATCGGGGTTTTCGGGGCGCTTCGCTTCGCGAAGGCGCTCAGTCCCGGGGGGCAACTTGCTCGAGGGAGCTCCCTAGGGAGTTTTACCTCGGCTAGACTGTTGCCATGAGAGGGACATGAATCTAATGATGCCCACTATAGGGCAATACAATGCACTAATTGAGAACGGGCGACGGGTAATATAAAGCCCGAGGTGAAGGATCCCGGCGGACCGGGATCGGTGGTTCGCGGTGGCCTACGCTATCCTACTGCCGTTTCGCAACGTGTTATGGCTGGGAGAGAAGAAACGAGCATCTGAGACGCCGTCGTCTGTGTCTGTGTGTCGGTGCCTGCCAGCCTGCCGTCCTAACCGCGGGCAGGTTAATCCGGGCGAGCCGTTTTGTAATAAGTTTGACCCTATCCGTAGGGACGTTACGCGGTCGTTGCATAAGAGCCTTTTGTCGAGGATTATAATCGGACGCGGACACGACAAGCCGATTTCGATGGTGCGGCGTGAGATCGAAATACTTACGCGAGAGCGACGTAATGTTGTTTTTGATGGAGGGAAGCTCCAGATAACAGTGGAGGTGGACGTTACGCATATAGAGGGGAGCACCGACGGCTCTGCGCATGAATTTATTCTGTTCGATTTGCAGTTTCTTTAAAAGGGCAGGCCTGGCATGGCCGAATACCATACTCGCGTATGTCATGATCGGACGGATAATTTATTTTGGAAACGGTAACCTAATAATTGTACAAATATTAACAAGTCGGACAACTATTACAATACATAGCACAATGTGTGAACGAAACGGATTGTGTGCGAGTGAGATAGAGCAACTATTAATATGGGCGCTCCCGTGTTGCGCTAGCCAAGACATTCGCCCGTTGTCGTTCGTCGCGCGCGCACGTCTCCCGCTCCGCCTCGGCTGTCCGTTATTCGTGTTCGTTGTGTTCGTTCGTTCACCCGGTCCATCTGTGTTTTTTCTGTGACAGTGCAGTGAAAAGTGCGTCATCAGGTGGTTTTTCCACCAAATCGTTCGTCCCCCTCAGGGACAATGGACGGCGTGGAGCTCTCTCCATTGCTGTTGGAGGGTTTGCTGTCGTTTTTACGACAGCAATTCCCTCAAGCGCTCGACCAATTTTGAGGACTCCGGAGTCCCAATCAATGGCGTCCGTTATCTCGGAACTTAATTCCGAGAAACCCTTACGTGCAAGGGGCCGTGCAAGGGGACCCCCGCCACCGCGCTTATCGCTGACCACCTGCGCTCTGCCTTAGCGCCCGCGCCCCCCGCATCCGTACCCGCCGTATTACCGGTGCGCCCGCCGCCCGCACCCCCGCTCAACGATGCCCACCGTGTGGCACCAAAATCACGCGCCTCGTTTTCTCGCGGTTCCGCGTCGGGACAACCGCGATCGAGCTCCGCGAGTTCGACGACATCGCGTTCGCGATCGCTTATACACCGCGTAATCGATTCTCGACGAGAAATCGAATTATCTCCTGACGGTCCGCAATACCTCAGGGATGCCCCTCTTCCACCGGCCGATGAAATTACCCCCATGGATGTCGCGCCCCCCGCGAACATCCCCTTAAACCACGAGGACGATGACGGTTTCATAACCGTCAATCGTACCAAAAAACGCAAGACCCAGAGGGAGGTCCCCCCTAACCCCGTGCCCACTGCGGGCACAAAACCAACAGCGGCACCTTCCAGCCGCCCTGGGCCACCTTCACAGCGCCCGCCGCCACCCCTGATCATCCGCGAGAAAGCCCATTGGCTTCAACTCGCTAAGGAGCTGCCAGGTAAGGCAATCTCTATAAAGAAGCCCGTGATACCCAACACGGCATCAAAGTTATGGTCACGTCTTCAAGTGACCACCGCTCCCTAACATCCTTGTTATGTGACCGTAAAATCGGTTACTATACTTATGCCCTGCCGGAAGAAAAACGCCTTCGGGCTGTAATCCGCGGACTCCCACAGGAAATCGAGTGTTCCTACATTCTCGAGGACCTTAAGTCCCAGGCTGTACCGGTGCACGAAGTGCACCGTATGCACAGAGGCGACGCAACAAAGTCTCCTCTAAACTTAGTATTGGTTGTCCTCGACCTCTCCCCAGAGGGGAAAAAGATCTTCGAACTTGAGAAGGTCTGTGGCCTCTCTGGCCTTCGTGTGGAACGCCCACACGAAAAACATACACTGCGACAGTGTCATCGTTGCCAACTTTATGGGCACTCTGCCCTACATTGTCAATCCCGTCCCAGGTGCGTCAAGTGCCTGGGCGACCACGGGACCTCTGAGTGCACACGCACCTGGGACTCCCGGAGCCACCGAGCTGCATTCTCTGCGGCCAAGCGGGTCACCCCGCTAACTACAGAGGCTGTCCTGCCGCCCCCGACCCAAACGTAAGTTCGGAAAGGGCAACGCCCAAAAGGCACTAGAAAAGTGCCGAACAAACCCGCATTCGTGGCGCCCCCCCCTCCAGTGGTAAATCACTGGACGGGTCTTCCCACGACGGAAGCGTTCCCTCCACTAAGGACGCGCGCCCCAATTTTGGCCGGCCTACCCCAAGCAACCCCTGCCCCCGCCCCCATTTTAAAAGCACCTTCTGGGCCGTCACCCCACCACTCTTTAGCGGAGGACTTAGCCTTGGCGACTAAATTCGCCAAGAACTTGCCTTTCGACCTAGCAGAGGTCCAACTCTTGGCTCGAAAACTGAGACAAGTTGCAGAGTCTGATCAACCCTCCCTCCGGGATCAACTCGTGATCGAAATGGATCACGCGTACCTCCTCCAGGTACTTAGGTCGTTATAACTAAACAACCTAGTTAAATTATTGTTACCGGTAACAAATGGCGCATGTAGGTAGAAATAAACCACGCTCATTGACTCTGGCGACTTATAACGCCAACGGCCTTCGAAACCAGCGCGACTTGGTCCATGACTTCCTGGTTACCAATCAAGTAGATATACAACTAGTACAGGAGACCTTCCTGAAACCGAGTGAAAGAGATCCAAAGATCTCTAACTATCGGGTCACTAGACATGACAGGATAGGTCGTGGTGGCGGCACCCTGATCTATTTCAGAAGATCTCTACACTGCATGCCTCTAGTCACCCCACCACTAGTAGGTATGGAGGTATCCGCCTGCAGACTAGCAATGACTGGCCACCAACCTCTAGTCATAGTCTCAGCATACCTCGCGTGCCAGAAAACCCTTATTAAGAAAGACCTAGAAGCCCTATTCAACTTAGGCCCAGCTGTTATAATAGCCGGAGATCTGAATTGTAAACACGAACAGTGGAATTGCAATACCACTAACCCCAATGGCAGAGCCCTAATAAATATATCAGACAATCTTTTGTTTGATATAATAACTCCCATGACCCCCACACGATACCCCCAACCGCGACTGGGGACCCCAAACACTCTCGACCTAGCATTACTGAGGGGCGTAACTCTTCAGTTCCATTCGATCGAAACGATGGACGATATAGACTCGGACCATCGCCCGGTTATCCTCAAATTAGGACAACAGACGGACCAGACATCTGAAACTAGGACCTCTGTGGACTGGTTGAGACTTGGGGACCTCCTCAAGGCAACCGAATCACAAGACCTGGACTGCATCCCGGACCACATCGAATCCCACCAAGACACGGAGACGGCGATCGAGGCCTTCACCAGCCACCTTCAATCCGCAGTGCGGAACTCGTCCAGACAGGTGCCAGTGGAGAATGACCGCCACTTATGCCTGCCGGACGAAGTGAGGGTACTGCTGAGGGAAAAGAGAGCCGCCTCCAGAGCTCACGACAGATATCCCACCGAAGACAACAGAGTCCGACACCGCCAACTAGAGCGCGAGGTCAAACTACGTATCCGGGAAGTCAGGGAACAAAGTTGGGACAGAACGTTGAGAGATATCGAACCAACTCACCAGGCGTACTGGAAGCTGGCTAGAGCTCTCAAATCAGATACCCTCACTGTCATACCCGCGCTAGAAAGAGCCGACAACACCGAGGCGTTCGATGATGAGGAGAAAGCCGAATGCCTTGCTCAGAGTCTAGAGCTTCAATGCTCCCCACTACACAAAACGTCGACCAGTCACACCTGACGGAGGTGGACTCCGAGGTTGAACGTAGATCCTCCTTACCAGCGGAAACCACACTCGACCCAGTCACGGTGGAAGAAGTGCAAGATCTGATCAAGTCCCTCAAGCCACGAAAGGCCCCAGGGATCGATGGCATTAACAATCGCGTGTTAAAACTCCTCCCCGGCCACTTGATTATAATCTTAGTGAGCATCTTCAATGCTGCCATAACAAACTGCTCTTTCCCCGCGATCTGGAAGGAAGCAGACGTCATCGGTATTCACAAGCCTGGAAAACCGACTAATAAACCGTCCAGCTACCGCCCAATCAGCCTACTGAGCACACTCAGCAAGCTTTACGAGAGGGTCATCCTCTCTAGACTAAGAGATTTTGCCATCAGCAAACATCTACTACCCGATGAGCAGTTTGGATTCCGTGCCAGACACTCATGCGTCCAACAGGTGCACCGCATCACGGAGCACATACTATCCCACTTTGCCCATCGCCCTCGTCGCCCTATAGGAACAGCCGCACTGTTCCTTGACGTAGCTAAGGCCTTCGACAAGGTCTGGCATAACGGTTTGATTTACAAGCTGTACCAGTTCGGTGTACCAGACAGACTCGTGCTCATCTTGCGAGACTTCCTCCTAGGCCGTAGCTTCCGTTTTCGAGTGGAGGGAACACGCTCGTCCCCTCACCCACTCACAGCCGGTGTACCACAGGTCTCGGCACTATCTCCACTACTCTTCACGCTGTACACCAGCGACATCCCAAAAACTCCAGATGTAGAGTTGGCCCTCTTCGCGGATGACACCGCACTCTATACATCAGATCACAACCGACAAATGGCTTGCGTCCGGCTACAGGTAGCTGTAACAGAGCTAGGCGAATGGTTTCGCAAATGGAGGATAGAGGTAAACCCGGAGAAAAGCGCAGCAATGTTCTTTTCCCCGGGCACGCTTCGCTCTCCCAAACGCGCTTGCCTTCGCTTAAAAGCCATCTCGCTCTACGAACAAGAGATCCCCTTGGCAAAGTACACCAAATACCTGGGTGTCACCCTAGATCAGAACTTGCGCTTCAACGAGCATATCACTATAGTCCGGAATAGAGCGCGATTTGTGATGGGTCGTCTAGCACCCATGATAGATAAACGAAGCAAAATGTCCCTCAGACACAAGCTTACTCTATATAAAACATGCATCCGCCCGATCATGACATACGCGAGTGTGGTATTCGGCCATGCCAAGCCTGCCCTTTTAAAGAAACTGCAAATCGTTCAGAATAAATTCATGCGCAGAGCCGTCGGTGCTCCCCTCTATATGCGTAACATCGACATCCACCGCGATCTGGAGCTTCCCTCCATCAAAAACTACATTACGTCGCTCTCGCGTAAGTATTTCGATCTAGCGCCGCACCATCGAAATCCCCTCGTCGTGTCCGCGTCCGATTATAAGCCTCGACGAAAGGCTCTCGTGCGACGACCGCGTAACATCCTCATGGACAAGGTCGACGATATCACAAAACGGCTGGCTCGGATCAGCCCGCCCGCGGTTAGGACGGCAGGCTGGCAGGCACCGACAGACAGACACAGACGGCGGCGTCGACGCCGCCAATCACGATCTCTCCACGTCCCCGCGAGGGACGCCAGGAGACACAGCCCCCCATAGGATAGACTAGGCGTGTTGCTGGGAAGTTTCTTTCGCCGTTTCTTCTCTCCCAGCCATAACACGTTGCGAAACGGCAGTAAGATAGTATAGGCCACCGCGAACCGCCGATCCCGGTCCGCCGGGATCCTTCCTCTCGGGCTTTATATTACCCGTCGCCCGCTCTCAATTAGTGCATTGTGTCGCCTTATGGTGGGCATTATTAGATTCATCCCCCTCTCATGGCAACAGTCCAGCCGAGGTGAAACTCCCTAGGGAGCCCCCTCGAGCAAGTTGCCTCCCGGGCTCGAGCGCCTTCGCTTCGCAAAGGCACTCGCCCCGAAAACCCCGGTAAAGTTGTGAGGTCTTCGGACCAACAACATAAAGTCAAGTCCAATAAAAAAAAAAAAGCGCTAGCCAATTCTCCGTTGTCCTCTGTGGCGACTGGATGTATGCAGCTCCTATAAATTAATGGCTTAGCTCTGTTGAACACTCATCCTGACATTGACTGTCCTATTGACTATGTCATTAACCAATTTTTCAGGAAGAATAGGCGCTTAGAAGTCATCATTTAAGGAAGAGAACCACAATTCTAACTTATTTATATCATAAGATGGCATTGTCTTATATATATGTATAATCAATTTAAATAAAACTTTCTTAAACTTTGCATGTGGCTTGATTATTTTTTTATTACGATAAAAGTAAAGGGAGCTCAAGATATCTGTAGCGCCCCCTCCTTGAGGTTTTTCTGTATCCGCCACTGGGACCAGCACTGCGTATCACCCCGATACATTTTACTTGCACTAAGAGTATTCTTTCTACGTCGATTGAATTTCCCCGTATTAATAAATGAAACGTGTGGTATTTTTGATTAAATGCTTCTGTATGATCCTATAGCCTAATGACGACAACTTTTGCTACTTCTACAGGTTCAATGTGCGAGTACACGCACTTCGCCGATATTCATATATAATTTTCATTAGAAAGTAAATCACAACGTCAACACAAGGCCCTATCCACATTAATTATGAAAATGCAATCTGACATGAGACCCAACAGCTGTGCACATAAACATAACCTTTTATTCATATGATGATATTAGATAAAATGACACTGATTAATAGCGTGCCATTATGCGGCTTCGCTTATCACATTAGAGAAATACTTGTAAACATACAATCACTTTGGTGTTTCACTTAACGGGAAATATATATTTTTTTAATTTATTATCCAATATAAATAATAATACTTATATATAAAAACATATCCGACTGTGGCACACAAACCTCACGGGTGTATGCGTTTCACTGAGTTCTGTCATAATGGTTATGATACATAGTGATAGTTTTAATTTCTTTTTTCTTTTATTCTAGTTATATGTATATGTACATGTAATATACAATATATCCTATTTATATGTATTTAATTTACTTAGAACCATCATACACTGTCGTTGGCTTTCACAAAATCCATAGCCCAGGGTTATTGGAAGAGATCGCTCTAAAGCGATAAGGCCGCCCTTTGTTCCTGCCTTTATATGAAATAACTGTAAATAATTTACTTTATGTGTATATGGTGAACAATAAAGAATTTTCTATATCTCTATCTATTGTTGTATCAAAAATAGGAGCGGAGGCAATGAATTTTTGTCATCATTCAAGTGTTGACTACTGATTATCTAATCTTAGCTTATACTAATATATAAAGCTGAAGAGTTTGTTTGTTTGTTTGATTGAAAACGCTAATCTCAGGAGGACTGATTTGGAAAATTCTTTCTGTGTTAGATAGCCCATTCATCGGGGAAGGCTATAAGGCATAGGTTACACATCATAACGCTAAGACCAATAGGAGCGGATCACCAATGAAGATTGTTTCAAAATCGGGGGATTGTTTTTAACTATTCCACAAGGACGAAGTCGCGGGCAGAAGCTAGTATAATAATAAGTGGAGTTATCATCATACTTGTATATTCGTATGGTGCCGATTTAGTCCCAGGTCTGCACATATGAGCTCGGTGGTCCGCTTTGGGAATCAATATAGAATCTTTTCAGATTAATTATATTTGGTCGATTTGTGGGTATAAATCCGTCAATTAAACGTAAATGATTAAAAACAAAAAACTATTAATTATTATGTTAATTAATAAGGTTAACTCACACAACCAATACAATAAAATAAAAAATTAGAACATATCATGGCCGAATGTGCCCCCCAAAATACAGGCCTGTCCTAGTTTGGGGGCAAATCGACAACTTTTAGTCTCCAGTAATGTACCTAGTATAAATATATTGTATATCGTAATTGTAATTTACTCAAATAAATAAATAATTATTATATTATTATTTAAACATTATATTTACATATTTACAGAAACTGTAAAAATACAGGCGTAATGTCGCCATGGTTTCACTTGCTGTATAAACTTTTAATAATAATCAAATAATGAACTTAAGTTTCTAAAAATATACTTCACAGATGCACATCTGCTTGAGTAATAACACGACAAATCATTTTTTTATGTTAGTTGGTAAGCACATACATAGCTTGAGAACGGCTGGATCGATTTGGCATTTTTCTTTTCTAAGCTATTTATAGTAGTCCCAATTAGAAAAATTGTTGAGGAAAGCAACAGAAACGTAATCTGTAAGGTCTTGTAGGTTATCGAATTTAAAATTCTCTATCTTCTAACGCCTCTGTTACAGCTAGGATAATGTTAGTTTTAGTAGCTGTGTCACGCAGATGTAGCCGAGGGCTTAATGTGTCATTTATGATGCGACATTGTTAATGACATTAAACATTGAGATATAAAGTATCTACATATAGACACTAATGTAGTTAACGCGTTACGTCTTAACGCTATAAGTAAGTCGCATCTAGTCATAGTCATTAACAGTAACGCAGGTGGAGCAGGGGCATAAGAGATCGCAATTTCTACTTTAACCATAAACAAATTAATTGGCTTTTGAATTAAATTGTTAGCCTTCAACATTTAATGCTCGGTGAAATTGAAAGCATCTATATGTGCGCATACATTATTATTTATTCACAAGCACCAATTAATAACCGCAAATATAGATACTGACCTGGCAAATTGTGATTTTCTTCATTTAATTACTTAGTTTATTATAATCATTTGAAGTTCTACAACATCAATATTCTTCATATTTTTCCAGTTTTTGGTTAAAAAGTTAAAGAAGGGGAAACAATTTTTGGCAGCTTATTTCTACGTAATATTGACATAAATAAGATAGTCATTAAAAGTAATTGTTATGGTTTCTCAATATTTGATCGATGATATCTCATACACATAAGAAAACTACGTTTTAACGATTTTAAACGCAGTAATTTGTTTGATTCTTGTTCTTCCGAAGTTTCGGCCATTTTTAAAATTAGATTAGGCTCTCATAAAGTAAATAATAACTATAAACAAAATTAAAACTAAATACTTAAAATGACCAAGTTGGCGGTAGGCTAAATAAAACTTAAACAATACTCATTGCCACTTGACATCTTTGTCTTCCGTGATCACGGCTACTGAAAAGTGGCCGAAACGCCGAAATAATAAAAATCAAATAAATTACCGCGCTTACCGGTACCTTATACTAGTCGCGAAAACTTAAGAAAATATTACTATAACTAACTAGAGTTTGCCCCGCGGCTGCGCTACGGGTCAACCTCTAGGGCCTCTTGTTTAAAGAGCAGGCGTTAATACAGGTTACATTATTTTTTTTATGTTGGTGCTATTTTCCCCCGGAAGATTTACTTCATTTCATATCGCAATCTATCCCGTTTCCCGGAATGAAAAGTATCTATGTCCATTTTTGGTATTAAAACTACATTCAAAGAAAATTACAGCAAACCGATCCAGTACTCCTAGTAGTTTATCTATAAACTTGAGAAATGATTGGTCTCATACAAACTTTCATCCTCTATTTCAACCCGTTCTTGTTTTATTTATCTAGTTTTATTCATCAAAATGACAAACAAAACTTATCCTCCTTTCTTGGATAACGTTTATATAAATCTATCCCATTATCCGTGATGAAAAGTATCCCTTGTCTTGCGGGTAGACAAGGGATATTAAAATTACACATATACCGTATTTCAGCCAAATCGGTGCAATTGTTTTTCCGTAAAAGTATAACAAACAGAGAGACAAATATATTTTCATCCCGGAAACTATCCCAATTTTCGGCATAAAAAGTATCCTATTGTTCATTCTCGGTTGCATCGAATATATATATATATATACTGGGTTTCTGCCAAATCAGTTCCGTAATTTTTCCGTGAAAACGGAACAGACAGACAGAGTTACTTTGGCATTTATAATATTAATAGGGAAATAATAAGTATTTTGTAGTTGCGTGTCATTCTTCTAGATCGTGGAAATGCTAATGTCAATAAAAAGGCTCGAGCTGCCTTTGATTTGAGTTATTATACCACCAAGCAAAGAAGATATTATAGTTGAATTGACAGATTCATTTGTACACTAATGTTTTATCTTTGAACCTTCTGCGTTATAATAAAAGAAAATAATAGCTATAAACTCGTGCTAAAAACCTGCGAAATATTCCACGATGGTTGAACTTGATTTTGAAAAACTATTCAAACTTCAGATGATTTGTATGAAAATTAGCCAATGTCATCCCGAAACGAAAATTAACAAGTATTGGGCGTTGACAAGTATCATAGCTTTCGCGCCCTACACGTTGTCTTTCTTAGTTCTAATTAATTGCATAAGGTATTATTTGACCACGGATGACTATTTCAACGCCTTCAAAAATGGTGTTCCAATTATATATTACGTCTCCATGATGTTTAACTTCGGTATATTAATTAAAAAGAGGTTCAAATTGCGCAATTTAATTGAATACATGAAAAGCGACTACTCGAAAGCATGTGGTATGGATAAGAGAAGTAAAAAAATAATACAAAGATATGCTGCTAAAGGAACGAAAATAACAACAGTTTGGGGGTATTTGATGGTTAGCACTGTAGGTATATTTGTAGTAAAAAGCATATTTTTAACTCTCTACCACTCTAAACGAAGTGGTGAGCTTAGATTAACCTCATTCTATGAGGTGTATTACCCGTTTAATATTTCCGAACTTAGGATATATAATATATGGGTATATGGACCAATTTATCTCCTTGAAATATATTTCACATCAATGACAGAGTTGTTATTCTTTTGCTCTTCACCCTTTGGTCCAATATTTATGCTACATGTTTGTGGTCAGCTGGAACTTGTTAAAATTAAATTTGAACATATTTTCGAGAGCGACAACGTGGATGAAAATTTAAATAGAATTGTGCACAATTTGCAATACATCTACAGGTCAGTGTAATCGCTTTTTTTAAATTCACTTGTGTCTAAATTTTTTAAAGCATGATACAATTTGAGATAACCTTATCAATATACATAGCAGTTCATTGGTAAGATTCTCTCACCAATGAACTAATATATCCATTGGTATCTCAGATTCGAATATTTTCTTAAGTTTTCGCGACTTGTATACGTAATAAAACTACGTTTTAACGGTTTTAAGCGCGATAATTTATTTTACTTTTATTATTCCGACGTTTCAAGAGGCAAACCATAAATTAGCTTTTCTAAATGTGCTCATCGTAAGGAACCCTAACAATAAATACTCTTGGCAATACCGTGTATAGGAAACTCACCCATACAGATAGATACCTTAATGATTCGTCTCACCACCATCCTAGTCAGTTAGCTACCGTAGGCAAATCTTTGTTTCAGAAAGCACAACAAATCTGTGACGAGAACCATGACTGGAGGGCTTCAGCATGTCAAGCGAGTCCTACAACGCAATCAGCTAAACACTTCACAGCAACGTCACAAAGGCCCCAAACCATCTTCAGTTGAGCGGTGCCCTGCTACCCTACCCTACATCAAGGGTTCACAGACAGAATTGGTCACATCCCCAGGCGAGCTTCAAACAAAACATATTTCAAGCCGCATAAAAAGATTACCCAGTTTTTGAGACTTGTGAAATGCAATATCCTACTCCAAGATGCAGGTGTCTACAAGCTCGATTGTGAGTGTGGATTATAATACAATGGGAAAACAAAGAGGAGCATGAAAACACGAGTAAAAGAACACATTGCTGACATGAGACACACAAGGTCTACGAAGTCTGCGATCAGTGAACACACGCTGCGATAAAACACAAATCCTTGCGAAAGAAAATCGTTTCATACCTAGAATGATGCGTGAGGCTATTGAAATCAAAAAACACCCAAATTTCAATAGAGAAGATGGGTGGCAAGTACCACCTCTATGGGATCCGATCATCAAAACTATCAAGACCCAAACCCAGCAAAAACCAACTGCCGGACCTCAGGACACTGTGAGCTCTTTCTGCGTGCACCGGAACACAAACCAACTTGCTTGATAATTTCTTTTATTTTTTCCTTCCACCTATTTAAATATTACATAAAATTATTAAAGCTAGGCATGTTTGCTGAAGAGTTTCTTGCGCCGCTTCTCTTCTTCGAGCCACAAAATGTTGCGAAGCGGTGGTAAATTAGATTAGGTTCCCATAGAGTAAATAATAACCATAAACAAAATTAAAACTAAATAATTAAAATGAACAAGTTGGCGGTAGGTTTAAAAAAACTTTAACAATAGTCATTGACACTTGACATCTTTCACTTCCGTGATCACGGCCACTGAAAAGGGGCCGAAACGTTGGAATAATAAAAATCAAATAAATTACCGCGCTTAAAACCGTTAAAACTTAGTTTTATTAATTCAGATTGTATTTGCGTCAGTTTTCATAAAATTTAGTTTACAAAATGTAAATTTTCTGTAGTTACGAATTAGAATGTTTTATTGCTACACTTAACAGGCTCATGGCACCACCTTTTTAATAGCATGAGTTCAACAGACAGGCAGATGGCTCACCTGATGGAAAGCGGTTACCATCGCTTATGGACATTCCTAGGACCAAAAGTATCAATGTGCTGCCGCTGTCTAAAGGGTGACTAGAACCTGGCCAGTAATGCCAGAACACAACTCAAGGTTATTATGGCGGCACACTCCAGACCAGGAGTGGTACCATCCAGGCGTGCAAATACTCTATCACCTGGCGGTGGGGTGTTTTTTGTCGCCTTCTACGACAGACCGCTCGGCCGCAGGAAATTGTATTCTTTCTCCGTTTGTACACGAATAAAACTAAAGAAAATTGCTCTCCGTCGTCTATAAACATTAACAGTACCAGAAGTGCTATCTACGTGCTGCCGGATTATCATGATACCATAATTATAAATAATCTCATTTCCTATTTGCTCTAGGAAAATCTCAGTCGAGAGCTTATTTTAATCTCCAAAGGAACCCAAGAGAAAAACGGTCTTGTTAACTGTCGTATGACTTAAAATCTTAAAATATGATAAAATTGATCTCAATACCTAAATAAAAGTACTCAAAAGATAATTAAGGTATTAGATTATATGAATTGGAGAGCAAGAAATATCGAACTAATAATAGTTACAATGTTACATATATTCGGTTTAAATGACGATTTTGGAAAATTGGGAAACCTCATAAACTCATTATACCCTTCACGGCTTCTATTGTTACTAGGAAGTTTTGCACCAAGGACAAATAGAGCGAGGTATGTTCTATTGCCTCAGTCTTCATTTGACTATTTTTAGAGTTTGTCAGTGAGCTGTCCACCTTCATTAACTTGAGCTACCGTACTTATCTATGCAACAGTTGTCTAAAAAGTTATATCCTATGTACAATAACGATTTGGAGGAAACTGCCAGCTAAGGTTTTCTATCTACGCTACGATGTGGGGTCATTTCAAACGATGCAATAAATTTATTCGAGGCCGGCCGGCAACACGTTGGTAATACCCCCGATTTTACAACGCGACGGTGACGTCTTCCTATCAGGGAGGTTTCTTTATTGACCTGCTTTATGTTGGCTATCAGCTAGCACCACCACACATCCATCTCACTGTCGGTTGCATTTATTTACATTCTTCTAATTTCAGTTTCGTAAGGGAAATCAATGAGTGTTTCGCGTTCATGTATGAAGTAATGCTTAAGCAAAATATTCTTCTGCTTCCTTTTACCAGTTATGCAATGATTCAGGTACGCATGTAACCGTAAATATCTAGATTATTCAACAAGCGCTTTGACAAAGTTAAGGCCGTAATTAATAAAATCGGCTAAGTCCGTGTCAGTCTGCGCATAGTCAATACGTATGGTGCCGTAGAGGTGACAAGCTCGAACTTTGTGACTTTTCTTGTCATTTGGCTGTAAGGCTTAAGAAAATATCGAATGAAAATAAGTATTTTATTCTAATTAATTGTCTTTGAAAGTATCTTATAAGCTCTTCTACCACATTTAATTATTTCATAATTTTTACCCTATATTAGTTTAAAAGTTGGAGGGAACATTTTTCTGCTACTTTGAAAGGGAATATCCCCTCTTGTTAACCTAAATACAAAGTCAGTAGGAAATGTCTCAAGAATGATTCTGCTGTGCTTCTTAGAAATTCGCAATGTGACAAACAGAATGTTAAAATACAAGATTGATGGGTACGAATGTAGAGGTAGACCAAAAAGAGATGTATGGATTGTGTGAAGGATGATATGATTAACTGTGGTTTGACAGAGGTTATATGTCAGAATAGAGGAGTGCGGAAGGTAAAGACCTATTGTACCAACCCAAAATAACTGAGAAAAGGTGAAAGAAAAGAGAGAAAGGGAATATCTTCCCCTTGTTGACCTAAATAAAAATTCAATAGGAAAAATCTCGAGAACGATTCTGTTGGGCATCTTATAGATTTAGATTGGGAAGAGAAAGAGGAAACTGAGCCATCAGAACTCTCACTCAAAATACGAAACAGGATTAGCTCAAGGCTAACCATTTCACGCCGATATTCTGCGACAGCGGGACGATTCTATCATGGCGGCTCTACTACGTCAAAGAACTATAATGGTTATTATAAAAAAACAACGCCAACAAGTTGTTGTAACGGCCGATCTTTATTCACACAAAAACATTGTCTTAGAATTTATTGTAAAATATGTTACCTAACCAATTACAGATAATTAAGCATTTCAGTTCTTTTAGTCTATTAAGCGTGGAGAAGTAACAGTTGAGTTCGCAGGCGTACTTATGCAGAGTTTGTTAACAAGCAGCATACCCTGCTACTACGGTGACTTGCTTTTACAGAAGGTAACATTTCTGAATTCATACTATATCGCCATTTCCTACGCTACTACGCAATGTTTGCACAGGTGCTTAGCAAAGAATCTATAATTACGGCATATTTTGGCCTTGTTGAATGCCATTTAAGGTATGGTGTAATATTCTGAGGCAATTCAAGCAACAAAGAGACCCTGGGACCTTGGGGGCTGAGGTGCACAAACTTTATGGAGACATAGCGAAACGTCTGGTAGACGTCTCACGTGACCAAAAGACCGGTCTGTACCTCGGACAACGCATTAACGTTGCGATACAGCGAGGTAATGTGGCTAGTCTTTTGGGCACGTTTCCAACTGACAGCGGTCTGGCACTAGATTTTATAATTTAATTTTAATTTATATATGTATTTATTTATAAGATAGATTATATTATATTATATATTAATTATTATCCAAGATATTACTGTTTAAACTTTTGTAGGTTTAGTGTAATATACTTTTAATTTATGAATATGTAGTTGAGAATAAATTAATATAATAAGTTATTCGTAAGGTACACCAGCAACAAATAATTTGCTTTTAAAGCCCAAAAAGATGCATAAGATCCATGTTTGGCTTTAACCAACTGATAGTTGTAGACCATATTTTAGCAAATATAAAATTTTGACACTTCCTTCTCTCTATATCATGGAAATAGCAATGTTCGTCAAAGATAGTCCTAATTTATTCCAAACACTAGCACAAGTAGTAACACGTAATCGCAGAGATCAGAACAAACTCCGTCTAGAAGTATCAAAAACAGAACTCATGAACAAAAGCAGAATTCGTATAACTCCAATCATTTACAATAAGTTACCTAAAGACTGAAGAGATTTAAAGCATGATCTAAGGCGGTTGCTTTTTTCCTTTTTAGTTAGTGCACATAAATTGACACCATATAGAATCGATAATATTTCTTTAGTCTCCCCGCCTGCAAGCATCAAATTAACCAAATCTGTCAAGTCCTTCAAAAGTTTCTCGCCGGCATTACCAGTGCCCCCACTCAACAGATCTTTTAAATGCTGCGGAGTGAGACCATCCAGTCCACCGGTTGAGTCACACTTGAAGGACATTATTATTATTTTGTTGTGACATTCTTTTTGTGTTATTATTATGACATTGTTTGTAGGACATTTCATTATATTTATTATTGTAATGTTTCTATGCCTAAATGGCCTAACATGATGCGTCTTTACTTTTATACCATCATGCAAACTCTGAAATGTGAATACTCATGTTTAAGAAATAAATAAACTTTGACTTTGACTTTGGTACTCTGGAACGTTTATTTCGCGTACAGTAACGATACGACCTGAGGTCATAAAATGTACAAAGTTTCTTGGAAGCCGGCAATCCTTTAGCAGCGTCCCTGGTGTTGCTAACAACCATAGGCGGCGGTGACCACTTTCCACCGCGCGGGCCGTCTGCCTATTTGCCAAATTCTGGGACTAAAAAAAATATTTAAAAAAATATCTTTGTTGGGACGTTTGTGTATCCTTTCTTCGTGACCTTTTATGAATTAACCGATCATCGTGAAATTCGACATGAATTTATTTTCATTAAAAAAGATGGCTATGGAATATTTATAGCATAAAAATGCATAATTTCAGTGAGATATGAATTCGAAAATTAAAATATCACTGCTTTAAATTTTATAAAGAACAATAAATACTTTGCGATAAAAATATAAAAATTATCTGTTTTTCGTATTTTTCGTCCCGTTTGAAAACACTGAAGAAATTTCCTTTATTATGACCTAAATGTCTGGAAGCGGGTCCAGAGTTGTCCGTTATATACATACATAATTACCTATAATAAAAGCATTAAAATGAATACAAATTTTTTCAAAACATTTTCTCAAAAAATGCGTTTACGAGGCCTGTATACATTGTTCGAAAGTTAAAAATTACGCATCATACAACGGAATATGCGGAAAGTAGGTAATTTTATCTAAGTACGAGTACCTTTTTTCCGTATACTGCATTGTATAACGCCGTGCGTATACTTTACGGTTTTTTTTATTTCCTTAGAAACATATATAAGAATTCAACCAGGGAGTTTCACGTTACGAGAATAAGTAAGTTGAATGCCCGAACCTCCTTAGAAGCACTTTTGATCTATATATTTGTCTCAATTTAATGGTAAAGAGAAAATGAAACGAAATATATAGTTCTATTTTCACTACTCGCACGTGACGCTATTTGCAAATGCACGCATTTTCATATTAGAAACATCAAAGATTGTTTAATGAAAAAGTTTGTTTCATTACCTATTGTACTGTTTTGTCGCAAATGTATTGAAAAACGTTGTATATTACACACGCGTGTTTGGGTTTATACAAACTCGTGACTACGGTAAGCCCTGGACTTGGTCTCGGGCCTACATTTGTCTACGTTTACTCGTTTGTAAAAACCAACTTACCACACCAGTATCGTAAATAACTATTTAATTATACCTTAAAGTAACATTTAGACACGTACCTAATGGATTTAATCAATAAGAAGTTCAGAGAACGAATCGCCTTTAACTCGATTTACTTGTCAAATCAGCACAACTAAATATTATCTTATTTAACAGGGCGAGGAATTAAGACTTGCAGCGTACAATTGCGGTTGGGAGCGCGTACACAAGCCCAGTGCCCGCAAAACGCTGCTGATCATCATGACGCGAGCCCTGAAGCCAGTCGCCATCGAATCCATCTTCAGTACCATCTGCCTCGACACGCTTACTGATGTAAGACTAAGTACACACAAATTCGTTTTCATACACACCTTACATCATGGCGTCAACGTTCAAATCGCCTTGCGTCAAGTTTATGCTATACTACTAACTATAATACAAGCGCTATTGCACACGTTATGGTGTTGTAGGCATGAGTCAGAGGAAAAATCAGTATACTTTTATCCTGCGTACTGATTATAGGCATTATCTTTACTATTGAAGAATATTGGATTTCAACAGGTATTTAATCTGTTCCCAAGTTGTCCGTTGTTATCATCAGGGAAAAAGACTACGAGGAGTGACAGTCAATTAGTAGAATAAGTAACATCTGGGAGACCCCGTCTCTTTATATTGGTAACGAATGATGTAGCCCCCGAGGGCCAACAACCGGCAACTGCCCGTCTAAGGTGGCTGGAGGCAGTTGCTATCCGGCGCGCCTGAATACCTCTCATTCTGACGCCTGCTTATCGGACATTACAGTCCTACTAAAGGAGGCTACGGCGTCCCCTTCATATTGGCTCCGGGCCACGGAGCGGCTAACTTAGAGCGAGCGACAGGGTCTCCAGATTGAGAAATTAATTCCCCAAAAATTTTTGTTTGATGTCAAAAAAATTTGAGTTAAATTTTGTACCTATGTTGTCAAAATTTGAGCCAAACACTTGTAGATAACTGATAAGGACGACGATCTACATGTACGGAAATATAACCTCACAACGACAGGTTACTTCCGGTGCAGGTCTAAAGTATAGATACTTCAGATGCAACTGGTTCTTAAATCCCAGGTTTAAAATAATCAACTTTACTCTTAATCAGGTACTTTTTATTTCAGGTGTATAGTCAAGCATATACTATCTTCAACTTATGTCTGCAATGTGGTGAATGAAGATCACAATAATTCAATAATAAGGTTGCATACACTTGTCACAATAAATTCTATTATTGTTATTAACATACTTAAATAAAATAACAGTGACCACAGAGTCTTCTTATCTATTGTTACTGTTCATTCTTATATTAAAAAAACAGTGAGGACGGAGTCTTATCTATAGTGAACTTACTAAAAGTACACTGACATTTTTAATAGTAGTTTTAAGTTTGTCAATCACCTTTGTAATATCTATTTTTGTGGAATTTTCACTCACTTTTGCTGTAGATATGTTTTTGTAAAGGTCATCTGCGTTAGTGTTAAAGATTTAAGCCGCTTTACACAGACATGTCGATGGGTTTAGTTAAGATTCAACCATTGCTAATGACGTCAAATATTGAAGTATGTGTACACACTGATACGGCTATGCGTCAATAGCGTTATTTTTTACGTTTTAGGTAAGACGCATTAGGCCACAGCCTAAATCTTTAACACTATCACAGATGAAGCCTCAGCATAAAAAAAACGTAAGAAAATTTCTTTGTAACAACCTTTTTGTCGTTTTTATAATTAACACATACATACTTTAGATTATAATCCAGCCCTGTACTTTGATAATTATAACTATAGTTAAATTTAAAGATAGGTACCTAATCTGTTTTGTGCTTAAATGAAAAAAATAGACATCAAAATTAAATATTGTTAAAAATAAATAAAATGTAATACTTTTGAAATATCATGATTGTCTAAAAAACAATTATTATTAACTTTATTAAATACTAGCTTCTGCCCGCGACTTCGTCCGCGGGGGAAAGCTTATAAAAAGTAAGTTAAAAAACCCACGATTTTGAAACATTCTTCATTGGTGCTCCGCTCCTATTGGTCTTAGCGTGATGATATATAGCCTATATATAGCCTTCCTCGATAAATGAGCCATCTAAAACTGAAAGAATTTTTCAAATCAGATCAGTTATTCCTGAGATTAGCGCGTTCAAGCAAACAAACAAACAAACAAACAAACTCTCAGCTTTAGTATATTAGTATAAGATTTAAAAGTCATTAAAAACATTATTATGTTTTTTCAGTATGACTAAGTAGGTGTACACACGACTACATACGCTGTATAAAACTACGTTTTAATGGTTTTAAGCGCGGTATTTTATTTCATTTTTAATATCCCGAAGTTTCGGCCATTTTAAAGAAGCCGTGATCACGGCAGACAAATGTGTCAAGTGTCAATGAGTATAAGTTGTTCATTTTAATGATTTCGTGTTAATTTTTATTTATAGTTTTTATTTACTCAATGGGAGGCTAATCTAATTTACATACACTGATTTTGTTTCAACCCATAGCGTTAGTGACATCAAGACGTCGCAAAACATATTGTTACAACTTAGTTCCGACGAAAACAAAATCCACCAGCATATCTATAAAAACACATTTTATTACCCGTTGGCATTTGAACTAATTTTAATCCTTCTTTAATGATTGACTTCTTTTGTTCACTTTTTTATTGGTTATTGTGGAGAACAGCCTATTGTACTCGTTTATGGCCGCTTGCAGGCATAATTAGCCAGATGTGCGGATTACGATTCTAGGAAATTCAGTCTACGCTGCCGGGCGGACATATTGCATTTATTAAGTGTAAAGCAATGACCCGATTGAGGGAGGAGGCAGTCGAGCGATAACCACGAGCGAATCAAGACGTGTGTACTACAATCGGGATCTAATAAGTGACGGACTTTGCGCATTTTATTATATTTGTACCTGTGTTATACGTGTTTGTATAATTCTAATAAACTCTATAGTAATTATAAGGGCATTTTGATTCGAGTCTCGCGACTCTTAACAATATGAACAAAAGTATATGTCATTAACAGAGGTAAGAGAATGAATGTCTCTATCAATTCTACTCAAAAATTTATATCAACATATTTGCGTATATTACCGATATTAAGAAAACTTGGTTGAATTATTGGGGATATTTTATTTAAACAGATCGTGCTCTTTACATGGTGTTGAAGGGTGTGACCCGTATACGGTGGAAGAGCGAGATTGAATGCTCCTCCGTCTCAAAGGAAGATCTTCAGAGAAACCACTGTTGTTCCTCGCAGGCCTAGGCCCATGTGCTATTGTTGAAAATTTGTATATATTCTTTGTACATTTCGGGAAACGTTTAAGACCTCAATTATTGTACAGCGCCATCTATTGGCTTGTAAGTGTTCCACTACAGTGTCTTTATTATAACAACATCAATCCATTAATCACAATATTATAAGTAAATACAAAAATAATACAATATTAAATTATTTTTAAAATTGAACATATAATAACATAAAAACTTTCCTTGTAAAAGTTAACATTAAGTGATAACAGTCTATACTTTCCGTCAATATGTTTAAATTAATTATTTATTCTATAATTAATTTTATGTAATTTCCTATAATTATTTTATTTATATACTAAAGTTATAGTATTTGCACAAGTCTCAATTTCTGGACAATAAAACTATGCTTTATTGAAGATAAGAATATCTGCAATATTCTCTTCTGTCGAAACAAGTAATTTGAATTAATTTTTTCTAACACGGTCTTTGATATAGTAATATTTTATGTCTATATGTGTAGTGCGCTTGCTATTTTCATTGTTCTCCACCATTTTTATAGCACTAAGGTTATCCGTTAAGAGAAGAAATTTGTTCTCAGTGTTGCAGTTGAAATGCAACAAAATACCTCTCAAAGAAATTAGTTCTGCAGTTGCCGTTGCCGCAGCAATATACTCCGCCTCGACTGTAAATAAGGCATCTATTGATTGCTTCTTAGAAAACCATGACACTAAATTATTATTGTGAAAAATAGCGCATCCACTCACACTTTTCCTATCATCTTTGCCGCTTCCCCAGTCAGCATCTGCGTATGCTATTAACTGTTGTCCTCATTTTGATTTAGTATATGTAAGACGGATATTTATTGTTTGTTTTAAGTGTCTAAGAACTCGGTTACCCGAAACCCATAATACTTTTGTTGGTTTATCTAAATATCTGCTCAAAAAAGATGTTGTGTATGATATGTCTGGTCGTGATATAGTAGAAATATATGTTAAACATCCCACCAATTATATATATGGTGCATTATTGATCACTCCTTCAGTTTCATTTATATTTTTTTGTTCCACTGCTGTCTGTATTTCCTTTACATTCGCTCAGCTGAAATTTCTGCAATACTTTGTTTATTAACTGTTTTTGACATATTTGTATCTCTTCTTTTTCTCTTATTATTTCGTTACATAAATACTTTTTATCTCGGCTAAATATTGAACTTTATATTCTTTTCTAAGTTCTTCCATTGTTGCTTTGTTATTTTCCACCAATAGTATATAATTTGCCCATATCAAAACCCATACATCTTTACTTATATATAAACAATAATCGTAATATGACTGCTGAAATCCTTGTCTGACAATAAAATCATTAAATCTTTCGTTCCAACACTTTGAGCTTCACGTAGTCCACAAAAAGATCTCTTTAGTTTTAGTACATGACATTCTTTAACTGTTATACCTTCAGGCTGTTTAATATGTACTACTTCACTGAAATAACCATTTAAAAACTCCGTTGGTACATCTATTCACCTAATAGGTAAACCTTCTTGTACAACTTGATTTAACATCATTCTGATATTTGACACTCTAGCAACAGGTGAGTAAACATTATATTTAGAATCTATCTGAAAACCTTTCGCTTACATCCTAACTTTCTTCTTATTATTTATATAAATTGTTAGTTTGGTGTACAGGTGATAGTGTACTAGTGTTTGTTCGATCGGATTTCAATGCGGAAAGCAGTTTTGGCCGGTGAGTCCCATTTCTCTTTCCGCTTGCTAGTGTCGTGCGCAAAATCGATTGCGCGCGCTTTTGTAACGGTTTTTCGGGTGTGTAGTGTTTTCGCGCGCCTTTCTGGTCTCCTCGCGGGTCAGGGCCTCCAGCAATGGACGGCCCAGGCACCCCGAAGGCCCCCAGGGAGTCGAGTGTACCGCGTAAGCGGGATCACATCGGCTCCAATAATGGATGGGCCATGAAGGACATTGGAGAGACAAGCGAGAAGAAGTCCTCGCTGGTTCGTCGCAGCCGCAGCGCTGCGGAACCTCGTCTCGGGCGCCCGGGTCCAGCCGTTGTCACGGCTACCGGGCCGCCCACTTCGATAGGGGGTGCATCGGCGGCGGTCGTCCTCCACGCTGCGTGCCGGTGAAGCGGTCGCGCAAGCCGATGCCGAGGGCACGGGTGAAGCCCGCGCGCTAACCGACACCGTCGTGGGGCCATCGCCCCCCGCTGTTATCGGGCCGGCCGCTGTGTACACCGACCTAACCGGTGTCGGTGCACATGCAGCCGCCTCGGCGTGCGGGCCGCAGAAGACGCGAATCGGTGATCGCAGAAGACGGTGTTGTAGGTGCGGTGGCGGCAACCATTTCATCTTCTTTCCCTACTGGGACTGTCGCCGCCACCGCTTCGTCCAGCTTCGTCCCCGAGTCGAAGCAGCGGTTCTGGGACCGCAGCGCCGACTCGGAGAGCACATCGGGTGCTTCCACGCCGGCGCGGGCGCGATCGCCGCTGCGTCGCACGGGCGACGCGACGGCGAGCGTGCTCGCGGGTGCGGAGGCCTACCTCCGCACCGAAGGGGGGGAAAAGGGCCCTAGGGCCAGAAAGGCCACTGCCGCCAAACTGGCTGTGGCTAGCCAGTGCGCCGCGCTAATAGAGGACGTGCGTGTGCTCGGCCCTGAGGAGCTACGCCTAGCGGCGAAGGCCCAGGTTCCCGACATACTTCAGGTCGCCCAAACGTTGGGCAACCTGAAGGGCGCATACGTGCGCCGACTAAAGGAGGCTGCGATCCGGCTGTCCGACATCGTCGACACGCTGGTGACGCGGAATCCGGAGTCGGAACCCTGGAGACTCGGCAACGAGAACTCCAGGCTGCGCGCCGAGCTCAACTCTCTGCGGGAGGAGAACCTCTCCTACCGCAAGGAGTTCGAGCAGATGCGGAAGGCCATGAAGGCCCCTGCTGCAACACCAACAGATGCGCACGGTGGTGTGGACTACGATATGCTCACGCATATCATCGCCCGCACCGTGGGCGCTATGCTGGACGCCCGGCTCGCCGGGATTGAGGAGCTGCTGCCGCCCGGGCCAATTCTTCGTCCGCCGCTCGCGGCGGACAGGAAAAAGGCTGCGGAGACACAACCGCTGCCTAAAACGGCGGGAGCTGCCGCCGCCGCCCACCGGGCCCCGAGGGAACTAATTCCCCCGGTACCGATGGAGGTGGTGGTGGCCCCCGTCGTCGGGGTGGCGGACTCCCCACCACCACCCTCTCCCCCCAAGAAGAAGGTGAAGAGGGGGGGAAGCAGAGGGCGAAGAATCTGCGCCGAGCCGCAGCTCTCGCCGCCGCCTCTGCTCCGGCGCCTAAGCCCGGGCCACCGGCCCCCAAGCCGACCCCCAGGCTCAAGGCAAAACCCGCGGCTGCGACACCGGCCATCGCGGCACCCGCCGTCACGGCACCTGCTGCCGGAATCGGCCAAAAACGGTATTGGCTACCGGGAGGTCTTCGCGAAGGCCGCCTCGGTGGTCAATATCACCTCAGAATTAGGCCTCAGAGAGGGGCTGAAAGTGACGCGGACCGCCCGGGACGCTCGACTCCTGGACTTCCCCCCAGGACCCGAGAGTGCGACTAGGGCGAACCGCGTCGCCGAGGCCCTTCGAGGGGCCCTTCGAGGGGCGCTCCAAGGGATGGCCGAAGTCATCCGCCCCGTAAAGCGTGGGGAGCTTTACGTCTCAGGGCTGGATGAGTCGGCCACAGTAGAAGGGCTTCGCAGTGCCATCGCCAGCGTGGGCAACTGCCTGCGCGACGATGTCAAGGCGAGGCACATTAGCATAGGACCTGGGGGGATGGGCGCATCATACATGATGTGTCCCGTCTCTGCAGCCAAAACCATCGCCGAGCGGGGCCACCTTCTGGTGGGCTTCACCTCGGCGAAGGTGGAGGCTCTGGAAGCCTGGCCCATACGTTGTTACAGATGTTTCAACGTCGGCCACGGCACCCAGACTTGCCCGGACTCGTGCCCGGACCGGACCGGCTTGTGTCTCCGCTGCGGTAAGAGCGGACACAAGCAGCCGGACTGCACAGCCCGCGACCCCCACTGCGCCGTCTGCGCGGCGGGGGGCAAACGCGCTACCCACACGACGTTGGCAAGGCACTGCCAGCCCCCATACGTCAAGGGTAAATTCGTCCACCCGAGGGCGAATAAACGACCGGCGAGTGGAAGGGGGGTACCTATGGACACCTAAATGCCCAGTACACCCCTAACACTCTTCCAAGCTAATGTTAACCCCCCCCCGACGCCCAAGACTTGTACCTGCAGGCGATGGCGGAGTGGCAAGCAAACTTGGCCGTAATAAGCGAACCTTATTACGTACCCCCAGCCAGGAACTGGGTGGGGGATCTCGACGATGTGGTAGCCGTGGTCGCCAGAGCCGGATCTGGCACACCGCTCACCAGTCTCGAAAGAGGAAAGGGCTACGCGGTGGCGGAAAGCGGATGTTACGTCATCATAGGCATGTACCTCACGCGGAGCCGCCCCCTGGCGGAGTACGAGCTCGCCTTGGACTTCATTAGGGCAGCCGTCGGCAGACTAGCGCCGAAGACGATATTCGTCCTAGGCGACTTCAATGCCAAACACCAATCCTGGGGAAACGCGATTACCGATGTTAGGGGACGGGCGGTTGAAGACTGGGCCCTTCAATCCAACCTGTCCACCCTGAACCAGGGTCGGTCCAGACCTGCGTACGTGCGCGGGGTGGATCGATCATCGACTTGTCATTCGCCACACATGCGGCCGCCCGCAGAGTGGTAGGATGGAGAGTGCGGGAGAAGGTGGAGACTCTGTCTGATCACTTGTACATCAGATTCGAGCTCTCCCCCTCGCCTAGCGCTAACCCTGTTCAGGGTCCCTCCCGGCTCCCGCGCTAGGTTCTTACCAAGCTCGACGCGGAGCAGGCCGAGGAGAGGGCTATCATCGAATGCTGGACCTATCCAGCCGACCTGGGGAATCTGGAGGCGCAGGCTGAGCTCATGCGCAAATCCCTCAAAAGGATTTGCGACGCTGCTATGCCTCGAGCCAAACGACCGCCGCGGCGTACATCGGTCCACTGGTGGACTGAGGAGCTGGCTGAACTGCGGAGGGCAGTCCGCAGAATCAGCCACAGGCTCAAACGCAGCAGAGCGCGTTGGAGAGGAGAATGGACTCGTGGTGGAGTTCAGAGAGGCCAGAAAGGCCCTTTCGATCGCAATTCTGCGAGCGAAAGCCCGGGCTCGGGAGGAGCACCTCGAGACACTGGACCGGGACCCTTGGGGGCGTCCGTACCGTGCGGCCCGCAATACGTTGCGGCTTTGCACCTCCACGCTACGGAAACGCTCGAACCCGAGGTCCTCCGGTCGGTTATCGATGGGCTCTTCCCGGATCCGGAGATCTTCACTCCCCCCGATATGGGTCCAATCATTCCCGACACCTCGGAGGTGGAGCCTCACTCCATCACCGAGGAAGAGTTAGATGTCGCCCTGGACCGGCTCCGGGGCAGGAAGACAGCTCCGGGACCCGACGGGGTTCCGGGTCGGCTCCTCTTCCTGGCCGCCAAACATCTACGCGGCCAGCTGCGGGAACTGTTCGATGCCTGTATTCGCGCAGTTCAGTTCTCGTCGCAATGGAAGGAGGGCCGATTATGCCTGATTCCCAAGGGAGGCCGTCCTCCCAACGATCCGTCCGCCTACAAGCCCATAGTGTTGCTTAACGAGGTCGCCAAGGTCTTCGAGAAGATCTTAGCGGAACGCCTCGTTAAGCATCTCGATACTGTGGAGCCGGGGCTAGCACAGACGCAGTTCGGGTTTCGGCGGAGGCGCTCCACGTTGGACGCCTTCGAGACACTGCGATCTGTAACGGACGACGCAGTCCAAGCAAAGGATACTGTCCTGGCGGTTTCGCTAGACATAGCGAACGCCTTTAACAGCCTCCCTCACGAGACGATCAGGGAGGGGCTTCGTGCACACGGAGTTCCCCCGTACCTCACGAGGCTGTTGGGCGCGTACCTCCAGGACAGGTACATCCTTTGGGAGGACGGCGAGTCCGAGAATCGCGCGATAGGTCGGCGACGCGTCGGGTGCGGCGTCCCACAGGGATCGGTCCTCGGGCCGGTTCTTTAGAACGTCGGTTATGACTGGATCCTTCGAGTTCCGGTCCTGCCCGGAATAGGGCTAATCTGCTTTGCGGATGACACTCTACTCACGGCATGTGCTGCGTCATTCGCGGAATCCGTGGACCTCGCCAACGCCGGGTTGGCGATCGTGGTCCGAAGAATAGGTAGGCTGGGCTTGAAGGTCTCCCCCGCGAAAACGGAGGCCATCATGTTCCATAGGCGGTTTCGTAATCCCCCCGCGGACTTGTCCGTTACAGTCTAAGGGGTGGACATTCGTGTAGGCCCCCAGATGAAATATCTGGGGCTAATTCTCGATGGGAAATGACTGTTTAAAGCGCACTTTGAGCAGCTAGTTCCCAAGCTCGTGAGGTCCGCAGGCCCTCTCTCGGCTTCTTCCCAACGTGGGGGGACCGGGGGGGACGACTAGGAAACTCTACATGGGCATCCTTAGGAGTATGGCCCTGTACGGTGCATCCGTATGGTCCACTGCACTTCACCGCCACAATAGGACCTTGTTGTGCCGCGCACAGCGGGTCCTGGCGATGAGGACCATCCGAGGATACCGTACAGTGTCGTGGACGGCGTCGACACTCTTGGTAGGCGATCCGCCCTAGCCTCTCCAGGCGGACGTAATAGCCGAAGTTCAGCGCTCCCGACAGGATGCCCTCGCCCGTGGCCTGGTCTATGGCCAGGCCGAACTCCAGGTGATCTGGACGCGGGAAACCGCGGCCATGATCCAATCTTGGTCAGTAGAGTTGGAAAACCCTGTTGCTGGCATTGACACGGTGGAAGCGGTTCGACCGCAGCTGTTGCGATGGCTCTCGCGGAAACGCGGGACCCTGACCTTCAGAATGACACAGATACTTACCGGGCACAGTTGCTTCGATAAGTATCTGTGTCAAATTGCGGGCTGCTTACCTTCACCCCAATGCCGCCAGTGTGGCGCGCTAGACACGGCGTTACACACGCTAGTCGAGTGCGCAGCATGGGCACCTCAGAGGTTTGAACTCGAGACACTTGTAGGACCGATCGAATCGCTGGGCGATCTGGTGCAAGCCATGCTGCACAGCGACGATTGGTGGGTGGGTGCGGCCAATTTCTGCGAGACGGTAGTGTCTCATAAGGAGGCCGCGAAACGAGATAGGGAGAGAGATGGTAGTGCGCATGCGTCTCGCGGGCGCCGACGTCAGTCGGGAGCCCGGAGGCGCAGGTATGCGCATGACCTCCCTCCCTGAAATACCGCTGCAGGGGCCCTCTAGCATCTAGGGAGCAGAGGAGTCTTCACCCCTGTTGACGAAGTGAGTTTGCCTCTCCCGGGGCATTCTCAAGCACTTGTGCGGTAGGATCGGTGTGGGCGTAACTACGTTCTGTATCTCACGCCTTTCCTACCATAAGCGCGGGGCACATGGGAGGAGGGTGGGTTTAGTGCGGTATTGATTAGTCGAGTCTCCACACAAGCCGGTTGATTATTGTTTGGATTGCATCAGTGGAAAGCCTCCATGAAGCTGATGAAGGTATGTGCGAAATGAGCTTCCACCGCCTTAAAAAAAAAAAAAGCCTGACCGGCCTTTGACCACGATCTTTTTTGTACGTTCTTGTCGTACGTGATCCACTTTTCATCACCAATTATCAGCTTCTTCAAAAATGGTTTGGTTTCATTACGTCGTAATAATCACAAATGAGTACACGGTTCATTAGGTTTCTTTCAGTGAGCTCATGAGGCACCCAAATATCGAGCTTTTTTGTGTACCCAGCTTTTTTCAAATGCGCCAAAACCGTTTTGTGGTCAATTCCCAGTTCTCCAGCTCCATCGTAACTACTATAATGCCGATCATGCTCCACTTTTTTAAAAATAGCATCAATTTTGTCCGTAACAGGGCGACCAGATCAAAATTTTCGGATTGAAAATGCTTAAACCAAATTTGCGCTATTCTCACAGATACTGCATTAGGTCCATAAACATCACAAAAAAAATCGCGGCTTGTGTTGCATTTTTACCTTTTTTGTAGTAAAATTTTAAAATGTATCGAATTTCTTCATTAAATTCACTCATTTTAACAATAAGAAAAACAAATGAAAATCACACATTTTCCTAATGTAAACTTGGAATTGTCTTCTTTAAAATTAAAACTTTTTAATGATATCAAAACCAGCCAGATACAAATGGTATAGCCAAAGAGATCTTATTACAAGTTCATACATACTATATGCGAAAAGATTTTTTCCCCAACCTATTATATTGTTTATTCTTGTACTTCTAGTCTCATATAAAAATATTCACGTCATTTCTCTTTTTTTTCTTTCACCTTCTCTGAATTATTGGGGTCGGTTACGTCATTTCAGTTGTTGAAAATGATATTACGAATGCCTAGTAAGTAGTAATTAGTAATGCTGCCATGGCGTGTTCAGTTTACCGATAATAATTCGTTTTTTAATCACCTGTTTTATTACCCTTAGTAGATATTGTAATTATCTCTAATTCTTTTATGATTATTTTAATTGTGCACTGTCACTTGTTTACGTTAATTTTTAAAATGTCACCATCTATTCTAAATCGCTAATCCTTTTGTGTTTATGATCGGCCTTTGGGTAAGACATCATAAACCGTTATTACTTTTGAAATATCATTAGAAGTTCTTAGAAGCCATGTTGTTTTGGATTCAAGCTGACAAGTTTGAGAATTCCAATGAATCGTTAATGAATATTTAACGAGACGTTGTGTCAACTTTACGCATATAAGATCGACTTGTTGAAGCAGCGTTAGTTGAGTTTCAACTGCGATCGAGGCATCATTAACTCTACAATCAGAACTAAAATCTCACTTTGGCAGACTTTGCCCGTTTAATATTATTACGATATTCTGCCTTACGATTTAGACTTGTTATGTTTAGTTGTGTTTGTAAGAGAGCTGTAAATTACGTGTGTACTTTCTAATAAAGTTTTTGATAACTTCAATGGCATTTAAAATTCGATTCATAAAATACAGATTTTCGTAAGTAAATTCAGTAAATTTATATCATCAAAAATGTGGTATTGCGCGAGCAAAATAGCGAACTCAATTTACATAGCTCCTTAATTATAGCACATATTTCCGAGCTATATACAGGTACACACAACTAATAATTACTTCGGATGTACCTGCGCAATAAGCAAATTTTAATAGTGTATAATCAGTCCTGGGAGAGAGGGGATTTTCTATACGATATAATAAATTTATAAACATATAGATCTCAAAGAATATTTTATTGCAGTGAGTGCCAACAACATTCAAATTAAATGCACCCGTGTTATGTACATATAGAATGCAAACCATACCGCGATGTAACTTTCCAGTGGCGCCATCTAGTTTATACAACATTATCTACAAACATTCCGCACCCTAAGAACAAATTGACACATTTGTTCTTTATCACACATAAAGAAAGATACAAAAAAAAAAAAACCATAGAACTCAAAAATAAAAACAATAATTTGAAAATTAAACATTAGAATAAGGTAAAATACAAAGTTTAGAAGTAGGTCTTTTTATGACAGATGCCTTGGTACGCAGTGATACAACTCGTGTTATACCGTCACTGCCCGGATGCTTGGTAATAATCCGTCCCAACAACCATCGTGAAGGAGGCAAATCCTCCTCTTTAATTAATACTAAATCCCCTATGTTTGGTTCCGGAGATTGCGAAGCCCATTTGTATCGATGCAAAAATGTGGTTAAATATTCCTGCGACCAACGTCGCCAAAAATTTTGCATCATCCGCTGAGTTAACTGCCATCTACGGAGGCTAGTTATGTTTTGTGATTCAAAATTGTGCTCTGGAACTGCAAGTAAAGGCTCCCCAACGAGGAAGTGACCGGGAGTGAGAACCTCAAACCCATCTGAATCACTCTCAATACGTGAAAGTGGTCTAGAATTTAGGCACGCTTCAATTTGAGTCAGAACTGTTGCCAGCTCCTCGTACGTCAGGGTTGTATCACCAATTACTCGACGCAAATGAAACTTGACCGACTTCACACCGGCCTCCCATAACCCTCCGAAATTTGGTGAATGTGGCGGGATAAAATGCCACGTAGTTCCGTTTGATGCTAAAGTTTCTGCTAACTCTTTATGCAACCCCGATTTTGCCGCGTAGAACAATTTATCTAGCTCCCGAGACGCTCCTACGAAATTTGTTCCGTTATCACTCCATAAATTGGAGCAATAACCCTACGAGACACAAATCTTTTAAAGGCAGCTAAAAACCCTTGTGTCGTCAAATCGCTAACTACTTCAATATGTATGGCTTTCGTAGCCATGCACACAAACAAGCAAATGTAACCTTTGTAGGCATGTTGACCCCGTCCCTTTGAAATTCGCACATTAATTGGACCCGCAAAATCCACGCCACTATTACTAAATGGGCGTGTTGGTGTTACCCTAGACGACGGTAACTGTCCCATCAATGGCGTTGTAGTTTTGGCCGAATATCTGATACATTTTACACAGGTACGCATATGACGTTTCACTAAATCTTTCGCCCCAGTATACAATATCTGGACCTTAGGTACGCCAACATCAACTGCGGTCCGCCATGTAGTGTTTTTGAATGTGCATCAGCTATCACCAAATCTGTGAGATTAGATTTCTTCGAAGTAGTAGAGGATGTTTCTGACCTTCACTGAGTGGTGCTTTGTCCAACCTTCCTCCAACTCGTAAATTGTCATTTCCATCTATAAAAGGAGTCAACGATTTCATCTGCCCCTTCAATTTCCCCAATTTATTAATCATTAAAAATTTATCTCTTCAGCGAAATTTTCCTTTGACATTTCCTCACACATACATCCATTGCTTCTCGTAATTCTTCCGCTTTTAAAAATCCTTTCTTTATGCTCGTATTCTTTCTCCATGATAATACACGTCTCATATATGCAACCACTCTGATAAGTTTATTTAAAGTCGAATATTTATTCCAAATTATGTCATCATTGCTAGCAACCAAATTAACTTTAATTTCTTCTAATTCTGTATCTAAATCTTTTACTTTACTGTACTTGATGTCCCTTTCATGCAAAAACTCGGACCTTCAAACCATAATTTACTACCCAATAATTCTGAGGGTTTAAGACCTCTCGATGCGCAATCAGCAGGATTCGATTTCGATTGCACATGAGACCACTGATGGGCTTCTAATGTCGTCAAAATTTCAGACACTCGATTTGCTATGAACGTCTGCCAACGACTTGGATGGCTGTTCAACCATGCAAGCACCACCGTAGAATCGGTCCATGCCTGGATGCATCTTTTTGAGATATTAAGCGTTTCTGCCACTTCAATTAAAAGTTTCGTAACGAGAACCGCTCCACAAAGCTCCAGTCGCGGAATAGAAATTTGTTTAATTGGCGCTACTTTCGTTTTGGCTGTTACAAGCGAAACATGAACATCTCCATTCTCACCAACAACTCTGATATAGACAGCCGCAGCGTATGCCAATTTGGAGGCATCGCTGAATCCATGGAGTTCAACAAGGACATTATTTGCACTAGTGTTAAGCCAGCGAGGTATTTGCAACGTGGAAAGGAGAGTAAGTTCCTGCGATAGGTAAGCCATTCATTTAAAATATTGCTTGGAACTGCTTCATCCCATGCTACACCCGATAACCACAGCTTTTGTATCATCGTTTTTGCGAGTATTACTGCAGGTGCAACCCAACCAAGCGGATCAAATAAACGTGCTACGTCTGACAAAATTATTCTTTTGTTATAGGTTCCTGAACCTGCGGTAGCAACACCGTATATTGAAAGGTATCCATAATCCTGTTCCAGGTAAGTCCTAACAACTTCATTATATCATCTACTTTGAGTTTTAGTTCTTCATTCATACCTATCCCATCTCTGCTTTCTTGAATTCTATCTAATAGCTGTTTACTGTTGCTCGACCATTTCTGTAGCTTAAATCCTCCTTTCTGTAGTAATTCATTCATCTCATTATAAATTATTATTCCTTGCTCAACTGTATCACAACCAGTCAGCAAGTCATCCATGTAAAAGTCTTGAACGACTCTTCCCGCTGCCATCGGATACTTCACCCTTCATCGATAGCAACTTGCTGTAATGCTTTTACAGCCAGATATGGAGCCGACGCAGTACCGAATGTAACCCGCAACAATCGATAATCTGTTACTTTACTTTCAGCATTTTCCTTCCAAAGAATTCTTTGAAATCTATGTTTTGCTGTGCTACTTTTATCTGCCTATACATCTTTATGATATCTGCCGATAAACAAATCCGGTTTAACCTCCATTTCATTAAGAGATGTCGCAACTCTGGCTGCAATCTTGGACCGACCATCAGAAGATCATTAAGCGAAATTCCATCTTCACCTTTGCAGGAAGCATCGAAGACTATTCTGACCTGAGTTGTATCTTTGTCAAACCTTACTACTGCAAAGTGAGGTAAGTATACTGCTTTTGAATTATTTACTTCCTCTTCCGGTACCTTTTCCAAATGTCCCAGTGATAAATATTCTTCCATAACTTGTGAATATTTTGCTTTTATATCCGAATTCTTTTCTAATTTATTTATTACAAATTTTAATCTATTTCCCGCTATTTTCTTACTATTCTTTATTTTCAGATCCAGTTCTTCGTTCTTGAATGGCAACCTAACCACATATCGACCAGTCGTATCCTGGTAGTCGTATAACTGAAGAACTCCTCACATCGCTTCTCTTCATCGGTGAGTATACCACCTTTATTTAACTGAGGTTCAGCTTCCAGTTCCCAAAACTTTTTAACATATCGTTAACCTCGACACAGGAATGCATAACTACTACATTCGCTGTTGGTTGATGTAAAGCTGTAACTCTACCTGATAATATCCAGCCCAACGAAGTATTTTGAGCCACCAAGTTGTTTTCAGGTCCTTTTCTAACACCGTCTTGAATAACTTTACTATATACTTTCGGCACCTAACAAAATATCAATTTTGTTAGGTGTGTTATACTGTGGATCAGCTAACGGTAAGTCACATACCCACTCAGAAGTTACTATTCTCTTGCTAGGTAGAAGAGTAGTTATAGACTTTAGTATATAAACATCTACTGATAATTTTACCTTTGCGTCATAAATCGAGCTAAAGGTTAAAGTTGTCCTACCTTTAGCTGAAACACTCTGATTTCCTTCTAAACCTGATATATATCCTTTTACTGGGGACTTCTTAAGACCCAAGTACTGAGCTGTTGCTTCCGTAATAAATGATGCTTGTGCACCTTGATCAAGCAAAGCCCTGATAGTATATTGATCCCCTTGTTATTTTCAGCTCGTACGAGTGCTGTTGCGAGCAGCACTTGACTACGTGCTTCCATCCCGCCTGATGAAAAGCACACAACAGGAGCGGAAGTACTTGCTCCACTCTTAACTAATGATATCGCGCCAACTTCACTCGTTGATGAACCTGTACCTGCACCACCTAACGATGAACCTGCATTCCCGGAACCATTAGGATGAAGCAACGAATGATGTTTGCGATTACACACCCTGCACGATATCTTTGACAAACAAAACTTGGCTGAATGTTTAGCACCCAAACAATTAAAACATATTCTGTTTTTCTCAACGAAACCACGACGAGCCTGTACCTCTGCGTTGGCAAACTGTTTACAGTTAGCTAAACGATGATTATCGCTACAAAATTTACACACCACATTTGCTACATGAAATGTCTTAGGTTTATGAGTATAAGACCGATTGTTAAATTTGGCTCCTGAGTCCAAGAATTCTAACGCGCGATATCTACTGGTTATAAATTCCTTAAATTGCGTCATAGTTGGTAAATCTTGTGAAGAGTTGCTAGCTATCTGTAATTCCCATTGTTTTCTGGACTCAGAATCCATCTTTAATGTAAGCATATAAATTACTATAACGTCCCAAGTAGATACATCAACTCCTAAATTAGCTAAAGAACCAAGACATTCTGTAGTTGTATCTATCATTTCTTTTAACAGTGTTGGTGATTCTGACGAAATTATTTTCTGATTAAACAATCTTTTAAAACAGAATATGTAAGAAACCTCTTATTATTATACCTCTCCTCAAGCATTGACCAACATCTATCATAGTTATCGGAAGATATATTAATGTGCCTTACTAATTGCTCTGCCTCTCCTGACAGAAGCCCTTTCAAATATTGCATCTTTTGTGCTTTGTCAATCTCTGACTTATGCACAAGAGATACAAACAAATCCCGAAATGTAGGCCATTGACTATAATCACCAGAAAACTGTGGAATAGTTATTTTAGGTAATTTCACATTATTATGGATAGAGCAATTAGCATGTTGCAATGTTTGTGTTACATTTGTTGAAAAAGCAGATAACTTAGATTTCAATACACATTTATACTCTACATAACACTCCTCGGTAACATAAAACAAATCATCAGTTACATATTTTGTAGCTTGTAATAATTTAACATCACTACTACTAACAATATTTGAATGATTACTCAAATATTGAGCCCACATTGCTTCTAACGATTCCAATCTACTTTCCATATAATCTTTAGTTAATCTTTCTTTAGAAGACTTTTGAAATTCAGAAAACTTTTCTCAATTCGTTTTTGCAAATCGCATTGTAAATGTATCTTAGACTCCATCATAATTAAAGCAAAATAAACTAACTCCAAATTTACAATAACAGTTCAATTTCAATTTAAAGTTTCAATGATACAAATTCTTAAAATTTTCTAAGTCCCAAACTACAAGTAAATTTTCTTCAAAAATATTCTAAGTGTTTGAAATAACACGACATCAAAAAAAAAATTGGGCATAGGTTCCCCGTCTGAACCAAATTCTTAAAACTATTCTAAGTCCTAAAATTAACTCTAAAATTTTACAAGTGACAAATCGATAAAATTATTTCAAGTCCATTAACGAATGAATTTAACGTTCAAAATTGACTAACTTTTACCACTAATAATATCAAAGTACTTACAGTTTATTCCATGGATGACACTCGCACTTCACTACTGGATGACGTCACGACGCACACGCACTTAGCCACTTAATGACGTCACAACTTACACGCACTTAGCCGCTCAATGATGTCACCACGACCACGCACTTGGCCGCTTGATGTTGACGTCACGCCTTTGCCGCACCCCCTGCTGCTACCTGATTGGTTGGACCCCTCCTGGTCACAACCCTGCTCCTCCCTCCGACCACTGCCCTCCTGCAGTTATCGGACGGTCTACTGATCAGTACCCCGCCTGGTACTGAGCTTCCCTCTTGCTAGTAGGTTCCAAACGGCTCTTCACCGTACCCCCGGAACCAAGTCCTTATCCACCCAGGACTTATCAAAAACGCTCTTTGATTTAATCCGTATCCGACTCAAGCAAGGACCAAAAAATGTATAATCAGTCCTGGGAGAGAGGGGATTTTCTATACGATATAATAAATTTATAAACATATAGATCTCAAAGAATATTTTATTGCAGTGAGTGCCAACAACATTCAAATTAAATGCACCCGTGTTATGTACATATAGAATGCAAACCATACCGCGATGTAACTTTCCAGTGGCGCCATCTAGTTTATACAACATTATCTACAAACAATAGGCATCCACATTGTCCATCATGTAAGCGGGAAAGAGCTAAGAATGCATAGCAAGCAAACACTGCCTTTTACGTTTACAAATAAATTCCAATATAGATTATTTACATACATGTCGAAAACCAATCTGCTATTATCTGCGCAAATGAAAACTACCGATTAGAATTATAATTTATGTATTATTGTAACTGAACGTTATCTAATTTAACAGGGCGAAGAATTGCGACTTGCAGCTTATAATTGTGGTTGGGAGCGTGTGCACAAGCCCAAAGCCCGCAAAACTCTGCTGATCATAATGACGCGTGCTCTGAGACCAGTCGCCATCGAATCCATTTTCAGTACCATCTGCCTTGATACGCTTACTGAAGTAAGTCTATGTCCCACATAAGTGAGCTTTCATTCTCATTGATGCAGACACAAAGCCAAAATTATTATACAGAGTGAATTGTTCAAGTGAGCCTCTATGACTAAAGCTGAAACTATAAGATATAGCAAAAAATGTTCAAAGGAGTCTCATGGCCGTCTTTAATCATATATGAAGGGGCATCATTACATTTTTTTAAATGAATTATTTTAGTAATTGTATCAACTGATTTTGAAAGAAAAGCAAACTGTATCTACTACACCAACCCATAGTTAACTTTGTATAATATTTCCACGGGGAGTCAGATAAACCGCTCCTTCTCTCGCCCCTTCACCTCCTTAAAGGGTCATGCGGTCTTACAAAAAAGACTATGGTACCTCTTACAAGCTGACTTCGAACCAGGACCGGGAAGAGCGACAGCTAATTTCCAGTCTAGTCTAAAGAGCCTATATATATATAAAGATATAACCGGGATATAAAGTTTAATTAATTTTACTTTCAATTACTTTATTTTATTTCAGGTTTATAGCCAAGGGTATACCATCTTCAATCTTATGTCTACAATGTATTGAATGAAGATCGCAGTCAATCAATTGGAATTTTTCATTTTCAGAACTTAGTATGGGGGCGGGCTTCCATTAATTATGTGAGGCGTTTTTGGCGATTTTCTGACCCCCCTCCTACCCCCTGGTGAGATATCGTGGGATTTGACTCAGCCCACGCCCCCGTCCCCCAGTCACATGTGAGATTTTTCAAAATGTGTGTTTCTTGTGTAAATGCATTAGATTTATTCTAAAAAAAGTCATACGTTGGCATAACATTTTTATTTAAGACTAGTATTTCTCAGATTGCGGATAACGTAGGCTAGAATAACAATGAATTTTTTTCATTACGTACGTCCAGCAGACAGGTACACGGCCCACCTGATGAAAAGCGGTTACCATCACCTATGGATATTTGTAAAATTAAATGTGCTACCGATCTCTAAAGGGAGTCGGAAAACTGGCCACTAATCCCTGTACAGAACTGAAGGTTGTTATGGCGACATACTCTAGACCAGGGATGGTAGATATCCAAACGAGCAAATACCTTACCACCTGGCTGTGGGTTATTTTGTTGCCTCTTAACAAACGGTACGGATAACAAATTATATATAGATACGGATAGATAATTTAGTAATAAACTACTTAAGTGGTAAACACTAAAAATTTATTCATAAAAGAACATAATTACATTCTAGTCCAGTCCACGGAGACTCATGCATGGTCTTCAAACAACAAACTACAGAATCATCCGCTCCCCCAACCTCGCTCTGATTTAGCTACTCTTAGTCGTTGTTAGCGACAACGACTAAGAGTGGCTAAATGGAGCACAGAAGCTCAGTAGCTCGTCTTTTAACAATCCGTAAGGATCACACATTGCGGAAAGTGCTTGTTCATTGTGGGCCATACGCCTGTGCTCTGCAGCTCTTGTGATGGATTCAAAGTAGATACCGCATACGAGTATACTTATTGCAGCATCTTTTTTCTATATCACCACGTAAAGTTAGGCAATAGAGGTCATAGTGCATGTGACATCTTCGCAATTTGACACTTTTCCTTACTGAAAAAATTGCGTCCTTTTGGCCGAGCAACCCCACTCTCAACCAAAATGCCTTACGTAATTAATGAACACCCCTTACCTGTATAAAAGAACAATAACAACAGAGCCTTTATAATGAGCTTAGGAAATACAAATAGTAGCAAATTTATCAGTAAACCTAAAAACTTCTGTGCCACTTTGTTGTAGTTATATGGCCGATTCCTATATCTTATTATTCATTCACATGTCCTACCATCACCGTATCGGTTGAATTTTTATATTACTTTTCCGCACAAGACCGTTCATATAAGGCATATGAACGGTCTGTATGGGAATCGACCAATAGTATATTTTTCTCTCACTTTTCATGTATGTAATATTGGTACGAATAAAGGAACCAAAACAGCTTTCTTTATAAAAACCTTTTTCACGTTATTCTAATTAGCACATACTTTGGATTATAATCTAACCCTGTAATTGTACAGTTATAGTTAATAAAACTACGTTTTAACGGTTTTAAGCGCGGTAATTTATTTGATTTTTGTTATTCCGACGTTTCGGCCACTTATCAGTGGCCGTCATCACGGAAGACAATGATGATGTCAAGTGTCAACGAATATTGTTAAAGTTTTATTTAGCCTACCGCCAACTTGTTCGTTTTAATTATTTAGTTTTAATTTTGTTTATGGTTATTATTTACTCTATAGGAGCCTAATCTAATTTACCACCGCTTCGCAACATGTTATGGCTTGAAAAGAAGAAGCGGCGCAAGAAACTCTTCAGCAAACATGTCTAACTCTAATAATTTTATATAATATTTAAATAGGTGGAAGGAAAAAATAAAATAAATTATCAGTCAAGTTGGTTTGTGTTCTGGTGCACGCGGAAAGAGCTCACAGTATCCTAAAGTCTGGCAGTTGGTTTTTGCTGGGTTTGGGTCTTGATAGTTTTGATGATCGGATCCCAAACAGGTGGTACTTGCCAAACATCTTCTCTATTGAAATTTGGGTGTTTTTTGATTTCAATAGCCTCACGCATCATTCTAGGTATGAAACGATTCTCTTTCGCGAGGATTTGTGGGTTATCGAATCTGATGTAGTGGTTGGGTTAAACTAAAATGCTTTTAGTTTCTTGCTAGCAATTTTTTTTTTAATTTTTGCTTCTAACGCAATATTTTTTTGTGTAAAACGTTTTTGTTCTTATCAAGCTTCAAAATGCTAAAATTTCAATAGATTTATTTTTCTTTTCCGCAAATCTTTAAGCAATATCTCATGAATATAGTGAAAATTCCAGCAAAATATATTACATACAGCGAAAGGATACAATTGAAAACGGTCAAAATGACTACTTGCAGATTTTTGTTACTTGATTTGCCACGAAATTACAATATCAAATGAGTTTGTCAATAATTTGACATATACTCTTGACGATCATAAATGTTTTCGAAGAAATTATATAAGCTATTGTAATAATTAAATATACTTTTTGTATGTTAAGCAAAAAAAACGCTTAAATTTGAACATCAATTACAAAATAGATTCTATTCTAAAAAAAAGGAAGTGGTACAAAACTTTCAATACTATATTTATATTTAGAAGTGTTGAAATTATAAAAAAAAAAACCAACATAGAAGGAGTGAACTGAGGACTGAACATAAACATTTTATTGATATCAGATTAGATCACAACGGATTAATGATTAGAGTAATGATTGCATAAGCTGCGAGTAATTAAGAGACTGCGGGAATAGAGATAATTGTGCTTACACTTAAATGTGCATATCGTAACCACACATACAAGACAGAAAATAACTCTATTTAGTCATTTGATAGTGACACATTTAGATATATTGCCAAGAAGACATAAAGAATGGGCCCAACCTGGCCCGGTGACCTCTAACTACCCGTATAGTCACCACATGTCTCGCAGTTATTAAATAATTACTATTTTAAGCCTTTATATCATCTCAAATATCCATATTAAACACACATAAACAATTCCATAATCATTTAAAGATAATACAAATGTATCACTTTCTCAGTTTACTGAAGAGCATAGTGCCTAGCGATGGGTAGAACAACTGTGTCTGTCTCGCCTGATGCACCACTTTGTTACGAGTGCGGGACTCGAATTAAAATGCCGTTAGAATTACTATAGAGTTTATTTAGAACTATACAAACACGTATAACACAGGTACTGAACACAACCAGTACAAACGTAATGCACGATTCAATAACATGCGCAAAATCCGTCACTATATGGATTATCGAATGTACACACGTCTTGCCACGCTTGTGGTTATCGCTTGACTTCCGATCTCTCCATTGGAGCATTGCTTTATAATGCACGATGCAATATGTCTACCTGGCAAGCGTCGACCAAATTTCCCAGAAATTGTAATCCGCACACCTGTCTAATTATGCCTGCGAACGGATATAAACGAGTACAATAGGCTACTCTCCACAACAACCAATAAATAAGTAAACAAAAGAAGACGGTCATAAAAGCGCTTGAATGTTATTAGCTCAAACACCGACGGCGGGTAATAAATGTGCTTTGTTTACAAATATACAGGTGGCCCAATTGTAACAATACCATAAAGTACTTGAAAGTACCGTCAATTAATTGTTCGAAGTCTAAATCGTACACCGCCTTGTAAATACCTGTAATAAAACAAATACCACCAAAATCATTTAGGAAAACAATATCGTAAAAAATAGCCAGAATAAAATACCTGCCAGCTATTGCCAGCCAGCCGGCGGATGAAATCCATCAAAAAACATTTTCCTGACGAATTTCATTCATTGACTCGGAAGTTTCTATCTAAAATGACAGTGACATCTAAAGAGAGACAGCCCTACGAACATAACGAAAATATTTACGTTCCGGTATTGCCAAAATGATGGCCAAAACCGAAAAAATTATATTCACTAAAATTATAACATCAATCAATTAACCAATCAATGAATTTAAGAATAAAAAAATATTGATTACCAGCCGTTATGTTTCAGAATTATAATTGTTAGCTTGCATCCAACAACAGTCTACGTTTTCTCTTATCGGTAAATAATAGTCTGTGTTTGAAGGCTGGTAACCCTGTTTTTATTTTTAATAGAGGGTTCCAAAATATATAATTCAACATATACCGTCAGATACATGTTTTTCATTGGTGCGGAGATTAAAAAATAAGCCTTTATCCTGTTCGGAACGCTGCAGTACAAATAAGTGTCCTAACTTTAGTAAAGTAGTAAAGTTGGATAACAAGGAATCAAAATAGAAAGCAGATAAAGAGTCCATGATTAAGTTGTGAGAATGTATGTTCTGTGTATGTTCGTAAATATTATATAGTTGTTTTTCTATTGCGAACCCATCAAACTTGGAATTGTGAATAACATAATGTTATAAAGATTAATGAAAAGATTTGGTTAGGTATTTCTTTGTGAACATTCAATGCATTCTAATTGAGTGATTAAATAGATAATATTGTAGTACTTGGTAAACGATCACCAGGAAAACAAAGTACACCACTAGCTTTAAAAATAATATATAAACGAAAGGTGATTTTTGTATTCTTCTCTGCGATACGAAATCCCTTATTAACAACCTTATCCTATACAACCCTGTTGTTATTTAAAATCTACAAATCACTCGAACTTAATATAACTATATCATATGAGAAAAATTGTCGACACTTTTTTAATTTATTGATTTTTTTTATTTACCACGTACATATAAAAGGACAGGTCTAAAAATCCATCATTAGATCTGTCCTTTTGTATGGCAGTGAAACGTTGCCTTTAGATGAGCGACACAAGAAAGAGCTGCGTGTCACGGAGATGAATATGTTGTTTTTGCATGTGCGGACACACGCGAAAAAAAGATCGCATTAGGAAGTTCCATATCCACAGCAGTCTTCACATACGCAACATAGCAGACGAACTGCAGGAACCGGCTAGTTACGTGGGGAACAATGTCTAGCCATGTCGTCTCCGCCAGGTCCCGGTCGAAGGGGTAGGCCCACGAAATGCTGTCTGAACGTTGTAAAGGATGACATGCGTACCAATGGTCTCAATACAAGGAATGCCAAAGACCGCGAGAAGTGGAGAAGAAAAAGTAAATAATCGCCCGGAACGCAACCGGGATTTAAAGTTGGGATGATTATAATGATGATTACACATATACGGTTGGATTTTCAATGCCCAAATTCGAAATTAAAAATAGCGAAATATACGAAAAGGAATCTCAAGGCTGATTCTGATGAAAAGTAGAGCGGTACATTAGATTTTAGAATAATCAATTATCCAAGTCATAAATCGAAGCGACTGATTTTGAAAAAAAAACATACTGTAATGATACACTACAACACACACAAAATCGTCTGTTTTTTTCAATGTATTCATTTTTAATTACCAATACTCTGCAAAAATAAACAAACACCTATACATATAAGATTATTTTTTAATTTTTGGTGCCTTTGACGGATGTTTACACCCGGCTAATTGATCTGACTTTTGTATTTTTCAGCTCCTCAAATATTAACTTAAACTTGTGCCATAATTAGCTACAAATGAATGTACTACTTTGAAAAATTCTAGGTCATTTAAATTCCACTACTTTTCGGCCAGGTCTTCGTTTTTTACTCAGATATTAATCAAGAAGTACTGTACAAAAGCTTCTAGCGTATCAAAGACCTACTTTCATATACTCGCCAGCTCCGGTCTATTTGTAAGATGATGAAAAGTGTCTCGGTTGACTTGATTTTCAATTACCCTTTTCTTATAATATTCGAAGTACGCCATGCAAAGGAAATTGCTTTGAAATAACAGACTTCGGCCGAAAGCTTCATTTCTGTTTGATATAGCCAATTAAAATGCACGCAAAACGATCTCATACGTGTGAAATCAAAATTATTGTAACTAACTAAATATTTAGTTTTTTATCAACTAATGACTAATTAAACTTCTTCGAGGCGAGCAGCACTTTAGTGACATCTCTATGACGTAAATGTTTATTGGTGATACGTGGCACCACTTTCTATCAGGAATGAGCCATTAGCCTGCTTCAACAATCGCCGCCCGACTGCTGTCACTGTATTAGCATAATTAATATATTTATATGAAGTTTCCCTAAACGTCATGTACTTTTTTTTTAATGAATTTTGTATTTGTATCTCTTCTCTAGGTCGTGGTAAAAAAGGGCCTGAGCTACGATTTGATTCGAGTTTAGTTTTACCATACTATACAAGACAGAGGCGGTAAAGTTTAACTGGTGGAATCAGTTGAATATCAATGTTTTAACTTAGACTCTTCTACTTTAGAATAAAAAACAACGTAAAAACGAGCGAAATACTTCACAATGGCAGAACTTGATTTTGAAAAAGTATTCAAACTTCAAATGATTGGTATGAAAATCAACCAATGTAATCCCGAAACTAAAATGAATAAATATTGGGTGTTAAAAAAGATACAAGCTTTCGCGCCATACACGTTGTCTTTCTTTTTTCTAACTAATAACATAGATTATATTATCTATCCAGCAATGATGATGATGATTTCAACGCCGTCAAAAATAGTGTGCTAATTATATACTACGTCTGAAATAAAGAAATTAATTAACATCTTAATTTCTTTATTTTAATTAAAAAGAGGTACAAATTATGCACCCTAATTGAATACATCAAAGGCGACTACTCAAAAGCATGTGCTATGCATAATAGACGTAAAAAATAATACAAAGAGACGCTTCTAAAGGAAAGAAAGTAACAATATTTTGGGGGTCTTACACAGTTATCACTGTGGGTATTGTTGTAATAAAAAGCATGTTTTTAACTATCTACCACAGTAAACGTGGTTGTGAGCTTAGATTAACCCCATTCTTTGAGATGTATTACCCGTTTAATATTTCGGTACTTAGGGTGTATAATAAATGTATATTTGGATCAAACTATTTCCTTCAGATGTATTTCACGTCAATGTCAGGGCTAATATTTATTTGCTGCTTCCCCTTGGTTAAATATTCATGCTACACGCCTGTGGTCAGCTTGAACTCGTCCAAATTGATTTTGAAAATATTTTTGAGGAAGATGACGTGGTTGAAAACTTAAATAGATTTGCGAAACATTTGCAATACAATTTAATTTGAATTAAGCCCTTATACTGACCTGTATATACAGGTCAGTATAAGATCTTAATTCAAATTAATTTGTTTTTAAAAACCTCACCTACTGTTATATATTATGTTTTTACAACAACAAAAAAATAAGTTACACACATTAACTATCACAAACTCCAGAGAAAGTTGTTGGTAAGGTCATATCAGATTCCATTTGCATCATAACAATGTATGTGTCCAATGTTTGTCTCAATCTGTATCCTGTATGTACATAATGATAACGGCTTTAATGAGATTTTCTCTCTGCGCTACAACGTGGGTTCATTTAAAAAGGATTTCATAAAATTTAATCAACGCTGGCAACACATTAGTTATAGCAAAGGTGAAAACTTTTCATCAGATAGGCCTGTCTGTTGACTTACTTTTGGCAAACTTTACGTACATATATTATCAGGTAGAACAAACTACACATCTCACTATTGCTCGCATTTGTTTACATTCTTCTAATTTCAGATTCGTAGGAGAAATAAACGAGTGTTTCAGTTTTCTGTATGAAGTAATGCTTAAGCAAAATATTCTTCTGCTTCCCTTTACCAGTTATCCGATGATTCAGGTACTCATATAACCGTAAAATCTATATTTTATTTTTAAACGAGTGCTTGTTTTAATTGTGAGTAACGAAACTCCGAAAATCATTTGTTCATTTCTTTGACGTCTCAATAATGGCCTTGCTTATAATCGATTGTTAAGATTTAAGAAACTGCTCAGCAACTGATTAGTGAAAATATTACCCATAAACTCATTTTAAGGATAAGAGGTAGTAAAGTAACTCATAAATAACTGTCAAAAATAACCAACATCGAGAGGTAGTTTAAGTGACTGCTAAGAGACGAGATGGCGGTTTTTATTTGAAACAGTAAGTTTTATACAGCTACGAACTCCCTTGCATGTGCTAGAGAAACTTCGTTTGGGTTACTATGATAATAAGTGTTTATTAGTGAAATTTAACGGTCATAAGTACATGTAATTTTTCTTCGAGCTACACTCAACGACGTTTTCTGAATACACTTCTGTTTCATATAGCTATCGTTTCCGCATTCAAGAATCTACGTTAATAGGGATACCATATATGTAACTTAAAAGTGTAAATTAAAAATTTCTAACAAAAAATAAACCGAGTAAAAGAGTAATTTAAAAGCAAAAAATAACATTTTCTACAACATCTTGAAGACGGTGCCGAGCACAACATAAAAACTACCATATAAACTATTACAACAATAAAATATTGCGAAAATGTTTTTCTGGTTCTGTTTAACATGACACCGACTTCAAAATGTTGTAGAAAATTATACTTTTTGCTTTTTAGTTATTCTTGATGTCGGTTTTCTTTTTCATTAGAATTTTTTTACTTACTCACGTGTTTTATTGCCCTTGGTAGATATTCTGATTATCTGTAATTCTTTTACAGTTGTTTTAATTGTTCACTATCACTTGTTTGCGTTAATTTTTTAATTATTGAAATGTCACCATCTATTGTCAATTGTTAATCCTTTTGTGTTTATGACCGGCCTTTGGATAAGACATGATAAATCGTTTTTATTGTTTAAATTTCGTTGGAAGTTCATAGAAGCCATGTTGTTTTGGATTCAAGCTGACAAGTTTGAGAATTACAATGTATGGTTGGTGCATATTTATATAGAGGCCATGTTTATTTTGCCCATATATAAAATCGGCTTGTTAAGACAGCGTGAGTTGAGTTTCAACCGCGATCGAGGTTTTATTAAGTCTACAGTCAGAACGGGAATCTCACTTCGGCAGACTTTGCGCGTTTAATATTGTTACATGCCGACAAAAGTGAATGCACACCTGCCTGCCATAAAGCACAGCTTATTACCTGTCCGCATTTGGACTTTTTTTGTTTACTTTGCGTTTAAAATTTGTAATCACAAAAGCAGTCTATTTTGTATTGTAATCCTTTATCATGGTCGTTAGCCAGGTGTGGTTCTTGGAAAATTTAGTCGCCGCGGTCGAGTATTATAAAACAATGCCAGAACGGAGGAGTGAGGCTGTCAAGCGACGATTACGATACGAACAAGACGTGTACATTCGATAAGCTATATAGTGACGGACTTTGCGCGTGTTATTGAATCGTGCAGTTTGTACTGGTTGTTTCCAGTTATATTTGTACCGGTGTTATAATTGTTTGTATAGTTCTAATAAATTCTATAGTAATTCTAACGGCATTTTTAATTCGAGTCCCGCACTCGTAACAATATTATTATGATCTTATGCCTTACGATGTAGACTTGTAGTGTTCAGTTGTGTTTATAAGAGCAGTAAATTACGTGTGTGTACTTCTAATAAAGTTTGTGATAATTCCAATGAAATTTTAAATTCGATTCAAAGAATACAGTTTTGTCGTTAGTAAATTCAGCCAATTTATATCTTCAAAACTGTGGTAATGTGCGAGCAAAATAGCAAACTCGATTTAGATAGATCTCTAATGATAGCACATATTTCCGAAATATGTACAGGTATACTCGACTAATAATTCCTGCAGAGGTACCTGTGCAGTAGACAGATTTTAATAGACATCCACATCGTCAGTCATGTAAGCGGGAAAGAGCTAAGAATGCATATCAAGCAACACTGCCTTTTACGCTTGCGAATAAATTTCAATATAGATTATTTACATACACGTCGAAAACTAATCTGGTTAATCTGCGCAAACGAAAACTACCGATTGGAATTATAATTTGTGTACTACTGTAACTAATCGTTATCTGTTTGGTGAGTGTGCATTGGAGCTTTTCAATCTTATCCCGCCGTCTCCCTTCCATCATCGAACAACCAGACGCATTGGCGTGCGGCACCACTATATGGTAGACATACCACCTAGTCTTATACGAACGAAGTGCTTTGAGTCCACCTTCATTATACGCCCCGCAAAGGAGTGGAACTCACTGCCAGGGTCTGTTTTTCCCGAAACCTACAACCTGGGTATCTTCCAGTCTCGTGTGAATAGGTAACTTCTAGGAAAGCGTGCTCGATCTTAGACCATATCTCCGCTCAAATCGAGCGAGATAATGACCAAACGAGAACCTATACGTGATAAAAAAAAACTAATTTAACAGGGCAAAAAATGGCGACTTGCAGCGTATATTTGTAGTTGGGAGCGCGTGCTCAAGCTCAAAGCCTGCAAAACTCTGCTGAACATCATGAGGTGTGCACTGAGACCAGTCACCATCGAATTCATTTTTAGTACCATCTGCTTTCACTTGATACGCTTACTGATGTTAGTTTATGTTCACATAAGTGAGCTTCCAAACTCATTGATATGGACACAAACAAATCCAAAATTATTATACAAAGTGAATTGTTCAAGTGAGCCTCTAAGCTGAAACTATAAGATATAGCAAAAATTATTCAAAGGAGTCTCGTGGCCGTGTTACGTGATATCTAAAGTAGCATTATTAAGTTACGTTTATTAATATTTCATCAAAGGAATAGCCATATATATTATAAAGCAAATGTAGTGTGTATGTAATTTATTCATTTAATTGTGCGAGTCAACGAATCCAAAGTATAAAGGAGGAATTATAAAACTTATTTTTTTTTTATTATTTTATTATATATATATATATATATATATATATTACTTGTGGTGCGTTGTAGCCCACGGGTGACATGCTGGTTCGATATTATGGACTGTATTTTTTTTTCTTTGCAGGGCTTCTCCGTCTTTGGTCAAGACAGAGATTAAACTTTTCTTATTTTTTAGCCTTTAATTTCTACTGTACTAAAAAGATCTAATGTATACTACTACTCGTTTTTGTCTACCAAGGGTAAATAATTATTACCTTGATGCGTTGGGGAAGGGATAGAGGGAAGGGTAGGATTGTGGTTTGGTAGGTGATTGGAGTGTGATGTATGGTTGGAGATGCTAGGTAGGAGGAAATTATGGACTGTATTAGAGTGATATGACCTATATCCTTGTACTAGAAAAGTGAAAGTATTTTAACGAAGATAAATCTGATTGAGAACCATCATTAGGGAGACCATTATCAGGCACTAGCACTGCAAGCGGAAGTCCTATTACCGCACCAAGGTCAGGGATACCTATTAAAACCTGTCGATGTGTCATCCTTCACCTTCATACCAGGACCATGGGTCCATGGCCTAGCCCCTCCCAGAGCTCGGGCAGGAGAAAAGGAAAAGCTCCACCAACCTTGAGATCCGACCTCTCCTGGCTCGGTTCAGGTTGGACACAGTAACAGCGCACGACACTAAATTCCATTTTAGAGCAAATGTTTTATACAGTCTTACAATGTAAAGTTTTTGGCACGGCCAGTAATCACGGTAAGTTGAAGTTGAGAAGAGTTGAAAGGGAAAGATGAGCTCACAACGCGGTGATTCTCTGTCAAACGTTGATTGGGAAAAAAAATGTATGTCCTTTTATCCTGCTGCGCTAGCCGTCTCCTTATACAAAAAGAGGGTAGACAGCAAAATTGACGAATATATGTTCTACGTGCTTTAAACTACGCAAAATTCAAACGATGAAATTAAATTTCTATTTATTTTCACAAAATATTTTTGTGTCTGAATTTAAACAAGGAAGGTAAAATATAATATATATATATATATATATATATATATATATATATATATATATGTATACCATTATTCGCACTCCCCAGTGATAAATACCCTATCAATTTACTCAAGACTAGCGTTTTTCAAAAACCCTGTGTAGTAAGTAGCTCTATGTTACTTGCATGAAAACTTAATTAGGTTTTATATAAATATATACCTTCAATGAAAATTTATCCAAATAATGGTGAAAATTACTTAAAAATCATAGGTACATTGTATGCACATACGTTATCAGTCAATGTTTAACGTCATTAACAACTAATAACATAATATCACATCACAAAGAACGTATTAAACTCATCGCTACATCTGTGTGAAACGGTCAATAATTATAACATTATCCCAGATGAAAAAGAGGCATAAGCCAAAAGCCCAACAACGAAACGGACAATTCATGTTTTAAAGAATGTATAATAACAGGCAATGGAACTATTTATAAGTACCCATGGATAGTAAACTAAAAAAAACTTATGAAATATGAATGATGATTTCTAATGAGTTTCTATTACTATAAATAACAGCAGACAGGCTAAGATGCAATCGTGCATCCACAATACGCTGACTATACCCTGAATCCAGCAACGTCACAACTTGGGCGGCCTCCGTGGGCGAGGTATCCATATTTGTCAGGAAAAAATCTCTTTGGTAGATGTCACAGAGCTGTTACTAAGCTCTGTGACATCTACCAAAGAGATTTTTTCCTGACAAATATGGATACCGGATATTTAAAGAGATCAACTAAAACGATAAAGGTTTTAAGATATTTAAATCACTTAAGATTTGTGGATGATAGTGTCGTACTTGGCGAAAGTAGAACACATCTACAAGATATGATAAGGAACACAAAAATATGAAAGCAAAAAAGTGGGTCTGTATTTAAATACAATCAAAACAAAAATATTAGCAATTGGTAAAGAGGAGAGAGAAAATTGAAGTGGACAACGAGAAATTCGAATACATCGAGGAATATATATATATATATCTGCATCAATCTATTTCTTTCCAAGATAACACGGAAAAGAACTAGATAGAAGGATAACAACTACATAGAGAAAATATTGGAATTATAAGGAAAGTATGAAAAATAAGGAGGTACACAACAATTCATTCGTGTTTTAACATATGGGTGCCAAATATGAGTTCTTCGTAAGTAAAATGAAAACAAGCTAGCTGCTCATCACAGGAAAATGGAGCGAAGCATGCTAGGCGTAAAATTGCTGTATATAATAATTCCTAAAAAAGTGTAAGAAGAAGAACAAAAGTATGTGATGTAGTAAAAAAGGTAAGTCTTAATGGAAATGGGCAGGATATGTTCACAGAATGAACACAGAAAAATCGACAAGGGAAGTGTCAGAATGGATACCTAGAGACACTAAAAGAAATTTAAGGATACCAAATAAAAGTTAGTAAAACATATTCAAGGAAAGATGCGGCCAACATTGGACAAGGCTGGCAAGAAATAGTGATGAATTGAGGAAAATGGGAGATGCTTACGCCTCTGAGGCCACTTCCGTAGATAAAGAATGATGTATTATTTTTTTTTAGAAAAAGCATATAAATAGATTTTATTAATTTGACATATTTTTTGAACGTATGTAACAATTTATGATTTTAATTATGTATCTAGATGTAACCTAAATTTTGTAATATAGTTTATAAGTAGAATAAACGCTTTTTTATTTTATATTTTATTTATAAATAACGAAATAAATGCAAGACAATAGATTGGCTATAGCCATCTTGTGCTTTATTGAAGACTTCTTGTTTCACAATACGTCTTCTTGTACCAATTTAAAATAAATTCATTTTTTTTAATGTATCGTTAATAATGAATAACATTTTCTTTCCCTCAAGTGAGCCGTTAGCCTGTCAGTTTTTTTTGAAGTGCAAATATTACGAGTCAGCATCAACATTTGTCATCTAACTGCTACCAGTACATTTGTTGCGGAGTTTCCTTGTGTGCTCTCATGTAAGAATATGAAATTTTGTAGTTGCGTCTCATTCTTCTAGATCGTAGAAATGCTAATATCAATTAAAAAGGCTTAATTGAGTTGTTATATCATACCAGGGTTAGACGGTTGAGTTCAGTTCGCACAAGCAATTGAATAAATAATAACACTGTTTTAACATTGACTCTTCTGCGTTAGAAATAGACGAAACGATAACCTTAGCTATAGGAGAGAAATAAGCGAAATATTTCAAAATGAAAGAACTTGATTTTGAAAAACTATTCAAACTTCAGATGCTTTGTATGAAAATGAACCTGTGTCATCCTGAAACGAAAATTGACAAGTACTGGGTGTTGAAAAATCTAATAGCCTTCACGCCGTATACGGTGTCCATCATTTTACTAGTTAATGCTACTATATATTATCTGACCAGGAAAGATTACTTTCATGCCTTCAGAAATTGTGTTCCAATTATATTTTACTTCTCAATGAAACTCAATTTATTTTTTTTAATTAAAAAGAAATCCAATTCGCGCAAGCTAATTGAGTGCATGAAAGCCGACTACTCAAAAGCATGTGCTATGGATAATAAACGTAAAGAAATAATACAAGAATATGCTGCTAGAGGAAGGAAAGTATTGTTGTTTTGGGGCTATTTGATGGTTGGAACTGTGGTTATGTTTATACTAAAAAGCTTGTTTTTAACTATCTACCACTCTAAACGAAACGGAGAGCTTAGATTAACACCATTCTTTGACACGCATTACCCTTTTAATATCCAGGAAATCAGGATTTATAATAAATTGATATATGGAATAACCTATTTCATTGAAATTTATTTCACAATTAAGACGGCGCTCATATTTTTTTGCACTATACCCCTTGGGCCAATATTTATGTTGCACATTTGTGGTCAGTTGGAACTCGCTAAAATTAAATTTGAAAATGTTTTCGAGAATGACAACACGGATGAAATTTTAAAGGATATTGTGCAGAATTTGCAATATATTTACAGGTCAGTATAATACATTGTTCAACTAAAATTAATTTGTTGTAAGTTACATATTACTGTGTAAAACTGGAGATCAGTTCGTTTGCAAGCCTATTTTCGTGGCTTTCTGAAGATATCATACAGCATTTTAGAACAATAAACAAATTTATAAATTTATGTTTAATCTTATTATAGACAATGTCACACAGTCAAAAGGAAGCTTACTCAGAAAGCTGGCTTAATTATCACTCTTGATGGCAATACTGATTCTCTCTACGAAATATAAATTAACCATCCCTCTTATCACGGATAGCATCAAAGAAATTCGAAAGAATTTCTTTACCCTTACCCTTTCCTGACGAACCCAACAGATCTGAGGTTTGAGCTCCAAAAGGCACACATAATGTAAACTAATCCTTAACTTGCCTCACATTGCATTTCACATTCATTTTCTGTAAATTTAGATTTAAAAAACGTTTATGGGTAGAGCAGGCTACCGTTCACTTGATGAAAAACGGTCACGTTCGTCGATAGATATTTGTAATCGTGGGAATTATTAATGTGCTGTCGGCTTCAAAGAAATATTACGACATCATCATTTAAAATACCACAATTATACTATTGCTCTGGAAAAAGTTCAATTAGGAGCTCGTTTTAAATTACTACGGTGCCCAAGAGAAACTATAGAGTACCGCAACGTCTGGCCTAAATTATGTATATAATTACTGAATATCTAAGATATTAAATATATTATGTTAAGTTATAGAAGTTACTAAAAATAAAACTGTCATGTAAATAAGACTTAACTCAAATATATATACAATAGTAAGAAAAAATGTATACTAAAGCCCGTCCAGCCCCATCAGAGTACTGTCGCTGGGCAATGGACCTAGAAGGCTAGCAGGAGTATTATTATTTATTATTCCTACCAGGCATTAAATCCTATTACCTAATATTAGTCAAATTACGTTATTAGGTTTCCATAAAAATTTTAGCAAAATGGGAACCCTTATAAAATCTTCATCTCCATTATGGCTTCTATTGTCATTAGGTTTTGCACTAGGGACAAACAGATCGAGGTATCTTCTAACTTCTTTTATTCGCATTTCGTGGAGCTATCACTCTTAACTAAGCACCGTTTTCCAGGAACGCTTTGTCCCGTGTACAGCAACGATTTAGAGAAAACTGCTTACAGAAGATTTCCCTCTACGATAAAATATGGTGTCTTGTGAAAATGACTTCATAAATGTTTCTTCGAGTCAGGCAACGCGTTGGTAACGTTTACAGGCAACAGTGTAACTTTCCATTAACTAGGTTTGTCTGGCTGGCCTTTTTAATCAATGAAAACCATCGTAGACTCTAAGTTTGTGTTGAATTAACTTTATGTACAGAGATAACAATAACACTACAGATCCATCTCACTATTGATCGCATTCGTTTACATTCTTCTAATTTCAGTTTAGTAAGGGAAATCAACGAGTGTTTCACGGTCATATATGAAATAATGCTTAAGCAAAATATACTTGTGCTTCCCTTTACCAGTCATGCAATGATTCAGGTACGTATATAACTATAAATATCTAGATTTTGTTTTAAAATAAGAGGTTGCTTTAAGAGGAACAGGACTCAGAAAATCATTTATAAGAACGTTATCTTGTTTATTTAGATATCACAATGAGTTAAATCTCAAGAAGGATTTTTAGTGCATCTTAGAAATGAGCTCTCAACAAAAAAAATCTACATACTAGGGCATGAAGATTTTTAAAAACAGTGTCATTAAATTCCTTAGAAGCCGGTATCGCGTCGATGTCATTCTTGGTGTTATAAATGTCCGCAGGCGGGACATTTGTACGAGAACCACTGCGCCGCTAGCCCGTATGTTGAAACCCAGGAGTAAAAAACTTTATAGTACCGTGCATTGACAATTACATATATATAATAGGTTAGGGAAATAGTCTTTTCGCATATAGTATATATGAACTTGTAATAAGATCTCTTTCGCTGTGCCATTTGTATCTGGCTGGTTTTGGTATCATTACAAACTTTTAATTTTAAAGAAGACAATTCCAAATTCAAATTAGGAAAATGTGTGATTTTCATTTGTTTTTCTTATTGTTAAAATGAGTGAATCTAATGAAGAAATTCGATACATTTTTAAATTTTACTACAAAAAAGGTAAAAATGCAACACAATCCGCGAAAAAAATTTGTGATGTTTACGGACCTACTGCAGTATCTGTGTGAGTAGCGCAAATTCGATTTAAGCGTTTTCAATCCAGAAATTTTGATATCAAAGATGCACGTCGCTCTGGTCGCCCTGTTACGGACAAAATTGATGCCATTTTTGAAAAAGTGAAGCAAGGTCGGAATATTAGTAGTTACGATGTAGCTGGAAAACTGGAAATTGACCACAAAACGATTTTGGCGCATTTGAATAAAGCTGGGTACAAGGAAAAGCTCAATATTTGGGTACCTGGTGGGCTCACTGAAAGAAACCTAATGAACCGTGTACTCATTTGTGATTCTTTATTACGACGTAATGAAACCGAACCATTTTTGAAGAAGCTAATAACTGGTGATGAAAAGTGGATCACGTACGGCAAGAACGTATAAAAAAGATCGTGGCCAACGGCCAGTCAGGCTTCACAGACTGTGACGAAGCCCGGGTTAACTCGCAACAAGGTGGTGCTGTGTGTATGGTGGGATTGGAAGGGCATTATTCATTATGAGCTGTTACCGCTAGGCAGGACCATCGATTCGGAACTGTACTGCGAACAACTGATGAGATTAAAGCAAAAAGTTGAGAGAAAGCGGCCGGAATTGATCAACAGAAGGGGTGTGGTTTTTCACCATGATAACGCTAGACCTCACACATCTTTAGCCACTCAGCAAAAATTACGAGAGTTTGGCTGGGCGGTGTTAATGCATCCGCCTTATAGTCCTGACCTTGCACCTTCAGATTTTCACCTATTCTCCAGAATTCCTTAGGCAGTTTCAGGTTAACATCACGAGAGGATTGCCAAAACCACTTGTCGTATAAGTGTTACGTTGTATAATTACATTGATAATACTTCCTTTTCTTTGGCTAAGACTCTGCGCTTGGGTTCTCGCATATGTGCACCACACACATGCGTCTGTGGAACAGGGGTAATCAACCCGGGATACCACGGTCTTTCTTGCCGCCGCAGTGCCGGCAGATGGTCATGCCACGCCGCCTTGAATGATGTCTTACGGAGGGCGCTTGCCGCCGCTAACGTACCGGCTTTCTTAGAGCCGAACGGTATTGCACGTAACGATGGTAGGCGTCCTGAAGGAATGACTTCGGTTCCTTGGCGGCGTAACAAGCCTTTGGTTTGGGATGCGACTTTCGAAGACACGTTGGCCGCATCTCATTTACCAAACACGTCTAGATCAGCCGGTTCGGCGGCAGAAACAGCTGAATCACTCAAACGGCGGAAATATGCAACCCTTAGTGAGAGTTATATGTTTGTGCCGTTTGCTATCGTGACGCTTGGACCGTCGGGTCCTGAGGCCATGAGCCTCTATCAAAATTTATCAAAACGACTCATTGACTCTTCAGGTGATCAGAGGGCTGGTGCTTACCTCGGGCAACGGATCAATATGGCGATCCAGCGAGGAAACATAGCCAGCCTTCTAGGCACCTTACCCCTAAAAGACGGTGATATAGGCTCAGTATTCTACTTAGTCTTGAGGGACTATGGGTTGAATACGATACAAAAAGTTTTCTTTTATTGTATTCGATTATATTGTTACGACCTACACGCCGACAAATTTCCACATTTGGACTTCTTTTGTTTACTTTGTGTTTAAAATTTGTAATTTGAAAACAGCCCATTGTATACTGTAATCTTTTATGACAGTCATTAGCCAGGTGTGTCCAACTTATTCTAAGAAATTCGGTCCACGTGGTCGTGCAGTCATATTGTATCGGTTAAAACAAGGAGAAAGAGGAAGACCGAAAATTGTAAACGTAGATCGGCTCGTCCGCTATCAAGGAAGCAACGATGCTCGGGACGAGCATAACTAAAGGAGAGATAGTGTTACGACCTACACTTCGACAAAAGTAGATGCACACCTGCATACCATAAAAGCACGCTCGATGGTGTTAGTCTAAAAGAGAAGAAATCGGAAACAGATATCAAGAAAGCAACAGAACAAACCACACAGCTTCAAGACAAGATTGACACGCTCGAGCAACGCATTTGCAAGCTTGAAGCTCGTGGGCCAGCCACTGCCATGACTATGACGGCCTCAGGGAGATTCGACTTTCCCACATTTCGATGGCTCATTGTCATGGGGAGTATTCCGACATCTATTTGAGACATTGATCGAGGGCGACGGATGGAGCAGTAAGCATGCATTAACGGCGCTTACTCTTGCCCTACGAGGGGATGCGTTGAATGTTTTACAAAACCTGCCAGCCGAAGAACGAACATTGGATACACTTATAGATGCTCTAGAAACTCGGTATGGAGAAAAACATTTGGAACATGTTTGTCGGGCCCAGCTACGAGGGAGATCACAAAAGCCTGGTGAAAACCTCCAACAATAGGCGAGTGAGATAGAAGGACTAGTGCGCCGAACTTAAACATCAACGCCGGGAACTATACCCACGACGCTCCTGCAAGCTTTCGTCGATGGTATACGCGATGGTGAATTCCGGGCTACCGTACGATTGGCCCATTATACGTCATTAAAAATGCACTCGCCCACGCTCTTGAAGTGGTAGCTGTTAGACAAGATACACGAGCATTCAAAATTAGGAATGTATCTACTATTAGAGAAGACAACGCCCCTAGAAGCCCCGGTTTGGACCTGTGTGTTATGGCTGCGGCGAAAGAGGGCATATAAGGATAGACTGTCCAAAGTTCAAGAAAACGAGGGTCTCAAAACTCTGCGTCTCAACTAGACGAATTTAACCTTCCGTTAAAACGAAGGGTCACCAGGGCCGCGGGGCGGGTGCTGATTGGCCATGATAAGGCCCCCAAAGTCACTATTTCACAAGTATGTGATAGGAATAGTGTAAGTATCGAAAGTAGTGTAAATAATAAATCATGCAAAGTGACAATAGACACCGGAGCATAACGAACAATAATCAGACGAGAACTAATGAAACGAACTATCCCCGGGAGGAAACAACTGGCCAGCCAATTACCATCCTAGTGACACCGAAGTAGAGCTTAATATTGGAGACAAAATTTACAATCAACATGTGTTAATAGCGAATATCACAGATGACTGCATTCTAGGCTTGGACTTCTTGAAAGCACATCACTGCGTAGTATGTAGTAGTCTGCGTAGAATGTTTCGAAAGGAGTACTAATATTTCCTGACCAAGAAGTATGTCTAAAAGGACCACAAGCCTGCAATTTTTGTTGCTTAAAAGATACGCTGTTGGCCGCTAGATCAGAAAACATGGCACAAGTCAAGTTTCCATCGCAAACAAAACGAGACTGCCGCGTTATCCTGAAAGACACTACAAAAGATAGAATTGTTAATATGAGTAACCGTGCAATAAATCTAAAGAGAAATAGTGTTATCGAAAAGTGTGCGGAAGAGAACTATTTACGACGTGTAAGCAGTGCAAATGACACAATTCATACCGGCGACGACTGCGGGACAACTGGACTTGTGAAACACAAGATCGACATGGGTAACGCTATGCCTATTAAACAAAGACCTCGTCGTGTACCATGGGCTAAAGAATCGGAAGTTACATCACCGATAGAGGATAAGTTGAACAACATACACACTCGATGTTTCGTGAGAACAGTTTGAAGACTGGGGAAAAGATGAAAACCCTTTACGATCGAAGTGCCAAGGGCAGTGGCTTTAACGAAGGCAACCTAGTATGGCTTCATAACCAACTCAGAAAAAAAGGGGAAAAGCCCGAAACTTCAAGCTCAATGGGAAGGACCTTACAAAGTCATAGCGCGGATCAACGATCTCACCTATCGGATAAAACAAGGAGTAAGAGGAAAACCGACAATTGTGCATGTAGATCGGCTCGCCCGCTACCGAGCAAGCAACGATTTTCGGGATGAGCATAATAACTAAGAGGTTGATAGTGTTAGGACCTACACGCCGACAAAAGTAGACACCTTCATACCATAAAAGCATACTTTATTACCTTTCTGCATTTGGAGTTCTTTTCTTTATTTTGTGTTTAAAATTTGTAATTAGAAAACAGCCCATTGTGTATTGTAATCTTTTATGGCAATCATTAGCTAGGTGTGTCGAACTGATTCTACGAAAATCGGTGTACGCGGTCGGGCAGCCATATTGTATCGGTGCAGTATAAATGGTCCAATGGAGAGATCGGCAGTCTAGCGATAACCACGAGCGAAGACGTGTGTACTACATTCGGTAATTTATTTACTGGCGGACTTTGCGCGTGTTCTTGAATCGTGCTTTACGTTTGGACTGGTTGTGTTCAGTTATATTTGTACCTGTATTATACGTGTTTGTATAGTTCTAATAAATTCTATAATAACTCCAACGGCATTTTAATTCGATTCCTGCAACTCGTAACAATATGTAATTTTATAATTGTAAATTATATGAATATAATAAAACAGTTTTTTTATATGTATATATATACATACATAAATATATATATATATATACATACATAAATATATATATATATATACATACATATATATATATATATATATATGTTATAGCAAACATATTATGATGATTTTTAATTACTATTTCTTTTAAGGCCTATTTTTCAATCACCAGATAAAAATTATTCAGACAATAAACTCCAACATGGTAAAATTAAAAACTGTTGCGCGAATGAAACAGTTGAAAAGTTTCACGTTCGAATTCAGAAATGTTATAATTAATTCCACTGATAACTTTTAACCGATGATTTAAAAATTGGCCCTTAGTCTATTAAGCGTGGAGAAGTAACAGCCGAGTTCACGGGCGTACTTCTGCAGAGCGTTGTAACAAGCAGCATACCTTGCTACTACGGCGACTTGCTTATGCAAAAGGTAACATTTTTAAATCCATACTACATACATCTTCGTTCTTTTTACAATGCTTATTTGACATATTCCTGAATTAGTTTATTCATGTTATTTTATTATTGAAGTTATTTTACATGCCATATATTTACTTAAAAATGTAATTTCCGTAGGATATAAATTCTTTTAAAATTACAATGCTTTATGTTTTGGGAACAATATTTTACGCTAAAATTATCACAAATCAATACAAGAGATGCTTAAAGACCGCGCGATGTGGAAAAGGAAAAGTAGGAAAGCGGACCTTGGACTTCGCGGTCGAAGTGAACGCTCCGAACACATCGAGTGATAATGAGTTTACGCCTAAAATATATTGTCTATTCCTGTATTTCTAGTCTCATATAAAAATATTCACGTCATTTCTCTTTCTTTTCTTTCACCTTCTCTGAATTATTGGGGTCGGTTACGTCATTTCAGTTGTTGAAAATGATATTACGAATGCCTAGTAAGTAGTAATTAGTAATGCTGCCATGGCGTGTTCAGTTTACCGATAAAAATTAGTTTTTTAATCACGTGTTTTATTACTTTAGTAGATATTCTAATTATCTCTAATTCTTTTATGATTGTTTTAATTATGCACTGTCACTTGTTTACGTAATTTTTTTTATTGTTGAAATGTCACCATCTATTTTAAATCGTTAATCCTTTTGTGTTTATGGCCGGCCTTTGTTTAAGACATCATAAATCATTTTTACTTTTCAAATTTCATTGGCAGTTCTTAGAAGCCATGTTGTTTTGGATTCAAGCTGACAAGTTTGAGAATTCCAATGAATGGTTAGTAAGTATTTATTGAGAGGTCGTGTCTACTTTACGCATATAAGATCGACCCGTTGAGACAGCGTGAGTTGAGTTTCAACTGCGATCGAGGCATTATTAACTCTACAATCAGAACTAAAATCTCACTTTGGCAGACTTTGCCCGTTTAATATTATTACGATATTCTGCCTTACGATTTAGACTTGTTATGTTTAGTTGTGTTTGTAAGAGAGCTTTAAATTACGTGTGTACTTTCTAATAAAGTTTTTGATAACTTCAATGGCATTTAAAATTCGATTCATAAAATACAGATTTTCGTAAGTAAATTCAGTAAATTTATATCATCAAAAATGTGGTATTGCGCGAACAAAATAGCGAACTCGTTTACATAGCTCCTTAATTATAGCACATATTTCCGAGCTATATACAAGTACACACAACTAATAATTCCTTCGGATGTACCTGCGCAATAAGCAAATTTTAATAGGCATCCACATTGTCAATCATGTCAGCGGGAAAGAGCAAAGAATGCATAGCAAGCAACACTGCCTTTTACGTTTACAAATAAATTCCAATATAGATTATTTACATACATGTCGAAAACCAATCTGCTATTATCTACTCAAATGAAAACTACCGATTAGAATTATAATTTGTGTATTATTGTAACTGAACGTTATCTAATTTAACAGGGCGAAGAATTGCGACTTGCAGCTTATAATTGTGGTTGGGAGCGTGTGCACAAGCCCAGAGCCCGCAAAACTCTGCTGATCATCATGACGCGTGCTCTGAGACCAGTCGCCATCGAATCCATTTTCAGTATCATCTGCCTTGATACGCTTACTGAAGTAAGTCTATGTCCCACATAAGTGAGCTTTCATTCTCATTGATGCAGACACAAAGCCAAAATTATTATACAGAGTGAATTGTTCAAGTGAGCCTCTATGACTAAAGCTGAAACTATAAGATATAGCAAAAAATGTTCAAAGGAGTCTCATGGCCGTCTTTAATCATATATGAAGGGGCATCATTACATTTTTTTAAATGAATTATTTTAGTAATTGTATCAACTGATTTTGAAAGAAAAGCAAACTGTATCTGCACCAACTCATAGTTTACCATGTAAAATATTTTGATGGGGAGTCAGGTAATCCGCTCCTTCTCTCGTCCTTTCACCTCCTTAAAGGGTCATGCGGTCTTACAAAAAAGACTATGGTACCTCTTACAAGCTGACTTCGAACCAGGACCGGGAAGAGCGACAGCTAATTTCCAGTCTAGTCTAAAGAGCCTATATGTATATAAAGATATAACCGGGATAAAAAATTTCATTAATTTTACTTTCAATTACTTTATTTTATTTCAGGTTTATAGCCAAGGGTATACCATCTTCAATCTTATGTCTACAATGTATTGAATGAAGATCGCAGTCAATCAATTGGAATTTTTCATTTTCAGAACTTAGTTTGGGGGCGGGCTTCCATTAATTATGTGAGGCGTTTTTGGCGATTTTCTGACCCCATTCCTACCCCCTGGTGAGATATCGTGAGATTTGACTCAGCCCACGCCCCCGTCCCCCAGTCACATGTGAGATTTTTCAAAATGTGTGTTTATAGTGTAAATGCATTGGATTTATTCTAAAAAAAGTCCTAAGTTGGCATAAGATTTTTATTTAAAACTAGTTTTCAGTTTGCTGAGAACGTAGGCTAGAATAACAATGAGTCTTTTTCATTACATACGTCTAGCAGACAGGTATACGGCCCACCTGATGAAAAGCAGTCACCATCGCCTATGGATATTTGTAAAATCAAATGTGCTACCGATCTCTAAAGGGAGACTGAAAACTGGCCACTAATGCCTGTAGACAACTCAAGGTTGTTACGGCGACATACTCTAGACCAGGGTTGTTAGCTATTCAAGCGGGCAAATACCCTACCACCTGGCTGTGGGGTTTTTGTCACCTCTTAACGAACGGAACGGAGAGCAAATTATATATATATATATATTTCCTTTCCGATAAAAATTTGCGTCCTTTTGGTCGAGCAACTCCCCCAAAAAATGCCTTACATAATTAAAGGGCAGCCCCTTACCTGTATAAAAGAACAATAACAACAGAGTCTTCATAATGAGCTTAGGATATATAAATAATAGTCAATTTATCAATAAAATTAAAAAGCAATCTGTCACTTTGTTGTAGTTATATGACAGGTTCCTATATCTTATTATTCGTTCAGATGTCCTACCATCATGGTATCGGTTGAATTTTTATATTACTTGTCCGCACAAGACCATTCATATGCCTTACTTATCGATTAAAATTTGATATAAGCTCCATAGCTTACATGAAATTTTAACCGATAGTAAGGCATAAACGGTCGGTAAGATATGGGAACCAACCAATATAATTTTCACTCACTTTTGATGTATGTAATATTTGTGCGAACAAAGGAACCAAAACAGCTTACTTTATAATAACCTTTTTCACGTTATTCTAATTAGCACATACTTTGGATTATAATCTAACCCTGTAATTGTATAGTTATAGTTAAGTTTCATTATCGAAATATGTTTTTTGCTTAAATAAATAAATAAACAGGCGTTAAAATAACATATCACCTGAGTTTTTTTTATTAAATACGAAATTAATACTTAAACTTATTATAATGACTTTATAAACAGAGGAGTGTGGAAGGAAAGACATATTGTGCTGTTGCGGCGGCGCTGGATTCGTCATAAGGGAACTGCGTCAATTTTACAGGAAAAGAAGTGGGGGACAATTTGGACGGAAATTTGAGAATGAGCACGCGCTTACCTGGCAGCTGCTCCTCTGCTCCTCAATTATGTTATAGTTTATTTAATGTATTTACATGCGGTGTGGGTTAAAGTATATTTTATATATTTACAGTGTGTTGCGGGCGCGATATATTTTTATGTGAAATTATGTTATTTTATTTTATATATTTACAATGCCGAGCGATTTTAATTTATTTTATTGATGACATGACATGAATGACTGACATGCGTGCGAAAAAAGGGAACACGTCGCGAGATTTAAATGAAGAATTTAAATATATCGAAGTAAAGTATGAATGGGTCGCAAGGAGGTTTACATGGCGGTACCATGTGCAGTCCCCAAATAATTGGGAGAAGGTGAAAGAAGGAAACAAATGACCGTATAAGTGAATAAAATAAAACTTTACTTAGATATATTGTATTCTACCCGTAGTCCCTCACGACTCTAAGTACAATACTGAGCCAAGGTCACCGTCCTTACAATATCATAATATAAATAATGTCAAATTTCTTCTAGACCCACTAGTTCGTCGATTACATGAGGGTTTTTGCTTTTGCCAAAATAATTACGAAACTCTAAAAAGCGATCAAACATAAGACCCGACAACTGAACATAAACATTTTATTGATATCAGATAAGATCACAACGGACTAATGATTAGACTAATGCTTGCAAAAGCTGTGACTAATTAATAGACTGTGAGAATAGAGATAATTGTGCTTGTGCTACGAATATTTTCGAGTGATTATTTTCCAGTAAAATGTGCATCCAGGCAGAAACTGAAAATCAGCACTGTGTCAGTTTTTGACACAGCATAATGCCGAGTTACCATCCTTGTTGTCGTGAATATTGTTTATGTAAATTTTTTTAATAGTTTAATTTTTTTATAACATACTAGTTTTTCCCGCGACTACGCTACATGAAAAACCCTACGTAGTAGCTCTATGTTACGTACATAAAAATATAATTAGACGTTTTATATACATAAACCTTCAATACTTAAGTTTCTTGATGAAATCACTACAATTACAAAGAAACTAAGCCAATATAGTGTAGACAAATGCACAGCAAAACATAAAGAAAAGTCGCAACCAACCTGATTTGAAGTACCTAATACGTACGAGTGACACTACGCTGTGGAGTCATATGATATAGTGGCATGTAGGCAACCTGATAACGTATTTGTTATTAAATTACAGCGATGGTTGTCTACATCGCAATTCCAAATGTTGCTAATCCGTCTATTCCAAGTAAACAACGTCTTTTATCGGGATAAAACGTATCTTTAGTATTCATTCGGGTTGTAAGTCAGCCTTATGTTGAGTGTCATTCATATACGTTCATTAGTTTCCAAAAAAGATGTGATCGCTGGGCCATCTTTTTCATTATTTTCGTCTATCCAACAGAAACAACGTCATTTTTCGCGATAAAAAGTATCCTATGTTACGCCTCGTGACATAACTTCCAAGTTTTATTTAATTCCGTTCAGTAGTTGTTACGTGACTCTCTAACAGACAGAAAGACAGACAAATTCCTTTTTTGGAATCTCCTGATCCGAATTATATATACCCCGTGATTTCTTTCACATTTTTAAACGCAATGTACAAACTCGAACCATTTACAGATTTATTATAGCACATAGATAGATTTTAAGCGTCATAGAGACTTCGTATAATAAATCAATAAATGTACATATCGTAACCACAGATACAAGAGATAATAATTCTATTCAATTATTTGTTAGTAAGACATATTGATACATTATTATATTAGATTAGATAACACTGTACTGCTCACCAAAATAAACAATTACAAAAACAAAATGCATTGTTAACAATTGTCAAAACAACAGGTGGCCTTATCGCTAAAAGCGATCTCTTCCAGGCAACCCAGCTAAAAAGAAATTCTTAACTAATCTGGCGATGTAGGTGGAGCAGAAAAAAAGATATCAATGTACAATTTAAATGTATATACTTATACTAATTTATTATACGAGGTTATCAAAATAAATATATTTATTAATATTATAAATGACAAGCATTTTATATTAACATATGTCACGATAGATAAATAGGTAAATGTTTATTATATTAGACATAATTATTTAAAGACAGATAGTCATTTTTAAGTGAGTTCCGAAAAGTAGATAAAGTTTTAGCCTCTCTGAAAGTAAGAGGCAACGCATTCATGACTGACCTGCACTGTAAAAGAATTATCATAAAAGGATGAAGTATGTGCAGGTGTCAGGAGTCTACGATGTGTATCTGCGCGCCAATTGTGAGAAGTGGAGAGGCGAAGGAATTCAAAACGTTCCTTAAGGTAAGCATGACTATTAGGATTAAATAATATGTTATAAAGAAAAGTTAGACTCTGCAAGCAGAATTTTGGTGGCAGTAGGCAAAATGTTTCTCGGCCTTCTAAAAGTTCTATAAGACAAAATCTCTATGGCTCAATTCGGATATGTGAGGCCTCAAAGGCAATTCTCTATCGATGTCTATAGAGCCAGGTTTTTAACTGTTTCTCTCAAAGGGATAGAAGTGCTGTCAAAAACAACCTTCGGTAAAGCTGGCCGGTTTACTTTAGCCCTCGTTTAAGACCAAACATTGTACTCCAATGAAGCGTGTAACTCAAATCGACATTAATTCGATCAATAACATTAGGTAGGTCATCTACCGCAGCTTGATGAAGATGATATAAAGAATGGGCCCAACCTGTCCCGGTGACCTCCAACTATTATCTAACTATTATCACCACATGCCACGCAGTTATTAAATAATTAAAAACTATTTTAAGAGTCTTCATATCAACTCAAATATCCAAATTAAACACACATAAAAATTCCATAAACATTTAAAGATAATAGAAATGTTACACACCGCTTAAATAATATAAATACTTGAAAGTACCGTCAATTAAATGTTCAAAGTCTAAATCGTCCACCACCTTGTAAATACCTGTAACAAATACCACCAAAATCATTTAGGAAAGATAACACTATCTTAACAAATAGCCAGTATGAAATACCTGCCAGCTATCGCCAGCCAGCCAGCGGATGAAGTCCGTCAAAAAACATTTTCCTGACGAATTTAATTCATTGACTCGGTAGTTTCTGTCTAAAATGACAGTGACATCTAAAGATAGACAGCCGCACGTACGGACATAACGAAAATATTTAGGTTCAGTTATTACTAAAATGACGGCCAAAACCGAAAAAATTATCACATCAATGAATTAACCAATCAATGAATCAAATTAATTATTAAGAAACCTTTTTCTAAATTAATTGATATTTTTTATTTACCACATCTATATTATAAAAGAAATCCACCTTTAAACCTGTCCTTTTGTACGGCAGTGAAGCGTGCCCTGTACTTGAGCGACACAAGCAGGAGCTGCGTGTAACAGAAATGAATATGCTTCGGTGGATATGTGGAGTCACGCGGAAGGACCGCGTCAGGAACTCCCGTATACGCAGCAGTCTTCACGTCCGTGACAAAGCAGACAAACTGCAGGAGAATCGCTTAAGCTGGTACAACCACGTTTTACGGCTAGTTACGTGCGGAACAAATGTCTAGCCATATGGTCTCCGCCAGGTCCCGTTCCAAGAGGTAGGCCCAAGAAATGCTATGTTGACGTTGTGAAAGATGACATGTGTAACGATGGTCTCAATACAACGCATGACGAAGACCGTGAAAAGTAGAGAAGTAAAAGTAGTCAGGAGGACCCTGGGCATCGAAGCGATCACTCCGAATGCAACCGGGATTTAACGCTCAGATAATGATGATGATGTTTACACATATACGGATGAATTTTCAATGCCCAAGTCCGAAATTATAAGAAATAGCGAAAAATACGAAAAGGAAACTCTGAGCCGATTTTGATGAAAACTAAAGCGGTAAATTAGATTTTTGAACAATCAATTATCCAAGTCAGAAATCGAAACGACTGATTTTGAAAAATAAACATACTGTTACAAGCTACAGGACTCGAATTAAAATAAATGCCGTTGGAATTACTATAGAGTTTATTAGAACTGCACAAACACGTATAAAACAAATACAAATAAAACTGGATGCAACCAGTTCACACTGCACGATTCAATACAATTCGACACGCGCAAAGTCCGTCGTCTATATCGCTAATTGAGAGTACTACAAAACGTCTTACTCGTTTCGTACTCCTCGCTTGACTGCCCCACCCCTCCATTCGGGCATTGTCTTATACTAACTATACAGTACAAAAAAAATCGGCCGCGCGCCCTGAGTTTCCGAGAAATAGTAATTTGCACACCTGGTTATCTATTCCTGCGAACGGCCAACAAAGCCGAAAACAATAACAATAGGCTATTGTCTAATTGCAAATTTAAATATGAAGTAATAAAAAGAACTCCGAATGCGGGAGGGACAATAAACGAGATGCGCAGCATTTCTTTGTCGATATGTGACAATAGGTATGCAGGTGGCCCAACTTGTAACAATACTGATACATTACAACACACACAAAATTGGCTGTTTTTTTAACATATTCATTTTTAGTTACCAATAGTCTGCTAAAATCGCAATGTGCCTCAAATACATATACATATTAGATTTTTTTTGATTTTGGTAGCGCCTGGCTAGTGTTTACACCCGGCTAATTGATCTGACTTTTGTATTTTTCAGCTTTTCAAATATTAAACTTAAACAATCAAATTTCAGAGTGCCTTAATTAGCTAAAAATGATTAACTACTTTTAAAATTCTAGATCGTTTAAATTCCACTACTTTGCGGCAGATCTTCGTTTTTGTATTTAGATATAATTCAAGAACTACTGTACCAAAGCAGATATTTTGTATTTTGTATCTAGAGTATCAAACACCTACTTCCATATACTCGCCAGCTCTCGGTCTATTTGTAAGATGATAAAAAGTATCTCAGTTGATTTGATTGTCAATTACCATTTTCAATTTATCAATAATACAAGTATTATTAATAATATCGACCAAGTGGGTGGGTGACAGTCTATGCATAGTGAAAGGTTCCGTAGGGGTGACCGAATCCAACTGTTTGATTTTGCTCATTTGGCTGCGGAGGAACACTACAAAAGCATTAAATCCTTATCCCAATTAATATTATAAATGCGAAAGTAACTCTATCTATTTGTCTGTTACGCTGTCCGCGCAAAGAGCGGAACACATCGACGAATTAGTTAAGCCCGGTATCTATGGTTAGGCAAACAATAGCACCGCTGTAGAAAGATTCATATCCACCGCGCGAGCTGACAGAGTCGAAATCCATACGTTTAAATAGGCAATGGTAGAGCGATTCAATGTAACTTTAAAGTCACTCAGTCTTCGACTGGGGGAAATGCTAATTTAGTTACGTTCAATGCCTTTAAGACCCAGGCATGTCTTTTTACTACGAAAAAGAGCTCTTTAAAACTAACTCCTTCTTTCTTTAACTTCCTTCTAGTACCCGTTCCAATAACAGAAGAACTTCAGCTTCTTGGCGTCTCCTTGACATCAATTTTCAACTTCTACATTGAGTATATAGCACAAAATGCGGCAAAAAAATGTATGCCCAGTTTTTTTTTCTCAAAGGTGAGACGGTATTTCACAATGGAACAGCTGCTGATCTTGTACAAAGCACAAGTACGAACATGTGTGAAGTACTGCTCTCAACTTTGGGATGGCTCAGCCAAATATCAACTGGAAGCACTAGATTCGATTGAGCGGAGAGCCAGGGACTGGTTGGCAACGACCAGCTTTTCGAAGGCAAAACTCAAAGTCTTGAACATCGACGCAGGGTTGCCAGCTTATCGGTTTTCTATCGGATACGCTTTAGAGAGTGTGCAGCTGAGCTCTTCGATCTGATCCCGCCGTCTCCCTTCCATCATCGGACAACAAGATGCAGCCGCATGAACCGATTTATGGTTGATATTCCACCTATAAGAATGAAGAGCTCTACGTCTACCTTCATCATGCGCACCGCAAAATAGTGGAACTCATTGCCGGAGTCTGTCTTTCCCGATACTTACAACTTGGGTGTCTTCACGTCACGTGTGAATAGGTACCTTCTAGGTAAGCGTGCTCAATCTTAGACCATATCTTCGCTCCAGCGAGATCATGGTCAAACACGAAACTATACTACTCTAAAAAAAAAATATTTACTATGGTCTGAGTCTCTGGGATCCGCCCCAGAGTGGTCCGTTGTAATAGGTTGGGGAAAAAGTCTTTTCGCATATAGTATGTATGAACTTGTAATAAGATCTCTTTGGCTATGCCATTTGTATCTGGCTGGTTTTGGTATCATTAAAAAGTATTAATTTTAAAGAAGACAATCCCAAATTCAAATTAGGAAAATGTGTGATTTTCATTTGTTTTTCTTATTGTTAAAATGAGTGAATCTAATGAAGAAACTCGATACATTTTAAAATTTTACTACAAAAAAGGTAAAAATGCAACACAAGCCGCGAAAAAAATTTGTGATGTTTATGGACCTAATGCAGTATCTGTGAGATTAGCGCAAATTTGGTTTAAACGTTTTCAATCCGGAAATTTTGATATCAAAGATGCACGTCGCTCTGGTCGCCCTGTTACGTAGAAAATTGATGCCATTTTTGAAAAAGTGGAGCAAGATCGACATATTAGTAGTTACGATGTAGCTGGAGAACTGGAAATTGACCACAAAATGGTTTTGGCGCATTTGAAAAAAGCTGGGTACACAAAAAAGCTCGATATTTGGGTGCCTCATGAGCTCACTGAAAGAAACCTAATGAACCGTGTACTCATTTGTGATTCTTTATTACGACGTAATGAAACCGAACCATTTTTGAAGAAGCTGATAACTGGTGATGAAAAGTGGGTCACGTACGACAAGAACGTGCGAAAAAGATCGTGGTCAAAGGCCGGTCAGGCTTCACAGACTATGGCTAAACCCGGGTTAACTCGCAACAAGGTGGTGCTGTGTGTATGGTGGGATTGGAAGGGCATTATTCATTATGAGCTGTTACCGCCAGGCAGGACCATCGATTCTGAACTGTACTCCGAACAACTGATGAGATTAAAGTAAAAAGTTGAGAGAAAGCGGCCGGAATTAATCAACAGAAGGGGTTTTTCACCATGATAACGCTGGACCTCACACATCTTTAGCTACTCAGCAAAAATTACGAGTTTGGCTGGGAGGTGTTAATGCATCCGCCGTATAGTCCTGACCTTGCACCTTCAGATTTTCACCTGTTTCGGTCTCTGCAGAATTCCTTAGGCAGTGTCAGATTAACATCACGAGAGGACTGCCAAAACCACTTGTCGCAATTTTTTGATCAGAAGCCCCAAAATTTGTATAGCAATGGGATCACGTCCCTACCTACAAGATGGCAAAAAGTTATCCAACAAAATGGCACCCACATACTTTAGTCAAATGTAAATAAACTTTATAAAAAAACCTTTTGAATTTTTATATAAAATGCGAAGAAACTTTTTCCCCAACCTAATATATTAGCCATAACAAAAGCGTAACTTAACATGGGGATATAACTATAATCTGTGTTTATTTGACAATTTTATTATTATTACTAGGATATGCCCGCGACTTTGTCTACGCTTGAATTGAAATTCCCGCGGGATTCCCGAGATTAAAAATTCACACATTTTATTACATTAAACTAGTTGACCCGATTTTCTGAATTCCTAAAAGACTTTGTTTCATAACACAAAAACAAAATCACCAAAATCGGTCCATGTGATTAGGAGGATTCTAGAACCCGATCTCAGCGCCACCTACCGGTTTTAATTGTGAATCTAAACCATCCGGGTTCCTACTCAAACACACAAAAACAAAATCACCAAAATCGGTCCAGGTGACTAGGAGGATTCTAGAACCCGATCTCAGCGCCACCTATCGGTTCTAATTGTGAATCTAAACCATCCGGAAACCCACTCAAACAAACAAAAACAAAATCACCAAACTCGTTCCAGGCGATTAGAAGGATTCTAGAACCCGATCTCAGCGCCACCTACCAATTCCAATATTAAATCTAAACCATCCGGGGACCCACCCATTCAAACAGCGTATGTTTGAATGGGTGGGTCCCCGGAATCAAAATATACATATATCATCATATAGATACAAATATCATCAAAATCGGTAAAGTAGTTCTCAAGTTATGGGCGTACATACACTTCTACGATTCATTTTTATATATAAGATTTGCTACCGATCAGTAAAAAAAATTACATTGGAATTCGATTTTTTCATATGACCATTTTAAATAATTCCCAGAAAAATTCCCGCGGGTTACCCAGGATAAAAAGTAGTGCAATGTTTAAATCTAAAAATTAGCTATCGATCAGCCAAACCGCATCGAAATCGGCTCAGTAGTTTTTAAATGAATCCCGAACAAACAGACAAAACGACAAACAGATATCTAAAAAAAATGCATTGTGTTCTCCATCGTTTATATAGTCTATTGCAGTTGTTTTTTTAAATACGTTCAATGTACAGACACGGCATGTTTAGAATTTTATAATATTATATTATAGATATAGATATTAAAATCGCATCTATGTATGTACATTAAGATTATATTATAACTGATTAATAGGTACTAAAAATTTGTGAAATAGGTCAGACATAAATTAAATATATTGCAAAATACGTTTTACTCTTCCTTCTGTGACTGCTCCATCTGGGATAACGTTATCGTTAGTGGCCGTTTCACGCAGATGTATCGATGGATTTAATGCGTCATTTGTGATGCGTTATTATTATTCATTGTTAATGACGTTAAACATTGATACATAACATGTGTATAAATATACTAATGTACCTAATCATTACCAGCGTTATTTTTAACGCTATAAACTACACTAAAACTAATTATAAAATGATCCCAGATGAAGCAGGGACATTCCGATTATTTGATACACGACAAAGTAGTGCCTAGATGGGCCAATCGACTGAAACGTCGTTCCAAATAGTCAAGAGACATTTTAAAACAAGAGAGGATGAATGCAGGAAAATGAATAGTTGGATGCATATAAGTATTATCTATGGTTGGCTGTAGACTATAGAAAAAGAGAGTTTTTTTATTTCTTTGTTGCATGAGTTCAGCAGACAGGCAGACGGCCCACTTGATGGAAAGCGGTTACCATCGCTTATGGACATTTGCAACACCAAAGGTGCCTGGTCACTAATGCCGGAACACAACTGAATGTTGTTATAGCAGCATACTCTAAACCAGGGGTGATAGCCATCCAGTTGGGCAAATACCCTACCACCTGGCTGTGGGTTTTTTGTCGCCTCTTACGACAAGCCACCTGGCCGCAGGAAATTGTAAAATTGTAGTAATTATTTCTGGCGGGAACTGAAAGGTGTTGTGCTGTGCAGTTTTATTTTCTAAAAATGTGTAAAATTACTCTAAAATGAACAATAGTTGCAGGGTATTGATAATTTTTTGAGTAGTAACTATGTGTTTTTGTGATAAATATCACCTGTATAGTCAAATGTGGCCTTTCGAGCTGTCACAAGAACTCCGTGCAATGGCGTCAGTTGATAACCTATTCTAGTTCAGCTGAACTATATATAGGCTTTATAAAATGAAGAAACTATATTGCAATCTAAGATCTGACTTAAAGGCCTAACTGCCAAGCCATAAACCTACGTAAAAAAATAATAACGAAAAGAACATTGAGAATAAGGAGTTTGTGGCGGTAACTGAAAGGAGACGTTGTGCTATGCAGTTTTATTTTCTAAAAATGTGTAAATTTACTCTGAAGTTCTACTATCCTACTAATGATATAAACGCGAAAGTTTGTAATATTTTATAGCTTACATATCAGAATAACACATAGGCTATGATTTATATAGATATAGTGTGAATTATCCAAAATATAACGATTTTCCATCATCACGCGGGTGGAACCTCGGGGCGCAGCTAGTTAACAATAGTTGTAGGATGTTGATAATTTTTGAGCAGTAATTATTACTAATTATATATTTTTCTAAGAAATGTGAACTGTATAGTCAAATGTGGTTTTCGTGTTATTCAAATTAAAATATTTTACTTCCATAAAACATGGTTTATAAAGTTTATTACAGTAGTTATATTTAAGTACACATGTTGTGTTATCAGAAGAACTTTGTTAAATAGCGTCAGTTGTAGCCTATAATTTAACTTCGTTGCCTATACGAAGACATATATTGTCTATATACTGAATTGGCTGTGTGGACTGAGATTCCTCTGCCTGGCTTTGTAGCGAATTCTACCACTACTACTACATTGGGAATGACAGTTGCCCAGTAAAAACAACTATTCGTACAACATCGAAGAAAGAATACTAAGCTCGTTCACAGAGTAGAGGCTCGATTCACGTTGTGATGCAGTCACGGTTTATTCTTGCTCTGATCCCGGTCCGTTGCCTGCCGGTTATAATTGTGTTCTTTTCTAGTTTATATTTATATGGATCACTTTGGTTGATTCACCCAAATCGAAAGATAGAAATGAATCATCTGATATCGGCTTAAGATCTCACAACGTCCAAAACGCCCCATCAGCCGTTCCACATGGCGACCTCGGTCGTTATGGTCATGGCGAAAACGGCACTAATGATGTCATTATTTTCGATCACGCAGCGCTCACAACGACCCATGACAAGAGTTGGTTCAAAGTGGGCGTTGACCACAGCATTAATCCTCTCTGTGGTTTGACATTGAAAAAGGCGCAATTTTCCAAGCAACCAATGATATTTGTGTATTTCGTCGTTAATGACATCAACGCTCCATAATCCGTTCCACTAGAGTTTATGATTGTGATCCCCGCCAATAAGTGGAACGGGAAAAATTGTAGTCGTGAATGTGGTCGTTGTGTCTCTTGTGGAACGTAGCCATAGAGGACACTACAATATATAGATTATCTATGGGCACTATTACGTTGCTGCCAACAATAAAGTATAACAATATGACATTTGTTTTATGTGAAATTTTGCCAAGAAATACGTAACTTGAGAAACGTCCTAAATGTCAAAAGTAAAATAAACGCTTGGAAAAAGTACAATGAATGTTTGACATTGATCTATGGAATATTGTTTAAACAAACTATGCATACTCCCCTTAGCCAGCTATGCCATCATACAAAGAGATATATGTATATTTAATTGTAGTATGTACCTTGAATGTTAGGCGACTTTAGTCCTTATAGCATATTTTTCTTCCATGCTTATATTTGTTCACCACAGCACTGCATCCGAACCTATTCAGTATCAAGTAGTCACAAGAAGTATTCAGACGCCAAATAAGGAAGTTCTTTTGGCAGCCTGAATAGCAATAAGCTTTACACAGAAGAGTTGAAATTTTAAACACAAAAGCACAATTTTTCGATAAAAACAAGCAATATCCTATAAGTATTATCCACTCTTAAGCAAAATTAAACATTTTTGTTAATAAAAATACACATAAAAACATTACACAACAATTTCCCGCTAAAAATTTCCATCATTTATGTATTAAATTGTAGTATCTATGCTCCCCACATTATATAAGGAAAAATATTTAAAGTATTCTCTTTTCAAAATTCTTAGCAAATACGACTTTGCCATGCTGTATAATCAGCCAGTATCGGATAAATAAGTAAAGAGTACATAATTTATTCAGTCTCTACAATATTCCACTCTTCTAAGTTTGACTTTGCGTTAGTTGTGTATTTAACCAGTCTCAAGTATCCATGAATATTCCAGTTTTAGAATGATCTTCAAGAAAATCGATAATCTTCAAGTGACTGATCGATGCTAAACGAGAGACTTTTGTGGCTGATCGAAAAGGCACATTTCTCTCAATAGGGTACTTCAAATACATGCCATTTCAAAACTATTTATTAAGCATTATGAGAGCAATACCATATTTTAATACAGCTGTTACAATTTTTGGTAAGCACAATACATCAGCAAATGCCTAGCAAGACAACGAATGCACAGAAATTCAATTAAAAACAATGTCAGTTGCTTGGTTTTGAAATTACTCAGCTAATCACTTTCCGCCAAATCTGACAAATTGATAAATCCATTCTCCAAGTAAGAAGCCCGAATGTTTATATATCTGCTTCTGATTAGATATAAATGTACACGTGTGTCAGCATTTTTGGATATTCAACCTCTAAGGAAGTGTAAAAGGGGATGAAAGTTTGCTCAAACTATGACTATTTTTAATCAACGCGGGCGAAGCCACAACCAACGGCTAGTTCATATACATATTACTCACATCTAAAATATTTAAGAACACATATTTCAAAGTTAATACTAAATGTACCCACTCAAACTATTTTTAAAATATGTGGCTGCCGCATCGTAATAATGTCAAGGCAATGCGATAAACATTGTTGCACTACGAATGTGGTGGCCATAAATTCCTCGTAGAGTAGAACAGTCCTGTGTTACAGTTATTTAGTAGCATAGTTGTACTTGTCAAGTTTCTTTTTAAAGTTAATAATTAATTTTGTTATGTCCCTCTTATTTCTAACCGATGCAATCGGTCGTTTCCTTAATTGAATAATAATGTTATATTTTTATTTATTCGGTGATTAGCGCCTGTTTTGTATAGAGTAATTGGCTATAATTTACCATAATTTTATGTAACATTATTTATCCCTAATATGATGTGATAATTGTGTAGATTATAATTCAAAATCTCTCAATTGTATATAGACTACTATTACAAGATGTCTATCACAGTAGTCATGAGAACCATAGTGTATATTAGTATGACATAGACAATCGTCATAGATAATACTTTTAGTCGATTTATCAGATGATTCGATTTATAATTAAATTACCATTTTCTACCGCTTAGTTAATTTTATAAGCCCACTAAATTATCATCTAGATAATTTAGTGCATTAATAACTAATTTTTTTTTATGATCCTGGCAACACTATGACGTAATTGCTATTTTTAGCAATGATGCAATGTTATTGTTTTGTAGGGTAGCATTTTTCGTATAAAAGGCGTAGTGGCGTTTAAGCTGTGTTCATTTACCCCCGCCCTATAGGAACAGCCGCACTACATTACGTCGCTCTCGCGTAAGTATTTCGATCTAGCGCCGCACCATCGAAATCCCCTCGTCGTGTCCGCGTCCGATTATAAGCCTCGACGAAAGGCTCTTGTGCGACGACCGCGTAACATCCTCACGGATAAGGTCGACGATATCACAAAACGGCTGGCCCGGATCAGCCCGCCCGCGGTTAGGACGGCAAGCTGACAGGCACCGACAGACAGACACAGACGGCGGCGTCGACGCCGCCAATCACGGTCTCTCCACGTCCCCGCGAGGGCGCCAGGAGACACAGCTTCTTCTCTCCCAGCCATAACACGTTGCGAAACGGCAGTAAGATAGCATAGGCCACCGCGAACCGCCGATCCCGGTCCGCCGGGATCCTTTCTCTCGGGCTTTATATTACCCGTCGCCCGCTCTCAATTAGTGCATTGTGTCGCCTTATGGTGGGCATCATTAGATTCATCCCCCTCTCATGGCAACACTCCAGCCGAGGTGAAACTCCCTAGGGAGCCCCCTCGAGCAAGTTGCCCCTCGGGCTCGAGCGCCTTCGCTTCGCAAAGGCACTCTCCCCGAAAACCCCGGTAAAGTTGTGAGGTCTTCGGACCAACAACATAAAGTCAAGTCCAAAAAAAAAAAAACTGTGTTCATTGCTTAGTGTGCAGTGTGAATATTCACATCAAAGGCCGAACAATAAGGGGAAACCCTGCCCAAATAGTTACTATTTGGTATATTTGGTACTTTCTTACCCAAATCTCTCCTTGCATTTTACACTACATTTTATTTTCATATTGGCAAATGCGATAGATTGTTTTACTGTGTTTGATTTATTTTATTACATTTAAAACTTTAAATATAATATCTTATATATAATATTATCTAAATTTTCCATACAATAATGTATTACATTCTTGTCATTCATAACCCTTTTAATTAAAATAATCAGTCACTTCAATCCACTATCGGTTGTGCTATTTTGCAAAGTTTCTTATACTGTAAAATTGTTGGAGGGATGGCGAGATATTCTAAAAATGCTTGTCGAGTATGAAGAGACAGTGGATGACATGTATCTAAGCCGTAAGGTTCTCTGATTCAAATTCAAATTCAAAGTTTTTCTTCAAAATAAGTTCCACTGGAGAACACTTTTTGAAGGTCATATATATTAAAATTTATTTTTTCTTCCTATTCTATGTACACCGCTTCGCAACGTGTTATTGCTGTTAAGGAGAAGAAGCGGCAAGAAACTGATTATAAGTGTTGTGATCAGTTGCTGTTCTTTTATTACGATTTACCATAAACCCTTCTGAGTTGTTGCAAGTATTACACCTGATTTAATAGAACCAAAACATCACAAAAAGTATAGAATACTGTTCATACAAGGGGCGACCCAATGCTACGTGCGATGTTGGCTCATAGCATGTTTGACCGCACCGAATATAGAGTATAATATCTATGGCACTAACAACGGTGGCCACACATCTCTTCACAGGAATGTCCCTGCGATTTCATACGCTCGACTGATTAGAGTGATGTAAAGATCGCGAATACCACAAAGCCACTGACAGGCCAACAGAATCCACAGATGGCCACCCAAAGCCCGAGATGGCCATTGAACTTCAGGGCAACTAAACAGCAACGAGCCAACGCATAGCCCGCGAAGGCCAGCGGATGCCGCAGACTGGCCAAAGGGAGTCGTTGAGAAACCACCGTTATGTGACAAACCTCCAACGGCTCTAAATCCCGCCATTTACAAGTAGTCGCCGATGAACATTTAATTTTATTAACACTGTCAACCGATATTCTAGCTATCTAACTTCATAAATATAACAGCTTTAGTAGTCCTAAACATTTAATAATAGATGTAGCCACTAATAACAAACTGGTAGGTGACGTTATTAGTAACAAATGCTAGTAATACTGAATATTACTATGTGAAAAAATGGAAATTGAGGGTACCCTATATGTAATAAGAGTTAATAAGATATCTATTACAATAAAGTCCATATAACCGAATACAATGCAAGAAAACTTATTCGTATTATATTCTACTCATAGTCCCTCAATACTATAAGTAGAATACCGAGACTAGATCACCGTCTTCTATGGGTAAGGTGCCCAGAAGACTGGCTACGTTTCCTCACTGGGTCGCCATACTGATCCGTTGGCTGAGGTAAGCACCAGCCCTCTGATCACCTGAAGAGTTAATGAGTCGTTTCGATAAATTTTGGTAGAGGCTCATGGCCTCAGGACCCCACGGTCCAAGCGTCTCGACAGCAAACGGCACAAACATATAACTGTCACTGAGGGTTGCATACTCGCGCCGCTTGAGTGATTCGGCTGTGTTTCCGCCCTGTACCGGTTGATCTAGACGTATTTGGTAAATGGGATGCGGCCAACGTGTCTACGCAAGTCGCACCCCACACCAAAGGCTTGCCACGCTGCCAGGGAATTAGAGTCATTCCGTCGGGTCGCCTACCATCGTCACGTGCAATATCGTTCGGCTCCAATAAAGCCGGCACGTTAGCGGTGGCAAGCGCCCTCCGTAAGACATCATTCAAGGCAGCGTGGCGTGATCAGGTGGTCACACCACGTGACCGTGGCATGTGGCATGTGGCATGGCCGGCACTGCGGCGGCAAGAAAAACCATGGTATCCCGGGCCGATTAGCTCTGTTCCACAGACGCCACGTGTGTGGTGCACATATGCGAGAACCCAAGCGCAGATTTATAGCCAAAGAAAAGGAAATATTATCCATTAATGTACCTAAGTTTGGGGAGGCGACACCTTGGAGCCAAAAACCAGACTCCTTACGGCAAACGGCAAGGATGCGAGCCCGTCCTGTAGATTTAGTGGAATTTAAAAGTTCTGTATTTAATCCTCTTGTTCATCCCAGCATCGTCGTTCAAAAACTTCATAAATTGCATGGTGACTTACGTTGGATGTTGTTAATATGCAGTACGTGTCATGCTTCGAAACATCGCGTCAGATGTCGTGTTAATAATACGCCTCCGCTTTTGACCCTGTCACAGTGATGAAGGCTGCCACGAAAGTAGGAGAGGTACAAACAGCTCCTGGGAAAACTCCCGCCGGATTCCCGGAATAAAAATCACACATTTTATAACATAAAATTTGCAATCGATCGGTGAACAAAACAAATTATAAATTGATTTTTTTTTCAACCTGGCCATTTTAAGTCAGCGCCATAAAACTGGAAACTCCCCGCGGAGTTTCCAGGGTAAAAAGTAGTGCAGATTTTAAGTCTAAGAATTTTCTGTCGATTGGCGAAAACCAAATCAAAATCGGCCGCGTAGTTTCTATCTGAATCCCGAATAAATAAACAAACAGATAAGAAATCTAAAAAAATGCATCGTGATCTCCGTCGTTTATATAGTGTATTCCAGTTGCTTTTTTTTTAATTAAAATAAGCTTAATTGTATAGGCACAATATTTATTTTTAAATTTTATTTTATAATATTATAAAGTCGTAGTAGGGTAATGGTCAGCGCACCCGTCCCAAACTCAAAGGGCGCGGGTTCGATCCTGGCCGGAACGCATGCACCACTTAGCCAGTTTTCTAACCTAATGTGCATATTGTTACAAATACCACGTGCATTTCATAATATTATATATATATATACACACACTAGCTTCTGCCTGCGACTTCGTCCACGTGGAAATTTTTTAACTATCCCACGGAAACCTTTAATTTTTCGGGATCAAAAGTATCCTATATGTTGACCAGGGATATAAGATTCCACCATACAAAATTTAATTTAAATCAGTCCAGTCGTTTCGGAGATTAGCCGGTACAAACAAACAGAGAAACAAAAATTTGAAAAAAGTTTAAATTAGTTCCATTTCACTTCTTACATCTCCCTGACTCGGTTTTTAGTATTTTTTTTCATTGTATAGAAATTCGACCTCTACAGTTATATTATATGTATAGAAGATATATGTATATCTCTCCTAAGCCCTACGTGGCTAAATGACACTATAAGTTTTTCTTATATCGCTTTTTTTTAAATCAACTTCCTTGTACGAATCCAACCGACCCAATTCAATGTTGCATAACAGTTCCTCAGAGTTCCCACTAGAAATAAACTTTACTCCAATTTCGACACGTTCTAGTTTCTCGAGTTCATCATTAACCACATAAAATTAATTGCCAGAAGTAAACCGGTTGCCTTAGCCTTTATATCTCTTCGTATTCATACATTGTATTTGTAAACTGACTTTTACTATGAGATATATTTTTCAATCATATCATATCATTTTATCCGTGCAGGAACGGAGAAGGAATACAATTTCCTGGGACCGGGCGACCTGTTGTAAGAGGCGACAAAACAACCCGCAGCCAGGTGGTAGGGTATTTACCCATATGGATGGCATACCACCCCTGGTCTAGGGTATGCCACCATTTCAACCTTGAGTTGTGTTCCGGCATCAATGGCATAGTCCCAGTCTCCCTTAAGAGAGCAGCAGTACATTTGTAACACCCTTGGTGTTGCAAATGTCCATAGGCAATGGTAACCGCTTTCCATCAGGGGGCCGCTGCCTATCTGCTGAACTCATGCATTAAAACAAAAACCAAACAAATATTAATTAAATTTTTTGTTTAGTAAAATATAAGCCTTTCGAGTTTCTACAAGACCTACAAAAGTTTTCAGACACAATTTGGGTCACCAGTGGCTCTATGGATTTATATGTTATTTATGTTTGCTTGTGAACAAACTGGCCAAATGTCCACCTGGTGGTAAGTGGCCACCGTCGCCTATGGACTTCTGCAACTCTTTAACGTTAAGGGCGCTGATACGTTGCCTACCTTACTGAGACTTTAGATGGGCGATTCTCCTGAACGTGTTAGACATTTAGATTTTCATATAAGAATAATTAATAAGATTAAATTATCTCTCTTTACTTCCCTTCCACGTTCTGACATATGTCCTCTCTCACACCACAAATCATCATATCATCCTTCACATAATTCAACCATCTCTTTTTTGGTCTATTTTTACATTTGTACCAATCAATCTTGCAGTTTAATATTCTTTTTGTCACGTGACTCTCATCCCTCGTCATTGCATGACAATACCACCTTAATCTTCTTCCTCTCAATCTTGCAGACATGGGTGCAACTTCCAAAGGTAAACTAGATAAACTAACCATAGTTTATCACCTGGTAAGTAAAATAAACAATCAAGTATTTCATGAAGATCAAGCTTTGATAAAGTATTTGATTGGTAATTTAAATGCTAACAGTCTTATTCATATTGAGTTAGAGTGAGTTTGAACTGAATATGAATAAGAGGGTCAATGTAAAGCTAGCTTATATCCTGGGTCAGAACTCAGGATACTCTTCATCAAGATAAGTGACGTCGCGCTACGGTAGCGCTAAGGTCGCGTTTCTTTGGCGCTGGCTTTGCAATCAGCCCAAGACCTTGAATTTTTTCGAGGGGGACCTGAAAAAAGCCGCCCCACTCGCCTATATTTTTACCTTAGTCATCATCATCAACATTTCAGCCATCAGACGCCTACCGATGGACACGCGTCTGTGCTTTGTAACCTACGTGCCCTGCGAAAAGTAATTTATGTGCTTAAAATAGCTGGAAGTCTTAGTGGTCAAAGTTGCGTTAGTGATGTGTTGTGAATTTGTCTGCGAAATTTGAATTAGCCAAAACCCCTAGGTCCGGCTCTGCTTTCAATTTACTAACAAATGCGTAGTTGTCATGTTAACGATGCGAACGAAGCTTCGCTAGTACATTCTAGCAATAACTAAAGCGAAACCTCGTGACAGGCTATATTTTATAACAATTTAAAGCTGCATTAAAAGCTGAAAGCTATTATTTAAAAAATTACTATAACGCATACCTTATAATTTCCTAGTTGTAGTTCGATAAAAGAAGGTTAAGCCTATTAAGCTTCTTTAAATATTCTCTTTATTAAAATCGTTATGATAACCATGAAGTAAACACATATTAAACTATTATATACTATATAGTACCTACATATATGTATCTTATAAGGTCATGAACGTCCTTAGTACTCAACATCAAGGCTGACATGATTTTGTGAATTAATTATTCTATTAATTAATGATGTTTAAATGTTTTAGACCACTGTAACATGCAAGGAGAGATTTGGTTAAGAAAGTACCAAATATACCAAATATTAACTATTTGGACAGGGTTTCCCCTCATTGTTCAGCCTTTGATGTGAATATTCACACAGCACAGTAATCAATGAACACCGTCTACACGCCACTACGCCTTTTATACGAAAATACTACCCTACAAAACAATAACATTGCATCATTGCTAAAAATAGCAATTACATCATAGTGTTGCCAGGAACATAAAAACAATTATAATAATTCGCTACTGGTGCACTAAATTATCTAGATGATAATTTAGTGGGCTTATAAAATTAACTAACCGGTAGAAAATGGTAATTTAGTTATAAATCGAATCATCTGATAAATCGACTAAAAGTATTATCTATGACGATTGTTTATGTCATATTAATATACACTATGGTTCTCATGACTACTGTGGTGGACATCTTGTAACACAACTTAAACCAGATCTAAAGTTAGATATTACAGCAGAAACTGTTTTATATTAATCATCTAAAGACATGTAGAGAGAATGAATGAAAGTAGAATCACAAAACAGGTGTATGACAGTATTGTGAATGATAGAGTTGTTGCCGACAGACCGAGACGAACACACCATGACCAAATATCAGAAGTGTTTAGTGTGAGAGGTCAGGTTAAAAAATCTCAAATAAACGTGCATGTATGAATAGGTTAATGAAAGTAGGTGATGCGAAAGTTGTTTGTCAGGATCGTCGCAAGTGGAGATCCATACTCTCTGCCTACCCCCATGGGAAACAGGCGTGATATTATATATGTATGTACGTATCTAAAGACACAATTTAACTAAAGTTTTATCCAAAAGTTTACGTTTTAAGAAAAAACAAGGTATACAATGGGTCAATAACAGGCGTCAATGTTGGCGCCCAGAATTGTTTAGTAGTATGTTCTTATTTATCCAGGGTTTACGGCTATAGACACGTTAAAGAAGTCCATACGTAGATGAAAATGAATTGATTGAATTATTTGTTGAAAAAACGAGACGGGTAAGTTTCTTATATTCTTGGGCCCAGATTCTAAAAAATGAGAGTGATTTTATGATTTCTTTCTAATGTGTTGATATTTTTAACAATTGTAGTGAGTTTAGTTATTCTGAATGATTTAATCATGTGGTATCATTGTTTTCACATTGTTAATTGTTGAAATTCATTCGCATAAATCGATTATGGTAATCGGCACCTTATTTTATTTGTGACCTTATTCTCACGAATTCATAACTCCACTCATTACATTTCTTTGGCTGAAAAGTCCTCGTCTCCTTTCCTGTCTAATGTTAGAAGAGCTAGAGTTAGCGAAGAATCTAACAATACATTAGAGAATTCTTCAGTAAGGGGCCATCCGGCCGGTGGATACAAATCACGTCACACGAATTCCAAATTTCGTATTTTCAAGCTTAAATATATTAGATTTTGATATGTCCCGAAATTTAGGACCCCTCTCACCGCTCGCCACACAATGTCACACTTCGTCAAGCCCCCACTTAACCTGTGACGTAATATATGGATGGCCCCTAATTAACGCATGCCTATAGTTTTCTCTGTGAACCCTAGATGCTTGTCACACTGAATTATGCCTCTGTCTATTTTATTTATTTTATATGCACACTTAGAACGGATAGAGGAGGATCGAGGTATGAGAAAACCATACTTGAGGTGACCGTTTGGCCGTCCTAAATATCGCTAAAAAGACTGACTGACCTAACTGAACTTCAAGCCAACAACTGGCAAGACAATCTGAAAAGAGTGTCAGATTGTCTTGCCAGTTGTTGGCTTCATCAGTCCTCTGTGTGGGTGTGAGCGAAAATAATTACGTGGCGCTCACGCACACATCGATTGCTTTTGTGCTTCAAAAGAGAAAGTAATTTTATAGGAAACTATCTCTCTAAGGCCAAAAAGATGGTGTTCCGTTTGAGTATTATAGCGCCATCGTTGCAATTCTCTAACAAATTGGCAATAATAATAACAATATAATACCATCAAAAACCGTCGTTTATTTTCAGTTGTATGCCTTTCAGATAAATTGATTCAATTTTTTTTATCCATCCAATATCAGCATTACCATTCCTGGACCTTCGGAAATTTAACATTGCCTGTATCGAGTTTATCAAATTTTAAGCAGTAGTAAGGCAAACGAATGTGTTGGAAGATATGGAAACCAGCTGCCAGCTGTTAGCTATGCAAAAACAGACAGACAGAAAATTATGTACCTACATCAAGATTTCAGAAACGTTCCGTTTCGGCCAAAATGGCTACGGACCCTCTTTCATTGCATAAGTTCATCAGACAGGCAGACGGCCCACTTGATGGAAAGCGGTTACCATCGCCTAGGGATATTTGCAACACCAAAGGCGTTACAAATGCGCTGCTGCTCTCTTAAGGGAGACTGGAACCTGACCACTAATGCCTGAACACAACTCAAGGTTGTTATGGCGGCATACTCTAGACCAGGTGTGGTAGCCATCCAGACCAGCAAATTCCCTACCACCTGGCTGTGGTTAGTTTTGTCGCTTCTTATGACAGGCCGCCCGGCCGCAGGAAATTCTATTCTCTCTCCGTTCTGCAGGGATAAAAATTAAAATACATTCAAACCGATAAAGTACGCTAATATTTTTTATCACTACACTTTAATTGAAACACTTCATAAATTCAGGTGTAGCGTGTTCATAAAATAATTCAGTCTGAACATTATATAGCAGTTCTGCGTACTTATAATTTTTTTTTTTTTTTAATACACATGAAATATACATGCAACAGAGAAATACGTTTTATAAATAGCCTGCTATTTGAGTACCTGTTCACGCGAGACTTAAAGACACCTAAATTGTATGTTTCAGGAAAAACAAAGGAATGTAAAGAGTTTTTCATATCTCACGCTTGCGGGAGCACAACGCAATACAACCACGCCTATAATTTAACTGTATGCTATCTGGACACGATAACTACGAAATGACTGACGTGCGACACCCGTCATCTCTATGGGTAGTTCCATAAAAACTAAAAATAACAGATGCCGGCTGAATATTAATTAACATGCCGCTGAAATAGCGTGCATCATTGATCACTAGTTATATTCTGACACCATTGAAGAATTCAGTCTAGATGGATTTTTTATTTTTATAACTAAGTGTACCATTTTGACGGCTGCAAGTTTATTTTACGTTCTTGCTGTTGATTGATGGAAGCTTTTATGGTTTTATTGAAGATATATCGAAGCACGATATTTTTGAAAGTGTTTCACTGCTTTTATGTTATTGCTTCATCCGGGATAATGTTATAGTTATTGAACGTTTCATGCAGATTTAACGATGGGTTTAAAAAAGGCGTAATCTGAGTTGTGGTTTTATTGTTAATTGTTAATGACATACATTAACAGATACCGTATGTATATACACTAAAGTAACTATTTGTTAACGGCGTTAATTTAAAGCTATAAATAAGACGCATTTGGCCACATTCAATTTAACATTGTCCCAGATGGGAGCCCGAGAATTTTATGATGACGTTTTCTCATTTAATAGTAACTAACAACGCTTTGGAAGCGGTGGTAAACTCATGAATACCAATCTGCAAGATTCAATTTTGAAAAAAAAAACATATATTTCAATTGTCATTGTACATTGAAATAACCAATATGTGAAAACAATCAAACCGCCTCGTTTAAACGTGGCGGGTAAGGCTTGGAACTAGATTAAAATGAACTAATTTTAATCGGTTATAACCGGATTTAGTCAACTATTTCGTTGGGAGTGTAGACCTTAACATTATCTGTCAATTTAATAACGCGATTCACAATTAATAACAAAATCGCATCTCAAATTAAACCTTAAACCCATCGCTACATCTGCATGAAATGGTTTTCTTTTTTTATTAACTACTCTACGGACTCGAGTTCCGTACCCTTTTTTACAACTTAATTTCTATGAAAGTTTTTAGGTTTATACACGCTTATTGTTTATTTTGTTATTGTGTGTGACATTAATTTAGTGATTTTTATGTTGTAGTGTACCTTAAGAATAACTTATAATATTATTTTCTTTCTATTTTTAATACTGAACTTATACTAATGTAGAGTGTATCTGTTACATACTGGTGCTGTGAGGAAGTGCATGTACAGTGTGTGCCTTATGTCTATACCTATATATATCTTAACTTGCATGAAATGATTAATAACTATTGCAGTGTGTATACAGTTTTAGTATAGGAAGTAAGTAGTAGTAATATAGGAATTAACTATTAAATGTAAAATGTAAGAAATACCAAACCCAACGAGTGCTGTAACATTATTCCTGATGGAGCAATAGCATAACAAAATATATATTCCTATCGCACCCTTAAAATTATACAGACTTCAAACAAAAAATTTTGTATAATATGGTATTTTGATATATAATACGTAAAAATAAGAAATAAAATTGAAGAACTTGATATTTTTAATTTACAGACCTAGTATAATTCTTAGGGTGCGCTATGTCAAAAACTGTATATTCGGTGCATGCTAAGACCTTAATTGAAAGTTTTAATAGAAATTTTCTATAATAAGAAGAACGTTCGGGCTAGTGGCGCCAACTGTGTTTCGACTGTCATTTTTAATATTGTTAGGACCGACAAAGAACAATGCACACCTGCAGTTTATTAGCTTTTCGGCATTTGGACTTCTTTGTTTACCTTATGCTTAAAATTTGTAATTAGAAAACAGCCTATTGTGTATTGTACTCGTTTATGGCCGTTTGCAGGCATGATTAAGCAGGTGTGCAGATTACGAATTTTAAGAAATTCGATCTACGCGGGCAGGCAGCCATATTGTATCGGTGCAGTATATAGCAATGGCTCAATGGGGAGATCGGCAGTCTAGCGATGGTCACCAGCGAGACAAGACGTGTGTACATTCGATAAGCTATATAGTGAGGGACTTTGCGCGTGTTATTGAATCGTGTATTACGTTTGTACTAGTTGTGTCCAGTTATATTTGTACCTGTGCTATACGTGTTTGTATATTCTAATAAATTCATAGTAATTCCAACGGCATTTTAATTCGATTTCCGCACTCGTAACAATATTCTTCTATGCTACTGGTTATTTATGTATTGTAGGGACACAGTTTGTCAGCATTTGTCAGTACAGCAATATTACGCTTTACGTGTACATGCGGCTGCGCCCGCAAGCCCCCTTCAGTCGTGACTAAACGCCAGTACTGTAAATATGTTTTGTGGTTTCTTTTCTTGTACGTCACCCGATACCGTTTCCAGCCACGTGCCACCACCTCATCATCTAAAACCCTACAGTATCTTATCTATAATATTATTACAACTTAAGTTTCGAGAAAAACAAAATCCACCTGCCTATCTATAAAAACATATTTTAATACCTGTCGGCATTTGAACTAATTGTAATTCTTTTATGATTGTCTTCTTTTATTTACTTATTTATTGGTTATTGTGAAGAACAGCCTATTGTACTCGTATATGGCCGTTTGCAGGCATAATTAGCCAGGTGTGCGGATTACGATTTCTAGGAAATTGAGTTGAGCGAGAACCACCAGCGAAGCGAGACGTCTGTACTACAATCGGGAATCTAATAAGGGACGGACTTTGCGCGTTTTATTGTTACGTTTGGACTTATTGTGTGTCAGTTGTATTTGTACCTGTGTTATACGTGTTTGTATAGTTCTAATAAACTCTATATTAATTCTAACGGCATTTTAATTCGAGTCTCGCGACTTGTAACAATATTATAAAATTCTAAATAGGCCGTATCTGTGCATTAAAACTATAAAGATGAACAACTGGAATAGACTGTATAAACGATGGAGGAAACGATGCAATTTTTTTCAGATTTGTTGTCTGTTTATGTTTGTAGTTTTGTATGTTTGTTTGGGATTCACATAGCAACTATCGGGCCTATTCGTTCGGTTTTGTAAAGCTAATTCTTAGACTTAAACTCTGCGCTACTTTTATCCGGGAAATCCGGCGGGATTCTTTCTGGGAATGATTTAAAATGACCAAATTAAAAAAATCAATAGACCAATAGCAAGTTCTCTGACATAAAATCTGTGATACTTTATATCCCTGGAATCAAGTTTTTACCCGGGAGCGGTTTCAAGTTGTTAGGACACGTATAAGTGAGCTTATTTCGTCCAACGTGGACGAAGTCGCGAGCGAACACTTTTTTTAGCCAGGGGAAATCCGATTGAGGACCATAGGCCGCGACAAGGGCAGAACCTTGGGGGGATAGTTCGCGACCCGTGCGTGGAATTTGCCAGATCGGGGGTGGCACCAGTATGCCCAGTCAGAACTGGTGACATGGTATTCCCACTAACTAGTTAGGGATACCCACTAAAACCCCTGGGTGTTCCGTCCTGCGCCTTGTGCTAGGGCTACCAGTACATGATCTAGCCTCTCCGATAGGCCTGGCAGGCGTAGGCCACTTCCACTGCCGAGGTCTACTTACGTGGACGAAGTCGCGAGCGAATCCTAGTTTAACATAAACTTCGTACAAGTAATATCAATTTTCTACCTATGTTAAGGTGAAAGAATAATTAGTAATGTGCATATTTTCTCACGTTGACTAACCATTATCTATTTACCTTGGCTTTCAAGGCATTTATATTCTATACCACCGTTTCTCAACCTGGATCATGACCCTTATGGGGGTCACGCTTCTTATTGAGGGGGTCGGAGTTTGTTAAAAAAATAAGACTTTAATACAATACAAACGTAAAAATAAAATAATATAACTTTGCAGTGAAGGGGTCGTAAGATTTTTTACTTAACTTTTTTTCGTGGGTCGTGAGAAAAAAATCGTTGAAAATCAATGTTCTATACTACTCCATATTAGTATACTAGGGGCTGCGGATCGAACTCTAGTAACTAGTACATGCCTCTTGTTTAAACAGCAGGTTAACACGTGCGTTAACACGTGTTAAATTGTGTTAAATTTTTATGTTAGTGCTATTTGCTCCCGAAAGATTTACTTCATTTTATATCCCAAACTATCCCATCTCCCGGGATGAAAACTATTTATATACATTTTCGGTATTAAAACCACATTTAAACAAAATTACAGCAAAAGCGATCTAGTACTCCTAGTAGTTTTTCCGTGAAGGCTTAACAGACAGACAGTTCAAGTTACTATCGTATTTTTTTATAAATGATAAATTTTTATATCTATAAACTTGAGAAATGATTGGTCTCCCACACAAACTTTCATCCTCTATTTATTTCAACCCGTTCTAATTATATTTATCTATCCCCCGTCTATCTATGTATAAACTACATAAATGACAAAAATGACCAAATTGACCAAATTGAGCAAAATGACCACATAGACCAAAATGACCAAATTGACCAAAATCACCAAAATGGTAAATCACAAAAATACCTATCCTACTTCCTGGGATAACCTTTACGTAAATCTATCCCATTATCCGGGATAAAAAAAGTATCCCTTATCCACCACCCTCGATATTAAAGTTACATATATACCATATTTCAGCCAAATCAGTCCAGTAGTTTTTTCGTAAAAGCATAACAAACAAAGAGACAAATATATTTTTATCCCGAAAAATGGGATAGTTTTCATGATAAAAAGTATCCTATATTCATCCTCGGCATCGAAAATATATAAGTAGTTTTTCCGTGAAAACGGAGCAGACAGACAGAGTTACTTTGGCATTTATAATATTAATAGGGATAATGCAATTGTGCCCCGCCACGCACCGGTACGCGGCACCGATATATGGTGGATATTCCACCTTCTTTTACGAGTGCAAACGCATTGGGAGCGTGAGAGATTCGCCATGTTGGGATGGCACTAGTATTCCGAAGAAGTATTATTGTGACTTAGGGATACCCACTTAAACCCCTCGGTGTTCCTTGTTTCGCCTTATGCCAGGGTTAAGGGAAGCTTACAAGCGGAAGCTTAACCAACTCCGCGTGCCCTGCCCAGGAGTCACATCCACTGTCGAGGAGAAGAGTAGCACCCGGCGTTGTCCCTCTCTAACGTGGGGCGTCTAAATATCTTACCATATCCCATATGGTAAGATATTTAGACGGAGACCCCTGTGACACGACGACGGCGTTATTGGCATATCAGGGATAATGTAGCATTCGGATGGGGAATGAATTTTCCAGCGGCTTTTGAGTTTATTTGTTACAAATTTTATCCGTGCAGGAACGGAGAAAGAATACAAATTCCTGCGGCCGAGCGGCCTGTCGTAAGAGGCGACAGAAGAACCCACAGCCAGGTGGTAGGGTATTTACCCGTCTGGATGGCTACCACCCCTGGTCTAGAGTATGCCGCCATAACAACATGAGTTGTGTTCCGGCATTAGGGGCCAGATTCCAGGCTCCCTTAAGAGAGCAGCAGCGCATTTGTAGCATCTTTGGTGTTGCAAATGTCTATAGGTGATGGTGACCGCTTTCCATGAGGTAGGCCGTCTGCCTGTCTGCTGAATTCATGCAATAAAAAAAAAATAAAAAAAAACTAATCTTTTCTCATTCTAATATTAGTATAGATAGATTAACGACCCTTACACGATTTAACTCGGTGTCCAAACCCAATTTATCAAATGATACACCTTGCTGGATTCCAGCAAATAAATCAGCTTGAACTACATAAACAGCCAGTGCAAGCATTGCATTCGGCCATTATATTGATTTATGGATATAAGTTACTATACAAATGATGCAGAACTTTGTAGTCATCAGTGATGGCTTATTTACAGAAGCATTGTAGATGTTGAGTTCACTTACGTTCAACACAATTAAAACGCAAAAACACTGGTTATGAAACTTATACTGCCACCGCCGTTGCCACAAAGAGCGGAGTAACTTTATTAAAAATATCTTATGTCCAAAGAGACGGAGATTAGCAAACCATTGTGTGCATTTAAAATGAACAACGCCATCTAGTGACGTAAATCGCAATCTTAGATGTGATGAAAATATTACACTTTTCTTCATTATAAATATATGGTATTTTCGACAGTACATATAAATTATAGTACATTTCCTTGAAATAACGATGTACTCAGGACCTGAAAATGGACCTTGTTACTAACGTAATTATATTATTAAGCATACTAAACCCCACCAGCAACTACTTAGACATAGATAACACTTTATTGTTCACCAAAACAAAATTACAAAAATGCACAACAAGACAGTAGGTACTTAGTGAGACAAAAGCGATCTCTTCCAGGCAACCTGACTCAAAAACTATTATGCAATGACGATAAAATAATAAAATAAAAAATAAAAATTACATACATGGACAGCAGATTACAGTATAAAATATCGTTTATGGCACATATTGCGTAAATGATAAATGATTTGATTTGATATGGTTTGATTTAGCTTTTCTGACGTCAACTTCATCATCATGTAAATGTCGAGGCCATCCAGCTCCTCGATAACATAGACTTAGTGAGAAGACTCAAAAGAACCAAATCTTTGGAGTTATAAAACTACCATAACTAATCGTGAACTAAACCATCCCGGTACCCACTCAAATACAAAACTTCATCAAAATCCTGAAACGCAGTTCCAGCGCCACCTACCGGGTCTAATTGTCAATCTAATCCATTCAAGTATGTCACTGATTTGCAGTGGACATCAATTATTACAAATAAGCTATAAACGTGCGTGACATGAATTGTCAATTACGGAAGGAGGCGGAGTTCGAAAACTAATTTATTTATTTAAATTCAAAAAATTGCTAATTTTTCGATATATCCATAATTATTCTGCTATTTGTGGTGGAGTCAAATCTGACAAATCAAAGATTATAAAAATCGGTCCAGCCGTTCTCGAGTTATAAATGATGTAACTACCCGACTTTCTTTTTAATTTAAATAATTAGGTATATCTAGTATTTTAGGTCAGATTTAAATTACACATTAATTTTATTTCTTAGATAAGTTTGTAAGTTTTTGCTGTTGTATCATTAAGATGCATCATTTAATTAAAAAAAAAACTCTTTTAGATGAGTTTAACGTCATTAAAAACGTCGCATCTCAAATAATGCATTAAACTCTTGGCTATATCTGATTGACATAGTCACTAACACTAACATTATCGCAGGTGTAACTTCTAACTCATTATGAATAAGACCGTAAATTAATAAGTTTATTAACATATAATATTGGGTCAAAAATATAATAACATATTATCGCTCTACGTCATAAAGTCCCGATATTGTCATATTAATATTCTATCGACCTACACAAACTCATCATAGACAGTTATGTTCCTAGAGAAAAATAGCGGAATTCAAATATTTTAATATCCGAAAATAGCGAGCTTTCGCGATTACATCACGGGTTGACATTCTCATATATAACAGTTTAATATTAAACTTTTACGAAACCCAGCGTTTCTGCCAAGCCCAATTTAATGTCTCTGTGTAATAATTAGCTTCCGATACGCACAACACAGAATTTGACGAACGCCCGACGTTTCACAGCTACAAAAATAACTTTTATACACCAATCCGGTAGTAAATTAACCTATTTAAAAAATCATAGACTTACCTTTTGTTGTGGAGATATCACTCACAAATCACACGGCTATGAGAACTTAAAAAAAACACTTCCAATTTCGAACTTGCAGAAATGCCGGGAAGAATGTTCGACAAGATGGCGGCGACGCAAAAACGCGGGAAATGAAGCGTAAACTGACACCGCGGAAACGCGATTTGACCGAGAGTTGTTTAATAATTTTGACTGTATGAGGCTGGTGGAAAAATTATATTCGCGGAGTCTCTGCACCCGGCCAACGTGCATACGTGACTAAGATCGGGCCACGTTGCTATATTATATGAAATTTAGATAGGGCGGGAAACTGTGTTACACGAAGTATTTCAGAGAGTCATAAACACTGTTTTATAAACATGCTAGTTGAGCTAGCGAAATTTCATTCGAGTTGCCATAAGAACGTATCTCTAAGTTGAATGCAACGGCAGCACCAAAACAGTGCGACAGAGCGCCATCAGGGCTGTTTTAAGCATATTGGGCGCCGGGGGGTGTAAATAATCTTGCACCCCCCTTAAAAATAATAAAGGATAGCATTTAATTTTTACGGTCCTTAAGTTATGCATTCATCGTGTCTGCCCGTCAGTTTTTTTTAATGTTAAAGTAATTGTCTCAGAAATTAATGGGTTTATATGAATGAAATTTGACAGGAAGATGCAGTAGATATGGATGGCGCTACAATGTTGTAATACTGAGAGTTGAATTTTTAACGTATATACTACATACCAATCGTTAATCACATCTTATTGTCATGGCTTCTGACAATATTCTTTTGTAAGCGTCATCGAAACTTCGCATAATAAATCAATAAACACATACATGATAATCAGAGAAACATGACAAAGAATACCTCTTTTCAACATTTTCATAGCCACACATTCAGATACAACCTGAGTGTCTTCAAGTCTCCTGTGAATAGGTACGTTCTAGGTAAGCGTGCTCGATCTTAGAGCATATTTCCGCTCAAAATCGAGTGAGATAATGGTCAAACCTGAACCTATACAGTAATAAAAATAAAAAAATATATACACAAATATAAAATCACACAAGGATATTTCCATAAAATAAACATTAAAGATAACTTCACTTACTTCAGTTTACTGAAGAGCGCAGCGCCTAGCGAATGGTAGAACAACTATGTCTACCATTTTTTTGTGCAGGATCCAGCTTAATAGCCGCAGATGGCTGTGTCAGCGATATCGAGTTTGGTGGGTTTCCCGACTCCATGGAAACGGAGGCGTTCAGCCCGGAAGCAGCGCACTCGAGGAGGCACCTCCTGTGAGGTTTGCCCTCTGCTCAACCACTGCGAGGGGAATGACTCTATTGGATTAAAGCTGTCTCTGCCTGGCCTCAAGCACCGCTAATATATTAACTTCCAAGTGCGTACACACGTAACAAAATGATAGGGTAAAGGGGATAGAATAGAAGAATGGTAAAGAGGGATGAGATAAGGAAGAGTTACAAGTTACGTTTCTATTCGATTGAACGATTATTATTCCTTAACTAGGACATGCCCGCGTCTTCGTCCACGCTCGACTAGAAATTCTCGCGGGATTCCCAGGGTAAAAAGTAGCGCAGATTTTAAGTCTAATAATTTTGTGTTGATCAGCGAAAACCGCATCGAAATCGGTCCATTAGTTTTTATATAAATCCCGAACAAACGATAAAAATACTTATAAAAAAATGCATCGTATCTCCATCGTTTATATAGTCTAGTCCACTTGTTTTTTTTTTTAATAGCCTGAATATACAAACACGGCATGTTTAGAATCTTATAATATTATTACAGAAGATTTTCTTCTTTCGTGAACAGTATCTAGCTAGATTCTGTAGGTGATGTAGTAATTTATGTGAATTTATTATCAGATCACGAGATTTTAGATGCTATTTGAAGAAATGCTACAGAAATCGCTCCGTCTGGCAAGTTTCATATTATTACAAATGTAATGAGTCATGTGACATAAAGTGGCGATTTAGACTGCAATATCGCAGTTTCAATATCTAAAAATATGACTGCAGGCATGTAATCTCTAGCTAGTCCAACGTTCAGCATTTTATTTTATTGAATTTTTTATACGTTTTGAGGCCTTATATAATACAAAGAATGTCTTGATAAATACCTATTTTCGGCCGGTTTAGATCTTAATTACTATTCATCCACTTATCCTACCATCGGTTGAATTTTGAAAATGCTTATATTAAATTTTAACCGATAATAAAGCAAATGGACGGTCGGTAAGATATAGGAGCCGGGCGTTAGTCAGATTTTATTTGATTCGTAATAATTAACGGTCTTATTCATAGAAAGTTAGAGTAAGTTTGAACGCTTCTTTATGTTTCTTAAAGAAGCGTTCAAATTTACTCTAATATAATATTGTTACGAGATGCAGGACGCGAATTAAAATGCCGTTAGAATTACTATAGAATTTATTTTATTAGATCTATATAAACACGTATAACACAGGTACAAATATAACTGAACACAATCAGTCCAAACGTAATGCACGATTCAATAACACGCGTAAAATCCGTCACTGAAATAGATTATCGAATGTACACAAGTCTTGCCTCGCGGCTGGTTATCACTCGACTGCCGACCTCTCCATTGGGGCATTGCTTTCTGCTGCACAAATGCAATATGTCTACCTGGCCGCACGGGCCGAATTACTTAGAATCACACCTGGCTAATGACTGCCATAAAAGATTACAAACACAATGGGCTGTTTACTAATTACAAATTTTAAACACAAAGTAAACAAAAAAGTCCCAATGCGGAAAGATAATAAAGTGTGCTTTTGTGGTATGCAGGTGTGAATCTACTTTTATCGGCATAACAATATTAATAAGGAATTTTTGGCGGGAACTGAAAGGAGACGTTGTGCTGTGCAGTTTTATTTTCTAAAAATGTGTAATATCACTCACTCTAAAATGAACAATAGTTGAAGGATATTGATAGTTTTTAAGTAGTAATTATGTGTTTTTGCGAGAAATGTGAACTGTATACTCAAATGTGGCCTTTCGAGTTCTCACAAGAACTCCGTTGAATGGTGTCAGTTGTAGCCTGCAATATAACTGCGCTACTATACGCAAACTTATACATCAGAATTGGCTGTATGTATTAACGATTCCTTTGCCTGCCTTTGTGACAAATTCTACTACTTCTCAATATGAATAAGACCGTTTTTGCGTCCCAAACGGAAAATATGCAGTTTCGAATACTGGCCGGAAAAACTTGCTTTACTCAATATGGTGTGCATAGACATTTAAGTGACGGTGCTAATGAATGCAAATAAATGAATACTGTAATCTCCCATTTAATAATTATGTAGTCAATAAATAATCTAGTTGGTGTCGATAATAATTATGTATGGTAGTCTGGAGGAGATCGTCTTTAGCGACAAGACCGCCGATTGCACTTTAATGTATGTCCAATAAAGCTATTCATTCACGGTAAAATAAATAATCGCTGTGGCTAATATAGTTTTAGCGATTATTTTATTTTAACCATCGGTTACCATCACACCAGCCCTAGATAGGCTATTTTTTAACCCGCCCCTTAGACAAGAGTTATTAGCGCTAAATGAATAGAAAGATTTTTTTTGGAAATGACAATACTTAACGATGTGTCAACCCCATAATTTTTCTATTCTATACAATTAGCAATAATGCCACTTGTCCAAGGAGACTAATGCGACGGCGTCGGCGTTATTTTTAACAGTTTAAACAAGACGCATTTGGCCACAGTGAATAACAATAACACTATTCCAGATGGAGCCCGATCATAACGGAGCATTTTATATGGAAATAATTCTGCTGTTTCTGCCGCCGAACCAACTGGTCTAGGCGTAGATTATAAATAAAAATATGGCCAACGTTAACACAGAAACTTGCATTGCAACAAATATTTTGCCACCCCGAAAGGGACTCAGAATCATTCGATAAATAACTTTTTCATTTCTCATATGAAATTATTCTTGGAGTTGCCTGATCACAGGGATGAAAACAGTACTTTTCATCCTTGGAAACCATTTTCCCTGCTGTCAAAAACTGTAAAAACTCATGTCCCAACTTTTTGACAGCCACTGTTATATCGCGGCATAATTTGCAATAAAAAAATGTCAACAATTTTGTAACATCGTTTTATACTTGTAAATTACTTTTCACTAAATTATTATTTAATTGACATAAATTTTACCTAAATATTTAGTATCATCAATGACAATAAAATACTGGCCGGTAGAATGCCACAGCCAAAAAAAATTTACTTGACGTTTCATATGTAACGTATTAAATGAATTCAACAAATTTATAAATATAGATTTAACGCCTGATTTCATTAGAGAAGTAGTTGTTTATTTAACTAATCAATTTTTAATTACTTTCTTTATATTCGAAATGAAAACCTCGGGTGAAAGGTCTATTTAGACACTCAAACTATTTACGCCTGCGCTACGCTCGTGCGCCAAATCATCTGTTGCCTAAATAGGTCACTTTCACCTCTCGTATAACAATGTACTATAATAATAATTGGTGCGATCCAAACGTTAAATAAATAATGTACGATTATTTCACCAATGTGGTGACATAACAAACGATTGACATTATTGCTGTCAGAGACAAAAGATTGTTTCGAATATTTGTTGGGCTCTTTACGTAATTTATGATAATTACGTAACTAGACATGACAATCGCTCCGTAAAAATTATGTGCGGATACATATTCGCTAGCGTTAATATAGATTTTGTCAATTCATTTTGCTTTTTTTGTATCCTTGGCAAGTGCTTCCCAATAAATTTTACAACATATCACAAAAAATGACATGAACTTCAAGGACATTTTTTTATTGCATGATTACAGCAGACAGGCAGACGGCCCACTTGATGGAAAGCTGTTACTATCGCCTATGGACTTTAGTAACAACAAAGATACTACCAATGTGCTGCCGCTCTTTAAAGGGAGGCTAAAACCTGGTCAATTACGTCGAAACACAACTCAACGTTGTTACGGCGACATAGGGGTGGTACCCGTCCAGACGGGCAAATATCCAATTGCCCACATGACTGGGCTGTTTTGTCGCCTCTTGATACTTAAAGGCTTTTAAATATCTTAGCAAGCACCAATACATCCGCAAATGTCTAGAAAACCATGATGAGACAGACATTCACTTACAAAATTATGTAAATTATTAGGGTTTAAAATTACTGAGCTGAAAATATCCTAATCAACCTGAAAAATATGTCGTTATAACATGATGTTCCCGTGACTTGGGCTATTTTCTTTCCTTCGGGAACAGTACTTTTTGTGGATGAAAGAATTCTTATGTCCTTTTCTGTACTCCTAACGACGTGTATGCAAATTTTCATGATGATCGGTTGAAGTAATTTATATAAGTAGTCCCTTTATATTGTAGAAAACTTGAAAAATTTAACTTTAAGAGCCATCTATAGTCGAGTAGCTCTAAATAATCAAGTAATTAAACAGAAAGTGACATCTATGGATCAGTAGTCTTGCTAATATTAAATTTAAATTCATTGTTAAAATGTAATGAATGATAAGGAAAGAACTTTAATAACTTTATTAAAATATTAAGTGAAACTTGTAATACATACAAGAATTAATACATTCATTGAAAATACCTATGATAGACAAATTTGCGACCTATATTTAAATAGGCTAATGGCTAATCGAAATGTTGCCCACTCGATTAATGATGGAATCATTTGTATAAAAATCGATTTCGACAACAATAACGAAGCACTATAATGAAATGTATACGGAACACAGTAGAGATAAAAATTTACGAAATCTAGAAATATAAAAATTGTATTCAAAACAGATTGTATGGAACGAGCTAGAAAAGTAATCAATTGGCTATCTATACAAATATGTATTGTACGTCTTTTATGAAAAGAATTGCATAAATATTAAACGGCACTTTATTAATCACCAAAATAAATAATTACATAAATGCGAATTATGGTATTCTTTACATTATTTTTGTTTTACTTAGCTCTAATTCTGAATGTTGGAATCGATTTTAGTAATTGATAAAATATAATATCGATTGAGCTCATCACTAATACCATATTTCGAGTGCATCCACTGACTGAATTACGTTGATTTGATTTTGTCATTTTTTAATTAAAATTGACTGAACATTAGTGTGTTGCACCCGCCAAATCACCTACTTTCAAAAACATTGTACGTACTAAAATTATTTGTGAGAAAAAGAAAGTGATCTTATTGTTAAATGTCTGGACAGTAAGATAGGCGTTATTTACAGTTACACGACGATAGTAAATAACAAGACTGGAAATGTGTCTGTGTTGATATCATTATCGTAAAGTTCGTTACGATGCACCTGCATCGCGGACAGTGGCATCGAGTGCATTGTGGTTCGTGTTCCTTTCATAATCTCACAATCCAGTTAGTCATTTTAAAGAAACTTAGCAGGTAAAATACAGCTTCAAGAATCAACAAGACCCAAAAATGACTCATACGTGTTCAATAGAATTTGTGTATTGTTTTGTTTTTGTGAAATGAAATACCACAGCGATGAGTTGATTGCGAAAGAATGATAGTGAAAATTAACTTTTGTCCATGCAGTATAACGAATGCGTTCTACATTTGAAACTGCGATAAGTGGTAGTCAGCAGTTTTATTTAGTTTCATTTATTAAAAATGTGTTATAGTTAATTTTTATGGTGTATTACGATGGCTCAAAGTTCCGTGGACTCTGATAGATTGTCCTCGGCTAATATTTCAACACATAGCTCGGGGACTGCTGGTACTGTAGGTGGGTCAGTAGTAGGTGTGAGAGTTGGAGAACCTGGGCTTAAAAGAGTAGAAGATGAGGATGAATATAACCTGGGACCTCTGCCCCCAATGTGGGAGAAGGCTTTCACACCATCTGGAGAAACTTATTTTATAGAGTAAGTATTTTCTCATGCATTATATAAACAAATTTCATTTTTAAACAATTACAGTTCAAGAATTTAACATTATGAAGAAAGTTGAGATCATAAGATTACATGTAACCACTGAGTCATTGTTTGCACCAGAATAAACAAAATATTTTTATAAGGTAGCTGTTTTCTAAAGTAGTGTAAAAAATATGTGGTCTCTGTGAATTTATTATATGTAACTCATGACCAGGTCCTATATCTTACTATTCATTCACTTGCCCTAACATTGGTTGAATTTTGACATTACTTTTATGGAGCTTATGTCAAATTTTAACCAATAGTAAGGCAAATTAAATGTTCAGTAAGATATATAAACCAACTATAAATTAAATGACTTGTTTTGGGTGTTTTGAAAAAACACAAATAATATTTAATCAAAAAAAACAAGCCACTGCCAGGCGGTAGGGTATTTGACCATCTGGATGGCTACCACCCCTTGTCTAAAGTATCCCGCTATAACAACCTTGAGCTGTGTTCCGGCATTAGTGGCTAAGTTCCAGTATCAAGAGAGCAACAGAGCATGTGTAACACTTTTGGTGTTGCTAATGTCCATAGGTGATGGCAACCACTTTCCATCAGGGGGCTGCTGCCTGTCTGCTTAACTCATGCAATAAAAAAAATATATTGTAAACCAGAGATTCCCAACTTTGTAAGGACTACTGCCCCCTTTACAAGAAAAAACATTTTCAACACCCCCTTTTAGATAATAATCAAATATACCAATTTTATACGTCTGTATGTTATCTATTAATAATCACAAATTAAAAAGAGTCACCGTATGATTTGCTTATGTTCTTCAAATATTACGAAGGACAAATGCCATAGTCCTAGATTGTCAGCTCCATCAGCATTCCATTTCCCATAATGCTCTTGCATTGACCAGGGTTTATCATTGTGTGCATTTCAACATGGAATATACAGGGATAATTTCTGGTCACTGCCACACCACATTTCGATTACATGGGCTTCTAAATGTTGACATTCCCTTTATCCTTTACACACCTTTCTTAAGTCTAAATCATTCTTATAGTCCATAGTCTTCAACAATATACAAAATTCTTTTTAACAACTTTTAGGTACAGCAACTGTTTTAATTTAAAGTTTAACACTTGCTTTTTATTGCGGGAGTAAAGCGCACAGACTGCCCACCTGATGGAAAGTGTCTGGGTGTCTGGGATCAGCCCCAGAGTAGTTTCAGTAGTCTGTTGTATATTACTTATAACCTAAGCAAGATACACATATTTTAATGTATGATATGAAAAACATACATATTATCATGCCTCTTTCTCATGGGGGTAGGCAGAAACTATGGATCCCCACTTGTGACGATCCTGACAAACAACTTTCGCTTCATCTACCTTCATTAACCTCTTCATAAATGCATGTTTATTTGAGATACTCTTACATACATTACTTTATGACAAAAATATCTTTTTTTTTTATTGCTAGAGTACAGCAGACAGGCTGATGGCCCAACTGTGGTGTAAAATGATTACCGTCTTATAAACATATGCAACACTAAAGGTGCTGCTGGACTTGTAGATGGAGCTGGAACCTGACCACTAATACCGGAATACAACTCATTGTTGTTATGGCGGCATACTCTTGACCAGGGGTGGTAGCCATCCAGTCAGGCAAATGCCCTACCACCTGACTGTGGGTTGTTTTGTCGCCTCTTATGACAGGCCGCCTGGCCACAGGAAATTGTATTCTTTCTCCATTCCTGCATGGATAAAATCGTCAAATCTTAATAATTGTTTGGGTATCTTATTAACTAAACATTTCAATATAAGCAATGAACAAGTATGGATGCTCCATAAACCTATTTCTATTAAATAATTACAATTTATTTAAATATATAAATAATATGTATTCATTTAAAATTGACTAGTAATTAAAACATGTAAAAAAATACAAAACATTATTGATTTACTTTATTTAAATTTAAATAATAAATATGCAATATCCAAGCAGCTAAATAGATTAATGCATGTATAATTAATACTACTTGAATAACAGGGGTCATCTTGAATTGGATCTAATCATGTTAGGACATCTTATTAGAATCCAGTTTGGTTATAATACTGACATTGCCTATAATCTATATAATCACTATCTAAGTAAAGAAAATATTGATATCCAATAAAATAAGAAAAGAACGGTAATTTAATTTGAAATGTGGGGCTTTATCTGCATTAGTATTGAAGATTTAGGCCCACCGATATGTGGAGAGCACATAGACTATATACTTTAAATTGTCCATGAAGTAATATGAGAATTTTATTATAATATTAATATTTATTACTCAACAATATGGTACAATGTAAGGATAAACATAGAGTGCTTACAAAGAAAAAAAACAAAAGAATGTTGACAGTGTCAAAATATAAAAAAGTAAATCAACTAAAGAGGTTGATTCCAACATGCTTGGGGCCTCAAAGAACAATTCAATATAATTTGAGAATAACATAAGCAACAATAATATTTGTAATGAACAGCATATTGAAAAAACGTGAAATTAAAATATCATAAATGATCTTTATAAGCTTACAAACTTATAACCATTATAATATAACAAGTCAACATTATGGCTTATTCTAAAGAAAGGTTGCTATATTCTACCTTATATGAGGATTTTTGAGTAATAAACTCAAACCCTGAGTTGGTTATACCTCCCGGGAAGACTTTGGTGATTACTATTTTACTATTATTATTATCATGAACTATTTTACTGTTAGCATCTTTAAAAATACTTCATGAGATGGCTTAAGAATTGCAAGAAGGGTTCATGTAGTTTTAATTCAACAAAAATAATAGTACATTCACTATATACAATAATAATTATATACATTGCACAGATATTGCAATGGGTTTAAAGAATTATTTGAGACATAATGTTGTTAATGACATATAATACACATGTGTTACAGTCATTTAGTAGCATACTTGTTTTTGTCATGTTTCTTTTTAAAGTTAATAATTAATTTTGTTATGTACCCTCTTATTTCTAAAGGATACAGAGGATACAGTGGGCCATTTCCTTAATTGAATAATCCCTATTAATATTACAAATGTGAAAGTAACTCTGTCTGTCTGTCCATCTGTCTGTTCCGTTTTCAAGGAAAACTACTGGACCGATTTGGCTGAAACTCAGTATATATATACGATGTCGAGAATGAACATAGGATACTTTTTATCCCAAAAATGTACTTAAGATAGTTTCTGGGATGAAAATATATTTGTCTCTCTGTTTGTTATCCTTTTATAGAAAGACTATTGGACCAATTTAGCTGAAACTCGGTACATATGTAATTTTAATACCAAAGGTGGCCAAGGGATACTTTTCATCCCGGATAATGGGAGAGATTTATGTAAAGGTTATCCCAAAAAGTGGGATAGGTTTTTGTGATTTTGACCATTTCATCCGCTTGGTCCCATCAGTCCCGTTAGTCCCGTAGATGCCATAGGTCCCTACCGTAGGTGACCTTGGTCCTCTTGGTCCATTTGGTTCACTTTTGTCATTTTTTCAAGTTTTGTCACTTAGATAACGTAGTTTACAGATAGATGGGGAACGGTATAGTTTGCAATATAAAATGAAGTGAATCTTCTGAGGGCAAATACATAAAATATTAAATAAAATGTAACTGTACCGCCTGCTTTAAAGAGCAGGAGGTACAGGTTATATTGTATACAAGAGATACACAGTAGAGGTTGACCCGCGGTGCAGCCGCTGGGTAAACTCTAGTAATGTTATATTTTTATTTATTCAGTGATTAGCGCCTATTTTGTATAAAGTAGTTCTATTTTATGTAATAATATTTATCTCTAATATGTGGTAATTGTGTACAGATTATAATTCAAAATCTCTCAATTATGTACATGGTATTCACTATATTTTATTTTCATGTTGGCAGACAGGATAGATTTATACTGTGTTCTTATTTTAGTACATGTAAAAATTTAAGTATAATATTTTATATAAAACTATAATCTAAAATTTCCAAACAATAATGGATTAAATTCTTGTCATTCATAACCCTTTAATTAAAATAGTTTATCAATGACTTCAATAATCCCCTATCGGTTGTGCCAATTTGATAAGTTTCTTATACTGTAAAATTATTGGAGGCATGCCGAGGTGTTCTAAAAATGCTTGTTGAGTGTGAAGGAGTCAGTGGCTGGCATGTATGTAAGCCGTAAGTTTCTTGATTATAAGTATTGTGACCAGTTGCTGTTATTTTATTACCCTTCTGAGTTGTTGCAAGTATTATACACATGTCAATATTTAACAATATACATATATACAGGACTATGACTATGTGTTTTCACCATTATTTTTTGATACTTTAAATAAAACTCATTCAGCCACAGCCTACATCTTTGACACTAAGGCAGATAAAGCCCCAACAGAAGAAATAATGTACCTACTTACATTGCTTCCTGTTTTATTTTCTTTATATTCCTCTCTTTGGAGGAACATTTTCTGCCTGGGCTTTGTGCTTTTTAGTTTTTATCTGCTTACTGTATTACACTATGTATATTACATTATTTTATTATACTATCTATATAAACTATCCTAAGTCCTCTAGTTATTACGTACATATAATAGGATAATACAAAAATTGTCTAAACTATATTAACAGGTTATGACTGACAATTTAAATTTCATATGCTAGCCACAATTATTTTTTCTTTTATTTACTCTATAATTGGCACAAAAAAATTGTATATTATTATCTATCTACTGTTATTGTTATACATACAAATAAAATTTGATGTAGTAATTAAGATCGGGAGGATATTAATAAAAGAGTATTTATTTTATTTATAAAGTTTATTAAATTTTAATTATCAGAAGTACAATTTATTTATTAATTACAAGTCTATGCAGGTCAGCTGTACAGTGCTTACTCTCCTAGTCATGCATCCTTCCGCCTTGACATCATCCCATCCTCGGCTACCTCTGTAGGATTTAGACAAAATCATCATTTGACCAGGAATAGGCAGTGTAAGAATTTATGTTCGCATGAGGACAACGCTGCCTGGGGCAGGATGCTTAACTAGATACTCTAAATATTTATCGATATAATCATTAAAATATGTAAACTAAACAATTCTACTATGGTTAGATTTCTAGAAATGGAAAAGTTGTTACACAGTATACACAGAAACTTATTAGCTATGATTGATATTAAGCATATTTTTTTTCTTGCATTCAGCAGACAGGCGGACGGCCCACCCGATGGCAAGTGATTACCATCGCCTATGGACATTTGCAACATCAAAGGTTCTATAAATGCGCTGCTGCTCTCTTAGGGGAGACTGAAACTTGACCACTAATGCTGGAACACAACTCAAGGTTGTTACAGTGGCATACTCTAGACCAGGGGTGGTATCCATCTAGATGGGCAAATACCCTGGCTGTGGGAGCCTATAGATTGTTTTGTTGCCTCTTATGACAGGCCGCCCGGTCGCAGGAAATTGTATTCTTTTCCATTCCTGCACAGATGATTACATACAAGATTGTAGATATTGCCAATATGAATAACCTCTTGGTAGGACTAGAACCTGAACAGGTCGGTTATATTAGCCCTACCCAGTGTCATTTATTCTATGAGTTTAAGGGGGTTACTTTGGACATGAGATATTATTGTTCTCTAAAAATCAATGGAAATACCTAGTTTGCAATCTTCTTGTTCTTCTTCAGCCAGTCTCTGTCCACTACTGGACGTAGACCTCCCCAAGATTGCGCCACATATCCTGATCTCCCGTCTAACTCATCTAGTCCCTGCCAGCGATCTTGCACAGGTCGTCAGACCACCGAACTGGAGGGCGCCCTACGCTGTTTGCCGAGAGGTGGACTCCACTACAGGATACGTTTGCTTCATCGGCCGTCGATCCTGCGACAGACATGACCAGCTCACTGCCACTTAAACTTGCTAATTTTCCGAGCTGTGTCGGTTTTAGTTTAATTTACAATGCAACCTCATGAAATTAAATATGCTTAATTTGTAATCTACTTTCTTACTTCCTTCTCCACACGACCATAATATGTGTAGAACATTAGGACATATACAAAATGCAAACTACTAAATACTACAAAAAATTACCAGTTAATATTACAAAATAAATGTGTTTTAAAACATTTACCCTCTTAAAGGCTTAATAAAATTATTATCGTATGACAGATATCGAGAGTATTTGGATATGTTATTAATATTTTTCCGTAATATTTGTATTTTACAGCCACAACACTGGAACATCTCATTGGCTTGATCCTCGACTTGCCAGGGTCCGGAAACACTCACTTGGGGAATGTGGGGAGGATGAATTACCCTACGGTTGGGAGAGGGTCACAGATGAACGATATGGGTCATACTACGTAGACCATATCAATAGAAGGACTCAATACGAAAATCCTGTTCTTCAAGCAAGGAGATTAAGAGGTAAGCTAATAGATAAAATTGAACAAGTACATATTGAGGGGTGACATTTTATGAAAGATTTTTACTATAATTGTTTATTTGCATCCTGATGGCTCAAATAATAGAAAGAACCTGGCTTCCAATTGAAATGTATAAAGATCCACGAATTTTTAAATACAGTAAATAGTTTATTAATGTTGTGTTTTTCTGGGTTACATGAAACAACCTTATTAATATTATAAATGCGAAAGTAACTCTGTCTGTCTGTCTGTCCGGTCCAATCCGGTCCATCCCTTTCCGTTCCGTTTTCACGGAAAATCTACTGGACCGATTCTGCTGAAAGTCAGTATATATATATATATATATATATATATATATATATATATATATATATATATATATATATATATATACACACATATGTATATTTTTTTTCGATGCCGAGGATGAACATAGGATACTTTTTATCCCGAAAAATGGCACAATTTCCGGGATAAAATAATATTTGTATCTCTGTTTGTTATGCTTTTACGGAAAAACTACTGGACCGATTTGGCTGGAATTCGATCTATATGTAATTTTAATACCGAGGGTGGACAAGGCATACTTTTTATCACGGATAGTGGGATAGATTTATCTAAAGGTTATCCCAGAAAGTAGGATAGGTTTTTATTTTGTGATTTGCCATTTTCGTCATTTTGGTCGGTGCGGTCGATGTGGTCATTTTGGTGTACATATGAAGTTTTAATACCAAAAATTGGCATAGATACTTTTCATCCGGGAGATGGGATAGTTTGCGATATAAAATGAAGTAAATCTTCCGGGGTAAAGAGCAGTAACATAAAAATTTAACACAATGTAACCTGTGTTGTAACCTCTTTAAACAAGAGGCACGCACCAGAGGGGGTGACCCGCCGCTGCGCCGCGGGGTAAACTAATATGCTATCTAAACTGTTTTGACTCATTTTCAAAATGTCCGCTAAAACAAATAGCTTTTCATCCCTCAATATAATTTCATCAATTATAAATAGTGTCATACCTCTCCACTCCAAAACAATCATTCGAATTTTATAATTTCTGTCTACACTATGTACCTACTCTGACAAAATCTTTCATCTCTCAGTTACAAGGTTGGGGGCTTATCTTTATTTTTTTCGAAATCTCACTACACCATTGAGTAGCGGTATGTAGGATACATCTTCCTCTCAAATTTCATCCACATAGAATGGATTACTTTACTCAAAAATTGAGAGGAAGAAGATTAAGGTGTATATGTGCACGTAAAAGATGGATTCATCCATCTTTTTTTTGGTCTACCTTTACATTTATACCCATCAATCTTGCAGTTTAACTTGTTTTTGTAATGTGACTTTGCTCCCTCCTCATTATCCATCATGTATGGATTGTGTAAAGGATGATATGCTGATTTGTGGTGTAACAGAGGATGTATGTCAGAATAGAGGAGTGTGGAAGGAAAGACATATTGTTCCAACCCCAAATAATTTGGAGAAGGTGAAAGAAGAGAGAGAGATTGAGTTAATTTTTATCTCGATAAATAGTGTCGTGTAACCAAAATAACCAAAAACGTGGCACCGCGTCGTGGTTTTTTTGTGCCGCCGTTGCCTTTCACTAATAAATACGTCGCGCGTCGTCGTCATGACAACGCGAACGAAGTTTCGCTGGCACACGCTAGTACAGTTTTACACAACTTATAATTCCGATCGGCAGTTTGCGCAGAACAGAGCAGACTGGTTTCTGACATGTAAATATTATATATATTGAACTTTGTTCGCAAGAGGAAATTGCTATGTATTGTTAGCTGTTTTCCTCTTGCATCAATCGTACACTGTCCTGCGCAGGTACGTCGGGAGGAATTATTAGTCGTGTAAAACTGTATCCACTGCAAACTACTGCACCTTTCAGAGTTGGATCAAGGGGATGAGTTGTGGACAAATACACAACTCATCATTAATACAACTTGGACCACTGAGATGTCCAGTACTTTAAACACATAAATAACTTTCCGCGGGGCGCGTATTCAAGTTAAAAGCATAGACACACGAGTGTCCTTTACCCGTACTAATTCCATTATTTAATACTACATAAGTTATCGTAACACACTGCGGCGCGATCGGTTTCATATTCCTAAATCGCCTTCCTTTAGCCGACTTTACTCTGAGAGCTGAATTATTAATTTTACACAACTATACAATATGTTGAGAACAAAATAATATTGCAACACATGTTTCCATATTAAACATTTTAAATAGCAAATTAGCAAATATAATGATAATCTATTTATTTATACACTCATTGTGAATCTATTGTTTAATAATGTAATTGTTCTCATTACATAAAAGAAATCTAGGTTAGATAACTCGAGATAAAAGGCAGCATGTTACTAAACACTTTAATTGGCACTGTACTGTTATGTAGTTTAATTAAACAAATTTAAAATAAATATTTATTTATTTTTATTTACAGTTTTTTTGATTGCGTGAGTTCTGCAGACAGGCAGACGGCCCACTTGGTGGAAGCAGTTACCATTGCCTATAGACATTTGTAACACCAGAGGTAATACCAAAGTGCTGCCACTCGCCTGACCAACTAATGCCGGAACACAACTCAAGGTTGTTATGGCGGCATACTCTAGACCAGGGGTGGTAGCCATCCAGTCGGGTAAATACCCTACTACCTGGCTACATAAATTATAAACTATTACAATGTAGAAAACTTGTATTGTGTTCTGCCTATAATCCCTTAAGACTATAAGTAGTAGCAAGACTTAAAACCGGTTTAAAATTAATTGGTTTTAGTCAACTATTTCATTTAAAATGTTAACCTTAAATTTCGTGAGAAGAGAAGAGAAAAATGATACTCTCGTATCATTCTATCTCTCTCAACAAGTTTGTGTGCCATGTGTGCGACTGAAAACTTGCGGTACCACATGGCTGCGCTTTGCTTTGTTTTGAAACCGGTTTATGCAACAAAATCTATTTAACGATCGTTTATACCAAAGGAAGGCACGGTAGCGTAATGGCTAACGCACGCGTCCCGGACTCAAAGGGCGCGGGTTCGATCCTGGCCGGAACACATGCACCACTTGGGCTGTTTTCTGACCTAATGTGCATATTGTTACAATTACCACGTGCTAACAACGGCGAAGGAAAACATCGTGATGCAACCTGCACATCCAGATAACCGATATGTCAAACCAGCCCAGCAGTGGGACGTTCATGGGCTGTTATTATTATATTATATTTATTTTTATACCAAAAACCGGTTGATTGAGCTTAAAGTGAGAACAAAACTGAAAAGAAATAAGTTTCGAGGTACTTAGCTGTAGCCGGCTTGACTTTTTTTGATAAGTACAACACCAACCCTAGGTCGTCATCAAAGTCAATCAAATCAAATCATTTTTATGTCGAATTAGGTGTTACATAGGTCTTATTCAATATAACTGAGAAATTATTATTTAGCTGGCCTTTCATAGCATCGCAATATAAACTTACTTAACCTATGTTTGTATAATATTTAATTTGGTGCCTTATAAGTCTTTTATTTTATTTAAATAACACAAACACAATATCTTCTTAATTACCTCTCATTTAAATATTCTGGGACGCTATAATAAGATTTTTTTGTCAACCATTCGAATAATGTTTGTTTAAACATATTAATATTATTTTCTTGCATTATATTAAATGGTAACTTATTATCATATAATGCACGGGTATGCGGAGGCATACATATTCTTTTGACAATTTCAAATAATGCCATTTTTGTTTTAAATGAAATATGTATCTAAGGCAAAACATTCTCTCTCTGTCTGTGGAATTTCGTTGCCTCGGTGGATCGCCAGTTCTTTCTGTTAGATCAGCCGGTATGCAGCGGCGGAACCATTTGGGCCGAATCAGCCGGTCACTCAAGCGGCGCGAGTATGCAACCCTCAGTGAGAGTTATATCTTGTGCCGTTTGCAGTCGAGACGCTTGGACCGTGGGGTCCTGAGGCCAGAGCCTCTACCAAAATTTATCGAAACGACTCATTGACTGTTCAGGTGATCAGAGGGCTGGTGCTCACCTCGGCCAAGGGATCAGTATGGCGACCCAACGAGGGAACGTAGCCAGCCTTCTGGGCACCTTACCCATAGAAGACGGTGATCTAGGCTCAGTATTCTACTTATAGTATTGAAGGACTATGAGTAGAATATAATACGAATAAGTTAAGTTTTCTTGCATTGTATTGTCTATATTTAGTTTGATATTTCATATTCTTTTCAGTTGAAAAGTTAGCGGCAGAGAATAGCGGCCCCAGTCAGCCCAATGGACCAAACCCTTCCGGAGAACTCCGTGGCGAGAGATTCACATTAAATCTGACTAAAGGACCTCAGGTTTTTTAATTTACTAATTATCATCGTTTTATTATTCTAGGATTACAACAAAAATATATTAAACTAATAATATGTACAGCTACAAACTATACTATATAAAAAATAAAATTAAATAAAAAGGGGGAAAATATTTAAAGATAAGTTTTTAGTCCCAAACCACTGTCACTTACCGGGAACGTTCTCAGAAGGCTGGCGGCGTTGCCACGTTGTATAGCGATGCTTAATCTTTGAGCAAAATAGATTATAATACCAAAATAAATTTACGAATTTGTTTTTATCTATCTATCTATATATATAATTCTTCTTTACGTGTGTTGACAGTGAAGTCCTTCTAAACGGCTGGACCGATTTTGATGATATTTGTTTTGTGTGTTTGAATGGGTCCCCGGGTGGTTTAGATTCACAATTGGAACCTATTGAACCGCTGAGATCGGGTTCTAGAATCGTCCTAATCACCTGGAGCGATTTTGTTTTTGTGTGTTTGAGTGGCTTACCGGATGGTTTAGATTTGCAATTAGAACCGGTAGGTGGCGCTGAGAACGGGTTCTAGAATTCTAATCATCTGGACCGATTTCGGTGATTTTGTTTTTGTGTCATGAAACACAGTCTTTTAGGAATTCAGAAAATATGGCGGTACGAAGTTCGCCGTCAACTAAATATATATTTAGCCAAACTTTAACTGTACGAGGTATAATAAAAATAATTTAGATACTTTCTTTGAACAAGATTAATATCTAATTAAAAATAAACTAAATTATAAATAAATTAAACTAAAATACAATTTTTAGAAATTTTGTCTGTCTGCTAGAACATCACGTGAAAACTACTAAATAGATTTAAATGAAACGTTGGTATACAAATTTTAATATATGAAGTTTATTTTCAGAACTAACAATATAGAACTGTGTTTTAATACCTTACAGGGTTTGGGGTTTACATTAATTGGAGCTGAAGGTATACCAGAAGCAGAAGGCTATCTTCAAATACGGAGTATTGTGCCACATAGTCCGGCATGGATTGATGGTTAGTTTTCTTCTTCCTTTTAAATATCTAATCAAATTATTCTAAATAATATTATTGTCTTGAGGGACTTTGGGTTGAATATGATACAAAATAAGTTTTTTTTAATTGTATTGTATGCTATTTTATAATTGTAAATGATGTAAATAATTTTAATGAAAAAAAACATATTTTGTTATTATTAGTATTACAGAAATGTTCAAAAAAAGTCAAATATATTACATTTTAAAAAATAACAGTTAAATCTGTATGTTGAGATAAGCAATCTATCCGTGCAGGAACAGAGAAAGAATACAATTTCCTGCGGCTGGCGGCCTGTCGTAAGAGGCGACAAAAGAACCCACAGCCAGGTGGTAGGGTATTTGCTCGACTGGATGGCTACCAGCCCTGGTCTAGAGTATGCCGCCATAACAGCCTTGAGTTGTGTTCCGGCATTAGTGACCAGGTTCCAGTCTCCTTAAGAGAGCAACAGCGCATTTGTACCACCTTTGGTGTTGCAAATGTCCATAGGCGATGGTAACCGCTTTTTATGAAGTAGGCCATCTGCCTGTCTGCTGAACTCCTCCAATAAAAAAAATAAAAGAAAGCAATGTTACACATATTAGGCAAGAGTGATTAGTATATTGCTCATTCCCACAATAATGGGGAATGAATGAATGTTATTTCTTGTATGTATTTCTTTATTATGAGTTACTTAATATATCAAATGACAAACATACAACATAAGACTGTTCTTACTCAACTGCTTGTCCATCCAAAGGGTGTGTATTGGCCATATGTTAAAGAATTGGATCACGTAATAATAAGAGTGCCTTCTATGTGCCTTTCCTTCACGCCTTTACAGCTCCTAATAATCCTCTCCTTATCCCATAATTCACCAATTAAAAATGCCGCGCCACCTAGCGGACGGCGCCTGTTACGGCGGAACAATTACGTGCGCGTGCGCCACCCTATTGCTACCCTTAGTAAAGTGCTGTGCAATTATTAATAGACCAAAATCAAACTGTGTTGTGCTTCCTGGCGTCCGTCATCAGCATCAAGATAAATAATCGGTGAGTCCTCTCTTGTTTCCTATCCTCTGTCAATAGAGGGTTACTTGTATTTATTGTGTGATACATTCTGCCATTTTTGCCAACGCGACGAGACTATTCTCTATACTAGCGCGTAACTAGGGTGTTTAGAAGAAATCGCTAATAGAGATAAGACCGCCTATTGTATTGTTATTTTTATTTCCATTATATCCAACTATATTTAAACACAATAAAGTATATTCATTCATTCATCCATCCATTCCTTATTTGTAGAAATACGGGTATAGTTTGGTTTGTGGGTTAATATTATACACATTTGAAGTTGGGGGATGATTTATTTCTTCTTTCAGGGGCTCTCAGGCCAGGAGATGTAGTCGTGGGCGTGGGCAACCGTGGGGTCCGCGGTCTGTCCCACGAACAAATCGCGCAAATATTCCAGTCAATCACTCCTGGTACTGAAGTCACACTGCACTTAGTTAGAGGTAAGCTCAACCACATTCGCAGAATCATATGATGAACATGACAAGTATCAAAATTAAATCAGACTATATACTCTGTCTTAGAACTATCAGTATCTGACACGTGTTAATTTCACTAAACGATTTTCCAAAAATGACCTCTTTAGGCCCTCAGTCCCCACACATAACGCCGAAAGTGGGAGATTGACAACAAACTGTTTTTTTCTGATTTGCAATTTTTACTTCGAGATGGTCATTATTCTTCTATCATAATCAAAATAGTTTTTATTAATATTACATATGCGTGCCGGAAGGAGAAAGAATACAATTTCCTGCAGCCGGGCCGCCTGTCGTAAGAGGCGCCAAAACAACCTACAGGCTCACAGGTGGTAGGGTATTTTCCCGTCTGGATGGCTACCACCCCTGATCTAGAGTATGCCGCTGTAACAATCTTGAGTCAGTCTCCCTTTAGAGAGTGGCAGCACATTAGTATCACCTTTGGTGTTACAAATGGCCATAGGCGACGGTAACCGCTTCCCATCGGGTGGACCGTCTGCTTGTTTGCTGAACTCGTGCACTTAAAAAAAACTATGACAAAAGTGGTTTCATAATCCTTCTGCAATAATCTAGACTAATATTATAAAGAGGACAGATTTGTATCTTTGTATGTTTGTAATGAATAAATTCAAAAACTACTGGACCTATTTAAAAATCCTATCCCCGTTCAAATGTTACATTATCCCTGATTAAAATAGACTATATAAAATTTGGGATCCCTACTAAAACTTCAATAATGTAACCCATCAATGTAAACAAAATACTTGGCGCTGGTTCTACCGTTATGATGAAATTATATGTGTGTTTGAGTAGGTATAATATATTGCGCCTGTTATTTTGGTGAAGAATAAAATTTTATATCTATCTATCTATTTTGTGTCTGAATACAAATACGTACATGGAACTCGCAATACTTATGTTAACATGTGCATGTTATATCAGTATTCTTCTATGCTATAACTCAAAATTATCACTTTTACAGGATATCCACTGACTTTTGACTCGGAAGATCCGAATACTCGGGTTTTAAGCACATTGGCAGTCGATTCGAATACTCCGGCCACTTCGGATGCTGTTGCTATGCAGCAGTTGACCAGGGCTTTGAGAACCCGGTACGTCCTTGCTGATGCTTATTGAAACTGAATTTACTGAATACTAATCTCTATATGTATATATACATAATTAGGTTTAGAGCTAAAAATAAATTTCAAACTAAACTAACTACTTTGTTTGGTAAAAGAATATTTTTGTCATTTTCATTCTATTGTTCATGAATGGGCTACGGTGCGACACCCGTGCAAATGGTGATGATGATGATGAAGGAATGATCTACTCGGATGGCTATAATGTTGTATATTAAATAAAACCCTAAATGCTAATGATAGTGATATTATATTATATTCATTCATTAACAAAAAACATTTGTGTCTGAAATATAAATACGTAATCATGATTACCCTTATAAAAAATTCTAATTTACAATAAACATTAATAATGTTACAAAAATATGTCGGTAGGAAGGAATTTTTATATACTCATATTATTTAAGCACAAAAATAATCGTCTACTGAGTAATATGCTTCTTTAAGAAGGAATGCTTTAACATTACACTTAAAAGATTGCATTTTATATATATTTAAACAGCAGGTAGTTTGTTGAAAATGTCATCAGCCTGATATGTGAAACTGTGCTTTACAACATTTAGAGATGGCATTATTTTATTGTTTAAATCTTTCCTTCTTGTAGCTTCTCTATTTTTTCTTTCTTCCTGCGTCTCAAACTCTGCAATATTTTTTGCGAGATAAGTGAGTACAACCAGTATGTGATGAATGGTAAAGTTATGAAAAACTAATTATAATGATACTATCATGTGATAGTGCTATAAAATTATAATGTGTGCTGTACGCGATGCGTGAGAGCGACGCCGTACAGTTCATTATTTATGTCATGTTATGTTCCTATAGAGACTAATAAAACATGTCAAACAAAGAACATCTTTTTATTATCATGAACATAAAATATAGTCACAAATCCCGGTTGAAAACAAAGAACCACGACATAATAATATATATATTTCGGAGTTGCAGGCGGGACCGGATTGTTAAGACAGGTGACGTTACCCCTAGAGCTAACGTCACTGGTCTCATAACTGGCTTTTTGCAAATAATAAATCACAAAAACATTATTTAAACACAGTCTATTACATTTGTTACAAAATAATACCCAAATAATCATTATAAGTAGTAAGTGAATACTGACAAGAATTCATGGCTATCTATTCAAATTCACAACACAGAATAAAGCTCAAATAGGTAATAGGGAATATGCATGTTTATATTATATATTTTAATCAGTATTTACATCGTTTTATCATAATAAAAAATAAATGTACTATTGGAAATATACAAATTAATTAAAAATAAACATTTAAAATCTGTAATAAATTTGAGCTATTTAAACATCATTATTTTCGCGGGCTTTTCATGGCGTTTTTATTCTCAGAGCACGTTTGTATTGTCGCTCACAACGCTCAAAATGCTCCTTCAGCTGCTCCACCTACGGACCACGGTCGTTATGATCGCCGCGAAAACGAAAATCACATAATATAACACCTAACATATAGTAATACTGATTTCAAAATAAATTATATATTTTTTTTAAAGTACATATAACCGAATACAATGCAAGAAAACTTAACTTATTCGTATTATATTCTACTCATAGTCCCTCAATACTATAAGTAGAATACTGAGCCCAGATCACCGTCTTCTATGGGTAAGGTGCCCAGAAGGCTGGCTACGTTTCCTCGCTGGATCGCCATACTGATCCCTTGGCCGAGGTAAGCACCAGCCCTCTGATCACCTGATGAGTCAATGAGTCGTTTCGATAAATTTTGGTAGAGGCTCATGGCTTCAGGACCCCACGGTCCAAGAGTCTCGACAGCAAACGGCACAAGATATAACTCTCACTGAGGGTTGCATACTTGCGCCGCTTGAGTGATTCTTGAGTGAATAAATTACAAATATACAAACCTAATTAAAATTGTAGTCTTAAAATAAACTACACATACATACATATATATTATCACGCCTGTTTCCAATGGGGATAGGCAGAGACTATAGATCTCCACTTGCGACGATCCTGACAAATAACTTTCGCTTCATCTACTTTCATTAACCTCTTCATACATGCACGTTTATTTCATATGCTTTTTACGTGACCTCGTTTTAATACTTCTGTTATTTAATCATGGTGTGTCTGTCGTGGTCTAGCGGTTACCATTCACAATACTGTAATACACCTGTATTGTCATTATATTTTCATCCATCCTCTCTACATGCCTAAACCACTTTAACACTTGTTTTTCGACTCTTGTTATTACATCTTCTTTCAATCCACAACACTCCCTTATTACATTATTCCGTATGATATCATTCATGCTACGATACGGAAATAAACTATATATACAAATTAAAAAAAAAAAAAAAAAACTTATAAATAAAGTTAAAAAAAACCTTATCAAATTTATATACTCTAAAATAAAACACTATAAACTACAATCGGTCCAGCCCAACCAGACCTCTGTCGTTGGGCAGTGTGCCTAGAAGGCTGGCAGCATTATCTCGCTAAATACATAAGCTAATTCTTTGGACGAGGTAAACTCCAGCTTTTCGGTCGCTAAAATACAATTAAATATAAACTATACATAAAATAAATAATAAACTTAAAGAACGCTTCGAATCTATTTCTTGCTCTCACAATTTACGCCCTTCCAATCAACATAGACTTATTACTTCTATTCATAGTACAACGTTTTTCAATAATTATTTCGCGGTCAAGGCTGTCCAACTTTGGAATACATTGCCTGTTGCTGTCAGACAAGCAAAATCTCTAATAACATTTAAGAACATGGTCAGGAAATTCTATCTGCAATATAATGATATGTAATTTTATGTAATTAGTATTATATTGCATTTAACTATATATTTATTATGTTTTTAAATAGTTGCATTTTATCACTATATCTTGAATATGTATATAACTTATGTGTATATTTGTATATATAGTATAGTTATATATTTATTATTAAAATGTAAGTAATCGTACAATAATTATGTATACCACCATCGCCATTCCTAATCAGCAATATTCCTGCCACGGGTTGTCTGGAAGAGATCGCTTTTTAGCGATAAGACCGCCCTTTGTACACAATTAGAATAATACTAGTTCATAAGTTTTCTGTCATGGTGTACAGTAAAGTGTTATCTATCTATCTATATATTAATAATAAATTCTTTTGCCTTAAATCTTCGATCGCATGCAGTCAACACTTCACACATTGTATTTTTATTCAATATAGGTTCAATTTGGACTCCCCAAATGACTCCAGTCAAGGCCGAGACGAGCCAGACAACTCTCCAGTCACCCCCCACAGTCCCGGGCAGCGCAGGCTGATGTCCAGGTCGTTTGACCTTGACGAAATGCCGACGACGAGCGAAGCCGCTAATGTACCTCCCAGGTGTCCGTCTGCTGATCATCTACTGTCTTTGGCCACAGGTATGTCTATAGTTTATGTGAGTGTAATTGAAACGTTTTTGTACTACAAAAGACGCAAGTGAATCTTTCAAGCACCAATGAAATTTATTTAATTATTAGATTTGACAAAATAACAGAAAAATATTTACAAGTTATGGATTTATATACATACATAGAATAGAAAATTTTTATCCATGCAGGAACGTAGAAAGAATACAATTTTCTGCGGCCGGGCGGCCTGTCGTAAGAGGCGACAAAACAACCGACAGCCAGGTGGTAGGGTGTTTGCCCGACTGGATGGCTACCACCCCTGGTCTAGAGTATGCCGTCATAAAAACCTTGAGTTGTGTTCCGGCATTAATGACCAGGTTCCAGTCTCTCTTAAGAGAGCAGCAGCGCATTTGTAGCACCTTTGGGTGTTGCAAATGTCCATAGGCGATGGTAACCTCTTTCCATCAAGTGGGCCATCTGCCTGTCTGCTGAACTACAAAAAAAAACTGGGATTTATATTAGTGCTGTGCTACATACTTAGCATTTTATAATTTAAGCATGTTAGGTGTAAAAAGTGCAATTTAAATTTATTTTCATATTTTTGGTGTAATGCTTTACCTAAACTCAGGTGTACATAAGAAAAGAACAAGTAGTCTTAATTGTTAATTTATATGTATGGTCTTTATATACCTTTTCAACACAATTGCTTAAAAAAATTCATTCACGAAGCCTGTATACATTGTTCGAAAGTTAAAAATTACGCACCACACAATGGAACGTGAGGTGAAATAGGTACACGCTGACCTAAGTATTTATTTTATACCTAAAACAGGTACTTAGGTGAAAAAAATATGTAATAATTCCACCAAGTAGTTTCACATTACGAAAGTAAATAAGCTGAATTATCGAACCTCCTTGGAAGCGCTTTTCATCAATTCATTTGTCTCACTTTAATACTGTAGAGAAAATGAGACGAATTCTAGTTCTAATTTTCACCCCGCGCACGTGACTTTCATATTAACAACGTCGAAGATTATTGCGACTTTCGGAACTGATATTTATATTTGTTTCATTACCTATTGTACTGTTTTCACGCAAGTGTGTTAAAAAACGTTGTATCACACACGAGCGGTTGTTGGTTTTTACAAGTTGCATTCGTTTACTTGTTTGTAAAAACCAACTTGCCGCACTAGTATCATAAATAACTATTGTCTGGTCCCTCCAGTAGAAATAAATTTTAGATAAAAATTGTTGAATATGTGTCAGATCACTCCCATCGCAATGACAGTGGCGCAGCAAGTGAACCTGGCAGGGAGTTAGTATTGACACTCCGAAGAGGGGCTGCTGGCTTCGGATTCACCATTGCAGACAGTGTACACGGTCAGAAAGTTAAGAAGGTAGGTTTGTTTCAACTTTTATGAATATTGAATGTTAAATATAATTTTTTTATTAATCTAATTTTATTAAAATCATCACTTCATCTTCTTTTCTTTCTTTTATACAGGATGTTTCAGCAAACGGAACACCTGCTTGAAACCGTTATAGTATTCCGGGAATGTATGTTAATTAAGATACATTATAATTTTATTATTTAATAATAAAAAAGATACAAGAAGAAATAAAAATAATTTTGGTTGTGCTTCTCCTTAACATTGTCCACTAAGAATAATTGAACTTTGCATAAAACATTTGGTAAGTTCATTGCCCTTTAATAATGCCGCCAAACACAGACACGCCGACGAAGCAACCGCGCGTCCGACTTACTGATAGTCGGCGTTTTTTATAAAGTTCAGCTGACAGTTCGTGACCTCAATGATTTGTAAACATTGTTAAGGGGATCCTATCAAAAGTACGTCGCTGCTGAAGTTAGTTTTCATGCATTTTTTCAATATCGGATGAATAAATTTGAAAAGAAAAAAATATTTTCGATTTAAAATCTTTTACTGTACATGTTTCACCTGGTTTTTTGCGAAATTATGGTGATAAGAAGTGAAAGTTTAAACGGTCATAACTCTAAAACTAAATTTTTGAGAATTTTTTCTTATTTTTAACTGTACGCTAGTGTTATGTTCTTTCACTCATTAAGTAGGTGTTCCGTTTGCTGAAACATCCCGTATATTGGCTGGAAGGTGTTAATGCATCCGCCGTATAATCCTAACCTTGCACCTTCAGATTTTCACCTGTTTCGATCTCTGCAGAATTCCTTAGGCAGTGTCAGGTTAACATCACGAGAGGACTGCCAAAACCATTGGTCGCAGTTTTTTGATCAGAAGCCCCAAAATTTTTATAGCAATGGGATCACGTCCCTACCTACAAGATGGCAAAAAGTTATCCAACAAAATGGCACCTACATACTTTAGTCAAATGTAAATAAACTTTATAAAAAAACCATTTGAATTTTTATATAAAATACGAAGAAACTTTTTCCCCAACCTAATATATAGCTTTCTTTGCTGGGCCCAGCTTATGTTAAAGACATAAAATATGTTAATTTTACATTTAAGTCATAATTCTTCACTTTGTTAGATTATTTAACATATACCCTTAAATTTGAGATGAGGTATTTTTCAATGTTTCCCCTAGATCAGGTCTCCCTTCTGCCTCCTCCAACTCATGCCAGTGCTGCCTGTTTAAGGCAGCTTTTTTTCTTTCGTCTTCCCCCAATTATTTGGGGTCGGCACAATATGTATTTTCCTTCCACACTCCTCTATTCTGACATACGTCCTCTGTCACACAACATACTATCATATTATCCTTCACACAATCCATCCATCTCTTTGGTCTATGCATACATTTGTACCCAGTTTAACATTCTTTTAGTCACGTGATTTTCATCCCTCCTCATTACATGCCGATACCACCTTAATCTTCCTCCCGAATTGAATTTGAGTTATTTTCTTTATTTATTTCCAATATTTCAGGTGTTGGACAGGAGTCGATGCGCCGGTCTTCGCGAAGGTGACTTGTTGCTTCAAATAGGTGATGCGGATGTAAGGCATGCACCGCATCAGCACGTTGTACAGGTGATTGCTTCATTATATTGTTACAACTGAAGTTCCGAGAAGACGTAATCCATGTAATCCTTTGCAACACGTATTGTATTACCCCTTTGGAATTAAATTATCTGTAATCCTTTTATGGTTGCCTTCATTATTCGCAATATTGAAAAGAACCTTCCATTTTGTTAATTGCTAATCCCTTTCTTTGTGTTATTGCCGGCCCGCAGATAAGACATCGCTAACTATTTTTATTGTATTAATTCTTAGAAGCCAAGTAGTTTCGGATTATGCTTATAAGCCCGAGAATTCCAGTGAATTGTGTACATGTTGCTGGGAGGGTTCGTTTGTGTGTGATGTGATTTGCGAATATAAAAGGTCTGCCCGATTGAGGCGGAGTTAGTTGAGTTTCAACTGCGATCGAGGTGATACTAAGTGTATATTTGGAACGAGAATCTCATATTTATGGACTTTGTGCGTTTTATGTATTAAGATTTTCTGCCTTACGGTTTGGACTTGTTCTATTTTTAAGAACTGTGAATTACGCGTTTGTACTTCTAATAAACTTTGTTTTAATTCTAACGGCATTTTAAATTCGTAACCCGCGAATATGTAATAATATACACATTCTATTAATTATGAATATAATTACAGTTTTTACAATTAAGTTTAATAAGTACAAATATTAGAATATATATTTTTTTTAAATCGGCAGATAAACACACACTGTATATCCCCAAATTAAGCAAGTTACGCTTGTGTTATGGGTAATATACAACGGACCACTCTGGGGCCGATCCCAGACACCCAGACCATAGTAAATAACGGAGAAAATATGTTTCCGAAATTTATTATACCAGGAATCGAACCCGGAGCCTCTGCATTGCAGTGAGGTAAGCCAGCAAAGGCTTAGCCCGCTCAACCGCAGAGGCCGCCATATACGTAGTACTCTTGAACCTCCAACTCTCTTATGTATTACATATTTATTTATACTAATATGTGTTTCTTCATTATGGCTTTAGATATGAAATTTTATAAGGTATAACATTGTTGGTGTTCTAAACCTTCTTGTAATGTCATAGACAAATATTTCATAAACAATTTATTCAGTATATTAAAAAAAACTTGTTTTTGTTTTGTAGCAATACAATATTATTATTATCATTATTGTATGGCTACAGAATAAAAAAAAAACTTGATTTAATGTTTTAAAGAGAATAATGGGGTGCGAACATTAGTATAGTTTTTGTAAGTGGTAATATGCTATTCTGTTATAATATTTTATTTATTCTAAACGAATGCCGTGATTCAGGTCCTGAAAGACTGTCCTGCGATGCACGAGACCACTTTACGGGTCTGGCGTCGCAACAACGCAGTTCGGGCGCCGAGGAGCAGATCAGCCACCAGGATCCAATCCACTTCAAGTAAATAAATGAATATATTTATTTATTATTTTACTAGCTTCTGAACGCGACTTCGTCCGCGTGGAATAGTTAAAAAAACCCTCCCGATTTTAAAACAGTCTTCATTGGTGCTCCACTCCTATTGGTCTTAGCGTGATGATATATAGCCTAATTGTTTTTTAATGTATAAATTGTTTTATTGTAAGAATATGATGATACCGGCAATATCAATACTTAGGTGCATAAGTTATATAATAAGCTGTTTAAGTCATTAAAGTTTTCTTAACTATCCCACGGGAACTCTTTAATTTTTCGGGATCAAAAGTATCCTATACGTTGACCAGGGATATAAGCTACCACCATACAAAATTTCATTTAAATTGGTCCAGTCGTTTCGGAGATTAGCCGGTACACACAGACAAACAGAGAAAAAAAATTGAAAAAATCTAAATTAGTTCTATTTCACTTCTTACATCCCCCTGACTCGGTTTTTAGCATTTTTTTCATTGTACAGAATTTCGACCTCTACAATTTTATTATATGTATAGATTACATATATAACAATATAGCCTTGTACAGTCCCAGGCGCCTGTTCTGTCTGTTAAAAGAAATTTAAAGAAAGGAGAGGAATTCGTGAAGATTATTAGGTGTTATAAATAAAATATACACAGTTAAAAAATAAGAAATAAACCATTTTCCTGGCATGTCTGCGTGCGTGGTGTTTGGTCCTGGTATTGCAATTAAGTTTAAAACAATAACACTCCTAACAAAAAATAAAAACTCAACAAAAACAAAGTGTACAACTTTAGTGCACGAAGTGTAATCGGGAGCGAAAAGAACGTGGACGTGGTGCGAGGCAAGGTTCGACTGACGCACCAATCGCTGCTTGTACCTTATTACCCGCGTCCCGCTTGACAACCAAAGAGACCTTACTTTTGGCGCATCTTACAACTTTGGCCAAGGTACGTGCCAGGATTATACCTAAGACGGGTATTTTTTTCCGATGTCTATAGATCAAGTCCTCATGCCAGTGCTGCCTATCCAGGACGGCGCGTCGCCAAAAGGGCCTCGCTTGGCTTAGCTTAACCTGATCTTGTACTCTCAGAGCTTGCTCTCATTTCCCCTACTCCTTTTACCGACACTTGTGGTGCCAGTGAGTCACTAGCTCACTCCACCTTGGGAACTTGCTCTGATTATTACAGATACATCTCATCCATATATTTGTTAGAATCTGGCTTGACCGATAAAGCGCGACTTTAAAAAAAAATGTATAGCAACTCCAAATCGGTTATATGACAATGAATTCAACTGAGACGCTTTTTATCGTCGCATGATACGTCATAGCCTCCTCGATTTTGTACGAGAATACTGGCTTAAGACGTCATAATTTTAACGAGTCAAATACCATATTAATAATTGTTTAAACTGTAATTAAAATTATTTCTATAACGAACTATTTGAAAGATACTAACAAGATATTTTGACACCTGTTATTTTAGATGAAAATGATTTTAGAATTTATTGTAATATGTGTCAAACATCCAATTACCATAGAGTACTATACAAAATGTAAACAATACTATTTGTTTTGCATTCAGCGCCTTCTGTTGCTTAATTTTCGATTTTACTACTATTCGAGTGTCTACTTTCGTTAGCCATAATACCTTAGTTATCAAAACAAGGAAACCTTTTTCATTTTTTTGAAGTGATAACTTCTTATGGGAGGGTAAACCGCTTCGTTACGTAACGCTTTCGTTGCCAGTCTCGTCTCTGGCTTCCCATTCTCTCACGCATACGGCAGTAGTAGGCAGGCTCCTCTTCTCTCACTCTAACCCACGCTCTATATACATAAAATTTAAGTAATAACCTAAGCTTTTCTCAAGTTTTTGAAGAGATAACTTCTTATGGGAAGGTAATTCGTTACGTACCGCGTTACGGGGCCAGTCTGTCTCTGGCTTCCCATTCTCTCACGCATACGGTAGCGGTAGGCAGGCTCCTCTTCTCTCACTCTAACCCACGCGCTATATACATAAAATTTAAGTAATAACCTAAGCTTTTCTCAAGTTAAACAATTTCAATATTAAATAGTTCAACTTAGATTAGTTTAAGTTATCACTTCTGTCCGGCGTCCTGAGACACACAATCTTATTTTTTATTCATTTATTATCCAGTATGCTTACATTCATATACATTAGAAACATATTTGAACTGTGGCACAGAAACCTCATTGGTTTATTCGTGCCGCAGAGAGTCGTGTACACAACATTGTTATATCAAAAATACGAGCAAAGGCGAGTAATTTTTATCATGATGATAGAAGAAAGCATTACTGTTAATTTCAATTGTCAATTACCCTATTATTAATTTCAGCAGCTGCGAGTAACATCGACCTGAGTAGAAGTAAAACGCCAACAGCTGAACAACTTCGTTCACCGGCCATCCACAACGCGGACTCCATACGGGACCGACTGAACGGGATGAATTCAGGTGACATATCACATACTAGTTTTCATCCGTGCAGGAACGGAGAAAGAACACAGTTTCCTGCGTTGGGGCGGCCTGTCGTAAGAGGCGACAGAACAATTCACAGCCAGGTGGTAGAGCATTTGCCCGACTGGATGGCTACCACCCCTGGTCTAAAGTATGTCGCCATAACAACATTGACGTGTGTTCCGGCATTAGTGGCCAGGTTCCAGTCTCCCTTAAGAGGGCAGCAGCGCATGTGTAGCACTTTTGGTGTTGCAAATATCCATAGGCGATGGTAACCGCTTTCCATCAAGTGGGCCGTGTGCCTGTCCGCTGAACTCCTGCAATAAAAAAATACTAACGAGTAAAAGTGAAAATTGAATTGTTGCGGCGGCGCTGAATTTGGGATAAACGAACTGTATCAATTTTATAGCAAAAGAAGTGTTGGGCAATTTAGATGGGAATGTGAGATTTAGATTGATTGACGTCGACGACGTTAGGGCTCTATTGCACTTTAATAGTATTGTTACGAGTGTGGGACTCGAATTAAAATGCCGTTGGAATTATTATAGAGTTGATTAGAACTATACAAACACGTATAACACAGGTACAATATAACCGAACACGACAAATCCAAACATAATGCAGAAGGTCGTAATTCAATAAAACGCGCAAAGTCCATGACTATTAGATTTCCGATTGTACACACGTCACGCCTTGATCGTGGTTCTGTTCGTCTGAGTCGCTCGACTGCCCCCTCTCCCCATCAGGGCCTCGTTTTATACCTCACGAACACAAATGTGCCCGTATCGTAGCCGACGTAATCCGCAACACCTGGCTAATGATAATAAATAAGTAAACAAAAGAAGACGATCATAAAAGGATTACAACTAGTTCAAATGCCGACAGGTAATAAAATGTGCTTTTACAGACTTTACGTGGAATCTGTCTTTGTTGAAACCTAAGTTGTAACAGTATTATGGGAAGGCACCATAAGAATTCTATAAAAACTTTATTTCGCATCTACAGATCGTCCTTACACCATGATACACAGCGGAGAAGGGGGAAAGGGGCGAACGCAGCGCCACGGCAAATAGTGTTACATGTATTAAAACGGGCTAAGGTGTGAAATTCATAATACCAACAGGCTCCAGAGACAGGAACTTCCTCACAATACGTGCTGTGATCAGGAAAACCACCTTCTGTATCTGGCCCTTTACGCATTTACCGAGCGAGAGCCTCTAGGTGTCGGTCGAGGCTCTTCGCTATTAGACCGTTAACGGACACCACCATCGGTACGATAATCGTTGATTCCACATACCACCACATGGCAGTATCTCTTGCTCGAGGTCAAGGTATTTCGTTAATTTATCAGTTTCAGCTTTTACGAGATCTCAGTTATATGGAATACGTATATTAACGAGCATCGTACGTCTCGTAGATCGGTCTGTTATCACAATGTCAAATAGGAGTTTTTGGCGGGAACTGAAAGGCAACGTTGTGCAGTGCAGTTTTATTTTCTAAAAATGTGTAAAATTACTCTAAAGTGAAGAATAGTAGCAGGATAATGAAAGTTTTTGAGTAGTAGTTATGTGTTTTTGTGAGAAATGTCAACTGTATAGTACTCCGTTGAATGTCGTCGATTGTAGCCTACAAATAAACTGCGCCTGGCTTAAAGGCTTAGTTGCCAAGCCATAAACATAAAAAAAAACTATTTCAGATTTATAAACAACAACAGTCCTGTCTGTGATGATAAATCGATCCCAGTAGAGAGTGCTATGACCATTTTTGAGAACTGGCTCAGTTCAGTCACTATTAGATCGTATCAAAGAGGAAGTTGCTGGTGGGTTAATGGGCATGAAATATGGCTCCTCACTTTCCTTCTTCACTTTAGTTCACTTGTTATAATATGTTTATAGTATTTAATTTTATGTATGTATTTGTTTTTATTATATTTATAAGATATTGCTAGCGGAGCAATTGTAGTTGTACCATTGCAATGCAGAGTGGGTTATTTATAAATTATACACATTTATGGTGTGTTGCGGGTGCGATATATTACTAATTATTTTGCAACATATAAATACAACCTCTGGAATACCGGATTTTGTTCAGAAAATGAGGTAAAGAACGAAAAATATTTTTTTGTAAAAAAATACTTTTCATTTGAATTTTTCATTATATTTCAAAATTCGGGATTTTACCATTGCACAACAGTGGTGCACGCGACATGAGAGTAGCTAAAGATTCACGTCTCTACAACGACGCCGACATTCAGTGGGGTATATATTAATACATACATGACAAATATTCACACTCTAAGGAGTGCCCCCGTATAGGGTGGAAGGAGCGAGATGAAACGCTCCTCCGTCTCAAAGGACGATCTTCCAGCGAGGCTAGCGCTGGTCCTCGCAGGCCCATCTCTTATTTTTGAAAATTTGTATATATTCTTTGTACATTTCGGCAAACGTTTGCGACCTCAATTATTGCACAGCGCCATCTATTGGCTTGTAAGTGTTCCACTACAACACAATGTCTTGAATGTAACTATATTTTAACTTTGCGCAAGCTAAACTGTGAGTGACTCTTTATTTCATAATATTCCGTCTACTTCAGAGGCAACATACGCAGTACCAGAACACAAGAACCGCGAACCGCGCGAGAGTCTAATCGACAGACGCCGTCGGAGCAGTACTCCGGGTGGCCGTCTCACGTTGCCCGTAGTAGCGCCATGGACGGACGGACACACGGACAACCAATGGCAAGACAGGGAGACTTGGGTTGACAACTCCAACAACATACGAAATTGGGCAGAAAACGCCCAGAAATGGGACGAGAATGGTCAAAAGTGGAATGAGAATGGACAAAAGTGGAACGAGAATGGAGAGAAATGGAACGGGAATACACAGAAGTGGGACGAAGGACGGAATAATGGGAATGGGTGGGAGGGAAACGGGGAGGGGTGGGGTAATGGGAATTGGGGGGAGGTTCCAACGCCTACTGTGCATGTGGATATGAATGCAGCTTATTGGAGAGGGAATGCTAGTGTGGCTGACAGCAGCGACAATGGTGGTGAGTTATCCATTCTAACTAATATTAAGGGCCATTTACATGGGAGAGTTTATCGCACGTTTTAGGGGTGAAAATCGTATACTATATTTTCGTAGGCGATACTCTTTAGCCAAAAAACAAAAACTCGCCTACGAGTATGTTATACGATATTTATAAGGTAATTATCACCAAGACTTCTGCTTACATTACGACACAAATCACATCGATATATTTGCCTACGATTTCTCGACTTGTCTAAAATAGAATACGTATGACATTTTTTCAAGTTCATGCGAGTATCATACAAATCAGTTTGAACCGATTTGAATGCGAGACTTGCCTTTTGAGCTCGGTGATGAGCACGCTATTTTCAATGGCCAGGCGATTATCAACGCCCTTCCACGTACAATATCGTATGTTTATTTTAGACGATAATATTTTTTTCTCTTGCTTTCGACAATCGTATCTTAGAGGCCACTGGCTCTTGTTCAATGGTCGCTGTGGTCAGCCGTGCCCCACTGTGTCAGTGAGTCGCCCAAACGAACGGCTTCCCCTTAAAAAATAACCCCAGACACGCCAATGGGTGTGAGCAGTACTTCATATGCGGCCTCACCTGGGCGTTGCCACGGAATGAAGTTTTTTTTTACTGCTGGAGCACAGCAGACAAGCTGACTGTGATGGAAAGTGGTCCACTTTCTTTCCTGCCGGTCTTAAAGGAGAAACTGGAACCTAGTCACTAAAGCCGGAACACCACTCAAGGTTGTTATGGCGGCATACTCTAGACCAGGGGTGGTAGCCATGCAGTCTGGCAAATACCCTACCACCTGGCTGTGGGTTGATGGCTACCACCTCTGGTCTAGTGTATGCCGCCATAACAACCTTGAGTTGTGTTCCGGCTTTATTGACCAGGTTCTAGTCTCCCTTAAGAGAGCAGCAGCGCATTTTTAGCACCTTTGATGTTGCAAATGCCTACCGCTTTCCATCAAGTGGGGCGTCTGCCTGTCTGCTGAACTCATGCAATAAAAAAATAGTATTCTTTTCCGTTACTGCACGGAGAGGAAGTACTACTTGGACCGGCTTAGCACTCAGCTTCTTGGAGGTGTATGGTTTTTCAAGGGTTTCCAGAAGACGGCATGCTGCACTCCCCGACGACGGCCGCGATGGGGGCGCTGGCGCGGCAATCGCCTTCCACCAGCCGCTTGAGGCAACACTCGCCCTCCAACTCGACGGGTATGTTCCACATCTCCATTCCGGTTTTCTATAGATTTTTTTAGATTAAACGCTTTTTTTATTCCTAGTAGCAACTTGCCACTGGGGGGCAAAATTGTACAGTGGTATGAAAAGGTTCGTCACCTTAAAGTCGAATTTTGCTTGCACGAGTACAAGAAACAGTACCACCAACATTTTGATAAATGTTACGTTTATAAAATATTTTTACGAGTTACGGCACTCGAATTAAAATGCCGTTGGAATTTTTATAGAGTTTATTAGAACTATACAAACACGTATAACACAGGTACAAACATAACCGAATACAACAAGTCCAAACGTAATGCAGAAGGTCGTGACTCAATAAAACGCGCAGAGTCCTTCACTTGTTAGATTCCCGATTGTAATACACACGTCTTGCTTCGCTCGTGGTTCTCGCTCGACTGTCTCCCCATCCATCAGGTCATCGCTTTATACTGCACAAATGCAATACCCCTGTATCTAAGTGGGTTAAATCCGCCACACCTGGCTAATGACTCAGCCGCAAATGGCATAAAAGAGTACAATAACAATGGGCTGTTTTCTAATCACAAGTTTTAAACAAAAGAAGACGGTCATAAAAGAGTTACATTTAGTTTAAATGCCAGCATAAAATAAATGTGCTTTATTATGCAGGTGGATTTTGTTTTTTTCGGGACCTGAGTCGTAACAATATAAAACCGTGAAAAAAGAAACTTGCAATGTTAACAATGACAAACACTGAGACTGACACCAGAAACAAGGAGGATATAATCACTACGCTTATCATAAATATTAAAACCAATAAAACGTTTTACATCTCTAGACAATCTTTTTAGATATGATAGAAAATCGAACAACTTTGATCTAAGTAACTTTAAACTTTATTGTCAAACAGTTAAACATAATTCTCTTAGGAACAGTCTGTTCTGTGACTTAGTTTGAAAAGGTAACATGTGCTCGCGGAACATTAAATGAATCAATTTGAAAAGTGGCGAACCTTTTCATACCGCGACTGTACGTGTAAGTAATAATCATTCGTCCAGGTCGTATAAGAAGTCACTCACCGTCGAACACGAGTGCGTCGGAACGACTCCTAGCCAATTCGCCCTCGACGAGGCTTCAGAGCCAATCACCATCGAATAATTCATCAAACAGTCGAATAAAAAGCTCGCCATTAAGGTATGTACATTTCTTCTTTCTATTCCTGTATATTAAAAAAATTGAAATGTCTGTCTGTAATTTCAAAATGAACGCTAAATTTGAAATGAAAAATGGTAATCATAAATAACTTAGTTTTTAGAATCCTGTCTCGTTACTAATTAGTGAGACTCCAGTAGTGACATCGGTATACTAGGACACCACAGGACCGTACTCGCAGCAGGGCCGTCTTCGGTTTGTTGCTATGGGGAATGATTTGATATGATCATGATTAAATAGTGGATGCCTGGTGCACCACCATAGTATGTAAACTTCGTATTAACATTGGTATGTAGCAGTTGTGTTCTGTGTTCGGTCCGATTGAATGAAATTCCGGTTGAAAGACCACATACTTTATTTTCATCAATTAAAAACGGTTGGAAATATAATAAATGTAAACCGCTAAGGCTGGTGTGCATAGACATTTAACCGACGGTTAAAATAAAATAAACACTGTTTAGCCATACATTTGTAGCAGCGAAAGGTAGAGGTTAAATGATACTTCAGATGCCAGAGGTAGTATTCAATGTCGAGTGTTGATGCGAACTGAAGTGAACTCATTTATTTTGGAAACGGTAACCTTAAGTACAGTTAACAAGTCGTACTGCTAGTACAATGTATAGCATAGTGTGTGAGCGGGACGGATGATGTGCGAGCGAGATAGAGCAACTATTAATATGTGCGTTCCCGCGTTGCGCTAGCCAGTAGTGCGTTGTACGCTGCGATGACAAGACGTATGTAACTCCCATACATTATTAACGATTATTTTATTTTAACCATCGGTTAAATGTCTACACACACCAGCCTTAAAAACAATTAATACCCTTAAACGCGCATTTAACTGTAATAATGTCGTTCCGAAATCACTTGTTTATATTTCCTATATTTTACTGTGCATTTCTTTACCTCGCCGTTGGTAGAAAATTGACATTACTTGTATAGTGTTTGTCAAATTTTAATTAGTATTTAGGCAAATGACTTTGTAGTTAGATACTCAATTACGCTCACTTTATCAGCAACATATCCGAATAGAAACACCTACATTGTAAAGCTGTAAAAAATAAAGATTATTTATTCAGTGTGCCCGCATTCAAACCAAATTCCTGATATATATCTTAATAAAAAGTTCATTTTAATAACACGTGCACGTGAGCCCCTTTAATCGCTATATTAACAACATATATGTAATTATGTTAGTTCATAGAAATTCAATTTTTCTGTTATTCATAGATTTGCAAAAAAAAAACAAAATAGACCTTGCTGAATTTACGTATAATTAATCACATGTTTTTTTAAGTAGGAAACAAACAAAATCAATGCCGAATATTGATTATCGCTATATATTTTTTCTTAACGCAGACTGCGCGAGACTTCGCCATCCCACCATATGCATTCACCGGTGAGAAGATCGCCTTCCTGTTACGAAACCGAGTCTCTTGCGCAACAGAACTCAGTATACGTCCCGAATTACCCACAGGTGAGCAAAGTCGGGTTTCTATGCTACTTACTATACATCCTTTTACCTTACCTTTGGCAAGAGTAATTGCTTTTCTCGCCGACTCCTACCTACAGAAATGGCCATAATGTAAACCAAGAGCAAAATGACCAGAGATAATAAGAAAATCCATCTAGCGCGTGGATCTTCCATATCTATACTTATATTATAAATACGAAAGCAACTCGTGTCTGTCTGTTCCGCTTTCACTAAAAAGCACGGCACCGATTTTGCTGAAATTTGGTTTGTGTTAGTATTAATTAACAGAGTGGAGATAGGATATTGGATACGCACTCAGGCGATCCCCGCGGGATGGGGGTTATGTGTTCAATATATTTATTTTATTATTTATTATTAAAAAGTATCCTACAGTATTTATACATAATAATAAATCTAAACCAAAAATGGATACTTATAATCTAGAAAAAGAACAGAAACAAACAGTAAACCACACAGAGTCCCAAACACACAACTAACAACAAAACTTATACACATACTCACACCAACGCGCACTACCACCGCATTGCATTACACAAACACTTCACAAACAAACCAAGACACACAAAGAGCCTAAAAATTAATAACCCAGACACAGAGAGGAAAAAACAACACACATGGCACTAGTTAGACAATATATATAGTTGTAGACATAAGGCAAACACTGCTCTTGCACTTCCTCACAACACCAGCATGTAACAGATACACTCTACATTAGTATAAGTTTAGTATTAAAATTAGAATAAATTAATATAATAAGTTATTCGTAAGGTACACCACAACACACATACGATTGAACAAATGTCACACACAAAAACAAAAATTGCGAAGCAGCGTGTTAAATTTTGCATTAAATGTTAGATCGTCCGTCATTTTACTGACAAATCACTACAAGTTTTGTGTTGCGTGTCACTTTATTGCGTCACTACTAACACGCTGAGTGGCATGTCAGTGGCTCAATTCTGTTATTCAATATCCTCGCTTTGTAATAGCTTTAGCCGAAATAAATATTGAAAAGCTACAAACATTTTAAACTTTTATTTCGCGAGTTTTCTCTTAAGGGCCATTCATAAATTACGGGTGGGGGGGGGGGGTTCGACGCGCTTAAAATCGCTAAAACGAAGTTTTATTATGTATACAAGTCGCGAAAACTTAAGAAAAGATATAGTGTCTAGCCATGGGTACGCTATTGGTATTAACAGAGTACAGAAATCAGGTAAGCCTCGATTGATACCATAGTGACCGAGAATTGAGCCCTGGTGACGTCACACGAATGGGCGCTACTCCATACAATTTCATTGAATGTTGATGCTGTAGATCACGTGGCACGTTGATTAGGAGGGCACAGGGCGGGCCTAATAAACAGAAAGAAAGAAGAAGAAAGAAAAAACATTTATTTAGAACTACAACACAAATGAGAATACATTACACAAGCATAAATAAATGTACCATGTAACACGCAGTAAAACAAAGCGAAGCAGGTGTAGCTCTAAATTGGTCCTAGCTCAGCATGTTGCTGGTGAACAAGTGAGTGATCCGCCAATATTGTATTAAACCGCAACCACCAATAATTATAGGTTGAAGCCGGTGGTAGCACGGACCCCGAGGCCGATGTGCTGGTACGGCTGGCACGCGGGAGCGCGGGGTTCGGTTTCCGGATAGTGGGAGGAACTGAAGATGGCAGCCGAGTCGCTGTTGGATACGTCGTACCAGGTTTTTTTTTGTATATTTTTATGTTTATTTTAATATATACACAACTAAATCCAAATATAGTTAGTAGAGTAACATTTAAACAAAAATTTTAGTGCTATTTGACATTATCATTATCATGTATTTATTTATAATCAAAGATCATACATCCTTTTTTTAAAAAGATAGTACAAAACATTTGTTTATTATAAAAAAAAAATACAAACACATATTCGAGAGAAAAAAGGAAATGAGTGGACTAATCTCCTCTTGATACCTTGAGTCCTTTCTCGTTCACTCACACATGGTAGCCACACAGAAGAAAGTGTTACCATATAAAGTTTTTTAATTTCAGTATAAATCATAATCATAGTGTAGTAAATCAGTGTTAGACACTGAGAATGAGATATTATCTTCGGAACACATTTTGTACAGTACGAGCAATTCTTTAATGCGTCCTTGAAGTTGGTACAAATCGTTGCGCAGCACATAATAATAATATCTCGAGGTGACACGTAGTGAGCTGAGAAGGGACTGTTGCGCTCTCTCTCTCGCTATCAGGACTGGCTCCCAATCCCTTATACACAACACACCGCAAGGTGTATTAAACATTAACATTTTACTGGAGCTCTGCAAACACACGGGGTACTTCGGTCGAGACGCATTCAAATTTTGTGCTTACTGTAAGTTCCGTTATATTTCTTCTTTCTTTTCTTTTGTGTAATCTATCGAAACTTAATTTGATTTTTGTGTATTATTTTAATTTTATTTCGGTAGGTGGTCCAGCCGATGGTCTATTACGGCAAGGAGATCTGCTCACATCAGTAGATGGGATCCCCTTAGCCGGAGCAACACATTCAAGAGCTGTTGCATATGTTTGTCAAGCTGCCACCAGAGGGCATGTAAGCATAATTATGTTAAATCATCGTTGATGAAATTAATTAAACTGATTAAATATAGTTACAAAGGTCTTCGTCTCGTATCTTATTTTTCAATTTTTTTTACGAAATTTCGACATTCACTAGCTATGTCGAAATACTCTAGAAATCCAAATTCGAGAATAACTTAATGTTTGCAGGTGACATTAGGCGTCCGCCATAACCGCGCTGATATCCAACCTCTGAGCATCCCGACGATGGTGGCGCCACATACGCACCAACCATTACTTGCGTATGTATCACTATACAAGATTCAGACTAATAAAAGTATAGACGGAGCCAAAGTGCACAAGAGCGTGAAGTATAGTGAAGCATTTTTAAAAACTTGCGCAAAATTATGTAGTACTTCGACCAAACTAACTAGAAGCACGCTTGGAATGCGGCCCCCGCCCGCGTACCTCCTAGTACCATTCGCAGATTCGATAATTTTGCACGTGTTACGCTTGTCATTTCTGTACTTAGTTGTTTTGAATAGCTTGTAGAAATGGATATTGTCGATAACGATGAATACTAATTGCTTTGTACATTTTTTTTTTGCTCCGTTACCCTATTCTTACACTATCATTTTTTTTTAACAAAACAAGTTAGCTGCTTATAAATTAGTATTAGTAGTGAAAAGTATGATTAGATGAAGACATTAAAATTGATGACCATGATCATGTCGGTATATTTAGTTGGTGTAGTTATTTATTTTTTGCAATCTGTACCTAGCACAGACAACCGTGCACTAGACGAATGCCAAGTTAGTCTACTTGACTTGGGCGGGTAGTACATACGTGATTTTCGTTTGTGTGCTTTATAGCACCGTTATCCTTACGAATTCGATTATATAATCCTAAATTATCGTAACGCGCTGCGGCACGATCGGCTTCTTTTAGCCGGCTTCACTCTGACAACGCGGGACTAGGTCTACCAATTTTATTTGTCTGAAATACACGGTAACTTTTTTAAGTGTACTGTCATATTTAAATTGATGTATTTTTTAGTGCGGACCCAGGTGCACACCACATGCCACCAGCTTCGTATAACATCCTTCATCCGGCGCCGATGTACCCGCCTGCAGCGCAGATACCTATGTATGTTACTTCATATTTGCACGCGCTTTTGCCGACGGCTTCGTTCGCGTTAATGTTGATTTTGACAGAATAGAATATACTTTATTGCACACAGTGTTACAAAATAAATAAATAAATACAATGAACGCTTTTATCGCTGGGAGCGATTTCTTCCAGACAACCTCTTGATGGATAGAAACTCGGTATGGATGGTATGGTATGCAATAGATATAATATACTAATATATACGTAAATAATGGTTTTACATACATACATATTGTCACGCCTGTTTCCCATTAGGGTACGCAGAGACGATGGATCTCCACCTGCTACGATCCTGACAAACGCTTTTCGCTTCATCAACTTTCATTAATCTTTTCATACATACATGCTTATTTAAACTACTTTTTATCTGACCTTTCTTCAAAATATCTTCAATTTGATCATGGTGAGTACGTCTCGGTCTATCGGCACCGACTCTACCAGTCACATTGCTGTCATATACCTGTTTTGTGATTCTGCTTTCATTCATTCTCTCTACATGCCCAAACCACCTTAACATTCCTTTTTCAACTCTAGTCACTGCATCTTCTTTCAATCCACAACGCTCTCTTATCACACTGTTTCTTGTCATATAACTTACATTACCTTACACATACTTTTCAAAACTCTCATTTCAACTGCATTCATCCTACTTTCATGCTTCTTAAAATTTTAATAGAATAGAATTGTATGCGTAAATTTTCATACATACTGACAGTTCAGGATTTTTTTATCCTACGGGAACAAAATTTTTTCTGGATGAAAGACACTGTACCACCGCAAATAGACAAACTTTTCGTCTAAAACTAACTAAAACACTCACATTCTTTTTTTTTAATGCTGTTATACTTTGTGTCCCGGGAATCGCGCGGGAATTTCAAGTCAAGCGTGAACGAACTCGCGAGCATATCCTAGTATTACAATAAATTCTAAAATAGTATTCATATAAAAGAGCAGATATCTTGTTATTATTTTACTTTTCACAGTTCATTATACAAATAGTTTTAATTATAGTTTAAACAACAATTAATATGATATTTGACTCATTAAAATGGTGACGTTATAAACTAGTATTCGCATACAAAATCAAGGAGGCCGAGACTTTTGTACGATGATAAAATGTGTCTCGGTTGATTCCACTGTCAAGCACCCAATTAGCAGTAGACGCCGTAGTATAATCCGTCATGGATTACCTTACCGCTCAGGTATCACAGTAAGCTCGAACATATCAATTAAACCACCTGATGTTTTTCTTGTTCCTTCCGGGCGAACGGGATAGCCTAGCGGCTTTTTGCTTTTTTGGGGTTTTGTATTCTTTTATTTCTTTCTTCTTTATTTAAAATTTATTCTTTTGCAAAAGTTCTTACTATCTAATACATTTTTCTTGCTCTTGGTGTTTATAAAATGATTTTATACATAGATAGGCACTTACTAACTGTACGTTTTTGTCTTACTACTACTAATTACAAGCTTCACGTATGTACTATTTATATATGCTTCTACTTTATATTAGGTTGGGGAAAAAGTTTCTTCGCATTTTATATAAAAATTCAAAAGGTTTTTTATAAAGTTTATTTACATTTGACTAAAGTATGTAGGTGCCATTTTGTTGGATAACTTTTTGCCATCTTGTAGGTAGGGACGTGATCCCATCGGTATAATAATTTTGGGGCTTCTGATCAAAAAACTGCGACAAGTGGTTTTGGCAGTGCTCTTGTGATGTTAACCTGACACTGCCTAAGGGATTCTGCAGAGACCATACGGCAGGTACGTCAGGACTATTATACGGCGGATGCATTAACACCTCCCAGCCAAACTCTCGTAATTTTTGCTGAGTGGCTAAAGATGTGTGAGATCTAGCGTTATCATGGTAAAAACCACACCCCTTCTGTTGATTAATCCCGGCCGTTTTCTCTCAACTTTTTGCTTTAATCTCATCAGTTGTTCGCAGTACAGTTCATAATTGATGGTCCTGCCTCGTGGTAACAGCTCATAATGAATAATGCCCTTCCAATCCCACCATACACACAGCATCACCTTGTTGCGAGTTAACCCGGGTTTCGCCACAGTCTGTGAAGCCTGACCGGCCTTTGACCACGATCTTTTTCGCACGTTCTTGTCGTACGTGATCCACTTTTCATCACCAGCTTCTACAAAAATGGTTCGATTTCATTACGTTGTAATAAAGAATCACAAACCAGTACATGGTTCATTGGGTTTCTTTCAGTGAGCTCATGAGGCACCCAAATATCGAGCTTTTTTGTGTACCCAGCTTTTTTCAAATGCGCCAAAACCGTTTTGTGGTCAATTCCCAGTTCTCCAGCTACATCGTAACTACTAATATGCCGGTCTTGCTCCACTTTTTCAAAAATAGCATCAATTTTATCCGTAACAGGGCGACCCGAGCGACGTGCAACTTTGATATCAAAATTTCCGGATTGAAAACGCTTAAACCAAATTTGCGCCACTCTCACAGATATTGCATTAGGTCCATAAACATCACAAATTTTTGTCGCGGCTTGTGTTGCATTTTTAACTTTTTTGTAGTAAAATTTTAAAATGTATCGAATTTCTTCATTAGATTCACTCATTTTAACAATAAGAAAAACAAATGAAAATCACACATATTCCTAATTTGAGTTTGGAATTGTCTTCTTTAAAATTAAAACTTTCTAATGATACCAAAACCAGCCAGATACAAATGGTATAACCAAAGAGATCTTATTACAAGTTCATACATATTATATGCGAAAAGACTTTTTCCCCAACCTATTATTATAACCTTGTTAAATATTTAGTAATAAATTATTTCATGTACGTGATGTAACGGCAATCTTACTTGCTATAACCACCTGATGTTTCATCTCTTCGCCGTATGTCAAAACCTCAGAATCCATTCGACGGTTCTAAGGACAAAGAGTTTCCAATATTTAACAGAAGAGATGTTTTTAGGTACGGCGTTCAATACGACACCGCATCAGCTGGATGGGCGTCGATGCCCTACGACGTGACCGTAACGAGAAATGAGGGGGAGGGGTTTGGCTTTGTTGTCATATCCTCAACCAATAAAGCTACCAGCACCATTGGTAAGTTAAGTTCGACCACTAATCTTAAAAATATTTTGATTTAATGAACTTTAACATACATAGATAACACTTAATTTTAATTGCATCAAGGAAAACTTACCTACCTTTTTGTAAAAGACGTATTATAGCTTAAAGCGATCTCTTCCCAGCAACCCATTTTTATGGGACAAAAACATTTTATCCGCCTTAAGCCGATAGATGGTGCATTTCTGTCCTTCAATCTGGGTTTTGAATGAATGAAACGAAAAGAAAAAGGACTTCTGACGTCTCCTTGAAAATTGGGATTTATTTTATTCAAATTTACAATTTTTACTGGATTAGTATTTTTATTTAATCATTTATTACCTTTACAAAATCTTTTCTATCAGGCCAGCTGATATCAAACTCGCCGGCAGCCCGCTGCGGCCTTTTACACGTCGGTGACACAATAGTAGCCATAAACAGAATGCCCGTCAGGAACCTCCCACATCCAGAGGTGGTAGCCCTGATCAAGAGATCAGGTACGACCGTCACACTGACGGTGTTACCACCAGAAGCGAGGATTGACTGACGAATACACACCTCCTGACGTACTGGATATTATTTTCCGTATCGTTACATGACATTTAATATGGGGCGGATTTAATAACGTGTACAGTTCGCGCAAAACAAAATGCGTCTCGAGTGAAGTTAGCTACGAGAATTTGCGCGGATCTAGTCGAGTTGTAACGTTTATTACGCTTGAAAGTGTAGTGCGAAAGAGATGCAATGTGAATTCGGATAGCGAACGAGCGAGTGCACAACACTCACCTCTCAGCTCTGTACTTCGTCAGCCATATAATTGTGTTCTAAGGTAGGACGTGTACGAACTTCACAGACGCATTTAAGTTTTATTTGTACTATAAGGCGAATACTAAGAAATGATAATCGCTCCGTACAAAACGTAATCTAAGAAGCTCCTAAACCATATATGACTTGTGAGGTCATTAATTATTTTCATTCTTTCTTGTTCTCATCTCTTGAAGTTTTCTAATTTATACCATACTTTTTAGATTAAATCAATCAAAATTTTAAATTCTTTATATGTTTCTTTTCATCTATTTTTAGGTTCTTTTTATAGGCTTTCGTAGTTACGTTTTTTCCTGGGCGATTATCATTCGTAGTGTAATAAATATTATTTTTTCATATTACTGAGGTTTTTATGAATAACTCAAATAATTTTGAGGCGACGTGACATCAGGCAGGCTTCGCGCCGTTTCATCTATCAGCTAGATGAAATATAAACGGTTGCCTAAAAACATACTTGATATTATTCGCAAACTTGGCCCGATATAATGGAAGGTCACCTATGGACGATGAGGTTTTGTTAATGTGACTTAAATTCACGAAACTCTTACATTTAATCACTTTTAGAATTAAAAATCACGACGCTTTAAAATAAACAACAGTCGTAGACATTGATTGTTTTAAAAACAGGGATTATGTGTGAAAAAATCTCAACTGTCAGTTGAAACATAAAATTTAACTAAGGCTGAAGTCATAAGAGGCGGGCTTTCACCTGATATTTACTTGCTTATAAAATTGTATAATCATGATTAAATCACATTGGATTAATGTATGTATGATACCATACTTAAAAAAGACTATAACAGAAGTATTGTTATAATTAAACCATACTTACTGATAGTTTTTGCAATCAAAAAGGCGAAGCAAGCTTTACTTGTAGTTGAACGTGTAATGCACATTATCTGAATGTGCATTTCATTGACATAATGTGCATATCTGATTTACCCATCAGATGTGAGCAAGATACACAGACGGGGAATTTTATACTCAAATAAATTATTTGTTTATAAGGACCAAAAAAAATTTTATGTTGGGTGTAAAAAATTGTCTCTGGTACTTAAAAATCGAGCCAAGGACTAAAATCTATCTAATAATGATGACGGTTTATATATCGTCTTACTTCTGACATATTCATTGTATATCCGTTTTCTAAACTAAATCTGGAGAAACTGACTGAAAGCGTACCGTCCAGTCACACTCGCCTTTAGTTTCACGCACACAATTACGTGGTTATCGCAAATAAAGCACGCTCACCTTCGTGAATTGTAACAACTATATCTAACTATAACTAGGATTTGCCCGCGACTTCGTCCACGTTTGTCGGTAACGTAGATTACAGTTATTTTGCGAGTATTTAAAATCAAAGAAAGAATTTCAGAAGAGTAACAGATATTTTAGTATGAAAATATATTCGTATTGAAGTATTCTTAAGATTTCCCTAAAAACCCGGGATAGTTAATGTTACTAGAGGCATACATATCTAAATTAACTAAAGATGTCTAATAAACATAGGAACTGACATATCAAGCAAGTCGTAATATCACGTTGTTTCGAAGTTAGGAAATCCCGGGGAATATAAGAAGTCCCGGATTATATTGTTTTATAGTCAATCGGATCCGAATCCGCTCATTCTTATGTGTAATACCCACTTTAAAACACTTCCGGAAAAATTGCCGCGGGACTCCCGGGATGAAAAGTAGCGCAGATTTTGAGTCTTAAGAATTAGCTGTCGATCAGCGAAAAGCGCATTAAAATCGGCGTATTTAGAAATTTATAACATCTATAATACTGTTACAACTTAGGCTTCGACAAAGACAAATGCCACCTGCATATCTGTAAAAACACATTTTATTACCTGTCACTATTTTCACTAATTGTAATTCTTTTATGATCGTCTTCTTCTGTTTACTTATTTATTGGCATACGTTTCTAGTTATTGTGGAGAATAGCATATTGTACTCTTTTATGGCCGCATGCATATACTATTAGCCAGGTCTTGCGGATTACGTCGACTACGATACGGGCACATTTGTGTTCGTGAGGTATAAAACGACACCCTGATGGGGAGAGGGTGCAGTCGAGCGAGAACCACGATCAAGCCGTGACGGGCGTACGTTCGGTAATCTATTTAGTGACGGACTTTACGCGTGTTATTGAATCGTGCATTACGTTTGGACTGGTTGTATTCAGTTATATTTGTACCTGTGTTATACGTGTTTGTATGGTTCTAATAAACTCTGTAATCATTCCAACGGCATTTTAATTCGAGTCCCGCAACTCGTAACAATACTATAACAATCTAAACATGCCGTGTCTGGACATTAAAGCTATTTAAAAAAACTACTGGAATAAACTATATAAACGATAGATAACATGATACATTTTTTTAAATTTCTTTTCTCGTCTGCTTGTTCAGGGTTCACATAAAAACTGCGGGGCCGATTTCGATGCGGTTTTCGCTGGTCGACAGCAAATCCTTAGGCTTAAAATCTAAGCTTCTTTTTATCCCGGGAATCTTCCCGGGTGCGGTTCAGTTGTTTGAATGCATAAAAATTACCTTATTCCGACACAGTTTTCACTAAAACGATATCTTACATTTTTTTAAATTCTACGATACTTTATGACCGGGGGATTCCGCATGAATTTTCCCAGGAGTGGTTTAAAGTGGTTACTATGCATAAAGATCAGCTGATTTAAAAATGACTTATACTAAAACAATGATTTGCGTGTTTTCAAATTTTCAAACCAATAAATCCGTTGCCCTGCTGAAAATACCTTTTGATTTTAAATATTGCCAAAATACTCTATACTAAAAACTGTAATCTTCGTGACCTGATCGACGTGGACGAAGTCGCGGGCATATCCTAGTATGTAATAAATATCTTCCTAGAATCCGTCCCTTTGTAGAATTGTGCCTTCCAAATATGCCAATTATACCTAAAATCTGTATTTATATATAAATCTCAAATAGACTAAGTTTTTTTGTAAAGTTGCTCCCTTTTTAAAACATCTGTTTATAGCTATATAACATTGTAATCATTTTGAATGATGAAGTATGACAATTTTATTTTATACATCAGTTATTGTGTTATGATTAACTTAATAAAATACAATTAAAAGAAAGAAATAAATTGTTTTCTACGACAATTTAATACTTTAAAAATATCGTGTATATTTTTACAGTGGAATTTAGAGTTTTCTTTTTTGAACGTAAATTGAAAAGGTAAACTTAAACGTTGTGAAGCATAATCTCACAGTGGCCACTCGCACAGACTATGAATCTGTCAACTGTCAAAGTGACAGAACGAAACGTCAGATTTATAATATAATTTTATGCGGTAAATTAGCCATTTTAAATCCATTGTTGGTTGGAATCTTATAGTGCTCCCAACTTATTTGTGAAATGGGGAGCGTCGCTGTATTCGCTCCAGTGTTGCCAATCAAACACATTTAAATATATCAATCACATTAATCCAAGGTAATCATATTTTATAATGCTTGAGCTCCATCCGGAGTAATGTAATAGTTATTTACTGTGGCCAAATGCGACTTATTTATAGCGTTAAAAATAACGCCGTTAACGAGTAATCATATTTTAGAACTGGCAGGTCTAATTCATATAAATTTTCAACACGGTGGTTGTATGTAGTTCCATTTTTTGCCATTTCATAGACGATAAGTTGGGCGAGCTATATTCGATTGTTCTACGAAGGCAGCTAATGTCATGTCCGTAGTATATATACTTCGTGCCAAACTTTTTGTCCATACCATATTAGCTGCAAAATGCTGCTTCCTTTAAAGAAATTGATCCTTACGAGCCATACATGTGTTGGTGTGGTTACAATAATAATACAGCTAAGGTTTTTATTTCAAAATTAACCGAATTGATTCCTGACTAGGGTAACCGATTTTGTAAAAATCCAGTATTTCTTACTGTTTATATAGTTCAGTATTTGGCCCTGAAGGCCCACTTCAAAAATTCAGCATGTATTCAAATTGTCTTTTCAATATGTTTTCAACCTAAATACAGTAAATATTAAGTTATAATGTTTAATATCATTAATTTTATTGTTTCTTTACTCTTTACCAACATGATTTGATGCAGATTTTCGGCAACTAGTACATCGTGATTATATAATAGGATATTATACCACGTGTTTCAGACCTTATGATAAAAAATCAGACCACGTTTTCTTCATGACGTCCTCTGCCCATATACAAAAAAAATAATCAAATATATTCATTGGTTTAGCTACAGGACCTCATTTTTCATCTCAGAATTTTACAAGATGTATCAGTTATTGTGACTAAATCGGTAGGTTAATGACCAAACGCAGTAGGTAATCATATTATCATGTTGCCAGCTCTAATTCATTAAACGCGGAAGTTGTTCATTCTTTTGCTCTCTCTCATTACAATAAAAATTAATAGGTGCGAAAGGGACAATAATAATTTGTGAGTGGATATTATTAGTGATCGTTTATGTTAGCCCGACACATGATCCGTGTTGACATGTTGCTGTTCTTACCAAGGTCAGTGAACCAATATTTACAAGATGTTCGGTTTTTATTCCCTTTTTATCGTAATTAATTTGTTCGGAAATTGCTTCTTCTTAATTTTGACATTAGGGTTGATTTAATAGTACCAAAATATTTGTAAAAATTTGTCGTATTTGTACGAGTACGACTGCTAAAATTATGATTTATTGTCATTTGAAAAGAAACACGAGGTATATGGACTATATATATATATGACAAATGCAATCATTCTTCCACTGGCACTTTGAAAATATTACCCACTTTGTTATCGCTAAACGTTTTAAAACATTTTCACTCGTTTATAAATTAAAATAAAATCGTGTTTATGTAATTATAGTTATAAAAACTGAAATTTATATTTATTTAGATTAAGCTTCTAAATTTTTAACATATTGTTTATATGTGGTATATTTCATAAGTTATTATATTCTATGTTGTAATTTATAGTAAGTACTGATAATAACTAGTTGTAAGATAAAACATTATATTTTGACTGAGAAATTGTTATAAAAAGCCATCTTTTAAGGAGTTGTCTAAATGTAGTTCAGTATCTCGCTTGCATATTACTACGAATGTTTGAAGATATAAATTGTCAGGATTTACTTACAAAAGATCTGTATTACACAAATCGCGAAATTTTTCACAAAAAACTAATATTAAATATTACTTTAAAAAAAGTTAAACAAATCTTTCTAAATTTTTTTATTTTTTTTTTATTATTGCATGAGTTCAGCAGACAGGCAGACGGCCCACTTGATGGAAAGTGGTTACCATCGCCTATAAACATTTGCAATACCAAAGGTTGTACACATGCGCTGCTGCTCTCTTAAGGGAGACTGGAACCTGGTCACTAATGCCGGAACACAAATCAAGGTTGTTATGGCGGCATACTCTAGACCAGGGGTGGTAGCCATCCAGTCGAACAAATACCCTACCACCTGGCTGTGGGTTGTTTAGTCGCCTCTTACGACAGGCCGCCCGGCCGCGAAAATTGTATTCTTTCTCCGTTCCTGCACTTATAACATATATACACTAACAATATCTATGTACAATGTGTACTTGTAACATTAAACTTATATACAGAAATCTTAAGTGCTACGTGAAAATATGCAAAAACTAAAATTCAGGACGTTTTGCCAGATGTTCTACACCGGTCAGCTCTGGACGGAATGCACAAGGCATTTTCTGGATGGCATACGTGTTCAATATAATAACATATTTCGACACCTAATGGGTTTTAAAAGATACCGTAGTGCCTCGAGTATGTTTCTTGAGGCTAAATTGAACACGTTTTGTGCTATCCGGACAAGCCGCATTGCAAATTCCTTGACTAGCGTTGAAAGGTGTAGAAATCTTATAATTGCGGTCATTGCTAGCAAGCTAACACCAAACAAAAATGTATTGGGACTGGTTGCAGATTGCTGCATAGAATAATTAATTTTATGTAAATTATATGTTAATGAAATGCTTCAATAAAGGACTGACCGACTGACTGACTGATGAATATTTTTTTTTTTTTTTTAAATTTAATGTCGTCAGCCATTTGCGGTCCACTGCTGGACGTAGGCCTCCCCAAGACGGCGCCACTCATCCCTGTCCTCTGATTTCCTCATCCAGCGCCTACCGGCGACCTTGCACAGGTCGTCGGTCTATCGGGCTGGAGGACGTCCGACACTACTTTTACCAAGACGCGGTCTCCACTCCAGTACTCATCTGCTCCATCTGCCATCGGTCCTGCGGCAGACGTGACCGGCCCACTGCCACTTCAACTTGCTAACTTTGCGAGCTATGTCGGTTACCTTGGTTCTCTTACGGATATCCTCATTTCTAATTTTATCCATAAGAGAAACACCCAACATAGCTCGCTCCATAGCCCGTTGAGCGACTTTGAACTTGTGGACCAATCCTGTCGTCAGTGTCCATGTCTCGGCTCCGTAGGTCAGGACGGGGAGGGCGCACTGCTCGAAGACTTTTGACTTCAAGCATTGCGGAATGATCGACGAGAAGACTTGACAAAGCTTAACGAATGCTGCCTACCTGTATTTTGTGTCCAAGGTAGACATATTCCTGCACAACTTTCAGAGGGACGCCATCGACGTTTACCGGTCTCGGCATGACGTGTTCATTGAACATGACTTGTCTTGTCCAAATTCATGCCGAGACCGACTCGTCGGGAAGATTCATTTGAGCTGCCCAGCATTTCGGCAAGTTCTTCCAAAGACAACGATATCGTCCGGGAAACGAAAGTGAGAGATGCGCTCGCCGTCGATGTTAATGCCCCGTCCAGCCCAGACCAGAGTTTTGAAGACATCCTCCATCGCGTTGGTGAACAGTTTCGAGGTAATCACATCCCTCTGTCTCACCCCGCGATGTAAGATGTGTTTTTAAAGTTTAATTTAATAATGACATTGTATAAAATTTGTTGTAATTATGGATCTTTGTGTCTGAAATAAATAAATTATTATTATTATAAAAATGTTCCTATGCATCTCCGACGGTTTTGTCTGTTTTCTTCATTGACAGATTTTGGCACGTTATGGTCTACTCAGTTATAACCTTGCTAATTATGTAGCAATCAATTATTCCAGGTACGTGACGTAACTGAGATTTAAAAATGACGTGATGCGTGAGCGAGACCACGAACTCTATTTAGTTAACCCCTTAAGACACTATTGTCGTATTTTACATAGATTGTATACAGCTAAATATCGTAATTTTCTACACATATAACTGGTATATATCACTTTAGGATTTCTTAAATGTATTTGATTTTTAAGCGTATAAAAAATTTTCATTGTGAGAAAAGTCTTGGTATCTCAAAAACGGTTTTTTGTTCTATTGAGCTCTAAATTAACAACTTAAAATATAGGTTATTATTGAAGCGATACTTCTTGCGCGTTGCAATGACCACGCCATATTTGTTAGTAAATTGAAACGGTGTCAACAAAAACCTTTATGGCTATATCTGTTTATCCCACGGAAACGACGTCATTTGTCGGGATAAAATCTATCCCGTGTTGGCGTGTTGGCCCGGGATATAAGCTCTGTGTGTAGTTTCATTCAAATCCGTTCAGTAGTTTTCACGTGATGCTCTAACAGAAAAATTTTAGCTGCTGATCCGAAATAAGCCCCGTTGATTTATTTCTCATATTTAAATTCATTTTACAAAGTCGACATCCCCAATATATTATTATATAAATTTAAAACATATTTCTAATCAAAATCAATCAAATTTAAAAATTAAAAAGAAACGGACAACATTAGACGGTTCATTTATGTATTTCAATTTAGATGAATCAACCAAAATTATCAATTTATACTACTCTTGCGCAGAAGATTTGCCGATAGCCTCATGATGTTACGCGTACGGTCAGTAGGGTTGACAAAAAAGGTTACATAAATAATATTTGCAATACAATTTATTATTTTATTGTATATACTTTACATAAGTATATACAATAATAGTAAGTAGTCATCGGCAAACCTTCTGCGCGCGGCTTATAAATACATATGTAAATTGAAAATAATTCAATGTGATTGAATACAATCATGTCCTTTTAGTTCTGTGTTTTTCAACCAAATTGATTCCATTTGTTTGATCCGTCTAATTTAATTTAAAGCTTTCAATTTTTGACTAATTTGGTCTAAAACAATATATTTTCTTCCTTTTTGCCAATTATAGTTTTACTACTACATAGTATTCTTAGTTTCAAGGTAAAAAAAATAACTCGATGGCCATTACTACTAGCTAATGATCTGAATTTATATTAAATAAATAGGAAATTCATAAACCTTATAGGTGTTTATATATATTAGGTGTTTCCTATAATAGGCGTTTCGTATAATATTTATTAGGAAAGTAGTATGTTTAGTTGTATTTTAAATTTTGTTTCATATTTGGGACCACCGACATCAGGGATACGTTTATTTTGATTTAGTTATGTTTATTTAACAATTTTGGATAATTTTCAGTAAAAAATCTTTAAATTAAATCGATAAAGTTTCAAGAAAATTTCGTAACTGTGCTATTATTGTTTATGTGAAATGCTTATACAGAAGTTACTCGTCAATATGCTAGATTGTTTTAAGTAACTGATATAATCCCCGGCACGCAACTTGGCCAAAGTCGTAAGATGCGCAAAAGTCGTTTTTTAGGTCTCTTTGGTTGTCAAGCGGGACGCAGGGAATGAGTCTACTCAACCATCTCCTTCACACTCATAAGCTTGACCGCGCGCGAGAGAGACGGATAGACTTTTAATGTTGCGAATGCAGTGCGACGTCACACCACGCGGTTATTCACAGACACTACACAAGCACAACGTGTATACGTGTGCTGAACGTGCCATGCGCGAACTTACCCCCACTACGCCAATTTTTTTTCCAGGCGGGGGAAATGCATTTCGCTCATACCGAGCGGGTCCTTTGCTAGGGATTAGACCGTTGTCGATCATGGAGGCATTCTACTGAGGGCAATCCAAACAGTAACCGACCGGCTTGTGTTGAGACTCGAACCAATGGACAAATGCCGAAGGGCTAATACCCCACTAAAACCACCCCCCTCCCATGTGCCCCGCGCTTATGGTAGGAAAGGCATGAGACTTAGAACGTAGTTACGCCCACACCGATCCTAGCGCAAAAGTGCCTGAGAGTGCCCCGGGAATCAGAGCAAACTTACTTCATCAACAGGGGTGAAGACTCCTCTGCTCCCTAGATGCTAGAGGGCCCCTGCAGCGGTATTTCAGGGAGGGAGATCATGCGCATATCTGCGCCTCCGGGCCCCCGACTGACGTCGGCGCCCACGAGACGCATGCGCACTTATACCTCTCTCCCTATCTCGTTCCGTGGCCTCCTTTTGAGACATAACAGTCTCGCAGAATTTGGCCGCACCCACCCAATGATCATCGCTATGCAGCATGGCTTGACCAAACTGCCCAGCAAATCGATGGGACCTACAATTGTCTCGAGTTCAAACCTCTGGGGTGCCAATGCAGCGCACTCGACTAGCGTATGAAACGCCGTGTCTTGTGCACCACATTGGCGGCATTGGGGTGAAGGCAAGCGGCCCGCAATCTGGCACAGATACTTATCGAAGCAACCGTGCCCGGTAAGTATCTGCATCATTCTGAAGGTCAGAGTCCCGCGTTTCCGCGAGAGCCATCGCAACAGCTGCGGTCGAACCGCTTCCACCGTATCAATGCCAGCGACAGGGTTTTCCAACTCTACTGACCAAGATTAGATCATGGTCGCGGTTTCCCGCGTCGTGATCGCCTGCAGCTCGGCCAGGCCGTACACCTGGCCACGTGCGAGAGCATCCTGTCGGGAGCGCCGAACTTTGGCAATTACGTCCGCCTGGAGATGCCAGGGCGGATCGCCCGCCAAGAGTGTCGACGCCGTCCAGGACACTACGGTATCCTCGGATGGCCCTCACCGCCAGGACCCGTTGTGCGCGGCACAACAAAGTCCTATTGTAGCGGTGAAGTGCAACGGACCATACGGGTGCACCGTACAGGGTCATACTCCTAAGGATGCCCATGTAGAGTTTCCTAGTCCCCCCCCGGTCCCTCCATAAGTTGTGTGCCGCGTACTATAACTACAGTAGACTTCTTTTCGTAAAAGATTCACTACTACGCACCTACCTTTATGCAGCTAATTAAAGTTAGTGAGGATGTTTTTTTCTAATTTATTTTAAATGATTTAGTCAAGTAATGCTTTAAAGTGAAGTAGTTTTGATAAATATAAAATCAGGCTCATATTTTAATAATTTCGTAATATTTCAGACTCATTAAGAAGATTTGTCGCTGAATCTTATCCAGACTGACCTTTTTGCACCACTCGATGAATAAAATTTACTATTCGGTCTTTAGAGCTTTTCGATCCTCTTTCTAAGCAATAAAATCTCGATTCATAGTAGTTCGTCGTTCACGAACTACACGAGACTGCGAGTTATGTTTTCAATTGGTCGATTGTCATTTTTAATATTTATTCTTCTAAGATATGAATTTATTTATCATGTGGTGAAAAAATATTTTTATTATTGTTATAATTACGTAAGTGAATTCTCCGTAGTTTTTTAGTGGAATGCAATTGTTAGTGCCTTTTTAGAAAGCTGTCTTGCCTTATCCCGTATGTATTGTACATTAACCCTAATTGTATAGAATTATATCCAAAGAGAGTTCAATTAGTTTCGTACATTTACCCAATGTATTTTTGAGGGTAGAACGCATACAAGCGGAATGTCATAAAATATCACCATATCTGAGCAAATATTGTTTTTTTTTTTTAATATGTTTTTTGGAACACACTTGCATTACAGTTGCTGTTACATTTTCACAAGTAAGCTGCTGATCTTAGTGAAATTTGGTAAACCGATAGTTTCTGTCCAAGGGAAGGATGTAGGTACTTGTTGCCTTAAAAATCTCGAAAAGAATGAAAATTTGTATGGGTAACACATAATTCCTCATGCTAATATGAAAGTTCGAATTGAAGCTATTGGTGAGAAAGGGGATTACCTACTTCCGTCGTCCTCTATCCTATTCTTATGAGACCTCTCTATCACGCCCTGAAGGCTGAAAAGGCGTTAGCTTCGCATCTGATGTTGCAAACGTCTACAGGCGACGGTAACCACTTTCCATTAAGTGGGCCGTCTGCCTATTTCCCAGTTCGGAATAAAAAAAGTAAAGAAATACAGTTTAAAAGCATTTTTGAAAAAATATCCTTAAATGGGTATAGTAGATGATCATTAGGTTCGCTCTGTATGTATATAATAAATGCAGATAAAGTCGCAGAAAAGCTAGTGTTCAATAAACATATTTATATATTACGCAAAACGGATGTATTAATTCAAATGTTTAGTATAACGTTCTACCCATATAGATAAATTTTATGAAATCTCATTGTATAGCAATAGTTTTCCTTTTAAATAACTCATTTTAGAGGAATAAGCAATAAATATTTTTGTAGTATATCTGTCTTTTTATTTTTGAGATTTTTTCCAAGCAATACTTTGTCTTGCGGCGAAGACTTGTGATTTCTTAAGCTGTGTTCCACGTGAGACTCACAACGACCGCGATTTTTCCCGTTCCACTTGCTTGCGGGCGTTATGATCTTAAACTCTAGTGGAACGGATTATAGAGCGTTGATATCAATAATGACGAAATACATAGATGTCATTGGTTGATTTGAAAATTGCGCCTTTTTCAATGTCAATCAATAGAGAGAATTAGTAATGCTCTGTGCTCAACGCCCACTTTGACTCACCTCTTGACATGGGGTCGTCGTGAGCGCTGTGTGATCGAAAATAATGACGTCGTTAGTGACGTTTCCGGCACGACCATAACGACCGTGGTCGCTATGTCGAACGGCTGACGGAGCATTTTGGCATTGTGAGCTACTAGAGGGACGTGCTCTAAGACGAAGTTATGGTACATAATTGGGAAGCGGACATACTTCTTATAAATTTCAGAACGTCGCAGCCGTGATTTTTTACGAGTTTACCTACTTATGACGGCATAAGCAGGTATAAGTAAAAGAAGTCAAATAACGCATTTATTATTTGAAATGTAATTAGGGAGAGAAGAGCTCTCCCTTTAGTGAGCAGCAGCGCATTTGTAGCACCTTTGGTGTTGCAAATGTCCATAGGGGATGGTAACCGCTTTCCATCAGATGGGCCGTCTGCCTGTCTACTCAACTCATCAAATAAAATATTTTTTTTATCGTGTTATTTTTCACGTTCTTTTATATGTAAAATGTTAGAATTTATTGTAACATGTGTCCGCAGCCCTATTATGAAGTCGTCTTCACATCTATGTAACACTAATGATATAGTGAAGGGGCCTAAGGCTGCCTGTCCATTGAAGCGGAGTAAGTCTGCGGAGCAGAGAAATGGATGAATATTAACCAATTCCTATTGCCTTTGCATAACATTGACTCAATGGACAGGCAGCCGAATCCTATTGGTTAATATTTTTCTGCTCCGTTTCAATGGACAGGCAGTCTTACTCTCAATCAAACGGCTCTCGTCGGCCGTTTTAAGAAAGAAAATTGCCTAACAATTTCCAAACCGATTGGTTACTCGGCAACTCATATGACGACGTTGAGAAATATGGAATACTAGCTGTGCCCGCGACGTCGTCCGCGTGGAATTTGTTTTCAAAACCCCACGATTTTGAAACATTCTTCATTGGTGCTCCGCTCCTATTGGTCTTAGCATGATGATATATAGCCTATAGCCTTCCTCGATAAATGGGCTATCTAACACTGAAAGAATTTTTCAAATCGGACCAGTATTTCCTGAGATTAACGCGTTTAATCAAACAAACAAACTCTTCAGCTTTATATATTAGTATAAGATATGAAGCAATATTCCCGAAACAATTTGTTTGCCCTGTTTGATCCATTTCTGTTGCCAAGCAATAATTGCTTAAAAAATTTCCCGTGTGGGGCCTGGGACCTTAACGACGAAAGAAGTTTGGGAGAGTAAGATCCACGGGGTACATTAATATAATAGGCGAGTAAGACCCAAAGATATTATAATATACTTAGTATTAGGACCTCAGAGACGTGAAGACTGACAGAGGGGATGGTCTCAGCGGGCTTTGGTGGGAACGAGCTTTGTTGAATGTGTCTCTTACCCTTCTTTTATATTGTTCACTTCCACGACAGCAAGCAGGGAAGTGGGTAGGACGAGTAAGCCATTTTGGCCAGTATCCAATTCTAGTTCAGCAACTGGTGCCGCCTTAGGATCAACTGTCCAGCTGTCTTCTTTTAGGCAATAAAAATACGATAATTGAGGAAAGAATCATGGTAAAGAAAATAAAGATTTAATTTAAAAAAATTATTTGCGTTATTTAATACAATTTTCATTCTCTTCGTAAACTAATACGTGTGGTGTATAAAGTTAATATAAATTTAGTCATTTTCTAATACATGGTATCACTAGTACTTAGTAGTGCTTTACTAATAATTAAGCAATTGGTAAAAACCTTTTAGTAAATATCTCATGTTACTTTTATATTAAGTGTACCTATGAGTGGCACCCGGACCCCGAGACCTAGGGAGCTCATACCGATCACTATGTATATATCTGCCTAGGTACACGCAGCATACAAATTAGTTTTTAAAATTACCTAAAATCATCTCAACTCGACCCTTTGAAATTTACTGACTATAATGTTTTACTGATTTTAATTTCTGTTACGGGAAGGGGGGCTGGTTTTCGCAACCTGGCGCCCAATAAAGTTAATACGCTCCTGGAAGGCCTACTTGGGACACCGGCCAACTTTCTGGGCATCTTACTCGTAGAAGGCGATCACCTAAGGCTCCAGTTATTTATACCTAGTTGCCTAAAGATAGATAAAATACAATATAACTAATAATAAGTTTCATTAAGATATTATTAAAGGACTTAATACAATTATACCAAATGTTTTCTTTTTTAAAGGTATATTAACCAAATTTGGTATTGATTTACAAGTTGAGCGGTGAAGTTTTAACCATAGGACCACTTCTGTCAGATGAAGTGGCAACACCCAATATCCAGTTTGTGTACCTATCTACCCTGGAGAATACAGATGGGTACTCGTCACTGCAGGAGTCGTAGTATGACGCCGACCCAACCAACACTTGGTTGATGACCATAGGAGCTCCTGAGTCGCCGAAGCAGGTCGCCCTGTCGGGTGCGCCAGCGCAGATCACCTCTGTTAAGATGATAGAGTTATTAGAAGATTTATTACGAAGTTCTATTCTTACATGATTAGCCAATGTTAAACGAATCATTTATATTTTACTATTTGGATGAATCAACTAAAATGATCTGTGTAAACATGAACCACTCAATATTGTGGTGACCATTCAGATTTGTGTTTTTCAACCAAATTCAGTTCAGTCTTGTTCATACATCTAATTACTAACCATTCTCCTACGTTATCTTAGGTAGAAAATTGACTGAATGAATTAATAGATACTAAAATTTAAAAATCCAACAATAAGACTCCGTACATGTGATAAGTATCATTTTTCTACAAGTGGCATGGAAGAAGAATGTAGGTCACAGCTCATAAGCGACCCAGTGCTGTGCTCGGGCCTTCCAGTTCATAGAGGAACGGAGAATAGACCAGTAATACTTGTCCAATCATTGGCGGATTTTACACATCGGTTATCTGGGTACGCAGGTTTTATCGCGAGTTTTTCTTCACTGTTAGCCCGTGGTAATTTAGAAATACGCACATTAGGCCAGAAAATTGCCTAGTGGTGTATGCTTTCGGATCAGGATTCGAAACTGCGCTTTTTGAGTTTTAGGGACACGAATGTACTTACCACTAAGCTATTGTCGCTTATTCTTATACTTAAACCAATCGAATAATGTATTTACCACTGAAATACATATTATGATAAAAGTATACAAAAAATGTAACTATAAACTAATTAAAGAGTATTAACAAGTTGCTGCTAGAGGGAAACGTGTCCAGAAGGCTACTTTGCCTCGCGGGATGGCAATTCGCTGTACGAAATTTAAACCAGAGCCTGGTCGTGGGTGGAATGCCAAGCATGGTGCTAATTAGAGCGTTTAAGCTCGTTTTTTAAAGAGCGACATGCGAGCGAACAGCGCGAGCGCATGGAGGCGTACGAGAGTTGACGCGCATAAAATCTCGTATAAGCAGAAGCCGCGAGAGAAGCCTCCCCGCACACCTATACTGCTGCTGACACTCACCACAACCGGTTCGAGTAAGGGAATAAGCCCGTGTACGCCCGCTTTTAAGCACGGATGTCGAAACGACTGTACACGTGCAAAAGAAACACTAATTTGAAAGCGCTCTTTAGCGCCCCTGTCCTTCAAAATGATGTCAGTCATTTTGCAAATTTGGTGTTGTTTTTTATATTTTACTTAGCACCGACTTCAAGATGTTGTAGAAATTATTTATTTAACTCATTTTGAAGTGATAACTTCTTATGGGAGGGTAAACCGCTTCGTTGCGTAACGCGTTACGGCGCCAGTCTGTCTGGCTTCCTTTCTCTCACGCATACGGCAGCGGTGCGTAGGCTCCTCCTCTCTCACTCTAACCAATGCGCTATATACATAAAATTTAAGTAATAACTTAAGCTTTTCTCAAGTTAAACAATTTCAACATTAAATAGTTCAACTTAGATTAGTTTAAGTTATCACTTCTGTCGGGCGTCCCGAGATGCACACGTTTTTTTTTGTTACGTATATGTTATCCAATAATAATTAAATGTATTCTAAACTATCTTGGAGCTGTACTGAATCCAATGCAAAATAATCAAAATCGGTTCATAAACAAAAAAGTTATGGCCTCCTCCTTTTTTTGAAATCGGTTAATAATAACAGCAAGTGATATTCTTACCATCTACAATAGCAACACCGGTGTTGCCCTCGTACTTCTCCGCGCACTCGTCGAGAGGAAGCTTATTCATGTTAATGGTCTTCAATGTCTCCAATTGAGGTCCACCGATCTATAAAACCACGACATTACAACGCGTTCAAATTGAATTACATTATGAACTAGCATGTACCACTTCGTCCACGTTGGACAGATAACAAGTTTACGGTTAATTTTAGCAATATTTAAAATCAAACTGTATTTTCAGCAGGACAAACGGATTTTTTATAATACTCACAAAATAAGAAGCCCGATTTGACAGCCAAGAATATCTATAGAACGTAACTTTATTGTCGTCGTCTACGTTAACAAAACTGAACGCCAATAATAATTAATTTATTTAGTTGATAATATACAAAAAAAAATCCTGATGCATTATATAATATTATAAAACATATATCAATAATTATTTTCTTACAAATAACGAAATAATTTCAATTAAATTAAATTAATTTAATAATAATTTTGTGCATTCTGTTGTGTCGTATTATAATCTATGACGAAGCCCCAAATACAGTTACGTTCTAAGGCGTATTATTTTTAATTTTAGTTTTGCTGCCAAATGGTTGTTGCCGTTTAATAACTATTCGATTCAGGAGAAAAACTATATACAAATTTATTCCAAAACCTTACATTATTTATGTATCTAAACTAAAACAATACTATATAATTGTAAATATATGCATTAAAAAACAAAAACGATTGAATAAATGTATATTATACGAGTGAAATCATAAAAAATTCAGTACCTTAATTGTGGTGCGTGATAAATGCATGCAGTATGCGAAAGGCGATGTGACACACAACTTTTGCGCTTCACTATTTAGTGAGGTATTTGTGTGACACAAAAAATAATTAACTTAAAATAAATCAAACGAAATTTTAAACCGATTTCTCGTTATAATCGGTTAACTTGCTTAACGATTTGGAGCTTTCAATCCCTAAATATGTTGTAGGCTACGTTCCATTAGGGACTCACAACGACCAAGTTCACGAGTGCCATTTTTCCCGTTCCACTTGTTTGTCGGCGTTACAATCGTAAACCCAAGTGCAACGGCTATTCGACCCACCTCTTGAGATGGGTCGTTGTGAGCGTTGTGTGATCGAGAATGATAACGTCATTAGTGACGTTTGCGCCACGACCACAACGACCGCGGTCGCCTTGTGGAACGACTATCCACGGTTTTGGGCGTTGTGAGCTACTAAGGGAACGCCCTGGTAATGAGAACTGTCAAATCGAACTTTTTTATTTTGTGAAATGTCTCTTAAAATGTGTTGTTTCGAAGTTAAAAAATCCCAAGAAATACAAACAGTCCCGGAATAGTCAGTTACGAAAATTGTAATGCAGTATACTATTACTATATACAGTGATAAGATCAACTCGATTAATTTTCATGCTTTTTTGGTGTGATCTTTATCTCATAAAAAAATCCACAATTTCCTTGAAACAAAGACGTAATCTTTTTTTTATGGATGTATAGGTTTGCGTTTAACCACTGTCTCACCCGATGTTGAGTGATGACGCAGTCTAGGATAGAGCACGCTTACCTAGAAGATACCTATTCACTTGTGACTCGGAAGACTTCAAGATTGCATTTGTTAGGATAAACAGACTGCGGCAAATTATTCCACTCTTCGGCAGTCGCACCAGAAAAAATGAATCTATCGTTCTAGTGAAAATCGTATCGGAATCAGCCAATTTTTATGCACCCACTTTAAACCACTTCCGGAAAAATTCCCGCGGTCTTCCCGGAAACTAAAGTACTGCAGCAATTGAAATCGTCCTAGTCAAGTCAAGTTTGCAACTTAACTAATTTATACTATTCGCGGGAAAAATCTCGTGAGTTTCCCACGACACAAAGTATCACAGTATTTAAAAAATAATGTAAGATATCGTTTTAGTGAAAATCGTGTCGGAATAAGTAGATTTTTATGCGTCTTAACCACTTTAAACCGCTCCTGGTAATATGTCCGTGGGATTCCCGGTATAAAAAGTAGCTATCACATATATCATTTCAGAAAATTTAGAGGTCGCGCATCTTAGAGATTTGAAATGAACTCATGAAAAAAGCTGCCATGCAATTCTGTCTATAAGCAACAGCATTCACTTTCCATCGGATGGACCGTCTGCTAATCTAGTGTACTCAAGCAGTGAAATGAATTGTCTTACATATTCGAAGCCCCAGCTGACGATCTTGACTGACTGTCCGTCTTGGATGTATGTGTTCTGGGCCGGTAGGAACAGCACGTTGATAGTATTGCTGATTCCAAGTGGACTCTCCAAGAATACTACGGCAATGTCACCAGCCCTCGGCGCTTCGACGTAGTCTGGGTGTTTGACCATATCTCCGATGGTTACAACCACTCCACCCCATAGACTGTTCGTTGAACCAGCTCGCACTTCAAAGTTGTTTAAGATTGCGCCACTGGAAATGTTTTTATAAGATTAACAACTGGCACCCGATAAGCACCGCTGTCCACGAATGGACGCCGTTCTATCGACCAGCAAAGCTCTTGTATGGCCGGTTCCCATTCATTCTCTTACCTTACCACTGGTAGAAATTTGATATTAATTGTGTGGAGCTTATGTCAAGTTTTACCCAATAGTAAGACAAATGAACGGTTACTAAGAAGATATAGGTAGGATAGGATATGGAAGAATACATTCTTGCGCGATCCACGAATTGTGAAGTAGGTACTCGGTCAGCGATTGGTGCTTGGTCTCTACACCGGACATGGCTAACTGCACCGGAAGACAAAACAACTTGATTGACAATTTCTTTTTATTTTTACCTCCCACTAATTTTAATATTATACAAAACCAGCTGCGCCCCGCGGCCTCACCCGCGTGGTGATGGAAAATAGTTGTATTTTGGATAATTCACACCATATCTTTATAAATTACAGCCTGTGTTTTGCTAGAGCTATATTATTGTAAAGTTTCATCAAAATCCATTTAGTAGTTTTTGCGTGAAAGAGTATCAAACATACATCCATACATTCTTATTAGGAGGATTATTAGAGCCAGGCACGTTTTCTGAAGAATTTCTTGCGCCGCTTCTTCTCCTCAAGCCACAACATGTTGCGAAGCGGTGGTAAATTAGATTAGGCTCCCATAGAGTAAATAATAACCATAAATCATTAAAATGAACAAGTTAGCGGTAGACTAAATAAAACTTTAACAATACTCATTGACACGTTGCTGACGGCTACTGAAAAGTAGCTATAACGTCGGAATAATAAAAATCAAATAAATTACCGCGCTTAAAACCGTTAAAACGTAGTTTTATTATGTATACTATATATGTCGCGAAAACTTAAGAAAATATTAAATGTTAAGTACTTTTCAAAATTACCATTAGCATTAGCAAATACTATTAAGATGTGCGTAGAAAAAGGCGACCGACCGGTTTGCGCCCCCTAGGGCTCTGCGCTCGAGTGGCACGCACCCCTGGAACCCCCGGGTAAAAATGAAACTATATATCATGTTTTAATAGTCTTCATATATTTTAACAAGTTTAATACATCAGCAAGCAAGACAATACATACACAACCGTTCATTTAAAACGTCAATGTCAGTTGCTTGGTTTTTTAATCGGACAGCTTAGTTATATTCGTCTAAAATGATAAGTGTTGAATTTAAAAGCCTTAAGGGCCGTCCACAAATGACCTCACACGAATTTTATGATTATTTGACCCCTCCCCACCTTGTCACAGCTGGTCACATTCGTAAGACATCCCTAATGTGACATCACATATTTTGTAATTTTACATCAAGAAGTTATTAAACTAAAACAGCTGTACTGTAATTAGTTTCATTTTCATTTATATTATTTTTCAGTAATTTAATTACTAGGGTTATACAGACAGAGTTGGAAATATTTTACCAGTACCTTAAGGAACGTTTTAAATTCCTTCACCTATCCACTGCCCACAATTTGCGCCATGATCAATGATATTTTATAATATCATTGGCCATGATACGTACCGAAAACTTATGACGCCTGCACACACTTCATCCTATTATGATAATTCTTTTACGGTGCAGGCTGTCATATTTTGGAATATGATGGCTTTTACGATCAGAGGCCAAATCCTTATCAACATCTAGAAATTTGCTCAGAAAACACTATTTGTCTACAAATAGCTATGTCTGATGAACAGAATATAATCATTTATTAATACATTTATTAAAATAACTTATGTATTATTGTATATATATGAATATGTATATATGTACGTATTTGTATATTTATTTCTTAAATTAGTTTGAGTATTTATGTATCTATTGCCCTTTTCCTGGACCACCTATATCGCTTCATGAAATTTCTTTCATCTATGTTGCCTGGAAGAGATCGCTTTGGGCGATAAGGCCGCCTATAAAATATTGTAAATATGGTCTGTTTTTGTAACTGTATATTTTGGTGTGCAACAAAGTGTTATCTCTCTCTCTATTTTGAAGTTTTTCGTTAATAGTTTAAATTTCATGTTTTAAAACTTAAATATATTAGATTTTGCAATGTAACGTCATGAGATTGAGGACCCCTCCACCCCTTGCCACACAATGTCACACTTCGTCGACCCCCTCTCTCCCATTATCGTTTCACGTAATTTATGAATGGCCCCTTCTTTATAAATCGATTTTTATGGAGTAAACTTCAATAAAAACTCACGTGAAGCAAAAACCGGTGGTTAGCACGTGCCAAGAAGACAGCAGTGCCCCGACACACCTCTGGATCGTGATGCCAGCTGCAGGGTAACGATATGTTAAGGCGGTGATGTAGGGGAACTGCTCGATTGTTGTGTGCTCGCCACCCACAATACGAGTGTTGGGCGCTGCTGAGACTGTGGACAACAGGTATATTATTTATAATAAAATAAGAAATAAAACGACAATTGTTTGCTCTCAAAACTAAAATATAAAACAAATCACTCCTTAACGCCAAAGTGTTTTGCCGTAAAAAGAAGAGAACCAACAATTATTTCCACACCTCAAAAAAATTTATTAGTATCATTTCTTTCTTTGAGTCACTTATTTTACATAAATACATAGTACAGATCGTTTTTCGATCGACTTGTTCACGTTTAGTAGACTTACGACGTGTTTTTCCTTTCGTCACATGGATGGCATTATTTACGAAGTTTGATTTAAACGTGAAATTCATATAATCGATTTATTAAGAATCTATTGTTACCATTAACAAAATCGATCACAAAAATCGATTATAAGAAAAAATAATCGATTACTTTTCACATCCCTAGTATCATAGCGTGCCGGGTAAAGATCTATCTTACCACACATGTTCGTAAAATTCCGGACATATGTCAAGCCTAATCCAAGAAGTTAAACGAAAAGTTTATATTAAAATTAAACTACAAACAAAACTAAATATCTTTCTTTCTCTTTTCTTTCACTCTCACACTCATTTGGTGTCAGAACAATATGTCTTTTAGGTGCTTCTATATTCTGGCGTACCTCTGTCACAATACAAATCATCATGTCTTCACATTACCCAAACATCTATTTTTTTAGTCTATCTTTATATTTGTCCATTATATTTAATTTGGGGAAAACAACTTTTACATCTTTTGAAGCGAATATCTCAACAAAGTGCTTGTCCACAATCATCAGTAGGATAAACTTTACAAAAAAATATGGTCGTATATTTTTGTTGCGACGCTGGCGAACAGGAAGACGGCCCAACTCTTGTAAAGTGCTTACCGATTATAGGCGTTTGCAACACTAAGAGCGTAGCCGATGCGTTGCCAACCTTTAGGATGAGACCGTCTGACTCCTCCTGGCTAGGAGGAATGGGATAGGATAGCGACGGAAGGAGCATCGAAGCTCTCAATTATCGTACGAAACACGATAAAGCTCAAGGCCAACCCCATACGTACTTACCACCTCTAAGAGTATTGGGATCCTTGGCGTCGACATTGCAAACGATGTACAGTTCAGGGCCACCTTGAATGGAAGGCAAGGCAAAACTTGCCTCCAAGAAGTTGGGAGTGCTGAACCGGTCCAAGCAGTATTTCACTCGGCGGCAACGCCTTGTGCTTTACAAAGCCCAGGTGAGGCCGCATATGGAGGACTGCTCACACTTGTGGGCCGGAGTACCCGCCTACCAGCTAAATCCCGTGAACAATATTCAACGTCCAGCCATTCGCATTGTTGACCATCCCACTCGCAGACGGTTTAAAAAAAGATACGCTTGGCCTTTGTATTCTACCGACTATACAATGGGGACTATTCCGAGGAACTGTCCAGAATAGTGCCTTCGTCTTTTTTTTACCACTGCACCGCTTGCCATCGGCTGAGCGTTCGTCCTCACTGAGTCGCTTCGCTCTTGTACGCAACGGTTCTCTAGAACGTTTCTCTTGCGCATAGTGGGGATTTGGAATGAGCTCCCAGTCGTGGTTTTCCCACAACACGCTACAATATGGGGTTTTTTAAAAAGGCTGTCATAAAATTTCTTCGAGACCGGCAGCGCGTTAGTGACATCTCTGGTGTTGCAAACGTCCATAGGCGACGGTAACCGCTTTCCATCAGGTGGGCCGTCTGCCTGCCTGCTGTACTCCAGCGATAAAAATGTATTTTTTGTATGTTTGTAACAAATAAACTCAAAAACTACTGGACCGATTTCAAAAATTCTTTCTCCATTCGTATGCTCCATTATCCCTGACTAATATAGGCTATATAAGAATTAGGGATGGGATCCCTACTAAAACTTGAATAATGTAACCCATCAATCTAAATAAAATACTTGGCGCTGGAATAGGATTCTAGATTTTTTTAGGGCTGGAAAACGTCTGCCTAGACCGCTAGTCTGTAATAAAGATAATGGATTCTAGTATAGCTCTAGCACGTCAAACAAACATGCAAGTGAATCAGAAAATGGATCATAAAAATGAATCATTCTCATTTGAATCTAATAGAATATACTTTATTGTACAATAACATTTATGAAATAATACACAAAACAGCTTAAAATTAAGTACAAATGGCGGCCTTATCGCTGGCAGCGATCTCTTCCAGACAACCTTGGGATGGAGAGAGAAAATGGCATAAAAGCTAGGGCAGAGCTTAGTTATACAATATTCTATAAATCGATTAAAATATAAACATACATAATTACATTATACTTTATGATAGTAATCTTTAACAAGTCTATTGAAGGAGGATACTGATTTGGCTTGTCTCACTTCTAGTGGAAGCATATTCCATAATTGAACAGATTGAACACTGAATGATCTATTGTAAAACATTTGACTGAAGTGAAATTGTAAAATGATATATAATAATCAGAAAAACACCGTTATCATAATATAATCCGATAAAGCTGAATCGCTACCGAACAGTCAACATATGGATTAACCGATAACAACATTGTAATAATTTTAATATGGCAACCGGAATCAGAGTCGTTAAGCCTTTGTAGCTTTAAAAACAGACTCAAAAATTATCTAATCGAGAAAACAATATATGGCTTTAAATAAAATGTAGTGATGTAGAATGTGTGGCATATATAAAACATAAATAAATTACCGATGTATAATAATACAATTATAACGAATACGTGCGTACACTACCGCTGGTTCTGCTGCAGCCGAACAGGAGCCCTCAAGCGCCGCAAACATGCCACCATTGGAAATGGTTACATATTTGCGGCATTTGGGGTGAAAACTCTGGGTCCGTGGGGTCTTAACGCTCTAAAGGTTTGCCCTGACGTCGCCAAACCTTTTACAGACGTCACACGCGACCAGAAGGCTGGCGTCTATTTTGCTCAAAGATTAAGCGTTGCTATACAACGTGGCAACGCCGCCAGCCTTTTGGGAACGTTCCCGGTAAGTGACAGTGGTTTGGGACCAATAACTTACGTTTAGGTATTTTTCCTTTTTTTATTTAGTTTTAGTTTTTATACAGTATAGTTTGTAGTTTATTTTTAAGTTTATATTTATTGTAGTTTTTTTTTACTTCAAAAAATTGTAATTGAACAAAATTATTAAATATATTATGAAGAATGCAAATAAATGAATATTGTAATCTTTCATTTCATAATTTACATGTAAATATTGTAAAGTCGGTATTTATAACAATTCTATAGGGTAGTCTGGAGGAGATCGCCCATTGTACTTTAATATATGTGCAAAAAAGTTATTCATTCATTCATTCTATACAGAAATTTTTAAGTTATTTTTTTATCGGCAAAAGCTGATAGGCAGACGGACCACGTGATGTAAAGTGGCCATTGAGATTAGCGAAAAGTACGCCCTTAGTATATCTCTTAAAACGTCCGATACTTAAATAATAAAATGTTACATGAAAATTACGTAAACAAAGTGTATACAATACAATTATATTTATATTGCTTGCTTGCTATACAACGTGGCAACGTTGCCAGCCTTCTGGGAACGTCCCCAGTAAGTGACAGTGGTTTAAATAATAACTTATCTTTAGGTATTATTCCCTTTTTATTTAGTTTTAGTTTTTGTTTAATTTAAATAATTTGTAGTATTTATTTAAAGTTTATAATTATTGTAGTTTTATTAATATTAATAAAAATAAAGTTCTACAACGTAAATAAAGAGACTAATATCATGAATTTAGATATAATATCACTTTTAAGCAGTAAGAAGTAATTATTTATTTCTATATAACTAAAATTTGTATCTAATTTATAGGTCAAGTATATGTATTGATAAATTGCTACAAGTAAGGTTCTGTGGGATGTGTCAGCCATACCGCGGTATTTGAGATAGACAGTAGCTGTAAGTTTGTATTTTATCTATAGCTCAACTTTTTTTAGCAAAGGTAATCAGATAGAGAACTAACCCCTCCGGGGAAACCCGGCATGTGGGATTCACCCCACCTATATGTATACGGTATGCCAGGGCTACGGGAAAGTAGAAGCTGAATTAACTCTGTTTGCACTGGCAGGTGGGAATCCCTAGGGCCACATCCACTGCCGGGGCAAAGCATAGCCCCGGCGTCGTCCTTCTCTGTCCCACGTGGGACGGCAAGATGCCTCGCTCCACGGGGGGAGAGATGAGCGCGAGCAGAACACGACGCGCTCTCCTTTCAACCATCTATAGGTCAACTGAGATAACACGTAGGGGCTTTACTCTGTTTTTTATTTTTTATTGAAGGTTTGTTAGGTTTGCATTTGACCACTGTCTCACCTGATGTTGAGTGATGACGCAGTCAAGGATGGAGCACGCTCACCTAGAAGATACCTATTCACTCGTGACTTGAAGACTTCAAGATTTGTCAGGAAAAACAGACTCCGGCATATTATTCCACTCTTCGGCAGTGCGCACCAGAAAAGATGAAGCAAAACGCTTGGTTCTGACTGGTGGTGTTTCCACCATGTAACGGTGGCGCAAACCGGTGCGTCTGGTTGTCCGATGGTAAAATGGGGATGGAGGAATCAGCTCTATGATATTTTTTATTTGCGGTAACCCTACGGTTTTCCACACATACGAGGCAACCCTTTTACTTCTCACACAACAGCTTTACAAAGTTAAAAGGAAACACCTCATTCAGGCCACCTGTGGGTGACTCATGCTCGCGCGTGAGTAAGTGCTGAGTGGACACTTTCCTGAGAAGCCTCAGAACCACCCTGCCGATCGATGGACGGGACAGACCAGCTCCAATCGCGGTAGCATGCGATCATAACTGATCATCGTGGTCATTCACTATAAGTAATTATTGTAATAATTGATTTAATTCTAATTAACTAATTTCCGGTTAGCTGCGAGCCTTCGCCTGGGGGCTCCATGTTGCGTACCACACGGCTGCCAGTGTGGAACTATGGTGGATCCGTATGGACACCACGGACTATCATGCTTACATAGTGTTGGCCGAAGATCTCACCATGCCAGCCTCAATGACATCATCCGCCGAGCTCTTGTCAGCGTCGGCGTACCAGCCATTGTAGAGCCAAATGGCTTCGTGCGCGACGATGGCAAGAGGCCGGATGGAGTGTCACTTATTCCCTGGAGAATGGGAAGACCGCTTGTGTGGGACGCGACATGCGTTGACACTCTGGCGGCATCACATCTTCCAGTGACTAAGTCGGGGGCTGACAACGCTGCTTCAACAGCTGAAGATCTCAAACGGCGCAAATATGGAACCCTAAGAAGGGGTTACATATTTGTGCCGTTTGGAGTTGAAACTGTAAGTCCGTGGGGCCCATCGGCAAAGGGTTTCTTCAAAGAAATTTGTAAGAAACTCTTTACTACCACCCGTGATCAGAAGGCTGGTTCGTATTTCGCGCAACGAATCAGCATTGCCATACAGCGTGGCAATGCAGCCAGCCTTCTGGGCACGCTTCCCTCTGGCAGCGATTTGTTACATACTTTATATTAATTTATTAATAATTTAGTTTATTTTTCGGTATTTAGTTTAATATTTTCTTTCTTTCTTCTTTTCTTATTAGTTATTCCTTTTAGTTTAAATTATATTTTTGTTTAGTGGTTGTATATTATTAAAGTAATTTTAACATTATTATAATGTTTATTTAATTAAAGTTTAACTAATAAGTTTAGTTTTTTAAAACTTCCCCTGACGGCCATCTCACATAACTCATTAGAAAACATGGAGTTGTTTATTACTTGTAAGTTCTGTAAGCTATTATTAACAAAATACCATAAACATAGAATGTACACTTATAAAACCTCAATAATGCACTAGCAGCCTTAAAAACTCACCAGCAGCGACGATCAACGCCAAACAGAGAACTTTGAAGACCATATTGAGTTCACGAAATAACTGGTCAATGAATGAACGCCACATCTTATATGTGGTTTAATTAATACACTATCGGTAACTTAATCTATGATAGTTTAAGACTTATGCTTAGCTATACAGGATGTTTGACAGATTAGCGATATCTTAGCATTAATCCCGGCAATCAGCGATGTGCCTGAAATTTTTTTTATACGCCTGACAGAGGAAAGGAATTTAATTTTCTGTGTGTGTTCATCGCTTCCATACATACTTAGGCCTGAATGGTAACTTTAAAATCTCGGATGTCAGTCTAGTTTCATTAGCATTCTTAAGAATCTAAGGCATATAAACTGCTTAGAAGCAATATACACAGAAACCAAATGAGAAATACAATATCAGTTTATCTATATATAAAATATATCCCGGATAATGGGATAGATTTATGTAAAGGTTATCCCGGATAACTAAGATAGATTTGGTGATATTGTCCATTTTGTGTACTTGGCCCACTGGGTCCACTTGGTCCACTGGGTCCACTGGTTCCACTTGGTCCATTTCGTCCATGTGTCTATTTTATCAAGTTTTGTCATTTATGTAGTTTAGAGATAGACGGGGGATGGTATAGTTTGCGATATAAAATTAAGTAAATCTTCCGGGGGCAAATACAGTAGTTATAATATAATATTACTTTAAATACGTTTTTATAAAGTTATAACAGTGTGTCCTCTCTCCCAAATCTGTATGGTCCTGAAAGTAGGAAATATAATTTAACGAAAATTAATTTCAATAGGATTATTTGAGTAATTTTAGTATATGAGGCGTATGATCGGTTAAATGCTTTTTAAGGTTCCGGGGCTAAGTGTGAAAAACCAAATAGTTTTTTAATTTTATTGAACCCTTCAATCTGCATCAACTTACACGCACTTCAACGATTTAAAAAAAATGCATTCCAAAATATCATTCTTGATCCATATCGACTAATTATTTAATTTAATTTAATAATAATAATTTAATTTAATGTTTATAAATTAAATTAATAAAACTATACATTTAAAAATTAAACTATAAAATCTAGTGCCGGGCCGCTGTCAGTTGGAAACGTGCCCAGAAGACCGGCCACATTGCCTCGCCGAATGGCAACGATAATGCGTTGTCCGAAGTATAGGCCAGTCTTTTGGTCACGTGAGACGTCTACCAGGCGTTTCACTATGTCTCGATAAAGTTTGTGCGCCTGAGGCCCCCATGGTCCCAGGGTCTCGGCCCTAAAAGCCGCAAATATGTAGCCATTTCCGATGGTGGAATAGTTGTGGCAGTTCAGGGCCTCCTACTGTGCCGGCAGACATGCATGCTCATTCTTAAAGAATGCCATTTTGCCATGCAATTTTGTTTTCCCATCAAAATTTCACGGCAATTTTAAACATGCTGTATAAGAAAAGTGATCCTTATTAATAAATATTCCGATAATATGCAACAATTATCTCGCACGTACATTTTATCTAATATAACGTACGATAAAACGCATTAAAATAGCCTGTACTTTTTTTGGATTCTGGATTATCGGTTAATCCCAGTTTTTATTATGTAGGCTAATAAATAATGTGTCACAAATAATGTACGTATTTCCGTACTAGTTATAATTATTTAAAAAAATATTTATTAAACTAAGATATTATAAACCAATAAAAGAACACTTAACTTAGTTATATAATCCCCAAGAATATGTACTGAACTAAGATCACCGCCTTCTGGGGGTAAGGTGCCCAGAAGGCTGGCTACGTTTCTTCGATGCATGTCACACTGATCGGTTGTCCGAAGTAAACCCCAGAATATTTTTATTCAAACTACAATTTTTCATCCGCGGTACAGAATTAACCAAAGAAAATTCGCAAATTTTTTTTTTTGCGATTGTGAAGCAGGCAAAGCCAGATGTCCCATCTAATGGAACTCATTACGAAGTGAAAGTGATTAAGAAAACGAACGAGGTTGAGAAGAATGGGATAGTGGGAGGTGGAAGTGGGCCATGGGAGCTCTCACTTATTGTTCAAAACATTTAACACAACACGTTTCATGTCGATATTCTCTAAGAGCGTGGTATCACATCTATTGAGCCAGAGACAGAAAGGTTATATGTCCCCGAGACGATCAAGTGCACTTGATAAGTCTCGCGTGATTGAAGGTTTCACTTGATGGGGGACTTGACGCCTATTGAAGGTGCCGTCAAGTCCGATCACGCTACTCGCCTACTGATCTGTGCCCAAGAAAATCGTCGCAAAAATAAAAATGATTTTCAACACAGATGCGGCAATTCTTGCCATAAGTCTAGCGATTTCTATTAAAAAAATAAATAAATAATGGTGTAAGGAATTTTTGTCAGCATACTCTTTACTTTTAACTTTCTACAGTACAGGAAAATCCCTGTAGAGAGATATTAGCAATAGGACAAAATCACGCTCAATGATTATGTCGAAGCTACTCGCCAATGTTACGTCTAAGTCATATTCGTCATCCGCCATTTTCGATGCTGCGGTCGCAAATGAAAAAAACTTGTCAAGTACAGTTTGTTTATAAAGTCGTGACGTTAATGTTTGAGGAACTAACAATAATCATGTGTCTGGCAGCACCAAACATCAGTATATCTGTTGTTAATGCTGTCATCGAGTTTGAGTTGCAGAAAAGTTTTCCTTTTATATTATTTACTGTTATTATTAAACTACAATAAATTAAGACAAAACTACACAGAAAGGTTGAAAAAATGAGTAAAGTAAATAGGAGTGGGACGCGGGAAGTGATTTTCAAAGTTTTCCAGCGATGTTTAGCGGAGTACGAAGCTGGACGAATTTTGTGTGATTTGGACGATATTTATGGGCGAACAGCATCTACGACTGGTATGTAATCGTGTTATTGTTTGTTTTTAATCTGCCTGAAGTTAAAATTTACTGAATTTACGGTTTGGAGAGCGAAAAAAGGCATTGTTTACATTGCAGATTTTTAGGTTAGATTGACATTGCAAGTAGGTCATAATTAAAGTACGACCATAATTTTTGATACATAGGGATGGTACAACTCAGTCCATTCAGGTTTTCTACCAATTCTGAATTTGAAGTAATTGGTTCATGTCAATAAGGTACTATTCCATTCGTTTATGTACATTCCTTTTTACTGCTTATGTTGTTTATTCTATTTTTACTTCTTTTTTCAGGAAAATCGGTGAGTACCGTTAGGCGGATAGTCAACGAAGGTCTTAAAAATGATGGAAAGTTTGAAACTCCCGGGAAACATAGGAAAGGCCGGCCAAAGAAAGAAATGGATGATTTTAATATTTGTCTTTACTTGCATGTTTTTGTGTGTATGTCTAAAAAGGCAACATTTAGCATACCAAATTTATTGTATGGTACAGTGAGATGCACAATCAATGGAACCTTTTGATATTCCAGGTACCGACACTCAGAAAATTGCAGGTGATCGCTAGAACTGACCTGGACTTTGATTGTAGTCTCGAAGTTCTCCGTATAATTTTAAAAGCAATAGGGTTTACCTACAAGAAATGCTAAAATAATAGAAAGGCTCTAATCGAACAATCTCATATTGCTGCGAAGCGAGAAGAATACTTGGCGATCATAAAAAAAATCGAGATTTGCCAGAAGAATTAAGAAAAGATATAATTTATCTCGATGAGAGCTACATTCACTCTTCATATAAGGTAAAGCTTGTTCTTATTGTGTACATACCTATATTTTTTGTTTTAGAAAATTTACAATCAACAATCATGCTTTGTTACACATTACATGTCCTACCCTGATTTTTATATTAAAAACTAGCTTCCGCCCGCGGCTCCGCTCGCGTGGTATTTTAGGGTTTCAGTTTACCTACCTATTTCTCCCCTTAGGGGAAGAATTTCCAAAAATCCTTTCTTAGTGCTACCCTACACTCCCCAAGGAACATACGTGCCAAATATCAGCTTCTTGCATTCAGTAGTTTCTGCTGTGCGTTGTCTGTCAGTCAGTCAGTGAGTCAGTAACGCAAGAGTTTTATATATTGTGAAAGTTTGTCTGTCTATTTGTTATTTCATAAATCAAAAATTTGCGTGAAATTTGGCATATGGGTGACTGGGAGACGACCTTAGGCTACTTTTTATCCCACGAGAACATAAAATACTTGGCAATACCACGGGTGAATGTTAGTTGACAAGATGACAACAAATAAGAATATAATATAATATTATTTATTTTCTCACCAGGTCACAAAATGTTGGCAGTCTTTAAACATCAAAGGTGTCATAAAAGACATATCCAAGGGAAAGCGGTATATAATAGTCCATGCTGGAAGCGAAAAGGGGTTCGTGCCAAACTGCCTCCTTATATTCACCGGTAAAAATAAACTCGAGGACTACCACTCTGGAATGAATGGGCATAACTTTACCAAGTGGGTGAAAGAAAAACTAATACCTAATCTTCACGAGCCTTCGATCATTGTAATGGATAATGCGCCCTACCACTCCGCCGTGACAAACAAGGCACTCACCTCTAATTCCCGCATAGACGAGATAAAACTTTGGTTATTAGAGAACAATATTGATTTTGACCAGACACTTAGGAAGCCAAATTTACTGTTTAGTAAAAAAAAAAAAACTAGCCCCATCTATGCCATTGATGAACTTTTAGGAGAATACGGTCACACAGTGGTACGGCTTCCGCCGTATCACTGTGATTTAAACCCTATTGAGCTTATTTGGGCTAACCTGAAACAAAAAGTAGCAGCACGAAATATTGGGTCATGTGACCTGAAGCAGCTTACTGAAGAGGCCTTCAACAGTATCACACCTGAGATATGGAAAAACTGCTGCCATCACGTCGAGACGCTGGAAAAAGAGTACTACAAGCGAGGACATCGCCTGTATCAAGACATAGACGAATTGATTATTTGCTTAGGCGATGATAGCAGCAGTGATGACAGCAGCTGCTGTAGTGATGACAGCGCTGCTGATGAAAGTGGCAATAAAATATTCCTGGATATTGAATATTTGGAATCTGATGATGAGTCAGATGAGAGAGAGTGATTAATTATTTTTTTACTATAATTATTTTATTTTGGTTCTGTAAAAAATATGTGTATGTATAACTAATGTATTTTATTTATTTACTCATTTTACTTAAACGGACTCTCTAGCCTTTGTTCCAACTACGTTGGGGTCGGCATTCAATCTAACCAGATTCGGCCAAACATCAGTATTTTACACGAAGCGACTGCCTTCTGACCTCCACAACCCAGAACGAGGCTATTCGATGTTCAATGGCTAGATCAAACGTCAAAGATTTTTGGCTACTGAGACTCTGACTACCCGTAAGTTACGGGTAGGTAACTTTGACAATCGTTACGGGCCGTAACGATTGTCAAAGACGTTCTAAATGACAACCGGGACCGATGGCTTAACGTGCTCTCCGAGGCACGGAGGAAACTCAAGATGTTAAGGCCACCCATCCCAGACCAACCACGGCAAGTGTTGCTTAACCTTGATAACGACGGATCTTTCTGGCCGTAACTGTCCCACGAGCTCCTCATACTTATATGTATATATATTATTATAACCTCATACATATTATATTACTTACAACGAACTATTAGTATCAAAATCGTTTTTGTCACACTATAAAGAGTTGCTACATGCACGACAGCACCGCCATCATTTATTTTCACGACTTTATAGACAAACTGTACCGTCAAGTCGCGTCAAGGGCAAACGCATCAAGTGCCGTCAACAAAATTAATATCAATCGCGATCAAGTTGTATACGGTTGACTGTAGCATCAAGTAAACGTAATGACACAGATACTTACCGGGCACGGTTACTTCGATAAGTATCTGTGTCAGATTGCGGGCTGCTTGCCTTCACCCCAATGCCGCCAATGTGGCGCGCTAGACACGGCGTTACACACGCTAGTCGAGTGCGCAGCATGGGCACCTCAGAGATTTGAACTCGAGACACTGGTAGGACCGATCGAATCGCTAGGCGATCTGGTGCAAGCCTTGCTGCACAACGACGATTGGTGGGTGGGTGCGACTAATTTCTGCAAGACTGTAGTGTTTCATAAGGAGGCCGCGGAACGAGATAGGGAGAGAGATGGTAGTGCGCATGCGTCTCGCGGGCGCCGACGTCAGTCGGAAGCCCGGAGGCGCAGGTATGCGCATGACCTCCCTCCCTGAAATACCGCTGCAGGGGCCCTCTAGGATCTAGGGAGCAGAGGAGTCTTCACCCCTGTTGACGAAGTGAGTTTGCCTCTCCCGGTGCATTCTCAAGCACTTGTGCGCTCGAATAGGTGTGGGCGTAACTACGTTCTGTATCTCACGCCTTTCCTACCATAAGCGCGGGGCACGTGGGAGGAGGGTGGTTTTAGTGGGGTATTGATTAGCCGAGTCTCCACACAAGCCGGTTGATTATTGTTTGGATTGCCTCAGTGGAAAGCCTCCATGATCAACAACGGTCTAATCCCTAGCAAAGGACCCGGTATGTGCGAAATGTATTTCCCCCATCTGAAAAAAAAAATAAAAAAAATAGCATCAAGTAAACGCGGGAAACGATCAATATTCGCTTCAATCACGTAGATTTTTGACAAATCTACTTGATCGTCTCAGGGACGCATTAGAAAAAAGAGCAGATGGTAACAGGAGAACTAAAATTCTGAAATAGAAAACTTTGTGACTGAGTCCAACACAACTGGAGAGATAAAAGCTCATCTGTCGGTCGGCGACTGGTTCTTGTCGGGACGGCTACCACCCCTAGTCGAGAGTATGCCGCCATAGAAACTTTGAGTTGTGTTCCGGCATCGGTGGTCATATTCCAGTCCGCTCTTCGAGACCGGCAGCAATTGGATGCACCTTTGGTGTTGGTGTTGCAAATGTTCATAGGCGACGGTAAACACTTTCCAACACGTACGCCAATCTCCTATACTTAACCAATTTAAAAAAATCACTGTAAAGTGGAGGTTGACGGGAACGAGATTCAAGCCTGCTATTGGCAAGAAACTGCACAGGACAGAAGAAAGTGACATGATCTCGTTTCGGAGATCAAAACTTACTCTCGATCGCTGAGCCAACTGAGTTACTTAAAGAGAAGAACATACATACTATATGAATAAAACTTAAAAGACATAAAATGAATGACACAGGTATTCCTCATCTCTTTATTTTATTTATAAGCCACAAGGTAGTGTTGTGTTGTAAGTACTTAAAATCCAATAATAACAACTGCCAAACCACAGTAAAAACAGGGAAGTATACAAAATTTACTGGAAGATTAAACTGGAAAGGAAGCGGTTTATATCACTAGACTACATATAGAAGCCGCAATGAATTTATGATAATCAATAGAGGGTCATAAAATAAATCGTAAAAGAAATTTATACTAAATTGTTGTAAAGACATGAGGAGAAAGGTTGAGAAAAGGGTAATCTTAAAGCGAATTACAGAAAGCCGTTTAAGTAATTAATTATTCAGAAAAATACGGCAACAATTTTCATAATGTGGGAATTTAAGTAATATATAGTTACATAGAATTGTTTTAAGAAAAACATTTGTTTTGTTTTTATTATGTTAGGTTGAAAATATTGAGTTATTGACATTTATTACTTTTAAAGCGATTGAGAAATAGCTGATGGCAACACAGATCAGCGGCGCGGCTCGAACGGAGAGATCTCCGCTGTGCGTGTCTCATTGGAAATTAAAGTTTTTTAAGTTTTTTTTCAGTAATTATCGTTTCGAATCCACTTTTAATCTTAAACTGACATTATAGTGATTATGTGCTATTATCTTGTGGGTAGCGGAGGCGTATGATAAGGGTAAGATATGTGTAAACATAAAACCATGTTTGTCCAAATCAGGCGGTCCTTATAAAAATATTAATTTTTGTATATTTTGTTTTACAATTAATCTCATTTATCAATATTTATCTCTTCCAGATCATAAAAATCACTGAAACCTTAATGATACGCAAAAATACCTAGTTTATGATTAAAAACTATCAATTTTAGTATACGGTACTGTAGGTAGTAAGTAGTCTGTTTGCATGTTTGACATTGGTAAAACTCATGTTTTAATCATAATCCTTACATCTATTTCCAGTGTTTTTAAATTATGTTTTCCTATTGGACTCAAATAAGAATATATTACTTCATAGAGTTGAAAATATCAATCAAAATTTAAGTTCTATGAAATTTCTCAATTCATTTGCTTAGATTAGAAGGTAGCTACAATTAATATAAATTTACATCTTTCTAGAACATAAATCTCTATTGATTGTACTAAGTAACACAATTATGTGTAAATTTATTACTAAATAAATTCATATATCATAAGCATCACTTAAATCATAACCTCATAATTTTTTATAGAATCATATATTCATAATAGATGGCATCATGATTTATGTCTTAAAATAATTTTAATTGTATACTTGTTTTTTTTTATCACATGAGTTCAGCAAACAGGCATACGGCTCGCCTGATGGAAAGTGGTTCACATCGCTTATGAACATTTGCAACACCAAAGGTGCATCCAAAGTGCTGCCACTCTCTATAGGGAGTCTGGAACCTGGCCACTAAAGCCAGAACGCAACTCCAGGTTGTTATGGCGGCATATTCTAGACCAGGTTTGGTAGCCACTATGGCTATAAGTTATTTGGTCTCCTCTTATGATTTTGTTTCATAGTATATTTGTAAAACACTTCACATCAAGCAACTATAATTAAAAATATTACAACTTTAGTAGATGAAAATCTTGAATGATTTTTATTTACCCCCTTGGTTCTTAGTATTTTTTCATAACTTTCATCATTATAATATGAAATTTGAACAGATGACAATATACCTTCCATTTAAATAAAAGGTTGTGGGTATTTTTGTTGAAGCTTGAAAAAGTACAATTTCTAAATAGATTTCCATTTCTTCTTAACAATAGATATCAAATAACTATTATTAATTTTTAACCAATATATTATAATTTGAATATAAAACTTAGCAGAAATACAACCTTATTTTCTCACTAAAAATAGTAATCATATATTATAGATCAGAATTAACAATAATTTTAAACAAAATTAAAACTCAAATAGAAATAAATATACTAATAATATGTACAGCTTATTTTACAAACCATAAAGGTTACAAATAGTATATTGCATTATTTATTACAATGTTTTTTGTTTAAAAGGCCTATTTATAATAATAATAATTATCATTTATCTCAAATTGTAGAATACAATTCATGTTGATTAGTAAATTACATAGAATGCTTAAAAACTAGTGTTAGTAAAACCTATCCTAAAGTTTTGTGACAATTGTTAAATTTATACATATAAATAATATTAAATATTAATTATTAAGACCATAAAAAAATTCTCACTAGAATTCTTTAGATTTAAATTTCTTGATTCCAGTAGGTATTTAAAATCTTGACTCTTCATTCAAATAAATTGTTACTACCCACTCTAGAGTCACATAGTCTATGACACTGTACTATTTTGCACTATTAACTAACAATTGTGCTATGACATAACCATTGAATCGTCTGCATGTCCACTCTAATTGGTCTAAATTGGTGTGCACAACAAAGTAAACTGTATGTTTGATAACTAATAATTTGATAAGTGTATTAATTACATATTTGCAATATAAATCATCAATGATATAAATATTATGACATCTCTATTTGAACTTATATAGTCTAGTTTTAAGGATGGATAATCCTAATTGCAAATCCATCCTTCTGACTTTAAGTCAATGAAATTTTTGAATGGAATTGTAATTTTGTAAATATGAATCTCAATTATTTGCTTTCCGATGCTTAAATACAGCTTACAGGTTAATAGTCGATATATTGTGAAGTGGTTACCATCATTTATGTATATTTGCAATATAGAAGGTTTTACCAACATACTGCTCTTTTTAAACCCCATATTGTACCATTTTGGGATAACCATAACTAGAAGGGCTCAAGAATGTAGAGATATGTTGAGAGGAAGGGAAGATATGATGGGTAATGACATCACTCTGAACAGACCCTTTACACATATACACCAATTTTATGAAAATTGGCTCATATTCAAGACTGTGAAAATGTAGCATTTAATAAGTTTAGCAATCTTTTAATTGTATATCAGTCCTAGAAGACATGAGTCTAGGGAAACGGTAATATTATATCCTTATAAATCCCAAAATAATAAACATAACTCAAAATATTTCAAATGTATTATTGATCTCCATCTGACCTCATGGACAGATAATTTGTGCTGATAGAATCTATATATGTTTTGCACAATTGGGATACCAGGTTGTTAATGACAGATGACAATGACTGCATTTACATTTTTAGTTTATTTTAACATCCATATTTCTTGTATTGCCTATTTAACTGAAAATTTGTAAAATTAGACCCAAAATTTGTATGATTTTTATTAAAAAATGTTTTTAATAGACCCACCCACTAATGTCGTAGTAGATTATGTTATATATATACATTTAAAATTGTTTAAAAAAAAATAATGGCTTATCTATCTATTGCTTATGCGCTATCTGCTTGAACACTACTTATTCCTGTTTAGAGTACCTTTAGTTGGTCTCAAGGTTATTGTGGAGGGAACTCTAAAAAGTGGGAGAATCAGCTACATCGCTCATTCATGCACTTGCGGGCGTCTCATTCCTTCAATCATTGAAAAATCTATAATAATACTATAAAATTGTAAAAAAAATTCATACATTTTTTGTGTTTCTGTGTTTGTTCGGGTTTCACGTAAAAACTATTAGGCCGATTTCTATGCGGTTTTCGCTGATAGCAAATTCCCAGGCTTAAAATCTGTGGTATTTTATATCCCGCGGGAATTTTCTTGGGAGTGCCTAAAGTAGCCAGGTCGAAAAAAATCTGATTCGGATGCAAAATTTTCACTGATCGTAAAATCTTTAGTAGAACAATTGTAGTTGTGTATACCTTTAGTCACATTACTTATCCCGAGTTTTTACGGGAACTTTCGGGATTCATGTATTTCCATACTAAAAAATCCATTACCCTACTGAAATTGCCGACAACGCGTTGGCAACGCCCCTGGTGTTGTAAACGTTCTTAGGCGGCGGATACCACCTTCCGACAATTGGGAGATCCGCCGGTTTACCTGATTCAGGCAATAAAAAAAATAACCATTGATTTTAAATTTGGAAAAATAACAATCTTTATTTATTTGTTTAACGTGAAAGAAGTCGCGGGCAAATACTAGTATATTTATATAATCCGGGCAACTCCACGTATATCTATAGTAGTATATGCGCATATATGTAAAAAGCACCTATAATAAACGTGTATGTATGAACAGATTTAGCAAAAAATGTAGGTCAAGATCTCATTAAGTCGAAATCCATCGTCTCTGCCTACCCCCCTATGGAAAACAGGCATGATAATATGTATTTATTTATACATATGTATATTATAGTAAAGATTTATTTTGATCCATTATTCAGTACAAAAAATATATATGCAAAATCCTATGAAAGTGAATCAGGAAGCCGCAATAATAACAAACTACCCACATTTACCTTTATTGAGTGAATAATTACAATCGATAGGAGATGACATGGAATGGCGAGCGCACACCAATTGGGGCAATTAGGACGCCGTGGGACGATTGAATTGTTCGCTAAATTATTGTTTATTTAACCTACGACCTGTGGCTTTAATGCACGTCTTAATGTTATTTTATTGGGAGAGTGGATGGAAGGAAACTGACTTTAAATGACTATGATAGCACTGCGGATGGTATAGTTAGTACCAATAGATCGCTACTCACCTTTTTTTTATCAGGGAAAATCCGCTTGAGGATAAACCACTGTGGGGGAGCGCGGTGGTCGGGGTGGCATTAGCATCACGGCAGAAGTGTTATTGTCACGCCACTGTTATGGAGACCCACTAAAACCCATGGCCGTTCCTGAATACTTCCCATGTCCGGGCTGCGGGCCCGCTTGCGCATTCATCTCCAACCCGGACATACGTTGGCCAGCCCCCACAAGACCGCTGCATACCTACCGCGATCAAAACGCATATATTTTGAAGATATTGTAAACGTGTTTTTGTACGTGGTAGAGCCACGCTGGAATATATTAATTAATAAATACTGGAATAATAGAAATCAAAGATGCGAGTCAGCAAGACCGCATTTTAAAAAACTGGGTATACTCGCACTATCCTGTATAATTATATATCAAGTTGCGGTGTATGTGCGACTGAACGTTCATACCTATGCCAAGCATAGTGATGTGCATACGCATTTCACTCGGCATAGGAATGACATGGAATCATATAAATACTATTACGAGTTATAGGACTCGAATTAAAAATGCCGTTGAAATACGTACGTATAACACACGTACAAACATAACTGGACTCAACCAGTACAAACTGCACGATTCAATAATACGCGCTAAGTCCGTCACTCTATAGCTCATCGAATGTACACACGTCTTGCTCGTATCGGAATCGTCGCTTGACAATCCCCCCCCAATTCGGGCATTGTTTTATACTAAACGGTACAATACAATAATCGACCGCGTGGACTGAAGTTTTCCAAGAATCACACCTGGCTAACGACCATCATAAAGGATTACAACACACAATAGGCTGCTTTTCTAATTACAAATATTAAACACAAAGTAAACAAAAGAAGTCCAAATGCGGGCAGGTAATAAACCGTGCTTTATGGCCGGCAGGTGGGCATTCACATTTGTCGGCGTGCTTCGTGGAATTTTGGCTAAGTTGTAACAATAAAATCTTGAGAATATTGGGAAGATTGACGCGTGTCATATGTAATGAACTAGTAATAGTAATATCTAGTAGAATAACGGAGTCATCATCTGTCGCAGAGGGCATTTTTTGTAAACGTTATAACTAGATGGCGCTATCTAATAATCGAACACACTATTGTTTGTAAAATATATTTTGTTAACCTCTTTGTACTTTTCTCATAATTCAGTTCAGTACAATAAACCCGTACATCAAGTTAATAGTGTTTTATTTCGTGTTAGTGCAACTTGGGTCATCTAGGACACCATCCGACGGCTCATTTAAAATTATTATGACTTAGGAAATGGTTAGTCGAGCACACCTTTATAGTCCTAAGTTTATGTCCTATGATATACGCCCTAATTTTAATTGTTACCATAATTATAATAATGTGGAAATTGACCTGAAACTTGGTTATGAATAAATGATTTCAAATAAATTGCCGCACTTAAAACGTAATTTTATTATTGATTTCGGCTCTTAGCGCCCCCTCCAGCGGTGTGATGCCACGTTCTCACAGAATAGCGGCGTGAACGTGAGTTTCGAAGGCCCACGTACCCCTGTCGTGTTTTCCTTATCCCATCCCCCTATTCCAATTCTCTTGTCTAATTCCTCTTTCTCCGCCCCATATTCCGTTTTTATCTCGTTCCAAAGGCTGGCAACGCGTTGGTTTCGCCCCTAGTGTTGCATACCCCTATAGACGACGGCAAACCAGTTTCCATGAGCTGGGCCATCAACCAGCTTGCCAAAGTCGCAATAAAAACTCTGAAGATGCGCAAGTTTCACTTGGGGTGCTGCCTAAAGTCTTCTGCTAACAATACCTAAACACACTTCGTCCTTATATTATTATAATCTATTTAATTATGTATATCTATTATATATATATATATATATATATATATATATATATATATATAGATAGATAGATAGGTAGATAACACTTTATTGTACACCATTACAGAAAACCTTATAGCCTAAAAATATATTAAATGTGCACAATGGGCGGTCTTATCGCTATTAAGCGATCTCTTCCAGACAACCCGTGTCAGGAATAAAACAGATTATATTGGTCAAAGGTGGTATACATAAATATTAGAAAATAAGCAGTTACTTACATATATTTTGTTCATTTATAAACATATAAGTATGTAAAATATTATATGAGTAAAATTATACTTAATAGACATATATAATTATACCTACTGATATCACATGCATAAATATATACACATATATATATATATATATATATATATATATATATAGAAATATACGTAAAAATATCAAACATCACTATGTTGCAGGTAGTGCTTTTTTGTCATGTTCTTAAATATCGTTAGTGATTTAGCTTGTCTAACAGTAACAGGTAGCTCATTCCAGAGTCGAATAGCCTGTACAGTAAAAGAATTATTGTAATAAGATGAATAATGTTTGGGAGTATTAAGTCTAAGATTCGTAGAAGGTCGTAAATTGTGAGATGAAGAGATGAATTCAAAGCGTTCTTTGAGATAATACGGGCTTGTGGGGATAAACAACACACTGTAAAGGAGTGAAAGAATATGAGTATTCCGGCGAAAACGAATTGGCAACCACTTGAGTTTTTTACGAAACTCAGAGACGTGGTCATATTTGCGTAACCCAAATATGAACCTTATACAAAAATTTTGGAGGCGCTCAAGTTTATTAAGTTGCTCTTGAGTCAAATCAATATAGCTGGCGTCAGCATAATCAAGAATGGGGAGTAGTAAGGACTCTGCAAGCTTAACTTTGGTGGCTATGGACAGGAAGTTTTTCAACCTCCCAAGAGAGAGAAGAGACGTCGACTCAATTCGGTTATGTGGGGTCGCCAAGATAGCTCCCTATCAAATATGACTCCTAGATTTTTTATTTTCTCACTAACCGGGATATGTGTACCATTAAATATGAAATTTGGTAAGCAGGTCCAGTCGATTCTACACAGCATCCGCGAACTACCTATGATAATTAGCTGAGTTTTCTCGGGATTTACTTGTAGTCCATATGATTTACTCCATTGCGTTATGTGATCGAAGTCGGAGTTTATTGTCAAGACTGCATCTTGTAACGTCGCAACAGGTGATTGTGTATAGATTTGTAAATCGTCTGCATAGAGATGGTAGGAAGAAGTAAGTTGATTAGAGATTGAATTTATAAAAATCGTGAATAGTAAGGGAGATAAAACGCCGCCCTGAGGAACGCCAGCAGAGAGATCACGCCATGACGAATAGTCGTCATCGACTCGAATCCGCTGCCGGCGACCGTACAGGTAACTATGAAACCAGTCGATTACTGTAGGAGATATGTTAATAGAGCTTAGAACCTTAAGCAACAATTCAAAATTTACATTGTTGAAGGCACTGCTGAAATCAAGCAGCGATAAAACAGTCAGCAGACCGTTATCCATGCTATGCCGGATGTCGTCAGTGATTTGGACGAGGGCTGTGGTTGTACTATGGCCAGGACGGAATCCGGATTGATAAGGATTTAAAAGGGAATGGCGGTTCAGGAAGAAACTTAACTCTTGATGAACTAGACGTTCAAGGACTTTAGAAAGGAAGGGGAGTATAGAAATAGGACGGAAATGAGAAATTAAGGTAGGATTTGGTTTTTTTGGAAGAGGAATGACCTGGGCTTCCTTCCAGGCAGTAGGAAAAACACCAGACGTAATAGAAGCATTAAGGATATGAGTAAGGATAGGATTAATGACATCCAGTATGGGTAAGACCATATTGCGACTGATGCCATCGCTGCCGACAGCATTAGATGTAATGGATTTTGCTGCTTTTTCAACATCACTATCAGTGAATCGACTAAGAAGAAAAGGAGAATGTTTGGGTGTTGGCATAGAAGTGATTTTGTTTAAAGTGTGAGACTTAGTTACTATGTCAAAGTCAGAAGTGGTAGTGAAATGTCGATTTAAATCATCGATGTTGAATATTTTAGAAATTGGACAGTCTGCTTGTTTGCCAACTCCCAAAGTACGAAGAAATTTCCAAACTTTGGCTGGATTATCGTTTTCAACTGATTCATGGATGTAACGGCGTTGAGCGTCCCTACACATCCTATTGCAGCGATTACGAATCATGACAAAGGCCGTTTTGTTTTCCTCTGTTGGTTTCATTTTATACCTAGTTTTAGCCTTAGACTTCTTATACATTAGTAATCTAATATCGGCTGTGAGCCACGGTGCTGGCAGATGCTTGACCTTGATACGGCGTAGAGGCGCATGAGTATCGTACAGCTTTATCAGAGCTGCATGAAACGCATGCACCTTCTCATCAATGGCTGATACATTGAGGACCCCTGACCAGTCGACTTCCTGGGCATCCTTAAGAAGAGCGTCCAGGTCCATACCACCAAAGTTGCGCTGAAGTATGACTTTGGGCTTGGCTTTCGGCGGATGCAGATTATAAGAGAGGAAAATCAAATCGTGATATGAAAATGCATCCGCCGGGCACTGACCATGATTAGAAACATGAGAAAGCGATGAAATCAATATTAGATCAAGAAGAGAAGGGTTTGAGTTAGGAAAGTGATGCGTTGCACTCAGTGGAAGAATATGTAAGTTAAGAGATCGTATTAATGTTTCTAAAGAAGAAGAACGTTGGTCATATTTCAAGAGGCAGGTATTAAAATCACCCATGATAATAGTATGTGTGAATAAAGGAGAGAGTTTTTCTAAAATAGTTTCGAAAGAAGTGAAGTAATTAACGCGAAGGGAAGAGGCGTAAAAAACTCCAAGTAAAATTTTGGTGTGCGCTAGCTCCACTTCTAGAAACAGATGTTCACCATTATCCGGTGGCGGTGGCTGTGAGGACGCGCTTAAGATTTTGTAAACCAAGTGGGAGCGGAGGTAAATGGCAACACCTCCACCACCACTGCCAATACGGTCATTACGTATAAGATGAAAACCTGGTAAGCTATATGAAGTAGTGGACAGGCAAGGCTTCAACCAAGTTTCTGAAATTAATATAGCGTGCAAGGAATTTTGATTAAATGACGCCAACATATCTGGGAAGTGAGCTGGAATACTCTGAGCATTTATGTGTACTGCATTGAAATGACTAGAAAAATGTGAAAAATGACTTTCAATGACATCTTGAAGTGGGAGTATACTGGAAAAACTGTCGAATGTATTGCTAGACAAAGACTGACAAGATTGAAAATCTGTACCGGAGTCGCTAACACTATCATAATGATCCATTAGATAGTTTATATATGTATATGTTACAAAAAAAAAATATATATATAAATAATATATATTAAAATATATATATATAAATATACTACAATAAATATGTGTATTATCTGTAAATTAAATCACAATTTATCTGCCAAGTGTGTGGATGAGATGTCTGAGAAAATTAAAAACTAGAGAACTGGTAACAAAACAAAGCAATAACAAAACGTATCTAAAAGTATGCAAGTATGTATATTGACAATAACAGTTATACGTAACTTTAGAGATAGAAAAAACAATAAAACATAAACAAAACAACATCTCAGAAAAATGAAAAGAAAGTTATAGTAATTCATAGTTTACAAACATAAAGAGAATAAATGAAAACGTCGGCGACGTATAAAATAAACAAATATTTTAGTAAAAGGATAAAATGATTGGAAAAAGTCAGAAGTAAAATTAATATCACTTGGCTCCTGTCGCAGGCCGACGAGTCTTAGGAGGAGGCACAGGCACATGCTCTTTTGCCACTGGTTGAATCGTTTCCTCTTCCATATAAGACGAAGTAGAGAAGCTGTCTAAATCTGTTTGGTTGTCGATGCGATGACGACTACCGTCGCGAGCCAGTGCATATATTGCGCCATCTCGCGTCCAACATCGTTTTACGCCCAAACGCTGCCTAGCTTGACTGAAGAGAATATGCCGCCTTTTTGTTAAAAACTCCGACACAGTTATGCCAGTGCCTTTAAGATGCGTTTTAGCAAACCAAATCTTATTACGGTCAGCTGTATCACAAAGTTTGAACAAAATTGGCCTGGGACGCTCGGCCGAAACTGGTGGCTTACCCATTCTATGAGAACGACGAATATCAGTTTTTTTGAAGCCAACCAGCTTGAGTTTTTCAACAATTATGTCAGCAACAGCAGTCACAGTGTCCTCCTGCTTATGCTCGGGAACTCCATGAAGTAATAGTATCTTTCTTCTCGACCTCATTTCTATTTGGTCAACTGATTGCTGAATTAGATAAATTTGCTCCTGGAGGGCTCGGAGAGATTGTAAATATAAATGTCTTGAAATTGTAGAAATCAGTAGACAACGCAGATGTAGTAGTGTTTGAGGTGGCACCCTTATGAAGCTCATTCTCAAGAACATCCATACGCTGAGCAAATGTTGCTGAAAGCTCATTCATAGCCTCTTGTATGGCATCCATGAAGAAAATATAAGTACTTAAAAAGTGGCGAAAAAATTTAGTTGTGTAATGTAGTGGAAATATAGAATTAACACTTGGCAGATATTACAGTTACAAACTGTAAGTAACCATGTAGTCAATGTTCACTAAAACTCCTTAAATTTATTATAAACTTAAAAATAATTGCACAGCTCTTTTACAAACGTGTTACTTATTTCAAATCTACCCACTGAAATATATATATATATATATATATATATATATATATATATATATATATATATATATATATATATATATATGTGTGTGTGTGTGTGTGTGTGTATACATAAGAGATCGCTTTAAGCGATAAGGCCGCCCCTTGTTCAACATTTATTGTATCTAGTTTTTAAGAAAGTAGTTTTAATTTTGGTGAGCAATAAAGTGTTTTCATTCATTCATTTATCTATGGTAGTTTATTATTATTGTTGTTTTTTTTTCTTTTATTATATTTAATTACGTAGTTTTAATTTTGTTTAAGCCGCCAAATATTGTTTATTTTTTTAATGTCTCCTTGGACACCGGGTTGCCTGGAAGAGAACGCTATAAGCGATAAGACCGCCCATTGTTCTAATAAAAATGTATGTATATTAAAATGTCTAGGTTAAGTTATTATGAACAATAAAGAGTTTTCATTCATTCATCCATTCATTCCCTTACTTTCTATATAGAATTTCTTTCTTTCTTTGTTTGGAGAGATTTATGCGCATTCTAACTTGATGCAATAATTATCGAAATGACTCTGTATTTTGCATTAAAGCAAAGGTCAGGCAATAAGCACCTCTAATAAATGTGCACTTATGAAGAGATTAATGAATGTAGATGTAGCGAAAGGTCGTAGCAAAAGGAAGAGAGAGATCCATCGTCTCTCTGTCTACCCCTAGTTTATAGCTGTTATAATATGTTTTGTATATATTTTATTGAATTTAGGCTTTTAGGTAAAATATTCAGTGCCAATCTCTATAAATTGCGGCATACATATAACTTATAACTAGCTTCTGCCCGCGACTTCGTTCGCGTGGAATAGTTTTAAAAAAGTAAGTTAAAAAACCCCTCGATTTTGAAACGTTCTTCATTGGTGCTCCGCTCCTATTGGTCTTAGCGTGATGATATATAGCCTATAGCCTTCCTCGATAAATGGGCTATCTAACACTGAAGGAATTTTTCAAATCAGACCTGTAGTTCCTGAGATTAACGCGTTCAAGCAAACACACTCTTCAGCTTTATATATTAGTATAAGATTGTTTTTTAACTATATAGCCCATAGCCATTTGTTATGTGTCTCATGTTTCTAAATATGTATTTTCTTTCTTACATGTTTTTCATAATGTTTGTCATTCAAGTGGTTGATGCTATTGCATTCGCTATGGCGTTGCAGGAATGCGTCAAAGAACGTCGAAAAGATGATCACAAAGGCACACTGTATACATAATATAATATACGTCGTATAAAGCATGTATAGACATACCTTATAGATTTTTTTTATAGTAGAGGTTCGCGTTTGACCATTATCTCCCCCGATGTAGGTTGAGAAAGGTCTAAGATGGAGCACGCGTATCTAGAAGGTACCTATTTACGCGTGACTTGAAGATACCCAGGTTGTACGTATTGGGAAAGACAGACTCTGGCAACGAATTCCATTCTTGCGGTGGGCATGATGGAGGCATATGGTGGGCAAGGTGAAGGAACGCAAAGCGCTTCATTCATATAGGTGAATTATCCTCCATGTCCGGTTGATCTGGTTGTCAAATGACGGAAGGGAGACGGCGGGATATATACAATAATATCAGCCCATAAATGTCCCACTGCTAGGCTCGGGCCTCCCATTGTAGGGGGAACGGACCGTATACCCGCCACGCTTGTCCAAGGCGGCTTGGAAGGATTGACAGACTATCTCGATATTTGCATCAATATCTTACGGAGCACGTGGTGTTAAAACGCGACTCGCACGACAGATCACCTGTTTTTACAACTCGCCCATGATCACCTGTTTTTACAAAAAAAGTTTACAAAAAAAAACGTCGACGTATTAATATGAATGAGCTTTAAATCTTCGTAATACTATTGTAATAATATTCGACCTTGTCTCACATTGCCACGTCTCTGCGCAGGAATTATATACCATATAATGTATATTCGCCTCTCATAATACCTACAAATTTTAATCGTCATTATGTACATTGAACTGTAGTTAATGATACATTATTTTATATCTTCATATCGCTCCAGCCTTTTATACTATCTTCTGTATAAAGTTTATATGTTGGATAACATATAAAGAATCTAGGGAGATTTGACGCACTATGAATTTTTAGTATGTCATTATTGCGACGGTAACAATATTTTTTGTTTGTTACAAAGCCTGAGATAGATAAATAATTATGTTGAAAAATGTTTTCGACTTGTTGCTGGGGAGTTTCTTGCCGCTTCTTCTCGTAACAGCGATAAAACGTTGAAAAGCGATGTACATAGAAAAGGAAGTAGATTTTATATGTATGACCTCCAAAAAAATATCTTATAGGAACTTATTTTGAATAAAAGCTGTTGAATTTGAATCTATGTATTATCAATCTGTAAATGGTTCAAGTTTGTACAGTGCGTTTAAAAATGTGAAATTTCCGAAAATTTTAGATTTTTTGACTGTCTGTGTTAGAGCATCACGTGAAAACTACTGAACGGATTTAAATGAAGCTCGAATTGGAGCTAGCTTATATCCCGAATTAACACTTAGGTTACTTTTTATCGCTATAAATGATGTCATTAAATAGAATACACGGACTATATAAATAGATGGCGCTGCAATCGCGTTTATTATTTATTTAGGTTTATGGCTTGGCAGCTAGATCTTTAAGCCAGATCTTGATTATAATGTAGTTTTATTCATTTTCTTAAGCCTATGTGTAGCACAGCTGAACTGTAGGTTATCAGTTGGTACCATTCAACGGAGTTCTTGTGACAACTCAAAAGGCCACATTCGACTATACAGTTCACATTTCTCACAAAACACATAATTACAACTCAAAAACTATAAATATCCTACAACTATTGTTCATTTTAGAGTAATTTTACACATTTTTATAAAATAAAACTGCACAGCACAACAAACTCCTTTCAGTTCCCGCCAAAAACTCCTGCAATCGCGTTTTTTCAATTCACTAACAGATCCCTACGTTATCATAAACAACATGTCATTCGTTGTATTACTTCAAATCAGGTTGGCTTCAACTCACCTCTATATTTTGCTGAGCAGTTGTCTAGTTTAGACTATATGGACTTAGTTTCTTTGTCGTTATTATATGTAAAAAAAAACAAATTAAGTTTTTATGTAACTAAGTAAAATAAATTTAGTGCCTAGTGTTTAACCCACGGCGCGGCCGTGGGGTAAACGCTAGTATTATATAAAATCATAGAAGGGGAATATAATATGAGTAACTCTTTTCTAATATCTTCTTTTGTATTCTACTGCAGCCGAGGTCAACTGCAGTTTACAGGTTTGGTTTGAATCCTGACTTTGGTACCTGACGGACTGCACAGAGTTCTCATTGTTCTCAATTCTTATGTATTGTGGCAGTGAATAAATGAATTTATTTCTTTATGATGCCACAGGTTAAATCTTCATAGCTTGATTATTTAATACATTTTTGAATCAAATCAGTTAAAAATGTATTCTTTTAAGTTTAGCCAGATTCCAGCCCACCATTCGAGGGCGGCAACACATTGTTAGCACCTTTGGTGTTGCAAATGTCCACGGGTGACGGTAACCATTTTCTATAAGGTGTGTTGTCAGACTGTCTGCTGTACTCCAAGATTATTACTACTCCAAGGTATCATTAGATAGGTCTTGACAAATTGTAAAAGTGGCGGTTCATCTGCGTTAGGGCTTTTGTACACACTAAGAAATTTCACCATGTTTGCGGCAGAGAGGACCAATTCATCATGTACAAGGCTAGAGTTTATTTTTATCTAGCCTCGAAAATTTGTCCTGTCTGCTTCAGACAATTTAAATAGGAACATGTAAACAATGAGATTATTTTCGGGCAGTCGTGCGTATGGTCCACGCATATAAACATACTCAAATTACCACCTCACCTACTCCGCCCATCCTTTCACAGCAACAACACAGAGCACTCTATGTCTATCGCAGACAAGATTTTTTCTTGGTCAGCGCCGGAGCAATGTACACAGTTCGTGTGTAGAAACGACACGAATTCTTGTGTAAACCCAGCGAATTTTCTTAGCGTGTATAGTAGCCTAAAGGCTACGTACACGCTAAGAACACTACTCCCGCGTTGCACAAGAAAAAATCTTGTCTGCGCTAGACACGACGCGCTCTGTGTTGTTTCGGAGAAGGAAGGGGAAAAGGTAAGAAGTGAGAAGATGAAACTTGACTAGTGCACCCTACCATACCATACGCACAATTGCCCGAAAACGATCTCATCGTTTTTACACGTTCCTATTTATCTTGTACGGAGCAGACACGACAAATTTTCGTGGCTAGATTCGACTAAATTCTAGTCGTGTACATGATGAATTAGTCCTATCTGCAGCAGACACGGTGAATTTTCTTAACGTGTACAAGAGCCCTAACGCGGATTTCAAACATAGTAACCTATATTTGAATAAATCTAATGTTGAGTTTAATTATAGCACAGATTGCGTCCGTTTATCCCTTAAACTGATAACTGCACATGTGTGCGTGTTGACTCATTTTGACGCTGTTATTTGGTTTATTTGGTCTGGGTGCTGGGGCCATTGAAACCGCGGTTTGATACATTGTTACTAGAGATGTGTAGCTATTCTAAAATTCAACTATTTACCGGTTGTTTACGAAATAGCTACGGCTAAGTTGAACAGCCACCTCGGCAACTGCGCAATGGTTGTGGAATTAAACCGAGCAACGACAACTGACAAGTTTACGGCTTAGCCGTCAGTTGTCGGCTATCGGTGTGCGAGTCGTTCAACCACGAGGTATAAGCTAGGTATAAGTTGGTTTTTTCAGCCAGCTAATAAACTACAAATAAGTTGGATTGTTAATTTTTGGAATTTTGGACAGCTGTGCAATTTTTTCCTTACGGCAACCGCTACTATCACAGTAATCCTGGATGTGAGTCTCAGAAACATGCAAATTATATTTAGAAATGATCATCCAAACCGAATAAAAACTATTTTCAACTCTGAATTTTCCACTTCATGCTTAGTTCATAATTGATATTAGACGGATCAACCAAATTGAATTAATTTAGTTGAAAACACGGAACTGAATGGACATGACGGTATTCAATGATATTGAATATTACAAGTTTACGTGTATATGGATCAATTTCGTTGATTCATCCAAATTGAAGGGCAGAAATGAATCGTATAATATCGACTTTAAACGCCTTTTCCATGGCCCTAACTTTGTCAGTTTATAATACTTTTTATGAGAGGATAAACGGCAGGCGGAAAGAAACCACGCTAATTTAAAAGGCGAGACTATTTCGCTGCTATAATAAATATCTGTTTATTTGCGGTCTATCTGTGAGTTGGAAATAGTTCTATAAACTAAACTATAGTGCAGCGATTGAATATTATAATAGAACTAGAATATGCCCGCGACTTCGTCTCTACGCTTGACTTGAAATTCCCGCGGGATCCCGGGTTACAAAGTACCGCAACATTTAAAAGAGAATTTAAGCTATTGTTTTAGAGAAAGCTGTGTTAAAATAAGCTAATTTTTATGCCCCCGAACGACTACAAACCGCTTCCGGGAAAATTCACGTGGGATTCCCGGGATAAAAATAGTCAGACATTTTATTACATAAAATTTGCTATCGATCTGTGAAAAAATCATATTGGAATTCGATTGTTTTTAATCGGGTCATTTTAAAAAAATCCCGCGCAATTTCCACGGTAAAAAGTAGCGATATTTTAAGTTCAACAATTTGCTATCGATCAGCGAAAACCACATTGAAATCGGTCCAACAGATTTTACGTAAATCCCGAACAAACAGTAAAGAAATCTAAATGCATCGTGTTCTCCATCGTTTATATAGTGTATTCCAGTTTTTTTTTTAAAGAGCTTCAATGTACAGACTCGGCATTTTTAGAATTTTACAATATTATACATATACATACTGTATTGCATAACCTTAAGATAGACTTCAAGCAGTATAGAACAGAAATTAATAGGCAGTGTTATCACTAAAATTAATTTATACCAGACAATGTTAGGATGGATTAGAAAATAAATTCTTTTCTGCTGTTCTGATTCTGAACGTCGCGTACGATAATATCAAAAACTAAGTTTAAAACTTTTTTGTCATACTATCAATAATCAAATCTCCACTTGGCTGACATGGATGAAGGATTGATAAAATAAGAAATAAGTACCTACATAAAAGGATCTTTGAAATTTATATATATATATATATATATATATATAATATAATATACGCGTATTATATGTACGCATGTATACATGTATGTCTTATTATAACATCTTACATTGTTCGGTGAATATATTAGGTAGTCAAAATCCCTCGCGAGCGAAGTGTCGGGCTGAACAGATTGGAAATAAAGTGAACACTATTTCAAGAATGTCTTATCAGTAAAGACACTTGTTCAAAAGTGCCGTTAGGAATCCGAAGTTTTGAAACAAGGCCAGAACAGCTGATTTAAAACATTCAAGGCAACGTTTCATCCCTTGTTTAGGCACGGGAAGTTATTATGCAAATTGAAACAATGCTTACCACCGTTCAGGACTTCCGCTTGAGTAATTCCTTGAATAATTAAGATTTTATATAAAGAAAACGATTGAAGATACTCCAGTAGTTTAAGTAAATAACTTTTTTCAAATATCGTTTCGTACAATTTGTGTATCTGACTTGTATCGAGTATCTATGTATATTCAAATTTGAAAATAATCTTCAACCGAATAGACACCAGGCTGAAGTTGAACTCATTGAACACATTCGTCAGCCAAATTGTTGCGGCTCGAAAAGTCAGTAAGTATAAAGTTAGATCTTCATATTAACACACATTTTTGATTAAAAACAAACATTCTCCAGCAAGTATTGTTCGTTTTTAGCCAAGATTACGATATTTTTGAAAATATAACTAGTATACATAGCAAAACATTACCTTTAAGTTCTCACTAAAAGTCTATTGTGTAATATACTGAACAAACTGCAATAAGGGCACACCAATCTATATTGGCAAAGGCATGCGGGCTTTACTCGTGATTGAACATACACCATGCGATTGTCGGCCTGCCTGACGGAACAATATTTTGTCAGGTCTTCAGCTGTTGGGCATAATTGGTCGAGGTGTTGAGTTACTAATCTTTCCTCCGACTTCAATTCGGCAATGACACCCTAGTGACGGGGCCTTGGAGCCACTGGAGGCTTCCGAGTACTGGTGCCTACACAGCGACTTTTGTTGGCATATCTGCCGCTTCTGGTGGGCTTCGCGTATGCTACGCCAGCGGTTTAATCGACCAGTCTGTCGCGTCAGATGGCCATTTCGGAATTTAGTTGGCCATCAGTGACTTTCGTTGTCTCTACGTCTTTGCCACGTTTGCGACCTGTGCATCGCTCTCCTCATAGCGTCTGATATCACGGGGAATCGGTCTCCAGGGAATTGTAAAATTATGTGCAGTGTAAAAAGTTCACCGTGTATTTTACTTAGACTGTCTTAGACCATTGCGTAGCGGCATATAAAATTCTATCTGTATAGATCCAGTAGTATCTGTGAAAGTTTACTGACGTGCATAGACAGAGGGACTAATATGATTATTGTGGCGACCGAGGTTACAATTTTTTGGCAGCGTAAGCCGGTCTCAAGACTTTAAGAAAAAGGTAGAAGATACTGGAAGGAAAAGGAAAGGACATATACATTTTAGAAAGGGATAGATGATGAACGAAAGTTCTAGAAAAGAAGATCGAAATTATGGTTTCCAGAAGATTCCTCCGGGTAGTAAGAACAGCGTAAGGCGCGCCTACCGAGTAGTTAAGTTCAGTTCTAGACAGCGAAGCGACAAGTGCGATACGAAAGAGTTAGAAGAGAAGTTTAATAGAAGACAGTGACGAGGTCAATGATGAATTCAGTGAAAAGTTCAGTGAAGGAGGAGTGTAGCGTAGTTTAAGAGGAGATCCAGAAGCGAGCTACACGCGGTAAATTTGGAGATGAGCACTGCAGTAGCAGGAGGTGGTCTACGCAATATCGGCGACGGTATTGTGAGTGAGACATCTAATCGTCGAGACAGCGCGTAGTTAGTTGTGCGTGTAGGGGCAACCCTTCGGAGAAGAATCACGTACGGCTGTGTAAGTTAATAAAAGCGCTTAGTTAAAAAACTGGAGTTTTCTTCCAATTCTAAGTACGTACCCCTGCTCGCGCGTTACATTATTATTTGAGAAAAAGAGTTCCGTTTTCGACGAAATGTCTAGGGCACCGTGAAAAGGATATCTTGAAATCTAATCTTAAAAGCGAGGAGTTTCCGTGACGTAGCACGTAAGTGGATCAATGTAGATTGATACGATATATTACTTCGCTCACCCATAACTCCATCGGACAACACAAAGAGAAAGGAAATACATTGTATCGTATGTTATAAAACAGCGCCGACAAAAATACGCGTACTCAACGGAATGAACAGCAGGGATTTTTTAGGGTTCCGTACCTATTTTGGCCAAAAATAGGACCCTTAGAAATTGCCTTGTTCGTCGGTCTGGCTGTATATCTGTTATTATATGATTAGGAATGATTTTCAGTCAAATTGGTCCAGTAGTTTTTCCGTGAACGCATAACAGACAGAATTGCTTTCGCATTTATAATATTACATAGAGATTTATTAATATTGTTACAATTTGGGCCACCTGCGTATTTGTAAACAAAGTACATTTATTATCCGCCGGCGTTTGAGCTAATAACATTGAAGCTCTTTTATGACTCTTCGTTTGTTTACTTTGTATTTAAAATTTGTAATGAAAAACAGCCCATTGTGTATTGTAATCTTTATGGTAGTCATTAGACAGGTGTGATTCTTAGAAAATTCAGTCCACGCGGTCGAGCAGATATATTGTATTTGTACAGTATAAAGCAATGCCCCAACGGAGGGGTGAGGCAGTCGAGCGATAAGCACAAGCGAAGCAAGACGTGTAATTACATTCGGTAATCTATTTAGTAACGGACTATGCACGTGTTATTATATCTTGTACCTGTGTTATACGTGTTTGTATAGTTCTAATAAATTCTATAATAATTCGAACGGCATTTTAATTCGAGTCCTGCAACTCGTAACAGTATTTATACTTTTGAATTTGATTGTATAAGGGTCTAGTCCTGTCTAAAATGGCCGTGCGAAACCCTAGAAAAGATTTTCTTCAACACACAATATTGAATATTCATGTCATAATTCACCGTACGTAAGCACACGTATACCCAATTACTGTCCTTAATCCTCCATATGAAATGGAAGGAAATCTCTTTGCGAACTCGAGTGTGAAGCATGTCTTATTTTATACCTTAAGCTCATGCAATAAGGTTAAAATTTTGCTATAAATATTTCAAGGATTTATGAATACTCAGCTATTGCTGTGAAATAAATAATATAATAGTGAGAGCCATTTAGATTGTAATACAAATCCTTTAAATCCTGGGATGTCGGCGAGACACCCGTCCGTGTCGTGAACTTCTTAGCTACCCTCATGTTGCGTGCCCACTGTTGGGCAATAGTAAAATCCCGATTTTTCCACTGGTTACGTTTCCTGTGGAATAAGAAGAATTCAAATGAAACTATTGAAGTGAAAATTATATGTAGACGGAGGGGTATTAGGATTTATTCTGTCACAAAAAAGCGTTACGGTCGCGTGGAGGAGCGGCATAATTTTAGAGTAGATTATTGACGTTACGGAAATACTGGTCCAATCTGAAAACCTGCCCGTAAAACTTCGAGTTAAAAGTTTTGCCACTTGTCCGTTGAAGTTTCACTTCTACTATGTGTCCCAGCATACATTTCGATTTCTATTTTCCTTTTAATGTTTACCTCATTTTACGAAAAAAAGTCCCACATTCCAGGCGTTAAATAGGCCAAGTGTGTGTGAACATTTTTTTTCCTTATTTGATTTATTGCGTTGTTATTGCGTTTCGTACCCAAAAAAAACGTTTCATCTAAAACATACCATATATCAAAATTACTACTTAACGGTTCTTGTATAGAGTAATTCTGCAACGTTAAGAATTATTTTTACGGAATTTTTCACTCAACACTTTAAAAGTTATAAAATTGGATATTATTTATACGACTTTCAGAGTTATTATCCCACTACCTAAGATTAAAATAAAAAAGCATGGCCCAGTGGCATTTGTTACTATATGCCTACTAAACTTCATTCCTATAAACTGGAATTGTATTGGGTACTACTGTATTCCTACATTACGTATTCGTTCCCAAAAAAATAACTGACATATAAAAACAGGCGGACGGCTATGAAAATTGTATAGTGTGTTGTTTTATGCCAATATTGAAAAGATTTTTTGAAACATATAAATTGTCATACATATAAGTTGAAAATTAATACTACATCCTATTCTATGTACACTTCGCAATGTGTTATTGAGAAGAAAAGGCAATAAATTCCCTAGCAACACGTTCAGCTGAAATTCCTTTACTTCAAATTTGTCTGTCTGAGGCTGTTTTATTTAACTACATAAATGCATATGTTCAATTACTTTTCGAGTAATAAAGTTTCTAGCTTTTTTAGCAAAATAATTTTACGACTGAACATTCAGTCCATAAAAACTGTCATCTATCAGTGTAATTGAAAATCAATTCTTGGCTCTCGTACCATCCATCAGTCTGACAGACACTGGCCTTGTTTCTCTAAGTTGTCTGTCGGCACCCACCCGATCCCATTTTCCAACGGTGACGTAATAGTTCAACTATCTCGCGATTTTTCAATACTTTCTCCGTTTTAAAAGCTCGGGTCCTGTTGAATATTTGTTTCTTCCTGCATCTAATGTTACGATATGACAAGAATCTCGCGGACGTGCAAAAATGTAGTGGGTCAAGTTTAAGTTTATCTTCCAATGATGGCACCTCGTTTTGTGATGGCTAAATATATTTCCGTCAACGCCCTACTAAAATGGTCGAGTTTAAAGTGTTTTTGTCAATACAGTTCAAGTCTTAGAGCTTTAATGTATAGACCCTACGTAAACAAATGCCTCAAATGAAGTGAAGTATTCCTTAAGTGTGTAATAAAACTGTTGCAACTTTCTCACGCACACCACCAATCTTTTCTATAGCCTTGTATGTACAACAATAAAGCATAAAAAGAGTATTATGTCGTTATATGAATTTTTTTCCCCTTACCGTGTCTCCTCAGCTACTGTTCGGCAACTTACCAGACAGCTAGGTATGTAGGCCTTATTGGTTAAATGTAGTTTATCCTAAAATACTAGATGTTTTACATTTTTTCGAAATTGTGTTCATTTTTATTGCTTCAAGCAGACCGATTGCCCACCTAATGGAAAGTGCACAAAGATATCTTTTTACTAATCCTAACCCTTGCATGTTTCAAAGATCGCTTATTATACAGGCTGTGAAGTTAGTACGTGATAATCCTAAGGTTTCTTAAGACTACTATTAAATTTTCGTGGGTTTTTACAAGTAATTAGATGCATTTATGCCACACATGTACATGTGTAAATTCATACATACTTTTTATGTTAGGTGTGAATAGATCTTAATCTCTTTTTGTCTAAGTGGCAATGCATTCTGTTCAGTTTGGTGCTAATAACTCATTTTTTGTCAACTTGAGGGTTGTTCCATTTTGGACTGCCTAATTGGGTCCAATTAAAACTATTTTGAACGGCTTTAAGGGCTATTTACAGGAGATGGGGACTTTTGGTACATAGAAATGTGATGAGTTTAGATATGGCTTACTTACTCCGTTGGCTCAACGACCCGAAGTGGGTCTTGGCCTCCGAAACGAGAGCATGCCATTTTTCTCTGTCCTGCGCAGTTTCTTGACAATTATTGGCTCGTAGCTGTGATAGGTAGGTAAGCCTCCACTTTGTTTTTCCAGCGATATTTGGGACGGACGACCGACCGTTAGATATGGCTTAAAAAATCGTTATATTTTCCTATTACAAATTGGAAAACATTAGCCCTAAATTCCATCTGAAAGACAAGAAATGTTAAATATAAAGTAACAAATAAAATAAGGTATCGATTACCATAATCGATTTACGTGAACGAATTTCGACAATATAAATATGGAAACACTTACACCACACGATTAATTTATTCGAAATAACTGAGAACCACTACAATTATGAAAAATATTAAAATAATTACCATCTTTTTACAATCTGGGCCCAAGAGTATATATATGAAAGCGTATCCATCTCCTTTGTGTTTGACGGTCGTTTACAAGAGCCATTCGGCGTATAAACGCCGCATAATTTGGAATCTAATTTAAAAGTTACAAAAAGCTCAGTGCTTGCGCAATCTGGATAGATATATCTCTGTGTACGTGACAGGGAAATAAACCAATTAGATCTTTAAAATGGAATGGCAAATGTACGCTTTTTAGTATATTTCAGCCCGACCTTACACGTCCAAACTATGAAACCAACTAACTCTGTTGACTCAGCGACCGAAAGTGAGTCTTGGCCTCTGAAACAAGAGCACGCTACTTTCCTCTGTCTTGCACTGTCTTGCCAATTGTCGGCTTGAAGTTCGATCAGGTCAGCTTCCACTCTATCTTTCCGGCCATGCTTAGAACGGCCAACTGGTCGCCCCAAGAATACTTTCTTCATACCCCGATCCTCCGCCATACCTTCGTTTTACGTAACCAGTCCAGCGGAGACTGTGAGCCTTTATCGCTCCCAACTATGATTTGTCAACACCGGACTTAGCTATGAAAGGATGATTGTGATGTGGATAGTCAAATGGATGGATGTATATATGACATATAAGGGTCGGAGTCACCTGGCACCCGATCGCCTCGCTCGCAAGTTGTCCACGCGTGGCTTGCGTGCGAACCACTCGGTGATTACCGCTGCTTAGAGTGATTCACGTATAGACCTAGTCTCGCTGACTACTCACATGTTCACACGTCGATTCTCTGGTTGACAAACTAAAAGTAATTTATTTGTTTGAAAAATGGACATTTAAGTAGATGTTACGTGAACTGGTATAGACTAGTTTAGTAGTAGTAACAAAGTATTTTATTGTTGGTTTTATTTAAATTTATTTGGTTTACTAATTATTGTAAATATTTCATAGGCAACATTAATTTTAAAAAAATTGGGTATTTTTGATCTCACGCCAAAAGGAAGGTTTGCACTGAAAATCAGCGTTGTGTCGGATATAATTCCGGCACAGCATATGCTGCAACCGACATAGCTCGCAAAATTAGCAAGTTGAAGTGGCAGTGGGCCGGTCACGTCTGTCGCAGGACCGACGGCCGATGGAGCAAACGAGTCCTGGAGTGGAGACTACATCTCGGCAAACGTAGTGTAGGACGCCCGCCAGCCCGGTGGACTGACGATCTGCGTAAGATCGCCGGCAGGGGCTAGATGAGGAAGACGCGAGACCGGGATATGTGGCGCGTACTTGGGGAGGCCTACGTCCAGCAGTGGACTGAGATTGGCTGAAGAAGAAGAAGAAGAATATGCTGAGCGCAAACCTTGTTTGCTCAAAATGTGGGGTACAAATTCTCAAAATAAACTGTCTATATAAATAATAATGTATTCAGAATGTAATTATGTCGCTATTTCTTCAAATAAAGTATTTTTCTTTCTTTCGTATTTGGCGTTTGACGGGCACATTTTTTTTTGTTATTGTAGTACTTATGATTACATATTATAATTTCAATTTACCTTCACATATTATTATTATCCTCATAATATTGATAAAGTTTTTGACAAAATGACTACGCAGCCCTACTGCAGATTAAGGAGTTTCTTTGGGTTTCGTAGGCGTAGTCTACGCAGGGGAAGATATACGAAAAGACAAAATAAACAAGGTTAAAATAAAACGATAGGTACACTATCAATAGCAGCGTTGTTCCCTTATATAGCTTGAGTAACTATTTCTCAAAAGAATTACAATGATTCACATACTTAGTGAGAAAATATTAATACTATGAATAAGTAATTAAACCACTGATCCAATGAGCATTGGGTCGGCTGTAGGGCTGGTCATAATTTTTTGTCACTTATTTAACAACAGTTAGCTGGTTTTTAATAATCCTATAATAATAATGATTATAAACCATTATGTTGTAGCTAAAAATTACTGGCACGAGTTTTAAAAATCGTGGTTTCGGACCTTGACGCGTTTAGGACTTTAGGAGAATCGCCTAACTGCGCTGTAGACGGCTAGTTATACAACAAACTTGGTTACTACATAATTTTAAGCGGCTCTTTAAATCGATGATTATTCCTAACAAATATAAACACTAAAAAGTAAACACTATAAACTACAATCGTTCCGACCAGACCGCTGTCGCTGTGCAGTGCCTAGGAGGCTGGCAGCATTACCTTGCTGAATACTTGTACATACACTAATCCTTTGAGCGAGGTAAGCTCCACTTTTCGGTCGCCTGTGGCCACGACCGTCGATAATTAATATTTCTTAAAAATTATACAAGCGCGTGTCACGGCTAGGCTTGCCAGAAGTATTTTTTGTTAACATACAATTTTAAGTGCTGAAAACTAACTTTTTAGTTACTAAATTTGCATCGAATGCTAAATTAAGAGCCAATCTACTGTTTCATATATTTAGTACTCCACTGCTTTTAATAAAGTTTGATTGCCTGAGATGGCATCTTTGAATTCAGTACAACTAGCAGTTATATAAAAGAAAACGCATTCATTTTTTACCAGTGAGAGTTCATCAGATCATAAACGAATTTACTTTAAAACCGAACAAACTTTTGATTTTCTTGACCGGGCAAATATAAAGAAAACCGGACATTGGCAACTGTAATCACGGTACGCATAGTAAGGAGTACCATATTGTGATTTGTCAATGGATTAGGGCAGTGCTTTTCAATCTTTTTGAGTACGCGACCCCTTTACAGGTTGAAAAATGTTGGCAACCCCCTTGGGCCATAGACAGACAAAAAATTAGTAATTTATAAGACTACGTTTATGTTTTTCTCTATTTTGTTACCCATATTCATTATGAGGGCCTTATACTCGCATAAAACTGCTGAGCTTAGAAAGTACCTAAGTACGAGGTATAAATTTAAATTGCCTTTTCCCTTTTGCCGGCGACCCCCCGAGCAAGGCTCTGCGACCTCCTTAAGAGGTCGCGATCCACAGAACAAAATAATAATTTAACCGACAACTCCGTGTACAGTTGGGACACTTGCTCTTGCTTTTTAGTGGTGGATGCTGGCAGTGGTTTGTTGTTACAGTTCTAGTGCTTGGTGAAGAAATACACTTTGTTGTTTTCAGGGATTTATTCTTGAAGTTGGGGAACTTGGATGCTTGATCCCTTGGTTCAACTTAGTGGTAGCTGAAGTCGTATATTGCGACTTGTATCAACTCGATCACAAAATACTTGTGAGCGTTTTTTATAGTAATATTAACGTTACCTAAAGTAGGCCGCAGCGTCAGCAAAACGCTGAACGTTGAACCACTCCACCATATCTCAAAATTTTCACCTGTCTTGTACAAGTCAATTGGTGCAAAAGCGAAGAAAGAATAACAATGATTCCTGCGGCTGGGCGACCTGTCGTAAAAGTCGATAAAACAATTCACAGTCATGTGGTAGGGCATTTGTCAGTCTGGATGGCTACCATTGCTGGTATAGACTTACAGAGTATGCGGCTATAACAAGCTTGAGTTGTGTTCCGGCATTAGTGGCCGGGTTTCAGCTCCCCTTCATCGCCGGCAGCACATTGCTAGTACCTTTGTTACAAGTGTTCGGTGAAAATATTTTAAACACAACTTACAAACCGGTAAAAATGCAATTTTTTTTTAAATTATGCATAAAAATACATTAACCCCTGTTTCTATATTTTACCGACGGTTGTCTGTAATAGTAACTGATTGATTTTGAAGCTACCAATAATCGATGGTTGAGAGCGCTATACCAGCGTTTCACAAGATCATTGACAGTTAGACATACTGTCGGTTCAATAACTAATTCCCTCCAAAGCGTTTTGCTAACGCAAAGTAGATGTGGTCGTAGTACACGCAACTTAATTCAATGAGTTGAGGCATAGTACAAAATAAATACATTTTCAAAAGACCAGATCTTTTGGGATATACGATTGTCATTAAAAATCAAGATTTCAATCAATCTGCTTTAAAAATACTTACAATTACAGAGCTATCTTATATGAATGTTGCATGAACAAAACGTCATAATGTTAACAACAGACAAAATGTCAGATTCGTGAGATGTCGTATAAACTTTTTAAATAATGATTGTTCCAATATCATTGGATTTATTGTTATAATTATTCATTTTGTAATTGTTTATTTTGGTCAACAATCTGGTGTTTTCTGTTTTATTCTATAAAACATCAATTCCTCAGTGCCCACTTTATATTTCATGTCTGTCATCCATTAAACTTTTATTATTTCCCGCGAATTCTCTTTGAATCTCTGTGTATCGTTTAATCATGAGAATTATGACAGTTCAAAGGAAACAAAACAAACAGTTTTCATATACACAAAGCCTCTACGTTAGTTATTTAGCAGTAACAAACAATTAGACACACAGATTTTCATGGTGTTTCAGTTTTCGGTCTGCCACGAGTAGATTATCTTCACGGGCAAAAATGTGCGTTGTTTAATATAATAGTGTGTAGATATATAATAGTCAATGTTAATAGTTGATAATTTGTCCCGGAAAATGCATGTTGTCTCTAAGTCAAAAAAATAGTGTGTGTGTGTATTTGTGTATACACGTACGAAGTCCAAGTTAACTAAGTAATATAATAAAATGTGAAATAATAGTAACTAATGATAAATAAATTATAGGCAGACAAACACACACATTGTACATCCCCGAGCTAAGTAAGTTACACTTGGTTTCAAGGCCGGATCTAGGTGGGTGGGGCAAGCCCGGGCCCATGCCCCGGACGGCAAATTGAAACTTCGCAGACAAATACACAAGTCAACGCAATTTTGACCACTGAGACGTACAGTACTTTAAGCATATAAATTATATTTCGCGGAGCACGTAGGTATAGTTTAAAAACCACAGACGCTCGCGTGTCTAGTAGGCGTCTTATGGCTGAAAAGATGATGGTGATTTGGGTAAAAATATAGGCGAGCGCCGGCGGCATTTTTTCACCCCCCCCCCCCCCCTCGAAAAATTCAACAAATGAGGCTGTCTGTTTTATGGGTATTAATTACAACAGACAACTGTTGCCAATCCCAGATCATAACCAAAAATCCTACGGAATTTACTGTGTACTGTGTCACTAATCAAATCCAGAACCTAAACGATCTTCCAGTGAGATAGGACTGCTAAATCCACTCCAACACAGAAGCTGTCAGTAATTGAGAGTTTTACAACACCTATTTTGTTGATAACACCTGTTTCCTAAAGGGGTAGATAGAGACGATGGAGCTCCACTTGCCACGATCATCATAAACATCTTTCGCTTCATCTACTTTCTTTCAATAAACTCTTTATATGTGCACGTTTATTTTGAGGTGCTTTTTATTTTTCAACTTTTATATAACCTATCGTTTCTATTACCTGGCTATTAGTATGTGTACATATGGGTGTTCATTCTGTATATCATTAAAACACAATTTTATATTTAATCTGCTCTTATCGCACACAGGACTTTGTGCTCTATTTTTCCTGTAGTCATTAAAATATATATTTAAAATCGGTTCATTATAATGATTAATATAAAACATAACATAAAATGTCGAAATGTACTTACTACACTTCCGTACGCGTTTTTTATATTTAAAGCATGGAAGGGAAATACTAGGAATGATAATTGGCTAGTGAAATTTTAGCTTTTAAGAGCTCCTAATTCCTATATAAATAGATAGAGAAGTCTTTATTGTTCTTTACATAAATTAACTACGTACAAACACTAAAAACTGCACATAAAGTATTCTATCGTTCTTTGATTGTTTTTCACAACATCTTATAGTCTAAATGAGTCAAAAATTTAAAATAATCTTAGAGACTCGCGATAAAGACTTCACGCGGGGAGACTGGCCCCCAAAACCCCCGCCAAGGCACAGGCTGCTGCAAAAGCGCCGGACGCCAAGCGGGGTAGAGGCCGTCCCCCATTTACAGGGGAGTATGTGGGTCTGACGGATGCCAAGAAGGCACTCGAGGAGGCCCAACGCGCGGAGCTAGCACTCCAGACGGAGAATGAGATCGCGGAGCGGGCCTCACAATGGCTACTGGGACAGCTAAAACTAATTCGTTAAAGAGTAGACAGTTAGGCAGCTGTCCGTCCGGCCTGGACCTGAACACGCGAGTGAACTTGGTCCTAGGGCGGGCATCTGAAGGCACGTCAAGATGGTTTAGTGGGTATTTCTAACTTAGGGCAATAGCAAATCTGCGAAGTTGCTACCTCAACGTGGCGAATGGTAGCAATTCCTCAAACGGATTATCCTACAATAAAAAAGGCAAGCACATTGTCAAACAAATTATCCATAGTTTAAAAACAAGTAACGTGTCGAAAACACGCCCTACATCCTCTTGCCGAAATCTGTATTATACTTTTGTTTGACCTGTCTAATATGTGATTCGCACATTACTGGCAAAATATAAGCCCCATATGAGCACGCACAGCTTAAGAATTTCATTTTTAATGCTGGCAATACATAATAGTCACTCTAACCGAAATCAGTTATGTATTTAGGTTGTTGAATTTTTTTTTGTTTTTGTAATATAGGTGTAGTTTTACGTATATCAAACTATATTTTTTTCGCTATAATTAAAAAGTTATATAACTCGTCGTAGCTTCATCAGCTGTTTGCTACGAAGTTACGATGAGTTATGAGAAATTACCATAGTGACGTCATACGTGCGCTGGGGTTTGTTCGGGAATTGTCGGCGTCTTTTCGGTATTCGGGTACTTCAAAGTCAAAAGTTTAATTTTAATTTGACATAAATTTTTAATTATAGTAAGCAAAAAATAGTTTATTTTTTCAAAACTTATATTATATGATCTTTCCATTTATTACAAAAACAAAAATTGATTCAATAACCCAATTATTAGTATAATTACCGTAAATATAGACCTGGACAGTCCGGTCTCTTAACAATGCATAAAATCCAGGTCACTAAGCAAAAAGGTACAATAATTAACGCTTGAGAAACAATCTATATATATAAATATAGCAAGCAAGTCCCCCTATGCGACGCCTGATTACCCACCACGCACCCACCCATCTCCATATTGATTGCTTTTATCTGCGACAGGCTGAATATAGCTAGTTCGAAATAATATCTCGAACCTAATGGCCGAGTTGACATTCGCCATTTAGGGGAAAAAAACCTGTGGTATAAAGAAATTAAATTCATCAATTCACGTTCAAACTCAGTTTAGTTATAGTTAAAAATGAAATTACTTCAACGATCTATTAAAGTCTTATAATCCTTCCTTTGAAAGTATTTTGCTTATTTGAAAAACTTCGTATCCCACAAGTGCTATTATTACCAAATAAGTGGGTAGGTCGACAAATTGAAAGCTTCCTAATCCTAAGTGCTCTTACTCGTATAAATAATTGCGAAGCGCGTAGATGTGTCATTTGATCTGCGGACTCTGTAATGGTAACATCTCCGTCGTAAGTTATAGTCGCGGTTGTTATGTGGATGATAAAATGAATAGTGGCGTTTATAAGTTCTAATGGAGCGTAGTTAATTTTTTTAACTCAACATAAGCTGTCGAATCCGTGACTAACTCTAATTAACTCTAATAAATCCATCATCAGGTGTTCGCAACCTCTCGCACTGTATGTGTGTAACAAAACTAAACTCATAATGATTCAATTCACAAAAAACGTAAATTTTCTGTATGTAGACAATGAAAGATATAAACTAAATTATAAATAAATTAGTGTAAAGTATGTAACAAATACAAAGTCGTGGTAGCGTAATGGCTAGCGCACGCGTCCCAAACTCAAAGGACACTGGTTCGATCCTGACCGGAACGCATGCACCACTTAGGCATTTTTCTGACCTAATGTGCGTATTGTTACAATTACCACGTGCTAATAACGGTGAAGGAAAACATCGTGATGCAACCTGCACATCGATATACCCGCTGTGTCAAACTTGCGAAGCCGTCCTGGACAAGCGTGGCGGGTGTACTGTCCATTCCCCTATAGTGGGAGGCCCGAGCCCAGCAGTGGGACATTTATGGGCTGTTATTATTATTATTATATGTAACAAATCGCTGTCAGAGGGAAACGTGCCCAGAAGGCTTGGCTGCATTGCCACGCTGTATGGCAATGCTGATTCTTTGCTCGAAATACGAACCAGCCTTCTGATCACGGGTGGTATCAGAGTTTGTTACAATTTAAAAATGATTAAACCGTTTATTGTATAAAAATATAATACATAGAAGAGATGGTAAGAACATTATAATTAAAATTTGCTACTACACAAATAATATATTTTCAAAGTTAGGCTTCAATGTTAGCTTTGTTTTTTGAGAAACTGTAAATGCAGTGAATGTCAATAAGTAAATAAAATGATTTTTTATGTTATAACGTTGTTACGTGCGAGGGGGGGGTATGCACTTGGGATTAGAAGGAAACGCCAGTTTCTTCAACAATATGCTTTTATTGACTTACACAGCCGTACGGTGATTCTACTCCGCAGGGTTGCCCCTACTCGCACAACTAACGACGCACTGTCCTGATAAGAAGATTCACTCGCAATATTCTTCTGCGGTGCTCACCTCCGAATTTACCGCGCGTGGCTCGCTTCTGGATCACCTTCTAAACTATACTTGGCTCCTCTTGCACTCAAGTGCCCACTAAGCTTTTCACAAAACTTATCACTGTCTTCTAATAAATTTCTCTTCCAACTCTCTCGTATCACAATTGTCGTGTTGCTGTCTTCAACTGAACTCCCCAGTAAGCGCGCCTTACGCTGCTTATATACCCGGAAGAATCTTCTGGAATCCATAATTTCAATCTTGTTTTCGTTATTCTTTTATTTACGGTTTACCCCTTTCTAAAATGTCCTTGTGTTTTGCTTTTTCTACATTTTCTGAAACTCCTTAAACCAACTAGATCTTTCTACCATCGTTCGTCACAATATTATTTCTTATAAACAGTTTTTCGAGAACACCGGCGTGGAAATTGAATTCAATTTATTCAGGGTAAATGCTTTTTATAAAGTCATTTTATCCCTATACATTTCTGAGATTCAGTAAAAATATCCACCGATCAACAAATGCTTTTTATGTTTTGAATGGGTTTGAATACATCAAAGGAAGAGGTTTTCGCTTTCATGAGGTTTCTTTTCAAAGTTTTACTGAAGAAAGATTTACTTTCTTAAACTGACGTAGTCTTTAATATTTCTTGAGCTAAAGCATTCTTGTGCCTTTGTCCTCTTTTCCCGTTGAAGATGATATAAATTTGTCGGGTTCAATAAATATAGTCATGATAAATTTTGTTCATGTTATACAGGTCCAAATATATGGCCATTAAGTGATGATCAAAAACTTGTCCACTTAGCTGAGATAAGTTGAGATTGATGTGTGGTGTTACAAGAATGGACAAGCTGAGAAATTACTATATTTTTTTATTGCTTCAGCTCAGCAGACAGGCTGACGACCCAAATGTGATGGAAAGTGTTTACTGTCGCCTATGGACATTAGCAATACCATTAGTGCTGCCAATACGCTCCCGGCCTTAAAGGAGAAACTGGAACCTGGCCACTGATGCCGGAACACAACTCAAAGTTGTTATGACGGTAAACTCTAGACCAGCGGTGGTAGCCATCCAGTCGGGCAAAATGCCCTAACACCTGGCCTATATAAGAGAATTTTTGAAAATTGTACTCGTGACTGAATAATTGAGAGAAAGACGACTTAAGATGGTATCCACATATCATGAGGAAGCATGAAAGTCTGACATAAAGAATGTTAAACTGGAAGACAATTGTAAAAGTAGACCAACTAAGAAATGAATGGACTGTGTAAAGGAAGACATGATGATTTGTGGTGTGACAGAGGACGTATGCCACAATAGAGGAATTACTGCAGGGGAATGTTGTATCTTAGTTACCATAACACAAAAATAACATGCTTAGATTGCGGATATACAATGTGTGTGTTTGTTTGCCGATTATTTATTATTATTATTTAAACAAACTATTCTGAGTTTGAAACGTGCAAGGAGTGAACAAATAAGTCCACAAAATATATATAAAAATGTATTTCGACTGTCCATCATTTCGCCTTGTCTAGACAAAAAATACTTTGGTGTTTCAACTGCCAATCAAGCTATAATGAATTTCAAACATCTTAAAAAATAACCGTTAATATAATACATCCTCAACACTATAAGCTGACGAATTTCAGATGGTTACTAATGTTAATAAAAAGAGACTATGTTACTGGGTTCTGTGTTTTCTCGCTATCGTACTAAGTTACTATTTCATAGACTTGAAACGTCTGTGGTATAAACTTATATTGCACTTGTTCTACTTTGTTTGTGACATGTTGAAGCTCTTGATGAAGTTGGTCGAGTTGTATTGAAGATGATTTGAGCTCGGGTAAGTAGCGATATGTGTAATTAGAATGTTTAATATTTATCCTTTTAGGGCTGCGTAGCCTTGTGGTGCAAAAATGGAAGCCTTATAAATCGTTATTGTTAAGAGATAAATAAACATTACATCTAGGGTTGCCAACCATACTTTATAATAACGTATCCTACTTTGTTTTTGGTAGATGTACTTTATACTTTTGCATAAAAATAAAGTATGTGATAATACTCTATTTCCAATATTTACTCTGATGCGTAGAATGAAATAATTATGTGTATAATTACTGAACTATTATCGATCCAGATTTCACTGAAAGAGTTTATTTAGTAAATAATCTAAAATGGCGAGAAGAAAGGAACAGGACATCTATAAATTTAATAAAAAATGAATTGTTTGTTTATTTAAATTTAAATTGGGAATGTAAAGATAGCTTCCAAAACTTTACGGATAATGAAAAGTTAGTGTATGCTAGAAGCACATAAAAATAGTGTCTCCAAGAGAAGAAATAAATACAATTTTGAAAAATACTTTTTTTCTCCTTCCAAATACTTTATTTTTTCCCTACTTAAAAATATAATACGTTATTTTTCCCAAAAATAGTTGCCAACCCTAATTACATCTATGTTAGTACGACAAACTAGATATATGCGCAGCATTGATAATGCTATGCGGTGTCGGCGCGCTAGACATTTTCAGGCTTTTTTAAGTTACTATATTTAAATGTACTCAATGTATGCTTGTTTCGAAAAATAGTCACAAACACCACTCTGGCACCTAAACATGTGATGTGCTGCAAACCGGGAATGAATAGGCAGAGTTCAAAGATACGAACACTACCTCTCTTCTTTTCAGACTATCATCCATCTGTATAGAACAGATCATGCTAATAATTTAACGGTTTTAGAGAGCTCAGTCATTTATAAATCTTAAATTGTCTATAAATATAACAATATTATGGATATTGATTACAATTCAAATGGAACTCAACCAACGCTTTACTTTACCGTACGCGACGTGCGCAAGTGGCGGCGACGAGTCGGCGCGGCGCACATATCTACGACAGAGACAATAGAATACACAAGCAAAAGAATGGCCTACTTCCATCTTTCCTTTGACACTAGATAAGCAGCCTCATTCAGCAACGAAGGAAAGGGGAGTCCATTCTTTCAGCGAACACCCTCAGGACACTACTGGTGCTCGTCCGGATCCTGAACGTAGTAAAGACGCGGCTTTCTTACGCCTGATGGTGTAAGTCACCAGTACACGCCTTCGCGAATCGACGCAGCGCCAGCAGCATCCTGAGGATGTAATAATTAAACACGGAAGGCGCCTAATCGCTTTTAGGATCTTACTAATATTATAAACGCGAAAGTTTGTAAGAATGTATGGGTGTATGTTTGGAATCGCTAGGAATATAGGAGGGACTTACTGATTAATAGTGTTGTTCTGATCTTCTGATGATGATGATGATGATGACGATGAGAGCTGATATGTTCACTTGATTTATTTAACTATAACGTGACCGTCGTGTGCGCACTGAGCCGCGGTATTTTTGTCACTAACTCTTGATACACGTAGTGTTGTGCGTTAGATGTCGCGGTGGCGCGAACAATGTTTGTTACTCTTTCACGCAAAAACTACTAAATGGATTTTGATGAAACTTTACAATAATATAGGTTACAGATCAGAATAACACATAGGCTATAATTTATAAAGATATAGTGTGAATTATCCAAAATATAACGGTTTTCCATCAGCACGCGGGTGAGACCGCGGGGCGCTGCTAGTATAATTTAAATACGCGATTTAGAACCAAGAACACCTAGTTATAAAAGATCTTCTGACCAATGTCCCTAACTATGTTTGGGGTGACGCCTGACCTGAAGGCCCAGAATATTTAAAAAATCGCTCTCAGGATGTAGTTGATCCAGAGACTACTAGGATAAAAGATTGACAATATGCTTTAAATAATGTTATTGGGGCTTCTGTTGTATTATGTTCCTCAGTCCTGTGTGTCAAACCATTTTTCCCTATTCATGGGTGACCATGAATACGGAAGGCCTATTACGACATCAACTAGAAAGCTTATTAAATTTAATAATCTTTCTGGTCGATATCGTAAATAAATTAATACAGTTTGTAATTTAGGTTCAGATATTCCGCCTCACGTCGTTGATAAGTATCGACATTATCATCAAAATTAGATGAACGTGAGCTTATATAAAGCGCACGTAAGCCCTCTAGACCTGACTAACGTTTTACGTCATTGCATAAATTCAATGCACTCGGAACTATCGTGCATATTCAGTTTAATATGCACGATAATTCGGTTTTCATTACATTTTGAAAGATCACGATTATATAATACTAGCTGCACCCCGCGTTTTCACCCGCGTGGTGATGGAAAGTCGTTATATTTTGGATAATTCACACTATATCTTTATAAATTATAGCCTGTGTTATTCTGATGTGTTACCTATATTATTGTAAAGTTTCGTCAAAATCCATTCAGTAGTTTTTGCGTGAAAGAGTAACAAACATACATTCTTACAAACTTTCGCGGTTATAATATTAGTAGGAAGCACGACTACAGCTTACCTTGCCGCTGCGTCGCGGATCAACCTCTACTGCGTGCTTCTTGTTTAAAGAGGAGGCGTTTAATACAGGTTACATTGTACAAAATTTTCATGTTACTGCTATTTGCACCCGGAAGATTAATTTCTTTTTATATAATTTAAAAGTATATATGTTAATTTTGGGTATTAAAACTACATTTAAACAAAATTACAGCAAAAGCTATCCAGTATTCCTACTCCTAGTAGTTTTTCGTGAAAGCTTAACAGAAAAGACGTATCGAGTTACTATCGCAATTTTATAGTAATTTTTTATATCTAGTAACTTGAGAAATGATTGGTCTCATCCAAACTTTCATTCTCATTTCAGACCGTCCTAGTTTTATTTATCTATCCCCCGGTCTATGAAAACTACACAAATGACAATAATGACAAAAATTATCCCTTGTCCACCCTCGGTATTAAAATTACATATATACCGAATTTCAGCTAAATCAGTCCAGTAGTTTTCCGTATAAGCATAACAAACAGAGAGGCAAATATATATTAATCCCGGAAACTATCCCATTTTTCGGGATAAAAAGTATCCTATGTATATTGTCGTACGTATGTATTCCGTGAAAACGTAACAGACAGACAGAGTTACTTTCTCATTTATAATATTATAAGAGGGATTATTCGCACAGACTTCACATCTCTGTAATTATACATATCAAATAGAACAATCAAAAGCCCTTTAGGCGTGGTTTTTTTAAACCTATTTTAATGGCAACAACGTTCTTGACTTGAACCAATGTTTCCTAGTATTTATCATTTTATTCTGGTTTTATATTTTTTTTTAAGAAATATTTTTCCTGTATGATAGTATGTATGGACAGAAGAGATTGCCAATTTTGTCACAGATTTAACCTTGAAAAGTGAAAGTTTTTTAAACAAAAGGTTATAGGCTGTTTCGATGCCAAATATAATAAACAACAAGATAATAAAGGGCTGTAGTAATCATTTCGGTACGAATACTCTTAATAGTCGGTTCATATCTACAACTGTAAAAAAAATAATCACCATACAAATGAAACGTAATGAACAACAACAATTAGCACGTCTTGATATCAGTGATCGACGTTCATAATAATATATTTAAAAATGAAAATATACTTGACAGTAATTTGTGTTGTGTTTGTTCTAAGTGAAGCAAAATTGAATCACGATTCCGTACCTAATATTCCTGAAGATGGCAAATTAGACTTTGTTGGTTTAGCAACTAAATATGGAGCGAAAACTGAAGAGCATGATATTATAACAGATGATGGTTATGTATTAAAACTATTTCACTTAATAGGAGATCGGGTTAGACCTGTTCTTTTAAATCATGGTGCTTTTCAATCGTCGGACACTTTCATATTGAGAGGCAATACATCGCTTGCAATACAACTAGTGAAACGAGGATATGATCTTTGGTTGCTCAATATACGAGGTAACAGATATTCACGACGTCATTTATACTTGAATCCTAATAGTGATGAAAAATTTTGGGACTATACTTTCGTAGAATTTGCAAAGTTTGATATGTCAGCAGCGATTGATTATATTCTGCACGCGACAGGAGAGAAACGTTTGAGTGTTATAGGATTTTCTGAAGGAACTACTTCGATATTCGCATTGGGGATTTTGAAGCCAGAGTATAATGATAAAGTGAAAATACACGTGTCTCTTGCGCCGCTATGTTATTTACACAATACGAGGCCGATAATGTCACATATCATTGAAAACAGCGAACAAATCAATCATGGTTTGTTATTGTTAAATAATAACGAGGTTGCAGGCTATTATTCTCCAGCTAAAAAGTTGTCTGATGTTTTATGTACCCAAAAGAAGGTCAGTTACGATCTCTGTCTGCTTGGGATATTGTTTCCAGTGACTGGTGTTGACAAGAGAGAGGTTGAAGAGGAATTTTTTCACGTGGCAATGGGCCATTTTCCAGCCGGTACATCAAGGAAGAACTTGTACCATTTAGGACAGATAGGAGTGAGAAGAGTTTTTGCGCATTTTGATTATGGTTCTAAGCGGAATAAGGCAGTTTATGGAACCGATACACCACCTAAATTAGACTTGACGAAAATAACAATGAAGACAGCTCTGATTGTCGGTAAAGGAGACAGGATATCGTCGGTGAGAGACGTGAATTTGCTAAAAAAGGAATTGCCTAACGTTGTTAAATACGTTGAGATGCAACCGGATTCTTTTGGACACATGAACTTCGTCTGGGGAAGAAACACTCACAAATTAATGTTTCCGATAATATTTAAACTTTTGGAGGAATATAAATGATTTTGTGGTTGTATGTTTTTTGAAATAAATGTTTTTGTAAATAATTCTTTGTCTTATTTCTAAAGAATAAAGGGCCATTTACATGACAGAGTTTCTTCCTTCGAAGATAAGATTGTCGAAAGCATAAAAAAATATGATCATGTAAACTAAACATAAAATATTATACGTATGACCAGGCGATAATCGCCCTTCCCATTGAATATTGACATCTCTGTATAAACAAAATTTGAAAGCAACAATCGTATTTCGAATTCAGCTAGTCACCAGTCGCAAGCATGAGTGTAGTGCGCGAGGATGCTTTAATTATGTCTAAGGCTGGTGTGCATAGACATTTAACTGACGGTTAAAATAAAATAATTGCTGTTTAGCCATATAGTTTTAGGGATTATTTTATTTTAATCATCGGTTTAATGTCTATGCACACCAGCCAAAGATTAGAATTAATTAAACGCAAGCGAAAAAAAAGCTGTTGGGCTAAAAAGTGGATAGAAAGAAGAAACACTTAGGAGCCTCAAATACATTGTGTCTTGAATTGCTACTAGAAGATGTAAGAGACATTAAAAATATTTTTCGTGTTATTAAATCACAGTTTTCATATTTACTTCAAAAAGTACACCGAGCTCGAATGGCAAGTCTCGCATTCAAATCAGTTCAAACTGATACTCGCATGAACTTAAAAAAAATTATACAAGATTATCGAGGTAATGTACTACGTATATATAACTCAATGTACGAAATCTAGTTTAGACAAGTAGGCAAATATCTCAATGCGACTTGTGTCGTAGTGTAAACAAAACTCTTGGTGATAATTACTTTACGATAATCCTATGACATACTCGTAGGCGAGCTTTTTTTGGTTGAATGTAAACATATCAATGCGATTATTGTCTAAAGAGTATCGTCTACGAAAATAATATACGACTTCTCGCCCTAAAACTGCGATAAACTCTCGCCATGCAAATGACCCTTAAAAATTGAGTACAAGGATTTTGCGTATTTGAGCTTAAAAAAAATTGCACTTGATTTTATGACAAATTTCATATAAATAATTTCATTCCATAATAAACATGTTTTGAAGGTTCTCTTGTAGTCATGGCAAGTTGTTAAAATGTGGCGTTTATTTAATCACTTTTCGCTTCATCTACTTCCATTAACCTCTTTATACACACATGTTTTATCTTTACACTGTTTATCTGAGATCTAACTTGACCATTATGCAACATTTCTTCAGCTCGATCGGGGTATAAAACGTGTCCTCAGTAGTGATCCAGGATATAGCTCTGTCGATTTTCATTTAAATCCGTTCGGTAGTTTTCACCTAATGTCTAATAGACAAAACGATAAAAATTCTAAAAGTTGTATTTTCCGCATCTGCTGGTCCAAATTAGCCCCGTAATTTTTTAAAATTCATTGTACAAACTTGCCTCTACGGATTCATTATATTATTCATAGATTAAATGCTTTTTGAGTTTGAGAGGCGTTCGTGGCCTCTACAGAACCCTTCGATGTGTTTTATTCGACACGCGCTTGGCCGATTTTAAATCATTTTCCATTTTCAAAGTTCAGTTTCACTTTCGAAGTCGGTTCGTTTATAGTCATTAAAGGAGGCTAATTTACCAGCTAAATAAGTCCCGTATTAATCATAAGTAACGCAAATAACCCTTGGGCGAGATTTGTAGCAGCCAAGTATTAAAGGCACATTGAAACTGGCAAAATGTTATTTGGGATTTAGGGTTCAACAAATTAATTTAAGTGAATTGTTTTATTGTTAAGGTTGTCTTGTTAATTTGATATTTATACAAATAAGGTTTCGGTTTAATTTGTAAGGTTTTATTCGGTCTTATTGTTGTTTTGTTGTATTGTATTGTTGTTGTTTTATGCCCTTTAGCCTTTCACTTTGTCCTAATTGTTAGGCTTCGACACAGTACCTGTTTACCTTCTATACTCATCTATCCTGACTTAAACGTCTGTTACACTACAAATGTTCATATCATCCTAGACATAACCCATCCATCTCCTTCTTAGCCTTCCTCTTTTGCCACGCATATCACCCTTTACCAAATGAGAATTTCTCGAACCTATGTGGACTATACAGTTAACGAAGATTGAGAGCTATGTTTTTGTTCGGCAGGTGTCGTTGCATGGTGGAGGTAAGGAGTAAATGCCATCATGGGAGACAGTTTCTTGCACCTGGGAGACATTGTCTCCCTGTATGCAGAGGGCACTGTTTCAGGATTCCTCAGTACTTTAGGGTATGTATAATATGTCAATACAGATGCTGATATTCATGTTGATTTTTTAAGATTGTTTAGGTCCGCGTTTGACCACTGTGATCACCACTGATGTTGAGCGATGACGTGGTCCAAGATGGAGCATGCTTAAAGGTAGAAGAAGAAGCTAGAATGTACCTTTTCACTTGTCACTATCTACTTTAAAGTAGACTGACAGAACAAGTGTGGATGGTAGAGTTGGAGACACGACGTGCTTCACGCTCTAATTGCAAATGTTTTAAAGAATAGCTAGGTAAAAAAACACCAATAATAAACCTGTATGGTATGTATAAAAAGATTAATGACAGGAGATGAAGCAAAGGATCTATGTCAAAGTCGTAAGAAGTGGAGATCTAACGTCTCTTCCTTACCCTTTTGGTAAACGGGCATATTAATATGTATGTATGTCAAAGACACGCTTAAAATCCGCAAGACCTTAAATCTTTATGATCTTTTTTGGAAGATGCTGATCGATTTTTGGTAGAATCTGAAGAGGTATAGAAGATGAGAAATAAAGGTGACTCAAAAAATGGCTGTGGGAGGATTTCTAGAAAACTTGCCGCGTAGCGACGTTAATATTCTTATGTTGCCCACGGTGAAGGTTGGCTCTTTGGGCTTGTGTAAACGCTTAACAAATTATGAAGACTGAGCGTAAACAGTCTACCTTTGTAGAATCTATAACTTTGATTATTGTTTTCAGGTTGGTAGATGACAGATGCGTCGTGTGCCCAGGCGCCGGCGACCTTACTGATCCGCCCAAAAAGTTCCGGGGTAAGATTAAGACTAAGCTACTCTTTTAAGCAGCATCAGAAAAATTATATCTAATAACAAGCCATAGAATATTCTGCCGAGTTCGGGACTCACCTTCTCGGTAGAACGGACGATATACACCAAATATTGTCCAAGGCGAGGATTGGATTGTTTCACATATCGGTATTACCGATATACAGCCTTTTTGATATTTTAAAATGTTTAAGTCAACGTCAGCATGGGAAAATTGTAATAATTAGACTTGTAAAATTGCCCAAGTGGCAGTATATGCTCTCCTGCCAGGGTTCAAAGCTGGTAATTGTATAGAGACGTGGTTGCCTTAGCTACTAAACAACCGCGAAGACCACAAAATCCTTCTGTAGTATATAATATGGGAGCGGACCGTCAAATAAATTGAGATAATTTTTTATAAACTTAACAGAACGTCGCAGCTTCTTTACATTTTGTACGAGCGTATCTGCTCATATATAACATCATAAGTAGGTACAAGTAAGAGGAGTCAAATAGCGTATTATTTAATGTTCGAAGAATAATGTTACAATTTGGGCCACCTGCATATTTGTAAACAAAGCACATTTATTACCCGCTGGCGTTTGAGCTAATAATATTGTAGTTCCATTATGATTGTCTTCTTTTGTTTACTTATTTATTGGTTATTGTGGAGAGCAGCCTATTGTACTCGTTTATGGCCGTTTGCAGGCATAATTAGGCAGGTGTGCAGATTACGATTTCTAAGAAATTCAGTGTCAGTGTTCAGTTATATTTGTACCTGTGTTATGCGTGTTTGTATAGTTTTAATAAATTCTATAGTGATTCCAATGGCATTTTAATTCGAGTCCTGTAACTCGTAACAATTATAAAATTTATGCCTATGACTCGTTAAGATTTTATTTTAACGCGTGTTCTTATAAGTATATGTAAAAATATTAGAATTTATTGTAAAATGTGTCCGCATCCCTAATGTGACAGGAACTATCTTGGAATATTCATTTGTTCCGGTTGTTTTGGTTGGATGTTGGTTCGCAGGTTTGCGAATATTATGGTTCTCAAATATACTAATCGTATACAGGTCCTAAATCACCGTGTTTTGGGGAGCGTTCTGATAACACTGCCTTTACAGCTAGATGGCAACAAGCCAGCCCTTTGGATGCGTTAAATTTCTATCAATCCTATTGATGGGATAAGCTTTTTCATCCCATGATCCTATTGTCTCCCTTTTCGACACCAAAAGCCAAAAATTTATATCGTCGGCGTCAGCGCAATACCTTATAACTATGTTTTTGATGACATCCTCTGTTTTGTCAAAATTGTTACATACAGACTATGCCATTAAAAATGTAATTACAAGGTCCTACACTGACGCCGATGGTATTATTTGTACATTGCCAATGGACGTATTTTACGCGCACAGCCTCTTAGTAAAAATGTTCTGATTTTTTCCAGATTGCCTGTTCAAGATATGCCCTATGAACCGTTATTCCGCGCAGAAGCAATTCTGGAATACTGCTAAGCAGTCGGCGAATTCCAACACCGACACCGGGCTGCTGAAGAGGTTACATGTGAGTCAACACTACCCGATCAACGTTTTGAAAACTTCTATTGCTTGGATAGCATTTTGGGTTCTTTTATTTTTTAGGGTTCCGTAACCGTTTCTACTTAACCGAAATACATATTGTTACGAGCTACAGGACTCGAATTAAAAATGCCGTTGGAACTACTATAGAATTTATTAGAACTGTACAAACACGTATAAAACAATTACAAATAAAATTGGATGCAACCAGTTCACATTGCACGATTTGATACAATTCGAACGCGCAAAGTCCGTCGTCTATATCGCTAATCGAGAGTACTACAAACGTCTTACTTGTATCGTAGTCGTCGCTGGACTGCCCCACCCCTCCATTCGGGCATTGTTTTATACTAACTATACAGTACAAAAAAATCGGCCGCGCGCACTGAGTTTCCGAGAAATAGTAATTTGCACACCTGATTATCTATTCCTGCGAACGGCCAACAAAGTTGAAAACAATAACAATAGGCTATTGTCTAATTGCAAATTTTAAATACGAAGTAATAAAAAAGAACTCCGAATGCGGGAGAGGCAATAAACAAGATGCGCAGCATTTCTTTGTCGGTGTGTGACAATAGGTATGCAGGTGGCCCAACGTGTAAGTATATAAAATCGCCACGTCCATCTGTTTTTGTATGTTAGTTTTTTCTTAAAAAATGCTTTACATGCTGCTACACAATGGTGTTTTGTGAAAGCAGTTACCGTCGCCCATGGACATTTGTAATTTCAAAACTGCTACTAGTACAGGAGACGGTGATCGACCTTGACCCATCTGTTAACCAGATGAGATGAGATGATATTTTTTATCAAATTGATTTGTAAACTACCTTCCCCCCCTCCTATGATAGCTTGCCAATCGAAAAGTGTTCATGGCTACTTTTAATTAAATTAATTTTAATCAAATTTTTTGCCATAACCTGTGCACTCTTTTGATAACTGAACAAATTTAGTTTCAACTGACAGTTTTTAACATGGAGAACTTGCCTTGATAGGCTTGCCTACTTATTTCTGTTCATGGCTATCTGGCAAGGAGGTAAGTCAATATAGGTAATTACGCCATTCTATTAACCAATAAAAATTGATATTATAAGAAAGATAATTTAATTGCAAAAATAACCGTGTCAGCTGCAGGCAAGCCTACACGGTTATTTTTGCAAAAAACAGTTCATGGAATATTATTGCTATGCGTTGAAGTTTTAATGTTAACTTCAAAGCTTGAAGCTCGATCTTCACCGTCTCCTAGACTATACTCTCGAATGTGGACTGGAATGTGGCCACTAATGCCGGAACACAACTCAAGGTTGTTATGGCATCATACTCTAGACCAGTGGCTTTCCAGATGAACAAATTCTCTACCACCTGACTCTGGATTGTTTTGACGTTACATACCTGTATGTAAAGATATTGTGGAAGAATTAGAAATTATAGGTAAATTAGTCCTAATATTGCATTATGAAACTACGCAGGGAATATTTTATACTGGTGTATTCTATTATCACAGGTCTTTTAAAATCATATTTATGTTTTTTGGTGATTTTTTTAAGCCAATAGCAAACTCGAGTTATTAAACTCCCCGTTTTATTTGAAAAAGTAGAACAGAATTAAAAATCTTAGATCGAATATAATAAACATATGGAAGCTTCGTGAGATAAATTGTAATAAATCAATCTTGCCTATATCAATAGCTCATTAGGTCATCGCTCTTAATAAAAGTTGATGTGTTAGGCTAGTGTCACACCGCGGGCGTAGTTTTTGATCTACTTTTCTAGTGTTCCGTAGCCCTTTTCTCAAAAACTTAAGTCTTTTATATTCCTAGTTTATTCTAAATAAAACAATTTTCTTGGTTTTTTTTCTTTCACCCTCTTATGTCCTCCGCTCCAATCAGTGAACCGAGTGGTTATTTTTTTTTAATTTATTGCAGTGGTGGTTGTGTTGCACATAAAATCTACCAACAAAGATGTTAGATTGACAAGATCCGAACGTTTTTAAAATTGACCCTAAATAAAGTTGTGTCTAATACCGGAGTGGTTTTAATGGGTATCTAGTTGCGAGTCAAATGCGCTACCGCTCACGCATTCACGTAACATTGAAGAGTCCATAATTATCTACTTTTCTAGTGTTCCGTAGCCCTTTTTCTCAAAAATTTATGCCTTTTATATTACTATTTTACGCCTAGTTTTAAAATAATGTCCTAAATTAATCAATTTTCTTCGCTTTTCGTCATTCAACCTCTTATATCCTCCGCTCTAACCAATGAACCGAGTGGTTAATTTTTTTAAATTTATTGAAGTGGTGTTTGTGTTGCACATAACATCTACCAACAAAGATGTTAGATTGACAAGATCCGACCGTTTTTAAAATTGAACCTAAATAAAGTTCAGTCTAATACCAATCAATACATCTGACATTACTGACGCGAGTCACATACGCTACCTCTCACGCATTCACGTAACACTAGAAGAGTCCATAATGTATTTAATTTTTATTTAGTGTGACACCAACTTTATAAATGTAGTTCCTAGAATTGAAATAATATTCTCAATATTTGTATTGTATTGATTCTCAGAAATATAAACAAAGTTTGTGTTCATATATCTGGTTACGTATTCTAGCTCTTTCCTCATGTTACTGGCCGTATTTAGTCTCTTTTACATATTAGACGTTTTAAAATTGCGTTGATAAGAAAGAGGTTTAGTCTATTCTAAAACTCATAATTTTGTTTCACAATTTTTCATACTGTTACAACTTAGGCTCCGACAAAGACAAATTTCACGTACAGATCTGTAAAAGCACATTTTATTACCTGTCGGCATTTGAATTAACTGTAATCCTTTTATGATCGTCTTCTTTTGTTCACTTTATTTATTAGCAAACGTTTCTAGTTATTGTGGAGAACAGCCTATTGTCCTATTATACTTGTCTACGGCCGCTCAGGAGCATCATTAGCCACGTGTTGCGGATTATAAGTACAAGCTAATTCTAGGAAATTATGTCGACGTTGCCGGACGGGCACATTTGCATTTGTGAAGTATATAACGATGGCCTGATTGAGAGAGGGGGTTACTTGCTACAACTACGATCTAGGGGTGACGTGTGTACATTCGGGAATCTAATATTGACGGACCTTTACGCGTTTTATTGACTTACGACCTTCTGCATTACGTTTGGATTTGTTGCGTTCGGTTATATTTGTACCTGTGTTATACGTGTTTGTATAGTTCTAATAAACTCTATAATAATTCAAACGGCGTTTTAATTCGAACCCCGCAAACTCGTAACAATACTATTGTATCCGAAAATATGGACTAAATGACTTGATAATAAAATTTGTGTCACTATTAAATTATCATCTTCTAAGTCGTTTCCTCACGCAGTGAATAATTAATCTCCTCCACCGAGATGGGTTGTGAGCATGGTGGAGGGCCGATTTTGTAGACATGTCTAGCTGGTCAGCAACCTGGTCAATCCACATATCTAGAGATCTACCGCGAGGTCCTTTGCCTTTAACTTTCCCAGTAACCACAAGTCTCTCCCTATTTTCTGAGTTGTCGCGGGCTGTGTGGCCAAAGTACGTCAGCATCCGTTGTCGCCATACTGCTGATAACCTCTGGTGATCTCCAATCTGGAGCTCTTTTCCACTATGGAGGCTTTCGTTCGGCGAGCTGTCCATAGAATTTTGAGCATCCAACGCCAACGCCACATTTCAAAGGCGTCAATTTTTGTATCTGTCTGCTGCCTTTACAGTCCAAGTTTCCGAACCGTAAAAAAATACGCAGAAGATAAGCGTCTACACTAAGCGCTTTTTTCTCCGCTTTAAAATCTGTCGGTCTTTCCATATTTTTATTACTATACTCAAGTTTATTACGACGCGAGTCAATCCCAATTCATTCATTATCCATGCAGGAACATAGAAAGAATACAATTTCCTGCGTCCGGACGTCCTGCCGTAAGAGGCGACAAAAAAACAACCCACAGACAGGTGGAAGGTAGGTAGGTATTTTCTCGTCCGGATGGCTACCACCCCTGGACTAGAATATATTCGCCATCACAACCTTAAATTGCGTTCCGGCATTAGTGACCAGGTTCCAGTCTCCCTTTAGAGAGCGGTAGCACATTGGTAGCACCTTTGGTGTTACAAATGCCCATAGGCGATGGCAACCGTTTCCCATCAGGTGGGCCGTCTTCCTGTCTGCTGAACTCATGCAATAAAAAAAATCGTGAAGGAAGCCGCAGGCAAAAGGTAGCGTATGCCTATATATATATAAACCATCCTTAAAAATTATCTAACCGATGGAGAAAATTGCTTCGAAATCCGTTCCATGGTTTAGGAGGAGTTAGCAAATATACAGACAGTCGCGGAATGCAATTTTGTTTTACATGTTGTGTTGTGTAAAGATTTATTATAAACAGATTAAATCCAAAATAATCATCCACATTTCGCCATAATGACAAATTAGTGTAGTTATGTTAATATACGATCCACTTAAACATGATGTCGTAATTTATCTCAGAAAGTTATAAACGAAAATGTATGATTAATTTTTTGAAGTCTTCACGTGACACTAATGGACTAGTAGCAGTTTATATGATTATGATTTTATTTGAGTATTCTGTGATGAAATACTTTTGTGGTTCATCGTAAACATGCGTGCTTGTATTATATTAAAACTAAGTAATTGGGTTGGCAGTTGAGTGATTGCGGATTTCAAATAAGAATAAAAATTCAAATTAAAAAAAAATGTTACTATTTTTCAATAAATGTATGCGATACAGAGCTTCTCTGCAATACCACGCTTTTGTACTACGACGACAATGGCCTTGTAATGAGGTCTCATCGACTTCAACTGGACGGCTAGAGCGTTGTGTGGAACTAACTATACGATATAATTATTATAGTATAGTTAGTAGTTTATGTTCCAGAACTATAAAGTTTTCAATTTTTCTATAAAAGAAAACTTAAAATTAAAATATCCAATTAATTAACTTAAAAAATACGATCAAAAACTAAAAATATGATATTGTTACGAGCTACAGGACTCGAATTAAAAATACCGTTGGAACTACTATAGAATTTATTAGAACTCTACAAACACGTATAAACTAAATACAAATAAAACGGGATGCAACCAGTTCACACTGCACGATTCAATATAATTCGACACGCGTAAAGTCCGTCGTCTATATCGCTAATCGAGAGTACTCGAAAAACGTCTTACTCGTTTCGTAGTTGTCGCTTGACTGCCCGCTCCTCCATTCGGGCATTGTTTTATACTAACTATACAGTACAAAAAAAATCGGCCGCGCGCATTGAGTTTCCGAGAAATAGTAATTTGCACACCTGATTATCTATTCCTGCGAACGGCCAACAAAGTCGAAAACAATAACAATAGGCTATTGTCTAATTGCAAATTTTAAATACGAAGTAATAAAAAAGAACTCCGAATGCGGGAGAGGCAATAAACAAGATGCGCAGCATTTCTTTGACGGCATGTAACACTATAATAGTTTTACTAAATGAAAGGTGGAAGCCCAAGCACAAAGAGAAATATTATAAGTAAGAGGCGACAAAACAACCCACAGCCAGGTGGTAGGGTATTTACCCGTCTGGATGGCTCCTACCCCTGGTCTCGATTATGCCGCCATAACAACCATTAATTATGTTTCGGCATTACGTTCCTGTCTTCCTTTAGAGCGCGGCGGGACATGGGTTAGCACCTTTGACCTTACAAAAGTATGTCCGTCCGTCTCTTATTGTCTCTCATCTCATGACCTATGCTGCGTGTATTGGGATGAAAAACGACAAGAAGTCTTATATATGTCGCTACACAGTGATGTGGTGAAATCGAGAAACAACCAGTAAATATAACGTTTTAATCTTTCACAGCATGCGGCTGAAATTGAGAAGAAACAAAACGATTTGGAGAACAAGAAACTACTGGGGACTGTCGTGCAGTACGGAAGCGTTATACAACTACTGCATGTCAAGTCCAACAAGTATCTCACTGTGAGTATGTCACACTTTTACACAACTTATAATTCCAATCAGCAGTTTCGTTTGCGCAGAAAAGTGCATACCGGTTTCCGACATGTATATAATCTACTGGCTGACCTGGCGAACTTCGTACCGCCATATTTTCTAAATTCCTAAAAGACTTTGTTTTATGACAAAATTAGGATTATTATTATTCTAGGATTCTAGAACCCGATCTCAGCGCCACCTACCGGTTCCAATTGTAAATGTAGACCATCCGGGAACCCACTCAAACACAGAAAAACAAACAAATTACCTGGACCGATTTTGATGATTTTGTCACTACTCCTGCCCTGAAAAAATAAAAATCTAGGACCCGATCCCAGCGCCACCTACCGGTTCAAATTGTAGATCTAAACCATCCGGGGACCCACTCAAACAAACATAAAAAAATCATCAAAATCGGTATAGTGTTTCTCAAGTTATACATGTACATACATTTCTACGATTCATTTTTATATATATAGATATTGAACTTTATTCGCAAGCGGAAATTGCAGTGTTGCTTGCTATGCAATTCCGCCTACACTATTTGTACCCAGCCGTACACTTCCCGCGCTATTGAAATTGGTCTACTGCATTGGTACACCGGGAGGAATTTTTAGTTTTGTAAAAGTGTAAAAAATGCATAGGCTAACTATTGTTGGCACCCCCTAAACGATTGGCGCCGTGTCAACGAATTCAAGACTAGCATGTGCCAGAAACATCGTTCGCTTTGTCATGACGACCACTAACTTGCTAGTGAATTCCAAAGGCGGAACCAAAAAACGCGACCACAGTGCCGTCTTTTTGACTATATTTGTCTATCTTACAGAAACGACGTTATTTATCGGGATGTGTTAATGTTGACCCGGGATATAAGCTAGCTCTGTATCGAGATTCATTTAAATCCGTTCAGTAGTTTTCACGTAATGCTCTAGTACAGTGGTTCCCAAACTTATTTTGTATACTGCCCACTTTGAGAATAAATTACTTTTTAGCGCCCCCATTTTTTTTCTCCTACTTAAAAACCACTATAACGTCAAATTAAATTAATTGATTATTGTGAGCTATATTAGCGGAGATTAAACATTAATTCTAAACGAGACTTACTATATCCCGCAAGAGTTAACTTGAGACCTAAGCGCAGTAGGTAGTACACAACGGCGCTGAGGTCTCAAGTTAACTCTTACGGGCTACACCTGCCAATGAGAATGATTATTGAAACGCAACTTTATTAATTGACATGATTTTTATTTCATTTATTCAATAAAACAGGACAGGATATATGAACTACGCGGAGAGAAATATGGAACCGAGTTTGAGCAATCTCTTAATTAATATTAGTTAATGTTCACAAGTTGTAGTCGAGAGTCGAGAGTTCAGTCGGTGTCTAAGAGTCCTCCTAGCTAGATAAAATTACAAATCGCCCCCCAAACCTCTACACAACGCCCCCATTTTTTTCTGGGTCTCTTACCGCCCCCTTTTAGGCCTGCAGCGCCCACAAGGGGGCGTTATCGCCCACTTTGGGAAAGGATGCTCTAGTAGATAGACGAATTAGTCCCTGTGATTTTTTTTCTCATTTATAAACACACTAGAGTTTGCCTCGCGGCGTAGCGTGTCCAAACCCTTGGCAGTAGCTTTATTTAATTACACAGAAACTTAATTCGGTTTTTTACATATAATATCCAAAAAACAATAAGTCTATATTTTATAGTCTACACAAGTGGCCAGCCAAACGTAGAGGCGAGTCGAAGTCAACCTGATTTGAAGTAATGTAATAAATGACATGTTGTTTATGACAATGTGGATATTTGCTAGTGAATTTTAAAAACGCGATTGCAGCGCCATATGTTTTACTAATCCGTCTATTCCATGGAAACGCCTTCAATTATCGGGATAAAATGTATCCTTAGTGTTAACTCGGGTTATAAAGCCAGCACTATGTCGAGTTTCGTTTTTATACGTTCTGTAGTTTCCAAAAACGATACGATGGTAGCGCCATCTTTTTCACTATTTTCGTCTAATCCACGGAAACCACATCATTTATCGGGATAAAAAGTATCCTAGGTTACTCCCCGTGATATTAGTTAGCCCCGATAAAAGTTTCATTTAAATCCGGTCAGTAGTTTTTACGTGATGCTGTAACAGATAGACAGACAGAAATAATTAAAATTATATTTTCGGAATGTCCTGGTTTCGGAATATCTCCTTCTTATTTTTTTTCACATTTTTAAACGCATTGTACAAACTCGAACCATTTAGAGATTTATTATAGTAAAAGATTGTACAAACTCGACCCCACTACAGATTTTTTAGTTATAGATATTAGGATATTATGTTTCTATAAATGATGTATTAATACAACATTAAAATTACAATCTAATCTAGGAAATAAGAGTAATGATTAAATTATATCTGACCTACAATAACTAGATATAACTTAAACTAGGAATTTGTCCAATAACACGTTTCCTATTGTCTTTATTAAGGAGAAGACACTTTGTTCATGTGTTCTTTGTTAATGTTTAGCACATAGCATTACACTTTATTATTATGAGAGTATTATATCACTAACTCAAATGGTTTTGTCCTTTTGAGTCTTCTTAATAAATCTGTATTATCAAGGAGCTGGACGGCCTCAACATTTACATGGTGACGAAGCCGTCGCTGGCAGGCTTCAGCGTATTTTTTAATTACGTTAATGAGGAGGTCCACTTTTAAGTCTCGATGGAGATCGTCTGATCTTATGTACCAAGGAGCATTGACCATGTCCTTGAGTACTTTATTTTAGTACCTTTGTATCATTTTTAAATTGGCTAGCTTGGTGCAGCTCCATAGGTCCATACTGGCATTAGAATCTGTTTATACAGGAGTGTATTTTATTAGTATTGCACAAGATGAAAGACATTTGGTGGCAACAACGATACAGCTTACCTTATATGGCACTTTATTCGTCAAGGAAAATATAAATTTTCGGAATTTATATCTGTTCTAACGTATTTCTTTAAATATTTACAGGTAAATAAAAGACTACCCGCTTTGCTAGAAAAAAATGCAATGCGGGTACACCTTGACGCGAACGGCAACGAAGGATCGTGGTTCTACGTTATGCCGTTCTACAAACTAAGATCTACAGGTATGATGAGTACGATATTTTGAAAATTCATAGAAATAAGTTTACAAAAAATAGAAAATGCAGCAAAGTTAAAATGGCCAAGTTCGCAGAATCATATTACAAAAATGTCAAGTGTCACTGTTTCACTAGATTAGCTGCATAGTGTTGGTCTAATATTGTAATCAAAAACGTCTATTGTGCAAATGATTTATTGCAAACTAACAGTGACTTGTTGTTAACAAAAAGCAACTTATTAGTAACTAAAAGCGACTTATTGCAAACTAATAGTGACTTGTTGTTAACAAAAAGCAACTTTTGCTTACTAAAACGGCTTGTTCCTAATTAAACAACTTGGTTTGTACTTTCAGGTGACAATGTGGTGGTCGGTGATAAGGTGATAATGAATCCCGTAAACGCCGGCCAACAAGTTCTGCATGTCTCCTCAAACCACGAGTTGACTGACAACGTTGGTTGTATGGAGGTATAATCAGCATTATCATATCATATCGACCCACGGACTTATGCTCTATTATGCGCGGTATTCGGCAATCCTTACTGTTAGTCCAATGGCATGCATGTCATTCTTCATGAATTTCAAAGACCAAGGTCAAATAACGTTATTTTAAAATATTGTTGCGAACCGGTCCTTTGTAGGTGTTTTATTACCCCTTCAAATTTGAGTTATCTATTGTTCGCGTTAATCCCTTTATAGGCTTCCCGGTAATACGTATAAATAATTTTTTCTATTATTTACATTTTCGTTGCAAATTCTTAAAATCCATTAAATTTTTAATATGAGAATTGCAAGGATTGTTGGATGGACTAGGGGCATTGTTGCTAGCAGGCCATGACTATTTTTACGAATATGTAAGTTTGGTAAGTTGGGGACTGAGTTAATTGTGTTTCAACTGCGGTCGACGCGTTACCTAGTGTACTTTCGGAACGAGTATCTTAGAACGACGTACTTTGCGCAATTTATGTGATTTAATTATTTTTCTTCAATTTTTTTTTTCGTTTTAACGCAAACTTTGTTCCCGACAGGGTGGGGGGGTTCCCCAACCGCAGTTTTAGTTTTTTTTTATTTGTGACGTTTGCGTCGTTTTCCATGTTATTAAAAACTTTTCTTTCTTTCTACTTACACTTCACAGGTGAACGTGGTGAACTCATCTACCTCATGGAAAGTAACGTTGTTCCTGGAGCACAAGGAGAATCAAGAGGAGATCCTGAAGGGTGGAGACGTGGTGCGGTTGTTCCACGCCGAACAGGAGAAGTTCCTGACCATGGACGAGTACCAGAAGAGGCAGCACGTGTTCCTGAGGACCACCGGCAGGTCGAGTGCTACAGCGGCTACCAGCAGCAAAGCTCTTTGGGAGATAGAGGCATGAATTGCTATTACATTTTTATAGACAGTTCTGAAGGCAGAGGATTTCCCTGACCATGTCGCCTCTTTACTTCAACAATGTGTTATAGGAAATGATTGCATCGAAACGAATAACGTGGTATCTTTTAACCTCCTTCAATGGCTAAATTTAATATAATTTTTTTCCACAAGCTGCCATCAAACGTAATGTTTATTATATATCAAAACCAAGAGAATTGTATCGTCTCTTTTCTTCTAATACAAATTCTACGTAGTTAGAGGGAGAAAGCATCAGTTCAACTTTCGTTTTAATTATCTGTATTTGACCACAAGTTTGTGGTGGTTTCGTCTTAGAGGGTTAACCCTCTTATTGAATTAATGATATCTTTCAAAGGTGGTGCAACATGACCCCTGCCGCGGCGGAGCCGGCCATTGGAATTCCATCATCAGGTTCAAGCATTTGGCTACCGGTCACTATCTAGCTGCCGAAGCTTGCAACCGACCTGCGTAAGTCCTTTTTTTTAACAGTGTGGCGGCATTGTAAAGAAGTTCTTTAGATTTTCATAAAGAAATGCTTAATGGGAGTTTTTGGCGGGAACTGAACGGACATGTGCTGTGCAGTTTTATTTTCTAAAAATGTGTAAAATTACTCTAAAATGAACAATAGTTGTAGGATATTGATAGTTTTTGAGTAGTAATTATGTGTTTTGTGAGAAATGTGAACTGTATAGTCAAATGTGGCCTTTGAGTTGTCACAAGAACTCCGTTGAATGGCACCAACTAATAACCTACAGTTCAGCTGTGCTACATATAGGCTTAAGAAAATTAAGAAACTACATTAAAATCTAAAATCTGACTTAAAGGCCTAGCTACCAAGGCGTAAACCTAAATAAATAATAACAATGCTTAATGGCTCGTAAGAGGCATATTTTACGAAACTTTTCCATGAACCACTGCAGTATATAGCTTTTTCTGCGCCCTATGCGAGCTTCTATAATTGCGCCCTAGTTTTTTTAGATATTATATGTACCCTAGTTAGAGCAATGCTATGTATAGGTCTACTTTATTTCGTTCAGGGTGAAAAAATAACGCACAAGGACCTGGGTGTTGGTGGACCAATTATCTAATATTTTAGAAGAACATTTTTTTTTAAAGTTTTTAACGTTTATAATTCAACAGACTTTTTGAAGATACTGGCATGTAGGTGCGTATGTGTTGGAATCGAGCACTAGGGGCGCATCGGGGAACTTATCATGTGTAAACCGAAAAATAATAGCCCTGCCTGGTTTGGCCCTTCTTGCGCCCCCCAGAATCTACGCTCTGTGCCTGGGCACCGGTGGCACCGCCCTATTTACGGCACTGTCATGAACACCTCTTTCGTTGTAAAAATACCGTTTGTTTTATAAAGTCGTATGTTTTTGGAATGTTAGTGATGCACCATTGGACGCAAACGAGCCCGCGTTCCAGCTAGTGTCTGTACCACACTCTTCGGAGATTGCGACCCTGTTCGAGCTGGACCCAACCACAATGACCCACTCGGATGCAACCGTGCCCCAGAGCAGCTATGTCAGGTAATTGTATTTTCATTTAATTACACGAGTTCACTAAACAGGCACACGGTCCACCGGATGGAAACCGGTTACCATCGCCTATGGACATTTGTAACACCAAAGGTACTACTCTAAAGAGAGACCTAGTCACTTATGTAGAGGAACCCTTATAACCAAATAGATGGCGCTGTACAATAATTGAGGTCGCAAATGTTTCCGAAATGTACAAAGAATATATACAAATTAACAACAATAACAGATGGGTCCAGACCCGATTGTCTCAGCCCAGGACAACGATGTTGCCATCGAAGCCCTCACCAGCCACCTCCAGAGCGTGGTACGGGAGTCCACTCGGCAGGTACCCCTCGAGGACCGCCGACTGTCACTCCCGGACGACGGCAGAGAGCTGATGAGAGAAAAGAGGGCAGCATTCAGAGCTTGCGGCAGTTTCCCCTCTCTCGAAATTAGGGCTCACTATAGAGCACTACAAAGACAGGTCAGATACCGTGTCCAGGAGATCAGGAACCAACGTTGGGACCGACTGCTGGAGGACATCTCCCCAACACACCAGGCTTACTGGCAGCTGGCGAGATCTCTGAAAGCAGAAACCCTCTCGAACATGCCACCCCTCGAGAGGCCCGATAACACCAAAGCGTTTGATGACGACGAAAAGGCGGAATGCCTCGCCGAAAGTCTAGAGCTCCAATGCTCCCCAATACTGCCAATGTCGACCCGTCTCACCTATCGGAGGTAGACGCCGAGGTCGAATATCGGTCCTCCTCCCGGCGGAAACCACACTCGAACCGGTCACGGTTGAGGAAGTACAGGATTTCATCAAAGCCCTAAAGCCCCGCAAGGCCCCAGGCAACGATGGAATCAGCCACAAATTACTAAAAATCCTCCCCGCCCAACTTATCTTAATTATGGTAAGCATCTTCAATGCTGCTATAAACAACTGTCAATTTCCCAAGACCTGGAAAGAAGCGGAGGTCATCGGTATCCGCAAACCAGGCAAATCGGCCTCCAAGCCCTCCAGTTACCGCCCCATCAGTCTACTCAGCTCATTGGGTAAACTGTACGAGCGAGTCCTACTCACTAGACTAAGAGATTTTACCTTCAGTAATAATCTCATCCCCCAAGAGCAGTTTGGCTTTAGAGCTGAACACTCTTGCCCCAACAAGTGCTCCGCATCACGGAGCACGTCCTCTCCACCTTCCAACACGGCGGTCAAAGATCCTGGCCAACAGGCGCAGTGTTCTTCGACGTCGCCAAAGCCTTCGATAAGGTCTGGCACAACGGGCTGATATACAAGCTGTATCAGCTCGGTGTACCAGACCGACTCGTTCTCATACTACGGGACTTCCTCAAAGACCGTAGTTTCAGATTCCGAGTGGAGGGCACTCGATCCTCTGCTCGCTCCATCGCAGCGGGAGTCCCTCAGGGCTCCGCGCTCTCCCCTTTACTCTTCTCGCTGTTCACCAGCGATATGCCGAGGCACCCCCAAGTCCACCTAGCCCTTTATGCGGATGATACCGCCCTATTCACCAGCGACCCCAGCAGACACAGAATCTGCAGTCAGCTCAACGCCGCCGTCAAAGAACTAGGCGACTGGTTCCGAAGATGGCGGATAGAGCTGAATCCCGAGAAGAGTGCAGCCATCATGTTCACACGTGGCACTTGCTCACTCAATACTCGTCCCACCAACCGACTGACGCCCATCATGCTATTCGACCGAGTTATCCCATGGGTTAACGAAGTCAAATATCTAGGCGTAACTCTCGATAAAGGCTTGTACTTCCACAAGCACACCAGAGCGGTCAGGAACAGAGCATACTGGACCCTAAGCCGACTCTATCCGTTGATAGGCAAGAAAAGTAAGATGAGCCTTAGAAATAAGGTGACTCTATACAAAACTTGCATCCGCCCCATCATGACCTATGCGAGTGTGGTCTTCGGCCACGCCAGCGATTACAACATCTGGAAATTGCAAAAGATCCAGAACCACTTCTTACGCGCTGCAGCCGACGCCCCGCCATACATGCGGCTCGTCGACCTGCATCGCGACCTGGAGCTTCCTCCATCAAAGACTACATAATCTCCTTTCGCGCAGATTCTTTGACCTTGCCCCCGACACCCGAACCCTCTGGTGACGGAGACGGTCAATTACGAACCCACTCCGAACGCTCCCACGAGTAAACGACGCCCTCGCAATGTACTCATTGACGAGCCGGATGATATCACCCGAATTCTCGCCATAATTAACCCCCCGAGGCTCAGAACATCAGCCTGGCATAACAGACGCAGACAGAACAGACGCCGGCGAGCCCCCGGCTCGAATCGTCTCTCTCAGGGTTAAGACCCACCAATCACTCCTCACTCATTACAGACACATGTAGCCATACAAGATTAGCTTAGGCGTGTTGCTGGAGAGTTTCTTCCGCCGCTTCTTCTCCTCCAGCCATAACACGTTGCGAAGCGGTAGTAACGATAGACTAGGATCGGCTCCGCCGGCGGAGTCGATAACGAGTCCCCAATAACAATCATTTCAGCCTATTGGCTTAGCTCATTCAGCCTCTCACGGCTAACTCCTATGTAGAGTCAATCCCCCGCAGCGGTCGAGCCGAGGTCGAACCTCACAGGAGGTGCCTCCTCGAGCGCGCTGCCCCGGGCTGAACGCCTCCGCTCCCACGGAGTCGGGAAGCCCCCAAAGTCCGGTATCGCTGAAACAGCCATCTGCGGCTATTCAGCTGGATCCATCTCAAAAAAAAAAAAAAAAAACAGTTGGGTCTAGGCCATCGAGGAACAGCACTAGTCTCTCTGGAAAAATCTTTCTTTGAGACGGAGGAACATTCCATCTCGCTCCTCCACCTAGACGGGGCACCCCCTAAACTTATACCAAAACACAACTCAAGGTTATTATGGCGACATACTCTAGACCAGGGGGAATGGACAGTATACCCGCCACGCTTGTCCAATGCGGCCTGGCAGGTTTGACACATCGGTTCTAAACACGTAGTAGTTGTAACAATATGCACATTAGATCAGAAAACTGACCTAAGTGGTGCATGCGTTCCGACCAGGATCGAACCCGCGCCCTCTGAGTTTGGGACGCGTGCGCTAGCCATTATGCTATCACGATATCCCCCCTTATAATGGGAGGCCCGAGCCCAGCCGTGGGACATTTATGGGCTGATATTATATACTGTAGACCAGGGCTGGTAGCCATCCAGTCGGGCAAACACCCTGCCACCTCAATGTAGTGCCTTTTTTAATGACCTCACCTGACTGATTGAACATGATTCAACATAATTTATAAAAATTGGTCATAATAAGCGACATGTCTTTATAAGCGAGGTTATTATATCCGACTTTATTATAAAAAAATATATGAGAGCCAAACTAAGGTGTGTTAAACTTCACGACAAGCGGAGTCCTAAATAAACAGATTCTACTGTACTATAAATAGAAAATTTTGTTTCATTCTAATTTATATACTACCTTTCAGATTACAACATATCTGTACGCACACATGGGTACATTCCACTTCGATACCCATAGACAAAGATGAGGAGAAACCCGTCATGTCTAAGGTAAACCACTCTACACATTTGAAAGGTATGAAAATAAACAAAACCGTTTTAGTCCATTTTATATTTGATGGAGATCAGAAACATATTCTCTTTATGAGTATTCTTATATAGACAATGAAAGATATAAACTAAATTATAAATAAATTAGTGTAAAGTATGTAACAAATCGCTGCCAGAGGGAAGCGTGCCCAGAAGGCTGGCTGCATTGCCATGCTGCATGGGAATGCTGATTCGTTGCACGAAATACGATCCGGCCTTCTGATCACGGGTGGTATCAAAGAGTTTCTTACAAATTTCTTATTATTCTTAGTATTCTTCAATTTTGTAGGGGGGTATCATTCATTGAAATAATATTGTAACACATTTTTATGCAAAGTATAACGCTCTTTTTCATAGAGTTAGAATAAGTTTGAACGCGCTTTTTTATGCTTCTTAAAGAAGCGTTCTTCTTTATAACGAAGTCCCTATAATCAGCGGACAGGAGTATGGAATATGTGGTTTCCATGACTTATGTTCACTCGTTTAAAGTCACCGGAGAAGTGTCTCAGTCCTTGGTAAAGGTGGGTAGCTATTGTAAAAGCCAATTAGAGCGTCGCCATGACGTTCTAGATTTCACAGATGAAGACTGCATCTGGTTGTCGATAGTCAATATAGCGACTATCGCCTTCTAATGACTTATTTATTTAGGTTCATGGCTTGGCAGCTAAGCCTTTAAGCCAAATCTTAGATAACAATATAGTTTCTTCATTTTCTTAAGCCTATGTATAGCTCAGCTGAACTGTAGGTTATCAACTGACGTCATTAAACAGAGTTCTTGTTGACAACTCGAAAGGCCACATTTGACTATACAGTTCACATAAAAACACATAATTACTACTCAAAAACTACCAATATCCTACAACTACTGTTCATTTTAGAGTAATTTTACATATTTTTAGAAAATATAACTGCACTGCACATCTCCTTTCAGTTCCCGCCAAACACTCTGTAATGACTTTTCGATTTCTATTCGGTTCAGTAGTTTCGGAGCGTATTGAATTGGCAAACAAACAAATCTTTCCTCTTTATAATATTAGTATAGATAATTACCTCGATTCCGACATACTACCCGTGCGCAGGTTTGCCGATAGCCTCATGGTGTCACGCGTCGACGGTTAGTAGGGTTGACAAATAAGGTTACATAAATAGTTGTCGCAAGAAATAATAGTAAGTAGTCATCGGCAAAACTACTGCGCGCGGATTATCGGTATATTTATATTTATTTATAAATGCAGGTGGGCTGCTCCCTCGTGAAGGAAGACAAGGAGGCCTTCGCAATAATATCGGTGTCGCCGAGCGAGGTCAGAGACCTGGACTTCGCGAACGACGCGTGCAAAGTGCTCTCGGCTCTGTCAACTAAGCTGCAGCACGGGAACATAGAGCACAATGAGAGGAAGTGAGTGCATTCGTGGTTTATTTTCTTATTTAACCTAGCTATGCCCGCGACTTGGTCCGCGTGGCTTTTTTCGCAGACCCCCAATGAAATGCTTAAAACAAAGTTGCCTAAGTTACTCCTTATAACATCAGCTATCTGCCAGTGAAATTCCCGTCACCATCGGTCCGTTTCAGAGATTAGCCGGAACATCCAAACAGACGGACAGACGAAAATTTTAAAAATTGTTTGTTTGATATAAGTATCCTGTATGCTTTCATTTGCATTTGCTAAAAAGCTATCATTTTGACATTACAAACAGATTGTTTGTCTGTATATAGGTATAGATAATATGTACAAAGTCTTGTTAAGTTTGTAATCTCACGACATAAGAACTGTTTGAATTAAAATTCCTGTGCTATTCCATCCTGCTTGTAAAGTGTGTACTGCTACTACTATTATACATGTATATGTATATATAAGTATATAGTAGTTTAATTACATTTTATTTTTAATTATGATTCTAATACTTTTTATTATTTTAGCTTCATACATAACCAAAAATCGTATAATTTTTCTATAAAATCTATGTAGACACTGGATTGCCTGGAAGAGATCGTTATAAGCGATAAGGCCTACAATTGTTCCAATGCAAATATATCCATTTTATTATATTAAAACTATTAAATTTATGGTGAACAATAAAGAGTTTTCATTCATTCATACTTCTTTAAAAATTAGGGAAAAAGAATGATTTTTTCTTTCTTTCTTGTCCTGAGGTCATTTTACCAAAACAGAACCGTTATAAAATAGAAACATGTATGTGTCAAGGGAAACAGTTTTTTTAGCGTTTCATAGACTGTACGGGCTATGGCGCGACACTCGTACAAGGTGATGATGATGAGAAAGAATGATGTTAATGGAATATGGTGATAAATGATATTCACTTAGTTGGCCATAATGTTGTATATTAAATAAAATGCTAAATGCAAATGATAAACTTATGAAACTAATGAAAAATGATAATGATTGATATTTTGGCGGGACAAATACAGCCGACGTCCGCTCGGGAATGTCCGTTTGTTCTCGCAGTCTCGAACTCCGACGCATCGCAGGACCCCGCCCGTAGCCGAGTCCAGGAGCTCGAGGCGTCATTCCTTGTTATACTGATAAGCCGTCGCCAGGGAGGGAAGCTTTTATGTGAAGCAAAACGGCGCGACATTGTCGTCCATATTATCATAATAAGTTTAAGTGTAACTTTAATAATAAGTACCTAGGGCTTAATATTTTCTTAAGTTTTCGCGACTTGTTTAGCCATAGAGTAAATAATAACCATAAACAAAATTAAACCTAAATAATTAAAATGAACAAATTGGCGGTAGGCTAAATAAAACTTTAACAATACTCGTTGACACTTGACATCATTGTCTTCCGTGATCACGGCCACTGAAAAGTGGCTGAAACGTCGGAATAACAAAAGTCAAATAAATTGCCGCTCTTAAAACCGTTAAAACGTAGAGTTTTATTACCTAAGGCTTATTTAGACAGCCATTTGTAATATAGACGATTCATTATAAATATATGGTGGTTTAATTTTACCGACCCCCATAATATAAATGACTGATGTAAAATGATTAGTGTGCTGTACGCGAGACGTGAGAGCGACCGAGCGTGTTCGGTACTTGATTCAAACTGCTGTGTTCGGTTGACAAGAACACTTATAAGTATGGGTTTTTATATAAAACCCATACATGATGTATGTGGTCGTACATAGACCTTTTAACCAAGATGAACTTTTATATAAAATCGTCACATCCGTTCGTCTGTTGTTTTGTCCACATATTTTGCATTGACCGTTATGCATTTGGCCGGGTATTTTTATTGCCTAAGGTTTTTGCACCACTAGAGGCGTTGCCAAAATGTTGCCAACCTCTAGGATGGGATTCCCTCATCCCAACTAAGGTGTTTTTTCTACTAATATTAGAAATATAGGAATAAGTAAATTATTATTTTATGAAGTGATTATTTTCTAGTCGAGATTTTATAAGAAGATTAGTATTTTGCTGACTATATAATTTTAACGTATGTTTTTTTGTAAATTTTATTAATTATTTAGTTTTGAGTCATTTTTAAGTAGACATTTATATTTGTATGTCATATTAATTTTTAAATTGACTTTGTGTACAATAATTATTGAGTAGTTTTAAATATGTACAAATTGCATGCTGGTTAAAACATGTGATAACCTAAAAAATTTAATCTTATGTGTATACACCATTTTTTTGAGTAAATAAATTATTTGATTGATTGACTCTAAGGTGTAGTACAGGTAAATTAGCTTCGAGACGTTTTTGACTTGAAATTGAGTATTAAAAATTATGTTTAATATTAATATTTATTATTTTAATATCGTTTAATATTATTAGTTTCGTATTAATTACCTGTCTCTAAAAATATATAAACATAGTAGTAGTGAAACTTCAGCGGACAAGTGGAAAAACGAATGGAAACGGATAATTGGCAAAACGAATCGCAACAAAATTTTAACTTGAAGCTTTACGGGCAGATTATTAATGTACTTGTCCAATTTGAAAACCTGCCCGATTTGGTTAGGTTAGGTACATTTTAATGAATGCATTTTTTATTTAAACATATTTATTTTATCAAACAAAAAACTGAATTATCGAATTCATAATTCAGATTTTGAATTTGATCCGGAACCAAAAAACGCATCCATAGTCTACTCTAAAATTATGCCGCCTCTCACCACGCGATATACCTTCTACCGCCTCCTCGCGCCCGTAACGCTTTTTCGTGACAGAAAATTCTAGACGGTGGGTCTATATAGAAGTTTCACTTTAAAAGTATTAGTTTATTTCTTTATGTGCTGACCGTATACTCTACGTATACGTCTCGAAGTTAATTTGTCTGTATGTATCACTGGAAACAAAGTGTGATTCCCAACTTGAGTATAATCTTGTATATAAAATGAATCGTAGAAATGTATGTACGAGCATAACTTGAGAACAACTTTACCGATTTTGATTATATTAGTTTTGTGTGTTTGAATGGGTTGAACGGATGGTTTAGATTCACAATTGGAACTGGTAGGTGGCGCTGATATCGGGTTATAGAATCCTCCTAATCACCTGGATGGATTTTGGTGACTTTGTTTTTGTGTCATGAAACAGTCTTTTAGGAATTCAGAAAATATGGCGGTACGAAATTCGCCGAGTCAGCTACTAAGGTATAGACAAATTACGCATTCGTGGTTAATTCACTTTCCTTTTACCCGACTGCTAAGGAAGGGTGGGTCTTCGCCCGTATCTTGTACGTTAGTAAGTTTTCTCATTTTACAATTTATTATTTAAACATTTGTGTTTATATTATTTTTAAGGGCGTTAACCTGCCTTCTTCAAGACATCGTATATTTCATAGCCGGCTTTGAAAACGAGCCGAACAAATCGGAGGCGCTCGAACTGGTTGTCGAAAACCCAAACAGGGACCGTCAGAAACTGTTACGCGAACAGTATATATTGAGGCAACTCTTCAGGATATTGCAGGTATGAGATTTTGTACAAGTTTTTTTTTATTCGATCTTAAAAGTATTGACTAAACTTTCTTATAATAACTAAGGTAATATATTTTAGAGGTAGTTGTCCTCGCCTTTTGTTCGTGTGTCACTTGATATCCAAACCTCCTGGGGCCCAAGTCTGTTGTCTCAATCGTAGATTTGTCTGATTTCGGTATTCTGTTAATTCCACTGGCGCGCTCGTGGCAAGCCACTCTATCTTTATAAATATATATAAGCGAAAACCCGCAAATAAATGTTCAAATTGTTGGTAGCTTTTTAATATTCATTTCGGCTAACGCCATTTCTGCTAATGGTAATATCAACTTTTTTTCTACTATTATTCTGCCGCGAGTATATCGTGGATTTAGTAGGATACGAATGTTTAACATCGCAATCGCTACCTTGAATGTCTTCGCAACGGCAAGATATTGAAATAGCGGAATTGGCTCCCTGAACTCACGTATTTAAGATGGAATTACTGTAGGGGGGAAGCTCCGCTCATTATTTTTTATGGGCACCCAAAAATCACTGCCCTTACCTTCCATTTTTAAAAATAAAATACGTATCTCCGGTAGCCGGAAATGACGGCATGTACTTCCCATCCGCTTAATCCTGCCTTATTAAGGAGACTTCTGAAATTTATTTTGAAGAGAGTGCCCCATATAGGGTTCGAGGAGCAAGATGGAATGCTCCTCCATCTCAAAGGAAAGTTATTCCTCGCAGGGTTAGGCCCATCTAATATTGTTGGTTTGTATATATTCTTTGTACGTTTCGGTAATTGTTTGCGTCTTTTAATTATTGTACAACGCCATCTATTGGCTCGTAAGTGTTCCACTACAATTCCAAATACCGAGGGTACCTCTGTTTAAGTAAACTGCGCATCTCCGGCAGCCGAAAATGGTTGAGGGTGATTCCCGTGCAAACCCCCCCCCCACTTCAATATTGGTATTTATTTTGAAAGTGCACATAGACCTTTCAATTTTACTTATTATAAAGTATAGGGTTTAAGATATAATTCTAAGTCTGCTTCAAAAGGTCTTGCAGCCAGAACTGTTAGTTTGTGGATATCGTTTCAAATAGTGTAATTTTTTTATTATTTTAGGGTCCCTTCCAAGACACCAGCGAAGGCGAAGCGTTCCTAAAAATCGAGGAACTGTGCGACTTGCGACATGCGCCGTACAAATACATATTCCGACTGTGCTACAGGATATTGCGGCTCAGTCAACAGGATTACAGGAAAAATCAGGTAAAAAGACCCATTCGTGTTGTTATTTGTTCATTATTTTTATATTTGTACACCTTTCGTACAAATTCCTTGAGCCCGGGCCTATCACAATTAAAACGATGGTTACCTCAAAGGTAAATAAAGTATGCAGCGGCCAATATGACTGTCGTGGTTAAACCATACCGTACATTATATCGCCCCTAACACCATCTAGGAGCTATACTATTTATACATAATAAAGATAAATACTATTTACACTTATTCTTGAATATATATAAAAATCAATTGCTGTTCGTTAGTTTCGCTAAAACTCGAGAACGGCTGGACTGATTTGGCTAATTTTAGTTTTGAATTATTTGTTGAAGTCCAGGGAAGGTTTAAAGGGTGATTAAATATGAAAAAAATGCTTGGAATATAATAAAAACAACAATTTCGCTTTCCCTTAAAAACTGCGTATAGGCGGCGCGAAGTTTGCCGGGTCAGCTAGTAAGGAATAAAGAAGACCAAAGATAATTATTCTAACTGTTAATATTTTAGTGGTCTTTAAATAAAGCTCAAAATGACTTTTGAACTAAAGTGCTATCGTACCTGCTCAACTATTGCACATTATTCAGTCAGTTTTCCGATTCCTATAGAGAAGGTTACGAATATGTTGAACACGGTATGCGCCTTATGGCCGGTTCCTAATATCACGCAATTCATTCATTTGCCTTACCATCAGTTGAATTTTGGCATCACTTGTATGCGTCTTATGTCAAATTTTAACCGATAGTAAGGCAAATGAATGATTGGTAAGATATAGGAACGGGCCATTAAACAAGCATAGTAGATATCGCAAACCATAAATTATGTAAGTTTTCTAAAGCGAATCATATTTTTTCTAGGAATACATTGCAAAGCACTTTGGGTTCATGCAAAAGCAGATTGGTTACGACATATTAGCGGAAGACACGATAACCGCTCTCCTTCACAACAATAGGAAACTTCTGGAAAAACACATCACCGCTTCAGAAATAGAGACGTTTGTCGGTAAGCAGGACTGTTTTATTGTATTTAATTATTCATTTTTGTGGATTTGACGGGGGCAGGGGTGGCGTAGCCCTCCAATACTGAATGCCACTCACGAAATCAGAAGGAGTATAATATAATTTAGATCACAATATAGTCTCCGGCACCATTCTTAAGTGGTTATTTTTCTGAACGAACAGTGAAATTTCGATACTTTTTCGAAGTATGAGGTATTGTTCCATTCGAATAGAGACAATATATTATCGACAATATTATATATATATTATTGTCGATATGTCGATAAATCTCACATTACATTAGCTACGATCCATGCGCAAAGCGATCCCTATTGTTCCGTTGACCGCTCAAGATTCGTGCCGGGAACTATATTGCAGTTATCTAAGTATATAAAAAAAAAACCTACAAGAATGTATGTGCGTTTTACTCTGTACATTCTTCAAATCGTATTGGGTCTTATAATAGCAGCGCTTGCGCATATTCGTCGCCGGTTGCAGCTGCGCGACACGTCGTTAGGATGGCACGACATTTAGATATGAAGGAAGCCCACATTCTTATGTATTTATGCTCTCTGTATTCTTGAGACTAATCTTAACTAATTTAACCCGACGAAGAAACAAGTCAGTGCATTCTCAGTGTAAATATATCTATCCCATTCTCCCCTACACTACAAGTTCTAGAACCTGGGACCTGTATTCCTATTTTTCTTCTCAAGTTTGCACAGACAACAGCATCTCATTGTCAGACCATTGGCACTATTATTATTTAATTATATATACTGTAGTGGAACACTGGAACACTTATAAGCCAATAGATGGTGATGTGCAATAATTGAGGTCGCAAACGATTCCCGAAACGTACAAAGAATAAATACAAATTTCCAACAATAATAGATGGGCCTAGGCCTGCGAGGCATAGTAGTAGCTTCGCTGAAAGATCTTCCTTTGAGTTGGGTAGTTTAAAATGAGTTTGTAAGAGTAACATTACATTTTGTACTGAACCAGTACAATGTACCACTTCAAATGAGGCGAGGAGATTTGTATGGTTTGTAATGCAGCAGTAAATTTGAAGCGATGACGCCGGTGAGGCGGTGAGCGTTGTTCCCTCATTTGTTCCGTACAAAACTTCTAGTTCGAAAATGTTCGTTAAGAATCGGATGTGTTCGGTATCGGTCACCTCAGTTTACTAGCACTCGTACATGTCATGTTGTCCCTCTTTGTCATGTGAATATCCGTAGAGGCGTTATTGTACTGTTGTCCTCGTTCCGTCCTTCCTCTTACATTTGACGCGTCAGTAGTAGCGGGACAATTTTTTTGTATTAGTACAAATTTAAATTTTGAGCCGTTTCAGTACAAATCTATTTTGTACGGGACAAATGTACTGCCTCACACGTCTACTACAGATCATTATTTGAAACGGGGGAGCATTCCATCTCGCTCCTCCACCTAGTCGGTACATGTCTAAAATATTAATTTAATCTTTTAACTCTATTTTATCACAATTATTTTATAAAATAATACAATACAAAAAAACTTATCTTATAATTGAGCCATTCTATAAAGCCACATTTGGCATGTCTCAAACTGATTTTAGGCCTGGTTGCTTCATCACTAATATTTAAGAAAAAAAAGTGTTGACTAACATAACATTCTCATGTGTTATGTTTCTAAATAAAGAAGCTGATTATGGTGTTTCAATTTGAAATCAAGTATTTTGCTACTGTTACAAAGTTAGTTCATCAGTATGAAACTTCAAATGGGGTTTCTTGGAACCCCTCAAGACTATAAGTAAAAAACCCCAGATCATCGTCTTCTATGGGTAAGATGCCTAGAAGGCTAGCTACGTTTCCTCGTTGGATTGCCCTACTGATCCGTTACCCAAGGTAGGCACCAGCATTCTAATCACCTGAAAACTTGATGAGACGTTTTGATAAATCATATACACAATCTTAGTATTTACTTGTAACACATGTGATCTAATCAATTAAATGTTAAATATTGCGCAGGTCTGGTTCGCAAGAACATGAAGACGTGGCAGTCAAGGTTTCTCGATTACTTGAGTGATTTGTGTATTTCTAACAAGAAGGCGATTGCCGTGACCCAAGAGCTCATCTGCAAGAGCGTGCTCTGTGCCAACAATTCGGATATACTCATCGAAACTAGGTATGTAGTGATGTACTACTGTCATCCTCTTATCATTAATATTTGGAAAAGAGAAAATTTATAAGAATGAATATTTTTTACCCCTTCATGCTAAAACTACTGAACGGGTTCTGATGAAACTTTGCAGTATACAGGGTTATAAGCTTGCCCTGTACTAAATCGAATATACATACAATTCTGATCGACTTTCATTCTTAGTTTTCTAAATAATCTAATAGTTTTTGAGATATGGTGGTTCAAATATTTCATGTAAAATTGGTCGCGCAGCCCTGACAAACAGCTGTGAGGTTATTCGGAGTCACGATAACAGTAGGCGCGTTAAGGTGGTTACACACTACATCATTCTATCGAGTCATGTCATCCAATCATTATAATCGATAAAGTATTAAATCAATCAGATCTGAATCAGATTGAGTTAATACTTTGTCTCAGAATCACACATCCCTCGGCGAGCCTTCGCTCCCCTCAGGCCCGAGGATGGTGTCCCAAGAAAAGACATTCCCCAGCGACTTAAAAAAAGGAGATGTACGTTCCAAAAATGGATAATCAATTTTTGAGTTTTTATGAACACCAAAGTTTTTTTTTAAATTAATCTTTTAGTGTATAATCGTCATTACTCATACTATGGACGCGATTCGTTAGTAGCTCACAACGACCAAAATGCTCCGTCAGGCGATCCACATGGCGACCACGGTCATTATAGTCGTGGCGAAAACGTCACCAGTGCCGTCATCATTTTCGATTACACAGCGCTCAGAACAACCCATGTCAAGAGCTGGATCGAAGTGGCCGTTGAGCACAGAGCATTAATTATCTCTAACGATTGACATTGAAAAAGTGCAATTTTCAAATCAACCGATGACATTTGTATATTTCGTCGTTAATGACATCAACGCTCCATAATCCGTTCCACTAGAGTTTATGATTGTGACGTCCGCAAGCAAGTCGAATGGGAAAAATCGCGGTCGTGAACGTGGTCGTTGTGAGCCTCTTGTGGAACGAAGCCTATGTGGTAGTCTCGTCTTAGTCAGGGCAAACTTATAACCCTGTATATTGAATGTATTTATTTCAAAATGGAATCTTACAGATTACTTATTGAAAATCATGAGTCTACCAGCGCTTCCAAAGCAATTTTGTTGTTAAAATTAGTGAAATATTTCTTTTTAGATTAGTCTCAACCAAATATGAAGAAAAAGGCAAGACGGTAAAACCGGACGATCCTAACAAATATTCAACGGAGGAAGAGGTTATGCTGTTTTGGAACAATAAAGAGGTCAGAATCAGATATTTTTAATTTCTCGACTTTGTAAATATGGAATTTTCTTTTGCATAACCTTTGGCTTCCTAAACCGAAATTTGTACGATTTTCAGGTATAAAAGTACACTATGTTTATATCTGTGTCAAACATATCTAAGTAAATTTACAGGTGACCATGCATGCCTAGTGCTTGCTCTACTTTTTACTAAGATAGAAAATGACTTTATTTGAAGAAATGGCGACGTATTTGTAGATTATGACTTAAATTAATTTTGGAGTTGGTAAATCGCATTTTTTAGGAAACAAGGTTTGCACTCTAGTGTATGCTGTGCTAAAATTATATACTAGTTTTTTTATTAAGTACTAGCGGTCCCGTGAGACGTTGTCCTGCCCTGAAAAAATAAAAATCTAGAACACGATTCCAGTGCCACCTACTGGGTCTACTTTTGAATACAAACTATCCCGGGACCCACTGAAACACAAAAAATTTCATCCAAACCCTAGAACCTGATTTCAGCGCCAAGTATTACGTTTAGATTGATATTTTTAAATTCGTTATAACTTTTGAATGAAATAATATAAAATGATCTACAGATATTGAAACAGTCTTGAATACGAAGTGATTTATTTGAATAAGGATTACAAAGTATGAATAACATGGTCTGATGTTGTTCGGCATTACTATCAACTTTTAAAATTTTAAAAAGTAGATATTTTGACATAACTGCAATAATTGGACTTATGGTATCGCGAAGTTTTTTATAGATCTTGATATGTTCATTCATATTGTAGAACTTTTTTTTCTATTATCAATAGTTTCCGCAGCGCATGCGATCAAACACATTTTATGGCTAATTTGTTTACACCTTGGGTTGCATTATTGAAGTTTTAGTAGGAATCCCTAATTTTTCTAGTAATAACTATAGCCTGTATTTATCAGGGATAATGTTACATTCTAATGGTGAAGAATTTTTTAAATTGGTCCAGTAGTTTTTGAGTTTATTAATTACAAACATACAAAAATACAAATCTTTCCTCTTTATAATATTAGTATAGATAATATAATATTTCCGCTGATTAATAAACTCTAGTTTATTTAGCGAGTAAGCTTTCTTTCAGATTACATTACAAAACATTTAATAAATAATCTAATACGTTAAAAGAAAACTTAACTTATTTTTATTGCATTCTACCTATAGTCCCTCAAGACTATAAGTAGAATACTGAGTGTAGATCACCGTCTTCTATGGGTAAGGTTCCCAGAAGGCTGGCTACGTTTCTTCGCTGGATCGCCATACTGATCCGTTGCCCGAGGTAAGCACTAGCCTTCTGATCACCTGAAGAGTCAATGAGTCATACATTTATATCTAGAATCCTGAAAAGTATCCGATTTTCCGGGATAAAAGTATCCTATAGCCATTCTCGGTATGGATCCACCAGGTTACAGAATCGGTATTATTTTTCCGAAAGTGTTTAGTCAAGTTCATATTTATATTATAGCAAAGATTAAACAAATTTTGCCAGGTGGTAGGGCATTTGCCCGATCCTGGTCTATATATCGCCATAACAACCTCTGGCATTAGTGATCAGGCTGTCTCCCTTAAGATAGCTAGCGGATTTGTAGCACCTTTGGTGTTACAAATACATAATATCCATCAAGGGGCCGTCTGTCTGGAAAATAAATTAAAAAAAAAAATACATTGTCTTTTCGCATATAGTATGTATGAACTTGCAATAAGATCTCTTTGTCTATACCATTTGTATCTGGATGGTTTTGGTATCATTAAAAAGTTTCAATTTTAAAGAAGACAATTCCAAATTCAAATTAGGAAAATGTGTGATTTTCATTTGTTTTACTTATTGTTAAAATGAGTGAATCCAATGAAGAAATTCGATACATTTTAAAATTTTACTACAAAAAAGGTAAAAATGCAACACAAGCCGTGAAAAATTTTTGTGATGTTTATGGACCTAATGCAGTATCTGTGAGAGTAGCGCAAATTTGGTTTAAGCGTTTTCAATCCGGAAATTTTGATATCAAAGATGCACGTCGCTCTGATCGCCCTGTTACGGACAAAATTGATGCCATTTTTGACAAAAGTGGATTTAGATCGGCATATTAGTAGTTACGATGTAGCTGGAGAACTGGGAATTGACCACAAAACGGTTTTGGCGCATTTGAAAAAGCTGGGTACACAAAAAATGCTCGATATTTGGGTGCCTCATGAACTCACTGAAAGAAACCTCAATGAACCGTGTACTTATTTGTGATTCTTTATTACGACGTAATGAAACCGAACCATTTTTGAAGAAGCTGATAACTGGTGATGAAAAGTGGATGACGTACGATAAGAACGTGCGAAAAAGATCGTGGTCAAAGGCCGGTCAGGCTTCACAGACTGTGGCGAAACGCGGGTTAACTCGCAACAAGGTGATGCTGTGTATGGTGGGATTGGAAGGGCATTATTCATTATGAGCTGTTACCGCCAGGCTGGACCATCGATTCTGAACTGTACTGCGAACAACTGATGAGAGTAGAGCAAAAAGTTGAGAGAAAGCGGCCGGAATTAATCAACAGAAAGGGTGTGGTTTTTCACCATGATAACGCTAGACTTCACACATCTTTAGCCACTCAGCAAAAATTACGAGAGTTTGGCTGGGAGGTATTAATGCATCCACCGTATAGTCCTGACCTTGCACCTTCAGATTTTCACCCAAAATTTCTCTAGCAATGGGATTACGTTACCTACAGATGACAAAAAGTTATTAACATCACCTACATACTTTAGTCAAATGTAAAAAACCACTTAAAACAGTTTTTTATATCAAAAGCCCCAAAATTTTTATATCAATGGTCTCAGGAATTGTTACTTTGTCCCGTTTAACAAGATGGCAAATAGTTATCCATATTTAATTATAGCAAAGATTATGCTTAAAAATGTACAAATTTTGCAAATGGTAAATAAACTTTGGCTATAAAAAATATCGCCATAACAACCTTGATTTGTTATTAGTGATAAAAATGTCCATAAGATGGTAACTATCCATCAAGTTCTGTCTGCTGAACCCTAATAAATTAAAAAAAAAAACAAATACATTGTTAGATTATTATACTAGTCTTAATTACTCTTGTTACGGCCTTTGTAGTTGAGCGGGCGAAGTCTTAGCCAGCAGAACTCGCTGGAACGCAGAGGCTCCGGGTGCGATCTCTGGCATGGTTAATTTCGGAAATGAACTTTCTGTTATTTATTATGGTCTGGATGTCTGGGATCGGCCCCAGAGTGGTTCATTGTATATCACCCATAACACAAACGTAACTTGCTTAGCTTGGGGATATACAATGTGTGTGTTTGTCTGCCGATTAATAATCAGGATTACTGAGTTGATAACATTAGAGGGTAGTTTGCATCGATTACCCCCCACTACTCAGCTTATATCGTCATTGCACAAAAATAAAAGCGTGCGAACGGAAGGACGAGCAGGTTGGCCCCGGGCTTAAGCAAGCTATAAGGACTCCGACTTGGTCGGTTACAGATTCTCATTTCGGCTTTCGTCCGATGCACATGTCGTAGTTGTACTCTAGGGTGACTAATTATTGTGCTGGAATCATAATTTATGATTAAATGTACTTAATTATTAAATCGCCATTCTAGTACAAGAAGTATGAGGAGAATAAAATTAAATATGGTTTATAAAGTAGCATCCTTTTTTATTCTCTGATAATAGCTTTGTCGGCCTGTGTTCGCCCGTTAACGTGGACCATAGTTATCTCACGATGTATCGCCTATGGCATGATACGTTTCAATTTGGTTTTAGAGTTCTCGACTCCTAACAGAGTTAGCGGCAGAGGCCCGCGTGGACCCGAACGGGGAGTCCGCGGCCATCTTGGACTACTACCGCCACCAACTGGACTTATTCTCGAACATGTGCCTCAACAGACAGTATTTGGCGTTGAACAGTCTCTCGCCGCAGTTGCATATCAAGTTGATATTGATGTAAGTCTATTTTAAACTAGCGGCCAAGTGCTTGTCAATCTAAGCATAGTCATAGGAGCATACTATGAATGAGCAAAGAATATATCTGGTAACGCTCCTAAATATTAAATTTCTAGAGGACACCAAAAATGTTTCTTTTATTGCGTTTTGATATAGAAAAACAACACTAGACTCTTAAACCAAAGTTTTATTATTTAAGACTAGCGTTTTCCTCCGCGTTAAAAACCCGTGTTAGTGTGTATGTTACTTACATAAAACTAAGTTAGTTTTTTTTTTTATATGTATGACCCTTTTTGAAGTGAAAATTCTTTACAATCGTTGTGATTTGAAACTCGACAAAACGAAAAAGCGACACTAAAAAGAGATTAACACATAAATCTATAGGACTAGGCTTGCGAGAGAATGAGATAGAATACATTATATTTAATAATTTAAACACTATGCTTATACAGATAGAGTTGGAAATGTTTGTAGTTTTTTTCATAGTGTTTAAATGATGAAAAAATAATTTAAATGGAAATAAATCCAATTATGGAACCGCTGTTTTAATTGAATAATATCTTGATGTGAAATTGCAAATATGTGACGTCACACTAGGGAGAGAGGAGTCTCACGAATGTGACCAGCTGTGACAAGGAGGGGGGAAGAGTCAAAAAATCATGAAATTCGTGTGACGTAATTTGTGTATGGCCCTAATTGACTTGCCATTGGCAGGTGCATGTCAAACGGACACCTGTCGTACGAGGTCCGCGCGGCGTTCTGCCGGCTAATGCTCCACCTGCACGTGGACCGCGACCCCCAGGAGCAGGTGACGCCGGTCAAGTACGCGCGTCTCTGGACCGAGGTCTGCGACAGGATACACATACACGAGTCAGTATAATCGTTCATTTCATTCGTCTAGATCTATTCACATTCACACGATAATTTAATCTTTGTTTGGTTGGCAAACATACACGAGTCAGTACAATCGTTTATTTCATTTGGACCATTCATTCTACACATTTCTTTATTTCATTCATATTCATTCGTTCGTGCATTTTATTCGTCTAAATCTATTCACATTCACACGATCATTTAGTCTTTGTTTGATTGGCAATTGTGTCTTAGGGCGGGTTTCTATAGCTTACGAATAATTCACTTACCTTATGATTGCTAAAACTAATTGGCCTTTCTTGTATGGGGTTTATGTTAAATTTTAACCGGTAGTAAGTCAAATGAATAGATAGTAATATATAGGAATCTAGCATAAGACAACAAGTTAAGGTAATTATCATTCATTCATTCGTTCTTTAATTTATAACTATATTATTGTCAGGTTTCTATAGCTTAATGTCCATTAATCTGCCTTACTACTTGATTACAATTTAACATATAAATCCATAAAAATAATGTCAATTTCCAAGCTGTGGTAAGATAGAAGAATGAATACATAGAAACTTGGCTTTTTATTCACTATGGTTTTCATTCGATATCGTGTGTTGCGAATCTAATTCTGGCTTTGTAATTGATGGTCGCGGATGAATCGACTTGACTTACAAGTACGAGTCACCACTGGTGTCGGTCGCTAGCCAGCTATTGAGTCAAATAAGATGACTCGAAACAATGGGAAGCATTGTGATTATTCACAATCAAGAACAGAATAGATAGTAGACTCGATTATAATTTCAAGGCGCATGCGGTTTTTTCAATTTATATATTGGAATTGCATGTGTGAAGTGATTAATGAAAGTAGATGAAGCGAAAGTTGTTTGTCAGGACCGTCTCAAGTAGAAATCCATCATCTTTACCTACCCCTATGGGAAACAAGTGTGATATTATGTATTGGAATTGCCTAAGAATATATTTAGAGTTTATGTTGTAGGGATATTATATAAGTACTGACTGACTTACATATTAATCCTAAATATATATCGACAAAAACTTAACTTATAACCAACTTAAAACTAAATTATTTAACACACATACACACGTTTAAAATAAATTCCAAATAAAATATATTATACAAGCATCGCCGAGTGAGCGCGTAGTTATTAGATTGCTTAGTTACACGGGCTGTGGCGCGTGTAACTAAGCAATCTAATCGTGTGATCAATCGTGTGCGCCAATTGCGCCGACGTCATAATCCCTTACTTCGTTCGTTGGTCGTAGCATCTCGTTAGAAACACACGTGCCGCTTGCTGATACCTTTTAGTAAACGTTATTGTAGTAAACAAATATACTTAAAGTGAGAATAAACGGATACATACAAAATCTAGCATTCTTTCGGTATCCACAGCAAAACCTTCTTATTACAATGTAAGTAATGTTACGAGTTGCGAGACTCGAATTAAAATGCCGTTAGAATTACTATAGAGTTTATTAGAACTATACAAACCCGTATAAAACAAGTACAAATATAACCAAACACAACAAGTCCAAACGTAATGCAGAAGGTCGTAATTCAATAAAACGCGCAAAGTCCGTCACTTATTAGATTCCGATTGTAGTACAAACATCTTGCTTCGCTCGTGGTTATCGCTTGACTTGCCCGTCCCTCAATCAGGGCATTGCTTTATACTGCACAGATGCAATATGTCTGCCCGGCCGCGTGGACCGAATTTCCTAGAATCAGTTTATACTTTAAATCCGACACACCTGGCTAATGACTGCCATAAAAATTACAATACATAATGGGCCGTTTTCTAATCACAAAGTAAACAAAAGACGTTCAAATGCCGAAAGATAATAAAATGTGTTTTTACAGGTATACAGGTGTGAATTTGTTTTTGTCGGCGTCTAGGTCGTAACAGTAATATGACAAAAAATAGTGTGATAAGGGACGCTGTGGATTGAAAGAGGATGTAGTACCAAGAGTTGAGAAATGAATGTTAAGGTGGTTTGGGTATATAGAGAGAATGAATGAAAGCAAAAGAACAAAACAAGCATATGACAGCAATGTGACCAGCAGAGCCGGTGCCGGTAGACCGCGACGTACTTACCATGAACAAGTTGAAGAGATTTTGAAGAAAGGTCAGGTAAAAAGCATTTAAATAAACGTGTATGGATGAAGAGATTAATGAAAGTTGATGAAACGAAAGGTATTTGTCAGGATCCTAATGGGAAACAGGCGTGACGATATGTTTTTTTATTTTATTTTTATTGCATGAGTTCAGCAGATAGGAGACGGCCCACTTGATGGAAAGCGGCTACCATCGCCTGTGGACATTTGCTACGCCAAAGGTGCTACAAATGCGCTGCTGCTCTCTTAAGGGAGACTGGAACCTGGTCACTAATGCCGGAAAACAACTCAAGGCCGTTATGGCGGCATACTCTAGACCAGGGGTGGTAGCCATCCAGTCGGGCGAATACCCTACCACCTGGCTGTGGGTTGTTTTGTCGCCTCTTACGACAGGCCGTCCGGCCGCAGGAAATTGTATTCTTTCTCCGTTCCTGCACGTATAAAATATATTAATATATGTACTCTAAAAATCAACTTATCTCCACAGTTATCAATGTGTGAAGGGTGGACCGGATGCGAACCGCGAAAAGGTGAAAGAGCAATTCGCTTTAACAATACGCTTTGTGGAGAATTATTTGTGCAATGTCGTGACCAGAACTTGGTACTTCAGTGACCACGATCAGAACAAGCTTACTTTTGAAGTGGTGAAGTTAGCGAGAGAATTGATATACTTTGGATTCTATAGGTGAGAGCTTTTATATTCTTCTTACCCTGATACAGACTTGCATAAATGAGTACAGTTTTTCACGATTAATAATTCCTCCTGTTGGAGTAGCCCTGGCTTCAGCACCCTTTTGCCGTTCAGTGAAATGTCACTGTCAGGTGTCATACGACGACAGCGGCTTATGACATTTTACGTCCCCCTATTCTCTTCTCTCTTCTAACTGTGACCGTGCCATGTGTAAGATTGTATATTGTTATGTTGCGTGAAATAAATAAAAGTAATCTTAAATAATCGCCGTAATTTATTGTTCAAAGTTATCCTCTCGATCCACAACACTTCCTATGTACCTGCACAGTAGACCAATTTTAGTAACGCACTGTCGTGTACGGATTGTGTACGCGGGACAGAGCTAAGAATGCATACCAAGCAACACACTGCCTTTTGCGCTTGCAAATAAAGTTCGATATAGATTAATTATATTTCGGAAACCGATCTGCCTTATCTGCGTAAACGATAACTGCCAATGGGAATTATAATTTGTGTAGAACTGTAACATTATTAATACATTTTTAGGGCTTTGTAGTCATTTTAGCAAAAAATAAAGCCTTATGAAGTCATCATCTCCGTCCCATTCGTTTGTCTATGTTTTTACTAATTTTTCTCAGAAACTAGTGGGCATGGAAGAATAATAAATTCATGTTTACGAAATGGAAAAGGAGCTAATAAGAACTCCCAATTTAAAAAAAAATATTTCTGAAATAATAAAACAATGATTGAAAGCTTTATACCGCGTCCAACAATTTGTTTTGTTTTTTGCTCGATCGATTATTGATCCATTCGTGATGCCCCAAAGCATTACATACCAATTCAATTTTATATAAAAATGGAGTTTCTTTGTCAATACATTTTAATCAATTTAGTGCACCCATATGATTTGTTAAAATATTGTGCTGTATAATAAATACGTCATATAATCCATATAAAAGTGAAATAAAAGCAAGTATCACTTTTTGAATCTAAATAAACGCCGTGTTTATTTTTGCTTTCAATTAAAACATTTTCATATCAAAACGATTAATAACGACTTCAGTTTCGATATGATGTCGACAGTTTATAGTCTATGCATTTGAAGTCTTACAGAACGGTAGGTACTAACTACTACGTCGCTTGGAACAATGAACTATGATAATTGTGACATGTGAAATTTACTGTCATAAGTGAGCAACTTGATGGGCGTGCAAACGTCCAAAATAAAATAAATCGGTGGACCAGGTATAATTTAGATTTTCTGTAAAAACAAAAAAGAACTGGTGGCGCCAACTGTGATTGCAGAATTGTTTACTGAGCGATTGTCGTTCCATAGTATTTTTCTTCTTTGACGTTCTTCTTTTGAAATAATTAAGTACAGTCGACTCTCGATATTTTAATTTATTTTCCCGGTCCCTTGAAAAATACTCGATAAACTGAATAAAATAAATATTAATTGGCCCCCGCGGCAATTTGAAGTTAAAGAAATAGTATATTGCCCGCCAAGATGCAATATTTTGCAGTCTACTAACTCTCTATAATTTGAAGCGCTACCCTACACTTCTACACCCTCAGAACCGACACAAGTGATGATTTATTCTCAGCTCTCATCACTATCGAAAATTCATCGTTACAATAATAGACTGAACTTGCTCACACTACAAAAAATTGCGGATTTCTTTTCAATATGAACATTTGTAAATAATTGTACAAATGTTTAAAATAATAAATCACGAATTTTTTCAAACTGTTGTTTACTTGATTTTTCTCCCTCCCTCTTGGTAATTAACGCCTGTTAATTTGAACTCTAAGTGATTTGAAAATTTTCTCTGGTCCCTTGATTTTCAAATTATTGAGAGTGGACTGTATTATTATTTGAGTAATAATATTTGTAAATGTTGACAGTTTTAGTGACTTACTCCGCCTCACGAAGACGTTGCTTAGCATCCTTGACTGCGTGACTGCGATGGATTTGCTGAACGAAACCAATGTACTCTCTGGAGAAGTTGAGTGTATGTTAATATATTTATACATATATGCCGTTAAAGACCATGGGCCTTAAAAATGGCCGGGACTTTTGGAGAGTTTGTTTGGGCATGGAAAGACCAACACGTAAGTCCCCTTAGCAAAAATGAAAATGTGGTGTGACACTGACCGGCAATTATCCCTGTCTACACCATATAAAAATACACCCAAGGACAAGTTGTGTCAATCAGTGTCAGGACTATTGTAGGAAATGAGAACAACAGGTACCAGACTATTGGGATGAACTGCTAGTGAATAGTTCTCTGTTCTCGATCTGGGACATATGATACATACTCTTTTCGTGGCTACTGATAAGATATTTGTATATTTTCTGTCTACTGTCATTAGAATTGTGACTTGTTATATTTTAAGAAATTTTGTAATAATTTTTCAAGCAGCACAGGAGAAAGAAATTAAGAATCGTAAGTGTTCAAATATTTTGATCGACAGTAAATTGGATCGTATGAGAGTTGCGCTTTTGTTAAAAAGCGTGGATTAACCTGTAACAGCTCCATCTCTTGGTGATTTCCAAAAAAGTGTATAGTTTATGAACGGATAACTTTTAACTCGGAATATTTTGATTTTAATAATTGTCAGACCATATGTTTTAGTGTTCCCATGGGAACAACTTTTTATAAAAGACCAGTACCTATAAAAGACTCCAGGACTGTCATCTCGTATATAAATACGATATACTGGTCCTTGACCTCGTGAGTCATGACATGCATAGCAATGGTCTTACTGCAGAGGGGCCGAAGACCACGCGAAATTGTTGACGAAAACACAACTCTTAGAGCCGCGTACTCACCTACGAGCCGTAACTGTTAACCGTGCGGATACAGTAACATGCTCTAATGTGTACGCCGACATTGATTTTCGCTTTGTCGGCTCGTTGCGAGCGCATCGCGTACGCACTTATTATTATTTTATCCGTGCAGGAACCGAGAAAGAATACAATTTCCTGCGTCCCACCTACAGCCAGGTGGTAGGGCATTTGCCCGTCTGGATGGCTACCACCCCTGATCTAGAGTATGCCGCCATAACAATCTCTAGTTGTATTTCGACATTAGTGGCTAGGTTCCAGTCTCCCTTCAGAGAACACTAGCACCTTTGATGTGACGAATACCCATAGGCGATGGTATTATTAACATTATATCATACAGATAAAGGGTTTCTTAATTAAATTATATTAAATAAAAAATAATTCACCCAAATTTTCAGCTTTTTATCTTAAGTATTTTTTTCAATAGTAAAATTACAAATTAACACATGGCGAATTTTTGACCAATACTTAGGAGTAAAAAGCATGAACCAATCCCCACCGGTGACATAATTTATAGATGGTTCCGTACCACGGCGGATATTAGTAATGTATTTCTTTATCGATCGCTTGTTTCAGCTGAAGGTGGCGTACTCCGGAGCATTGGGGACATGGGCGCGGTTATGACGTCCATAACACTAGGTTCCGTAGCCAGAAATGTGAGCAGTTAACTATAAATAATTCAGTTAATTTACCATTTGTAGTTAGAAAGGCAAATAATGATAAAAGGAAGAATTTATTCGATTGTCAAACAATAAAAATAATCACACATACAAATGAATCGTAGATATTTGTGTACATATGTAACTTGACAACGATTTTCATGATTTTGTGTGTGTGTGTTTGGGTGGGACCCGGATGGTATAGATTCACAATTGGAACCGATAGATGGTGCTGGAATCGGATTCTAGGGTCCTTCTAATCTCCTGGACCGATTTTGATGATTTTTTGTGTGTAATTGGATGGATCCCGGGATGGTATCGAGTTACAATTGGAACTACACTAGAATCGGGTCCTATATTTTTGTTTTTTCAAGGCAGGACATCGTCTTTCGGGACCGCTAGTTTTAATGTATTCTACATCGCATTTCCAGCAAATGAGCTTTGTAACTCAGCATAAGTTTCGTTCGTTTCGTTTCATGTAGTTTTTTTTTTATTGCGAAGCGAATGAACAGCCCAGGTAATAGAAAGTGGTTACGTGATGTCCACAACACCAGCCTTTAGGGTGCCTGTCCATTGCAGCGGAACGACCTTAGAATGGGATAAAGAGTGTAGCAGCGAGTGGTAGGTGGTTAAATAATACTTCAGATGGCAGAGAGTAGTAGGTATTCATTGTCTAGTGCTGATGTGAACTGAAGTGAACTGATTTCTTTTGCGTGATGGATGATGTGCGAGCGAGATAGAGCAACTATTAATGTACGGCGCCCCCCGCGTTGCGCAAGCCAGTTCTCTGTTGTTAGCTGCGATGGCTGGATGCATGCAGCTCCCATAAAGGAAATGGCGAAGTTTTTTAACATTTCTCTGCCAGACGTTTCAACTGGTTAACATTGATCGATTAAAGTCACATTTTAACATATTGTTCTCAATAATATTCCTTTTGATCAGTCCAACGGTGGTCAAAGTGTGGGCAGCGGCGGAGGAGTACAGCGAAGCGCGGCTGCTCTGGTGCTGGCCAGAGAGCACCCTCTGGTCATGGACACGAAGCTCAAAATAATTGAAATATTACAGGTATTGGCCAAACAAGCAATGGGCGATTCCGATATATTGTAAATAATCGAATGAATCGTAATCGATATAAAATTACGATGGAGTCAAGAATCGATAAAGTTCTAATCGAGAACTAGTCCGATTATTGCTGACATTTAATTGCTTAGTTTAAATGTTTCTTTTTGTTATCAGTTTGTATTAGACATGTTAATTCAATGGATATTTTGAGGACGCCAGCTCAGACAAATAAAAAATAGACGGAGTGTACGTGAATAGTAAATATTGTAAAATGTTATTGTATAGCGGACATATGTGTATTCTGTCTTAGTTTTACGTTAATACTTCATCATTTTATTAACGGAGGTTGATCAAAACCTGGAATGTCGGCGACACAACCGTTCGTGTCGTGAACATTTTAGCTAACCTCATGTTTCGTGCTCCCTATTGGGCAATGGTAAAATCCCGAATTTTAGCACTGGTTACTTTTCCTGTGAAGTCCTGGTAGCGTAATGGAACGCATGCCCCGCTTAGGCATTTTTCTGGCCTAATGTGGATATGGTTATAATTACCACGTGCTAACAACGGTAAAGGAAAACATTGTGATGCAACCTGCACATCAAGTTAATGTGTCAAACCTGCCAAGCCGCCTTGGACAAGCGTGGCGTGTATACTGTCCGTTCCCCCTATAATGGGAGGCCCGAGCCCAGCAGTGGGGCATTTATGGGCTGATATTATTATTATATATTATACGTTTCCTGTGAAATATAATGAAGAATTCAACTGAAAAATGTTTTTAATTCTTTTATAAATAATATATTTTAATGTCAAATTCAAATTCAAATTCAAAGTTTTTTATTAAAAATAAGTTCCGCTGGAGAACACTTTTTGAAGGTCATATAAATATATAAGTTAAAATTTAATTTTTCTTCCTATTCTATGTATACCGCTTCACAACGTTATTGCTGTTAAGGAGAAGAAGCGGCAAGAAACTCCCCAGCAACACGTCTAGCTAAATATTGTTTTTCTTTAAGTTTCTTATTCTATTTATATCTCAAGTTGTTTTTTTTTAATAAGTTTTATACAGAAGTATGTTACAGAATTACTTTTTGAAGAATTAATGCAGTTGTAGGAAACAGTGCATACTCAATAAGACCAAGACACAATAAGAGGAAAGAAAAATATTATGAAAGTTATAATAATGATATGACGTACGTGTCTATCTCATTTTACGAAAAAAAAAAATCCGACATTCCAGGGGTAATAGAGAGCAATAAAACCTCTGTTGTGCACCTGTAAACAATCGAAATATTTCTGTTATATGTTCCTTTTCTTGTAATTGGAGGGAAAAATGTTTCATCACTTTAATTAAAACATTTTTATCTTTTCATGTTTGTTACTATTTTAAATAAAAATGATGTTTCGTTCAATATTATTCCGTCCAAATGCTTTTCCGTTCATTTGATTGTTTATTTTTGTATTTATTTGTTTCAATAAATAGTAATAAAAATATTGATTACCGAAATGGTTGGTATTTAGTTATTATAGTTCTATTTACGTATATATTTTCTATTCTTTTTTCTTGTTTTTATTTTCTGTGCTCGTCGTGGTTGTCATATCTGTTTTATGTTTCATATGCTGTGTTACTGTCTTATTACATTTCCCGTTACTTGTTACACTGACTCTGGTGATGGGTCTAATATAAATCAATGAGGCGGAGTCGGCACTGAAAATCAGCGCCGTGCTCGAGGAAACTCCAACACAGCATAAAGCTGAGTTGCCGACCTCATTTGTAGCATATGCGGTGTACAACATATCAAATTTTATCAAAAAAACATGTATATATAAATATTTCTGCATCCATGTATTGTCGCTTTCCTAACTAATAAGTTCTTTCTTTCTTTCTTTCAATACAGTTCATCCTTGACGTGAGACTCGATTACCGCATCAGCTGTTTGTTGTCGATCTTTAAGAAGGAGTTCGAGCAAGCGGCCGAAAGGGGCGCCGATACTTTGGCCAGGGCCGATGTGGAGGCCATAGGGCTTCAGGCCGAGGGCATATTCAGCTGTCGGTGAGATTAATACTCGTTTATTCACGAATCAATACTATTTGCATAATTATAAAAATTACACTTTGTCAAATAGGAGATAATTTTTGTGACGTCTGTCATTGAAATTACGCAAATAAAATTCTCTCATAACAACAACTAAAGCTATAGAAACAGCATTAAAATAAAGGCTGACTGACAGCTCTTTTATTTGTATAAAGTAATGCGGTATAGATTAGTGTAAAAAAACGTAAATTAGTTTACTATTATATTGTACGCTGCACGAATATCACTAATATAATTTTGGTCTGGTTATGTTACTACACTGCAAATACATACTGTTCATGATCTTTTTGAAGTGATAACTTCTTATGAGAGGGTAAACCGCTTCGTTACGTAACGCGTTACGGCACCAGTCTGTCTGACTTCCCTTTCTCTCACGCATACGTTAGCGGCAGGCAGGCTCCTCCTCTCTCTAACCCACGCGCTATACACATAAAATTTAAGTAATAACCTAAGCTTTTCTCAAGTTAAACAATTTCAATATTAAATAGTTCAACTTAGATTAGTTTAAGTTATCACTTCTGTCGGGCGTCCCGAGACGCACACCGTCTGTTGTTTTTTATAAATTAAGACTCACTTGATATGGTTGTCACTAGTTTAAAACAAGATAGTGATGTATTACTATTGTTTTAACTAGCGACAACCTTCTAAATAACGAACCTATGTACTATTGTATTGTCATATCTTTCCAACATGTTGTTAAATGCCATAAGTGAAAATAATTCGAATGTATGCATTTTGTAGCTATTTTAATGCAATTTCTATCTATAGCTTCAATATATTATTGCGATTTTTGAGGAAACTGAGTAACTTATACTTTGTCAACTATAGGACGATTTTTGTGACATGTGTCATTAAAACATATTCATGTGAAATTCTTTATATCTTTATTTTCATTTTGTTTAGTACAATAATACAGGCAGCGCAAGAATAGCGACGTTCCCTTGCGTTATCCTATACGTAGACATTATACTAAAATTGTTCTTATAAAGTAAAAGTTATAAGAGGCAATGAAATGTTAATTATTGTTGTGAAATAAAATGTATATCACTTAATATAGAATATTCCTCTGGGTATTCTATTTATGACTTACGAATTTATATGAAATTCATTTTTACTCCATAAAAAATATTTGTAATAATTATTTTATTCTGACACTGGGGTTCAGAATCTCTAGTTGTATTAAATAATCTGGTTATATATTGGTATTGTATGTTGTATAGCATTTAGCAATTTTGTCATTTTCTATAGACTACTTTTGACTAATAATTCCACACAAAGATGTACAATAGCATTGTACTTATTAATTTAATCTTGTAAATAACTTTATACTCAATTTGTAGAGATCTCACTAACGCATGCCTTACTTGGTGATGGAGATCATAGTTTAAACAAAGTTCTATAAATAAATTGAACCTGTCCAAGAGTTGATATTCAAGGTTATTAGGATTCCAAAAATCTCCACTTTTATTCTTATTTTATTTTAATAATATGTAGATATATATAAGTTAAAAATATCTTTTACTGACCGGTTTATATATATTACCAACTGACCATTTTTTGCCTTATTATCGGTTAGACATAAGCTTCAAACCAATGAAGTCAAAACTCACGCGATGGTAAGGCAAGCGTATGAATAGTAAGTTCTATATAGGAACCGGCCGTAAGTCAGCTTGTCTGGAAGAGATCGTTTTAAGCGATAAGGCCGTCTTTTACTTTACGTTGAAAGTATTCTAACTAATTATTAATAATAACAGTCCCGTTGCTGGGCTCGGCCCTCCCGTTGTGACTATACCTTTTCGTAATTTATTGTTGTATTTTTTAATTGTTTATTTCGATGAACCATAGTGTTATTTATCTATTTATTAAAAAAAATCTCATCTACATTGTATTATCTTTCGGCTTAATTATACTCGACGTAAAATTTAACCCCCATATTCATAATACTTATACGAAGTTTATAGACTTGCAAAAAGTACAGAAAGCGCTTTAAAGGTTCAGTTTATTTTATTGACGACTTTTAATACATTATTTACATGATTCACAACTTAGTATATATCATTGTAATTTCCACATGGGTTATGGTATGGGTGGGTATAAGTAGATCTAAATTGGTTGAATATGTGATGACTATTTACCTTTTTGAATATGAAAAAAGGTGTTTTTTTAAAATTTTGAAAGACCGTTTTGTAATGTTAATGTAATCATTTTTTCTATTGACAAGTTTCGGAAAAAACGTGGATCATAATCATCTTCGCATTAAGTACTTCAAAGCAATTTATATAAAATCAAAAATAATTTATATACTGAAAGATGATAGCTTACCCGCAAAGCTCTCTGCATTGCCATGCTGTATTGTATAAGTGTATAGCAATGGTGGGAATCGCTTAGTGAAATTGACACGTGTCTTTATGTATCGTTAGTTGTAAAATATAGCATCAATTTCTCTTTATTATGATCCTTTTGATTTCGCGTACGAATCTACGACAGCGACCTTTATAAGCCCTCTAATTATGGGTGGTAGTGTCAAAGAGATTCTTAGAGTTCTTTGAATTTTTTTTATCGATGGATCCCGGTATGATCCAAACTTCAACCCCGAAGGACACAATATTTGCTCATCACAAATTCAAATTATTAACAAAAAAAAACTTTTGTAGTATAATCACTTCTATTCCTGTTAAAATTATATTATGAATGAAAGATATTCCTAATAAAACTAATGTGCATTATTTCAGAGCTATACAAACTGTGCCAGACTGCTGTCTACCAAAAAATGTAGATTTGTTAGTAAGAATATAATATTGAATGCATGCGGGATTGCCAACTAACAATACACCATAAAGCATGGGATGGAATGTTTCAATATTGTGGTGTTTGTGTTTGGTACAGTACGCGCAAAGTTTTAATGCGCTTCGAGTGACATTAGGTCCATGAGTTTGCGTAAGTCTAGTCAAATGTTAACGTTTATCAAACCTTGCGGTGTGTTGTGCGAAAGAGATGGCATTCGAGTCTGGATAGCGGCCGAGTGAGAGCGCAACACTCCTCGCAGCTCTGGCTGTGAACCTTGCAACTGTGTTCAGCGCAATAATGTGTACCAACTTCAAGAATGCATTAAAGTTTTGCTCATACTATAATTATTACATCACAGACGTGACGATATTGCTCCTTAGCTATGCAAGGCATAATTATCTAGAATGCTGCTACTAACTTTTTAAGAATGTGCTGTTTATATCGATTAGAATCTTAACTCATCAATCCTAATGTGTTATTATGAATGTGACTGTTTCTTTGTTACCTTTTCACGACTAATGATCAGTACTTACATCTTACTATCCATTCACTTGCCTTACTATCGGTTGAATGTTGACATTACTTGTATGAAACTTATGTAAAATTTTAGTTTAGTAAGGCAAATGAACCATTCGTAACATACAAGAAGGTACGGGCATTCTATGATTCAAGTAATCTTATTGAAGTACAAAAAGATTTAAAAACAGGCTTGAAGGGCTACAAAAATGTTATATGGGCAAACGAGAATTCCTCAAGTTAAATATAAAACAATACTTCTTTCAGAGTTACAGTTGCATTTTTAATTCCTTCTGAAAGTAACGCGTGAAGTTGCCTGTAGTGCTAGTATGCATAATAACCTTAGCGAAATATTCGAGTGTTAAATCTTTGTTGCGTCTTAAACGGTTGTTCAGGAACCTGAGACCGGCTTTGGTAGTTTATCTCCTCTATTCGCAAATTCTTTGACACCTTTCATAGTGACAACGTTCTTATGCATGTGATTCCTTACTATATAAAGCTAGTATTTGTAGGTCTATCTACTTCTGCGAAGATTTAATGGACGCATGGGAAAAGAATAATAGGAATGACAGTCAGACCCATAAAAAATGTAAAACCCTGAAATCTCTAAATTCTATATTTTACTGGGCAATTGTCATATCTACACTTCGTTTTTCCGTAAAATATATTTTGTAACATAATCATACACACGATTTTTGCAATAAATTACATGATCCAGACAATTTCAAAATTATCTAAACACTTTTAAATATTCCAAAATCTCAAATTATGCAGGATTTTTGAAAATTACCCCGAGCAGCTATTCAAAACCAGCCTTTTGTATAGGCTCTAACCCATTTAATAACCCGCTCATTAGCATCATCTGCATTATTAATATCTAATATAACTGTGGACATGAAATTAACGTGCTTTGTCAAGCAAGATCTGATTTCATACGTGCCGTCTGAGTTTTGTCTTTACTTTTCCATTTGTGCGTTTGGGAAGGACAAGAAACTGTTCCTATTTTGAAATTTTGTTACCTCATTAATTAAATAAGCTCAGTGGTGGGGTTCTAATTCATATTTCCAGAGTTTCTCGGGACAAGAAAACCCATTAAATTTTATATATTCAGTTCATACGAATAGCTCTAGAAGAGAATACATGAATAGTTTGTTGACTCAAATATTTGTAAATTTCTTAAAAACTATTCCGTCTTTATATTACCTTTTCACGGGTGAACGGCTGCACGGATCTTAATGAAAATTGACAAGAAATTAGGTTGTATACTGAGGAACGACATAGGCTACTTTTTCTTTTAAAAAGCAATTTTGTAGAGGAAGTTACGAGATGAAAATTTGTATGAGAATTCCATTCAGAAAGTAATAAAATATGTGGATGATGTGGAGGGTAACAACTTACTTTAAATACGTTCTGCTACCGAGCAGGTCTATATTATACTTGTAAATTAAAATGTTATATTTTTAATTCACAAGAATTTCTTGTCCATCCATTTTTATGACAATTTCTTAACCTTTCCCAGAAATATGGAATTAACTGAATTAAATTTAACTTTATAAGTATTAAAATAAAGTCTAAAATACAGGGACGGCCTAGACCTTGATGAGTGTGGGGGCAGGATGGTGCTCAGAGTACTCTTGCAACTATGCTCCCAAGGAGCGTCAGCAGCACTCGTTTCTGGTGCCCTGGCATTGCTGTTCAGGCATTTCAGTCAACGGCAGGAGGTCCTTGCTGCTTTCAAACAGGTACGAGGACCTTAACGATAGTTGGAAGTTACTAATTATTTAAGTAACCAATACAATGAATGCAACCTAATTTTTTTAGTTGTATTATATTCTACTGTCATCCCTTACGACTATAGCCAGATAGCCAGAGTCATCGTTTCCTACGGGCAAGTAAGGTGCCCAAAAGGCTGGCTAACATTACTTTGCTGGATCGCCATAATGATCCATTATCCGAGGTAGACACCAGCCCTCTTGATCTTCTTGAATTTGTTCTCTCTTCTCTTGAATTTGTATGTGTAATAGCACAGAAAAAGAATAAAATTGCACAAGAAAACTTCAAAATTCTGCCTAAAACTCTTGAAACACGTTCAGTTATTTACATTAAAATTTGAAAATTTTCTACCAAGCACAATCGTTAACCACGTTCAGCAATATTGTTTGAATCAAATATTAATGTATTTATTTTTAGGTCCAACTCCTTGTATCTGATGCTGATGTGGAATCGTACAAGCAGATAAAAGCTGACCTCGACCTCCTCAGACAGAGTGTGGAAAAGTCTGAACTATGGGTGTTCAATAAAGGGAGGGCAGTGCTTATGGATGACCACAGTGGTGAGTATCGGGCTGGCTGTTTCTTTGAACGAGTGTTTCGAATGGAAGAGTGAGTGAATGTATTGAGGAACGAATGAGTGAAACAGTTTAAAAAAATAGTACTTTTCTTGCCTTTGAACTGTTCAGCTAAATGCCAGCTTGAAGCGCTGAAGTTGATTGAGAGGCAAGATAAGTTGTTTGAAATAGTTCGTTCATTCTTTGTCAACAAGACTTAGGGTTACAACACTGTATATCCGCTAACTCCTAAACTACGTAATGGACTTTTCAGCGGTTTTCACTATCGGTCAGATAATTTTTCAAGAAAAGTTTATACATATACTAGCTTCAGCCCGCGGTTTCGCTTGCAGTATATAAAACCTAATAAAGTTTTTATATAAGTAAAATACAGATACTTACTAGAGCTGGACTCGTGACGTAGCCGCGAGAAAACTTTAGTCTTTACAATAATAGAAATAAATATTAGGGGTAACCCAATTAATAATTGGCACCAAGTCAATTTATTCAAAACTAGATTATTAATAAATCTTAATATTCTTTTTTGTAACCATATATCAGTCAATCTATAACTCTTTATTGTACACCATTAAAAAAAGAACTTCAGACTAAAAATATTTCTCATTATGCACAAAGGGCGGTCTTATCGTTATATTATAATATTTTATAGGAAAAAATAATATTTGTCTTGAATAAATTGTCAGGGTACCGGTCATTGGGTTGAGTGGGTGCCAACAATGGTGTAATTCACCCTAATTCAAATATAATAAAAATTAAGAGGAAGGAGGCTACATTAGTATGGGCATGTAATGAGGAGGGATGAAAGTCACGTGACAAAAAGAATGAACTGGAAGATTGACGGATACAAAAAGGGTAGACTAATAGATAAATAGATGTTAGTGTGAAGGATGATTATATGGTAATTTGTGGTGTGACAGAGGACTATGTCAGTGTAGAGGAGTGTGGAAACTTCTCTACACTGATGGTCATCTATGTATATCTTGAAATATAATTAGCTATAAAATCAGTATTTAAACAAAAGAAACTTCTATTCTTATTTAAATATTATTACAATTTGGGCCACCTGCATATTTTTAAACAAAGCACATTTATTACCCGCCGCCGTTTGAGCTAATAACATTGTAGTTCTTTTATGATTCTTTTCTTTTGTTTACTTATTTATTGTGGACAGCAGCCTATTGTACTCGTTTATGGCCGTTTGCAGGCATAATTAGGCAGGTGTGCGAATTACGATTTCTGGGAAATTGCATCGACGCTTGGCGGGCAGACATATTTACATTTGTGCCATATAAAGCAATGGCCCAATGGAAAGATGGATAGTCAAGCGATAACCACTAGTAAGACAAGACGTGTGTACATTCGATAATCTATATAGTGACGGTCATTGCGCGTGTCATTGAATCGCGCATTATGTTTGGACTGATTGTGTTCAGTTATATTTGTACCTGTGTTATACGTGTTTGTATAGTTCTAATAAATTCTATAGTAATTCCTACGGCATTTTAATTCGAGTCCTGCAACTCGTAACAATATGTAAGAGTGAGTATGTGATTCATAAACATTTCTAGGCTAAGAGTTCCTTTATACAGCGCCACCTGTTAAGATTCACAAAGAACTATCCAGGGATCCAGTCAAACACACGAAAAATTTCATCAAAATCGGTCCAATCCTTGGAGGAGATCAGTTGTGCAACACTTACAGAAGAATTAGACCAGGCGACATACGTCGTCTTGCCCTGAAAAAGTAAAAATCCAGAACTAGATTGCGGGGCCACCTACCGGGTCCAAATGTATACCCAAACCATCCAGGGATCCATTTAAACACAATAAAATCATCAAAATCGATCTACCCGTTTAGGAAGAGTTCAATGTATCCTCACTCTACACTGACAAGACACATTATGCCGATCTCAACTAATTGCAAGAACGTGAAGAGAAGACAGACTTGTATATCTTCTGCAGAACAAAACCATCGTAACATGCTTAAGGTTTGACAGGCACAATGGGACCTGGTGGTGCAATGCTAGAACGCAACGCGTCCATGGACAATGTATTGGACACGTCCAGAGGCACGAAACAAGACCACATGAATGAATACAAAAAAATCAAAGAGGTAAACAAATCTTCCTTTAATTTTTACATAACATTAGCAATGAGAAGTAGAAATTTATATTCGCAGTTTGAGAAACTTGCAAGATATCATAATGGGACATTGCATGAAAATTTAAAATTAATTTTCTGTTTTAATCCCTAGAAGTTTCTATGCAATCCGTTGAGTCGTTTTGTACCATACTCATGAAAAAATTTCATACAGACCGATAGATGACAATTATAAAAACGGTCATTTATAATAAGGCACGTTATGTTTATATGTGCTGTTAGTAGTAGTTACTGTCGCTCATAGCCATCTGCAGGGCAAACGGATGATGATGATTATGTGTTACCTACCTCTTTAAGATCTTAAATGCCGTGTTACGTCTTTTTGAAAAAGCAGCATTATTTTGACTAGTGGTCGCCAGTGGTCGAAATTCGACCATAATTAATAAATTTAAATTATAAGTTTGAACATTATTAAGGTTCTGTTGTCAAAGACTGTACTTCTATAATCACAGATTTCGCCAAGACTACACTGTTAATTTGACTTAAACAATAAAAAAGAGTGTACAGTTGACTCTCGATAATTTGAAACTCAAGGGACCAGAGATAAATTTCAAATTTACAAGAGTTCAAAATAACAAGCGTTTACTTATGGAACTTATGGAAAGACATTTGTTCTTTTTTGGATACATTTTAATAGCACAAATCAAACATAACATGACTCATTAACGTTTGAAAGAAGGCTAGAATGCGAACTTACCCATATCTTATTTATGTAAACAATTGACAGATCTGTACATGTATGTAAACAAACGACAGGTATGTGCATGATAAACGCTTCAAATTATAGAGAGTAGGAAAGCCCGGACTTCAAATTATCGCATGTTTGCGAGCAAGATAATATTCCTTCAACTTCAAATTACCGAAGGGATCAATTAACATTGATTTTATTCAATTTATCGAGAATTTTTGAAGGGCCCAGAAAAAATTCAAATTAACGAGTGTCAAATTATCGAGAATAGACTGTATATATATGTGTGTGTGTATCAAATGCATGATAGTGTGTGTAATGTTTTTTTTTAATTGATTTAATGTATATTTTATGCATAATTTAAAAAAAAATAGCATATGTGGCTTCTTCTCTATATAAACCATAAGTGTGCGAAATTTCATACCCCTCCGTCCGCGCAAATTTCGTAAAAAGGGGTACAAAGTTTTTGCTTCACGTACTAATATAATGATATCACAGAGAAATCTTGATAATTGGTATAGATTTCAATTCTTCGTTTTTATATAAGGTTTAAAATTGATATAAGGTGTATTTATCGGTAGATACTCCAAAGAATGATAAAGTACTGCACGCAAGGCAACAGCGGCACGGCTGGCGAAACAGGGCGACCGAGGAAGCACGAACAGAGGTTGCTCAGAAATATTGGTGTACACAACATCGTATTGGATTTACTGCAGGTATATATATGTAATGATAGTGATGTTCATCTATGTATATCTTGAAATATAACTAGCTATATACAATCAGTATTTAAACAAAAGAAACTTCTTCTATTCGTATTTAAATATGTAAGAGTGAATATCGACGGCCTCTGTGGTTGAGCGGGCTAAGCCATTGCCGGCCTAGCTCACTGCAACGCAGAGGCTCCGGGTTCGATTCCTGGTATAGTAAATTTGGGAAACGTATTTTCTATGTTATTTACTATGGTCTGGGTGTCTGGGATCGGCCCCAGAGTAGTACGTTGTATATTATCCATAACACAAGCGTAACTTGCTTAATTTGGGGATATACAATATGTGTGTTTGTCTTCCGATTATTGTTATTATTAATATGCGATTCATAAACATTTGTAGTTTAAAAGTTCCTTTTTACAGCACCACCTGTTAACGTTCACAAAGAATCGTCCAGGGACCTAATTAAACACACAAATTGTTTTATCAAAATCGGTCCAGTCCTTGGATGAGATCAGTTATGAACACTTACAGAAAGAATTAGACCTGGCGTACGTCGTCCTGCCCTAAAAAAGTAAAAATCCAGGACCTGACTGCAGCGCCACCTACCGGATCCAAATGTTAACCCAAACCATTAAGGGATCCATTTAAATTTCCTCTGTCTTATTGAATATGCACTGTTTGCTACAACTCCATTAATTCTTCAAAAGTCATTCTGTAACATACTTCTGTATAAAACTTATAAAAAAAAAACTTGGCAGTTGACACAGCGTATGTTACAAGATTTCTGGCAACGATGGTCAAAAGATGAGATAAAAATAGAATAAGAAATATAAAGAAAAACAATTTTTAGCTAGACATGTTGCTGGGGAGAAATTTTAACCTATATGTATGACCTTCAAAAAGTGTTCTGCAGTGGAACTTATTTTGAATAAAAACTTTTGAATTTGAATTTAAATACAATAAAATCATCAAAATCGATCTAGGCGTTTAGGAAGAGTTCAGTGACAAACGCACGCAGCAGAATTACATGTTTATCTATACATATAATAAAATTGTAGAGGTTAAATTTCTGTACAATGAAAAAAATGCTAAAAACCGAGTCAGGGGGATCTAAGAAGTGAAATAGAACTAATTTTGTTTGTCTGTTTGTGTGTCTTTGTCTCTGTCGTTTGTTCTTGTACCGGCTAATCTCCGAAACGACTGGACCGATTTAAATGTAACTTTGTATGGTGGTAGCTTATATCTCTGGTCAACATATAGGATACTTTTGATACCGAAAAATTAAAGAGTTCCCGTGGGATAGTTAAAAAACCGTACCACGCGGACGAAGTCGAGGGCATCAACTAGTAAAGATATAAGATTATAGATTTTTTGACCATCCAGATATTTTTAAGTTAAATTTTTTTAGTTGCTTTCGACACTTTTAGGATAGGGAAAAAGCTCTGAGCTCGTGTGACCATCGCGCTTAGATACAAAATTTCACTTCAGACGTGCAGTCTGACTGTTCTATATTGCTGGAGAACAGCAAATAGGCTGGCAACCTACACGATGGAAAGTAATTACCGTCACCTATGGACACTGGCAATACCAAACTTGTTGTTAATATCCTGCCGCCATCGAAGGAAGAACTGGAACCTGGCCACTAATGCCAGCACACAACGCGAGGTTATCATGGCCTCATATTCTATACCAAGGATAGCAACTGTCCAGATGGGAGGGCTCTGCTATGTGGTTGTGGGTGATTTTGTCTCTTTTTATGGTAGACTGCCCGCCCGCAGGAATTTGTAATATTTCTCCATTCCTGCACAAATAAAACCATATAAACTTTTATGTAATCATTTGTAGGGTGAAAAGCTATTTATTTCAACTGAAATTTTGTTATAGATTTGTCTATAGAATTTCTTGTTTTTCACACATGGTACATTGTTTATTATTTATGCGTTTTTTGTGTCTTCTCAAACTATAGACTTCTCCTAACACTTTTCAAAATGTTGCATGAAACAAATAGCTTTTCACCGCTCAATATACACATTTTTTTTAAATAATACTACTTCCTTCTAATAAGCCAGATTGTGAGATTATTTATTTAATTTTTAATTCTTGTCTTAAATACTAATGTTTTATGTTGGGTATATAAACATGGAAAGGGTTAGTTTTAATAACATTTATGTAATAAAATAATTAATAACTACATAAGTTTTGCAGTTTACTTATATGCTAATTTAAGAAACTGCATTCGTTGTTATAGCACGGCACAGAGTTGTGGAGGCGCATTGGTGATTGGGAGCGCGCTTTTCGCATGCAAAAAATACCCGTGCGTGCTATTTTGCGTACACCCAATAATTGATACTAATTACGAGTACTAGGAATTCTAACCACGCTACTAATATAATATTAATTAGTCCTAGAATTTAGTATAATAATAAGTGTAATTGTAATTTCTTATGCCTATATATAACTGTATAAACCTGTGAGTTTTTATTACATAAGATGGACAAAAGCCTCTAAGTCAGCTACACTCAACCTGCGGCCCGCCGGGCTTTTGTCGTTGGCCCGTCTATTATTACTTTATTTTAAACCATTTTGAATTTCGCGCTAATTAGAAAATTTGAAAGCGCGTTGAGTAAATAGGTAACATTAACGTTTGACAGTAACATTTAGGTAGTAACATTTGACAACACAACGTGTTTGAAACGTCAGGAAATGTAAAAAAAATTATTAAAATATACGCGATGAATGCGTTCGTAGTTGTTTAATTCAATTTCTAACCATCGCGAAAACCTAAGAAATCATTACCTAATTATTTTTTTTGCGGCCATGCGACACCATGACGTGTTTTGTGGCTCCTATGAAAAAAAGTTGAGTACCACTGCTCTAAGTTTAATAGGCGCAACGATTTATCAATACCGTACTCAACTGTGAAAAAATAAATCCGGAATGACTCTTAGTATGCGCTTTGCCTTTTTTTTGTTAACGCAGGGATTCCCCGGCGGATATCCTCGGGCTTCGGGGGAAAGTTCATGCATGCTTCTGTATGTCGTGGGATATGTGAGACTCCCAGTGGGCGGTTCTCCACGCTCACTTAGCCGAGGCCGCAAACCTACCCACTTAACTTAAACCTGCACCCCTTTACCCTCACTTTTCCGTAAAAGTAACTAAAAGTAACGTTTTGCAGTAACTCTGTTCTAGATCCCGTGATCTAGAACAGAGTTACTGCACCGTGACGCCCCTACGTCTGGCTAACACTAGGACACCCTGGTAGCAGGGTGATCTGCTTTATCAACGGGGGAGTTTGCTGTTACCCCCGTATACAGCGGCCCCCTGTGACGGAGTCATGTGAGGAGAGTTTTGGCGTAGCAGCGCCTACGACCTCTGGTAGTATCCGCTTAGCCAACCTACGGCCCGCCAAGCACTTTAATCCGTGCAAGAACGAAAAAATAATACTAATACCTGTGGCCGGGCGGCCTATCGTGAGAGGCGACAAACCAACCCACAGCCAGAGATGGTAGGGTATTTGCCCGACTGGATGGCTACCACCTTGGTCTAGAGTATGCCGCCATAACAACTTTGAGTTGTGTTCCGGCATCAGTGGCCAGGTTTCAGTTTCTCCTTCAAGGCCGGCAGCACATTGGCAACACCTCTGTTATTTCTAAGGCCTATAGGCGATAGTAACCACTTTACATCACAGTTGGGCCGTCAGCCTGTCTGCTGTGCTTCAGCAATAAAAAAAGCTTTTGCGAGTTTAGCTCCTGGCATACTACGTAATTATTTAATTTGAATTTACATTGGTCACTCTTCTGATATAGCAAATATCCATAGACGGCGGTAATTATTTTCCATAATGTACTCTAACAATAAAAAAATACCTTTTTATTATGGCTGTCTTAGAGACTTACGTGAGCAAAACTCATAGGTATAAGGCCGGGCTTAAGCAAATAATGAATTTTATACATAAAATAGCGACGTAAACTCATATCAAACTTGTAACAGAATATAATTGCTATGTTACCTCGACGGCTTTAAATATCTAACATAACTAACGCATGTAGTGCATGGAACCAATCATATATCATGGTACTGGAAAAATCAAACTACCGTAGTTTAAACGCGTGACCGCTTAAGATGTATGTAGCTTACCGACATAAACGTTATCTAATTTTGACTTAATAGTATATCAGTAATTAATAACGACGAGTGAAGGGCTATTTGTTTCGAACGACATTCTGAAATTTGGCTGGAGAAAAATGTAGAGCTTTAAATGTCCTAAAAAACGTCATGAACCCTGCTTCACCTGGGTTGTGGAGAGCCTTCCTCAGATTGACTTTTACAAAATTCATTCATGATGAATAAAATACTTTGCTATCTTACTTTCAAAATTTCGTCATAGAAATAATTATTATTACTATTTCAAACTGACCTGGTCCACATTTGACTTGTTAGTATTATGACGTCATAAAGGAGTAACAATATTTGTATGATTCCAAAAAGCTTCTCAGTTAATTTTACTTAGTAGTACCTCTTTGGCGAGCCAAAAAATTGCATGAACGATGCATGCTTTCTACCAGAATTCAAATCCAGTTTGAAACAGACGCGACTGCCTTAACCACTGAGCTACCATGGCTTCAATTGCACGGTTTCCTGTTATTTTCTAAATTATGGTTTTATACGAATTGTGTATCTAGCCAGTGTTAAATATTTAATTTATTGAATAATTATCAACCAAAAGACTCAGCTGAATTTCAAGTTGACGCCGAACGAGGAAGTTTTGGGCAGCTTGAAAAGACACATTTCTTTAAACTGTTCAGATCTTCAACACAAACTCACAATTCTTCGTTAAAAACTAATTTATATCCTACGACTATTGTTGTAATTTATTTGTGACTTGTAATTTTTTGGCAGTTTATTTCGTTCTTATTCATAGAGAGTTAGTGTAAAGTTGAACGCTTCATTATGGTTCTTAAAGAACAGTTCAAACTTACTTTAACTCTCTATGAATAATACCGTTAGTGTATACGTATGTTCTGTCGTTGGACTTAAACTACTGGACCGATTTTAATTAATGTGATGTCAATTTATTCGTTATTATGGTCCGTGTTGCGTAGGCTACAATGTTACCCGACTATAGCATAACCAAAAGGGAAGGGTTATGTTGTTAATTTTCCTAATTAGGTTTTTTAATTACCTGAATAATAATTGACTTATTCGTAATAGTTATATGAGGTTTATAGGCTCGTTAAACTATTATCGGTGGTACCTTATTGCGTAATGCTCTAAAGTCTCAAACTCACGGTTCACGAGAAACGTGGGTTTGAGTCCTGAACGGGAAGCATGGACCACTTGGGCAGTTTTCTGACCTAATTTGCATAATATTACAATTACCACGTGCTGAAGGTGAAGGAAAACATTGCAACACCCTGCACATCAATATAGCCGATGTATCAAACCCGCCACGTAACTGTCAGTTCCCTCAGTGAAAAATGAGAAATGGACGATGATGACGGAGGAGAAGTAGTGGTATGTTTATTATGGTCTTGTAGGACACAGTTTGACATGTCAGCAAAATGACAGTGATTACGTACGCGCGAGCTTATTAAAAAAATAGACTGATTCCCAGGATAAAAATCCTGGGTATACCGCGGGGATTTTTCTGAGAATAATCAAAAATTACCAGATTAAAAAAATGCAATTCCAATGTGATTTTTTTCACTGATCGATAATAAAAAAACATATAAATCAAGTTTTATATAATAAAATTTTGTAATATTTTTTTTTATATTTCGCGGGAATTTTAAGTTAACGCGGACAAACTTGCGGGCATATCCTTGTACATTATACATGACTTTCAGGCAATGTTCCCCAGTGGAACTTAGTTTAAATAAAAGTTTTTAAATTTGAATTTACTTTCTCACCCCAATACCACCCACTGTCACGTATCATTATAAGCTAAAGGCTGTTATTTTTATTGATATCATCATACTAGCTGTGCCCACGACTTCGTCCACGTGGAATTTGTTTTCAAACCCCCCGATTTTGAAACATTCTTCATTGGTGCTCCGCTCCTATTGGTCTTAACGTGATGATATGTAGCCTATAGCCTTCCTCGATAAATGGGCTATCTAACACTGAAAGAATTTTTCAAATAGGACCAGTAGTTCCTGAGATTAGCGCGTTCAATCAAACAAACAAACTCTTCAGCTTTATATATTAGTGTAAGATTCAGAAAGTAAATGCAATGTAAACCTCATATACCTATTAAGAATAAGAAGGTTAATTTATAAACTATTGTTTTTTAACCCAAATTGGGATTTTGATAACTATAGTACCTTTTCGCTGTAGTCGGGTTATAGAGAAATAAAACTGCACAGCAAACCATCACACTCTTCAGGTTCCTGCCTAAAACCGCCAACTGCACCATTAGCTTTTCACATTTGCTATTAGGTCCCACATGATGAAGACGACAAAGCCATGGACGAGCTGCTCGCACTCGCGCATGAGTTCCTGCAGCACTTCTGCCATGGCAATCAACAGAACCAGACGATATTGCACAAGCATCTGGACCTCTTCCTCAATGCTGGGGTAAGGTTCTCAAGAGTTGGTAATCAATTAGTCGTGTCTCTCCTCCTTGAGTGGTATTCCTCATTCCTGACTATCACCGGCAATATGTAAAGCGTCGTATACGAAGTCTGAGTGTCGTGCGACCAATAGAGTTATTCACACACGTCAGGAACGTTTCCATGTAAGAACGGAAAGCTTCCGAACAAATCAATTTGCAATATTACAGAACGTGAAACGGACATATTCTAGAATGTGTTTCCGATACGATTTCTTATTATCGTTTCACGTTCTGTCGGATCTTACGTTTTTACACGGAAACGTTATAGCGGTCGGACCAACAACACATCGGACTGCGGCCTCTAAATCTTTTTCCTTCTATTTTGCCAGTGACCATTGGTTTCTCCAAGTTGTCTCTCTGTTTCTGGCTGTGTCTGAAGTACTCGAGGACTTTGCAGAGGCAGAAGAGTGATAGTCTCGATGTTACTTTTAATTTCTTTATAATAGATGCTTTGGTTTGGTATGCAGTCGAGGGTAAAGACAAAAAATTTCTCGAGCACCACATCTCAAAAGCGTTAACACGACTGTGTTCAGATACTTTCAATGTCTAAGTGTCAGCTCTGTTAAGAAAAATGGAGAATATAATTACTGTAGATCTATTCATGTAGACCTTAAGAAATGACTCACATTTTTACAGGCAGTTTGTAGATCTTAGCATTCTTCTACTCTCTATAAAATAGGGATGTTCAACTTAATCAGACTACAGACCAACCACAAATGAGGGGAAATAGGTGAAATATAAGAGAGGGCGAAGGAAAAACCTCGTAACTATATAAAATAATTAGCCTTCTTTATTTCACTTTCTCCCAATCATTTAAAGTCGATCGTAGGTCATCATCCGAGTGTTAAATCCCAGTTGCGTTCGTAGCGTCCTACTTTTTCTTCTCCACTTCGCGCGGACTTCTGTATCCCTCGTTTTGAAACCATTGGCACGCATATCATCCTTCACATCGTCAAGTCAGGATTTCTTGGACCTTCCCTTTCGACCGGGATCTAGCGGAAGCGGTCTTGTCTGCTGTGTCGATGTCATGGACATGAATACTGCCTCGAGTACGGGAGGGTCGATCATAGGTATACCTTTTTTTCCATACTCCTCTATTCTAGTACACGTCCACTGTCATACCACATATCATTATAACATCCTTTACACAATCCATTCGTCCTTCTTTTTTTGGTTATCATCAAAGATTTATGAAATGGCTTGCGTGTAGTGAAATATATTCGTGTTTTCCAGATCCGCGAAGCCCAAACGGTTTGTGCGATATTCAAGGATAATGCTGGTCTGTGTGCACACGAGGGCAACGAGAAGGTTGTCGGCCATTTTGTCCACTGCATCGAGTCTAGGGGCCGGAGACCGGCCTACCTCCACTTTCTGCAGACCATCGTTCACGCTGACACTCAGTACATCCGAAGGAGTCAAGATTTGGTCATGCAAGAGGTGTGTATTTTTAACTCACACTGTATTCATAATAAAACTACGTTTCAACGGTTTTACGCGTGGTATTTTATTTCGACGTTTCGGCCACTTTTCAGTAATCGTGATCAAAGTAAATGAAGACGGAAGACAAAGATGTCAAGTTTCAATGAGTAATGTTAAAGTAATTGTTTAGTCTACCCTCAATTTGTTCATTTTAATTAATTGTTTTTAATTTTTGTTTAAGGTATTTATTTACTCTATGGGAGCTTAGCCTCATTTAATTTAAGAACAAATTAAACTAATTTTACTTAAGAAAATACATACTTAAATAACTTGCAAGGATCAATTTTCGCCAAGCATAAAGATTGAATTTACTTTAATCCATCTACTGGCTTGGGAAGCGGACTGACTTTAAAATATTCTATTAGGATTATTGAAGTCATCCAGACTAGGTACCGCTGTACTGACTTCAAATCAATTTGTACATGATGACAGTATGAAGTCAGCACTGACTTGCTTCGAATTTGTAGTCAGTAACTGGATTAATGTAATGTAAACCGCTCTTAAACTTAAGGAAAGGCTTTTTTCTGAGAAGCAAATTTTAATTGCAGATGGTGAATGCCGGCGAAGACGTCCTCGTGTTCTACAACGACAAAGTGTCCTTCAACTCATTCATCAACATGATGAGGTTATATAAACAGAAGAACGAGATGCCAGAGGCGTTAAGGTGAGTTCAAATCAGCGCATTAACTGATTCAAGACCCTTTCCTGGATGGGTAATGTTAAGGTTCCGAAAAAAAAACTAACTCCTGCGGCCGCCTTGCCTCTCGTAAGAGGCATCTGCGTTTCTGGATGGCTACCAACCCTGGTCTAGAATATGCCGCCATAACAACCCAGAGTTGTGTTCCAGCATCAGTGGCCAGGATCCAGCCTTCCCTTCGAGGCCGGCAGTACATAGGTAGCATCTCATGCAAATCTCCATAGGCGACGGTAGCCACTTTACATCTTTCTTCATCTTTACATCTGCTTTCGCAGATTCGAATGAAGAACATGACATCATGCTATGTCACAAGTACTACTTTCATATCTAGATACGAATAAATTTCACTAAATGATTTCACTTAGTTCTTTGTTTCTCAACACAAAAGCTGCTATATGCACGCTACTGTTTACTTAAGTATGTTAACTAACGTAATGTAGTTACATATTTAGTCAATTGAATTAGAATATGGAGAGTAAACATGGTTTTATTTGTTTCCTGTTGTCATGGAAAAAGTGATAACAAAACAAAAGAGGTCCAACATAGTCGGCTCCATAGTTTTTTGATGGAAAAGTTTCCGTCCCACTCTTATTATCCATATCACAGCACATAGCAAATATTTAATTTAATATATCATTTTAATTGTAAAAGGTATTAGTTCCTATATTAAGCTTAGTATATCAACAAATGTAATAAACTTGTTATGAAACTAAACCTAATTACAAATTAAGCTATACTATAAATAAAACTATACTTACAAAATAACATAAATCTATAAGTAAAAAATTGAGTCTAAATCGCTGTCGGCGAGGAGCGTACCCAAAATGCTGGCCGCATTTCCACGTTGGATGGCATTGTTAATGCGTTGCCTTAGGTGCAAGCTAGCCTTTTGATCACACGAGACCTCAATTAGACGCATTGAGAGGTCTCGATAGAGGTTTTTAAAAATGAAAACACATCTATCACCAGGTACCACATTCAACTAGTTAAACTGCTAACGTGCTGTACGATGGGCAAGAATGTCTACACGGAGTTGAAATGCCACTCTCTATTGCCTCTCGATGATATTGTTTCAATGATAACTCATCCGGATTGTATACCAGAGGTAAGTGATTACTATTATTGTCCTACTATAAAGATAGAGAATGTAACTATCATTTTATTCATAAAGCATAAGGACATATTGTTTCTTTTCCACTAATTAAAAAATCAATTACAACTTTGCTATTAAAGGCAATTTGTCCATAAAATATTCCAAACATTTTCCTATCTTTGGATAAAACGTCTTAATTATTTTGCTCTACTTTGTTTATAAAATGGACCTAGCACTGTGCTGCCCTTTCGTAAATGCTTTGCATTTTTGATCAATTTTGTTTCGTAAAAAAATTTCGATCACTTTCTTGTCATTTTACACAAAACATTCTAATTATTTTGATGTAATTTTGCTCCCAAAAAGGTCTTAATACTTTACTTAAATTCTGTTCATCAAATGTCCCAAACACTTTTCTGTCTGTTCGTAAATGTGTGCACATATTTTTAAAATTGAAAGCGTTCCTGTACGAACACCAAAGGCAGCAAGCAGATCTCGCACTTGATACAAGCGCCTTTTAGTAAGCCTGGTTGAGTCTGTTTCATAGTCATAGTTTTATTTAATGTCATTTCTGTACGTAAAATACCTATTATTATTTATCAAAATCATTATTTTCACATTTCATAATATATTATGTACTTATATTAAATTGTTCAAAACATATATCTTTTGTGTATTCTTTGTTTCATATTGCTCTAATTATAAATAATATTAAAATATTAAATTTTCATTTCTTATTTTTTGTCTTCTGTGAAGGTGACGTTACTGCTTGGCACTAACGGAAGACCAGCGTTGGTTATTATCAACCAGCATTTGCTGAGTTAGGGTCTGTTTAGAGTTAGATAACCTTTGTTAAACTGCTTATGTATAATATCTATTTTAAATAACTCTAAATAAACATTATTTTATGAATTTCCTTCATAAAATGTTTCATTCATTTTCCTGCTATTTTGTTCATAAACTAAGAGATAAATATCCGAAACTGCCATCCAACACCATGTAAACATTCCGATAATTTTGCAACCTTTTTGTTCATAGAATAGCAAATGTTCTGTAGGTGTGTTTTGTAGGTGAAAGAAGCATACGTTGGGTTCCTGAACCACTGCTACATCGACACGGAAGTGGAAATGAAGGAGATATATTCAAGCAATTATATGTGGGACCTGTTCGAGAGGTCATTCCTTGAGGACATGCATGCTTTGCTCCAGAGCGACCCCTCAAGTATGTTCTTAACTACTACTTAGTAGTGGCTATAAAATCTTTTGGTGGAGACTTGAAGGATAGCGTGCAATTTAATTAAAAAACAAACTGGTTAAAATTGATATACAAAACGTGCAAAGACATACTTAAGACAAGAAGAAACACTACGAGAGACAGAGAGAGGAAAGAGAAGAGAGGGAGAGGAGAGGTTAATAAGCTGTCCATTTTGTTCTAACTCCCCAATAGCTTTTATTCAGTAAATCAATTCCATAGAAATTGGTTTACAAAAATATTTGAATCAGTCTGTTTCTTACTGTCAACGATTGAAGGAGAAAATAGGTTTTAATTAAAAGTGCTATCATTGATTTAGTTTTAACACATGCACTATAGCGTTAGAGGAATGCATCAGAGGAAAGCGAAACATGAACCTGATTGCACACATAGTTTACGAGCTTGAATTTTTTTTCTTTAATACATATTAATTGTTACAAGTTTTTATTTTTATTTTATTTATTTATATCTCAAAAACGGTGCCTCTTAGGAAAAAAAGGTATTGAGACTTTTCCTATAGATTAATTAATTATCTGATCTACAATTTTTGTCTTGACTAATTTTATGATAAAACTTACAGTTTTGCTGAAAATCGCGAAAACCCCGTTTTTGTGACATTTGACCCCGAGTAAATTTTTTTCCAGGTGTCGGATCGATTAGGACTTTTTAGATCTCATTTATAATAGTGTTTTTGTAACTTCACTCCTATTTTTTTGGTCTAATTTGACCGGACTACTTAATGTGTAACAATATTGCTATCCGTGAACGAACGGAGAAAGAATACAATTTCCTGCGGTCGGACGACCTGTCGTAAGAGGTGACAAAAGTACCCACTGCCAGGTAGCCAAGTAGGGTAGCCCGTCTGGACGGCTACCACCCCTGGCTTAAAGTATGCCGCCATAACAACCTTGAGTTGTGTGTGCTCTGGCATCAGTGGTCAGGTTCCAGTCTCCATTTAGAGAACGGCAGCACCTTTGATGTTGCAAATGTCTATAGGGGACGTTTACCGCTTTCCATCAGGTTGTCTACTTGTCTGCTGAACTCGTGGAATTAAAAAAAGATACGATCTTAGGATTAATTTACCTAGTGTTGTCTGCGTAGATGAAGTATATTTTTACACTACAGGGATGTCGGAAGGGTCCTCATCGTCGGCGTTTTCCCCCCGCAAAACTACCCCCCAAAAGGCGTGGGTCAACTATGTCACAGACGTGCTAATGCACACCATATGTACATTTTTCAATTCGCCTTTCAGTGATCAAAGTACCACCGTACAGGTAAATATATATTTTAATGTCTCTATAAATATTATAAACGCGAAAGTTTGTAAGAATGGATGTATGGATGCAAGTTTGTTACTCTTTCGCGCAAAAACTACTGAATGGATTTTCATGAAACTTTACAGTAATATAGCTTACACATCAGAATAACACATAGGCTATAATTTATAAAGATATAGTGTGAATTATCCAAAATATAACGATTTTCCATCACCACACGGGTGAAACCGCGGGCGCAGCTAGGTATTCATAATTGACGGGATCTGTGGTTGAGCGGGCTAAGCCTTTGTCGACTTACCTCACTGCAACGCAGAGGCTCCGGGTTCGATTCCTGGTATAGTAAATTTCGGAAACGTATTTTCTCCGTTATTTACTATGGTCTGGGTGTCTGGGATCGGCCCCAGAATGGTCCGTTGTATATTACCCATAACACAAGCGTAACTTGCTTAATTTGGGGATATACAGTGTGTGTGCTTGTCTGCCGATTTATAAGATTTATAAAAAATTATAATTAGAAGAATATATTCTTTTTAATAATCCATACGTACTACATACACGTAAATGTTTATTAAATTAGTTTGTTTCAAATTGACACCAGGTTACGCGAGTTTTTTTGGGTGCCCGCCCGTCCGTGCGTGTGTTTGTGTATCTTAATGCGGATATTAAAAAAATATTTATTGTTTTGTTAAATAAAATATATAAATGTTTAAATAACATAAAATATCCTCTGGAGTGTTAAAGCTTTATTATTTTTTTTTTTTAAATGCACAATATATTATTATAATCAAGGATTTTTCCATAAATCCGCGATTACATTTTTAGTCTAAATAAACTTTACCCTCCGGAAGATAGAATAAATACAAAAGGAATTATCACTCTTTTAAATGAATAAAAATTTAAATAGTCCTACCTCACGTAAAATTCTTTTCCTTTGTAAAATTATTTGTTACGCTCGGACTCCATCTAGGATAATTTTATAGTCATTGACTGCGGCCAAATAAGTTTTGTTTATAGCGTTAAAAATTACGACGTCAACAAATAGCTACATCAGTGTATATATATATACATACGTTATCTATCAATATTCAACGTCATTCACGATTAATAACAATATCGCATGTCGAATTACGCGTATAAACCCATCGTTACATCTGCGTGAAACGGTCAATAACTATAACATTGTCCCAGATGGAGGAGTGGCAATAATGGGTATTGGTAAATTACGTTGTGTTTTGTTTTGCAAACACGGATGGTGGACGACTGTGTGAGTATGCTGTTTGCATAATTTCCTATCAACGTTTTTCTATTCGATAATATTATTAAATTCTAAATATGCCGTGTCTGTAGAGTAAAGCTATTTAAAAAAAACAACTGGAATACGAGTATACTATATATAAGCGATGGAGAACAAGATACCTTTTTTTAGATTTCTTGTCTGTTTGTTCGAGATTTATGTAAAAACTACTGGACCGATTTCGATGCGGTTTTCGCTGATCGACAGCTAATTCTTAGATTTTAACTCTGCGCTACTTTTTATTCTGGAAATCCCGCGGGATTTTTTTGGGAATGATTTAAAATGGCTACATTAAAAAAAATCTAATTCCAAAGTGATTTCTTTTTAGTGATATTGTATTTAATGTAATATAAAATGTGTAATATTTGTTATCCCGGGAACGGTTTGAAGTTGTTCGAATGCATAAAAATTGGCTTATTCCGACACAGTTTCCACTGAAACGATGGCTTACATTCTTTTTAAAAATTCTGCGATACTTTGTGTCCTGGGAATCCCGCGGGAATTTCTAATCAAGCGTGGACGAAGTCGCGGGCGTATTCTAGTTCATTTATAAAATTTTATATGACCCTAAATACTTCTTACTGTAAAATGTAAATCGCAAAGTATTTGTTTTTAGCGGTATACGTATAATACGTAGACGGTAGGGTCTGTGATACTTGTGGCTGTCCCATTATGGTATAGTTGGCTGACGGTGCTGATAGTGTTGTTGTAAGGTTCTTCGGTCCATAATTTTAGTTTCTTAAGATGGCATCATATTAATGAAACCTTTTTGGTTTGTTTGATGTGTGATTTATCTGTAAGTTGATATTAATATGTAATACGTGTCTCACTAATATGTTAAGACTATAGCCCAGTGGTCTGTATAAGTATGTAGATAGTTCGTGATTTCTGCCTGTCAGTTGAGGTCTATGTCCTTAGCAAGTTGTGACCGGAACAAAGGTTAATCGACTCACCGACGCCCTTGATGAATGTCCTTGCCGGCCGGCTGGAGTTCACACCGAAAGGAGCTAACTTTTGTCTTCTTATTGTCACCGCCGAGATGATTACGGATTTAATATATTTAGTAACCGCCGCTACATATAAACGTCCTTCTGCGCCCAAGGCCGTGGGGACTGCCGGAAACGGCGCGAGTGTCCAGTGGTTATATCGATCCAATTTCCTTAACAATGTTGTATTAACAACGTGGTATACTTATTGTTACGAGCCACAGGACTCGAATTAAAAATGCCGTTGGAACTACTATAGAATTTATTAGAACTGTACAAAGACGTATAAAACAAATACAAATAAAACTGGATGCAACCAGTTCACACTGCACGATTCAATACAATTTGAACGCGCAAAGTCCGTCGTCTTTATCACTAATCGAGAGTACTAGAGAACGTCTTACTCTTTTAGTAGTCGTCGCTTGACTGCCCGCCCCTTCATTCGGGCATCGTCTTATACTAACTACACAGTAAAAAAAAAGATTGACCGCGCACACTGAGTTTCTAAGAAATATTAATTTGCACACCTGCTAACGTCCATGAAGTCGAAAACAATAACAATATCCCTATTGTTATTGTTTATTAGTTCGACGCTAATGATGGTTATAAAACAAGTAGAAAAACAATAGCATGTTACAAATTCAAAACACAAAGGTTATCCTCCCGGATTAGGGAACCCGGTAAGCTGCGCTTACAATAGGCTGTGCGGCTTATCTTTGACGGCATGTAACATTATAATAAATTCACTCCACCAAGGTCCCATTGCTAGATTAGCAGCTTCTCCAATTTGGGCGACGCACGGTATACCACGCTTGTCCAAGGCAAATTGGCAGCTGTAACACGGATTCCTTTAATGTGCAATTTTCTCAAGTGAACACAAAATAAATTTTCTTTATTGTATACTCTGATTTTTAATCACCCGGACTAAAATGACAGCTGCTTGGAGCATAGTGTTGTGTAGTATGGCTCATTCATAAGTGAGTTGTGTGAGTCGTTGATTCAACTCGCCACGGTGAGTTGAATCTAGAATTCTATAGGATTCAACTCGCAGTGGTGTGTTGTGGATTCAACTCGCTTATGAATGTGTCGTACAACAATACTATACTCAGAGCTTGCAACATAAAAGAAAAGTTCAATCGCAGCTGTCATTTTAGTCCAGGTAATTCAAAATCAGAGTATAGTATAAGTTTCTCGAATGGTATTTAAACCAACGTTATTTATATGAGTTATTTAAATTATTTTTTTACCTCTGCTCATATGTGCGTTAGCCTCCCCATCTTTGCAAAAGTAAATCACAGGGTGCAGATAGTCATAAACTAATGCTCTAGTCATTAGTTTTTAGCATATTGTCTTAACTATTTGTGGTAATTCCCAGACTCGCCAGTCGATTTTCGTGAAACTCCTTCAAACGACCTTCAGTATATACCAATGTCCTTGGCTGACGCCGCCGCAGAAACTAAACGTGGAGAAGTGTATCAGGACCTTGAGCGATGTTGGTGAGTTAACTGCTTGCTTTAAACAAAACCTGTTTTAATGCATAGGATTTAGTGGATACCGGTACAAATATTAGGCAATAAACAGTATGTAAAATGAAATGTTAAGTTGGTGGACATCTAGAGAGAATGAATCACAAAACAAGTGTATGGCACCAATGTAAATTCTAGTAGACCGCGACGTACTCGCCATAATCAAATTGAAGGTATTTTGAAGAAAGATCAGATAAAAAGCACTGTCAATGGACGTGTATGTATGAAGAGATTAATTAAAGTTGATGATGCGAAAAGTGTTTGTCAGAATTGTAGCAAGTGGAGATCCTTAGTCTCTGCCTACCCCTATTAGGAACTGGCGTGGCAATATGTATGTATGTAAATCAGTATCTCAAAATATTCACCTTGGTTACATTGCATAAAGTTTTATCTGGGCACTGTTCGTTACCAGAAAATTCCGTCTATCCCAATAAATATACTATCCCATTTTCCAGGATAAAAAGTATCTTATGTCCATTCTCCGTATTGAGACTACATATATAGTTTTCAATGAAAACGTAACAAACAGATACTTTTGCATTTTTAATATTAATTATTTTGAGGAGTAAATATCTAACCAAGTAATCTTCGCTAGGTCATCTTGTTCTTTTTTATTAGTGTTATGAATGTAATTTTTTTTCTGGTCATGGGTTTGCTTGCAACCCAATTTTCATGACATTATCCCCGAATATACAAGTCCTTAATAAATAATATTTTAACAATAGCGAAATCCAGAAGTATAGCCATACCGCTAGAATTGGAAGCAAAAATCCAGACAGTTTTCGAGAAGGCGGCAGCACTGTCGCGTCAGACCAGCAAATGGCTGTCCGCTTCTAAAGCCTCGAAGTTTGAGAAAATGGCTTCACAGGTAACGAAGTATTATTAATCAGAATACCAATATTTAATCAATCAATTGTTACCAGTACCCAAAATGTTAAATATTTTATTGGTGTGTAATTATTGTATGTCGTAACTTCTCATTAAATTTAGTAAATTGGCCCTACTTCTCTGATCATTGGCTATTATTACAGTAACTGCTAAATTCTTATCATTTCCATTTGCTACGCTAGCGCTATTTCGATGAGTCTTCGAACAATAACTTGCTGTTTACCGATGGACACTTAAAACTTATCCCCCATACAAGACGGTTCTCCTTACTTTTACTGTTATACTTTGTTTCATTTATGGCAATCAATAACGCTGTCTATTTTATCTTCGGGCCTTTAAAAATCAATTTTTGCTTTATTTATTACAGTCTAGTCTACAAAACGACAAATCGGTAATGGAAGGTCTGCAAGAAATAGTGGCTTTGTTAGAAGAACAACTGCGCCCTCTATTGCAAGCAGAGCTGTCTCTGCTAGTGGACATATTGTACAAGCCACATCTCCTATTTACAAGTCCCGGGGAAATAGGTCAGCCGGACACGAGTGGTATATTCATATCCAGGTATATTTATGACTAATAAATTAAAGAGCTAATAGGTTTCATTATTTCTCTTCTTTCAACCTTCACCCGAGCAGGAGCGGAGAAACCTGCGGCCAGTCGGCCCAGGAGGTAGGCTATTTGCCCGTCTGTGTGACTACCACCTCTAGTCTCCGCCGCCGCCATAACCGCTTTCCATCTGGTGGGCCGTCTGCCTATCTGCTGAACTCTTGCAATAATAACAATAATAATAAATCCGCAGACAAACACGCACACTGTATATCCCCAAATTAAACAAGTTACGCTTGTGTTATGGGTAATATACAACGGATCATACTGGGGCCGATCCCAGACACCCAGACCATAGTAAATAACGGAGAAAATACGTTTTTCGAAATTTACTATACCAGGAATCGAACCCGGAGCCTCTGCGTTGCAGTGAGGTAAGCTGGCAAAGGCTTAGCCCGCTCAACCACAGAGGCCGTCAAAAATAAAAATAAAACTTTCTAATCATTTGATGTCGGCAGAATATGTCTTCATCTTCCATACTCTCTGTCACTCTGCGAATCATCATGTCCCCATCAATCGTTTTCTGTCTATGTACCATCCAGTTTTGACGTAATTTTTCTCACGTGATTTTCATCCTCCTCATTATATTTGCCCATACTACTTAGTTAACTTTGCTCTCAATTTGCAATCACGAGCTTAATTTTCAAAGATTCCTTATGTAACAATTTTAATGGTTTGATGTCCAAATGACGAAAACAATAGACGTCTGTTAACTCTGTGGCACTCTTCAAAGTTCGTGGACTGCAACATAAAAAATGAGCCCAATGTCCCCTTATTATATCTAAAGCGAATTAAAAATTCATGTTTTATGTGTTTTAGACTTATACGTCACACTGAGAAACTTCTAGAGGAGAAAGAAGAGAAACTGTGCGTAAAGGTTTTGCGTACATTAAGGGAGATGATGGCTTCTGACCCTGAATACGGGGAAAAGGTTAGTTTTTATTTCTATAATAAAATTAATCAACATTTGAGTTTAAAGATGAGAAGGATATAGGAGGAACTGTGAGTAGTTATTAAGTTGGAATAAATTCTCGCTTTCCTTGGTATTAAAATAATTGAATTAATTTTTCTTTTAAAATAATAAATAGGTATATAAATTAATAAATATATTAGCTATATTTTAATGTTTTAACTTTGATATTACGAATGTGTTTGTTGCTTTGTCATTGTTACACGCAGCAACGGAGCAATGGATTGACGCGAATGAATTGAATAGAAACACTTGTAAAAACAGCAACGATAATTTGTTGATTTATTCCACGTGGCCGTATTGTAAAGAGATTTCTTAGAATAATTCAAAGGAATTTATTTTTTGTCGTGGTATAATTATAATTTCATGTTTTCAGGGCAATCAACTTCGTAACAAATTATTATCTCAGTACTTTGTGAATCGCAAATCGGAACCCAAAATACAACCGCAGCCACCCGTAGCGGTTACCCATGGGCCTGGTGGTAATTACAAATTTAATATTTAATTAACGCTGTTAAAACTCTTATCATTAGGTTATTAGACGTCATGTTTCATTTGCATTTCAAATTTTGGATAGATTTAAGGCTGGTTTATGAATTTATGATTTAAATTTCTGAACGTATTTGAGCAACAAGTATTTAGTACATATTTAGGGCTTGCTTTGTTATAAGATTATAAATATATATATATATATATTACATCACACCTGTAGGCTTTAAGTGATGCCACATTGTTCTGTAAAATTGTGAAAAATAAAATTGAAAAATTACATTACCGCTATAAACATGAGCGACTTGATTATTTACCTTAACATAGAAGAATGCTAAAATTGACAATTGCGCAGTAAAGAACTTAACTCCAAAAATCTACCAGATCCTTCATGGTTGGGTGACTCTATAGGTTAGTCTTCAGTTTTCTATTGTAAAACTTACTATTTTTTGTCTTAGTAACTTTCTTCTCAAGTTTCGACTCTTGGACTAAGAAATAGATTTTAAATAATATAGACGCCCTCGCCTATGTATTGATAGCGGTCAGCAATGGTTAAACCTACCGGTACAGAATTTTTGACAAAAAAGTAATAATAGATTTAATAAGACTTAATATCAGTATAGAATTTCATAGAAAAACCGTCCATTCGTGAGTCCGACTCGCACACGACCACTTGGCTATGATAATAAAGATATTAACAAAGCAAATGAAACATGACTGCTGTTGACTGCTTTACTAAAACTTATTACCATGAGATACACTAATAGCAGTAGCTGGTATCAAGCACGATGTTACTAGACTAGACTATTAGTGAGCTAATAAAATACTTGAGTTTCTAGCAGGGCTTGAAATACTGGTAAAAATGTGGTATCGTTAATTATGCTAATTTCAGATAACGGTAAAAAATAAGTAAGGTTATAAAACTTACCGTTACTTCTAGCTATTTTACCGGAAAAAAAATATAACGTTAATACTATTTTTGTTGATAATTTTACCGTTATAACTATGTTTTGTTATCATCGTCGCTCTCTTTCATTCGCAAAGATTGCCGAACGGTACTGTGCTAAGAGCGCGCGTAATATTTAGAGTTGTGTTTGTCGATTGTTTCGGTAACATGCAGTCGTAATAAAGTTGATTCTTAAAAATGGCGTCGCTTGAAATAACGTAAAAATTACTGATACTTATAACGTTATATATACGATTTTTAACGTTAAAATCATAAAAGTTACCAAGTAACGGTAAAAAAATACACCGACATGGCAGTATCTTTTTCGAAAATACCGTTAAATACCTATATTTTAAAGGTAATTGATAACGTTTTCAAACCCTGGTTTCTATAAATAAAATTGAACTAAAGATGTTTTTCTTGTAAAGATAGACAGTAAAAAGTTGGTTTAAAACAGGTTATAAGCGATTTAATTGATATTTTGCCTCTAAAAAGGCTACTAGTATGTGGGCCACTACAAGAATATACCAAAAACGTGTCTTCTTTTTTTATCAGGCAGATGGCTCATCTGATGGAAAGTCATTGCTGTCGCTTATGGCTGCTTACTACACCAGGGCCTATGTTATAAGAACAGCCTCACTCTTTCAGGCCGGCAGCACGTGGGTGACAATTTTGATATTGTAAATGTCTGCTCCACCATAAAGAAATAAGGGGATGTTTGATAGTTGCACTCTTTAATGATATAGTACCGTTGCCTTATAAATATAGTCCGTGTGAAAGAAAAAACAGCTTACAATTTTACACAACTAATAAATCCTCCTAATGCACCTGCGCAGTAGACCAATTTTACTAGCGCGCGTCAATACACGAATTGTGTAAGCGGAACAGAGCTTAGAGTGCGTAGAAAGCAACACTGCCATCTCCACTTGTGATTAAAGTTCAATATACATTATTCACATGTCACAAAACTACCAATCGGAATTATAAGTCGTGTAAAATTGTAACTGAATAATCGCATTCATTTACGATAAACTTCATTTAAAGTTACAATAAAAACATCTTTATTTCATACATAATTAATTTAGTTAGCGGTAGTGGAAATTATTTTTCTTTTATTTCACTTCATCGCATGCTATGCAGAATGTCATCAGCATCAACCGGTGACAGGTGGGTGGTATTTCATAGATCAGAATTCAAGTCCTGTAATATTATAATAATAATAATATTTTAATTTAAGACATAAATAATTGATGTACACAGATTGAAGTAATATCTATAATATTGTTACGAGTCGCGAGACTCGAATTAAAATGTCGTTAGAATTACTATAGAGTTTATTAGAACTATACAAACACATATAACACAGGTACAAATATAACTGAACACAACAAGTCCAAACGTAATGCAGAAGATCGTAATTCAAATACACGCCCAAAGTCCGTCACTAAATAGATTACCAAATGTACACAAGTCTTGTTTCGCTCGTGGTTATCGCTCGACTGCCTGCTCCCTCAATCGGGCCATTGCTTTATACTGCACAAATTCAATATTTCCGCCCGGCGGCGGACCAAATTTCCTAGGATCGTAATCCGCACACCTTGCTAATTATGCCTGCAAGCGGCCATAAACGAGTACAATAGGCTGTTCTCCACAATAACCTATAAATAAGTGAACAAAAAAAGACAATCATAAAAGGATTACAATTAGTTCAAATACCGACGGCTAATAAAATGTGTTTTTATAGATATGCAGGTGGATTTTGTTTTCGTTGAAACTTAAGTTGTAACAATATTATAAAATTCTAAACATGCCGTGTCTGTACATTGTAGCTATTTAAGAAATAATTGGAATACACTATATGAAGGATAGAGAACACGATACATTTTTTTTAGATTTCTTGTCTGTCTATTTATCTGTTTGTTCGAGATTCACCTAAAAACTACTGGGCCGATTTCGATGTGGTTTTCGCTGATCGATAGCAAATTTTATGTAATAAAATTTGTGATACTTTTTATCCCGCGAATCCCGCGGGCATTTTCCCGAGAGCGGTTTGCGGATGCATAAAAATTTACTTAGTCTTATTTATATTTTATCAATAAATATATTTAAACTTATATTTAACCTTAACTAAACCTGAATATTTAAAATTAGTAATAGTTTTATTATATTCTACTTGCGATCCTTTAAGACAAAGGGCTGATTTTTTTAATCTAACCTCGATCATAACCTCGATTTAACGACAAACTCCCTGAAGCGTTGAAATCACTTGGCTTTGGTTGGTTTAGCTTGTCTTCCATACAATGATACACTCTTATATAGTATTACACCCACTCTCAATAACGACAACAATTAAGTAATAAAAAGTACCTTCCAAGTTGCCTAAATTAATAATAACTGCGCAGCTGTGTACGTTCTTTTATCGCTTTACTATCCTAGCCCGTAATAAACTCGACTGTCGGCATCGTGCATACCGAAATTTCTAAGTAATTCCTTTATCACCAAGATGCCTCAATATCGCAAGATATGAATAAAATATGTATAAAAAAATACAACAAAATTACTGGTGCAGTAAAAGGCGTCAGACAAAAATAACATACTTCTCTTCATTTAACGACAACTCTATAACGCCATAAAATGCACAGTCCATTCAGTGTCGTTATATAGAGTTTACACTGTATATAAAAAAGGAGCAGCCATTGATAAGCCTCCACAGATGGCAGAAATAAAATTGAAGAAAGAATATTTATAATTGTTGAGCAAGAAACTAATTATTATCAGTATAGAATTTGATTAATTTTGCATTTGTAGACGCTGGACTATCCGCAAATAAGTCAATATCCACATGATCTAATTATTGAATTCGTTGACTGTTCTGATAAAGGGGTGACCATCTTATTTATTCCATGCAGCCAAGGTGTTAATGCGCACCGGCCAGACATTGGCACAAGTCCAAGCCCACCTGGATAAGGAAGGTGCATCAGACCTGGTCGTTGACCTGGTGATCAAGAGCACGAATCGACCTGCAATATTCCTTGAAGCTATACAACTTGGTGAGTGCACATGACATCTTCTTAACAAAGTCGCTTCTCGCGTCTGTCTTTTTTTTCATAGCTGGAGTAGAGCGGATAGGCAGACGGCCTACCTGATGGAAAGCGGTTACCATCAGAAATGTCACCAACGCGCTGCCTGTCGAAGAAATTTTGTGACACCCTTTTTAAAAAACCCCATATGGTAGTGCTGTGGGAAAATCACGGCTGAGAGCTCATTCCAAATCCCCACGGTGCGCCAGAGGAACGTTCTAGAGAACCGTCGCGTACAAGAGCGAAGCGGCTCAAGGAAGTGGGGACGAACGCTCAGCCGATAGCGAGCGATGCAGTGGTAGAAAGAAGACGAAGGCACCATTCTGAACAGTTCCTCAGAACACTCCCGTCTGTTTGTATATCTGCTAACTCCTCCTAAAGTAGCCAACGGTGTTTTAAGCGGTTTTCACCATCAGTTAGATGATTTTTCATTGAATGTTTACACACACATATATATATATACTAGCTTTTGTCCGCAGAAACCCCACCCGGAACCCTATACAGATTCAAAGTCAAATGTTTTTATTAAAAATGAGTTCCACTGGAGAACAATTTTTCAAGGTCATAAATACAATGTAATTTTACTTCCTATTCTATGTACATCGCTTCAAATCTTGTTATTGCTGTTAAGGAGAAGAAGCGGCAAGAAACTCCCCAGCAACACGTCTAGCTAAAAATTGTTTTTCTTTATATTTCTTATTCTATTTATAACCCAAGCTGTTTTTAGATAAGTTTTATACAGAAGTGTGTTATTCTGTATTCCAGCATCATCTACCTGATCCAATTATGAACCTAAACCATTCTCTAATCCACTTGAACGCACATAAAAAATTTCACCAAAATCAATCCAACTATTTATAATATCTATAAAGATTTATACTTTATAATATCTATAAAGACACTATTTTATTCCTTTTTAAAAACTGGTTTAATTTCTTTTTTAAACGTATTTTAACTCCGAAGTTCGATTCGGGATTATTAAACATCAAAAAGTCATGGTAGCGTAATGGCTGGCGCACGCGTCCCACACTCAGAGGGCGCGGGTTCAATCCTGGCCGGAACACATTCACCACTTAGTCAGTTTGCTGACCTAATGTGCATATTGTTACAATTACCACGTGGTAACAACGTTGAAGGGAAACATCGCAATGCAACCTGCAAATGGAAATAACCGATGTGTCAAACCTGCCAAGCCGCCTTGGACAAGCGTGGCGGGTATACAGTCCGTTCCTCTATAGTGGGAGGCCCGAGCCCAGCAGTGGGACATTTATGGGCTGTTATTATTATGTATATTATTATAATTATATAAATAAGGCTTCAAAATGCATTGATTTCAAAACTAGCCCATCAGATTATAATAGTTTGTTCGTTGCTTGTATTAGTCTAGATCCGCGATACTCAACCTGCTACCCGCCGGGCTTTTATGAACGGCCCCCCTAACATACTACACAGTTGTACAAAATATTGGATAGGCATTGGCAACACTTCCGGTGTTGCAAATATCCGTAGACGGTATAAACGCTTTTCATCACGTGGACCATAAGTCCGTCTGCTATGAATTTTAGTAGTAAAAAAACCCACCTAAATAAAACCTTGGCACTTGATCTAATACCTCTATGTGGCCCGTATAAAAAAAAGGTTGAGTATGGCTGGTCTAGATACATTAAATCTTATCAAATATAGGTAGATGTTTGTTTAAAAAAAATGTCTAGTATAAAGAAGATGAGAAAAATGAATCCAAAATTAATTTTGATCAGGTATTGCATTATTGGAAGGTGGGAATCCAATAATCCAGCACAGTATATTCACGAAACTACAAAATGGAGAGATATCGCAGGCATTCCTCAAGGTAATGTCATTTGATACGAATATTACACAAGCATTATAACCCTATTAGTTTAATGTGCTGCCATGTTATTTACTTCCGCTTTGTTCGCTAGATGGCACTTATATTGATACATAATGAGTAATAACGGTAACATTTGTGTAAATTCTCAATTTAGTTCAGAGGGCCTAAAGCGGTCGCCTTTGGAGAATCACTTAGTGAAATTGATACGTATCTAGATGTACTGATCTGTAAGACATACCATAAAGTTCCACTTCTTGTTAATACTTGACGTGTTCATATGAATATGCGATAACGAACTCTTTGGTCTCTCTGATACTCTGTTTATCTTTTTTGTTTTTCGTTGCTAAGCTGGCAAGGGAGACCGCGCATTGAATGGAAACTGGAAATATCATAAATTAAACATTCGTTTTTATATAAGTAATACTTTCTTTCTTACGTAATACGTCTTATGTAATAATAATAATCGGCAATAAAATTTTATCGACTCGAACAAAGAATACACATAACAGATTCATAAGTATACATAACGTTAAATTTTAAATCAATATGCTCCTTCAATAACTGGAGACCACGACATGCGTAAAAACTAGTCATATAAATTTAATGTGTTATATACAATAATACTTATATAAAAAGCTAAACAATATAATATTATATATTCGTGATAGAATACACAATTACATATATAGATAAATTAGTTCATTAAATAAAAAATTGTATCAATCTTTATCAAGCAGACTCTGTAATACCTTTCTCAAGAATATAGTCTTTGTTCCCAAAAAAAGCATCAATATCGTTGAAATTACGGTTATAGGTATCATCAATTCTGGAGAAAACAGAGTTCTGTCCGTAGTTAGTACTATGGCATGCAGTATGCAGCAATTGTGTGTGTCTTGTCCGACGCGTTGGGGCACAATATGACATCCTTTGCGTTATTGCAGGACAATCGAAACGACTATGCATAATATCATACAGCAAACCCATGTCAAACAAAACTCGACGTTGTTCCATGTTAAGTAACCTATATGACAAGCACCTCTGTTCATAAGTGATATAGATTCTATAGTAATATAGTATAGAATAGAATATACTTTATTGTACAATAAAATTAATCAACTAATACACAAAAACAGCTTAGAATTATGTACAAATGGCGGTCTTATCGCTGACAGCGATCTCTTCCAGACAATCTTGGGAGAGAGAGAGAAATATGGCACAAAAGCTAAGGCAAGGTTTGCTGCACAATATTTTAAAAATGTTAAATATTTTATATACTAATATTATTATATAAATATACATATAGATTTATATACACATGATTAAATACATTACATATATATATTATCCCAATATTAATCAAGTTTCGCTTGTGCTATGGGTAATATACAACGGAATACTCTGAGGCCGATTCCAGACACCCAGACTATAGTAAATGACGGAGAAAAATCGTTTTCTGTAATTTACCATGCCAGGGATCGAACCCGGGGCCTCTGCGCTGCAGTGAGATCGGCCGGCAAAGGCTTAGCCCGCTCAACCGCAGAGGCCGTAATACATCTCTCAATAGGTATTTTACGACAAAATGCGCGAGGCACAGCAAGAGATCAGGTCGTTGGCGGCGAGCAGCACGACGGCAACCAGCACGGACAAGCAAAGATCGACGCACGCCGAAAAGCAAAAACAGCCTTCCATTGATGGTAAGTGATTTGTTTTTTCATTGTGGACGCGTTCCGTTAGTGGCTCAGAACGCGCAAAATGCTCCGTCAGCCGTTTGACACCGCGACCTCGGTCGTTATGCTCGTGGCGGAAACGTCACTAATGACGTCATCATTTTCGATTACACAACGCTCACAACGACCCATGTCAAGAGCTGGGTCTAAGTGGGCGTTGACCACAGAGCATTAATTCTCTCTATCGATTCACATTGAAAAAGACGCGATTTCCAAATCAACCAATGACATTTGTGTATTTCGTCGTTTATGACATCAAAGCTCCATAATCCGTTCCACTAGAGTTTATGATTGTAACGTTCGTGGAACGGAACAAATCGCGGTCGTGAACGTGTTCGTTGTGAGCCTCTTGTGGAACGTAGTCTATGTACTCAATACTAACTGTATTTATGGCTAAATAGATTATGGTAAGTGATTTGATTATATTTCTATGTCATTAAAAATTATTGATTATAAATTATAATTAAGTAGAAAAAAGTGTCCAAAATATGAAATCTTAAAGTTGTGAAACTCTTTCCCCACAAACTTTAAACTGTGAAGCATGAAATTTTGAAAAATGTAGTTTTAAATTTTTTTTAACGAAAATTTATTAAAACATGTGTACAAAACTCTTTGCTGTATTTATGGTCGTTTGACTTAATATAGGAAAACATTGTGAAATATAATGTCAATTGAAGAAAATATATATGGGTGTTTTAATAATTTTATTTTGGAGTTTTATTAGAATAATTATTTTTTATTGCAGGAGTTCAGCAGACAGGCAGACGGCCCATTTGATGGAAAGTGGTTACCGTCGCCTATGGACATTTGCAACACCAAAGGTGCTACAAATGATCTGCTGCTCTCTTAAAGGAGACTGGAACCTGCTCACTGATGCCGAAACACAACACAAGGTTGTTATGGCGGCATACTCTAGACCAGGGGTGGTCGCCATCCAGTCGAGCAAATACCCTACCACCTGGCTGTGGGTTGTTTAATCGCCTCTTACGACAGGCCGCCCGGCAGCAGGAAATTGTATTCTTTCTCCGTTCCTGCACGGATGAAAATGAATACATGAATATATCGATCACACGATATAACCATCGCCCCTAAGTCCACACATGTGTTCTCTCCTTCCCCATTTTTAGATATGAGATACTTACTATTAAACGCTTTTTTTATTCGTGTTCACATTACTTTACGGAAGAGACTGTGTGCCATGCACTTAGCCAATTTATTTGTTTTTTTTTTTATGTTTGCTTATAGGTAAACTGACAGACGGGTCCACTTGATTGCAAGTGGCTACCCTCGCCCATGGACATCTGGAACACTAAGGGAACCGATGCGTTGCCTACCTCCTTGAAACTTTAAAAATCTCTTTATGCCCTTTTTGAAGAGCCCCATATTGTAGCGCTCTGGGAAAATCGCGGTAGGGAGCTCATTCCACAGCTTGCTCACGTGTGGCATAAAGGAGCTGTACTTTTGATAACATTTTGCATATGAATTTGAAATAAGCGCGCAACTTTCTATACGTTAATATTATGAATAGACATATAAAATTGTTTCAGCTGCTAAACCGATTGCTGGTCCGCTGGTTGTCGGCGAGGAGATGGATGAAGAAGTAACGAATGCATGCGGATCAGCTGTCCACGCGTATTCGGACATACATACTATGTCGCATGGTATAGTTGTCTTTATTTTTAACAGGCTTTTATTAGCATTATGTATAGAATAGCTGATGCCCGCGACTTCGTCCGCGTGGTGCGGTTTTTTAACTATCCCACGGGAATTCTTTAATTTTTCGGGATCAAAAGTATCTTATATGTTGACTAAGGATATAAGCTGCCACCATACAAAATTTCGTTTAAATCGGTCCATTCGTTTCGGAGATTAGCCGGTACGAACAGAGAAATAAAAAATTTGACAATATGCATACTAACACTAACTTATAAATTTAATATATTATACATAAATCCAGACACGTGTATAGACATAGACATAGACATAGACAACACTTTATTGTTCACCAAATCAAAAATTACATAAAAAAGTACAAGACAATAGTTACTTGGTAAAACAAAAGGCGGATGTATGTTTGGAATGGAAACTTTCAACGTCATTTACACCCACTTTCAGACCTCGAATTAATTTGAAAATTTGCAATAAGGACCTATGACGACACAATAATCTTGCTGCCGTGTGCTGTCATTATATTACAAGAATACGCTTACACCTCTAGACTTTATTTACAATTATTATTTTTAGTATGTACATAAACTTTTATTTACCCTAATTAGAAATGTTGTATTTACAATATATTTATTGGCAATTGTATTATAATGACTTAATATTAACTTAGAACTAGACGATACTAAAAGCCTTGCCAAACAGCAACGGTGTCCTGGCGAATTAAAAAAAAAACAAAATAAACCAAAAAAAAAAAATAATTTTATGTATTACGAGTTTGTTCTGGTGTTATTATAAATTGCTGGGGGTGATTGACATCAATGAATATATAGTAAAACGCACCCCTATATAAAATATTGCTAGCATTATGCTTTGGCACGACGTGATAGGTACAGAAATAGATTGAAGATTATTCTTCCTCGCTCTTACCCTATTAGGACTCGTATTCCATCTCTTTCGCACTACACACTATTAGGTCTAATAAATTTTAACATTTTATTGGTCCCGCGTAAAATCGCGTGACACGTAAACCGAGCCATTACACAAAGACCACTCATTGGTGAATTTTGAATAAGCTTAAGGTAGTGAGATTGAGAGTAGTTACTACATATATATTAGTGTGTCTCTTTTAGGTACCCAAGTGCTAGAAGAGATAATGGCTGAGAAGAAACGCGAGGCTGGCAGCGGTGACGTGTTGCCTGCAAAAGTGGCCGTAATGAAACCCATACTTAGGTTTCTGCAGCTACTCTGCGAGAACCATAACCCTGATCTACAGGTATTTTATTGTTTCCAGTAATTGGCTACCTAAATGGGGTGCGATACATCACTCGCGCACTACTACATTTTTGTAAAAATAAATTGTCAAAATTTACTTACATACATTTCCACTTGCTACGTACGATCTTGACATACATTTTGAGAAAAAAAATATACATTCCTCTTCTACCTTGACAAAATTGATATACGTCAAATCTGTATTACACAAATCTCAACAATGAAATTTCGTATGTTTTTCACGTAAAAATTAAATTTATATTTCTGTACACAACAATCGATTTTTATCATAAAAAAATATATGAACCTTGTCCGAGTCAAAATTATTTTTTTGGAAATGTTAGATTTTTTTCGAAATTGGCAAACACGTCGACGACCCATCTAATAGAAAGTGGTTGCCGTCGCCTACGTTTGCAACACCAGGGGAGGTCGAAAGAGTGAGATAGACGCAAGAGACAGGAGGAATGGGATTGAGAGGATGGAGTAGGTGAATGAAATAGATTGATGGGCCAGGAACTCTTACTAATCGTACGAAACACGATAGGGCTTCCGGCAGTCGCTGACAGTCCTACAATACCGCAGTTCTTCTGCCAGAATTTTGTGGCATGTTCATAACACTCTCATTTCGACAAATAAGTTTAAATGTGTTACCATTTTTTTATATGGTCATTATATAACTACCATAAAAGTGATGGGTGGACTTTATGAAGGAAGACATGATGATTTGTGGTGTGATAGAGGACGTATGTCAGAATAGAGGACTATTGAAGGAAAAGATATTTTGCGGCGACTCCAAATAATTGGGCGAAGATAATGATAGAGAAGATAGAAAATAACTTCTATATAATATTTCTTCTTTACTAGAATCTCCTTCGCAACCAAAACAATAAATCAAACTACAACCTGGTTTCGGAGACGCTGATGTTCCTCGACTGCATCTGCGGCTCCACCACCGGTGGCCTCGGCCTCCTGGGTCTCTACATTAATGAGGGCAACGTGGCCCTCATCAATCAGACTCTGGAGACCCTCACCGAATATTGTCAAGGTGAGTTCGGCTAAAACCGGATTACTTCTTCTTTTTATCTGTGAAATGTGCTTCTTGGAATAATCTAGCTGATTGTAGTAGTGGATTTTATGGGAGAGTTATCTGAACCTGATCCTTAAACTAGAATAGTAGAATCTCCAGTAATGTGAATTTCGCCTTCTGAATCTCTCGGGATGATCTCGCTGATATTAATAGTGGACTATATAGAAGAAACTTCTAAACCTGATCCATGCACTAGAATAGTAGAAGCTCCGGTAACCTTGAAATTCGCCCTTGCCTTGATCCTTTGGATTAATATCACTGATAACCTCGCTGATTCTAATAGTGGAAAGTATGAAAGAAATATATATTCTTGCACTAAAATAGTAAAGGCTCCAGTAACCTAGAAATTCTTCTTGCCCTGAATCGATTTAAATTGTAGCACACAGAGAAAAAGCGCACTGCACCAGATTCCACGCCACAATTACACGCATTTTTAATTTGCAGGCCCTTGCCACGAGAACCAGAACTGTATAGCGACCCACGAGAGCAACGGATTGGACATAATAACAGCGTTAATATTGAACGATATAAACCCACTAGGCAAGACTCGTATGGACCTCGTCCTAGAATTGAAAAACAACGCATCAAAGCTGCTCCTGGCCATCATGGAGTCCAGGAACGACTCTGAAAATAACGCAGAGAGGATTCTCTATAACATGAATCCCAAACAGCTGGTGAGTGGTTGCAGGGCTACGAAATATTTTAAAAAATGCAATCATTTATCTAATATCTCAAAAATTTCCAACTTACCTCAATTAAACAGACAACATAAACACAAATATGTTACAATACTAACATTACACACACAGGATAAGTAAAATGTAAAATATGTATATATATTCAGCGCTGTCTCGAACTAAGTTTCAGCACAGAAAAATATTGATTGCCATCCTCATTCCTACTATGTAGAGTCAACTTCAGAGTGCCTGCTAACTATCCCTGCTCACGCATCACTATCTTTAGTGCACCTTTGGGCAAGACAATCTTAGGCAGCACTTCACCCATTCCACGAACTATTAAACTATACAATAAATATAGCTTTACTTTAGATATATTTGCCAATTCACTACCAAAGTTTCGCCGAATATTGCACAATATGCTTCCATCTAATACTTTATATCTTTACTAACTTTTTCTTTTAATAATACTCATTTAAGCTATAAATGTGTGCTCGTGGTTGTGTATTTATATAAATGTATGGCTAAATTTGTTTATCCTTATTTTTTTTTTTCACTCTCAACCTAAGCTCTGTTTGTTTGTAATAGGTTACACACTAATCTTAGAATTGTACATTTAATGTCTCCTACAATGTTATGGTGTAGTAACTGTAAACGAACCAAATAAATAAATAAATTTCCGAAATCTCGGCATACAATATTTTTATATGTATTCTATACAAAAATCGCATAATCACAAGAGAATAAGATAATAAGTACCAATATAGCCTTCAACATACAATATTAGTGCAACATAAAAACAACAAAATTGTACAACTTTAGATTTTTATATATCAGGTACACGCTAGTGTGTAACTAATAAAAAATCTAAAATTGTAAACTCAATAAAGGTATGGTAAGGTAGTCTCTGGTGTTAAAAAAACAATCGAGATCTTATTTGAAATGTTTTTCTTTTTACTTTCTTTTTTTTATTTTCTTTCTTTCTTTCTACATCCTAGTTCAAAATTTAGAAATTTATTTATTTACGTTACCTGCTCCTTGCCAAAGGTATTTATAGTTTATAGTAGCCAATTGTTTTAACTTATGGTAATTTGCATACGCATGAATTGATTTTCAACCCTTATCTGATAACACAAGTCTGGCTCAACGGGGCTTTAACTGAAATATACAGGTGAATTTTTCAACTGGGCCTTCAAGGACAAATCCTAATCCTATATGAAATAGTGAAAAACACTCAAGAGCCTCGGAGTAAATTTGTGATGAAAAGTAAAGAGGTATCATTAAATTTTTGAGACACCAATTACCTCAGGAAATGAGTTTGCTAATTTTGCAAAAAAGGCCATTTTAATATTACACTAAGTCATAGTATAGCTTGCAAGAAATAAAATCTGCAAAGGAATTTCAAGCGGCAAACCAAGAGAAAGGGTTGATTTTGAACAAAATATTCTATTACTTTGGAGCCATCCATAAATTACAAGGAGGGGGAGGAGGGGTCCTAAATTTCGTGACGTCACATTTCAAAATCACATATATTTAAATTTTCAAACACGAAATTTGAACTATTAACGAAAAACTTCAAAATATTTCCAAATCTTACCTGTATGAGCATAGTGTTTATATCATTAAAAAGTGATTTAAATGGAAATAAAACTATAATTATGGAATTGTTATTTTAATTTAATAATTTCTTAATGTAAAATTGCATAATATGTAATATCACACTAAGAGAAGGAAGAGTCTCACGAATGTGACCAGCTGTGACAAGGCCGGGGGGGTTCAAAAATCATTAAATTCCTGTGACGTAATTTGTGGATTATGGCCCCTTTATAATTTTTTGTATAATACAGCATTTGCAAATGATGAATTTGATTGATCAAAAGTAAAATGGTTAATATCTGTTGTTAGGTTGATGTTGCATGCTCAGCCTTCCATCAGGAACACGCCATGGACACCGATTCGGATTCCGAAGATGACGCACCAGTGCAGGGCGTATCTCCTAAGGAAGTGAGTCATTGATATGCTACAGTCTTTACTCAACGCTCCTCACCTGCAATCTATCTATGATACAATAAATCTTTATGAATTAATGAACGTTTATTTGTAAAAATGAGGGTAATACTTGTACACAAGATGGTCTCACTGTATTTGACCTACACATGATCATACAAAATATATTTGGGTATATGTCAACCTAAAACATATCACAATAATTCTAAGTTTATAAACACAATTCAATAAAATAAATCAGATGTCAAAAGCCAAAAATATAAATATAATAATTTACTTGATTAAATCCTATTAAGTTTGTTTGTCTTGGGTTTGAGTTTGTACTGTGAACTTAAAAATGAGAAAAAAATGGGGGACACTAATTTGGACCTGAATGAATTAATCTGAAATGCAACTTTTAAAAGTTTTGTCTGTCAGCCTGTTAGATCATCATGTGCAGCTGCACAACTTATAATTCTGATTCGCAGTTTTCATTTGTGCAGAAAAGTGCAGACCTGTTTCTGACATGTAAATCATCTATATTGAACTTAGTCGATGGCCGTGGCCGAAACGTCGGAATAACAAAAATCAAATAAATTACAGCGCTTAAAACCGTTAAAAAGTAGTTTTATTGTGTATACAAGTCGCGAAAAGTTAAGAAAATATTATATTGAACTTTATTCACAAGCGGAAATGACAGTGTTGCTTGCTATGCATTCTGAGCTCTGTTCCGCTTACACGATTCCGTAGACTGTCGGCGCTACTAAAATTGGCCTACTGTGGAGGTACCTGGGGGAGAATTATTAGCTGTATAAAACTCGTCACAGAGCTAACTTCCCGGGCAACACTGATACTTTTTATCTTGATAAACGACATCGTTTTCGTAGGATAGACACGAATACAGCAAAAAATATGTGGCGCTGCAGTCGCGTTTTTTTTAGTGCCGCCGTTGCTATACCCTAACAAATATGTTGCCATGGCAACGCGAACGAAGTTTCGCTAGCCAAACTTGACCGCTTTAAGTTAACAGTAGATGAAAGCGAAATAAACAGTTTTTCATGTAACTATAATTATAAACAATATAAATTAGTTTTCTGTACTTAAGTTTAGTTTTTAAGTTTTAATATATACTAGCTTTGGCCCGCGGCTTCGTTCGCGTTAATGTTGCGCATAATCTATCTCTGTCCAAATTTGATCCAGATGCGTTAAGGCGTAATGAAGCAACAAACAAACTTTCACATTTATAATATTATGTACCACCCGTTTCATTCGAAAATGCCAAATTCGACAGTTTCAAAACATTATCACAGTTGACTAAAACTATTATGATTTAATATTTTGATATTGAATAATATGTATAATATGTTAAAATTAGTTAATCGTATACCATTTACTAATTGTTAATATTAATTGTTGTTAATTGAGCTAATTTTAAGTGCGGCGTGCTGTAACGGCATTCTCTGAACAGACGTAAATTTTTGGATAACTGAACCATGTATGTATAGGTGGGCCACAACATCTATATACTGTGCCACCAGTTGGCCGGCCACAATAAAGAGCTGGCGGCGTTAGTGCGGGCCACGCCGGCCGGTACCAACGCCACCGCATTGCAGTACTACCGTACTCACACAGCGCAGATAGAGGTACCGTTCTCTCGACTGTTACTCCTTAACTCGGGGGTGAGTGAGTTGGCAAGGGATCAAGTGAGTGAAGAAGTGTGACTGTGAGTGAATAAGTGAGTCGAGGATTCAGCATGTGAGTGAGTTAGTGAATAATTGAATTTGAAAACAAATGACGAGAGAGTGAGTTCCGTACATTTCATTAAAATCCATTATTATTGTTATTTTGCTACAGAATCCCAAAAACCATTCGAAAATACTCCATTTCTTAAAACAGAAGACAGATCTTTCCTAGCGCAGGTTTTACCATTTTTTGGCTTATGATTGGTTCTTATATCTTAGTGTTTGTTTGCGTTACTAACTAATTAACTGCTGCGGCTCGCGACCCAAAATGAGTCCTGGTCTCCGAAATGAGAATACTCCACTCCTCTCTGTTCAACGCTGTCTCCTGCCAATCATAAACTTGAAGCTCGCGCAGATCAGCCTCCATTACGTCACTCGAGCGATATCTGGGCTGACCAACTGACGTCAAATTCTGCTATTACTATCTCGCCAAAATCGCCGGCCATTATCGTCTCAATCGTAGGTTTGCCTGATTTCGGTATTCTGTTGGCTCCAATGGTATGCCCGTGGCACGCCACTTTATGTTTATTAATAAGCGAAAACTCGCGAAATAAATGTTTAAATTGTTGGTAGCTTTTTAATATTCATTTCGGCTAACGCCATTTCTGCTAATGGTAATACTATTTTCTGCTACTATTATTCCGCCGTGAGGATATCTAGAAGATATTGTGGATTTAGTAGAATACGAATTTTTGACACTATTCCAGTGGAATCGTATCTTATCTTCAATATCTTCGCCACACCAAGATATTGATACAGCAGAATTGGGCCCCTAGTTGCCGCCCCGTTGGTCTGCCCAGATAGGCTCTTTTCACCGCGCGATCCTCCCCCATTCTATGCAGGTGGCCAAGCCAGCGCAAGCGAAGTGCCTTGCACTAGCCTTCTTTGCCTTACTACTTATTGACATACGCTGCATACAAGTAGTGTCAAAATTCTACCAATGTACGTGAATAAGTAATAAGATATAGAAACCAGCCACTAAACAAGTTGATCTTCCTTTATTTTTAGCATTTTACTCAGTAGATTTAAAAAAAAATACTATGTCATTCTGTAGCGGCATATAAAACATATCTTTGTGCTAAATTTCGTCTTAGACCTACTGACTGACTACTTGACGAATTTAGACTTTGATTTTAGACGTAATTGAAAAAGACAGTTTAAGATTTACCTAAATGGAGTCCGCTTTGTATCTAACACATTTTCGAAGAAATAAATTGATTGAATTACCTATGAGAAATCTGTATTACACATATCTCAACAATAATATTACGAAAGTTTCACAAAAAAAATGATTCGAACAAGATTTGGTATAATAAAAAAAAATTGACAAGAATTAATTTTTTCACATAGAAAATGTATATGAAATCAAAACCAAATTTCTGTGAAACGTTCTTGATATTATTGTTAATGCTTATGGAATAAAGATTTATCGTAAGTTTAAGATTGTACGAGGTGACGTTATCACATATTGACAAAACCATCAGTTATGCAATAAATATTTAAAAAAAAGGTTTGTCGTAAGTACATTCAGTCAATTTATATTTTCAATGATGTGGTGTTGCGCAAGCGAGATGCCGAACTCCATTTAGGAAGCCCTTTAAAGTGTCGGAAAGTTGTTATATAATCGATAAGGTCTAATGTACTGTTACGTGCGAGCGGGGTACGCACTTAAGATTGGAAGAAACACAATTTTTTAACTAACGCTTTAATTGACTTACACAGCCGTGCGTGATTCCACTCTGCAGGGTTGCCCTTACACATACAACGAAAGACGCACTGTACCGATGATAAGATGTCTCACTCACAATACCGTAGCCGATATTGCGTGGACACACCTTCTGCTGCTGCAGTGTTCACCACAGAATTTACCGCGCGTAGCTCGCCTCTGGACCTCCTTCTAAACTACGCGAAACTCCTCCTTCACTAAACTGTCCACTACACTTTTCGCTAAATTCACCACTAAACTCACTGTCTTCTATTAAACTCTTCTTCGAACTCTTTCGTATCGCACTTGTCGCTTCACTGTCTTGAACTGAACTCAACTCTAAAAACTGCCCGGTAGGCGCGCCTTACGCTGCTTATATACCCGGAAGAATTTTCTGGAACCCATAATTTCGTTATTCTTTTATTTACTATCTGTCCCTTTCTAAACATCTATCTATCTCTGAATTTTCCTTCCCGAACTATCTATTCCAGAACTTTCGTTTATCGTCTATCCCTTTCCAACATGTATCTGTCCTTGTCTTTTCTTTCCAGAATCCTCTACCTTTTTTTAAAGTCTTGAGACCGGCCTACGCTGGCGGAAAGTTCTACCCTCGGTCGCCACAGTACGTACGTACTACGTACATTAATAGTATTCTCGATAAAAGTCTTATTTTAATTAAATTTTATCCATTCTAACTCGTCTCCACGCGTCATCGCTGCGGCCATGTTCAATGTTCGGTCGTGAGAAGACTACTCTCTAAGCAATCTAGCGCTGCATGTTTCAATAGTTTGGTTAGACGGCATAAGTAGTGTATTTAGCGCTGCAGCAAATACGCCCCGCGCAGGCCTTCACTTTCACGTAGTAGCTCATCTAGCTTCTTTAGTGTATAGTGCGTCTATACTAATATTATAAAGAGGAAAGATTTGTATTTTTGTGTATATAATAAAACTTCAACGGACAAGTGGAAAAACGAATCGCAACAAAATTTTAACTTGAAGTTGTACCGGCAGGTTTTCAAATTGGACAAAACTTCAAGTTAAAATTTTGTTGCGATTCGTTTTACCACTTGTCCGTTGAATTTTCACTTCTACTATTCACACATTTCGATTTTTTGCAGGTTTACTGCAAATTATGATTCGATTAGGTTAGGTACATTTTAATGAATTCCATTTTTTATTTAAACATATTTTATTTTATCAAACAAAAAAACTGAATTCGATACGGAACCAAAAAACTCATTCATAGTCCACTCTAAAATTATGCCGCTCCTCCACGCGGCCGTAACGCTTTTTCGTGACAGAAAAATCCTAAGACCCCCCCTCTATATAGAAGTTTCACTTCAATAACAGCTCATAAACGTCTCACTATTGGGGAATGGACAGTATACCCGCGACGCTTGTCCAAGGCAGCTTGGCACCATCATCTTCGCATGGTATGTTTGTAAAGAATAAACTCAAAAACGACGGGACCGATTTCAAAAATTATTTTCCCATTCGAAAGCTACATTATCCCTGATTAATATAGGCTATATAAAAATTAGGAATCCCTACTATATAAAACTTCAATAATTTAACCCATCAATCTAAACAAAATACTTGGCGCTGGAATCGGGTTCTATGATTTTGTTGAAATTTTATGTGTGTTTGAGTGAGTCCCGAGTTGGTTTAGATTCACAATTACACCCGGTAGATGGCGTTAGAATCGGGTTCTTGATTTTTATTTTTTCAGGGCAGGACAATGTAACGGTACACTTGCACCATTAAAAAATATAGATATAGCCAATGACAGTAATAATGTCTAGCAACTATGTCATTGTCAAAAGTTTATAAAAAGTTATGACGGCGGTTAAGTTTCGCTCTCGCTAAGTACCGGTCTAGCTAATACTAGAGCCATTGAATTACTCGACTTGAAGAGCTTATAAAGCTTCGACAGGCCAGTATATCCTTTTTTTGTGCATAATAGTCCACCGATTGTCACGGAACAGATTCATTTTTTTTTATTGCATGAGTTCAGCATACTGGCAGGCGGCCCATTGGTGGAAACTGGTCACCGTCGCCTATGGACATTCACAACAGCAAAGGTACTACAAATGATCTGCTGCTCTTTAAAGGGAGACTGGAACCTGGCCACTAGTGCCTGAACACAACCCAAGGTTGTTATGGCGGCATACTCTAGAACAGGGGTGGTAGCCATCCAGACGGGTAACTGCCCTACCACCGGGCACCAATACATTGTACACTACATAATTATCTTCTATAATTGGTTGACCCACCTAAACCTATGCTGAGACCGCTAGTATATGATCTAGAGTTTTTGGCGGGAACTGAAAGGAGATGTGCTGTGCAGTTTTATTTTCTAAAATGTGTAAAATTACTCTAAAATGACAATATTTGTAGGATATTGATAGTTTTTGAGTATTAATTATCTGTTTTGTGAGAAATGTGAACTGTATAGTTAAATGTGACCTTTGAGTTGTCACAAGAACTCCGTTGAATGGCACCAGCTGATAACCTACAGTTCAGCTGTGCTACATATATAGGCTTAAGAAAATGAAGAAACTACATTATAATCTAAGATCTAGCTTAAAGGCCTGGCTGCCAAGCCATAAACCTAAATAAATAATAAAAATAAAGTATCTAACTCAATGTATATATCACCGACATATTTTTACGCGGTCGCGTTCCCAGATAGTTCGAACGGACCGCAGCATGGAGCAGATTGTGTTCCCGATCCCGGAGATCTGCGAATATCTGCCTGCTGATAGTAAGCACCGCGTGCTGCAGAGCGCCGAACGCGACGACCAGGGCAGCAAGGTCGCCGACTTCTTTGGCCGTCTGGACAACCTCTTCCACGAGATGAAGTGGCAGAAGAAGCTCAGAGGTATTTATTATATCAGTAAGTAGTTTGTATGTAGAGAGGATGGACGAAAATAGAATCACAAAACAAGTGTGTGACAGTAATGTGAATAGTAGTTTTGGTGCCGGTAAACCGCGACGTACGCATCATGATCAAATAGTAAAAGTGTTAAAAGGAGGTCAGGTAAAAAGCATCTCAAATAAACGTGCATTTATGAAGAGGTCAATGAAAGTAGATGAAGCGAAAGTTGTTTGTCAGGATCGTCGCAAGTGAGAATCTATTATAGTCTCTGCCTACCCCCACGGGAAACAGGCGCGATAATATGTATGTATGTAATAAGTAGCTCGCCTGACAGAAGCTTTCTTGTCAGAATTTCAATGACACATTTGTTTGCGATCGTTCTGTAGATTTATGCAAGCTATTGGAAATGTATAAACGAAGTGAAAATAAGAAGAACTCTTTATTCTCTGATCATTATTTAATATGACGTCATCTATATCTATCTATAATATTATAAAATTCTAAATATGCCGTGTCTGTACATATAAGCTATTTAAAAAACAACTGGAATAGGCTATATGAACGACGGAGAACACGATACAAATTTTTTAGATTTCTTGTCTGTTTATCTATTTGTTCAGGTTCCACGTAAAAACTACTGGGCCGAATTCGATGCGGTTTTCGCTGATAGACAGCGAATTTTTAGACTTAAAATCTGCGCTAATTTTTACAATCGGAATCCCGCGGGAATTATCTGGGAATGATTTAAAATTGACACATTAAAAAAACATTCAATTCCAATATGATTTTTTCACTGATATCGATAGCAAATTTTATTTAATAAAATGTGTGATTTTTATACCGAGAATCCCGCAGGAATTTTCCCGGGAGTGGTTTGTAGTTGTTCGGCTGCATAAAAATTTGCATATTCCGACAGTTTTTACTAAAACGATAGCTTACATTATTTGTTAAATGCTGCGATACTTCGTGTCCCGGAAGTCCCGCGGGAATTTAAATTCAAGCGTGGACGAGGACGCGGGGATATCCTAGTATATAATAAAATATTTAAATCCTTGACCCAGGTTTAAGTGAAATCCTAAGTTTTCTAAAGCAATATTTGTAAACATATATTCAAAGTTACGAGTATAACGTACAAAACTAGTTTGACGCTGTTCTTAGGTAAAAACAAATGCCAAGATAGGACCCATCGATGTTTACAGCCGCATACATAAACATGTTTATGTATTTGTAATTTTTATGCTGGGTTATAATTTTTTTTAATAATTTTACTAAGTGTCATCCACAAATTTCACGCGAATTTTAGAGTGTTTGATTCTTCTCCCCTCCTTGTCTCAACTGGTCACATTCGTAAAACTCCTCCCGCCCTAGCGTGACATCGCATATTTTGCAATATCACATCAAGAAATTATTCACTTAAAACAGCAGTTCCGTAATTAGATTAGATTTTGAAATCGGGTGGTAATAGAATTCCTACGAATAGTAGTGTTGACAACCAGCGGTTATAATATAGAAACACTTCATCTGTCGTTTCCATACAAAAAGTCTACCGATCGGTTAGAAAATCCCTCCCATCGGTAGTTGGTCTTTCGTGAGTGACTAGCTACGGACAGTTCATTATAGAAACATCAGAAGAGTTACCACGCGTTAATATTCTATCCGTCGGTATCAAAAACGAATCGTTTTTGCAATATTGAAACCGGGCATTAGTCACCATTCTAATTATTGTATGTAACGCTGAACCTAAGTGTTTGATTGTGTGTATAAATTTAATAGATACAATTATAAATTAGGCGTTTGTGGTTTTAGTATTGTTTTATTAATTTCACAGGCCAGCCTTTTCTGTTCTGGGTGTCGTCCTACATGTCCCTATGGAGCAATATATTGTTCAACTTTGCTGTTCTTATCAACGTTATTGTGGCATTCTTTTACCCGTTTCAAGGAGAACATCCAAGTAAGTGTATTAAAAGAACTTTTTCATTTCTCATATTCCGAAAGTACGTACTACGAAAGTAAGTAGGAGTTGCCTAAGCACAGGGATGAAAACAGCACACCTTTCGTCCCTGGGGACGATTTTCCCTGCTGTCAAAAAATTAAAACTATGCTAACCATAGATATGATACATGCGACTTATGTCCTAACTTTTTTTTTTCAGTCACTATTAAAAAGCGGCATAAATTGTAATAAAAAAATATTACAGTTATACATAATAAAACTACGTTTTAAGGGCGGTAATTTATTTAGTTTTTATTATTCCGACGTTTCGGTCACTTTTCACTAGATCACAGAAGACAAAGATGTCAAGTGTCAATGAGTATTGTTAAAGTTTTACTGCCAACTTGTTCATTTTAATTATTTAGTTTTAATTTTGTTTATGGTTATTATTTACTGTATGGAAGCCTAATCTATTTTACCACCGCTTCGCAACATGTTGTGGCTTGAAGAGAATAAGCAGCGCAAGAAACTTTTCAGCAAACATCCGTAACTCTTAATAATTTTATATAATATTAAAATGGATGGGTCAAATAAAAAGAAAATATCAATCAAGTTAGTTTGTATCCCGGTGCACGCAGAAAGAGCTCACAGTGTCTTCAGGTCTGGCAGTTGGTTTTTACTGGGTTTGGGTCTTGATAGTTTTGATGATCGGATCCCAAACAGGTGGTACTTGCTACTGAAAAGTGGCCGAAACGTCGGAATAATAATTAAATATAAATAATTAAAAATTAAATAAATTATCGCGCTTAAAACCGTTAAAACGTAGTTTTATTACATTATTTTATACTTATAAATTACTTTTCACTGAAAATGATTACGTTTTCAGAGCTAGGCGAGCACTTATCTCTGGTGGTATGGAGCGCGTCGGTGGTGGCGGTCGGCTTAGTCACATGCCTGCCTCGCACCTCCGGGATAAGGGCGCTATTGGCTTGCGGGATAGTCAGACTCATGTACACGGCTGGTCCAGAGCCCACGCTCTGGACATTGGCCATGTTGACGGTGAGTATTGTGTAATTGGTAGGTTAAATCCTTTTTTCCTTAGAATTCCGAAACTTCATCCTATTTTCGTAGTGTAACTTATTATACTTAGGGCCGAATTTTCAATCTTATACTAATATATAAAGCTGAAGAGTTTGTTTGTTTGAACGTGCTAATCTCAGGAACTACTGGTCTGATTTGAAAAATTCTTTCAGTGTTAGTTAGCCCATTTATCGAGGAAGGCTACATATTATCACGCAAAGACCGATAGGAGCAGAGCACCAATGAAGAATGATTCAAAATCCGGGGGGTTGTTTTAACTTTTTTTTAACTATTCCACGCGGTCGAAGTCGTGGGCAGAAGCTAGTAGTCAGATTAATCGTTTGATAATTGCCTAAGGAATAAAGTTATCGGACTGTTTATCTGCCCAATAGGACGGCTATGGATTTTTCAATTGATATTTAAGTGACGAATAGCCATACGATCATTTGATTGGTCGAGACAATACTAACTTCAGGGAGGTGAAACAAATATACTGATTAAACATACGTTAGAGCAGGACAGACCATTTACATATACATCAATCTTCAAATACGATAAAAACGATGACGATTGATCCTTAAACGATATATCTGACTATTGAAAAATTGGCCCCTACTTATATATACTTATGTTATAACGGCAGGCAAAGGAACTGAATTCAAATAGCTTCAATACATGTATTTATAAATATTTTATTAATTAATTAAATTGGATATATTTACATTGTGATTGATATATAAATATATTGTTTTCTTTTTCGAATAGATGTTTTTCAGCACTATTTCGTTTTTATTATTACATCTTCGGCATTATTCTATTTATTGCACGCTGTGTTTATTCTTTGTACTTATATTTAGGCATAATTGTCTTGCAACGGAAGCTTTTTCCTTTCTACTAGCAACATTTCTAACTGGTCTGTGATTCTGCTCTGACATGTCACGATATCAAGCCTTTGCCGCAATTTTATCGTAAGCAACTTTTGGACTTAAGTATATTTTTTGTTGCAAATTGTATTTTAAACTATTATTTTGTTAAAGACTTTCAATTTTAATTAGATTAGACCCTACTGAATCAAAAACTTAAATTCTTATAACAAAATAATAATTTAAAATATATTTTGTAACATAAATTATATTTAGGTACAAATGTCGCTTACGATAAAATACATTTGATAATATATATTTTGTTTAATAAATCTACATTATATATGTAATGAATATCAACACAAATGATTTGCTTGATGTCAACTCCCCAACAGATAGTGGTGAAGGGCATCCACCTGGTGAGCATAATGGGTAACCAGGGTACCCTGTCGAAGTCCACCAGGAACGTGCTCACTGACCCCGAGCTGCTATATCACAGCGTCTACCTCATCTTCTGCTTCCTGGGCATATGTTGCCATCCTTTCTTCTTTTCGGTTCTGGTGAGTTGATTTTAGTTCATATTTATTTATTCATATAAAATGTTCAGTTACACAAGGTGCTATGTTTATATGGTACAATACATGTTCTGATATTAGCAGCTTAACTCAATTATACCATATAAAATAGTTACTGCAAATAATAGAAGAAGTAAAAGTATAACAACAAAATAAACTTAGAAAGCCTATAAAGCATATATTCATAGAGGACAACACAAGTTGAACACGCGTTATTTATTTATCGTCACCATCGCCTATATATAATATTACTATACGAAGGAAATCTTTGCAGCCCTGTTTAAGTATTGGTATGATGCGCACGAAGGCGTATGAGATTTATATTGGGAAGAAGTACTGAAAGCTATTTTAAAAAAAAATACATTTTATGTTTATACACACAATCTGTCAATGTCAGGTAGCGGATACACTTACCACGTTCATAGTTGTAGATATTTTTGTATTCTTTACTTTTGCTTAATATACCATGTTCCTGGTTTCCACGCGTTCGGGTTTCCGACTCAATTATTCGCTTATACATGTCTATTAGAAACTTTCGCAATAAAACTTGTAAAATGTAATTCCGTCGTAAACAAAAGTAGATCAAGTTCACGGTCAATCTTTTGACATTTGGCTTTTGACGTTTGACAGGTGCTACCTTAAGAAACAACATTTTTTGATCTATGCTATGTTTATTATTCATATCTAATTATAATTTCTAATCATAAAATAAATTATATATAACTGTCCACTTCAAATTCTTTATTTATTTATTTAAATTTAATTTGTCAAATGCTTGATGATCTACTTTTGTTATTTTTAATCAATGCCTATATAGTTGTGTTAGCCAGGACGTAAGAATACGACTAACCAATGAGAGTTGTGTATAAAACTCGCTCTCATTGGTGGGAAATCAAAAATGTAAAAAAGACACGGGTTTTGAATTCAGTTAAGACTGAAGATACTTACTAGAGTAAAAATAAACAGCAGTTTTAAGATCGAAGTTATATTTATTCAAGAGCCTCACATCACGTCCAGTATCATAGCACTCTCTTCAGTCAAAGAAAACTTAGTCTATGGTCAAACATGCTCAGAGAACAGAAATTATCACTAGACAGTTTTAAGATTTTGCCAAGTAATAAGTACAGATTATTATACTTTTTGATATAATAACCTCGTTGTGTAAAATAATCGTTGAATTTAAACCACTCTTTGGCCACTGGTAGACATTAAGTATTATTAAGTAACGATGTGTTGCAGCTCCTCGACATTGTGTACCGCGAAGAGACCCTACTGAACGTGATGCGATCAGTGACACGCAACGGGCGGTCCATCCTCCTGACGGCCGTACTGGCGCTGGTGCTGGTCTACATGTTCTCCATCGTCGGATACATGTTCTTCCGCGACCACTTCCTAGTCACCGTAGACAGGCTGGACGGTGAGTGCGTCACTCTGTTCCTGCACACACAAACACATTTCACTGGTCCAATAAACTATTTTTACGAATTCGTTGATATCGCTCATCATATACTAATATATAAAGCTGAAGAGTTTGTTTGTTTGATTGGACGCGCTAATCTCAGGAACTACTGGTCTGATTTGAAAAATTCTTTCAGTGTTAGATAGCCCATTTATCGAGGAAGGTTATAGGCTATATATCATCACGCTAAGACCAATAGGAGCGGAGCACCAATGAAGAATGTTTCAAAATCGGGGGTTTTGAAAACAAATTCCACGCGGACGACGTCGCGGGCACAGCTAGTCGCTCATATTTTTAAGGAATTTCCTTTTAATGCCGCCACACTTTTCTGCTCTAGTCTTACCGCGTGTAGGTTTTGTTCGAAGAATTCGCGTTGCTGTTCTTTGTCGGTTTATATATAATGTAGGTATGTTACTCTTCGAATTTCTAAGAGGGGTCGTAATATTTGGTAATAAACAGGACTTGATTTTTCACATTTATTAATCAAATGAGATGACCTTACGAAGAACTGGTTTAATTTTTTTTTTCTTGCTCGAGTTAAGCAGATAGGTAGATGGCCCACCTGATGGAAAGCGGTTACCATCGCCTATGGACACTTGCAACACCAAAGGTGCTACAAATGCGCTGCTACTCTCTAAAGGGAGATAGAATTTGGCCACTAATGCCGAAACACAACTCAAGATTTATTGTCATGGCAGCATTTTCTAGACCAGGGGTGGTAGCCATCCAGACTGGAAAAACCCCTACCATATATATGGTTAAATATAACGGTAAACTTCAAGGTACAAACATTACAAGTAGGACGGTTTCATTTCAACTGTGAAAGGAAGCGTTGCTAAGTGAAATCGAAACTGGCATCATATAACGACAAAGCACTCGTTAATAATTTTATCGATACAAACGATTTGGATTTATTAATGCCGTGAATAAATTATGAGATCTTTCCAATCTGCATTAGATTGTTCCACCGCTTTAAGTATGTAACATCAGGGCCGTCTTTACCCGGGGGTGCAAGGGGTGCATGGCGCAGGGACCTAGGGGGCGCGAGCCGATTGACACACTTAAATTTCAACACTCATTTAAATGTGTGGCGGCCATCCCTCAGCAGTTAATTAGAAACATGACTGTGAGATATAAAAACAGATAGACAGACGGACATGACAACATGAGGGTTCTGTTTTGACAAAAACTTAAAAATGGAATATAAACTCTCCTTTTTATTTGGTAAGGGGAGCGAAAGCTAGCTTTGGCATGGTTAAGGTGGCCCTGTATAAAGAAAAAACTGTAGCGGGTCTCCGACAGGGTTTTAGGTGGAAGCCTCTAGGAGGCGCTGGCGGGATATGCCGGTAGAAATAATACACCAGTGGCTCTTATGGTTCACGTCGTTTATTAGAACCCTACTGAATTATAATCACACTAGAGTTTGCCCCGCGGCTGCTGTCAAACCCTAGACAGACAGAAAGAGAGACAAATAGCCAAAATTCTAAAATTTGCGTTTTGGAATCTCCTGGTTTGAATTAGCCTCCCTGGTTTTTCATATTTTTAAACGCAATGTACAAAGTCGAACCATTTTGAGATTTATTGTAGTATAGATATAAATTACCATTGCCTATCTTAAAACCATAATCAGTATCTAATTGAACGCAGCCTTATACATACACTTCAACCCACTAATTATATCCATACACACTAACTTATTCTGGCAGATCACTCACTATATATATCAACAAATACACTAAAAACTATCGAAAGCTTCCCACGATCTCTCCAGACTGGACCCAACCCTTCTGGAAGGATGCGACCGCTGTCTACAAACGAATAAATTCTTTCCTCACTAAATCTCAAACCAAACATGCAGATAAATTGAGAAGCTATTTTCTAAAATACGTACAATACGTAAAAAAAGATGATCCTAACATCTGACATGTTAGGATCATCTTTCTTTGACTCAAATGGTCTCACAAAGGGTATTTATTTAAACTAATATCGAAAATCTTGAAAATATAAAACAATGCAGGACGTTACGGGGGACGTTTTAAATTATTCCATATCCCAGCATTTGCGTCTTTCTATAAACTATTTTGGCATCGCTAACATCCTGTGTGGCACTATTAATATGCATAAATTTTTCTATTGAGATGATGACGATCCCCGTTTCGAGGCACCCTCCTGCGACAAGAGCCCGGCGTCGAAGTATCTCCACGAGCCGGAGGGGGCGTGCGCGCGCCCGCACCGGTTCGTGTCGGTGGGGGGCGAGGTGCGCGAGCGCAGCTGCGACTCGCTCATCATGTGCATCGTGACCACCCTCAACCAGGGGCTGAGGAACGGAGGGGGCATCGGGGACATACTCAGGGCGCCCGCCAGTTTTGTGAGTACACAAATCCTTGCGTGAGTTTGCGTCGCTTAATTCGACTCCTTCAACGGTGACTTTCAGTGACCTTTTTGGACCAACTTCAAAAATAGGCGGGGATTCTCAAATCACGTATTTTTTATGTATTTTCAACTATAACTTTTCACTGTCGAAGTGTACAAAACCATCCAATGTCGACTCCCTCGATACCCCTGGTTCGTCTTGTCATCCGTAGAATTGGACAGGAAAACTATTGTAACTCTAATAGGACTTCGCTCCGGATACATTCCTTCAACAAGTTTAAATATATTGTTACGTACGCACTTAGATTGGAAGAAAACACCAGTTCTTTTAACTAAACGCTTTTATTAACTTACACAGTCGTACGTGATTCCTTGCCGCAGGGTTGCCCCTACACGCACAACTAACGACGCACTGTCCCGACGATAAGATGTCTCACTCACAATACCCTCGCCGATATTGCGTAGACCACCTCCTACTACTGCAGAGCACACCTCCGAATTTACCGCATGTAGCTCGCTTCTGGATCTCCTTTCAAACTACGCTACACTCCTCCTTCACTGAACTTTCCACTAAATTCACCACTATACTCGTCATTGTCTTCTACTAAACTTCTCTTCCAATTCTTTCGTATCGCACTTGTCGTTTCGCTGTCTTGAATTGAACTCAACTGCCCGGTAGGCGCACCTTACGCTGCTTATATACCCGGAAGAATCTTCTGGAACCCGTAATTTCGATCTTTTCGTTATTCTTTTATTTACTATCTACCCCTTTCTAAACGTCTATCTATTTTTGTCTTTTAATTCTCGAACCTTCTTATCTAGAACTTTCGTTCATTGTCTATCCCTTTCTAAAATGTATCTGTCCTTGTCTTTTCCTTCCAGAATCTTCTACCTTTTTCTAAAAGTCTTGAGACCGCCAGAAGGTTCTACCCTTGGTCGCCACAATATAATGAAGGTTTCTAATTCGCCAAATTGCTCTGAATGCCAAAATATTGAAGATATCCGTCATGTGTTGGCGGAGTGTGTCCGGAGCGAGGCGCTGCGGCGTCAACTTCCGGTCGATTGTAATGTGGGTAACTGGAGTAGTATTCTGTCTTCTCCCTTTTCTGGGGAAGCCAGAATGCTCGTTCAGTTATTATTTATATCAGTGTACTTAATTTGAAGAAGTAGAAATAATTGTAAGATTGGACGGGGTGACATGTCACAAAGTGACAATACCCCATTTATATAATAAAGATTTTAAAAAACTATAACTTGTTAGTTTCGCATTAGAGTCTATTGCAATTAGGACTGTATGGGTAATATCTATAATACATGTGGCATTATAGTAAACTTAATAATCTTATACATAGAATCACGATGCTTATTTATCCATTTACGCAATTTCTACCGTTCTATTTAAAATAGACTGTAGGTTATTTATTAAGCCGTCGGGGTTACAGTTTTTGTAAACTTTTTATATTATCAGGAGCCTTTATTCGTGGCGCGAGTGGTATACGACTTGCTGTTCTTCTTTGTGGTGATCATCATAGTGCTGAATCTGATCTTCGGTGTCATCATAGACACCTTCGCTGACCTCCGCAGCGAGAAGCAGCAGAAGGAGCTCATATTAAAGAACACCTGTTTTATATGCGGTCTGTGTACATACGTTTTTAAGATTTTGTTACAACTTAAGTTCCGACAAAAACAAAATCCTCCTGCATATCTGTAGAAACACATTTTGATACCTGGCGGCATTTCAACTAATTGTAATTATTTTATGATCGTCTTCTTTTGTTTACTTATTTATTGGCATACGTTTCTAGAGAACAGCCCATTGTTTTATTGTACTCGTTTATGGCCACTTGCGGCCGAGTCATTAGCCAGGTGTTTCGGATTACGTCGACTACGATACGGGCATATTTGTATTTGTGCAGTATAAAACGATGGCCTGGTGGAGAGGACGGCAGTCAAGCGATAACAACGATCTAAGCGTGACATGTGCACAATCAGGAATCTACTAGTGACGGACTTTGCGCGTTTTATTGAATTACGACTCTCTGCATTATGTTTGGATTTGTTGTGTTCGGTTATATTTGTACCTGTTTTATACGTGTTTGTACAGTTCTAATAAACTCTATAGTAATTCCAACGGCATTTTAATTCCGAGTCCTGTGTAGCTCGTAACACTATTAATATTAGAATGTCCATAATTACAAAACAATGGCTCGTAAAAGACGTGTTATAAGTAAACCTATGAAAACATGTGTCGTAACAATATTTTAACCACATATTTTTAAAAAAACTATAAAATAAAAAGCTCAAGCACATTCAGTATAAAGTAATTCACGTAGTGGAAAACAATACCACAAGGAAATATTTCATTTCTTAAAAGTGATAACTTTGTTTGAATGTACGCTTAATATTATTCTCCGCAGGATTGAACAGGTCTGCTTTCGACAACAAGACAGTCTCGTTCGAGGAACACATAAAGAGCGAACATAACATGTGGCACTATCTGTACTTCATGGTGCTGGTGAGGGTCAAGGACCCCACCGAATTCACCGGACCCGAGAGCTACGTGCACTCCATGATCAAGGTGAGTACACTTAGGATGATGACGACAATATCGTTGTCGTCAAATAATCACTCAGTAAATAAAAGGCAGTGTCTTTCTTATCAGTATGACAGTATAGTGACGCAAAGGAATTGGATGATGAATTTATCATCAAATTGATAATGTCGTGGTAGAAATACCCATAAAAAATCTTCTTTGTCTCTTTGTCATTAAAACCAATATTTTATTATTTACAATGCTTTTTTTATACCATAATAATCCAAAATTGAAAATCTTCTATTTGATTTCATATCAAGGTATCAAAATTAAATAAATAAGTTTTACGATAGTTTTTGTTATCAGCTACCTGAAGGTTATTATGAGCTACCTGAATGTTATTATCAGCTACCTGAGTGTCATTATCAGCTACCTAAATGTCTTTATCAGCTACCTGAATGTCATTATCAGCTACCGAAATGTCATTATCAGCTACCTGAATGTCCTTATCAGCTACGTGGGTGTCATTATCAGCTACCTGAAAGTCCTTATCAGCTACGTGAGTGTCATTATCAGCTACCTGGATGTCCTTATCAGCTACGTGAATATCATTATCAGCTACCTGAAAGTCCTTATCAGCTACGTGAGTGTCATTATCAGCTACCTGAATGTCCTTATCAGCTACGTGAGTGTCATTATCAGCTACCTGAATGTCCTTATCAGTTACGTGAGTGTCATTATCAGCTACCTGAATGTCCTTATCAGCTACGTGAGTGTCATTATCAGCTACCTGAATGTCCTTATCAGCTACGTGAGTGTCATTATCAGCTACCTGAATGTCCTTATCAGCTACGTGAGTGTCATTATCAGCTACCTGAATGTCCTTATCAGCTACGTGAGTGTCATTATCAGCTACCTGAATGTCCTTATCAGCTAAGTGAGTGTCATTATCAGCTACCAGAATGTCCTTATCAGCTACGTGAGTGTCATTATCAGCTACCTGAATGTCCTTATCGGCTACGTGAGTGTCATTATCAGCTACTCGAATGTCCTTATCAGCTACGTGAGTGTCATTATCAGCTACCTGAATGTCATTATCAGCTACGTGAGTGTCATTATCAGCTACCTGAATGTCCTTATCAGTTACATGAGTGTCATTATCAGCTACCTGAATGTCCTTATCAGCTACGTGAGTGTCATTATCAGCTGCCTGAATGTCCATATCGGCTACGTGGGTGTCATTAGCAGCTACCTGAATATCATTATCATCAACATACCCACATAATATATTTGTATTTTGTCAGTCAAATAATCTGGATTGGTTCCCACGGCTGCGCGCCCTCTCTCTGATGGGCGGCGGTGAAGGTGAGGGTGGGGAGCTGGAGCTGCGCGCCCTGCAGCAGCAGCTGGACAGGGCGCAGAGTGCTGTCAACACCCTCACGGAACTGCTCACGGAGCTCAGAGACCAGGTAAATGCATCATTGCCTATGTTACATAATCGAATTGACGGCCTAACTGATGGAAGTGATATTTTCTTAGCGAAAAAAAATATTTCTTTATAAAACTTATATATATTCTTTCCATTAATTAAAAAAAAAATCAACAATCTAATTACATACGTATAGATAAAAATATTGTACAAAAAATCCCCCCAGATGACAGAGCAAAGGAAGCAGAAGCAACGTATCGGACTTTTGAACTCAACCTCGGCGTACCTCCAGAGCTTGCAAATGAACCTGCCACCGTGAGCGACACGCCGCACACGCGCACACGCCGACACACATACAAACACCTACACGGACCTACTAGCATATCTAGATTATGACTTTAGCAACAATGCTCACTCGTTGTACGAATATTAATTTTTTTTACAATGATTGAAATGTTCTTAGAGCGTTTTAGATATCTCTTAGACCTCAGATAGTTCCCAATCTTTGTTTGTGTTGCCGGAGATTAGTGTATACAATTTCTTGGTTTCTAAAACTCATATTTTAACAGTACAGTGTTTGAACTCCATAAATCGTAATAGAACCTTTCATAACCTTTAATATAATTATGCCAAAAAGATAATTAAATTTCACAACACCAAAAAAACATTTTAAATATATTTTTATCCAAATTTATATATTTAAAACACGTTTTCAATATTACATAATTATGTAGCACAACATATTTACTAGATTTTGATTTCCTATAAGACTCGTTGACGTTTTTTATTTATTTTCAATAAAATATTAAACATATACAAAAGGGCTATTGTAAAAAAAGAACTATACGTAAATGTATATATTTTATATAATATAAAAATAAAAAGTTTCCTATGTATATCCTCATCAGCTTTAAAATGTATTGTTGAAATGTCTGATATGATATTCTGCTAGAAAAATTTAGATACTTTTAAATCCAATTATTCTTCGTTTATACTTATTAGATAATATTACCGAAAATATTTTGAAAATGCATTTTTAAACATCCTAGATTATACAATTGATCGATAGATTGTCGCCAGAGATATATAAATATATTGATATTTTTTTAACAAAAATATTTTTTAAAAATCAGATACGAGATAATAAAAATACGTTTTCGATTAAATAGATTCACTAACAACTATTTTTAAGTTGTACAAATATTGTTTCTACATATAATATAATAATCTCGGACAAAAAAAATATAATAATTATATTACAATATGCCCTGTAAATTATTTTCTGTAATTACAATGGAACGTCCAAAGTCGCCTTTTTTACATGGATTTTACGTCAATGTTGCCCTGATCTTGACAAAAATACGAAGTTTCTTGACCTGACTTACTTTTTGAATTGATAGAATGTGACAGATGTGCGTTTATCTAAATTAAAAGGACTATATGGAGTGACAATGCATTAAGATTTCGAAATTTATTTAAATATAAAAATAAATTAGATTAAAAATAAAATTACTTCTTATTTCTATGTGACGTAAAATATCGACCAAATATTTTTATTTTATTTACTTTTAATTTTAATTTACTGCTCGGATAATAGTTAAAGTTCACAGTTCTTCGTGCAAGACGCTGCGCAGTAGATAATTTGTTTAGAAGTTTTGCACAGTTTTATTTGTACAGAAATTTAGCAGTTTTAAGTAGAATGCAAAAAAATCTCAAGAATATAATACATGGTATTCCATGTTCCAAAATTATTATTAAAATATACTTTATGTACTTTTTCTAGACTATTAAAATAAATTTGTCTTAATAATTATCTTTGAGAGCTTTTGTAAATAAACTACAAAAAGACTCCTTTGACCTTAAACTAATATAAGATTTCCTAATAGTCCTTATTAAAATCACATCTAAATAACTTGATATTTATGAACGAAACGTTCGTAATTTTAGTGTTCAAAAGTAGATAATTATAGTTGTTTGTTATTGGGGAGATAGTACATTAGAAGTAATTAGTCATTTAATTAACAATATGATATATAACTTTATAACAAAATATAAACATCTACATATACCTATCAACTGTTAGTATATAGCTGGGAAAAATATGTTTATAGCTTTTCTCTTCTCCTGGCGTAATATTAGGAGAAGCAAAACAATTATCATGATTGTTAATTTTTAAAAAACGCAGTAGTGATGTGCTCATACTCACTCGAATAGTCACTCGGAAGCTACTCGTATCGTTGCAATTATTACTCCGAGTGGAATTTGACAACGGCGTCTGATCTGTGTATATTCGGATTGTACTCAACTTTAACGAGTCTATGTACTATCCGAGTATTCATACTCGCACAAAATAAACCACTTAAGTGTGCGCCGAAAAGATTTCGTAAATGCTTAACTAAAAGATCAGCTTACAGCCTATATTCCTGTTGCATAACAGTGTTACGTAAGTAATAACATACTTATATTATTAAATATAAAATTCTGAAAATAATCTTCGTCAAAATTATTTGATGTGTTCCCGAATTCTCATGCTATCCGATTTGCTTGAGTACCTACGCGTTACTATAAAAACAGAGCTTTTGTGTTAAACACGGTCAGATGTGATATAGTCTCCCCTTTTAGAAACTTCGTAAGTGCAATATATAGCTCAAATTCCGTTACCTAACCAATAAGCGAATAACTTAGATAGATAAATTAAAATAAAGAATAGTATAAGTGAATATTTGTTTTAAAGGATCTGATATTTTATTACTATTGTGTGTAAAGAAGTTCGCAGATTTATACGCATTTGTTCGCTATGTTAAAATTGTGTAGCACATAACTATATGTATCTCAATTAGAATTACTTACAGCATAAAAGCAGAATACTAGGAATCACACGCATACAGTAAAAACGTAACTCTAAAACACATCTAAATCCTAGATGGCGCCACGGATCATTTGTTTATCGCTTTTTTGTTTAATAGATATCATTTTTCATCCTTAAATTCTTATCTTCAAGTCTTAATAATTACCTTTTCATTCTTATACTGGTTTAGTCTAAAAAAATGTTTCGTATAAAAGATCTGTGAAGCAATTTACTCATGCATGATGGAAAACTTCACAGACATGTTTTTTGCTGTTCAATTGTCATTTCTACCATACTTCCTCTGTGCTTTTAAACTACTTATTCATAAATGGCCTTATTTTGATTCTGAATAATTTATTTATTACACTAGCGTATTATTTTCGTTTTGTAATTTTGACATGCTTCAGGTGGACTCTATTTTTACAGAATATATTAAATACCTTAAAACGAATTGCGAACTTCTTTATATGTTGCGTTCGAATATTTTTGTTGTTATATCTAGCTAGACATTTAGCATTTAAGTGGGAGTGACAGTTTGTTACGTGAAGTATAATGTTTTCTTTTTTAGCATAAGAAAGTGTGACTCCACATAAGGAGGACTCAAATATTTACGAGGTGTTTAAATTCGGTTTGAATTCAATATTAGTAGTTATAAATTAAATTAAAATTTGTAGTATTGTGATCGTTAAAGCTGCGTTGTGTGTAAGTGTGTGTCCTCCTTTATATAGTTAATTATGGCTATGGTATAATTTAAATTGTGACAGAATGCATTGGGATATCCGTTATATTGTTTAATTAATTATGGGAATCTCTTAATTCATATAGATATAATTATTAAGTTACTTATGTCCATTTTTTGAATTGGCCGGATATCAGTCTTTGCCTAATCATAGAACGGCGTGTAATAGAGAATATTCATGTATTATTTTTGTATTTTTAAACAATTATTTACATTATTAAATGTCGATAAAAATTATACATTTCTTAAAAATTAGCATTAAATTAAACATTATAATATTGAAATCAGATTTAAACGCGGCCATTTTGGCGCGCTGCTATGAGATGGACGCTGATGTCACATGATAATTACTATGGTATTTTTAAAAATATTTATTCGGTTTCAGAATAATATTTTATGTTTATTATTATTGTGAGTGGTGTGTTTACCTTCATCATCCCGTTGTCTGATATGCATTCGCAGTCGCTGTCAATGACAGCGACTGCGAATCCCGATTCTACAAAAAGTGAAGAGAATTAATTGCCACTAAAAAAACAGTAATAAAATAACACAATACACTTTAGAGTCAAAAATAAAAGTGTACGGAATTGGACCCCGGCGTCCAAACTAGATAAATCGCTGTCTTGGATGCCAGTGCCTCTCAAACCTTATATTTTTTTATGAAAACAAATTATTTCTATATGAATATAGGATACGTCTTGGATATACTCTATGTTATATTAAATTTGTTTCGCTATCTATATTTTTTTTTAAAACAACTTTTTTTTCAAATTTTGTTTCAAAAACGCCACATTTTATAGATGTAATAAATTGAATATTGTTCCACGTTATTTCGCTTTTATTTGATTGAATCGCATCACAATATGACTCGTAGAAAAATCACGTATTCAATTAGTAATATATTGAGAACGACCGACGATTGTCAGTTGAACACATGAGTCTGAATTCTACATGAATAGTTGACACCACAGGTAATTCTTTTCTCGCATTTTGACCTTTATTTTTTATTAATTAAAACACATTTAATAGGTAAATTGAAATATATTTAAAAACTATGTTATGTTCTATATAATAAAACGTCAAAAAGCGTTACAGATGTATGATCAATGATTGTCGGTCCGACAGTTCCATTACTTGTAGTTTAAAAGCGAATATGTTATATATAATGTGTATTTCAAGATGACGGATATCATTTTCGTAGATATATTATTATAAATATATTGTTATTTAATATGTTGATTTTATATGTTTTTCTTTATTTTTATATAAAAGTTGGTATTATTGTTAATATGTTTTTTATATTGTCTGGTTTTTTATTCGATTACTAACATTCCTTCTATCATACACTATATCAAGATATTGAATATTTCTTAATTTTATTTGTTTCATCTCTATAAGTGCAAATATAATTTTTACATTATCTTATGCTCAAATTCTGCTCAGAGCTACGTATACTATTGAAACTTTAGTGTCAAAGAATTTGTTTATTATATAACACAAGTCGCGATGCAGGATAAATTTCGTACAAAAGCTACATACTTTACATCTATTTCACTCGCACACGTATTACTGTCTCGCTCGCACAATAGGAAAGTGTAAGCGTGACAGAAACACGCCTGTACGCGAGGGAAAGAGTTAGATTGTTTATTGAAGTTATTCCTGCACTGCTAAATAAATGTATGTATTTACTGTATTGTATTATATAAAATCTACTCTAAGTAGTCCATACTAATATATAATTATTATATATAAGAAAGTCGGTTTGATTAGATGTTTGTACTTTTCCTGGTATTCGATTTATATGTATTGTTTATGCGTATTTATTCCGGAAAGAATATGACAATTCAAGTCAAACTTTATTCCTCAACGCAACTCGTAGTATTGAAATACAAAGGAAACGTTTGGCTATGCCACCATAATACCTTTCTCAAGGTTGCCAAGTGCCAAATACGAATTATTGATTTTTCTTAAACAGAAATGTATACAATTTTAAGTGTAAAAGTGATATTACCATGAAATTCTACTACATTAAGATAGCGAATCTAATTAAATCAAAATAAAATAGTCTAATATTTGGAAAATATGATCCTGGATATAATTATTATAACTGCAATCTCATCTCTCGTTTTAAAGTAAGATGTTGGTTTTTAGTAGAGGAAAATCAATATTCGTAGTGAAAAATGTATATATGGAGATAGCATATAAAAATCGAACTTATTTTGTAATTCTTTGATAGATGTCTTTCGACCAATTATTGTAATCTAAACTTTCTACTATATTTTTTAAACTATCTCTTTTTAACTATATTTTTGTTATATGAACTGTTTTTATAGGATTGGGATGTGTCTGGACTATTAATAATTAATTTATAAATTACATTTAAAATATATAATTATAACTTTATATCTTATAAAAAATCCTAATAATTTATAAAAAGTATGCCATTTTAAATCTATGTTAAAATGGCATTATTATGATATTTTGTTTTTTTTTATTAAAAACATATTTTTTTGCAATATAATAAATCATCCAGACACGTCATATCTTCCGAAGCGAACATACATTCCTATTGTATATTTTTTTGGATTCTATTCAAACAAAGATCTGTATTTTGGAAATTCAACCTTTATTGTTTTTGGAAAAGATATATTGTATGTTGTTAGATGTATGGTATTTCAAATGTGGATGAGTTGCCAGCAGCGAGTGAAGTCGCGCACATCGACTAGGCTCGTTGTGAATTGTGATGTCTGCAATAAAATATGTTTTGTTTTATTGAAAAATAAAGATGTGGCACAAAATGTTTTAATTTAATTAACCACCCTTATTACTTCTATTCAGAAAACCACTGACGAATTTTGCGCATGCGCAGTTCAGTTTTTTGGTCAGATAAAAAACTACTTAAAAACAATATAAACTTAATTAGGTTTCTATATATCGCAAACCAAGCCGCAGGCAAAAGCTAGTATATATATATATATATATATATATATATATATATATATATATATATATATATATATATAAATATACAAAGTGGTCTGTACTTTTGACCAAACCATAAACCTTCAAAATTTTTAGGGTGTTTGGACCAAACTGAGATTCGGATTCAGCGTATCGAAATACATAAGAATACACGGGTCTGGTCAAAAGTACAGACCTATTTTTATTTTTTGTGGGCCGGTGTTATCACTTAAATAATTAACTGATGGTGAAAACCGCCTACAAATCCGTTGCGAGGTTTAGGAGGAGTTAGCGGATATACAGACAAACGAATTTGTTTTATATTATGTAAAGATTTTGACGAAACAATGTTTTCTCCTAAAAATGTAGTTAGTTACAAGGTGTTGCTCTGAGGCCGACGATATCTGCTTTTCAGAATCGTATTCTGAATATGAATGAACGATAAATTGAAATATAAAAACACTCTTTTAACGAGTGGATAAACCTCATATAACTTTTACGAATAAGGGTGTTACTAATACATGTATAATAAGAATAAGGGTATGAAAATTAATGTACAGAAGACGAAAGTTATGGTGTTTGAAAGAGATGAAAGGATGACAATGTGTAACGTACAGATAGGAAATGAAAGACTAGAGCAAGTCAAAGAGTTTGTTTACCTAGGGTGCATGTTTACCAGAGACGGAAAGCATGAAAGTGATATCGAAAGGAGAGTAATGGCAGGTAATAAGGTGAATGGAGTGCTGAACTCTTTTATGAACAGCCGGAAAGTGTCTGCAAAGGCACGTCTGGCTGTCCATCAAGGGGTATTAGTACCAACGCTAGTGTACGGCAGTGAAAGTTGGGTATGGCAGAAGAAGCATGCAAGTAGGATAAATGCAGTTGAAATGAGAGCTTTGAGAAGTATATGTATTGTATATTGTACGGTTAATGTGAGTGATATGATAAGAAACAGTGTGATAAGAGAGCGTTTTGGATTGAAAGAAGATGTAGTGACAAGAATTGAAAAAGGAATGTTAAGGTGGTTTGGGCATGTAGAGAGAATGAATGAAAGCAGAATCACAAAACAAGTATATGACAGCAATGTGACTGGTAGAGTCGGTGCCGGTAGACCGAGACGTACTCACCATGATCAAATTGAAGATATTTTGAAGAAAGGTCAGATAAAAAGTAATTTAAATAAGCGTGTATGTATGAAAAGATTAATGAAAGTTGATGAAGCGAAAAGTGTTTGTCAGGATCGTAGCAGGTGGAGATCCATCGTCTCTGCCTACCCCAATGGGAAACAGGCGTGACAATATGTATGTATGTAATAATTATTATTAAAGAGGATCTTAGAACTCGTTGGTATAATTGAAGGTTACTAAAGACTGTGTGGTAATTTTAGCCCTTTTGATTGTCCGCACTGGTATCATTCTCCGGTGATTTAGAAATATGAATGATATTGATAATATTCACATTTTATCATTTATCGATAACGATATCGGCATCTGGGGCGTCAGTGTACTCGTGACAAACATATAAACATGCTGTCCTATTTTGTGATATTAATTTCTATTGTTTATTGTAAGTACCATAATTGAAATTTTTTGGACTGTTTTCCCAGTGCATAATTATTTATGAATAAAACAAACATGCTATTCTTATACATAATTCAATGTATAAATCATTGACATTAAGGCAAGACAAAGATAAAGTAGATACCTTCGTAATCTACTTCCTCTTGAATACATCTAGGATATACTCAAGTTATTATTTTTTCTCAAAACGAAAAATAATATTACATACCTATATTTTTTTATACAACTATTCACGTCTTACTCATCCTTTGGACCTGATGAAGTGTGACCAATATTTCCGTAACATGCTGCTCTTGCTTGGTCATACCTCTCTGTTTAAAAAAAGTGTTGTGTGAAAGGACAGGTCTAATGAAAGATTTATGGTCCTGTCAGTCTAAAGAGGCCGCTCAAAATAAAGTAGAACTTGGTGTTATGTCTTACACTAGCAGTATATCTAGAGGCGCGTCAATTTCACTAATGGCGCGTTCCTATATTTTACCATCCGTACAATTCTCTTACTATTAGTTAACATTTGAGCTCCCTACAAGTAATGTCAAAATTCAGCCGATGTTAAGGTATAATGAATGAATAATGAGATATAAAAACCGGCCATAAATAATTCCACAGTCCTCTATTCTCTTAGCTTAGCATTTTAAGGTTGCAAATGTCACCTCAAGTCACTTAGCCCAAACTACTGCTGTCCTATACGTCTATACCAGGACAGCAGTAGTTTGTTTATCCTACAAGTTTTTTAGTATAAACAATACAATTGTTGGCAGCATCCCTCTCCCCCAATAACTAGCACCTTGTCAACAATAATTATATTACTATTACATGGCTACAAATAGCCAGGGGGCCAAAAATTGGGATTAAATGAATCTACAACCAATGTTACGGCTACTTATTGAGCTTTGGTGAAACGCTAACTCAATGCAGCTAACTACTAATATTGCAACCCGTGTCCGTGATAGAATAGTAGGAAACGTGCTAGAACTTAAAACAACATGGATCAGAATCCTACCCGGAAACATGCGCCGTTTCGACATCTTTCTGATCTAATATTTAATTACCACAACCTGTGATCATGTGCTGCCGGTGAAAGAAAACATCGCGATGAAAACTGCACATCAAGGTTACCGATAAACTATCACAATGCAATAAAGGTTTATAAAATGTATTTTAAAATCATTTTTGAATGTCTTTTATTATGAGGAAAAATAAAACAAACAAGTTCCAAGATATCATTATCAGTTTTACTATGTACGTTACTTGAAGGAAATATCAAATCATAGATTACTGATTCATTTCTGGTGGTATTTATTACACACGTGTTTTGTCATGTATAGAACAACAAAGGTAATTGAATTTGATTTTCATTGAATCAGAAGGGTCTGATAAGATTTACTCGTTCTAGATTACTTTAAAATAATTTTAAATTAATAAGCTTTGTTTGTGATCCATAAACAAATGGTAAAAAAGCATATTCGCCTATAATTATGTACCTATAATAAAGCGCTACTAAGCAGTGTGGTAAAATTAGAATAAGAATCTATGTGTAGGCTACGCACATAGCCATGAAGATTAATTCACACAAAATAAAGTTACGAGTACATTAGATGGTTGGGCAGTCATATGTAGGTATATTTGTTTAACCAATTTAGGCATGTCAATTGAATATTTATATTTGTACAGATTTGGAAATCATAACGATGTTTTTTTTTAAATTAAGTATTTATAGGTCTATAAGTGATAAAATCTACAAGCTACCCCCGAACGTTTAAAAAAAATTGCATGTGTTCAGCAGACAGGCAGTCGGCCCACCTGATAAAAATGGTTACCATCGCTTTTGAACATTTGCAACACCAAAGGTGCTACTAATGCGCTACTGCTCTCTAAAGGGAAACTGGAACCTGGCCACTAATGCCGGATCACAATTCAAGGCTGTTATGGCGGCATACTCTAGACCAGGGTAGTAGCCATGCAGACGGGCAAATACCCTACCACCTGGCTGTGGGTTGTTTTGTCGCCTCTTACGACAGGTCGCCCGGCCGGAGGAAACTGTACCTAATCTTTCTCCGTTCCTGCACGGATAAAACGTGGTATCTACAACTTACTAATAATTTCAAGCAAAATTGGTTTTAACGATACCCGTTGGTTATATTTTAAGATACGGGCTTTTTCTTTGATTCCGGACTCAAATGACTAAAAACAGTGGACGTTTAGCATCTCTACGGAAACCTTCATAGTTTATGGACTGACACTCGCCCGATTTTTATTATTATTTCATGTTATAGCACAAGCATTACAATATGAGATTACTACGGTACCGTTAACGGATGTACAGAGTAACACGAGGATAATCAGTGGGACGGCGACCACCATTGAAAAATATCCCTACACAGTACAGGTAAAGTAAATAATTTGTGAACTAAATAAATTAATTTTCATTATCGTTAATCATTACTTTTTTGCAAGTACCTATCTACTGATTGAAAACAAGTAAATACTAGAATTAAGCAACAGTATGAAAAATAAACCTAAAATTAAAAACTAGAACTTAATAAAAAAAAAAGGGGGGGGGGGCTAAGAGTATTGCTATTCAACGTGGTTACGCTGCTAGCCTTTTGGCAAAGTTCCCGGTAAGTGACAGTGGTGTGGGACCAATATTTTGTCTATAGTTATGCCCTCCTTTTTTTATTTAGTTCTAGTTTTTAATTTTAAGTTTATTTATGATACCGTAGTTTAGTTTTAGTATTTAATTGTATTCAATTAGTAGATACTTGCAAAAATAAACTAAATTATAAATAAATTAAACTATACTATAAAATCTAGTACCAGTCCGCTGTCAGTTGGAAACGTGCCCAAAAGATAATACCTTACCCGAGGTATAGACAAGTCTTTTGGTCACGTCAGACACCCACCAGAGCTTTGGCTATGTCTCGATAAAGCTTGTGCGGCTCAGACTCCCATGGTCCCAGGGTCTCGACCCCAAAAGTCGCAAATATGTAGCCATTTCCGATGGCTGAGTATTTGCGGCGTTTTAGGGCCTCCTGTTGTGCAGCAGCTGTGCCGGCAGACATGCTAGTGGCTGGAAGATGGGAAGCTGCCAAAGTATCGACGCAAGACGCGTCCATACTAAGGGGCAACCCATATTCCAGGGTACCAATGACATACCATCGGGTCTCTTGTCATCGTCGCGGCACAAGCCGTTCGGTTCTAGAACAGCAGGTAGGCGATGAGTAGAGCCCGACGGATTATGTATGTGAAATTCTGCCGGCACTTGTGATAAACGATAAAAAATGGTGACCGAGGTGCACCACACTGACTGCTGTGTGGGACAACACAGGCCGCCCCTAGGCGAATGCAAGCACTTATTCTAAACGTGCTAACGTCTAGAAAAATGCCCAAATTCGCTGAGGGAAGTGCCTGTGGTAAATACAATATTGTAACAAGACTTCTTAATGAGTAAGGTACTATTTTTTTTAACATTAATAAATCAACCAGTGGTCATCGTCGTCCTAATAATAACGGTTGCGTTCGATGCGTCTGCCTCGAAGCCCAGCGTCCGCTTTCCTACTTTTTCTTCTCAACTTCGCACTGTCTTCATATCAAATAAAGTGGACCATATAAACATAAATTTGAATCATGCAATGTCATTGAATAGCGTCGTGACCTTTTAGTTGTACCACCTTGCAACCAAAATTATTCAATTTGGTTGATGCGTCGAATAATAGCGTAACAATTGAGACATATGAAATGTATTCTGTTATTAAATTTTAGCTCTCGTCTGTTTGCACCCGCAAAATTTCAAAAGCAGTTGATGGCTTAAATTTGCAATTTTATATAACGTAGTGTTTTCCCAAGTTTCGTTTGCAAGTGTATAAGATTTGTTTGTCGATTTATTTATACCGTCTGTTCTTTTCACTGCAGGTGTTATATTACTCGCGGCTGTCGTGTGGGGGCTCATTGCTGACGCGAAAACACGTTATGTCAGCAGCGCACTGCTTCGTGAACAGCGAGTAAGTCCATTTTTCTTTCCATTTTATAGATTTTGTAAAGAATTTCCACCTGTGATTCATAACTTTAAATGAAAGCCTTGTTTATCATTTGTCTCATTTTGTTGCAGGGATAATACTTTAATTAGTCCCACAAGATATTCAATAAGAGCTGGCTCCTCTGTTTTAGATTCTGGTAAGTCAAATTTTAATATTATTTCAATTTTAATCATCAAAATATGGGCGCTGCACGAAAACATACATGACGTTTGCTGAACTTGGCATATTAGTAAAAATTATAATTATAAGATTATAATTAAATAGTAACAGGATATTTCCTATACAAATCTTTCCTCTTTAGAAATAAATTAAAAATAAAGAATAAAGAAACTAAAACTAACTTAAAAGATACAATCAAAAACTAAGTTATAAATAGTACAAGCGAGTATAGACTGTGTAAGAAATCGCTGCCAGATGGGAGCGTGCCCAGAAGGCTGGCTACATTGCCGCGCTGTATAGTGATGCTTATTTGTTTGGCGAAATATGAACCAGCCTTTTGACCAGGTGTGGCATCGAAGAGTTTCTTGCAAATCTCTTTGAAGAAACTCTTTGCCGATAGACCCCACGGACCTAATATTTCAACTCCAAACGGCACATTATTATTATTAATTATATATAAATTCCAATGTTTAAACAATAAACATGCCAAGGCTTACCAAGCATGATAACTTGTCTGGCCGTACGATCTTTCCTTTACAACAGAGTACTTATTCTAAACAAACCTTCACCCCAAAAATGGGTCATAATTTCATCAAGTACCACTACCGCCCCATATCCAATTATTATAAGAGTTTTTAAAAGAAATATAAATGAAAACATAATAAAAATAAAGAAGCCTATATATTCTCATAGTATAAGTATATATAAAAGAAAAGAAAAGACGTAAAAAGAATATCTGTTCTACCTGAGAGGAGACGAATAAAAAAAGCCCCATATCCAGTCAAGGATCAGTTGTCACATATCGGGGCATCCGGCTCACCGACAAATTTTAAACTTTCTGTATATAATAGCGATGGCTTTTTGTATAGTTACATAAATACATGTTGTATTGCCTGTTTGGCATGGGGGCAGGCAGAGACGAGACGATAGCCTTCTTCCATTAATCTTGAACGTGTTTAAAGATGACCCTAATGACGGTGGAGCGAGGTTGAATGCTCCTCTACCTCAAAGGGAGATCTTCCGCCAAGAATACTTCTGTGCCTTGCGGGCCTAAGCCCATCTGTTATTGTTGGAAATTTGCATACATATAGTCTTTGTACTTGTCACTTTGTATTCGTGGTAGAGCATTACCAGTCAACATTTCGATCGCAGCTCTTAGGGCGGCTCGATCGATGTGATACCACGCACTCATAGAATGTCTGCGTGAAACGGTTAGACTCGAGCTAACCGTCTTTAGTACGATGAGTGAGAGTGCCGATGGCCCACTTCCCCGTCTTCTATTCTTCTTCTATTCCTCTATTCTGTATTCCTATCGACTTTATGTCATCCCTCCTGTTGACGATAGAATTCGATGAATGAACGGCTCGCTCGGTGTTGCCTGTAAAATTAAATAAAAATAATATAAAAATATACAATAAATATTTACATAGTTATATAAGAATAACAAAGATAAATTGTACAATATTTGTTTATTTACCTGTGTGTTTTGATAATAAATAATAGCAAATTGATTGCCTAGAGAGTAAGCGAATGCACGAACTTCACTCGGGATTGGCTCGAGTTAGTTACCTGCGACTACCGACCGTGCAATACGTGCCCTGCATTCGATTATCTCAAAGCATCCACGGTTAACTTTCAAACCCTCAAAAACCTTGTTTCATTCTCCTTTGCACCATTGAACGTTATATCCGTTACACCTCTTATCATGTCCCTCATACCCATCTACTTTATTTCATCTCCCCTCCGCTCCTGCTCCTGGTGTTGCAAACGTCTCCAGGTGACGTTAACCACTTTTCATGAGCTAGGCCGTCTGCCTGTTTGCCAGCTTCGTAATAAAAAAACATACACTTTTGTATAGTTGCTTTAATAGTAATATACCATACCATTAGGTGGAAGCGTCCACCAAGTGTCGGTGATAGTAGTGCACGAGCGATACAACAGCCCGCCCAGGGACAACGATGTGGCGGTGTTGCTGCTCACGACGGAGGTCACGTTGGGCGCCAATATAGGGCTGGCCACCATTCCCGCTCAGGGGAACAGTGTTCCAGACAATTCCTCCGTCACAATCGTTGGATGGGGCTCTACTAATGTAAGCGTATTTCAAATTATCACACAAAAAAGTTGTGCGTGCTAGGTGTCAGACTTTGATTTTTTAGCATATTTTTCCCGTTGAACACGAATCTGAAGTCAGATTTGCGGGTCAATGAGGAAATATTCAAGAAAAACTCAAAACTGATCGACCATTAAAAAAATCATGATTTTTATCGGCTTTTTCGGTTTTCGTCGCTTATTTACTTTAAGACCCAGCACACCACTTTTTATATTTTTAGACCTCTGTTATTATTTAATCGAAGTCCGCGCCACTCTGTTCTAGGATGTGACAAAAGACTGCGCTAAAAATTATTGATTGTTAAAATTTTTGTACACATGACGTAGATATATCTAAATATTTTGTATGTACGTACGTGCGTTTGTGTTTGCGTGTGTGCATGCTTCACATATGCATTGGTGTGCAATAAGGCATTTTTTATTGACTGATACGGGCAAGCGGGTGTATGGCCTACTTGATTGGAAATGATTACCGTCAGGGCTGTCTTTATCCGGGGAGTGCAAGGGGTGCGAGGCACTCGGGCGCAGAGACCTAAGGGGCGCAAGCCGATTGACTTCAATAAAAAGTCATAACGAACATCATGATTTTTCAAGGTCTGACTAACGACACTTACCAATATGAATGTGGCCCACCGGAACCTTCGCTCAGCGTACAAAATTATTAGCTGATCTGATGCAGTTTGTAATAATTTCAGTGATGTAAGATAATAAAATTCATATAATTTGCAATATGAATTTTATTATCTCACATCGCTGAAATTATTACAATTCATCATCATTCAATCATTAAATTATGGGTTATAAACTTCTTTACCGATAAACCAGGTATAAGTAATATAAGTATTATAAATTTCTCATCTATAATACATACACGAGGTTTATCGGGTTCAAAAGTAAAATTTAAAAAAGTTATTTTATGTTTTTTAATACTAGATACGATTGTGAATAACACTTTTTTAACAAGCCAGTAAAAATGTTATGAATAAAGTAGTTGGTATTTATTACTTGTGTATATTTTCCAGGCGGTCGTGAGTACGATATCTCACGTCCTCAATGAAGTGGAGGTCCGTAAAGTGAACTTCGACACTTGCTTTGACCGATACAGTCGGCTGCAGACCTTGACCGGCTACTTATTCTTGGTGACAAGGTCTATGATGTGCGCCGGACTACTTGATGTTGGAGGTACTTGATTTTCATTTTAACATTTATTACTTTACACTTTATATTATATATAAGATAAAGTTAGTATAAGCAGGTTCTATGATTTTTAAACCTTCCAACAAAGTTCCTAACAAGACTACAATAAAATAATTCTGTAAATAAATAGTAGTCCGACAGCCACACACAATGTGTATCCCCAACCTAGGCAAGTTAATAGTTGTATTATAGGTTTTATACTACGGACCACTCCGGGGCTGATCCCAGACACCCCGACCTAGGCAAGTTAATAGTTGTATTATAGGTTTTATACCACGGACTACTCCGGGGCTGATCCCAGACACCCCGACCTAGGCAAGTTAATAGTTGTATTATAGGTTTTATACTACGGACCACTCCGGGGCTGATCCCAGACACCCCGACCTAGGCAAGTTAATAGTTGTATTATAGGTTTTATATACGGACTACTCCGGGCTGATCCCAGACACCCCGACCTAGGCAAGTTAATAATAATTGTATTATAGGTTTTATACTACGGACCACTCCGGGGCTGATCCCAGACACCCCGACCTAGGCAAGTTAATAGTTGTATTATAGGTTTTATACCACGGACTACTCCGGGGCTGATCCCAGACACCCCGACCTAGGCAAGTTAATAATTGTATTATAGGTTTTATACTACGGACCACTCCGGGGCTGATCCCAGACACCCCGACCTAGGCAAGTTAATAGTTGTATTATAGGTTTTATACCACGGACTACTCCGGGGCTGATCCCAGACACCCCGACCTAGGCAAGTTAATAGTTGTATTATAGGTTTTATACCACGGACTACTCCGGGGCTGATCCCAGACACCCCGACCTAGGCAAGTTAATAGTTGTATTATAGATTTTATACCACGGACTACTCCGGGGCTGATCCCAGACACTCCGACCTAGGCAAGTTAATAGTTGTATTATAGGTTTTATACTACGGACTACTCCGTGGCTGATCCCAGACACCCCGACCTAGGCAAGTTAATAGTTGTATTATAGGTTTTATACCACGGACTACTCTGGGGCTGATCCCAGACACCCCGACCTAGGCAAGTTAATAGTTGTATTATAGGTTTTATACCACGGACTACTCCGGGGCTGATCCCAGACACTCCGACCTAGGCAAGTTAATAGTTGTATTATAGGTTTTATACCACGGACTACTCCGGGGCTGATCCCAGACACTCCGACCTAGGCAAGTTAATAGTTGTATTATAGGTTTTATACCACGGACTACTCCGGGGCTGATCCCAGACACCCCGACCTAGGCAAGTTAATAGTTGTATTATATAGGTTTTATACCACGGACTACTCCGGGGATGATCCCAGACACCCAGATCATAGTAAATAACGAAACTTTCGTTTACGTAATTTATGGATAGATAGATAGATAACACTTTATTATACACTAATACAAAAATGAACTTACAAAATTAAATTTTCGGTTGGGGAAAAAGTTTCTTCGCATTTTATATAAAAATTCAAAAGGTTTTTTATAAAGTTTATTTACATTTGACTAAAGTATGTAGGTGCCATTTTGTTGGATAACTTGTTGCCATCTTGTAGGTAAGGACGTGATCCCATTGCTATAAAAATTTTGGGGCTTCTGATCAAAAAAACTGCGACAAGTGGTTTTGGCAGCCCTCTCGTGATGTTAACCTGACACTGCCTAAGGAATTCTGCAGAGACCGAAACAGGTGAAAATCTGAAGGTGCAAGGTCAGGACTATACGGCGGATGCATTAACACCTCCCAGCCAAACTCTCGTAATTTTTGCTGAGTGGCTAAAGTTGTGTGAGGTCTAGCGTTATCATGGTGAAAAACCACACCCCTTCTGTTGATTAATTCCGGCCGCTTTCTCTCAACTTTTTGCTTTAATTTAATCAGTTGGTCGCAGTACAGTTCAGAATCGATGGTCCTGCCTGGCGGTAACAGCTCATAATGAATAATGCCCTTCCAATCCCACCATACACACAGCATCACCTTGTTGCGAGTTAACCCGGGTTTCGCCACAGTCTGTGAAGCCTGACCGGCCTTTGACCACGATCTTTTTCGCACGTTCTTGTCGTACGTGATTCACTTTTCATCACCAGTTATCAGCTTCTACAAAAATGGTTCGGTTTCATTACGTCGTAATAAAGAATCACAAATGAGTACACGGTTCATTAGGTTTCTTTCAGTGAGCTCATGAGGCACACAAATATCGAGCTTTTTTGTGTACCCATCTTTTTTCAAATGCGCCAAAACCGTTTTGTGGTCAATTCCCAGTTCTCCAGCTACATCTTAACTACTAATATGCCGATCTTGCTCCAGTTTTTCAAAAATGGCATCAATTTTGTCCGTAATAGGGCGACCAGAGCGTCGTGCATCTTTGATATCAAAATTTCCGGATTGAAAACGCTTAAACCAAATTTGCGCTACTCTCACAGATACTGCATTAGGTCTATAAACATCACGAATTTTTTTCGCGGCTTGTTTTGCATTTTTACTTTTTTTGTAGTAAAATTTTAAAATGTATCGAATTTCTTCATTAGTTTCACTCATTTTAACAATAAGAAAAACAAATGAAAATCACACATTTTCCTAATTTGAATTTGGAATTGTCTTCTTTAAAATTAAAACTTTTTAATGATACCAAAACCAGCCAGATACAAATGGTATAGCCAAAGAGATCTTATTACAAGTTCATACATATATACATATGCGAAAAGACTTTCTCCCCAACCTATTATCTAGTTGTGTACTAAGGACAGTCTTATCGCTAAAAAGCGATCTCTTTCAGACAACCCCAGAGAGAAGATAATTTATTATGATACATATTTATTTACATTTCTCATATATATATGAGAATCAAAGTGGAGTCTCTGCGCTATAGCAAGGTAAGCCGGCAAAGCCTTAGCCCACTCATTACCATGTAGGAACGGAGAAAAAATACATGTTCATTCGTCATTCGCCACAGCCAGGTGGCATGTGCTGCCATAACAACCTTGAGTTGAGATCCGGCCTTAGTGACCGGGTTCCTGTCTCTTCTTCGAGGCTGGCAGCACATTGGTAGCACCTTTCCAAATGTCCATAGGCGACAGTAACTGCTTTCTAACAGGTGGGATGGTCAGCCTCGCTGCTGTACTCTAGAAGTAAAAAAACCACAGAGGCCGTTAAAAAAAATCAACCTTCGGTTACATGTATAGCTCCCAACTTTAATTTCATTTCTTACGCCATCTCCCTTTTATCTGATTAGATGATTACGCGTGTCATGAAAAAAAAACTGTAGTCTATTTATCATCAGCAAATTATATCTTTCATTCCAGGAAAAGACGCATGCCAAGGCGACAGTGGTGGGCCCGTGATATATCAGGGTGTGGTGGTGGGTATCACCTCCTGGGGCTACGGGTGTGCTGAACCAGTATACCCAGGAGTCAACGCCAGGGTCGCATCCTACAGTAACTGGATTAATAGCACGGTAATTTGAATAACCTCAAATGGATGTTTTAAACAAAATTTGAGTAAAAATGATAGGTAACTCTTTATTGTACACCAATACAAAAATAAACTTAGGTAATTCTTAAAGAACCTTAAAGAAACCTACAAACTTACTCCAACTTAATATGAATAATACCGTAAAACTATATCTAAGTATGCACAAAAGGCGGTCTTATCGCCAAAAAGCAATCTCTTCCAGGAAACCCCAGGAATAATTTGAAATTGTAATGGCGATGGTGGTATACGTTATATATAATACGACCACTTACATTTTAGTAATAAATAAATAATGATATACATACGAATGTTCTATATGTCAAATAGATATATAATGAAGAAATTTATAAATAATCTAATACAATAAAAGAAAACTTACATATTTGTATTGTATTCTACCCATAGTCCCTCAAGAGTATAAGTAGAATACTGAGCCTAGATCACCGTCTTTTATGGGTAGATATTAGATATATACTTTATATAATGATAATAATAATTTATTGTAAAAAATCAAATAGTGTCATAAACATTTTAAAATTAAATGTACATAAAATACAAATACATATATCTACAAAAATATATAAATATAATAAAAAAGTGATTGAAATTTAAGTAACATATATTAAGTGACATAACTCTGATCAGGAACATGAGGTACATCTGCGTAATACGATCACTAATACTATCACAGTTGTAGCAGAGGCATAATAAGTAAGAAAATTCCAACTGAAATGGGGGTTTCCCAAAATTCATATCGCAATTACTTATCATTATGCCTTTATGTTATCGAATCTTATTATATGATAATTTAGATTAATAGTTAAAATGAAAAACCGGCCAAGTGCGTGTCGGTCCACGAACAGTGAAGGCTTCCCGTAAACGTAGATGTAACAAACTCGTTGTTTTTGTAATTTGACTGTAGAACCCTAACAGTTAATAAAATGAGAAAGTACTCCATCCTAACTAATATAAATGTGAGTATGTTCGTTTGTTACGCTTTCACCCCTTAACTACACGATCGATCATCGTGAAATTTTGCATATACCTTGTCAAGAGTACAGAAAAAGATCTACGGTACCTTTCATCCAGAAAAATGTAACTTTTCCCGATTAAAATAGCCAAAATTGCCACCGTTGCAATTCACTAACGAACACGTGATAATGTCCACGCGGAGTTTCGGTGGCACAACTAGTACCGCATAAACTCCTCGACTAGATTTTTACATGCTAATTTTCTTTAGAGAAATTTCTCAATTTTTCACTATATTTCAAAATTAATAAAAAATATTTTTTTGTGAAACATTATTAATTTTATTGTTAAGAGTTGTGGAATACAGATTTGTCGTAACTAAATTCTGTCAATATATGTTTTCAAAAATGTGGTACTGTTTTACGCTACTTATAATTTCAATCGGCAGCTTTTGTTTACCCAGAAAAGTGCAGACTAGTTTCCAACATGTAAATACTGTATTTTGAATTTACCTGTGTTCCGCTTACACGATACGCTCACTCGCTCGTTACTGAAATTGGTCTACTGCGCAGGTGCGTACATCGGGAGGAATTATTATTTGTGTAAAACTTGAGGAACACCATAATTTTCGAAATCTGATTAACGATACCACACGCGCCTATGTAAAATTTAAAAAAGGCTATCGATGGCCATCTAAGAAATTATATAGGAATAAGGGCAATTGCAAGACTATTTTCAAAATAAATTTTTTATCTTATCTCAATGCATTAAAGTTCGAAATTATATAATAACTCAGAGATGCCTGCGACTTCGTCCACACTTGACAAAATAACGCAGCATTTAAAAAAGTACGTAAGCTATCGTTTTAGTGAAAACTGTGTCGGAATAAGCTAATTTTTATGCACACACCGATCCTGAGAAAATTCCCTTGGGATTCCCGGGATAAAAAATATCACACATTTTATTACATAAAATTTGCTATCGATCAGTGAAAAAACCACATTGGAATTCGAATCGTGTTCTTTAATCTGGTCATTTTAAATCATTCCCAGAAAAATTCCTAGGGAAAAGTAGCGCAAATTTGCTGTCGATCAGCGAAAACCGCGTCGAAATCGGCTCAGTAGTTTTCACGTGAATCCCGAACAAACAGACAAACATACAAGAAACCTAAAAAAAATTGCATCGTGTTCTCCATCGTTTATGTAGTCTATTCCAGTTGTTTTTTTTAAATAGCTTCAATGTACAGACACGGCATGTTTAGAATTTTATAATATTGTAAATTATAGATATACAGTGGTCAGCATTTTTCTTTCACTAACACTGTTTTCGTTTAGCCCCCATCCGCCGAGTAACGTGCGACAAGGAACTTCGTTCCAAGGATCAGCAAAAGCCTTAACAAATAAATTCATTATCAAAACTTGTTATTCCTAATCTAGAAATTAGTCATTGCGGTTGATATAAAACCGCGTGACGCGTGAGACAATAAAGCGTTAACACGAAAACCGAATTAGATAAACAATAGATAAAAGATAAATTAATTGTTTACAATGCAAACCGTGTTTGCTATCGGTGATTATTCCAAATGCCCTATCTTACTCATAAGCCGGCAAGGGCTTAGCTTATCTTTAATGCAATAATAGCTAAATCATAGAATAGACACAGAACGTTATTTATTTGTTTAGGTTTATGGCTTGGCAGCTAGGTCTTTAAGCCAGATCGTGATTATAATGTAGTTTTATTCATTTTCTTAAGCCCATGTGTAACACAGCTGAACTGTACGTTATCAGCTGGTGCCATTCAACGGAGTCCTTGTGACAACACAAAAGGCCACATTTGACTATACAGTTCACATTTCTCACAAAACACATAATTACTACTCAAAAACTATCAATATCCTACAACTATTGTTCATTTTAGAGTAATTTTACACATTTTAAAAAATAGAACTGCACAGCACGGCATCTCCTTTCAGTTCAGCTGTGCTACACATAGGCTTACAAAAAATAAAGAAACTACATTATAATCTAAGATATGGTTTAAAGGCCTAGCTGCCAAGCCATAAACCTAAATAAATAATAATAATAGTATGACCATTGTGACATTTGAAGTATGTGAAATGTGTGTGAAATATGTGAAATTTATTAACAAAAAAATGCGTAAATTGATAGGTGTCGAAAGTAAAATAAATCGTTGGACTTGGACGGAGTGTAGTGAAAAAGATTCCAATTATTATGGTTATTTTAGATAATGGAAAAATAATATTAGGAATAATTATAATCAGCCAGTAAAATACGCAGATGGTACAACAGGTCAATCTTTTTTTTAAATATTTTATTATTTAAAACTTATACTTTAGGCCAAATCTATTAGCAATTTACATTATCCATATGGCAACATTCTCAAAATACTGGCTGCATTTTCTCGTTGAATAGCAGCGTCTTAAGTGTAGACGAACCCAGGGACCTAGAGTTTCAAAACAGAAAGCTATAAATATAATAGGTTGGGGAAAAAGTCTTTTCGCATATAGTATGTATGAACTTGTAATAAGATCTCTTTGGTTATACCATTCGTATCTGGCTGGTTTTGGTATCATTAAAATGTTTTAATTTTAAAGAAGACAATCCCAAGTCTAATGAAGAAATTCGATACATTTTAAAATTTTACTACAAAAAAGGTAGTGATGTTTATGGACCTATTGCAGTATCTGTGAGAGCAGCGCAAATTTGGTTTAAGCGTTTTCAATCCGGAAATTTTGATATCAAAGATGCACGTCGTTCTGGTCGCCCTGTTACGGACAAAATTGATGCCATTTTTGAAAAAGTGGAGCAAGTTCGGCATATTAGTAGTTACTATGTAGCTGGAGAACTGGGAATTGACCACAAAACGGTTTTGGCGCATTTGAAAAAAGCTGGGTACACAAAAAAACTCGATATTTGGGTGCCTCATGAACTCACTGAAAAAAACCTAATGAACCGTGTACTCATTTATTACGACGTAATGAAACCGAACCATTTTTGAAGAAGCTGATAACTGATGACGAAAAGTGGATCACGTACGACAAGAACGTGCGAAAAGATCATGGTCAAAGGCCGGTCAGGCTTCACAGACTGTGGCGAAACCCGGGTTATCTCGCAACAAGGTGATGCTGTGTGTATGGTGGGATTGGAAGGGCATTATTCATTATGAGCTGTTACCGCCAGGCAGGACCATCGATTCTGAACTGTACTGTGAACAACTGATGAGATTAAAGCAAAAAGTTGAGAGAAAGCGGCCGGAATTAATAAACAGAAGGGGGTGGTTTTTTACCATGATAACGCTAGACCTCACACATCTTTAGCCACTCCGCAAAAATTACGAGTTTGGCTGGGAGGTGTTAATGCATCCGCCGTATAGTCCTGACCTTGCACCTTCAGATTTTCACCCGTTTCGGTCTCTGCAGAATTCCTTAGGCAATGTCAGGTTAACATCACGAGAGGACTGCCAAAACCACTTGTTGCAGTTTTTTGATCAGAAGCCCCAAAATTTTTATAGCAATGGGATCACGCCCTACCTACAAGATGACAAAAAGATATCCAACAAAATGGCACCAACATACTTTAGTCAAATGTAAATAAACTTTATAAAAAACCTTTTGAATTTTTATATAAAATGCGAAGAAACTTTTTCCCCAACCTAATATATCCATTGTTATATTATAGATTGTATTTTTTATTTCAGGTAACAAGATATAATTCTGGCTCATCGTTTGGCAGCACTGGTGCTATTCTACTGTTAACTTCATTATTAGTATCTGTGATTAGCAGTAATCATAATTATCATTAATTCTTTAATTTGTAATGAGTGTTTAATATAAAGATAGTTTTTTTAGATTGTATTTTATTTCTGACTTAGGGAATCAATATTATTTGTAATAAGACATTTTATTTACCGTTAGTGCGCTGCACTAGTCTCTTACAACGCTCAAAATGCTCCATCAGCCGTTCCACATAACGACCACTTTCGACAAATGAGCTCATATTTTTTGCTCACAGCGACCAGTCGGAAGACGTGGGTCGAAGTGGACGTTGACCACAAAATATTAATACTCTCTATCGCGACGTTGACAAAGGCGCGATTTTCATGTCAACCATACAACTAATACTAATACCATTTGTGTATTTCTCCATAATCTGTTCCATTCGCTTTTGTGATTGTAAGGTACGCAAACAAGTGAAAAATCGCAGTCATGATGAGCGTGGTTGTTCCGATTGCTGAGCGGAACGCGACCCTATATCATTGTGCTAATTTTGTTTGGCGTGTTGCGCTCTCCCTCGACTATTTTCATACCATCTCTTTCGCACTATACAGGTGAATTTTTCAAGTGGGCCTTCAGGGCTAAAACTTCTAAATAGGAAATCACTTAAAGGAGTCTCGACGCCGAATTTGACGAAAACCAAAAGTGATATCATCAGATTTTAGAAAAAATTAAACGCACCTGTATTATTATACCAAACCATAGTGTCGATCTAAATTTTGTTTTAGCTGAAACGAGCTTGAAATACTGTTTGAAAATGAAACAAGCCACAAATGATATCACATATGAATATTTTATTTAGGAGTAATGATATAATAATAGATAATATAGTATTATGTTACATCGTACAATAAATATATAAGGTACATGGTGAACCGCTACACATGTCATAACGCCGGACGCACCGACAGCAGCACCACCTGCCGGCACACCGCTGCAACAAACAAACAACCATTCATCATATTAGTTACGGCTATTTTTACGGGCTACTTTCACTGGACGCGTATCATGTTCCACATGGTATCGATAAATTGAGGGTTCTCAACTAAGTTGTAGCCGCCATTCTAATGTATGATAGCTCATTGATGCTCACCTACTAGGCGACCAACAATTCCAATATTGCGGCTACGGCGCCCTGACTAACAGCCGGTTCCTCTAACATATCGACCATCCATTTCTTCTTATTTGACCTCACCCATTTTAATACTATATAAAATATTTGAAACAATTGTGAATGTTGTTTGTACCTTTATCGGTGAGCGTCTCCTCGACGACGATCTCGGCGCTGAGCGCGTGCGCGGTGTGCGTGAGAAGGCGGCACCTGGCGCCCTCCGGCGTCGTGCCGACGCCCACCGGCGCCCCCTCCCGCCACGGCCGCCCCTCCACCTCCACGCCCCTCCACCGGCACAGCTCCTCGCTCGCAGACACCGCATCGCCACCCTATCATAACATAGAACATCTATGATATTATAAAAATCTAAAAATGTCGAATTTGTACATTGAAACTATTAAAAAAAAAACCAACTGGAATACACTATATAAACGATGGTGAACACGACGCAATTATTTTTAGATTTCTTGTCTGTTCACGTGAAATCTACTCGGCCAATTTCGATGTGGTTTTCGCTGATCGACATTAAATTCATAAGTCTTAAAAATCTGCGCTTCTTTTTGCCCCGGGCATCCCGCGGAAATTTTTCCGGAAGCGGTTTGTAGCTGTTTGAGTAGATAAAAACTAGCTTTTTCCGACACATTTTTCACTTAAGCGATAGCTTACATTCTTTCTTAAATGCTGCGGTACTTTGTGTCCCGACAATCCCGTGAGAATTTCAAGTCAAGCTTGGACGAAGTCACGGACATATCCCGCAATTTTAAATAATAAGACAATTACGACAGCAGAGATCTAATTTTGTGCATTTTTGTTTAACGAAAACAAAACTTAATTCAAACTGTAAAGCAAATCATAAATATTTCTACAACATCTTGAAGTCGGTGCATTTTTCAATGTTGTTATTTTTTTTTTATGTATTACTTGGCACCGGCTTCAAGACGTAGAAAATATTTAATTTTTGCTTTATAGTTTAAAGTTGGTTTTGCTTTTTTTAAATTTCTTTTTAGTTCCACAAATACATATATGAGTAGATTTAGAAATAATATATTAAGCGCCTGTAGAAATTGCACTACTGGCACGCCTATTCCTTTCGATGAATGTAAGCGCTTTTCAACAAGGCTTGCTCTCGATTTCATTATCCTTGGTATCCACTCATCAGATCATGCCTTGGTGACAAGGGGAACACCATCATGAGTATACTCTAGAAAAAACAAATTACAAATCGATCTACAGTCGACGAATAAATCGCGAACAAACTAATTGGAAACCTTTGTAAAGTCGGCTAAAAAACGTCAGTTGTTAGCTCTTGAAAATGTACAGCTGAGTAGTGTTAACACTAACATCGTTGGCAGGATCGCGTGGGTAGTCGTGGTCGTGGTAGGGCGCGAAGGCGGGGTCCTCGTGCAGGGCGAGCGCGGCGTCCACCACGGCGCAGGTCATCTCGCGGCACGGGTCCACGATCAGGAAGCTGCGAGGCGCCTCCGCCGGCGCCGGCGGGCTGCCGGGGCTCGTCTTCGTTGTCTCTATCTTCAAATTCAACTCAAAAAGATGAATCAATGAATAATTTTATTGCACATACGTGAAAGTAAAATGGGCGGTCTTCTCGCCATAGGCGATCTCCTATATACTTTTTTTTAACAACTCTACAAACTCGAGCTCCGTACCCTTTTTTATAATTTAATTTTGAAGAAAGTTTTAAGTAATACACGCTTCTTGGTAATTTTTGCTTTTGTGTGTGACATTTATTCAATCATATGTGTGTTGTGTGTGTACCTTACGAATAAATATAATAAATACGTTTCTTGGTGAAAATTGCGGAGTCCAAAATTGACTATGCTAGTCTTATCGAGAAACTACATTTGTATGTTCCCCTAGTCTTGTACGCCCTAGAAAACTACTTTATTCGCCCTTGACACGTACAGCCTTCAGACGCCACTCATTTTTTGTTAGAACAGTGAATGAATTTAACAAACTCAGCAAGTCGGATTATGTTGACATCGACTTGTTTGTGGATAGTCTAGCATCTGTAAATGCGAATTCTATTTTAATAATAATTAGTTTCTCTGTCACAAAGTTTTCATATTATTGTTTTTTTTTTTCTATAATGACTGTATTTTACTTTATTTTTATTTCCCTGTCATCTGTGGAGGTTTATGAATTCCTTTACTTTAGCTATCTCTGTAACATTAGTTTGTAAAACTTTAGTTTGTAAGACTACAGCTGTTAACCCCCCAAATAAAATAAAATAACTTATTATGTTTATTGATTCTAATGTTAATACTAAACTTATATTAATATAGAGTGTATCTGTTACATGCTGGTGTTGCGAGGAAGTGCTTGTGCAGTGTGTGCCTTATGTCTATACTTATATTACCTACCCTACCCTATATAATTATAATCAACACCGACTTTACAATATACACTAACTTCACAATTATATATTTACCAACTTCTGCCCACAGCTTCGTCCGCGTGGAATACTTACTTTGGGCTTAGGCGAACTTTAACCCGCGACTTTATTTACGTAGAAGGTGCCCCAGCGCCCTTCCCACTCATGACTGCCCGCCGGCCTTGTACATCATAAATGCGCGCGCAGTACTTAATCATTAATTTGCTGCGATGTTATTTTAAAACTGCGATATCGCCCAAGATATTCATTGAAATCGAATGATTTCAATGAATGAATGAAATGAATGGCAATTTTATTTTAAATTAAATTGCTTGTGATGAATAACGTATTTATTTGAATAAGGATTAATATCATGTTTATAAAAACACCTTCGCAAATAATACATTATTTTAGAACAAATTTGGTGAGCATAAAAAGGTTATAGTGAGCCAACCTTAAAAGATAGACATATGCTGTCGCGGACTTTTTTTTAGAACTTTTAAAGGGGAACAATTCTGTCACACATGATTTTAGCGAAACTTTACCCGTTTACGCAGCGCACGCAGCGGAAGCTCTCAAAAGGAAATAACATTCTTCATTGGTGATCCGCTCCTATTGGTCTTAGCGTAATGATATATAGCCTATAGCCTTCCTTGATGAGGGCTTTCTAACACTGAATGACTCCGTTTTCGAGTGGAGGGAACACGCTCGTCCCCTCACCCACTCACAGCCGGTGTACCACAGGGCTCGGCACTATCTCCACTACTCTTCACGCTGTACACCAGCGACATCCCAAAAACTCCAGATGTAGAGTTGGCCCTCTTCGCGGATGACACCGCACTCTATACATCAGATCACAACCGACAAATGGCTTGCGTCCGGCTACAGGTAGCTGTAACAGAGCTAGGCGAATGGTTTCGCAAATGGAGGATAGAGGTAAACCCGGAGAAAAGCGCAGCAATGTTCTTTTCCCCGGGCACGCTTCGCTCTCCCAAACGCGCTTGCCTTCGCTTAAAAGCCATCTCGCTCTACGAACAAGAGATCCCCTGGGCAAAGTACACCAAATACCTGGGTGTCACCTAGATCAGAACTTGCGCTTCAACGAGCATATCACTATAGTCCGGAATAGAGCGCGATTTGTGATGGGTCGTCTAACACCCATGATAGATAAACGAAGCAAAATGTCCCTCAGACACAAGCTTACTCTATATAAAACATGCATCCGCCCGATCATGACATACGCGAGTGTGGTATTCGGCCATGCCAAGCCTGCCCTTTTAAAGAAACTGCAAATCGTTCAGAATAAATTCATGCGCAGAGCCGTCGGTGCTCCCCTCTATATGCGTAACATCGACATCCACCGCGATCTGGAGCTTCCCTCCATCAAAAACTACATTACGTCGCTCTCGCGTAAGTATTTCGATCTAGCGCCGCACCATCGAAATCCCTCGTCGTGTCCGCGTCCGATTATAAGCCTCGACGAAAGGCTCTCGTGCGACGACCGCGTAACATCCTCATGGACAAGGTCGACGATATCACAAAACGGCTGGCTCGGATCAGCCCGCCCGCGGTTAGGACGGCAGGCTGGCAGGCACCGACAGACAGACACAGACGGCGGCGTCGACGCCGCCAATCACGATCTCTCCACGTCCCCGCGAGGGACGCCAGGAGACACACAGCCCCCATAGGATAGACTAGGCGTGTTGCTGGGAAGTTTCTTTCGCCGTTTCTTCTCTCCCAGCCATAACACGTTGCGAAACGGCAGTAGGATAGTATAGGCCACCGCGAACCGCCGATCCCGGTCCGCCGGGATCCTTCCTCTCGGGCTTTATATTACCCGTCGCCCGCTCTCAATTAGTGCATTGTGTCGCCTTGTGGTGGGCATCATTAGATTCATCCCCCTCTCATGGCAACAGTCCAGCCGAGGTGAAACTCCCTAGGGAGCCCCCTCGAGCAAGTTGCCTCCCGGGCTTGAGCGCCTTCGCTTCGCAAAGGCACTCGCCCCGAAAACCCCGGTAAAGTTGTGAGGTCTTCGGACCAACAACATAAAGTCAAGTCCAATAAAACAAAAAAAAAAAAACTGAATGACTTTTTCAAATCAGACCAGTAGTTCCTGAGATTAGCGCGTTCAAGCAAACAAACCAAAAAACTCGTTAACTTTATATACTAGTATAGATACGGAGAAAGAATACAATTCCCTGCGTTGGGGCGGCCTGTCGTAAGAGGCGACAAAACAACCCACAACAGGGAGGTAGTGTATTTGCCCGTCTGGATGGCTACCACCCCTGGTCTAGACTATGCCGCCATAACAACCTTGAGTTGTGTTCCGGCATTAGTGGCCAGGTTCCAGTATACCTCAAGAGAGCAGCAACGCATTTCTGCATTTAACATCTCTGGCGTTGCAAATGTCCATAGGCGATAGTAACCACTTTCTACTGAACTCATGCAATAAAAAAAATATTGGGATATGAACTCGTTATGTCTCATCCAGTCCCGAAATAAGTGATGGGATTCTCACCTCCCTAGTCCTGGCCGGGTCGATGATGGTGGCCACCAGATCCGCGAGTGCGTCGCAGACCAGGTACGAGTGCGCTTTCGGTGCGGTGATCACATACGTCTCGTGCGCGCTCGACGCCTCCTCGTACGAGGAGTTATTGTCCAGCACCGACACCTCGTCCAGGCCGCCCTCCGCCACGAAGGTGCCGCTGCCTGAGAGCATCTCCAGCTTCTCCTTACCTGAAAATCATCACAGAAATGTTATTCTCGGCGTGGTAGAGAGATGCTGGAATCGTTATCTTGATCACAGCTCTTAGGGGCGGCTCCATTGGTATGATAATATGCTCTCACAGAGTATTGCGTGAAACGGTTAGCCTCAAGCTGTGAGTACGATGAGCGAGTTTAAATTGCTCACTTCCCTTTCCCACTATCCATCATTTCATCCCATCCCCGTTTACCAATTCCATATGCCATCCCCTCTATCTCGACCCCTATTGCACCCTCTTTATTCCATCATAACTGCAGGCAACGCCTTAACTTCGCCCTGGTGTTGCAACACAAACATCCATAGGCAACTGTAGTTGCTTTCCATCAGGTAGGCCGTCTAACTGTTTATTGTACTTTCTCAATAAAAAAACACTTTCAATAAAGGGAATGAACATGGGATACGTTTTATCCTCTAAACAGGTTTCTGCGGGATACATATCCAGAGTCATGAATGATGACTCACCATGTTGTTCGGGCAGCAGCCTGCAGAGTGAGTAGCCCCTGCAAGGCGCCGCCCGCGATACGACGAACCTCGATGATCGGCACTCCCACTCCACTCCAACGCCCACGCCCACCTCTGGACACCATAAACAAAAGATCACATACTGAACTATTTGTATAACGAGTGAGCAAAGTATTCTTTTTGCAAATGTCGAGTGAGGATTAGCGAGTGAGTCTAAGTTTAGAATACTAGAAATGATAATCGCCGAGTAAATAATATTATAATTTTCCCAATGTCCCAAAATATTATGTTTCTAAACGTTCTAAAGGATGACATAAATCGTTCTTCTCCTGCATTTCGAAATTAAAAAACGTCACGAGACTTGTAACTAATATTTTATTATTTAAACCATATATTTCAGACCACGTCAGTCAAAACTTAAAAATAAAAAGCAACATTCATGTTAAATTATCCGTGCAGTTTGCAGGCATCCTGTTGTCAAAGACGACAAAACAGTCCTCAGCCAGGTGGTAGCGTATTTTCCCATTTGGATGGCTACCACCCCTCGTCTAGAGTATGCCGCCGTAACAACCTTGAATTGCGTTCCGGTATTAGTGAGCAGATACTCTGCCCGTTTGAGGCGTTGGTAGCACTCTAGGTGTTGCAAATGTCCATAGGCGACGGTAACCACTTTCCATCCGGTAAGCCATTCCCGGGTTTGCTGCACTCCAGCTATTAGAAGAAAACCTTAATGAGACAAAAAATAATATATGGTTGTGTTCCATATCAAATAGGAAAAGAAGAAATATTTTGTTGGCGCCGTCTAGAAATGCAAGATTCGGGTTATCAGAGTAAATATTTCTTACTAGGTGATTGTAATTTCTGGTATTCTTCTTCCATGGTCTTAGTGTGCAGATTAATAATTAATTCTTTAACCTATTCTTCTATATAAGAAAGATACCTTCGTAAGTATTGACGGAGCTGTCGTTGATGTTTGCAGCCAACATCTCGTGCTCCTCCGGATGGTGTTCGATGAACACATCCTGCAACAACATAAGATATGTTCAACAGAATTGTCAAATATTGTAGCAGTTATTTAAGATTAGCCCCAGAAATATACGAGTTTTTTTTTTTTTTTTTGGATAGGTAATCTTTTCTTAGCACTTTGGCTAGTTTGAACCACATCCACGGGCCTAAACCAAGTAAGTGAATGCAGCATGTAGTGAGGAAAATTTATGTTGACGGTATGTTATATGAGGGGCAATTTCGTTTTCGTCTATCTGCAAGAATTTTCTGACTATTCTACATGTATTCAAGATTGCGGCTTTTTGGAGAGTTATGTAGAGGGTTTCTTTGAGGTCCAATAGTTTTAGGCTATGGAGAAGATGGTTGGGAATAACGCCTGTTGTGGAGAGAACTATGGGTACTATGTATACTTTTTCCTGTCGCCAAAATCTGCTCACTTCATCTTTGAGTTCTGCGTACTTGCTTATTTTTTCAGTTATTGTTTTTTGTATGTTGTGTGTGTTAAGAACAGCAATGTCAATAAGGTAAGTGATCTTGTTAATTTTGTCCTGTAAAGTGATATCTGGTCTATTGTAGTGAATTGTCTTATCGGTGAGGATGGCGCGGTCGTAGTAGAGCTTGTGTGTAATGTTTTCTAGAATGGTTTGTGGAGTACATTTATAATATGGAATGTTTGTGTCTTGTATGAGTGCATATTTGACTGCAAGTTTTTGATGAATGATATTTGCTAACTGATTGTGTCTGTGTGTATATTCTGTTTGTGTAAGGGTAGTGCATGCTCCTGTTATGTGTTGAATGGTTTCTGGTTGTGTGTGACATTTGCGACACTTATCGTTTGTTATTGTAGAGTCTTTAATTAAGTATTTTCTGTAAGTTTTTGTGTTAATAATCTGGTCCTGTATTGCTATCATAAATCCTTCAGTTTCTGGAAATAAACTACCTACTTTAAGCCATTTATTAGATGCAAGTATGTTTATATGTGACTGTTCTAGGTCGTGAGGATGCCGACCATGAAGCACTTTCTTCTTCCATTCTTCAATTTTTGTTCTTGTGGGTTATTACTGTTGGTGTTTAGTGTATCTGTTTGATCATTTAGGTTTAGTGGAGTGTAAATATTGTCGTTTAGAACTATTGCATTATGTATTTTACTATAATGTGATATTGTGTGTAAAAATGATTTTAGCCTATTGATTTGTTTTCGCCACAGGTGCTGGATGTCTATAAGGACTCTCCCTCCATTTTGTCGTTTAATTGTTAGCCGTTCTATGGCAGATTTAGGGTGTAACTTGTTGTTATTATTATTATTACTATTTATATTTTTAGTGCCTTGTAGCAATTTTGGGAAAACGAAAAACGTATAAAAACTATTCTCTCAGTCTGTTTATTTATCGGTTATATATCACAGGCGTTTTTTTAAAAAACTAGCGGCCTTTCTAATACATTGTATGAAATTTTTCAGTTGTGTTTTATAAATCGCTAAACTGGGTTGCAGTGAAATCGCGATAAAAATTAAAAGCACAAGCGGTCACTATACAGTGTAATTTACTTCTGTTTTTCAGCATATATAAAAGTGTGGTGTATCATTAGACAACTCTCCAAAAGTCTTAACGATTTTCATGTAGTTAATACGTGATGATATACATACTTGCTTGTAAATTTATAAGAAGTATGTCCCACCTAAATTTTGAATCGAGTACTGTTTTAATCACATTTTAACATTTAGACGACGACAAGGCACTTTACACCTAAAATAATAAAACGTTGCAAAGCGTGTAACATAGACAAGGCTATACATTTAATTGAATAAAATCGTTCATCACATGAAAGCGATGAAGCCATGAGCCGATGTAAATGGAAATAACCATTAGATGCGATTTTGAACAAGATAAATCTTATACGGTTAGCACAAGACATTTACACCAAAAAATAATACAGTCAAATGCCCACCTTACTTAACCTAACATCTTCACCATGCACCCTATCCTAGCTAGTTACGAAAACTTTATATTTTATCCCTCCACTATTTCCCCAAATACGTTGCAAGCCTTCAACAATACTCTCTTCAGGTTTTCTGACATTATTGTGACTTTTGGAAGCTCTCAAGTTAGGATTCCAGCACCAATCCGCTTGTCTTGTACGTGCAATGTCTTCTTTATAATCTGTTGCGTCGTTCGTTGTGTTTCCTTTGAAATTTTGGTAATAATTTCCGAGTGTTTGATACCCTGTGGCTTGCGAAGGTGGCGGCAAACTCCTCGATCTTCTGCTCATGGGTTCGTGTCCTCGACAATTTTGATTCTGTGGCCAAATTCATCAAAACAGTTTCGCCTAGATATTTTTGTTTACGACCTGACCGATTTTCATCATGGTTCAAATGGGGTTTAAAGGTTTAGCTATTTCAACAATGCTTAAGGAGATTTTTAATGGAATTTACGTTGGCAAATGCGGTCTCAATTTGTTTGACAGTAAGTATTTATGTCACTGTCTCCTCCCTCTCCAATGCTTTATGTGGGAAAAAACAAAGTAGAGGCAAGTATAGATCAGAACTTTTTACTCGATATAAATTACAACCTACCCCAATGGTGTTGATGATGATGACTATATGTAGATAGATAGATAACACTTTATTATACACCAATACAAACAAGAACTTAAAGACTAAAATTATAACTAGTAATGTACAAAGGACGGTCTTATCGCTAAAAAAGCGATCTCTTCCGGACAACTCCATATGTACTAACAAACTGTCTATATGTACGTAACAAATAAGTTGTGTGGTGCGTCGATTATGGTTTACCCCTTTGGATGGGGTGACGCACCACTGGCGAGAGCCGTTGGCTCAATCGCCCGAGAGGAGAGGAACAAAATAAGACGACGAGTCGTTGTAGTCTTGTAGTATGTTAATTTCTTAAATGTTCCTAATTTACTTGAGACTATATATACAGAAACCTTATAGTTTACGTGATGTGCACACCAGTATTCTAATCAATATTAAATATTATATTTACACGTTTATGAGATTGGACATTTTTGATGATATGGTAATCCAATGTTATCGACAGCTCTAGCACCGATACCTAAGATATCTGTATAGCATCCAGTTCATATATTTGCCATGCTAATTAAGAAATTGTACTTAACGATACATCAATAAATTGGTGAATGAAATGTGACGCAAATGTGATATCAAATATTTTGCAAGTTTACATCAAGAAATGAATATAGTAAAACAGCAGTTCTGTTATTAGCTTTATTCTATTTCAATTACTTTAAGGGCCGCTTGCATAACGTTGCTCAAATTGATTTAAGAAACACTAAACGCATTTAGTACTCTTAAATACAATTAGCGTCTTGCACAACGCAAAATGTGTCGCTAAATATGTTTAAAGAACTGTCAAAATTAATCACCCAAAAATGGGTATCTAACTGCCCTAAATGCGTTTAAGGACAAAAATATAGATCCGCATTCCGTTTTGAACTATAGAACTGCCAGATGTGTTCGGATTTTACCTGAAGCTAGTTCATTTAGTACAGCATCGACACTATAGAATTCAGATATCTTTGGTCGACATTTTCTGATATAATTATTTTAATTCTTAAGATGAATTTGCACTTTGATTTGTATTCTGTCGAACATGTGACAATACGATTGGGAATGTGTGTATATATGCCAGGTATACTTGATTTCAAATTAAAAGAATACAGAATTAACAAAAATTATAATAAATTTCAAAGTATAATTCCAAACCCGGTGTTCATAGTGGAGAAAACTAAATTTCTAGTAAAATATTTATTAGTCTTTAATGTCTTTATGATTTGTGTATTTAGCCAGGGTCAAGTTAGAATTTGGTTGAGGTTTTGTTTTAAATCGTAGATCTTTGGTTTTACTAAATAGTTGTGATTTTCAACACAAATACACAATTCTACGTTATTCAATATTCTACAACTATTGTTCACTTTTGATCAGAATTAATTTATTATTTGAAAATAAAAGGTCACAGCAAAAAATCACTCTTCAGGTTGCCGCCAAAAAATCTAGAGCAAACTTAACCAAACGAACGAAATTTCAAATGACAAGTTGACATTGGCCTGCTAAAATTCCTTTTTACGCAAAAAATAACTAACATTAAAGCTAAATTTCGTGTGTTTGTTCCAAAAATTGGATCGCAGCGTGAAACGGAACCCTTGTGGCTGTTTTACCGACGGCATAAATACACTTTGCTAAATAACATGGGAGACCATCTTATGCAAGGATTCTTAAATACGTTTTGTGTAAAATGTATTTAAGCAGTTTAATATGAATAACTAAATTTTATTTTAAGGCGATCGTTATGCAAGCGGCCCTAAATATATATGTGACGTCATGACATTTAGGAACCCTCCCACCGCATTTCACAATTAATTATTTAATTGCCCCTAAGTACAATTTGCTTAGCTAAAAATATTATATCAAATGTATTTAAATTTATAATTTAAATGATGCCTGGTTTAAAAGTAATCAGCAGCCGTTAGCAATTTACAATCTCTATGGTTTTTTATTATTTAGTTTTTTTTACATTATATGTAATCCCTATTATTATTATAAATGCAAAAGTAACTCTGTCTGTCTGTCTGTTTGTCCGTGTGTCTGTTCCGTTTTCACGGAAAAACTACTGGACCGATTTGGCTGAAACTCAGTATATATATATTTTCGATGCCGAGGATGAACATAGGATACTTTTCATCCCGGATAATGGGATAGATTTATGTAAAGGTTATTATCCCCGAAAGGATAGGTGTTTCGCCATTTTGGTAAATTTAGTCATTTTGGTCGATGTGGTCGATTTGATCGATGTGGTCGATTTGGTCGATGTCGTTGATGTGGTCGATTTGGCCGATGTGATCGTTGACATCGATGTGGTCGATTTGGTCGATGTGGTCCATGTGATCGATGTGGTCGATATGGTCGATATGGTCGATGAGGTCGATGTGGTCCATGTGATCGATGTGGTCGATTTGGTCGATGTGGTCCATGTGATCGATGTGGTCGATATGGTCGATGAGGTCGATGTGGTCCATGTGATCGATGTGGTCGATTTGGTCGATGTGGTCCATGTGATCGATGTGGTCGATGAGGTCGATGTGGTCCATGTGATCGATGTGGTCGATTTGGTGTACATATGTAGTTTCAATACAGAAAATTGGCGTAGATACTTTTTATCCGGGAGATGGGATAGTTTGCGATATAAAATGAAGTGAATCTTCCGGGGCAAATAGCAGTAACATGAAAATTTAATACAATGTAACCTGTTGTAACCTCTTTAAAAAAGAGGCAAGCACTAGGGGTTGACCCGCGGCTCAACCGCGGGATAAACTCTAGTTGAAAATAAATGTTGTTTCTTTCTTATAGTATACATTTGTTCAGCAGTTCCTTATTTTCCCCGGGTACCGTTTAAGGCATCAAATGTAAAGATATATATAAAGTGAAATGTGAGAGGTCAGTGGAAATAAATACCTTAGGCGCGTTGTGTTTATAGTGGAGGCTGATCTTGGACAGCTCGTGGTCGAGGTCCGCCAGCTGGGCCACGTGGCGGCCCTTCAGGGCGCCGCCGTCGGGGGCCTCCGCGCCCTCCGGCTATGCAATCCAAATATATTAGGGTAAACTATCGCATTGTTGGCAAAATGATTAGAATCCAGACATTTTACTCAAGATATTAAGTGATCATAGTACGTCTCTCAAGACCACGGACCATAAAAATGGCCTGGACTTGTGGAGGGCTTGCGTGGGGCCATAGATAGGAAGGCCATCACGTAGAGGCCCCTTGACAAAAATCTTGACACTGACCGGCGGTTGTCTCTGTCTACACCATATAAAAATGCACTCAAAGACAAAACCCCGGTAAGTGTAGGACTATTGTAGGAAATGAGAATTTAAGTATTATTATTATAGCGTGAGTGGACAGTCACATCAGCTAAGTTAATTTTTATAAAACAAAACATCGCAGCCTCATAAATTGTGTAATAGTGTAGTATCTAGTATCTACTTATGACTTATAAATTGAAGTAATGAAATAGCACATTCATAGTTGTTTGAAAAGTAGTCAAAATGATTTCTACGTTGATATTTTAAAAGTTATATGATAAGATGTTATTTTAACGCCTGTTCGTTTATACGTAATATTAGAATTAGTTGTATCATGTGTCCGCATCCCTATTGTATGGCTACAAAATAATAAAAGTTTGATATTTATTAATATCTTGAATAAATTGACAGAAGGCCAATCATTGCAGGAGGAAGGGAGGAGTGCCAACAATGTTATAGTTCACCTTATTTTCGATTCATAAGCATTTACTTCTTAAGAAAATTTTGCAGTGTGCTTTTTTGTGTACATAAAACATGATTTTTCACTTGCCACAACAAATATTGTTTGACGCCAACTAAACACTGTACACAAAATTTTCGAAATGCTCTATTATTTAAGCTGAGATGAAAGATTTACAATTTTGCTGCAAGTAAAATGTTTCTATTCGAGATGTAGCAAGAACTCCATTACTTAGTGTACGGACGAACACCTGCAATTTCCTTATACATCTAATGTGGCTTCATGCTTACACATAAACAGTATTGTTTGACTGGAGTCAAAGAATTTCAACGAAATTAAAGACAAGAAAGAGAAAAGTCATGAGTTTGTAACTTTTGTCATTGGTTTGAGGGTTAAATAATACAACATTAATTGGACTGTGGAGGTGCCTAGTATACAAGACATATCAATCAAGGGACCAGAGAAAAAATTCAAATTACCAAGACTTCAAAATAACAGTTTTTAACCGAAAAGGAGGGACGACAAATCAAGTAAACAAAAGTTTGATAAAAATTCGCGATTTATTGTTTTAAACATTTGTACAATTATTCACAACTGTTCATTCTGAAAAGAAGTCCGTAATTTTCTGTTGAGTGAGCGACTTCAGTCTATCATTGTCCAATGAATTTTCAATAGTGTTGAGAGCTGAGAAGGAATCGTCACTTATGTCGCTTCTGAGCGCGTAGAAGCGTAGGGTAGCGCTTCATATTGTGGGGAGCGATGGTGGAACGATCTGGTTGGTTTAAGGAGTTTCAGAAAAATGTAGAAGATTTCAGAAGAAAAACAGGAGGAGAGATAATTTTAGAAAGGGATAGCTGATAAACAAAGAATAACGAAATGAAGATCGAAATTCTAGAATATACGATTCATCGAGGAAAGGACAGAGATAGGTGTTTAGAAAGGGACAGACAGTAAATAAAATAATAACGAAATTATTGATTCCAAAAGATTCTTCCGGGTATATAAGCAGCATAAGGCGCCTCCGTAGGCGCCTTATGCTGCTTATTACTACTAACTACCCGTGTAGTTCAGTTGAAGACAGCAAAGCGACAAGTCCGATACAAGAGAGTTGGAAAAAGAGTTAAGTAGACGACAGTGACGAGTTTAGTGAAAAGTTTAGTGGGCAGTTCAGTGAAGGAGGAGTTTAGCGTAGTTTAAGAGATCCAGAAGCGAGCGACGTGCAGTAAATTCGGAGGTGAGCTCTGCAGTAGTAGAAGGTGATCTACGCAATAACGCGACGGTATTGTGAGTGAGATATCTCATCGTCGGGACAAAGCGTCGTTAATTGTGCGTGTAGGGACAACCTTCCGGAAAAGAATTACTTACGGCTGTGTAAGTTAATAAAAGTATTTAGTTAAAAACTGGTGTTTCCTTCCAATCCCAAGTGCGTACCCCCGCTCGCACGTAACAGTATTATAGATAGCAGGGAAATCTGGACTTCAAATTATTGCACGTTAGTGGGCAAGATACTATTCCTGTAACTTCAAATTACCGAGGGGACAAATTGATATTAATTTTATTAAATTTATCGAGTAATCTTCAAGGGACCGGGACTAAAGTCAGTTCAGTCGCTCGGGTACGAGTGAATAAGCTAGGTGTAGCGCGTTACTCTTGCGGGACACGTATCCTTCTTGCGTAAACTAATATTTGGAGTCAGAATTCACCCCAGGTGGGACAAATTTCAACCCAGGTGGGACAGAATTCACCCCAGGTGGGACAAATTTCAACCCAGGTGGGACAGAATTCACCCCAGGTGGGACAAATTTCACCCCAGGTGGGACAGAAACCACCCCATGCAACCACAGCGCGGAAGCGCTAAGATTCACAACGCATAATTACCTTAGGCATGGCGTGGCCGAGTGGCATCGGTCTGTGCGTCGGAGACAGAGCTGGACTATATTCTATTGGGGACTGGGGCGATACTGGACCCTGTAAAAATCATTTTCATTATTAATTCATTCACGTTTGTAAAATGTATATAGTGTAACACTGGTTTTTCTTTCATAGTTAATTTTTTTTTAACCAGTTACGTCGAAGAAAGAAAATAATGTTTATTTAGAGTTCTTTAAAATTGTAAAATTCTACATAAGCAGTTTAACAAAGGTTATCTAACTGCAAACAGGCCCTAACTCAGCAAATGCTGGTTGATAACAACCAACGCTGGTCTTCCGTTAATGCCATGTAGTAATGTCACCTTCACAGAAAAAAAAATAATGAACATTTAATATTTTAATATTATTTATAATTAGAGCAACATCAAACAAAGGATAGATAAAATATACATCTTTGAACAATTTAATATAATATACATTATACATCTTCTATATATACATATAATAAAATTGTAGAGGTCAAATTTCTGCACAATGAGAAAAAATGCTAAAAACCGAGTCAGGGGGGTATAAGAAGTGAAATAGAACTGATTTAAATTTTTTTCAAATTTTTGTTTCTCTGTTTGTCTGTCTGTTTGTATCGGCTAATCTCCGAAACGACTGGACCGATTTAAATGAAATTTTGTATGGTGGTAGCTTATATCCCTGGCCAACGTATAGGGTACTTTTGATCCCGAAAAATTAAAGATTTCCCGTGGGATAGTTAAAAAACCGCACTACGCGGACGACGGAGACGCGGGCATCAGCTAGTACATAATAAGTTATGAAATGATTACTGAAATGTGAAAATAATGATTGAAAAATTATAATAAGAACGTCACATACACAAAAAAATGAAATTAAATAGAACTAGAACTATGAAAAGACTCAACCAAGCTTATTAAGTGCGAGATCTGCTTGCTGCCTTTGGTGTTCATACAGGAACTCTTTCAGTTTAATTTTAAAAATATGTGCACTTGGAACGACTCTTATTGGTGTTGGAATATTGTTTCAGCACCTGGAGGTCCGAATACCGGAAGCTGCCTTTGAAAAGCGGCTGAATGGTGTCGCAAAGTAATAAGCTGTACTACACATTGCCGGAGATTAGTAGATCTATGGAAGCCTGCCCATAAAAGTTTTTTAATTAAGTACTTAGGTGCTTTGTTACCAGTACTATGGTTGATACTCACGCTGTTGGATATGGAGGACAGTTTGTGCTGCAGGGTGAGCATGTAGTCGGAGTACGAGTGACTCTTGTTGGGCGTGCTCGGCTGGGACGAGCCCGTCGAGTTCACACTGTTCATGCCTACGGAAAGAAACACCTTGTAATTGATCTATTTATTTGAGGCAGACTAACAACACACACATTATTATGTTACAATACAAATCATTTAACAGAAAAGTTCTGATATGTGGACCCATTAAAGGAGTGCACAGTATTCACAATTCAAATGTCGTCAACATAATAATAATTAATTAAAGTCAATTTTATACATAGTCGCAATTAGAATGTTATGTACAAATATAATTAAGCGTAAATGACAGTATGTATGTATGTATGTATGTATGTATGTAGATGTACTTTAACCGGACTTCAAAATGTGGAAAATATTTATTTTATGCCTTTTAGATTGTTTAATCCTAAAAGTTGCATTTTCATCTCAAACACAACTCAAACAGCATCTTTTTAATCCGTGCAGGAACAGAGGAAAAATACAATTTCCTGCCTTGTGGCGGCCTGTCGTAAGAGGCGATATAAAACAACCCACAGCAAAGTGATAGGGCATTTGCCCATCTGGATGGCTACCACTTCTGGTCTAGAGTACGCCACCATAACAAGTTAGAGTTCTGTTCCGGCATTAATGGCCCGGTTGCAGTCTCCCTTCAGAGAGCGGCAGCACATTGTTAGCATATTATGTGTTTACACATGTTCATAGGCGATGTTAAGCGCTTTCCATCAGGTGCGCCGTCTGCCTGTCTGCTGAAGTGAAGCAATAAAAAAACAATTAAAAGTGGTAACAACACTTACTCATTTCCATATCAACAGCTCGTCTCGCCAGAGCGTGGTGCATAGTTCGCTGCGCCACCAACTGGCCAAGGTTCTGACCCATAAGCGCGAGGTTCTGACCACCCAACGCCAGGTTCTGACCGCCCAGTCCGAGATTCTGACCGCCAATGAGATTCTGACCGCCTAATCCTAGATTCTGACTCGCTAGACCTGTAAGAACGTTGATATACTTGGGAGAGAATAAAAAGCAAACAGATATGAAATCTTAATCCATACTGATGTATAAACGTAAGTCTGTTCATTTGGTAATTTGTTTTATCACTGAAAATGGAAATGCATTCACTTTTAGAGTGAAGTTCATAGACTGGAGAAAAATGTTATGTTAACTAAACTGGTATTTAGAACTTAACCGTAGACATAAATGAGGAGCGTTTTTTTAGTGTTCACTATTACCTTTTGTTTTTCGGTTAGGTAAACAAGCGGGCTTGGGCGGTTTTGAATGAATGGCGAATGAATAGAGTGAGGATATAACTAGACTAAATGAAAAAGTCAATTGACGTCTAGCAAAATCCGTCAAAGCTAAATGACATTATGAATTTGTTGCTTAAAAAGTAATAGTACAAAATTTAGAAGTTACTGGGTTAGTATGGTATTTTATGGGGTTCTCTTCAATTTGACAAGTTATGAGCAATATTTTATATCAATTTATGTCATTCGCTTCGCAGTACTTACGTAACCTAGTGGATGTGGATTAACGTATCAAATTTTATTACAAAACAAATTAAATAATATAGTATTACAAACATGGAAGAAACGAAAATGCATACAGCAAAATACTGTAACAGTGCAAAGCAGATTTCTATATATTCTATCACATGTTCTAGCCAATTTATACTGTCATCTTCTTCCATTATGAAATTTAAAGCTGGCCGCATTTTACTCAATGCTATAATTATTAAATAAACAACTTTTTACAAACTTTTTGTTTAAACATAAGTAAACACCGGCAAGCAAGACTATTACGCAAACTGCATATAAAAGTTCCTTCAAAAGTTCGATTAAAGTTTACGGGTCTTTAAACGGCTCAGATTTGCTCGTTTAAGTTAACTAGCTCATTGTCGTCGATAACCATGGGTTCTTTTGTGGTGAACACTAAAAGTTGCCTAAACAGTGGTTATTTAATTTAACAGTCGGTCAAATGTCCATACACACCACCCTTATTAGTGTAAAAAATTAACATTTTAATTCACATTAGAATTACTATTTGCTTATACTCTATAAATATTATAAACGCGAAAGTTTGTAAGAATGGATGTATAGATGTATGAACATATAGATGTATGGATGTATGTTTGTTACTGTTTCACGCAAAAACTATTGAATGGATTTTGATGAAACTTTACAGTAATATAGGTTACACATCAGAATAACAGAGGCTGTAATTTATAAAGATATAGTGTGAATTATCCAAAATATAACGATTTTCCATCACAACTCAGGGTGAAACCGCGGGCGCAGCTAGTTATTTATATGAATAATTAATAAAAATTATATAAGCAAATTCTATTTTCTAATTTAGTTATAAGAAAAAAAGCAAAATGGTAGCCAACAGAAGACATAACTAATCAAATCAAAGCCGAGTTTTAATATAATTGTTATTTGAAGCTAATTATTATCAGAAAAGTTTTATGGAAGCCGACCATAGAAAGCACTATTTACCTAAGTTTTGTGAAATATTCTGGCCCATAAGATTCTGATTGAGTCCAAGGTTTTGGGCTGCCAGGCCCATGTTTTGGTGGTGGTGGAGCCCAAGCGCTGGGCCTCCCAAGCCAGGTGGCGCCAGCCCGAAGCCCACGCCCAACGACTGACCCAACTGCTGGTTCACTGACGTCTGCAGGGCTTGTTGTTGGACTATAAAGCGAAAAAATTATGACCACTACAAACTTATTGTAACTCGCAAAGCTCGAAGAAATAGTCGGCTAAGAGCTTATTGGAGATATCGATGCGATGGCATCGAGACACTTCTTCGAATCTTAGCCTATAGGAGATATGGACCTCTACCACTGCCACTGGACAGGCTGCTCTCATTTCGTGGCTATTAAGGTTCGGGTTGTCACAGTCCCAATGAGCTAAACATGCGTGCTGCGCCGACGCGGCGCTGCCACGTTCGTACGGCGCGTAAGGTAGCTAATTGTTGGTTGATTTACTAACGATTGCTATACTATTTTTATATGTATAGCTCTATAAAACCGTTAGTCAAATTGTTAGCATGGTGTAGAACAATTGGATGATAGTCTGAAAAGAACAGAGATAGTGTTCGCATGTTTGAATTCTGCCTTATTATTCCTGCTATTTTTCAGCTCCATTTTTCGAAGCAAACATAGATGGAGTAAATTTAAATACAGTAAATGTAATTTGTGACGCCGCTACTCCCCTTTTTCAACGTGTTGCACATGATGTACTAAGAGTTATTTATGTTACTGCTAACATTATATCCAGAGATAGTCGCAAATGGTGCTTAAAAATTGGCACAAAAATATTACTAGTCAAGTATATGGAGTAATTAAGAGAGGTCAGTGGTATAGGGGTATAGCAGCTTAAGAGAGTGAGGTGACCACTTCATTGCAACATTTAGTACTTGCTACTAGTTGTGTAGAATAGAACTTAAAGAATGAGATTAATTTAAAAACAATTACACATGCAGTCGACCGTAAGCCGTGAGAGGTGGTAGAAAAAAAACTAATAATTATTCTAAAGCTAAACAGTTTCTCGAATACACTCCCCGTTGTACAGATAGCAGAAAAAGCTGAGACGTGAATTCTCTAAGCTGTAGATATGTATGCATAAAAAATATTAAAAACTCACATTATATCGCGTCAACAACGTAACAACGAAAGCAACGTAAATATGACAACTCACCAATGAAATCGTTGGCAGTCGCCAGCATAGGTTGGTAATACTTTTGCTGATGGTACTGCTGCGGAAGTCGGCCGGGGACCATCTGCGCGGCTGTCGGGCAATGGCAGGCTGTTAGTTACACACACGGACAAGCATAAAAACGTATTATACATGCGAACATTCATACGGTTGCAGCCATAGAAAAGTAGTTTCTGATTTCAGATATGAGCAAAAAATATTACAGTCGCTGCACATTCTCGCGAATACTTCGACATAATGTGGAGGACCTTTTACACGAATGGATATAGACTAGGTTGGCACCCCACCCAATTTACTCAAGAGTATAAGAAATCTTAATATTTTCTATTTTGTACAATAATGTTATCATTGTAGGTAGGGCTACAAAAAAAAAAAAAGTTTTCTTAATGTTTTGAATAAAATAATAGGGTGCTAATCATTGTACTGGGGTGCCAACTGTTGTGTAATTTTCCCTACTTAAGTGAGAGTAAAAGGATGAGTAGAATATTACATAGATAGTAGTATCTAGATAGGCAGATATAAAGATTATGTAGAAACAAATCACAATGCAAAATCGTACAGAACAAGAAAGCAAATAATAATACTATGAGTCACTCAGAAGCAAATTCGTTTGTGTAGGAAAAAATGAGATGGCTAATATGTTAGGTTGTAGAATTATTATATAAATCTATAAAAAAAAACAGGTTTTCAGGTCCACAAAAACGCAAAGCAGTAATAAAATCGTTAATGAGTTATTTATTTGTGCTGTTAAGACGCTCAGACTGTGAGATCCTGAGGCCATGAGCCTCTACAAGGAGCTATAAAAACGACTCATCAACTCTTCAGGTGGCCAGAAGACTGTTGCCTACCTTGGACAACAGATCAATATGGTAATCCATCGAGGTAACATAACCAGGCTTCTACGGATCTTACTTATAGAAGACTGTCTCAAGATTGGAGATCATCAGAGGCTATCAGCAGTATGCCGACAATGTATACTTAAATACTTTGGCCACATAGCTCGAAGGAACCAAGACAATATGGAGATTTGTGGTCTGTGGGAAAGTTAAAGGCAAGAGACCTCGAGGTAAAACTCCAAATAGGAGGATTGAGCAGATTGCTTACCAGCTGGACATGTTAATAAACTCGGCTCTGTCCACGAAGCTCAAAATAGATCTCGGTGGAAGAGAATAATCATTCACTGCCATCAAGGTCACGATCCTCAGCAGTGAGAGAACGAATTAGAAGAAATAAAATAACATATTCATAGTTTAACAAATTTACATTCACTTTTTATGATTAGAAATTGCTAAATAATTAAAACCAATTAATTTATTTTGATTACAAAAATCAACAATATGAATATGGACTGACAACCTGCGCAAAGTCGCCGCCAGGGACTGGATGAAGAACACGGGACACAGGGATATGTGGCGCAAACTTAGGGAGGCCTACGTCCAGTAGTGGACAGGGACTGGCTGAAGAAGAAGAAAGAAGATTAATATGAAACACAAGATGAAATAAAATACCTGGCTGTGCGTTGTTCAATATTGTGGAGTGTAGAGACAGATCTGGTTGCGGGAATGATGGCTGATTCAGTAAACCGAGGAGATTGGGCCCCGAAAGATTTTGTTGCTGACTGTACAAAAAAAAGATAGGTAAGTCATTGAATATTCTGGCTAATGAAAGAAGAGTCTGAAAAAGCGCGACTTTTAAAAATATTAGTATGAATACCCTTAATTATCATAGAGCATTTCATTTTACGTAGTATAAAACAAAGTCGCTTTACGCATCTGTCTGGATATCTGCTAACTCGTCCCAAGCCACGCAACGGTTTTCACCATCAGGTAGATAATTCTTCACTGAAGATTTATATGTATATAAAAAGCCTAATGAAGTTTATATGTAAGTAAAACAGAGCTACTTCGTAGGCTTTAAATCTAGCACAATATGTAAACAATCTTTTTTTTTAATTTGGAGTATTTCTTCTGCTTTTAACGACCGCTACCAACGTCCGTCTAATTAGAGCTGCGAATGAGGCAAGCGCGGGTCGCTGTAATTGAAATGGGGCGGCTTATGCTTTCGTTAATGGAAATTAACATATTTGTCATATATACCAAAAAACGGGATAGTTACTGTCGCTGATTTCCAAGTTTAGGCGAAAGAAATCATGTTGGAAAACTCAAAACAATATTCATATAAAATTTAAAAAAATAAACCAATACAATTACTCACTTCATGATATTCTGTTTCAACAGCATGCGTTGAATATTCTCAGCGTTCGGCAGGGCTTCGTTCACGCCAGGCGTGGGGGTCAGAGTCTGATGCGCGAGGGGCAAACTTTGCCCCATCCCCATATTTAGCCCCAAATCTGCCCCAATTGGTGTCCCCACTTGACTTAGCCCCAATAGTGGCGTATCAGTTGCTATTTGTAAGGGGGTAGTCAAATTCGGCTGGAGAGTTGCCCCCATCAATGGGTTCAGAACCGGTTGGATGGGGACAGTTACGGGTAAAGGCACTGGTATTTGGGGCAATGGAACTTCTGGTTTCGACTCAGCTTGGGCATTAACTTCTACGGGTTTTAGATCGGTCGTGTTCTGAGGTAATGACTGTGTAGGCGCTATATACTGATGTGTAGGAACTTGCGGAATGACTTCTTTCTCCTTCTCCGGTAGACCGTTAACTTGGGTCTCCTTCGTGACTTCTTGTAATGGTTCGGGGAACTTCGGCTCGACTTCGGGGATTTTGTCCTCGGCGACGTTCTCCCGGTCCACGACGGGACTGACTAGAAATCTTGATATTTTACGGGTTGGCTTCGAAACTTTCTTCTCGCCGTTTTGAGACTCTGTGCTGCCTGAACGCTCCGGCGCTAAGGGTCCGCCGTCCGATTGATTTGAACCTATGGAATAATTACATTGTAGCAAAAAAGATTGAAGCTTGAAGACTAAATTCTTCGAGCAGGGCGTCTAACCCATCATGACGTATGTTGCCGAGACGCAGACACTGACAATGAAACTGGTTCACAAACTATGTAGAGAGTGTCTTATAGATAAGATCAGAAACGAGGATATCCATAAAAGAACCAAGGTTACCGACATAGCTTGCAAAATCAGTAAGCTGAAGTGACAGTGGACCTGTCACATTTGCCAAAAGACCAATGAACGATGGATCAGAGTCATCAGTCCTGGCATAGAGACCGTGTCTCGGCAAACGTAATGTAGAGCGCTATACAGCCTGATGGGCCGACGAGCCACGCAATTGCGCCGGAAGGGGTTTGATGAGGATAGCAGAGGGCCGAGAATGTTTTTATTTTTTTATGAAGCTGGCAATTAGGCAGACACAGCCCAATTAATGGAAAGTGGTTACTGTAGAGGATGCTGGATCTTACGTGAGTGGTGACTAAGAGGTTCGCGAAATAAAGCGATTTTTTTTCTAGTTTAAAAAATAGCATTGCGTTTGCGGATATAACGAAGGTATGTACCTCGCGTCGCGTGTAGATGCTCCCGGTGAACTGAACGGGGTGGGGGGTGTGCTGCGTTATAAGCTCAAGTCGCGGTGCTACGTTTATTACATGTAAGTATTTATATATAGATATATATTTACACTACTAAATTTTATTCATAATAATTTTAATTTCTGTTGCAGGTCATGCTTGGCACGTATCGATTACAGTTACCGTCGCCTCTGTAGGCGCCTATGCGTTTGCAACACCAGGGGCCAAGACAACGTGTTGCTGGCCTTTAGGATGCAATAGGATGACATAGAGAAATCAAACAGAAGGAATGGGATATATTTGTATCTTCCTCTCCTGACATACAAATATGTTAGGATAATCTTTTTTTCTTTTAGAACTCGTTTTTCTTTCATTATTTTTAATTTTATACAAACTTATATCTATTACACGGTTCTTTTACTAGTTATTTTTTGGGATATTGGGAATCGGAATAGAGGGAAAGTGGCTCAAACTTGGGGAAGCCTACGACCAGCAGTGGACTGTATCAGGCTGACGACGTGCTATTTGGCTCACCTATAGACGACGCGGTGCTAATCTTCCGGGTGACAGTATCGATGTGGGTCACTTTGGGCGCCACAGGCTCCTGGCTCGGCTCAGGCTGCTCGGTGTGGTCGTAGGCCAGCTCGGCCGCGATGTTGTCGTGGCTGGCGGTGGGCGTCGTGCACTCAGAGTTGTCCTGGTTCGAATCTGTTAAATTCTCCTCGCGCTCTGTCGCCTCAGAATCGTAATCAGTCTGAAACAATTTATGAATAAACGTATTTATTTCAATTTCTTTTCAATAAACGTTCTATTCTGGCGGATTATAATTCAATTTCATTTAAACAGTAAACATTGAATTTATTTTAAAATTATGACTCTTAACAAAGGTCTTTGAGTTGAATCTGATTTTTACTGGGTAATTGTTGTTTTTAGTAAGGAAAACTATCACTGCTCACACAATGAATTGGACCCAGTCAATTAAATTGGCAAATTAAGGATATTTAATATTATTTTATTATTTAATACCCATATATTCACTCAAATTCTTATTCGAATGTTACCTTATCGATATTTAGCCTGAGAGCCGCGTGCTGCTGCGGATTGAGCACCGGCGTCACCCCCGGATTGGCGATCAGCTGATTCACGATGTCCTTTATCAGCTCCATGAACGCCGCGCTCTGCCACTCGGGGAGGAGGTTGTTCGACACCTGAAAGGTATTTCATAAGGTTTGAATGAATGAAAATACTTCATTTGTTTTACAAGCGGCCTTATCGCGTAAAGCGATCTCTTCCAGGTCCTCATACTAAGGAAAATATAAAAACATTACAATGGTGGTGGAGACAATAAATAAAATATTCAAAACATAAATAAATAAAAATTATAATTACAACTTTATATAATACACAAACATATCATAATACATACAGACAAAGTAGCAGTATTAGGCCTGAGAAGACAAAAAGACAAAACACGCGAGAATAATTAATGTACGAAATACGAAAAATTTATGATACAAGCAAAACTGAAATGCGTCCTTGAAGTTTCTACATGTCATTAAAATCCTCACGATATAGTATGTACAGAGCTGATGGGGGAGTGTTGCGCTCTCGCTCGACCGCTATGCGGACTGGCATACCATCTCTTTCATACTACATACTACCAGATATAATAAGACTGAACATACGCAACTTCACAAAGTCAACTTCTCTCGAGAAGCATTCATGATTTGCACATTCAACAATAATAATCGGCAAACAAACACATTGTACATTCCTAAGTTAAGAAAGTTATACTTGTGTTATAAGTAATATACAACGGACTATTCTGGAGCCGATCACAGACAACCCGATCATAGTAAGTAACGGAAAGTTCGTATCCGAAATTTACCACGCCAGAATTCAATTTCTGTGCTTTATTTAGTGAGGTAGGTCGGCAAAGATATAGCCCACTCAACCACAGAGATCGTCAAATGGTGGTTAACGAAAGATATATATATATATATATATATATCCCAGGACAATAGGCTAGTAATCGAGCAATGTGTGAAATATACAATTGCTTACCAAATTGCTGGCTATCTCCTCTGGATTAACGTCAGTCACATCAAACTTGAAAGTGACGGTCTTAGTTTTGGACTCAAGCTGGCACTCAACCACGTTGGCGCCCTCTTTCACCTCCAGCACAGTCAGTTTGGGCAACTTGTCTTTTTCCCGAGAACGTTTCTTCGAACCTCTAGACTTTTTCTCGCTTGCTATTGGAGAAGGTATCGCTGTGCCTACTGAAAAATAACAAAAAATTCTATACTATATTATTATTATATTTTTTAATAGTTTATATGTTTTATTTATAAAATACTTATATTTATGTATAAGTAATACACATTAAACTAACAGATATAATGTACATTCATTATCAACAGTATTTTTTTTCTTTCATATAAAATTACAAACATAATCAATTAGATTTGAAATAGGGATAAATTTTGATTGCTCTTAGAGTATCCATTGGAGTCCGAGGTCCTTTTTCAACATGTCTTATTGTGGGTATCAAACAAAACATTTTTGAACCCTTTCATATCCTTATTATCCCACCATTAAATCCCGGTTGCATTTAAATGGTATTCTCCACTTGTTCGACCATTGACACACGATATCATCAGCCACAACGTCAAGCTAGCTTCTCTGGAGCTTAGCACTTCTACCAAGACCTGGCAAACATGGTGAATGATCATAGAGTATAAATTCTATGTTTCTTGAAGTAATTATTGCAATTGAACTTAATAGTAATTTAGTAAGAAACTTACCATCTTGTTGCGACTCTGCTTGCTTTTCTTCCACAGAACTGAGCTCAGGCTGCCTCAGAATTTCCTGATGATTCCCACCAATTGGAAAATCCGTCATCGGAGTCAAAAATTGTTCCTTCTGACCACCATTACCATTAATCTGTTCCGGAGGGAGATTCAACTTTTGGAGAACTATTTCTTGAGGATTCTGTTGAGATTGCTGCTGTGTAGGAATCGATTGGGATTGTGATGCCATCGGTTGAGGCTGCGACGTCATCGGTTGAATTTGCGGAGCCAAGGGCTGAGATGGCATTGTCTGTGGTTGGGATAGACTCGACTGTGGCTGCGATACCGAGGATTGTGAAGTCATAGGTTGAAGTTGCGTCGTCACCTGCTGCAGGGTCATAGCCTGAGGCTGAGAAATGGTGGGTTGTGACATCATCGTCTGCGGTTGTAATATCACGTTTTGAGATTGTATTGTCTGTGAGGCAGATTGAGGAATCGACTGCATACCTTGCATTGTTTGTGGAATCGAAGAAATCGGCTGTGGATATGACTGCACAGATTGTGGCAGCGTCTGTACCGGTACGCCATGCGACTGCTGTATAACTTGTCCTTGTGACATTGTTTGTACATTTTGCTGCTGCGGCATCGTTTGTATCTGCTGTGGTTGTTGCACCGATTGCATCGGTTGTGGTATCGATTGTACCGGCTGCGACATGGATTGAGGGACTGACTGCGTGGGTTGCGGCAATGTTTGAATAGGTTGCTGCATTGACTGTGGTATCGATTGCATAGTTTGCGGTATCATCGACTGCTGTATCGACGAGTTCATTTGCTGTTTAGACGTATCCTGTTGTATAGTTTGAGGTATTGACGTAGCTATGGATGATGGAATTGTATTTTCTACTTGATATTGCATCATTTGAACTTGATTCTGCGACTGCTGGTACATTTGTAAAGGATTGGCAGCATAATTCTGCACGGGTGTGCCTTCATGACTAGATATCTGTCTTTCCTGTTGCACCATAAAATTATGCGCCATTTGCATATTATGCGGTAATGACTGCCCTTGCATTAATCTCATATGCGGATGGTAGTGATCTTCGAAAGCCTGATTCTTTTGCATCTCCACATACTGATTCTGATACTGAAGCTGGTCTACTGACATTTGGGGCTGGAGGAGAGGTTTCTGATATTCCGATATAAAATTATGATCGTGAACGTCCGCTGTGCTGATCTGACTCTGTTCTGAACCTTGCCTTTGATAAGGTGGCCGCTGCGACCTTAACATTTCTTCCATTTTTTGGTGTTGCTGACCCATTAGCTGTTGTTTTTGGGCAAAAAGGGCTAAATTTTGTTGATCTATTATATTCTGCTGAGTCTGAATTTGTAACTGTTGCTGAGCCAAATATTGTTGATGCTGGAGATTCTTCAACTGCTGCGGTGACAGTGTCTGGCCAGGCATTTGCAATTGCTGATGTGAAAACATTTGTTGTTGTAAAGCAAGTTGTTGTTGTGCCAACATTTGCTTCTGCATGTTCAATTGTTGCTGGGCATGGGCCACTTGTTGCTGAGCTTGTGCCACTTGATGTTGTTGAGCGAGAATTGAGGGATCAACCGCCGCTGATAAAATTGGCTGAACATATTGCTGGTTTTGCTGGTAATTTACCTGTAAAGTGAAATAAATTCAATATGGACACAAAATAATAAAACATTACATGAAATCAAACTTATACCAACCTGTTGCTGCATTTGTGAATTAATCAAATTTTGCATGTTTTGTTGTAAGTGTTCCTCCTGACTTTGCATGTCTATAGGTTCCTGTTGTTGTGCTACTTGTTGGTGTTGTTGGACCATCTGCTGATTTTCAGATTCCGACTCTTTTCTTGACTGCAATGAGTCCGGCCTTTGGATAATTTGCGCTAGAATATTCTGAAGATTCTGTAAAGACGGATCCAGAACCTGTCCCGTTATTATATTCTGTGGAGCTGTTACGATGTTCTCTTGCGCTGTATACTGTTCTTCGTATTGCTTCTGCTGTATGGCTACTGCTTGCTGAGCTATTAAGTTTTGTTGTTGATGAATTAAATGCTGCTGCAACACTTGATTTTGATTGTTGATCTCAGCAGTAAGTTGTTGATTGAGTAATGTTGGTTGCAATTGAGGCTGGGACGGATTCTGCTCCATGAGATTTTGTGGTACTTGCTGTTCCATTAACACCTGTCCTTGGACGGACTGCTCGAGCATATGTTGGTTTAAGAGATTCTGCTCCATAAAGGCCTGTAACAAATAAAAATGACACTTTCATAGGACCGTCACTCAAAGATCATCTTACAGATATTTAATATCACCACTTTTAAGAAAATATGCAGGACAGGTCAAATTGTTATAAAGGACATCAAAATTCTTTGAAAGATATATAACAAAATCTGCATACTGTTTTGTGTTTATCCTGTAGAAGAGATAATTGGACATGTAAACTGTAACGTTACCTGCTGCTTAAGCTTATGCTCTATCAGTGCCTGTTGATGCAGTAGTTGCTGGTCCGTTGTAAGCGAGGGCGACATCCTTGCCTGCATCAGGTTATGTTGCAGAAGCTTCATTGCCGTCTCTTCGCTGTTCAGTTGCTGCAACAGCTGCTGCTGAGCCTGCAGGAGTTGGGATTGTTGGTCTAGCCTATCGAACAAATTTGCTATGTTTACTGACTCTGATTCTTATACTACTACTACTTCTAAATGGATTTTCAATTTTTTTTCCAAAATTTCTGTCTTTTAAAGATTTTTAGATAGTAGGGAACAGAAATTCTAATATAAACTATAACAAATCAAAGATTTAAAATTAAACCTATTTATTAAATATATCAAAGATAGCAATAATTAGAGCGCACTTAAATTCTTGTAAACTTATTTTTAGTTTGAATTTGTAGAATTTTGCTATCAACTACCAGTATTGATATATAAGCTAAAGAAATACGCAGTTGGCGGTCCTATTTCTCAAGTTATTGGTAACATTAATTTTGCTTACTGTACTGCTGCCAGAGGAGGCGGCCCAACTCCGTTCAGTAGGCCAGCCTTAACTTGCTCCACTGGACCCGGTTGCTGATTTTGCATCATCTTCATCTGTAAATTTACATGAAATTTCGTATTAAATGTTACAATTGCTAAAGAAGGCTACTTTATTGAAGATCTCATGAGATGAACGAGCTGTCTAAGTCCTTGGAGATCCCTTTGGGACTCTTTAAATGTATGTAACTGGTTTTTACCAATATTAATTGATATGAACTTATTTTAAAAATAAGATTGCCTTTTTAATGAAAGTCAGACGCATAATATTTAGTCGTATGTTAAAATTAAATCTTAAATCTAATTGCGACATTGTTTCGCGGTGCGTTTTATTTACAACATGATGCGAAACGTTTATTTATATGGACATTGTTTCTACGAACAAAAAGCAAAGTAAATTCATGTATGATATTTTAGAAACTGATATCAAATGTTATGTACAAAAAAATTAACTCTTAAACATATTACATAAGAGCCTTGAATAGAGGATGTACAAAGAAAGAATCATACAAGTAAGGCCCTTGATGTTATTATATATTATTACCAGTCCAGGAAGTTACAATGCGTATCTAAAATGCGTAAATGAATATTTATGTAGATTATTTCACTACCTTCTATCGTAAGTTGCGTTTACATCATACTTTCTTTAACAGCATAATTACACGTTTTATCGTTCATGGTTGTCAGGATTAATTTTAAAGCAACGTATAAGAACACAGCTACATTATTTTATTTGCATATCGGTCTAGACCATAGGTCAGAATAATAATTAATGAGACGGGCTTATTGAAGGCTTGCTTGGAGATACAGAAAAGCCAAGTAAATTTACATGTTCTCTCGTTTTGCTTGTTCCTTCCATAAAATATTAATTCTATCATCTGCTTTCTTAATCCTTAGTGTAATATCTATTACGGAGTACTGACCTGTATCAGCTGTTGTTCATATAGCTGCTGCTGTCTGTTCTGCTCCATTATCACCTCCTGATTGAAGAGCATCTGCGCTTTCTTTTCGCTTCTCTCCCTTTATAAAATAAGGACAAAACTTTGTATTCGAATTCGAAGCCAAGTCGTTCTATGAGACGCTACTGTCTAAGCTACTAACCTAACACCATTTACTATTCATAACAAAATATTTTAACTAATATTGTAATTGCGAATGTTAGTTTGTTTGTTTGTGACGCTTTAACAACAGATCGTCACGAAATTTTGCATACACGTTTTCAGGGGCATAGAAAAGAAAATATAAAATTAATATATAGAAAAGAACAAGAACAGCTACTTTTCGTCCAGAAAAAAGTACTGCTTCCGAGGGATAGACGAATATAGCCGAAAAATTGGCGCTCTGATCGCGCTTTATTGGCGCCAATTCACTTAACAAATACATCGTTATGTCAACGACAAGCAAAGGGCTGCAATATTTTCGTTTATTAGTACGTTATTTACATTTCCTTTTTGATTTGATAGATGTTTCTTTATGTTTATTCTTTCTTTTTTAATTTAGATAACTGTCTTTCTCTTTATCTTTGTATAAAACTTTTTAAGCAACTGTTCATTGATGTATATTTACTGTGTGGTCAAATTTAACGGGAAATTTTTCCTAGTTTCGGTTTTAGTCACCAATATATTTACTCTGTACAAGTCTAACATGTTTGTTATGTTACCCAGCTATTTTTTACAGGAAATAAAGTTAAAAAAATTACGTGTTGCTCTCATTGTTAGTTCAGTCTTCGTTACAGTTATCTATTAATAGTCACTAGTAGTCGCTCGTGCTCGAAATTCGACCATAATAATTAATGTCAAAGACTATATTTCTATAATCACAGATTTCGCAAAGGCTACAAAGGCTGTTAATTTGACTTTAACAATAAACAAAAGAGTATATATGTGTGTTTGTGTCAAATACATGGTAATGTGTAATTTTTTTTAAATTTTAATTTAATGGATTTTTTATGCATACTTTTTTTAAAATATTAGCATTCTGCACTCCTTCTATATAAACTATAAGTGTACGAAATTAAATCCGTCCGCGCAATTTTCATAAAAAGGGGTACAAAATGTTTGATTCACGTATTAATATATAGATTATAATTTAAAAATAGAGTTTGACGTTTTAACAATTATAACATGTCTACTTCATGACACGTGTCCATTTTTATAACGCTGGGAAGATTTTTTATCTCTCCCTTCCATAGGGGTTGGTCAGAGATTTTCATTTTTTACTTTTTTCTACGTTTTTCTTTTTATATTTATTTTAATTTCAAAAAGCTTTACATTAATAACTTGTATACTATTCCGAGAGGAAGGTCACAGGAGACTCCCAACGGCCGGTCCTCCGCTGTCTACAAAATATACATTAACGCGAGCGAAGCCGCACACAAAATGAATAATTCCCAAAATAAACATACAACAAAAAAAAATAACCTTGATTTTAAAAAACGGAACCAAATTCGTTTGGGCAGCAGTTAAAGCACGTAACCGCAAGTATGAGATCACGCAAGGCCGACAATATCGGTGGCACTGGGAATACGAACTGATTGTTATACATTCGGCTGAGGTTGTCGTGACTACGGGTAAACGAACTTAGAAATGTGTATTGGAGATTTATGAATTTGCAATAATTACTATTATACAATAAAACTAAGTTCTAACGATTTTATTTTATTTATTTATATTTAGTGGAATAATAAAAATCAAATAAATTAACGTGCTTAAAACCGTTAAAACGTAGTTTTATTATACCTTTTCCAACCAAAAATATACTTACGTTTAAATATCGCTTACGATAAAATGGCAGCAAAGGCTCGATATTGTAGGTACGTTATAGACCTAGGTTGGAATCTTGATTAAAGCTCTTATGGTCGGCTCGATCGGTGCGATACCACGCTCTCACAGAATATCGGCCTGAAACGGTTAGCTTTGAGCTAATTGTGTTTCATATGGCGAGTGAAACTTCCTATGCCCCCCCCCACATTCCATTCCTCCTATTTGACCCTTTTCTCCCATTCCCCTGTTCTATCCTCTTTATCCCATTAGACCGTCCGACTATTCGGCAGCTTCGCAATAAAAAAAATATTTATCCACAAATGGTCAGAATATAATGAAACGTATTTTATTATTTTACTTATAAAACATCCACTTAATGTTTAATAAAAATAAAATTACTTACATTTTCTAGATATTTTACACAATTCTAACGACACTCCAAAGATTTAAATCACGTGAATTAGTCTATGAAAATAACTGCTCATTTTCGCTATTTATCTTTTAATAACAGAAAGCGTTGAACACAGCATTCTATCGGACACCTGATATTGTTTTAAAAACTTCCTATGGCAAATATGCAAAATGTTCACAATTTCTATTCCTATTACACAAAACACTTGTATTTAAGGCCGATTTTCGAATCACTAGTTATCTTATACTAATATATAAAGCTGAAGAGTTTGTTTACTTGAACGCGCTAATCTCAGGAACTACTGGTCCGATTTGAAAAATTATTTCAGTGTTAAATAGCCCATTTATCGAGGAAGGCTATAGGCTATATATAAGAGTACCAATGAAGAATGTTTTAAAATCGGGGTTTTTTTAAACCGTCCCACGCGGACGAAGTCGCGGGGTGAAGCTAGTTATTATATATATATTAAATTATAAAATAAGATACAATATAGACTATAGTTAGAAAGAATTTTTTTTTGTCGAGAATGAATACATACATATAAAACTAAAAATATTCTAAACTAATAGAATATACTCATAAAACAAAGATGTAAGTATTTTATAAAACATACAAATGATTTAGAAAACGAATGTACACAACATTCACGAAAATGGGACAGGTAAATCAGTATTATGCTGTGTCAAGAACCGACATAACCCATTCTCCATCTATTCACGAGTTTTTTTTTATATATAAACCATCTAATCTAAAAACACGAATAATTAATTTGAATATAACCTAAATTAAGTAAAAGTATTCATCTCTATATCAAATCACAAGTGACTCTAACAAATAATAAACTATAGGAATAATTCAAAATTACAACAACGTGGGCAAAACGGTTGAATTATTTCACTATTAACAATAATAACACTTATGTGATGATTAAAACACGGCACTAAACGTTTTAAATTTTGAAATATCGAGGAAATTGTCTAACTGTCTGGTAGTCACTAATATTTACATAAATATATTACCACTTAAATATAATATTTCACAAAACAAATAAATACATTTTCACCGCGTATCCCAAGTCGGTCTGTTATCGTGGTTTTTGTGTATATAATGTGATATAGTACGATATCATTAATGCAATAATTGCTTTGCGTCATAATATATGCGGAGTGCTCAGCTGTAGTTACGAACTATCGACGACCGGAAGGTAAAATGAGTTGTAATTCTAACAGTAGGAACCGCCGTAAGAGGCGACAAAACAACCCGCAGCCAGGTGGTAGGGTATTTGCTCGTCTGGATGGCTACAACCCCTGGTCTAGGGGATTCCGCAATAACAACCTTCAATTGTGTTCCGGCATTAGTGGTCCAGCCCCAGTCTCTCTTTAGAGAGCGGCAACGCATTGGTATCATATTTGGTGTTACAAATGTCCATAGGCGATGATAGCCGCTTTCCATCAGGTGGGCCGTCTGCCTGTCTACTGAACTCATGTAATAAAAAAAAAGACTTAAAAGGCCGGTTATAATGTATCTTTGTATATTAAGTCAGAAAAAGCGGATAATTATAAGGTTATGTAGATAAGTACAGAAGAAAGTCAGCTTTTAGCGGAAAGAAAGGTTCTTTGTGAATTTTAGGTATCAACATAAGAGAAAATGGAAAATAGTTTTACTGTATCGAAATATGATATTGCTCCCGATAACTTCAATAAATAGTTTTGAAATGACATATAGTTGAAATTCATGACATTTTTGTGGTGTGGGATAAAATTTCTTGGAATGCACTTTTGCTTGGTTTTAAAATTGCACTGCTCGGATGTACACGACCTCTAAAAAGATGATACGATGAAAAGGTAATCGCTCAATTTTTTTTTTTAAATTGCGTGTCCTGCTTTTAAATATTTATACACAAAAAAGCATACATATAAAATAGAAACGGTATGTCATTCAGACTATGTGTTAATGTTAAGACTTAATTATTTTTTATATTATTAACAAAATACCAGTTAACTCATTATGCCATCGTCTGTTGACAGATAATAATTGCAATCAACAGATAACATAAATATACTTTACAAATAGAAATAATCATTGTATTAAAAGAATGAAATTCAAAACTACCGAAGTCAACAAAACTTACTTTACAAAGACTTTTAAAGTGCATTTCAAAATCAAATTTAGCAATGGCTTTTTTAACTGATTCAATAAGCGGCTAAAAAAGCGATCTCACTGAATATAGGACGTGAAACGGTTAGCCTTGAACTAATCATGTTTCGCTTGAACTAATCTGTACGATGAGTGAGAACAATGACCCAATTCTCTATCTCATTCTAAAAGTTGAAAACGAGTTCGCTTCATCCCTGGGGCCCAATGCTATTCCTATGTCATCAAAATCGCCGAATACTCGTCCCAATGGTACTGTTGGCGCCGTATACACATAACTACAAAAAGAAAAAATATTAATATCCTCCCATAGTCCTCTCTCCCTGTCTGTCCTATCCGCCAAAACACTCGCGCGAACGGGACGCACGATGGGAAGAAACAACGTCTATGGCGCTGCGCTTCCGTGGCTGTCAAGTGTCATCCAGTCTTGCAACTCTACCGCGGGAAATAGATTAACGTGTAACGAAAAATACGAAATTCAAAAACGAACCAGCAAACACAAAAACAAATGAGTGTTCCATACTATTCCTATTATCCTATAATGCATCACCAAGTACATTAAATTAGCCTGATTTCGGTATTCTGTTCATTATAATAGGCGTGCCCGTTGCACGCCACTCTAGCTTTACATATATTCATAAGCGAAAATTCTAAAAATAAATATTTTAAATTTTTGATAGCTTTTCAATATTGTTACAATTGGACCACCTGCATAATTGAAACAAAGCACATTTATTATCCGCTCGGTGTTTGAGATAATTACATAGAAGCGCTTTTATTATCGTCCTCTTTTGTTATTAGTGATGTTGTGAAGAACAGCCTATTGTACTCGTTTATGGCCGTCCGCAGGCATAATTAGGCAGGTGTTTAAAACGAATTCTAAGAAGTTATTGTTTTCCGTCGAGGCATATTGTATTTGTATAGAATAAAAGGAATGCCCGAACCTAGAGATGGCAGTCAAGCGAGGATTACGATACGGGCAAGACGTACATTCGATTAGCTATATAGTGACGGACTTTGCGCGTGTTATTTAAATGTGCACTACATGTAGACTTAATGCGTCCGGTTATATTTGTACTTGTTTTATACGTGTTTGCATAGTTCTAATAAATTCTATAGTAATTCCAACGGCATTTTAATTTGAGTCCCGCACTCGTAACAATATTCATTTCGGCTGATGCCATTTCTGTTGATGGTAATACCAATTTTTTCTACTATTATTTTGCCGCGATGATATCGAGACGATAGTGTTGATTTAGTAGAATACGAATTTTGACACTAACGCAATGGAATCGCACTTTGAATATCTTGGCAACGGCAAAATATTGATATAGCAGAATTGGGCCCCTGGTCTGCGGCCGGGTGGCCAGTTCTAAGAGGCGACAAAACTATCCTCAACCAGGTCATAGGACATTTGCCCCTCTGGATGGCCACCACCCTTGGTCTAGCTAGAGCTAGATTATGGCGAGATACCAAGCTTCTCTTCCGGCATTAGTGGTCAGGTACCGGTCCGCAATCGAGGCTGGCAACACATCGTTATCATCTTTATTATTGCTAATGCCCATAGTTGACGGTAACCACTATTGCAATCCTCTATAGGCAAATAAACAGTCGGTAATATACAGAAACCGGCCATAGTGGGCCCTACTGCCTGTTTGCTAGCTTCGCCACAAAAAAATGTATAACCTATAATGAAGCAGGCAAACAGGCAGACAGCGCACCTGATGGAAACTGGTTACCGTCGCCTGTGGACATTAGCAACAACCTCTAAGATATTTTATAACGCTCTTCTTAAAGAACCCCATGTCGTAGCGCAAAAGGTACGATATTGTAACAAAATCGTATATTTTTTTTTAAATAATTTTGCTCCCTTTATATCGAAATTGAAAGACAGAATTGAATCCGTATAATTTCGTCATAAGACACGACGATAACCGGATCGACCAAATGATACAGGTGTGGCAGCAACATAAACACGAATATACGTTAGCTCTTATAAACATTAGCTCAATACCTTTTGGCAAAGGAACCCTCATTATTTAGCTGGAAACAGATATTGTGCACCGATTGTAGCCTGTCACGAAAAGCGAAGGAGTGATAGCACGCGATGTATACCAATCCGTCAATTTAAAGGATATATATAGCAATAAAATATTTATGAGCAGGTGCATTGATTAAATTCTCTTTTCGCCGTTATTCATAAGAGACTAGTCCTTACTGTATGTTTAGTTAGGTAGTTTAACCTTCTTCAAGGACCGAATTTAATATATTTTTTTTCCACAAGCTGCCATCAAACGTAAGGTTTATTATATATCAAAACCTAGAGAATTATATTGTCTCTTTTGTTCTAATACAAATTCTATGCAGTAAGAGGGAAAAAGCATCAGTTCATTTCTATTATCTGTATTTGACCACAAATTTGTTGTACTTCCCAATGAGCCGTGTGTGACAGTACGGCAACAAATTTGTGGAGGTTCCGTCTTAAAGGTTAAGAGCACGGGCGTAGCCAAGTTTTAATTTAACGTTAAAAAAAACCCCCTCTGGCTACGCCCCTGATTTTTAGAATTCTGATAGCTAAATGTAAATAGGTACTCTATGCATAACTGAATTCCTCACTATCCGACAAATGTACGGCTAGTTCAAAAGACTTGAATTTACTCCAAAAACTCAATCGCATAAGAGTCGCTGAGGACATGCTAGAACGAATCAATTCCGACCCAACATTCATGAAACGCATTGTTATTGGTGACGAGACGTGGGTTTACGAGTTTGACATACAAACTAGTCAAGAAGCTTCGGAGTGGCGCCTTCCAACTGAACCGAAACCGAAAAACGACGCCAAAGTCATGTTGACTGTTTTCTTTGACTATCGCGGTGTTGTGCACTCGGAATTCTTACCGGAAGGTCAAACGGTAAATAAAGTATATTATTTGAGCGTTATGCGGCATTTAAGAGAGCAAATTCGACGAAAAAGGCCAGATTTGTAAAATGAAAATTCTTGGATTTTGCACCACGATAATGCGCCTTCGCACAAGGCCACCATTGTGAACGAATTTTTGACCAAAAACTCAACAAGTACCATTGTGCAACCACTTTATTTACCAGATATGGCTCCAGCCGACTTCTTTTTTTTCCTAAACTCAAATTACCACTTCGAGGCACCCGTTTTCATTCGGTAGAAGACATAAAGGAGAATTCGCGACGAGAACTCAACTCAATTCCAGAAAAAGCGTTTACAGAATGTTTTGATGGTTGGATTATTCGTTGGCGTAAGCGTATCGTTTCTGAAGGAAGCATAATCTGAAGGTGATAAAATAAATTGGATGAATAACTAACATTTTGTGTAGTGTTACGACTTAGAAGCCGACAAAAACAAATTGACACCTGCATACCTGTAAAAACACATTTTATTACCTTTCGGCATTTGAACGTCTTTTGTTTACTTTGTGTTTAAAATTTGTGATTAGAAAACAACCCATTGTGTATTGCAATCTTTTATGGCAGTCATTAGCCAGGTGTGTCAGATTTAAAGTACAAACTGATTCTAGGAAACTCGGGCAGGCATATTGCATCTGTGCAGTATAAAGCAATGCCCCGATTGAAGACGCGGCAGTCGAGCGATAACCACGAGCGAAGCAAGACTTGTGTACATTCGGTAATCTATTTAGTGACGGACTTTGCGCGTGTTATTGAATTACGACCCTCTGCATTACGTTTGGACTTGTTGTGTTCGGTTATATTTGTACTTGTGTTATACGTGTTTGTATAGTTCTAATAAACTCTATAATAATTACAGCGGCATTTTAATTCGAGTCCTGCAACTCGTAACAGTATTATTGATATTTTCCCGGTACTTTTTTGACAGAGTAGTAAAATTACAAAATATGTGATGTCACACTAGGGACGGAGGCGTCTCACGAATGTGACCAGCTGTGACGAAGACGGGAGAGGGGTCAAAAAACCATGAAATTCGAGTGACGTCATTTGTGGGAGGCCCCTTTCGAGAAGAACGTGTTAAAAATATCTTTAGATATCTAATGAACACGTCCATGTTATGTTACTTTTTGGTGCATCTAAAAACCAATAAAAAAAAACAAGATTTATGTATAGATTAACGCCTTGGGATAATTACCATTTCTGCAAAAAATGGAAAACCCAAAAATGACGATTAATGCAAGTGCAATTAGTAGGGCAGTATTACCGGCCGTTACTCTAGCCGTTCGTAGAAAATCAACATTTATAATCGCAACAAGATAACTATAGTACATTCCATTCCTAAAACTGTTATAATTATATACGGACGAGTCGTTATGATTAATTAAATATTCAAGGTGATAACTACTATTACTAACATTGTAAATATTCAGGTGTGAATTATACAAAGAATTCATGTTTACTGATTACGCATTACTATGATTACATAAAACGATTACAATTCATATTTTAAAAGTAGGATATGCCCGAGGGATTCCCATAACACAAAGTATCGCAGCATTTAAAAAAATAATGTAAGCTATCGTTTTAGTGGAAATTATGTCGGAATAAGCTAACTTTCCTGCATCCGAACAACTTCAAAACCGCTCCCGGGAAAATTTTCGCGGGATTCCAGGGATAAAAAGAATCACACAGTTAATTTATTTCAATTTGGCCATTTTAAATTATTCCTAGAAAAATTATCGGCCCCGCCGGATTCCCGGGATAAAAAATAGCTGTCGACCAGCGAAAACCGCATCGAAATCGGCCCAGTAGTTTTTACGTGAATCCCGAAAAACCGACAAAAAATCTAAAAAAAGAAATTGCATCGTGTTCTCCGTCGTTTATATAGTCTATTCTAGTTGCTTTTTTAAAATAGCTTCAATGTACAGACAATGCATTTTTAGAATTTTATAGACTACCATTGATAGCGAAACTTCCTTCGTGTTGCCATAATCACGTATTTGGTAGGTGCAACAACGGTCCAAAAAATAATGCGAACGCTAGCAGCGTCCCCTTTTCAGCTATATTTGTTTAACGGCGTCATTTGTCGGTATAAAAAGTATCCTAAGTGTTGACCTGGGTTATGAGCTAGCCCTGTGTTGAGTTTCATTTAAATCCGTTCATAAGTTTTCACGTGATGCTCTAACAGACTGTCAAGAATTAAAAATATGGTATTTTCGGAATCTGTTAGTCCGAATGATGATAGTAAAGTTAATAGGTTAAATAAGTTGGACGTCATAGACTTAGACCTATTTTGTAACAGTGAAGGGCATCGTTAAGCGCAACGTTGGTTAAATTTTACTTAAATTCATCTCATCTCATTTATCTGTTTCAGTATCCCAGATCTCTGTAGTTTTCTTTTCGATCCCTTGTTTGTCATTTACTTTTTTTCCTATTTTTTCTGTTATCGGTAGACTTATCAATAGCTTCTCTTTACCTAGTCTTTAATCTAGTTACTATTATTATTTTACTTGTTTGCCACCCCCCCAGACAATTAAATTGAATGCACAAACTCAACCTCTCCACAGATTTTTTATATTATACCTCTAGATAAATATAATGAAATTTTCCTGATGAACGGTAAATAGTTAGTTATCTATCGACATTTTCAGTTTTAGGATGTCCATAACAACAAACAATATCGCTACACTGATGGATAAAAGCCACTTTGAGTAGTTTGTAAGAGCTCTGTTTAGAGATTGTAAGGAAGGTGTAAGAGGAAGGAAATAACATTGGGAACATAAGTTACAATATATAGAAACAAGTGAAAAATAAACAAATAAAAAATTTACTCATAAACTACATATATAAGACATAGTATACAGGAATGTAGAACATTCCTAAACCATGTGCTCATAACACGGTTTAATAAGGGAGTTACAAAACGACACATATAAAAACTAGCATTTGCCTACGGCATCATTCGCGGTAATGTTGTCCCACGGGAACCGTACATTTTTCTGTAATAAAAAGTACAAGCCTTTGTGCTAGTCTTTTTTTTAAGCTGGAGTACAGACGGCCCACCTGATGGAAAGCGATTACCGTCGCCTATGGACGTTTAGAACACCAGAGATGTCACTAACGCGCTGCCGGTTTCAAAGAAATTTTATGACACCCGTTTTGAAAAACCCCATATCGTAGCGCTGTGGGAAAACCTCGGCTGGGAGCTCATTCCATATCCCCATGGTACGCAAGAGAAACGTAGAAACGTTCCGGACTATAATCTGTCTCTGTGCCAAATTTCATACACCCGTTAGGGCGTGATTGAGCAACAGACATCCATCCAAACTTTCGCATTTATAATATTAGTAGATTTTTTTATTTATTACAAATAGGTTCACGTTTGAGCACGGTCACGACTAATGTCGGACGATGATGCGGTCAAAGATGGACCACGTTTACCTAGAAAACACATAGTCACACGAGACTTGAAGACACCCGGATTGTGCTTTCCGGGAAACATGTAGTGCCGTACGTAGAAGGAACATGGAGGCGAAACGTTTCGTTCGCACTGGTAGCGTTTCCACTATGAAACGATGGCGTAGATATATGTGATAGAATGAAAGAAATATGAATATGACCCCATATTTAAAAGAACTTTTCAGTTTCCTCTACCAATGTCATTCCTGTAATTTCCGCTCAAATGAAAATCTTCTGCTAATGATACCTAAACACACTTCGTCCTTCGTAGGACATTCTTTTGCCGTACAGGCTATTCGCATGTGGAACTCCCTCCCCTTAAAAACCATACAAGCTACATCCATTTCTACATTCAAACACTTGATCACTGACCATTATTTATCCATTAAATAAATAATTTGTTTACTTATTTATTGGTTATTTTGGAGAACAACCTATTGTACTCGTTTATGGCCGTTTGCAGGTAAAATTTGCCAGGTGTGTGGATTACGATTTCTAGGAAATTACGTCGACGCTTGCCGGGCAGACATATTTGCATTTGTGCAGTATAAAACGATGGCTTGATGGAGGGAGGAGGCAGTCGAGCGAGAACCACGAGCGAAGCGAGATGCGTGTACTACAATCTGAAATCTAATAAGTGACGGACTTTGCGCTTTTATTGAATTACGACCTTCTGCATTATGTTTGGATTTGTTGTGTTCGGTTATATTTGTACCTGTGTTATACGTGTTTGTACAGTTTTAATAAACTCTATAATAATTCCAACGGCATTTTAATTCGAGTCCCGTAACTCGTAATATTATTATAATCTATTTAATTATGTATATCTATAGTAATTTATTATTTTTACATTTTTTGGTTTTTCTTTTATTACTTTTAATTACGATTGAATCGTTTTAATTTAGTTAAACCAACTTATATTATTTAATTTTTCTTGCAACGTCTCCTTGGACACCGAGTTGCCTGGAAGAGATCGCTATAAGCGATAAGGCCGCCCATTGTTCTAATGGAAATGTATTCATGTGAAATTGTCTAGGTTTAAGTTATGGTGAACAATAAGGAGTTTTCATTCGTTTATTCATTCATTACGACGGTGCTTACCGATTAAGGCTGATGAGCTGGGACTTGAGCAGCTTGAAGACGATCCTCGCGTCCTCCTCCATGATGAGGCCGGCCTTCGCCATCTCGTTGGCGATCTCCTCGCAGTCGTCGTGCTCCATGTCGAACTCGAACTGGATCGCCTCGTTCTCCTTGTGGGTGTACGACCTATAAACATCAACATTATTATTACACTTCTTGGTCATAAATTTAAAGTTGCAAATCTTTCCAATTTTGGGTGCAATATCTACGGGCTTCGAGTATTTCAAATCAAATCGAATAATCTTTATTTGTAAAAACATAGGCACATAAACTAGTACTTCATAATGTAAAATTTCTAGTATGTTTTGTCATTCACATGACTTACAAATGGTTACAGTACGTAAATATCTTTTATACTCTTGAGTATAATTATATACGATTAAACATTATAATTCAGCCATTGGACTTTGGACCCTAAAGCTAGTACCAGGTCTTATTATGAGACAGGGATATTATTTGCAGAAGATTTTAAGTGTTAAATCTATATTTCAGTATACATGTCAGATAAATTAAATGAAAATATATCAAAATTATTAAAAGCTTAATTTTATATGTAAGTGTACTAGCAGGCCCCGCAGACGTACATAGTCCTGGCTCTGAAACAATCCCACAACCCTAGAACCGGATTCCAACACCACCTGCCAGTTCAGGCACACACAAAAATTTCATCGAGATCAGTCCAGGGGTTTAGGCGTTCAGTGACATACGAATAGAAGAATTATATATATATAAACTAGCATTTGCCCGCAGCTTTCTCCATGTTGAACTGGTAACAAATATTACAGTTATTTTGATAAATATAAAATCAAAGCTTATCTTCAGCAGGGCAATGGTTTTTTTTAGTATAAAAATACCTGAATCCCGGGAATTCTCGTAAAAATACAAGATAAGTAATGTTACTAAAAGCATACACAACTACAATTGTATTTCTAAATTCTAAATTCGATTCTCGGGATATAAAGTACCGCAGATTTCAAATCCAGGAATTTACTATCGATCAGTGAAAACCGCATTGAAATTGGCCCAGTAGGTTTTAGATGAATCCCGAACAAACAGACAAACAGAATAAAAAGTAAGAAACAAGATTGACTAGGATTTTCACAAGTTTATAATATTAAAGAAGATTAACCATTCAAGACAATTGTAGAGAATAATAATGGTGGCAGGATATTTGCCCACCACCCCTGATCTATGCCTACATAACAACCTTCAGTTATGTTTCGGCATCAGTGAATATGTTTCCGAACCCTCTCCGAAGCCAGCAACACATTGGTACAGCTTTACACTACTAATTTACCTGCGTAGCAGATCACTTTTAGTAGCGCGCAACAGTGTACGTATTGTGTAAACGGAACAGAGCTAAGAATGCATGATAAGCAACTATTTGTCATTTCCGCTCGCGAATAGTTCAGTAAGATTATTGACATGTCGGGAACCGGTCTGCACTCTTCTGCGCAAACGACATCTGCCGATCGGAATTATAAGTTGTGTAAAACTGTAGCACCTATCGTGTTACTATAGTGCAATAGTCATTACCTCTAATCATACTACAAGTTTTTCATAAGTAATATTTATATAACTCAAAAACATTTGAATTAGTGTTACAATACTCTCATAATAATAAAGTGTAGTACTATGTGCTAAACATTAACAAAGAACACATGAACAAAGCGTCTTCTCCTTAATAAAGACAATAGGAAACGTGTTATTGGACACATTCTTAGTTTAAGTTTTATCTAGTTATTTTAGGTCAGATTAAAATTACTCGTTGGTCTTATTTTCTAGATTAGATTGTAATTTTAATGTTGTATCACTAAGATACAATCAATTATGAAAAAAAAGTAACATTGTACGACTTACAACCGTTTCTTTGGATCGATGATCTTTAGGCGGAACTTTATTTTGGTGATGTCGGATGACGTCACCAAGTCCCTGCCCACAATCTCCAGCCTCAAGCCGATATCTTCGCCGAAGAACTCGTGGTTCAACAGATCTTTTACCTTTGGCCTATATGAATAAATTTCTTTATTTACTTACAAACGTCACTATCATTACAGTTGTCAACAATACGATTGAGTAATACACATAATACATATTCAATCATCATAACATATATATAGTACGCAATTCCCGTGAATTCAGTTACAGTACAGATAAAAATTTAATTCAATCAGCCAAAAATAGTCAAATTATAGATCCTCAAGCTACATAGGTTAACGCTTATGTCACGGGTTATATGAGTAATAATATACAATGGACTCTGGAGCCGATCCCAGATATTCAGACCATAGTAAACATAGAAAGTTAATTTACAAAATACACCGTGCCAAGGACGAGACCAGAGCGCTATTAAAAAAAAATTATAAATGCTCTACAGTTCGCACCCTAAATTAACTATATGCAATTATTTATATTGTTACAACTTAGGCTCCGACAAAAACAAATTCCACTTCAAATCTGTAAAAGCCCATTTTATTACCTGTCGGCATTTGAACTAATTGAAATCCTTTTATGATCGTCTTCTTTTGTTTACTTATTTATTGGCATGCGTTTCTAGTTATTGTGGAGAACAGCCTATTGTTCTATTGTACTCGTCTACGGCCGCTTGCAGGCTACATCATTAGCCAGGTGTTGCGGATTATAAATACAAGCTAATTCTAGGAAATTAGGTCGACGTTGCCGGGCGGACACATTTGCATTTGTGAAGTATAAAACGATGGCCTGATTGAGAGAGTGTACATTCGGGAATCTAATATTGACGGACTTTGCGCGTTTTATTGAATTACGACCTTCTGCATTACGTTTGGATTTGTTCTGTTCGGTTATATTTGTACCTGTGTTATACGTGTTTGTATAGTTCTAATAAACTCTATAATAATTCTAACTCGCATTTTAATTCGAGTCCTGTAAACTCGTAAAAATATTATATTATATTACTAGGATTTTTCTGCGACTTCGTGTCCAAGCTTGACAGCTAAAGTAGACTACAGTTATTTTGCTAGGATTTAAAATCAAAGGGTATTTTCAGCAGGGCAACAGATTCTTTTTGTATGAAAATACATGAATTCCGAAGATTCCCATAGAAACCCGAGATAGGTAATGTTATTAAAAGCACACATATCTAAATCTACTAAAGATTTCTAATAAACATAGAAACTATCATATCAAGCAAGTCCTAATATCACGTGGTTTTGAAGTTAGAAAATCCCGGGGAATATAAAAGTCCCGGATTATATTCTTATAGTGTCAATCGGATCCGAATGAGCTAATTATTATGTATAATACTCACTTTGAAACACTCCCGGAAAAATTCCCGCGAGATTATAAAGTATCGCATCGCTTGAAAAAGGACTTGAGCTATCGTTCTAGTGAAATTGTATCGAAATCAGCTACTATTTATGCAATCTAACTCATTCGTACCATAGCCGGAAAAAAATTCGCGGGATTACCGGAACGCAAGAAACGCAGCATTAAAAAAATAATGTAAGCTATCGTTTTAGTAGAAACTGTGTCACAAAATAAGCTAATTTTAGGCACCCGAAAAACTTCGCACCGCGCCCACAAAAATTCACGCAGGAATACCGGGTTGAAAAGAAGGACAGATTTTAAGTCTAAAAATTTACAATCGATCAGCGAACACCGCATCGAAATCGGCCGTGGAATTAGTAGTAGTGGACAAAAAAAAATGCATTATGTTCTCCATCTTTTGTATAATCTATAAATAAAGAACGCGTAAGTACAAAGAATAAAATATAAGGTACGAGAACCAGAATAATAATAAAAATAAAACTATGTTCTAAAATCTATGGATAAGACCAGAAGAAACTCACCTGTCCCCTTTATTAGGCCTGATACATGACTCGATGATGTCCCTCACTTCTGGTATGGCCACCTTCTCCAAACTCTGAGGTTTGACACCCTGGAACCAAAAACGAAAGCTCAACATTCTGCATGCCTCCAATTTCCACCGATCTTTATACTTCTCATGTATATAATTTTGTGGGCTTTAAGATATGTTTTGAACTAATTAAGATTTAACAAAGTAATTTGTATCAATAATTCTGAAAGAGCCTAGTACTTCAATTCGATGTGGTCGTCGAAAAAAATTCTCGTCGTTAATAAGCCTTCTGTCACAAATATCCGCTTTACTAATTTTTGTTAACTGTTTGTTTTGTTATCCTCAACGTTTTCTGGGATTTTGTTAAAGACCATTATACTTTTCTCCAAAAAAAAAAAGTAGGAAAGCGGGCCCTGGGCGTCGGAGCGAAGGCTCCGAACGCAGCCGGGATTTAACGCTCGGACGATGTTGACCATTATACTTTTCTCCGCGAAACTATTGTAAGCTTTATGAAGCCTACACATGGGAGTTTTTTTTTGTTCCTAATATTTTCACAATATGCAACACCTAATCTGGCAAAGTCCATGATAATTCTTAACATACAGAACATTTTGGAGTAGAAGAGCGGAAAGTTAAATCAACTGACATACTTTTTATAAACTTACAGAACATCGCACCCTCATATAATAGGTTGAGGAAAAAGTCGTTTCGCATATAGTATGTATGAACTTGTAATAAGATTTCTTTGTCTATACTATTTGTATCTGGCTGGTTTTGGTATAATTAAAAAGTTTTAATTTTAAAGAAGACAATTCCAAATTGTAATTTGGAAAATGTGTGATTTTCATTTGTTTTTGTTATTGTTAAAATGAGTGAATCTAATGAAGAAATTGATACATTTTAAAATTTTACTACAAAAAAGGTAAAAATGCAACATAAGCCGCGAAAAAAAATAGTGATGTTTATGGACCTAATGCAGCATCTGTGAGAGTAGCGCAAATTTGGTTTAAGCGTTTTCAATCCGGAAATTTTGATATCAAAGACGCACGTTGCTCTGGTCGCCCTGTTACGGACAAAATTGATGCCATTTTTGAAAAAGTGGAGCAAGATCGGCATATTAGTAGTTAAGATGTAGCTGTAAGAGAACTGGGAATTGACCACAAAACGGTTTTGGCGCATTTGAAAAAAGCTGGGTACACAAAAAAACTCGATATTTGGGTGCCTCATGAGCTTACTGAAAGAAACCTAATGAACCCTGTACTCTCATTTGTGATTCTTTATTACGACGTAATGAAACCGAACCATTTTTGAAGAAGCTGATAACTGGTGATGAAATGTGGATCACGTACGACAAGAACGTGTGAAAAAGATCGTGGTCAAAGGCCGGTCAGGCTTCACAGACTGTGGCGAAACCCGGGTTAACTCGCAACAAGGTGATGCTGTGTGCATGGTGGGATTGGAAGGGCATTATTCATTATGAGCTGTTACCGCCAGGCAGGACCATCGATTCTGAACTGTACTGCGAACAACTGATGAGATTAAAGCAAAAAGTTGAGAGAAAGTGGCCGGAATTAATCAACAGAAGGGTGTGGTTTTTCACCATGATAACGCTACACCTCACACATCTTTAGCCACTCAGCAAAAATTACGAGAGTTTGGCTGGGAGGTGTTAATGCATCCGCCGTATAGTCCTGACCTTGCACCTTCAGATTTTCACTTGTTTCGGTTTTTGCAGAATTCCTTAGGCAGTGTCAGGTTAACATCACGAGAGGACTGCCAAAACCACTTGTTTTTTGATCAGAAGCCCCAAAATTTTTATAACAATGGGATCACGTCCCCTACAAGATGGCAAAAAACTATCCAACAAAATGGCATCTACATACTTTAGTCAAATGTAAATAAACTTTATAAAAAAACCTTTTGAATTTTTATATAAAATGCGAAGAAACATTTTCCCCAACCTAATATATTGTAGGAGCGTTCATACTTATGACGTCATAAGTACAGGTAAAAGGAGTTAAATAAGTAAATAAATTATTGTTTGAAAGGTAATAAAAATTATTTCTATCAAGATATTCTAAAAGTTAGATGACGAGATGTTGTTTTAACGTCTTTTCATATTCAAAATAAGTTCCACTGGAGAACACTTTTTGAAGGTCATACATAAAAATTTACGCCGCTTCGCAACATGTTATTGCTGTTAAGAAGGAGAAAGGCCAAGAAACTTCCCAGCAACTTGTCTAGCTAAAAATTGGTTTTCTTTATTTTTATATTTCATATTTTAATTATATTTTATATTTTAGTTTTATTTCTTATTATTTTTATTTATAATTATTTTTTATGTATAAATATTTGGTTTTATTGTAACATGTGTCCAAATCCCTATTCTGGAATTTATTACAATATTTGTGTAATTGAAGGGACTTACAGCGACGACCTTCTTGTATATCTGTGCGGGCCCGTTGCACTCGCTGTAGGGGTACTCGCCGGTGGCCATCTCCAGCATGCACATCCCGAACGCGTACACGTCCACGGACTCGTCGTAGTGCTCCTCGTACATCTCCGGCGCCATGAACTCCGGAGTACCTGCAGGAGTACTTGTTACGTCACAAAACCATCCCTATTAATATTATAAATGCGAAACTAACTGTCTGTCTGTCTGTTCCGTTTTCACGGAAAAAATACTGGACTGATTCGGCTTAAATTAGTATATTCCATGCCGAGGATGAATATGGGATACTTTTTATACCGAAAAATGGGATATTTTCCGGGATAAAATTTATACAAATCTCTTCTATTTGTTTGTTATCCTTTTATGTAAAGACTATTGGATCGATTTGGCTGTAATTCAGTATATACTCGTATGTAATTTTAATTCCGAGGGTGGACAAGGGATACTTTTACATCCCAGATAATGGGATAGATTTATGTAAAGTTATCCCAGAAAGTAGGATAGGTTTTGGTAGTTGTGGTAGTTTTTGTAGTTTTGGTCTTTTAAGTAGTTTACAGATAGATAGATAAATAAAACGAGAACGGGTTGAAATAGAGGATGAATGTTTGTATGAGAGACCAATCATTTTTCAAAGTTAAAGATATAAAAATCCATACTCTATAAAAACATGCGATAATAACTCGATCTGTCTGTCTGAATACCGAAAAGACATAGATACTTTTCATCTCGGGAGATGTGATAGTTTGCGATATAAAATGAAATGAAACTTCTGGGGGCAAATAGCACCAACATAAAAATTTAATACAATGTAACCTGTATTAACGCCTGCTCTTTAAATAAGATGTACGCACTAGAATTTGACCCGCGGCGAAGCCGTGAGATAAGCCCTAGTGATGTATAATTTAGCACTACATGAACGTGATGCTATGTAAATACAGATAATATTATTTATACCGGGGCAGAAAAGGAATACAATATTCTGCGGCCTGTCATAAGAGGCGACAAAACAACTCACAGCCAGGTGGTAGAGATTTGCTCGTCTGGATGACTATGACCCCTGGTCTAGAGTATGCCACCATAACAACCTTGAATTGTGTTCTGGAATTAGTGGCCAGTTCTCCAGTCTTCACTTTAGGAGGGACAGTACATTGGTAGCACCTTTGATGTTACAAATGTCCATAGGCGAAGGTAACCGCTTGCCATCAGGTAGGCCGTTTCCCTGTCTGCTGAACTCCGATTGGAGTGAAATATCCTATTGGAGTTTTTGGTAGCAATTTGAAATATAATATGTACAGTGCAGTTTTATTTTGAGAAAAACAAAATCCACCTGCATATCTATGAAAACATATTTTATTACCTGTCGGCATTTGAACTGAATGTAATTATTTTATGATTGTCTTCTTTTGTTTACTTATTTATTGATTATTGTGGAGAACAGCCTATTGTACTCGTTTATAGCCGTTTGCAGGCATAATTAGACAGGTGTGCGGATTACGATTTCTAGGAAATTACGTCGACGCTTGCCCGGCAGACATATTTGCATTTGTGCAGTATAAAACGATGGCTTGATGGAGAGGGGGACAGTCGAGCGAGAACCACGAGCGAAGCGAGATGTCTGTACTACAATCGGGAATCTAATAAGTGACGGACTTTGCGCGTTTTATTGAGTTACGACCTTCTGCATTACGTTTGGACTTGTTGTGTTCGGTTATATATGTACCTGCGTTTTACGTGTTTGTATAGTTCTAATAAACTCTATAGTAATTCTAAGGGTATTTTAATTCGAGCCTCGCGACTCGTAACAATATGGTGCTATAAATAAAATACTATCAAAACAAGAAAGAAAAACATCTCACCAATTACGGATTTGGCAAAACTCCTATTCTTTAAAGTGGCCAAGCCTAAATCGCCAATTTTCACGCTGCCAGTCGTGCCGGTGATGAATATGTTGTCACATTTCAGATCTCTGTAACAAAAACAGATAGAACTCAAATACTTTATCATAATAATAATCATATTAAAACACTGCATCAATATTACTGCACAAGTTTTAAAACAGTATTCTTGTATCCACTACCTTTTTAACTGGAGGACCAAAAATTATAAAAGAAATCATTTTTGAAGTGAAAACTTCTTTCGGCCTTAGGCCGAATTAATCAATTATATTTATATTAATTTATATTTATATTAATAAAAGTTAGAGAAGAATTATCTGTGCGTATATTTCTCTAAGTTTCATTTCTATTGTGTGTGAACTGCACAAATACAATAAATGAGGGAAATCCATTTGTAGGATATATACCGCGGAAATAAACGCTGTGGAGGCGTGTGGGATCCGCCACGTTGGGGTCGCACTAGCAGTCCTGTGGCGTACACCCCTCGGTGTTCCGTCATTCGGCTTAATGCCAGGCCGCGAGGCTCTGGTAGAGTTTCATAATCCAGCCCCAACCAGCCACCTTGCGAATGTCGTCAATCCTTTGGACTAGAGTGCGTCCTGCACTAAGTTTACTGAGGACGCAGTCTCCTCTCCTGGACCCCAAATCTGTTATTATAATCGCCTCGGGTCGGTTGATCCTGGCCTCACAGTGGCACTATATTGGTTGTCTATTGTATACAAATAGCAGACTTGTCTGCTCCATTGGCTTATCAGTCCTGGGACAAATGTGACTGGCTAAGTGTCATTACAACTTACTAATTATGACTCTATTTGTATCCATAAGACAAGGGAATTGATAATATACCTGTGAATTATTGGTGGCGTCCTAGAATGCAGGAAGTTCAGACCCTTTAATATCTGACGACACCAGGACTTCAGTACCTTCGGATTGATCCTCTTGAATCTACGCAGATACCTGAATAAGACAAATCCAATAGTTCACTAATGTATATCTATACAATTAATAAATATATACATCTTTATATATAAAATTCCTCTTTATGTGTATCCGTCACTGAACTCCTCCCAAACGGCTGGACCGATTTTGATGAATTTTGTGTGTGTTCAACTAGGTCTTGAGATGGTTTAGATTCTCATTTGGACAAGGTAGGTGGCACTGCGATCAAATTCTAAATTTAATTTGTAGGGTAGAACAATATCTCCAGGGCCCACTAGTAATTAATAAAAGGTCAGTCCTTTAACCCCCGATATACCTACGTAACAGTAAGAACGTAAACTCACGCCTTCAATGTGCCCGACAGCATCAATTCGGTGATGAGCACGATGTTCTTCTTCTTAGCCACGGTCCCCTCCCAGTAGTTGTAGAACCTGACGATGTTCGGGTGTTGAAGCTTCTTCAACATGTCCGCTTCCTCGCGGAAACGGAGACGCTCGGTTTTATTTAACTTTTTCTCCTGCAACCAATGACATATTTAGATTTAATTGTTAAACTTCCTGATACCTGCTCAGCCTTCCCCTGCAGCTTTTCCTACCATTGGGAAGACAAACTGAAGCTAATTGATTAACTCAAACTCAGGATAATTGCTCAAACAAAGGCTGACTGCTCAAACTCGGGCTGATTGCTCAAACTCGGGCTGATTGCTCAAACTCAGGCTGGACTGCTCAAAGTCTGACTGATTACTGGATCCTATGGAAAGGATGGAAAGCGGTTACCATCGCCTATGGACATTTGCAACACCAAAAGGTGCTACAAATGCGCTGCTGCTCTCTTAGGGGAGACTGGAACCTGGTCACTAATGCCGGAACACAACTCAAGGTTGCTATGGCGACATACTTTAGAACAGGGGTGGTAGCCATCCAGTCGGGCAAATGCCCTACCACCTGGCTGTGGGTTGTTTAGTCGCCTCTTACGACAGACCTCCCGGCCGCAGGAAGTTGTATTCCTTCTCCGTTCCTGCACGGATAAATATAGTTTAGAGTGAAATATTTGCAACTGTTTTCTCAGATTCAAGGCTGTATTATTAATATAAATATAGTACCAATAGAGCGGAAAAATAAAGATTCAGTCAGTTTATATCTCCACTTGTAAACTCAATTGTTGTTGGAGACAAGTCAATCTTCCTAAGATATACATTTCAAGGAATAACCCGCAAGCTCGTATGCTCCTGTCTCATAATGAGATCTGGTATCAGGTTCAGGTTCTAACCCGAAATGGCAGCATCGTAACGTTTATTATATATCAAAGTAAAGAGAATTTTTCTTTCATAGAAATCCTATATAAACAGAGTGAGACAATAACAATAAATCGTTTCCTTTTAAATTTAAACATGAATTCTTGCTATATCGGGGTGAACCGTAAAACGACAGTGACACCTGATGCATGAATTCATGCTAAATCAGAGCTTGCCTATTAATACAATATATTCAATTGAGATATTTTGCAGGTTTCAAAAGTTATGAATATAAGTTCTTAACAACAAAGCGGGTCTTGAACATAGAGCAGAAAGAAGACTTAATATTTAACTTATATGTATGACCGTTAAAAAAATGTTTTCCAGTCGAACTTAGTTTGAAGCACTCTTATGAATTTAAACTAGTATTGAATAAAACATTAATGTATATTATCTTACCAGCAATTCGCACCAAGCCACCGCGACGCCGGTCTGGGTGTCCAAGCCATGGTAAACGGTTTTGAATGAGCCACGACCCACCTCCTTGTCGTATTTGAAAAACCTATAACAAATAAAATTGAAATTATCCCGCAGGAACTTTCCGGGAGCGGTTTGAAGGTGTTCGAGTGCGTAAAGATTAGCTTCTTCTGGACACAGTTTTCACTAAAACGATAGCTGCGGTACTTTGTATCCCGGGAATCCCGCGGGCATTTCAAGTCATGCGTGGATGAAGTCGCGAGCATATCCTAGTTTACCTATAAACTTCTTACAATAACATAATCTACAAACTTAGTATAATCATTACAAACATAGAAAAGTGACAATAATCTACATAGATAAATAAAATTTAAGTGTCCGTTTGTAACATCAAAATAACAGCTTTTTAATAAATGCATATTGTTACGACCTAGGTGCCGCCAAAGACAAATTCACACCTGCAGCCCTGTAGAAACACATTTTATTACTTTTTGCGCATATGGACTTCTTTTAATTAGTTTGTGTTTAAAATTTGTGATTAATAAAACAGCCCATTGTGTATTGTAATCTTTTACGGCCTGTTGATGTATTGTGATCACTGCCACGTGTCTCGGATTTAAAAGTACAAACTGATTCTAAGAAATTCGGTCCACGCGGTCGGGCAGAAATATTGCATTTGTGCAGTCGAGCGATAACCACGAGCGAAGCAAGACTTGTATACATTCGGTAATCTATTTAGTGACGGACTTTGCGCGTGTATTTGAATTACGATCCCCTGCACTAAGTTTGGACTTATTGCGTTCGGTTATATTTGTACCTGTGTTATACGTGTTTGTATAGTTCCAATAAACTCTATAATAATTCCAACGGCATTTTAATTCGATTCCTGCAACTCGTAACAATATGAAAGTATATACGGTATTTATATTAAAAAAAAAGATTTTAAAAATTTTTGGCTGTCTGTCTGTGCGAACACAGCAAGTGAGTAATAAATTATACAAGTGCTTGGAATTCCATGTGCAATGATTGATGGTTCACATATAGGTGACGGACTTACTCTTTGCACTTCTAAAAATCAGTGGATCATAGTACAAGGCAAGTCTCATTGTATTTTTTAAATTCCGCCAACTCACTATCAAACTTTTACGATATAAACCTAGTGGTTTCTTTGAAAAATGGTTGTAAGTTTATGACATACACGATATAAAAATTGTATATATGATAATAACAGCCCATAAATGTCCCACTGCTGGGCTCAGAACGGAATGGAACGGACAGTATACCCGCCACGCTTGTGCAAGGCGGCTTGGCAGGTTTGACACATCGGTTATCTCGATGTGCAGGTTGCATCACGATGTTTTCCTTCACCGCTGTTAGCACGGGGTAATTGTAAAAATATGCACATTAGGTCAAAAAACTGCATAAGTGATGCATGCGTTCCGGCCAGGTTCGAACCCACGCCTTTTTTGTTTGGAACGCGTGCGCTAGCCATTACGCTACCACAACTTTTTGAGTATTGGAATGGAACATTGGAAGAACAAAATGGAATACTTATACATTTGACAATTGTATATGTATCCGTTCAGGAACAGAGAAAGACTACAATTTACTGCATTGGCGCCACCTGTCATAAGAGGCGATAAAACAACCCACAGCCAGGTGGTAGGGTGTTTGCCCGCCTGGATGGCTACCACCCCTCGTCTAGAGGATGCCGCCATAGCAACCTTGAGTTGTGTTCTGGCATTAGTGGCCACATTCCAGTCTCCCTTTAGAGTGGCAGCACATTAGTAGCATTTTTGGTGTTACGAATGTCCATAGGCGATGGTAACCAATTTCCACCAGGTGGGCCATTTGCTGTCCTCGTGCAATAAAAAAAGAAATAAATTCAGAAAGAATACTTTCATACCTGCCACAAGGTGATACTCCTATAGGTTCCTCTTCATCTTCTTTATCCTGCTTCTGTTTATCTTTCGGCTCTAATTTGTCCAACTCATATATGGGACCATACACCAAACCTGAAAAATCAAATATAGGATTTTAATAAAACATATTTTATTTCATAGTATATAGTAGCAACTCTTTGCCTCCCTTTACAGGTTTCGGTTCTAATAGAAAAGACAGTATATATAACTATATATAAAATTCCAAACATGTCATGTCTGTACATTGAAGCTTTATATAAAAAAAACTGGAATAAACTACATAAAAAATGGAGAACATGATGCAATTTTTTTACATTTCTTGTCTGTTTTTTCGGCATCCACGTAAAAACTACTGGGTCGATTTCTATGCGGTTTTTCTCTGATTATTAGACTTACTTAAATCCAGCAGGAATTTTCCCGAGAGTGGTTTGTAATTGTTCGAGTGAATAAAAATTGACTCCTTCCGATACAGTTTTCACTAAAACGATAGTTCACATTCTTTGCTAATGCTGCGGTGCTTTGTGTCGCGGTAATTTCGTGGACGAAGTCGCGGGCATACCCTAGTATTGTATTATCTACGTTATAACTAGATACCTGCTCTAGCGATAACATAATTGTTGGAAAAATAATTGAGTAAAACGATTGTGCCATCTGGCACCTAATTTAAGTTTTTTATTGTAGGAGTATCAGCTTAAGTTATAATTCCACTTAATGGAAGATTCATTTCTAACATATAAGATTTCATTTACAACAATAATAAAAACCAGAATCTAGATTTCCGCCACTATTTTACAAATAAATTACTAAATATTATTAATAATAACGTTATGTAATATTATCTTATACTAATATATAAAGCTGAAGAGTTTGTTTGTTTGATTGAACGCACTAATCTCAGGAACTACTGGTCTGATTTGAAAAATTCTTTCAGTGTTATATAGCCCATTTATCGGGGAAGGCTATAAGCTATATATCATCACCCTTAGACCAATAGGAGCGGAGCACCAATGAAGAATGTTTCAAATTCGGGGGGTTTTGAAAACAAATTCCACGCGGACGACGTCGCGAGCACAGCTAGTTTGTGTATAACATACATAAATATAGAGAAAAAAAATTTAGGGGCTTCTGACGCGGTCGTCCTATATGAAACAACACCATAAATTCATCTCAGTGACACGCGGCTCCTGCTTGTAGCGATCAGACACAAGTATTTTTGGGATAATTGTAAAATATCTCTTACCGTTTTGCGGCTCTTGGGGTTGTTCTTCCCCCGTGACGTCCACCGGTGGATGCTGTAGACCTTTGGCTGTACCCGTTGCTATTTCTATATTTTCTTCCTTTAATAATAATAAAACATTTATTAGAAGAGTTAGAAGAGTAATGTAGAGAGAAGGGATGAGAGTAGAATAACAAAACAACTGTATGACAGCATTGCGAAAATAATGTAAGCTATCGTTTTAGTGAAACTGTCGGAATAAGCTAATTTTTAGTCACCCTAACTACTACAAACCGCTCCAGGGAAAATTCCTGCGGAATTTCAGGGATGAAAAATCACACATTTTATTACATAAAATTTGCTATCGATCAGTGAAAAAATCGCATCGAAATCTACTCCGTAGTTTTTAAGTGAATCCCGAACAAACAGACAAGAAATCTAAAAAAAAATGCATTGTGTTCTCCATCGTTTATATAGTCTATTCCAGTTGTTTTTTTTTTAATAACTGCAATGTACAGACACGGTATATTTAGAATTTTATAATATTATTGATTACAAGAGTCTCCAAAAACATAAGTATAGCGTGACGTCCATCGTAAAGGATAAAGTGTGTGAAAAATTAGGAAAGTCCAAACATAATCTGAGACTATCACTAGGATAATGACATTGTGGTATGATGAAAATAGTTATACACATAGAAGTCTTTCTTATTTGTATGCCATAATGCAGTTTTTTTTATTAATATAAAAAGAGGCTTGAAAGTGAAATTTGAAATACAAAGTGGAGCAATATCATCAACTGAAGTATCGGATGAAGAGCTTTTCGCTCAATACAAAATAATTTTTTATGTATTTTTAAATTCTTTTTTATAAAAATAATAATTAAACATTTCTGTACAGATCAAATAAACTTGTTTATAAAAAAGAAACTAAAACAAACTATTTATCAATAATATTTTTTAATTATTATTACCAAACAAAACACAAAAATGAAGCAGTACCTTAACACAACCAGATCGCTCCGATCCAACTTCGGAAGAAGCAAATCGTATACAAAATCTACCGCAAACGATTTGAATAGAGTCCCATACACAAAGATTGAACAATTGGGCTACTTCAATACACGACATGTATAAAAAAAACCGCTACCGACTTCAAGGATAATGTTAATCTAACTTCATTTGGAGATATAATAACATTTTATATTCCAAAACCGGAAGTTGGTTGAACTGTGTGTATTATTTTTGGAAATTATTGAGTCATCGATTGATGCATCTTTACTGATAAGGGGGAGCGTAAACAAAGTATGCGCACACGCATGCAAGCACGTTAACTATGGGGATAGTCAGATTTTGACACATAGATTTATCTCTTCAAGTCACCGACTGTCGTAATTAGAGTTTAATTTTACTATATATTATACATATAAACATATTGACTACCCCGTAAATAATAATGCAATAGAAAAAAAAATTGTGCAGGAAAAATAATAAAACCATTTTTTAGTAATACGTAACTCCATAAAAAATAAGTCCCCAAAGGCTAATTTTTTGTGATACTTTTTTATTAATATTATACCTATCAATAAAGGCATCTTTATAAATTAACCTCAAAGATGAGTGTTATTTTTTTGAAAATCATATATATAAATTGTTATGAAATACACACGTAATATTTTATATCTTCTGAAATACCAGTAAGAAAAAACAAAATTACACGGTGTAATACACCCACTGGATGCAGATGCTGTACACGTAAAACCCCGTAATAGCCCATTACCCCCCGCTAATTCGCGGGGGACGTAGATATATTTGCTACGTGGCAGAGCATTTCAACCGTCTAGATGGCCACCACCCCTGATCTAGAGTATGCCCCCATAAGAATCGTGAGTTGTGTTCCAGCATAAGTGGCATTGGGGATCAACAGCACATTGGTGGCACTATTGTCGCTGCAAAAGTAAAAACAGGCGACGGTAACCGCTTTCCATCAGATGGGCCGTTTGCCTGTCTACTGTACTCATGTAATAAAAATATATATAATAGGTTGGGGAAAAAGTCGTTTCGCATATAGTATGTATGAACTTGTAATAAGATCTCTTTGGCTATATCATTTGTATCTGGCTGGTTTTGGTATCATTAAAAAGTTTTAATTTTAAAGAAGACAATCCCAAATTGTAATTTGGAAAATGTGTGATTTTCATTTATTATTCTTATTGTTAAAATGAGTGAATCTAAAGAAGAAATTCGATACATTTTAAAATTTTACTACAAAAAAAGTAAAAGTGCAACACAAGCCGCGAAAAAAAATTGTGATGTTTATGGACCTAATGCAGTATCTGAGAGAGTAGCGCAAATTTGGTTTAAGCGTTGTCAATCCGGAAATTTTGATATCAAATATGCACGTCGCTCTGGTCGCCCTGTTAAGGACAAAATTGATGCCATTTTTGAAAAAGTGGAGCAAGATCGGCATATTAGTAGTTACGATCTACCTGAAGAACTGGGAATTGACCACAAAACGGATTTGGCGCATTTGAAAAAAGCTGGGTACACAAAAAAGCTCGATATTTGGGTGCCTCATGAGCTCACTGAAAGAAACCTAATGAACCGTGTACTCATTTGTGATTCTTTATTACGACGTAATGAAACCGAACTATTTTTGAAGAATCTGATAACTGGTGATGAAAAATGGATCACGTACGACAAGAACGTGCGAAAAAGATGGTGGTCAAAGGCCGGTCAGGCTTCACAGACTGTAGCGAAACCCGTGTTAACTCGCAACAAGGTGATGCTGTGTGTATGGTGGGATTGGAAGGGCATTATTCATTACGAGCTGTTACCGCCAGGCGGGACCATCGATTCTGGACTGTACTGCGAACAACTGATGAGATTAAAGCAAAAAGTTGAGAGAAAGCGGCCGGAATTAATCAACAGAAGGGTGTGGTTTTTCACCATGATAACGCTAGACCTCATACATCTTTAGCCACTCAGCAAAATTACGAGAGTTTGGCTGGGAGGTGTTAATGCACCCGCCGTATAGTCCTGAACTTGCACCTTCAGATTTTCACCTGTTTCGGTCTCTGCAGAATTCCTTAGGTAGTGTCAGGTTAACATCACGAGAGGACTGCCAAAACCACTTGTCGCAGTTTTTTGATCAGAAGCCCCAAAATTTTTATGGCAATGGGATCACGTCCCTACCTACAAGATAGCAAAAAGTTATCCAACAAAATGGCACCTACATACTTTAGTCAAATGTAAATAAACTTTATAAAAAAACCTTTTGAATATAATATAAAATGCGAAGAAACTTTTTCCCCAACCTAATATATATTTCCAGTCTAGAATAAGAATCTGATTTAAAAGATTATAGTTGCACCGGAGACTCACCAGATCTTGTTCCGATATAAAAGCGTCATCTTCCAACCTTGCGACCAGCTTATTGCCGCTGTCATCCAACTCGAGGTCGCACAGCGGGCCTTGGCCTGAACTGCGTCTGCGATATGCGCCCACCACTGGCTGATTCGCCTATCATACAAAAAGATTTACATTTATACAATATTTTAAAAATTATAGCCTAACAGCTATTCTAATATATAAGCTATACTAAATTGGTGTTATCAAAATCGGTTCAGTAATTTTTGGGTGAAATTAAATACACTATTCCATTACATAAAATTCCTTACAATAAACTAAAAAGACAATGTATATTTCTTTCCATCAAAACAGCTACCCTGTTATAAATTATAAAGATTTACGATCCCAATCGCACTCCAGACATTATGCAACTGCGAGACATTATACAGAGAGAGCCTTTATCTACCTAGGTGTCAATTTGGATGAGAACCTGAACTTTCGAAAGCATATTGAACCTTTGTCATATTGGACCAGTAGATAATATAAATACTACTTTTTAAAATAAAAATGTAATTATCCATACAGGAATGGAGAAAGAACACAATTTCCTGCATTGGGGTGGTAGGGTATTTGCCCGTCTGGATGGCTACAACCCCTCGTCTGTAGAGTATGCCGCTATAACAACCTTGAGTTGTGCTCCGGCATTAGTGACCAGGCTCCAGCCTCCCCCCAGAGAGCGGAATCACATTAGTAACACCTTCGGTGTGACAAATGTCCACATGCAATGGTAGCCGCTTTCCGTCGAGTGGGTTGTCCGGCTGTCTGCTGAACTCGTGCAATAAAAAAAATCTACACTATAATATTATAAATACAAAAATCAATGGATTTTGATAAAATTTGGGTATCCATACATATGTACTGTCAATACCAAAAATGGACATAGGATACTTTTTATCCCGAAATAGTTTCCCGTATAGAATTAAGTAATTTCTCCAAGGACGAATAATGTCTAAAATAACTAGAGTTAAAACTCGGGTGTGCTAAGGCTTTAGCCATGGCAAAGCTGCAGGGGAAATTCTAGTACAATCCTATAAAGAAGGAAATACGATTACAAACTACCATAGAAGGAAAATCACAAAGAGAAGAAAAATTGTGTTACAAAATGTAAGTCAAAAACTAAACGCAGTATTTTTGTGAAACAATTTTACAAGACGACTGACATTTCTAGTGTTCTTCGTCTATTATATGATTCTCTCTTTCATTTCTTCATATTCTCATTTCATTACATTTCCATACTACCATAGGCTGCTTCCTTTCGATTTCTTCGTCTCTAAATATATAAGCTATTCATATTATATATTGGTCCACCTGTACTAATTACTCCTATACCCATTAATCTTCTACTTTTGAAATTCTTCTTCCATCGTCATCAAATACAGTTCACTGCTGGACGTGTAACCCCATGCTGATTTGCACTACATATCCCGTCCAGCGCCTTTTTCTTTCATATTATAACTAAATTATTTTGCCATGTTACTCACAACGCTGGTGGTTAGGGAGTTGAGCATGTCGAAGGTATTGCTCTGCTGTGTGTGGATGATCGCGAGGGCGTTATAAGGCCTGGGGCCGAGGACTGGCGCCTTCATCACCCCCACTTCGTTGCCAACCACCACCTAGAAGAAATACTGCATCATAAATATATAGGGCAATGAGAACCAAGTGACGTAGTATTTTCTCAAGTCTTCCCGACTAGTACACAATTAAACAATGTTTAAACTGCCAGCTTTTTTTCTTCAAAAATATATATCTAGTCTAAAATGCTTTCATGGGGTGGTCCTTTTATATATCAAAGTGACCAAAGTTTAATTTTGAGCTTTTGGTGGAAACATGAAGAGGATGTTTTACTGTGCAGTTATTTTTTGAATGTATAATATTGGTTAAATGAAGGTCTCTGTGGTGCAGCGGTATAAAGTGCTCTCTATAAAAGCCAAAAAGAGCTTCACTCCCACGACATAGGGGCGTCATTGCTACCGCGATAGCGCCGCACCGGTTTGGTGGGGAACGATATCACTGATGCCTCTCTTCTCTCTGATCCTCCTATACCATGCTCTCTATCTTATCCTAAAGGGTGGCAACGCGTTGGCTTCACTCCTTCTATGGCAAACGTCTATTAGACGATGATAACCACTTTCCATGAGGTGAGAGACTTATTTGTTTACCAGTTTCGCAATAAAGGACAGAAAAAGACGAGACACTTCTAGACGTATGTATAATAAATTGCCTGTATTAGGAACAAGTGTCGTGAACTCAAGCCGCCTTTGTCCGACAACGAACGGCAATTTACTAATAATCTTTATTCGAATAATGACCGAGGTCGAGGGTCAACCGTCACCTTTTCTTCATTTATGTGTCTATCATTTAAGAGCTGTGTGTGTTCTTATCGGTGGGACTCCTCCAATCCTCTCTATTATGGGCCAGTTTAACTTCTTTGAAATGACACGACATCCACTTTTCTCTTAATCTGGTTCACGTATGCCTTGGCCTTCCCTTCTTTCTTCTACTTTGCCTTGCCAAAATTGGCAAAAACCGGGTCACTGGCAAATGACTTGAAGTCAGTTGAATTGACTTTGTTCCGTGCAGGAACGGAGAAAGAATACAAATTCCTGCGTTGGGCGGCCTGTCGTAAGAGGCGAAAAAACAACCAACAGCCAGGTGGTAGGGCATTTGCTCGACTGGATGGCTACCACCCCTGGTCTAGAGTATGCCGCCATAACAACTTTTGAGTTGTGTTTCAGCATCGGTGGTAAGATTCCAGTTTCTCCTTCACGGCCGGCAGCACCTCTAGTATTGCTAATGTCCATAGAAAACGGTAACCACTTTCCATCACAGTTGGGCAGTCAGCCTGTCTGCTGTGCTTCAGTAATAAAAAAAGTCACACACAAGGGATCCGTAGAGGTAGCCAACGTCCAATCTATTTGTCGTTTGGATACAAAACCCTAAAAGAATATTAAATCGAAACATTCGCTATCTTAAAAGCTGCTTAACGGATCTTAACCCAAATTAAAGAATTTTGTACCTCATACACCAAAAGATAAAAATGATACACACTTTTTATGAATTTGGAAACGAAAATCTCCTCCTCTAATGATCATATAACACAGGTGTCAGGAATCACCGTTCTTAAAATATTAGCTTTCCCTTAGACTTGTTCTTAGGTCTTAAAAGGCGTATTCAACTCCTATAACTTTTGACCTATGAGCAGTAAAATTCTAAAAACTTCAAGTTGAGACTGTTCGTAAGTAATATTCTCGTACCTTAAATGTCTTTTCTTTGCCGTGCACAGTTTTCTCTTTAGGTGGTAGCACGGTGGTGGATTCCAGGTGATGCGCTGGTGGTTGGGAGATTTGATGGCTGTGACTGTGGAGGCCGGATGTCATCTGCATAGAGAAAAGCTTGATTAATTCCAATTACTTCTAGTGTAAAGTCATCCTTACTTCTATTGACATGAACGAGAATTTTCATCTTAGTATCCAGATTTCTAACATACTGAAAATAGTGAAAATTTTTATATAATTCTTCTGTCGCGTAGAGGAATGGCGTGAGGTTTTAGTGGGTATACTCTACCCAGGTGGCAATAGCAGTTTTGGAGGAGTGCTGATGCTATCCCAACATGGCGAACCCCACACACACCACACTTTCCCCGCGGTAGTAAGTCCTGGCAATAAAAGGGTCTGCAAAGTTGGCCATGCCATTTTCTTTGCTCTGGCATAATGCGAAGGAAGTTGTTATGGCGGTGTACTCTAGACCAGGGGTGGTAACCATCCAGACGGGCAAATGCCCAACCACCTGACTGTGGGTTGTTTTGTCGCCTCTTACGACAAGCCGTTCATCCGAAGAAATTAAATTAGTATTCGTTTCGTGTTCCTGCAGTTTTAGCAGGTTATCAGGCTTTAACAGCTGGTGAGTCCCACACGCTCCACCACATTCCCAGAGGTAGACAATCCACAAATGGATTCCATCTCGTAAAAATAAGCACTGGATTTTGCATATGTTGCTGTCAAATAAATCTATTTTTTCTTTCTTTTGTACACTTTTACTATATTATTATTATATTTTAATATATCACGTATATAATTAGGTAACCTTTCTGACTGACACATTAACATATAACCCAAACTACTGAGGTTAGGATCGTGAAAATTTGCATGCATGATTTTTCTATAATGTAGGTATACACGTACAAAGAAAGGGTTTTGATAATTCAACCCCAAAAGGGGTGCAAAAGGGTATGAAAGGTTGTATGAAAATATGCCATTTCAAAATAAGGAAGCACGAAATTTTATACCTATTCCTGCTTCTGGTTAGAAATATAAGTAACATGTATCGTTTTTGGAAATTCCACCCCTAAGGTGGTGAAAAACCTTTTAGCTTTTTTATCTACTCAAACTATAACTATTTTTAATATACCCGAGCGAAGCCACGGGCGACGGCTAGTATATTATATTTTATCTTTTGTGTACTTTTTAAGTCTCTTGTAACAAATTATGAGGTACAAATACAAACAAGCAGTCGGACAGAAAAATATCTCAAAGGTTCTTCTTCTTTTATTTCATCTTCTCCCAATTATTTGGGGTCGGCACAATGTGTCTTTTTCTTCCATACTCCTCTATTACATACATACGTCCTCTGTCACACCACAAATCATCGTATCATCTCATGAAGGTTCTATTTCGGCTAAATGGCTACGGAACATTAAAAACCGCATAAATTCCTCAGACTAAAATATGAATAATCAATTTTGTAAAACAACGTCCATTACGCATAATGCTCTGCGCATACAAACAAACACTAATGCATAACAGCTAATCAACACTTAGGATTTAATGCGCTCGTAAAGATGAAATTATGACTCATTGGTGGAAAAATTAGATTCCATCAACAATTCCCATTTAGTGAAGTTTCTTATAGCTATGTTGAAAAAAACGGCGGGAGACCAATCCGCTTTTAAAGATTCTTGGGCCCAGAATGTAAAAAGATTTTAAAAGGTATGTTTTTGTTATATAAATATTTTTAATAATTGTAGTGGGTTTAGTTATTTTGAACGAATTAAGCGTCTGGTGTAAGTGTGTTCATATTATTGTTGAAATTCATTCCCATAATTCGATAACTTATCCTATTTGTGTCCTTTATTTTTAAGATTTCTCGTCTTCCAGATAGAATTAGGTGCTATTCTCCATTTAGTAATAGATAAAAGTAACGGGTTTTTAAGGCATATCTCAACTCATTACATTTCTTTGGCCCAAAAGTACACGTCTCCTTTTATAAAAAATTTGAATGAGCGATTGTCTTTGCTAGCATTCTTATACTGATATTTGACGGATCAACCAAAGTGAATGAATAGGTTGAAAGACAGAATTGAAAGGTTACGACAACATGGAATAATTCAAATTTATGTTTATATGTCTTTCTGGTAGATTCATCCAAATTGAAACGTCTAATATCGGCTTTGTTCCATGTGTAGTGTAAACAAAAGAATACTTAATCAATTTTAGGATCATTGATTTTGAGTAGTAATAAGGTTCTGGGCACATTACTTTTGTACTCCTAGTATATTTCTTGTCAATTAACTCTTTAAATCCAACTTCAGCACACCCTTTATAACTAGGTCTTGAATAGTCACATTTCATACATACATACGTATATATTAACGCGCACGTCTCCCATGGGTGTAGGCAGAGATAATGGATCACCACTTGCGACGATCCTGACAAACAAGTTTCGCTTCATCTACTTGCATCAATCTCTACATACTATTATTATTTGAGGTGCTTCTTATCTGACCTTTCTTTAACACATCACATTGTCATTTAACTAAAGACATTATACACAAAAGTATACCAAACTTACTTCAAAACAAACAACAAGAAATACACACCAACTTTAAGATAAGAATTTATCGTACATCGAGATATTTACTTAGTCACTTGTGTTCGTATTTTTATATCACCTCATCTATAAATAAATACTTCGGAAGGAAATAGGATTACATACATAAATAACTCGCACGTTTCTTGATAACGAGCCCGATACGTTTCATTCAGAGCGAATACGCGCATTCGTATGCGCCCGCGCCGGATAACACTGGAACACTGTGAATGGGTTGTGAAACAGCGCTGTCGCAGAGATAAGGCATTATGTGGTACATTCGCTGTTTTACCATTGGGCGACAGAGTACGATGCGACTGCACGGTAGGATTTTTTTTAATAGCGAAGGTGGCCAACTGGCGACGGTCAGTCTAATGGAACAGTTGAATGGCTACAGTTACCTATAGACGCAACATCAGGAATGCAACCAACCCGTTGCTACCCTTTAAGGTAAGCGTACACATGTCCGCATCGCAAGCATCGAACGCATCGCATCCAACGGACTAGTTTTACATAATGCGTCCACCGTATTGGCAGCAATCGGATTGCCGATGCCTCTTTCATTCGAATTTTCCTAGTCAGCATACGTGCGGAATGTGTTTATGAGATAATGGAGGAAAGCGAAGAAGAGCAATTTGTCGTAATTGCTTGTTTGTTAGCAGAAGAGGAAAAGTTACAAATTCCGTATAACGTCATCGGCACGCATCGCAAAAGTTGCCCCTCGGAGCAGATTCGTGCGCTTCGTACGATGCGGAGCAGTGGACGCACATGTGTTACTTTCTGTACAAAGAATACTACGATCTGTATGATACCGTGCGTCCGAAGCTTGCGATGCGGGCATGTGGACGCTTACCTTCAGCATGCGTTAAGAGGATTGTCATAGGTGGGAAGGAATAAAGGAGTCATTCAGGAAGAATCGTATAAAGAGGATTAAATAAGTGTATGGAATAGGGCAATGAGATAGGCGAAAGAGGAAGTGGGGAACTCGCACTCATAATACGATTAGCACCATGCTAACCGTTGTGTTATGGGTAGTAAACGGATCGAACACGTGCGCCGCCTGTTGCACGCAGCGCGTATACGTAGTAAGACATTGGTTGAGTTGGAAACAATTTTGATATTATTTTTTTTTATAAGCAATTTAAGAATTTAAACACAACTGAGCACTCTAAAAGCATTAATTAAATTGTTAGCATGATATAGAATAGAACAAATGGATGACAGTTTGAGAAGAACAGAGGTTGTGTTCGCATCTTTGAATTCTGCCTATTTATTCCCAGTTTGCAGCTCACATATTTAGGTGCCCTAGTTTTTTTTGTGACTGTTTTTCGAAGCAAGCATAGATGGAGTAGATTTCAATACAGTAACTTAAAAAAAGCCTGAAATTGTGATGCTGCAACCGCCGCGCCGCTACCGGATGAAAATCTTTTTCAACGCGGCACCGACCCCAGACTATGCTGGTATCCGACGGATCAACCAAATTAAATCAATTTGATTGAAAGGTACAGAACTGAACAGGACACGACGGCATTCGATGATATTGTATGATTTAAATTTGTTTATATGGATCCCTCTGGTTGATTAATGCATATTAAAAAACAGAATTGAACCTTCTAATTCAACTACACACGTCTAAGGCAGACGTTTTCGCATATTCATACGACGAACATGACAAGTATCAAAATAAAACTATGTTATGTCTTACACTTACCAGTACATTTAGACGCATCTCAATTTAACTAATAGATTAACCAAAGGCGGTCGCTTTAGATTCGATTCACACTGTGGTGCCGTTCACGGTTCAATCTCGGTCCGGTCTCGATCCGTTGCCGGTCCGGTCAAATATACATAAACAAGAATCAGATAATTTTCATTATCGTATCGCTCTAGTTCCGATCCAATATCGCGCCGGTACTAGTTCGTCGAAAAGAATATTTGACAAGACTAGTAAGTAGTGTAGATATAGCGAGTTTTAATCGAATCACAGTGTGAATCGGGCCTTAGGTCCTCTGAACATTCTCATCTCGGCTGTCAGATTTTTTTACTAAGCCGAAAGAGTAAATAATCCCTTATGAGTCATTACTTCCAATAGCAACAGAATCAATTAATTTACTTCTTAGTAATAAACAATGTGATTTAGAGGAAAGTGCCTATTATATCGTTAAAAACAAAGATAATAAATACTATTAATATCACTTCAAGATAAAATAAAAGACGTCATTTTATTTAATTAGAGACCACAACTAGATCGATAAATAGTGCCTTTCAAATAAAACACAACATCACACAGTCGGGCTTAGGATTTTGCAGGAATAGAAACCTGCCTGTTACATAATACTATAATAGACTCAAAATGGAATTTCCATACGATGTTTCCTTATCTTTAACGCGTTATAATAATCATAACATGTAAAAACAGAACGTCATTTAAACCGCAGAACATCGAACTTTGTGGACTCATTGACTACTTACATATTTCATTAAAGTACGGGTACCTAAAGATTAAAGGAACTCTTGTGATCTCATACCGGTGTATGTGTGTCACAGATGAATACCTCAGGAACCACTATACTACGAGCCCTAGAGCTAGAGATATAAAATTTGACCCACACGTAGTAGTTCATATATCAATGAAGAGGCGACCAATGACGTTTCCACTCAGCTGAGATGAGAATGTTGAGACGTCTGATGTTATAAGAATGGATAAGGTGAGAAATGAATACATAAAGGTCTTTGATAGTTGCACCCGTGACTAAGAAATTGAGATGTAAAGGACTAGGGTGGTATGGGGATGTAATGAGAACAGATGAAAGTCACTTGACAAAAAGAATGTTGAACTGGAAAAACGATGGATACTAGTATAATGGTAGACCAAAAACGAGATAGATCGATTGTGTGAAGGATGATATGACGATTTGTGATCTGACAGCGGACGTAGCCAGAATAGAAGAAAGAAAAGGACATATCGTACCAACAGGGATACGGTGATAGGGATAAGGTGAAACAAAAGAGAAAGAGCTTAGTAGAGTCCGTGTCGTCGAATAGAAAATTAATAGACAAACATTTATGATTTTTGGTGTGATAGTGGATGTAGCCACAATAGCAGATAGTGAAGGACGAAATGAAAAAAACTAACCCCAAAAGATAAGGATAATGTGGAAGAAAAGAGAGCTTAGGAGTCCATATCGTCGAGAACAAAAATTAATACATCAACATATATGAGTTGTGATGTGACAGCAGACGTAGCCAGAATAGAAGGAAGGGAAGGAGACATCACGCTGACCCTAAATGATAAGGACAATTTGATAGAAATGGTGAAGACTAATAAAGCTCATATTGTCAAAAAGAAAAATGAATATATAAACACTTAATATGATGTCGTCACAAACACAATTCTAAATAACTCATAGGTTTTATCGTAACACTCATTTGTAAGTGTATCACATGTTTATTGTCACGCCTGCGAATGATGTAATCAGTTTAATGACGTTTATAAAATTACACCAGCAGGGCTTGGTGTGGGTAATTTTTAGTTATATCATTCAATTCATCGTAACATAGATTAGAACTTAGATTCCACGCGGATCGAGCGTTTAAATTGTACAATAGAACAGGGTAGATGAATGACGTCATACCAATAACGTATCAAAAGCGTATCAATTCAATCAATCAATTTGGTTGAAAAGCACAGAACTGAAAGAAGACGACGGTATTCAACGCCATTGAATGATTCAAGTTTATATTTACTGGTTGCTTCATCCAAAATTGAGAGAGAAATGAACAGTCTAATATCGGCTTTATTGTTTAAACAGTAATTAAAATTATTTTCCCTGTGATATTATGAAAGTAATACAGCAGTATATAGTGCTTTAGCGTCCGCTTTTTTAATTGTAATTAATTTTCAAAGTTACTGTGAAATGTGTTATGTCACGGATCATTATTATAGTTCGTTCGCTGTGAGATGGCTTCTGTGACATCTATCAAAAGTTACGCCCTAAAAGCTTTTGAAAATTGGATACGAGCAAATGTCTTACTTTAATAAAATCAGCAAGAACAGTGATGTCCCACGGGAAATCCTAGAGATACTCGTAATTTGTCTATTTGTATAAATAAATGGAGAAGCAAGAAATTTATTTAAATAAATTTTTTATGAACAATATGACAGAACGAGTATAACTAATATTTTGCTAAAATCTATAGCTATATGATAAAGGTACGGAAAGACTTTTTTATTGCGTGAATACAGCAGACAGGCAGACAGGCTACCTGATGAACCGCGGTCACCGTCGCCTACGGACATTTGCAACACTAAACGTGCTATCAATATGGGACTGAATGAATAATGCAGGACTGGAACCTGGCCAGTAATGTCGGAACACAACTCGAGGTTGTTATGGCGGCATACTCTGCACCAGGTAAGGCAGCTATCCAGACGCGCAAATGCCCTAATTCCAGTCAAGTGCTCGGAATGGCCACATTCAAATAACAAAAAAGCACCGCTTTTAAAGAAATTGATTTCGAAAATACTACCGCGTCTATTTATCGTTTGTGTATCTGACGTTACTACAAGACGCTAAGCGAGGACCAAGGCTGCTTGTAATCAACCAGCATTTGCTGACTTACAGCCTGTTTAATCTTTTTTTTTATTAACTTCTTTATGTTATAATTCTCATTTAAGTAACTCTAAATAAACATTATTTTATTTATTTCTACCAGCGTTTTGCTGTAAAATCTTCTAAAACTCGTTATTTTATAACATTTCAACATATTTCAACACAGAAATCAATGTTTAACGATACGGAGGTCGGCGAGGTACTGAGAACTCAAAAAACGCCATCAAATATGGCCTTGACGCGAGGGTCGTCAAAGTGAAATATATTTAAATAAATGTGCGATAAAGTTTTTTACGCGTTACGTATCTGAGGACTTATTCGCGTGCGTTTCCTTTTAAATTACATGTAGGTTTTTAAAGTTAGAAAAAGAGCTGCCTCGTTGCTTTGGAGGATTCGGGCCCACTCTAACAACATCCTGAAATCCTGGCTGCCATCTTCGACGTGCCAGTACTCAATTTTTGTACTAGCTAATGTGAAACTTTTGTTTACCGAGGGGAAATCCTCAATGAGGACTAACCGCCGCGGGGGCGTGTGGGCTTCGCCATAATGGGGTGGTATTAGCACCGAAAATGTAATATTGACATCCGAATGAGGGATACAGTAAAACCCCTTGGTGTTCCTTCCGTCACCAACTCCGCGTGCCCTGGCAGGCGGGGGCTCCTAGGGCCACATCCACTGCTGAGGAAGCATAGCCCCGGCGCCGTCCGTCTCTGATGCAACGTGGGGCGGCAGTTTCTCGCCCCATGAGAGGAGATTAACGCGCGTGGAATACGACGCATCCTCCTCTCGACGGCATTATTTGCAGACGGAAACCCTTCCCTAAATTAAATATAAAACTAGCACAACAATTGTAGCAACATTGTAGGATAGGCTATTCCAACTTCATTTTTTAAGGCTATTTAACCCACGGTTAAAATAAAATAATCGCTAAAAACCATTGGTTAAATGTGTATGCACACCAGCCTGAGTATTTTGTTTAATTTGAGTAACCAACTCATCAATTGATATGATACGAAATTAAGGACTACTGTTATTGTGTTATTGTTAAAGTTGAATGTAAGTAGTGTGAGGTTTAAAAAAAAAATTTGGTCGGAAGCCAAAGCCCAAATCAGGCCACACATGAGTGTCCAGCATACTGGCGTTCGTATACTCTTTAATATCATGTTAACAGATGACTTATGGCCAGTTTATTAAAATTGCTTGAACTAAGGAGACTCCTGCATGTTTCAAGGGCGGCAGCACTTTGGCAACGTCACTAAGTACGGTGTTGAAAACGCCCAAGGGAGGGGAAGGGGTGTTGTTGTGACTATTTTTCATTGGCGTGCTGTCGGTCTGTATGCTAGTTTTTGACAATAAAAAAATATATTGATATATTTTCTTTAGATAAAGAAAAATCGACGACATACATTATTGAAATGTTATTATCTGTGCATTTGTCTAAAAAAACACTGTAAAAATAATACGGATGTTTTGATTATAAAGTTTTCTATGTTAAATAGGAAGTCAGTCGGGACTCCAAATCGAGACCGCGTTACGTGTTCAATTTCAAAGCGAATAGGCGCCATATACGTTATCTGCGCACGCGCTTATCGCCCATGGTTGTACTGTGATGTAACGACATGTCATAGAGTTGACAGAAAGGTCGTGATGTTATGGACAAGTTACACATATTCGTCTTTAATAATTTGTTACTATTAAACTTTGCTTTTATTTGTAATGCTGAGTTTTGTTATTCACAGCAGTGGACGGGAGAACATCACGAAATTCGTCTCAGAGATTTACACGACCACATTTGAATTCTGCAGATCAGCTATAAATATTCGTCTTGTATGGTTCTTCATCGCCAGGTTTGAAGCCAAGCGAGGCTCTATTGAGCTGTTAAATTACACTTCACATCGTAGAAAATCATACTACGAAAATTTTTACGAGTTAAATCGATGGTGACACGCAATTTCTAAAATGACGCCACTGTAAACTGTATTCTACACCCAAAGAGTTCCATATTCAAATGCTGTAAATACTTTTTAAATATTGTTTATGCAAGTGGCCAGTTCCTGAAAGTACGTGAGATTTAATAAACTCACCTTGTACTTTATATTTTAAGTTTTCAATATTGATTTACAATCAACATTGGATATGAAAAAATGTGTATAATCCTTAACACTTCCGTAATGTTTACACTCATTACAGATTACTATAATCGTGATAACGTTATCTGTATGAATTTGAGATATTTTTAAAGTAACTTAATCCAAAACTCGTTAAGACTTGACAGTTCCTAAGAATATGATAATTTGTTTTACATTATTATCAATATTGGTAACATCTTTAACCTTGTGTGGTTATTTACTACTTGGAAATTCTTAAAAATATATTATAAAACTGGCTAAATACACATAAGATATTAAATTATGTTAAAGAACTTAATGTGAAATCTCAACTGGTAATCAATCTCACGAGTCCGCCTAAAACAAATTACGTTTTATCTAGAAGTGATTAATCCCGGTCATTGCCAAGTTTCGAAACTAAATAATCTATACTCTTCATGATACAACGTATATACCAAGATCATAGTAATTGGGGATCCATCATCTCTGCGTATGCCTATGGGAAACAGGCATGATGATGTAAATATACTCAGTATTCACTCGCAATACTTAGGCAATATACCTCAATAATATCAACAATATTACAGTCATTTCAAAAACACACAACTTTGAAATAAAAAAACTATCAATAAAGATTTATTATAATAAATCTTTTGATAAACTTTAGTAAAGCATTATATTTTTATAAACAAAATTTACTCACATAAACAACTCCAAAAGTGTTTATTTACACATATATTTATTTGCACTTAACACAATTTCTTGTCTTAAATTTTTTTTATAATATTGCAAATTAAAACTAAAAACAAGTATAAATAAAAAAGAACGATACAAAAACAATTGTCACGTTATTCCATTCCAATATAGCGTTGTTAACTACACCATACAAAAAAAATATTATTCCAAGTGAGACACACAATTGCATCTGACGCACAAGCAATGATACCTACGAGACGGAATACATTGAATTTCCTAATCCTACATGTGTACCGAGTAAAATAATGATAATTCGACACGAATGCAATATTACTTGAATATGACAGTTGTACCAATAAATTTGTAAAATTATTCGCGTAATTATATGGTAAGAGCCGGCGTTAAAATACCACACTGTTATTATCTTACTTTTAAAATATCATGATAAAAACTACAGTGGATTTTGGTTATAACGACGACGAAGGGTCCAGTATAATTTTGTGGCTATATACATGGGTAAAAAGGAAGAAAACAATATTTGTTGTCGAAATATAGTAACTGCGGACATGTCGCCTATTGTCTACTTAATAATACTGTATGACCTACACGCCGTGGAAAGTAGATTCACACCTGCATACCATAAAAGCACACTTTATTAGCTTTCCGCATTTGGACTTCTTTTGTTTACTTTGTGTTTAAAATTAGAAAACGGCCCATTGTGTATTGTAATCTTTTATAGCAGTCATTAGCCAGGTGTGTCGAACTGATTCTAAGATTTTCGGTCTACGCGGTCAGGTAGCCATATTGTACCGGTGCAGTATAAAACAATGGCCCAATGGAGAGATCGTTAGTCTAGCGATAGCCACAAGCGAAGCAAGACGTTAGTGACGGACTTCGCGCGTGTGATTGAATCGTGCATTACGTTTGGACTGGTTGTGTACAGTTATATTTGTACCTGTGTTATACGTGTTTGTATAGTTCTAATAAATTCTATAAATAATTCCAACGACATTTCAATTAGAGTCCTGCAACTCTTAACAATACTATAAACACTATACGTGGCTATTTTAGCAATAATCTATAACATTGCATTTTTCCATTTCAGGTCTCTATGCTAATCTGTGATGTAAGCGTTTTCAATTACCAAAATCCCTTTATGATTCTATGAATAAACTTTTGTGTGTTCGTTTGTTGACTGAGTCCTTTTATGTCGACTCGGTCGCAATATCTGCAATAGAGAAATCTAGTAACTTGAAACAAATGGTTCATTAAAACTGTTGTAATTTGGTATCAAAATACTAAATATTGGCTATGTAAATATATAATATAGAAAAACAAAAAATTACAAATTGTCACCCACAAATCATATCTTCCACTGAAATAACTCGTTTTATTTCCAAATATTTACTTCCAAAAACTAGTCACTATACCTGAACGATTTCAGGCGTTATATCCGAATTCGCTATAGTCGAATAATTTTCCTCTAAAGTATACTATAAATTAAAGGGACACAAATGTTACGTCGCTATAACCAGAGTAGTTACAACTGAGGTCGTTATAATTGAAATCCACTACATTTTAATTACAAAATCTAGCTAGACATTCAATGTCCAGCTAGATTTTATGGTTACAACTTTACATGATGATGACGCGTATATCGAGCGCACCGATTCCGCATCGCTATTGCACCGACGAACCAGACAGCGGCCTAAGGGTGTCTTTCTACCAGAGACGTGCTATGCAGCTATGCAGCGAGAATGTCAAAGCTAAGCTACGAAACTATGTAATCGTTTCCACTGATGCTAAGTAGCGGAGCGAGTAAGATGTGCTATGAAAATGCGCCGCCGCATTTCTGTTACAAACTCGGGCCCAATGTACGTACACTTACTCTGCAGATAGTTACACCACTCACGACTATCCATAGCACGCATTCTTTCAGATAAAAACGTAGCTTAGTTGAATCAGTTTCCACCAGCGCTATGCTATGTAGATCAACGAATATGGTTGGTGTATATCAAACGCATCCATAGCAACGTTGCATAGCCCATCTCTAGTGGAAAAGCAGCCTATCTCAAAATGCGACGAGCTATATCAAATATTTGCGAGATTTTAAGCAAGCATTCGAGACATGACATGGCCAATTTACCACGAAGGGCGTTCTGGCGTACGCTCGAAACTAAATATTTATTAAAACATTACGAGACATCGCGTCAAACATAAATATTTATCTTATTACAATTTCATTGGAAGTCGCTGGTGTTAGTACGCAAAAGCGTTTTTGCAAGTTCTTGTTGACACACGTATTAAACTTGACTATAGTTTGATACTGGAATTCTTGTACTTTCCGGAATAATATATCAACTTTACCTTCTAGCTCATAAAAACATAATAGGGATGCGGACACATGGTATAATCAATTCTAATACTTTTGCATACAAAAGAACAAGCGTTAAAATTACATCTTATCATCTAACTTTTAAAATATCATATTGTTACGAGTTACGGGAATCGAATTTAAATGCCGTTTGGAATTACTGTAGAATTTATTAAAACTATACAAACACGTATAACACAGGTACAAATATAACTGGACACAACCAGTACAAACGTATTACAGGATTCAATAACACGCGCAAAGTCCGTCACTGTATAGCTTATCGAATGTACACACGTCTTGTCTCGCTTGTGACCATCGCTAGACTGCCGATCTCCCCATTGGGCCATTGCTATATACTGCACCGATACAATGTGGCTGCCCGCCCGCGTAGATCGAATTTCTTAGAATTCGTCATCTGCACACCTGCCTAATTATGTCTGCAAATGGCCATAAACAAGTACAATACACAATGTTTTCTAATTAAAAATTTTAAACATAAGGTAAACAAAAGAGGTCCAAATGCGGAAAAGGTAATAAACTGCAGGTGTGCATTGGCCTTTGTCGGTCGTAACAATATAAATTATTTTAATTCACTTCAAACAATAATTAACGCGCTCTTTGGCTTCTTTCTCTTGTACCTATTTATGACGTCATAGGTAGGGACGCTCGACGAGGGACCGTAGGGTCTCTACCTATGCAAACCACCCGATGTTACTTCAATCACACAACACCAAGAGTCTTGGGAAAACAGATAAAATAAACAGCGTGGTTAATTTATGTAATGTACAGAGGCGGAATGAAAAATTTCGCCAGTTTTCAAATTGATTCATTTAACGTTCCGGAAGCCCATGATACCTTTTCAAAGTAGGTCACAGAACAGACTATTCCACAGAAAATTATGTGTAAATGTTTGACAGTAAAGTTTATAATTACTTAGATCAAAGTTGTTTGATTTTCTATCTTGTCTAAGATTGTTTAGAGATGTAAAACATTTTTAATGGTTTTAATATTTATGTCAAGCGTAGTGATTATATCCTCTTTTTTTCTTATTGTTAATCTCGCGTCTGTCATTGCCAACGTTACAATTTTATTTTTTCACGTTTCTATCTATACATACAAATAAATAAATTTAAGTGTCCGTTTGTAATGTCAGAATAACAGCTTCTAACTAAACGCAAAGATATACGGTACCTCAACAAAAAAAAAATGGTGTCTGGTTGTTTCAGCTAATCTCTGAAACGGCTGGATCGATTTTGACGAGACTTTCACTGGCAGATAACTCATGATATAAATAGTAACTTAGTCTATACGCAGACGAGGTCGCGGTCACCACTAGTATTTTATAAACGTAACGTTTATTAAAATGTTGACAGTACTGCTTTTTGTACTCGTGCAAGCAAAATACGACCTTAAGGTGACGATGAGAGACAAGACATTAAGACAAAATAATAAAATATGTTGTCCGCTAAACAAGACGGCTTATTTAAATAAAAGTATATTTTGTATGACCGTCTACCAGATGAGCTTTTGAATATAACAACTGTTAATATATTTAAACGTAAGATTAAGACATTTTTAATACAGAAAGCATTTTATACAGTAAACGAATATCTAGGACATAAATAACTATATTATAATCAATGACGACTTACGTAATGTATAACAGTATTATTTTGAAGTTGATTAACTGACGATAAAATATAATTTATAGTAATGTGACAAACGTCAAACGAAAATAATATGCCCTGCATCCCGCATAATACTAGTTTTGCCAAACGTCAATTTTATGTCATCAGTTCTTTACTGCACAACAAGGTACATGATAAATGTGACATCGTATATTTAAACAGACATGAAATCAAAGCAACCACAGAAAAGTTGCTTATGCAACTTGAGTACCTAACAACTGAAAACTTATTATATAATATCATATAAATTAACCATATTATATATATATCAGTATATTGTGATCCATCATTCGCACACACACATACACGCACACACAAACAAGTTAACATCTATTTTTTAAATTTAATTTTAGAGATAAAAATTGTTAAATCAGTCACACATGTACTTGGTGTCCCGCGATACAGGCTAGTCCTAGTGCGGAATCTATGTAAGCATTATTTCTGTGTAATTTTTGACAAAAAATTGATTTTCGATTTGATTTCATTTGTTTTATGCTTCTATAAAGACAAAGTTTTATATTAATTTAATAATTTGTTTATTGATTAAATAATATAATTATGGCCAGATACCATCACAATCGCCTGAATTGTACGTCCGAAAGGACAAACTGTCGTTCCAATAAAAAACTCCAACACCTTTGTAATTTTATGATTGTGACAGTTTATACAATAAATGTTTATTCTATTCTATTCTAAGATTTTAATTATTAATTAATAGTGCCGCTACTATAAAGCTAAGGGAGATCAGACTACAGCCGGCCGGCCAGGAAGCCTTCAACAGCTGTCGTGTCCAGGTAATCTAGATCCCGTTTAACAAAGACGTTTGCCGCCCAAATACAGTCCATTAACCGCCGCACCACCGTGAGTGTACTTATGCGGTGAACAATAAAGCGTTTCTTATCTACATATCTTTAGATAGCACAACTACCCTGGTAGGTGGCAGACCTCTATATAGACCGAATACCTCGCAAACGTCATAAAGAAGAAAGTTATTTGTGACGTCATCCAATTATATAGGATTTAGCAGCTTTTTGCACGTTTTCAACTACGCTAATGTCATTACTTCTCCTATGAATCGCTAAAGTTGATGTTAGACGGTTCATTTCTGCCTTTCAATTTGGATGAAGCAACGAAAATGCTTCATGTCAATAAACTTGAATCATTCAATGAAGCAATACTCAATACGGCCCACATAGACATTAGATAAGATGCTGCGAACCGCAACTTTAATTTATTTAGGTATTGTTTATTGTTAGACTGAAGCAAACAGGCTTACGGTCCACCTGCTGAATAGTTGTTACCGTCATCAATGATCATTTGCAACCAGAGATATCAACAACGCAATCAATTTTATGACACCCTTTTTAAAAACTCCATATCGTAGCGCTGTGGGAAAAGCTCAGCTGGGACCTCAATCCAAATCCCCACGGTACGCAAGGGAAACGTTGCGTACATGAGCGAAGTGGCTCAAGGAAATGCGGATGAACGCCCTGTACAGTTCCTCTGTTATACAGTCAGTAGAATACGCAGAGAGACGCGAAGTCTCTCCGAAGGCCAAGCGTGTCTGTCTAAACCGTCTGTGAGTATGGGATCATTGACAACGCTAACGGCTCGATGTTGAATACAGTTCAGAGGATTAAGTAGGCAGACTGTTGCTCCAGCCCACAGGTATGTTCAGTACCAGATAGGTCACTCACAAAGGCTCGGCGGGGCGCAGGTTAAGTATAGCGGATTCAATGTCGTTGAATACCGACGTATCCTTTCAGTTGTGTTTCTTTAAACCAAATTGTTTCAATTTGGTTAATCTGTCTAATATATGTTGAACAAAATTTGATTTATAGCAAAATCAATGATAGTAGAAACATAAATAAACTGGATGACATAAAAGCAGACTACGTCACAATATATTGCGATACTTTTAGTAAAAGATCAACAGACAGCACATTAATCACGGCACAATCACGTTGTTGACGTATCAAGTGTAATGAGTTTATGAAAAGTAAGCATTTCTTTAACGATTCCGGTGACTTAGTGATTGTTCTTAATATAACTCCGTTAGTACGAAGGACTTATTACGCACACGGCAGTGAGCAAACCGCAAGAGGGTCGCCTACGCCGGCATGGTCACGTTTTATGGTAAGCAGCGAATTACGTAAACACGTCTGGCCCGTCTGGTCCCAGTAAAAGGCGGCATGCTTTAAAAAAAGGTGGTCTTACTGAAGACCCTTTCGAAACACCGAGCTACAAGATGAAAGCTATTAATGTAAACCCGATTAACATGATACAATTTACAAGACTGTAGTCTAAAATCTGAATTTCATAACATAAAAGCAAGAATACTAAAAATGATACGATCATCAACAGAGTATTAAATCCCCGTAGCATTCATTTCGACACACAGGGTTCACTTCCCTACTTTTTCTTCTGCACTTTGCGCAATCTTCGACATTGCTCGTTTTGAGACCACTGATCGATACAGGGGCGGTGGCCTAATGTTAACTATATTCAAATGAGCAGTTTAAAGGATATAAATATTTATTAAACTTAATGTAATTAACGATTTTAAAACTGAGAAGAGAGAACAATGGGACATGAGAAAAGTAGTGTCAAAAAATAATTTAAATATCTGGACCTCTGGGGTGCCAGTGCAAGTAGTCATACCTCATTTTAAAACTTGGGCATTCCTTGTCTACCGGTACCAGGCGGAGGTTGGATATAAGCATATACAAAGGAATAGATAGATAGATATATATATAGGGATACTAGGAATAACAATTGTCCACCAAAAAACTCTAAAACCTTTTATGCTATATATATTTTGACGAATCGATCAAGAAAGTTCACTTGTATTATATCTTACACTTCATCTTCATCTACGTTCATTAACTCCTCCTCCGCGCGTCATTTGAACCTACTTTTTATCTGGTCTTACAAAACATCTACAAATACCATGCTTCCGAAACACTTAGCCGTACAGAAACGGAGGAACAATACTAACTCCTGGGACCCAATTCTGCTATTACTGTCTCGTCAAAATCGCCGGATATTATCGTCTCAATCTTAGGTTTGCCTGAATCCGGTATTTTCTTAACTCCAATGGCACGCCACTCTATCTTTACAAACATTTATAAACGAAATCTCGCGAAATAAATGTTTAAAATTTTTGGTAGGTTGCAATATTTATTTCGGCCAACATCATTTCTGCTACACTGTTGCCGCGAGTGCCGCGACGATATCGAGAAGACATAGGACATTTATTAAAATACGAATTTTTGACACTGTTGAAATGGAATCGTACTTTGAATATCTTCGCAACGCCAAGATATTGAAATAACAGAATTTGGCCCCTGGTCTGCGGCCGGGTGGCCAGTCCTAAGAGGCGACAAAACTATCCTCAACCAGGTCAGAGGACATTTGCCCTTCTGGATGACCACCACCCTTGGGCTAGAATTATATTATGCCGCCATAACACGCTTCTCTTCCGATAATAACCAGGTATCAGTCTCCCTTCGAGGCTGGCAACACATCGGTATCATCTTTACTATTGCTTATGTCTATAGTTGACGGTAACCACTTTCCATGAGGTGAACTGTCAGCTTGTCTGCTGTACTTTCGCAAAAAAAAAAACTTTACTTATAGAATTGATATGTCAACTGATCTTCCGTTTATTCTTCTAGAATCTAGATGGTTATCAACATTCCTTACACTATTATACATATTTTACATAAGTACTTACAATATTATCCATGTCCTATTAGAATCAAGTTACATCTCGAAATTCTTAGAAATATTTTACAGCGTAAGTGGTATTATGGGTACGTTAGAAATTCGTATGAAGTACTGAACACTGTTAGCAAAATCAAATCAAAATCTTAAGTGTTATTAGTAATTAACCTGCAATAACCAGAGGTCGCCGCTATACATCACCGATGACGGGAATCAAGAGGGCAAAAATGTGAGGAGGTCATGACTCTTATTAATAAGGTAGGAAGGTGTAGGAATCAGAAATCCACCTACGCGAGACATTGCTTGCTTTGTTAATTTTTTTTATTGTACGAGTTCAGCAGAAAGCGGTTACCATCGCTTATAAACATTTGCAATACTAAAGGCGCTACAAATGCGCCGCTGCTTTATTAAGGGAGACTGGAACCTGTCCACTAATGCCGGAACACAACTCAAGGTTGTTATGGCGACATACTCTAGACCAGTGGTGGTAGCCATCCAGACAGGCAAATGCGCTACCACCTGCCTGTGGGTTGTTTTGTCGCCTCTTACGACAGGCCGCCCCAACGCAGGAATCACTGTTCCTGCACGGCCTTACGGGTTATTTATCTGTTTGTAACTACCGGCCTTATTTGTTTAATCTAATATGACAGACTAGCTTAGAGCCGCGAATTGTCCTTTGCAATCAAGATAGTAAATAAAATTACTAAAAAAATATTTTTGGTTGGAAGTATTGGAAAATAATGAGGCTAATGCTGTATCTCGCAGGCCTAGGCTCACTTGATGGTGAAGGGAGTGCCCCGACTGAGTGGAGGAGCGAGATGGAATGCTCCTCCGTCTTAAAGGAAGATCTTCCAGCGAGGCTAATGTTGTTCCTCGCAGGAGTAAACAAAATTACTAAAAAAATATTTTTGGTTGGAAGTATTGGAAAATAATGAGGCTAATGCTGTATCTCGCAGGCCTAGGCTCACTTGATGGTGAAGGGAGTGCCCCGACTGAGTGGAGGAGCGAGATGGAATGCTCCTCCGTCTTAAAGGAAGATCTTCCAGCGCGGCTGATGTTGTTCCTCGCAGGAGTAAACAAAATTACTAAAAAAATATTTTTGGTTGGAAGTATTGGAAAATAATGAGGCTAATGCTGTATCTCGCAGGCCTAGGCTCACTTGATGGTGAAGGGAGTGCCCCGACTGAGTGGAGGAGCGAGATGGAATGCTCCTCCGTCTTAAAGGAAGATGGGCCTAGGCCTATCTGTTATAGTTGAAAACTTGTATATATTCTTTGTATGTTTCGGGAAAAGGTTGTGACATCTATTATTGTACAGCGGCATCTATTGGTTTGGAAGTATTCCACTACAATAATGATAATCGCCCGGCAAAAAATACACGATGAATTGAGAATCTCTTCCTCTTTTTAAAGTTGGTTAAAAATATGCATTAAATACTTAAAAAACTATACACTGCCTGTTTTTGACGATTTTTTTGTTAATCTTCGGAACCAAAGGTCCGATTGCAATGAAGTTTATATGAGAACATTTTGAAGGTATACTGAATCCGACATAAATATAATGATCGAAATCGGTTCAGAAACAAAAAAAGTTATAAACGTCAACAATCACTACAACGTTTTCTACTTGATTTTAACGATTTTTCAGCTATATCTTCAGAACTCAGTCTAATACCAATGAAATTTATATGGGCACATTCTCAAACCATACTGAATCAAACGCAAAAACATTACTAAAATCGGTTCAGAAACTTCACATTTCAATGATTTTTAAGCTATATCTTCGGAACCCAAAGTCCGATAGCAATAAAATGTGTATAGGATCCATTCTCAAACCATACTGAATCATACGCAAAAAAATTACCAGAACCGGTTCAGAAATTTCACATTCCTTCACATTTCAAGTATTTTTAAGCTATATCTTCGGAACCCAAAGTCCGATAGAAATAAAATGTGTATTCCCATATACATTCCGTTTCATTTCGAAGCTTTGCTGAATCCAACACAAAAAGAATAAACAAAATCGGTTCAGAAACAAAAAAGTTATGACTGAACATACATAAAAATAATAGTTACACGACGACTTACAACCTCCTCCTTTTTTTAAGTCGGTTAAAAAATGGATGAATATGTAAAAATCGCTACTAGCAATAAGACAGACTATTGTACTAGTCGAAATATTTTTGATTCTCACGTATACTGGTTTCTTATGTGCAATAAAAAATATTGTACTGTATTATTCTATGGCATATTTTAACCCCGAAAATGATATAAAATCAAAAAATATTTTTACTGGGCATTTTTCTTTCTCAGTACTCTTCCATGTTATACAGTTTATGCAAGTTACGAATAGGGGGCTTTTTTCATAGCTCGAGTACAGCAGACAGGCAGACGGCCCACCTGTTGGAAAGCGGTTACCGTCGCCTATGGCTTACGCGGTTGAACGTATACATATATGCACATTGCGATAGTAATGCCTGTCTGACGGAACGATCAGTTGCAAGCGTCCTGTTCAATCATACCCGCTTTTAGTCTTCCACACAGTGCTTATCAGAGGTAAAGCAAGCACACCTTCGTGAATATCAAGAAAATGTCCAATGGGCATCAAGAGTGAGTATCTATTAGTTTCACATTTTAGTCCGAAAAATCGTTTCAGATGAATACTAATTTCAAGTATACGTGAGCAAAACCGTATGAAAAGTTATAGTCCTTTATAGACTATTTTAACGACACGCCTGAATGAATACACACAAAAACACTGGGAAAAGTCGCGTTCTAGTAAATTCTTAATTTACTAGATAATGTTTGAGGAAGTAAAAATTGAATGCGGAAATACAATCTAGTCAGTCTAGACTTTGGACGTGCCGGCGTCGTGCCGTTCTTAATGACCGAATAAGAGCACTGAAAATTGAGCTATCTCAAATTTTTCAACATGATCTCTGTGAATCATTAGTTTGAGCATTCGTCAATTTAGAAGACAATCACCCAGTAAAAAGTAAGACTTCTAAACCTAATAGACCAGATGGCGCTACATGCTATTTTTCTCATCTGTCAAAAACAAAAAATAATCTTATTAATACTTGAAAGTATTATTAATAAGTTTCTTTTAAGAGATTTAGTTTAAAAAACTTATATTTTAAATAATAAAACGTCACAACGAGAGAAGACTTGTGGCACCATGCAATAATGTACAAGTTTTTCAAAGTTACATTTTTAATGAGAGATTATAATAACAGCATATAAATGTCCCACTGCTGGGCTCGGGCCTCCGATTGTAGGGGGAACGGACAGTATACCCGCCACGCTTGTCCATGGCGACTTGGCAGGTTTTGACACATCGGTTATCTCGATGTCCAGGTTGCATCACGATGTTTTCCTTCACCGTTATTAGCACGTGGTAATTGTAACAATATGCACATTAGATCAGAAGACTGACTAAGTGATGCATGCGTTCCGGCCAGGATCGAACCCGCGCCCTTTGAGTCTGGGACGCGTGCGCTAGCACGACTCTCGAATGAGAGATTATTTTTATTTTAATTTAAACAGATATTTCATCAAGCCTCAAAACGGAAGTTATTTTCATTCTAAAATATAACCATTTATCTTCATGCAACTATAGTACAAGCAAAACGTAAATAAGTCTTTGAAATTCGTACACGTCATTGGGGAGAACACAAATTATAAAGGGTCACGAGGTGGTACGTAAAAACACCAAAGGGAAATATTGCGCTCTCGCTCGGCCGCTATCCGGTCACGTATAGCATCTCTTTCGCACTATACAATGCCAAGTGTAATAAAGGTTAACCCTTGCCAGGAGTTGCGAAAACTTAGGAGCTAATTTCAGTCGATACGCATTTAAGTTTTGCGCGTACTGTCAGAAGTAATACCACTCACCTGTCCATAGCGAGACGACGCTAAATGCACGTTCCTATTCTTGAGCGAGAAGTCAGGCCTCTTGCCCAGTCCATAGCTGCTCTTGTTCGTCGAAATGAATTTCTTTGGTCTATCCAGTCTTTCCGTGGAGCCCGTCTCATCTTCCTCGTTCCTCTTGGACGTCGAAGGTATACCCCTATACGCCCCCCTAGTCCCCCTGATCGTCTTCTCAGGAGACTTATCCTGCTTTCTGGCAATAAGATTGTCTTTACGCTGTTTCGTGTTACGCAAGGACACGTTGGACGCCATATTGTCCATTCTCGATCCATTCAAGATCGAAATGAAAAAATTACATTATAAAACTGAATAAATAGATTTGATTAAAATATTTTCATTAATTAATTATGAGATGATCCTACCACGCGAAATTAAGAAATGTTATTAACACTAATTAATTATATAATAATAAATATATAGCTAAATTCCGTCTTTTTATTCTCTCTCGCTGTTGGCATCCTACACGAAAATCCTTTGTTATTATTGACTATCAAAGAAACTATAAAACTAATAATGTAAAAAAATTAAACAGTCTTAAGGAAGATTTTGGAAAGTGTCCTTTTGCAGGTTTTATGATGTTATCTGAAACAATTACAAATAAAAGTTGGAATGCTATTGAAAACTTTTGGCAATTATGGTGAACATGATTTCCCTGAGGTAACCGTCGATGGCGAACTCTGCTATAGTTTTATGACATGAGCACGAGAATGGCTTGCCAAACCGAATTTGTTCTTGAAAACTCGGCTGCAAGAGAAGTAATATAACTGTCCATTTAAGTTATAGTATATGTAGGAGGGTTTGGGTTGAGGACTTGGGTACGAATTGTTTCGTATTCTTTGACGCTACTGTCTACTGTGGACCGCCATTTCGGTCTTTGAAGCGCAAGTTGCCCCCACTTGTCACTAGCAATACCGCATGCCGTAAAGTGACGCTTTAGAACATATATGGGCAAAAACCGGCCCGCTGTAAGATATGATCCGGCCCGCGAGACATTTTGAAAAAACCCAATTAAAAAATATTACATTAGGTACTTATACTCACGGGAGTGACAGTGAGGCGGCAAACATCAAATCCTTTGATGTTTGCCGCCTCACTCTTTGATAATCGCCGCCACTCGGCTTGCTCAATAGAATTCTTTGAGGTTTGCCGCGACACATCAAAAGATTTATTGCTTCTCAATTATTCTAAACTAGTTTATTTAAAAATATTATCACTACTTTAAAATGCACTAAGTACTTTTAAACGCGGCCCGCGAACGTATTTGCACGCTAAAGTTTGGTCCTCAACATGTCAAAGGTTGCCCATACCTGCTTTAGAACGTCACGGTAACGCAGGTATTGCCCTTCAGATTTCCGTTTTCCAGTACTCAGATGGGAGTAAAATACGTTCTTGAGTAACCTAGAGGGGTCCATACGTATAGTCGTGGTATGAAAAGGTTCGACAGTTTTCAAATTGAACATTTGAAAATCTATCATCTTTTTGTATAATAATAATCAGCAGAGATACACACACATTGTATATCCCCAAGCTAAGCAAATTACACTTGTTAACACACACAGGTAATATACAACGGACCACTCTGGGGCGATCCCAGGCACCCAGACCGTAGTAAATAACAGAAAGTTCGTTCCCGAAATTTACCATGTCAGGAATCGAACCCAGAGCCTTTGCGTTCCAGCGAGTTCGACTTAGGCCGCTCAATCAAAGAAGCCGTCAAATTGATTCATTTAACGTTCTGCGAGCACATGCTACCTTTTCAATCTCAGTCACAGAACAGACTGTTCCACAGAAAATTATGTTTAACTGTTTTTATTGCAGGAGTTCAGCGGACAGGCAGACGGCCCACTTGATGGAAAGTGGTTACCATTACCTATGGACATTTGCAACACCAAACATGCTACAAATACGCCCTGCTGCTCTCTTAAGTGAGACTGGAACCTGGTCGCTAATGCAGCACAACTCAAGATTGTTAGGGCGACATACTTTAGACCAGGAGTGGTAGCCATCCAGTCGGGCAAATGCCCTACCACCTGGCTGTGGGTTGTTTTGTCGCCTTTTACGAAAGGCCACCCGGCCACAGGAAATTGTATTCTTTCTCTGTTCCTACACAGATGGTATGCCCTAATCTAGTTAATACACAAAGTTATTTCTTGCTAGAAACCAAACTGATTAATATCTCTTAAAACTGCATCAAACAACAAATCACACAATCAAACTAAACGGTATACGGTCACATTTCAGTGACAAGAATATTATAAATACAGATAGATTGATATTTGAACGAAAAACAGACAGACAACTAAGGTCTATTGTCATATTAGTCAAAATAATAGGTGACTAAGTAAATATATATAACAAAACTAGATTAGATTTCTTTGTTTTATTTATTAGAAGTTCATTTGGTATGCTAGTTTGTTTTTTGTAATACAAAACCAGAGTACCTGATACTTTCATAGTTTCAGCACCTACTTAAATTATGTAGATATTGTGATATAATTCTATTGAAGACTAATATTAAATAAAGTTTAATGTGGGATAAGTAATCTGTAGTTTGTAAAATAAAATAATATAATCTACAAAATTATTTTGTACTAATAACTGTGCTTGTGACTTTGTTACCTCAGAATTAACACTTGTTATAGTGCTAACAATATCTATACAAATCATAGTCCATATGTTATTCTGAAGTATAAGCAGGTGCGGTATAGTTATATTTATTATATTATTATAGGGCACATTTAGATTATTAGGGCGGCCTCTGTGGTTGAGCGGGCTAAGCCTTTGCTGGCCTACCTCACTGCAACGCAGAGGCTCTGGGTTCGATTCCTGGTATAGTAAATTTCAGAAACATATTTTCTCCAATATTTACTATGGTCTGGGTGTCTGGGATCGGCCCCAGAGTAGTCCGTTATATATTTCGCATAAAACAAGCATAACTTGCTTAATTTGGGGATATACAATATGTGTGTTTTTCTGCCGATTATTATAAAAAAAAGGTTATATTATTACATTTATTTATTATTTGAGATATAGTGAATTTGGGTGGATATAAAAAAAAATAAGCATGAAGGCTAAGGCAGTAGTAAAGCAAAGCAGAGCTTCTAACCTACATTAAAATAGTTCAGATCTGTTCATAATAAATAAATGTGCCCTATAACTATGCTCTACCCATATATGCTATATGATTGTAAAGTTTTACCAAAATCCATCCAAAAGTTTTTGATTGAAAGAGTAACAAACAACCATCCTCTCAAACCTTTTCTTGTGTATAATATTAATAGGATTATTTTGGCTATAACTTTAATAAATTTTGCAATAAATATTATAAAACATCTCATTTTGAAGTGTGAAACAATACCCATTACCAGTAAGATGCTAATAAGTTACATATATTTTATTAGCACATAAAGCCAAACTGAAGGTCATGAATAGGCCTGACAAAACAACTTGATCTCAGGAAAAAATATAATTATTCAATATATGACATCCCAACAACATTATAAGCATTATTGCTGTAGAATAACAATCAAATACTATTCACATCACATGGATATGTTACGTGCGGTGTTATTTACAAATCGAAACACGAACATGTTGTATTGTTTACCGCATGATGATTACATGATTACTTATTAGGATACCTGAAACCGCCGCACACAGGCCTGACCGCGAATCGACAATATTTTCGCTAACATCCTAGATACCAACTGATATTCCACTTACCCGTAAAGAAACCACTCCCTCAATACTAAAACGAAGAAAACTACGTAGGTACCGGCATTGAAAAGTTCACTTAGATTGAGGATAATCTCCCACATTCACAGACTTGCAAACATCGCATCATAAAAAACATCCAGCCGTTGCACTCGCGTCGAATCGCATTTCGTATAGAAATGTGCAAAATCTAAAGACAATCCGACGTCTTATTGCAGTAAATGGCGCATAGCTGAATCGAACTGAATAAATAGAGAAAAAAACTGAAATGACAGCACGTCAACCTCACAAAGTAAATTTTCAATGCGATTCATGGGTTTTGTGCTTCAGTATTTGCATTTTCGGTTACCTAAACGTTTTTTTCGTTCCCCGAACGTTTTTTTAGCTAAACTATTGTCGGATTCTATAAATACTTACAAATAAAAATCTGGAATCACACCATTGTTTTTTCTTCTGCACAATCAGTAAACGATGTTGCTATACTAGAAAAAATCTGCTTGTAAATGTGGGTCAGCATCGATCACTTGCATTCTTCGTTCACTTTCACTTTGCTAATCGAGTGTACTGTTATTCTTTGTGGACAACTTTTATTTTTGACTATTTTAAACGGTTTAAACTAATAAAACTACGTTTTAATTCTTATTATTCCTATGTTTCGACCACTTTTCAGTAGCGAAAAATCACAATTACATTGAAAAATGACTGAAACCTCGGAATATTAAAAATTAAATATATTACCGCGCTTAAAACCTTTAAAACGTAGCTTTATTATGTATACTATAATAATCACAAAATATTAAATATGAAGCCCAATTTGACTTTTAATAAAGTCAATAGAACGTAACTTTATAAGAAATCAACAAAACTCAAAGCCAATAACAATTAATTTATATAGTTGATAATATGAACATTTTTTACTGGTGCATTATATAATGTTATAAAATATATTTCAATTATTATTTTCTTCCAAACAGCGAAATAACATGATTTTTTTATTAATTCTGTTATATCGTCGTCTTACTTTTAATTTTAGTGTTGCCACCCAAGGGTTGTTGCATTTCATTAACTCAATTCGATTCAGGAAAAACTATACATATTTATTCCAAAACCTTAGATTATTTATGTATTTATACTAAAACAATACTACATAACTGTTATATGTATATGCATTAAAAATGATTGAATAAATATGTATTAAATGGGTATCATAATAAAATTTCAATAGTTTAGTTGTGATGCGTGACAAATTAATGCAGTTCATAAGACCCGATGTGAGACAAAACTTCCGCACATATCTGTTTTGTGGGGTATTTGTGTTACACAAAAAGTAATTAACTTGAAAGAAAGGTTTCAATCAAATCAGGCTTCTTATTTTGTGATTGTGTAGTTGCGAAAAATTAAATAAATACGGTTTAAATGAAATTTAAAGTAAGTAAAATAATAACGAAAACATATGATATAAGTGTAAAAGAATTTTTTAATTTATGTTTTAGTTTATAAATTAATATTATTTTCCTTAATATCTCTATTTACATATTATTTAAAATAAGTTTAATTTCATGTGTAATAGTAATTATTATTTGGAAATTATTCACCCGAGAAGATAACATGACGAATCGAATCCTATGTAATCACTCATTTGTTTTTTTTTCAACAGCAACATATAAACTTATAGACATTAAGGTTCTGTCTGCTATCATCTATGCATTGACAATTAAAACCATTTCTGAATACACAGAAGTTTGACATACAGATTAGGGAATTGCAAGTACCATCAAGAATTAGTATTTTGCAATAAAATATTAATTAACAACACATGATAAACGAAACGTATATATTAAGTTCGGGAATATAAATTTCCACCAAAGGAATAAAATAATTTTGAACATACTTTGTATTAATTTTATTTGATAAAAACAGCTAAATTTAACAATAATATGAAAGGCGTTCTTTTTTACTACTGGGCTGTTAAATCACTTTTAATTTTTTGAAGAACTAGGTAATTAATTTAGTTGACTCATTTTATTTTTTAAACTATTTCTGAACTGACAATAAAATGTGTCGATGTCGTCGTCGATGGTGTACACGGCATACGTTTTCCCCTTTTTTACCTAAAATGTAAAGTGAATAGTTCAATTTACAGTAACAGAATAAATAATGGCATTCGTCAGTGCTGTTACAGGCGATGACTCCACGAAGAAATTTATGGAAGTCCTTCAAAGTGACTTTAAGACATTGAGCTTGGAGACCAAAAAGAAATATCCTCAGATAAGAGAGGTTTACGCTTTTATCCATAAATATTTATGTTATTACGAACCTTTGAGGACCCAATTTCGTCAGTGAAACCTGTAGTAATGAAATTAAATCTATAAAGTAAATTATTGCCTGAGAACTAAGCACAACTTCTCAAGTGATTATAATAAATAGTTCCTTTTCAAGGCCTTAAAAAAATTAGTGATAGTTATCAGTTTGATTATAATCTTCTGAAAGTAGTATATCGTGTTACTTAAACTGTACATACACTCTAGTTGTTTAAATTAATATTTAAAGAGGTTTATAAATACAATGTTTTACTTTCAATATAACTATATGGCTACAATTATATTGTAAGGTTATCAGTGAAAACATAACACTTAGTAGGAAACAGTGTTATATATTTTGTATAATAAAATTTCAATGGAATCTTGGCCTTTTGGAATGGTAAAATGTTTCTTTTATATTACTTAGGTGTACTGTGCATCTAACTTAGTAGTTTCTTTAGATTCTTCTTCTGAAAGTATTTCAGGCCTCAATGAAGTTTTATGATGCTTTGTTTAACAACACACATAACTTATCGGACCATGATTTTTATATTTTTCTGAAACCATTTTGTTTTCATATTTGTATATTTCTTCCATAAATCCCAGCTGTTATAAAACTCATAATATTAATCAATTAATATACAACTTTAACTAACTTATCAGGCATGTGATGAAGCAATAGAAAAGCTGTCTCTTGCAGCTAACAACCCTCAAGCATCTCTTTATGGCGTGGTGAATCAAATATTGTACCCATTGGTTCAAGGATGTGAATCTAAAGATTTGAAGATTATCAAGGTATGCTCATTTTACAGAATGTTGTTTTAATGCATTCTTTCCCAAAGTGGGCGATAACGCCCCCTTGTGGGTGCTCCAGGCCTAAAGGCGCTAAGAGACTTGAGACCTCATCGCCATTGTGTACTACCTACTGTGCTTAGGTCTCAAGTTAACTCTTGCGGGCTATAGTAAAAGTCTTGTTTAGAATGAATGTTTAATCTCCGCTAATATAGCTCACAATAATCAATTAGTTTATTTTGACGTTATAGTGGTTTTTAACTAGGTGAAAAAATGGAGACACTAAAAAAAAGAATTTATTCTCAAAGTGGGCAGTATACAAATAACCCACTGTTTTAATGCATGAGGTTTTGCCATGCCATTTATATGCTTTTGTCATATATCATATACAATGCATGCAACCAAGTTTGTTTTCAGATAAAATATTTAAGATGTTAAAGCAAAGGTGCATGTTATTATTTAGAATTTAATTTTGAAGGCTAACAAATCCTAAAATCTCAGAATGCTACAATATGGGTGGGGCTCATCTTAAAAGGCATAAACAGATATTCAAAATCTCAATGAGGTAGATAACACTTAATTCCTTGGTGGTGCAGATATTCATGAGCAACAATAATCATTTACCATCAAGTAGAATTCATTAAGCAAAAGAAAAAAATTAAGAGATTGGTGGATGAAGAGGTGCGGTATAAATATAAGACATATTTATTTATTATTTGAGATATAAAATAAATTTTTGGGTGCTTATAAAAAGAGTGTGGTATAATTATAAGGCACATTTATTTATTATTTGAGATATAAAAGTAACTTTGGGGTGTTATAAAAAAATAAACATGAAAGCTAAGGCCTTAGCCTTTTGACCTATATTAAAAAAATCAGATCTGTTCACAGAAATGCAAACAATTAAGCAATTAATAAACACTGTAGCTATCCATTACAAAAATAAACTAATTAACCACACAAACCAACTGGCTGTAGCAATGATTGAATTGATACCACATTTGTGAGCTCCAAGGTTGGGCTTAGCAAATAAATTTATTAAGATATGTCCTTTAATGTAAGGACTAATCTCAAACATCAAATCTTCTCACATCACTTTGGCTTATAGTGTTGCCACTGATCACCGGAAGCAAGAAAATTATTTAAAAAAACCTGTTCACAAGAAATAAAGGTGTCCCATAACTATACCCCACCCTGGGAGGAAGTGGTTATGTAATAATAATAATAAAAAATTATGTCTAATGAAACTGTAAGGTATATAAGAACAATATTGGACCTTTAAACAAGTTGATTTTAGAAATAGCTTATAATAATAGAGCTTTGTATATATACAGGCTGTTTCAGCAAACGAAACACCTACTTGAAACCTTATACTATACCGGGAATATATCTTAATTAAGATGCATTATAATTTTATTATTTAATAATAACAAAGATACAGGAAGAAATAAAAATAATTTTGATTGTGCTTCTCCTTAAGATTGTTACACTAGTAATGATCGAACTTGGCATAAAACATTTGGTAAGTTCCTTGCCCTTTAATAATGCCGACAAAGCAACCGCGCATCCCACTTACTGATAGTCAGCGTTTTTTATAAAGTTCAGCTGACAGTTTATGACCTCAATGATTTGTAAACATTGTTAAGGGGGATCCTATCAAAAGTATGTCGCTACTGAAGTTAGTTTTCATGCGTTTTTTCAAAACTGGATGAATAAATTTGAAAAGAAAAAAATATGTTCAATTTAAAATCTTTTACTGTACATGTTCCACCTGGTTTTATGCGAAATTATGGTGATAAGTGAAAGTTTAAATGGTCATAACTCTAAAACTAAATTTATAAGATTTTTTTCTTTTTTGTAACCGTCCTATGGGTAAGGTGCCTAGAAGACTGGCTATGTTTCCTTGCTGTATCGCCATACTGATCCGTCGCATGGTATTGAAACAAAACTGTGTTGCCCAATTTTTGTCTTCAATTCTTTCTTTGGTCACTTGCAAAAAAATTGTACCAAGCTGCCTTATACTCTGTATCCATCATATGTCAACATTGGTTTTCCAGTTCTGCCTTGGCACCATTCAGCGGCTCATAGCCCAGCAGGGGATAGATGCAAAAGGGGCGAGACATGTGGTGGATTGCCTCTACAACTTAGGACAGGCTGGTGTACTGGAGTTGAAGCTGCTGCAGACTGCAGCACTCTTGATGACCACTTCTGATCTGGTGCATGGTGACACACTTGCCAGGGTTAGTTTGTTAAACTCATAAACCAATGAAATACCATTTTACAAAAATTTATTGAAAGAGAGAAGGAAAATAATTTTATTTAGGACAAATTAGATTAGTTTCTATGTTCCAATTGCTAACAACTTTAAAAGTAAAGTATGAAAAACTTGTCCTAAAAAGGGCTTCAGTCTCAGCATGTTATGGGTTTGTTAAGACCAACATTACAGTAGCCACTTACACTCTAGTAGGCTGTTTGCCAACAAACTGCCTCTCTAATAAGAATTACAATCTGTCATTTTGGGTCTAAAATATGTGTTTTGGATATTATGCTGTAATGTAGTTTTAATGTGTCTGCAAACCATGGGAAGGGGTTGAAATTTTTTTTAAAAGTGTCTTTTTGCAATCTCTCGATCATGGTACAATTAGACAAAAAAGTTCTACTAAAAATTTGTTGAAGTTAAAATTTTACATAAAAAAGATTCACTCAGTTAGGGAGGGAGGTTTTAGCTTTAAGGGATGAACATAAATTTTAAAAAGTCATAGGTAGTAGAAAAATAAGCGTATTTTATTTTTTTAATTTATAAAATAATTTAATCTTAAATTCTAGACACAGATTTTTTTTTTGTTATTGTTAAAAATATAACAATTTGAAATTTTCAAATAGAAATTTGAATACTTAAAAGATATGAATTATTTTTTTGCCATATTTCTTGTTAAATTTACTAAATGTTACATATGGAATTTATGTAACCTGAACACTTTATCTTCCGTTTTTGTGTTTGACCCAATTTTTCATGTATAATGATTTATTTCATTCTGTCACTTCTTCAAATTCAAAAGTTTTTATTCAAACTAAGTTCCACTGAAGTACACTTTTTGAAGGTCATACATATAATTTAAAATTTAATTTTACTTCCTATTTTATGTACACCGCTTTGCAATGTGTTTATTGCTGTTAAGGAGAAGATGCGGCAACTCCCCAGCAACATGTCTAGCTAAAAATTGTTTTTCTTTATATTTCTTATTCTATTTATATCTCAAGTTCTTTTTTTGTAAGTATTATACAGAAGTATGCTACAGAATTACTTTTCGAAGAATGAATGGAGTTGTAGCTAATTTGATATCAAATCGACGGTTGATTATTAAAAGTGACACTCATAACTGATGCCCTTCTGATAGCTGGCTTCTGTATCTTACTGACCATTTACTTGCCTTACTATTGGTTAAAATTAGACATAAATCTCAATACAAGTAATGTCAAAATTCAACCGATGGTAAGGCAAGTCAATGTATAGTAAGATATAGGAACCAGATGTTAGTAATATAATAATTATGATCACCCAATGTATCAAAACATTGACTGAATTGTCCTGAAGGATATTTTAATTGTAGTTTCTTTCAGACGATGGTGATGTGCATCAAGATGGTAACCACCAGTGAAACGCGGGATGTGAGCACCTCGCACGCGGCTGCGGCTACGGTCAGGCAACTCGTCGCTTTGGTCTTTGAACGAGCATTGGCTGAAGCAGATGGTTAGCTTTTATTGTATAAGGCATACTATACCATTATTGCTCCAAGAGTGGCACCCAATCAATTGTTTTTAATATACATAATAATAATAAAGGTAATAAACCTGCAGGGGGCTTTGCGGCGAAGCCTTAGGTGAGTACCGACACTGACTCCGGGGGCCATAGCAAGGCCCCCGCCTCCATGCTTGCCTTAGCCAGCCGGTGGAAATCACTAAAGCTAAGACTCAAGCTTCAGGGGTGGAAGTGATAAATGGCATAACATCGGAATTAGCTTCGGTGAACCTGCAACCCACCTCTCCACACCCATGTTGCCCCTCGTCAATTTTGCACGGCATTTTTAGGGACCCATGCAGTGGGTGGCGAGTCACCGTCTGCCCATTTTTCCATGTTCCTTGAACATTACAACGGGCAGACGCCATAGTCCCCATATTCCCAGACCCCTAGTACCACTAGTAGTTTACCCCAATAGCCCGGTACTTTTTGTCCTCATTTCACACAATAGTTATACACTGGCCGGGGCTTGTCCTTGGGTGCATTTGTATAGGTATAGACAGGGATAATCGCCAGTCAAAGTCACGCCACATTTACATTAAATTTGTGGCCTCTATGTGTTGGCATTCCCATGGCCCCACACAAGCCCTCCAAAAGTCTAGGTCATTTATATGGCCTGTGGTCTTTAAAGACATACATTAAAGGTACTACATGCATTAGTAATTTGTATCCATAAAATGATAATAATAATAATATTTTATGGCTAGAAAATAAAAAAGAATATTAGGATATCTTAATGTTTTGAATAAAGTAATAGTTTGCCAACAATAGTATAATATCCCTTAAATAGCAGACGTTTTTTAAGGTGATGAGATAAGATTCTTAGTTGATTTGACTATCTTCTACCATATTAACTGCCCGATGTACACTTTTCATCAATTTTCAGGTGCGTTAAAAGTGAATCCAGCAGATGTGAGACCTCAGAACAATAACAAAGCGCCCAAAGACTTGAAGCCCTGCGCTGTCGATGCGTATCTTATTTTACAGGTAATATACTTTTTAGAATTTGATAGGTGTTTCGGAAAATGTGGAATGGAAGAGAGCTTTTAGCAATTCTAAAATTCATTCTTATTGTGTACGACAGCCCTTTGCACACAAATAGAATAGTACTAATTTTATATAATGTGTGCAATAGTTATCTATCATCATATACAGATGTATATGACAATGAGAAAAGTTCAACCTGTATACATAGATAAGATAACACTTATTTATACACCAATACAAAAATTAACTTAAAGACTAAAATTACATCTAGTTATCTATAAAGGGCGGTCTTATCGCTAAAAACGATCTTTTCCACACACCCCCAGTAATGAATTGAGATGATAATGGCGATGGTGGTATACATAATATATAGTACAAATTACTTACTTTTTAATAATAAATATATAAATGATATATATTTATGTTACATAGATATATACTTAATATACATACCACACAAATACATATCTACAAAATATATAAATGTTTATAGATGAATTTAAATATGTATACATAGACATCTGTCTATGTATACATACAAAACAAGTGTATTAGTATACCAAATCATAGTGTAGCTTGTAAGGATCAAGTTATGGAAAGGAATGGCAAACCGCAAACTAAGTGAAATTCTTGTTGTTTCCCTCAAAATGTGTCTCTCTTTTCTTCTCTTTCCAATCACGGAGTCCTTTCAGTCCGTACTACTCTATTCTGTAATACATCTTTTATCACACTATAAAATGTAACTATATGATATTTAACTATGTTTTAACGGTTTTAAGCGCGGTAATTTAAAACCGCTTAAAATGTCGTTTTATTATGTATGCTAGTCGCGAAAACGTAAGAAAATATTAAATGATAATTGTTTTCAGGATATAATACAGTTAATAAACGGTGACTCAGCACATTGGCTGGTGGGTATATCGGATGTACCAAAGACTTTTGGCTTGGAGTTATTGGACACAGTTCTGACTGACTTCTCACCAATATTCTTTAAGGTAATTATGGTTACTTCATGTTAATAAAGGCCGAATATTCTGTCATAGATAGTGTAATGACGAAAATAGATTGATAATTTCTGATTTTCAGTTTTGATACAAATGAAGAATTGTTAATTTAAAAAAAAAATTAATTAATGTATTTAATCGTAATCACGTTATTTTTAATGCCATGAATAAGACACAGTTAACACTAATGTTACAGCTTTACACAACTTATAATTCCTATCGGTAGTTTTTGTTTGCACAGAAAAGTGCAAACCTGGTTTCAACATTTAACTTCTAATATCTATATTGAACTTTATTCGCAAACGGAAGTGGCAGAGCGTTGCTTAGTATGCATTCTTAGCTCTGTTCCGCTTACACGATTCTTTCATTCTCAGACATGATCAAGTCAACCAATCACAGTGCAACATTTTGGCCCACTTAGTACATTAAGAGGTATTATTAGTTGTGTAAAACTGTAATGCAAGTTTAACAGGAGCTTAGAAATCACAACTGAAATGTAACTAATGATAGTTTGCAATGTAACTGCTTATAGATTTTATGTTTGTTTGTTCCCAGATATCAGAATTTAGATTTTTACTAAAGGAGCACGTGTGTGCGTTGATTATCAGGCTGTTCTCACCAAATGTCAAATACAGGTATACTGTCACTTTTCAAAAATAATGTTTATAGTACGAGAAAATCTTAAATGCGTTCTTGAAGTTTGAAGTACGCGTTGTTGCGCAATATACAGTTTTAAGATTGACAGACAGAGCTGAGAAGAGAGTGTGCGCTCTCGCTCGGTCGCTATCACGACTCGCGTGCCATCTCTTTCACACAACACACCGTAAGGCGTATTAAACGTTAACACTTGACTGAACCTGTGCAAATTCCGGAACTAACTTCACTCAAAGCGCATTTAAGTTTTGTGCATACTTTACTAAGTGTTTCACTATACAGTTGAGGCTTTTAATGCTTGCTTTTAATACCATAGAAAAATATTTATGTTGCCAGAGCTGCATTTACGTCTCTCCATATTCCTGGTGCAGCCCCACCGTCCAGCCAGCCCGGTCAGACCAGTCCAGCCACAACGGACAGACCACACTTCCCGGTTACCATGAGGCTGCTCCGATTGGTGTCTATTATAGTGCATAAGTACCATTCTGTGTTAGTAAGTATCCATACTTTCATGCATACTATACTAACATTATAAACGGGAAACTCTGTCTGTTACGCTTTCACGGAAAAACTACGTACTCTTTTTGTAGAAATTTGGTTTATATGTAATCTCAATATCGAGGATGGACATAGGATACTTTTCATCTTGCAAAATGGTATAGTGTATTTATTAGGATAGTCGGAATTTTCCGGTGGCGAATAGTGCGTAGATAAATAATTGATTAAATGTAACTTATGTGGATACTTGCTCTCAAAGTAAATAGTCTTTCGTATTCAGCATTGAATGTTTACAGGTGACGGAGTGTGAGATATTCTTGTCTCTGACTATCAAGTTTTTGGATCCTGACAAACCAATGTGGCAAAGAGCATTGGCACTTGAAGTACTTCATAAAATGACAATACAACCAAGTAAGTCATATTTGAGGGGTTTAATCCATTATTTCAGATCATGGTTTATTCTTTAATTTATGTAAACTCTTTTTACTGGAAAAAAATATACGGGGCGTTCCATTAGTATCTCACAACGCCCAAAATGCTCCTTTAGCCGTTCCACAAGGCGACCGCGGTCGTTGTGGTCGTGGTGAAAACGTCACTAATGACGTCATCATTTTCGATCACACAACGCTCACAACGACCCATCTCAAGAGGTGGGTCCAATAACCGTTCCACTTGGGTTTACGATTGTAACGCCGGCAAGCAAGTGGAGTCTTTGTGAGTCCCTAATGGAACATAGCAATAGTCCTAAAAAGCTCTTAAACACTATTGTACCACAGGACTTTCAAAAATTTAAAAGAAATTTTGATTTGGTAGAGCCATCCTGGAATCATTATTATATTGAGAACAGCTCTTAGGGCTGTCTCGATCAGTGTGATACTACGCTCACATAGAATAACAGCGTGAAACGGTTAACCTGATCGTGTTCTACCGTCTGTAAAACGGGGAATGCTCTGATGAGCTATTTGATTTGGTGCCTACGTCGCCGTTCCATTATCATCACTCGCCGGCGATTCATCGGGAGTTCATCCACACTTCCTGGACACTTGGAAGTCCACCACGGCTCGTGGTGGACGCTCCTTCATGCCATATGTGTCCAGGTTATGGAACAGAGCAGAGCACTCCAATATGGGGCTCTTAGCCACCTACCGCCAGGTGGTCCATTTGCCTACAAGCAAACATAAAAAGCCTTTATAGCTAATTGTGTTACATGTGATGAGTGAGAGGTCCGATGGCCTACTTTCCCACTATCTCACCTTACTTATGCCATCCGCCAATTCTATTTTCCTTCACCTCCAATATACCATTCCTCCTGTCCAATCCCTCTATCTCATCACCCTATCCCATTCCTAAAGGAAAAAGTAATTTATACATATAACAAAATTGTAGAGTAAAATTTCTGTACAATGAAAAAAAAATGCTAAAAATCTAGTCCTGACTCGGTTTTTCCGAGTCGGGACTCGGACTTCTTAAACCTCCCTGGGGATGTAAGAAGTAAAATAGAAATAATTTAGATTTTTTTCAAATTTTTTGTTTCTCTATTTGTACCGTCTAATCTCTGAAACGACTGGACCGATTTAAATGAAATTTTGTATGGTGGTAGCTTATATTCCTGGTCAACATATAGGATACTTTGATCCCGAAAAATTAAAGACTTCCCGTGGGATAGTTAAGAAAACTTTAATGACTTAGCTTATTATACAACTTATGCACCTAATTAAGTATTGATATTGCCGGTATCATCACCACACAATAAAACAATTTATACATTAAAAAACAATTAAGCTATATATCATCACGCTAAGACCAATAGGAGCGGAGCACCAATGAAGAATGTAGAATCGGGAGGGATTTTTAACTTACTTTTTTTAAACTATTCCACGCGGACGAAGTCGCGGGCAGAAGCTAGTTCTTCAATAAGCGGTTCCATTTATTAGATTTTTTAAATGTACCTCTTTATAACAGATCTGCTGAAAGCCTTCTGCGAGTGTTACGACATGAAGCCACACGCGACGAACATCTTCCAAGACATCGTGAACGCCCTCGGCGCTTACGTGCAGAGCCTGTTCGTCGCCTCGAATGTCAACACGCCCGCAGGTGAGTGCTGTGCTGCATTGTGGTACGTTCAGAAAGGTTTCGTGTGAAATTAAACATTAGTCGAAGTAAAAAGTACTGCAGTTGGCTACAAAATGAACAATCTATATATTAGGTTGGGGAAAAAGTTTCTTCGCATTTTATACAAAAATTCAAAAGGTTTTTTTATAAAGTTTATTTACATTTGACTAAAGTATGTAGGTGCCATTATGTTGGATAACTTTTTGCCATCTTGTAGGTAGGGACGTGATCCCATTGCTATAAAAATTTTGGGGCTTCTGATCAAAAAACTGCGACAAGTGGTTTTGGCAGTCCTCTCGTGATGTTAACCTGACACTACCTAAGGAATTCTGCAGAGACCGAAACAGGTGAAAATCTGAAGGTACAAGGTCAGGACTATACGGCGGATGCATTAACACCTCCGAGCCAAACTCTCGTAATTTTTGCTGAGTGGCTAAATATGTGTCAGGTTATCGTTATCATGGTGAAAAACCACACCCCTTCTGTTGATTAATTTCGGCCGCTTTCTCTCAACTTTTTGCTTTAATCTCATCAGTTGTTCGCAGTACAGTTCAGAATCGATGGTCCTACCTGGCGGTAACAGTTCATAATGAATAATGCCCTTACAATCCCACCATACACACAGCATCACCTTGTTGCGAGTTAACCCGGGTTTCGTCACAGTCTGTGAAGCCTGACCGGCCTTTGACCACGATCTTTTTCGCACGTTCTTGTCGTACGTGATCCAATTTTCACCACCAGTTATCAGCTTCTTCGAAAATGGTTCGGTTTCATTACGTCGTAATAAAGAATCACAAACGAGTACATGGTTCATTGGGTTTCTTTCAGTGAGCTCACGAGGCACCCAAATATCGAGCTTTTTTGTGTACCCAGCTTTTTTCAAATGCGCCAAAACCGTTTTGTGGTCAATTCCCAGTTCTCCAGCTACATCGTAACTACTAATATGCCGATCTTGCTCCACTTTTTCAAAAATGGCATCAATTTTGTCCGTAACAGGGCGATCAAAGCGACGTGCATCTTTGATATCAAAATTTCCGCATTGAAAACGCTTAAACCAAATTTGCGCTCCTCTCACAGATACTGTATTAGATCCATAAATATCACAAAAAATTTTCACGGCTTGTGTTGCATTTTTACCTTTTTTGTAGTAAAATTTTAAAATGTATCGAATTTCTTCATTAGTTTCACTCATTTTAACAATAAGAAAAACAAATGAAAATCACACATTTTCCAAATTTGAATTTGGAATTGTCTTCTTTAAAATTAAAACTTTTTAATGATACCAAAACCAGCCAGATACAAATGGTATAGCCAAAGAGATCTTATTACAAGTTCATACATACTTTAGACGAAAAGACTTTCTCCCCAACCTATTATATAAAACAAAGTAGTGTTAGTTACACCATTTATAACTCTCGAAGGGCTTGAACAATTTTTATGATTTTGGTATCGTCTTCGTCCGGAATAGGATGATAAATATTACAATATGATATTCATCAATAAACGAAATTATTATTTAAAAAAATCATCAGTCTAGCCATTTATTTGTTATGATCTCTCCCGGCCGATTTTGGCAATGGGGACGGCATTTAAACTCATTTTCATTTGTCTGATTTAGGTGAATTATTTTTGTGTGTGCTTAAGTGGATTCCGGGTTGGTTTAGATTCACGATTGGACCCGGTAGGTGGCGCCGCTGAACACCACTTTAATGATGGGACGGATTTTGATGATTTTTTTGTGTGTTTTTAAGTAGATTCGAGAATAGTTTAGATCTCATATATGGGCAACAACCGACCCGCTGTAAGATATGATCCGGCCCGCGAGACATTTTGAGAAAACCCAATGAAAAAAAATATTACATTAGGTACTTATACTCACGGGAGTGACAGTGACACTCTTTGATAATCGCCGCCACTCTGCTTGATCGATCTAATTATTTGAGGTTTGCCGCCTCACGGCCGACACATCAAACGATTTATTGCTTCTCAATTATTCTAAACTAGTTTATTTAAAAATATTATCACTACTTTAAAATGCACTAAGTACTTTTAAACGCGGCCCGCGAACGTATTTGCACGCTAAAGTTTGGCCCTCAACATGTTAAAGGTTGCCCTATACCTGGTTTAGATTAACAATTGATGGCGCTGCAATCGATTTCTCGATTTTCATTTTTTAAGGGCAAGACAACGTCTGCCGGGTACAGCTAGTATTTCATAGAAAAGATTTTTTTCAAAAAGGGGGCAGTTTTATTACGGCATAGTCTTATTATATAGGAGTCTGGCACGAAATCTATACGTATTTAGTAATATTAAATGAGACATTAAATAAAATGTTTTTTCCTTTATCTATCCTAGACAATCAATCAACATCTTTATTTGCAAGAATGTTTTTATACAGGTGTTATACAATTGTAGATGCACAGTACATTCTACCACATAGTGGTGTACAAAATGACTCAAACACTAAAAGTAAATTTACATAAATATTCTAATTCAGAAACATGTCAAATAACCTTAGGTAATAAATAAAAAAAATACGTGAAAAGAACAAATAAATCATTAAGCTTTCCAATATAGATAATAACAGCAAGCACTTTTTTGAGAAATCCATCTACAATATGGAAACTTTCTTTGATCTGTCAATTTTTAAGACCACAGTGAATTTTCTCGCAGCTACATTTATAATTTCAGTTGACAAACAGTTATATATAAAAAGGAGCCATATAAATACAGTTTTTTTTGGAAAGATCCAAAGAAGGAACAGACATCTTTAATTTCTCTTGCGTCACAGGTCTCGCGTTAACATTGTTATGTTCTTCAAACAAAGACCCATTGAATTGTACAAACTTTCGATTTCAAGTATGTAGATAATAGCCACAGTAAGAAGATTGTGAGATTTAAAAACCGGTTTGCACGATTCTTACCATTTCATTCCAAATATGGCACATTGTAGACTTAGCAATACTAACTGTTCATTTACCTTAATACTGGATAAAATTTGTTGGCACCATCTTTTTCCCAGTTAGATATTGTGTCTTGAGTATATAGCGTCTTGCACTTCTCGTATGTTGCCACCGCTGTGCGCGAAGTTATATATAGTGTATTATCTATGGAACATCGCCAACGCACGCGAAGTTGGATCGCACCCGCCATTATAGTCGGGCATAAATGCCTGTCTACTATAGATATAAATTTAAGTGGTTAGTGTATCTATGTCCCTTGCTCCCCGGGACTCGTGTAGAAGGACCTCGCCACACCTTTGTGATCCGCCTCGTCGATTAGCAGTGGCAGATCCCTGAACCAGCGCTGTCGTAAGCTGGTGACTGACTACGAGATAAATGAAAAATTGCTTTATTCTCCGGGTACCAGTTTTTAATTGGGGAATAAGGGACGGCCATATATTGAACACATAACCCCTCAAACCGTGGAGATTGCCTGATTGCATTTCCAAAATTTGACATGAGCTCGATACAAGTAATATCTTACTAAAAATGAATAGATATGTAAGCCACCCAATAGTTGATTATGTCATTTAATTTTAATGATGTATTCATTACAAAAATACAAATTAATACTTTATGCTTCTGACCTCATTGTAAATTTACTTCCTTCAATTCATTTGATACTTTGTTTGTGTTAACTCAATTAGCTCTTGTTCGGAAAAAAATATCCGAGGGATTCACTGTCTTGGAATATAATTTGGCATCACTGAAATGAATAATTCAAGTGCTTTTTCTCCCGAAATCAAAATGTTAACATATTATGTACATCGCATCTTAGGAAAAAGTGAGGCGAATTTAACACTCAAATGCAAAATTGAATATACAAATATAATTTGGTTATTTAAAATGTAATGTATACTGATTAATATTGCGTATCTATAAGCTTTTCATCAGAATTATCATCACTACTTTCCTCGTCATGTTTATTGTCGTCTTTATCACCTTTTTGATCACCTACTTTATCAATATCCGGCACAGAAACGTCATCATCCTTGTCTTCTCTTATATCACTATATATTATGCCACGGATCGATTCATCGCCAGAAGTTTCCTTTTCGTCTCCGTAATTTTCACCATTTGAGTATTGTGTTTCTAGAACATCGATGTCGCCACTTTCGCGTCTTTCAATATTACCTGTAAAAGTGAATATTTGTGTAGATAGTTAAACAAGTATTGTTTCAAATTCTATTTACTTCATGTACCTTGTGCTGGTACAGGCTTACCTAACTAAGGTCCCAATATTGACATCGTTTGTTAAATCCTATTGTAACTTTGACATTAATATCGGTGCTTGGGTTGGCTTGCCAAAATTTCTGTATAGATGTCTTAAAATTGTAGTCGATACCTATTTTTTCGAGAACATTGGCACTGTATCGTTACGTGTTCGTACAATTGAAAGCTAAGTGCAGTGAAACTATTTATTCCTAATCCTGATTTAAACAGTTTAATCAAATTGAATCCATTTAGTTGCTAGACAAAGAACTAAAAGTACAAAATGGTATTCAATGACATTGAATGATTCAAGTTCATATTTATATAGATGACTCTAGTTGATTCATTCAAATTGTCTAATATTGACTTAACGTTTCAACTTGTTGGTTGTCATTGAATGGCACTGATCCATCATAGGCTACTTCCTTGCGATTTATCTCCAAAGTAACTAATGCGTTAACAGCGGCGGCTCGAGACGTTAGGCACGCTAGGCAACTAACTGCCTACGGCGGCAAAATGCCTGTAAACATGTTTACAAACCCGCTTGAACCACTAAAGCAAAAAAAAAAAACAAACACCCAATAATATATTTCAATTCATTCCGTTGAATCTAGAAAATCTATAAGTAATCAACAAGTACATACAATACGAATAGACAGGGTTCTGGGAGAAAAAAGCTAGATAGAAGACTTTTTTTAGTTTTTTTAAGCTTCGGTGGGAGCGGAATATTTCGAGTTTGCCTACGGCTGGCTCTGGCGTTAACTAATATGAATGATTAAAACTGTTCGTGAAATTTACACACTTCTACCATTTTCATCTCCACACTATGTATTTACATACATAACAAATTCTCTTAGCTTTATGTTTCTGAAGTAGACCAGACAGGCTGAAGACCCAACGGACAAAAAATGGTCTCCATGCCTTATGGACATTTGCACTGTTATGAGTACTACCAATCTCGAAGGGAGACTGGATCCTGGCCACTGATACCAGAACACAAATCAAGATTGTTATGGGGGAATATTGTAGCCATTCAGGCGAGCAAATACCCTATCACTTGGCTTTGGATTGTTTTGTCGTCTCCTACGACTCTCTCTCTCTCTCTGTTCCTACACGAATAAAATGCTACAATTATCAATTAATATGTCTCACCTAATTCTTCACTCTTCCTCAAATAAAACAGATCTGTGTTATTGCTCTCCCCGTATGAGAGTATTTGGAGATATAGATCGGCCAAATATTGGCATCTCCTCATGCAAGTTTTGTAGCTACTGAATCTGTTGGTGCGGTATGATAGACGGCAGCCAAGGCGTTCGCTGGAAACGCGTTTCTAAGATAATTCTGTTTTCTCTTTACAAATTTAACCTTATCTTATATATAAAAATCAACTGCTGTTCGTTAGTCTCGCTAAAACTCGATAACGGCTGGACGGATTTGGCTAATTTTGGTTTTGAATTAATTGTGGAAGTCCAGGGAAGGTTCAAAAGGTGAGTAAAAATGAAAAAAAAATATTCTGAGGCGTTACGAAGTTTGTAGGGTCAGCTAGTTACTATATAAATGTTTTAATTGATCTATATGTTGAACTATCATAATGTATGCATCTAACAATATGTGGAACTATAATATAATAATATCTGTAAAGGGTTCGAGTTTATACAGTGCTTTTAAAAGTTTGAAAATATCATAGAATTTTTGTCTGTCTGTCTGTTAGAGCATCACGTGAAAACTGCTTAATGGATTTAAATGTAACTCGACACAGAGGTAACTTATATCTCAGGTCAAAACCTAGGATACTTTTAGCCCGATAAAAACAATTATAACATTTTAAAAATGCCGTGTCTGTACATTGAAGCTATTTAAAAAAGCAACTAGAATACACTATGTAAACGATGGAGAACACGACGCAATTTTATTTAGATTCCTAGTCTGTTTGTTCAGGATTCACATAAAAACTTCTGGGCCGGTTTTAACGCGGTTTTCACTGATCGACAGCTAATTCTTAGACTTAAAATCTGCACTACTTTTTATCCCGGGAAACACGCGGGAATTTCCCCGGAAGCGTTGCAATTTGTAGTTGTTCAGGTGCATAAAAATTAGCTTATTCCGACACAGTTTGCACTAAAACGATAGCATACATTATTTTTTATATGCTGCGGTACTTTGTATCCCGGGAATTTCAAGTCAAGCGTGAACGAAGTCGCGGGCATATCCTAGTATTAAATAACATCGTTTCTGCGGGGTAGACGAGTACAGCCAATAAGATGGCGTGGCGTTTGCGTTTGTACTTTTTTTTGGTGCCGCCGCTGTAAAATATCAACATACACGTCGTCAAAGCAACGCGAACGAAGTGTGTCTGGTATTACTAGTCGAAAATCTAAGACAGATAGACTTAGACTTTATTGTACACCAATACAAAAAATGAGCTGACAGACTAACCCTATATCTAATTATGCACAAAGGGCGGTCTTATCGCTAAAAAGCGATCTCTTCCAGACAACCCCAGGAATGAATCGAGAGGATAATGACAATGGTGGTTATACGTAACATATAGTACCAACTACTTACTTTTTAATATATTTTTTTTATAATCGGCAATAATAATAAATAATATGTACAGTCGTGGTATGGAAATGTTCGCCGGTTTCCAAATTGATTTACAGTGCCGTAAATAGCCTTTTCTGCGCCCTATGCGAGCTTCTATAACTGCGCCCTTGTTTTTTTTAGATATTATAGGTACTCTAGCTAGAGCAATGCTATGTATAGGCCTACTTTATTTACTAGTATTTTGGAAGAAAGACGTTTTTGGTGATACTGGCATGTAGGTACGTATGTGTTGGAATCGAGCACTAGGGACGCAGCGGGAACTTATCAGGAGCAAACCGAAAAAATAATAGTCCTGCCTGGTCTGGCCCTTCTTGCGCCCCCTAAAGTCTACGCCCTGTGCCTGGGCACCGGTGGCACCGCCCTTTTTACGGCACTGTTGATTCATTTAATGTTCCGCGAGCACATTTTTCCTTTTCAAGCTAAGTCACAGAACAGACTATTCCACAGAAAATTATGTTTAAGTATTTGACAATAAAGTTTAAAATTACTTAGATCAAAGTTGTTTGATTTTCTATCTTGTCTAAGAAGATTGTTTAGAGATGTAAAACCTTTTTATTGGTTTTAATATATATGATAAGCGTAGTCATTATATCCTCTTTATTTCTTATTGTTAATCTCAGCGTCTGTCATTGTCAACATTGCAAATTTCTTTTTAACATTTCTATATTTTATAACTGTAACATTTATTAAAATGTTGGCCCTATCGTTTCTTGTACTCGCGCAAGCAAAAGTCGACCTTAAGATGACGAACATTTTCATTGCGCGACTTTACACACACACACACACACACACACACACACACACACACACACACACACACACACACACATGTATGTATGTATGTATGTATAATATATATATATATTATATATATATATACACACACACACACACACCCACACACACGTATGTATGTATGTATGTATGTATATAATATATATATATATGTATACTATATATATATATATATAATATATATATATATATATATATATATATATATATATACTATACAAATACATATCTACGAGTTATATCAATGTTTATAGATGAACATATACATTTAAATATGCACATGTTCATCATGTGGCCATAGTTTCAAATATCGGTAGCGATTTTGCTTGTTGCTGCTTGAAACTGGCAGCTCGTTTCAAAGCTGTATGTATAGTCTTGACGGTAAAAGAATTCTTGTATAATATATGTATTTATAAAATCTCAATGAGGAACTCACCTGCAGTTTTGCAAATAAAAATCAAACGTCCAAACTGGTACCACTTGTTCCAAGCAAGTGCCGGGTGTGAATCTCCGTGTGCAACGCGATTTGAGTGCGGCGGACCGTTGCGAATTATCTTTTACTGAAACCATCACAAAGTCTTGTTACTACTCGTATACCACGTTATGCATAGTTTCTGTGCAAGCTAAGAGACAGAAAATGTATAATAAACAGTCCCCATATTTACATTCAACATGCAAATGATATAGAATTTATTAAATTATATACTACTGGGATATGCCCGCGACTTCGTGCACGCTTGACTTCAAATTTTTCGGGTTTCCCGGGACACAAAGTACGGGAACGATTTTAAAAAGAATGTAAGCTATCAGTTTTAATGAAAACTGTTTTCCGGGAGCGGTTTTTATTTTTTCGATTAAAAATCAGCTTATTCCGATTCCGCTACCGGAAAAATTCCCGCGGGATTCCCGTGATTAGAAGTAGCGCAGATTTTAAGTCTAAGAATTTGCTGTTGATCAGCGAAAACCTCATTGAAATCGGTGCAGTAGTTTTTACGTGAATCCCGAACAAACAGACAAACCGACATACAGGCAAGAAATCTAAAAAAAATTGCATCGTGTCCTCCGTCGTTTACTTAGTCTATCCTAGTTGCTTTTTTTTAAATACCTTAAATGTACATGGCATGTTTAGAATTTTATAATATTGTATATTCTAGTTGGTTTTTTTAAATGGCTTCAATGTACAGACACGGCATTTTTAGGATTTTCTAATATTATAGATACTTACCTATAAGATCATTATGAAGAGATAAATGTCCGGGAATAAACAAGTTGCATATTAAAATAATGTAAGATATAAACATTGTGATTATTATAATTAACATTGAATTTGGGTTGACAAATTTCAACCATCTTGAATATAGAAAATTATAAATTGTAAGTATAAAAATTCAATGTGAGATATGTGAAAAGTTTATATTTGAAAACAGAAAACTGTTAGAGCCATGGTGTGCGCGGATCCGAAGTAAAAAAAAACCCGGATATTTCGTACACATGAAACCGCTGAATATAATAGTATAATTTTGTTGCCTTCGGTTGTTGTGTAAATGTTTGTCTAATAACAAAAATAAATACAATAGACTATTATATAGACTCACCCTAAACCTCGTCGACTAAGAACGTCCTTGGCTTCATAAGTTGATATCACACATACACGCAAACTGAAACCCCTCCTTAATCAATCATTCAAAAATAACAATCACTTTTCAGCGCGGCCGCCATTTAGTTTGTTTCAACAACTCACTGCACTTGCCAAAGATCTTGTTATTTATTATATGTGTCTTTTTAACACCGCAAACGAATCCGACGACACATTGGCGGCATCTTCCATGAACCAAAGTGAAATTGGGGTGACAGAGATAGATATCCTATCCTATCCATGCAGGAACGGAGAAAGAATACAATTTCCTGTGGCCGGGCGGCCTGTCGTAAGAGGCGACTAAACAACCCACAGCCAGGCGGTAGGGGATTTCCCCGACTGGATTGCTACCACCCATGATCTAAAGTATGTCGCCATAACAACCTTGAGTTGTGTTCCGGCATTAGAGACCAGGTTACAGTCTCCTTTCAGAGAGCAGCAGCGCATTTGTAGCACCTTTGGTGTTGCAAATGTCCATAGGCGATGGTAACCGCCTTCCATCACCTGGGCCGTCTGCCTGTTTGCTGAACTCCTGCGATAAAAAAAAAGATATACATACATACCAGTATACAAAAAGAGAAGGAAATATGTATGTATCAAGAATGTGAATTGAAGTTCGAACAAAAGATGGCGGTACCATGACTTAAAAATCATTGTTCAACATTAAATAATAAACAGCTATAGACTACATTTATTTGACTCTAATCTTAGGTGTAAGGTTTAACTTACAGGTGTAAGTTCCAGCCCTCTCCCCCATCCCATCATCTCAATATCACACCGAAGGAGCTGGCCCTAAGAGCTGTAATTAAGATAATGATTCGTGATTGCGGACGCGGCGTACGACGTAAGATCCCCCACCACACAAAGCGTATATGCGGCGTCAGGCATCTCAGAGAGAACCCAATATAGTGGATTTTCATTGTAGCATTCGTTGGTCGCGTACAGCATTACGCCATACGCATTATACGGAATTTATAAGGGAACATACCCATACTACGTAATTATGCGCAGGAGTGTTTGGTTTCAGTTTAGTGGAGGGGCGTAAACTATGGGAGCATGAAATATAGTTAAAACGTTCTTTAAGATAATGAGAATTATTCGGGACAAATAAGATAATATACGGATCACAAAGAATATGAGTATTCCGGCGAAAACGACTTGGCAACCACTTGAGTTGTTTACGGAATTCAGAGATGTGATCATATTTTCGTAGGCCAAATATGAACCTTATACAGAATTTTGGAGGTTCTTGGGTTAAATCTAGATAGCTGCCGTCAGCATAATCAAGGATAGGGAGTAATGGGGATTCTGCTAGTTTAATTTTGGTGATAATGGGCAAGAAATTCCTCAACCTTCCCAGGGACTTGGACGAGAGAAATAGCCGCCGACTTAATTCGATGATATGAGGTCGCCAAGACGGCTCACAGTCAAATATAACAACAAGGTTATTTGAAGTTGTGTGTTTGTCACTAAAAGGAATAACTCTCCTGTCAAAAGTTATGTTAGGTATGGTACTCCTGTTTGTATGAAGATGCCGGGGGACGAAAGTAGTTCCCCGGCAGTGGATGAGGTCGATGGGCCACCACCTGCAGGTCCAGCGGAGAGGCTAGTCCAAAAAAATGGGTCACATAGAATGAACAAGTTCCCTAATAGACCATCATCCTATGAATTCATGTGTGTATTTTTATCGACGGCTTCTCATAGAGGTCCCAGGTTCCATTCCAGGCAGGGTATTACGTAAACGAACTCTCCGTTATTTACTCTGGTCTGTGTATCTGGGGATTGGTCCTAAAGTTGTGTGTTTCTCTGCTAATATTATTATCTTACGTTTTGCAGGTTCAGCTGGGATACCTCAGCAGTCAGGATTCTATTGGAAGGGGGTGTGGTTGCCGTTATGCGTGACTTTCGAGCCCGGTACAGCAAAGTCACTTTAGTAAGTCATGCTCTGTACTACACTAAGGATTTTTATAGAACTTTCCGTAAATGTCGATGTAATACGATACCAACCTACCTATAAATTTCACGAAAATAATTTTATCTTTTTTTTATTGCGTGAGTTCAGCGGGCAGTTAGATTGCCCACCTGGTGGGAAGCGCTTACCATCGCCTATGAACATTTCTAACACCAAAGGTGCTACCAATGTGCTGCCGCCCCCTGAACGGAGACTGGACCTGGCCACTGAAGCCGGGACACAATTCAAAATTGTTATGGCGGCATAGTCTAGTCTAGGCCATCCACGCGGGCAAATACCCTACCACCTGGCTTTGTGTTGATTTGTCGCCTCTTACGACAGGTCGTCTTAACGCAGAAAATAGTATTCTTTCCCCGTTCCTGCACAGATAAGATATCTAATGAGTAATATCTGAATATGCAAATGAATAAAATCACTTTTTAGTTTATGGATTTTCATCAGCCTCAAGTAAAGTTGGATCTAATTATACTGTTTTAATACCGAAAATGCCAGTTGTGTAAACTTTGCTGTCCTCAGACCTGATGAAACTTGATGGTGATGATGTTATTTAGAAAGATGGTTCTATATATTATGTATTTATCAGAATCGGAGAAACAATTATGAAGCAAAAAGGTTTTTAGCTATACGTGTTTCTAAAGAGTTCCTTGCTGATTGTTCTTCTTAAATAGTGATAACACGTTGCGAAGCGGATGTTAAAGCGCCATCTAGCTCTTAGCTATTGTTAGTCTTCAGCATCTTTTTAACAATCGTAAAAACTAGACAACGGTAAAACAGAAAGGTCGATATAATCTGACAGCGACGCCATTATAATCTCACACATCACGCATTCACGATTCCACATAATAGTATTTTATAACTTTTTTGTATTAAACTCAAAAGTAATATCAATTATCAAAGCTATCAGATAATATTATTCATCATCCACACCACACCACACCACACGCGGATACAGCGGTGTACATAGAATAGAAAGAAACCTATTTTATTTTGGAACTTGTTTGAATAAAAACTTTGAATTGAAGTAAAGTTGCTGACGCGGGTTGCGTTGCGTTAGAGCTATTAAACAGCGCACGATGGCGTCACAGTTCAGTAACCCTGTTCTAGATCCCGTGACGTCCAGATAAAGTGCGAGAATGGGTCGCAGGTCAGGTTTAATAGGTAGTTTGGAAATCTGATAGTCCCGCACACACTCGATGCAGGCGCCCTAAGCGCTGCATTAGGCCATCCCCCGTATCGCCCGGGTATGGTGTCCAAAGACATTCCTCTGCGATAAAAATAGGTATTAAACAACTCATTTCTGTCTTTCAATATGGATAAATTAACCAAAGTGGCCCATTTCGTTGAACACCATCGTGTCGTTTCAGTTCTATTATCAGCATAAAGCCCTCTGCCCACTACACCGTATCATACCATGACCGTGCTAGAAACGTATTAGACTATCCCCACTAGACCGTAGCGTGCCAGGCACGGACCGTCAACGATTGTCGGCGAGAATATTTTGCCGGTGCCGCTACGCTACGTGCATGGCACGCGACGTTGTCAAAACGGTCATCATACGGGCATTAACCGCATATGATGACCATTCTAAGCCCGTTTATGCCGCTTGTCTTAAAATAAATAAACATAGTGTGGCGCGCGATGGTGGAGCGATCTATTTGGTTTAAGGAGTTTCAGAAAAATGTAGAACATTCCAGAAGAAAAAGACAAGGACAGAAACATTTTAGAAGGGAATAGCTGATGAACAAAAGAATAACGATATTCTAGAATGGAAGGTTCAGGAAGGAAAAGACAGATAGATAGATGTTTAGAAAGGGATAGACAGTAAATAAAAGAATAATGAAAAGAAGATCGAAATTATGGTTTCCAGAAGATTCTTCCGGGTATATAAGCAGCGTAATACGCGCCTGCAGGGTGGTTCAGTTGGAGACAGCGGCCGGCTGGTGCGGCGGCTCCAGCGGCCATGTTTGCGTCGTGTATAAATTCAAATTCAAAAGTTTTTATTCGAAATAAGTTCCACTGGAGAACACTTTTTGAAGGTCATACATATAAGTTAAAATTTAATTTTACTCCCTATTCTATGTACACCGCTTCGCAACGTGTTATTGCTGTTAAGGAGAAGAAGCGGCAAGAAACTCCCCAGCAACACGTCTAGCTAAATATACAGAATTACTTTTTGAAGAATTAATGGAGTTGTAGCAAACAAACGCAATAAAACCAAGACATAATAAAAGGAAAGAAAAATATTATTATAGTTATAATAATGACATGACGTACTAAAATGTTATGCTGCAATATATTTCCATAAATTCCTCACAAGCTTGGCAAGATAAAAACGTTATACAAAATATAGTATAAGAGGTTGGAGCGAGCTGCTATAAATTAATTTTTCTCATTTAAGTATTCTTCAATAATGTAGTATGCCTTTCTTAGCAAGATGCTTTTTAATTTGGTTTTAAATTTAGTGAAAAGCAGATCTAACAATTCACTCGGAATCTTATTAAGAACTGTATCCTAACCCCCAAGAAGGAGGACAGTACTTTTTGTAATCTAAAAGATGGCAATATCAGTCTATTACAATGCCTGGTGTTGAAATTGTGAACATCCTTATACTGCTTGTAGGCACTCAGATTATTGCGAAAATAAATTATATTATTAAAAATATATTGGTAGGCGCCTGTCATAATACTGATTTCCTTAAAGCGTTCTCTAAGAGACTCCCGAAGGCCGAGGTTGTAAATTGACCTTACGAACCTTTTTTGTAAAACAAATATGGTCTCTAAGTCAACAGCGTTAGCGTATAGGAACGCTGCACGCCCCGCTCCGCTACACGCTCGGTTCGGGCGTGCACTGAGTCTGTAAAGAAACGATTTTAAATGTATCCAAACGCTAACGAGTGTCCCTAGTGCCAGCCGAGATGTGCGTCGATCGGGGCGTTGCGTACAGGTTTAAACCTCTATTGCCCGCCGGACGCTTTGCCACTCAGGCCCTACACTTAGATCTTTTTGGCATTTCTTGTTTCAGTTTCGAAATGCTAGATCGCACCGAGGCGCCGACGATACAAGAGGGCTACGGAATATCCGTTGCCTACGCATGTCTCATGGAGATCATAAGATCTATAGCGATCACTATTGAAGGAACAGAATATTTCAGGTATTGTATTTCTTATATTTAGATATTAATTTGCCTGGATGGCTACCACCCCTGGTCTAGAGCATGCCGCCATAACGCCTTGAGTTGTGTTCCGGCATTAGTGCCCAGGTACCAGTCTCCCTTAAGAGGGCAGCAGCGCATTTGTAGCACCTTTGGTGTTGCAAATGTGCGTAGGCGATGGTAACCGCTTTCCATAATGTGGGCCGTCTGCCTGTCTGCTGAACTCATGCAATACAAAATAAATATTGAACACATAACCCCCATCCCGCGGAGATTGCCTGATTGCGTCTTCATAGCTCCAGGCTAGCCTTTTCACGCCGATGTCCTGTGTTTGCGTGGTATCACACATTGAGCCGGCCCTATGAGCTGTAATCAAAATAATGATTCCAGCATAGCTCTACCACGTTGAAACCTTTCGTTTGTTTGAGCATCTTAAAATCGCCTGTCGCCAGACACGGGTGACGTGGCCATTCAGACAATTTACATTTTTTAATATCATGGCTGCGTTCCATTAGAGACTCGCAACGACCGCCATTTTTCTCGTTCCACTTGCTTGCCGGCGTTACAATCGTAAACCCAAGTGGAACGGTTATTCGACCAACCTCTTGACATGGGTCGTTGTGAGCGTTGTGTGATCGAAAATGATGACGTCACGACCACAATGACCGCGGTCGCCTTGTAGAACGGCTAACGGAGCATTTTGGGCGTTGTGAGCTACTAATGAAACGCGCTGCATATTGTTTCTCATCTGTCTTGTTCGTTTTAGACTACAGGATATGTACGACGACGTCCAGAATGACACTGACGAGAAGGAGGTCAACTCGAATAAAAATGGCGTAAACCAAAAAGGTAAATAACTGTCGTGTATCTGGATATGTGTATATACATATATACAAACCTAAGTGTGTATATAATGAAATAAATAAATTATTGAAAGAAACTGAGACTTTTGAGCCAAAGAAATGAAGTGAGTTAAGATGTGGATTAAAAAAGTATTATATTTTTCTCTCACAAAATGAAAAACTTCAACTCTAGATTCTATCTGGAAGACGAGAAATCTTAAAAATAAAGTCAGAAATAAAATAAGTTATCGATTACCATAATCGATTTATCTAAATGAATATCAACAATTAATAATATTAAAACACTTATACCACACAATTAATTAATTTAAAATAATTAAACCCGCTACAATTATAAAAGATCTCAACATAATAAAAAAATCTTAAAATCATTCTCATATTGTCATAATCTGTATGTATAAAAGCGTTCGTCTCCTTTTTACCAGTGTATAAAATTGCAGTACCTCATCATTAAATTTCTTATCTTAAATAGGTTCCGAAACGATTTAATCTTCATTTAATTTCAATAAAAAAAAATAGGTATTTATATAGTAGTTTTATCTAAAAGTCGGCACGCTTGTCCAAGGCGGCTTGGCGGGCTTGACACAACGGTTATCTCAATGTGCAGGTTGCATCACAATGTTTTCCTTCGCCGTCGTTAGCACTTGGTAATTGTAACAATATGCACATTAGGTCAGAAAACTGCCTAATTGGTGCATGCGTTCCGTCCAGGATCGAACCCGCGCCCTTTGACTTTGGGACGCGTACGCTAATCATTACGCCGCCACCACGACTATTTTCGGATTTTTTAAATGTTATTTATTTTAACTATTGTTCACGTAACTTACTGAATGTAAATTCCAGAGACTGAATTAAAAGGTGACAAGGAAGTGACTAATAATGGACACGAGCAACCAGACCAGAATTCGAACGTCGTCCAGAAGATTGACCCTGAAATCGAAGACAAAGAACTTCAGATTAGATTGCAGGTATATTTAATTATTGGTAACGTAATTTATTTATCGATTGTGTGCCGGATTATTATTTAAAATATATATTTTTCAACTTAATCAGTTATGAATTAAAGTCTTCATTATATTAGCTGTTTCTCAAGTTCTGAAATATTTAATTATTAATACATTCATATCATAATTTTATATAAGTACTAAGATATGCCCTCGACTTCGCCCACGCTGGACTTTAAAATCCCGCGGGATTCCGGGGATAAAAAAAACACTTTCTATTATATCAAATTTGCTATAAATCAGTGAAAAAATCACTATAGAATTTGTTTTATTTCAATCTAGCTATTTGAAATAATTCCCAGAAAACATCCCGAGGGATTCCCAGGGCAAAAAGTTGCGCAGATTTTAAGACTAAAAATTTGCTATCAATCAGCCAAAATCGCATCGAAATCGGTCCCGCAGTTTCTACTGCAATTCCGAACAAACAGACAAGAAATTTAAAAATGCAGCGTGTTCTCCATCGTTTTTTTATAGTCTATTCCAGTTGGGTTTTTTTAATACCTTATGTACAGACACGACATGTTTAGAATTTTATAATATTATAGATAAAGTAGTCAAATAGCGCATTAATTTTATTATTTCAACAGTGATTAAAATTATTTGTATAGTGACATTTTAAATGTAACATGTTGATAAGTAGGCATTTTAAAACCTGCTTGCAAAAAAGTTAGAAGGTAGGAATATGAGAAGGTTCAAATTAAAATTGCAAGAAGCAGATATATAACATTTCGTGCTTCTTTACTTTGAAAATGACGGATTTTCATACAAACTTTCTACGCCTTTTAAGCTTAGGGGTTGAGTTTTCAAAAATCCTTAGTGCGCGCCTACAGTATAGAAAAAAGTCGCATGCACATCTGTGTGTTGATATCAATCACTCATTGAGGTCAAGTGTCAAATTATATGTATGTTATAGTGAAACATGGAAGTTCTGGCGCTCCTAGCTTTGACTAGTCAAACCACAGGTCTGACATAAAGTCTTAGTCAAAGTCCAAATAAATGACGTTTTACTGCCTTTGACTAACAAATTTTTGTGTAACCTTGGAGAGACTGATTTATACAGTCATTAAACATGTAACAAGTGTAGTACGAATCAACGTTTGACCGAGTCTGCCTTAGTCGCCTCTAGGATCGACTACGCAAAGCCCGAAACAGATTTTTTTATTTTTATTGCACCAGTTCAGCAGACAGGCAGACGGCCCACTTGACGGAAAGCGGTTACCATCGCCTATGGACATTTGCAACACCAAAGGTGCTACAAATGCGCTGCTGCTCTCTTAAGGGAGACTGGAACCTGGTCACTAATGCGGGAACACAACTCAAGGTTGTTATAGCGACATACTCTAGACCAGGGGTGGTAGCCATCCAGTCGGACAAATGCCCTACCACCTGGCCGTGGGTTGTTTTGTCGCCTCTTACGACAGGCCGCCCGGCCGCAGGAAATTGTATTGTTTCTCCGCTCCTGCACGGATGAGATTATTTTACGTTCGAAGATTGATTAAAGGTACTTGTAGGTTTGATTAAAAATACTTTAGTTATTGGATTTATTTCGGGTTTTGTCGAAAGGTTGTTGTTGTTGTTGCCTTGGTCAAACCTAGAGTAAACCAGTCATTCTGGGAAGAGACTGCACTTCGATCGACCTTTGACTATAACATATATACATCATGTGAGAACAATTTTTTTTGTTTGTAATGTGTCATCTACCTCATATCATATGTGTCATATCTCTAAACTAGCCGAGACCGCTAGTGTGTGTATATACATAGTGTAAGAATTTGTTTTTAGCTTGTAACATGTGTCATCTACCCAGTTATAACGACAACGGCCGGTGAGAATCAGAACCACTGTGTAAGAGTTTTAATAGCCTTAATATATTTTATAGAGGAGGTTGTATAGAGCGTGAGTCCGACTCGTACACGGCCACTTGCTAATTTGTAAGTATGCTGTTTCAGCTACTAAAGTCCTCGTGGTGCGGTCTCGTGTGGGGGCTCTCGGTGTTGGCCGAAGCGAGTATCGGTGAATTGGAGAAGATACTACGTGCCATACAAACCCTTGCCAGGGTTAGTGGGAAGGTATGATACTATTTTCGTACTTCGTGATATATCAAATTTTTTATATTAAACAACTCTACGGACTCTATTTCCGTACCCTTTTTTACAACTTAATTTAGAAAAGAATTTAGAACTTATACACATTTATTTTTTATTTTTGTTATCCTGTGTGACATTTATTAATAATAACTTATTATATTAATTAAATCTAATTTTGATATTAAACTTATGCTAACGTAGAGTGTATCTGTTACATGCTGGTGTTGCGAGGAAGTGCATGTGCAGTGTGTCTTATGTCTAAGGTATATTTTTTTATTTCACTTTTGTCGGCATGTAACACTATATATATATATATATATAATAGGTTGGGGAAAAAGTCTTTTCGCATATAGTATGTACGAACTTGTAATAAGATCTCTTTGGCTATGCCATTTGTATCTGGCTGGTTCTGGTATAATTAAAAAGTTTTAATTTTAAAGAAGATAATTCCAAATTCAAATTAGGAAAATGTGTGATTTTCATTTGTTTTTCTTATTGTTAAAATGAATGAATCTAATGAAGAAATTCGATACATTTTAAAATTTTACTACAAAAGTAAAAATGCAACACTAACCTCGAAAAAAATTTGTTATGTTTATGGACCTAATGCAGTATCTGTGAGAGTAGCACAAATTTGGTTTAAGCGTTTTCAATCCGGAAATTTTGATATCAAAGATGCACGTCGCTCTGGTCGCCCTGTTACGGACAAAAATGCCATTTTAAAAAAGTGGAGCAAGATCGGCATATTAGTAATTACGATGTAGCTGGAGAACTGGGAATTGACCACAAAACGGTTTTGGTGCATTTGAAAAAAGCTGGGTACAAAAAAAAATTCGATATTTGGGTGCCTCATGAGCTCACTGAAAGAAACCTAATGAACCGTGTACTCATTTGTGATTCTTTAGTACGACGTAATGAAACCGAACCATTTTTGAAAAAGCTGATAACCGGTGATGATAAGTGAATCACGTACGACAAGAACGTGCGAAAAAGATCGTGGTCAAAGGCCGGTCAGGCTTCACAGACTGTGGCGAAACCCGGGTTAACTCGCAACAAGGTGATGCTGTGTGCATGGTGGGATTGGAAGGGCATTATTAATTATGAGCTGTTACCGCCAGGCAGGACCATCGATTCTGAACTGTACTGCGAACAACTGATGAGATTAAAGCAAAAAGTTCAGAGAAAGCGGCCGAAATTAATCAACAAAAGGGGTGTGGTTTTTCACCATGATAACGCTAGACCTCACACATATTTAGCCACTCAGCAAAAATTACGAGAATTTGGCTGGGAGGTGTAAATGCATCCGCCGTATAGTCCTGACCTTGCACCTTCAGATTTTCACCTGTTTCGGTATCTGTAGAATTCCTTAGGCAGTGTCAGGTTAACATCACGAGAAGAATGCCAGAACCACTTGTCACAGTTTTTTGATCAGAAGCCCCAAATTTTTTATAGCAATGGGATCAGGTCCCTACCTACAAGATGGCAAAAAGTTATCTAACAAAATGGCACCTAAATACTTTAGTCAAATGTAAATAAACTTTATAAAAAAACCTTTTGAATGTTTATATAAAATGCGAAGAAACTTTTTCCCCAACCTAATATATAGTGTTACATGCCGACAAAAGTGAATGCACACCTGCCTGCCATAAAGCACAATTTATTACCTTCCCTCATTTGGACTTGTTTTGTTTACTTTGTGTTTAAAATTTGTAATTAGAAAAACAGCCAATTGCGTATTGTAATCCTTTATGGTAGGCAGTGGGCAGGTGTGATTCTTTGAAATCATTGTTTACACGGTCGTATTATTATAACTGAGAGATCGGCAGGCAAGCGACGATTACGATACGAGCAAGACGTGTGTACATTCGATGAACTATACAGTGACGGACTTTGTGCGTGTTAATGAATCGTGCAGTTTGTAGTGGTTGCGTCCAGTTATATTCGTACCTGTATTATACAGGTTAGAGGTTAAAATAATGCTAGAAACATCACGTGAGGAATGGACGACTCCAAAGTAGGAGTATAGTGAGCTATGGTGGTATAGTCATATTTTATTTAAGACATTTTTTTAATTTACGATTTTAAGGTTCCGTAACCGTTTCCATGCGATTCTACGGAACCTATTCGTCACGCCTGTCCGTTCGCGTGTCCGTCTGTTTTTGTATGTCACAGTAATTTTTCTCAGAAACTACCAGACCAGACTAGTCCCATCAATATATGATGAAATGTTTTGAGAACGTGACTTCGGGGCTCTAAAAAGATTATCAACTGCAGGTGGGCCATACGGCAAGCCGCGACGCGTGTATAAGTGCGTTATGCCGCGCGGCTTTGCCCGCACAGTACTGCGTGCCCGGCTTGGGGGCTCTACCTTGTCCGTGGAGAAGGGAGCCCCCTCCCCCGCCGGAGCCCGACTACCGGCATCAGGTGGTGTGGGTCGGGACTCCTCTGCCATCGGCTTCTTTGCCCACTGGTGAGTTGTGATCTGAACTTAACTCTTTACCTACGTGGAGGCCACATACAGTAGAAAACAATAGGAGCGCCACTTTTGTTTTGTCTCTTCCAATATTATGTTAAGAGTAATTTTGATACTTGGGTACTACATGAAATATAATGCAAGTATCAAGTTGCTTTATTCACACATACGCATGTTGTCAACGTAACGTAAGGTGTTTACTTTAATTATGATGAGTATAATTTTTTAAGCTTTAACACCTTGTGATAATTCATAGATCAATTATCTGGTTAAAAGAAACGAAGTGAACCATTACAAACCTGTCACGTCGGCGGTTCTTTTGCTTTAAATTCCACTGGATATCCTCGGTAAAATTTAAAAATCATTGTTCGTATGAAACTAATTATTGTTATATCCGTATTTAGTTATTATTAGTGGATTTTAGACTTGGGTCAAAGTTAAAATTAAGATAACATGGACAAATTCGCCCTGTTTATAATTCACTGACATTAACTACAGATAAGACAGAATATTTCCGGAAGGCGAAAACATTAATTTGTCCATGTTCTAGATGTTATGGCCAGGTCATACAAGGTACACTCACCGAAGGGAGACTTGTGTACGCGATAATATGCGTAACAGTAGTACAATTGCTATAGGCGCTTAATATATTTTAGGGATGCCCTGACTAGGGTGGAGGAGCGAAATGGAATGCTCCTCCGTCTCAAAAGAAGATCTCCCAGGCGAGACTAATGTTGTTCTGTTCCTCGCAGGCCTAGGCCTATCTGTTATTGTTGAAAATTTGTACCTCAATTATTGCACAGCGCCATCTATTGTACGTGTTGCACTACAATATTATTTTTTAAAGCTGCTTAACTAAAAAGTAGAATATAACATTTTTCTTAACAAAAACAAAACCGACTTTAAGCTAAAAACCAAAATACAAATATTTTCTACAAGATCTTGAAATCGATGCCAAGTAAAACATTAAAAAAACAACAACACTATTGCAAAATGCGCCGACTTCAAACTATTGTAGAAAATATATATTCTTTGCTTTTGAATTTGTAGTCGGTATTTTTAATAAAATAATATTTAGGTCCTAATAGGTCCTAACCTTTTTAGGTGTGATCTCTTTGTGCCATATTATTTTACCAAGCAACGATCCATATGATTTCCGTGTACATAGTGTATTGATTTTGTAGGTCAACAGCAGTCGTTCGTGATGGTGACGTCTCGTCACGTGACAGCGATGAAGGCGTTGCTCTGCGCCGCGCAGCGAGATGGCGACACCATACAACAGGCCTGGCTGCCCGTTTTGACTACCCTACAACACCTTGTACGTAGCTCTCTTTGTATGACCCTTCTTCATTGTTTGAGAGTAAGTGTGTACTTTCGACATGGGCGCGTTTCCTCTAGTAACTCAGAACGCCCAAAATGCTCCGTCAGCCGTTCCACAAGGCGACCTCGATCGTTATGGTCGTGGCGAAAACGTCACTAATCCTACTCCTACTAATATTATAAACGCGAAAGTTTGTAAGAATGTACGGATCAATGTTTTTTACTCTTTTACGCAAAAACTAATTAATGGATTTTGATGAAACTTTCCAATAACATAGCTTACACATCAGAATAACACATAGGCTATAATTTATAAAGATATAGTGTGAATTATCCAAAATATAACGATTTTCCATCACCACGCGGGTGAAACTGCGGGGCGCGTCTAGTGACGTCATAATTTTCGATCACGCAGCGCTCAGAACGATCCATGTCAAGAGGTGGGTCAAAGTGGGCGTTGACCACAGCATCAATTCTCTCTATCGATTGACATTGAAAAAGGCGCGATTTTCAAATCAACCAATGACATTTGTGTATTTCGTGGTTAATGACAAGCACGCTCCATAATCCGTTTCACTGGAGTTTATGATTGTAATGTCCACCAGCAAGTGAGAAGGGAGAAATCGCGGTCGTGAATTAGTCCTCGCGAGCCTCATGTGGAACGTAGCCATAGAAGAATATTAGGCATGACGTTAACTTCAAAAATGTCTCAAGTCCCATATGAATCAAATGGCGCCACAGGTCGATTATTCTGCCGCGTAATAGCTGAACACGGGTGGGCGAAGCTATTATCTATTAAATTCAAAACATGCCGTGTCTGTACATTAAAGCTATTTAATAAAAACACATCTGGAATAGACTATATAAACAATGAAGAACACGATGCATTGTTTTTTTAGGTTTCTTATCTATTTTTCACATAAAAACTAGTGGGCCGATTTCGGTGCGGTTTTCGCCGATTGACAGCAAATTCTTAAGACTTAAAATCGGCGCTACTTTTTATCCTGGGAATCCCGCGTGAATCACAAGCCAAGCGTCGACGAAGTCGCGAGCATATCCTAGTTTGTCAGAATATGTTTTTCATTTCACGCGTAGGTTTGGATCCTGGGTTTGAAGCCATCCACTGGGGGCAGCATGAAGGCGAGTCGTGCGAGCGCGGACGCGAACGCCGTCATGAGCACTTCCACGGTCATGGCAGACTTGCCAGGTAATTCAACATTTTTAAAAATAATTTTAAAAAAATACTGTAAATGTGAAATAAAAATAAACGCAATACAAGATATCTAAATACGTCAGGTAAGGATAAAATTATTTTAATACTCATACATTTAATAGTCATACCACAGTTTTCCAAACTTTTTATTTTTGTGTACCACTCGTCATGATTGTGATGTCACCACACTGAAATGTGCTTTTGACTGTTGATGTTGTGCCACTAACTTTTAAAGTTTTTAAATTATTTTAACTGTCAAACATCCATGTAGTTAGTTTTCCTGCTCGTGTTGGCATAAATATTGTTATTGTTAATCTGCCTTAAATCCTAATTACACTGTCTAGCTAAAGATACTGCTCTCTTTTTTTAATGTTGGGAGTACAGAAGACAGGCGTACAGGGCACCTGGTGGATAGTGGTTACCTTCGTCTATGGATCTTTGCAACACTGCAAAAGTACCAAAGGCACAAATGTGGCCGGCTTCGAATTGGAACCTGACCACTGATACCGAAACACAACTCTCTTACTACCTCGTCAAAATCGCCGGACACTATGGTCTCAAACGTATGTTTTCCTGATTTTGCTATTCTCTTAACTGCAATGGTGCGTCTCTGGCACGCTATTCTACCTTTATAAATATTTTCTAAGCGAAAACTCAAGAAATAAATATTTTTCAGCTAATGCGATTTCTGTTACTGATAATACCAATTTTTTTCTACTACTATTCTCCGGCGATGATATCTAGAAGATATACTGGATTTAGTAGAATGCGAATATTTGAAACTATCGCAATGGAATCGTACTTTGAGTATCTTCGCAACGCCAACATATTGAAATAGCAGAATTGGGCCCCAGGAGTGATATACATCCAGGCAACCATCCTACCATCTGGCTGTAGGTTGTTTTGTCGTCTCTTGAGGCAGGCCGCCGGCCGTAGGAATCATATCTTATACTAATATATAAAGCTGAAGAATTTGTTTGTGTTTGATTGCTTGAACGCGCTAATCTCAGGAACTACTGGTCTGATTTGGAAAATTCTTTCAGTGTTAGATAGCCCACGTATCGAGGAAGGCTATAGGCTATATATCATCACGCTAAGACCAATAGGAGCGGAGTACCAAGGAAGAATGTTTCAAAATCGGGGGGTTTTGAAAACAAATTCCACGCGGACGACGTCGCGAGCACAGATTTTTAATCTCTCCTTCCTATTGTACCATACTGATATAGAGAAGGGATCTAAGTGTAGTTTAATATCCGCTTTAGACTAGTGTAATAGACAGTCCGTCACCTTAATATTGGAAGAGTCCAGCTCTGCTCTCCTTATAGCAAACACAGTACTTACAGAATGGCGGTTTCGAGAAAAAAGCGGTAAACATATTTTTAGACATTTAAATAACATGGTGGAGTAACTCTGTGCTGACATTGTAAACAATTAATTGTAAATTTTTTAAGAAAATTTTTTATTACTTGCTGGTAATTGACTGCCACACCAAGAACTATGTCTAGTGTACTCTAGGTACACTCTTTTTGAACAAAATCCACTGAATGTACTATAAAATTTAAAAAAAAAGTATTTATGTAATGGAAAAGGATGTTTAAAAATCTGTATCTATGACTGACTAGCATGTAAGTTGAACGTTTACCATAATGAAATTAAGAGCCATTGGTGATGATGATGGTGGAAGGGGGGGTGAATATTTACTAGGGGCGCGTTCCTTTCTCATCTCACAACGCCCAAAATACTCCGTCTACCGTTTTACATGGCGACCACGGTCGTTATGCTCGTGTATTTTCGATCACACAGCGCTCACAATAACTCATCTCAAGAGCTGGGCGTTTACCACAGAGCATTACTTCTCTATAGGTTGACATTGAAAAAGGCGCGATTTTCAAATCGACCAGTGACATTTGTGTATTTCGCCGTTAATGACATCAACACTCCATAATCTGTTCCACTAGAGTTTATGATTGTAAAGCCCGCAAGCAAGTGGAACGGGAAAAATCGTGGTCGTTGTGAGCCTCTTGTGGAACGTAGCCTAGGAGATATAGAAAACGATGCCGTTTTTGTTGTTTGGCAGGGAGAGAGAGACAGCAACAAAAATACCTTGAATGCTGTTGTTAAAATGTCTAATGTGATTCTTTTATTATAAACTGTAAATGATTTTCAGGTCAGCAAGTTCCAGTAGCGGAGTCACTCGGAGTCATGAGTGGTATTGATCATATAAAGTTATCAGATTGTGTTCATTCGGAATTAATTGTACATGTATGAAATTTGTAAATACAAAATTAAATAGAACAAAAAGTTTCACTATCTATGGTTCGGTTGTTAAGCAAAAAGGCCTATTTTCATGACATAAAAAAACCTATTATAATTCATAGAATATACAAGCAATTTTTTTTATATATTTTTTATCAATATATATTGTTTGCCATTATTCCAAATGGACTCAATAGTTTAGGGAAAGTTTTTTTGAAGCTTTTGTCCGTTCACAACGCGCACTGGGATGGAGCTTGCTGGCCGTGTTTTTATTATTTTTTAATTTATTTACACTTAGCGTAAGATATAATGGGCCACATTGGAAATTGAATTTGCTTCTTCGATATATTTTTTTTACGTAATCGGAATGATAAATTGAAAATTGAAAGGAAGACCATCGGTGCCTTATTCACTTAGCTTCCATTGTACGTCGTTAAATAATATTTGGACTGTATGATTATTAATTTTTGTTTGTGAAAAAATATTATAAATAAGAAAGATTTAACATATAAGTAAACTACACTTATAAGCTGGTGCTTAATGCGTGATGAGTTGTTGTGCAGATTTTTTTGTACGATAATAATAGTTAATAGGGGAAACTATACCATTGTTGGCACCCTATTATATTATTCAAAACATTAAAAAATCTTAAAATTTATTTTTGTTATTTTGTTGCCGTACAATGTGAAACCAATAATATTATTGTCTGAGTATAAAATGGAAAATATTAAGATTTTTTTATATCTTGAATGAATAAATTATTCATGAATTGACTGGGTGCCATTCATTGGGTGGGGTGCCAACAATTATATACTTTACCATTGTTGCCTCTATATGTAGTGGTTTCTTTTCTTTTTTTTCTATTCGCCTCCGCCCCTTTCATAATTTAAGAAAGAGTGTTTCTTTTCCTCTTTAGTGTTTCTTTCTTTAATATTATATATTATACACTCTAATACATTTTCTATATATCTATAAATTTAATCTTAATTACATATACCTTAAAATTTATAATCGTATTATCTATGTTTATTACTACTTTTATATATATTTTTTATCTTGTTGTTTTTATATAAAGACCTTAACAGCTATATGTAGTGGTTGAAGGAATCCTTTTTATATTAGCATTGTATGTTTGTATGAAAATTTTCTAAAAGTAATTGGAGACCTACAATTTGATTTAGGCTTATTAAAATCTAATATAGTATAAGATTTTAATTTAAATAATGAAATTGGTAAGTGCTTGGCTACCTACGAATTATGTAGGGATTCGTATCGGTAACAAACATCCTCTGTTTTCCTTGTTTGGCAACGGAACCATAGAGAAGTATTTAATCAAAATTACACTTGGCAGATTGAACCAATTTTCTCTGAAAGCATTCATTGCGATTGTTATTCTTACCCCTTTGTTCATATTAGCTTTACGAGGTTTATAGGGTCGCTAAAAGGAGTTATAATAAAAAGGGCTTAGTAGAAGTCGAAGCAAGGTTCGGTGCGGTCCATATTCATAACGCTCACTGTAATGGATAACTTTTGTTAACACTCATTTGCATTTTGCCCATTTCGATGGCAGTAAGCAGGAGAGTGACGAGGGCAGTGGGCAGCTCGAGTATCGGAAAGAAAGAGAGAATGTTTTTATTTGGAACAAATATATATTTTAACAATACTGAGAATAATGAAATTAAATAAAGGAAATAATACACATAAGTGCTAACATTGTAAATCAAATATCCAAATTAGTGACGTTGAAATACTACATATTCACGCCGTCCACTTCCCTCGCCTTTCTCCTATTTGATGCTGTAGAAGTGGACATAATATAGGCATCAGACCCTGGTGTGTGCAATATTGTGCATCGATTTGTACTCTAGTGTATCAAATGTAGACGCTAGTCTATATCATCTTAAGATTAAAGACAGATTTATACATCTTAAGCCAATATTACATTATTCAACCAAATTAAATCAATTTAGTTGAAAGGTGCAGAACTGGAAATATATAATGGCGTTCAATAGCGAGAGTGAAAATGTTCTTTTAGTACAGTGTAGGGAACCGGGTCCTAATACTACACCGTTGATGAACTACATGTAACTAATAGAACTACTCTTTATATAGCCTCTTGGCTCCTAGAGACTTTGGGGCTCATTCTTGATAGCGAGGGTCCTTCTCAAAACTATAAATGACAATTGTATTACAGCCCAAGAGAGAAAGAGATAACTGTTTATTGTACACCATTACAGAAAAACTTATAGCCTAAAAATATTCTAAATGTGCACAATAGGCGGTCTTATCGATTAGAAGCGATCTCTTCCAGACATCCCGTGAAATAAAACAGATTCAATTTGTCAATTGTATATGTTATATAAATTGTCACAGCCAATGAGACCATACCAGGAAATCGTCTTGCATTATTTCGTGGTAACATTTAACTAATCTGTAATTTATTTGGTTTTTTATTATTCCGACGTTTCGGTCACTTTTCAATAGCCATGATCACGGAAGACAAAGATGTCAAGTGTCAATGAGTATTGTTAAAGTTTCATTTAGCCTACCGCCAACTTGTTCATTTTAATTATTTAATTTTAATTTTGTTTATGGTTATTATTTACTGTATGGGAGCCTAATCTACTTTACCACCGCTTCACAACATGTTATGGCTTGAAGAGAAGTAGCGGCGCAAGAAACTCTTCAGCAAACATACCTAGCTCTAATAATTTTATATAATATTAAAATGGGTGGAAGGAAAAATAAAATAAAATTTCAATCAAGTTTGTTTTTGTTCCGGTGCACGCAGAAAGAGCTTAGTGTCCTGAGGTCTGGCAGTTGGTTTTTGCTGGGTTTGGGTCTTAATAGTTTTAATGATCGGATCCCAAACAGGTGGTACTTGCTACTGAAAAGTGGCCGAAACGTCGGAATAATAAAAATCAAATAAATTACCGCGCTTAAAACCGTTAAAACGTAGTTTTATTATGTATACTAGTCGCGAAAACTTAAGAAAATATTCCTTTGCTTTCCTTGTCTTTGGATATTAATTCGAACTTGTCAAGAAAAGTTCTGGGCCGTAATTAGTATGACAAATATGGGTCATGAGAAGACGCGTGGCGCTAGGAGGGTAGGGTGTCTAAACATAAGTGAAGGGGGCTTAGAATATTTATCTATCAGGAATAGGTTTGGCCGGTTTGTATGACAGGCCAAAATATGGTCTTAAACAAGTTGAGAAGTAGTTTAAATTAACGAAAAAAAATTTTTTTTTTCTTTTTGATTTTCACCAGCAAAGCACTATATAAAAACGCTTCTTATTATTGTTTATTATTAATAATAGCAACTTTTGTATTAAAAATTTTCTTTTAATAAGGTGTTTATGTTTAACACCGTTATGTTTTCTTCGCAGCACTTTCGGCGATGTTGTCGCGAGTTTTCGAATCGTCGAAAAATCTAGATGATGTAGCTCTACATCATCTGATCGATGCGCTTTGCAAGCTGTCCAATGAAGCTATGGAGCTAGCCTACTCTAACAGGGTAAGCTTGGAATAGGAAGTAGAAAAAGTAATAAATAAATATATATATACAAATTAAGAAAACTATATAATTTTTTTTATAGAACATGAACTTTCAGTTATTTACTATGGTCTGAGTGTCTGCTGAGATCGGCCCCAAGGTGGTCCGTCGTATACAGGTGAATTTTTCAAAAGGGCCTCTGTAACCAAATGGAAAACTATAATATATAGCGAATAATAAGAGTTTCTTTCGATTTCCCTGGAATCCACTCATCATATCCTGGCATGATGAAAATGGAACCAATTCGGGAGTATACCCTTTCGATGAAAAGAAAAAAATTAAAAATCGGTCCACAATAGACGGAGAAATCGAGTAACGAACATATAAAAAAAACACAAAATTGAGAACTTCTCCTTTTTGAAGTTGGTTAATTTTTTTATCAATCACTTATATTGGTTCGGAATCAATTGAAAAAAAATATCACATCTGTATTATTATACCTATGCATAGTGTAGCTTATAATGGTCAATTTCTGTTATGTCAAACGTCAAACTATTAGGTCTGTGTTGGAAATACGTATTTTTTTTAAATTATGTTTTAGGAGCCCTCACTATTTGCCGTGGCCAAGTTACTGGAGACCGGCTTAGCGAATATGCATAGGATAGAAGTCATGTGGAGACCTATTACCAACCATCTATTGGAAGTTAGTATTTATCATTTCTTATCTTCTTTCTTTTTATTGCGAAGCTGGCAAACCTCCACCTGATGGAAAATGGTCACCCTCGGCTATTGACGTTCTCAACATCAAGGGCGAAGTCATCATCATCAGGCGTCAACATAGGGCTAACCGTTTTATATGCATATTCTGTCAGAGCGTGGTATCACACCGATCGAGCCGGCCCTATGAGCTGATATCATCATAACGATTCCAGTATGGCTTTACCAGTGGCACAATTATGCTATTACTGTCTTGTTAATTCCGCTAGACACTATCGTCTCAATCCTAATTTTGCCTGATTTCGGTATTCTGTTAATTCCAATAGTGTGCTTCCGGCATGTCATTGCAAGATAGAGTGTTGTTATCTTTATAGATATTCATAAGCAAAAACTCTCAAATGTTTAAATATTTAGTAGTTTTTCAATATTCAAGTTAGCTAAAGCTATTTCTGCTAATAGTAATTTACCAATTTTTTCTACTAATGTTCTGCCGCGACAATATCGAGAAGATATTGTGAATTCAGTAGAATACGAATTTTCGACACTATCGTAATGGAATCACACGATCAATATCAAGATATAAGAAATAGCAGAATTGGGCCCCAGGTCTATTTAAGAACTATGAAACATCTAAAAACAGGTGTGCCAACATCCCCACATAAGGATGCGTGAGTGGGGCGTCGAGGCCATTACCTATTTGGTGCAGGCTGCCTTCCAGTACCATCACAACAATCCGGTTCATGTCACTGAGGTAAGCTCCGTTCATTATTGTCTTACATACATCTCATCACGCATGTTTCCCATGGGGATAGGCAGAGACGCTGGATCTCCACTCGTGACGATTCTATTTTTTTGTTAGCACTGGGGTAAAGCCTTTGTACATATCCTCAAGCCCCGGGGGAGGCCACTAAGGGGTAGCAGCTCGCTCCAGTTTCTTATACAATCGGCTGTATGACGTTCTAATGTTGTCAAACTTGTAAGGAATTTATGCAGATATGTTGCAGTATAAACTTTTACTAAGTCTCGTCATTATTATAATAATAATATTCTTCTTTCTCTTACTGTGTCTTTATCTTACTGAGCATGCACTGTTTGTTACAACTCCATTAATTCTTCGAAAAGTAATTCTGTAACATACTTCTGTGTAAAACTTATAAAGAAAGGACTTGAGATATAAATAGAATAAGAAATATAAAGAAAATCAATTTTGAGCTAGACCTGTTGCTGGGGAGTTTCTTGCCGCTTCTTCTCCTTAACAGCAATAACACGTTGCGAAGCGGTGTACATAGAATAGGGAGTAAAATTAAATTTTAACTTATTTGTATGACCTTTAAAGTCTTCTCCAGTGGAACTTATTATGAATAAAAACCTTTGAATTTGAATTTATGTGGGACTCCCGGCTGCCGGTGTTGCACACAAGCTTCAAGTTAGGTCTTGCAAGCACCGACCGCCAGACTACCCACTAAACCTCCCAGCGTCCCTCCGCATCATGACGAGGCGCCACGAGCCCGTAACCATGGGTATGACTGCTGTTACACCTCGATGCAAGCCGACAAGGAGGGATGTCCCTGAGACTAGAAAACCCCACGGCACTGGGAGTGGCTCGCCGGGAGGCCGCCCCGACCCCCCAGTCCCACTACGTTCTCGGGAAGAAATGAGCAAAACGCCGTCTGCGAACTCGTGTTCGCCGCTTGCGACAGAGGTCCACCTGCTCATTCTCCTCCCTTATTCTTTCGGCAGCCTCCTTCTGGGACACAGCGTCCTCGCAGAAGGAGGCCGTCGCTAGCCAATTCGACTCGCTGTGTATAACATCTGGTCGACGTTTAAAATCGCGACAAAATATACTTGTTATTTATTTGTAGCAGCCTGTCCAGTGCTAATATCACAGATCAGTGTCTAAGCTTTAAAACGCACTATTCGGCCAGTCGCAGTCTGGATATTCGTCTGATTGAATTCGTCTCCGCAAGTAAGAAAATATATATAAAACTGATTATCCGATAACTGATATCGTTTTGCGGCCAGTACTCAACCTCCTATTCAACAGGATACTACGTTCGGACTGCGGCTTTTTTATTGCACGGAGTTCAGCAGACAGACAGACGGCCCAACTGAAGGAAAGCGGTTACCATCGCCTTTCGACATTTGTAACACCAAATATGATACCAACGTGTTGTTACTCTCTAAAGGGAGACCTGGCCACTCTAGACCAGGGGTTTTAGTCATCCAGACGGGCAAATATCCTACCATCTGGCTGCAGAAAATTGTATTCTTTCTCCGTGATAACGTATCCGGCTAAACGCATAGTGTGTATGAGCCTTAAAGTCATTATATAATACAGGCCCGAGAGCGTCTTCTGCTGGAGCCGCTCTCGGAGCTGTGCGCAGTGCGTCACTGCGACGTGCGCGCTCGCCAGCTGGAGTGCGCTGCACGGCTGCTGCACTCTAGGGGTGATCAGCTCGGAGCCGCCTGGCCGCTCATGATGGAGATCATCTCCGCCATATCCTCGCACCATAGGTAACCAATTTCTATACTTATAACAATAATAATAACAGCCCATAAACGTTCCACTGCTGGGCTCTGGTCTCCCATTCATTTATAGAGGAATGGACAGTATACTCGCTACGTTTGTCCAAGGCGGATTGGCCGGTTCACCAACAACCACTTGCACTAATATTGTGGATGTACATAGCTCTATAAGAAGAAACATGACAAATGTAGTAATTACTTATAGCTAAACACTACATGCAATTTGATATTATGTAGTACGGAAAATTAAAGTTAATTTAAAGAAAATTTTAAAGCTTTAACAATTATTAAATTTCAAACATACAATATATAAAAAACTTTATTAGTGATGTGAGATGCAATAATTCGAAGAAATTATAAATTCGTAATTATTGAATAAGTTATTTAGTGACGAGGGTTATGCTACAACAGTAGAATAACGCTTCTGGGGATATTCACATGACAAAGAGGGACAATATGACATGTCATAGTACGACTGCTAGTAAAATGAGGTGACCGAGGCCGGTCACATCCGATTCTCAACGAACATTTCCGAATTAGAAGTTTTGTACGGGACAAATGAGGGAATGGCGCTCACCGCCTCACTACTTCACATGAACTGCCGCGGTACAAACCGCACATTACAAATTTCCTCGCCTCATCTGAAGTGGTACATTGTACTGACTTAGCACAAAATGACATGTTATTCTTACAAACTCATTTTAAAATCATGTCCTACGCAACTCCATAATGTAGCGTTAAAATAATTCCTTAAGTCCGAACTTACGCCCAGACCTATCTAAAAATTAATCAATATAGATTCGAGAATGGTTGACTTGTAAATATTCGGGGAATTCTATCCATGACAAGTTCAATACCAAACGTAGGCGTGTTACGAAAATGCACAGCGACATCTAGTGACAATTGAAATGTTAGTTCATTCTATTTTGAAGGTCTGGCAGAAATTTCAATTATTCGAACTTGTAAGGTGGGCGTGACAAAACTTTTTGAATATGTAGTTTGGATATTTCCTGCTAATTTTTTATTTACTAAAAGAATAGATTAAATAAAAAAAAGTATAGTATTTTCAATATTTATTTATAATATTTTCTTTTATATAACTCTTATATACGTAGTCTAAAATAATTTAGTAAATATAATGCTGTGAGAAAACGCGTAAAGTGATTTAATTATTGTGAATGTTTAATAATAAAAAACTACACGCAGTCTAATATTTTCTTAAGTTTTCGCAACTAGTATACATAATAAAACTACGTTTTAACGGATATAAGCGCAGTAATTTATTAGATGTTTATTATTCCTACGTTTCGGCCACTTTTTAGTAGCCGTGATCACGGAAGACAAAGACGTCGGCATAATGAAAATCAAACAAATTATCGCGCTTGAAACCGTTAAAACGTAGTTTTATTATACTGCGCTCTAATTACTTATGGCGCTTCCTTTAAAATTTATCCTATGCTACCGCAGCGCCACCTTTATTATTCGCGTTTTGACGGACGCTTTTTCAACACTAAGGTGGTACTTGTGGTTATTTAATGTGGTGCTTTGATGGTGGCTGACCCCTGATGTATGTTGGTGAAGCACCACTAGGCGAGACCCCATGGCTCAATCGCCGTGAGAGGAGTACAAAATAAAACGACAAGTTGCTCTACTCTCGATGTATTTACTTGCTTAATTGTTCTTAATTTAACTTAGAAACATTATCGCTTACGTGGTGTGTACATCAATGTTCTAATCATGATAAAATATTATATTTATATGAGATTGGATATTTTTGATGTAGCAAAAAAAGGCCAATTTTATCGACAGCTTAGCACCGATATCTAAGACTAGATTCTGCCCGCGACTTCGTCCGCGTGGAATAGTTAAAAAAAACCCCCGATTTTGAAATATTCTTCATTGATGCTCCGCTCCTATTGGTCTTAGCGTGATGATATATAGCCTATAGCCTTCCTCGATAAATGGGCTATCTAACACTGAAAGAATTTTTCAAATCAGACCAGCAGTTCCTAAGATTAGCGCGTTCAAGCAAACAAATAAACAAACTCTTCAGCTTTATATATTAGTCTTATATGTGTAGCATCATGATCATGTGTTGGCCATAGTTTTTAATTGCGCTAAATTATACATCAATATATTGTGTACTCCTTACTACTGCCCTCCATACCTACAAGCGAACGCAGTACCGTCCTTACCTCTTTTCAGCGAGCAACTGATAAGGTCGGCGTTCCAATGCGCCCAAGTGGTGGCCGGCGACCTTCTGGGCTGTGCTGGACCACGCTGTCTCCGGAGGGTGCTCAACGCCGCCGCGGCGTTCGCTCTGCAGACCAAGGAGCTGAACATCAGCTTGACTGCCGTTGGACTTATGGTATGTGGGGACTTGTTATTTTCAGGGTTCCGTAGCTATTTTAGCAATAAAAATAAGAAGTGAAACATAAATATTTTCTACAACGTTTTAAAGTCGATGAAATAAAACATTTTTTTTTTTGCAAATTTGTTTTTGTTCGTTGTTTTGAGTTTTACTTGACACCGTCTTCAAGATACTATAGTCGATTTCTTTTTCATAACTAAGTGTTGAAAAATATTTTCAATATGAATAGTCGTGTGGGATACTTTTAATCAGCGAGAGGTAGAAAAATTGTCTACAATACAATTATAACGCAGTACAATTGCCTGCCTATGTTTGCAACACTAAATGTGGCACCAACTTGCTGGATGTTATAATAAGTAATAAAACTATGTTTTAATGGTTTTAAGCGCGGTATTGTTGCCATATGGTAGGGCATTTACCCCTGGTCTAAAGTATGTTGCCATAACAACCTTGAGTTGTGTTCCGGCATTAGTGACCAGGCTCCAGTCTCCCTTAAGAGAGCAGCAGCGCATTTGTTGCACTTTTGGTGTTGCAACTGTCCATAGGCGATGGTAACCGCTTTCCATCAAGTGGGCCGTCTGCCAGTCTGCTGAACTACTGCAATAAAATAAAAAAAAAATTTTTATTATTCCGACGTTACGGCCACTTTTCAATAGCCGTGATCACGAAAGACAAATTATGTCAAGTGCCAATGAGTGTTGTTAAAGTTTTATTTAGCATACCCTCAAATTGTTCATTTGAATTATTTGGTTTTAATTTTGTTTATGGTTATTATTTACTCTATGAGAGCCTAATCTAATTTATATTACATCATTAGATATAGATAAATTAGCTTCTAGAAGTTTTTGCCTTGGTAGTATTTGTATATTTACAGGAATTCTAAACTCAAAATTTAAAATTCCTTATACAATCAGCAAAAAGAGGTTCGTTACATTTTGAAGAAAAAAATATATTTACATTGCTAATTGTTGTGAGGTCTGACTATTGGATTTTAGTTTGATAATTAATGAATTAATTGATTTTATTTGTGGTTCATTGTTGTTGTTTATTGTTCAGTGTTATTATTTGTTGCTAATTGTTGTTATTTGATATTAAAGTTGTTAATTAAAATGGTTCCGATGTTGAAACGTGATCGAAGTAAACTTTTGAGTTCCTAAACTAAAGTTTTGTATAATTTGTACAAATATAATAGCAATCCAAACAGTGTCATGACTGCCGCTCAATTAGTTGCTAAATCAACCGGAAAATCATTGATTTCCCTCAGAAAGGTGCCATGAGAAAGCAAACGTTATTCTTCAGAACATGGCTCAACAATTTAGTATTAAAAATTATGTTTAATATTAATTTTTATTATTTTAATATCGTTTAATATTATTAGTCTCATTAAATACCTGCTTAAAAAAATATATATAAACATTAGTTTATTTATTTGTGTGCTGACCGTACACTACTTCAAACACAAAAACGTCTCGAAACTAATTTACCTGTATAATTTTAATCTGTAAGTTTATTTTTGTATTGGTATACAATAAAGTGTTATCTATCTATCTATCTATCTTTATTTTTGGGGGGCTAACAGTTAAAATAATAGTAACTAGATTACAAACTAGATAAGGAGAAGTCTCATACATCAATAAAACTGTTTGTTCGGGATTCACGTAAAAATTACTGAACCAATTTCAATGCGGTTTTCGCTAATCGATAGTAAATTTCCGAACTTAAAATCTACGATATTTTATATTCCGGAAATTTTCTTGGGAGCGGTTTAAAGTGGTCATGTCGAAAAATATTTTTGATTCCGATGCAATACTCTCACTTCAATAGTAAATTTTCTGTCATAAAATACTGTGTCGTATTCGTAAAATAACTTATTTTTGCACCAACGTTGACGAATATGCGGGAAAATGCTAGTTATTTATAAAACTTTTATAATGTAGCTCTGTTGGATCCCAATGAAAGTAAAATAATATATTTTTTAAATACTAGAAATCTATGTCAAATCGTCCACCATCTTGCTAAAAGTAATCTTTTGTTAATTCTGTCAAGTACTTACAGTATTTTGACTGCCATTAGCATTTTTTTATACTCCAGTGGAATATCTCGGACTACCTGTACCACAACCGGGATAAACTGGTGCTCGCGTTGGCGGCCGATGCGGCCGTCTGCCCCGAACTGCCCCACCACGCAGATCTGCCCCCACTAGACAAACTATGGATGTGTCTATACATCAGACTCAGTAAGTATGCCTTTGGTACTAAAGAAACAGACACGCTTTCATACATTTTTAGGCCCATATTGTGAAAAGATGAGTGATTTTAAGATTTTTATTTTATTATTTTGTTATTGAAGTGAAACTTCTATATAGACGGGAGGTATTAGGATTTTTTCTGTCACGAAAAAGCGTTACGGCCGCGTGGAGGGGCGGCATAACTTTAGAGTAGACGTGGTGAGAGGCGGCGTAATGTTAGTAGACTATAGATGTTTTTTTAGTTCCGGATCGCAGGCAGTTTTCTTGTTTGATAAAATAAAATATGTTTAAATAAAAAATGCATTCATTAAAATGTACCTAACCTAACCAAATTATAAATTGCGGTAAACCTGCGAAAAATCGAAATGTGTGCTGGGTCACATAGTAGAAGTGAAACTTCAACGGACAAGTGGCAAAACGAATCGCAACAAAATTTTAACTTGAAGTTTTACGGGCAGGTTTACAAATTGGACAAGTACAATTAATCTGCCCGTAAAACTTCAAGTTAAAATTTTGTTGCGATTCGTTTTGCCACTTGTCCGTTGAAGATTTTTTTTTAATAATTGTAGTGTCAATCGCAGCTGTCATTTTAGTGTAGATAATTAAAAATGAGAGTATACGCATTATTTTAGGTGAGTTATGCACGGAGCCTCGTGCGCCGGTGCGCCGCGCGGCCAGCCAGACCCTATTCAGTTGTATCGGTGCCCATGGAACCCTGCTCAGCAAGCCCGCCTGGAGGGCTCTCCTCGCCGTTCTATTTCCTATGTTAGACCAGGTATGTGAAACTCAGCACAGCTACCAAGCAGCGGCCCACCTGATGGAAAATGATTATCGTCTATGGAGATACGCAACACCAAAGGAGCCGATGCGTTGTCTATACAGAATGAATTTTTCAAATGGGCCTGCAGGGCCAAATCCTAAATTACGCTAGATATCGAAAAACACTCCAAGGAGTCTCGAGGCAGATTCTAACGAAAACTAAAATAGTATCATTAGATTTTTGAAAAATCAATTACTCTTGTCAGGAATCGAATAGGCTGATTTAAAAAAATAAATACACGCTGTATTATTATACCAAATCACAGTGTGGCTTGTAAGGATCAATTTCTGTGAAGGAATGTCAAAGGGCAAACCAAGGAAAAAGGTTGTTTTTTTAACAAAATGTTCTATTTTCCATGCATTTATTAAAACTCACTTCATTTTATTCAATATGGAAATTACGAAAATTGTTCTGTTTTTAATAGGCATCTATAAATTAACATCCGAAACGCACGTTATTTTACCCCAATCCATGAAATCAGTCAATGTTTACCACATTGATTGCGTTAAATTGAGGTGCGGTCCAATGGCCAGCGCAATTTGATGTTTAATGTGTGTGTCCTGTGTAGTCCAACCTTAAATAAATTGTTGTAAAAAGCATTAGCTTTTTATCTTTTAGTAACAAAAATAAAATAAGCTTTTTTAAAAAGGTTTAAAAAAAAAGCAAAATAAAACTGGTGAATATTTTCGTTATATGATATGTGAGGGCAAGGAAGGAAACGGGACTTACCCGGCCTTTGATCCTCGCAACTGGACCCCACACAGTTGATAATTTTAAATATTTTTCGGTTTTTGTTTGCACGTAAGTGTCGGTTGAGAGCGAGAGATTTTTTGTTGACAGTCTTGACGTTTTGCAATCGACCGCGTATACAGATGGCGCCATCTCTTGACATCTTCAGGGTTTTCCGTTTTGTTTTTTTTTTGCCGGGTTTATGGAAAGGGAAAGGTTTAAAAGGACAAAAGAAGTTAGGTTTATTTAGGTCGACACAAACACGTAAAAGAATATCTGTCTTAGCCTATGACGGAGGAGAAAACGATCAATAAAAATAAAAAAATATTTTTTTTGTGTTTATTCAGGTACAAAATCAATCGAATATAGCGAGTTCGGAAAAGGTCGATACCGGCGAACACATACTGATACATCACACGAGAAATACGGCGCAGAAACAATGGGCAGAGACTCAGGTATGCTTTTGGGACGAATTTATTTTTCGCGGCTTGCAAGAGTGGACTGGCAGGAATCGTCACGTAAGAAAAACCTCCCCCCTCCAGGCGACCTTTTTATACAAAATATCAAACTTTAACACAAACAGTTAAGATCTAAAATAATATTAATAAGTGTGGTATACAATCTTTTGAAATAAGAAGAAACCGACTTTAAGAGTAACTAAAAAGCAAACAATAGATATTTTTTACTTTTTTATACCATTTTGAACTTTAATACAAACACAGTTAAAATCTAAAATAATATTAATAAGTTTAGCATACATTCTTTTGAAATCATAAGAAGCCGACTTCAAGAGTAACTAAAAAGCAAACAATAAGACCTTGAAGTCAGTGCCAAATAAAACATAACAATTACTATTATTTGCAAATTTGTTGTTTTACTTGGCTTGGCTTGACTGTAAGATATTATGGAAAATATTCATAATTTGCTTTCTAGTCGCTCTTATTAAAGTCAGTTTCTTTTTTGCTAGATTTTTTTATATTTTACTACGCAATAACAATAATATTTTCATGAAACCGTCCTAAAGCTGTGCTGAATCAACCCGAAAAGTATCATAAAAATCGGTTCAAAAACAAGGAAGTTATGGTTGAACGTACATAAAAAAATATTTAAACCTACTACCTTAATTCATATTGTATCGACTCAGTTCGCGAATGCACTCCGACGTGCGCTAACATCTCAGAACTCAATAAACTACATGTTGAACAGACTCGCGTGTTTACCTTGAAAACAACCAAACTACAACAGCAGAGCGGGACCCATACAAACGGCGAATTGAGATGCTGCTCCTTTACTTGAAGTCGGTTAAAAATAATTTTCTCGCAGGTGTTGACGCTTTCCGGTGTGTCGCGTGTCTTCCACTCCCGGTTCCAACTGTTGACCACGGTTGGCGACTTCAATAGGTCATGGACTGCCTTGCTGGACTACATCACGGATTTCGCGTTGCGCAGGAGCCATGAGGTAAGACTTTTAATAAGACTACGGTTGCCTGCGGCCGGGCGGCCTGTCGTAGAAGGTGGCATAATATCCACAGCCAGGTGGTATTCGCCCGTCTAGAGTATGTCGCCATAACAACCTTGAGTTGTGTGCCCGATAAGTGGCCGGGTTTCAGTCCCTTTCAGAGAGAACATCCCTGGTGTTACAAATATCCATAGGCGACGGTAACAATATGGACAAGAAAGTTTAAGAACTGTCATTAAATTTTCTTCGACGTTAGCAACGCGTTGGCATCGATCCTGATGTGGAACACGTCTATACGCGATGGTGAGCACTTCCCGTCTCTGTTTGTGTTGTGCACGTGTACATATGTGTAAATACTACATTTGTTTTACACATGAAACAACAGGCGGTAAAATACTATATTTTTATATTAGTTTTAAAATATATTAATATTATAAAATTCTAAATATGCCGTGTCTGTTGATTTGACTGTCCGCTCCCCTATTGATTATGTTTTATTATAGAATTGAAGGTAATGCCGCCTGAAGTCCTGATGGAAAACGATTAGTTATGAAAACACCTAAAGTAGTGGAATTCTTAGTATTTTTCTTCCATTAAAATTTTCACTCGCTCTCGAAACATAGAAAGAGAAAATTTAAAGTTATTCAGCATAATTTTGTAACATTATTTATCTACCAGGTGTCTGTGGCGGCGCTGAAGTCGTTCCAAGAAGTCGTGTCGGCCGCTGGGAGGGCCGCTGAAGGTGGTGAAGGCGGGGTGCTGATGCGGAGAGTTTGGGCAGCCGCGTGGCAGGCCTGGACCCGGATCGCCTCCGCACAGGCTGGGGAAACGTCACGTAATTGTCACATATTTATTACATACCCGAAGATTTCTACATATTGATTGAGTGAGTGAGTGTATACACTGAGTGAGTGAATGAGTATGTGTACGGAGTGAGTGAATTTGTATTAAGTGAGTGATTATTTATGCTGAGTACTGTATGTGCGCGTGTGTTTTAGTAGATTGGGTAAGTTTTTAAATATTGTTACGACCGACAAAGACAATTTCACACCTGCATTCCTGTTTTGCACATTTTATTACCTTTCGGAATTTGGACTTCTTTTGTTTACTTTGTGTTTAAAATTTGTGATTAAAAAACAGCCCATTGTGTCTTCCATTGTGTCAGGAATCTTTTATGGCAGTCATTAGACAGTTGTGCGGGTTACGATTTCTAAAAAATTGCGTCGAAGCTTGCCGGGCTTTATATTTCATTTGCATTTATGCAATATAAAGCAATGCCCCAATTGAGAGATGGGTCAGTCGAGCGATAAGCACAAGCGAAGTAAGACTTGTGTACTTTCGGTAATCTATTTAGTGACGGACTTTATTGAATCATTGCATTACGTTTGGATTGGTTGTATTCAGTTATATTTGTACCTGTGTTATACGTCTTTGTATAGTCCTAATATATTCTATAATAAATCCAACGGCATTTTAATTCGAGTCCTGCAACTCGTAACAATATATTGAATGGTCAATTAGTCTAAAAAGCAACACAATGTTATTATATTGTTCTGGTTTTATTTTCATGTTCTAGGGCACGGTTTTAAATAAACTTTACAGTGATAAGCTAACAGATCTCAAGACTCGATGAAAAAACACATTTCAAAATTCGAGTTTTTATATCGTCAAAAACGGTTCTAGAAGCAATATTTGAGGCTTGTTAGTTCTGTTGGAATGCATATTTGGTTCTTCGTATATACATATATACACAATAAAGTGTATACTTTATTGACACATACGACTCAAATATACATACTCAATCAATCAATGTTACTTTTTGTGTTATCTATACAGCAATAGAAGAAGGAAAGCCAGTGGAGGTTTACGCGCCGTCTTTGAACTTCCTAACGACGCTAGTGCAAATATTTCCCCTTATTTTCCAGCATATAAGGCCTACGTGAGTTTACATAAATCTTTGTAAATTATAACATATTAAACTATGATTCATGTTATCAAGTTATTTTGCTTGAACCTTTATTATTCTGTTAATCTGAATCGCTATTATTTCCGGATCGTGTAGATCATGAAGCGTTTTCATCACGAAGATGCCGTATCTTGACGACAAATCGTTTTGGATTGATTGTTTTGGACAGTTTTAAAAAATTATTTATCTTAAATCACAATTCGCGTCATGAATGTCAACATCTATACGTTTTTCAAAGAACCGATATTAAACACGAATCGTTAATAAATTGTTTTGCTGGTAAGATCACGCTTCGGTTTCTAAATGTGAACTTTTATACGTAGGACGATTCGTTATAATGACAATTTTTTTTAATAATCCTCATTTAAGCTATAAATGTGTGCTTTTGTTGTTTTGTATTTATATAAATGTATGTTTATCCTTTTTTTTTACTCTACTTAGTATTGTACTTTTCATATGTTTTTGCTATTAAATATTTATAATATAAAATTATCCACAATAATGGTATCACAAATCATTATGCTTCGGTATTAAATATTTATAATATAAAATTATCCACAATAATGGTAAAATCATGCTTCGGTTTTTAAGTGTGCACTTTTATACGTATGACGATTCGTTATTATGAACGAATCATCATAAATGTATCGAGTTTTTTTTTAGTTTTACAGCAGGAGATGTTCAAAAACTGGGTGAATGCCTGGCGCATATCTGCAGCATCGAACCCTCGACCTCGGCGTCGGCGCTCGAGGGCCTCGGCACAACCGCCGCGCCAGTCAGCCTCCACGCCTTGCATTGCTTGGATATTGTGCATAAGGTACATAACGCCAGTTAACCCTTTCGAGGGACCAAAAATATTTTTTTTCCAAAAGCTGCCAGCTGCCATCAAAATTGCCGCGCCAAAACCAAGAGAATTATATCATCTCTTTTATGCTAATACAAATTCTATGTAGTTAGAGGGAGAATGCATCAGTTTAACATTCGTTTCAATTATCTGTATTTGAGCACAAATTTGTGGTGCTCCCCAATTAGCCGTGTGTGACAGTTCGAAAACAAATTTGTGGTGGCACCGTCTTAAAGGGTTAAACGTTTAGATCTGTACTGTTTCCAAGCGTTTATTTAACTTTTGACGTTTCCACGTCTGTTTATTATTGTTACGTGCGCGCGGGGTACGCACTTAGGATTGGAGAAAACATCAGTTTTTAACTAACGCTTTTATTGACTTACACAGCCGCACGTAATACCTCTCCGCAGGGTTGCCCCTATACGCAGCACTAACGATGCACTGTTTCGACGATAAGATGTCCCACTCATAATACTATCGTTGATATTGCGTAGACTACCTCCTGCTACTGCCGTGCTCGCCTCCGATATTACCGCATGTAGCTCGCTTCTGGTTCGTCTCTCGAACTCCGCTACACTCCTCTTTCACTGAACTTTCCACTAAATTCAACACTGAACTCGTCACTGTCTTCTATTAAACTCTTCTTCCAACTCTTTCGTATCGCACTTGTCGCTTCGCTGTCTTGAATTGAACTCAACTGCCCGGTAGGCGCGCCTTACGCTACTTATATACCTGGAAGAATCTTCTGGAACCCATAATTTCGATCTTCTTTTCGTTATTCGTTTATTTACTATCTGTCCCTTTCTAAACATGCATCTCTATCTTTTCCTTCTAGAACTTTCGTTCATCATTTATCCCAATCTAAAATGTATCTATCCTTGTCTTTTCCTTCCAGAATCTTCTACCTTTTTCTAAAAATTCTTAAACCAACTAGATTGTTCCATCATCACTCGCCGCAACACGGTATTTTTGTTAAAAAGTAGAACGATTTTTGTTTTGAAATCGATTACTTTCGATTTATTTACGTATAGAGTCGATGGTTTGATAAATCTGTTCGTTACACGACTCACAGAACATCACAACAATAAAGTACGACAATTATGTCACTTGTTTCATGTGGGCTTTACTGTCACGAAATATGTAACTTGATAGACGTTGTATATGCCCAGATTTCCAAATAATACTTAAGGAATGTTTCCGGGCATCCGAATAGTAACCGCTGGTTAGCAAATAGTTCAACTTTGCTTGTCCGTTGTTGTGTATTCAAATAGTAATAATATACGTACAACATTTACATCCGTTAGCGCTTTACACAATCACATAAATAAAAGTCGAATAGGTCACTGGGCCAGCCTTTGATATTGTTTTATAGATATATATATATATATATATATATATATATATATATATATATATATATATATATATATATATATATATATATGTATGTTCAGAAGTTTAGTCTCATGGTTCGCAAAGAAGTGTCGCAAAACGCCGCTGCATTTCGCGCGTACTCAGTCTTAGGGGGGAGGGAGATAGACACATATACACATTACTATAGACAGAGAGAGAAGAGTATACTATGTAATGTATGAAAGTGTAGCCTAGCAACCACGCTTGAAATTCCCGCTTAAATAATGTGGCGAATGATGGTGGAACCGTCTAGTTAGTTTAAGAACTTGGAAAAAGCTAGAAAATTCTGGAAGAAAAAGACAAGGACAGATACATGTTGGAAAGGGATAGACGATAAACGAAAGATCTAGAATAGAAAGTTCGGGAAGGAAAAGACAGATAGATAGATGTTTAGAAAGGGATAGATAGTGAATAAAAGAATAACGAATTTATGGGTTCCAGAAAATTCTTGCAGGTATACAAGCAGCGTAAGGCGCGCCTACCGGGCAGTTTAGAGTTGAGTTCAGTTCAAGACAGCGAAGCGACAAATGCGATACGAAAGAGTTGGAAGAAGAGTTTAATAGAAGACAGTGACGAGTTTAGTGGTAAATTTAGTGGAAAGTTCAGTGAAGGAGGAGTGTAGCGTAGTTTGAGAGGAGATCCAGAAGCGAGCTATATGCGGTAAATTCGGAGGTGGTGAGCTCTGCAGTAGCAGGAGGTGGTCTACGCAATATCGGCGACGGTATTGTGAGTGAGACATCTTATCGTCGAGACAGTGCGTCGTTAGTCGTGCGTGTAGGGGCGACTCTGCGGAGAGGAATCACGTACGGCTGTATAAGTCAATAAAAGCGTTTAGTTTAAAACTGGTGTTTTCTTCCAATCCTAAGTGTATATTATAAGTGTCGTTTCATTGGCTTATTTAATATATGTTCATTAAAATGTCGATATATTTATTACACTATATAGTATTTTCACATTAGGCCATTACTAATTGATCCGTCATCGAGCTGTCAAAAATAAAATGCTTAGAAAGACGTAACTCATTATATCAAAATTAAAACATAAACATAAGTAGCCCAAAAAAAAGTTTTATCTTCGATATGAATGCAAATATTGGTAAAACAAAAATGTAGTTATGAAATGAATTTTAATTTTTGCTTATGACATGGTACATTGATAAACAGGTCTTTACCTGGTAGCTTTCTTTTAGTACAGATTTGTGCTGTTTGACATTCGCGTCGCGTTCTCGATTTGCACAAATTTGTACTTGAATTTAAAACGAAACGATTTATTGTTGTTGTCTCATTCTGTTTATATAGGATTTGTATGAAAGAGAAAATCTCTTGTTTAGATACATGATAAACGTTACGATGCCGTCATTTGAGGTTGCACCTGAAGCTGATAACAGGTCTTCATTATGAGACAGGAGTATTCGACCACTAAGTTAAATTATAATTAGTTTGTAATTGCTTTAGTCTACTAAACAATATCTTAACATGAGGTGATTGTGCAAATAGTGATTTAAAAATAACACAACAAACCAGTGATGTCAAAAAATGAAACAATAATAATCTATAATATTATAAAATTCTAAACATGCCGTGTCTGTCTGTACATTAAAGCTATTAAAAAAATGCAACTGGAATAGACTATATAAACGATGGAGAACACGATGCAATTTTTTTTAGATTTCTTGTCTGTTTGTTCGGTTTCACGTAAAAACTACTTGACCGATTTCGATGCGGTTTTCGCTGGTCGACAGCTAATCCTTAGACTTAAAATCTGAGCTACTTTCATCCCAGGATTTTTCTGGGAATAATTTAAAATTACCATATTTAAAACAATCCAATTCCAATGTGGATTTATTTACTAGACAAATTTAATGTAACAAAGTGTGTGATATTTTTTGCTTTATTCCCGAGAATTCCGCGGGAATTTTCTCGGCAGCGGTTTGAAGTTGTTCGGATGCATTAAAACTAGCTTATTCGGACACAGTTTCTACTAAAACGATAGCTTACATACTTTGTTGTCCCGGGAATCCCGCGAGGATTTCAATTCAAGCCTGGTCGGAGCCGCGTGCATATCCTAGTTTTAATATATAGTCAAAGTCACGAAGCCTGATAATTAAAATACTTAAATTATAATTTGTGTGTTTTATATTAATATATATTAATATATAATAATTCACGGAGAGAAAAACATTTCTTCAGTAACCAATTACGTAGTCTGATTGGTTTTTATGTGTACCTGGAGCCCGATTCTACTATTTCAACATCTCGGTGTTGCGTAGATTTTTAAAGTACAATTCCATTGCGATAGTGTCAAAAATTAGTATTCTACTAAATCCATAATATCTTCTTGATGTTGTAGCGGCGGAATAATACTAGAATTTTTTTTGGTACTTATTACTATTAGCAGAGATGACTTTAGCTGAAGTGAATGTAGGGACATACTTTGTTAGTATTTGTCAGCGCAGCAGCATTACGCTTTGCGTGTACGTGCGACTGCGCCCGCAAGCCCCCTTCAGTCGTGAATAAACGCCAGTACTGTACAAATGTTTCGCGGTTTCCTTTCTTGCACGTCACCCGATACCGTCTCCAGCCACGTGCCACCACCTCATCATCTAAAACCTTACATGAACATTGAAAAGCCACCAATAATTTTAAACATTCATTTCGCGAGTTTTCGCTTGTAATAGTTTATAAATATATAGTGGCGTGCCACGGGCACGTCACTGGAATTAAAGAATATCGAAATCAGGTCAAACCTACGATTGAGGCTGACACGCACTTGACAGATTTTTACGTGGAAGCTTGTGTCCTCAGGAGGCCCTAGTCCGGCACGAGTTGCTGCCGTCGATGTTCTCGGCCCTCACGGCGCTGTCTTCCTCGTTGGGTTCTCAAGCGGCCAGGTGTTTGTCTGCGGCCGCAGCCTTATATAGGGCTGCGCCTACGCACAGCGTGGATGTACTGCCGCATTTATTATTGGTGAGTGTTGTTATGAGCGACTGCAAATGTCCATAGGCGACGGTGACTTCCCACCAGGTAGACCGTAAACATGTTTGCTATAATCCAGCAACAAACAAAAAACACAATCCTTGCTAGTAGTATAAAACAAAGTGCCTTCCCGAGTCTGTCCGTCTGTCTTTATATCCGTAACTCCTTTTATACTATACAACGGATTGTTAAGTGGTTTTCACCATGAGTTAGGTAATTTTTCACTGAAAATTTATATATATGTAGCAATGTTAAAAATGGTGAAAAAACGGTGACCTAGGAGTCGTGAGTTAAAATCGTAAGAGAGTGGTTGAGTGCTTGTGTAACACTAAGTTGTTTTTTTAAGGTGTTTTCTAAGGTGTGTAAATTAAAGTCTATTCGAAGATTTGTTTTTAATACAAACAAGACAATTTTTAACAACACCACAAATGACCACCACACACGTGGCCCACCACCCACAAATATATATATATATATATACATCTATATGTGTAATCTAATTAAGTTTTTATGTAAGTAAAATAGAGACCCTTCTAAATACTCTGGTATCAAATAAATACAACACTAACAGGATGTGATGTAAAACATATTTATATTAACCTCTGGACAGCGTTATAGGCTGTATTATTACTTATTATTTTAAGTTGTAACTTCTGTAATATTATAAAAGTGTAGTCTTTTCTTTTTTAGATTTTTTTGTTTTTGTCCGTTTGTTCGGGATTCACGTAAAAACTTCTGGGCCGATCTCCATGCGGTTTTCGCTAATCGATAGTATATTTCCGGACTTAAAATCTACGATATTTTATATTCCGGAAATCTCGCGGAATTTTTCTTGGGAGCGGTTTAAAGTTGTCAGGTCGAAAAAACGTTTTTTTTATAAATTTGATTGTTTTTATTCATTCATCGAAATATGCAAGCAATATAATTGCGTCGCTATTTCTACAAATAAAGTATTTTTTGCCTCTTATTGTTACTACGGATTTATTAAGACTGTTCTTAAAATTATTACATACATACACATTACACCATCGGCGTACTTAATAAGGTAAATGGAAATTAAAAAAAACTATAGTGCGAGTTTATTTTATCTTCCAGGCTTTAAACTCATCCGTACAAAAATGCGGTCAAGAGAAACGCCGGCGGACGAACGAACAGAACGACGAGTCGGCACAAATATCATCTCTGTTACTACAAGTAAGTTTTCGTATAGATCGCAAGCTGTCCACGCGCGGACGGCGTGTGAACCACGCTCGAAACTATTCACGCGTAGACCTAACTAACACCTATCGCTGCCAGATTATTATGCAATTCGTGCACTCGTTGAGCACTCCATGTTCACTGGTTGACCACGCGGCGTCCACCCATTGACGGTGGTGCTGATCGCGTGGCTCTAATAAGGTATTACCTTTAAACTGGACATAAGACCATAATGTTGGCATTTTTTTTAAGGGAGAAAGATGGGCAATAAAACAGATGAGCCAACTCTAGGTTGTCAACGTCTCGTGGGATGAGATAGAAGGGATGCAAAAAAAGGTGGGAGGTAGGCGGGATGAGATAGGGCGAGAGGAAAGTGGGAACTCTCACTATCTCAGGCCGATATTCTGTGAGAGCGTGGTATCAAATCGATTGTAGGAATATTACATAAAGTACGGACTGACTTATTATTAATCTTATATATAAACACTTATAAACAACTTAAAACTAAATAAATTATACAAGCATCGCCGAGTGAGTGCGTAATTATTAGATGTATAGTAACCGGAAATGTTTGGCGAAAGATATATATTGTTACGATCTAGTGCCGACAAAAGTAGATTCATACCTGCATACCATAAAAGCACACTTTATTATCTTTCCGCATTTGGACTTCTTTGATTACTTTATGTTGTTAATTTGTGATTAAAAAAACAGCCCATTGTGTATTGTAATCTTTTATGGCAGTCTTTAGCCAGGTGTGCGGGTTACGGTTTCTAAGAAATTGCGTCGAAGCTTGCCAGGCAGACATATTGTATCTGTGCCGTATAAAGCAATGCCCCAATGGAGAGATGGGGAGTCTAGCGATAACCACAAGCGAGGCTAGACGTGTGTACATTCGGTAATCTATATGGTGACGGACTGCGCGTGTTATTGAATCGTGCATTACGTTTGGACTGCTGTTGTTCAGTTATATTTGTACCTGTGTTATACATGTCTGTATGGTTCTAATAAATTCTATAGTAATTCTAACGGCATTTTAATTCGAGTCCTACAACTCGTAACAATATATATATTTTAAATTGCTTCAGGTACTTGACACGGGTCTTCCTTTGGCTAGAGAACAGCCAGAACTATACAAAGAGTTTTGGGAAACGTTGCCAAAAGTTCTCGAGACGTTTCTATTTGAACCACCGTGAGTATTCATTTTGATAAAATTTCTCTAAAATAATATCTACTTTCTTTACACACGTCGTAATAGAAATAATTTTATTAAATTCATGTTCCTCGGAATACTCATATTCTTTGTCTTCTGTACAGTATGTTATTTTGCCGAACACTCCCCATTATCTTAAAGAACACTTTGACTTTATTTCGTGCTCCCATAGCTTAAGGCCTTCCACTATACTGAAACTAAACACTCCTGCGCATAGTTCAAATTTCTACAACAATTATTTTACCGTCAAGGCTATAAAGCTTTGGAACTCGCTGCCAATTGCCATCAGACAAGCAAAATCGCTACCAATATTTAAAACCATAATCAGAAAATATTACCTGTCCTTGGAGTTTGATGATATTTAAAATATCATCACCATCCGTGCAGGAACGGAGAAAGAATACAATTTCCTGCGTTGGGGCGGCCTGTAAACGACTGTAGGCGAGTAAACAACCCCCCAGCCAGGTGGTAGGGTATTTGCTCGACTGGATGGCGACCACCCCTGGTGAGAGTATGCCGCCATAACAACCTTGTGTTGTGTTCCGGCATCAGTGACCAGGTTCCAGTCTCCTTTAAGAGAGCAGCAGCGCATTTGTAGCACCTTTGGTTTTGCAAATGCCCATAGGCGACGGTAACCACTTTCCATCAAGTGGGCCGTCTGCCTGTCTCCTGAACTCTAGCAATAAAAAAAATAAAAATATATATATATTTATCTATAAACATTTATATATTTTTGTACATATGTATTTGTATATTATGTACATTAAGAATATATCTATTTAATATATAGAACATTCGTATATACTGCATTTATATTTATTACTAGAATATAAGAAATTGTACTATGTATTATGTATTATGTATATATACCACCTGTTACCGACGTGAATATCTGGCGCCACCTTAAATTACCCAAAAGTGTATCTGTGTCTTTACTATTAAATGCCATGTCAAATATATAAAAAAAAAGTAAAATAAAATCCTCTTCCGTTTTAACATTCAATGGCGTCGGTTCATTTCTCACACAAAATCACCATTTCGCTTCGTAGAGACTCCAATCATTACCCAAAAGCACGAACCAGCTACACCACCATCATCATTATATTCCCAATTCATTCCTGGGATTGTCTGGAAGAGGTCGCTTTTTAGCGATAAGACCGCCCTTTGTGCATAATGAGACATAGTTTTACTCTGTAAGTTCTTTTTTGTATTGGTGCACAATAAAGAGTTATTGATTGTTTGATTGATAAATTTTCTAATAATAATTGATGCGCTATTTGACTCCTCTCACTTGTACAAACCTGTGACGTCATAAGATGGTACGCCCGTACAAAACCTATGTGTAAAAGTATCTCAGTTAATTTAACTCTCCGCTCTCGTATACGATGGGTCATAATGTTCAATAACAGAGCTGAAAATCAACGCTGTGCCGGAGGAAATTCGGACAGTATATCTTGGGGAGACCTATGTCCAGCAGTGGACTGCAAATGGCTGACGATGATGATGATGATGATGGACAGTATACCCGCCACGCTTCTCCAAGGCGGTTTGTGAAGGTTTGACACATCGGTTATTTCGATGTGCAGGTTGCATCACGATGTTTTCCTTCACCGTTGTTAGCACGTGGTAATTGTAACAATATGCACATTAGATCAGAAAACTGACTAAGTGGTGCATGCGTTCCGGCCAGGATCGAACCCACGCCCTTTGAGTCTGAGACGCGTGCGCTAGCCATCAGGCTACCAGGACTTTCATCATATCTATAATATAACAAAATTGTAAACGTGTCGTTTTTTAGATTCTTGTGTTTGTCTGTTTGTTCGGTATTCACGTAAAAAGTACTGAGCCGACTTCGATGCAATTTTCGCTGGTCGATAGCAAATTCCCAGACTTAAAAAATGCGTTACTTTATATCCCGCGAATCCCACGAAAATTATCTTGGGAACGGTTTAAAGTGGCCCGGTTGAATATCTCGGGAATTTCGCGGTATTTTTCCCGGAAGCGTTTTCAAGTTATTAGGACACGTATAAATTAACTTATTCCGTCCAACTTGGACGAAGCCGCGGACGAGTCCTAGTTGAACTATACAATTGCACGAGATTGTTTTGTTTGGATTTTTTATTGTCGCTTTTCAGTCAAATCAATTATTTGAAAGAAAGAAAGAAAAACTTTCTTCGAAGAAATAGCGACGTAATTACATTCCTTATACATTATTATACACAGAGCATATTTTGATAATTTCTTTATCGTTATGGTAAAAATAAGTTTATTTATTATATAAACAATAATTAATACTCTATTTGAGTCTATCAAGTTTTGGCGAATTCGATACTCTCGCATAAAATGCTTTCTATGTTTTACTCCTCTATTTACTATTCATTCTTTTGCCTTACTGTCGGTACTTGTATGGGGGTTATTTTTATTTTAACTTATATGTATGACCTTCAAAAAGTGTTCTCCAATGGAACTTATTTTGAATAAAAACTTTTAAATTTAAATTTAAGAAGTAGTATGGTATAGGAACTGCCTATAAGTTTGATTCTATTTGTTGCGTGTTGACACTAGGGTGGGTGGAGGTAGGTCTGCGCGTGCACTCGTAATAGCGGTGCGAGAGCAAGCGTTGCGAGCGCGCCCCCGTCTTCCCCCCCAATACCTGAAGCCGTTGCTGGCGCTGGTGCGAGCTGGATCGTTGCATACGCAACCCGCGCAACCTATACGTGAGTGTACTTTTATCCAATTCATTTTATAGTTTATTACCTACATTTTTATCATTTTAGAATAATACTGTTCTGAAGAAAAATTAGAACTGCTAGAGTTGAAAGATTATAGTTTCCTGCGGCGGGGCGACTTGTTTTAAGAGGTTACAAAACAACCAACAGCCAGGTAGGGTATTTACTCGTCTGGATGACTACCACCCATGATCTAGCTAGACTCTAGAGTATGCCGCCATAACAACCTGGAGTTGTGTGCCAGCATTAGTGGTCAGGTTTTAGTCTCCCTTAGGGAGCAGCAGCACTTTTGTAACGCCTTTGCTGTTGCAAATGTCCGTAGGCGACGGTAACCACGTTCCATCAGGTTGGGCCGTCAGCCTGTCTGCTATGAAAATATTTACCTCCCATGGTAAAATTATGTTTTTATTTTCCATGTTATAATTATCTTTCTGGCTCCCGTAGTAAAATTATCTTTTTTATATCCCATGGTATAATATCTATGTTGTCTCCCATGGTAAAATTATATTTTTATCTCCTATGGTATAACTCTGTTTGTTGTCTGCCATAGTAAAAATATATTTTATCTCTCATGGTAATTTTTTTATCTCCTATGAGGATGATGTCGCCAGTGACGAAAAAAGCTCTATATAAAACAAAAAAAAATGTACTAACACTATAGTGGTGTATACGTGTTTACCAATTTCAGAAAACGAGCAAGAGTTAAAGGAGAGAGAAGAATTTGCGAGAACGTGTTTCGAAACTTTGTTACAATTCTCGATGCTGGAAGATGTGGACTCGCTGACTGGCTTAGAAGGTATATACTAACACATACCATAAAGCGCTTTTTATGCTTATCGGTTTAATCTCGAAATATACTAAAACAACCTTGTTTGTTAGAAACATGAATAACAAAATCTTATATGTACAGTCGTGGTATGAAAATATTCGCCAGTTTTCAAATTTATTCATTTAACGTTCCGCGAGCACAGGTCACCTTTCATCGTTTACGGGACGCGGCGCGGGGAGACGTATTCCGACAGAGTGATCCGTGGACCACTTTTCGTCCGCAACATAAAATATAATTCAATTCATCACCGCTTATATCTCCTTTCATTTTATCAATTATATATTTTTCAAAAAACTTTGCATGCACTATTGTATTTAGATTTTAATTCCTTAATTAAAATTAATTGGTATTAAAAACCGGCAGACAGACTGTCGGAGACAGCGCCATACTAAGTTCAATAGTTCTACCAGTGCAAAACTAGATGGCGCTGTCCCCTAATTAAACACAATATTGTTTGCAATATATTTTAAATTGAGGTTTTTTGGATATGTTTGAATTGGGGGTGTCCACTTAGAAAATATATCGATATTTATATCCTGTAAAACATCGGATCCCAGCATCGATTAGAGGTGAGTTATAACAGGTCAGTTTAATTATCTGTTACTCTTGTTACTGTTATCCCAAAAATAACATACTGTTATTTAGTTTTTATTGAAACGAAGTTCCTTTATGCGACTTGCGGTAAAGCCTACACTACACTCGCATAGAGTTCTCGCGAGAACTTCTTGCGATTTCAGCTCCAAGATCTCGCGGACATTCTCGCGTAGTTCTCGTGAGAATGTAGAAAAGCTTTAAAAGTTAACTGGCAGAAATCTTAACGTAACAAAAAGGTTTTGTCTATTTATATACGCATGCGTCTGCGAAGTCGATAGTCGCAGGTTTGAGTAGCATTTGTTATTGAGTGAAATTTCGCTAAATTGGTCCACATATAATTTAAGTACTAAATATTGTGAATGGATTTAAGAGAAATTTTAAATTAAACTTTTTCATTCGATTTTGGTCTTGGTCACTGGCATGGACAGTATATATATATATATCCAAGTGTATTGGAATATTATCCTCCAAAACAAGTAATTATAATAAAGTAAACTAAAAAAGTATCCAGGCTTATTACTTTATTTTCAGCGCTTTTTATAAATTCGCGCCAATCTAACGCTTTAATGAGTTGGTATAACATGTTTTCTCTAAGAAAAGTTGGCAACACAAAAGCCGCGTCCGATTCTTGGCGTGCACATTGTTTCCGGACGCGTCTCACGCGTCCCGTAATGTGTGCGCATCTTAAATGATTTACATTTTGTTACCTTATAATTATTAGGTGCGTCTCGTTCTTGCCCGTATAAGTTCTTGAAGTGTAAATGAGACACAGATATGAATAAATTAATAGGTGCATCTCTTTTTAGCTTAGTAACGATTTGCTTAGATAGAACGAGACAAAAATAGTAATTAATAGAACAGTTAATAAAAGTCGTAAAGAGGAATTTGTTATTGTTATGTTATGTTATGTGCCTCTTATCGAGACGACAGGTATTCTGTACTCGAAATAACAAATATTATCTGTTGTCTGTGAATATCTGTTGTTAATAACTGTTAGCATAAATATGCCTCATGCCTAGCATCGATGTTTATCGATATATCGCTCGAAAACATCGATTTTTTTCACTATCGAATACTTTCCACAAAACTTTAATATAACCTTTTTCCAGTGAAACGCGCGAAGTTTGTGGTCCTTGATTTTGTATGTGTGAATGTAGAATCAGAGACCAGAGTAACATAGTAACACTCATAGAAAATCACTATTATTACACTAAAACTAATAGTGTAATAATAGTGATTTTCTATGAGTGTTACTTGAATAGAACTGTACTACTAAGATACAATGTAGTAAAGTGAGATGACTGAGATGAGTTATACCTACATTTGTAAGACAAATTAATAGGAATATTTTATTACATACCACAAAACTTTAAAACACTAAAAGAAAAAAAACACATATTTAGTACTAGCCTTAATCTAGGTACCTGCAAAAACTTACTTTCCCTTTACCTATTTAAGACCAATGCTCTTTAGACAAACTTTGCAAAGATAAAAGTTTACTTCATCTTACCTTTACCTACCTACCTGCCTACCTACCTACCTTACCTTTCATTCTATTTCTTTGTTAATTAACTATTTGAGCAGCCTTTGAAAATAAACATTCAGATGGAACAGAAGTTCCGACAATAGTTAAGTATTTGAAGGCAATTTTATAAAGCTTAGGAAATTGAATTTTTAGATCTTGCCAAATCTCTAAAGGATTTTTATTGAGTCTTCCTGCTACTGGACTACGTAAGTAGATCGATAATTCATCAGAAATTTCATCATCTGATTATGATGATTTCCAATTCTTGCTTACTTAAAGCTTAAAATATTCGATGTTTCTATAAATAAATATATCGAATACAATAAATATTTGTCAAAACATTGAATCAATCCGATATGTCGTACGGAAAACATCGAATAAATTCGATATATCGATGTTAAGTGAATATCCCTAGTTCGAATACTTCGAAGTTCAGTTCTATAAACCAGTACATCAAGTCAAATAATTGTTTTTATTCAGTGCTAGTTCAATTTAGGTCATCTAGGACACAGACACACATATTGTTTATCCTTAAATTAAGCAAGTTCACGCTTGTGCTATGGGTAATATACAGCGGACTTCTCTGGGGCCGAACCCAGACCATACTAATAACGAAGAAAATTACTGTGCCAGGAATCACACCCGGAGCCTCTGCGTTCCAGTGAGGTAAGCCGGCAAAGGCGTAGCCCGGTCAACCACAGAGGCTGTGTTCTTATCTTAAAAATTGTATAATAATGTCATCCCGGGAACCCAATATTAATTTATCAGTTTCAAATACATAAAAAAATTGCTTGAGGCAACCCTAGACCAGCTGTTATCCAAACAAAGTACTATGTAACACACGATAACGTCACAAAAATGTATTGAAAATTTAAAAAAAACATGGAAGTGAAACTTCAACGGACAAGTGGCAAAACAAATCGCAACATAATTTTTACTTGAAGTTTTATGGGCAAGTTTTCAAATTGGAAAAATTCACGTTAAAATTTTGTTGCGATTCGTTTTGCCACTTGTCCGTTGAAGTTTCACTTCTACTATGTGACCCAGCACACATTTCGATTTTTCGCAAGTTTACTGCAATTTATTATTTGGTTAGGTTAGGTACATTTTAATTAATGCATTTTTTATTTTATTAGACAAAAAAACTGAATTCGATCCGGAACCAAAAAAAACATCCATAGTGTACTCTAAAATTATGCCGCCGCTCGCCACGTGATTATTTTTTCTATTTTATTTAGTTTTATGTCTTGGCAGCTAGGCCTTTAAGCCAGATCTTAGATTATGATGTAGTTTCTTCATTTTCTTAAGCCTATGTGTAGCACAGCTGAACTATAGGTTATCAGCTGGCGCCATTCAACAGAGTCCTTGAGACAACTCAAAAGGCCACATTTGACTATACAGTTCACATTTCTCACAAAAGCACATAATTACTAGTCAAAAACTATCAATATCCTACAACTATTGTTCATTTTAGAGTAATTTTACACATTTTTAGAAAATAAAACTGCCCAGCACAACATCTCCTTTTAGTTCCTGCCAAAAACTCCGCCACGCGATTATCTTCTACCCCCTCCACGCTGCCGTAACGCTTTTTCGTGACAGAAAAAATCCTAAGTTTATATAGAAGTGTCACTTCAAAAATGATTTCTTTATTTCTAGATGATACGGACCCCTTAGCGATAGTGGCGCTTTTGGACAGGTTCCAAGAAGTCATATCGAGGTATACTCAAGACGAGGACAACACTGAACCCCTGCCGAGGTAAACATCTTTCAGGCTTCCTTAGCGCCATCTTGACAGAACAGAACCTGTGTGTTCATCTGTTTTTTTTTTTTTGTTTAATTGCAAAGCCTAGCAAACAGGCAGACGGCCCACCTTCGTGAAAAGTGATTATCGTCGCCTGTAGACGTTTGCAACGCCAGGGGCGGAGCCGACGCGTTGCCAGTCTTTAGTCTGGGAGAGGAAGCATGGAATAAGGGGGCCATTCATTAATTACGTAAGGGGTTTTTTTATTGCAGGGTTCAGCAGATAGACAAACGGCCCACCTGATGATAAGCGGTTACCATCGCCTATAGACATTTGTAACACCAAAGGTGGCTACAAATGCGCTGCTGCTCTCTTAAGGGAGACTGGAACCTGGCCACTGATGCCGGAACACACTCGAGGTTGTTATGACGGCATACACTAGACCAGGGGTGGTAGCCATCCAGACTAGCATAAAGCCCTACCATCTGGCTGTGGGTTGTTTTGACTCTTACGACAGGCCGCCCCAACGCAGGAAATTGTATTCTTTCTCCGTTCCTGCACTGATGACAAAAATACTTAAAGGGTCCCGACGGGGGCGTTAGTAAAATCTATAAATGCCCTTATCTTGGGTAAAACCCATTCTTATATAATATTTTACAAGTCGAAATTTAATATTGTATAAAGATAATTTATATCCAATAGCAAGAAAAGAGTATTAGGTGAGTTAGGGAGGCCATCAAACTGTTATAAATATTCTAGGCACCCTATTCGGCCGACCTCACACCTATTCCGTTTAGTCATACATTAGCTTGCTATTTGTCCATCCATCATACACCAGTATTCTTCCAGCTCTCAACCAAGACGGTTTTCTCTTAAATAGAATAACTTTGTTTTAACCTCGTTCAGGGGCTAAATTTAATATTATTTTTTTCCACAAGCTGCCATCAAACGTAACGTTTATTATATATCAAAACCAAGAGAATTATATTGTGTCTTTTATTCTAATACAAATTCTATGTAGTTAAAGGGAGAAAGCATCAGTTTAACGTTCGTTTCAATTATCTGTATTTCACCACAAATTTGTGGGACTTCCCAATGAACTATGTGTGACAGTTCGGCAACTTTGTGGTGCTTCCGTCTTAAAAGTTAATTATCCTTTTTTAAAAAGGGGGTTAACCCGGTCCCCCATAACAGAACGTGCTGTTATTATTTTTATTATTAATAGCATTTTGGAATTATAATAATAAACTATCATGTCGGTTCCCTAACGGTTACTTTTCGTCAAATTATCTATGTAACCCTAAAAATCAGTTGCATAACGTACTTGTCGGAGTGGTGGTAATGTTCTGTTGTTATTTGAGATCTTCATAAAATAAATGCGTCCTTTTTTACCTTTTAACTATGCCATAGAAATGTTATATACTCTTATTTTTGATTACCTGGACTAAAATAACAGCTGCCGTCCATCTTGTTTATGTTACAAGCGTGGAACAACTCACAGTGTTGAGATGTTGATTCAACTCGCACAATTCACTTATGAATTATTTAGTTATTGTAAGCATTTTCACGTTATTTGAATGACAAAACATACTGGAAACTTTATTCACTTGTCTATGTTTTGGCAAATAAAGATTGATTGATTAAAATACGTCGACCGCAGCTGTCATTTTAGTCCATGTAATTAAAGTTAGAGTTTAGTAAAAATTGTCTTTTTCTCTTGTAGGCACCAACTTTCCGAGATATCGTTCGTGTTAAAAGCAATAGCTACGTTGACAGAGTCAATGAAGAAAGCGCCACCGGGGAAAGTGGAAGGGGTTGCGTGGAGGAAACTAATAGGTAATTGCTGTTTGTTCTTCTTGTGTTTATTTAATAGTAGATTGTTACACAAGAGTTGAAAGTTACCTATTTAGGCACGAGCGTAGTGTCTAAATAGGCCTTTCACCCGAGGTTAACACTCTGCTTTTCATTTCGAATATGAGGAAAGTAAATAAAAACTGATTAGTTAAACAATAAAGTACTTCTCAAAGACAATCAGATCTTATGAAACGTCATCATGTAGGTCACATATGAAACATGAACTATTTTTTTTCTATGGCATTCTACCAACCAGTATTTTTTTGTCACTGACGGTAGTAAATGTTTAACTCAAATTTATGTAAATTAAATAATAATTTAATGGAAAGTAATTTATAAGTATAAAATGATGTTACAAATTCTTGATATTTTTTTATTACACCTTATACTGCAATATAACAGTGAAAATATGAAAATGAAAATATTTATTTGAAAATATATATTTCTTAGGAAACACAGTAACAGTGTACAACAGTGGCTGTAATAATGGTTCACATAGTTTTATAAATTTTTGACAGCAGGGAGAATCGCTTCCCAGGGACGAAAAGTGCTGTTTTCATCCCCGTGGTTAGGCAACTCCGAGCCTACTTTCAGAATATGAGGAATGAAAAATATGTTCCGATCCAATAGGAGTGTACCCGTCGTTGGTGGTGTTGGCGTCGAGCGGGCGCTGCGCGAGCGCCAGCGGCGCGGTCCGCGAGGCGCTGCTGCAGTACGCGGCGCTCTTGGCGGAGCCGCACGGCGAACCGCGCGGGTCGCCGCTATAGCGCCGCGTTCTGTACACCATACATATATAGAGCACGCGCCTATAGCGGCCGTACACACGGTAACGACGTATTTATTCTTTGCTTTGTCTAATGTTTATGGGTACCAATTATTCCTTAATATTTCGCGACTTCTGTCTTATTTTTTTTCTGTCAGTCTGCTATGTTTTAGAATATTCCACGTTATTCGTTTCGATACAAATAGTTTTTGAATATTAAATAAACTCTCCTAATATTTCTTTTTTTTTTCAATCTTATTACATTAATATTGTCATCACTTATTGACATTTGACATCTTTGTGTCCTGCGATTACGGCTAATGAAATGTATCCGAAACGTCGGAATAAAAATCAATTATAAAATCGTTAAAACTACTTTTTATTTAGAAACTATAAAAGAAATAGATTAGCCAAATACAATCGTGCATATTTATATATTCACAGGACAAATACATACACATATATGCACTTGTAAGTTTTGCTCGCATAAGGTGCGCTTAACGTGGGACATAATTTATGGATGACTCTTAAGTAAAAAAGTCATGACCAACGTGAGCGTCAGAAGAGAGAGAAAAAAAAATTGTCCGCATCCCTATTGTATAACAGATAAAGATTTTTTTATTGGTCTATAGTGGATACACTTACCACATTCATAGTTGTAGATATTTTTGTATTCTTTACTTTGCTTAATATACCATGTTCCTGGTTTCCACGCGTTCGGGTTTCCGACTAAATTATTCGCTTATACATGTCTATTAGAAACTTTCGCAATAAAACTTGTAAAATGTAATGCCCTCATAAACAAAAGTAGATCAAGTTCAAGGTCTATCTTTTGACATTTGGCTTTTGACGTTTGACAGGTGCTACCTTAAGAAACAACATTTTTTGATCTATGCTATGTTTATTATTCATATCTAATTATAATTTCTAATCATAAAATAAATTATATATAACTGTCCACTTCAAATTCTTTATTTATTTATTTAAATTTAATTTGTCAAATGCTTGATGATCTACTTTTGTTATTTTTAATCAATGCCTATATAGTTGTGTTAGCCAGGACGTAAGAATACGACTAACCAATGAGAGTTGTGTATGAAACTCGCTCTCATTGGTGGGAAATCAAAAATGTTAAAAAGACACGGGTTTGAATTCAGTTAAGAGAGACACTTTTTGTACTACTGAAGATACTTACTAGAGTGAAAATAGAAAGCAGTTTTAAGATCGAAGTTTTATTTATTCAAAAGCCCCACATCACGTCCAATATCATACCACCCTCTTCAGGTTTTTTTTTTATTTAGGCTTATGGCTTGGCAGCTAGGCATTTAAACCAGATCTTAGATTACAATGTAGTTTCTTCATTTTCTTAAGCCTACGTGTAGCACAGCTGAACTGTAGGTTATCAGCTGGTGCCATTCAACGGACTTCTTGTGAGAACTCCAAAGGTCACATTTGACTATACAGTTCACATTTCTCACAAAACACATAATTACTAATCAAAAACTATCAATATCCTACAACTATTCATTTCATTTTAGAGTAATTTTACATATTTTTAGAAAATAAAACTGCACAGCACAACATCTCCTTTCAGTTCCCGCCAAAAACTCCCCCTCTTTAGGTCTGCGAAATTGAATACAGATTATAAACATAGGGTTTTTTTATATATAGCCTAAACAGTTTTATAGCTTAACACTATATTCTGTTTATGCAAACACGGCATGCATAATGCAATTGATTGTGTACGGACTATGTATGTATGGTCTTAGAGTGGTAAAAACAAAATATAAGTAGATGTGACAGAGTTAAGAAGATTTGAATAGTCTCGAGTCGTTTCTTAATAGACGGAGCAGAGTCGGCGAATATGTCGACCTTTATACATACGGAATTGCTATAGTTCAGCATTTAGCATAGGGAAGAATGTTGACCTATATTAGTTCTTTTTTACAAAAATTTGGTTGCTGTGTTAAACTTAAATTATTATATGGACACAATTAGATGTTTAATCATTTTAAATTAAATAGATTTTAAGATTTCATAATTAAATATACTAAATTATAAATAAATTAAACTAAAAATAAACTATATATACAAACTAAAATTAAACTATAAAATCTAGTACCAGACCGCTGTCAGTCGGAAAAGGCGAAAGATTTATACGTTTTGAAGGGAAACCCCGGTAAAGTTGTGAGGTCTTCGGACCAACAACATAAAGTCAAGTCCAATAAAAAAAAAGTCAGTCGGAAACGTGCCTAAAACACTGGCCACATTGCCTCGCTGAATGCCCGAGGTATAAACCAGTCTTTTGGTCACGTGAGACATCCACCAGACGTTTGGCTATGTCTCGATAAAGCTTGTGCGCCTCAGGCCCCCAAGGTCCCAGGGTCTCGACCCCAAAAGCCGCAAATATATAGCCATTTCCGCTGGCTGAGTATTTGCGGCGTTTTAGGGCCTCCTGTTGTGCAGATGATGGTACGCTGCCAAAGTATCGACGCAAGACGCATCCCATACTAAGGGGCGACCCATCTTCCAGGGCACCAATGACATACCATCGGGTCTCTTGCCATCGTCGCGGCACAAGCCGTTCGGTTCTAGGACGGCAGGTACCCCGGCGGTGACGAGGGCCCGCCGGATTATGGCATTAAGTGTTGCATGACGTGAAATTCTGCCGTCATTCCTGGTACACGATAAACCCATGTTAGTTAGTTATTAATTGTGTTAAATTAAAAGTTTTGCGATTAATTAAGCGACTTCCGTTCCGGAGGACACAAATGGTTAAATTTTAAAGTGTAACACTAGAATGTACTATTTCACTTTTGTATAGACTAGTAGTCGTAATTCGACCATAATTAATTTAAATTATAAGTTTGAACATTATTAAGGTTAGGTTGTCAAAGACTATACTTTTATAATCACAGATTGCGCCAAGGCTACACTATTAATTTGACTTTAACAATAAACAATAGAGTATATATGCGTGTGTGTGTCAAATACATGGTAGTTTGTGTAATGTTTTTTTATTGATTTAATGTATTTTTTATTTATAATTAACAAAAAATATTAGCATTCTGCACTCCTTCTCTGTATAAACTATAAATGTGCGAAATTTCATACTCCTCCGTCCGCGCAATTTTCGTTAAGGGGGGGGTTTACAGAGTTTTTACTTCACGTATTAATATAATGATTTCATTCGGTTTGATTTTGTTCACAGTGCCGTTTCAAGGATGGCGTCTCATTCGGTCGCACCGCCGCAACTAAATCACCGTTTAGCGTTAGATACTGTTGTAACGAAATAAATTATTAATAATTAGGTGATATTATTATATTATGTGACTATTGTAATATTATTATTAATAAAGTGGCAATAATAGTTTTTTTTTTCGAAGAAAATTAGTAATGAAGAATTAGATGTTGATTCTAAAGCACAGTCAAACTTAGATAATGTCAGATACCTAAATGGAGTTCAATTCTCGCTAGCTTATTGCCACAGATACAAAATTAACAATTTACTTACGACAGATTCGTATTACACAAATGTCAAGAGCAAATAAATAAGTCTGATTTTGATTTTATATATATATACAGTTTACTCTCGATTATTTGACGCTCGTTAATTTGAAAAAATTTCCGGTCCCTTGAAAAATACTCGATAAATTGAATAAAATCGATGTTAATTGGTCCCTTCGGTAATTTGAAGTTGAAGGAATATTATCTTGCTCGCAAACATGCGATAATTTGAAGTCCGGGCTTTTCTACTCTATAATTTGAAGTGTTTATCATGCACATATCTGTGAATTTACAATAAATGAGATATGAGTAAGTTTGCATTCCAGTCTTCTTTCAAACGTTAATGAGTCGTGTTAATGTTTGATTTGTGCTATTAAAATGAATCCAATAAAGAACAAATGTCTTTCCATAAGTTCCATAAGTAAACGCTGGTTATTTTGAACTCTTGACAATTTGAAATTTATCTCTGGTCCCTCGAGTTTCAAATTATCGAGAGTCGACTGTATATATAATAGATGGCGCTGTGCAATAATTGAAAGGCGCAAGACATTTCCCACACATACATAAAAATATAGAATTAAAAAATTTAATTTCTCAAGTGGGCTTTCGGGGCCAAATCCTAAACTGTACGAAATAACGAAAAATACTCAAATGAGTCTCGAGCCTCAACCCGAAATACAGTGATTATTATTTTTTTTTTTTTTTTTATATCAATTATCCTTGTCAGAAACTCAGAAATCGAATCGGTTGATTTGGAAAAAATAATCGTATTCTGTATTATTATAGCAAAACATAGTGTAGCTTGTCAGGATTAATTTCTGCTAAGGAATGTCAAACGGCAAAGCAAAGCAACAAAATGCTCTATTTTCCATACATGGGTCATTCATTCAAACACGCACAACATTTCATGAGAATCGGTCGAGCCGTATTTGAGTATATAGCCAGACTAAGGATATTTTTTTGTTGTTAAACATTCGTAATATTATTTTTCATTTTTGTGTAATACACATCCGTCGTGAGTAATTTCTGCCAATTTATATTTTCAAATATGTGGGAATGCACTAGCTGGATACCGACCTATATTTAAAGCCTTAAAGCAGTTTCAGGCAACCTTTGGACAGACAAGATGTTATTAAAAATGTGTTGGCGTGCAGTTTCCTAATATACTATTAGCAGGGCAATCCTTACCCGGGGGTGCAAGGGGCGCCCGGCATCCGGGCGCATGCGCACCTAAAGCATAGTTCGCACTACGCTAGTAATTTAGTCGAGTACTGAGTAGTTTAGTAACACTAATGGCAATCATTATTTTAGAAAAGGTGGTTGAAGAAATTTGTGTAATAAGGAGAAAAAAGCTATGGGTACGACAATGGATTAATAGAAGAAATGGACTAGAAGCTACGAATTGTCTTCTGAAAGAATTAGCACTAGAAGATCCCAAAGAATACTTTGAGAATGTCTGAAAGTTGTGTAATTTGTCTGTTAGTAAAATGTTAACAAATGAACGAGTAAAAATTGACGCGTGGTGGGAGGTTCTACTCACCGAAATGGATCGACTCGACTAAATGATATGCTAATCTACTCGACTAAATTTTTGTTGTCCAGACACGTTTAGTTACTAAATTACTTGCTACTCGACTAAATTACTAGCGTAGTGCGAACTAGGCTTAAGGCTGCCTATCCATTGAAGAGGAGCGGAGAAACGGGGAAATATTAATCAATATGATTGCATAAAAATTGCCTCAATGGACAGGCAACCAATTATATTGGTAACTATTTCTCTGTTTCGCGAAATCGCTCTGCTTCAATGGACAGGCAGCCTAAGGGGCGCAAGCAGATTAATTTACTTCTTAAACAACATGATTTTTCAAAATCTGTTTAACAACAGTTACGTAAAGAAGTTAAAACTCATTCATTCAACATATGACATGACAAATAGGTTCTATTTTTGTGAAATAGCAAGGGATTCATAAAAATTAAGCATAAAATTTAATTTTATTTGGCTCCCCAATAAAAATTAATAAATACCCCCGGGGGCAAGCGGACTTTTGCAACCCGGCGCCGGGTATGCTTAAGAGGGCCCTGACTATGGTATGAAACTTGTGTAACTATTATGAATAAAGAAGGTTACAATTTGGCTCGAAATGAGAGTATATAGACCAGGTAGAAGCTTATTGACTGCTTACTTAAGTATCATCTACAATTCAAACATTTAAGAATATTTGACACCGTCTTGATTTGTAGATCAAGACAGTGTCAAATATTCTTAATTTGCTTACAAATATGCTTACAAATTTATACATAAATAGATAATATTTTTTGAGATTGACTGTGCAGCCAAATGCAATTATAGTTGTAATGGATTTGTTTTATAAGCTTTTTAATCGAGAGTACGACATAAGATGACCTGTTAGTGCCGATTTCTTTACGATGGAAGTAGAATACAATAGTATGACAATCGCCCACTACACTTTGATTTTCAATTACCTGGACTAAAATGACAGCTGCGAACGATCTTTTTTTGATTCACAAGTGAGTTGTGCGAGTTGAAACAACTCACCAGTGTGAGTTGAATAATTCGGAATTTCTATAGAAACTCTATAGTATTGTAAGAGTTGCTCTAAACTTTCACCATAAAAATGGTCGCTCGCAGCTGTCATTTTATTCCAGGTAATTAAAAACCAGAGTACAGTTACATTTTCTTTTTGGGCGATTGTCGTTTTAGTATTTTTCCATGACTATATTAGTAGTCGTATTGCTTTAAGTATTAAAAGCATTAATATTTCTGTATTTTATTTTTTTTATTGCGAAGGTGGTAAACGGGCAGACGGTTCAGCTCATGGAAAGTGGTTACCGTCTCCAATAGACGTTTGCAACACCAGGGGCGAAACCGACGCGTTGCCAACCTTTAGGAAGGGATAAAGAGAACGGGATAGGGGATGAGATAGATAGCGACAGGAGGAATGGGATATGGGATTGGGAAGACGGAATAGTGGGAATAGGAAATAGGCCAAAAACAATGCACGGCCAGCTCCGCGTGCCTCCCTATTTAAATCGATTCGACTCCAGCGCGCTAATCGATAATACGCTACAATTGGCGCCCGACACGGGCCGCCAATTGTAGCGTATATTCGCGTGGTGTGCGTACGTCCCGCTTCGCTGCCGGCATGAGACTCTCGCATAGATTAACAATATTTATCGATTAGTGCGCTGGAGTCGAATCGATTTAACAACAATTTTTAATTAAATTTATTATTGAAATATCTTTTGTATGTGAGTCAGGTTCAAAGCTTTTTTCTTAAAAAATATTTACTGATTTTTGATATTTAAGTAGATGCTTTGAAATCGTATGAAAATCGAGTGTGAAGTTTTAACCATAATAAGACACTTCAATAAACTGATAAATATTTATAATATAAAATGATAGTTTCATTATAAGCAAAAAATGTTTTGTAATCATTCCTTTTGTACGTTTAAAAATGTTGACAATGTTTTAATTTGTATATAATTATTAATAAATGTGTGTTTTGTGTGTTGTTTAAATGCTCTTTTCCTGGTATTATATGTATATGTAATCTCATAACTAAGGGCTCGCACTCACTGGTCAGGTATAGTACGTAGCAGATTTTTTTTGCAAATTGTATATGCACCGAGTGTTAACAACTTACGGAAGAATAAATGAAATTTCGGGATACGTGTTAATCTTGCTGTATTGTGTTAAAAGTGACAAGCAATGATATGAATATAAATACATTTTATACGCTGTTCACTTAATTCAAATAATGCCTGCACAAATTTAATGGCAATTCTGTTGTGTGTTTGTGTGTGTGTGTGCAAAAGTATCGGGTTTCAACACCGAAAACAATTAAAAAAGTAATACCTACTTGGCCATACGCATTGTACTTTTAAAATAATAAATGAATTGAATCGAAAAAGTTTTACTCGTGTTTTTTTTCTATTAAAATATAATTAACTAGCTGTGCCCGCGACGTCGTTCGCGTGGAATTTGTTTTCAAAACCCCCGATTTTGAAACATTCTTCATTGGTGCTCCGCTCCTATTGGTCTTAGCGTGATGATATATAGCCTATAGCCTTCCTCGATAAATGAGCTATCTAACAGCGAAATAATTTTTCAAATCAGACCAGCAGTTCCTGAGATTAGCGCGTTCAAGCAAGCAAACAAACAAACACTTCAGCTTTATATATTAGTATAAGATATAGTTTGAAGATTTATTTGCAGTCGTTGTTGAAGTTTTTCTAAATGCAACAACACACGTGTTCCTTTTATCGTTATAGAGCAGGGGCGTAGCTACCAACGTATCAGCCATGTCAATGATACGGGGGGCTACAGGGGCACCGAAAGTGTGTAAGCAAAATTCTTAAAATGTTATCCACAATCTTTTATACATTAATAACTGCTGGACCAACAGATATGGCTACCAGACTTGTCATTATTGTCTATGGAGGCAGAAAATCTAGAAAAACTGAACTCGCCACTCTGTGCTTTTTTCCAAAATCAGCCGCTTCGATTCCTGACGAGGGCAATTGATTCTAATAAAATCTTAAATCTAATGATGCCACGTTATTTTTGATCAAAATCAGCCCCTAGACTCCTTTGAGTGTTTAGCTCGTGTCTAGAATGTGGCCCTGAAGGCCCACTTGAAAGATCACGCATGTTCAGTTGAAGGGTACAGGCAAAGAACAGGGATTGTCACAAAAAATATTTTTTCTATATTCTATTGAAAGCAAATCTTTGTCTATGGCAAACTTTTCGCAATAACTAACTTTTATATAAAATTATTTGCCCATAAGTGAACTTAAATATAAAGACTTGACGTGTCTGATGCCATTTTGTACCAGAGAAGCACAGGTATTTGACGAATCATTAGAATATGATTCCAAAACTAAAGATGCTGAATTGGACATTCCCTGTTTTCTGTTCTTCCAAGATTGTTTTATTTAATTATTAAATTTTAATAACTAAAAAGTCCATCATAACTACACAGTTATATTAATTAAATAAACATTTAATTAGTTTTAAGTAAAAGTTACTGCATACGCCGATCTCAATAAAAAAATATATACTTCTAAACTTTTAATTGCGTTGTTCTCAAAATCTATTTATTAAGACATTCCCTGTTCTTTACTTGTACCCTTCAATTGTTTATATTAGGTTGTTTCAACAGAATTTACAGTCACTTTACGAAAGCATAATAACGTGACTTAACATAAATAGTACATAGAAAACATAGTGACAATATCTATTTGGCGACAACGTCGTTTTACCAGTGAATAGAAGCCCTTAGCATACTTGGGTCGAGTCAATTCAAATCTGAAATATTACCTCACTTTAGTATAAAATTCGTACACTATGACAGTCGAGGTATTGTACAGCGTCGTTACCATGAAAGAATGACAAGTTCACTGTATAACCATAGCAAGATATGAATTTAACGTATTTTTGCGACCGCGTAATGTTTGCGAACAACCCGTACTACGACGCTGTATAATTAAATATGGAAGATATATTGTTTTCAGTGTATTATATCGATTACCCATGTGTTGTTGATTGAATAAATGATATTAACATTTTTCTTTTTGTATAAATACCTCTCCTGAATGACTGTTTTTTTTTAAATTAACAAAATATAAATCTACTTATGCTATGTAGACCTGCCCAAGTTTCCGTGACACATCCTGTTAGATATTGCCAATGTTGGTTAAGAACTACTATTAGGTTTTAGATGGATTACCTGAGACGTAATATTTTTGCTCTGATTAGGGAATAGGGTTGTTCTTGAATCGAAGACGCGATGCGAGACGCCTGGCGACGGACGGTCCCTTGATCATTCATACATTATAATTACTGTTAAATTGCGCAACTGTTGTACACCCTGATTTCGCTTTGCATATCCAGGCCCCAGTGGAGGCAAGGTAAAGACAGGATTAGTATATATTATGTTGGTTGTTGGGACGCTCTGGCCTTCTGCGAGTCCATCATATCGCAGAAGCAAGTCCGGTTGCCGAACGAAGTATGGACGCGTACGCGGACCCCATCCACAGATGGCAGTCCTCCCTTGAAGAGTATCAATAGGGTTCCGTGGAGTTCGGGGAAACTACGGATAAAACGCTTTATTGGTGAAGTGAAGTAGGGTGGCGCTCCCTGAAGCACCCTAGTAGAGGAGTCACTGTGGATGCCTACGACCCTAGTTCTCGTAGCACCTCGTGGAAGTGCGGATTAGGGCCGCTGGTTTGAGATTTAGAAGGTGATCAGTTCTTCACGACATCTTTCGTTTGGAGTTCCACGCGCCTCCTATAACTTGCCCCCGGGCCCGCAGATTGTTCGCAAATGCATTCCCCCAGCGGTATAAAACCTATACAGGTAAAAATAGGATGGAATGTAGGTAAAAAAACAAGATGGAATATAGACAGACTAACAACAACATTAAAAAATGCAAAGTTCTAGCAGAATTCGTAGGCGAATATTGATCGGAAATAAATAAGTTTTCTTAATATAAATTTTTGGATTTTTTTTTTAGTTACACAAAAAACAATACCGGAGATACCTGTTTGTCTTAGTTTATTATTAACCACAGACGGCCTCTGTGGTTGAGCGGGCTAAGCCTTTGCCGGCTTACCTCACTGCAACAGAGGCTCCGGGTTCGATTCTTGGTATAGTAAATTTCGGAAACGTATTTTCTCCGTTATTTACTATGGTCTGGGTGTCTGGGAGCGGCCCCAGAATGGTCCGTTGTATATTACCCATAACACAAGCGTAACTTGCTTAATTTGGGGATATACAGTGTGTCTGTGTGTTTGTCTGCCGATTTTTTTTTTTTTATTATAAATAAAAATGATACCCGTAAAATATATTTGGAACAAATCTACCTGCGATCTTGAGACTTAAATTATTCGTTTAAGGGCCGATTTTGCAATAACCAGATAAAAGTCATTCCTAAAATAAAATATAGGTAATAATATATGTCGGCGCAAATACAACAATTAACGTATTACAAAAACAATAATCATTTATTTAATTACTATGAGTTTATTGTAATGTGAAATTAACGTTAAACAGCAAGATTTTATTGTAATTTCAATACTTAACCTAAAAATTTGTGATCACGTGCACGTGCGGCGACACGCGCACTGAGCCACGGCCACATCTGTCAACAGAGCCAAAACTCGTTCATTATTGTTCGAGCCGCCGAACGGGACGGACCTCTCTGGGAAGGCGTAACGCTCTTGGAATATACGATGAGGAGTACTCTTGAAATTCTATTTCGAGGACGCAAATATGGGTCATCACCAAGAAGCCAACAATCGTGACGTCAGCGTTGCGAACGTCACACTCTTTAATAATACCACGGAGGTCCCTCCTCCGTCATATATAACATAGGAAAAATATAAAAGTTATTCATAGAATAAAGTGTCTAATAACAAGAAAACATAAAAATGTCAGTTGATAACTTTTATCTGATGATTATAAAATCAACCTTTAGACCATTAAGTTATATGTACTACGTACTTGTACCTCAATGCTTTAAATTTCGACTGTGTAATAACGTAAATTATTATGAACAAAAAATATAATAAATAATGTATTCTACTTATAGCCTTTTCTTATAATTAATGTATAAATCTTCTAAATAGATGGGTCAAACACAAAAACCTAAGATAAAGTGTTCAAGTTACGTAAATAGAAATTCTGGTTTCACAGTGACGATATACAATCTAATTAGTATTCTTTTTCGTCGCAAAGTTCAGGTTTTCCCTAAGTGCTACGATATAGGTTTTTTTATAAACCTGAATTGTCTTTTCGTACTTTGAAATTGGCAAAATCAATGCCAAAGGCGTTGTAGCCATAGTTTAAAAAAAACCTGAAATGAATTTTTTCGAAGCTGGCAACATGTCGGTAACACCGATGGTGTTGCATAATGTCCATAGGCTGCGGTATCCCACTTTCCATCCGATTTATACTAGGATAATAATGATAGTCTGTGCAGAAAGAGAACCGTCGTCGCGTCAAATGGAACTAGAAAATAATATAATAAAACTACGTTTTAACGGTTTTAAACGCGGTAATTTATTTGATTTTTGACGTTTCTGACGTTTCGGCTACTGGAAAGTGGCCGAAACGTCGGTATAATAAAAATCAAATAAATTACCGCGCTTATAACCTAGATTTATTATTTTACTAATCGCGAAAACATAAGAAAATATTACAGAAAATAATAACATTATGACTTTCATATGGCAATCTAATTATTAAGACAGAATTCGAAAACCTTTTATACTCTAATACAGCCTTAAAATATCAAGGTTTAAGATTTTTATACTAAGATTTCTTAACAAATGCAATAATTAATCACAGCCCATCGCAAACAAGTCGTGGTAGCTAACGCACGCCTCCCGCACTCCAAGGGCGTGGGTTTGAATCCTGGCCGGAACGCATGTGCTACTTACGACTATTTTCTGTGAAGGAAACCTGCACATCGAGGTGTGCAAGCAGTCTTGGACAAGCCTGGCGGGTATACTGTCCGCTCCCCAATAGTGGGAGGCCCGAACCCAGCAGTGGAACGTTTATGGGCTGCTATTATTGTTATTATTCAGCACAACTGGGTCCTCAAATCTTATGACGGTTCTCTTTCCGCACAGACTATAGTCTATAATAATATTCTTCTATGAGCTTGATTTTAGTCTGGTAAATTTAAGGTTGATTCCATCGGCTGCAGCTGTAAAGGTCGATCTCGAATCCAATTCGTTAATCTCTGAACAATCCTGATGGACTTGATACTCTGATAAAATCATTGAGATTACTGCTTTTATGTGCATTTGGCCACTTTTCATCCCTGAAAACAAATAATAATCAAACTCTTTTTAGCGGGCCTATAAACCTCTTATAATTGTTATGAATAAGGGCTTTAGGTTTAGGAGTTTTACTTCAGCTTAAGAGTCACATATTTTGTTAAGATTCGCCGCCAATTTGCGGTATACGAAATTTATGTGCAACTCATGAGAAGTCGGTCCGTATATTCCGTTTACTCCGTGCCAAGACCACCGTGTGTGTTTCCCATATGTATATATCTTTCTTTTTCATGAGGTTAGCAGACAGGCAGGCCCACCTGATATGAAACGGTTACCATCGCCTATAGACGTTCGCAACAACAATGGTGCTGCCGCTCGCTAAAGGAGGACTAGAACCTGTCCACTAATGCCGGAAGACCCTACCACTTGGCTGTGGGTTGTTTTGTTTCCCCTTAAGACAGGCCTCCCGGCCGCAGGAAATTGTATTCTTTCTCCGTTCCTGCACGGATCTCCTTAAACTTTAAATCAAGCCGTGCCTGCCCTGTTAGTTATGTAAAAAAAACTTACCAATACATTTTCTTGGACCCGCGCCGAATGGTATGTAAGCATCTGATACTGTTCTTGCATCACTGAACCGTTCAGGGTTAAAGACCTCCGGTTCATGGAAGTATTGTGGATCTCCATGTAGGCCGTAGAGTGAAATGTAAATTGGAGTTCCTTTCTCAATCACAATGTCAGTGTTAGGTATCTAAAAATAAGAAGCCGTGATAGTTTAATGGTTTGCAGACTCGCGTCGCGTATTGTTTTAATTATCACATGCTAAGGGGCCATCATTACGTCTTACTTTAAGGGGAGGAGGGGTCTAAAAAGTGTGACATTCTGTGATAAGGGTGGGAGGGGTCCTAAATTTCGTGACATCACATTTTAAAAAAAAACTTCAAAACATTTCCTATTCTATCTGTACGAGTCTAACCATAGTGTTAAAATTATTTAAAAAAATATTTAAATGGAAAGACAACTAATTACGGAACTGCTGATTTAATTGAATAATTTCTTGATGTAAAATTCCAAAATTTATGATGTCACACTGGGGAGGAAGGAGTCTCACGAATGTGATCAGGTGTGACAAGAGCGGGGGAGGGATAAAAAAAATCATTAAATTCGTGTGACGTAATTTGTGGATGGCCCCTAATGGTGAAGGAAAACATCGTGATGAAACCGCACATCGAGATAAGCGATGTGTCAAACGCCAAACTGCGTGGCGGGTATACTGTCCGTTCCTCCTATCCTCCTATCAGGTATATGCGAGGCCAGAGCCCAGCAGTGGGACGTTTGTGTGATTTTATTATCATATTTTTTATAAAATTCTATAGATGCCGTGTCTGTAAGTTCAAATTATTTAAAAAAAAAATGCTGGAATATACTATATAAATTATAAAAAATGGAGAAGGCGATGCAATTTTTTTTAAATTTTTTGTCTGTCTATCTGTTTGTTCGGGATTCACGTAAAAACTACTGTGTCGATTTCGATGCGGTTTTAACTGATCGACAGCAAATTCTTAGACTTAAAATCTGCGCTACTTTTTATCTTGGGAATTCCGCGGGATTTTTTCTGGGAATGATTTAAAATGGCCAGATTAAAAAAAATGAATTCCAGTGTCGTTTTTTTCACTACTCGATAGCAAATTTTATGTAATAAAATATGTGATATTTTTATCCCGGGAATCCTGCGGGAATTTCAAGTCAAGTATGGATGATGGATGATGTCGCGGGCATATCCTAATATTTTTATAAGATTAGAAACAACGTTGGTACAACAACAAACAGCTATTTTGTATGTGCTTACTTGTGTGTATGTATGTATGCCTTTGGACGTAAAATTATTGTGTGAAATAAGAGCGACATATGAATTTGAATAATCGGCAGATAGACACAAACATTGTATGTCACTAAGCTAAACAAGTTACCCTTGTGTTACTGGTATTTATTTATTTTTTGTTTATTTAATAGGTTGGGGAAAAAGTCTTTTCGCATATAGTATGTATTAACTTGTAATAAGATCTCTTTGGCTATACCATTTGTACCAAGAAATTCGATACATTTCAAAATTTTACTACAAAAAAGATAAAATGCAACACAAGCCGCGAAAAAAATTGTGATGTTTATGGACCTAATGTAGTATCTGTGAGAGTAGTGCAAATTTGGTTTAAGTATTTTCAACCCGGAAATTTTGATATCAAAGATGCACGTCGCTCTGGTCGCCCTGTTATGGACAAAATTAATGCCATTTTTGAAAAAGTGGAGCAGGATCGGCATATTAGTAATTACGATGTAGCTGGAAAACTGGGAATTGACCACAAAACGGTTTTGGCGCATTTGAAAAAAGCTGGGTGCACAAAAAAGCTCGATATTTGGGTGCCTCATGAACTCACTGAAAGAAACCTAATTAACCGTGTACTCATTTGTGATTCTTTATTACGACGTAATGAAACCGAACCATTTTTGAAGAAGCTGATAACCGGTGATGAAAAGTGAATCACGTACGACAAGAACGTGCGAAAAAGATCGTGGTCAAAGGCCGGTCAGGCTTCACAGACTGTGGCGAAACCCGGGTTCACTCGCAACAAGGTGATGCTGTGTGCATGGTGGGATTGGAAGGGCATTATTCATTATGAGCTGTTACCGCCAGGCGGGACCATCGATTCTGAACTGTACTGCGAACTACTGATGAGATTAAAGCAAAAAGTTGAGAGAAAGCGGCCGGAATTAATCAACAGAAAGGGTGTGGTTGTTCACCATGATAACGCTAGACCTCACACATCTTTAGCCACTCAGCAAAAATTACGAGAGTTTGGCTGGGAGGTGTTAATGCATCCGCCGTATAGTTCTGACCTTGCACCTTCAGAGTTTCACCTGTTTCGATCTCTGCAGAATTCCTTAGGCAGTGTCAGGTTAACATAACGAGAGGACTGCCAAAACGACTTGTCGCAGTTTTTTGATCTGAAGCCCCAAAATTTTTATAGCAATGGGATCACGTCCCTACCTACAAGATGGCAAAAAGTTATCCAACAAAATGGCACCTACATACTTTAGTCAAATGTAAATAAACTTTATAAAAAAACCTTTTGAATTTTTATATAAAACGCGAAGAAACTTTTTCCCCAACCTAATATATTACTTTAATAACAAAAATATTTTGTGTTTGAATATAAATACGTAGTTATGAACTCTTCCCGACCATCTATATTGGATTAATAAACATGCGCCTGCGGGCGACTAGCTGAGTAAGCTTTCTCCAGCGGAAGGCCCACAGACGCATGTCAGCATTTATTAACTTTAATTTTTGTCTCTTAGATTATTCATTATTAAACGGGAGACCTGCATTTCGGTCGTACATGTATTTAGTGTTTCTTTTAAAAACCCATTTGGCCCGAGCCAAGACTTGACTACGTAGTACATAAGTCTCAAATAATTATTTAAAAAAGTCCATAATTACCATTACAAGAAATGTCAAATTTACAATAAATTCTATTCATTTTACAAAGTATTAAGGCATTTTTATATAATCATTTTAACATTTAAGAACAAAGATAATCCTCAACTGAAAAATATGCTTGTTTGAGAAGGAATGCTTTAACGTTACGCTTAAAAGAATGGTTTTTGTATATATTCAACTTTAGGTCAATTGGTAGTTTGTTAAACATTTCAACACATTCATTAACTTGTAAAAAAAGTCCTCAGTGCCCTTCTCCCGCTGGATTATTGCCTGTCCGCCCGGCCTGAGTTGGACTCATGTTGGACGGGCGGCGGAGGCACGGGAGCTTGAAGGGGATACATTTAAATATATATCGAAATTCTATCTTTCTTAGTGAATGTGCCCGGATTTCCACAGAATACTTAAGGAATGTATCCGGGCATCCGAATAAAACCGCTGGTTAGCAAATAGCTCAATTTTGCGCGTCAGTTGTTGTGTATTCAAAAAGTAATAAATATGATTACATATAACTTACATAGCACGTAGAACATTCACGTTCTTTAACGCTTTACACAATCACAGAAAAAAACAAGTTGAACAGTTCACTGGGCCGGCCTTTGACATTGTTTTTTATAATTATATATAAGTTTGTTGCAAAGTTTAGTGTCCCAGGGTTCGAAGAGAAGTGTTGCAGCCGCGCCGTCGCCGCTGCATTTCGCGCGTTACTCGGTGTTGGGGAGAGGGAGATAGACATATATACACATTACTATAGTAGAGAGAGAAGAGTATACTATGTAATGTATGAAAGTGTAGTCTGGCAACCATGCTTGGTATTCCCGCTTAAATAATAAACACTTAGACATATAAGATGTAAATTCTATTTAAAAGTTGACTTTGTGTATGTTCCCCCTCCCACATATACCCACCCTCCTCTACCCCAAGACACAAATTTTTCTACTTTCAAACTTCTCCCCACGGAAATAACCCTTTTCCCCTCCCCCCAATCCGCCCCGCGAGAAACTCCCCCTCCCCCTCCCGACCTTTACCATACCAGGAATCGAACCCGGAGCCTCTGTTCCAGCGAGTCCGGCCGGCTGAAACTTGCCCGCTCAACCACAAAGGCCGCCAATAAGTTGTATTTTTATCAAAATGAAATTATTGAATTTACCTTATAATCTTTTAGAGCGTATCGATCGATTGTGGAGATAGAAGGATACATCCTCAAACATTCGGCAATGCATTTGTCCAAATACTTCATATCATTAAAAGCTTCAATCGTCCACCCGTATTTGGTTATTGCTTTAGTGATGTCTGCTCTGGCACGATTTTGGTAGTCCTTATTCTTGGCTAACTCCTTGAGAGTGAACGCTGATGCGGAACCGCTGGATTCGAAGCCAGAAAAAAATGTTCCTGACTGAAACCAAAGATTGTTTCCTTCGAACTCTGAAAAATAGGAAGAATGAGGAAATGGTCATTATTACATTTTTCCATTAAATTCTAATTTTACTGCTTTATTTATTAAGTAAAATATAACACAATTATATACAATTTCCCAAAAAAATACATATAGTAGGTATATAGGTCCCCAACCGCTATCGATTGGGAACGTGCCCAAAACGCTCGCTGAATTGTCACGCTGGATGGCAAAGCTCATGCGTCTTTAGGTATATTAACAATGTACTCTGTGCTGATGCGTTTTCCTAAGTAAAGGTCTGACTTTTAAGGCACATTGTCATTTGTCATAAATGAAAATTTAAAAAAATAATAGAACGAATTTTAGAAGGTGAGTAGAGTTATGATGATAATACAAAACTTGTTTCTTTTTTTTGAGTCCCTTTTTTCCGCCAAAATACATAAGTAAACAAACTTAGGTAATACAATTTCATAAGACTTCTGTTTTTCTTCTTCAGCCAATCAATATCCACAGCTGGGTGTGTAGGTCTATTCTGTGTCACATATCCTGGTCTCCCGCCTTCCTCATCCAGCCCCTGCCGGCGATCTTGCGCAGGTCGTCATACCACTGGGCTGGAGGGCGTCTTACGATACGTTTACTGAGATGTGCTCTGCATTCCAGGACACGTTTCCTGCGACAGACGTTTCCGGCCCACTGTCACTTCAATTTGTTAATTTTGCGAGCTATATCGTTTACCTTGGTTCCCATACATATCGTCATATCTGATTCTAACTTCTACTTTTATTATTTGGCCTTGAAACCCAAAAACAATATTCTGGAAGGACATAGGAGTTTTTTAAATTGCGAAGTTCGCAATCAGCCAGATGGCCTAACTCATGGAAATTAGTCACCATCGCCTATATATGTTTGCAACACTAATGGCGAAGCCAACACGTTGACAGCTTTTAGGATGGGATAGGATATACTTATATAGACGGATCAGACAGGAGGAATGGGATTGAAGGGATGGGATATGAGATTGGAATAGAGGGTTGAAAAGGGATGCCGATATTCTGTGAGAGCGTGGTATCACACCTATCGAGCCGACCCTGAACTGTATTCAAGATAGTAATTCCAGCATTTATACATATGTATATAAGACTTACTGTAAAGTGGATTTTGCGCTCCATTCTTAAGTTCTATAATCGTGTCGATAAAGTCCCCGCGCTTCTCTCCACTCTCTTCACGAGATTGGACGGTACTCCAAAATATTTTCCTTATGGATGAGACATTGAAGAGTATCGTAGAACCGAATATTTCCACCAGCTCGGGCATGAAGAACACGGTGACCAACGCAATCATCCGCTTCAGCGAGTAAAAGAAATCGATTACTAGAAAGAAAAAAATAATAAGAGTATAAATACGGATGTCATATTTTTTGCAATACGTTAAATTATAAACTACAAACCCGTCAATTTATACGAACACACATCTGGTAAGTATCACATTCCGACGAACCGCGAGTTTACGTCTGTGGGCGCCATGTTCCGTACCACATCTAATCAAGCATTAATTTCCTTTCACGATCAATTTGAGATTTATTAAATTATAGATTTCATACTTTTTAATATTTTTTCATTTTCTGACGTAGTGTGGTAAGTACATTTAGTACTATACTATAATTAAATCTACTATACTATAATTTAATCATCCATTTAAAAATACCTGACAAATATAAACAACCTAAATAAATAAATCTAAAGGGTCAAAGACTAGCTCGGGCTTAGGCACGGGAGTCTTCTCGGAAGACTTAAACATCAACATATCCCAGCCCCTGGGTAAGTTTAATACAGAATATCAAGCATAGAGCATGGGAACCCTGCTTGCAGCTAAAGCAATCGTAGCTAGAGATGTCCATAATCATAACATCCGAATACTGTCTGACAGCAAATCGGTACTTCAAGTCCTTAGTAGCAGGGTTATTTATTCAAACTTAATATACGAATGCCACTCGGTTCTAAACGAGGCGGCAGGTAAGAAAAAAACCTTGACTGTAATGGATTAAGGGATACAGAGTAACGATGCGGCAGACCAACTGGATAGGAGAGGATCCGAAACGAAAACAGTGTGACCGGAACCTTACCCGCCTTTATCACACAGTTGGTTTAGAAACCACATAAACCAAAGGACAAGGGCACTACATCAACAACTTTGGGATAACTTGGAGGAGTGCAGGCAAGCCAAGCTCGCAATCCTCCGAGCAGTCCTGCGTTTCTCCAGGAGGATTCTAAGTCTCAGTCGATCCCGGTTGAGACTAATTATTAATGCGGCCACTGAACATGGAATTTTAACAGACATCTTTTCAATATAGGTGTTACCGACAGCCCCCTGTACAGAGCCGGCCTGAAGTCAGAAGAAACAGCCGCCCATATCCTGCTTGAATGCGGAGAGGTAGCCCAATACAGGACGAAGTATCTAGATGCCTCAGATAGATTAATAATTTGCCGGAGAATAAAAAATAGCCTCCATGAAGTCTTCAGCGATGTCAAGAAATTGGTGGACTTACTGGTGGAGCTGGGCTGGATGAAGTAACCCCTCATCCACACTCACACGCAAAATAGGAGCTTTGATGTCGAGTTGCGGAAACCAGCCGTGTGCAGAAGAAGAAGAAATAAATCTAAAGTAGATTATGTTTTTTTATTTTTATTGCAGGAGTTCAGCAGACAGGCAGACGGCCCACTTGATGGAAAGTGGTTACCGTCGCCTATGGACATTTGCAACACCAAAGGTGTTACAAATGCGCTGCTGCTCTCTTAAAGGAGACTGGAACCTGGTCACTGATGCCGGAACACAACACAAGGTTGTTATGGCGGCATACTCTAGACCAGGGGTGGTCGCCATCCAGTCGAGCAAATACCCTACCACCTGGCTGTGGGTTGTTTAGTCGCCTCTTACGACAGGCCGCCCGGCCGCAGTAAATTGTATTCTTTCTCCGTTCCTGCACGGATACAATGTATGTATTTATTATGTAGCACAGCACTGCCAGCATGGAGTGCGCCCTAAAAGCTGGCTGCATTGCCGCGCTGTATGGCAATGCTTATTTATTGGGCAAAATCAGCCAGACTTCTGATCACGGGTAGTGTCTAATTTACAAATGTCTTTAAGAAAATAAAATAACTTACGGCATTTGCTGTACTCGGAGTCTGGATATTTGAATGAATCTGTTTTAATACCAATTGCTACATTCGCTATAAGATCAGCAGTGTATTTATAGTTAACATCTTGAGCATCAATCACCACACCTTTCTCATTATTGTTTTCTTTCAAAAAACTCATCATGGGTTTCCCTGTCTCCATCATGAGCGGCAGCATACGCTTTAATTTACCAGGCGTGAAGGTCGGCGTTATTTTGTTCCTTAGATACCTCCATGCGGGATTCTTCAGGCCAAACAAGTTTACCATACCGACACTGTCCTTCTGCTGCGGCCCCGCGAAATGACGGTTCGGGAAAAGTTCAAAATCACGTATCAATATATCTTTTATTATATTTGGATCTTTTAACAGCAGACAAGGCTTGTGGAAGATGTAAAACCCAACAAACGGAGCATCTGTGGGTGCTTCACGGTATATACATCCGAGATGGTATCCTGGTGCGGTCCGAAACAAGACACCATTTTTGAAATCTCCAAATAGTTTACCCGTTGTACTCAATTGTTGTACACCTCGTCTTTTCCAGTAATTTAATTTATACCAGCAATATATATAGATTATTAATAATACAATTGATGATATGAGAATCCAAATAGGAGTAGTAAAATCAGGCAGCACTTCCATTGCGTAAAAGCAAGGGCAAATAATACAAAATTCCTTCTAAAAATGTACAAATTTATAAGCTTTTACGCAAAAAGACAATGTAATTATTTAGATATTAAACTCAAAACAAGAATTAAAATTATTTATCTCTAACGTCACTATTTAATATGTGTATTCATTGGCCTACTAACGATGAAAAAATATACCTATGCCATAGAGATATTCATCTTTATACTAATTCGTATTAGGTAATAATAATAGGGTACAGATTCTTAATACGTAAACCCTCATGGTCTTATTCATATAGAGTTAGAGTAATTTTGTAGGCTTCTTTAAAAACCATGGAGAAGCCTATAGACTTACTGTATGTCAATATGAACAACACCGTTAGTCTCCACTAGTTGTCTATTTTTGCGTAAATATGCATGCATTTTTGTATATTGTTTATTTTGGTGAGCGACAGTGTTATTTTCTGTCTGTCGGTCTATTTTGTTTTTTTGTAAATATCGCCTTCATCCTCCGTCATTATGCAAGACAGAGTCTTTCTTTTTCTTGTCTCTTTTATTTTTCCTACTTTTATCTACTAAAGGGAATAAGGGGGGGAGTCTTTTTATTTATTTATTTTTCTTTTTTATATGTTTTTTGTTTCTTTTTCTTTTCTTTTCTTTTCATATGTTATCTTAGTATCTAATACATTCTTAACTTCTATTTTACAGTGCTTACTTTCCACTTCTTCTTCTTTTATACATGTCTGTCGGTCTATTAAAGCTGATTACCTCGGGACTATACCTAAATACTAATTGAATAAGTATGTAACTTCAAAGGACATTGCCTAATTTATTAGAAAAGTTGGGATTTATATAAAATTGCACAAGCCTTTATGATTTTGTTATTATTTTGTCTAAAAATATCTTAAGCCTTGAACCAAATTTAATAGAAATCTTAACTTTTCTAGAGAAATATTTATTTGAAAACATAAATAAGAAAATTACAACGCTCAAAATTAAATGGCGCTGTTCGTTATTAATACACACTATGGTTTGCAGGCCGTGCTTTACTAGATTTAATTTAATTAGTTTTTAAAATATTTTGGTTTTTCTGATCATGATGGCGGCATTATAAGGGTCAGTATTTTCTTTAAATAAACACTTTGTATGTATATCCCCAAGCTAGCAAGTAAAGCTTTTGTTATAGATAATATATACAACGGACCACTCTGAGGCTGATCCCAGACAAGCAGACCATAGTAAATAACGGAGAAAACTAGTTTCCGAAATTACTATACCAGGAATCGAAGCCGGAGCCTCTGCGTTGCAGTGAGGTGGGCCGGCAAAGGCTTAGCCCGCTCAACCAGGGATCTCTAACACAAATCTTGTGTATTTTGCTTGTAGAGGTACATTAGTATGTAACTTTACATAAGTGAGTTCAAGTTCAACAGACAATAATGTTTGGAGTAATTGACTAAATATTAAACATGTCAGTCGATAAAGACATAAAACTCAAGATACGAACCATCGATGCTGATAGCGGAAAATAGTTTTTTTTAAATGTAATTGTAATTTCTATGCTGACAAAAAAATAAGCTAAGATTTTAGAAATATATTTGGTTGAGGTTCATCCAGTTTCAGGATGAACCCAAAATAAGCATTGTCCTTTGCGAGAAGCTGATACACTCTACATTAGTATAAGTTTAGTATTGTTACGAGCTACAGGACTCGAATTAAAAATGCCGTTGGAACTACTATAGAATTTATTAGAACTGTACAAACACGTATAAAACTAATACAAATAACACTGGATGCAACCAGTTCATACTGCACTATTCAATACAATTCGAACGCACAAAGTCCGTCGTTTATTTTGCTAATCGAGAGTACTAGAAAACGTCTTACTCGCTTCGTAGTCCGTAGTAGCCCGCCCCTCCATTCGGGCATCGTCTCATACTAACTACACAGTACAAAGAAGTTGGCTGCGCACACTAAGCTTCCAAGAAATACTAATTTGCACACCTGCGAACGTCCACAAAGTCGAATACAATAACAATAGGGATTATAGTTCGACGCTAATGATGGTTATAAAACAAGTAAATTGACAATAGCATGTTTTTCTTAATTACAAATTCAAAAGATAAAGGATTCGTCGATTACTAGAAAAGGACAATAAGCTGCGCTTATAATAGGCTGTGCGGCTTATCTTTGACGGTATGTAACAGTATTAAAATTAGAATAAATTAATATAAGAAGTTATTCTTAAAGTACACCACAACGCATACATACATTCAATAAATGTTACACACAATAACAAAAATAAAAAATAAGCGTGTATAAATTCTAAATTTTTTCTAAGTTAAGTTGTAAGAAAAGGGTACGGAACTACAATCCATAGAGTTGTTTAATATAAAAGAAAACTACACGTGATTAATAGTCGACCCCAAGTCACAAACACACAACTAACAACAAAACTTACACACATTACTGACATCAACGCGCACTACCACCGCATTGCATTACACGCACACTTGACAAACAAACCAAGACACACAAAGTGCCTAAAAATTAATAACCCAGACAGAAAGGAAAAAACAACACACATGGCACTAGTTAGGTTAATATATATTGGTATAGACATAGGCACACGCTGCACATGCACTTCCTCACAACACCAGCATGTAACAGATATACTCTACATTAGTATAAAAATTAGAATAAATTAATATAAGAAGTTAGTCTTAAGGTACACCACAACGCATATGACATTCAATAAATGTCACACACTTAACAAATAAGCATGTATAATTTCTAAACTTTTTCCTAAATTTAATTGTAGAAAAGAGTACGGAACTAGAGTCCGTAGAGTTGTTTTAAAAAAAACCACTACCCCAGGTGCAGCAGGGGGCATAAGTGTTCTGATTATTTTATTGCGGAACCCAAAGCCGTGAGTACAGTTCGCACACGATCAATGGTTTGAAACGGAATTACCGGATTTTTAGGAACTGGGATTGTCCATTTTTTTTTATAAATTTCTCTCATTGGAAATCCACTTTGTCGTTTTAGTTAAATGATTAATGACTTATTATTATTATATTTCGGAATTAACATTTTCAAAGATTTTTAGTGATGTCGTCACTTAATATGATACAAAATGATTACGTCTTTGTGGGTATGTGACATTATAATCACTTTCTTTTATACCATACCATACCATGTCATACCCTCTATTCCACTTATATAAAAACTTGTTTTTTATATTTTTTATTTCATTTATTTGGTTTACCAACAATAATTTGCACTAATACCAAGGATGTACATAGCTTTATAAAAAAAAATGACAAATGCAGTAAATACTTATAGGCAAACACTACATGCAATTTGATATTTTGTGGTTTGATAAATTATGATATAATTAATTTAAAGAAGAAAAAAAATAGGCTTTAATAGCTATTGCATTAATTAGTTTAACATTAAGTTTCAAACAATATAAAATATAAAGAAATTAAAAAAGAGAAGTTAATTAGTAATCTGAGATGCAATAATTCGACGAAACTTGTAATATGAATTTGCATGTAAATCCGTAATATCACTGTAAAGGTTTATTAGTGTACATAGTTTAGGTATGGGAGTCTAGGTACGTACGGCTTTCTATATATCGCGAGCGCAGCCGCGAGCAAAAGCTAGTGTGTATATATATATATATAAACCTTCCCTGAAACATTATCTAACTGATGGTGAAAATCGCCTATTTTCCTATCCGTTGCGGAGTTAGGAGTTAGCAGATATACCAACAGACAGACCCGGAAAGCGTCTTTGTTTTATACTATTGTAAAGAAGACGCTATTGCTTCATCTTGGATAATTTTATAGTTATCGACCGTTTCACGCAGATGTAGCGTTGGGTTTCATGCGTTATTGTTATCAAAACTAAATATTGTCAGATAACGTATGTACATACACTAATTGTATGTATTATGTATGTATATATAAATAAGACGCGTTTGGTCACATTCTATAACTATGACAGCATAAGATTTGCCGAATAACAACAACACAATCGCCATGTTATGACGTCATGGGTCAATAATATTAACAAAAAAATACCAAAAAAATATTGAAATTGTTGTTGTTTTGTTATTTATACAGAGGAAATCCGATTGAGGACCGTAAAGGGGGAAAGTCGGGTTTAGTACCACCCCAAAATCAATGTTTTCAAAAATTGAGAAGTTATTGGTTTCGTGCTAAATCTTAAATATCGAGTTCTCATTGGATATTTACATTTTGAAATCTAGTTACAGTGCATATTTTTTTTATCAACATTTGAATGTAATTAATCAAAAAAATTTAATAGTGTTTCTCATAGAAATTCAACTTTGCCCTTGAATATCTTTTAAAGAAGTAGATTGACCAAAAAATCATGAAAGGCATTTGTGTAGAGCGTTCAATTCCCAACAAAAATGTGTTTTGGTTATATTTTATGACAAAGTTGCGAAATTCCAAAGCTTGAAAACCAAATTTTGCCATATTAATCAAAAGGGACATGGAAAATCACTATGAGGCACCTCTTAATGTTAAAATTAAGAGCTACTTACTATTATTACGGAATCATTTTCTCAATATCTTGGTTATATTTCAGGGTGCTTTTTAAAAAAATAAACTTTTTTTTTAACAGCCTGTTATGTAGATATTTTTGAGAGAATATTATTTATCTACGCTCAATAATATTTTTTTTTTTAATTTTAATGTTTTTTGGTACCGCCATGTAACCTTCTTACGGCCTATATAAACTTTTCTTTAATTAATTTAAATTCTTCATTTAAATCTGGCGGCGTGTTATAGTGCGGACGGAAGAGTATGACATTTCACACACTTATAGTTTATATAGAGAAGTATTGCAGAATGCTAATATCCCTTCTTTTTCGCACGCATGCTAGTAATTCTTTGTCATGCCATCACATAGAAAAAAAATCGCCCCGCTTTGTAAATAAAATAATATAACGTAAAATATATCGCGCCCGCAACACACTATAAATATGAAATAAATTAACATAAAATACACATAAAATTAAATGATATAAACATATTATAACAACTGCAGAGGAGCAGAGGAGCAAGCTGCATGTCAAGCCCATTAATCAGATACGTGCGTGCTCTATCTCATATCCCACATAAATTGCCCAACACTCCTTTTCCTACAAAATTGACATCGTCCATTATTATCACTAAATCCAGCGCCGCCGAAACACTTAGTGTAAGTAGTTGATAATAATAAAAAATCAACTATAAGTGACGTATTATATTTATTCAGAAACTATGTGTTATGGGTGTGTGTTATCACTGTTAGGTATTATGGCACGGTTGTTTTTTTTTTTTATTGCATGAGTTCAGCAGACAGACAGACGGTCCACTTGATGGAAAACAGTTACCATCGCCTATGGACAGTTGCAACACCAAAGGTACTACAAATGCGCTGCTGCTCTCTTAAAGGAGACTGGAACCTGGCCACTAACGCCGGAACACAACACAAGGTTGTTAGGGGGGCATACTCTAGACCAGGGGTGGTAGCCATCCAGTCGGGCAAATGCCCTACCACCTGGCCGTGGGTTGTTTAGTCGCCTCTTACGACAGGCCGCCCGGCCGCAGGGAATTGTATTCTTTCTCCGTTCCTGCACGGATAAATGTTGTTTGCTGTGAGTTACTACTACTACTCATCTGACTCCAATTGGGCGTGTCGGGCAGATGGAGATAAAATGAAATAAATATTCAAATTATATACTGCCTTTAATTACGTTGTACGACTCGACTCGGAGAGGTGATGTGGGGCGTCTAACGGCAGCGCCACTGATATCCACACATTACGATTTTTGCTGAATTGCAACTGTCGCTAGCCGTCACACCGGGCTTTACTCAAATAGTGCAGGATATAGATAACAGGGCGGCATTTTTCACGGTGCCCCAGGGCGGCACTTAAGGCAATTCCGGCCCTGGGGTTACCCACTAAAACCCCTGTCCGATCCTCGAGCGTCCTTACATAACACATAACTGACTCATGGAATGCCTTGGAACTTTTACATAGCATTGCAGTTTACTAGGAGAGTGTTTTTAAATATTTTTATTCTGAAGTTCCTACGGAAGTTTCAAGGGCGAGTTTGATGTTGAGACTACATCTGCGAATATTAAAGATTTACGGTCAAATTCATATTGAGTTAGAGTTAGTTTGCAGGCTTCTATAAGGTTATAATAATAATAATAATAAAAAAAAAAAAAAAAAAAAAAACTGCTGTCAATCACGTAATTGTCTGTTTCATAGATTCTTCAGTAAATAATTAATAAAGTGTTCATAATATATATAATAGCTTTTACAAACGCGCAAAAATAGACGATCCTTCTTTCCAAAATATCTACAAACATATTTTTTTTTCGATTTATAACTAACATCAAAAGACCTACCATCATGACATACATAATGTCAAACGTGCGAACAAAAATGAAAAATTATAAGGAAACGTATATCACGACGAAACAATAATAGGAAAGAATAAAGACGGAAGCAGACAGAAAATATTGCAGCAAGACGAGGATGCGCACGCCCACCACCTGCAGCGCCCGCCTCGCCCGGCTCCACGTCTCGGTCGTCGTCATCCGATGAAGACTTCGTGACGCCGGCGGCCACCGGGGTGTCGAGCAACAGCGAGGAGGGGCCAGCGCCGTCCGCCCCGCCAAGAAGACCTGCGCGAGGCCGAGGACGGCCACCGTCGGCACGCTTGGGACCTGCGGGACGTATCCCGCACCCGGCCCCCGCTACCGGTGGTGCAGTGCGCCGCATGAGATGGTCTCAGCAAATGAATGAGAGCGTCATGCGAGCGTACTTCGAGGCAACAAATATAGGAACTAACCTCACTGCGTATCGTGATCGGATGCTGTCTCTGTTTCAGGTGCTTCACCCAGATACCACTGTAACGGCACAACGCTTATCGGATCAAGTGCGGGCTATCCAGAGGTTGCACTTGCTGGATGAATCTGTTCTTGACCGTCTTCGCACTGAAGTACGAACCAGCCTTAGGATTACCGAAACTTCGCAATCTCCGGTACCGCAGAACTATAACATAATAACTAATACAATGATTAATCTGACTTCAACAACAGCGGTACCGCCAGAGACGGATTTAGGTATTCCTATGGCTGACTACGTAAGTAGCCAGGATAATGAGCATATGAGGAGGAGTTTGGAAGCAGCGATTAAAGATTTTAAGGATATGCCTACATTAAGTAGGCCGCGTCTACCGCGTTTGCCCATTCATAAACGTAGCTTGGCTATTATGGACCACATGAACTCGCTTTTAGCTTCACACCTTACAGAAAGTAAAGATCTAACTGAAACACATGCTATTTTGTATTGCGGAGCTGTAGCTGTGTGTCGCACAGTTGGAGTAAATTTCAATGACAACCCACAACCTGTTCGACACACATGCCAGAAACCAGCTTGGCAATACAGAATAGAACGCCGAATCAATATAGCTAGAACCTTAATAGCCAAGTTACTCTGCTTCCGGTCGGGAAATACTCGACCTAAAATTATGCGTTTCGTGACCCAAGCATTCGCTGGAACTAATATCGGACCTAATGACTATAAAGAAAGGGTCATGGAGCGCATAGACTTCCTAAAGCAGAAGATTTATGCATGGGCAAATCGAATTCGTAGATATAAAAAGCGTACAGAAAGATTTTATCTTAATCACCGCTTCCAAAGGGACCAAAAGAGGTTTATAGAGGTTGGGAACAACCCGAAGAGCAGGTTATTGACAGGCAGCTCCCAAATGCGGATGCTATTTCGGCTTTTTGGCGTGGGATTTGGTCGGTGCCTGTTAATCACACAGAAGGCGACTGGATGGGTGCTGTTGAACAGAAATGCGGACTGATACCAGAAATGGATTCTATAACTATTGAACCATATGATGTCGGTTATGCAATCCGTTCGGCCCATAATTGAAAAAGCCCTGGGCCAGACGGCTTGCATAACTTCTGGATCAAATGGTTCAAAGTTTCGCATCCCTGTTTGGCTACACAGTTCCAGGACGCCTTAAATTCAAGAAATGTTCCAACCTTTATGACCACGGGTGTTACCCATCTGCTATACAAATCTGGTAGTACCACGGAACCCAAAAACTACAGACCAATAACTTGTCTTCCCACCATTTACAAGTTGCTTACATCCATTTTGAAATCAAAATTAATAAAACATATAGTGGATAATACACTTTTGGCCAAAACTCAAAATGGATGTAGGCCTGGGTCCCGTGGTACTAAAGAACTCCTTCTCATAGATATGACCATTAATCAACAAGTCCGCCGAAATAGGAAAAACCTCTGCACCGCCTGGGTAGATTATAAAAAGGCATATGACTCAGTGCCGCATACGTGGCTAATGAGGGTACTGGAGTTATATAAAATTGATGTAACTCTACGTGCCTTCCTTGGAGCGTGTATGGGGCAGTGGGTCACTAGACTCTGCATGCCCGGCGGTGGTAGCTTACCTATTTCGGACGGACTTATAAAGATAGAGCGAGGGATCTTCCAGGGTGATAGCCTGAGTCCATTGTGGTTTTGCCTGGCTTTGAATCCTTTAAGCTCTTTGCTGGAGGATTCAAAGCTAGACTTTCATCTTCGTAGAGGGGGTGAAGCCATATCTCACCTGCTGTACATGGATGACCTCAAACTGTTCGCATCGAAAAAACATGACCTACTAGAGCTGCTAAACCTAACTGAAACGTTTAGCAGCTCTATAGGAATGGAATTTGGTGTGGACAAGTGTGCGGTTATGTATGTGCAGCGGGGGAGAGTTGTAAATTCTAACGGATTGCAGCTCTCCGAGGGCATGTGCTTCAAAACCCTTTCCGAAGATGAGACCTACAAATACCTTGGTATATCACAATCATTGGGTATAGTTGACAAGGATGTGAAACAGCTGATAAAAGAACGATTTTTTAGCCGCTTGAGGAAGGTACTAAATTGCCTTCTCTCAGGTGGTAACAAGATTCGTGCTTTTAACAGCTGGGTCATGCCCTCGTTAACTTACTCCTTTGGTATACTAAGATGGACTCAAACAGAGCTAGACGCACTGGACCGAAGGGTCCGTTGTATGCTGACATCATATCGAATGCATCATCCACGATCATCGGTGATGAGATTGTACATCCCACGGAAGTGTGGTGGCCGGGGATTTTTAAATGCTAAAGACTTACACAACCGTGAGGTGTATAACCTACGAGAATATTTTCTGAAAACTAACGAAAGTATGCATCGAGATATGGTGTCAGTAGACAAGGGATTCACCCCGCTCTCTCTTGCAAAAGAGAACTGGCTCAGACCTACGGTATTGAGTACCTCCGAGCGGATGGACGTATGGAAGAGCAAGGAGCTGCACGGCAGGTTTTACCAGGCGTTATATGGGGCCGACATAGACTTGCCGGCGTCGGTGAACTGGCTACGTCACGGTGACCTCTTTGGGGAAACCGAAGGGTTTGTCTGTGCAATTATGGACGAGGTTATCAAGACGAACAACTACAGAGAGTACATCCTGAAGGACGGCACGCTCGACGTATGTCGGGCATGTCATTGCCCGGGTGAATCCATCAGGCATGTTACTTCCTGTTGTTCTCGTCTTGCTAACTCCGAGTACTTACACAGGCACAACCTAGTAGCCAGGATTATCCACCAGCAACTTGCTCTTCGATACGGTCTGATAGCGACTGAGGTACCTTATTATAAATATACCCTGAGCCAGTTCTCGAAAATGGTCATAGCACGCTTTACTGGGATCGATCTATTATCACAGACAGGACTATTGTTGCCAATAAGCCTGACATTGTGATAATAGATCGATCTGCGAGACGAACGATGCTTGTTGATATAAGTATCCCACATGACTGTAATCTCGTAAAAGCTGAAACTGATAAATTAACGAAATACCTAGACCTCGCGCACGAGATTACTGACATGTGGCATATGGAGTCAACGATCATCGTACCGATAGTGGTGTCTGTTAACGGTCTAATAGCGAAGAGCCTCGACCGACACCTAGAGAGGCTCTCGCTCGGTAAATGGGTGAAGGGCCAGATACAGAAGGCGGTTCTCCTGAGCACGGCACGCATTGTGAGGAAGTTCCTGTCTCTGGAGCCTTAACCACCGGTAGTTTGGACCCTAGGCCCCGCTGCCGACGGACGTCATCTTTTTATATTTTTTTAATATGTGTTTATTTTTTATATATATATGTATTAAAAAAACATAAAAAAGAATATAAATAAATATGTATGTGAAATAATAATAATAATAAAACTTTATTTATTTCTCAACACAACAGATTCACTAGGAAACCTGGTGTGTGAGACTGGTGCCTGAAATAGATTTATAAGAAATCTGTATGACAGGTCACCAGTACCAGGTTCTTAAAGTAGCCCACAAACTTACTCTAACTCTCTCTCTACTCTAATATGAATAAGACCATTGTTAAACTATGGCCGAATGAAATGAAATGAAATTCATTAACATAAGGAGTATAGGGAACATAAAATAATTTGCAATACGATATAAATTTCATAGGAGCGTCAAAAGTTAGCTCTGGTGGCCCGCACTAGGTCTCAACAGTGCCTGTGTGGCGGGTCCCGGTGGAGTTTGCTTCGGTTTTGAATCTTTTTATCTTTCAATGCCTGGTATTATTAGAATTAAATAACAATTTAAAAGACAAGAAAATAAATAATAAAATCTACATAATAACTACGTGCCTAGATGCGTAGGAGTGTGAGTATAAATTAATGCGTCTTATTTAAATCATTACAAAATAACACAGAACAGTCAACGAATAGCCCCATTAGTGTATATAAAATAATTTACATACGTTACCTATCAATACGAATGAAGATGAAAAGATGAATACGGGTCATTAACAATGTCGCATCCTAAATAACGCATTAAAGCTATCGCCATATCTGCTTCAAACGGCCTATATCTGTAACACCATCGCAGATGACGCTTTACCATTAGATGTTTTGTTTGTAGATCAATTATTATATGACCATAACTATTGTTTTAGTGTTAAACCCACAACCCAAACAACCCACAGCCAGGTGGTAGGGCATTTTACCTGGTCTAAAGAATGTCGCCATAACAACCTTGAGTTGTGTTCCGGCATTAGTGACCAGGTTCCAGTCTCCCTTAACAGAGCAGCAGCGGATTTGTAGCACTTTGGTGTTGCAAAATATCCATAGGCGATGGTAACTGCTTTCCATCAAGTGGGCCATCTGCAAAAAAAAACAAATAAATAACCGTGGATACATTCGGCACCGTTCGCAATTCATTTTTTTTTAAACTTTCCACGATCCTGCGGAGTTTAGGACACTTCATTGCGAGACCGTTATTTTTAAAATTCGATAGAATAACACTCCAAATCCGCACTAAATTTTTAGAGAACTCTACGTACGCTAGTCCGACTCGGACACGGCCATTTTATTTATATAAGCAGAAGTTTCGCATCTTCATTTACTATGTAACTGTGGCAAGGTTGCGTTCTAATAACGTTGTGGCTCCGATTCATGTCTGCTGTAGTGTCATGTTGCGCAACTGCGCCATTGCGCTACCTTAGTTCATTGGGCTGCATTTCAGGTGTTGGTGCACAACATAATATTAGCACGAAAGAAGACTTTTTCCATGGTATTAATTAATATAGCGGCAAAGTGTCTACGCTACTGCATTGCCTGTACAAACCTTCTGTTGAAATGAAACTTTTTTTTAGTTTAATCATGGAAAAAGGATATACTATATCACACGTAATTACAGTGGCGAGTCAGTAAAATAATACTCGCACGGAGTCGGACGAGAGAGTTTATACGTATTTTGCTTGTATGGCGATTCAGTTTAGTTTTGATACACTGCAGAAGATGAACCGTAGAAAAAGAATGAATTTTCTACCCGATTCTACCACGATTGAAGAATTGTGGAATTTAATATACGAAGAAAGAGATGTGTTTAGATGAGAAAATGGATTGCAAGGAGACCTGCTCTTGATGCAACAAGTAGTAATTTTTTTGAATGCAGACAGAAGATCACAAAAATTTAGGGCGCTTTTAAGAATGTTTATATCACTGATAAAATTTTGAAGTTATGTTTAAATTCTATTTATTATTATTTGCCAGTTAAGGACTCTTTAAGTATAGCTGACGTGGACGTAAAAAAGATGATGAAGGACCAATTCCTTGGCCGCCTGAGGAAGGTTTTAATCAGCCTTCTCTGTGATGGAAATAAGGTCAAGACCTTCAAGAGCTAGGTTATGCACGTGTTGACATACTCAGGTGGACTCAAACAGAGTTGAACGCCCTGGGTCGAAGGGTCCCTTGTCTGCTGACAAAACATTGTATGCATGCACCCACGTTCATCAGTAATGAGCTTGTACATCTCGTGAAGGTGTGGAGGCAGAGGCTTTCTGAATGCCAAGGATGTGCACAATCGCAAGGTGAACAATCTCAGGGAATATTTCCATGAGATGGACGTAGACGTTGCAACTACACAGTACAAAGAAATTGGAGGCGCACACAAGGTTTCTAAGTAATTTAATTTGCACACCTGCGAACGTCCACAAAGTCGAATACAATAACAATAGGGGTTATAGTTCGACGCTAATGATGGTTATAAAACAAGTAAAAAGACAATGGCATGTTTTTTTAACTACAAATTCAAAAGACAAAGGATTCCCTAATTCGAGAAAGGACAATAAGCTGCGCCCAACAATAGGCTGTGCAACTTATCTTTGACGGCATGTAACATATTTATTATGTTTAAATAGTTGCATTTTATCACTATATCTTGAATATGTATGTAACTTACGTGTATATTTGTATATATAGTATAGTTATATAGTTACTATTAAAATGTAAGTAATCGTACAATAATTATGTATACCACCGTCGCCACTCTTAATCAGCAAAATTCCTGCCACGGGTTGTCTGGAAAAGATCGCTTTTTAGCGATAAGAGCGCCCTTTGTACACAATTAGAATAATACTAGTTCGTAAGTTTTCTATAATGGTGTACAATAAAGTGTTATCTATCTACCTGTTATAACCTGTTACTGTTAGACAAGCTAAATCACTAACAATATTTAAGAACATGACAAAAAAGCACTACCTGCAACATAGTGATGTTTGATATTTTTACGTATATTTCTGTATATATATATATATATATATATATATATATATTATGCATGTGATATCAGTAGTATAATTATATATATGTTATTATATGTATATAATTATATTATTATATTAAGTATAATTTTACTCATATAATATTTTACATACTTATATGTTTATAAATGAACAAAATATATGTAAGTAACTGCTTATTTTCTAATATTTATGTATACCACCTTTGACCAATATAATCTGTTTTATTCCTGCCACGGGTTGTCTGGAAGAGATCGCTTAATAGCGATAAGACCGCCCATTGTGCACATTTAGAATATTTTTAGGCTATAAGGTTTTCTGTAATGGTGTACAATAAAGTGTTATCTATCTATCTATCTATCTATCTATAACAAATTAAATGCATTCATTATGTTTAAAGTTAAAAATAATAATCTTTATCGGGTCAAAAAGTACGTATGTAAGGTTAAATAAAGGATAAGAAGTATAGCCGGCGATTACATAAAATAATTTACTACGGAATATTGCACAATATATTATCAGATTAATTAATATTTCGATGTATGTGGACCGTAACAAATGCATTTACGAATTAAAGAATTAAAAAATTTCTTGACCTCTAGTAATAAACTAAATACCATGAAAAATTGTATATCAACTCCGAAGCCTTATATGGAAATGGATGGCTTGAAATAAAAGCAGTGTCAAAATTGGTGTGCCTGATTTCATCTGGTGATGTCTCGTTGAAAAATGCTCAACGATCTGGCCATCCAGTTGAAATCGATGAGAACCATGTCCAGGCCCACTATCAATGCAGACGTATTGCTTAGATGCATTGAAAAAGTTACATTTTTAAACCAAATTTTGAATTCTTATTCTTACTTAAAATCTCTCCGTCCTCTGTGGTTGAGCGGGCTAAGTCTTAGCTGGCCGAACTCGCTAGAACGCAGAGGCTCCGGGTTCGATTCTTGGCATAATAAATTTCGGAAACGAACTTTCTGTTATTTACTACGGTTTGGGTGTCTGGGATCGGCCCCAGAGTGGTCCGTTGTATATCACCCATAACACAAGCGTAACTTTCTTAATTTGGCAACATACAGAGTGTGTTTGTCTGCCGAATAATAATTTTTATTACTTTAAAAAAACCGCAATTAGTTTTATTACTTAGTTGCCAACCTACTAATAAGAGCTGTTACAAGACCTTTTAATTTCAAAATACCTTACAGAGATGGATATTATTTTAAATCTTAATTCAGCTCATTAAAGTTCGAAATTCTATAATAAAAGAAGCAACGCTTTTGAGTTAATAACGCTTCTATTTTATCACTCTTCATAAAATTTCCACTATAAAGAGTAAACTCCACTAAATTCAAAAAGGGGCTCACTCATTTTCTCATCTCGCTGTTTTGCCAATTTTTGGCTATGCGCTTCGTAATTTGGTTTCGTCTTCTTTGTATTAGGACTCGATCGTCTTTTGTAGCAGCCGGGGTATCAGGTTGTCAGAAATTGTTTTTACTTTAATTGTTTTATAATAGGTGCACTGTTACTTGCGCGCGTGTCACTTACAAAATGGCAAATGATAGTAATGTGAATGATCAGATGAAAAATATTCAGTCGTCAAGAAATGCAAAATTATAGGCCAATATCATTTATACCTATCATATCAAAAGTATTCGAGAAGTATATTTAACAAGAAACTAGCTGACCCGGCGAACTTTGTACCGCCATATATTCTGAATTCCTAAAAGACTTTGTTTCATGACACAAAAGCAAAATCACCAAAATCGGTCCAAATGATTAGGAGGATCCTAGAACCCGATCTCAGCGCCACCTATCGATTCTAATTGCAAATCTAAACTATCCGGTAAAACACTCAAACACACAAAACGAATATCATCAAAATCGGTCCAGCCGTTTAGCAGGAATTCACTGTCAACACACGAACAGAAGAATTATATATATAGATATACCGCTACATAGAAAGTAAAAACTTATTATGTGATGAACAAAAGGGTTTCTGGGAAAATAGGACTATAAATTTAGCAATATATGATTTTTTATGCAATATTATGACCAACGTTGATAAAAGAAATCATATATGTGCAATATTTTGCCATATGACCTAGGCTTTTAACTACGTAAAGCATAATATTGTTACGAGTTGCAAGACTCGAATTAAACTGCCGTTGGAATTATTATAGAGATTTTTAGTGGATTGAAAACGGACCACCAGGAGCAAGGTATGATCGTACGCAATTCGGTTGGTTTGATACAACCATTTTTGAAGATTGAATTAAATCGATCAATATATCTCACTTCAAAGATAAAGTTGTCTCTAGTCGCATTTATCGATGGTGACAATAAAACTGTACCACAAACAAAATATATCGTTCATTTTTTACCGGCGTATAGTACACATCTCACACCACCTCTTGATGTGGCATTCTTCAGACCTATAAAGATAGCATGGCGAAACGTAGTATTGAAGTGGAAAAAAACCGATGCGAAAGCCCAAGCAACGATTCCAAAGAGATGTTTTCCTAGACTTTAAAATAAATTAATGGAAGAACTTCGTAACAACAGTAAGGCTAATATAATAGCAGGATTCCGGAAAACAGGAATATATGAAAAGAAAACTAAAATAGAAAAATCCGTTCTAGATCTGCTCAGGAGATGAGATATGGAACCTTGAACATAACCGAACCAAAAAGGAAAAACGTTGGAAGTAATACCTGTACGAAGCGTTGGTACTGAAAGTGAAGACTACGTAGAAACAGAACAAGAGGAAAGCCAACAAAAACCAAAAAAGGCAGAACTGACATCCAAAATTACACAAAAAAGAGAAAATACTACAACTAATACTTACGATGGCAAATAAAACAATAAATATAAGGGAAAACAACTAAAACACAAAATTAGAATATTGCTGAAAAAGAAAATAAAGAAGAAAATGGACAAGACGCTGAAAAAATACTACTTGACACAATAAATCACTTTGATTTTGTAGCAAACAATTCCATAGAAACAATGCCTATTATGTTGGAAGACATGTTACTGTGTGAAAATGAAATTGTTATACATAACATACAAATAAACGAGATACAGAATGATACCGGAATAGAAATGACGTATAAACAAAAAAATGCAACGAAAAAATAAAAGAAAACTGAAAATTATATCTATCTAATGAAAAGATATCAGATATTACTACGACGAAAAAGGTTACTTTGAATAAGTGCAAAAAAATATATCCAAATTCGCGTCTTAAAATTTTAGAGGATACAACTGATAACATTGATCGTCCTGGTCCAAGCAGTTTACAAACTATCCAAACTCGGCTACCATCGTCTTACAAAAACGATAATGATATTCTGAAAGATTTAATGGATAACGATATATAATACGTGACAGTATTAGATAATGATTGAGTGACTATATCGGTGCTATTGTTAAAAAGTGTAACTCATTGATTTAGTACCTAGTTTTAAATGTTGATTATTGAAAAGTTAATTATTTAAAATGTTAACTATGTACCTATCTAATAATGAGACTGTTTCATAGAATTATAACTTGTTTTTTGTGCAATCAATAAACGATGCAACTGATTGATCTCGAATATAAGAATAAATAATTGATCTCATCGATAAGAATTAAAGATTAAAAAGTTTTATATTTTTACTTACCTATTGTTTTATTTCTACCATTAGGTAACATTTACTACATAACTACCTACCTATTTTTCACACTTACGTTACCTATCTACTTAAGCAGGTGTCTACTTAATCTTTGGAAATTGCCAACCCTATCATTTTTTTCTATTCACCTCATACCTTGTGTCTATTGAACCCATCTGCGGGTCAATAGAAACGAAACATATTTTTGCATTTTGTTTTTTTTATTTTTTATATATTACAGGAGTTCAGCAGACAGGCAGACGGCCCATTTGATGGAAAGTGGTTACCGTCGCCTATGAACATTTGCAACATCGAAGGTGCTACAAATGCGCTGCTGCTCTCTTAAAGGAGACTGGAACCTGGTCACTGATGCCAGAACACAACACAAGGTTGTTATGGCGGCATACTCTAGACCAGGGTGGTCGCCATCCAGTCGAGCAAATACCCTACCACCTGGCTGTGGGTTGTTTAGTCGCCTCTTACGACAGGCCGCCTGGCCGCAGGAAATTGTATTCTTTTTCCGTTGTCCGTTTTGTGCTGTAATTAAGGAATAATTGCTAATTTAGATGTCTGAAAACTATTAAAACAACTAAGAGACATGATATAAGCTCAATATAATGTTCTTTTGACTATTGAAGACATATATAAAAATGAAGTAAAGTTCAATATTGTGTCTATACCCCGTTATACGGTACTTTCTTTTTTATCAAAATCGGCCGAAACTCCTTTATCACCGCGGTCCAGTCCCACCCCCACTGCCGGAGAGGGACTCAGCATGGTACGAAATGTATTCGCCTTGCGCATCAAAAAAAGTTAGAGATTACGCGTCTGCGTTAGTCTACTTCATTGGTCTACTTTCTAGAGGACTTAGGTGGAAGTAATGTATTACAACGACCTCTATGTCCTGTATAACATAAGAAAATAGTGGAAATCGCAATGGTAGTACGTTAATGTGTTGTATTGAATGGTTATTGCCAGTGTTTCCTAGATGTCACTAGTGTACCTTATTGTCGCATTATTAACATGACTATGTAAAACTTTTTTGAACTTCATTTTAAAGAGCCGCTAAACCTCTTATAACTATTATGAATAAGGGGTAATAGTGTAAAATACGATTTCTATCTATACTAATAAAACTACAGTGTTTTAAAAATAAATATCAAAATTGGGAGTCGTGGTAGCTTCAAATCCAAATGACCCACGTGCACCACTTAGGCAGTTTTCCGTCCTAATGTGCTTATTGATACAATTACCACCTGCTGACGGTGCAGGAAAACATCGTGATAAGACATACATATTGACATAACCGACGTGTCACGAGCGTGGTAGGTATATTGTCCGTTCCCCTAAAGAAAATTGGGAGGCCCAAGCCCAGCAGTGAGACTATTATTATTTTATTTTGATTATATCACAATATAAGTAAAAAAAATTTATAGCCTACGTGTTGGACAAGTATGTTGGTCCAAAGTACTAAGTTTCAAAGAACGGTGTATGTATCTAGTCTTGCCATAAATATTGTAACAAAGATTTTTTTTCTATTGCCAATGACATTTATAAGCTTTGCAGTGTGCTAGTTTAATACATAAATATGAAACAATTTAAAATATAAAATGCTTATTAGAAGTGGTCTCCATTTGCTGCAATACAGTCCTTTAAACGTTGAGGCCAGTTATCAATAGAAGCACGCACTCTTTCCATGGGAATATTCTTCACTGCCAATCGTATGGATTGTTTTAGGGACTCCAAATTATCATGGCGTTTAGAGCAAGCCGTACTCTCTAAAACTGACCATAAATCATAATCCAGCGGATTAAGATCGGGACCAGACGACGGCCAGTCTTCAGCTCTGATGAAGTCCCAAACGTTCGTTTCCAACCAAGACTGCGTGGACGGATCGAGCTTTATGATCCGGCGCCGAGTCTTGCTGGAAGAACCATTCTTGGTTATTGAACATGGTGTTGTCAAGGGGCTTAACTACATTCTCACGAATGGTATCTTGATACACTTGTGCCGATGTTTTGATACCTTTTTCACAAAAATATGGCTCAGTCACTCCTTCATAGCTAACACCCCACCAAACTATCACTGAAGACGTATAATACCCACGTTGCACTCTGTCGACTAATTGAGAAGCTTCCTTAGAGCTTTGAGCATAAAGCAAAATTTTATCCGTGCAGGAACGGAGAAAGAATGCAAATTCCTGCGGCCAGGCGGCCTGTCGTAAGAGGCGAATAAACAACCCACAGCCAGGTGGTAGGGTATTTGCTCGACTGGATGGCGACCACCTCTGGTCTAGAGTATGCCGCCATAACAACCTTGTGTTGTTGTCCGGCATTAGTGACCAGGTTCCAGTCTCCTTTAAGAGAGAAGCAGCGCATTTGTAGCACCTTCGGTGTTGCAAATGTCCATAGGCGACGGTAACCACTTTCCATCAAGTGGGCCGTCTGCCTGTCTGCTGAACTCCTGCAATAAAAAAATACGGTCATTTTGTTTGTTCAAATGTTGCTCAATTGTAAAAAATTTCTCATCCGTAAACAAAACTTTTCTGTGACCTCCCCTTTGCGTACCGCTTCAGTAGTTGTTTCGATTTTACCCCCCTATTCTTTTTTAAATTATGAGTTAAGAAATGACCAGTGCGTCTCTTATAGGCTGCAAGTCCTAAGTCATCTTTTAAAATACGCGACAGGGTTCTAGGTGATATCTTCATCTCCCGAGATAAAATCTTTTGCTTTCGGACAAGATTTCTTCGAATTCTTTCCCTTACTGCTTTGACCACCATTTTCGTATGAACACTACGTGGACGGCCAGATCTTTTTCTGTCACAAACAGAGGAGGTCTCATTGTACCTATTAATACCCCGGTACACAAACGTTTGACTAATACCAAGCGTATGGAGAGTTTTAAAAATTGCATTTGGCTCCATACCTACTTTGTGTAATACAATCACAGCGATTCGGTTCTCTTTATCGCCCCACTCCATTTTAATATCGCAAAATGTTGTACAATGTATTGGCGCCAAAATGAGAAAACACAATGAACAATCAGATAAAAATGACAGATTCCAAATTCAAATGTAATATTTTGTTTCTTTTTAATTGTAACTGTATTTATGGCCAGACTAAGTATACACGTTGGAGTGTTGATCATTCTTCGTTGCGTGATTTATAAACGACTAGTTGTCGCCTAGTGGTCGAAATTCAACCATAATATATTAATTATAAAATTCAACATTATTAAGGTTCTCTTGCCGAAGACTGTACTTTTATAATCACAGATTTCGCCAAGGGTACACTGTTAATTTGACTTTAACAATAAACAAAAGAGTATATATGCGTGTGCGTGTCAAATACATGGTAGTGTGTGTAGTGTTTTTTTATTGATTATATTTATTGTATTTTATTGTATTTTTTATGCATGTTTTTTTTAAAATATTAGCATTCTGCATTCCTTCTCTATATAAACTATAAGTGTGCGAAATTTTACGGTCCTCCGTCCGCGCAATTTTCTTAAAAAGGGATACAAAGTTTTTGCTTCACGTATCAATATAATGATGATAATAATATGTATGAGTGGAAACTAGTGCAGCTGCGGTATATAGCACGTTTAATTATGTTACTATATTGATGTGTGTGATCGATGTTAACGAAGTACTTCAATAATATTGGAGTCTGACGACCAAAACATGCCAAGTGATCCTGGTCATGTTAAGCGAACAGGTTGGCCAAACATGCTTTTTTGTGTGGGTAAAAACCGATTGAGGAATAATCGCCACCGGTGGTGCGGGATTCGCAGTGATGGATTTACACTAGGGGCTAGTGCTCAGGTCGGCAAAATTTAGAGTGTAAAAAAAAATCAACTTTCTACTATAGAAATCAATGTTTTCAAAAATTGGGAATTTATTGGCTTCATGCAAATATTTTGGATACTAGTTACAGTGCATAGATAATGGGGCGCTATTTTTCACTTAAGGTAAATCCGGCCCTGGGGATTCGCCATGTTGGAGTAGCACTAACACTCCCGAAGAATTACTATTGCTACTTGCCACCCACTAAAACCCCACTAACGGTGTTCCGCTCTTCGCCCTAAGCCAGGGCCGCGGATACATAGCCTCGCTACTCCGCGAGACCCCGGCAGGTGACCCAGCGGCCACATCTACTGCCAGGGGAACCAAACGACCAGTGTTTCCGTCTCTCTTTGTGTGGGGCGGTGTGTAACGCGCCCCACGGGAGGAAAATGAGCGCGCACGGAACACAGTCGCGCCACATCTCGACGGCATTAACGAAGGAACGGAGGGTGTACCCATTCTCTAGGGATAAGCCCGCGCCGTCTGCTGACGGCGGATTCAATTTGTACTTTCGCATTTTTGACAATACATTTTTTGGTACATACATACATATTATCACGCCTGTTTCCAATGGGGGTAGGCAGAGACTAAAGATTTCCACTTACGACGATCCTGACAAACAACTTTCGCTTCAACTACTTTCATTAACCTCTTCATACATGCACCTTTATTTGAGATGCCTTTTACCTGACCTCGTTTTAACACTTCTGTTATTTGATATTTTGATCATGATGTGTATGTACTCTCTACTTTCTAACTCTACCATTCACAATACTGTCATACACTTGTTTTGTGATTCTATTTTCATCCATCCTCTCTACATGCCCAAACCACCTTAACATTCCTTTTATAATTCTTGTTATTACATCTTTTTTCAATCCACAACGTTCATTATTACACTATTCCGTATCATATCATTCATGCTTACCTCACATATACTCCTCAAAGCTCTCATTTCAACTACATTTATTCTACTTTCATGCTTCTTCTGCCCCACCCAGCTTTCACTGCCGTACATTAGTGTTGCCAACACGGTGCCTTTACAGACACTTTTTGGCTAATCATTAAAAAAATCGTTTTTTAGTATGTGTGATTGTAGTCCAACTTCTTAGATGCCTGTATATAGTATCATCGACAAAAATGCATCGGAATCTCCGGGAGTTTAACTTTGCTTCTCTATTTCAGTAAAATCTTATAAGGTTAGGGATCATTGAACTGCATTCTATTTTGATCGCGTCGCTGCTCCCGCGTACGTCTGAAGCGTGTCTGTTATGTTTTTCTTTTTATTGGTTTATTTGCCTTTAAGAGAAATTTAGATTCAGCTTTGTTCTGTTGCGAGGCGGATATTGAGAAGTTCACAATAGTTGACATGTTTCACAATAAATTCAGAAACAATTTTCCTGGCTTTGGGCCTCCTATTTTATAGGGAAAAGGACAGTATACTCGCCGCCCGATCCGTATTGCTTGTCCAAGGGGCTTGGCAGGCTTGGCACGTCTGTTATCTCTCTCGATGTGCATGTTCCATCATGATGTATTCTTTCTCCGTCGGCACGTGGTATTAGTTACAATATGCACATTAGGTCACAAAAATGACTAAGAGCTGCATGCTTTTCCGGTCAGGATTAGAAACCGCGTCATTTAAGCTTAATGCTCAATTGATTTACCTAATACTAAACAATACGCTATTAAACGCGTGAAAGTTATGACGTAATGACTTGCTACGCTCCTACATCTAAATAATAAATCTAGGAGGGCGCGGCGTTTAGTAAAACCATAAAAGTTAGTTGAATTATCAACAACACATCACTATTGAGGAAGTTGACGTCTTACATGTAGGGAGTCCTGTAAACCTTGGCGACGGCGGGCGTTGGTAATTGCCAGGCAGAACGACCGGACGTAAGGGTCTTGATTCACTGATCACCGTCATCCTAATGTTAAAAACCAGTTGTATTCATAACCTCCGCTTCGAAACCCAGGGTTCGCGTTATTTTTCTACACCATTTCGGCGCGATCGTCGGTAACCTTTATTCCTATACTCGGATATGCCCAGGACTTCGTCCACGCTTGACTTGACATTCCCGGGACATAAAATAGGGCAGAATTTAAAACAGAACGTAAGCTATCGTTTTAGTGAAACCTGTCTCGGAATAAGCTAATTTTTATGCACCTGAACAACTACAAACCGCTCCCGGGATAATTACGGCGGCATTCCCGCGATAAAAAATATTGCAGATTTTAAGTCTAGAAATTTGCTGTCGATCAGTGAAAACCGCAACGAAATCGACCCAGTAGTTTTTACGTGAATTCCGAACAAACAGACAAGAAATCTAAAAAAATTGCACCGTTTTCTCCGTTGTTAGTTAGTTATAGTCTATTCCACTTTTTTTTTTTAATAGCTTCAATGTACGTTGAAGCTACAGCTACATGTACAGACACGGCATTTTTAGAATGTTATAATATTATTATAGATTATAGTTAATTTTAGGGTTTACTTGTAACTATTTAATTGCTTAAGTAATTATTAATAAATATTTGAATATTTGATGTAAATAAAATAATTTATAATAGACAATTGAAAGTTGAAAAGAATTTTTACATGTCACTAGCATAATGATAGCTTACTTTCTTAGTAACAGAACTACGAAAGTGAACTTATAAGACTTATATGATTGACAAGTTATAAATAGCCGCCTGCGCCAGTGACCGCAGTTGTGTCCATGACCAAATAAGGTGTAAAGCGATGATGTCACATTCGCCTAGACGCCTACTCGTAACTTGTAAACAAGTCGCTCTTGGACTCATTTTAGTATCTGTATTTTCAATGGAGGATATTACATCATTTTGTCTTGCTAAAACAGGTTGTAATATTCTTTGCGAGTGTGTTTACGTGGATTGGAAGCAAAACACCAGTTTTTTCGATTAAATAGTCGTTTATGGACATCGATGTAATTACTGGTTTGTAATTAAAACCTTACAGCATTACAAGACAGATCTTCTTGTAATGCGAAGCCGTGGATTGTAATCAAGTAGCAATTCTAGTGGTTCCTACCGGTTTAAATTGTATCAAATCATCCGGGGACCTACTCAAACACACAAAAAATCATCGCTATTAGTGGTCGTTTTAAGTTATGCCCGTATGATTATTTTAGGATACATATTTACGATTCGTTCTTATGTATATAGATTTTAAGGAGTGTCGAGTTTGGACAGTGAATTTAAAAATGAAAACAACAATTTGGAATCGCAAAGATCGAAAATACAATTTTTAGAACTTTTCCGTCTGTTATGTACAGCATCACGAGAAAATTAGTAAACGGATTATATGAAACTTGGCACAGAGCTAGCTTATATTCCTGGTCAACAATAACTATGATACTTTTTATTCCGATAAATGATGTCGCGCTTCGTTTCCGTGGGTTAGACCATAGATACTGTTACGACCGACAAAGACAAATTCACACCTGCATACCTGTTTTGCACAGTTTATTACTTTCCGATATTTGGACTTCTTTTGTGTACTTATTTACTGGTTGTTGTGGAGAGCAGCCTATTATACTCGTTTATGGCCGTTCGCAGTCATAATTAGGCAGGTGTGCGGATTATGATTTCTGGGAAATTGCGTCGACCCGGTCGAGCAGACATATTGCATTTGGGCAGTTTAAAGCAATACCCAATCGAGAGATGCGGCAGTCTAGCGATGGTCACAAGCGAGACAAGACGTGTGTACATTCGATAAGCTATATAGTTACGGACTTTGCGCGTGTTATTGAATCATGTATTACGTTTGTACTGGTTGTGTCCAGTTATATTTGTACCTGTATTATACGTGTTTGTACAGTTCTAATAAATTCTATAGTAATTCCAAACGTCATTTTAATTCGAGTCCCGCACTCGTAACAATACTAAGACCATAGAAAAAGGTGACGCAGTGGTCATGTTTTTTCCTAAGTGCTGCCGCCCTTGCAATTCACTATAATTGTTCTCATGGCAACGCGAAATTTCATTGGCACTAATTAAACTTACTTTAAGAAATTTAACAGGTTCACGGTTTGGCGTTTAGTGTGTAAAGTATCTTCCAAGTCCAGTGGATGTTGTTTTGATAAAATTGAGTAAAGAAATAAATATTAGGGATGGGCCGAATGTGGTTTGAACCGAATACGAACTTCGGCCGAACATTCGGTTAAAACAAAAGATTCGGTCGAACTTCGGTTTGATTTCGCCACGCTTTCTTAAGAGCAACACGTCGTGACTCGATAACGCCGTAAATTTTAAGTATGAGTAGGTGGATAAAAGAACAGATTTGTAGACCTTTGATTGAAAAAAAAATAACCACTTCATAATTCTAAATTCGTAAAAAGTGATTTCAATCAAAATTAAAGTCGTAATTGCTGATGTCCTTAAGAAGTGTTTTTTTTTAAATTTTATTGATGTTAGGCATTATAATTATGCAATTGCACTACTTACTGATGTTTCTTAGAGGAATAATAAGTTTATTTTATTTTTGTTTTACTTTGATGTCTATTTAATTAGGCAAAGACTTAAACAAAAACTAATATTATTTATTTTTTATCACATTGCACGTTAAAGTTTACATGTTCGTAACTAAAATAAATGACCATGAGTATATAGATGCCAATTTTTATATTACGTTTATGTTAGATACGATTTCTATTAACTTTAAACAAAATTGTACAAGTAGGTATTTTACTTTTTCTTGCACCGAATTTCGGCCGAATGCCGAAATTCGGCTCAAGTTGCCGAAATTCGGTTAAACCGAATGCAAAACGAATTTCGGCCCATCCCTAATAAATATATTTATCTCATGGCTTTTTGTATCTTAGATTCTATCCTGCAAGTCCACGATTAAAATAAAACATTCTCTCCGAGTCCAGTACAATAGACTCCTTTGAAATCGTCTAGGGCCTAGGCGAACAGCCCATATGCGGGCTGTTGTCTTGTAACGCTATCGTCCTGCACCCCATATTATATGGACTGTGAACCCGTTATATGCAAGTATAATTATTTGTGAAATTTACAATGTGAAAGTGACTTCAGAATAACAGTACAATACTTTTTATTCTGGAAATAGTCCGTATAAAAATAGAGTCTAGATTAGCTAGACACAGGTTTCTATGTAATTCATAGATAGATAGATAGATAACACTTTATTGTACACCATTACAGAAAACTTACGAACTAGTATTATTCTAATTGTGAACAAAGGGCGGTCTTATCGCTAAAAAGCGATCTCTTCCAGACAATCCGTGGCAGGAATATTGCTGATTAGGAATGGCGATGGTGGTATACATAATTGTTGTACGATTACTTACATTTTAATAATAACTATATAACTATACTATGTATACACATAAGTTATATACATATTCAAGATATAGTGATAAAATGCAACTATTTAAATTTAATAAATATATAATTATATGCAGTATAACACTAATTATATAAAATTACATATCATTATATTGCAGATAGAATTTCCTGACTATGTTCTTAAAGATTTTGCTAGTCTGACAACAACAGGCAATGTATTCCAAAGTTGGATAGCCTTGACCGTGAAAGAGTTATTGAAAAACGTTGTATTGTGAACAGGAGTAATAAGTCTATGTTGACTGGAAGGGCGTAAATTGTGAGAGCAAGAAATAAATTCGAAGCGTTCTTTAAGGTACTGTGGAGTAGTAGGGATGAATAAAATACTATAAAGCAATGAAAGAATGTGAGTATCCTGGCGAAAACGAATTGGCAACCACTTAGTATTTTTACGAAATTCAGAAACGTGGTCATACTTGCGTAACCCAAATACGAACCTTATAGAAAAGTTTTGGAGGCGCTCAAGTTTATCAAGTTGTTCTTGAGTTAAATCTAGACAGCTGGCGTGGGCATAATCAAGTATGGGTAAAAGTAGCGACTCTGCAAGCTTAATTTTGGTGGCGATGGGCAGGAAGTTTTTCAGCCTCCAAAGTGATTTGGAGGAGAGAAACAACCGCCGACTCAACTCCCGTTATATGGGAGTCTCTCCGTTATAAGGGTCTCCAGGACAGTTCACTATCAAATACAACTCCAAGGTTTTTGACCTTATCACTGATAGGGATAAGCTTCCCATCATGTGACAATTCACACAAAATGAAAGGTTCCGTAACTAATTTTTGCTTTCTAGCTACGGATCAAATCAGAATAGTCTTTCATTACATATTATAAATATCCTTATAAATCGCATACTAACTCACCGATGTTGTTCAGTGGTTTTTTAGAACTTTTTTTGTGGCTTCAACACGGCATTGATTTTGCCAATGACGAAGTTTTACAATACAAAGGCAGGTGAAAAATAATAAAATAATTAATAAACCTAAAAATTCGGCCAGTGTTTTGTAAATGTTATCTGCAGACCCTGACATATAAAATGTGTAATAATAATAATATTAAATAAAATATAAATTTTATTTGTGATGTATTTTTATAAAAGAAAAAAGTCTTAATTTTTTTTAAATAATGTATATATATATAGATGTCTTGATATTTTTTTTAAATGTAAAATTTTTGTTAATAGGTAAATACATATTAGGTTGGGGAAAAAATTTCTTCGCATTTTATATAAAAATTCAAAAGGTGTTTTTTATAAAATTTAGTTACATTTGACTAAAGTATGTAGGTGCCATTTTGTTGGATAACTTTTTGTCATCTTGTAGGTAGGGAAGTGATCCCATTGCTATAAAAATTTTGGGGCTTCTGATCAAAAAACTGCGACAAGTGGTGTTGGCAGTCCTCTCGTGATGTTAACCTAACACTGCCTAAGGAATTCTGCAGAGACCGAAACAGGTGAAAATCTGAAGGTTCAAGCAAAGTCAGGATTATACAGCGGATGCATTAACACCTCCCAGCCAAACTCTCGTAATTTTTGGTGAGTGGCTAAAGATGTGTGAGGTCTAGCGTTATCATGGTGAAAAACCACGCCCCTTCTGTTGATTAATTCCGGCCGCTTTCTCTCAACTTTTTGCTTTAATCTCATCAGTTGTTCGCAACACAGTTCAGAATTGATGGTCCTGCCTGGCGGTAACAGCTCATAATGAATAATGCCCTTCCAATCCCACCATACACACAGCATCACCTTGCTGCGAGGTAGCCCGGGTTTTGCCACAGTCTGTGAAGCCTGACCGGCCTTTGACCCCGATCTTTTTCGCACGTTCTTGACGTACGTGATCCACTTTTCATCACCAGTTATCAGCTTCTTCAAAAACGGTTCGGTTTCATTACGTCGTAATAAAGAATCACAAATGAGTACACGGTCCATTAGGTTTCTTTCAGTGAGCTCATGAGGCACCCAAATATCGAGTTTTTTGTGTACCCAGCTTTTTTCAAATGCGCCAAGACCGTTTTGTGGTTAATTCCCAGTTCTCCGGCTACATCGTAACTACTAATATGCCGATCTTGCTCCACTTTTTCAAAAATGGCACCAATTTTGTCCGTAACAAGGCGACCAGAGCGACGTGCATCTTTGATATCAAAATTTCCGGATTGAAAACGCTTAAACCAAATTTGCGCTACTCTCACAGATACTGTATTAGGTCCATAAACATCATAATTTTTTTTCGCGGCTTGTGTTGCATTTTTACCTTTTTTGTAGTAAAATTTTAAAGAATCCAAAGACATCCTATTACAAGTTCATACATCTATATGCAAAAAGACTTTTTCCCCAACCTATTATTAAATAATATATAGTACATATAACATAATGAATCTAAAGAATATACGACCATATACAAGGAAAAAATATGTACAACAATTACACAAACTACAGAACAAAGAACCTATTTAGAGGAAGAATGACAACTTTTGACTAGAAGTCATATATATATATATACAGTGACAAAAAATTTGATTACCGAATTCTAGCCCCTTTCCAAAAGCAGCGGCGAAGATCGCAAGTAAAGTTATTGACAACGGCGTCCTTATAACTTTATACTGTTATAATTTAAAAAAAAATCCTTCCATGTTATGAAATATTAAAACTCAGGTTGCAATAAACAAGAAAAAACCTAATAAAACCATTAAAACGTGCACATAATACGCATTAGTCTCATTTTAAACTAGAGAAGTGAAATTACCCTATCAGTACTCCAAAAATTGGTCAAGATATGATGAAGATATCTCTCTAAGTAGATAGCTTTATATCATAGGATTTTAATAATAAAACAAAGGTATGTTCATCATAATTGCGTTTTTATTACATCACCAGAATGTATCGGTGAGTGGAAACAACACGATTCGAGCTTAATATTCCTCGGCACCTTCTCCCTCTCCCTCGGCGGAGTCCATGCCGACTTCTTCGTAGTCCTTCTCGAGGGCCGCCAAGTCCTCGCGGGCCTCGGAGAACTCTCCCTCCTCCATACCCTCACCGACGTACCAGTGCACGAACGCACGCTTGGCGTACATCAGATCGAATTTGTGGTCGAGGCGCGCCCAAGCCTCCGCGATGGCGGTAGTGTTGGACAACATGCACACGGCACGCTGCACCTTCGCCAAATCACCACCAGGAACGACGGTAGGAGGCTGGTAGTTGATACCGACCTTGAAACCAGTGGGGCACCAGTCCACAAACTGAATGGTACGCTTGGTCTTGATTGTCGCGATAGCTGCGTTCACGTCCTTTGGTACCACATCACCACGGTACAACATGCAGCAAGCCATGTATTTGCCGTGGCGAGGATCACATTTCACCATCTGGTTGGCTGGCTCGAAGCAAGCGTTGGTGATTTCAGCGACTGACAACTGCTCATGGTACGCCTTTTCGGCGGAGATGACTGGGGCGTAAGTAACCAAGGGGAAGTGGATACGTGGGTATGGCACCAAGTTGGTCTGGAACTCTGTTAGATCGACGTTGAGGGCGCCGTCGAAACGCAGAGAGGCTGTGATGGAGGAAACAATCTGACCAATCAGCCTGTTCAGGTTGGTGTATGTGGGGCGTTCAATGTCCAAGTTACGGCGGCAGATGTCATAGATAGCCTCATTGTCTACCATGAAAGCACAGTCAGAATGCTCCAGAGTTGTGTGGGTAGTGAGAATAGAGTTGTAAGGCTCTACAACAGCTGTGGACACTTGTGGGGCAGGGTAGATAGCAAATTCGAGTTTGGACTTCTTTCCATAGTCAACAGAGAGACGCTCCATAAGGAGAGAGGTGAACCCTGAGCCGGTGCCTCCACCAAATGAGTGGAAAATGAGGAAGCCCTGGAGGCCTGTGCATTGGTCAGCGAGCTTGCGGATACGGTCGAGCACTAAGTCTACAATTTCCTTGCCAATGGTGTAGTGGCCACGGGCATAGTTGTTAGCCGCATCCTCTTTACCAGTGATAAGTTGTTCTGGATGAAACAACTGTCTGTATGTGCCGGTGCGGACCTCATCTGTTGACAAAATATAAAATCATTTATGTATATGCAAAAACAACCAATTACCAAAATTTTTTCCATCATAAATCCATAATGAAATAACTCGTAAGGTCTGAAGAGGAGTATATAAATTGAGTTTACAATGGAGTATGAGAACTTGAATCTCAATTTTTTTTCTCCTTTGGTATGATGTGCTTGTGCTCTACTAATTTAGCTTAACTAAGATATATCAAGTTTCTTAGTTTGGTGCCATTTATATATATTAGTAGTAATGGGTGAGAAACTAATATGTCAAAACAACCATCTGGCCAATGGCAGTTCAATTGCCAGCTAAAAAAATCAGATCTGCCAGTGGCTGATAGCTAAGCTATTTTGTGAGTTTTATTCATCCATTAGCCACTGGGGAGTTGATAGTTAGTGGGTATTTTGTGAACAACCCATTGTTTTTTTACAATGCTACCTATCTCGTATTGTCATGCTAGTCAGAAAACTGAAATCTGTGTCTGTAAGATATAACCTTTTCAGTTGGCTTCAACTGATACTACTGTTTAGGATACTAAGGAATTGATAAAAAAATACAGTTCAATAATGCTAAACTCACCAACTACTGTGGGTTCAAGATCTACGAATACAGCTCGTGGCACGTGTTTCCCCGCTCCGGTCTCACTGAAGAAGGTGTTGAAGGAGTCATCACCACCGCCAATGGTCTTGTCTGTTGGCATCTGACCATCAGGCTGGATGCCGTGCTCCAGGCAGTAAAGCTCCCAGCAGGCATTGCCAATCTGGACTCCGGCTTGGCCGACATGTACTGAGATGCACTCACGCTGTTAACAAAAAAAAGATTATAGATTTACGTTTGGAATCATATTACCAGAAGTCAAATCATCTTATTACTATAAGAATCAATTTATATTTATAAGATGCCAGGGTGACGTCAGCACTGGCTACCCTCGAATTTGCAATCAGTGGCTGAATCAACGTAAATCAGCTTTAAGTGGCTACCAGCTTATTTAACAAAGTTCATAAATAATCTTTTTGTCATGAAATCAATTTCCATTGCAATAATTACCAGTTTTCTAGCCAGAAAGCATGTAATTTTTTCAGTAAAAGTAGGTCATAGAATGTACAATGAACCTAAATGGCTGAATGAATGAAGAAAGTTGAAAGTATTAAAATCTTTTTATTCACTTGCAAGCTGTTAATAAAAATTACAATGACCTTTACGTTACGACGTCCTCTCCAGGTATAGATAGATACAGGGGTAGAGCCTCATGAAATGCTTATTTAACGTTGCGAACAATGATACACGTACGTACGTACGAGGTACTCTAATTTTAAGTTTTTATGACAAGGAATATTAAAAACAAACCGGAATGCAAAAGAATACGAAAACACACCCTGAACTCAACATGCAATTGAGATTTATCCATTCGAAACTTTATTTCAAGATAATGAAAAATTTTCATTGAAAATTTCAAGAATTCAAGAGAAGACTTTCAAGTTCTATATTATTTTCATTGAAAATAAAAAAGAGCTTCAACACTAACATTGAATAGTGGAACAAAATATTAATATAGAAATTAAGATGATTCATTCTTGTATGCAAATAAATTTGTTGGTATCGATCTAAAAAGCGGTGATGTTTGACGGTAACCTCGAATGAGGTCATCGAACACGTCATGTCGAAATAAGCAGAAAGAAAAAGTCGGTTATTTTCCAGATTTATTGCCAATCTTTCACATTTTCTCTATATTTTGCACATAATAGTATAAAATCAATAATTATATATGGGTGTGGCGGCATGCGCGGCGTGGCATCCTTGAACGTGGTCAATCAAAATCAATGTCATAGTTAAACGAAATTAAAACAAAGACGCATCTAATTGATAGAATATTATAAATAGGAGACTTAATAACATATCAAAATAAATAGACAGGTTTTAAAAAGAGAAAACAAGCAAAGTGCCGGCATTGATCGAGGCGATATTTTACGACAAAATGGCGTACCCGGCCGGCACTTGGTTAAAATCACGTAAAAACATATTAAAACTACTACAAATTTTCAATGAATATCATTTTTACGTAGAATATGTATAAATACTCACCATTTTGACTTGAGTTTGTTGAACTTAACGTAGAAAAAATTAATAAATGTCAGTCGTCGTTCAGCGCGACCGGTTAAGAGGCTTGCCAAACGAATGTGATCACGAAAAATTCCGTTAAATCAGTATTTATAGTGCCAACGACGCAGGGGAGTGACGCTTCCTGTGGTTGTTGCTGATTGGCTGATTCACTGCCGCATGGGCGGACGGACCAATAAGGACAAAGCTGCATTGTGCCACCATTGCGGGAATATGTGGGTTGGTGATTCATTGAAAGTTATTGCTTTTTAGTGTTGTACTTGTTGTCACTAGGGGTAACTTATCGCTATTAAGTTCTATTTAACTATTCTTACTTGTGGATACGTGTAAAAACAACACAACAAAATGCACGACCTAGGAAATTTTCTGCCATAATGTGCATATTGTTATAACCTACCACATACTAATGTGAAGAAGACATTATAACGAAACATATCATACGGAGATAACTGATGTTTGAAACCCGCCCCTACTGGCCCCTACTTACACAAGGTTGGCGGGTTTAATTTCCGTCCCAGTTCACCTAAACCTAAAATGCGAAGGTCTAAATTCAACAAATCATTTACGGGCTAATATTTTTTGCACTCAAATTAGAAATTATGAATTAATCAAATAATAATAATTATTAATTAAATTAACGAGTATTCATTCGTATTATGGTTTTCCCGCAAGTTTGCCACATTAGCTTTGGTTATACAATTTGAACTAACTTTTCCATTTTCCAGAGTTAAAACTATATTATACAATCAAAGCTAATCTCGACAATACCTATTACAAATGTCAAGTAAATGGTTTAATTTTGGAGCCTTAACAAACAAATACTAAAAAAACTCATTTTTCGGGTAATTTAATACTGCAGGTTTTTTCAACAACACTATCCCTTTAGTACACTGACACGTTTACGTGACAACATATACGTAGATTACTATGCAGGTTTCCCATAGGGGTATAAAGAAACTATGGATATCCATTTCCAAGAATCCTAGCATATGCCCTTTGCTATACCTGTTTTCAATAGTACACGACGGTTTAAAAAGTATATAAAATCCTTAAACCATTTTTCTCCAACCTTTTTCAACCTCTAATATATTTTGGTGTTGTAGAGTACAGAACTAGAGTAGTCTTTTCATAAAATTACTTTCGATTTTGAATCCGTAACATATGTATGTTTTCTTATGTCATTCCCATTATCCTTTCATACTTTCAAAATTCTAAAAAACAAATAAGCGGTTAGACCAAAGTGTTGCAAATGTCCGTGCACTGAGCAATAATAAATTCAAAAATCATTTCTAAATAAATATTAACAAATTTTCAAACGCTCAAAGTTCAAAGGGCAATAGGAAACATGTGAAGAGACGCAATAGTGTATTAAGTTGTACGTTTATCAATGTTGTTTTTGTAGTAATTTTATTCTCGGATTCCTTTAAAATTACATTATTATAATATTTTTTTGTTTTATTAATTTAATCTTGTTAAGTCGATAAATTAAGTGAATAAGGTACAGCACTAAAGATCAATAAGTTCAATGTGTGCTCGGCGTCTACTATCCGCCAGTAAACACATCCATGACGTCTATCAGTGTGCGTGACGCGTATGGTCAATTTTAATTGAAGAATACAAAATATACTTCAAAAGCTTGTTAAATTATAAATATTTGGCTTATAATGAACAATTAAATTGTAGATCTAAAGCTTAATTTCACCTTATAGCTGAGATTTTGACCGAAATTATAACATTAACTACTCTTAATGCACACATTGAAATGTTCATTTCATGTACATATACGGACCGTCTATATAGTGATGTTCAAAGTTTATTATTTTTCTTCGAATTGAATACAATAACATTACATATTATAGTAAATTTTAGATACTTACGTAAATTTAGTTACAATTTAAGTTACTCATTAAGTAACAAACCATTGAAGACGTTATGAGTAACATCAATAATTTTAAATTAGTATTTGAAATTATTGAGAACTTAACATTATGCATGATGTAAATAGAAATGAGAAGGAAAATACTTGAAAATAATACAAGTTTAAACAATAAGCACCCGTGATGTATTTCATTAGAAATTAACGTGATTTACGAAATAATTTACTATCTGCGTATTGTTACATTTAGCCACGTGTATGGTTGTTCTTGTCGTGTTTCCTTTTAAGGTTAATAATGAATTTTGTAATGTACCTTCTTATTTCTAAACGATACCATTAGCCATTTCTTTAATTGAATAATAGATTTGTTATATTTTTATTTATTCTGTGATTAGTACCTGTTTTGTATAGGTAGTTTTCTATAATTTACTATAATTACATGTAACAATATTTATCAATAATATGATGTGGTGATTGTGTAGGTTATAATTTAAAACTTCTCAATTGTTTATAGACGGTATTCACTACATTTTATTTTAATGTTGGCAGAATACTTGGTTTTTTTTTACTGTGTTCGATTTATTTTATTACACTACATGTAATAAAATAAATCGAACACAGTAAAAAAAACCAAAAGAAAACTTTAAATATAATATATTATATAAAATATTATCTAAAATTTCCAAACGATAATATAACAACTTTTTGTCATTCATAAGCTTTTTAGTTAAAATAGTTTATTAATGACGTTAATCCGCTATCGGTTGTGCCAGTTTGCAAAGTTTCGACTGTAAAGTTGTTGAAGTTCTTATACTGTAAATTCGAATTCCGACGTTTCGGCCACAAACGTAATAATAAAAAAAAACAAATAATATCCCGCACATAAAATCGTTAAAACGAAGTTTTATTATATTGAATGAAAAGCTATTTGTTTCAAGCGATTTTTAAAAAGTATGAGGTGGAAAGTCCACAGTTTCAAATTACTGAAAATACACACCAACACATAATAATTAATAAGCTATGTACCGTATTTGATTACGAAGACGATCTACAGAATTGGTTTCTAAACAGAGGTCTTTATATTTATGGAGCCGAGAACATTATGATGAAAAAATAGCACCATGCTTAGTCTCTGTCTAACTATCACTCGAAACCTTTAACTCTTTAATCTCTTGACATTAACAAATATATTTTAATGTGGGCCTCACAATGCTTATCTCTGACTCTGGTTTTTAAAAAATATTCAACACAGACGAACTTGCAGTCAGAGATTGCTATGTAATGTTAATAAAGAGGAAAAGTATTAATTGTGTTTCATTTAAGTTGCTAAATCAGCAAATTAAATATTATACGATGATATCATAACGACGCAAAAGTGTGAAGTGCAGTCTTTCTAAACCAGGTCTTTGTTTAGGGAATACCTAAAAAGCGTAAACAATATTTTATAAAATTACATTGTAAATTTTACAGACAAAATATGAATTCAGCAGGATCGAATAACTTAACAATAAGTAGAGCATTTTGTATAAGTAGATAAACTTAAAACTGAAAATAAAAATGGTTGACAATCGCTGACTTTGATGAATATCTTCAATTTTGAGAGGTCTTCAAAACCGTTATCATGTATGATAATTTATGTTTCGTTTAATTTTATTCTAAATTTTATTGTCTTTTCCTTGTTTAAAAACTATGTAGTTTTAATTAACATGTACATTCATATAACTGCCACCTAGCGCATAGAGCATGAACTTTTTAACGAAATAGGGTTTCAGTATTTTCTACTATCAAGTAGGCTAACGCCATCTAGATCTGTTATGTACATTTCAATATTTATATGAAAATTGTTATAAAAATTGATTTTACTAAGCGACATTTTTAGAAAGAGACGTTTATATAAAATATTCATACCGGAATTAAAGAGACCATTTTAGGTTTGCTATAATGTATAATAGTTACAATCTAAACAAATAATAATTGATTTAACCAGTTAATTTAAATGTTAAATACGCTTTCAATACAAAAATATTAATAAATGCGTGTTCATTTCGCATAATAAGATTTATCTGAATCATAATTTTATTTTGGAACGTATATTAATTAACCGAACGCAGCCATTATTAATCCACTATTTCCGTTTCACATTTTCCCGCGCCGAGTCAAACGAGAACGAAATACGAACGCGCGCGCAACGTCATTCCGCGCGAACACATCTACATGCGTAGTTAATTTCAAAATTGGAATATATTTGTAAATAAATCATAACATAAATTGTGGATAATATGATATAGAGATTAATTTCAGTGTTATTTTTGTGTTTAGTGTTGTGATTTATTAAACAAGTGAGGATTGACTTGGATAAGCGGTAAGATAATGTTTTTTTAATGTATAATTTGTTTTACGTCCTTGACAGTATTTATACAAGGTGTGAGCTATTTTCTTTACTGATTAATATGTCTAATTAAAAAAATACTACGGCAGTGACTTTTTTAATGTAATTATTTACTTTAGATTTTACAAAGGGTCTTATCTGGTATCTTGATAGACGTCAAACCCGAAACCTTTGAATTCTGGTCACCCAAGTGCATATACGGCTATTCTTGACCATAGACTTCATCAAGGAAATATAGGTAACTAAGCATTGTGTGATTAAGTTCCTGTCTAAAATTCATTCTGGCTATAGCCAAGTTATTACAAATTCACTAATTTAATTGCGAAAATCATCTGGAAATACTAATTTATTTAGATACTCACTCATTGCATTTATTAATAAAAAGAGAGAGGTCACTTGAATAAGTTTGTAATTTGTTTACTTTACGGAAGAGCATGGCTGGTCAAGAACATAAATATTCCAAAAACATTCCAATTCCGTGCGTGCACTGCAATTATTTCGTTGCGAACTTTTTCAGCAGAAACTCTAACATGTAACTACTAGATACATAGAAGCGCGCGCGCCAAAGAATTAATCTCACACAGGATTTAAATTCAAGTGCGAAATTATTGATATCAAGTATCTATCAGTGGGAAGCATTCTCAAAATATTGTTATTTCCTCGTAAAATGGGACGAATTTTGAGCTCCGCAAGACTTGTATCAAACAAATTGGAATATAGCCCAGTGAGTGTGAGTTTGTAGTTATTTTAAGACTTTATGAATTGATAACAATTTCGCCCAAAAATACGAAACAGTCTTGAGCTTTAAAATTATAACATCGTATCTATACCGTCAGGCTTGGAAACTCGAGTAATTTACATACATATTTACATTAGGTATTTACTCGAGTAATATACCAGGGGAGCAAATCTAAAAGTAGCTTGCTGCTTTACGTTGCAAGCAGCTCGAGTACCTAAGAAATAAACTCACTGCTTGTGGGCTGCCGCCTACCAGGGTTCATGGAATTACTCATGCCGTTTACCTGCGTCCCTGGCTAAAGGAGGTGGAAGGAACACCGGAGGGTTTTAGTTGCTATTCTGGCTATCTGAGTCTACGAGTCCCACACTCCCCTGCGGAGAGCTGTATCAAGTGGATTTCATCACCTTTAAAATACAGAACAGTAACACATACAACTTGCAAAAATAGTTCCAAGTGCTGCTACTACTAGTCTCCAAAAGTAGTTCCAGTAATTTCTACAACCCGACTGCTCGCCATCGCCGAGATGTTCACCCTCGTTTCCTTGCATGACTGCACTTAACTATGCAAATTTCTCTAGAACGTTTATTCCGTGTACATGACAATAAAATATAATAGAACTTTATGCTGTCTTATAACTACCAGTATATAGGTACTTTTCAATTTCACTAAGCGATTCTCTAAAAGCTGTCGATTTAGGCCCTCTAGGGAGTAATTTCCTTCGGCATTTTCTCTCTACCCAACGATATGGGGTTATTTAAGACGGACAGCAAGTTTTTCAGAGTTAGAGGTAGACAACGCTTTATCGAAGCTCTTGGTGTTGCAAACTTCCATAGGCACTGTAAGAAATGAAAGAAAAAGACTTAATTTGTAGAAACCTGTAACCACTTTCCATTAGTCTGTTTTTCAGCTTTAGGTAATATAAAAGTATTTGAGGTAATTATAGTCTATGATACCTGATTCAATTATGACTCTTTGTAATTCTCCGTTGGATTACACAATTCCAAACTGACCACAGTAGTCTTGTTCACGGTAGAAAACATGTCACATCAAACCACATTACAATAACTATAATATAAGAAATATTCAACGAATGTATGACTCAATAATCAGGAGATGACCAACCCAATATTGAAGAATATGAACATTGAGACAGAAAAATTACTTAAACGTTTTTATTAAAACAGAATTTTTAAACTTTGTTTTTAATTCATAACACCTGTAACACCATCTAGCGAAAGGTTGAATTAACCATGAGAGCAATACATTAAAATTGCGTTGTCATTATTTTCATTGCCATGACGATGTATTTGTTAGTGAATTGCAACGGCGGCGCTAATAAAACGTTATCGGAGCGCAAACTCTCCGGTTATATTCGTCCCTATTCCTATTCTATTCGTCCTATCCCTTGACAACACGACTTTTTTCTGAATGAAAGGTAGGTACTTACTATATGTCCTTTTCTATACGGACTACGAAGAGGCTCACAATGACCACGCTCACGGCCGCGATTTTTCTCGTTCAACTTGCTTGTGAGCGTTACCTCTTGACATGGGTCGTTGTGAGCGCTGCGTGAGCGAAAATTATGACGTCATTAGTGACGTTTTCGCGGCGACCATAACGACCGTGGTCGCTGTGTAGAACGGCTGAAGGAACATTTTGGACGTTGTGAGTTATAAGACGAATGCGCCCAACGTGTATGCAACATTTCATGACGATTGTCTTTACTCTGATTTTTAATTACCTAGTCTAAAATGACAGCTGCGATCGGATCGATATTGTTTGATTCATATGTGAGTTGAGCGACAATCAACAACTCACAGTGGTGAGACACTCCAAGTTTGCAATATAAAAATAAGGTCGCTCACAGCTGTCATTTTAGTCCAGGTAATTAAAAATGAGAGTATAGTTAAAGCGTGAAAGCGTCACAAATAAATTTACATTCGTGTTTATAATATTAATTAAAATGTGTATATTTCATTGAAGTTGCGAATATACCAAAAGTCTACAAATAAAAATATTTATATTTATTCATTCATTCTAAATCCCGCCCATACGACATGGCAGTCACACCTAGTATTAATAAATATTAAACATACGAGTGAGTAAATATATATATATATATATATATATATATATATATATATATATATAACCTATAACTTGTATTATAACTCTCAGAATTTAAAGGACCTCGCCAAATGTTTACATAATTCTGTTAGTCATCGTTATAATTTGTGCTTTATGGAGTAAGCGGTGAAAGATTTTTATTGAACGTGCTTTGATTTTATTTATTTTTAGTGATGTGGAAAGCATTTACAAATCCGTTGCGTGGTTTAGAAAGGTGTTAGCGGATATACAGACAGACGCGGAAAACGATTTTGTATTTTACTATGTAAAGATTATCTATAACCGGCTTTTACCCGCGGCTTCACTCGCGTTAATGCTATCCCACGGAACCGTATATCCAGACTATTTTTTTTTCAAATCAAATCAAATAATTTATTGCATAAAAACATCGTTATACAATGTGCCAAATTTCATCAAGATCCTTTCAGCCGTTCTGGCGAGGTTGACCAACAAACATGCGTACAGGAACGGAGAAAGAATACAATTTCCTGCGGCCAGGTGATAAGGTATTTGCCCGTCTGGATGGCTACCACCCCTGGTTTAGAGCATGCCGCCATAAAAATCTTGAGTTCCGGTGTTAGTGAGCAGGTTCCAGTCTCCCTTTAGAGAGCGGCAGCACATTTGTAGTAGGTGTTACAAATGCCTATAGGCACCGCTTTCCATCAGGTGGGCCAACATTTCGTATGTTTTCAATAGTGATATTAAAATATTGTTATTTATGAACGATGTTTGGAAGTGTCGATGTATCGTTTGCAACCCTACGTCTCACCAAAAATAGGAATTTAATAATAAATTAAACTGACATTGAATTCTTCGAAAGACAATGAAAACAATTCTAACTAACATCATGAATGAAACGAACAGATTGGACCAATTAAAAGATCAATTAAATTGAATAAATAAATTGGTCTTTATCAAAAGACCCTGAGTTTCACGGTCTCGCAGTGGTTTTCTTAGTCAATATTTTAGTCATTGTCACTGTTTATGACTATATAAATTACGCACACTTGAGGTCATCCATTGCGTACTTTGTTTTGATGTTCTTACGTGTAGGGTTTAGACAGGGGATTCCCAAAGTGGTCTATACCGACCCCTTTCGGTCGAAATCGGTTTTATAGGGGGTCGACACAAACGAAAACTGATTTTAGGGGTCGACGAGGTCTAAAAATCGAACGCTATTAATTAACCCAAGTTTAAGTAATTACTTACTTATGTAAGTATTTTTACGTAATTCGTATTAAGATTTATTAATTACACTTGATAGTTACTGAATTTTATGTCTATTTATTTTGTTAAATTATGATGAGAAAATGATGTCAAGTTTACTCACTTAACCAACCGCAAAGTTTTTAAATTGCTAAGTATTTTGTATCAATACGAAAAAAAACTAGAGATTGGATTTTTAAAGTAATTTGGCTATGGGGGTCTGAGATATCACTTCATTTTTGAAAAGAGGTCTCTTGTCCGAAATGGTTTGGGAATCTGTGGTTTAGACGAACGAATAAAAGTATAGACGGAGTCTACGTGAAAAAAGCATCAAACGGTGTGATTTTTCTATAAACTTGTGTGCATAAATTTTGTATACTCTGATTTTTAATTACCTGGACTAAAATGACAGCTGCTATCGATCGTTTCGTATTTTGCAAGCTTGGATCATTTTGTTGTAGTATGCCTCATTGATAAGAGAGTTCTCTAATCCAGGTAATTAAAAATCAGACTATAGTATACACGTGGTTTGCATCTGTGTGGCTAAGTTTCTCGTACGGCACTGAGCGCGATCAGATTCCTATTCGAAAATGGGTTTGCTTAAACCGACTTCACTCTAAAAGCTCAGGGGTCGGTGTATCTATTTTGTTCGTTTCAGTGTAGCGTAACATAACATAATAATAGCAGCACTTAAATGTCCCACTGTTGGGCTCGGGCCTCTCATTAATAGGGAAACGGACAGTTGATCCTAGACGCCTGTCTAAGGCGAATTGGCGGGTGTATTACTGGTTATCTCGATGTGCATGCTTCATCACGATTAGGGATGGGCCGAATGTAGTTTGAACCGAATACGAACTTCGGCCGAACATTCGGTTAAAAGAAAAGATTCGGCCGAAATTCGGCCGAACTTCGGTTTGATTTCGCCACGCTTTCTCAAGAGCAACACGTTGTGACTTGATAACGTCGTAAATTTTAAGTATGAGTAGGATAAGAGAATAGATTTTTAGACCTTTAATTGAAAAAAATTACCATTTCATAATTCTAAATTCATAATGTTTAATTCGTAAAAAGTGATTTCAATCAAAATTAAAGTTGTAATTGTTGATGTCCCTTAGACGTGTTTTTTTTTCAAGTTACGCATTATAATTAAGCAGTTGCACTACTTACTGTTGTTTCTTAGAGGAATAATAAGTTTATTTTATTTTTGTTTTTATTTGATGTCTATTTAATTAGGCAAAGACTTAATCAAGAACTAATTTTATTTATTTTTTATTGCATTGCACGTTAAAGTTTACATGTTCCTAACTATAATAAATGACCATGAGTATAATTATATATACTCATGGTCAATATAGATGCCAATTTTTATATTACGGTTAAGTTAGATACGATTTCTATCAACTTTAGACAAAATAGTGCAAGTAGGTATTTTAATTTTTTCTTGCACCGAATGCTCGGCATTTAAACCGAATTTCGGCCGAATGCCGAAATTCGGCTCAAGTTGCCGAAATTCGGTTAAACCGAATGTAAAACGAATTTCGGCCCATCCCTAATCACGATGTATTCCTTCACTAACGCACGTGGTAATTGTAACCAATACGCATATTAGATTAATAAACTGCCTTTTTTATTGCTAAAGTACAGCAGACAGGCTAACGACCCAACTGTGATGGAAAGTAGTTGCCAATAAACGCTACCAATGTGCTGCCGGACTCGTAGATGGGACTGAAACCTGCCCACTAATGCCGCCGGAACACAACTCAAGATTTTAGGGATGGTAGCCATCCAGACGGACAAATGCCCTACCACCTGGCTACGGGTTGTTTTGTTGCCTCTTACGACAGGCCGCCTCAACGCAGGAATTAGTATTCTTTCTCTATTCCTGCCTAAGCGGTGCATGCTTTCCGGCCAAGATTCGAACGCGCAACCTTTGACATTGGGACGCGGATGTGCTAACCACTAAGCTATCATGGCTTAATGTAGAGTCATGCAATGTACAGAAGCGAATGGTACAAACCAACATAATAAGTAATTGGACATATATTTTCTCTGTCTACCCCCTATAAAAAGCTTGCTTTTTATTATTGTCAGAGGCACTCCGTTGTGTAGCAGGAAGAGGCCGACAATGTTATAATTTCCAAGGAATATGAGTCCAAATTGACGTGAATCAAGTCACGTACTAAGTACTGTTTAAAATACTTAAAGTTATTAGCTTAACACAAGTATGACTAAAGCAATAAGTTTCAAAGTAAAGTGACTGCATCTCAGTTCGATAAATTCGCGATGATGTGATGCGCTGACGCATCGAACCTTGTCTTGTTTTTATTTGTAATAGGTTTCATTTCTAAGTTTATATTTCTAACAAGGCGATAAGTGATGTTTAATTACGAGGGATTCTTCATTGAAAATTGCAGTTTTTTTGTGATCTGAAGTAAGCAGTAAGTGCCTATATGCACTATACGGCAGGCCGGTCAGCTAACCGGTTGACCGGAAGCGCGAGAGAATGTACGTAAAACTGATTTATAAAGAAAATAAAGAAAGAAAAAGACTTTATTTGAATAAAATAACCACGCACACATTTGGTATAGAAAGGATAGAAATATCAAGTGTTGAGAATTCCTAACGTTGCATTTTTAGCAAATAAGTTTTATATCCAGCTTATAGTCGTGTTGGAATTATATCCGACACAACGCTGATTTTCAGTACAAACTTTAATTTTGTTGTGATACTAAAGCGACCCACATTTTTTATATGCTCTACACTCACTAAGGCTGTCTTCGAACTGCGCGGTCGCACCAAGTGTTGCCGCCCTATCGCTGGTCAGCCAGGCGGTGATATACAGACAATGCAGTTCATTATGCAACCGGTACCTAAATACTCGATTCCGGCTATCACAATCCAGCTAGTCGCAGGAGTCAACCGCAAGTCAAAATAAGTGAAGTCGAAATAGTAAAAAAAATACTTTTGTGTTCAGCAAATGTTCTAATTACAAATATTACTCTAAGTAGTTATCCTACGTGTTGTAGATGTAGAAATCTCTGCAGTTTCTTCCCAATCTCAGATTTTGTACTCTTTTGTCATTGCTGATCCATGAAAATGGTCCTATTGTCTTGTTATGTTACTAGAATTTATGTTTACGCTGGAAAATTATTCTAAGGGGTTGTGTTGACTCACATACTATGCGGCCAGCCGGACGGCTAATATGACTCCGGCTAGCCGCATAGTCCGTATAAGGCCTAACAATTATTTCTTCAAAATAATACTTGTAATAATTTGGGATCAGTTATCTTTAGATACCTTTTTTAGGGTTCCAATCAACGGACTCTTATATTCTAACTTTGATATTTGTCTGTGTGTGAAAATCCACTCTTGTTAATAATCGGATCAGTCCCAGAGCTTTCTGTAGCATATTATCCATAATACAAGGGTAGTCCTTGGCTTCGACATACCTAAGCAATGTGTGTTTGTCTGCCGACATATTATTTTGTAATTTTTTTAACGTCTAGGACCGAAGAAAGAGTACAATTTCCTGAGACAGGGCGGCCTATCGTAAGAGGCGACATAACAACCCACAGTCAGGTAGTAAGGCAGTTGCCCGACTGGATGGCTACCACTCCTGGTCTAGAGTATGCCGCCATAGCAACTTTGAGTTGTTAAGAAAGCAGCAGCGCATTTGTAGCAACTTTGCTGTTGTAAATGTCCATAGGCGATGTTAGCCGTTTTCCATCAGGTGGGCCGTCTGCCTGTCTGCTGAACTCATGCAATATGAAAACGTAGTAAGTAATATATAAAATAGTAAATAAGAAAGTATTGTATGTATATACAGAGGGCAAAACCCTGTATTCAATAATTATAAGATCGAAAGAAAAGAAATTAGGATGTAAGACAACAAAAATGTATAAAAAATAAATATATAGTATATAAGATAAAATAAATAGAAAATAAGTAAAAACTTTAACATAGTAACTAAATACTTTGTAACAGATATAAGTTACAAGAAGGAAAATACAAACAAAATTATAGCGGACGAGGTGGAATAAACTTAAAACAGTTTTCGATAGAAAAACGTATATTCAAAATTTTACCATATTTCAACAGACTCCCCACGAGAAAACGTCGCCCTCGCAATGTACTCATTAACGAGCCCGATAAAATCACCCGTCTCCTCGCAATTATGAACCCCTCAAGGCTCATAGCATCAGTCTGGCATAACAGACGCCGGAGAGCCCCCGGCTCGGATCTTCTCACACAAAGTTAAGACCCACCAATCACACCCACTCAATACAGACACAAATAGCCATACACAATTAACTTAGGCGTGTTGCTGGAGAGTTTCTTCCGCCGCTACTTCTCTCCAGCTCTAACACGTTACGAAGCGGTAGTAAATATAGACTAGGATCGGCTCCGCCGGCGGAGTCGATGTCCAGTCCCCATTATATAAACACTTCAGCCTGTAGGCTTAGCTCATTCAGCCTTTTACGGCTTAATCCTATAGAGTCAATCCCCCTGTAGCGATCGAGCTAAGGTCGAACCTCACAGGAGGTGTCTCCTAGAGCGCGTTGCTTCCGGGCTGAACGCCTCCGCTCCCACGGAGTCAGGAAGCCCCCAAAGTCAGGTATCACTGAAATAAAACAGCTATCTGCGGCGATTAAGCTAGATCCTGCTCAAAAAAAAAATAACAACAGACAATGTCACTATGTAAACACAAAGAAAAAGTATAATTTTAAAGGAGTTTCTCTGTCGCCAACAACAATAACAAAATAACACCCTGACGTGTCATGTCCGTCAGGAGAGGAAAAAAAAGAACTCGTGCAATAAAAAAAAGCTCAAAAACAATGATTTCGTATCCCTGAAAGTCCAGACAACCTTAGCGTATACCCGCTAATCGTGGATAAGAAAACAAAATTCGATTGAGAGTGTAAACAGTGACGATGACATCATGAATCGGGGGCGCTAATATTAAAACTTGGCAAACATCCACCGGCGGACGGAACGGATAGGAGAAATACGCGAGAATTGGGATAATGTCGAACAAAACTCATCGATATTGTTGGATAAGAAGCCTAGACAGCCGATTCATCTTGCTATCCATTTATCTGCCTTAGATGCTAATGGTAAAATTTTGACATAACCCCATACAAGTAATATTTATTTTCTACGAATCTCTCTTCTCTTTCACTTTCTCTCAGGTATTTGGGGTCAGTACAATATGTCTTTCTCTTCCATACTCCTCTTTTCTGACATAAGTCCTCTGTCACACTACAAATTATCATCATCATATCACCCTTCACACAATCCATCCATCTTTTGGTCTACTTTTACATACAATGTAAAAGTAGAGCAGAGAGGAGCATTAAAGAGGACGTATGTCAGAAAAGAGGAGTATGGAAGGGAAAGACATATTGTACCGACCCCAAATAATTGGAAGAAAGTGAAAGAGAAGAGAGATTTGCAGAAAATGAATACCCCAAATCGCCATCGAATATTTTTATTTATACATTACGTAAATAACATTGTTTTCTTTTAATTCAACGTCTTTGTTCTTCTGTTGCTTTTTTCGAATTTGGAAATCATGCAAAAAACTATGCAGTTCACTAAAGTGACAGACCACAAACGTCTCCACTCAGGTGAACAGAAAATGTTGACATGGATGTGTGCTGTTACAAGAATGAATAAGATGAGAAATGTGTACATAAGGGAATCTTTGAATGTTGCCATCTAATGAAGAGGAATGAAAGTCACGTGACATAAAGAATGTTGAACTGGAACATTGACGGATATCAGTCAGAACAAAGACGTTGAATAAAAAAAAAATATTTACGCAATGTATAAATAAAAATATTTGATGGTAATTTGCGGTTGCCAATGTTGCCATAGTGATATTTTTTAAATCTCTCCGTCTGTACTTTCATTACCCAGACTCTAAAGTTTTACTTGAAAACAAATCTAAATATGTACTATTACGGAGCATTCCAAAATTACATTTTTTTGATTACATGATTGTCATTTTCAACACTCTTCTTCTATAACAATGGCCTTAGAAAACAAATATTTATTCAATAGAAGTACACGTCATAGATTTTTGCGATTAAATTACAGACAGACAGTTAAAAAAACTTTCTATGAGAATAGAAACTAGCTAACAATAAACTGATTTGGCATTCAAATACAGGTTTTAGACAATCAGGTTCCTTCCTGTACACACACGTCTTGATATCTTGCCTAAAATTTTGTCTACTTGTAGTTTTACCCGTGCAGGAACGGAGAACAAATATTAATTACATACCTGCTGGCGACAAAACAACCACAACCAGGTGGTAGGATATTGATCGTTTAGGATACTACCACACCTGGGCTAAGGTATGCCGCTGTAACAACTATAAGTCTGTATAAGTTGTGTTCCGGCATTAGTGACAAGGTTCCACTCCCGCCATCAAGGCACATTGGTGTTACAAATGTCCATTGATGCTGGTAACCGCTTTCCATCAGATAGACCATCGGGCTGTCTGCTTTACATATGCAATAAAAAAAAATAGAGATCAAAGGGAAAATTTAAACTTTTCGGTCTGTAAACTTCCGAAAACAGAAGAAATCTTAAAAATTGGGTGTGCAGTTCACACGTAGCAGAAGTGAAACCAAGTGAGACAAGGGGTGGGAGGGATTCTAAAATTCGTGACATCACATTTCATATATATCGTTATAAAATATTTAAACTTTAAAATACGACATTCGAAGTATTAGCAAAAAACTTCAAAACATTTCCAACTCTATCCGCATGAGTACAGTGTTTAAATGATTAAATATAATGTATTCTATCTCACTCTTTTACAGAATTATTCCTATAGATTATTGTGTTTATCTCTTTTTAGTGATGCTTTTGCGTTTCTTCGAGTTTCAAATCAACGATTTTAAAGAAGTTTAACATCAAAAATGGTTTACAACACTTTACTTCCTCAACCTTTGGCAGAACCCCAGCTGTTGCAAACGTGCATAGGTGGTGGTGACGTTCCATCAGATGGGCCGTTTGCCTGATTACCGGCTTATGGCAATAAAAAAATACAGCTAACCCAAACATTTTCTCTTACGGGTACAAAGTAACATCTAAGTAAACAAACGGTGCCATTAGCATCCTAAAGTCTTACTTAACATTTATACGATCATTAATATTCTTTCCTAGTCACGATACGCAAGTAACGTCCAAAAACAATACTGCCAAATAGTTTACAAAAACAAAAAACCTGTGTTCAGTTCGCGTATAGACCCTTTTTTTAAGGCAGCGGATATCAGTTTGAGGACTAAGCCGCGACAGGCACAGAAGCCGGTATAATTCGCGACCCGTGTGTGGGATTCGCCAAATCGGGGGTGGCACTAGTATGCCCAGTCAGAACTGGAGCCATGCTATTGCCACTCCCCAGTTAGGGATACCCACTAAAACCCCTGGGTGTTCCGTCCTGCACCTTATGCCAGGGCTACGGGTTTACGGGATTCCCAGCTCTGAGTCTATTTCGAGCGTAGGGCGGTTTGTAACGCGCCCCACGGGAAGAGAGACGAGCGCGCGCGGAACACTCGCGCTCTCATCTCGACGGCATGTGCAGGTGAGTGAGAACCCCTATACTCCAAGGGGCAAGCTTACGGCGGCTAAAGGTCGATATCCTCCCTCCGGCGCCGGCGCGTCCTCCTTTGGCGGGAGCGGAGTAAGGAGGTCCGCTCACGCTCCCACTCTCCGTCTCCTCCTTCGCAAACATAACGACTCGCAGACGGAGGAGACGGCATCCCATCCGGGTTTGCTCCCGACCATGGTACGTACCACGACCGGGAGCGAGGTGTCTAATCCGGTATGAGCGACAAGCTCCCGGCGTTGCTCCGTCCAGGCTGTACACTCCTGGATTGCGTATAGACCCATGTTAACGTTAGCTATATAAATGTGATATGAATACTTTTCATGAAAATGGGTAAATTATTAAGGCTATGAAAATACAACAACGAGGTGACAAATCTTTGGCATTTATAATCTTACCTTATACTAATATGTAAAGCTGAAGAGTTTGTTTGTTTGCTTCAACGCGCTAATCTCAGGAACTATTTGAAAAATTCTTTCATTGTTAAATAGCCTATTTATCGAGGAAGGCTATAGGCTGTATATATTATCACGTTAAGACCAATGGGAGTGGAGCACCAATGACGAATGTTTCTAAATGGGGGTTTTTTTTAACTTACTTTTTTTTAACTATTCGCTATTAATACGCATTTAACTCAATATTAATTTTCGTGGTATAGTGTTGTCAGTCCCTGTGTGTACTAATACAAGATTACTTATTTTACTGAAATGGAAAATTACTGTTCAAACTATAATAAGGGCTTAAATCACCAAATTTATGGCCAGTTCCTATATATTACTATTCATTAAGTTGCACTACTATCGGTGTGCTATATCTTGCTATTCTCTCACTTGCACTACTATCGGTGTGCTATATCTTACTATTCATTTACTTGTAATAACAAATAAGCAGTCGGTAAGATATAGGAACTGGCCATAAGTAAATGTAAACAAACTGGAGACTGTCCAGAGTGGTCCGTTGAATAATACCTGTAACATAAAGCGTACAAGTAAATTAGCTTCGAGACGATTTTGCGTTTGACTTCTAAACTTGAAATTTAAATTTATTTTTAAATATTGTTTAATATTATTAGTTTTATGTTAAGTACCTGCCTTAAAAAATATATAAAAAGTATTTATTTATTTATGTGCTGACAGTGCACTACTACAAACGAAAAAACGTCTCGAAGCTAATTTATCTGTAACTGCTTAGAAAAGAAAGAAATAAAGAATATATTTAGTTCCAAATGCGACTTACACAAAATAAACAAATTAAATCTTAGCTTAGCTTGAAGATATACGTGTGCGTTTGTCTGTCGGTTTTGTCGACCCATTGTTTATAAAATGGATCTTACTAGTCGCCCGGTAACCGGGTGACTAGCAAGTTTCTTATAAGATTGTCTAGTAATCCGGTTACCGGACGATTATTTATCGTCCGGTTACCGGACGACTAGACTCTTCGTTAAAAAATATATTTTTGGACAATGCCAATTGCAAAAAATCCTTGCCAACTTTTTCCTCAAACAACAAAAGGTCATTAAAACAGAACTCGTGGAATATGTTACTCACTAGTTGTTTATTCGTGTCATGGTCTAAGCTATTTTTGGAAATGTTTCAATTCTAGCGTTAACTATGAAAATACATGAGCTGATTGAACTCTTTTCATGCTTTAAATTCCATTCAAGTTTGTATTTTTTTTTCTTGTATTTTTATGGTTCCTTAGTCATTTTGAGCAGAACGGAATGCTTGCGAAATGTTTATCTCCGTCCATCCGCTTATCCGTTTGTAGCTGATACCCGCCCGCTTCGCGTGCCGTAAAATCCATTTTAGCTGACCTCTAAAGGAAGGTCCATGCCAAATTTCAAGTCTATAGGTAGTATAGTTCCTGAGATATCGTGATGAGTCACTATATACGTGGATTTCAATTATATATATTTAGATTGGTACAGTAAAATGGACGAAGCGCATGTTGGCCCACGCACAGTGAAGTCCGTACTGACTGTGATCGTTATAGAAATTTGGCTACGTCTCTCTAAATATGTCTAGGTAATCGAACTACCCAAAATATACCATATAGTTCCCATTCACACTGATTTTAGATAAAATGCTTTTTTTTAATTTTCATCCGATGCTTTAAACTTTAAAGGTTGGGTGGACACTTTTTAAGACTCTAGATTAGTATCTAGTTCTTCCATGATTAAAAAAGTACTCACAAGCTGCTTCAAGAGCTAACTATACCACAATATATTTACGCTTTTATTCATTTCTCTGCTAAATGTATGGTACCCTTGAATTTTGTTAGAGTATAACATCGCTGCCAGCAATATACAAACACAAGTCCCTGCCAAATTTTATCTACATATATTATTTTTTTATTAATTACAGATTTATGAGACCCAAATATTTGTTAATCTTTATATATATAATTCTTCTGTACGTGTGTTGACAGTGAACTCCTCCTAAACGGCTGGACCGATTTGAATGAATTGTTTTGTGTGTATTCAGGTAGATTCGAGAATGGTTTAGATTCACAATTGGACCCGGTAGGTGGCGCTGCAATCGGGTTTTAAATTTTATTTCTTCAGGTCAGGACAACGTCAGCCGGGACAGCTAGTAAAGCTATAAAAATGTCTATAACATACATATTACACGCGACTTCGTCCGCGTGGAAATTTTTTCGCGGAATCCTAAAAACGTGGAAATAAAGAGCCTAAGTTACTAACAGCCAAACAGTAAGAAATTTTTTAAAAATTGGTCTTTTGATATATGTCCCGTATATACTTTCATATGCATTCAGTGTAAAGCTGTTATTTTGATATTACAAACAGACACTTCAATTTTATTTATCTGTATGATGTATTTTTTATATTGCTCGAGTTCAGCAGACAATCAGACGGCCCACTTGACGAAAAGCGGTTATCATCGCCTATGGACATTTGTAACACCAAAGGTGCTACACATTGCTCTCTCTTAAGGGAAACTACTAATGTCGGAACACAACTCAATACTAGGTAATATAGATGAACATGACGAATTCATAAGGATTTCTTTAGTCTTTCAAGCTACGGAATCCTCAAAACAGTGAATACACAGTAAGTTAACGGATCTGTGAAGACACTCTTGTGTGGTCCAGACACGAATGGAATAGATTAATAAATCATCATAGATACGCAGCGTAAGTTATTGGCACATCGCCACGTTAATGTCTCTTGCTAGATTCGAAGAATTTACTATTTTAGAAACAGATATGAAGCTCGGTATTTATGAAATTGATATGATAGAAACTAATTACACAACCCTGCCTTTTCTTTCTCCCCTTCTCGCTAGACTCATAGGTTTCCTGGACGAAAACTCTTTTAGGGTTAAGCTCGCCTTTTACATCACCACTATTCTATAATTTTGTATGCAAATTTTTGTGTAGAATAAAGAATAATCTATATATTATAAAACTTGAAGCAAAAACACAACAAAAACTTTGTACCCCTTTTTACGAAAATTGTGCAGACGGGGGAGTATGAAATTTGGCACACTTATAGTTTTATAGAGAATGAGTGCAGAATGCTAATATTTTTTTAATTATGCATAAAATATACATTATATCGATCAAAACAAAACATTACACACACTACCATGTATTTGACACACGCATATATACTCTTTTGTTTATTGTAAGTCAAATTAACAGTGTAGCCTTGGCGAAATCTGTGATTATAGAAGTATAGTTTTTTACAACAGAACCTCAATAATGTTCAAACTTATAATTTAAATTAATTATTATGGTCGAATTTCGACCACGGGCGACCACTAGTTAATATTATTTTGTAGATAGATTCAAAAAAGTTGACTAACCGCCTTTCTTGATGATTACCATTTCTTGATTATTACTTTTAGCGGTTCCGTAAAGGTAACAAACATCTACTATGTTTTTGTCAGTTGCCCACGGAATCATAATAAATATTGTATAAAAATACCATGTTTCAAGAACTACTACAGTAGAGTTTCAATCCGGCACTTCAGTAGTCCCGTATTTCCAATAATCCGGCGCCCTTTGCTCACGACTCTATTACCCCTCCCTACTCTCGTTTCACCGACATCAGTATAACCTCAAAAATTATTACAATAGCACCTTTTGTTTACCTTTTTTATTTACCCGTTGTTTTCAAGTTGAAAATAATGTAGCTAAAATGTCAAGTAAACTGCAACTTGCTCTTATTTTATTTACAAAATATTTTTTAATCATTTAAACACTGCTCATACAGATAGAGCTAGATATATTTTGAAGCTTTCTACAAATTTTGTTTTTAAAGAATATATTAGCCTTTGAAATGTTACGTCGCGAAGTTTAAATTTAAATTCATAAGTTTTTATTCAAATAAGTTCCGCTGGAGAATACTTTTTGAAGGTTACACATAAGTTAAAATGTAATTTTACTTCCTATTCTATGTACTCCGCTTCGCAACGTATTATTGCTGCTAAGGAGAAGCCGCAAGAAACTCCCCAACAACACGTCTAGCTGTTTTTTTTTTTTTATATTTCTTATTCTATTTATATCTCAAGTTCTATTTTTATAAGTTTTATACAGATGTATGTTACGGAATTACTTTTCGGAGAATTAATGGAATTGTAGCAAACAGTGCATGCTCAGTAAGACAAAAACACAGTAAGAGAAAAGAAGAATATTATTATTGTTATAATAATGACGAGACGTACTAAAGTTTGTACTGCAAACTGTAGGATTGCAAACTGGGATACGGGGGTGAGAACGTGGGTCATCGGAACTCTCATTAATCATACGAAATACGATTTAGCTGAAGGCTAACCGTTTCACAGTTGTGGTAGCGTAATGGCTAGCGCACGCGTCCCAAACTCAAAGGGCGCGGGTTCGATCCTGGTCGGATTGCTTGCACCGCTTAGTCAGTTTTCTGATCTAATGTGCATATTGTTACAATTACCACGTGCTTACAACGGTGAAGGAAAACATCGTGATGCAACCTCCGATATGTCAAACCTGCCAAGCCGCCTTGGACAAGCGTGGCGGGTATACTGTCCGTTCCCCCTATAATGGGAGGCCCGAGCCCAGCAGTGGGACATTTATGGGCCGATATTATTTAACCGTTTCACGCCGATTTTCTGTGAGAGCGTGATATCGCACTGGTCGAGCCGGCCCTAAGAGCCGTAATCAACATAATGTTTCCAACATGGTTCTACCACGTCACAAATAGAATAGTGCAGTAAATGCCAATTTGTATGAGTGTTCCCCGTGTATGATGTGTTGTGTGCTAAAATTAATTATAGTAAGCTTATATTTGTGGCTACCTGTTGGCTGCAGAGCCAAGTGGGCTGAGTCGGATGCGATCGTCGTTAAGGAAGTTGCGTCATCTGACCAGTCGAAAGGGATACCAAGAACAATGTGTTAGGTCGTCAATATAACTTTCTTTGTAACTTAATTCTAGTCGCGATACAGAGAGAATTTTGGAGGGACTGTGGTATGCGCACCCTTTTTTTGTTTACACAGGGGAATGTTTGTCTTGCGACACATACTCGGGCCATGGATACAGGAAGGCCAAATGCAGCGTCTAACGCCGCCTGCACGAATGCGTGTGGAACTCTCGGGGGAACCAGACCCCGCCTCGGGGGGCGGAATCCGACCAAAGTACGCACTAAACCTAACCTGCACCCCTATATACATTTGCTGGGACGCCCTCGTGTGCAGGCTTGGTACACCCTGATGGCAGAGTGTACCACTACTTTAGTGGTATCCACACCCTTTCACTAACATTCTCTAAACGTCATTGTGAAAGTTATGAGTTATAAGTTATGATTAAGTTCTTCTCTCCGTATGTCTGTGCTGTGTCTTATATTTTTAGAATAGAATAAATAACACTTTATTGTTCACCAAATATACAATTTCAAAAATGCACAATTACAATATTGTCATGGTAGAAGCAATAGGCTAAACTTAAGGAATAATTTAATCTGGCGATGTAGGTGGTGCAGATTATTAGGTAAATCTTAAACAAACATACCAAAAGTACATATTTTACAAATTTATGTATAGATATGGTTGATGTATTGAACTTATTAATATTACAAAAAATAAAGTAAGAATGTAAATAAATATTAAAATGTGTAGTACTTGTTGTTACACAAATGTACCCATTTCAACAATTACACAGAACCGTCGTATAAATTGTAAATTTATAACCTACGTAAAATACTTATTTTCAGACTACAAATAACAAACAATAAATTTATTTAATATAGTGATAGGATGCCAGAGTCACGTCCTAATAACCTGTGGACCACGTCATCAAATTACTTAGAGAGAGTATCACGTAGAGATGGCAAACAATACGACAGACTTACGTGCATTGCCATTAGTTTGCAAATATAAACCGATTTGTTGAAAAATCAATCCTTTCCTTTAGTTTGCCTGTTGACATTCCTTCACATAAATAGTTCCTTACAAGATACACTATGATTTGGTATAATAATATAATATTGTTACCAGCTACAGGACTCGAATTAAAAATGCCGTTGGAACTACTATAAACTTTATTAGAACTGTACAAACACGTATAAAACAAATACAAGTAAAACTGGATGCAACCAGTTCATACTGCACGATTCAATGCAATTCGACACGCGTAAAGTCCGTCGTCTATATCGCTAATCGAGAATACTACAAACGTCTTACTCGGCTCGTAGTCGTCGCTTGACTGCCCGCCCCTCCATTCGGGCGTCGTCTTGTACTAACTACACAGTACAAAGAAATTGGCCGCGCACACTGTGTTTCTGAGAAATAGTAATTTGCACACCTGCGAACGGCCACAAAGTCGAAAACAATAACAATAAGGATTAGTTCGACGCTAATGATGGTTATAAAACAAGTAGAAAGACAATAGCATGTTTTTCTTAATTGCAAATTCAAAACACAAAGAATTCCTTAATCCCCCGGAGGACAATAGACTGCGCTTACAATAGGCAGCTGTGCGCTTATCTTTGACGGCATGTAACAATATATTGTTTTATTCCCAAAAACAGCCGATTCGATTCCTGACAAGTGTAATTGATTATTCAAAAATCCAATTATATCACTTTAGTTTTCGCCAAAATCGGCTCCGAGACTCCTTTCAGTGTTATTCGCTATTTCGTACAGTTTAGGTTTTGTTTCTGAATGCCCACTTGAAAATTCAACTGTATGATATGTGCCTTTGTAACGTTGGCATGTTTAAATACATATGATAGTATAAATAGTTATAAATATATACAGTAATTAATATACATAGATTAAAATAGTAATTATAAAAGACTTTAAAAAATACAATGACAATTAAACAGATGAATAATAAAAGTAGTTAAATGAATACGATAAATAGAAAAATTTAGAAATAAGTAAAAAATAATGATATCATAAAATAAATACGAAAACAGTCAAATATAGCTATGCAATGACCCTGACTGATTAGTGTAGGGTTAAGCTTCAAGACATTTAGTTAATGTAAGTTTTGCACGTCATGTAAATGACAAAACATACTTGAAACTTTATATTATGTAATACCTATTCATGTATCTATGTTTTTGCTAATAAAGATTGATGGATTGATTGATTGACTAAGTTAGGGGTAGACGCCGAGGACCACTGGGCCTCATTTAAAAAAAAAACGATGGCAAGTAAATTGTTCAATATTTTGTAATCGTCACGAGATTAAAGTCTAAAAACTAAACATAATGAGCTGTAACTAGTATTCGCCGTCTTAATCGCCTTTTATCGAGTATACGAGAATTGCTTCACTATTTAATTCCCTCTCTACATACAATAATTACTCCATGATATGCTATTTACAGTATTTCATACATTGTTGCGAAACCTGATCTCTATCTTTCCTTTCATCTTAATCCAATTATTTGGGGTCGGCACAGTACGTCTTTTTCTTGCATACTCCTTTATTTTTGCATATGTCCGCTATCACACCGCGAATCATCTTGTCACTCTTCACACAATCCATCCGTCTCTTTTTTTAGTCTTTTACACTTGTATCCATCGATCTTCCAGTTTGACATACTTTTTATTTTATAAATTTACATATATCGATTGATTATTGATTTATTTATGTATATTATGTATGTTATACTAGGTATTACCCGCGACTTCGTTCGCGTGGAATCTATATATTAATACGTGAAGCAAAATCTTTGTACCCCGTTTTACGAAAATTGAATTGCGCGAACGGAGGAGTCTGAAATTTCGCACACGTATAGTTTATATAGAGGAGTGAAAAATGCTAATATTTTTTTAAAATTATGCATGAAAAATACATTAAATCAATAAAAAAAGCATTACACACACACACTACCATGTATTCGACACACACACGCATATATTTTGTTTATTGTTCAAGTCAAATTAACAGCGTAGCCTTGGCGAAATCTGTGATTATAGAAGTATATCCTTTAACATTGAAATGAAATGAAATTAAATATTTATTTGTATGAAACATGGATAACAAAGTCCTATGATATATTGAGAACATGTTTCGCCATTTACTAGCATACAAATTTTCTTAAAAACTAATATGGTTTATAAACATTATGTATTTTTATTTAATAGTCGTGTATGATCATTATCAATTTGTAGCATAACTTTGTCCCCTTTGTGTCAAAGTTAAATACAATTAATTATTATGGTGGAATTTCGACCACGGGCGACTCTACTAGTTTAATTTAATTTATTTGCTTTCCGCAGCGGTGCGGCGACAGCGGCGGCGTACGCGTGGACCTTAAACTTTTTTCTAAAATACATACAAGTAGCCTAAATTACTCCTTATAACATCGGCTATCTGCCAGTGAAAGTGCCGTCAAAACCGGTCCAGCTGTTTCAGAGATTAGCCGACACAAACAGACAGACGAAAATTTTAAAAATTGATTTTTTGTTATATACTTTCACATGTATTTAGTAAAAAGCTGTTATTTTGGCATTGCAAACAGACACTTCAATTTTATTTATTTGTACATTTGTATAGATTATCGTTTATTAATTCAATATTAATAAATTCGTTTTGGTATCATGCTAAAAGATATTGAGTTATATTATTATGTACTATACATAGTACATTATACCTCATTGCTAAAAGGAAGGTTTTTCACTGAAAAACTTTTCTGGGTGTCTGGGATCGGCCCCAGAATGGTCCGTTGTATATTACCCACAACACAAGCGTAACTTGTTTAATTTGGGGATATGCAGTGTGTGTGTTTGTCTGCCGATTTATAAAAAAAAAACTGAGTGCAAGTTCTCAAAACATGTCATTTTTATTCTTTCTATTATACATAATTGACGTAAGCAATGTAAATGCATCACTACTTTAAATACAGTCTTTTTATTTCTTTTTGTTACATGACTGCTCCTACCACCTTAATCTTCCTCTCAATTTTTCAGTCATGGGTGCAATTTTCAAAGATTTATTGCTCATCAATCCCGTTATATAAGCACATAGATATCATTGGTAAAAAGCTTAGACAGTCCGTCTGCCTTATCCGACTTCATAAGGATTTTGTGTTTGGTCAAAATGGCTACAAAACTCTAAAAAGTAACAAAAAAAACTGGTTAGTTTATGACCAATTTACACCACTGCCAGACGATTTAACCTTGGCCAGTATAACGAATTATCTTCTATTGTAGTTAACGAGTTGTTTTTAATTATGTATGATGTAAACCAATTTATATGCTTATAAGGAAGTGCTATGCGTGGTAATGCACACAAACATACTACATAATGTCAATGTTTATTTCAACGCAAAATGGGACTTAAAATAACGGCGGCATACTTTACTTAAAAATAAAACAATATTTTTTCACTGCGTTATTTGCAAAAATGTGTCTCTATATCCATTTAAGAGGCTATCCACTTCTGATTGAAATCGGTGTTTCACATAACTAGCTCCACGCGGCTAATGTTCGCTTCGATGGAACAGCGCCATTTATAGGATGTATCGAAAATGCGTTTGAACTACAATGTTTACCTCAGAAATATGATCAAGATTGACATATTTTTTTTTCACCTCTATAAAGTGTGTAAATATTGGCTGATGAATCAATCAAAAAACGCTTTTTGTTTCTTATCAGAGTATTAAGGCGCTGAGGAGGTTGGGTCCTCGAGATTAACCCAGCTGCAGTCCTATCGGCAAGTGGGTTTAGAGCCAGATGTGTTTCAGCCCAGACCACGCACAATGGAGGGTTTCATACAAGCCATGAAAGTCCACTATTCTTACCATTTGACTACGAAAGCATGTTTAAATTGAAAATTAATTATATCGAAAAAATTGTTAAGTCCCAGTCCGCGTACATTGAAGGGTTAATTGAGGTGAGGGTACTTTGAAGGAAATCACAAGCAGCATTCAATCGTTTTCGTTTGATTATATAATAATACGCCATATCCCAAAAACTACTAACAAAACATTCTTCAAGAGAATTCTAACAAATTTCATCCATGTAGACTTAGTTTCAGTAGTTTCCGAGAACAATGATATGGAAAGAACGATGGAAGAACAACGTTTTCATATTAGGTTTTCACCAGATGTCTATGAAATTCTTCTTCTTCAGCCATACACTGTCCACTGCTGGATGTAGGCCTCCCCAAGTCTCCGCCGCATGTATCCCGGTCCCCGGTCTCCCGCCTTTCACATCCAGCCACTGCCGGCGACCTTAGCAGGTGTAGAACGCAAGGAGAGATTTGGGTAAGAAAGTACCAAATATACCAAATATTTGGGCAGGTTTTCCTCTTTATTGTTCAGCCTTTGATGTGAATATTCACGTCGACGCCGCCGTCTGTGTCTGTCTGTCGGTGCCTGCCAGCACAGTAAGCAATGAACACCATCTAAACGCCACTACGCCTTTTATACGAAAATGCTACCCTACAAAACAATAACATTGCATCAATGCTAAAAATAACAATTACATCATAGTGTTGCCAGAATCATAAAAACAATTATAATAATTAGTTACTGATGCACTAAATTATCTAGATGATAATTTAGTGGGCTTATAAAATTAACTAACCGGTAGAAAATGGTAATTTAATTATAAATCGAATCATCTGATAAATAGACTAAAAATATTATCTATGACGATTGTCTATGTCATATTAATATACACTATGGTTCTCATGACTACTGTGGTGGACATCTTGTAACACAGGTCATTGCGGTATCGGTCCACCGGGTTGAAAGGTGTCCCACGCTACGTCACAGAATTCTATGAGCTATGAAACTTAGCATATATATTATACTTTCTACATGCCTACATATATAATTTATGTCTTCATTTATTTGTAGCGTAAAAAAATTAAAAATATTTTTAAAATAGCCACCGTGTTTCTATTTGTAATGGCCGGAAACAACATACCAAAATTGGTGGAGTTTCAAAAATATGTTTACCTTCAAACACACACTGTATATGTATGTATTTATTCACCGACATTATTTACTCAGAATATTTAACCTCCATTCATATGGCTTTACAAACTAATTCGCCTTGAGTATCTTTGTGTAGGTGCGAAAAGAGAGATAGGTACACATAGATTTACGGTTAAGTTTTGTCAGGGTTGCCATGGGTTAATAAACAAAACCTATTTTACGAAGTTAAGTTGCAAATACCTTTTATTTGGGGTTATTAATAACCGCCCATAAACTTCCACAGCTAGGCTCGGACCTCCCACTTATAGGGGGTCGGTCAGTGAATCCGCCACGCTTCTCCAAGGCGGATTGGCGGTTGTGAAATATTGCTTATACACTTCTGCCTCTACAACACTATTCTGTTTATAAATATGTATTATGCATTTCATATATATTGTTACGAACATAGCCAAAATTCCACGAAGCAAGCCGACAAATGTGATTGCGCACCTACCGGCCATAAAGCCCAAGTTTATTACCTGCCCGCATTTGCATTTCTTTTGTTTTCTTTGTGTTTAATATTTGTAATTAGAAAAGCCGCCTATTGTGTATTGTAAACCTCTCTGGTAGATAGTGGCCAGGTGTGGTTCTAAGAATCCATTGTTTACACGGTCGTGACATATTGTAAGCTAAGTATAGAGGGATACCCGAACAGAGAGATCGACAGTCAAGCGACGATTACGATACGAGCAAGACGTGTGTACATTCAATGAGCTATATAGTGACGGACTTTGCGCGCTTTATTAAATCGTACATTACATAGGGACTTATTACGTTCAGTTATATTTGTAGGTATTATACGTGTTTCTATAGTTCTAATAAATTCTATAGTAATTCTAACGGCATTTTAATTCGAGTCCCGCACTCGTAACAATATCATATAATATTATAACATTCTTCTTGAATATTATATCAGTATCCCCACAATATTTGTTTCTAATTTGCTCAGTACTAATTATTATTAAGTTTATAGTAATTCTATGTATTATGTGTATATCTATGTATGTAATTTATTATTATTCATACAGTACAACATCCGTCTGTCCTATGGTGCAGTTGAAAACTAGAATTAGGAATCTGTTGCCTGGCATATGGTGAACTGCACCTATTTGGTACCATCATGAGACAATTTTTTTGCTATATATCTACATAGTATATTTTTTTGTTTTTAATGTGTCTCGACATGTGAAGATCAAATAAATGTTTTTTCTTTCTTTCTTTCTTATCTCGATTTACAGGTTTAGATCGTGATGTTTCCTTCACCGTTGTTAGCCGTTGGTGATTGTAACAATATGTACATTAGGTCAGAAAACTGTTTCTAGTGGTGCACGCTTTTCGGTCAGGAATCGTACCCGCGCCCTTTGAGTTAGGATCGCGATTGTGTTAACCATTATTTTACCATGGCTAATTAAGGTCTCGTCGTCAGCCAATCACAGTCCACTGCTGGACGTAGGCCTCCCCAAGTCAGCGCAACTAATCCGGTCCTCCGCCTTCCTCATCCAGCGCCTATCAGCGACCTTACGCAAGTCGTCAGTCCCACGGTCGCGGTCTCCACTCCAGGACTCGTCTAAGAATTAAGGTCTAGGATAGAACAAATCCGAAAATATAAACTCCCATGTACAGACCAGTTAGATTTTTTTCGGTTTACAAACCGTTCAGAAGTATACACCAAAACAATTTTCAAGGTTATGTTATCAAATTATATAATCTTAATTCTTTTAATTTCATCATATTTGTCTGTCTGCTTATCTGGTTATATGTATACGTTGTTAATAAATATATTAAAATTTTAATAAGTAGTTTTTCATTACTGGAATACAGCAGACAACCTGACCGGCCTTGACCTGATGGAAAGTCGTTACCTTTGTCTACGGACAATTACAGCATCAGAAGTGCTATCAAAGTGTTGCCGGTCTCGAGAGGACGTGTGTTATGTGTTGTCATATTGTATCACCGTAACACAAGGTTGTTATGGCGGCATACACTAGGCCAGGGGTGGTAGCCATCCAAACGGGCAAATGCTCTACCACGTGGCAATTATTATTACAATTAGCAGTGTTAAGTATAGTCAGTGATATAATAAGGAATTCTTATTATCTTTATTATGGAAACCCAAAGATTCAAAGAATCGTCCATGCCTAGTATTTTGGACTACATCAAAATTAGATCAGCGCTGAGTTCTGAAAGGGACAGACTGTGTAACAGTCTCTATAAAACCCATATATCCGTTGAACTATTTTAAGCATTTTTAAAAATAGTGATACAGCAACAGAATTTTAACTGCCTCATGACAAACGACATTGTATACCAATTTGTCAGTGATGATGGAATGATATCTAAACTAATATAGAAGTGAGAAGTGGATTTTTTGGTTGTTTGTTTGTTTTTACATACATACATACAATCACGTCAAATTGGCTAAATCTATATCGTCCTTTCAACGTGTGATCACTGAACATTATTGGTTCTCTTGTATCTATCTGTACTTCTATCAACTCTTTTGGCAGGCCTGTATTTGGCGCAACTCATCAACGTATTGTACAGCCAGTTTTGGGAACTTTCCCAACGGGTAACGGTTTGAGACATATTACTATTACTATGGGACATATTACTACGGTAATATATATTTAGATTTAAGTTTTATTTGATTATAAATAATTTCTTGTAAATACTTTATATTATGACTGTTGATTTCATTTAAAAAATATGTTTCAAATAATACACCGATTTCATTAGAAGCTTTATCATAATTATTTTTAAGTATGCCCCAGATTATCTCATGAAGGTTGAATACCGCACCAAAATAGAACCACATCGCTCGTAATGTAATTAAAACGAGATTCTGCAAGAAGTATAATAAAAATATAAATTGATGTAGAAAAAAAATCAACTCAATAAATCACGCAAGTGACTGTATCTGTTTACGAATTAGGAAGGTTCTGGGGTTTATAGAAGTGACAAACTTTTACTGTTTTTGTCGAATTAAATACATATACAGGTGAATTTTTCAAGTAGACCTTCAGGAGTAAACGCTAATCTATAAAAAATACAAAGTAATTTCGGGGCCGATTTTGACGAAAATTAAAGTGGTTTCATTAGTTTTTTAAAAACTCAATAACCCATGTCAGAAACCGAATTGGCTGATTTTAGAAGAAAAAAAAAACACTGTCTTGTTACGAATTTGTAGGGGATTCGTAGGATGTAAATTCGAAAATGCCGTTGGAATTATTACAAAGTTTATTAAAACTACACAGACGTTTTTCACAGTTCTTACAAGTATAGCCGAATACAACAGAACCAAACCGTAGGGCAGAAAATCGTTAAATGGTCAGCTTAACAGCTTCCAAGAATTCGCATGAAATACCAACAGAGGAAAGAAGGTTTTATGACGTCTTACGGCGGCGTGAACAAAGAGATTAGCGTGAACAATAGATCACTCAAATTCAAAGGGGTAATAAGACTCCTGCAAAGGATTAGTATCGGCTTGCGACAGTATTCTTATAATAAATCATAGTGTAGCTTGTAAGGACTAATTTCTGTGAAGGAATGTCAAACGACAAACCAAGGAAAATTAGACGGTTTATTTCTGTATTTCATTTTGAATAAATCAACTAAAGGGATTGATAACATAAAATTGAATTATTCAATACCATTGAATACCGTCGTGTTCTTTTAGTTCTGAGCCTTTCAGCCAAATCGATTTAATTTACACGATCCATATAATATCAGCATTATAGTGGTTCCTATATTTTGCTATCCATTCACTTATCTTACCGTTGGTTGAAATTTGACATGTATGGAGCTTATTATGTAAAATTATAACCAGTAGAAAAGCAAAAGAAAGGTTATTAATTTTATAGTTCCTGCACGGATAAATTATTAATATTTATCCGTGCAGGAACGGAGAAAGAATACAATTTCGCTTCATCAATTCGCTTTAGAGAGCGGTAGCATATTGGTAGCGCCTTTGGTGTTCAAATGTCCATAGGCGATGGTAACCACTTTTCACCAGTGGGCCGTCTACCAGTCTGCTGAACTCATGCAATAAAAAAAAATTAAAAATGTGAACCGGTCATTAGTCTGATTCTTTCTATCATAATTGTGAAGCTGGCAAACAGGCAAACGACCCAGCAAAGCAGTTACCGTCGCCTATAGACGGACACCAGGGGTGAAGGCAACGCGTTACCAGTCTTTAGGATGGGATAAGGAGGATGAAGTAAGGGCTGCTCCTTAGATATATGGTACATGAATTTTAAGTAGTGGGTGGGAGGAGTGCCTAGGGGGAAGGTATACTTACCCTTTATACAATCTCTATTTTAGAAAATTAACAATGGTTAAACAATACCGCAGTGTTTGAAGCTTTAGTAACTATTAAATACATTCAGAACTAGCGGTCTCGGCAGACGTTGTCCTTCCCTGAAAAAATAAAAGTCTAGAAGCCGATTCCAGCGCCACCTACCGGGTCTGATTGTGAATCGAAACCACCTCGGGATCTACTTAAATACACATAAAATTTTATCAAAATCGTAGTACCCGATTACAATCAACACGATTGATGGGTTACATTATTGAAGTTTTAGTAGGGATCTCTAATTTTTATATAGCCTATATTAATTAGGAATAACGTAGAATTCGAATGGTGAAAGAATTTTTGAAATCGGTCGAGTAGATTTTGAGTTTATTCGTTACAAACATAGAAAAATACAAAGCTATCCATTTTATAATATTAGTAAAGATAAAATTGTACATATCTGTATACCAAGGATATCCTTAGGAAGTGGGCAAGTGCCTACGTAAATACTTCGAAGTGTTTATACCTACATAGTACCGGTAGAGTAACAAGTTGGTCAGTGGTGGGCGGATTAGTTTAGGTCGTCATGTCACCACCTACGTAAGCTAGCATTAAAACACTTTGAAGTGTCGAAATGTTACCGTTCCGGACAGTATGATGATGATTCTTATATATCTTATATGATTTATTCTTCTTCCTATAAACATGGTTCTTCTCGTAGAAGAATGTTCTTCGATTAATGTTGTTTAATTCTTGAATAGTATAATGGCTGGGATTCTACAATCCTCCTAATCTCCTGGACCGATTTTGATGATTGTTTTGTGCAAGTTTGAGTGAGTCCCCGAATGGTCTAGAATCACAATTGGAACCAGTAGGAGGCACTAAAATGGAGTCCTAGATTTTTATTTAATTTCATTATTGACCATAAAGATTGCTGACGTTCTATTTGCCTTTAAACTACTACATGGTACTCATCGATTCCCCAGACACTCTTAGAAAAATGTCATTCTCTATAGCACATATGGGTTAGTCGAGTTCAAAAAAACTTTTTGCTTAGCTACTTGCAGCACCAACATCAGCCAACATACCCCTATGTATCGCATGGCATCTGGTTGTAACATAATCCGTAACACCATAGACATATTTTTTGGTTCTGTTGCTTCATTCAAATACAAAATAAGATTATTTTTTAGTGTTCAATAATATTTAATGATAAGCTTTTATGCCGAGTGCAGGCGTCCGCACCGGTTTACTAGGATTTGTATTAGTTTTTATGATTTAGTGCTATAGATACTGTTACGAGCTACAGGACTCGAATTAAAATAAATGCCGTTGGAATTACTATAGAGTTTATTAGAACTGTACAAACACGTATAAAACAAATACAAATAAAACTGGATGCAACCAGTTCACACTGCACGATTCAATGCAATTTGACACGTGCAAAGTCCGTTGTCTATATCGCTAATCGAGAGTACTACAAACGTCTTACTCGTATCGTAATCGTCGCTTGACTACCCCTTTATACTCAGCTTAGAACCGTGTAAACAATGATTTCCACGAATCAGACCTGCACCACCATCGACGCTATTCCCAGAAAACAAAATTCTGCACACCTGCAGGATTATGTCTGCGAACGGCCATAAACAAGTACAATAACAATAGGCTATTGTCTAAACAAAAGAACTCCGAATAGAGGAAGGGCAATAATCAGGTTTTATGGCAGGCTGATGTGCATCCCTTGTATTTGGCCCAACTTGTAACACTACATAATAAGGCAATCTGTGTCTTCATATAAAAGATCACATTGTACAGAGTACAAAATATTATAATAATAATATATTTAAACATGTTTCTGAATGTGTTCAGTTTTGAAAACCGTAATAAAAAAAACAGGGCAGGACAACGTCAGCCGGGACTGCTAGTTATAGTATATAAATGCCTTATCGACTCTTCGGGTGAACTGAGGGCTGGTTCCTACCTCGGAGAACGGATCAATATGGTGATCCAGCACCTTACCCATTGACTTCGATGATCTAGGATTATAGGCGGACCATCCAAGATCACCAGGATATAAAGCGGACCATCGGGCTCACATGTGCAGACCTGGGACTAAAAGAGAACAATATATCAGAATGATGATAACAATTACTCGCTTCTGCTCCTATTTTCGATATAACAATATTGTGTACACGTCTCTCTGCGGCACAAATAAACCCATGAGGTTTCAGTGTCACAGTCAAATGTGTTTCTCATGTATATGAATGTAAGCATATTGCATAATAAATTTAAAAAAAAAGGTAAAAAGGCTGAATTTTTCATTGTACTAGTGCATATTTTATATAATTATACTAGTAAAATTCACTTTTGTTTTAGTGTGCACCAAATAGGTGCAAGCAGAAAGCTTCGTTCTGACTGATAGTGACTTCTTTGATAGTAGTCTACTTACAAACGAACTAGCTAGACTCGTTTAATTCTATCAAGCACATGTTATTCGATTAATAAACGTTTCTATGATTGCCTAGTAGCGGGTTGTTCGTTATTGGTAATTTTGAACGTAGGTGTTGAGTGTCATAATATGCTGGCAAGGACGAAGCTGGTTTATCATAAACAGTAAGTACTAAAAAATATTTACAGAAATATAATGTAATAAAAGGAGATATGGAAAAACTACTATAAACATATATATACACATACTACATATTTTTTGACCCTCGTACTCTTCCTTTAAAGGAACGTTTTGATTTCCTACATCTTTCTCATTCCCGTTATTTGCGCTCTAGTAATAATCTCTCCTTAATGACACCTGTACACACTTCTTCCTTCGTTGATAACTCCTTCACAGTACAGGCTGTCCGTTTATGGAACTCACTGCCACTCAACATCAGGCAAGCCAAGTCAGTATCCTCTTTTAAAATCATGGTTTTTAATTAATTTTGGTCCTCTCAGGTATAATAGTACTGCTTATTCTGTATGTATTATGATATGTTTAATGTTTATATAGTATACTAGCTTCTGCCCGCGACTTCGTCCGCATGGAAAGTTTTTTTAACTATCCCACGGAAAGTCTTTAATTTTTCGGGATCAAAAGTATCCTATATGTTGACCATGTATATAAGCTTCCACCATACAAAATTTTATTTAAATCAGTCCAGTCGATCCGGAGATTAGCCGGTACAAACAGACATGACAAATATAAAATAAATAAAAAAATCTAAATTAGTTCTATTTCACTTCTTACACCCCCCTGACTCGGTTTTTAGCATTTTTTCATTGTACAGAAATTCGACCTCTACAGTTTTATTATATGTATAGATAACAGGAATTATATCCGATATTATTATATTTATATACCAAATCTTACCAAATTTCAGAAAATTCGGTAGTATCATGGTTTTTCCGTGAAACGAAACGGGCATAGCGATATCTACGTCAGCCAAATGCAGTTCACTGCTGGATGTGGGCCTCCCCAAGTTTGCACCACATTGCCCGGTACTTTCCATATTCAGTGCTTACAAGTGACCGTACGCAGCAGGTTAATCCATCGAGCTACACACTGTTTCACCAACCCATATACCAAGCTTGGTGACCTTAACATTTCCTCCCAATGAACAGGTACTAAAAGTCGTGGTGGCGTAATGGCTAGCGCACGCGTCCCCAACACAAAGGGCGTGGATTCAAAACCTGGCCGGAACGCATGCATCACTTAGACAGTTTTCTAACCTAATGTGCATATTGTTACAATTACCACGTGCTAACAACAGTGAAGGAAAACATCGTGCTGAAACCTGCAAACATCGATAAAACCGATATGTGAAACCTGCCAAGCCGCCCTGGAAAAGCGTGGCGGGTATATACTCTGTTCCCCCTATAATGGGAGGCCCGAGGCCAGCAGTGGGACGTGCAAGAGCTGTTATTATTAGAACACGTACTACAGAGTACAGACACTATGATATTAAATGATTTGTGCTCGTGACATTCAAATAAATGCACATACATGTTACGGCTCCCCTGGACACGTGACTAACATCACCAGCGTATGACATCACCGGCGACAGGTTTAAAACAACTGGTGACGACCTCACAACGTGACGGTACTAGGTCAAGTTTATAATGGAGTGCATTATTGCCTTATCTGGTCGACTTGTAGGGTGCACACGCATGATGATATTTTAAGGCGTTTCAATTAACAGTTCGCAGTGCATTTATGTTCATATTTATGGTCAAGTAAGATCTTGCATGGAGTACTTTTCGGCTCAGCTAAATACCAGCTTGAAGCGCTAAAGTCAATTGAGAGAAGAGCCAAGAGGTTGACTGGTAGTGACCAGCTTATAAATACAAGGCTTCAAAGCCTAGAGCATCGACGCCGAGTTGCTAGTCTATCGATTTTTTATAGGATTCATTTTGGAGATTGTGCGATTGAACAGTTCGACCTGATCCCGCTACACCATTCCAACTTCGGACCACAAGGCGCTCTGGTCTACGCCATCGTTTCACAATGGAAACGCTACGAGTTCGATCTAAACGTTTCGCCTCCACGTTCCTTTCACGTACGGCAGAGTTGTGGAATGCACTACCTGAGTCCGTGTTTCCCGAAAAGTACAATCCGGGTATCTTCAAGTCTCGTGTTAATAGGTACTATTTAAGTAGCGTGCTCCATCATCGTCCGGCATTGGGCGTAATCGTGGTCAAACGCCAACCAATCTAATATAAAAAAATAATATGTTTTGAGACTGACCAACGCAGATTTATTGTACATAGTGTATATTATGTAATTTTGCATTGTATGTGTATACAATGGTACCATCTTCAGTGCATGTTTAACAAGGATGGAAAGCATGAAAGTGCATCGAAAAAAGAGTATTTGCAGGTAATAAGGTGAATAGAACGCTAAACTCTATTATGAAAAGCCAAAAAGTGACTGTAAAGGCACGCTTGGATGTCCATCGAGGGATGTTGGTCCCTTTTTTTTTTTTGGCCAGGGGAAATCCGTTTGAGGACTAAGCCGCGACAGGCACAGAAGCCTGGGGGGATGATCGCGACCCGATGTGAGAGTGTGGGATTCGCCAGATCGGGGGTGGCACTAGCGTGCCCGGTCAGAACCGGTACCGCGCTATTGCCACTCCCCAGTTAGGGATACCCACTAAAACCCCTGGGTGTTCCGTCCTGCGCCTTATGCCAGGGCTACGGGAATGGGATTCCCAGCTCCGCTGTGCTCTGGCAGGCGTGGGCCATGCTCACTTGGCCTCTTTCAATGCCGGGGGACTACCCCCCCGGCGACGTCGTGGTCTAGTTCAGCGTGGGGCGGTTTGTAACGCGCCCCACGGGAGGAGAAATGAGCGCGCGCGGAACACTCGCGCTCTCATCTCGACGGCATGTGCGGGTGAGTGAGAACCCCTATACCCCAAGGGGCCCCACCCGCGCGGCCCGCTTACGGTGGCCGAAGGTCGAGTTCCGACCTCCGGCGTCGGCGCGTCCTCCTTTGGCGAGAGCGGAGCAAGGACGCACGCTCACGCTCCCGCTCCGCCTCCTCCTTTGCAAACATAACGTGCTCGCAGAAGGAGGAGATGGCGTCCCATCCGGTGCGGCTCCCGACCATGGTGCGAACCACGGCCGGGAGCGAAAGGTCCAGTCCGGGGGATGTTGGTCCCTAACCTAACCTAACCCAACACTAATGTACGGCAGTAAAAGTTGGGTGGGGCAGAAGCATGAAAGTAGAATAAATGCAGTTGAAATGAGAGCTTTGAGAAGGTGAGGTATGCATGAATTATATAATACGGAATACTGTAATATGGGAATGTTGTAGATTGAAGGAAGACGTAATAACAAGAGTTGTAAAAGGAATGTTAGGTGGTTTGGGCATCTAGAGGATGGATGAAAATAAAACCACAAAACAAGTGTATGACATTGTGAATGGTAGAGTTGGTAACGGTAGATAACGCCTAGAGAATACAATCCCGGGATCCCGAATCCCGGGACCCCGGGATTCCGAACGTTTTCTGACCAGAAATTCGCGGGACTGTACTTGGCTAATCTCGGGATTTTCGGGTTTGCCACAAACAGATCTAGTTTTACTCCGTTGTCCGTTGCGAGTTAACAATGACCTTGCCTAGATTATATTAATAGCATTTATTACATATCGACAAAAACAAACCTTTGATACGCGTACGATACGTACTACATAGGTACAGCTCTAATAATATGTTTGTCGTAGAACTTAGAAGGGATTTCCCCGCTCGGGATACTTCAATACAATACTCTTAATAAAATTCCCCAACGGGCCAATAGGGGAATCACCCGGTCACCTCATATCACAAAACTCCTCCAACCAGTGTAGAACCTGAACAAGCGTTTTCAGCTGCTGCTTATGTTGGCAATAAACTACGAAGCAGGCTTGGAAGCCAAACCTTGGATGCATTGATATTTCTACGACTGTATTTTCGAAATTCTAAATAAGTCTTTTTGTCTCGTTATTTCTTACTTACAAAGTATAGTGTCTTTGTTTTGTCTTTTTTATTTTCTTACCATATTTTTAATGTGTCGTGGACTCGTGGAATAAAATTATAAAACATTTTTCTAGAAATTACTCGTTTTTTTTATATTTGAGCCCAATTAGAATCCACATAGTCTTATCCCGAGTGAGCCCCGGGATCCCGGGATTACGCATCAAGAATTCCGTAATCCCGGGATCGTAAAACATGCTCGGGATTGTATTCTCTATTCACGCCTTACACATCATGATCAAACAACAGAAGTGTTAAAACTAAGTCAGGTGAAAAGCATCTCAAATAAACATGCATGTATGAAGAGGTTAATGAAAGTAGACGAAGCGAAAGTTGTTTATCAGGATCGTCGCAAATGGAGATCTATAGTCTCTGCCTATCCCAATTGGAAACAGGCGTGATAATATATATGTATGTATATGTATACAGAGTGGAAACTTTCAGCCGTTGCAGTTACACGAAAATGGTCCTAGGAGACAATAATATTTCGTAAAATTTTGATCCATATTTACAAATTAAAAGTCACATAGAGCTTTCTGATGTAACAAACTATCAAAATTGGTTTCTATTTGGAAATAAAGTAATGACGAATTCGAAATTTGATTTTTTTCAATCTCATGTTATTTTTAAATTAAAAAACTGATTTGATAAATAAAAAGTTGGTGGGAAAAGATTTCCTCGATTTCTGACTATTTCAGTACTCCAACGACGGTTGGTCCGATAGAAATTTTTGATCGGTATTAGAAACAGGATGTATTGGTATTTTAATAGTTATTTTTTTGCTAACTGTAGATTTTTTTGAAAATCTATAAATTGGTATCAAATTGCACGAAAAATTATGGATAGTCCCCTAGGACCATTTTCGTGTAGCTGCCACTGTTAAGGTACTTCTCTTTACTGCCCCGCTGAAAGTTTCCATCCTGTATAGTGTAATCTGTAGCGCCACCTACCGGGTCAAATTTTGGATATAAACCATTTTGAGTCCCACTCAAACACGCATACACATTTCATCAAAATCCTGGAAACCGATCACAGGCGCGCCATTTATCGGTTCCCACTGCGAATCTAAACCATTCAAATATTGACAAAAATTTCATCAAGATCGGTACAGGGGTTTAAGAGTTCAGTGATATATACACACTGCACTAGAATTTTATATAATGAACCAATATCTAACTCTTTTTACGATTTTTTTAATACTTTATATTAAATTGTTTATAGTTTAGTTTATTTTTAAGTATTTAGTCAGGTGATCAGAGGGCTGGTGCTTACTTCGGGCAACGGATCAGTATGGCGATCCAGCGAGGAAACGTAGCCAGCCTTCTGGACACCTTACCCATAGAAGACGGTGATCTGGGCTCAGTATTCTACTTATAGTAATGACAGACTAACTTATACGATACAAATAAGTTTTCTTTTATTGTATTCGATTATATTGTTACGAGTGCGGGACTCGAATTAAAATATTTTTAAATATTTAGTTTAATTTATAATTTAGTTTTATTTTCTTTCATTGCAAAACGATTGGATATTATATTATATATTATTATACGGGTCATGTTACAAAATAAATTCATACATATAGTAGTAATGGTATGTACAATGGACGCTCTTATCGATGGGAGCGATTTCTTCCAGACAACTTTTGAATGGACAGAAACTCGGTATGGATGGGGGTAGGTATGTAATAGGTATAATATACTAATATATACATAAATTACAATACAAACATACTCATACATAATATTATATAAGTATAAAAATGAGATTAAAAAATTAAGAGATTAATTTGGACCGAACTAATAAAACATATTATTTTTATAAGCTCTCAGGGCAAAAGCTGATGGGTTTAGGTCCTAATATAGATCTAGCTCGGTAAAGAAAACATTAAACTACAGATAAGACGTGATATACCACTTCCTACTTAAGAGTGAGGCCGGGTCAGGTCGGACAAGGCTAGCCAGTTAGATTGTTATTAGAAAAACCGTTCTCTATACGCGAATCTTAATCCACTTCTCCTTAAAACAGCGATAACAGGTTACGAAGCAATGCATATAGAATAGGAAGTAGACTTGATTTACTTCGTCTGGTTTGGCAGCTTCGCAATAAAAACAGACAAATTTTATCAGACAGATCGACAAACTAAAATTCTAAATAGCAATTTTCATTTACCTATGTTTTTTTTTGAAAACACGGACTGACTCTTCGATAATCTATATATACAATTGAAATCTGCGTATATAGTGACTCATCACGATATCTCAGGAACTATAATATCTATAGACTTGAAATTTGGCATGGACCTTCCTTTCGCTAAGTAGAGGTCAGCTAAGAACGGATTTTACGAAATTCCTTTACGGCACGCGAAGCGGGCGGGTATCAGCTAGTATTATTATAAAAGATTGTTGTGGATTATGTTCCAAGTTTGGTACACGTTTTATTACTATTGAAATGGCCACAAAAAAAGCCTTTCAAGCCTTTTGAGTAATATAATAATATGTATAAAATGATCGAGATCAATATAAGCCAAGGCGGATATAAATATTATGTTTCTTCCTTTCACGGATTCCGGTTACTCAATCTGTGACGTCATGGTGCAGTAAACACAAAAAATTCAATCTAAGTAGGGCTGCGGACGGTATGGAGACTCCTTGCTGCTCGGTAGATCGAAGATCTGTGCAAATTCGTTGGTAAAGGCGGGATAAGGAATACGGAGTACGGAGACATGTAGTGCAAAATGGGAAGGCCTATATCCAATAGTGAACTACGTATGACTGATATGATGGAATAGAAGAAATATTTTATTGTGCCATTTGTTATTGAGAAGCTCGGCCGTCGATTTCTGAGGCCATCAGCATAAGGCCATCGATTAGAACTGGTGCCTATCTCCGGCAATGAATCAGTGTGGCGATCCATCGAGGTAACGTAGCCAGCGGTGGCTTGGTCTTCATGCAACTTGATTCCCCATAGCTTTTAAGAAACTGGCGACTAGCGGCCAAAAGATCGAAAGTATTGAATTAAATAGCAACTCATAACCCGATCAGACACCGGCTTTTGTGTAGTCGGCGCCTGCATCATACGGTGTTTTTTCAACCGACTTATCCTAGCCGAATTTCCACCCCGCGCCATTGGTAGCTAGCATTCTGGGCACCTTACTTATAGAAGACGGTAACCTAGGCTCAGTGTTTACTTGTATTCTTGTGGAATACAATACACGTTTAGTTACCGTTAAGTTAGTTCTTTTACGACATCTTAAAATAAATATAAGCATTGTAACTTATTTATTTTTAACCTGCATTTTGGGCAACGCATTAGCGTTGCCATACATCGTGGAAAAGCAACCAGCATTTTGGAAACGCTCCCCACTGTTCACGACTAAAAAGTTTTTATTATAGTTTAAATTCGAATAATTTAAATATAGACATTATATGTCATATTAGAAAACAATCATTCACAATAAAACAATATAATTCAGAAAACCTTTATTTCTTTAATTAATTCAATTATTAATTCCCTCTCCAACAACAATATATTTGGGTCCCTGGTTCGTTCCCCGGTTTCGGCGCCAATTTGTTGGAGAGGGAATGAATTATTTAATTAATTAAATAAATAAAGGTTTTTCTGTGTTATATTGTATTATTGTGATTGATTTTTTTCTAATAGGTATGACATAATATATAATGTCTATATTTAAATTAGTCGAATTTAAACTATAATAAAAAAAATTGTCGTGAACACCCACCGACAATGACCTGTAATCCAATTTTTATTTATTGTTTATTTTTAAGTTTTTTTATATACCTTATGTTTTAAATGGTTTGTAAACTTGTAAACTATGTTTGAAATAAAAAAATATCTAATTACATAAACATCAAAATAATTTTTATGGATCATTATATCAACGATCATACATCGTTTGTTCATAAAAATTCTTATATAAAATATGTTAATATTGGGGGCCGATGCTCTTGCAACCCTAATAACGTGGCATCTCTCATCGTATTGATTTCTTTCAAAATTTTGTATGAATCATACATTTTTGTGATGAAGCAAGAGCGTTGTACGGTTAAAGTGTTAATTACTTCGAACGATGACCTTATACATGGAACAAATGAGTTCGCTCATTATTAAAGTCATTTAATTACAAGTATTAGGAGAATAAACTGTGTCTCTCTGCGTTTTCTATCGTCTATATAAAGACGACTGTTCCGAGAAACTGTTCAGAATGGACACATGTTTCAGACAGAATACATGTATTAAACGACATCTTCATATTTCCTACCTACATAGGTAAATATTCACAATAAGATGAATTTGAATTTGGACATTTATTTTACCACTGTACAGCTCGTAATCGGCTGGGAGTTCATCATCACTTCCTTCAGTTACGTTGTTCATGTACCCAGCTTAGCTATGCGATTTAAAAACCTAGCAAATGCATTCCAAAAAAATGTACACAACAGCACAAAAAAATTCATGAACTTTAATGATATGCCACTAAAAAACCGACTTCACACTAAAAACTAAAAAATAAATATTTAACCTACTTCGTTCTACAGCATCTAGAAGCCGGTGCAAGTAAAACATAAAAATTACTATATTTTGTTAATTTGTTGTTTTTCTTTTATATTTTACTTGGCACCGACTTCTAGATGTTTTTATTAAAACTAAAAATATTTTTTACCTTTTAGTTGCGCAAATACTTTAATATATTTAGAAATAATATATTAAGCACGTGTAGAAATTGTGACAACTGGCACGTGTATACAAAATTGGTATCTTACTCTTCGCTGTATATGCTCTTCAATGAAGGTTGCTCTCGATTTCCTTGCGATCCACAAATCAGAACCTAGCTTGGTGACAATGGGACTACCCGTGGAGTATACTCTACACAGGAGTGAAGAAAATAATGTGTAAATCGGTTTACAATTGACGGAGATATCATGCTACGAAGAAGTTGGTTAACAATTTTCGTAAGTGTCTCTTATTCCTTGGAATCCACTCATCAGATCCTGACGTGGTGACAATGGGACCAATTCGGGAGTATATCGGTTAAAAGAAAAATCGGTCCACTATTGACGGAGAAATCGAGTAACGAATATACAAAAAAACATACAGACCAATTAAGAACCTCCTCCTTTTTTGAAGTCGGTTAAATATAGACATGATGATATGCTATTTCAAATCTATTTATTAACCTTATTGGGAGCAATATCATATTTTTATACAGTCTACATGTTTTTGCATGCACAATGTATCAGGAAATACCTAATAAGACAATAACTACACAAATATTCATTAAAATAATGTTAGTTGCTAGGTTATGAAATCGTACAGCTGAACTATTCTCAAGGACGTTTCTTTTACGAATTCTGCGAATATGTGATGAATTCTCAACTGAGTTTTGCCAAAACACTACAAAATGGTGTTATAAAATTCCTTTTAAGCAACACTGTTACAAACAACTCTAGTGTTGCAAAAGTCCGTTTTTTATACGAGGAGAAATCCACTTACTGACATATCACCGTGTGGGGATCACAGTGAGGGCATGTGGAGACTCGCCGGCCTGTTACCGGAATACCCACTACAACTTCCTCTTCCTTCTACTCCCCTATAGCCAGGGTCGCGGGAAGTGGCTATCCCCTGCCCGTATAAGCCTTGGCAGGCGCCGGCCAAGACGGCTTCGTCTATAGTCACGCAGCGCGGAACAACTCCGCTCCTTCATCCAGCGGCTTTAACTCTCCTTTGGGTTCCGCCTGCGGCCGTCTGCTCATGGCGCTGGAGGTCAATCAGGCCAACTCTCGCTGTGGCTCGACGCCCCACTCTCATCCAAGGTGTCACCGTTTGGGTGATGCAGAAGTTCGATTCTTATTTGACATACATCGACGGACACGGACGGACAAGATGAATTCTAAAGTTTCGTTTTTGCCATTTCACTACTGTACCCTAAAAAAGCAAAATCATTGTACGCAGGGCAATGTGCTTCAGGGTAATGTGCTTCAGGGTATATGCATAAATGCAGCACAGAGCAAAAAGTCCGAACTTAAAATAACAAGTATTTTATGCGCCTTCAAGCTGGCCTGTTTAATAACCACACGTAAAGAGAGAGATAGATATAACGACTTTTCAAAAGTGTGAAAGAGTGGGCAAACTGGGTAAAAATAAAAGAAAACGCAAACAAACTACGGATGATGTCATGTTCGTGAGGCGAATAGCGGTCAAGGGTATATCTGCGGTTCGCGAGATAACATTATATTTATTGCAAAAGTATTGCCGATAAAACGGCGATTTAAGAAAATGTTTTTGTCTGAAACTTTTTAAATAAAGCGTGCTCCACATTCTCGGCAAAATTGTACGAGACTGATCACATGCGACAGAATCTCCCGGTTGTGTCATTATCGTAACCTTACCTCGATGGAACACTTCGTTTTCTTCGGCGAGACAGTAATGTATACTAAGAAAGCATTTTTTCTTTTGATAATATAAGTTAATTACATTGAGTTTATAAACTAACACAATAAAAGAAAATTTAACTTATTTATATTATATTCTACCCATAGTCCCTCAACTCTCAAGACCATAAGTAGAATACTGAGCCTAGGTCACCGTTTTCTATGGGTAAGGTGCCCAGTAGGCTAGCTACGTTTCCTCGCTGGATCGCCATACTGCTCCGTTGCCCGAGGTAAGCACCTGCCCTCTGATCACCTGAAAAGTTCATAAGTCGTTTTGATAAAGGCAATATTATACATATCCTAACTAATATTATAAACTTCAGTTTGTTTGTGACGTTTTAACGCTTTAACTAAGCAACAGATCGTCACGAAATTGTATATCCACGTTGTCAGGGGTATAGACATGGGTTCCTTACATCCAGAAAAGAAGTACTAGTTCCGAGGGATAGATGAATACAGCCACAAAAATGGCGCTCCGTCCGCGTTTTATTGCCGCCAGGGTTGCAACTCACATATACATCGTCATGGCAACGCGAATAACAACTTTTATTTCGATAGCTTTTTTTAAATTAATTTTTTAATCGACAAACAAACGTACACATTGTACATACCCAAACTAAGAAAGTTATGCTTGTATTATGGGTAATATACCACGGACCACCCTGGGGCCGATCCCAGACTCCCAGATCATAGTAAATAACGGAAAGTTCGTTTACGAAATTTACCATGCCAGGAATCGAATCGAGCCTCTGCGCTGCAGTGAGGTCGGCCCGCTAAAGATCTGCCCAATCAACCACAGAGGCCGTCATCGTCATTAATGTGTTGCTCTCATAGTTATTTCCACCAGTTTTGCTAAAGGTTCCCGAGGGATAGAAAAAATCCGAATGGATTGACAAAATCTACATTAACGCGAGCTAAGCCGCGGGAAAAAGCTAGATTTTTATATTATACCAATGTGTAGTTTGTAAAGCGGGACACTCATGAAAGATCGGTGGGCCGCAGGTTCTGTATAATGGATCTATATCCGTACTAGAGTTTACGCCGCGGCTGCAGCCGCGGGTCAAACCCTAGTGTATGCCTCTTGTTTAAAGAGCAACCGTTAATACAGTTTACATTGCATTATTATTCTTATGTTGGTGCTATTTGCCCTCGGAAGATTTACTCTATTTTATATCGCAAACTATCCCATCTCCCGGGATGAAAAGTATCTATTTTCTTTTTCGGTATTCAGACAGACAGATCGAGTTATTATCGCAATTTTTAGATTATGACTTTTTATATCTATAAACTTTAGAAATTACTGTTTCCCATACAAACTTTTACCCTATGTCAACCCGTTCTAGTTTTATTTATATATCTCCCGTCTATATCTCTGTAAACTACATAAACGACCAAAACTACAAAAACTACCACAACTACCAAAACTATTAAAACTACCAAAACTATAAAATCTACCAAAACTACCACAACTATTAAAACTACCACAACTATCGAAACTATCAACCAAAACTACCAAAACTACCACATCTACCAAAACTACCACAACTACCAAAACTACCAAAACTGCTACAACTATCAAAACTATCAAAACTACTACAACTACCAAAAGTACTACAACTACTAAAACTACCGAAACTATCGCAACGACCAACACTATCAAAACTACCTAAACGATCAAAATGTCCAAAATAAACAAAATGACGAAAATGCCAAATCACAAATAAAAAACCTATCATATTTTGTGGGATAACCTTTATAAATCTATCCTATAATCCGGGATAAAAGTAACTCCTGTACACCTTCGGTATAAAATTTACATATATACCGAATTTCAGCCAAATCGGCGCATTAGTTTTTCCGTAAAACCATAACAAACACAAAGACAAATATATTTTTATCCCGGAAAGGATCCCATTTTTCGGCATAAAAAATATCCTATGTTCATTCTCGGCATCGAAAATATATATATATATATGTATTGAGTTTCTGCCAAATTGGTCCAATAGTTTTTCCGAGAAAACGGGACAGACAGAGTTACTTTCGCATTTATAATATTAATATGGATTGTCTCAGTTCCATGTGAGTAGGATCAAAGGCTCTCACGTTGTCTAAGGCCTAACCGTAAAGGTATAGATCATATAGGTGATCTATGGTCTAAGGGCCTAAAGCTCATCACATCTTCATCATCATCATCACAGAACTTAAATCTGGTGCGGAACTAATTTCATGGTGCACGCACCTCTATGGACTACCATAGAGTACAACAGATTTTGCGGGAAAAAAAATGCAGACCGAATTTTAATTCGGTGGGAAGTTAATTCCGTAGTGTGTGCGCTTATATGGAACTGCATGGGTTATATGACGCCGGCTGATTTCACTACAACGTAGAGGATCCGGGTTCGATTCTTGAAATGGTAAATTTCGTAAACAAACTTTCCGTTATTCCGTCTGAATGCCTAGAATCGACCCCAAAGTGGTCTATTATATATATTACCCATAACACAAGCGTAACTTGCTTAGCTTGGGGATATACAATGTGTGAAATATTTGAAGATTTTCTGCAGACAGAGACTACAATTTTATTTATCGTGACTTAAAAATATATCATCTCTAAGCCCTAAATAGCCACTATATCCAGCCACGTAGGAGTAAAGTCAAATTATATGCATACAATTAAAAAAATCACAGTCAATTACATGTCATCGTTGAAAAATGCCTGTGCTTATATGGTGTTGCAAGCTGCGTAGGCGCCGTTGCGTCATCCATTCACCCACCTATACGGTGTGGCCAACTTCAACTTTTGTAGTGTTGATTAGCTATTTCGTTTGGGCATTAATGCTTTTTATTTAAATCCAATTTGAAGCGGGCCTGTGCTTGGCACCATAAAGGGCCATCCACAAATAACGTCACACGAATTTCATGATTTTTGACCTCTCCCCCGTCCTTGTCACAGCTGGTCACATTCATGAGAATCCGCAATTTCACGTCAAGAGATTATTAAATTAAAACAGTAATTCTGTAATTAGTTTCATTTCCATTTGCATTATTTTTCAATAATTGAAGTTCAAATATTTTTAAATGTGACGTCACACAATGTCACAAACTTCGTCGATCCCCTTTAACGTGTCACGTAATTTATGGATGTCCCTTAAGCAAGAGATATTCATTATGGTCTTACTATTCATCACTTGCCCTAAGCCGATATGATATGGTTCATTTATGTGTTGTATTAGAGGATGGCCACGCGTTAGCGACACACCTAGTATTGTAAACGTCCATAGGCAACAGTAACCACTTTCCATCAGGTGGTCCGTCTGCCTGTTTACCTTCTTCAGGCAAAAAAATATACTTCAATTTGAGTGAATCAACCAAAGCGATCCGTATAAACACAAACTAAATAGAACATTTATTCAATGTTCGTCGCAAGCGGAGATCCATTGTCTCTGCCTACCCCCATGGGAAACAGGCGTGATTATGTATATTATATCGATTTTTAACTAGTAGCAAGGCAAATGAACGGTTTGTAGGACATAGTAACTGGCCATGAGTTAAAATGCCACGACGAATGCAACATTCGTCTCTTAATTGCCTCCAAATCTAATTTGGTCACACTATTTTAAATAACCATCACAAATTATGATAATTCAGGGCAATTTTCACATTACGAAATGCCAATGAACCCTTTATGAGGCCCCAAGCCAGTCTATTTTGGTCCTACCTACATTTTTATAGAGCAATATACTGTTTATAGCTTAATATATTTTATATTTTCGTTGTTAACTGGCATGGAGGAAATTTTTTAAGAACAATATATTTTTATTGACTTCAGCAGATAGGCAGGCAGCCCACATGATGGAAAACGGTTACAGTCGCCTATGGACATTTGTAACACCAAAGGTGATACCAATCTGCTACCGCTCTCTAAAGGGAGGCTGGAAGCCGGCCATTGTTGCCGGAACACAACTCATGGATGTCATAGCGACATACTCTAGACCAGGTGTGGTAACCATCGAGACTGGAAAATGCCCTACCAATTGGCTGTGGGTTGTTTTGTCGCCTTTTGCGACATGCCGCCCCAACGCAAGAAATTGTACTTATTCTTTCTTCGTTCCTGTATGGATTTTAATATATTATAACGAATTGCAGGACTCGAATTAAAATGCCGTTGGAAATATTATAGAGTTTATTAGAACTATACAAACACGTATAACACAGGTACAAATATAACCGAACACAACAAATCCAAACGTAATGCAGAAGGTCGTAATTCAATAAAACGCGCAAAGTCCGTCACTAATAGATTCCCGATTGTACACACGTCACGCCTTGATCGTGGTTTTCGCTTGACAGCCCTCTCTCTCCATCAGGCCATCGTTTTATACTGCATAAATGCAAATATGCCCGCACGGCAATGTGGACCGAATTTCCTAAAATCAGCTTGTACTTCATAATCCGTGACACCTGGCTAATGGCCTGCAAGTGGCCGTAAACGAGAACAATAGGCTGTTCTTCACAATACTAGAAACGTTTGCCAATAAATAAGTAAACAAAAGAGGACGATCATAACAGAATTACAAGTAGTTCAAATGCCGACAGGTAATAAAATGTGTTTTTACAGATATGCAGGTGGATTCTGTTTTTTTTTGTAGGAACCTAAGTTGTAATAATATAACAGCCCAGTGAAAAAAAAACTTAACAATCCCCTGAGTCGCCTCTTTTACCCAATAAAAGTACAATATCTATTATTAATAATAATAATAATCGATAGACAAACACACACATTGTATATCCCCAAGCTTAGCAAGTTACGCTTAGGTTATGGCTTATTTGGTTTACGTTAGTAAGTAATTTTATCTATAATAGTACTACTTATAATATCCCAGCACCATCTGGGCTAATTTTAATGTTAATGATTGTGTCCAAATGCGTTTTGTTTATAGCGTTAAAATAATGCCTTTAACGCATAGCTACATTAGTGTGTATACATAATTTGTCTGTCAATATTTAACGTCATTACCCATGTCGCATTACAAATATTACATCTGCGTGAAACGGTCACTAACATTAACATCATCCGAAATGTAGCAGTGACATAAGAATAAATATACCATTTTTAACAATGAGTTCGTCACTAAAAGTATCTTAAAGTAGGTACTTAACAAAAATATTTTCTTAACTAATAATATGGAAGAATTTACCAAGTGTTCCCTTATTATACAACCTCCGTGGTCTAATGGCTTGCGCCTTGGTCTACGAGATCCAGGGGACCCTGGTTCGATTCCTGGTAGGTGGCCTAAAAATTATTTTTCTTTATTTTAATATTTTTTTAATGTATTTTCTTTTTATTTGTTCATAATTAGTTATCAAACTCCTGAACAGAACTAAAAACAGTCTTTAAAGGATTTCAAACGTTGACTCATTTCAATTCAACTCGTTCTTTTGTAATAAGATAAAACAGAGTGATTCATTTTTTGTTTCGTTCGTGCTTGTAACGTAAATATTGGGTTAAATGTTATCTTAAACGGAAAAACTGATAGACGAGATCTATGCCCATGAGAGCTTATAAGTAACATAGATTTCAAAACACAATACATAATTGTTTTGACAGTCAGACAGACAAAATAAAGTGAAGAAAAACCATGTTGTGTGGATCTATTAAGAATTTTTCAACACCTTTTACACTTTCATTAAAATATAATTCTGATAAATTAATTATCTACATAAGTAACTTTCCAAAAATAAACAATTTTTAAAACTTTATGTTTAATATATAGCTAAATAACAAATTTGTAGATCAAATAGAAAAAACAAAATTGTCTTTAATAGGGCAGCCGCCATGTTCATTCAAATTCTCATACTATTTATTCCTTTCAACTTTCATCGTGATTCTTGAATTCATGAGCATTTACACTGGTATACATACAATATTATTTTTAGAATGCAATCAGTACTACATTTTACCTGGAATTGGATAATTATAACGATATCTACGATTTTCTAAGTGATTTCCAAAACGAATGTATCTTAAAGATTATATAATTTAAAGATAGATGGCGTTGATAAATCGATTTTGGAAAAGTTTCGGTTAGTAATACTTTACCTTTGAAATTACGACTTAGTGTAAATTTTAATAAACGCTCAATTTAAAATGATATTTGAATACATTTTTAGAATTTTCAAAAAGTTAAAAGTTAAGTCAAGAAATTCAAAAAACTTTCATCGCGCAAATAAAGTTTAAAGCATTGATCAGTATATATAGAGAAATTCATCGATTCGTAAGTGGGGTCAGTCGTCTCAGTTAGAGCCAGTTGGCGTCGAGCTGGTCTAAGTCGACGTACATTCAGATGACACCGGTTGGTGTAAATAATGGGAGTGTAACACTGTGGTTTCGTAATGGGGTATTGTCCTTGACGGGGAGGATGATACAACATTTGGATATTTGTACTCTTTAAGAGAGTGACACCGCTCGTCGGATATCGGATTAAACTGCGTCCATCGCGGTAGATGTCGAATCCTGACTGGAGCGGGGGTCACACACTGTCTGGCACCAAGAGGTCAGTACGGTACCCCCGTCCTCTGAGTTACGACTACAACGGCATAACTTGCCATTGGCGACCCCAATTTTTGAAAAAATAAACTCACCAATTTTTTCGAATTCATATTTAGAACCATGTTTTGGTTAATTAAGAACAATTATAGATAGTTGAATATTGAATTACAAAAATAGGTATGTTTTTTATGCTCGGACTCCATTTGGGATAATGTTATAGTTATTGACTGTGATGAATGCGTCTTGTTTATAACGTTAAAAACAACTTCGTGAAGGAATAGCTAAATTAGTGTATATACAATTATACATACGTAAGGCCTCTGTGGTTGAGCGGACTAAGCTCTTGCATTCCTGGCATACTAATGGTATATTTACTATGGTCTGGGTGTCTGGGATCCGACCCAGAGTTGTCTCTTGTATGTTACCCTTAACACTAGCGTAACTTGCTTAATTTGTGGATATACAAGTGTGTGTTAGTCTGCCGATTATTATTATTACAATTAATAGAAATATCGCATCCAAGGCCGTCTTTAACCGGGGGTGCACGGGGTGCGTAGCACCCGGGTTCTCTGTCGGCCACAGGCAACCTTATACCTACAATACTTACTTGCATTTCGTAACCTGCTATTTTTTTATTGCGTGAGGTCAGCAGACAGGCAAACGAACCACCTGATGGAAAGCGGTTGCTATCGCCTATGGATATTTGCAACGCCAAAGGTGCTACAAATGCACTGCTGCTCTCTTAAAGGGGACTCCAGTCCCCTTTAAGAAAGCAGCAGTGCATTTGTAGCCAGTGGCCAGGTTCCAACCTGACACTAATGCCGGAACACAACTCAAAGTTGTTATGGCGGCATACTCTAGGCCGGTGGTGGATAAATACCCTGCACCTAGTTATTTCTGAAAATGACTTGACATTATTTTAAGTCCAGGAATGTTATGGATATGAAATTTCGGATCTGAACGTGGATACAGATATATGAATAATATTATATCGGTTTTAGATACAGTTAGGGATATAAAATTATTTCGTATTATTCCTTAGATTGGGATAATTTCAAGTTACGGATATTAATTAGATTTTAAGAAAATTATAAAAGTAACATACAAATAGATAATGATTAGCTTTATATTTGCGACATAATTTGGTACTCCAATCACTCATATAATTAACTAGCTGATACCCGCCCGCTTCGCGTGCCGTAAAGGAAATTCGTAAAATCCGTTCTTAGTTGACCTCTACTTAGCGAAAGGAAGGTCCATGCCAAATTTCAAGTCTATAAGTATTATATATAGTTCCTGAGATATAATGTTGAGTAGTGACTCATTTTTCTTTTTAGCATCTTGGGCTCCTCTACTACAATTTGGGGATATATACAATATGTGTGTTTGTTTGCCAATTATTATTATTTACTGTATACGTGGATTTCAATTATATATAGATTATTATAGGTACTCATTTTAAGGCGTTACTTATCGACTGTAAAAACAAAATCATGATAAAGTTTAATATGATTTGTTAAATTAAAATGTTCTTTGTTTATTAAATAAATATTGTCTATAATACTCCTTATTGTTATAAGGAGTATTATAGACAATTTTTTTTCATCAGCTATCTGCCAGAATCGGTCCAGCCGTTTCTGAAATTAGCTGGAACATCCAGACAGACAAAAATTCTAAAAATTATATTTTTGCAATCTGCTGGTCCGAATTACCCGCCCTGATTTTTTTTTTCACCTTTTTTTTGACATTACAAACAGGCACTTCAATTTTATTGATCTGTATAGAGTATAGATGTATAGATATCCGATAGTTTTGGTTATGGCTATGAAGCTCTATAACATCCTTGATCTCAACTCGATTACCGGGAAAACATCGAATAATCGGAATCATTGAAAATTATCGACATTAAATGCCATCAAAAGTCGTTCGCATTGTCACAACGACCCGCTATCTATCTATACATCTATACAAATAAATAAAATTGAAGTATCTGTCTGTAATGTCAAAATCACAATAACAGCTTTTTACTAATGCATATGAAAGTATAATACGGTAACGATATCAGAAAATCATTTTTTTAATTTTTGTCTGTCTGTCTGTCTGTTTGTCCCGGCTAATCTCTAAACCGGCGGGACCGATTTGGACAGGACTCTCACTGGAAGATAGCTGATGTTATAAAGAGTACCTTAAGGCTATTTTTATTTTAGAAATAGAAATTGAAAGGCGCACGCGCATGCCGCCGCCGTCGTAGCACCAGAAGGCAAATTAAATTCCACGTAGACGAAGTCGGGGGTAACAGCTAGTTTATTAGGACGCGACCGCAGGGATAGCGCTGCGGTCACGGCCTTTTGTCAAATCAAATCAAATTTATTTGTTCAAAACATGGTTAAACAGTTGGCATATATGTTATAGTGTACACATGTTTTGCTCACATTGGAGCGTACAAATATTAATAATAAATTTTATTAAATTATATAATGTTAAATGAACAAATAAAAAAAAACTCAAAAAATAATAGTAACAATAATAATAACATTCACAAGTCAAGGAAGATATTTATTTACAATTGAGGAATTCGTCCACCGAGTAAAATATTCTATTTAAGAGCCATTCCTTTAACTGAATTTATTTATTATCCTAAACTCTTTTATGTGGATTGGAATTTTATTATAGATTTGAATGCACATGTTATAGCAGTTTCTGGTAAAGAGGGTTGTTTTTGGTGCCACATTTAATACTAGTCGTCCACTATTTCTAGTATTGTTTGGATTCAAAGCTTTAGCCGGTCTTTAGGTCTTTTTGACCATATTTATTTATTCCACGGGAAAGACGTCATTTATCGGGATAAAAAGTATCCAAAGTAACTCGGGATATACCCGGATATAAGCTAGCTATATATCGAGTTCCATTTAATTACGTTCAGTAGCCTTCACGTGATGCTTTAACAGATAGATGGTCAGAAAATTCTAAAAATTGCAAGTTTGGAATCTGTTGGATCGAATTAGTAGTATTATGTTTATATCTATCTATGTATGTAATTGTATATCTTTGAAGACCACGGACCATAAAAATGGCACGGACTTTTGGAGAGCTTGCGTGAGGCCATGGGAAGGGCAACACGTAGAGGCCCTTTGACAAATTTAATGTAAATATGGCGTAATACTGACCGGCGATTATCCCTGTCTACATCATATAATAATGCACCCATGGACAAGCCCCCGCCAGTGTAGGACTATTGTGGGAATTGAGACCAGAAAGTACCAGGCTATTGAGGTGAACTGCTAGTGGTACTAGGGGTCTGGGAATATGGGGACTATGGCGTCTACCCGTCGCAATGTTCGGGGAACATGGAAACATGGGCAGATGATGACTCGCCACTCCCTGCATGGGTCCCAAAAATGCTATAGGTGGGCTGCAGGTTCACCGAAGCTACTTCTGACGTGATGCCATTTATTACTTCCACCCCTGGAGCTTGCATCTTAGCTCTAGCGATCTCCACTCCGTGCCGGCTGGCTAAGGCAAGCACGGAGGGCCTTGCCTTGGCCCTCGGAGTCGAGTCCGAGCTGTCGCCGCCCTCACCTAAGGCGTCGCCACAAAGCCGCCCTGCGGGTGTAATTTATTATTATTCATACTTGAAAACGGCTCAGTGGACTGTATTTATATAGGCGTAAACGAATACTAGAAAGAAAAATTCTGTGATACGAAATACACTTTACTCGCGGCAATTTTTTCTTACACGCTTGTAGATCATTGCAACTTAGCAATCAATATTAAGTCTAAATTTAAAAATATTACAAACGTGCTAGCTCTAAGGCCGTCGTTAATGATACTACGTATATAAATAGATAACAGTGCAACATCCGTCCGTCCTAGGGTGCAGGTGAAAACCAGCGTCAGGCACCTGTTGCCTGATACATGCTGAACTGCCTGCACCTATTTGGTACCGATGCGAAATTTTTACTGATCGATAAAATCTTTAGTAAAACAACTGTAGTTGTGTATACCTTTAGTAACAGTACTCATCCCGAGTTTTTTCGGTAACTTCCAGGATTCATGTATTTTCATACTAAAAGATCCATTACCCTGCTGAAAATAACCTTTGATTTTACATTTAGCAAAATATCTGTAATCTTTGTTACCTGTCCAACGTGGACAACGTCGCAGGCAATTGTTAGTCTTATATAAAAAAAGTTAGTCAGTATTCCTCTAAACACAACCGGTTGTTTTAGTAGTTATCCTTGAGGCGAACATTGTTTTGACCCACTGTAAAGTGTTAAAAGTATTCAATACACTTAATTTCTTTTACTGATAGACTAGGCGTGGTGCCGAGTTTCTTTCGCCGTATCTTTTCGCCAGACGCATAGAATGAAAATGTATGGGAATGACATAATACTTAGCACAAGGATTCCCAAACTATTTTGTGAAAGAGACTCTTTTCCAAAATGAACTGATACCTCAGACCCCAATAGCAAAATTACTTTAAAAATCCTATCTCTAGTTTTTTTTTATACTGAAACAAAATACTTACCAATTTAAAAACTTTGCGGTTGGTTAAGTGAATAAACTTCACATCATTTTCTTATTAAAATTTAACAAAACTTCCTTCCTACTAAAATATTAGTCATTCTTATAACAAGTTGGTACATATAACACAACGTATACAGTATCTTGAAAGTTTCAAATAAGAACTTGTGTTAGTTACTAAGGGTCGATTTTTAGACCTCATCGATCCCCAAGATCAGTTTTCGTTTATGTCGACCCCTGGAAAACCGATTTCGACCCCCAGTGGTCAATATCGACCACTTTGGCAATCCCTGCTCTAGACACAACCGGTTGTTTTAGGAACATGTTATCCTTGAGGCGAACATTGTTTTGACCCACCGTAAAGTGCAAAAAGTATGCAACGTACTTAATTTCTTTTACTGATAGACTAGGCGTGTTGCCGAATTTCTTTCGCCGTTCCTTCTCGCCAGGCCTAGTAGACCTGGGAATGGCGTGATACTATTTTTTTAAGTCTCTTGTTTACCACCGATGTTCTTCGGGGCCTATATAACCTTAATTTTACTATATTCACACATTCGCATGCTTTCCGACTTTGTTTTATTTGAGTGTGCCTCTGTGTATATGTGTAAGTGTGAAGTGTTGTGTGTATGTGTATGTATTATGTTGGACATAAATCTAATTAAACTTAAAATGTATATTTAACTACTTAACCTAATAAATATTATATAACTGTGTATATTTATCTAACCTAATAAGTGTGAAATAAAATAATACAACTATTGATATAAAATTAAATGAATTTCCTACTATTTATTCTATTTACATCCAAGTTAAATTCGCTAAAGATAGTTTCAGTGTAACAGTTGTGAATATATTAATATGCATATTTGTATAAAATGCGATTTAATTTCAAAGCACGTATGGCCTGTCTGGTCTGAGTGACATGCACTTCCGTTGCCCTTACGGATACACTAAGGGCACTCAATAATTACCATCAATAAATAAAAATGAAACAGCCCACGAAATAATAGTTATTATGTAAGGCAAAAAGAATTGTTTACATTTACCCATTTTTTGATTGGTTTTTGCCACCTTTTGCCTCCTACAAGATAGGGTTTTTAAACAAATACTTGCCGAATTAAGGAGTACAAACTTGCACTATTACTTATATTATAGGTATGTTTTAAGTTTGAATTCTTTTTTAATGATTAACATAAACTTTATAAGCTAACTAGATTTAAACCCTGGTAAGTAGTGTTATTTTACTTAAGTACATAAAAACTTAATTAGGCCTTTATATATCGCGAGTGAAGCCGCGGGAAAAAAATAGTATATAAATAAATATTCCTTGAAATATTATCTAATTGATGGTCAAATACTCAAGACCCAACGGTCCAAGCGTTTCAACAGCAAACGGCACAAATATATAACTCTCACTGAGGGTTGAGTGAGTGATGTATCTGTTTCCGCCGCTAAACCCGCTGATCTAGACGTGTTTGGTAAATTATTTTTAAAATAATATTTTCTTTTTTACACGGATTTTTGTTATGTACTTGTATACCTATTATATAGGTACTACGATACATTTTGCTGTTAAGCTATTCATATATGACAGTCGGATGCAAAACTCATACATGACCATGTAAGCTTACTCAATAGTAATAAAACATCCCGCTGGCAGTATCAATCAACTGTATGAACCAATATGTATGTATGACATCTTGACATTTGAAGTATTAAGGCGAGGATTGCATTGCAAGTACTGCAGAGTGGTACGGCATAGTTGAGCAAAGAACAGTAGGTTAAAAATGAAAAGCAAAGGGTATGGAAAAGCAAAAATATTAACAAAAGATCTAGCCAGTTCGTATTAATAACTCGCTTATCCTCTAATTTACTTAAAATTTAAACAGTTTAACTGCAGAAAGCTGCTACAATTTTTTATTTTTACTTGCTCTTTCCACTCTACTATAGCTAGGGCCGCGGGAAATTGTAATCGCCCTGGCAGGCGCCGGTCGAGACGGCCTCGTCCTCCCTGTCCTGACCTACGTGGTCGAGACATGGACACTGACGGCAGGACTGGTCTACAAGTTCCAAGTCGGTCCACGGGCTATGGAGCGAGCTATGTTGGCTGTTTCTCTTAGGGATAGAATTAGAAATAAGGATATCCGTAAGAGACACCAAGGTAACCGACATAGCTCGCAAAATTAGCAAATTGAAAAGGCAGTGGGCCGGTCACGTCTACCGCAGGACCGACGGCCGATGGAGCAGATGAGTCCTGGAGTAGAGACCGCGTTTCGGTAAACGTAGTGTCGGACGCCCTTCAGCCCGATGGGCCGACGACCTGTGCAACGTCGCCGGTATCCGCTGGATGAGGAAGGCAGAGGACAGGGATGAGTGGTGTCGACTTGAGGAGGCCTACGTCCAGCAGTGGACTGCGAATGGCTGACGACGACGACGATGATGAAACTTTTTTGTCAGTTCAAAGTTGATTAGCTTTAAACATATTAACGGTACGATCTAGCGTATATCACACAGAGTAAGCCCGTCCCACGCTGCGCTTGCGTCGGACCCGTTTAGTTTCACTTCCAAATACGGCTACGTATCTCCGTTATATCGACACCGTCCAACTATCGATAGACGATAGCTAGTTTAGAATATATGTATCTAGATAACAGCCATTTCAAATTGGCTACAAGTTAGCATTTAGTATTTGAAAGTAACGGAATATTCTGTAACTCAATTTACAAAGTCAGAGCAAGGAGCGATGTTGACGCAATAATATCAAAGTATAAGTAGTTCAACTGTGAATGTAATATTTATGGAGGAGAATACAGGTTGAATTATTCAAATGTGCCTCTATGGCCATTTTGATGAAAACTAAAACGGTATAATTAGACTTTGGAAAATCAATTCTCTTAGTCAGGAATGGAATCGACTGATTTTGAAAAAAAAAATACGCCATGTATTATTACACCAAATCATAGTGCAGGTTGTAAAGATTAATTTCTATAAAATAATATTAATCAGCAAATTGTTGGTAAGAGGTGATTTTTAACAAAATGTTCTGTTTTCTTAACATTAATTAAAATTGGAGATAGAGAGAGAGAGAGAGAGAGAGAGAGAGAGAGATAACATTTTATTGCACACCAAAATATACAATTACAAAACTGACCATATTTACAATATTTTCTAGGTAATACATTAGGCGGCCTTATCGCTCAAAGAGATCTCTTCCAAGCAACCTAAAGTTATTTAGCACTTCAGTCGTTTGACTACACCTTTATAACTATATCCAATATGGAAATTATTAAATAATTCTATTGTAATTAGGCATTTATAAATTAAGATTAATTCGAATAATAAAACTAAACACACGCCCTTTGATTGCGTTGACTCATTTTTCTCAGGAGTATGACGTGGTCATCATACCACACCTAGGCACCAATAATCAAGTTGTTTTAAAATTTAAATCATATGCACTAATATGCACAGTAATAGTAGGCCATACAAACCAGTTGTAGAATATCGAAAAGTTGAATAATGTTATCTTTCCGTTGTTTCAGATAGAGCGGTTCAAAGATGGCGACGAAGTCGTATAGCAAACACAAAGAATATAAGGAATATTCTACCAGAGGGAACATTCCTTACACTGACGAACAACTCGGTAAGATATGAAACTAAAAGTCGTTTTCATATATAAGTAACTAGCGTTCCGCCCCGGCTTCGCACGGGTATCAAAAAAGAACTTTTTTGTTGAGTTTAATCACCTACTAAGCGAATTCAAAACATTTCCACTCCCGTGCGGCCCGTACCCCAGTGACGCTTACATCGCATAAGCCTAGCTAGCCGAGCAGTGTGTGCGGCGACCACGCAACTTTTTTCTAATACTTACATTTTTAAACTCGTGGTATCTTTCATTTATTATTTTATTTTATTTATTTATTTAGTAGTAAGGCTTACAGACAAATAACGATATAAATTAACAACATAAATAAAAGTATCGCTAATAAAAGTCTTAGCATATAGACTTGCTCAGGTTAATTGATGAAGATGTGTGTGTGTGTATGTGTCGAATGGAATGTCCCAATCGAATAATTCAAAAAATTATATAAAGGTATTGAAGCACTTGAATATGAAGTAATTTATTTTGATAAGGATGAATACCAAGATACAAATAAAGAGCCTTTTCTAGCGGCGACATTTCGATTAAATTTTTAAAATAAAAGGACACTTAATGTGGCATAACTATAATAGTTAGACTTAGGCTGTCGCGACACTTTTTGTAAATAATTATGTGTTCTGCAAAGTCGTTGTACATTATTTTATTCTATCATCAATAGTTTCCGTACCGCACGCGATTTTTGGTAATTTTTTACACCTTAGGTTACATTATTGGAGTTTTAGTAAGGATCCCTATTTTTTTTGAAAATATAATATAACCTATGTCACCCGGAGATTGTGTAGCTTGCCAATAGCGAAAAAATTTTCAAATCGGTTCAGTAGTTTCGGAGCCTATTCAAAGCAAACAAACAAACAATCAAATCTTTCCTCTTTATAACATTAGTATAGACAAAAAGCAAAGCTTCGTGTGGACACGCGAGATATTTTTGCTGGCATTTCTATCCAAATTGAAAATGAGAAGTGAACTCCTGTAATTTCAGCTCAACCAAACAATATCCAGCTATAATATAATAAAGAAAACTTAATCATAACTAAACATAATTTATGAATAATATTAGTTATATTACATTCCAACTATAAATAATATCTAATAACAGTCCAAATCTTCCACTACTGGCCTCGGGTTTCCTAATTGTTAGGGGAACGTGCAGGACCTCCACGCTTATCCAAGGCGACTTGCTGGGCTTGTCACGTCGGTTATCTTAATGTGACAAACCCGCCAATTCAGGTTACATCACATTTTTTTCATTCATCGTCGGCACGTGGTGATAATAACAATATGCACATTAGGTCAGAAAACTGGCAAAAAAACTGCATGTTTTTTCGGCCAGGATTCGAACCCGGATCACTAAGCTACCACGGCTAGTTCTGTTTATATATATAATGTTGTTTATATATATAATGTTGTTTATATAGTATAATGCAATTCAATTCAATAACTTTATCTCTTAAGACTATAAGTATCCTGAGACTAGGTCAACTTCTTCCGTGTCCATGAGAAAGGTAAATGATATCCACGAAGGTGTCTAAGCTACCTCGATGGATCGCCATACCGATTAGAAAACACTTTGGCTAATTATGACTGTAATGGTTCATAAATATGGCAATATCTATTTTTATGATTATTTTAATATAATACTATATTTAACCCCTCTGTATCCAAATATTCTACAGATATTTTCTATACTTTCTTGCAGATATGATTAAATCCGAACTCGTGCCAAGAGGCAGCAAGCTGGACTCTTTGGGCCGCAGCGGACACGGCGCCAGGGAGTACCACTACGAGTATAAAGAGGAGTCCCTCCCAGCCGGGGGCAAGTACGACAGGAAAGATTACCACGCCGTGGAAGTAAGTATTTCTCGAGAAACTGATCTATAAGTATTTCTATAAAACGATTTTAGTTAGAAGATCACTTGTACTTGTACAGTACGCGCAAAACTTAAATGCCCTTCGAATGAAGTTAGTTCCGTGAGTTTGCAGTCCAATCAAATGTTGACGTTTATTACGCCTTACTGTGTGTTGTGTGAGAGAGATGGCATGCGAGTTCGGATAGTGGCCGAGCGAGAGCGCAACACTTTCTCAGCTCTGTCCATGAAGCTTATAACTGTGTTCGGTGCAATGACGTGAACGAACTTTAGGGACGCATTTAGAGTATGACTAAATAAAGTAGAAGAGGGACGCCACATTTGAAAATTTATCTAAAATCTAGGAACCCCAATATTGCGTCATGAGTAATTTTGATACTTACCAGAAATTTTTAGTATTACATAAAACATTTTGTAAATATCAAGTTGCTTTATTTACGGCAGACGCATTTTGTCAACACAACCTATGGTGTTTACTTTATTAATAATGACTATAATTTTGTAAGCAACATCTTTAACACCTGATAATTCACAGAACAAATTATGTGATTTAATTTTAAAGAAGCTAAACGAATCATTACAAGCCTGTTATATTCTACATGTTATTGCCAGTATTGTTCGTACCGGGGACTACTTTCTGCAGTCATAGGTTTTGACTAAAATTATATTCCTGTCCTAATTACAAGAAAATTATGAGGCTGTTCTACGTAATTTCTTGTTTCATTCCAGGAGTACACTGTACCGCCTAAGTCATTGCCAAAATCTTCGGAAAGTAACTCTTACTACTATGAGAGGGAGGAGAGGGATCTACCAGCCATCACCACTGGCACCAGGACATACAACTACGAGACATCTAACAATTCACCAGGTATATGACGTTAATGACATGCATTTTTAGTTTAATATTTATACACGTCGAGAGGAGACTTAAGAATTGTTTTTTTTTATCAATTTCTTTAATTTATGAGTAAATTATAAAGAATCTGGTTTCCAAATATCTATAGATATTCTTTGTGGATGTTGTCATGTTTGTTCATAGCCTATGAGGGTTTGTAAGTGTGTGGTACGTTGTTGATTACCCCATAGGGTGACCCACCCCTGGGCGAGATTCCAGGGCTCATTCGCGGCGGGAGCTAGGGGCGACTGCTTAGAGAGGGAAATACAAACTGACGATGGGATGTTGTACTTTCTATTTTTATTCCAAGATCCCAATTTTCAATGTTGAATTGCTCTTTACAGGATACTCCAAGGTAAGGAGTACCAAGGTGACCAGAGACCTGACCCAGAATGTGGAGGAGTTGGACTCCTTGTTGGATGATCTTCAGAAAGACCAAGAAAGGCAGCTTTATAAGAGTAAGTCTATATCCTATTATAATACCATCCTATTAATGTTCCACTGTTGGGCGCGGGTGGGTCCCCATTTTTAGGAGAATGAGTAGGTTTCAGATGTTTATTATCTTGATGTTAAGATTTCGATGTTGTGCAGCAAAGTCAGCATGAAGTAGTTTTACCAGTATGTGCATTATGTCTTTATGTCAGAATAACTGCCTATGTGGTGCATGCTTCATCCCCAGGATTTGAACCCACGTTATTATTTCAACACCCGGGGGCGTCAGCCATTTATTATATTACCACAGCTTCGGTATCATGTTCATAATATGCTTTTTTTATTGATGGAGTATAGCGAACAGGCAGACGGCCCACCTGATGGGAAGCGGTTACTGTCGCCTTTGGACATTTGCAACACCAAAGGTGCTACAAATATGCTGCCGTTCTAGAAGAGGAGACTAGAACCTGGCCACTGATGCTGGAACAGAACTCAAGGATGTTATGGTGCCATACTCTAGACCAAGGGTTATAGCCCTCCATACGAGCAAATCCTCTATCATCTGGCTGTGAATGATTTGGTTGCCTCTTATGACAGGCCGCTCGGTCGTAAGAATTTTTTATCTCTGTTCCTGCACAGGAACCACAAGATAACCATAATTTGGCATTTTAAACACTTTTACTCATGAGTTCTAGCGAATAAATATAGAATAGTCGGAGTTTTCGCCGCATCTTTATCAGTAGAGGTCGTCGCTTGTCGCTGAGTGGTTGAAGGAGAAAGTGTGGCTGCTGGTCAGATTGTTGCTCTAAATTCTATAATGTCTTTATCTGTACATATGCATGTTTGTTATTTCAGGTGGCTATACATCTGATACCGCGGAAACCAGTTCTTTCGACTACAGGAAAGGGTTAGTTGAGAAATTTGCTTTCGTAATTAATTCATGTTCCGATCTTTTCCCAATTATTTGAGGTCAGCACAAAATGTCTTTCCCTTCCACTACTCCTCGTCTATTCTGCTATACGTCCTCTGTCACACGACATATCAACATGTCATCCTTCACACAATCCATCCATCTCTTTTTTGGTCTATCTTTACATTTGTACCTGTCAATCTTCCAGTTTAACATTTTCTTTGTCCCATGTTTTTTCATCCTCGACATCATCTTTCTTCAGATTTATATCTCTTTCAGTTCTGACCATAATTATAATTATTGAACCATCATAATATTGTTACGTGTGAGCGGGGGTACGAACTTAGGATTGGAAAAAACACCAGCTTTTAACTAAACGCTTTTATTAACTTACACAGTCGTACGCGATTCCTCGCCGCAGGGTTGCCCCTACACGCACAACTAACGACGCACTGTCCCGATGTCTCACTCACAATACCATCGCCGATATTGCGTAGACCACCTCCTGCTACTGTAGTGCTCACCTCTGAAATTACCGCGTGTTAGCTTGCTTCTGGATCTTCCCTTAAACTACGCTACTCTCCTCCTTCACTGAAATGCCCACTAAACTTTTCATTAAATTCGCCACTAAACTCGTCACTGTCTTCTATTAAACTTCTCTTCCAATTCTTTCGTTTCGCACTTGTCGCTTCGCTGTTTTGAACTGAACTCAACTGAACTAGTCAATAAGCGCGGCTTACGCTGCTTAAATACCCGGAAGAATACTCTAGAACCCATAATTTCGATCTTTTCGTTATTCTTTTATTCACTATCTATCCCTTATCTAAACATATATCTATCTCTGTCTTTTCCTTCCCGAACCTTCTATTTTAGAACTTTCGTTCATCGTCTATCCCTTTCTAAAATGTATCTGTCCTTGTTTTTCCTTCCAGAATTTTCTACCTGTTTCTAAAAGTCTTGAGAACGGCTTACGCTGTCAGAAAGTTCTACCCTCGGTCGCCACAATATTATCCATAAGCTACAGTGCCTCTCAATCCATAGATTCATATTAAATTTTTGGTAAAGATGGATTTTGATATCTAAATTTATTGGGTAGTTCAAGAAAACTAAGAAATCTTTTTCAAGGTTTTTTTTAAATCATCTTTCAGCACTCCACTGAAACCAGCTCCGTCATCGGGCTACTCTACTTTGAAGCGCGAGGAGCGCGTGGAGTCCTCATCGTGGGGCTCAAGCCCTCCCCCGCCCACCATCACACGGGCGGCTGAACTCCGCCAGGAGGTCTACAGGGAAGAGAAAACTGGTATGTTCTTGTTCCTCCCGAACTTCTCGGCATTAAATTTTTATATGAAATCTGTACTATAATAAATCTGCAGGGGGTGTCGAATTTGTGCAATGAATTTAAAAATTAGAAAAAAGTCCAAGTTCTTATTTGCACCAGCAGACTTCGAAAATGCAATTTTATAATTTTTGAGTTATTGCTACTAATGTAACATTTCAGAGTCGCGCGTGGTTCCAGCCCAAGTGTCTCCAGCATTGCCCATCGCCGTTCCGCCAACAGTCTGCGCACACTGTCACCAACCTCCCAATACGGGCACTGTAAGTGTAATATCCACAAATATATAAATAGGGTGCTTGACAGGCAAATCAACAAGAATACTTTTTTCATTTCACATATTCTGAAAGTACGCTTGGAGATGCCTGATCACAGGGAAGAAAACAGCACTTTGTGTCCCAGGGAAACAACAATTTTTCCTGCTGTCAAAAAATTGCGACTTATGTCCCAACTTTTTGAAATAAATTGGAATAAATTTTTTTATCAATAATTTTGTAACATTCTTTTATACTTATAAATTACTTTTCACTAAATGATTATTTAATTTACATTTTGAGCTAAATATTTACTATCAGAAGTAACAAGGCTGGTAGAATGCTACAAACAAAAAAAAATCACTTGTCTTTTCATATGACATATTAAATGAGTTGATCAGCTCTAAATATGGATTTAAAGCCTGAAGAAGTAGTTGATTTTTTAACGAATCAGTTTTTATTTACTTTCCTCATATTCGACATGAAAAACAGAGTCTTAACCTCAGGTGAAAGGCCTATTTAGGCACTCGAACTATTAGCATTCTCGCTACGCTCGTGTGTTAAAACATCTCATGCCTAAATAGGTTACTTTCACCTTTCGTATAACAATCCACTATATCGTCATGCAAACTGTCATAGCCTCCTAGATTTTGCATGTTGAGGCTAACGAGTCAAATACGTTATTGATTACACCGGCCCACAAAAAAAGTGGTCTGTAATTTTGAGATTCTGAGGGTGTATGAACCAAACTGACCCCAGATTCGGATTCAGCGCATGGGTCTGGCAAAAGTACAGACCACTTTTTTTGTGGGCCGATGTTATTTTTTAAACATACATGGGATGGTAAGGGAATAGGATAGATAGGAAGGAATAGGGAGAAGGGAAAGTTTATCTGTGTAGGAAAGGAGAAAGAATACAATTTCCTGCGGCCAGGTGGCCTGTCGTACGAGGCGACAAAACTACTCATAGCCAGGTGGTAGGGTATTTGCCCGACTAAATGGCTACCACCTCTAATTTAGGGTACGTCGCCCAAACAACCTTGAGTTGTATTCCGGCATTAGGGGCCAGGTTCCAGTCTCCCTTAAGAAAATGTCTATAGGCGACGGTAACCGATTTCCATCAGGTGGGCCGTCTGCCTGTCTGCTGAACTTTTTTCTAAATTAAGTTGTAAAAAAGGGTACGGAACTAGAGTCCGTAGAATTGTTAATAATAATTTTAAAAAATACTCAAAGGACGCGGGTTTGATGCCTGACCGGAACGCATAACCACTTAGGCAGTTGGCCTAATGTGCATATTTTTACAATTACCACGTGCTAACAACGGTGAAAGAAAACATTGTGATGAAACCTGCACATACAACCGGTGATAACCGATGTGTCAAACCTGCAGAGCCGCCTTGGCCTTTGTCAGTTCCTCTTCAGTGAGAGGCCCGAGTCCAGCAGTGGGACGTTTATGGGCTGTTATTATATTGTTACGAGTTGCAGCACTCGAATTAAAATGCCGTTAGAATTACTATAGAATTTATTAAAGCTATACAAACACGTATAACATGAACACAATTAGTCCAAACGTAATGCACGATTCAATAACACGCGCAAAGTCCGTCACTAAATAGATTATCGAATGTACACAAGTCTTGCCTCGCGGCTGGTTATCGCCCGATTGATGATCTCTCCATTGGGGCATTGCTTTATACTGCACAAATTCAATATGTCTACCTGACCGCGCGGACCGTATTTCTTATAATCACACCTGGCTAATGACTACCATAAAAGATTACAATACACAATGGGCTGTTTTTCTAATCACAAATTTTAAACAAAGTAAACAAAAGAAGTCCAAATGCCGAAAAGTAATAAACTGTGCAAAACAGGTATGCAGGTGTGAATTTGTCTTTGTCGGTCGTAACAATATTATATCGTAATCGATTATTGTCAGCTGCCCCGCGGTTCTACGCCGATGAACAAAGTGACGACCACCGTGAAAACGTACACGTATGAGGTGCCTGCTGATCAGGACCCCACCACGGTCCCCTTGCCCCCGGTCGCTGACCACCAGCACACCTACCTCACATCCACCGAAAATGTTCGCACGTGAGTATTATATTTTTAATCGTGTTTTTAACTTTTTATATTTTTTTTCATGCAAGCAAACAGACAAATGTGTTCACTCTTTGGCAAGTGGTTACTGTCGCTACTGGCTTATGATGTCACAATATTAACGCGTCAAATAGCTTATATTAATTGTTGTTTAAAGTATAATTAAAATTATTTCTATAATGAAATGTTTAAACATAATATAAATAATAATGCATTTTGACGCCTGCTCTTTTATATGAATCTTAGAATAATTGTGTAATTATTCTAAGATATGACTACTGTTTTAGAATTTATTGTAATATGTGTCAAATACCCAGTTGCCGTCGAGTGGTGCGATGATAAAATGCCGACGTAGGCACCGAATCAAATAACTCATCAGAATACACCCCATTATACAGACGGTAGAACACGCAATAGAGCGCCAACGTCTCTTCTAAAACTTAAAGGCTCTAAACCGTCTGTAAGGCCGGGATTGTCTACAATACGAACAGCACGGCGCTGGAAAGGAGTCAAGTGGAACCAGCTGGTACTTAGGTGCCCCAACTCAGAGACGGGACCAGTACTCCACATGGGAACAGACTTGGAATGGGCTGTATTAGCCATCGAACGTATATAATGCCATTAATTCACAAAATAGTATGTCGACCTCCAAAGCTCAACTGTGAAATCCAAAAGGTCTATGCCAGTGAGAAAATTGGGTTCCATGACATGTAAATAGGGGTCCACGTTAACAAATTTCATTTTCATTTCTCATATTCTGAAAGAACGCGTGGAGTTCCCTGATCACAGGGATGAAAACAGTACTTTTCGTCCCTGGGAATCGATTTTCCCTGCTGTCAAAAATTTAAAAACTATGCGGACCACAGCCACTGTCAAATCGCAGCATAAATTGTTATAAAAAAATATCAACAATTTTGTAACATAATTTTATATACTTATAAATTACTTTTCACTAAATAATTATTTAATTTACATAAATTTGAACTAAAAGATCAAATTTATGTAAATTAAGTAATTATTCTATCAGTAAATGATACTTCAGATGGCTGAGGGTAGTATTCGCTGTCGAGTGCTGATGTGAGCTGAAGTGTACTAATTTATTTAGGAAACGGCATGTAATCTTAATTAGAAATATTAACAAGTCGTACAGCTAGTACAATAGCACAACGTGTGAGCGAGACGTATGATGTGCGAGCAAGATAGAGCAACTATTAGCATGTGCGCTCCCGCGTTGCGCTAGCCAGCCCCGCCCTATAGGAACAGCCGCACTGTTCCTAGACGTAGCTAAGGCCTTCGACAAGGTCTGGCATAACGGTTTGATTTTCAAGCTGTACCAGTTCGGTGTGCCAGACAGACTCGTGCTCATCTTGCGAGACTTCCTCCTAGGCCGTAGCTTCCATTTTCGAGAAGCGCTCGTTGAACACGCTCGTCCCCTCACCCATTCACAGCCGGTGTACCACAGGGCTCGGCCCTGTCTCCACTACTCTTCACGCTGTACACCAGCGACATCCCAAAAACTCCAGATGTAGAGTTGGCCCTCTTCGCGGATGACACCCCACTCTATACATCAGATCACAACCGACAAATGGCTTGCATCCGGCTACAGGCAGCTGTAACAGAGCTAGGCGAATGGTTTCGCAAATGGAGGATAGAGGTAAACCCGGAGACAAGCAGCAATGTTCTTTTCCCCGGGCACGCTTCGCTCTCCCAAACGCGCTTGCCTTCGCTTAAAAGCCATCTCGCTCTACGACCAAGAGATCCCCTGTGCAAAGTACACCAAATACCTGGGTGTCACCCTAGATCAGAACTTGCGCTTCAACGAGCATATCACTATAGTCCGGAATAGAGCGCGATTTGTCATGGGTCGTCTAGCACCCATGATAGACAAACGAAGCAAAATGTCCCTCAGACACAAGCTTACTCTATATAAAACATGCATTCGCCCGATCATGACATACGCGAGTGTGGTATTCGGCCATGCCAAGCCTGCCCTTTTAAAGAAACTGAAAATCGTTCAGAATAAATTCATGCGCAGAGCCGTCGGTGCTCCCCTCTATATGCGTAACGTCGACATCCACCGCGATCTGGAGCTTCCCTCCATCAAAAACTACATTGCGTCGCTCTCGCGTAAGTATTTCGATCTAGCACCGCACCATCGAAATCCCCTCGTTGTGTCCGCGTCCGATTATAAGCCTCGACGAAAGGCTCTCGTGCGACGACCGCGTAACATCCTCACGGACAAGGTCGACGATATCACAAAACGGCTGGCCCGGATCAGCCCGCCCGCGGTTAGGACGGCACGCTGGCAGGCACCGACAGACAGACACAGACGGCGGCGTCGGCGCCGCCAATCACGATCTCTCCACGTCCCCGCGAGGGACGCCAGGACACACAGCCCCCCATAGGATAGACTAGGCGTGTTGCTGGGAAGTTTCTTTCGCCGTTTCTTCTCTCCCAGCCATAACACGTTGCGAACGGGCAGTAACATAGCATAGGCCACCGCGAACCGCCGATCCCGGTCCGCCGGGATCCTTCCTCTCGGGCTTTATATTACCCGTCGCCCGCTCTCAATTAGTGCATTGTGTCGCTCTATGGTGGGCATCATTAGATTCATCCCCCTCTCATGGCAACAGTCCAGCCGAGGTGAAACTCCCTAGGGGCCCCCTCGAGCAAGTTGCCCCTGGGCTCGAGCGCCTTCGCTTCGCAAAGGCACTCGCCCCAAAAACCCCGGTAAAGTTGTGAGGTCTTCGGACCAACAACATAAAGTCAAGTCCAATAAAAAAAAAAAGCGCTAGCCAGTTGTTCATTGTCCACTGCGATGACTAGACGTATGACGACTCCCATAATCTTATCCTAAAGGCTGGCAGTGCGTTGAGTTCAGCTGTGGTGTTGCAAACGTCTAAAGTGACAGTAAGTACTTTCTATGAGCTGGGCCGTCTGGCTGTTTGCCGGCTCCGCAATAAATAAGGGGTATGGGTTACAGAGGGTGGAATAGGAGTAGGAGTAGAGTTGGGATAGGGTGAAGGGGAAGCAGGCCATGATGTTATAAGTTTAATTTTTAGGCTAGTTATAAGTTTTAAATATTTTTTTCATATATTACAGATCGACAAACACTCTAAGGTCAGCGCGTTCTCCGTCCCCCGCGTCCTTGCCGGTGGTGAGCTCTCCGTCTCCTGCCCCTGGCCCCGGGGGCTGCCAGTACTGCACCCACTGCAACTCCCACATTAAGGAGTACAGGACCCATATCACCACCACTGATGGTAAGTAGGTGTAGCAACTCTCTAACACTAGCGTTGAACAGTGACCCACCTGTAGGGTTGTTAGAATAATTTTCATGATTGATATTTTTGGGGGATTTTGGTGCCCAAATTTATGAGCAGATTAGTTTTATCAATTATCAAATTGACGTGTAATGATCTTACCCGTTCCATATTCACGTTTCACTCGAGAATGCATAGCGTCTTTAAGACATTGCATACATACATTATAGTAGAAAAAAAAATTTAAAACCATTGGGTATGGCGTCAAAATATAACCCCGTTCTTAGTTACCATGCGCAATAAGTTGTTTTTCATACAAAATATGTACTGCGCAGCTGTCTTTGAGCAGATAATACAGAAATACTACTAGGACTCTACAAGTACAGCTGTTTTAGAGTCTAAATCATGCGGTGGTATATTTCAGACCACAGTTCCGAGCGCATGGTGTACCCTGCGCCCGGCAACGAGACCAGGGTGGTGCCCGCAGAGCCACACAATGGACACGGCCCATATGTAAGTTAGCACAACACTTATATCTCCTTAGACCTTACTTATAAATCTAAATCTCTCTAAACAATGTTTAACCATTTCATAAGTAAGAAGCTTTTAAGTTACTAATCAATGTTTATCTGTTTTTCATTTATGAACTTGCATTAGTTGTTGTTTATCTAAGAGGTGTATAGATAGATGAATAAAACTGAATGCTAAATATGGTTGTAAACGTGGAAAAAGAATCCATGGTTGTAACCAAAATGTATGTACCAACGTGTATGTATGAAGAGATTAATTAAAGTTGATGAAGCGAAATTGTTTGTCAGAATCGTAACAAATAGAGATCCGTCATCTCTGCGTATCCCAAAAGGTAAACAGGCGTTACAATATATGTGTGCATATGTTACGGGCAATTTGATTAATCGGGCAGTATTAATATGGATCGATAATTAAGAATCAAGACTAAGAGCGTTGGTCAATTGGATAAATTTATTACTTTGGCCAGCCTATATTAATAAACCGCAATGGACCGTGGTCCATTTAAAAATCATGGTTCAGATAATTTGAATTTATCACTTGGACCGGGCAGTATGAATATTTCTCTACTTCTAGCCGGACAATGTGATAAATTCGGTTACCTTTCCATAAGAATTATGGACGTTTAATTAATTTAAGTTAAGTTATGGGTAATATACAACGGACCATTCTGGGGCCGATCCCAGACACCCAGACCATAATAAATAACAGAAAGTTCGTTTCCGAAATTTACCATGCCAAGAATTGAACCCGGAGCCTCTGCGTTTCAGCGAGTTCAGCCGCCTAAGGCTTAGCTCGCTCAACCACAGAGGCCGTTAATTTATTAAGAACAGATCCGATTTTTTTTTTTAATCTTTATTAAATAATTGGGGTTTTGTCACTTTGTGATAATGTCACCCCGTCCAATCTTACAATTATTTCTACTTCCTTAAACTAAGTACACATAATCGACCGGGAGCTGACGCCGCAGCGCCTTGCCCCGGACACGCTCCGCCAACACGTGACATCTTCAATCTTTTGACATTCAGAGCAATTTGGTGAATTAGAAACCTTCATCATATATTTAAACTTGTTTGAAGGAATGTGCCCGTATCGGAGTCTTAGTAGAGTTACAATAGTTTTCCTGACCAATTCTACGGATGACAAAGCCACTGGAAGAGCACTTCCTTTTTTGCAGCATGAAGTTCACGGATGGATTTTAGGATATTATAGGCTATCGGGAGACCTCGAAAAGTCGAAGTTAACCGAGCCAAATGCATAAGAGCGCTTTTGGAATCAGATAAAATTACAATTTTACTGAATTCTAAAATACCAGCATATGATAGAGCTACGAATATCGCTATCAATTCGCAGTGTAATATTGAAACCTGTGCATTTAATTTAAACCGTGCAAATGGAATTCTTGTAGTAACTTAAAAAGACACATTCCACTAGACAGTTGAGGTTTTCTACAGACGATTCTTACATAAATTCAATTAATAATTATATTTAATTATATAACGAAAACTTTCCTCACATAATTATGATAGATATTAATTATTAAATAACATTGTTTTCAGGGTCCATCGACATACAAATACTCCGAGACCACCTACTCTTCGCAGAACACGGCCCGGTTCCCCGGGTCTCCCCCCCACACGGGAGGTAGGCCGGCTCCCACCCCCTCCCCTGGCCCCTTCCCTCGACCAAACACTCCCTCTCCAGGAACCCAGCAGCCCCCTAAGAAGCTGGACGATCTGCTTGCTGATTTCCCTGAAGCTGTAAGTATTTATAGTGTTTAATATAATACATGTAGTGTCAGATCACTTTTGGAATGTTGGAGGGCTTGGAAGCCATAGGAAGACCAGCCACTCAGCACTTTCGACAATACAGTACCTAGTTGACAATCGAGTGAAATACTTTTCATCATCTAAAGCTGATATAAGACGTTTCATTTTTATTGAATTAGGATGAATCAACCAAATTGATCCATATAAACATAAAGTTGAATCATTCAATGTCATTGAATATCTTAATGTCCTTTAAGTTATATGCCTTTCAACCAAATTAATTAATTTGATCCGTCCAATATCAGCATTGCAAAACGTATAGGAAGTCATCAACGTACAGGTGAAAGTAAAATGGCGGTGTCATTTTTATATTATTAGTTATTATTGGTCTAAGTGTAAGGCACTAAGGCTAAGCGCGCACTACGATTTATGAATAACAGGCTCCGTTGTGATACAGGGCCGCCTTCACCGTGTTGGGCGCCGGGGTAACAAACTGGGCCCGCGGCCCCGCTTGCCAGCGACAAAAAATTACATTTAATATTTAGTGTTAGTAAAAATTGAATTTTTAAACTATGTGAATAATAATTATAATCTTTTATTGACATCAAATTTATATATTATTTTTCATTACTATCTATCTTCATTGCTGCATGAGAGTCTATATATTAAGTCACAGTAATATTTCTCAAAAGTTACTAGATCTGTATAGATCACAGGCAAGATCTATATTATGCCACTGCAAAATGTAGTATGTACTTTAGAAAAAAATGCTAAAATTAAACTTGAAGTTGAACTGTATTTATTTTACATAACTTTTTAACAATGATAAAATCATAATTTTTATTTAATTTATTTATTTGGAGAACACAACAGATAACAATCAATAATTCATTAATAAAGTTTGTAAATTATTATGTCTAGATTAGAATCAAATGAATCATGAATTCAAATTCATTTATTCAACGATAATTATATCGTTGTACCCATTTAGGTTACAGCATGTCATTTAATAATCGTCCATCCAAATACAATTCAAGCGTGCTGACACATCGGTGTTAAAATTATATCTTCGTAAAATATGTAGATGTCAGTAATAATAATTAAATACATACTTAAATATAAGGCATTATTAGTTTTAGTAATACATTGCAAGAATAATAGACGGGGAATTACTAATGAAGAGGTGTGATCTTTCAGCATAGAAATTACAATTATTTTGAAAGCTAAAGGTACTGCATTAAATATATCTAATTTATTGTTCTTTATAGAGAGTTCGTTGTAGACACATTCTTGTCAACGGATTATAGTATGATGTGTTGTTTTTAATTACCTACATAGATAGTAGAAACTCTATTAATTATGAGTGCCCAACATAAATATATGAAATTGTTGTATGTTTTTTTGTTTATAGTATTATTTGGTAGTCGTATGGAGTATGGTATTTTAAGTATATGGCTTGCCCTCTAGGTCCCTGAGCCTCGGTGCCACGCACCCCTCCCACTCCCAGGTAAAGACGGCCCTGTATATTGGAATTTCGCAAAAAACTTAAAGATGAAAGGCTGAGCTTAGTAGTGAAAATGTGCGAATGTCACGACGATATTTTAACCCTCTATACCGTTTGATTTCATATTTTTACTCCGTTAGCGTTTTCCAACTCAACCTGACGGCGTGCACCGTCGCAAGGTCGAAGTGACCCACGAGAACTCCACCCAGAGGAATTTATCCCCCTCTCCGGCGATAACTGCTACACCGGTCTCAAAGCCAGCGCCCCCTATAGGCACTTCGAAAAACGTCACCGGCCCACCGGTATACTATCCCCCAGGGCACACACCCTTCGCCAAGAAAGAGGGCGCGGTGGTCGGAGCTGCGGGTGGCGGCGGAGGAGGCTATCAGATGAGTGTAAGTTACAACATTTTTCTTTTAATGACTTCGCATCATTTGTGTATTACGTTAGTGTAATTATCAATTTCATATCTACATGTTGTTATGAACGCCAAGTTCCACGTCTCTTTTTAAGCCTAATGCAAGGTCTCTAGACTGAGGGTTTCGTCCCCATTTTAGAGGTCAAAATTTTCGTTTGTGTACACAAAAACCGTGGGCAATTTTTTGGTGGCAAAATTTTATCTCTATGATTTACCTAATACTAGAGCTAAGCACCAAAATGTAACTAGCAATGACGACGATCTGGATGTCACGTTACTTTTGGCATAAAATCATCAATTTGGGAAATTCCCAAAATACAATCTAGGGAGCCTGTGTGGGTTTCAAAAATAGCATTTTTCCTTCCTCGTTTTATAAATTAGCCCGAATGTAGCTCAGTTTTTATTTCAGAGTCCTTAGTTATTAGGTTAGAATTTATTTGTTGGTTGAACGAAGGAACACAAAGTGACAAAATAAAACACCTTTAAATTAATACCAGTTAATACGAGACCCTGGGGCCGTTGAGGCCTGGAACTCATCAAATCGAATGACTATAGGAAAGTTATGATAAAAAAACAGACGGTGTGGTTATTACTTAAATTTTATGTATATTAATACGATAATGTAAGGAAAGGTTATTTATTACTAAAATCTTTTATTGATTATAAGATATATTTTATTCTTAGTTACAATTCTTGAATATGTACATTAGAATTGTGTGTATGTACATTATTAGTATTATTATTTAATCTAATTACCGAAATACGGCTAGCGCTGTGGGTTAGAGTGAGAGAAAGGGAAGCCAGACTGGCGCCGTAACGCGTTACGCAACGAAGCGGTTTACCCTCCCATAAGAAGTTATCACTTCAAAAACCACGTTATATCTTATATCGTGAAGAGTTATGATATAATTTTTTGGGTCAATTATTGATTAGTAATTACCAGCGTAAAGTTGTTACGTTTGCACTCTACGTAACGTTTTTTCAAAATTGCAATTACAGTCCATGCAACAAGGCGGCGGCGCTTACGCGTCCGGCCGCGGCATGTACGAGTACGAGTCCGGGTCGCGGATGAAGGAGAAGCACTCCGAGACGAAGACCGCGGTGCCCATCTGCCTGCCCCTCTGCTGCGCGATGCCATGCGTCATTTTATAAGCGCGGTATCAATATATGTAACGTTGATTTTGGTTTTAATGTTATAAATTCACATCTGAATTGATCTATTTTGTACACAAATAAGAGTTAAGTATTTTGTTTTTAGGTTCTTAGCCAGCCTAGGGCGCCAAAAGTGGCAGATTTGTTCTACGAATTTGACAAGTGGAACTTTATGCTGTCTTATTTACCAATAGACTTACGCACGTGTCAGTTTCACTAGCAGCGCGTTCCACTAGTAGGTCACAACACCCAAAATGCTCCGTCTGCCGTTCCGCAAGGCGACAGCGGTCGTTGTGGTCGTGGCGAAAACGTCACTAATGACGTCATCGTTTTCGATCACACAACGCTCTTGAATAACTGTTCCACTTGGGCTTACAATTGTAAAGCCGGCAAGCAAGTGGAACGGGAAACATCGCGGTCGTTGAGAGTCTCTAATGGAACGTAGCCTAGGAGATTCTTCAAAAGCGGCCTCTTTAGGCCCCTATGCCATCACAGAAATGGTTAAAAAATCAATAAATAACCTATAAGACAATGTTCATTTTATTTTCAGAAAAATAACTAAATAATTAGTTTTTTCCCAGATTTAAACAATTGAATAGAAAAATCATTAATATTTTTATTAGAATTATTGAAAAATTTACCGTTCTGACATCAAATAATTTTAAACCATAGAAGACCCATTTTGTGCAAACCGCGAAAAAAGTCATTTATTAATATGTAAAAAATACCTTTGTTATTTCCGTAATTACATTTGTTTAATAAATATTTTTTTCTATTAAATGTTGTGCCGACCGCGATGGTCATTTCATTTCTTAAAACGGACCCCGAGCGAAACTAATTGGTGACCCCTGGTTTATGGAGCCATTAAAAGGAAATATTCATAATCGCATGCATAAAGCGATTATAAAAAACATATTTTTAACGCGCCTATAAACCTCGTACAACTATTATGAATAAGGGAGTTTAACAAAGTACGATTGGTACGATTTATCTGTGAACCATTTCGTCTTAAATTAGTATCGAGTCAAGTTTAGCGTTATTTAACAAGAACGAATGAGTGTGTGATATGTGAATTCAAAGAAACTATTTTTTAAACATTAATTAAACCTATTTTGTGATGTATAGTCGTCGTTGTGTAAATTTAGTCTCATTTACTTTAAGAAAGTGTATGAGAGCTGTTTATGTGCCTTCACGCCTGATTCCCAAATTAGGTAGACCGTTTTAAAATACTATTTCTATAGAATTTTCGTTACTCACAATTGAATTGATTTAATATTGATTGTTGAATTTAATAACTGTAAAAGGAACTTATGAATTTAAAATCATTTTTTTTACATCTAAGAAAAATCCATTTTACAAAAAAAAAAAAAAATATTGTCCGGTTACAAATTATCGTATTTCCCAATAAGCTGTACAAAGTGGTCCCTCCCTAATGTAATGCAATATTTGATTTCCTTGAAAAAATAGTGCAGTTTTTGCAAATAAGAGCAGTGACATCGTTTGGCGCGGATGGTAATGTAGCGTTTAAGCTCGGACGAACAAAATAATTAGACCGAGCACCGATCTCTCAGAGCGAAGCCGGTTAAAGGAAGCCGATTTAGGAATAGGAAGCCGTACCGCCGCTGTGTTACTTGAATTGGTATGGATAAAGATGGAATAGTTTTCAATATGTAGATACATTAATTACTATTAACCATACATACAAAAATTATTATTATTTGACGCTTTTGTTCAGGTAAGCTCTGTCTATAGATTTATACGTCTGAGCGTTTGAGCTATAATTTAAATTTAAGCAGTCTCTAATTATTATGAATCTCGGTTTTTTAAACTAACACCTTTTTGGGTGTATTTCATTACGAATGTATAATTCCCAGTATATTTAAAATAACAATGATAAGAGTCGTATATTTCGAAAGCAATTGTTTTAATGAAAAGAAAGCTAAACTAACAAAGTGCCATTAATGATATTGTAATTATATAAATACGCATTATTTTGAGTATAAAAGATAATGTAATTTTTTTATATAATAAAGTTTATTAACTGACTTTTTTGTTTTTTTTTTACTTCATGGTAAAAATATTTTGAATATATTTGAAAACTAAGCCGATATGGCAGAAAAAGTCTGTCCATCAATTTCGATGTAGCAATCAAAGCGATCGTTGTAAATTTCAAATTGATTCAGTTAGGCATATTGAATCAATTTGGTTGAACCGTCTGTCATGCAAATATACTAAACCATACATAACGCTATGCCCTTATTAATAATAGTTATATGAAGTTTATAGGAACATTAAAAAGTGTATACCCAACATAACTGTAATGCGATTTTGAATAACAAATTGTAATGAGCCTATAAACCTCGTACAACTATTATGAATAAGATATTTAGAATAAAACAGCACAGACAGTACAAAGGATGAACTTGAATATATTATTATATTACTTACACGAGTTCCGTTTTTCAACCGTCATAATAAGTTCGCTACAAAAGGAGTAATAAATAATGAATGAAACAAATTGTATCGTAATAAAACACATATATTTTTGCTTTTTATATTTTACGAAAATTTTGGATCGAGTCCAACAAGGCAGTCTGCGGGTTACATAACCATCGTTCTAGAGTCTAGACTAAACAAGCTCCGCGTTCGGCGTCACCCGCGCTTTACACGTAAGGCCTTCAGTGTCAGCACAACGTTCAACGGATCTGTCTTAAGAATACATCTCAATTTAAAACTGAACAAAATATAACAAATAATAATTCACAGCAGAGAGCGCATAATGAGTTTGATACGTAACAAATTTACACAACGGACTGGCTTAACATAATTCACAAATTAACTGTTCGCGCACACGTTACTTTAAACACAAGTAATTATTGATGAAATATAAAAAATATATTATTAATATTTAAAAATTACTACGACTGATTACCTCTTCGTGTAATCAGAGGATTGGTTAGCTCGGAGAGCGGATCAAGAGGCCTTACTCTCAAACTCCTTTCGTCGTTAATTTTCGTCCGATTAGCCCGAAACAAAGATTTCTTCAAAACTACAATAATATAGTCTATAAAACGGAAAATGTACTTAAATATAAAAAAGTACTAAAACGAAAACAAGCGAGGAAAGACGTTTGAGAGTAAGCCCTCAATATGGCGATACAGTGAGAAATAATGTAGCCACCCTTTTAGGAACCTTACCCATTGACTTCAATGACCTAGGCTTAATACTCACAAAAGTCTCTTGTATTTTAGTTTATAATTTAATTATTATTTCAGCTATAGGACAAGTTTTACACTTCTTTGATAAGTTATAGTTTGTGTAATTTGCGGTGACCAAAAATTTTTGAAAAAATTTCGTCGGTGTCAGTGCGAGTCCACTACATATTTAGGTGATATTTTTTTCGTCAAATTTTACAAGTACGAATAAAATTTTTGACGAAAAGAAATTTAATTTTAGTTAGATCGAATGCACGACAAATATAAAAAAAATGAAAACATTGTTTTTTTTTTTCAAATGAATCTCTTGGAAAATTTTATATGCTTGTTTAGTAAAGAGTAGTAGTAGTCTGTAAAGATGCGTAATGAATGTTACTAGTTTTTAATCAATTTGACTATGTCTACACTCCTAAGCGTCAAATCCGGCCAGTGTTCAAATAACATTTTCATTAAATTTACGAAATCGGAAACGGACTAATTAAACGCATTTCAAATATTTTCAATTTGTAACTGATTTAAGTGAAAAATATATTTAAAATCATAAGACGAACGAAGGGAAAGTTTTATCGCCGGTCCTTATATCTTACTATTCATTCACTTGCCCTACCGTCGGTTGAATCCTGACACTACTTGCGCGCAGCTTATGTCAAATTAACGGACTGGTGGCGCCAACTGTGATTGCAGAGTGTGTTAAGTAAGAAGAACCGTCTTATATGGGGAACAAGTTGAAAGTGTCCATCTATAAACAGCAAGTTATTGTTCGAAGACTCACCGACTAGCAAATCGATATGATATTAATTTAGCAACAGTTATAAACAGAGTGAAGTGTGTCGAGTTCAAAAATTTAATATATATTATTATTCATTATTTTCTCAATTAACATTTTTTAACTTTTATAATTACCTAAATAAATCATCTCATTAATATTTATTTATAACTATCCTACTCTAATAATTTTTGGGGCCCCTTTTAAAACTTTTTCTCTTGCTACCCAAGGCGCCATGTAAATTGGCTGCTTTTCAGGGACATTTTTTGACAATGAGATGGTGCTCCTTACTTCTATCCTCCACACTCTTCTTTCATGGTCATAGCTTTAGCTATTACTGTAATTAATTCCCTGATCATATTATTTACAACAGAAAAAAACAGTAACATATAACTTCATAATATATACAATGCGATATTTTATATTACAAACATACAAATCTTTTTGGTAGTTTCATTAAATATGACCTCAATACACCTGAGATAAAAATTATCTATACACACTATTATATAATAAGTGAGAGTTTGGTCTGGATGTTTGTTTGCATCGTCTTCGCGACTTTGACTTAAACATTCTATAACACGCGTAGATAAACACTAAGATAATTTTTATCCATGAAATTGAGAAACTTCTCGGGTTAAAGATAGTTTACGCGAGCGAGATAGCTAGTAATCATAATTGTACAAATGTATTTTAAATAACAAAAGTAATTAAAGATATCAATTAAATAAATTCTATTAGTTCAGGCCGATTGGCTTGTGCAATAAAACATGACAATATCAAATGATTGCAGTTAGGGTAGTGTAAAATAATTATTTGTTATAGGCCGGTAAGTTTGTAGGTGACATTCACACTGCCTGGCCAGGCACTTGTCGCTGTGAGCGACAGCTAAGTGCGACCAAAATAAAAGTATTAAGATGCATGAAGACGTGCCACGACTCCGTCGCGCGACGCCGACAACTAGGCCAGAGTCTAACTCAAATTGGCAATCGAATCGAATTGGTATCCGTAACTTTTGACGGTGTTGGTGGTATGTAAACCATTTCGGCTCAATATTGAATCAATCTTGATTTGACTGAAATTGATTTAACATGAATTTTAGACACTGCTGATATTTGATCATCGTCAGTCGAATGGTCCTTGACTCGCACTGTTATGATTTTTATGTGAAAGTTAAGATGTGTGCATATTATAAGTTGCGACTGACGGACGCTGCTGAGGCACGCGGCTTACAAAGTATCTGGATAAGGAAAGTCCATTGAAGTGTGCACATTACAAGTCATAAGTCGCGGTCCGGACGACCTTGAGCGTTCGGACGTCCTAAAGCAATCTGGAGTGTGCTACGATTCTGGTGTGCACATTGTTCGGACGCGTCACGTAATGTGTAGGCACCTTTACAGACTGGGGCCTTGTCGTGTCGCTCGATCCGTGGTTGAGCCTTCAGGCGCTGCGGGGACGGAGGATATATGAGGGAGGGGTTAAAAGAATGTAAGAGTGGCAGGAATGGCGTAACCTTTTGTTGGGTTCAAATGAAAAGTTTACATGTCCTTAAACTGTCGGTTTCCAAGCCCAGGTAATAACTCTAATAGACACCCGCTTTAACACTTCTTTTAATCGCCGCTATCACGCCCCAGTCACCCCGCGGCCTATGATAGTATCACGTACAAACTGGTCGACCTATACAGTAATTTAAAAAAAAAATGACCCACACAATTGATCTTCGAAACAAGTCGCTTCATATCTCTATTACTGAAATCAACACAAATAATTCAACAATAACCAAAATCACATAATAACAATTGGAAATTGTTAAGGCAGATCCGTTGAACGGCGAGCAGCGCCGGGGGGCCGACACTAGCTTCCAAAACCGCTCACTTACTTACACACATATACAACAAAACAAGAAACAAAAACCCCCAATGTCGACCCCCCGGAGCTGTGAAAAATATTTAGATATTTTTAATTCGCAACGAGCATATTTTGAAAAAATAACCATTACATAGTTATTATTTTTTAATTTTTCGATAATGATAGTTGTACGGTATTTCTGTTATGTATATGTCTATGAACACTGGATAAAGGACTGAACACATTAACACGCAGAATAACGTAAAAAAACGGTTACATATTGTTGTTCGCATCGATGCCAAAACTAATAAAATATCAATATAAGAGATGCGAATATGAACTTTAAAAAAATATATTACTTCAGCGTAGTGTTGTGTATTGATTTTAAGAATGTTTTATGGTACTAGCTATAAGGTCTTGTGAACCTTTTTGAAGCAAAACATCACCGTACGTTTCCCGCCAACACTCGTAGAGAATTCTCAGAAATGACCTGATGTTTGCTCGGATCTGAGTGTATTGACATGTATTGCAGCTATCAATTGTGTGTTACTCACATAACACAAACGTTAGTCATTGAGTATGAGGATATGTTTGTATGCTAAATAAAAATACGTTAACCTAAGTCTAGATTCCATTAAACATTCTAGTATGCATTGAAACAGATTTATTCCTACGCTATTTGAAATCCATCATAAAACCATAATTATTGCTCACTATAGTTTCATTGATCATTTGGTGACGGTTTAAGATCATCTTGAAAAATACTTTACATACACGTAAATATGTATCCGTCAATCTGTTATTCATATGAAAGATGTGTGAAGTCCCTACACTTTGGTATTATAAGGCGTTGAGACCACAGTAGCGGTCAAAAGAGCTTTTTTGGTGCAAATTTTTGGTAGGAATATGAAAAAGAAATATTCTGATATGGCTTGAAAAAATAGAAGTCAAGCGTATGTAGATCCACTACTGATCTTGTTTCTAAAATACAATCTGTATGGCTTGGCCGTGGTCAAGATAGAATGCCGTGACATATCCAGCGTGGGCGTAACTACGTTCTAAGTCTCACCCTCTTCCTGCCATAAGCGCGGGGCACATGGGAGGAGGGTGGTTTTAATGGAGTATTGATTAGTCGAATCTCCACACAAGCCGGTGATTGACTCTGGTGCCCTTTCGTGGTCTCACTTCTCGTCGCTTTGGTCTAATCCCTAGTAAAGAACCCGGTAGCATGCGAAATGCATTTCTACCGCCTTAAAAAAAAAGGATGCCGTGATATGCATCGTGCAAATCAAATACACGTCCTGGCGTAATAGTACCGTGGAAATTTCGGTTCGCCGTAGTATCATTTTACTCTCGGAACGCTATTAACAAATCATGTCGGAAATACATTCTCGAATGTGTTCGTTTCACGTTCCGTCGAATTGCAAATCGATTCGTTCGAGAGCTTCCCGTTCAGACACGGAAACTCTCCCGACGTTTGTAAATAATCCTACTGTAGTGGATTAGCAGTTCCTTTTTAGAATATCAACAAATCATTATCATTACTGTACACGCCATCATTTGTTTATACTACAAGCAAAATACGTACTGTTCGAACAATCGTACAAATCTACTAGCGCGTCGAGGAATCACGGTCACAGTACCGCGCCGTCGTGATGTGGTCATGCCCTTATGGCTGGTTTTTGTCGTATTAAACATAAGGAAACTAACTAAATTTTAAGGGCTTTAATGTGTGTAAACCATGATTGTAATCATACGATACACTTAAGTGGTCAGGTCCTATATCTTAACGATCGGTCATTTGCCTATAGGTTAAAATTTGATATATCGTCATACAAGTAATATCAAAATCCAACCGATGGTGAGGGGCCGTTCATTAATTACACAAGGGTCAAAACGGGGATTATTGGGGGTGTTTAAAACCAATTGTTACTTAACAGTCGAAATGTAATATTATATAAAGGTAATCTAGATCTGATAGCAATGAAAGAGTGTAACCTAAATTATCTGTTAAAGAATTTAACCCCTTGATTTAAGTAAAACGAGATTGATCTTACGTAAGAGGTGGGGGAAGAAATCTTATATATCTTTACATGAGGATAGGGCGGATCGAAAATCGTCAAAAACATTCTCATGTAAATAATGAATGGCCCCTAAGCAAGGGAATGAACAGTAAGATATAGGAGCCGGCCATAAATGTAGTTAAAATTTACTTACGTACTCAAAACACATAAGCCAGCCATTAGACCTAACTAACAACCATCATTGAAAGACATTAATAAAATATATTTAAACAAATAAATAATTAATGAATAGCTCATCATATATGCGCATGCGCACAATATCAGATGAATTTCCAATGTTCATAGACTTATACTTAAACATCAGATTAATCTTCTTAATCATTAAACAGTCTGGGATTTTGGTTAAATTGATAATTTAATGTACGCCTGTTTCCCACATGGTTAACGGAGATTCTAAGTATTTTTTTCCCATAGTTTAATTTTCTACTTTAAAATCTTTATCAACAGAATAATTACCGTAAAACACTTGCTATAAGTAGGTGATTCGATAATACCATTTTTAATGTGCTTGTATAGCAAGTTTTATTAAAATCATAACCAAAAGTGTGATAAAGGATTAAATAAACATTCTTTCATATTTTTATATCGTTATCTACAGAGACGAGAGTGAATCTTTCAATTAATACTTGTTTTTAACATTATATTTTTTTTTAATCAATTTAACCACAATCCCGACAGCAGCATGTCTATAAAAAATGTTTTCAACATATTTTTCTTACTTTTTCTTCAATTTGCATCATTTTGATATCGACCTCCATGATATAGCAGTTATTTTATAATAATATGTATATTACACAATTGGAACTCCTATTATTATTAATTACCTAATTATTTCATTTTTTTTCCATTTATTTTCATATAATAAATCACAATCGGTAACAAGATAATGAAACAGTCTGGAGATATCGCCTTACGCATCATAATTACAATGGAATATCGTTAATTCGACATTTTCAAAATCTCAACTGCACGAATCCGGTTGTGAAGGACCAAAATTTAACTGGACCGACAAAGACACAATTTTCTAAAAAAATAAATTGTGGCATAGCACTCTTAAATATTTTGTGTTATATTCTCTCTGTGTCGTTTATTGCAAATAAACTTTTTCTTTTCTTTGCTCTAAATAATATTTGTAGTATTACCTAGTACTTGTCTTACTAATTAATTTTTGTGCCATAATTATTATTTGAACTTTGATAATATATAATATGGAAATACTCGATTTTCTGAAATAAATGAATTATTATTATTGTAATAAAGAATTCAACTAGCACTTCCTACTATCACCTGTAGATGACCATTGACTATATTGTACTAGTCCAAATATTTGGTTTCTATGAATTTTAAGTTGTAAGTAAACTATCAAATACACATGTAGTAGTTTTTAGTGCGGAAAAACTAAAGTGTGTACGTAGGTGTCTGTGTTGGATAGTTTCAAATGTATTGGAAAAACCTCGAATGTAGGACTTGATAGCCCTCTCATCGTAGTGTCCGGAGACATAGATCCAATCTTCATAATCTTAAGTCAGAACACTTAAAAACATTTTATTGTACATAGACCACAAAAATATCAGAATTATCTTACTTATAGGCCATTCATTGATTACGTCACACGAAATTTCGAGACGTCAGACTTCAAAGTCTAATATATTTATTAAGCTTTAAAACACGAAATTTGAAGTATCAACAGAAAACTTCAAAATATTTCTAACTCTATCTGTACTTATAAGCAGTGTTTAAATGACTAAAAAAATAATTTAAATGGAAATAAAACTAATTACAGAACTGCTGTTTTAATTTAATAATTTCTTAGTGTAAAATTGCACAATATGTGATGTCACACTAGAGAGGGAGTCCCACGAATGTGACCAGCTGTGACAAGGACTGGAGAGGGGTGAAAATCATGAAATTCGTGTGACGTAATTTGTGGGTGGCCCCTTATCAAAATCATGTCTAAAATGTAGGAATAAATTTTTAATACTTGCGTTATGATAGTAATTATTTGTACAACTAAATAGGTTCTGCGATATTTCCCATCATGCATACCTACGATGTACGATAGAACATTATTATCTAGACCCGTACCCAAGATAACAATGTTCTATCGTACATCATACTTACGCATGTTATCTTACATCGTACGTAAGCATGATATAATCGTACACGCACGATAATTATCGTACAGTTGAGATCCGTATATAGAATGCCGGAGTAAAGAGTTTCCCCTGAGATAGGAATTTTTTAGAAAGTCGTGCACAATACTCGGTGGATCTTTGAGATACATCACATGATTATGGGATGGTGTTTGTTAAAAAAAATACATATATTCAGTATAGGAACTGTTTTTAGAGAATATGTATCGATTGCCTATTTCAGATGTGTTAAAAGACTAAAATTAATATATTTTTTTAAGTCGTTTATATTTTTATGGTCACCTATTTTAGAAATTTGATGTTTCTAAGAGCTTTTTCGATTTAAACAAAATTACAGTATTTATTAAAGCAACTTATTAATTCACTTCGCAAAGAGGCGATGTTTATTTAAGATTACTGTCAAGAGGACGGTGTCCAAGATTATATTCAGAACTAAAATACAACCAATAAGATAGGCATATAGATGAATTAAAAAATAGTATTAATTAAAGTCCAGTAATAAAATTATCAAACCCCACCACATTTTTTTTAGCTTAGTTTCTTAAACGATGCTCAATCGAGATCCGATCCGAATAAGCCAACCGAATGAATTAATTCATATCTGTAATTCATTTTCAAAATAAATGTCTTCTAAAACTGTTAAAAAACATATGAAAGGTTATTTAATAGAAGTGACACTTTCATAATAATAATAGCAGTCCATAAAATGTCCCACTACTGGGCTCGGGCCTCCCACTATAGGGGAACGGACAGTATACCCCCGCCACGCTTGTCCAAAGGCGGCTTGGCAGGTTTGACACATCGGTTATCTCGATGTGCAGGTTGCATCACGATGTTTTCCTTCACCGTTATTAGCACGTGGTAATTGTAACAATATGCACATTAGGTCAGAAAACTGCCTAAGTGATGCATGCGTTCCGGCCAGGATCGAACCCGCGCCCTTTGAGTTTGGGACGTGTGCACTAGCCATTACGCTACCACGATTTTTAAGGAGCTCGAAATTAAAAATGTATTTATTGCATTTAAATAAGAAATAGCATACGACTGCTCAAGTTCGCCAATTTCGTTTATAAACTTAAAGGTTTGCTTGAATACAAGCATTTACGTTTTTGTGTGTTTAAATTTAGACAAAATGTATTGAGTTTATAAATATATGGTATTGGAGGCCAAATATGTGAACTTTAATGCTACACTGGTGCACACCCTTGCAGTGTTGCGGGCGTTTACCATTGGATTTGCAATAATGAAATAGAACTTAGCCTCTGTATTGTATTTTACACTTATTTTGAAAAATACTCAGACATTATAAAAGACTAGCTGCGCCCCGCGGTTTCACCCGCGTGGTGATGGAAAATCGTTATATTTTGGATAATTCACACTATACCTTTATAAATTATAGCCTATGTGTTATTCTTGTGTGTAACCTATATTATTGTAAAGTTTCATCAAAATCCATGAAGTAGTTTTTGCGTGAAAGAGTAACAAGCATACATCCATATAGGCAAACTTTCGCGTTTATAATTATTAGGATATTAACTTTGAAAGTTTACGATTAAGTATTGCCTAAGAAACGAAGCATAGAATGGAATAAAAGTAAAGGTATTTATATTGAGGTACGCGACAGAGACACTACACAAATGACCGCGACACACAAAAGAACCCGCTTTGTATGTAATTGTTTCAATAAGGGTTAAGTCACACTGACACACAGTCCAAGCGCATCGAAGCGTCAATCTAAAAATTTATATAGCATATTGCCTTCACAACGAAAGTCGCACATTTCTGTCGAGATTATAAAAAGACGAGTGCATTCGCTCAAATTCTAGCATAATGATCTCATTTTGTGTACTTATAAATGTGCACCTCACGTTATGGAGACAGAGGTTAATCAATATGCTATGTAGATTGAAGCTTTAACATGCTTCGACTATACACCAGTGTGCCTTCTTCCTAACTGTCGCTTGTCTCACGCTCCAAATATTCCTTATACATTTGCATACAAAGCCGATATGTTAAACAAAATAAGTGTGGCTTGAAAGCTGTTTTATTTCAGAATATGCTGAGACATACAGAGACAGAGACAGTGCTAACGACCTGAAACAAGACAGCTATGGTGGTAGCAGCAGTGAACAGCGTAGAATTATCATACATGTCGTGTGTCACGGACCCGTCTCGTGTCTCACTCGCATACCTCAAATAGTACCACAACGGAAATTTTAATATCACATTGGTTTAATAAGATCCACCGTTTTAAAAAAAAATAGTTGTCTCCTAAATAAATACATGACTAACACATGCAACAGGGTTGACTATAAAAATTGACAAATAAAAACCTATAGGTTGTTTTTTAAAAACATTGCTCCTATGTAGATGACATGATTGACATGGCAACATTGGGATTTCTTTGAATGAACAAGACTAACTCATGAAAGGTATTCAAAAACTTTCTTCATCGCTATTGAAACAGCGATTGTTGACTTCGAAACAAATCTCGTATAGGGTGAACTATAACAACAACCATTGTTGGCAGCCCACTCAACTTATTCAATACTAAGGTATGCCCGAATTGAAATTGCCGCGAATTAATTTTTACGCACCCGTACAGCTGCAAACCGCTCCCGGGAAAATTCCTGCGGGATTCCCGGGATAAAAAAAAATCACGCATTTTATTATACAACAGATCAGTGAAAAAATCGCACTGGAATTTGGAATGGAACTAACTGGTTTTTTTTTCAATCTGGCAATTTTGAATAATTCCCACTAAAATTCCCAGGATCGAAAGTAGCGCAGATTTTAAGTTTAAGAATCAAGAAGAAATCGGCCCAGTAGTTTTCAAGTGAATCCCGAACAAACCGACAAATAGACAAGAAATCTAAAAAATTATCTTTATAGTTTATATAGTCTATTCCATTTTTTTGTATAACTTTATTAAGTATAATACATTTTAAATGGACAATACAATGCATGTTAATGTTAAAGTTATACATAAATACTAAATTATATAATTCAATTTTTTTTTTAAATTTAATGTACAGACGCGGCATGATTAGACTTTTACAATATTATAGATATATATTAAAAAATTTAATATTTTTATTTTGTACCCATAGTAGAAATTTGCGGCACCGCCGCTGCGCCCGCATTTGCTCTCGGCGCATACAGTGATAGAACGTTGGTTAAGTTGTAAACAATTTCCATACTATATTTGTATTTAGCAATTTAAATATTTAAAAATGACTGAGCTGCCATTGGTAGCACAATATACAAGACTATTGAGTTGAGCGGGCTAAGCCGTTGCCGGCCTACCTCACTGCAACGCAGAGGCTCCGGGTTCGATTCCTAGTATAGTAAATTTCGGAAACATATTTTCTCCGTTATTTACTATGGTCTGGGTATCTGGGATCGGCCCCAGAGTGGTACGTTGTATAATACCCATAACACAAGCGTAACTTGCTTAATTTGGGGATATACAATATGTGTGTTTGTTTGTCTGCCGATTAGAGTTTCTAAGAATAGGAAGGAGGTAGTGTTCGCATCTTTGAATTCTGTCTATTAATTCGAGGTTTGCAGCTCGCACTTTCAGGTGCCCGAGTCTGGGACTATTTTTTGAAACAAAGATAGAGGAGTAACTTAAAAAAAGGCTGAAATTGTAATATTATTATATACATACAATAATATTATTACTATTCATTGTACGGCTACATACAAATTTAAAAAAAAAAAAATTCTTAATGTGTTGAATAAAATAATAGGGTGCCAACATATGATGAAACGTGACTAACTTGGGTTAACATTAACAGTGACTATATTACGCAGATGTAGCCAATGGTTAATGGCTTATTGGAGGTATGTTATTGTTAATGATGTATACATATGTAGTGAATCGTTTCTTAATGCTATAAATAAGCCACTTTTGGTCACATTTACACTAACGCAGGTAAAGAGAGGACATTAGAATTCATAAGTTTTTTTTCACCATGTCATCTACATGGGATCGGTCCTAAATTAAACTTTACATAATATAATTGTTAAAATAAGCATAATCATATCAGAAGTTTAACTCGCACTTAAATCTGACACGGTTTTGAGCGTGCGCGAGCATTTTGGAAAATCATAAACATTTTATATCAACAATTTTTATATATCTGTGTGGTGACGTGTCGACTGAACCGATTTTGATATTATAAAGATTTTAACAACAACAAAATATACAGATATTTGTTATCTAGGATCAATAAGGCTGCGCGCATACGGGCGACCGACCACAGCCACGCGCCAATGCGCGAGCGAGTGGATGCGGCGCGCTTCCGCAAAAAACAAAATGTAAATTTGTGTCAACTGCTTGTTGTTGGCCACTGGTGGCTGCGGTTGGTGGCCCGTATGCGCCCATCCTTATATTTGTTTTTGATATTATTTAAAATATTTTCAGGTAGATTTGTAATTGTTCTATAGAATTTGTAATTGTAGCTCAGCTGTAAAATTCAAAATATAGCTAAAAGAACTCTAATGAAAAGGCTATTTTAAAACAATTTATGAAGCTTACAGGGAGTGCACTAAGACACTTTAATATAGTTTTGTATAATGTTTTGGCAAGCACAATATATAGGCAAATGCCTAGTCAGACAATAACAGCACAAAAATTCCTTTAAAAAACAATGTCAGTTGCCTGGTTTTGAAATTTTACAGTTGAGCTATTCTTGATATTACTATACTGAAATATGACTTGCAAGTAAATATACCTTTAGATATCCTTTACAGGATTAGAATGTAACATCATTTGATTTAGATAAAATATAAAACCATTTAAGTTTTATATAAATCATAAATTGTAACCAAAAATACTCTCTGATTTAAAAAAATTACTCACCAAATTCAGCTAATCAGTTACCACACAGAGTCCCCGGCACGCAATTTCCACCTAACTACATTCACTAACTTACAAACTGTATTTACATATTCGAGCACTTAAACGTTAAATCGACACTCCTATTTACATTGGGATACCCTTAAATCTAACATAAGGACACTTGGAACGGGGGCATAGGTTTGCCCTTGCCCGGCACAGGATTGCCCTTTCCCGGCGTAGGATTGCCCTTGCCCGTAGGATTGCCCAAACCCGGCGTAGGGGTTACCCCTTCCCGACGTAGGGTTACCCTTTTCTGGTGTAGGGTGGCCCTACCCCAGACCACGATTTACCATTTCAGAGGAATTCATAGCATAACCCTTAAATCACTTGAGTGAGGCTCGAAACTGAAGATCTCAATGGATGCAATATGTCAGAATTCAAAAATGTATTTGGCCACATTAAGTATGTTCCTGAATATTATGCCAATTTTAAGGCATGATTACGCAAAATACTGAGTTTTTTATTCCAAAGGCTTAATTTTCATCATTCTTCAATATATCACAATATTATATATATATAGAATATTTTCTTCGTTTTGGAATATCTATAAATAAATCTTAAAAGCAATTTAATATTACTTTTCTAACTTATAATTCTCAACCTTAAATTCAATATGTCATAAGGGTTCATGATCTTAGTAAAATTCAACTATTTGGGTTTTCAATCTCAATTCACAGCTTCACCCCTCAGCATCTAGGGCCTGGCGTGTCCTCTGCGGGTAGCAGCCCTTTCCAGGCTGCTTTTTTGGCACAACACACTCACTTTCCACGTATAGGTACTGCGTCAGTCTAGAACAACATATGGTAAGGCTATCAATGAACCGAGTTTGGCACACTCATGCCATTCGGTAAAATTCGACGGCCGAACCGGCCTGCCAAATTCGTCCCTCTCTCCGTCAACGTGGGCCGTAACCAATGCCTCCTCCAGAACCTCCTGAGCTTCAGTCTCTTGTCTGGGCAATGTTACGACAGGTGCTGCAGAAATTTGGTCATAGTCATATGGTATTGCGTCTATTGTTCTCCTCGTGAGATCATATAGTGCCTGCCCATCGAGAGCCTCCTCTTTCGTCCTCACAACTGTCCTGTGCTCACTCGGCTCCTCCTTGAATTCTTCTTCCACCTCCATCATGACCACCTTCTCTTTACCAAACTGTGTTTCATCCTCCACAGTAAGCAGAGGTGCTTTTAATCTCTCACTCGGTTCTAAATTTGGTACACTAACCATTTCTGCTTCAATTTTTGGACATTCGGGCTTAACCTCCTCTTCTGTTTCTTTCTGACTAATATCTGTTTCTTCCTCTTGAACTTCTGTCTTGACATCTTCGACCTCCTCTTCAACGGGGTACGGGCGTAAGGGCGGCGGGGACGGGGGAGGCGGGGGTGAAGGGGGACTGGGCGCGAACTCCGTCCAAGGTAAATGTGTACACAACGGCACTTGAGATAGATTTTTAGCACAATAATCATCCGCATAGTCCGAGTATTTGTAAAGGGGCACTACCGAGACGAAGAGGTCTGGACGTTCCAGATCGTGTGGGGCACGCACTGCGAATTTGTGGGGCTCCGTAGGTGCACGGGTCCCGTTTATCCCAGGGAGGAAGGCGTTATGCAACGCCCTCACATGGAGAGGCCGCAGATCCAATCTGAGGGCAGCAGGGCAGTCCTCAGAGGGCTCCTCCCCACAGGTGCATTCTGCGTACTCCCGCGCATCCTCCAGGGGAGGTAGTGGGGACTCCGCTGGAGGGACGGGGGTCTCGAACTGCCCCCATTGCGGAGTGGTGATTCCACTTTCGCCGCAAATGCTAGAATTAAAATGTTTTTACAATTAGTACAATTTTTTTTAACAAAATCAAAACCGACTTCACACTAAAAACCAAAATAAGTATTTTACTGACTTCTTTCTACAACATGTCGTAATCAGTGCAAAGTAAAATATAAAAGAACAACAACTTTACAAAATATAGTAATTTTTGTATTTTACTTGATACCTACTTGGGTTAAATATTTATTTATTGGTTTTTAGTGTGAAGACAGTCTCGTTTTTGTTAAAAAAATATATTTGTTTCTTTTTAGTTGCACAAATAATTCAATAGCTTAAGGAATAATATATTAAGCACTTGTAGAAATTGTACAACTGGCACCCATATCCGAATTTGCCATCTTGCTCTTCGGTGTATATGCTCTTCATCTTCAAAAAGAGTTGCTTCTCGATTTCTTTGCGATACACAAATCAGATTCTGACTTGATGATTATGGGACAATCTCACGAGTAATAAACAACTTAACTTAATTTAACATTTTAAAATTGGTCCACAATTGACGGAGAAATCGCATAACATGCCTAGAAAAAAATTAAGCATCTGTAGAAAGTGCACCAGCACGCGTACACAACCTTCTTTTTTTTAATGTAGGCTCTCGGTGTTTTTTAATTAGGGTTACTCTCAACTTCTCTGGGATCCACTCATCAGATCCTCACTTGGTGACCGTGGAACCGTCTCGAGAGCATACACATTAAGAATAAAGAAAAAATTTCGGTATCGATCCACAATTTACTGAGAAATCGCGTGACATGCTAATAAAAAATTAAGCGCCTGTAGACAATGTAATGTCTACATGCGTATACAAGCTTTTTTCCAAGTATTTAGGCGCAAGGCGTTCTTTAATAAGGGTTATGCTCGATATCCCTAGGATCCGATCCACTTACTAGATCCTGACATGGTGACCATGTGACTACCTCGGAAGTACACACTTACAAGTAAAGAAAACAATTTGAAAATTGTTTTACAATTGACGGAAATATCGTGTTAGGAAGAAATTGTTTAAAAATGTTCGTGAGTTTTTCTAATTCCTTGGATAACTGTACGGTTCAACGTACAGCGATTTGCTGACGCTACGTATAAATGACTTACGTTTGCTGACGTATAAATGATGCTCACAAATATTTTGTACTCATAACATAAGACTTCAACTAACAATAAGTTGAACCCAGGGATCAGCATCCAAGATCTACTAATCCGAGAATAAATCCCAGCAAGCAACAAGGTGTATTTCTTCACCCTACTACAAGTAAGCACCAGCACTCCACCAACTATTGCCAGCATCCACCTCGAGAAGCAAGAGCAAGTGTAAAAACTTAACAATAATACTTACCAAATCCTGACATTGTGACAAATTCGGGAGTATAACCTTTCAATTAAAAGAAATTTTTTGAAAATCGGTCCACAATTGACCGAGAAATCGAGTGACGAACATACAGACGAATTGAGAACCTGCTCCTTTTTAAAGATGGTTAAAAAATCGTACATCCCAATGCATGTGCTACTACATACAGTTAAATGTGAGATATGTGGTGCACTCTCAATTGACGGCTCAGTAGTGGTAACTTGCATCTACCATATTTGCCCATTACCTACTAAATACATAATCACATTCAGAATTTGATTACGAAAATCACTTTTTATATCTACGACTTGTCCACTGTTGCTCAACCAGTATGTTTGGCAAAAATAAGAATACACGACCATTCTGTCTGTGAGTGTGGCTTAGCTGAAGGTTCAGTTCACCATATTTTTTTTAATGTCCCAAAATTGTTAGACCCCTTTACAGCATTTTACCTGATAACTTTCCTCGCCCTGTCAATGTGAACTTTCTTTTAACCCTAGCTGATAAGAAACATGTAAATATTTTATCAAAGTTTTTAACATCAAATAACATATATTTATAGTGTCGTTAGTTTAACATTCTATGTCTGTTTTGTCCACAGGATCACAGAATTTGAATTTACCAGTCAAATTTTTCTCTTTCTTTTATCTCATATATATGCACCTGACACTTTATAAACTACTGTGACACTGGCAAAATCAATGCTAATTGCGTTGGAGCCATAATCCTCCAAAAAAGAAGAAGTACATAAATTTTATCATGCTTGTTTCCAAGGAGTAGACAGAGACGTTGGATCTCCATTTTCGAAGATCTTGAGGAACGACTTTGGTTTTTGAGAGGTTTATATGAGACTGCATGCGCGTTTATATGAGGCGCTTTCTTTCACTTCTGTAATTTTTTTCCCTTTTTTTTAATGGACCTGGCGGCAATGTCTGGATTATGCTGGATTCTTTTGATGCAATAAAGAGTGTCTTGATTCATTGCTCTTATCTATTTCTATATTTGTAACACACCAATTTTTTAATGCATGAGTTCAGAGTACAGGCAGTCGGTCCATCTGATGGAAAGCGGTTACCGTCACCGATGGACATTTGCAATACCAAAGTGCTGGTATAGACATAAGGCACACTGCACATGCACTTCCTCACAACACCAGCATGTAAGAGATACACTCTACATTAGTATAAGTTTAGTATTAAAATTAGAATAAACTAATATAATAAGTTATTTGTAAGGTACACCACAACACACATACAATTAAACAAATGTTACAGACAAAAACAAAAATTACAAAGAAGCATGTTTATATACTTAAAACTTTCTTGAAAATTAAGTTATAAAAAAGGGTACAGAACTCGAGTCTGTAGAATTGTTAAAAAACAATAAAGTGCTGCCACTCTCTAAAGGGAGACCAGGCCACTAATGCCGGAACACATCTCAAGGTAGCTATGGTGGCATACTCAAGACCAGGGGTGATGGCCAACCAATCAAGTAAATACCCTACCACCTGGGTGTAGGTTTTGTCGCCTCTTAGGACAGGCCACCTGGCCGCAGGAAGTTACATTTTTCCTCCATTCCTGCATGGGTAATGCCCTAAGAGCTATGGCTCTACCACATCATAGACTTACATTCGGGCTCGATGAGCATGACGTCGGGGGAGTGCGGCGAGCCGGGGGTGCGCGGGGAGGCGGAGGCGACAGTGCCCCGCGACTGGATCTGTTCGAGCAGTTCCTTCGTCGTTTTCACCTGAAAATAAGTAACTAATGAGCTTTTTGCCAAAACTTTTTTTTAATCTTCTATACATATAATAAAACTGTAGAGGTCAAATTTCTGTACAATGGAAAAAAAATGCTAAAAACCGAGCCAGGGGGATGTAACAAGTGAAATAGAACTAATTTAGATTTTTTAAAATTTTCTTTGTTTGTCTGTTTGTACCGGCTAATCTCTGAAACGACTGAACCGATTTAAATGAAATTTTGTATGGTGGTAGCTTATATCCCTGGTCAACATATAGGATGCTTTTGATCCCGAAAGATTAAAGAGTTCCCGTGGCATAGTTAAAAAACCGCACCACGCGGACGAAGTGGCGGGCATCAGCTAGTTTTTAATATTGAAGCACAGCAGAGAGGCTGACGGTCCAACTACGATAGAAAGTGGTTACCGTCACCTATGGACATTAAGCAACACCGGAGGTGCTACCAATGCGCTGCAGGCTTCCAGGGAAACTGGAACCTGGACACAAATGCCGAAACACAACGAACGCAAAGTTGTTATGGCGGCATACTTTAGATAAGGGGGGTGGGTGGTAGCGATCCAGACGGGCAAATACCCTACTGGCTGTGGGTTGTTTTGTCCCCTCTTACAGGAATTACATAACTTTAATAATTTAAATAGCATATTAATTATCGTTTAAACAGTAATAAAAATTACTTCTATAGTAATATTTTGAAAAGTGATATTAAGAGATTTAAACATCCTAAAACTACGTTTTAATGGTTTTGAGGGCGGTAACGTATTTGATTTCTATTTTGACGTTTCGGCCCCTTTTCAGCAAAGACATCTTTCTCATTTCAAATCATTAAAGCGTAGTTTGTGTACTAGTCGCGAAATATTAAGAAAATACTATTTTAACATCCGCAGATATAAAGTGTAAACCTGCTCAATGTCCTAACAAGTTAAAATTTTGTTGCGATTCGTTTTGTCACTTATCCGTTGCCATTCGATTTTCTACTTGTCCGTTGAAGTTTCACTTCTACTATGTGTCCCAGCACACATTTCGACTTTCGCAGATTTACTGCAAATTATGATTTGGTTAAGTTAAGTAAGAAACGCATTTTTATTTTATCAAACAAAAAAACTGAATTCAATCCGGAACCAAAAACTCATCCATAGTTTACTCTTAGATTATGCCGCTTCTCACCACGTCTAGTCTCAATTTATGCCGCTCCTACACGCGGCCGTAACACTTTTTCGTGACAGAAAAATCCTAAGACCCCCGTCTATGTAGAAGTTTCAATTTAAAAAAGCAAGAACACCTTCTTGGCACCCGCTGGTGGCATCCTGTTGACCAGCGCCGTGTAGGGGTCGTGGTTGTCCCGGCGGCAGCCGTTGCGGCGTCGGTCCGCCGCGTGGGCGCCGTTGCGCGACGCCCACGGGGCGCCGGGCGCCGCGCCCGTCACGGTGCCCGCGCCCGACGCCGCCGCCGCGCCCGCTGTCGATTCCGCGCCAGAACCGGCACGACCGTGAAACCTGTACAACGATAACAATATAAAAGCGTTTCTCAAAAATTTCCACCAAGCGATCTTGCGGTGTCCCATTAATCATATAGGTCGATATTTGATTTTGGTGACGTCATAACTTTTGAAGTGATAACTTCTTATAGGAAACCGCTTCGTTACGTAACGCGTTACGGCGCCAGTCTGTCTGGCTTCCCTTTGTTGTTATGGCGGCATACTCTAAACCGGGGATGGTAGCCACCCAGACGCACAAATACTCTTCAATCTGGCTGTGGGTTGTTTTCTCGCCTCTTACGACAGGCCGCCCCAACGCAGGAAATTGTATTCTCTCTCCGTTCCTGCACGGATGTGCACAACTTATTAAATTATCAATAAAAAATATAAAAACACATAAAAAGTAAGTCAATTTTATTAAGAAACGCTAAAAAAAATTCACTGGTAATTGGAATGTAGGGAAAACTGCTTGTCCCAAGATATTACAGTACTTTTAACTCAATTGTTGTCATTATTTTCAAGAACTTATTACGTTAAATGTCTAAAGACTAAATGTTAATAGAATATATTTTTTGAAGGTTTTATTACATCATGAGTTCGTTACTTCTGTTTTTTTTTACTATGAGATTCTGTTTTTGTTTCGTGCCTTTCGTGTAATTGGAAAGGCATGTAACAATAAAGAATATTTAAATCATGGTCAAGAAATTTGAGAATTGCTTATATGTACAGTTTTACACGATTTAAAATTCCGATCGGCAGTTTCTATTTCCGCTGAAAATTGCAGACCGGTTTCCGACATGTAAATAATTTCCATTGAACTTTATTCGCAAGCGGAAATGGCAGTGTTGCTTCGTCCACTGTCGCGCACTACTAAAAATTGGTCTATTGCGCGGGTACATCGAGAGGTATTATTAGTTGTGTAAAACTGTAACACAATATTTTTATTCCGCAGTTACAACCTCAACCAATACTTTAGTAAAGTGTAAGTAAATTTAGAAAGTGTTCACGTCAAGACAGTTTGCTTATGTCCGCTATGTAAGAAACTACTATGATAAATATAGCCGTAAATCTGATATAGCTATAGCATGGTGAATTTTTCAAATAAGCCTCTATAGCTGAATCCATAACTATCAAGATATAGCGAAAAATACTCGAAGATATCGGGACCTATTTTGATAAAAATTAAGATGGGATCATTAGATTTTTGAAAAATCAATTGCCCTAATCAGGAATCAAACCTGTATTTGATTACAAAAAAACCCTACATATTGTATTATTACACCGACTCATAATGTATAATTAATCTTTTTATAATCTATAACATCATAAAATTCTAAACATAACTCATCTTCTGTACATTAAGGCTATTTAAAAAACAACTGGAATAGACTATATAAATGATGGAGAACAGATGCATTTTGTTTAGATTTGTTATCTGTTTGTCAGTTTTTCTATTTGTTCGGGATTCACATAAAAACTACTGGTCCGATTATGACGCGGTTTTCGTTGATCGACAGCAAATTCTTAACCTTAAAATCTGCGCTATTTATTATCCTGGCAATCCCGAGGGAATTTTTCTGAGAATATTTTGGTTTATTTACATTGGAATTCGAAAAAATTAGCTTGATAATTTTTTCGAATTCCAATGCGATTTTTTCAATGATTATTACACAGTTTTCACTAAAACGATAGGTTTATATTCTTTTTTAAATGCTGCGGTACTTTGTGTCCCAGGAATCCCGCGAAAAATTTCAAGTCAAGCGTCGACGAAAGTGCGGGCATTTCCTAGTAATCTATACATGTAATAAAACTGTAGAGGTTGAATTTCTGTACAATGAAAAAAAATGCTAAAAACCGAGTCAGGGGATGTAAGAAGTGAATAGAACTAATTTAGATTTTTTCAAATTTTTTGTTTCTCTGTTTGTACCAGCTAATCTCCGAAACGACTGGACCGATTTAAATAAAATTTTGTATGTTGGTAGCTTATATTCCTGGTCAACATATAGGATACTTTTGATCCCGAAAAATTAAAGAGTTCCCGTGGGATAGTTAAAAAAACTTTCCACGCGGGCGAAGTAGCGGGCAGAAGCTAGTTAATAATAATTATAAAGATCAATTTCTGTAAAGGCATATCCAACATAAAACTAATTTTTTAATAAACCGATTCATATATTCAATAATTTATGAATTGTGCCTAATTTATCAAATTATTCGAAGCAATGCTCTATTTGTTATCACTTTTTTTTAATACACACACATGTATATATATTTTTTCCACTGTCAGTCCTGCTAGAATGTTGAGGGGTGGCCCACTACAGGGCGGAGTATCTGGACGCCCCAGATAGACTTCGAGAGACTTCATCAACAGTAAGAATCTGGTGCACATCCCGGAGGAGCTGGGCAAGATGAAGTAGTCCCTCATCCACACGAACAATATGCGCTCGTTGATACACAGACCGAAGATACACCGTCTATCACTCTATTTCATTCTGAGAAATAACCATTTAAACATAAGTATGAATGAACTCACCTCTTCTTCCTAAGTTTTTTATCTCTCTTCGCTTTCTTATCATCGAGTACAGGCTCTGGGGAGAGTGGCCTCTTCACAGCTGTAAAATATAAATAAAAGCGAATGATTATACAGTCAAGTTGTAGTGGCTACTTGGGTCTTTTATTATCTGGAGTACGGCAGACAGGTTGACAGACTACCTGTTGGAAAGTGGTTATTATCACTTACAGAAATTTTCAATACCAGTGGAGTCACCTACTTGCAACGTTGGCATCATAGAAATCATATGAAATTTTTTTTTTAATCTAAATTTTATTTGCAATGGAAGAAACTCTGTCATAGCATCCACACCAGTGTTTTTGACGTAAACCATCATAACTTCAACTCTAAGCTCATACTTAACCCCTTCGAGAGGCCAAAAATATTATTTTTGTCCACAAACTGCCAGCTGCCGTCCAAATTGCCGCACCAAAACCAAGAGAATTACATCGTCTCTTTTATTTTAATACAAATTCTATACCATTAGAGGGAGAAAGCATCAGTTCAACGTTCGTTTCAATTATCTGTATTTGACCACAAAGTGGTGCTTCCCAATTACTGTGTGTGACAGTTCGAAGAACAAAGTGGTGGTACCTTCTTAAAGGTTAAACATGCTAACCAGAGGTCTACTTACACTGGTTTTGAGGTAATCTAGAACCAGCAATTCCTACCTTCTGGCCTATTTAGGCATCATTTCCACAACCGGATAATATATCAGAGCACCAAGCCTATAACTTTTAACAAAAAAAAAAAACCAAAATTGAGCCGAGACGGTTTACACAATCAAAACTGTCAAAAGTGATGATTCCAATTTGATTCGATTGGCAATTTGATATAGACTTGGGGCCCAGTTATGCAATTTCAAAATCTAACATCAGACATTGTTTTTTTTTATAAATCTAATAAGATGATGAATGCTTTTTAATCATTCAAATGAATTAGAATACACTTACTAGGTTTTCAAGTTGCACAGCGGATTTGTGGACTGATTTTTTTCTTTTCTACATTCTTCGATGTTCAGACATTATATCGCACATTTAACATAAAAAATGCTAACCAAAATTTAAGAGCTTAAACATGTTCTAATAAAACGCCTGTTATTAGTGAATTCCTTCAATTCCTGTTCATTAAAAAGAGGGGAGCGACGTGCGTTTCGCTCACTCTCATAATAAATGCAAGACTGTCGAATTCTAGATTTTTTTAATGCAATAAACACGGAAATTCTCCAAGCTCTTAAATATTGACTTACATCTCATTTTTATGAATCGCGCCACGTTTTTAGTCTTATATTATACTACGACATGCCCGCGACTTCGTCCACGCTTGACTTGAAATTCCCGGGAGACAAAGTAGCGCAGATTTTATGTTTAAAAATTTGCTGTCGATCAGCGAAAACCGCATCGAAATCGAAATCGGCCCAGCAGTTTTTCCAGCGTGAATACCGAACAAACAGACAAGAAATCTATAAAATTGCATCGTGTTCTCCGTCGTTTATATAGTCTATTCTTTATCTCTGCCATATTTGCGTAATTTTATACAATATTACTATGATTAATATATATTTTAGTAATATTTTTACTTTAGTAATATTGCAAAACCCACATGTTATACAATTTTTTCGATGCATCCTAAGGTTGTCTGGAAAAAAATGCTTTTAGTGATAAGACCGCCTATTGCCTTCTGTACTTAAACTTCTTGAATTGTATCTTAATGTTATGCAATGAGTTATTTTTTGTTTAAATAGTCTTAATTTACAGACATGGCATGTTTCTAATATTATAGATAGACTTTGTTCTCCCTTTGCGGACTGGTTATACTCACGCGGTGTGATCGGCTTCAGGGGCGGAGTGGCGAGGAGGGGTGGCGCTGCAGGGGGCGGGGGCGGGGGCGCAGGCGCCGGGGGGTCGTCGTCTACTAAGATCACGTCCTGCGAGTCCGACTCGTAGCCACCCCATGCTTAAAAAAACAAACAACAATATTTACAATTGTGTTGATGACACGAAACATTATGACACAACCATCTAAACACGCAATTTAACTACCATATATATATATAATAATAATCGGCAGACAAACACACATATTGTATATCCCCAAATTAAGCAAGTTACGCTTGTGTTATGGGTAATATACAACGTACCACTCTGAGGCCGATCTCAGACACCCAGACCATAGTAAATAACGGAGAAAATACGTTTCGGAAATTTTCTATACCAGAAAACGAACTAGGAGCCTCTGCGTTGCAGTGAGGTAGGCCGGCAACAGCTTAGCCCGCTCAACCACAGAGGCCGTCAAATATATATATATATTTTTTTTTAGGTTGCCTGGAAGAGATCGCTTTGAGCGATAAGGCCGCCTATTGTATTGCCTAGAAAATATTGTAAATATGATCTGTTTATAAAAATATATACCGGCTAAATAGAAAAATCTAAAAGCAGGTCATGAAGCGAGCTAGGTAACACTTAAACTCAAATTCAAAAGTTTTTATTCAAAATAAATTCCACTGGAGAACACTTTTTTAAGGTCATACGTACGTATAAGTCAAAATTTAAATCTACTTCCTATTCTATGTACACCGCTTCTCTATATGTTATCACTGTTCAAAGGAGGAGAAGCAGCTAGAAACTCCCCAGCAACGTTTAGCTAAAATTGTTTTTCTTTATATTTCTTAATTTATTTATATCTCCAGCTTTTTTTTATTAGTTTCTATACAGAAGTATGTTACAGAATTACTTTTCGAAGAATTAACGGAGTTGTAGCAAACAGTGCATACTCAGTGAGACACAGACATAATAAAAGGAAAGAAGAATATTATTACCGCTATAATAATATAATGACGAGATGCTATAAAAGTTTATACTGCAACATATCTCCATAAATTCCTTACATGTTTGGCAAGATTAACACTTTATACAGACGATAGTATAAGCGGCTGGAGCGAGCTGCTATGTAAATGAAGTTTTGTCATTTATATATTCATCAATAGAGTAATATCCCTTTTCAAGAAAGACTCTTTTTAATTTGGTTTGAAATTAAAAAGTATAGTATAACCTCTTGTCAGTGACATGTCAAAATGTAAAATATTCACATCTGTGTAGTCCCGTGAGCGGACTTTACACAGACAAGGTATTTTAGGGTATATAGGTTTAGAAAATCCTGATTTATCTAAATCTAATTGGAATTATACAAAATTCCAATTCGATTTCTTTATGTAATTTCTTACACTACACTTGACTTTGAATTGCATTGCAAGTGCTATAAGAAATAAAATAAAATTAATAAAAAAATAAACGATTTGTTATTGCACAAACCGAATGATAGTTCGCGGGAAACACTGACTGAAATGGTCACAGATTAAATCAACGATCGTCAAAAAATTTTGTACCACAGACCAAACTACTTTCATGTGATAGGGAGAACCTGTTCATTATTAGTCGATTGTTAATAAGTACCATAGAGCGAGAACTGTAGTAATCAACAAAACAGACTCGACACTGTCGAGAGGATAAGTAACTTATGGATAAAGTTAGTAATGAAGGTAATAAGAGAACCAAAGTGAGCGACATATTATGTAGCTAGACCAGGGTTTCCGCAGAACCGATGACCGATTGCGGAGAACCGGCGCAGCTCCGCAGATCCATCCCCCTATTGGTGAAGTAGGGTAACCTACTCCGAGACACCCTAGTCACAGTCCTAATGGCTATGAAGTAGTTTTTGTGGCGCCCCGGAAAAGCGTAGTATAGGGGTGCAGGTTTAGGTTTAATGGGAAATCTGACGGTCGGGTTCCCCGTAGCCTCCGCTCAATGGTCATCTAGGGATGCGGCTCCTCGAGAGTCCCACACTCCCACACGAGTCACACCTCCAAGCCCGGAGATAGTGTCGAAATGTCGAAAAAACGTTGACCGGTACCGGACGACCTGCACAGGGTCGCCGATTAGAGCTGATGAGAGCATCTGGCTATATCTAGCTGTCGAAAACACAGGCGTAAACAGACACTTAGACGAACGTATCGGACTCCCCTAATGTTGCAGATCACCATGGGCGATGTTAACAACTTACCATCAAGTGGTCCTTGTGTCCAATGTGTTTACAAGCAAATACAAAAAATTTCGGGTTTAATCAACAAATTTCGGCTAATTATTCTAAATTCATTTCTATCAGATCATCAACAGTAAATTATTTATACTCGTATGCATACATACATACACACCCACCAACTCACACACACACACATACACACACCCCCTCTCAGATACGTTAACATTACAACCGTAATAAAGAATAATTGTAAGTTTTTGTAAATTGTTTTTCAGCACGTGGCAACCTGTAATTAAGTCTGCACTTAGACTAAAAACTTAGTGTAATAATATAAATATGTATGTACTAGTGTAAGACTTGTTGGTTGTTCTCAATAAATTTAAAAACAATGACTGGTTTACGACGAAATGCACAAATCAGAGCTTAATTTAAAGAGAAGAAATCATAGAATAACGAAGTTAAGCTTACCTGGACGCGATGGCGGCCGAGGGCTGGCGACAGCCGGGCTGACCACCTGTTGTAAATTTAAAAAAAATTACTCCATAGTCACATTAAAGCAGTACATTGACGCGAAGAGCAAACTCACCCTCGATAGTGCGGGAGAGGTGAGCGGGGTGCCGCCGAGTCGCCGCACTTGCCTCTCCGCGGATGACCGGTTCGAACCTGGGTTGGGCACGTATTTTACAATTTAAGAATGCCCTATAAACATTTTATACTGACTATTAATCTTTTTTGTTCCACCTTATTTACCAACGTAAGTATTCTAAAATTATATTACCAACTGTAGCGCGTAGATAAGTAGTTAATAATATTTAGCAAGTACGCACTTTTAGTTCAGAAGAAAACTTGTATTCATTCGAGGCGAGACACAATAAATATAGGCGTTATGGTGTAAACACGGTCTTACTTATTCACAAGACATAATATAACCCCACATTGCAAACTAAGCCATCTCAAGTGAAGCGTTTATAGTAATGTACTGTCAGCACATAAATAAATAAACTAATACTTTTTATAGGCAAGTACTTAATATAAAATATTATATATTATTTCAATATATAATATTAAACGGTACTAAAATAATAAATATTAATATTAAACATAATTTTTAATACCACTTTTTGTTTGTGTTATAAATGTTTTTTGTAACACAAACAAACCGACCCAATGTATTGGGCACGCCACCAATCACAAAGTTCACAATGAACTTGTTATATTACGAATAAACGAGAGTGAAGGTACGCTAAGAAGGCTACGTTCCAGAAGGGACTCACAGCGACCACGTTCACGACCGCGATTTTTCCCGTTCCACTTGCTTGCGGACGTTACAATCATAAACACTAGTGGAACGGGTTATGGGGCGTTGATGTCATAAACGACGAAATACACAAATGTCAATGGTTGATTTGAACATCGCCTTTTTCAATGTCAAGAGATAGACAGACATGGGTCGTTGTGAGCGCTGTGTGATCGAAAATGATGACGTCATTAGTGACATTTTCGTCACGATCATCGAGACCGCGGTCGCCTTGTGGAACGGCAGACGGAGCATTTTGGGCGTTGTGAGATACTAAAGGAACGCGTGCGGAGTGTTCGGGCGCGTTGCGCGGGACTAAAAGTAACACACCTTACATCCTAACATAAGTTGTTTGTCATCTAATCTGCAACAAACAAGTCACAGTAAAATTATGTGTACGTACAACTGAAACATTTGTTATTAAACAAAAGAGTTTTGAGTTGATAGTATGTAGTATTATTACTTTTCCAATAATCACGCAGTGAAAACTATTTGACGGCTAGTCTATGGCCTCGTTAAGCATTTCTTTAGAAAAGTTGGCACGTTGATACATACATGTTCGCCACCCCTGCTCTAGTAGACATGTGTTATAGCTATTATTTTCTCATTCATATTTTTTTTGTATAAGCCCCTTGCTGGCTGTTAGGAATATTTTATCAATGTACTGCGAATGAGTCGGTCACGACGGTTTGGTAACAACGGTCGTGACCTCCTTACGAACATAATTGGGTTGCTACTACGTACTGCTGGGTTACGGTTTGATACACCTTCAAATATAGCTTATGATCAAAGATCACTTAAGAGTACTCAATAAATTAAGAGGCTTATTCCATAGACAGAATCGGCTAAGCGCGTGTAGTCCGAGCACAATGCAGGGTTTCTTAAAGGTCCACTATGTTTAAATTTTGGCTATGTAGCCTTTGAGCATTTAATAGTAAATACTTCGTACAATACTGAACGGATCTCAATCAAGCTAATTTTGATCGTAAGTATTTTTTTTCAGTTCTACCTAATTTTTTACAAAGTTTAAAGCTATTGTTAGTAGTATTTAGCAATATCTCTGCACCCACAAACTTAACGAAAAGATTAAATAATGTTGTTATGATTTTTCAAGACCTATCTTGGTTGTTTATGGTATATATTATACATGTTTATTATTTATTTTTTATATTTTATTCATCCATACTACTGCACAGTACCACCTTAAAGAATGCTTCGAATTTATTTCTTGCTCTCACAATTTACGCCCTTCCAGTCAACATAGACTTATTACTCCTATTCATAGTACAACGTTTTTCAATAACTCTTTCACGGTCAAGGCTATCCAACTTTGGAATACATTGCCTGTTGTTGTCAGACAAGCAAAATCTATAATACCATTTAAGAACATGGTCAGGAAATTCTATCTAGAATATAATAATATGTAATTTTATATAATTAGTATTATATTGCATATAACTATATATTTATTATGTTTAAATAGTTGCATTTTATCACTATATCTTGAATATGTATATAACTTATGTGTATATATAGTATAGTTATATAGTTATTATTAAAATGTAAGTAATCGTACAACAATTATGTATACCACCGTCGCCACTCCTAATCAGCAATATTCCTGCCACGGGTTGTCTGGAAGAGATCGCTTTTTAGCGATAAGAGCGCCCTTTGTACACAATTAGAATAATATTAGTTCGTAAGTTTTCTGTAATGGTGTACAATAAAGTGTTATCTATCTATATTATTCATGGTGTTTTATGTATAGTCGCTTTCCTGGAGTTTATTTTTATACGTGTTTATCAAACAATTGTGTAGCGGCGTATGAAAAAAATAATTTTATTCATATGAACCCAGTAAGTTTTTTTTATAAGGCTTCCTTCCGTTTATTCCCAAACGGGTAAGAAACTCTAACAAGAGCTTTGCAAACAGCTTTCCTTGAGTACATTTTAGATCTTTATTGGGCTGGAAGTATGAGATTTTTTGGGATGAAATATAAGCCAACCAATGGATGTTCAATTTAAATTGAAGTCTTTAATCAGACTAATTTCCAATGGAGAACGCGTTTTGAAGTTCATAGATACAAGTTAAAAATTAACGGTCTTGTTCATATTAAGTTAGAATAAGTTTGAAGGCTTGATTATGGTTCTTAAAGAAGCCACCAAACTTACTCTAACTCAATATGAATAAGGCCGTAAGTGTATTCCTGTTTTATGTACATTGCTTCACGACATATTCGTTTTTTGTTTTTTTTTTTAACAGTTCTACACTCTCTAGTTCCGTACCCTTTTTTTATAACCTTGCGACTAATGCCAGAACACAACCCTAGGTTGTTATGGCGGCATACTTTAGACCAGGGGTGGTAGCCATCCAGACGAGCACAAAGCCCTACCACTTGGCTGTGAGTTGTTTAGTCGCCTCGTACGATAGGCCGTCCGGCCGCAGGAAATTGTATTCTTTCTACTTTCTTGAATGGATAAAAACGATACCCATATCACCCGTAATGACTTCAAGCCAGCATTTTTTGTCCTACCCCTACCACCGGGAAGTGGTGTAGGCGACACGGCTGCACATTTACGCCCCACATAATTGGCCGGCCTTCGGAATATGGAGTTAAAAAAATTTGGCAGATATAGAGACTGCCGCCGACAGAAGTGAAAACTTAGAACGTTTAGTATTAAAATTTGAAAATTCTTAATGTTTGAATAAAAACACTATTTCAACAATGCACACTATTACATTATTTACACATTGAACTTCTCACTAAATCCATTCAAATTCACTTATAAGATATACACAGCACTAATGTTGCACAATACGTCAGCTGTATAGCTACAGATATATAGGTACTGCTATAAGCATGTCGGTGATGCGAACGCATGAGATTTCACCCATCCAAAAAGCGTCTAAAGCGCACAGCACACGGCCGCTGCGCTTGCGCCACTCATGAGCATGTCGGTGACGCGAACGCATAAGATTTTCCTCTATCAAAAAGTGCCCAACGCGACAAAAGAAGTTTTCACTTTAAAAAGTAATAATTGTATTTTTAACGAGCCCTATGCCTTGTATAACTATTATGATGAATAAGGGGGTAAATGTATGACAATTGTTTTTGAATCGCCTCTGCCCCGTTTATATGGTAAGAAAGAGGGCTTAATTCTTTTCCTTTTTTATTATATAACATTTTGTTCAAAAACAACACTTTCCTTGGTATGCTGTTTGACATCAAAATCGATTCAATTCCAGACAAGAGTAATGGATTTTTCACAAAACTAATGATACCATTTTTGTTTTCATGAAAATCGCCTCGAGACTCCTTAGTATTTTTCGCTACCTAGCATAGTTTAAGATTTAGCACTTGAAAAATTCACTCTATATATATATGAATGTACTGCTACTGGGATAAGAGATTTGTATGAATATGTTACACAATATTCATACAAATCCTATTAGTCATAACGATGAATGTATATTACCCGTATGGGCCGGCGAGGCGACATTGGGTATGACAAGGTCCCGCCAGCGCTTGACGAGCACCTTGGCGCGGCGCGCGAGCGTCAGGTCGGTTGTCTTGCGGCGGAGCTCGTTCACATGCTTGCCCAGTCGGGTGGTCTGCAACAAACAACAAAACATCGGTCAACCAATCATGGCCCAATGCTGGTAGGGTGGTGCAAGGGGTGAAGGAAGGACCTAGGGGTCGCAAGCCGATCGCTATATACCTACGTACCATACATACCCGTTCCATTAAAATAATACAATTTCCTGCGGCCGGGTTACCTGTCGTGGGAGACGACAAAACAACCCACAGCCAGGTGGTAGGGCATTTACCCGCCTGGATGCCTATCCTCTGGTCTAGAGTATGCCGCCATAACAACCTAGAGTGGTGTTTCGATATTAGTGGCCAGATTCCAGTCTCCCTTTAGAGAGCGGCAGCACATTGGCAGCCTTTAGTGTTACAAATGTCCGTAGGTGATGGTAGCTGCTTTCAATTAGGTGGGTTGTCTGCCTGTCTGCTGAACTCATGCAATAAAAAATAAAAAACACCCGACAGAAGTGATAACTTTAACTAATCTAAGTTGAACTATTTAATATTGAAATTATTTTACTTGAGAAAAGCTTAGATTATTACTTAAATTTTATGTATATAGTGCGTGAGTTGAGTGAGAGAGGAGGAGCCTGCCTACCGCTGCCGTATGCGTGACAGAAAGGGAAACTAGACAGACTGGCGCCGTAACGCGTTACGTAACGAAGCGGTTTAAACCCCCCCCCCCCCATAAGAAGTTACCACTTCAAAAACAGCGTAACGCTAATAACTATACGCGTTCGTCGCTGGTAGCGATGGGTAACCGATCGAAATTACAAAAAGTAAACCATCCGGCTAAGAGTCGTTTAACAACCGGCTGAAAACACAACCGAATGAAAGAATGAATGAATCATTTATTGCTAAAATGTATATACACAAGATGTTACAATATGCGTTGTTTCAATCACATTTTGCTTTATTAGGCGTGCAATGTCGGAATACATGTCATAATTATAAAACTAAATTTACATTTAAAAAAGAGATATATATATATATATATATATATATATATATATATATATATATATATATATATATATATATATATATGTGTCTAGTTACAAAATATTATTAGTCATGTCTTAACTGATAGCTATTTAGCTAATGGGTGACCTACTCACTAAAAGACTGCAGACGGCTAACAGCTCAGCCGTAAACTTGTCAGTTTTCGGTTTTAGTCAGCAACAATTAGCCAGCTGTCGAGTTGATGCACAACTCAGCCGTGGCTGAACAACCGCTAATTATCTTGCTTTTACAATAGCCATATCTATTTTTCGCTACATACGTCTATACCAGCGGAAACGACGACATTTATCGCGATAAAAAGTAGGTATCCTAAGCAGCGGCGTAGCGTGGGTGACCGCCACCCGGGGCGGAAGACAATTTTGCCGCCCTTTTATTTGGGTATTTCAATTGAATTGCATACTATATCTATACTAATATTATAAAGAGGCAAAGTTTGTGCGTTTGTGACGTTGTAGGGGGTAATGTCTGGATCTACTGAACCGAAAATTATTTTTGCGTTAGAAAGCCCATTTATTGAGGAATATTATAGGCTATATAACATCAAGCTAGGACCAATAGGAGCGGAGTTGTAATGAAAAATTTGCCCGTGTTGAGCCGGGCGAGTAAGTAATGAAAAATTCCGTGCTCTTTTCAATCGGTCCGAATTTGTAGTTGCAATAAAAATATGAAATGGTTCAAATATTTATATTATTTATTGTGAAATTTTGCCGCCCCCACTACGCTACGCCACTGATCCTAAGTATTGTGATATAATAGCCGGAATGTAATCTGGCTCTTGTTGTGTTTCATTTAAGTCCGTCGAGTCATTTTCACGTGATGCTCTAACAGACAGGCATAAATTCAAAGGCTGGTGTTCATAGACATTTAACCGATGCTTATAATAAAATAATCGCTAAAACTATATGGCTAAACAACGATTATTTTATTTAAATGTCTATGTACACCAGACTAAAGGCTGTATTTTTTGCTATCTGTTGTAAATGCATAGTACAAACTCGAACCATTTACAGACTGACGGTCGTACACATATTGAGTTAGAGTAAGTTTGAAGGCTTCTTTATGGTTTTTAAAGAAACTTTCAAACGTACTCTAAATCAATATGAATAAGACCATTGTTATATGTAACATACATAATTGTTGTTACGACCTACACACCGACAAAAGTAGATTCACACCTGCATAACATAAAAGCACACTTTATTAGCTTTCCGCATTTGGACTTCTTTTGTTTAGTTTGTGTTTAAAATTTGTAATTAGAAAACAGCCCATTGTGTATTGTAATCTTTTATGGCAGTCATTAGCCAGGTGTGTCGAACTGATTCTAAGAAATTCGGTCTACGCGGTCGGGCAGCCATATTGTATAGGTGCAGTGGAGATATCGGCAGTCTAGCGATAGCCACAAGCGAAGCAAGACGTTAGGGATGGACTTTGCGCGTGTGATTGAATCATGCATTACATTTGGACTGGTTGTGTACAGTTATATTTGTACCTGTGTTATACGTGTTTGTATAGTTGTAATAAATTCTATAAATAATTACAACGGCATTTTAATTCGAGTCCTGCAACTCGTAACAATATTAATGCTCCCGGTGTATGACTATCCTAATGAATTCAAATAATTTCTCACCTCCAACAGCTCTTTTGTAATATTAAATTTCTCCAAAATAGATATAATTTCGTTGACAGCATGCATGTCGACAACCTGTAATTAGAAAAGTTTACATTATACATTAAACCAATTAATACATTATGATGCAATTACCACATGCTAACACTGACTGTAATTTCATGGAAGAATAATATAATGAAAGAATTACAATCACCCAATAAAAACAGAACTTTGATAAGCTCCTAAATCCTACATAACTAGATGGCTCTAATGGTTATTCTTCTATAACTTTTTGACATTTTGTTATTTAAAACATATTTTGCAAGAATAAAATTGAAAAAAACTTACTAAGACTTAATTTTTGTCAAATTTAGTGCAAAACAATATGTTTAAAATAATAAAGCATCTTAAACTTTGAGAAGAATTATAAGTGTGAAGGAAAACAACGGGATGAAATTTGCTCAACTAGAAAACCGACGTGCAATACCCTCCAAACCACCTTGGATAGCCGTGATGAGTATACTGTCCGTTCTCCTAATAATTGCTGTGCGACCTTTATGGACTAATATTACAAGTACCTATTAATATATATATATTTATTTAATGTAATAATTAAAATTTATACCATCACCAGGTGAAACATACTGTTACAACTTAAGTTCCGACAAAAACAAAATCCACTTGCATATCTATAAAAACATATTTTATGACCTGTCGGCATTTGAACTAATTGTAATTCTTTAATGATTATCTTGTTTTGTTTACTTATTTATTGGTTATTGTGGAGAACAGCCTATTGTACTCGTTTATGGCCGTTCGTAGGCATAATTAGCCAGGTGTGTGGATTATGATTCTAGGAAATTCGGTCCACGCTACCGGGCGGACATATTGCATTTGTGCGATATAAAGCAATGGCCCGATTGAGCAAGGGTTAGTCGAGCGAGAACCACGAGCGAAGCGAGACGTGTACTACAATCGGGAATCTAATAAGTGACGGACTTTGCGCGTTATATTTGTACCTGTGTTATACGTGTTTGTATAGTTCTAATAAACTCTATAGTAATTCTAACGGCATTTTAATTTGAGTCCCGTAACTCGTAACAATACCATACACATATCTAGTTTTTACATCATGTATATACAAGCTTCCCACAAATAAATAAATTTGAAATAATATCATACATAACTTTATGCTCCTCAAAAACCAATTTACAACATTTCCTTGAAGAATTTTACGACATCGGCCGCAATCAGCACAAACCATCTACATCGATACAAGCGAACAAAAAAAAAAACAACGAAATCACTAACTTCCGACAATTGAATTGTGGATTTTATGCATTTTCGCTATACATTTGTTCTTTGTATTGAGGAATATATCGCCTTTTGTATGCCAATGAAGCATGACCCGTAATCCAGCGACACAAGCTCACGCTGTACGCAAAGCCTTCATCCTTGATATAACAGTGGCCTATACTTGTATTGTCTTCTGTTATGTTACTTGGGATAATGTTAGTGTTAGTGATCATATGACGCAGATGTAGCGATGGGATTAATGCGTTCTGATTTTTATTGTACAAGTTCAGCGGACAGGTGGACAGCCGACCTGATGGAAAGCGGTTACCATCGCCTATGGACACTTACAACTACAAATGCGCTGTTACTCTCTAACGGGTGACTGGAATCTGGCCACTAATGCTAGAATACAACTCTGGATTGTTATGGCGGCATACTATAGACCAGGGGTGGCAGCCATCGATACGAGCAAATACCCTACTACCTGACTGTGGGTTGTTTTGTCATTAATTGTCAATCACGTTAAACATTCACGTAGAAGAACCATGTTGGGATCTTTATCTTCATTACAGCTCAAGGCCGGTTAGATCTCGATCTGTGTGATATCACTGCCCTATCTCGTATCCCCATTCCATTCCTTTATCCTATCCCCTCTATCCCAATCCTCCTGTCGGATTCCTTTATCCCATCTCATTTATTCCATCCCTCTTATCCCTTCCCCCACCCCAAAGGCTGGCAACACTAACTTCGTCCCTGGTGTTGCAAATGATTAAAAGCGATAGTAACCACTATCCATTAGGTAGGCCTGACTGTTGAAGCTGGCAAAATAGGCTCTCCTTATTTTGCCATTTTCACAATTAAAAAAAAATATTGACATAAAGCCTATGTATATACAGCTAACTATTAAGTGCTTATTTTAAACGTTGTTTATTATTTATCTAGTATTATTATTAGTTATTTATATAGTAATTGGGTTAACCATATCACCTGATCCTTATGAAAGGCCTGTACCTATGTATATGGTAAGAAATGGTGACTTGCATTACCAGAGATGATACAAGTGACAATAGTCTAAAAGTAATGGATGCAGAATACCAGAAAAGAAAGAGAAGTATGCTGTCTGGAATAATAGTAGAATAATAAATGTATTTAAAAAGGACTGTCTGTAGGTTCAGAAAACTTAATAGGTCAACACAAGACACAGGCAATCAAGCAATGTGAAGATGAACTTTAACAGGCTACTGGACCCTAGTAGTAACAAATTACCCTTAACATGAACTGCAGGCCTTTACCAGAAGGCAGTCTGAAAGTTAATAATTTAGGAACACAGGAACTATCATAATTTTAAGGTAATATTATGTCTATAGATAGACATTATTTCTTCAGGTGATCAGAGGTCTGGTGCTTTATATAATGGACTAGCTGTGCCCGCGAAGTCATCAGCGTGGAATTTGTTTTTGATTTTGATACATTCTTCATTGGTGCTCCGCTCCTATTGGTCTGAGTGTGATGATATATAGCCTATAAGCCTTCCTCGATAAATGGGCTATCTAACACTAAAAGAATTTTTCAAATCAGACCAGTAGTTCCCGAGATTAGGGTGTTCAAACAAACAAACTCTTTAGCTTTATATATTAGTATAAGATCAGTATGGTGATCCAGAGAATTATTATAGCCAGTCTGGGTAGGTTACTATAGAAAGCTAATCTAAGCTGAGTATATTAGATCAATATAGGATAGGTGCACCTAGGAGGATGAGGGTCAGAGGTGTCGCTACGTTCATCACCTCCTATTGCCATAGTGGAACCAGAGTTAGTGAGGGAAACCCCCTTCAAGTCACACCCGATGGATGTGGGGTGGTCTGGTCCCAGGGGCACCCCATCATGACAAGTTGCATTGAGGCATCACAGTAAAATATCTATGGCAGGCCCTGTAAAGCCTCATTAAGTATTAAGTCATGGAGGTAAAGTCGAAGCTTCTTTAGTTAAGGTGTGTCCAGAGGTGGCCCCAAGGTGTTCCGCCTCCATCATACTCCGCGATTCAAAGCTACCTCCCCAGGAGGCTCGAGGGTGTGCGTAAATACATTCCCCACCTTTATAAAAAAAGCTCAGTATTCTATTGGGTCCCGAAGGATTATAGATAGAAGTAGAACACAATATTACTATAAAGTAAACACTTGACTTAGAGACTATATTTGTTTTACAAAAAAGAGCCCCAAGGTCCATTTACAATCTCTCAGAGAACTCTTTAAGGAAATCAGAATCAGAATTATGACGGCCCCTGCCAATATATTTTTATTAATATAATTTACATATGTAATAATAGACTGATACTGCCATCTTTCAGATTACAAAAAGTATGTCTTCTTTCTTGGGGGTTGGTGACAAAACTGCATTTACATAGCTGCTCACTCCAGCTTTTATACTATCTTTTGTATAATGTTTATATTTTGCATAACATACCTTATATGTTATGCAAAATATAAATGTTATAGTAATCTATGGAGATTTCTCGCAGTATTCTTAGTATGGCATTATTGCGATGGTAACAACATTTTTTGTTTGTTACAACTCCATTCAATCTTTGAAAAGTAATTGTAATAAAACTTCTATATGTATTTAAAAAAAGAGCCAGAGATAATATATAAATAATTATGGTGTTAAAATCTTTTTTAGCTAGAAATGTTGCTGGGGAGTTTCTTGCCGCTTTGTCTTCTTTGTACAGTGACAACACAGAAGCGGTATACTTAGAATAGGAAGTTGACTTAAATGTATGACCTTCAGTGTTCTCCAGTGGAACTTATTTTGAATAAAAACTTTTGAATTTGAATTTAATAGGTATATTTAAGCCATACCGCCTCCGCCAAGTACCTGTCAAAGGGGTACGCCCAAAAAATGCTGGCTTGACATTGGGAAGGATGACATGCATACCAATTGGTATCAATACAAAGGATACTGAAGATGGCGTGAAGTGGAAAAGAAAGAGTAGTAAAGTGGACTCTGGGCATACAAGCGAACACTCTGAACGCAACCGGGATATAACACTTGGATGATGACGAATAGGTTGGTTTATTTAAGATTCATTAATTGAATTAGTCTATAATTATTATACAAGTATAATTTTGTTGTAAATAAATTACTACTCCAGATAATGCTTAAATATACCTAGAACTAACCTTCTTACTACCACCAAAGCAGTGAATGGAAAGAAGCAGTTTATGAGTCAATAGACAGACAATATTGCACGAGTTCAGCAGATGGATAATGATTACCATCAGTTATGGACACTTGCATCACCAAATGTGCTAACACGCTGCTGCTCTCTAAAAAAAAAAGGATGACAGGAACTTGGCCACTAATGCCGGAACACAACTCAAGGTTGTTATGGCTGCGTACTCTAGACCAGGGGTGGTAGCCATCCAGAAGGGCAAATACTCTACCACTGGCTGTGGGTTGTTGTCGCCTTCCACCACAAGCTGCCTGTCCACAGGAAATTGTGTACTTTCTGCATTCCTGCACTGCATGGACGTCATGTTAAATTTTGCCTTTATGCTACAAGATGTAGCATAACACCTCACCTCTGGGGGTACACACTGGCTTACTTTCTGGTACCCCTCTCAGGACCACCAGATTGAGTTTTGGAAATTCCATTAATTTGAAGAATTTCTTATGCCAGAAGTAAATGACATATAAACCATTATCATTATGAGATATGTTTTAGTGCTTGGCTCGAATTTTTACGTCTTCGTTTTTATATCTTCTGCAGAATTTTTTGGTCCCAAGTAATATAAAGCCTTATCTCTCTAAAAAATGTCACATTAGAAAAATCAAAACTCCCCAGTTATCTTTGTATTTCTTTTGCTGATGGTAATACTGAATGTCATGTTTCCTAAGAAATACAGTAGGAAAAATGAAATTTATTTTGTATCCAGTGTAAATAAATTTTTTATTTTGTTTATTAAAATGTATTGTGTGTAAAATTTACTTGATAAGGATTAAGTATGTAATAGGCAGAGGAGTTAAATTAATAAATTTCCTTATTATATTAGTTTAAGTTCAATTTAAACAATGTATCTGACTGAAAGTCTGTTTATAGAAAAATGTTTCCTAAGACCAGTCTGACCTACTTGTCAAACCAACTGCTACCCTTTCCTCTTCTATTTGAGAACATACTTTATGGACAGCCCAAAGTGTAGTAGATTGATAGAAAGGTACATGTTGCCAACAGCGGGATTAATGAGAAATAGAGTGATAGAAGAATTGGATCCATAACATTTAAAAAATTGTTATTGTTAGACATAACATCTATGGGCAATAATAGCCTATAGTTCACTGCAATGCTGAACTTCCAGGTTCAATCCCAGACAAGGTAATGTATAATAATGCATGCAATATTTTGAATTCAGCATTAGGATAGTCTATTGTAAATTGAAAGAGTAAGTTGGAAATGTAGATGCTGTGTTTGTCTGCTGATTTGTTAGGATTAATTGTTTTAATTAATAAAGGAAAGGAAAATTATACATTAGTAAAAATAGAAAAGAAAATTAGTCAACATTGCCATTATTTTGCATAGTAGCATTTTGAATTTGCAATGTTAATATACTCATTAAAATTGTGTTTATCCAAACATAATTTTAAAAATATAATAATTTAGTTATCATTTTCAGCTTGATAAGGCACATGCACAATGTACATACCTCATAGCTGAAACTTTCAAGGTATATTTTGGTATACAATGAATATATAGGAAAAAAACATAGAAATAAACATTTAATTAATTGTTTTATAATCTGTTTCAGGAAATTATGGATCTTTGGGCATTAAGCACACACATAGCATGTGAAATGTGATGTTGGAGGCTTATGCAGAGAGCATGTTAGAATGAAAAAATCTAATAAAGAAGTATTATATATGGCGAAGAGAAGTGAATGAGTAGGAAGAGGATTTTTTTTCTTATCAGTTATGATTTAATAGTATGTATAATAATCAAAATCAACATGGAAGAAAGGAAAGCCTTGAGTAGTCAAAGATAGGCAAGAGGATGTTGCGTTAATAAACAAGTAAAACTGTTTTTTTTAAGGAGGGGAAATCTATTTGAGGGCTATCCGATTCACCATGTTAGGGTGACACTAGAATTTACTATCTACAAATATATATTATCACCCAAGTAGGGGTGATTGATACCCATAAAAATCCCTAGTTGTTCCATCTTTCGCTTTAATGCAAATGCTATTGGTGTATTGTCTCATCACTCCACAAGACCTTAGCAAGCAGTGGCCCAAAGGCTTCATCCATTGCCAGGTGAACCACACGTCTTCATTCTTGCAACTAAAACTGCTGGCCCATAATAGAGAAGACTGACTGGAACTCCATCAACAGGAGTACAAATCTTATATGAGATAGATAGAAGATGTAAACAACACTGGCACGATTCAGTTATTTTGGAACAATCAATATATCTTGGACAGGCACATTTGCGGTTATAACTTAAAAGAGAGTTTAGCAGATCAAAAACTTATTTTTAAAGCGAGTGAATTTATTTTGATAAAGAAAGTTGATAAAATACTATATTTGCAATTCTAAATTAAAATGAAACGGAAAGAAAAAGCAATGTAATTAAAACCTTAAGAAAGTTACCTACCAAAATTTCTGGATTGAAAACCGCACAGACTCCTAGCACATGTCTAGCAGATTTTGAAATTAGAATATCATGGTCTACTTAAAAGTAGAATATTTGGATATTTGCCTTAGGCATATACTGATTAAATAGAAAATAATAAATAATTATAACATATATAAATTATAATTACAAACATGGTGTTATCTGTGTGCAACTTTAATCATTTATACTATGATGTCACTGATAAAATTTTGGTCTTGAAAGATCCATCTCCAAGTCTTCACTAAAACAAGAAATCTGGATAATGGATCTAGAGACTTCTGGATTTGAATAGGTACCTCATTCAATAAAGTACTTGACTGCTATTGACTAATAACAATGTTGCGAAAATCTGTCCTAGAAGCTATTGCACAATCAAATTCACAGTAGAATAAGTAAAATGCACCTTTAATAATGGACTAAACGTGATGCTTGACACTAGCAAGCAGCACAACTCGACAGGTGCCTGTCCCACAGCAACAAACTACAGCTATGTACTCACATAAGGTCAAAAGGTACAATAACATATTTTCGACGTCTGTTCGATTCCATGGAACACTTTTTCGTTGAAATTAAAGGGATAAATCACGCGTGGCACAATTCTATACTTTCACATTGCAAAATTTTTGGCACTAGGGACGGAGGGACGGGGCGGCGAGCTGACGACGTCAGTAGCTCTCCGCACTGAGCTCGCGTATTCACACATTCCACTTCCGCAACCGTTGTCGATCGGCTAACACATTGCGAGGGTTATAGGTACTAATCTCGGCCAACGCATGGCACGAGGACCACCGGGGGCAACCTCCTGAGCGATCAAGTCGCTACATCGAATCGGGTGTCAATGGGCTCGTGGACCGTTTTCGTATCTCGACTACTTTAACGAACTTTTCATCATCAAAACTCGTAAACTTACATTGTAATTGTTATCCAACGCATTCAGAAGTCGATTTCTTAGTTCATGAGCGTTATAACTCATTTATAAACGAAAATATTTAACTAAATACGACGAACGTGTCTTCGGCTGCGTCGTAATGGCGGACCGACGACTACGTATGCCCGTGCCAGGGCATTTTAGCCGAATAATTCAGCTGATATCTACTGAGGCGACGCACTTTCGTGTTTTTCCGTTTCTTTTGACGGAAGAACTTTATTTTATTAATTTCACCCACTAGATGTCGCGACATACATATGAACGCTAAGTAGCTTTTCTTCTTCTCTTTAACTATTTAAATAATTTAACATTTAATAAGTAGTTAATCTATTTCTAAACAATTCAGTTTCTATTATTTGGTGTTCCTTGTAAATTTATTTATATATGTACATGTAAACGAATTACAGACATTGGCAATTTTCTATTTATTATTTTTACTACTAGCAAGTTCATTTCCACTAATTTGAGATGACACCACTAGATGGCATTAAATTGGAAGTAAAGAAAGAGACCGGTTTGTCTTCATCTATTCATTTTTTTTTGTAATTTATGCATGCATTGGTGTAGTTTAAATATCTAGCCAGTGTTAAGTTTTTTTTTCATTTTTCTTCTTCTGTATCTATGCCAAGAAAAAGTAGGTTATTTTTTTAAAGTTATTGTTTCATATAATAGCTTCTATAATTACGTTAAAATATATAAAAGTGATCTGCTACTTAGTATTATTAAATACTACTATAAATTTAGTTAATGTCTACTTATCAATTATATTTACTTTACACCATGACTAATATCAAAAATGTTATTTTTTCTAAATTTCAGACCTTAATGTATGTTCATATACGGATATCTTATAAGAGTTTTTAACTTAGAAGACTGTAACAAAATTCTTTTGAGGCTAGCAGATCCTGGGCTATATTTTTATTACTAGCTGATGCCCGCGACTTCGTCCGCATGGTGCGGTTTTTCAACTACCTCACGGGAACTTTTTAATTTTTCGTGATCAAAAGTATCCTATATATTGGCCAGGGATATAAGCTACCACTATACAAAATTTCAATTAAATCGGTCCAGTCGTTTCGGAGATTAGCCGGTACAAATAGAGAATCAAAAATTTGAAAAAATTCTAAATTAGTTCTATTTCACTTTTTAAATCCCCCTTACTCGGTTTTTAGTTTTTTTTTTCACTGTGCAGAAATTTGACCTCTACAATTTTATTATATGTATAGATTGAACATGCCCGTGATAATCACTTAACCTTAGTCTTCGAATTTTTAAGTTGGTGTAAATTCTAAGTTCTTATTTTTCTTCGACAGTTTAATGAGTAAGCGAATTGAGTTGAGTGTTAAAAAACAATTTTCTATTTTTACACAACACGTATTTACATAATACTTCAACCTCATAATTTATTCATAATTATATATTTCTTTGATAATATTTTATTATTACTCTAAGTCCTATGTCCTAGAAAGACTTGATTCCGAGGCCTGTTAAAATGTAATAGTGCTTGACAATTCGTATCTATGTGACAATCGAATATACAAATCGATAAGCTATCAATGCGTCTTTACTCCACTTTCATATTACTATCTTAATATGTAAAACATGTTACTATGTTTAAATAAGTATTGTCTTTGTAAATTATACACCTACAGATCAAGATTTGGTATTAAAATATTAAATAAAAATGATTCTTGAATTAGGTATCTTTATTTGTAGCGATTTCATAAACTTTTGTGTAATTTTGTAGTTTATAAAGAGATTGTATAGGTCTCTCTACAAACTCTATGCGAGTGTACTGCAGGATTATGTATTTTAGAATAGTAAACGCTTATGAGGAATGTACGGTGAAGGCGAATGACGTATATGCTTTATGTCTATTTATGATTAACATAAATAGACATAAAGCATATACGTCATTCGCCTTCATGTTATGACATATGAGGTTTGGTGGAATTAAATAGTTGCGTTTATTGAAAACAAAGTAATTTTTTAGTAATTGTTGTTATATTTATTTGATCGGCAAATGGCTCATTCTATACCGAACTTTTATTATTGTTAGTTTTACGTATGGGATGAGTGTGTGTGTGTGTGTGTGTGTGTGTGTGTGTGTCTGTAGTGTGCCATTATTGTCAGTGTAACTGTCAAGTGTGGTTATAGTAGTAGAATTCGCAACAAGGGCAGGCAAAGAAATCTTAGTTCATACAGCCAATTCTGATGTATAAGTCTTCAAGTAGTAGCGCAGTTGTAACAACCGACAACAACAACATCGGCTACAACCGATGCCATTCAACGGAGTTCTTGTGAAAACTGAAGGGCTATATTTGACTATACATTTCATGTTTCTCACAAAAACATAATTAATACTCAAAAACTATCAATATCCTACAACTATTGTTCATTTTAGAGTAATTTTATACATTTTAGAAAATAAAACTGCATATCACCGCGTCCCCTTTCAGTTCCCGCCAAAAACTTTTCAAATGTAGTTGTGTCTTAAGCAACCGTTAGACTGTGCTGCACACTTACGACTCCAATGATTTACTTAGCTTTTGAAATTTTGCGTACTTATGGGAAAGGCAGGCGGAAAAGGTCGTCGAGCCAAAGTATTTAATTACAAATCTATCATTCTCAATAAGTATAGTATGATACATCAATGACGATATTAGATGCAACATAATAGAAAAAAAACTTTTAAGTCAAATAAATATTGACAATGATTATCGATGTTATAATATGCATAATTTTGCTCTTCTCCTCCTTATGCACATCACTAAAATCAAGTAAGTGAAGTGTCACTTTTTCGATTTGTGTGGGGTGGTACGAAGGGAAGTCGTATGTTGCATTATTTATCAATATCATGTATTTCAGAGAATCATTTATATCTTACAGTGAAACACATCGATTCCCTTTCATATTCAGACGATTTTAAAATCAGTGTTTTGAGAATGGATATTGTATATTAAAAATAATGGTGAGGGGTATTTAAATGGGGGAATTAATTGTGAAATAGTGAGTGCAGTGAGAATTACGATGGATCGCCGATGTTCGCAATCGGTTCGGACCCTTGTTTTCGACGATTCAGACTCTGATCCACCTAAGGGTGGTCAGAAAAAAGACTTGTCATCGTCTGGAGCGCCTTCATCGTTGAACCAGAGTGCTGAAGGTCAATTATTTTCATTTTACTGTTATTTTGATTATGTTTTAAGATTTCATATGTTGATAATTTTATATATTTGTATGAGAATTGTGCTTCATTGACTTAAAATACAGGAATTTGAAGAAAATATTGGCTATAACTTCTGCTTCAAACAGCAAGATTAATATTAAACCTGTTAATACAGTTTGAAAATGTCCCTCTCACTATGTCAATAATAGTACAGGGTGCTTCTAGGGTTTACCATTTAACACTATTCTTCTAGAAAGATTCACTACATCATATGAATAAACTCATTGTAATTAATTGGTAACATTCAACAACATGTTGAAATAGACTAGAATAAATTACACAAATAAGTTGCATATTTATTTTAAAGATGAAACAACTGTTTCTCAGAGTTTCTTACCTGAGGGTTGGGTAGAAGGGGACCCTTGTCTCACTGCAGTATGTGTAAATTTGTGTGTGTGTATAACACATGAAATTTAATATGATTACAAAACTGTAATCACACAACTAGGTGTGTCTGTGTATAAACTTGTTTTAATAATATTTGTAGAAGAGGCTGCCACTTAACAATCTGATACATAAATTTTAAGTAATGGGTGGGCATAGTGGTAAGGGGAGGCATACTTATTTTTGTTGTAAAATTGTGTCACTTTTGATAATAACAAACTGTGATTTGAGTTTATGAATGTACTTACGAATTACATATAACCACCAAAACTTTTTGTAACACTAAAACTGTTTTTAATGAAGAAATAAAGTTTTAAATTTAATTGAGGCATAACTACAAAATTCATGCTAGACATATAATCGATTGATTAAAAAGTGACAGTTTTACTGTCACTTTTGTTTTTAATGGCTTGGCTAACAAGGTGTGATGATAAAAATAAATTAATTGATATGGCAATAATACTTATCGAGTTTTAATTAAGAATTCCGAAATCTTGAGTTTTAATTAATATATTGTTTCATATAATTTTCGGAAGTAGACATATTTCTATAAAAAGAAAATATTGACAAATATTTTGCAATTCTTATTGCCACCATTTTATTCCTCTTCTCTAGCAGGTAAGTGAATATGCTTTTAAACTTAATTAAATTATATAGGCACTATATTTTATTTAAAGAGATCCCTTACCTGATAACAGAGCCGAGCAAGCCAAGCGAGCGTACTGCGGCAGCGGCCGGCGAGTGCCAGAACCAACTGGTTACCGTTTACTATTTATTTTATACACACAAACAGTAGGACGCCTTAAAAGTCTTGTATGAAACATTTGTTTTATTTATCAATTTAGTGGACGACTAGCAAGTTGGTTTTAAATATGACAATGAATCAATATATTAATGATATCAATGTTTAGATACATTGCTGCATATTATTTTTTTAATATAGGTTAAATATAAATTAATGTGATTACGTAAAAAAAAACATCATCTTTATTGTTCGTCATTTTGTATGGTTACTCTTGTAGTGTATATGAATGTGTTTTTTCTTAATTTTTATCCAATTAAGCTGGTTTTTGGTTATTTTGACTCTTTTTATGTTGATTACTGGCTTTTTTTTAACTTTGAAAGAATTTTCAACTTTGGTACTATGATAGAAGTACAATATTAGCGAAAAAATCAGTGAAAATAAGTGAGGTTATGTTTATTAAAAAAAATATATTTCAAGATCTCCAGACCTTAGGGGTTGTAGTAAAGGTAATTATACCTCCACCCCTCCCCACTTCATCACCCCACTACTTAAAATTCCCATATTAGATTTAGATTTACCGTAGAAGACTTCAAAAAAATTGAATTTAAACGTTTTTTGTCAGTTTTTATATCTGTGATCGGAAACTGTTTTAGAAGCAGGTGATTTGATAGCTTAAAACAAAAAATAAAAGATGAGAAATATTTTAATTGTGTTGAAATTACTATTTACTTTTCTTCACAAGAATGTGGGAAAAATTATTACTAATTTTTGTTGCAAAAATCAAATTTAGATAGAAACATAAATTAATTTTCCCGATATTTCTATATTTTTGTGAGAAATCCACATAAATATATTTTACATTTATTCAACCATAGGTAGGTCAATTGCACTTTTTACTTTTCTGTAAACATTATTAAAAGAATTCTAAAAAAATTATAGCCAAAATATTGGTCCAGACTTATGTATAGGACTCAAATTTAATTAAAAAAGTGTACTTAAATCTGGTTATATTTTTTTTCATCAACTACTAGATATGCTTTTAGTTTGTTTGAGTTGTCTGATTGTAATTAAAAATCTCTCCAAATGAAATTTGCATGTATCTAATCTTCAAACATATTGAATATATAATGTATCAAATATAATGTATTCAAAATGATCTATTAAATGTTTGATAATTTTAAAAAATGTGCTTGTAAATTATAATAGTAATTTTGATTTGAAAAGAGCAAAGCAGTATTATATGGACGGTGGCGCCACTGGTAGACGTATTGAAATGTCAATTTGGATACTTACAATTTTACAGTGACGTTTATATGAGCATTTGCGAATCACGGAAATTTGAATAGAAGCGTTTTATAGCAAAAGCAACACAATATATCAACCCTAAATGTCCTAGTTCTGGGTTTAAGTTTCCCCATTTTATTGCAATATATGCTATATCTACTACTTGCCAAAGGTAATTGATGGATTTAACTGTTTCACTAACAGGCTAACATACCTGCCTCTCATGCTAATGATATGTCTTGTCTGAATACTAATTACCACTTAGCAATTTTTCACACCTGATGTGCATATTGTTATAATTATCAAGTACTGACTGTGAAAGAAAATATGTTGAAATCTGCACATTAATATCTTATCTTATCTTACCTTGGACAAGATTTTACCTAAAAACATCATCATTGCAAGGAGAATATAAAGTTTCGCTGCCACTATGGTGAAAACTAATCTTACATGCTGCATTTCTGACTTTTAATTTGAGTCAAACAACCAGTGATCCATATAAACATAAGCTTGCATATGTTCTGTATGTCTAAAACTTGAATAGTGTAAGCTTGCATCTGTTCTGTATATCTTAACTTGAATAGTGTAAGCTTGCATCTGTTCTGTATATCTTAACTTGAATAGTGTAAGCTTGCATCTGTTCTGTATGTCTAAAACTTGAATAGTGTAAGCTTGCATCTGTTCTGTATGTCTAAAACTTGAATAGTTCAATGTCATTCAGCACCATTTGTCCTTTCAGTTTTATACCTTTCAAGCAAATTCATTTAGGTATAGCTGGTTCCTATATGTATTAATACACTTGCTTTACCATCGGTTGAATTTTTACATTACTTTTATGGAGCTTATATCAAATTTTAACTGATAGCAAGCCAATGAATGGTCGGTAAGATATAGGAACTGACCATTAATTTGGCTGACTCTATTCTTTTCTATTTTAGATGCTGGCTCCAATGCCCTTGGCATTGATTTTGCCAATATCATAGTAAAAGAGGCAGGTGATAATAGATGCTGATGTTATGAGTGTGGGACTCGAATTAAAATGGCGTTAGAATTACTATAGAGTTTATTTAGAACTATTCAAACACCCATAACACAGGTACAAATATAACTGAACACAACTAGTACAAATGTAATGCATGATTCAATAAGATTCAATAACACACGCAAAGTCCGTCACTATATAGATTATCGAATGTACACACGTCTTGCCACGCTTGTGGTTATCGCTTGACTGACGATCTCTCCATTGGGGCTTTGCTTGCTTGCATTGCTTTATCCAGCACAATGCAATATGTCTACCTGGCAAGCGTCGACGCAATTTCTCAGAAGTCGTAATACGCACACCTGCGTAATTATGCCTGCGAATGGCCATAAACGAGTACAATAAGCTGCTCTCCACAGGAACCAATAAATAAGTAAACAAAAGAAGATAGTCATAAAACAGTTTCAGCTCAAACGCTGGTGGATAATAAAGTGTGTGTTTTATGGTAGGCAGGTGTGCATCCACTTTTGTTGGCGTGTAACACTAATACAGCTGGCAAAATGGAGACATTTTCCTAAAGTCGGTAATCTTTTTTCGGAAACCCGAGGATGAGACAACGCAAAGCACTATATTAGACAAATGGCATCAAAAGTTATTGAAGCAATCAAATGTGTCTGATGTTTAGCAATTGGTTTATGTTAACAGAGATTAGAAAGTTGTTATGTTTATTATATATTATGTTTTTGGTGCTAGTTAAATGTCAACAGTTTTTTTATATCTTTAGAGTTATGTAAGAAATAAAGAGATTGGCAGTAAAGTAACATTTCTTTTAAACTAATATTATCTTTAAATTAAAAACAATTTTATCATTCTTTTATACTGATAATAAATGTTTCAAAAAATATATAATAGTCTTTTATATGTTTGCATTAACTAGAACTTTCCACATGTGGCCTGAAAATGTAAACTTCAATGTTTATTTCTTAATGATTAACAATTTAATTAACAGAATAATCACAATTATATAAACCATAATAAACTAGTTGATAGACAAAATATTTGTTACACTCATTACCATTCTATAGAACATCAAAGCCTCCTAGATTTTGTATGCGAATAGCAAGTTAAGATGTTATGCATAACTTAAATGGGCATTCATAAAAATATTTTTTAATTGTGCACTAACACTCTAATGCTCACCAATATATATATATATTTTATTGCATGAGTTCAATAGGCAGGCAGATGGCCCACTTCATGGAAAGTGGTTACCATCGCCTATGGACATTTGCAACACCAAAGATGCTACAAATGCGCTGCTACTCTCTTAAGGGAGACTGAAACCTGGTCACTGATGCCGAAACACAACTCAAGGTTGTTATGACGGCATACTCTAGACCAGGGGTGGGTAGCCAACCAGTCGGGCGAATACCCTACCACCTGTCTGTGGGTTGTTTTGTCGCCTCTTACGACAGGCCGCCCGGCCGCAGGAAATTGTATTTTTTCTCAGTTCCTGCACAGATAAAAAAATAACAGACACAATACATTAGTTACCATATTTCTAGCCAAACCATAGGTAGCATTATCACTTAAACTTTTAAAGCAATCTTTTCCAGGCAATCTAACTTATAGGGCATTTTTATCTAATCTAGGGATGTGGGTGGTGCATAAAGTTAGGTTTATTATATTTTAAAATTAAGCTAATAGTGTATTAGTTTAGCACCCATTTTTTATATGAAAGTGATTTTTGAATTTATTGTTACATGTGTCATCTACACAATTGTCCCCATTGTTAAAATCGGTTTTCAATGTTTCAATGTTGTGAAGTATAAACAGACAAAAACAAAATTGTTTTATCATATTACTACAGATCAGAGTGCTTAGTGCTAGGTTTTTTAATACTCAAGTTCAAGTTAAGGCAATTTTGTATGGCATGATTTGTTTCCTTTCACGCTCACGAGATGGCACTAAGTTATTCCCATACAAAATTGTGTTAACTTGAACATGATTGAGTAGCAAAAAAATTTGTTAAGTACACTATTAACAAATGGTTAGAACAGAGTGTAATGGGAATGTGTAACATTACAAACCAATGTGGTAAACTGGATTTGGTGGTTGAATCAGAGCAATGGTTAATTGGGTAATGATGAGTAAACAAATATATTGATTTTTGTTTTAATTGAACTGTAAAAACCAACTTACCTAGTAGTATCATAAATAAGTATTACTGTTATGTTCCAAAAGTTAGAAATAATTGATTGTGATATAAAATCTTCTATCAGTTGTATGACAAGAAACCTTTTAAAAACAACATACTCCAGTGCTGTGAGAAAACTCCCGATTAATGAATCTGGTAATCTGGCCTCGTGTTTTCCTCGTCTAGCCCCTACTGGCGACATTATACAGGTTATTGGTCTGAGATAGAGGGTTTGCTGCTCTATATGCAGTGGCGTAGCGAGCTTAAGTCGCGCCCGGGGCACAATACCTTTTTAGCGTAAAGTTACCCACCATTTGAAAACCATAATTATAATACTATATGTAACCTCTGGCGCCCCTTTTGTGAGTAACGCCCGGGGCATGATGCCCCCCTCCCCCCTCGCTACGCCACTGTCTATATGTGCCTAGAAACAGTCTCTATCCCAGAACTCAGCCTATTGCCACTTCAACTTAATAATTTGACGAGCTCTGTTGTTTACCTTAGTTGAGTAAGCAATTTTAAATTTGTGGTCTAGTCGCCCAATTCTGCTATTTCAATGTCTTGGCGCGGCGAAGATATTCAAAGAACGATTCTATTGCGTTATAGTCAAAAATTCGTATTTTACTAAATCCACAATGTCTTCTCGATATCGTCGCGGCGGAATAGTAGTAGAAAAAAATTGGTACATATTACCACTAGCAGCAATGGCGTTAACCGAAATGAATATGGAAAAGGTACCAAAATTTTAAACATTTACTACTCTGTCAAAAAAGTACCGGGAAAAGATAAAGAATACACAAAATGTTAGTTATTCATTCAAATTTATTATATCACCTTCAAAGTATGCTACTTCAGAAACGATACGCTTATGCCAACGAATAATCTAATTATCAAAATATTTTTGAAACGCTTTTTCCGGAATTGAGTTTAGTTCTCGTCACGAATTCTCCTTTATTTCTTCTACCTAATGAAAATGGGTGCCTCGAAGTGGTAATTTGAGTTTAGGAAAAAGAAAGAAGTCGGCTGGAGCCATATTGGACGGCCTCTGCGGTTGAGCGGGATACGCCTTTGCTGGCTTACCTCACTGCAACGCAGAGGCTCCGGTTTCGATTCCTGGTATAGTAAATTTCGGAAACATATTTTCTCCATTATTTACTATGGTCTGAGTGTCTGGGATCGGCCCCAGAATGGTCCGTTGTATATTACCCATAACACAAGCGTAACTTGCTTAATTTGGGGATATAGAGTGTGTGTTTGTCTGCCGATTTATTTTTTATTATTTTTTTAAAATTTATATTGGTGAATAAGCTGGTTGCTCGAAGGTATTTCTTGAGTTTTTGGTCAAAAATTCGTTCACAATGATGGCCTTGTGCGAAGGCGCATTATCGTGGTGCAAAATCCAAGAATTTTCTTTCCACAAATCTTTTTCGTTGAATTTGCTCTCTTAAATGCCGCATAATGCTTAAATAATATACCTTATTTACCGTTTTACCTTCCGGTAAGCATTCCGAGTGCACAACATCGCGATATTCAAAGAAAACAGGCAACATGATTTTGACTTTTGATTACTTTGGCGTGGTTTTTTAGGTTTCGGTTCAGTTGGAAGGCGCCACTTCGAAGCTTGTTGACTAGTTTGCATGTCAAACTCGTAAACCCACGTCTCGTCACCTCTAACAATGCGTTTCATGAATGTTGGGTCGGAATTGACTCGTTCTAGCACGTCTCCAGCGACTCTTATTCCATTGAGTTTTTGGAGAAAATTCAGATCTCTTGGGAACTAGCCGAGCGGCAACATGTTTCATACCCAAGTGATTATTTAAAATGATACGGATCGACTGGTGAGACACAGAAAGTTCAGCGGCTATTTCTCTTAAACTGGAACGAGGATTTTCAGTGACTATTTCCTTCACTTTTGCGATGATCAACTTCAGTTGAAGACGATGATGGCCTACCAGGGCGAGGCAAATCTTCCAGCATATCTCGACCACCTTTGAACGCTTTGTACCACTCATAAGCACGTGTTTTTGATAAAGTCGATTCATCGTAAGCCTTCTGTAATATTTTCAGTGTTTCTGAACACGAAATTCCATTGGCGATGCAAAATTTAAGATAAACTCTTTGTTTGATGTTTTTGTCCATTATGAAATTCGCAATACACACTAGATATGATCTAACTAATAAGCTTTTTTAAAAAGGTTTTTTAAATACAAGCTTTTGAGATCCTGGTTATCATGTAGCAGTAGAGTACTAGCCAAGACAAGTAAAACGAGCCCAAACACGACGGGTCATCTTGTTTAGCAGAGGAGTTCCTATGGCCGCCTTCCGACTCCATCATCAGATCAGCTCCATGGTACCATATTATTGCATTGTCACGCGATATACCTACATATGCGTGCAAAATTTCAGCTCAATCGGAAACCGGGAAGTTGGTCAAATTTAACTTGCAAAATTTCACCCGAACTTCATCCATTCCAGGCTAAATAAAAGCTTGTAAAAAAAAAGAACTGAATTTAATCTAAATGACCGATGCAACTCAAACTCCGCGCCAAAATGAAAAACAGTTGTGCCAATATAATAACAACAAAAAATGAATTTGGAACCATAAACAAATCATCCATTCCCGATACTATTTTGACATGTATTTCGCTAATTCTCGCTTATAAATATTGAGAAATAAAGAATGGCGTGCCCGTGGCACGACATTGGGATTGACAGATTACCAAAATTAAGCAAACCTATTATTGGAACGATAGTGTCCGGCAATTTTGACTAAATTGTAATATTATTATCCACAGTCATTACTCATTTCTCGGCTCTGATGTCGTAACCCGTTGTTCTTGAGTATATAAAATATAGGTATTAATGCTTTTTGCAAATAATGCTATTGTTAAACAACTAACATATTTAATTGCACGGCATCGTAATTTTCTAATTGTGAATATATTCTGAATGGTATATTTTTAAGAGGTAATTTATATGCATAACTCTATAATCATTGTGTGTGCGGATCCGAAGTTAAAAAAACCTTGGATATTCCGTACACACGAAACCGCTGAAGATAATAGTATAATTTTGTTGCCTTCAATTGTTGTGTAAATGTTTGTTGAATTATAATAAACTGCTGACCCGTGCCCACTTCGCTGGGCATCAGGAAAAAATTAAAACATACATAATATTAATCATAATTAAATATACCCCATGTCACTCAGGAATAATGTAGCTTTCCACTAGTGAAAGAATTTTTAAAATCGGTGTAGTAGATCCAGAGATTAACCCCTACAACGTCACAAACTCACAAACTTTACCTCTTTATTTTTTGTTGAATTTAAGTACCTACTAAGCGAATTCAAAATATTTCCCCTCCCGTACTGCCCGTACCCCAGTGACGGCTACATCGCATAAGCCTATCTAGCCGATTAGGGTGCGCGGCGACTACGCAACTTTTTTCTAATACTTAAATTTTTAAACTCGTGATATCTTTCGAATGGAATGTCCGAATTGAATAATTCGAAAAGTTATATAAAGGTGTTGAAGCAGTTTTGAATATGAAGTATTTATTTTGATAAGGATGAATACCAAGAAACAATTTTTTAAAATAAAAGAACACTTATTGTGGCATAACTATAATAGTTAGACATACGCTGTCGCGACACTTTTTATAAATAATGATGTATTCTGCAAAGTCGTAGTACATTCTTTTATTCTATCATCAATAGTTTTCGCAGCACACGCGATTTTAGGTAATTTTTTTCCTTGAGTTACACTATTGGACTTTTAGTAAGGATCTCTAATATTTTTGAAAATATAATATAGCCTATGCCAACCGTACAAATCGGTTCAGTAGTTCCAGAGATTACCCCCTACAACGTCACAAACTTTACCTCTTTATAATATTAGTATAGATAAATACAATAGACTATTATATAATTATAGACTCACCCAAAACCCCGTCGACTAAGAATGCCCACCTTGGCTTCCTAAGTAGATATCTTGCATATATCTTGAAACCAGCTCAATCAATCATTCAAACAATAAAAATCACTATTTAGGGCGGCCGCCATTTAGTTTGTTTCAACAACTCAGTGCACTTGCCAAAAACTTATTATTTCTTACATGTACACTGCAAACGAAATCCGACACAACGGCGGCATCTTCGTGAAGTAAATCATAATTGGGGTGACAGAGATAGATATACATACATACCGGTATACAAAAAGAGAAGGAAATATGCATGCATCAAGAATATGTACTGAAGTATGAACAAGAGATAGGGTTACCATGACTCATAAACCATTGTTCGGCATTAAATAATTATAAACAGTCATTGTTATGCTTTTCTGTGTAATTTGTATTGAAGTATTTATCCGGCACAAGTGTTTAACTGTAGTTATTTGTTTTATTCAACATGTTAGTGGCAAAAAGTTATGTGATGCCACTCCAAGTAGGTTCTGAAGTAGTAGAAAGTGACAAAGGTAAAAGTTCTGGAGTCTAATGAAATGTTAAATAATATTAAAGTGGAAGAATGGAGAAATAATATAATTTCCTGCAACCGGGCGGCCTGTTGTAAGAGGCGATAAAAGAACCCACAGCCAGGTGAAGGGTATTTGCCCATCTGGATGGCTACTACCCCTGAGTATGCCGCCGTAGCAACCTTGAGTTGTTTCGACTTTAGTGGCCAGGTTCCAGTCTTTCTTTAGAGAGCGGCAGCACGTTAGTGACACCTTTCTTCTCCTTTAAACAGCGATAACACGTTGCGAAGCGGTGTACATATAATTGTAGGAAGTAGATTTAAATTTTGACGTGTATATATATATATATATGACTAGACATCGGATTATATGCACTATCAAAATGACAAAATATGCATGCAAATATGCACTAAAAAGGAGCGAAATATGCACAAAATATGCAGAATCAATAAACCATTTATTATTAGATTAATTAGAATTTAAGTTTATTTTCACAATATATTTATACATTAAACATATCTTAATATTAGTTATAAATTATTATTATAATAATTTACTTATTATAATTCTTGTGACAGTAAACAATGACATATTTTTCCAGGTTTTCTGCAGCAAACTTGTGACGTTTGTCACTTAATATTAATTTATAGGCTGAAAATGACTTTTCGACGTCAGCTGACCTCACCGGACAGAACTTGAAATTTGGCGCCATTTCTGCAGAGACTTCCTCAGGTAGAGTTTGTCCGGTGCCGTTGATAAATGCGTCAACTTTCTTTATTCTTTCAAGACCGGGGTTTTTATACAAAACTGCATTTAATTTGCCACAAACCTTTTGCGATAGTGAACTCGGAAGGGCGTTACTCTGTTCAATATTTTTTTCTAATATTTCCAAGGACCTGCATAGAGGGAGGTTTTTAGTTTCTAGTTTCTCAATTGCATCGGGTATATTGCTGAAATGTCTTGTGTTGCAATAAGAGCAATATTTTTTTGAATGAAGGATCTTCAAATGCCAGCTGGCTTGAATTGATTGCCATGGCGTCTGATCTGTCAAATTTTCCAACTACTTCTTTTATAGCTTCGAAATTCTCAGCATAAAACAATACAGCTTTCAACCAAGTTCCCCATCGTGTTAATGTTGGTTCTGGGGGTAGTGCTACGTTTGGTAGTTTCTCTTTAAATATTTGTACTCGTGATGGTGCTTTTAAAAATACATTTTTTTTAGAAGAAATCAATTTATTGACTATCCCGAACTCGTTTCTGATCTCTTCAGCAACTCGATGTAATCCGTGGGCTAGACAGGTGATGTGAAGCAATTTTGGGTAGAATACTTTCAGAGCTTGTTCAGCTTTCACAATATAAGGAGCACCGTCAGAAACAAAAACACATATTTTCTCGTCCATAGAAGAATCGGGAAATAGTGATCTGATGGAATCATTTATGAACCGGGCGACAGTTGAATGGTTTGTTTTTCCTAGAACTTGGCAAGCAACCAAGTGGGGAGTAGAGGGCTCTTTAGATAATTTTCCAACAATTAGATTCGCCATATATCGTCCACATGAATCTGTCGTTTCATCGGCTTATATCCATATTAGATCGTTCGAGAGATCGTAGCGTATTTCAGTAAGTACTTCTTCGTAGATAGTCGACAGGTAGTTTCTTCGAATTGTGGATTCTTCAGGAATAATCTGATTAGTGCAATACTTCTTAAGGAATTTTCGGCATACTTCGTTATTTAATTGGTGGAAAGGAATATTGCAAGCAACAAATAACTCACATAAATCTTTGTTGAATTCTCTTTTATTTGTAGTATCCGAATTAGATGACGAAATATGAGGCAGTAGTTGCTGTCGACTTCTTGTAGGTTTCTGTCTTGCAGCAAAATGGGAAGCAGTACTCGTATGTTGATCGATTTGATATTTTTTTGATGAAGGTATTCGGTTTTCACAAACCTTACAGAAAATCACAGTGCCATCAGTCGTAAATTGGCCTGGGTATTTTTTTCATTGGCGGCATTATATCAACAAAATAATATTTTCGTGGATAGATAAAGAAATACAGCGAGACAAAAACAATTAAATTGCGTTAGGCGCCTGAGTGGAGTAGCGAGCGCCGACCACTGCGAGCCAGCAGATTGTATTACTGCTGAGTGTATGCGAGGCGGACGTGTCGTCGGCATAATACAAGACGCCTAACATGTATAACTATCGAAATAAGCAGTCAATACCAAAATATGCAATAACGCTATAAAAATAGATTTATATGCAAACATGCAAATGCATATAATCCGATGTCTATATATGACCTCCTGAAAGTGTTCTCCAGTGGAACTTATTTTGAATAAAAACTTTAGAATTTGAATTTGGTGTTACAAATGTCTACAGGCGATGGTAACCGCTTTCCATCAGGTGGGCCGTCTACCTGTCTGCTGAAATCATCCATTAAAAAAAGTTATGCTTCTACTGACTTCTATGTTCTATAGGTTGACTAATTCATACGTGGCACTCCCATGATCTACGGGCGATATGGGAAGCATCTCAGCGAGAGCGAAAAGAAATGTGAGGTCGGCGGGGATATTTAGCAGGATCGTCCATTGGTAAATTGGGTAACACAATGCACTAGCGCTTTGAGTTAGCTGAAAATTATGCCATGGCGCATCAAAATATGTTGCGCCCGCTCGCATGGAGTAGCAGGGAGCATACTCAACATTTTGGGTTGCACTGCTTTAAAGTCAGTTATGCCTCAACAGTCAACACATTTGGAATAGGTGTGTCAAAATACCGAAGGAGTGAACTGAGTTAGCGCTTATGTGCGACGCGGCGAAGCGCATTGGTACCTTACTCATGTCAATAATTAAGCGTTCCTGGAGGCCTTATCCTATTTTTCGACCGCAGACCATAAAGTTTCACGTATAAACGTGTCGAGCTATGCTTCTGAATGCATTCTGTAAATTGGAATGTCACATGAAAACAATTAGCACCTCCTGAAATCGAATTAATTAATTTTATCGCCCCAACACGATGTTATCGCTCCATATGTGGTCACATCAACACACCGTTTCCATTGTGCCATTATCGATGTTGTAAAACAATGCCGATAAGATATCGATTTGTCGTCCGTTGTTCAATTAACGCAGGCTTTGATTTTATTGAGTTATATTTAATTTTAACTAGAGCCAGAGCTTTCCCGCGGCTACATCGCGAGTCACATCCTGATTAGTAGCTCTTAGTTAATTAAATAAAAACCTTAATTACCTTTTTTACAAATCGACGTATTCTTAGTTCATATTAAAGGAGTGTTGGAAAATGTTTCATTTCCCCTTTTGAAATATCTTGATAAAAACAATTTTATTTTAAACAGCTATTTGACTCTTTACAATTATGACGTCACAACTTACTACATTCATAAAAATCAAAAGTTATAAAGCCTGATTTACATTTTCATTAGTTAAGCAGTAGTTAATTTACGAAACTGAATCTGTCATAACTGAAGTTTATCTACATACTTGGGCTTTTAGTGATGTTAAGTTGAATGATATGATAAAGAACACTGTGATAATGGAACATCAAGGATTGAAAGGTGAGGAATGTTAATGTAATTGCAGAGGTCGTAAAGAATGGCCACGTAAAAAGCAACAATAATAAAAGTGTTTATATGATCAGATTAATGAATGTAGATGAAGCAGAAGATGCATGTCAAGTAATAAAACTACGTTTTAACGGTTTTAAGCGCGGTAATTTATTTGATTTTTATTATTCCGACGTTTCGGCCACTTTTCCTCCCAGCCATTTTAATATTATATAAAATTATTACAGCTAGGCATGTTTGCTGAAGAGTTTCTTGCGTCGCTTCTTCTCTTCAAGCCACAACACGTTGCGAAGCGGTGGTAAATTAGATTAGGCTCCCATAGAGTAAATAATAAACATAATTAAAATGAACAAGTTGGCGGTAGGCTAAATAAAACTAACAATACTCGTTGACACTTGACATCTTTGTCTTCCGTAATCACGGCCACGGAAAAGTGGCCGAAACGTCGGAATAACAAAAATCAAATAAATTACCGCGTTTATCAAATTAAAACCGTTACAACGTAGTTTTATTATGTATACAAGTCGTGAAAACTTAAGAAAATATTATAAATGTTAAGTATTTTTTATTGCTGGAGTACAGCAGACAGGCTGACGGCCCAACTGTGATGGAAAGTTGTTGCCGTCGCCTATGAACATTTGCAACACTATATGTGCTGCCAATGTGCTGCCGGACTCATAGATAGGGCTGAAACCTGGCCACTAATGCCGGAACAGAACTCAAGGTTGTTATGGCGGCTTGCTCTAGACCAGGGGTGGTAGCCATCCAGACAGGCAAATACCCTACCACCTGGCTGTGCACCGATCTATGTTCTACGTTCGACGACGAATCGAAACGAAGACGATCTACGTTCCGAACAATACTAAGGGTGAACACACGCGAAAAAATAAAGAACCGCCGATCGTGTCGCGTTCTTGAAATCCGTCACGTCTACAATCCCAGACTACTTTGAGGCTTATCAGAGCGTGCCTTAACGCCAAGCGCCTGCATTGTTTAATTGTTTTAACACTGTCCTAAGACTGTGTACTGTTATGTCTTTAAATGCATGACAGGTTTGTTGGTTACTTTTGTCTTCTTTCAACTTCTCCCAATTATTTGTTGGTTACTTCTAAAGAATGCTAATTGGATGTTTAACACATCTTATAATAAATTCTAAAACAATGGGCATGAAAGAGAGCGTGTGTTTAAATAGAGGCTTATATAGAGAGTCTCAGACGCCCTCCGGTAACATCCTCTCAGGCCTGGAGATAGTGCGCAAACGCATTCCCGCAGCGTCATAAAATATTAAGAATAAACGCCATCTAGTTAAGATTGATGTAAACACGAGAGCAACATTTTAAAATTGTGTTGTCATTGTCGTTGCCACGTCGAAGTGTTTATTTGTGAATTGCAAAGGGGGGGGGCGTCAATAAAATATGCGACATATGACTCGCATACCATCTCTATCGCATATTACACAGTAATGTGTAATAAACGATAACATTTGACCCCACCTGCGCAAACTCACGGTACTAACTCTTCACTCGAAGCGTATTTATCCAGTCTATCGGTTTTGTATCAGATACACTTTGAAGAGCGTGCCTTGGTGCTTTTCAATGTGATCCCGCTATTTCTCTTCCACCATCGGTCAACCAAACGCACTGGCATGCGGCACTGGTATATGGTGGACATACCACTTATACGAACTGTTATAACCGTCTTCTGCAAGTAACCAAATAAATAAAATAGAAATATGATACTACCCATCACCTCTTCCAATTTTTGTTCGGCAGCCCTCGCTAACGGACTTGGGCTGCAAGCCTCACTTCTATCTCAACAATCTCCGGGTACAGACATGTATTTCTGTTTCTAAATCTTTGTCAATTTAATTTTCAGTCTTTGTATTTTAATATTTTATTCTAAATCCAATAAATTAATTTTAGCCTATAAAAAGTTTATTTTTTAAATAGATTTCTTTGAGGACTCCCATGACAGAACGAAGCGCTTCGCGTCCACCTTTAATATACACACCGCAAAAGAGTGGAACTCATTTTCGCGTCTGTTTTTCCCGATACCTACAATCTGGGTGTCTTCAAGTCCCGTGTGAGAATACCTTCTAGGTAAACGTGCTCCACCTTAGAGCATATATTCACTCGGTATCAGACGAGATTATGGTCAGAAGCGGACAGACCTATACAATAAAAAAAACTCGGTCGTAGGACTGCACGTCAGAAGTGAAAACTTTGTACCTGAGCGTGACGGTCACGGGAGTACAGTGCTTTTTCTAGTGATGGCACATGTCACTAATCACCGGCTAAATAACGGTGATATTAATAAATCACTTTTCACTCCAGTTACAAGAATAGATAACGACTGAGAAATTTCACCAGAGTGTTATTTCACATGAAACAAACCTTTATATCGCCATATAGTACAAAATAACTAAAGTAGATAGTCAAAACGATAAACGAGCGAACTTATTTGAGTAAATTCGAACTTTATTCTTTAAACTGTTAGGCATTCGTTTGTTTGAGTTATTTGTAACGACGTGAAGTAACGTTGAGAATCCAACGTACTATTTCATTTCACAGTTGCAATAATCATTTGCAGTTCTAGTCGTCACCTTGACAATGTCGCGGTACTGTTATAATATCGGGTGGTGATTTTTTACCGGTGAAATAGCAGTGATAAAATGAAATAACTTCACGGCAGTGATCGATATATTAGGTAGCTGCTATAGTTTCCATCTCTAGGTTCTTCCCCTTCCCAGAAGTGCCCAACGTACCTAAAGAAGATTTCACTTAATAAAATTAGGTTTTGCGCGTAATGTACCATCTACATTGATCGTTAACATAAATTGTATCTTGTTAATGTACTACAAATGTCAAAATGTATATTACAGCTGTTACATAATCAATATGTAAGATAATAATAATACATTAAACACCAATTGTGAATGCAATAAGTACAATTAATATTGTGTAATGTAACTATCGGCCTTCGATGGCGTTGATTTGGCGTATTGAAACTGCTTAGACCGCGTTAGTTTGACCACAGAAAAGTTTATAAGCAGTGAGTAAAATTTGTATTGATGCTGAATTTAATTACAATCTTTTACAATTATTGTATGGGTTACAGTCGCTCACAGTCAAGTATTGTTAATAACAATATGAGAATAATTGGAAATAAATTTGATGTTATGGACATTAAACAGCGAGTATAGGAAAATCCTCCATTATCCTTTTTGAAATATCTTGGTAAAATATTTATTTTTCTTCTTACAACTATGATATCATAATTTAATTATAAAAATGTACGTTTGACTGCTATTTACCATTGTATCTATCTATAGTTCATGAATTGATTTATATTAGTGTTACATGCCGTCAAAGATAAGCCGCACAGCCTATTGTAAGCGCAGCTTATTATCCTCCCGGATTAGGTCGCCGCGTTATATATAGCTCTTAAAGCGCTCAACTTCTGCACCAAAGATTATTTTCTATAGTAATAATGTTTACTTTTCTGAATGTGATTTCAAAATAAATACTAAAATTCAAGTGAAAACATGCCATTTCTATGATGCTATAGTGATAAATGACCGTTTTAGATTTTTATCTGTCAGTCTGTCTGAAAGTTTATCACGAATAACCTCCCAAACTTCTCAAGGGATTTCAGCTGAAATTGTAGGGTTCAAAAGAGGAATTTTAACTTAATCTTTCATGTATGTGTCATTGTCGATGTTTTGTACGATTCAGAAGATATGAATATAAAATCTTTAGTCCCACGCGAACGGAGTGGCGGACTTATTATTACTGCTTATTATACATATATACTATTTCAGTATTACTTGAAAGGTTCTAAATTCCGCATGCTTTGCTAATGCCTGCTACGTAAGTTATGAATTATGATATAATGTAGGGATTTTTAGAACTGCCACCGATGAAGTGTTCAAACATAAAAATCTGCTACTTTTTCTTCAGCCATTCAATGTCCACTGCTGGACGTAGGCCTCCCCGAGTCTGCGCCACATATTCTGGTCTGCCGCCTTCCACTGCTACGATTTTGCATAATACGATCCCTTAATCTACGCAAATCAACTTGTGTCGTTAGCGTTAAACGAATAGAATAGAAAATGAATGGAAATGACATTTCGTAACGGAGAAAGAATACAATTGCCTGCAGCCAGGCGGCCTGTCGTAAGAAACGACAAAACAACGCACAACCCGGTTGTGGGTTGTTTTGTCGTCTCTTCGACGGGCAAATACAGTACCACTTGTCATACGGTAGGCGGTACGGTATTTGTCCGTCTGGATGACTAGAGTATGCCACCATAATAACATTGAGTTGTGTTCCGATATTAGTGGCCAGGTTCCAGTCTCTCTTTAGGGAGCGGCAGCACATTGGTAGCTTTAGCTGTAGCCTTTGATGTTACAAATATCCATAGGCGATGGAAACCGCTTTCCACCAGGCGGGCCATCTGCCTGTTTGCAGAGTTGATGCAATAAAATAAACAATCCATCACGGATTTCGCTCAAATTTATAACATATGCGCAGGGCTTGGCTCATGTTAGCATTTTTACTGAAATATGTATTATGTCTACTGACTACAGGGCTAGCACAGTTAAAACGTACGTATATAGCTGCTGGCATAAGAATAATAAAATATTTTAATCAGTTTTATTAAAACGCTGGTCTGCTTACACTGCACCGTTTCCCCGCACCAACTGTCTGGTAATTAATTAATGCTGATTACCGAATGTAGTGGTGTTATAATTTTTAGTTCACGGCCTGTTGCGGCACGATGTTATGAACTTGTGAGTTTAACACGTTCAGTGCGGTACCATTTTCAGAGAACATTCAGCCACTCAGTTTGTGACCTTTATTTTAGTGCGTATGAGACCTATAAAAACGGGTTTGAAAAAAAAACGTCGAATCAATATTAAAGTGAGAAGTGAGTGTATAGCGGAGAGGTGGCATAAAAGGGGCAATTTAAATTGCCGGCAAATTATAAAACGTTACGAAACCACACTATTTTACAAGCTTTTATTTAACTTGCAATGGATGTACCTATGTATGTATGTAAGTTCGGGTGGAATCTTGCAAGTTAAATTTGACCAACTTCCCGGTTTCCGATTGAGCTGAAATTTTGCACGCATATGTATATCGCAAGACAATGCAATAATATGGTCCCATGGAGCTGATGGAATCGGAAGGTGGCCATAGGAACTCCTGTACTAAACAAGATAGACCCATCGTGTTTGAGCTCGTTTTACTTGTCTTGGCTAGCACTCTGCTGCGACATGATATCCATGATCTCAAAAGCTTGCATTAAAAACCTTTTTGAAAATGCTTATTTATTCTATGGTAGCCCCGATGCATAGCCATACATGCCTAACTTAAAGGTTCTATAATTTCAAAGATGATGATGGCGAGCGGATGATCATAATTGCACTGTAAACTAAATATTCGCTCTTTCCTAAAAAAGTTTCCTCAAATCATTTTTATTATAATATGTATAGAGCTTTTTTTTGTAATGACTATGGCGAGTCCAATTACCACCTAGTAACTTATTATATGTTGAAACACAAGTACTAAATGTTATGAATACTTTTTATGTTTTATTTTGTGTAGCAGTAATATTGTTACGAGCTACAGGACTCGAATTAAAAATGCTGTTGGAACTACTATAGAATTTATTAGAACTACAAACACATATAAAACAAATACAAATAAAACTGGATGCAACCAGTTCACACTGCACGATTCGATGCAATTCGACACGCGCAAAGTTCGTCGTCTATATCGCTAATCGAGAGTACTACAAACGTCTTACTCGTCTCGTAGTCGTCGCTTGACTGCCCACCCCTCCATTCGGGCGTTGTCTTATATCAACTACACAGTACAACAAAAGTTGGGCGCGCGCACTGAGTTTCCGAGAAATAGTAATTTGCACACCTGCGAACGGCTAACAAAGTCGAAAACAATAACAATAAGGATTAGTTCGACGCTACTGATGGTTATAAAACAAGTAGAAAAACAAAAGCATGCTTTTCTTAATTACAAATTCAAAATACAAAAGAATTCCTAAATCCGGGAAGACAATAAACTGCGCTTACGACAGACAGCTGTGCGCTTATCTTTGACGGCATGTAACAATACATTCCTTGATATAAAGCACTGTCCCTTCCATAAATTAACACGTCCCTTTCAATATAGCCAATTTATGAAAGGGACAATATTTATATTTTTTAAACCGTGAAAATATAGGTAGGCGAATGAAGAAAAGTTTATTATTGCCATTTGTTGAATTTTTTTCTTTTGAATTTGTTGAATAATTACTAGAGCCACCATAACAAAACGTCCCTTTCATGTTCTCCCCTATACCATATTTCTACTCGTTTTTGTCACATACGTAGAAACATGTAGATTTGGATAGTATTATCTGCGCAGAAGTGAAACACAATTTCGGGCACCGCACTGAATAAAAAGTCGTAAGAGTTCCCTAAGATTTACCGCATTGAATGTGGTAATTTATGATATGATTTAGCAAATGGCGATTTTTTGTTCTAAAATAATAGAAGAACTATATAGGGTAATAATTATATAACACTAATGTGGTGGAGCCAAGGTCGGGCGGTGTGGCCACGCTTTGACAGAATATCAGCGGGAAACGGTTAGCCTTAAGCTAATCGCGTCTCGTACGATGAATGAAAGTTCCGATAGTACTTTCCCCTTTCCTATTCCATCCCTCTATCCTGTTCGTCCTGTCTGATCCTTCTATCCCACCCACCTATCCCAGTTTCTAATTTTATCCCAACTCTCCTTATCATCATCATCATCTGAGTGTTAAATCTCGCCCTAGGTTCCGCTTTTCTAGGTTTTCTTCTCCACTTCGCGCGGTCTGCGGCATCCCTTGTATTGAGACCTACTTCTACTTCTTTAAACGGCGATAACACATTGCGGTGTACATAGAATAGGAAGTAGATTTAAATTTTGACTTACATGTATGACCTTCAAAATTTTGAAGCCAGCATTTCTTGGGCCTTTCTCTTCGACCTTCCAATCCCTCCTTTTTTTGGTTTAGCGTGGGGAAATCCGCTGGAGGACCATCAGCCGCAAAACTGCTATTGCCACACCACGGTCGGTGATACCCACTAAGATGTTCCTCCCTTCACCTTTATGCCAGGGCCACGGGTACATGGCCTAGCCCCTCCGCGAGTCCTGGCAGGTTCGCATTCCTCCTATCTCATCCTAAAGGCTGACAACGCGTTGGCTTTGTTCCTATCGTTGCAAACGTCTATAGGCGACAAGAACTACTTTCCATTAGGTGGGCCGCATACCAGTTTGCCAACTTCTCAATAAAAAAAGAGATGAAAATTGACACTAAGCGGGATCGTGATCAAATGCGAAATTATTTGTCATAAAAATGTATTTTTATTATATCCATCCAAAGGGAATATATATAATAGGATGGCGCAAAAAAGACTTTTTATGAGGCTCGCGTGAAAAAATGTTCGTTTTCCAAAATACAGCTCAAAAAAATATTTTAATAGGTCGCTCCAAAATTTTCAAGATTTCAAAAATCGCCAAACATTGTGAATTTTTTTTATTCAATTTTTTTTTTCGTTACGGTATTATTTTATAGACCAAAAAATAATAAGATTCTGAAAGTTTCAGTTCAAAATTTGAATTTTAAAGGGTCGCTTATTTTTTTTTTAATATACTAGTCCATTACTCGCTCGAAAAAATCTAAAGTAATGCACATAAAAAAAATATCACCGACCTTTTAAAATTCAAATTTTGAACTGAAGCTTTCAGAAACTTGTTATTTTTTGGTCTATAAAATTACACCGTAACGAGAAAAAGAAATGATTTTTAGGTTTTGGCGATTTTTTAAATCTTAATAAATTTGGAGCGACCTCTTAATTTCTTTTTTGTGCTGTCCTTTGGAGGGCGTTCTTGAAACATCAAAAACTAACATTTTTTCACTTGAGACTCAAAAAACAAGTTGTTTTTTTTTTGCGCCACCCTAATATATAAGTATATAATAGTTTATTTATATTTTATTTTTAATGGTTTTATTAGTTTTATTTTAGTTTAGTACACCACCAAAAAATTGTATAATTATTCTTTAAAATATCCTTAGGCACCGAGTTGCCTGGAAGACATCGCTATAAGCGATGGCTGCCTATTGTTCTAATGCAAATGTATTCATATTAATTCTCTAGGTTTAAGTTTATGGTGAACAATAAAGAGTTTTCATTCATTCACGAGTAAAAAAGTACGGATCTATTTTTGCTGATAACGAGCTTTTATTTAAAACTCCGTAGTTTATTAGGATAAATTATATCAGATTTTTAGTATAATAATTGTATCTTGTTTCAAATGTTGTTTTCGGCCATGACTTAGTTTTCGACCCTTGCTTGCTTGCTATTGGTATAATAATGCATAGTTATTATGACTCGAAGCGAGTGGGCTAGGCCCCGTCGCCACGTGTTTAGGGTTACCAGGCGTCTGACTATGTCTTGACTTGTCGGGTTTTAAATATTTGACAGGATTTCCGAATTGCTTTATCTAAAATTATCGTTGCGGATATTGCTTGTAACTGGGTCTGTCTGTTTGAATTCGTTTGACCACCTCATCAACTTACTTTAGAAGCGGTGGTAAACCTTCAATAATTAATCTATAAGATTCCATTAGGAAATAAATACATTCAATTTCATTTTCAACTCATATTTTTTACCTGCTATCGTCCTTAATATACTGCGATGTATGAAAATGGAGGATTTAGGATAAGTTACAGCATGGATCTGACCTGACGCTCTTCCAATGTTTACCTTATAAAAAGAAATCCTTATACCTAGTCTCGCTCTGATAAGTCTTTGTGTGAATTGTTTACCTAAGGAACTAATTATGGCAAAAGCTATGAAAGTTGAATCACGTGTTGAAATCTCGTGCGATTACAAAATTATTCGTTTTTTTTTTTAATTTATCTATCTTAAAACGTTTATTAATGGCCTATCAGAATGAATTCAGAATATAGAACTCGCACCAGTTGGTTTAGATTACTTATTGTTGCAGAACGCTGGGCAGTACTTGTGTTGAACTTTACCCAGCCATATGTTGATAACTAAGAGTGGCCATAAAATTTTGGCATAGTCTAACTAAACACCCCCAATAAGTCCTGCATACAATGAAAACTGTCGTGCACCGCACACGCGTCGGTATACACAAATATAGGTTTTCTCTTCAACCAAGTTTTAGTGTTGACCATTGGCTCGCGAGTTAATTTTAAGAGTTAAGGTGATCTGTGCGTGGACTAAACAAAATTGCACGTGCTCACATAACCATCCATCCGTACTTTACTTACGTAAACTGCCTTCTTGGCGGGACTTTTCAAGGTGGCAACCCTACACGTGCCCAACGCTCGATTGCTTTAGAGTTTGAGGCACGTTGTTCGTCGCCCGTAACTTGCCTGCACGTGCGTGTTCTTGTTCCCTAAACTTTGGATGTTTATTGTTGTTTTGAAGGTGTAAGGTTTACCTATGAAGCCCTATAATTACTGCCTGTACAAATAAAATTGCAGTATTTTTAATTGCGTAAAGGCAAAGGGGCAGATGGGCCCAGCTTATTTACGCCAGGGGCGATGCTGTTCGTTGCCAGTTTCTAGGATGGGATACATATGACGGGATGATGATAGGATTGTTGAGATAGGGGCCATCTATAAATTACGGCTCACGTGAAGGGGGAAGGGTGCGATGAAGTGTGACATTATGTGACAAGGGGTGGGAGAGGTCCTAAATTTCGTGACGTCACATTTCAAAAACTGAACGTACATGAATGGAACTCGATACCGAGCAGGCTTATATCCCGAATCAACACTTAGGATAATTTTATCCCGATGAATGATGTCGTTACTATAAAATAGATAAATTAGCTAAATAGATGGCGCTGCAATCGCGTTTTTCTACTCACTAGCAAATACCGACGTTGTCATAGGAAACAAATCATTAATTGTATTACTTCAAATCAGGTTGATTTCGACTCATCTCTGTTTTGTTGGCCAGTTGCCCAGACTATATGTTATTATAACTTAGTTTCTATGTTATTATTATATACGTAAAAAACCGAATTTAGTTTTTGTGTAAGTAAAATAAAGTACTTACTGCCTAGAGTTTACTTTAAGCTTTACATTATGAAATTTGAACTATTGACCATAATCTTCAAAGTATCCAACACTATCTGTATGAGCAGTGTTTAAATTATTAAAAAATAATTTAAATGGAAATAAACTGATTACGGAACTGCTGTTTTAATTTAATAATAATCACACTAGGGAGGGGGTAGTCTCACGAATGTGACCCGCTGTGGCAAGGACGGGGGAGGGGTCAAAAAATAATGAAATCATGACATTTTCAACACCAAAGGTGCTTGCTACAAATGCGCTGCTGCTCTCTTAAGGGAGACTGGAACCTGATCACTAATGCCGGAACACAAGTCAAGGTTGTTATGGCAACATACTTTATACCGGGGGGTGGTAGCCATCCAGTCGGGCCAATGCCCTACGACCTGGCTGTGGGCTGTTTTTGTCGAAATTGTATTCTTTCTCCGTTCCTGCATGGTACTTGCGGAATCCGTGCCGACCGGTGTAGAGTCACTTACCCTATTGCACTGAGGAATGTTACCACTAAGCTACTATGACTTGTACACGCATGAAGTAATATGCTAATGTTTTTCTTCGGTCGTGCCTCCGTGGGTATACGCTTTGCCCTACATTCAGATCTGAGGGCGGTACTTTCTATTGAACTGTCGTCGTGACAGACGACTTTCGTTGTGTAAGGTGCCTTATAGTCTTGATTATAATTCGATAATGTTTAAGTCAATAGTACTATATAAAAGTGAAAGTTAGTACGTAACATTATAAAAAAAATACATCCCACATTGACATATATGACGACCAACATATCGTCGGCGTCATAGCAGAAACGTGTAATTACATTTTTTTGATATTAATTATTCTTTATAATTGTGATATATGCATGTAATATATTAAAATATTGATATGACGAGAATATGTACCCAGTAACTTATGAGAAAATGACTGTGCCATAGATAGAAAAATGGACGGACACACATGACAAGTTTATAAGAGTTCCGTTTCTGTCGAAATGACTACAAAATTGTAGACCTGATATCTACTATACATGCCTTCATGTCTTGCTTCATCTACTTTCATTCAAATACAAAAGTGTATAATGTAGTGTGCTAGCTATTAATAAAGAACGCATCAACAAAGTGTCTTCGCCTTAATAGAGACAATAAGAAAAGCGCTAATTAATATTCTTAGTATGAATACTTTTAGTTAATTAAGGTTATATTTAAACTAACTGATGCCCGCGACTTCGTCCGCTTGGTGCGGTTTTTTAACTATCCCACGGGAACTCTTTAATTTTTTGGGATTAAAAGTATGCTATATGTTGACCAGGTATATAAGCTACCATCATACAAAATTTCATTTAAATCGGTCTAGTCGTTTCGGAGATTAGCCGGTACAAATAGACAGACAAACATAAAATTTTAAAAAATCTATATTAATTCTATTTCACTTCGTACATCCCCCTGACTCGGTTTTTAGCATTTTTTTTCATTGTACAGAAATTCTGACCTCTACAGTTTTATTATATTGTTACGAGCTACAGGACTCGAATTAAACATGCCGTTGGAACTACTATAGAATTTATTAGAACTGTACGAACACTTATAAAACAGGTACAAATAAAAACTGGATGCAACCAGTTCACACTGCACGATTTAATGCAATTCGACACTCGCAAAGTCCGTCGTCTATATCGCTAATCGAGAGTACTACAAACGTCTTACTCGTATCGTCGTCGTCGCTTGACTGCCCCACCCCTCCATTCGGGCATTGTTTTATACTAATTATACAGTACAAAAAAAAACCGGCCGCGCGCACTGAGTTTCCGAGAAATAGTAATTTGCACACCTGGTTATCTATTCCTGCGAACGGCCAACATAGTAGAAAACAATAACAATAGGCTATTGTCTAATTGCAAATTTTAAATACGAAGTAATAAAAATAACTCCGAATGCAGAGGGGCAATAAACAAGATGCGCAGCATTTCTTTGTCGGTATGTGACAATAGGTATGCAGGTGGCCTAACTTGTAACACTATGTATAGTTTACTTATTAATCTTTTTAGATTAGATAGTAATATTAATGAGGCATTTTTTCTTAAATTCTTTGTTTATAAAAAAATCAACTTTCAATAATTTCTTCGTAGATACAGGTTTATTATATATGCTTTTTAGCTTGTCACTCTTTAAGACATCTGCGATTTGGTGGTCATCCGGCACCAACTCTACCTACCCACACTTTTGTCATACACTTGCTTTGTCAGTCTCCTTTCATCCATTCTCTCTACGTATCCAAACCACCTTATAATTCCTTTTCATTTCTCATACTCTGAAAGTACGCATGAATTTACTTGATCAGAGTGATGAAAATAGTATTTTTCGTCCCTGGGAAACGTCTCCCTGCTGTCAAAAAATTTAAAAACTGCGTGTCATAGATAATACATGCGACTCATGTGCCAACTTTTTACAGCCACTGTTAAATCGCGGCATAAATTGTTTTAAAAAAAAATATCAATAATTTTGTAACATTCTTTATTAAAATTATTATTTCATTTACATAAATTTGAGCTAAATATTTACTATCATCAGTGACAAAAAAATACTGGCTGGTAGAATGCCACAGAAAAAAAAAATTACTTGACGTTTCATATGTGACGTATTAAATGACTTCATCAGATTTAGATATAGATTTGACGTCTGATTTCACTAGAGAAGTTTTTTGTTTAACTAACCAGTTTTTATTTACTTTCCTCATATTCGAAATGAAAAGCAGAGTGTTAAGCTCGAGTGAAAGCCTTATTTATGCACTCGAACTATTAGCGTCCTCGCTACGTTCATGCACCAAACCATCTCATGACTAAATAGGTCACTTTCACCCCTCGTGTAACAATCTACTATTCTCAACTCTTGTTATTATATCCTCTTTCATCTAGTACATGTTAACGTATGAATTCGATGCTCATAATGAATTACGTAATAAGAGTACTTCACATGTAATGACATTGAATTACTCACTAAAACATCGTCAAGATGTAAGTAAACACGATGTATAATGCAGCTGAATGTAGTGAGGTGACGCATATAATTTTCGGGGTGACGAAAATTCGTTTTAATGAAAGTAGATGAACACGAATTGGAGTGATTACGAAAGTTGAAGTCTTGGCACATGAAAATCAATATAATTTTTTTAACTTTTAAATTCGAATCTATATCATCAACATTTCCAAAGCAATTTAATTACTATTAACATCGATACACACACACATACACGCATGTGGTTAATTATGCTGCGGTTTATGTGTGGAGTCACGCGGGAAGACCGCGTCAGGAACTTCCGTATCCGCGGCAGCCTTCATGTCCGGGTTATAGCAAGGCGAATTTATTCCAAAACTGCAAGACAGTCGCATGGTGGGGCCAAGTTTTACGGTAGCAGACTTTGGGAGCAGATTTCTTGCCCTTGTTAGGTCCCAGTAAACGGACTAGGGCCAAGAAATGCTGTTTTGACATTGTGTTCGATGATAAACGTGTCAATTTTCTCACAATAAGGACATCAAACCCCGTGCGAAGTGTAGATCAATAAGTCTGGAAGGGGGCTACGGGATCCGAAGCAGACGCGAATAATGTATAGTGAGGTGAAATTTTCGGCGTAACGAAAATTCGGTTTAATGGATTAATTTTTTTACGTAGGTTGAACAATTTCGATACAAACGTTTGACACATACGAACACACACATAGACGTGGTAATCAAGAAGTGATATCAATTGATATTATTGTAAGAAAACTGGCATAACAATTGCCTAATAAAAAACAATACCTACCCTAAAAAGCTACTAAATCCTACAACACTAGATGGCGCTACAGGTATTCTTCTCTTGCTTTTTGATATTATTACGAGTGCGGGACTCGAATTAAAATGCCGCTTGGAATTACTATAGAATTTATTAGAACTATACAAACACGTATAACACAGGAACAAATATAACTGGACACAACCAGTACAACATACTCGATTCAATAACACGAGCAAAGTCCGTCACTATATAGCGTATCGAATGTACACACGTCTTGTCTCGCTTGTGACCATCGCTAGACTGCCGATATCCCCATTGGGCCATTGCTGCACCGATACAATATGGCTGCCCGCCCCCGTAGATCGGATTTCTTAGAATTCCTAATCTGCACACCTGCCTAATTATGCCTGCAAACGGCCATAAACGAGTACAATACACAATAGGCTGTTTCCTAAATACAAATTTTAAACATAAGGTAAACAAAGGAAATGGCTGACAAAAAGGTAATAAACTGCAGGTGTGCATTGGTCTTTGTCGGTCGTAACAATATTTTATTGTTTTAATTACGTTTTTTTTATCAAGTCAGACAAAATAAAAGTTGTCAATTTTTTATTCATAGTATATGTATGTTCGCATATTTTAAAGGAAGCTTAGGCAAAAAGCACAGCAAATGAACGTGCATGTGTGAAGAGATTAATGAAAATAGATGAAGCGAAAAGTATTTGTCAGGTTCGTCGCAAAGAGATCTATCGTCTTTGTAAACCCCCCATAGGAAACAAATGGAAATATGTATGTACACATATAAAACGTAAAGGGATGGGTAATTGTTGATATTTTATGAGCTGATTAATAGTGTTACAAGTTGGGCCACTTGCATACCTATTGTCACATACCGACAAAGAAATGCTGCGCGCCTTGTTTATTGCTCCTCCCGCACTCGGATTTTTTTTTATTACTTCGTATTTAAAATTTGCAATTAGACAATAGCCTATTGTTATTGTTCTCAACTTTGTTGACCGTTCCTTAGGAATAGATAACCAGGTTTTTTTTGTACTGTATAGTTAGTATAAAACAATGCTCGAATGGAGAGGTGGGGCAGTCAAGCGACGACTACGATACGAGTAAGACGTTTGTAGTACTCTCGATTAGCGATATAGACAACGGACTTTGCGCGTGTCGAATTCCACTGAATCGTGCAGTGTGAACTGGTTGCATCCAATTTTATTTGTATTTGTTTTATACGTGTTTGTACAGTTCTAATAAACTCTATAGTCGTTCCAACGGCATTTTAATTCGAGTCCTGTAGCTCGTAACAATAGCAACAAAGTGTTGTTTTTTTAAGTCTCGTATGCTCTCACGGCTTGATGATCCGTGTACAATGATCACGTTTCATAATCGTGATGGTATCGCCACGATTAGTTTCTTTAGTGATTTTTTTGTCAAACGGGATGCACTGATTCATTCATCATCATTTCTCAAGTTTATAGATATAAAAATTCAGCATCTATAAAAAATGCAATAGTGACGCGATCTGTCTATCTGTTAAGCTTTCACGGAAGAACTCCTGGAGTAATGGATCGGTTATAGTTTTAATACCGAAAATGGAAATAGATACCTTTATCCCAGGAGATGGGATAGTTTACTATATAGACGAAGTGAATCTTCCGGGGCCAAATAGCACTAACATAAAAATTTAATGCAATGTAACCTGTATTAATGCTTGCTTTTTAAACAAGAGGCACGCACTAGGGTCTCTCCTTTCCTTTCCTTTCTAGGGGAAACTCCAGTGCATGTGTAAACAGTTTCTCAAATTACGGCATATAATTTTTATATGCATTTTCTAGATAGACAGATAGATAATTCTGTATTGTACACCAAACCACAAACCAACAGAAGTAAAAAGATGAAAGATGGTACAACGGGCTGCCTTATCGCTAAGAAGCGATCTCTTCCAGGCAACCCTTGGCAGGGATTGATAGATTTTTAATACCGACAGTGGTGCAGTTAATAAATATCTATTCGTGCAGGAACGGAGAAAGAATACAATTTCCTGCGTTGGGGCGGCCTGTCGTAAGAGGCGTCAAAAGAACTCACAGTCAGGTGGTAGGGTATTTGCCCGACTGGATGGCTACCAACCCTGGTCTAGAGTATGTCGCCATAACAGCCTTAAGTTGTGGTCCGGCATTAGTGACCAGGTTCCAGTCTCCCTTAAGAGAGCAGCAGCGCATTTGTAGCACCTCTGGTGTTGCAAATGTCCATAGGCGATGGTAACCGCTTTCTATGAAGTGGGCCGTCTGCCTGTCTGCTGAACTCCTGCAATAAAAAATAAATTTTAAAAAATACACATCCACACACATACATATATATATATATATATATATGTATATATATACATATGACAATACAAATGTACATACACTTTTATAATAAATAGCATTAGGAATTATTATACATAATAGAAAAATAATGCTTTTGAACTTCATTTTTAAAACACTTTAAGGATTTGGCTTGTCTTATAGCAATAGGTAGTTCATTCCAGAGACGCCCAGCCTGGACGGTGAAAGAGTTATTATAAAAACAGGACGTGTGTGCTAGTGTATTTATTCTGTAGTTAGTGGAGGTTTCTATTCTATATTATGTTACTGTATGTCCTATCTGTGTCGCATTTAAAAATAAATATTTATATCCTTTCATGCTGAGTAATGAGCGAGCTGTAAATCCAGCCACATTATTTTTTCCGCCTGGAAAAGCACCTGGCTGTGAAATAAAAGCGCTACGTAACATTTCTGGGCTCGTGCGTAAAAAAAGTAATTAATAATGTTGGAATGAAGCCGAGTCGAGCCCACGTGCTGGGTATTTCTATATTGAGGATTGCGTGTGCGAAAAACGTGACGCGGCCTAAAGGCTGGCTTATATCCGTACTAATATGTAGATGTGAAAGTGATCTTATTTGTTTGCTGTTTGTTAGGGTTTCCGTTAGTATTTCAGCAACAACGGAACCCTTATGAAATAGACATTTCCGTTCATCTATCTTTAGGGCTGCCTGTCCAATAAAGTGGAGCAAGGCTGGAGAAACGAAGAAATGTTAAACAATAGGATTGCATAAAAATTGCGTCATATCCTAATCTTATTGGTGAATTTTTCTCCGTTTCTCCGCTCCACAGCCTTGCTCCGTTTCAATGGACAGGCAGCCTAAACGCACTATGCGGATAGTCGCGGTGGGTAAACTTCTAAAAACTTGCCATCCGGGACTAATGGCAGTTCATAAGCCGGCTAAAATACAAGTTGATGACTTTTTGGGTAATGACTGAATGATTCGTCAACCGACAGCCGACGGCTGACGGTTAAGCCGTGAACTTGTTTGTTTTCGGTTATGTTCGACAACCATAAGCCAGTTGGCGAAGTGGGTGACAACTTAGCCATGGCTATTTTGTGAACAACCGCTAGTTGGCTACCCACCTTCAGCGGCTATTTCTAGTCCGATTTCCGCCCGTTTGGCCAAAATGCATTTATTAGAAATCGTCCGTAAAATTAATATCTTATAAGAGAAATTGTACGTACAATTCATATTTATGTGCTCTACGTTGGTGGCTGCCGGCGAACCGGTCTGGCTGCTTCAAGGGTTGCGGCGCCGGTCAGCCGGATGGTGCTACACGAACTATGCGGTTCAGTGTGCGGCTGATATTAATTACATGTTTACCGACTGCCGCAATCCGGATATTTGCGGTGAACCGCATACTACGCGGCCAGCCGGACGGCTGACCTCCGGCTAACCGCATAGTGTGTATACAGGCGCTTTGTATGCCGCCCACAAATTGGTCCAAAAAAAGGTCATCATCTAATATTCGTCTAAAACGCGGTAACATAAAAGGAATCCATACATTCGAATGTTCCTTGGCCTTTTGTGACTTTTTTATTTGATTATTATTCGACAAGTTATTTGAGATATAGGGTAAACAATGCTCCCCACCCAACGATTGGCACCCAGTTCAATTTAACCAAGATATAAAAAAAAATCAAAGTATATTTATTTTGTACTCATACAATATTAATATGTATTATTATTGTATGGCCCCAAAATAAGAAAATATTAGATTTCTTAATGTCTATAATATTATAAAATTCTAAATATGCCGTGTCTGTTTAAAAAAATCAACTGGAATAGACCATATAAACGATGGAGAACACGATGCAATTTTTTTTACATTTCACGTCTGTTTGTTCGCGATTCACGTTAAAACTTACTTGGCCGATTTCGATGCGGTTTTCGCTGATCGACAGCAAATTCTTAGACTTAAAATCTGCACTACTGCGTTATCGCGGGAATCCCGCAGAATTTTTTCTGGTAATTATGAAAATGACCAGATTGATCCGATTCCAATGTGATTTTTCACTGATCGATAGCAAATTTTATTTAATGTGTAAATGTGTAATACTTTAATCCCGGGAATCCCGCGAGAATTTTTCCCGTGAGCGGTTTGGCTTATTCCGCAATAGTTTTCACTACAACGATAGCTTACATCGTCTTTTTTTAACCGACTTCAAAAAAATAAAAAGAACGAATCAAATTCTCAATTTGATTTGTTTTTTTTATGTACATACGCCGATTACACAGATATTTATGAACCGATTTACGTGATTCTTCTTTAGTTTGGTGCGGAATAGTTGCCATTTGGTCCCCTAAAAATTTAACATAGTTTGGCCCAGTAGTTTTCATTTTATGAACATTTTTTTTCTGTTCCGTTCCGTATGTACACCGATTACGCTGAGATTTATGATCCGATTTACGTGATTCTTTTTTAGTTTGATGCAGAATAATTGCCATTTGGTCCCCTAAAAATTTAACATAGTTTGGCCCAGTAGTTTTCATTTTATGAACATTTTTGTTAAGTTACCCTTCCTGTTTCTTGGGACTTATATTTTTTAAGGCGCGCGGCACCTTTTGAAGGCCTATCCATAGCTAGATACTAAAAAGTAACAAATATAAATAACCGACTTAAAAACTAAAAGGTATAAAATAACTTATTTCTAAAGCTAAACTCGGTTTTTTTGAACGAAGTTTCTTTTTAATTGCTACGGTACTTTCTACCCCGAGAATTCAGTGGAAATTTCAAGTCAAGCGTGGATGAAGTCGCGGGCATATCCTAGTTTTGAATAAATTAATAGAGTGTCAATCGTTGTACTAGAGCGCCAACAATGGTATAGTTTCCCGAGATTTTTATTTCTAAATGCCTGTTCGTGGTTTCGCTGTCAAAGAAGAATTGTCCGGTTTTATTACTTTTGATATCAAATCCCTAAAAATGAATACCAAAAACAACAACAGTGAACGAATCCATCGTTAATTTTTGCTGTGACAGGCGGACACACCTCTACCGCTCCTATTAAAAATGTTTTAAAAATAAAACCGACAGCGATAACGCTACGTGTAGTACGAATTCAAAATATCCGAAACTCGCGGCCGGTTGCGTGATACGTATCGAAATTAAAAGTAAACATTGGATGCAAATGTTTGTGACCAATGACAAACATCGACCTTATTTCGACGATCTCCATGGTGTATAAACTGCGTCTCATGGAGAAAGTCCCGGCCGCAAAAAATGAAACTGATTATAGAGATAAGCCTAGCCAGGTTCTTATTTTGTTTTTATCAAGTATTTAAGTATACATTTTTTTTTATTGCAGGTGTTCAGGCAGAAGGCCCACTTGATGGATAGCGGTTACCATCGCCTATGGACATTTGCAACACCAAATGTTCTATAAATGCGCTGCTGCTCTCTTAATCGAGACTGGAACCTGGTCACTAATGTCGAAACACAACTCAAGGCCAGGCCAAGGCTCTTACGGCAGGCCACCTGGCTGCGGGAAAATGTATCCATTCTCCGTTCCTGCACGGATAAAAATGTAAATCTATTCTATTGTATTTACTAATACTGTTAAATCGCAATCTTCCTAAATCATTATATCTTTGCAACTTTCAGTTGCGCGATCCTAGCGCAGCGTCTGCGGGATCTCTTTCTTGAGGCAGAGACACTAACTTGAATATTGAGCTTCCGCGTTCCCGGAAGGCTTCCTAACAGAAGACGATTTTTTAGGGCTTCGTAGGCATCTCGGTAATATCAGAACTCTTATCAAATCCGGAAGCCGGTTGCGTGATACGTATCTAAATTAAAAGTAAACATTGGTCGCAAATGTTTTTAACCAATGACAAACATCGACCTTCTTTTGACGGTCTCTGATAATCTGAACACTGGACGAAGCGGAGGTTCCGCGTTCCTCCAAGTGTTAAATATAGAAGCCATTTTTAGGGTCCCGAAGATGTTTTGGCAAAACGAAAATTTTATAAACTCGTCATGTTCTTCTGGCTTTGCAAGTGATAGTATTTTTTTATTTCTGGAGTGCCACAGGCTGTCGTCACACCTGGTGGAAAGTGATTAACGTCGCCCGTGAACATTTGTAACACCAGATGCGCTTTCGGCGTTAAAGTGGAGACTGGAACCTGGCCACCGATGCCGGAACACAGCTCAAGGTTAGCTAGGGTTAAGGTTAGAGTAGCGTAATTGGTTTTTCAAAAATCTAATGATAGAATAGAATATTCTTTATTGCACACATTATAAATTAGGAACTAAACTAAATAAAAAATCTATATGTAGTCACGAGTGCGGTACTCGAATTAAAATGCCGTTAGAATTACTATAAAATTTATTGGAACTATACAAACACGAAAAACAGGTACAAATATAACTGGACGCAATAAGTCCAAACGTAATGCAGAAGATCGTAATTCAAATACACGCGCAAAGTCCGTCACTAAATAGATTACCGAATGTACACAAGTCTTGCTTCGCTCGTGGTTATCGCTCGACTGCCCTTCCTCAATCGGGCCATTGCTTTATATCGCACAAATGCAACATGACCGCCTGGTAGCGTGGACCGAATTCCCTAGAATCGTAATCCGCTCATCTATTATACTTGCAAACGGCCAAAACGAGTACAATAGGCTGTTCTCCACAATAACCAATAAATAAGTAAACAAAAGAAGACAATCATAAAATAATTACAATTAGTTCAAATGCCGACAGGTAATAAAATATTTTTTTTATAGATATGCAGGTAGTTTTGTTTTCGTCGGAACTTAAGTTGTAACAATAGAATGGCCGAACTATAGTTCCATTTTGTGCCGCGAGACTTTCTTCGTGAGACGCACTCTAGTTAAAATATGATATATGTAGATCATAAAATACGAATTTTCATTTTGTAAAGCATATCAAACTTTATTGCTCATATTTCATATATAATAAATTAGAACGGTTGAATGATTGATTCATTGTGCTTATATCAAACGTTATACGACGCCTCGGGCACGCCTAATCGGACTCGAATATTATCTGTCATAGTTACGTTAGGCAAAACATAATTTTATTGGCGAACCTCTCTATACAATTACTTTAATTAAGTTTAAGTATTACATCATCTGTCGTGGATCAGTAGTTAAGGCACTCTGGTCTCAAATGACACCCATTTGAATCCTAATGGAAAGTATGTAACATTTAGGTAATTCCCTGATGGTTTGCTGTTTGACGACACTATGTAATAAAACTATGTTTTTACGTTTTTAAGCGCGGTAATTTATTTGATTTTTATTATTCCGACGTTTCGGCCACTTTTCAGTTGAACTGAAAACCACTAAAAAGTGGCTGAAACCTCGGAATAATAATAATCAAATAAGTCACCGCGCTTAAAACGTAGTTTTATTGTGTATACTAGTCGCGAAAACTTCAGAAAATATTGTACATACACTATGATTTGGTGAAATAATACATATAATACAGATGTAATACAGTTGTGGTTTTTTCTTCAAAATCAGCCCATTCGATTCCTGACAAGGGTAGAATAGATTCTTTATTGCACACAGTTATATAAAAACAATTCATATATACTGTTACGAGTTGCGGGACTCGAATAAAATGTCGTTGGAATTATTATAGAGTTTATTAGAACTGTACAAACACATATAACACAGGTACAAATATAACCGAATTCAACAAATCCAAACATAATGCAGAAGGTCGTAATTCAATAAACGCGCAAAGTCCGTCACTATTAGATTCCCGAATGTACACACGTCACGCCTACCGTAGTCTTAGCCCCCCCTCCTCCCTCAGGCCGTCGTTTTATACTTCACAAATGCAAAATGTGCCCGCCTGACAAGATCGATACAGTCTCCCAGAATTAACTTGTAATCGTAATCCGTAACACCTGACTAATGATGCCAATGAGCGAGTACAATAGAACAATAGGCTTTTATCCACAATAACTTAGAAACGTATGCCAATAAATAAGTGAACAAAAGTAGACGATCATAAAAGGATTACAACTAGTTCAAATGCCGACAGGTAATAAAATGTGCTTTTACAGATTTCTACGTGGAATTTGTCTTTGTCGAGGCCTAGGTTGTAAGGACACAATAGTAACGACAAGTAAGTAGGCGGTCTTATCGTTGGGAGCGATTTCTTTCAGACAATATTTAGGGCAAATGATTTTTCAAAAATCTGATGATACCACTTTGGTTTTCATCTAAATCGACCTTGAGACTCCTTTGAGTGTTTTTCGCTATTTTCTGTAGTTGTGCTTTGAAGGTCCACTTGGAAAATTCACCTGTATAGTTACCATGGTATAAAAATTACGATGCTAAGAGAACATTACGTATAGCAAAATACCAGCGGAACGTTCCGCGCGGAAAGTTCGGCGCGGAAGAATCGCCGCTAGTCTGCACGCGCCGTAATGCGGCGACAATTCCGCTTATGTGTCAAAGGTTGTTTAAAAAATATTGCGAGCGTATTTAGCCGAGCTTCCCGGCGCCGAATGTTCCGAAGGTGCGTCGTTAGGCTTTTAGGCTTTGGAATGACAACCGGCCCTTTGTTTGATTAATACTGAGCTACAGGAATAGAAATAAAAATGCCATTGGAACTACTATAGAATTTATTAGAACTGTACAAACACGTATAAAACAAATACAAATAAAACTGGATGCAACCAGTTGACACTGCACGATTCAATACAATTCGACACGCGCAAAGTCCGTCGTCTATATCGCTAATCGAGAGTACTACAAACGTCTTACTCGTCTCGTAGTCGTCGCTTGACTGCCCACCCCTCCATTCGAGCATTGTCTTATACTCACTACACTGATAAAATAAATTGGCCGCGCGCACTGAGTTTCCGAGAAATAGTAATTTGCACATCTGCGAACGGCCACAAAGTCGAAAACAATAAAAATAAGGATTAGTTCGACGCCAAACAATAGCATGTTTTTCTTAATTACAAATTCAAAACACAAAAGAATTCCTAAATCCGGGAAGACAATAAACTGCGCTTATCTTTGACGGCATGTAACAATACAAATTGAAAGATAGAAGTAATTCGTTTAATATTGATTTAATTAAGACTTTAAATTTATGATTGCTTTAAGATTAAATAAACTATAATATTATAAAGTGTAGTCTTTTGATTTTTTAGACTTTTTGTGTTTGTCTGTTTGTTCGGGACTCACGTAAAACCTACTTAGCCGATTTTGATGCGGTTTTGGCTGATCGATACCAAATTGTATGTAATAAAATGTGTGATATTTTTTATCCCGGGAATCCCGCGGGAATTTCTCCGGGAGCAGTTTGAAGTTATTTGGGTGCATAAAAATTGGCCTTTTCCGATACAGTTTTCACTAAAACTTACTTGTTACATTGTTTTTTAAATGCTGTGATACTTTGTGTCTCGTGAATCCCCCGGGAATTTCAAGTCAAACCATCATTTTCTGGCGTATTCTTTCCCGCTGAGTACGAAGCTGAAATCAGAAATTGGGGTCAATTAGCGAATAATTGAGGAAAACTAAAAGAAAAATCGTTAAAATCACGAACTTTTTTCAATCGTCAGTCGGTTTTGGGTTTTTCTCGATTATTTGCCAATTGACCCTCAATTCTGACTTCAGATTCGAGATCAGCGGTCAAAAATACACCAGAAAAATCATAGTCTTACGACTGACACCCTGCACACATAACTTTTTTTATGTGGATCTGTGTTATCATTATTTAGTATTGTTACAACTTAGGTTCCGACAAAAACAAAATCCACCTGCATATCTGTAAAAACACATTTTATTACCCGTCATACGGCATACGTTTCTAGAGGACAGCCCATTGTTTTATTGTAGTCGTTTATGGCCGCTTGCGGCCGAATCATTAGCCAGGTGATGCGGATTACGTCGACTACGATACCGGCACATTTGTGTTTGTGAGGTATAAAACGACGGCCTGATGGGGAGAGGAGGCAGTCGAGCGATAACAACGATCTAAGTTTGACGTGTGTACATTCGGAAATCTAATAGTGACGGACTTTGCGCGTTTTATTGAATTACGACCCGCTGCATTATGTTTGGATTTGTTGTGTTCAGTTATATTTGTGCCTGTGTTATACGTGTTTGTATAGTTCTAATAAACTCTACTCGCAACAGTATACCTTTTTTATGTCACATTCTTAATATAGGTCAGTTCGTATCGGTGTAACTGTAAAATATTGTCTTTATTATTGTTTATTAAGAGAAAAGGACAAAAACACGGGTTCCATTCGCTAATACGTTTAATTGGAGGCTATCACACTTTGCAGGATTATAGTTGTGTATGGTAATATTATAATTTTGTTTGTTTCTTATATTTTGGTTATATGCTTTTTTTGTTTCATTGCATGAGTTCAGCAGATAGGTAGACGGCACCTGAAAGTGGTAACCATCGCCTATGGACATTTACAACACTAAAAGTGCTACAAATGCGCTGTTGCTCTCTTAACGGATACTGGAACCTGGCCACTAATACCGGAACACACCTTAATTGTTATGGCGGCATACTTTAGACCAGGCGTGGTAGCTATCTAGACGGGTAAATAGCCTACCACCGGGCTGTGGGTGGTTTTGTCGCTTCTTACGACAAGCCGCCAATACAATACGGTAATTGTATTCTTCCTCCGTTACTGCGCGGAACGGATGTTTGACGGCAAGTTGCCAACCAACAACTGCCAACGTGTTGGCAAACCTTGTTTGCTGAATATGAGGCATACAAATCTCAAAATAATTACGCAATTTTATTATTCTTTCGGCATTATCTATAATATTATACTTCTAAATATCCCGTGTCCGTGCATTGAAAATTAAAAAAAAATCTGGAATACTCCATATATAAACGATGGAGAATACGATGCATTTTTTATAGATTTCTTGTTTGTTTGTTCGGGATTCAAGTAAAAACTACTGGGCCGATTTCGATGCGGTTTTCGCCGATCAACAGCAAAATCTTCTAATTTTATCCTGGGAATGCCGCAAGAATTTTTCTGTGCATGTGTTGAGATTAAAAAAAATCCCATCCTAAAGGCTGGCAAAGCGTTGGCTTCGCCCCTGGTGTTGCAAACGCCTATAGCCGGCGGTGACCACTTCCCATCCGCTGGGCCGTCTGCCTGTTTGCCAGCTTCGCAATAAAAAAAAAAAATTAAAGTACATCGTTGTTTTTTTAAATAAAGTTTTTCTTTTTCTATCTGAAATGTGATAATTTATTTTTCGTAAATGTTGTATTTAAAAATACTACATTAATATCACCATCTAATCTAGAAAGACTACTAATAAGTAATATTTAAGTTTTCGCGACTTTGACTTATACATATGTACCATTTAGGTAATTCACTGATGGTTTGCTGTTTGATGACATTCTTTGTCAAAACGTGACCCTTGCAAGCTACATACACTATGCAATGAAACTATGTTTTAACGGTTTTAAGCGCGGTAATTTATATAATTTTTATTATTCCGACGTTTCGGCCACTTTTCAGTAGCCGTGATCACGGAAGACAAAGATGTCCAGTCCACTTGACATCTTTGTTTTTAGAACTGTTAAAACGTAGTTTTATTATAGACTAATAAGTAATTTAAACATAACCTAAATTAGCTAAAAGTATTCTTATTAAGAAAGCGTCCATTAGCAGTTTTCTTATTGTTTCTATTAAGGCGAAGACACTTTGTGCACGTGTTCTTTAATAAGTTAGCATAGTACATTAGACTTTAGTTTTGTGTATAGCACTAGTTCAAACGGTTTTGTCCTTTTGATCCTTCTTATTATGTCCGTGTTGTCTAGGAGCTGAATCGCCTCGACGTTCACATGATGATGAAGCCGATGCTCGTGCGCATCCGCGTATTTCCTAATAATGCTGGTGCGTGGTGGTTAGAGAATACAATCCCAAGCATGTTTTTCGATCCCGGGATTACGGGATTCTTAATGCGTAATCCTGGGCTCCCGGGGCTAACCCGGGATGAGACTATGTGGTTTCTAATTGGGCTCAAATGTAAAAAACGAGTAATTTCTAGAAAAATGTTTTATAATTTTATTCCACGAGTCCACGACACAAATCACAATATGGTAAGAAAATAAAAAAGACAAAACAAAGTCACTATACTTTGTAAGTAAGAAATAACGAGACAAAAAGACTTATTTAGAATTTCGAAAATACAGTCGTAGAAATATCAATGCATCCAAGGTTTGGCTTCCAAGCCTGCTTCGTAATTTATTGCCAACATAAGCAGCAGCTGAAAACGCTCGTTCAGGTTCTACACTGGTTGGAAGAATTTTGTGATATGAGGTGACCGCGTAATTCCCCTACTGGCCCGTTGGGGAATTTTATTAAGAGTATTGTATTGAAGTATCCCGAGCGGGGAAATCCCTTCTAAGTTCTACGACAAACATATTATTAGAGTTGTACCTATGTATTACGTATCGTACGCGTATCAAAGGCTTGTTTTGTGTCGATATGTAATAAATGCTATTAATTTAATCTAGACAAGGTCTTTGTCAACTCGCAACGGACAACGGAGTGCAAATTAGACCTGTTTGTGGCAAACCCGAAAATCCCGAGATTAGCCAAGTACAGTCCCGGGAATTTCGGGGTCAGAAAATGGTCGGGATCCCAGGATTGTATTCTCTAGTGTTGGTGGAATGCGATCATAAAAACCTATTTTCAAATTTTTTGTCTCTTTAACGTGCTTCTAAATCTTGTTTAACTATTTATTGTATGTAAATTAAGTGGGTTTTCTTTCTATAAAAAAGGAGTTGGTTCTAAAACGCGGTTTTACGAGAAGAATAATAACTCTTTCGCGGCTTTCATTTAACACTTTCGATTCTGTAAATAAATATAAAGCATTACTCATCGATTCATGAGATCGGGTTTTTGAAGATTTTCAACGTATCCACAAATATCGTAAGTGCGTCAAACAAAAACATTGCAGCAAAGCGTTGATTTTAATTTTGTTATTATTTTTATTTACTCTTATTTCTTTACAGAAAGAAAGAAAGAAAAACTTTATTCGAAGAAATAGCGACGTAATTACATTCCTTATACATTATTATACACAGAGCATATTGTTACGCGTTACAGGAGTCGAATTAAAAAAATGCCGTTGGAATTACTATAGAATTTATTTGAACTATACAAACACGTATAACACAGACACAAATATAACTGGACGCAACCAGTTCACGCGCTAAGTCCGTCACTATATAGCTCATCGAATGTACACACGTCTTGCTCGTATCGTAATCGTCGCTTGACTGCCGCACCCCTCCGTTCGGGCATTGTTTTATAGTAAACTGTACAATACACAATCGATTCCGTGGGCTGAGTTCTTCCAAGAAAATGTAATTTGCACACCTGCGAACGGCCAACAAAGTCGAAAATAATAACAATAAGGATTAGTTCGACACTAATGATGGCCATAAACCAAGTAGAAAAACAATAGCATGTTTTTCTTAATTAAAAATTCTAAACACAAAGTAAACAAAAGAATTCCTTAATCCGGGAAGGCAATAAACTGCGCTTTACGACAGGTAGCTGTGCGTTTATCTTTAACGGCATATAACAATATTTTGAGAATTTGTACGGCGCATTTTCAGCAAACGAGGTTTGCACTCAGCATATTGCTGTGCCGGAATTACATACAGCGTATACCTTCTTTTTTATGTCGTTTTAAATCGTGTCCTAAGACAATAATAATAATCCATAGACAAACACACATTGCATATCCCATTCTGGGCTTCCATCATACAATTTTGGGGCTGATCTCAGACACCCAGATCATGTTAAATAATAGAAAGTTCATTTACATAATTTACCATAACAGGAATCGAACTCGAACCTCTGCGTTGCAGTGAGTTAGACCAGCGAAAATTAGATGGTTAGTTCAAAATATTTCCTATTTTGATATATCTAACTTAGATGCTTCTTAAGTTAACCAAGGGCCGGATTTTGAATAACCAGATAAAAGTTATTTATGGAATAAAATACAACGTGGGAAAATTAAAAATGACTATTGCATGAATGAAATAGTTGAATTGGTTAATTTTTGCATTCAGTCAGGTTTTAATTATTTCCACTTTTTATTGTAAACGTCGGGGGAATGCATTTGCTTATATCCTCGGGCCCCGGAGGAGGCCACCAAGGTATGTGGGACTCCGGGCTACCGGTGTTGCACACAAGCTTCGTATTAGAGCTTGCAAGCATCGACAGCCAGACGAGCATCTGGTCGATCACGCTGCACAACAAGAGATCCCTACCTATGATTGACATCAGATCATGCCGTTGGGGTCCCCCCCATCCGACACATTCTTCCAGCGTATGACGCGTCGCATTCATTGTAGACCGGGGTCGGTCCCGCCTCACAATCTCGTACAGATACTTACCGAAGCAGCCATGTCCGGTAAGTATCTGCACCATTTTGAAATTTAGGGATCCGCGCTTTCTGCGGACAGGATAGGTGGGGGCGGAATGCCTCCACCATTTTCCAGCCTGCCACCGGGGACCGCAGTTTCTCCGACCTACGGCGGATCAGGGTCTCATGTGTGAGCTACCTAGTCCGTTCTATTTCTTCCGGATTCTGCCTCTCGCCCCTATACTGGGCGCTTCTCTGGAAACGGTACACCTCAGCGAGCACATCCGCCTGGAGCTCCCAGGGTGGATCGCCCGCCAAGTGTGTAGCCGCCGGCCAGGACACCGTACGGTAACTGCGTGTAGCCCTAACCACCAGAACCCTCTGACAGCGTTGCAGACGGGTTTTGTTTCTGCGGTTCAGGGCCTATAATATATTCCACTGATAACTTTCCTGGTTGTAGGGTATTTGCCCGTCTGGATTGCTACCACTCCTGGTCCAGATTATGCCGCCATAACAACTTTGAGTTGAGTTCCGGCATTACTGGCCAGATTCCAGTCTCCCTTTAGAGAGCGTCAGAACATTGGTAGCACTTTTGGTGTTACAAATGTCCATAGGCGATGGTATCTACTTTCCACCAGATGGGTCTGTCTGTTGAACTTATGCAATAAAAAAAACAATGTAATAATTTCAAAAGTCGTGTGTGTGACGCACGAAAATGATCTAAAGAAAAATAATGTACAACGTATGTAACATTGTACATTATCTATTTTTTATGCAAGAAAGCAGTTGCGAGCTACTCACCAGTGGGCATTGTATAAACAATATAGTCTTTCGCCATAAATATGTGGCCCATCTTAATTCATTATTTAGTCTCGGTGCCAGTAATTTTACTGCCTATTCTGCTCTTCTTCCCCGAAATACGGCAAACCTGTTTGGCGGAAGAAAAAAGCAGTACTCCATTAACTACTTTTAGAATTTTACGGATACAAACATAATGGAACTTTAATTTTTACATATAAAGATTGTGGACTGATTTATTAATGCAAAAATACTTTTTTTTATTGCATGAGTTCGGGTAGACGGGTAGATGGCTCACCTGATGGGAAACGGTTACCATCACCTATGGACATTTGTAACACCAAAGGCGCTACCAATGTGCTACCACTCTCTAAAGGGAGATTGGAAACTGGTCACTAATGCCGGAACACAACTCAAGGTTGTTATGGCGGCATACTTTACACCCAAAGAAATTAACCGTGAAGGCTATCTACAACATCGTGTATTAAAATGTAATTTTCTTCCAATTATTTACAATGTTGTGTGTTCCACATAAACCAGTTGTGTACGCACGCCACGATCAAACAAATATGGCTATATGCATGTGCGTAATTTGGACGATGAGTCACGTCTCATTATTATAATTAATATTTATTAAAATTATATTAATTGAAATGTTTTTCGCATCGCACGATACACGAGTTTTATTGGAGGTACGGCTTTTAGGAATCCGTAGCTACAGGAGTATATCTAGTCAAATGAACTAAGATACTTTTATGGCTATAACTTTTAGTTTGTGTTGAGTTTATGTCAAACTTTAACCGATAGTAAGGCAAATGAATGGTCGATAAGATATAGAAACCGGTCATATTTATAAACTTACAAAACGTGGTCGTAGATTTTGTACAAGCCTACCTACTTTATATGTCGTCATAAGTACATGCAAAGCGCAATACCGACACAACCCGGCGGCCTATATGAAAAGAATCATGTCGGCAACATGCGACCGTGCGTGCTGCCCGCCGACATGTTGGCGCCATGTCGGCGGCTGTCGACAAAAAGCTGCCGACATAGGTCGGCGGCTTTGCTGTGTGTTGCGCTTAAGAAAAACGCGAACCCTGTACTGTCGCTTATGGACAGTTATAATTTCTACGGACGTATTGACATGTTGTCGTTTGATTTTAGTTTTCATGATTTATAATGTAATTGAAATTTAAAGAAATATTCTCATTGTTGCAGATGCGGGGAGCAAGAGATCGAATCTCGTGCGTATGCGCAGGTCGGCACTCGGCAAGTCTGCACCCACACTATCCGTCCATGTGGTAAGAAGATTCAGAATATGCTATAGTTATTTATGATACTAGTGCGGTAAGTTGGTTTTTACAGATGAGTAGACGGAGTCGAGGGCTTACTTTAGTCACGAGTTTGTAAAAATCAACACCCGCATGTGTGTCATACAACGTTTTTCAACACATTTGCGAGAAAACCGTACAATAGGTAATGAAACAAAGTTTTTCATTACAATCTTTGACGTTTCTAAAATGGCGCGCATTTGTATATGGCGCCACGGGCGCGAGGTGAAAATTCGGAATACATCTTTAGTCTAACTTTCTCGTTAGTATTAAAGTGAGACAAAAGTATTGATTAAAAGCGCTTGCAAGGAGGTTTAATAATTCAGCTTATTTATTCTCGTAATGTGAAACTCCATGGTGGAATTCTTATTTTTTATTTCACCTAAGGGCCGATTGTTTAATGACCAGATAAAAGTTATTCTACAGAATAAAACAACATGGGGAAATTAAAAAAGACACTTGCATGAATAAATTGTTTCAGTTTTGAATTTCTCAGTCAGGTAAGCCCTAAATAGCCCTAAGTACGTAATTTTTAATTATAGAACAATGTATACAGGCTTCATAAATGTGTAGGGGGATGAGATAGGACGAATGGGATATGGGATTGGAATGGGGGGGTGGGGGGTGATTGGATAGGGAGAGAGGGTATTGGACTATCGGAACTATCACTCATCGCACTAGAGTTGGGTAGGACATGATTTTAAATTGAGTTTGTAAGAGTAACATGACATTTTGTACTGAACCATTACAATGTACCGTTTCAAATGAGGCGAGGAGATTTGTATGGTTTGTACCGCGGCAGTATATTTGAAGCGGTGAGCGTCAATTACTCATTTGTCCCGTACACAACTTCTAGTTCGGAAATGTTCGTTAAGAATCGGATGTGATCGGCCTCGCTCACCTCATTATACTAGCAGTCGTGCATGTCATGTTGTCCCTCTTTGTCATGTGAATATCCGTAGAGGCGTTATTGTGCTGTTGTCCCCGTTCCGTGCTTCCTCTTACATTTGACGCGTGAGTAGTAAGTAGCTGGACAAACATTTTGAAGTAGTACAAATTTAAATTTTGAGCCCTATAAGTATAAATCTATTTTATACGGGACAAATGTACTGCCTCACACGTGTACGACTCACCACGACATCGCACGAAACAAGTTAAGCTGAAGGCTAACTGTTTCACGCAGATTCTGTGTTTGCGTGGTATCACACACAATCAAGATGATGATTCAAGCGTGACTGTATCACGTCGGAGCTCGTTATTAATATAAGGAGTTACTTAAACATGGAGTTCACTATCTTGCTCGCGTATTACTACATTTTCGAAGATATAAATTGACAGAATCTACTTACAATATTGTGTAAATCTGTATTACACTTAAATCTTAACAAAAATATAATATAAGAAGAAAACGACTTCAAGAGTAACTCAATAGCATAAAACAAATATATTCTATAACGTCTTGAAGTCGGTGCATTTTGAAAATTTGTTGTTGTTAGTTTATGTTTCACTTGGCACCAACTTCAAGATGTTATATATTTATTTTTTGCTTTTCCGTTACTCTTGAAGTCGGTTTCTTTTTTGGTAGAAAACTTTTATTTTTCACTTTTAATATACGTATATATTATCCAATAATAATGAAATTCATATTGTTACAACTTAGGCTTCGACAAAGACAAATTCCACGTACAGTCTGTAAAAGCACATTTTATTACCTGTCGGCATTTGAATTCATTGTAATCCTTTTATGATCGTCTTCCTTTTGTTTACTTATTTATTGGCACACGTTTCTAGTATTGTGGAGAAAAACCTATTGAATGAATGAAAACACTTTATTGTTCACCAAAAATTAAAACTATGTCCTTAAAACCGCCTTTTGTTCTATAGTACTCGTTTACGGCCGCTTGCAGGTTGCATCATTAGCCAGGTGTTACGGATTAAGTACAAGCTGATTCTAGGAAATTATGTCGACGTTGCCGTGTGGGCACATTTGCATTTATGCAGTATAAAACGACGGCCTGATTGAGAGAGGGGGTCAGTTGAGCTACAACTACGATACGGGCGTGACGTGTTTACATTCGGGAATCTAATAGTGACGGACTTTGCGCTTTTTATCGAATTACGACCTTCTGCATTATTTTGGATTTGTCGTGTTCGGTTATATTTGTACCTGTGTTATATGTGTTTGTATAGTTCTAATAAAATCTATAATAATTCCAACGGCATTTTAATTCGAGTCCCGCACTGGTAACATTATATTTACTTTAGACGGATCATCACAGACACGAAAATATCCTAGCTGAGCCAATTTAATCTTAGATCAGCAGTTGCATTTTGGTATGAATACGTAGATCTGGAATTACGGCAGTAGGCGAGTGCCAAGAATGTGGGTGCGCGCGCAATCAACATAAACCCTCGCGCAATGGACCGTCCGAAAGGTTATTGCAGCCACCGTTTTGACTTTGAACTTGAGTCATTATCTAATGCGAACAATATCTATAAAACGGCAATGAGTTATAGATATAATATCTCTGACTATTATTCGTATTCTTACGAGTATTCAAGAGAACCCGGTCAACTTCGGAGCGCTGTAAAACCCAGATAAATTAATGAAATTAAACAAATTTGTACTGGAAATTATTTTTCAAACAACCCTCTATAAGATTGCTCTGATGTCATTTTATTGTAAAATGACCAGAAAAAAAGTTATGACGCCCAAAAGAAAATTTGTTCGAAAGTTTTCAGTTATTTTTGTTTATAGCTTTTTTATTTTCCATTTTATGATAAAAAGTAATGAGAATAAAGTTGTAAACAATTTAATTTGCTACAAATAACGTCTTGTAAATTTTCTGTAGGGTTGCTAGTTTACGAGATACAGCGCGAAAACTCTTTGTACCCCTTTTTCCAAGATAAAAATAAATTTCCGTCCTCTGAAAAACGCAACCCCAAATGTAACTTTTCAATGGTCTAAATATTAGGTTTGGCAAGGCTTCTAAATATTGTAGTTAACGAGATTATTGTTGTTAATTTTTAAGAACACTAACGGTTGCAAGTTGCAATAACGTGAAGAATAATCTCCAAAAGTCCATAAAGTCCATTTCGCAATTGCAGAACGTTTTCTTTCTAGTATTCGTTTATTACCTATAGAACTACAGTCCGCTGAGCCTTTTTCAATTGAGTTGCTACAAAATATAGAAAAACAAAGATTTCGCAACATCTTGAATAAAAAAACAGTTTGGTAATCATTTGGGTGCCAACAATTGTATAGTAAGTATAACCGCGAAACGACTTAAAATTGCGCAATAGCCTTCTCACTTATCTCAAAGTTGAATAATAAATTATAATGTATAATCCTAATGTACGACACGACATCTATCTTTTCCTTTATTTCGTCGACCAATTCCCTCCTAAGTCTTCCCTTCCCTCTCCTACCTTCGATCGATCATTACAGTGTCCTATAGAACCGAAGAAGTGAAACAGCTGGTTGAAACTTGGAAAAGGCTCCACAGCAGGCTCCTCCTTTTGCGAGCGTGTTAAAACCGCCCTACGAGTAAAGAATTTGAAGTTGTCGCGGGATAGAAAGAAGTCCCCCGGCAGTGGATGAGGCCGATGGGCCACCGCCTGCCAGGGCCAGCGTAGGGGTTAGGCCATGTACCCGTAGCCCTGGCATAAAGCGAAGGACGGAACACCGAGGGGTTTTAGTGGGTATCCCTGACAGTGGTGTGGCAACAGCACTTCTAGTTCACGGGCCGAGACTTTTCCCCCTTGGGCGGCCCATAGTCCTCAATCGGATTTCCCGTCGCTAAAAAAAAAGAAACGCTTCACCGACAAGAGCAAAGTTCTTAAATGTTTTGTTGATGAATTATAGTGATTTTTTTTATATTAGTCAATAGCTGAGATATTCTTTTCCAAAGTCGCAACCTTTGGTTACCTTTACATTGCATAATAATCTGTCATTTATTTTTGCAATTTAATTAGTGCTCGATATAAAAGAATTAATTAATGGAAACCATTTTTCGTTCGCAGAAAGAGCCGTGCGCGGTGTCGCGGAGGCCTTCGAGGCTGCCGCCGCCACCCCCGCACCACAGGCTTTCACTAGTGGTACGTACCATTATTGTTAATCACAATAGCGTTACAATAGTCATAGTTCCAAGAGATGCTGAGTACGAACAATGGCGCTGAGAGAAAGGTCATTGGGTCGACGGGGCTATCTACCTATAGTTTGGTTTGATTAAAATTGCATTGTTATTAATTGTTCCTTAATTGGTGGTAGATTTTTATGGCTAGGTACTCGCGTATTACACTACTTTACTTTAAACCTCCCCTATAATTTATAATACACCCTTACCTAAAATACATACATCCTTTGCCAAACGCCTTCCTCCATACGTCCATATATCCATTTATAATAAAGTATGCCAAAACACACCCTCCACCAAAGAAATGTCAGCATCAAAGTTTAATCACCAAATTAGTAAATGGTTAAAAACATTAAATTATAACGACACAGAATGCATATTACCAAAACGACTATAACACTAGGGGCACTCACACCAAATACACACACACGTGCACGCACGCACTCATAGGTGTTTTTTTTTTAATTTTTATTAACTGCTCTACGGACTCTAGTTCCGTACCCTTTTTTACAACTTAATTTCTATGAAAGTTTTTAGAGTTCATACACGCTTATTGTTTATTTTGTTATTGTGTGTGACATTAATTTAGTGATTTTTATTTTTAATACTGAACTTATACTAATGTAGAGTGTATCTGTTACATACTGGTGTTGTGAAGAAGTGCATGTGCAGTGTGTGCCTTATGTCTATACCTATATATATCTTAACTAGTGCCATTTGTGTTGTTTTTCCTTTATGTGCCTAGGTTATTAATTTTTAAGCTCTTTGTATGTCTTGGTTTGTTTGTAAAGTGTGCGTGTAATGCAATGCGGTGGTAGTGCGCGTTGGTGTGAGTATGTGTGAGTTTTGTTGTTGCTTGTGTGTTTGTGACTTCGCACTCATAGGTTAATTAATGAATAATTCCATTATATTTAAGTTCTTTTAATAAAATTGTGTTGGGTGCCGCGATACAGACCTAGTCTAGTGCAGCAACCGCCGCCAAAAAAAATTTATAGCCTTAATTTTAATTCAAAATGTGTTATTATCATAAGTTTTAGTTATAGTTATATAAGGCCTAGAAATAAGTTATATAAATAAATGAATTTGAATTTGAAATGATTTGAGGAACTTCGGAGTAGCCTAAGGTCATTATTTAAAATGATTAGACCCACTAACCATGGGATCGCCTCGCTCGCAAATGGTGTCTATCCGCGGACCACGACCGAACCACCCATAGACAACACCCTGCTGCGCAGTATGAAGGGATTTTTGTAAATCAACCCCTATGGGGATGATAAAGGGGCTACCTTCTACCTTTTAACTTTTTTTGCCTACTCAAACTATGACTCTTTTCAATTTACGCGAGTGTAGCCGCTGGCAACAGCTAGTACTATATAAGGTTCACTGGTTGACAACACGGCGTCCACCCACGGTAGACGGTGCTTGTCGGGAGCCGGATGGCTGTAAACAGCTATGAATAGTGTTTAGCGCGGACTTGTACTAAAGGCCGATTTTACAGTCATCCGATAAAAGTTATCAATCGAATAAAATATAACCTGAACAAATTCAAAAGTGAAACAATTCAACCGTTTTAATCATACAACTGACATTTTTAATTTTTCCGTGTTGTGTTATATTTTATGAATAACTTTTATCTGGTGTATATTATGTAACCCGAAGTGGGTTACATTTGATAATATACACCTTGGGCACTTTTGCAGCTATTGTTATCGGTTAGTATTTTCCACAAGTATGACTAACTGTTATTGTACTAGACCGCAAGTGAAAGTATCTTTTGGATATATCTAGCTTTCTCACGGTAAGTAATTCGTTTAGCGATTAAAGGTAAGCGCCCACATGCGTGCATCGTAACCTTCGGACGCATCGTATCAAACAGATCGTAGTATTCTTTGTATAGAAAGTAACACAAGAGCGTCCACTGATCCGCATCGTACGGAGCGCACGAAGCTGCTCGTCGGCAATACCGATGTCTGTACTCCGAGGGGCAACTTTTCCGGTGTCCCGAAACCGTTTACACAGAATTTTTAGGTTTTTCTTCCTCTTTTGCTAACCAACAAGCAATTACGACAAATTGCTCTTCTTCGCTTTCCTTCATTATCTCACAAACACATTCCGCACGTACGTTTATTAGGAAAATCCGAATGAAAGAGGCATCGGCATGCCGATTGCTGGTGGTTGCGTCGGCAAATACGATCGCTGCCGATACAGTAGACGCATTGTGAAAAAATAATCCGTTAGATGCGATGCGTTCGATGATTACGATGCGGATATGTGGACGCTTACCTTTAGGTGTTGATTTATGTCCGATTTATAACTTATTAATCGTTCACTTGCCTTATCATCGGTTGAATTTTGACATTACTTGTACGGGACTTAAATTATGTCGAATTTTATCCGATTGTAAGGCAGAATGACAAATGAACGGTTGGTTAGGTATAGAAAAGGGCCATAAGCCGTAAACTTGTCGGTTTTGGTCTTATCTGGACAACTAACCAGTTGGTGAAGTTGTTGACAACTTGACTTTTTTATTGCGAAGCAGGCAAACAGGCAGATGGCCCAGCTCACGGAAAGTGGATACCGTCGCCTATAGATGCTTACAACTTCAGGGGGCGAAGCCAACGCATTACCAGACTTTAGGATGAGACGAAGAGGGGGTAGGAGTTGAGATAGATGGAACAGACAGGAGAAATATAATACAGGAGGTGGGATATAGGTTTGGAATAGGGGGATGGGGAAGTGGGCCATTGGAACTATCGCTCGCACGAAACAAGATCAGCCCAATGCTAACCGTTTCACGCCGATATTCTGTGAGAGCGTGCTATCACACCAATAGAGCCGACCCTAAGAGCTGTAATCAAGATAGTGATTCCAGCTTGGCTCTACCACATACTTAGCCTTGGCTATTATGTGATCAACCGCTAATTAGCTAGCTTTTGCAATAGCTACCTCTGTGTTGAATTGTAAGCACTCGTGTAGACGACTCTGCTAACTTAGATACAGTCGTCCCACCAGATGAAACCAACTGTTTCTCTTAGTTTGACGTCTAAAATTCTTTCACATAAATTGATGCTTATAAGCTACACTATGATTTGGTATAATAACTAATACAGTGTTTTTTTGTTCAAAATCAGTCGATTCGATTCCTGATTAGGGTAATTTATTTTTCAAAAATCTAATGATACTGTTTTACGGTATTTTTTATAGAGAGTTAGAGTAAGTTTGAACGCGTCTTAGTAACCATAAAAAAGCGTTCAAACTTAGTCTAATTCTCTATGAACAAGATCGGTAGTCTTCACCAAACAGGCTGTGAAACCCATTGAGAATATTTCGCTAGATAGTTGCAGATTTGGCTGCAGAGGCCCACCTGAGAAATTCATATACAGTTTTACACAAGTAACAATTGTTCCCGGTGTACCTGCGCAGTAGACCAATTTAAGTAGCGCGCGGCAGTGCAGGCATCTTCTAAGCGGGACAGAGCCATGAATGCATAGCAAGCAACACTGCCATTTCCGCTTGCGAATAATATTCAGTATGGATTACTTACACTATTTATTAATTTGATTGATTAATATTATATAATGGCCAGGCAACATTATAAACTGCCTGTATTGTACGCCTGAAAGGACGTTCTGTCGTTCCCATATAGATAACAACATCTTTTGTATCATGTATTTATGTGACAGTTTATGCAATAAATGATACTCTATTCTATTCTCTACGTGTCGGAAAATCGGTCTGCACTTTTCTGCGCAAAAGAAAATTGCCGATCGGAATTATAAGCTGTGTAAAACTGTACGCGCCGAGGGATGATCATCGGCAAACTTTCTGCTCGCGGCATGATACGTGTTAACTAGGGGTGTGCGAATAATTCGAACTTACGAATTATTTGTCCCGAATCGAATATTATTATTTGAAAATTAGAATTATTCGATAGGTCTCGAATAATTCGAAATAAATTCGAATAATTCGATTTTTTCCGAATTATTATATTATTCGCAAATTTTCGAGTATTTTAAAACATTGCTTGTATAACCTTTTTCTTATAGTTTTTTTTTTCAAAAGCAAATTGGTAGTTATAAAATCCAAAATGATTGAAAAGATCTCTTGCCAATATTGGTATCTAGATTTTTTATGTTACTGACAGAAATGAACATAATAGGTTGGGGAAAAAGTCTTTTCGCATATAGTATCTATGAACTTATAATAAGATCTCTTTGGCTATACCATTTGTATCTGGCTGGTTTTGGTACCATTAAAAAGTTTTAAATTTAAAGAAGACAATTCCAAATTCAAATTACGAAAATGTGTGATTTTCATTTGTTTTTCTTATTGTTAAAATGAGTGAATCTAATGAAGAAATTCGATACATTTTAAAATTTTACAAAAAAAAAGGTAAAAACGTAACACAAGCCGCGAACAAAATTTGTGATGTTTATGGAGCTAATGCAGTATCTGTGAGAGTAGCGTAAATTTGGTTTAAGCGTTTTCAATCCGGAAAATTTGATATCAAAGAAAGATGCACGTCGTTCTGGTCGCCCTGTTACGGACAAAATTGATGCCATTTTTGAAAAGGTGGAGCAAGATCGGCATATTAGTAGTTACGATGTAGCTGGAGAACTGGGAATTGATCACAAAACGGTTTTGGCGTATTTGAAAAAAGCTGGGTTCACAAAAAAGCTCGATATTTGGGTGCCTCATGAGCTCAGTGAAAGAAACCTAATGAACCGTGTACTCATTTGTGATTCTTTATTACGACGTAATGAAACCGAACCATTTTTGAAGAAGCTGATAACTGGTGATGAAAAGTGGATCACGTACGACAAGAACGTGCGAAAAATATCGTGGTCAAAGGCCGGTCAGGCTTCACAGACTGTGGCGAAACCCGGGTTAACTCGCAACAAGGTGATGCTGTGTGTATGGTGGGATTGGAAGGGCATTATTCATTATGAGCTGTTACCGCCAGGCAGGACCATCAATTCTGAACTATGTTGCGAACAACTGATGAGATTAAAGCAAAAAGTTGAGAGAAAGCGGCCGGAATTAATCAACAGAAGGGGTGTGGTTTTTCACCATGATAACGCTAGACCTCACACATCTTTAGCCACTCAGCAAAAATTACGAGAGTTTGGCTGGGAGGTGTTAATGCATCCGCCGTATAGTCCTGACCTTGCACCTTCAGATTTTCACCTGTTTCGGTCTCTGCAGAATTCCTTAGGCAGTGTCAGTTTAACATCACGAGAGGACTGCCAAAACCACCTGTCGCAGTTTTTTGATCAGAAGCCCCAAATTTTTTATAGCAATGGGATCACGTCTCTACCTACAAGATGGCAAAAAGTTATCCAACAAAATGGCACCTACATACTTTAGTCAAATGTAAATAAAGTATAAAAAACCTTTTGAATTTTTATATAAAATGCGAAGAAACTTTTTCCCCAACCAATATATTGTTTATCCCAAGTAATATATTGAAATTGAGCAATTGTTTTCTCCGGGTAATTGATTTTTAATCAAAAAGTATGTTATTCGTAAGTAGAATATTTTGATACACGATGTAATGGAATTCAAATTGGAAACAATAGAAAATCTAGTGCTATTTCGATAATTCGCGAATTGTTCGAATTATTCGAATTTTTTCGAATTATTCGTCGTATTTCGAATAATTCGATTCGATTCGAACGATATTCGCACACCACTAGTGTTAACGACGTGTTTTTCTACGCCCTCTACAATACCGCAGTAACACAATACATTTATATTGATACTTGCATAACGCTTGTGGTCGTATTAAACATGCTATACTCCATAATATGTAAATTATTATTATCATGTGTGTTTCATTATGTATGTATTTATGTGTGAAAGAGGTAAAACGTTGAGTAACTTTATAATTATTGTTATGGCTAGTATATATCTTTTTAAATTACACAGTTGTGTAACAGTTGATTCTTAGAGCGGTCACGCACTGTGTTTAGATACTCCGGTCCCAATCCGTGAGAATACGTTCCGAAGTAATTGCTAGAATTATTTGTATGGAAGTACGCACTTAGATTCGATTTCCGCCATTGGTGTTACTCCATTTCGGAGAAAATTATCGACGAACGGATAAATGACGTATTCCAAAAGGTGGCCCCCCTGAATTGATTGGATTTGGATCAGCGGTCGGACTAGTGCCGTAAAGTATATTCGAATTCAGTCAGATTTCAGATTCGTATTTTCACGGAATTGGTTAGGGCTCAGTGCATGACCGCTCTTAATGGCTTTCTTTTATTGCAAAGCTGGTGACCAGATAGACGGCTCAACTCATGGAATGTGGCTACTGTCTCCTATAGACGTTTGCAACATCAGGGGCGAAATCAACGCGTTGCCAGCTTTTAAGATAAGATAGGAGGATGAGATAGAGGTATCAGACAGGAGGAATAGGATAGGCGGGAGGGGATTATGGGATTGAATAGGAAAAATGGAAGAGGGGCATCGGATCTCTCATTCATCGCACGAAACACGATTAGTCCATTTTTTTTTAAACTTCGCAGTTATGCCATGGCCGTGGGTTTATTTCCGTGCCGCTCCGCTAGCCCTGGCAAGCACCGGCCTTACGGCCTCTTCCATTGCCGAGGGGAGGTAAGCCCCGGACGACGTCATACTCTCTGTGCGTGGGGCGGTTTTTAACGCGCTTGAGGTCTAAGGACGCCCTCCGGCGCCGACGCTTCTTCCTTTGGCGGGAGCGGAGTGAGCTGGTAAGCTAACGCTCCTGTTCCGCCTCCTTCTTGGCGAGCATGACATTCTCGCAGAAGGAGGACATCACGATTAGCCCAAGGCAAACTGTTTCATGTTGATATTACTGTGCGAGATATGGCTACCGCCCCTGGTCTAGAGTTTGCCGCCATAACAACTTTGAGAAGTGTCCAGGCATCAGTGGCCAGGTACCAGTTTCTCCTTGAAGGCCGGCAGCACATTGGCAGCAACTCTCGTACTGCTAATGCCCACAGGCGAAGCTAACCACTTCCCATCACAGTTGGGCCATCAGCCTGCCTGCTGTGCTTCAGCAAAAAAAAGGCACTACTACAATCAAGATAATGATTCCAGCTTAGCTCTACCACGTTAAATATATGAAGAAACAAAACCACGGCCTTTGGAATGTTAGGTTTAGTAAGATCGTGTAAGGCTATGTTATGATTCACAAATCATTACGGTACGCAGCTAGCCAATGCGATGCGGATAGTTACGTAACATGACTACACTCTTTGATTACGGTTAAGGTTACAAACATATCCTTGGACGAGATGTATTATTTGCACTACGCATTTATGTCGAGTTTTTCAATTTTCTGACAATAGGGAACATAATGAAAGAAAGAAAGAAAATAATTTTATTTAGGACAGTTAAACTAATATAACCGTGGCAATTTCGCGGCACACTGGTAAATGTATTTACTAGACAGCCGTGTGCGAAGAGGACGCTACCGCCACCTTCGTCCTCGAAGCGGAAAAAGTCACAGCCGATGAGATCAGGGATTACAATATAAAAATGCCGACACGCATGGGATACAAGACATATCGGGTAGGTCTGAGAATCGGCCAGCATCTATTTTTCAGACCCCTAAATGATAAGGGTGACCCAGCCCTGAATATTTTTTTTTTTTTTGGACATAATTTCTTATTTATATTTTATTATGATTTAGCACTGAAAAATACATACAGCTTCAAAATATGGCAATACAACGTTTGCCGGGTCACCTAGTATATAATAATATCAGCCCCTAAACGTCCCACTGTTGGGCTCGGGCCTCCCATTATAGGGGGCAACGGACAGTATACCCGCCACGCCTGTTCAAGGCGGCTTGGCAGGTTTGAGACATTAGTTATCTCGATGTGCAGGTTGCATCACGATGTTTTCCTTCACCGTTGTTAGCACGTGGTAATTGTAACAATATGCACATTAGATCAGAAATCTAGTAGTGCATGCGTTCCGGTCAGGATCGAACCCGCGCCCTTTAAGTTTGGGACGCGTGCGCTAGCTATTACGCTACCACGACTTTTTCGGCATTACATATATAATAGATCTTAAAGTAATAACTAATAGTAATGTTAACAAATATACAAATGTACAATTACGGAAATTAAATAACTAAGAGATATTGCAATCAAATACCACTTTTGTCATGCTTTAGCTCGCGCTGTGAATATCTAGCAAGTGGCTCTGTGATATCCATTTGAAAGTTCTTACTTGCACAAACTTATAACGGCACTGACCAAAATAACAAAACTAAATTTATTAAATTAATCAAATTTGATGAATATCAGGAAGAAAAGAGTTCTGGCTGCAAAACCGCAAAAACTACAAATGGTCTGTCTGAAGTTAATGAATTTTCTGCTATATCTTCGGAATCCAATGTTCAATAGCAATAAGATTTATATGGGACCATTTTGAAGCTTTACTGGATCTGGCCCAAAAAGAATTGTCTAAAGCTATAATAGAAATGTTATAGCTGAACATATTCACTACCCGTTCGCAGAAGGTTTGCCAATAGCCTCATGATGTCACGCGTCGATGGTCAGTAGGGTTGACAAAAAAGTTTACATAAATAGTTGTTGCAATAAATGTATTATTTTAATTTATTATTGTATATACTTTACATAAGTATATACTGAAAACGTTATCAATTACCTTTAAAAATATAGGTAATTAACTAATTACTTCTATTTTCGAAAAATATACTGCCATACCTGTATATTTTTTTACCGTTACTTGATAACTTTTATGATTTTACGGTATAATATAACCTTAAAAATTATATGTATAACGTTATACGTATCGCTAATTTTTACGTTATTTCAAGCGACATTGCCATTTTTAAGAATTGGCTTAATTACGACTGCATGTTACCAAAACAATCGACAAACACAACTCTAAATATTACGCGCGCCCTTAGCATAGTGCTGTTTGACAATTTTTCGAGTGAAAAAGAGCGACGATGGTAACAAAACATAGTAGACGGCCTCTGTGGTTGAGCGGGCTAAGCCTTTGCCGGCCTACCTCACTGCAACGCAGAGGCTCCGGGTTTGATTCCTGGTATAGTAAAGTAAAAAAGTGTATTTGTCTGCCGATTATAAAAAAAAAATGGTTAGAACGGTAAAATTACCGATAAAACTAGCATTACCGGTAAAATGGCTAAAAATAACGGTAAATTTTATAACGATATTAATTTTTTACCGTTATCTGAAATTAGCATAAGTAACACATTTTTACCGGTATTTGAAGCCCTGCTTTTTAGGACTGCGGTTTTAGAACCCTACAAACGCCCTTATGTGGCTCAAACTTGATGAAATTTTTAACATATTAGTTACACGTCAGAGTTAATCAAATTATAATAGGTGTGGTTAATGTGTTTGTTTGTCTACAAACGTGTACTTAATTGCTTGTTGTTATTTATCTGTTGTTTCACGGGCGTTTATTGCTTAAGTTTTCCGTTTGATCATTTTCAAATGGTAGGTTTTGTCACAGGTTTTTTTTATTGCTGGAGTACAGCAGACAGACTAACGGCCCATCTGATGGAAAGTGGTTATTGTCGCCTATCGAAATTTGCAATATTAATGGGACATAGTCAAAAACGTGATAACCGAATTTATGTCCAAAGTCTCGTGACGAATTGGATAAACCTGAATCCCTCTCTTCCCTACAGTGAACCTATACCTCACGTTATAACAGTGTGGTGTGAGGTCTTAAAAAATGAACTCGCTATTGATGCGGGAACACGAGGTTGTCGTAGCGGCATACGCTAGACCAGGGGCCCAATTCTGTTAATTCAATATCTTGGTGTTGCGAAGTACGATAGTATCAAAAAATCGTATTCTACTAAATAACCACAATATCTTGTCTGGATCGATCGCGGCGGAATAATAGTAGAAAAACAATGATATTACCATTGGCAGCAATGGCGTTAGTTGAAATGATTATTGAAAAGCTAACAAAAGTTCAGAATATTTATTTCGATAGTTTTCGCTTATAAATATTTAAAGAGTGGCGTACCACGGGCTTTAGTAAAAACTATTTATTTAGGTTAAAATTAGCACAATCCGTAAAAAAGTTTAATTAAAATTTATATCTGGAGCAGGGCTTTATACGGGTGTGAAGCATGGACAATGACACAAAGAGATCGCGATAGATTAGAAGCATTTGAAATGTGGTGTTGGAGACGCATGGAAAGAATAAGTTGGAAAGAAAAAAAGACCAACGAAGAAGTACTGGAGGAAAGAAGAGGGAAGATGTTTGGCCATCTGCTACGACACGACACCTTCTTATAATCGAAGGCAAAGTGGAAGCAAGGACAGTGAGGGAAGACCAAGACGAGCATTCATGGATCAAATAAAATAAAAAGTGGGTGTCGTGTCATATATAGAAGTAAAACAACTGGCCCATAATAGAGAAGATTGGAGGAGGCTCCACTGACAAGAGCATAGCTCTTAAATGATAGATAGATCCACGGGCACGCCATTGGAATTAACAGAATACCGAAATCAGGCAAACCTACAATTGAGACGATAGTGTCTGGCGATTTTGATGAGATAGTAATAGCAGATTTGGAACCCAGGGATGGTAGGTATCTGGCTGTCGTTACTTCAATCGCCTTTTACGATAGGCCGCCCGGCAGCAAGAATTTGTATTCTTTCTCAGTTCCTGCACGGACAAAACTCATCGTCGTCATCATCGTCGAGACTTGGGAGTGACTTGGCTCCCACACTACTCGGCACGGACTCGGCAATTACAAGCTAAATAAAGGTTTATGCATACGAAATAAGAGTGTCAGTGAATTCATTCTCACTTTCTCGATGCGGCGCTGTATCGACTCGGTGAGAACGACGTCACTGATTCCCAATGTCGTAGAACTCTTTTTGACATCTATTTGCCGATTTCGTGTCTATTACTCTGGGGATTCCCTTTAGATATCTATTTATGCCTTTTCTGAAGACTCCCATATTTTAGCGAGAAATCCATTCGTTCACGTCAAGAAACAGTATGAGTATTACCCTCCTGAAAAGTTGCGGACTATTAATTGCTCGGTTATTCGTGTTGATTTCTTGGATTTAATAGATAAAAAACTGAGAAATATGAAAGGACGTCGATATATTGCAAAACTACGAAAAGAACAAACATAGAACAAGGAACAATGTAAAATGTTCGTATTTTAATGTTGGTGTTGCCAACAATCATCCATAAGATATTTATAAAAAAGTTGTATGTCATAAAATGTGATCGTTAAATTTCTCTGCTTTTACGATCGTGTCGCCTTTGATTTCCGTAAGTTTAGTTTAGAGCCCGGTTCCCACGGTACACTTATCATGTGTTAAATTGTTGTCATTTAATTTCAAAAGGCAACACTTTCTCATTGATATTTTAATCGCGATTTTTTGAAGTGTACTTAAAGATTCAAAATAATTTACAGTGAAATCTACAGCGATGAATAAAACGAAATTTTAAAGTGTGTGTAACTTAAGAACCAATGACAATACTTAAGCGACTTACTTACTACTTGATAAGGACGTGGTAGAGCCATGCTGGAATCAATATCTTGATTACAGATATTAATGTCGGCTCGACGAGTGTGACACCGTGCTCTCACAGAATATTAATGATAAATGCTTGGCCTTAATCTATTCGTGTTCCCTACATGTTCGTGCGGATGAGACCATACAGCATCTCCTCCTCGAATATCCGAAATATTACCGCTCCAGGAGTGATCTGGAAACAGCCACAAAAATGGAAATATCGGAGCAGACTAAGTCTAATGTTAAGATATAAACAGGCCAGACCACTCCTGGGACGGTACTGCTTGAAAGTAGCGAATGATGCTATTAAGAGGAATAAAACGACTTAAATTCAGGCTGACATAACAACATTATATATAGTGGATAAGACACAGAACTATATAAACATAACAATACTATATTTACAAGCAGTCTTAAGGAAGTAGATACATACATATAACAACTAAATAATATAAAGTTATACTAAATAAATAACCGTTCATATAGACCTTGACTAAGTCAAGGGAAATAGCAAGTCTAACTAGGCCCTATAAATTAATATAAAAAAAAACTATTCGTGTTTCGTACGATGAGTAAGAGTCCTAATGACCAACTTCCCTTCCCCTATTTCATAATTCCTACTATCTCATTTCCTCTATTCCATCTCTCCTAATTAATTCATCCACCCTTTCCTATGATAAACATTGGCAACGCGTTGGCATCGCCCCCGGTGTTGCAAACGTGTATAACAACCACTTTCCATCAAGTAGCTTCTTCGATCGCTTCACTAAATAAAAAGTATGTTGCCTAATCATAAAAGATCCTTTATAGAGATTTTGTCTGTCTGGACGTTTACCTCGAATTTCAATAAAAATTTAAGAAATAAAATCACCAACTTTGTATATATTGTTAATATTTTTGAATGCCAGTAAAAAATTAGAGGTTGTGTAACGTGCTACGAGCGCGCTGTCTGATTGTGCGCTCACTTCAAAGGCCTAAAGTAGATTAGAAACTTACTTTACAGGTCTAAAATGACCTTGTAGCATTTATAAATGATTCACGGTATAGCATTAAACTCTTTAAACATATAGTTTCTTTCAATCTGGGTAAGTCAAATATCCCGTTATACAGCCGTATCTAACATCTAACAATGGTGCAGAAACATAATATTATGAATAAAAAATATTATGGAACCAGTTCTCACACAAACAATAGTCTAATGCTAGCCTATGTACGAGATGGACGCCGATGCGCGGGCGCATTGCCTTGATAACGCTCACTCGCTTGGTGTTGCCTTACGGAAAAAAATGCAATTAATCGATTCGATATGCTCATAGTTAAAAAGATAATTTAAATGTTTTTTTAAACTTTGATAATGAGAATGGTTTTAAAAATACGGTTCTGGCTAATAGGCCTTTTGAACAAGTTTTATCAATTGTATCTCTTTCTTATTTGTTCTTTAAGTTGTTAAACCAGTTTCAGCCAAATTATAGGTCTTTGACTGGTGTCGAGTAATAGGGTACTTTTAGAAGCTGAAAAAGACACTTTATCTAACGATTGAGAATTTGTACACAAACATACAATTCTTGCTTAAGACAATTAATATCATACAAAAATAGTTCTATTTATTTCATAGCACAGCTAGCTATCATCAACCTTTTAAGTTCATAACAAATAAACGTTGACGGTGGAAACTTCGAAAGAAAAATTTGTAAATCCTGCAAAACTATTGCCATTTTGCAAAGTATTGCGTTTTTCAAAAGAAGTGGTGATTAAAACTCTACTTTTAGAATTTTACACCTCTGTAAAAATTTCTGCTACACATTGAAATGTGTAATATAAATTTTTTGATAACAATTTTGGTTTATGAGTACACAAAATATCTGAATTTAATAATTATATATCTCAATAAATAATTTACATTATTCGTGGACTTTTGTATTGAATAACTGGCAACACAGCAAGCGGCCCGTGACTCATCTAGAGTAATGTCAAAGATCTGCGCCAAGGTGACGGATTTATGGACGAAAACATTTAATTTATTATTCAAGACTTACATAAATATTATGAAAATGTTTCGTCTGCTCTGAATGTAAAGACGATTACTTGCATGCATTGCATGTTATCACGCTTGTTTCTCATAAGGGTATGCAGAGACAATCTTGACACACACCCTAATCCGTTTTCATTAATCTCTTCATATTGTTTATTTAAGGTGATTTTCACATGATCTTTCTTCTACTACTTGTATATCAAACGACTATTCTGTTTGGAGTAAAGATCATGTCTAGTCGTGTTGTGAAAGTCGACGTTTCATTTGACTAAATATAAGTAGCTTTTATATTTAGATAGCTAACGGACCGGTCACGAGTTGTAGCTTAGCGACCGACGATGCGACGAGCGGGGCGCCAGTGCGGTGTACATGCTATATACGCCCCAGTGATGACAGCGACTACCACCGCCCCTGTCTTTGCTTTTTAGTTTACCTCTATATTTGTTCCCGTTACGCATCGCCACTGCGAATTCATTCGACACAAATTGTACGCATTGCCACTGAATATGAGGATTTGTGACGCGCTTTGTAGATTTTAATACTTTTGGCCCTTTAGAAAGTGGCATTAGCGCTAAACGAATAGAATACAAATGTATGGAAATGACACACAGGCCTTGTCCACAGGGCCTGTTGTACCCGTCGTATCGCGCTCAACTACCGCTTATAGCGACAAGGTCGTGACCGGGTCGCAAAATTAACGACAATACCGTATGTAATAGTGTTCTCTTGGCATTCGTACAGACCTTTGTCATTAGGTCCATACCTGTGAAATTAAAACAATTATAATGAAAGTATTGAACAATTTGTTCTTCTAGGTTGGTTCAGGCCGCTGCAGTTCACCTGGCACGGGCCCCCTGTCTCCAGCCGAGGGCCCTCGGTGGCCGCACGCACACCACGCGCACCCCCTACACCACGCACTTCTCTCCTCGAGTGTCAAGCGAGGGAAGGAGCTGTGAGTTTCAATGCATTATATACTTTGTTTACTGGGGATTCCCCAGCAGGAATGTTGCAAGTTTTCCGGCATGAAAGTACTCTATATACATTCTCGATCTAATAAATAGTTACATTTATATCTAAATTTTGTGTAAATTAATGGCATATATTATGCCATCTTTGAGCTAAAGAATATAGTATATATCTTTCCTTTACTATTATTTTTAGCGTTTTAATGGTACGTCTCTATCAACCAATCTTTTAAGTTTTCTCATGTGTAGAATGTGACTAGTTTTAAGTTATAGTCCATAATTAAATCTTATTAGTTTGTGTGTTCTGTATTGTTTGATTGTATATTCTTGGTACTAAACGGTAGGACGAACTTGCTGAATAAGGCGCTAAAATTTTCATTTTTAATTGATCCATGAATGAATTCACAATAACAGCATGCCTCACAATATGTCATTGTCGTTGACCACGCTATTGTATTGGTGTGTAGTGACAGGATAGTGGTGTTTGTAGAAAGAGATACATCTTGTTGTGTATTCTAATAAAATAAATAAAAAATACCTGTACTATTTTAAGTATCCACGTAATACTGAACATTAACCCGGGGAAAACCAGCTCGTTTCTTGTTTTTCGTATATGGGTATGACATAGGTCAGATGGGTATCAGCAACTAGACCACGGTCTAACTCTATATGGACATAGAGAAATAGCGGTGACCGAACTCAATCGAGTTTTATTTAGAAAGCAGATCTATAAGGCCGGTTCTACACTTGCGACTCCTGTCGTAGGAAACTGCTGCAAGCAGCGTCAAACATGCAGGTTTTTGGAAGAGAAAGAATACTAACTCTATTGCTGGCCGGCCTGATGACGTAAGAGGCGACAAAACATCCTACAGTCACATGGTACTGTATTTGTCCGTTTGGATGGCAACACCCCTGGTCAAAAGCATGTTTCCATAACAACCTTGAGCTGTGTTCCGGAATCAGAGTGCTTACTCTCAAACGTCTGTCGTCGTTCGTTTTCGTTATACTACAACATTATTTGCTTGTTTTTTTTTTAATATTTAAATACATTTTTCATTTCTCATATTCTGAAAGTAAGCTTGGAGTTGCCTAATCATAGGGATGAAAATAGCACTTTTCGTCTCTGGGAAGTGATTCTCCCTGCCGTCAAAAAAATTTGGAAAACTATGCGAACCATAGATAATAATATGCAACTCCACGTCCCAATTTTTTTTATAGCCACTGTTAAATAAATCACGGCATAAATTATAATAAAGAAATATCAGCAATTTTGTAACATCATTTTATACTTATAAATTACTTTTCACTAAATTATTATTTAATTTATCTAAATTTGAGCTCAATATTTACTATCAGTGATAAAAAAAATACTGGCTGGTAGAATGCCACAGAAAAAAATTCCTCACGTTTCATATGTGACCTACGTGATAACTTCCATTAGATTTAGATATGGATTTACCGTCTGATATTATTAGAGAAGTAGTTGTTTGTTTAACAAATAAGTTTTTATTTACTTTCCTCATATTCGAAATGAAAAGCAGAGTGTTAACCTCAGGTGACAGGCCTATTTAGACACTCGAATTATTAGCCAAACTATCTCGTGCCTAAACATGTCACTTTCACCTCTATTGTAACAAACTAATTCCATTGTATGTTCCGTTTATTTTTGTGTTATATAAATTATAAAATATAATATAAACTATATTATTGTAGATTTTACAGAAATCTTTGTTCTTTCTTTCTCGTGTAAAATTTCATTGACCCTTTCGGGTTGATTGGACGAAAACTGACGAAGGCCTTTGAAAGTAAGGCCTCAGTGGTTAGGTTCCAGTTCCAGCTTCGGGGCCGGTAGCACGTTTGTAGTACCTCTTATTTTCTTTTTGAAGTGAAACTTCTATATACACGGGGGTCTTAGGATTTTCTGTCACGAAAAAGCGTTACAGCCGCGTGGAGGAGCGGCATAAATTTAGACTAGACGTGGTGAGTGGCATAAGTTTAGAGTGGACTACGGATACGTTTTTTGGTTCCGGATCGAATTCAGTTTTTTGTTTGATAAAATAAAATATGTTAAAATGTACTTAATTGGACAAGTACATTAACAACCTGCCCGTAACACTTCAACTTGAAATTTTGTTGCGATTCGTTTTGCCACCTGTCCGTTGAAGTTTCATTTCTACTATGTCTCCCTGTACACATTTTTTTTTGATGCGTACGGGGAATACATTTCGTATTATACTGAGTCCCTCTCGGCTGTGGGGGGTTGGGACCGGACTGCGGCGATAAGAGCCTGCGTCCCATACCCGGCGCTTGTGTGGAAGAAGATGAGATGACGAGCGAAGCTACACCCATTGTTCAACCGCGTAACAAGCTTAGGTCACCCTGGGATGCAGAGTCCACTGCACTCCACCTACTTCACCAACAGAGGTTGGACCCCTCGTATCCCCACGATGCGCGGACCCATACGTCTGTAGTACCTCTGGTGTTGCAAATGTTCATATGTTCAGGTGACTGTAACCACTTTCCATCAGGTGGGACGTAAGCATGTCCACTGAACTCCAGCAATCGATTCAATTCGTCTTTCGGTATTCATCAACTGCCATATTGTTTACATGTCTAACCGAATCAGAAATAAGGATATGTAAGTTTTGTATTTGCTGTTATTATAGAATACTAGCATTTGCCCGTGACTGTCCACGTTGGACAGGTAACAAATATTAAAGTTATTTTGCTAAATATAACATCAAAAGTTATTTTCAGTAGGGTAGTGGATTTTTTTGTATAAAAGTACACGAATCCTTAAAATTCCCATAAAAAAATCGAGATAAGTAATGTTACTAAATGCATACATGTCTGTTTGTTCGAAATTCACATAAAAACTGCTTGGCCGATTTCGATGTGGTTTTTGTTGATCGACATCAGATTCTTAGACTTAAAATCTGCGCTATTTTTTATCCCGGGAATCACGCAGGCATTTTTCTGGGAATTATTTAAAATGGTCACCTTCAAAAAAATCGTATTTCGATATGATTTTTTATCCCGGGAATCCCGCGTGAATTTTCCCGGAAGCGGTTTGGAGTTGTTCGGGTGCATAAAAATTAGCACATTCCGACACAGTTTTCACTAAAACGATAATTTTTTCCTTTTTTAAAAGCTGTAGCACTTTGTGTCCCGGGGATCCCCGTGGGAATTTCAAGTCAATCGCGGACGCAGTCGCGGGCATATCCTAGTTATAAAATATAAATAAATATAAGTACAGCCCTATTGCCACTACAACGCAGTGACGGGTATCGCTTGGTTTATCAATATATGGACATACAATACTGTTAGTCCGTCTCTGGTACGCAAAAATCGCAGACTGTATCTAAGCAGGGTAAATTTATATTATTTATCCTGGTATGGCTGTCTGGGATCTACCCCTAGATGTGTCAATTGTGTATATAATAATATCAGCCCGTAAATGTCCCACCGCTGGGCTCGAGCCTCCCATTATAGGGGGGAAACGGACAGTATACCCGCCACACTTGTCCAAGACTTGGCAGGTTTGACACATCGGTTATCTCGATGTACAGGTTGTTACAATATGCACATTAGATCAGAAAACTGACTAAGTGGCGCATGCGTTCCGACCAGAACTGAACCCGCGCCCTTTGAGTTTGGGACGCGGGCGCTTGCCATTGCGCTACCACGACTTGTTGCTGTGTCAATTGTATATTGCCTATAATATTTGCGTAAAATATATACTTAGCTTGAGAATATAGTTCTTGTGATGCTGGCAGTACGATGGTAACAACTCGGGTGTTGCAAGTAATTTCCTTTAATCTCGGTTTTCTATATATTACTGTACTTTACCATACCATTGGTAGAAAATTCATATTATTTGTATGGAGTTTATGTTTTAGTTAAATAGTAATAGACAATAAATGGCAAGAGAGTCCCCATACTAGACGGCACGGATTCGGCAAATACTAGGTAAAAAGAGATTTTCGTCTACGGTGTGATAATATTGTTACAAGCTGGGCCACCTGCGTACCTATTGTCACATACCGACAAAGAAATGCTGCGCATCTTGTTTATTGCCCCTCCCGCATTCGGAGTTCTTTTTATTACTTCGTATTTAAAATTTGCAATTAGCCAATTGTTATTGTTTTCGACTTTGTTGGCTGTTCGCAGGAAAAGATAACCAGGTGTGCAAATTACTATTTCTCGGAAACTCAGTGCGCGCGGCTGATTTTTTTGTACTGTATAGTTAGTGTAAAACAATGCCCAAATGGAGGGGTGGGGCAGTCAAGCGACGACTACGAAACGAGTAAGACCTTTGTAGTACTCTCGATTAGCGATATAGACAACGGACTTTGCGCGTATCGAATTGCATTAAATCGTGCAGTGTGAATTGGTTGCATCCAGTTTTATTTGTATTTGTTTTATATGTGTTTGTACAGTTCTAATAAATTCTATAGTAGTTCCAACAGTATTTTTAATTCGAGTCCTGTAGCTCGTAACAATATACTTATATATAGTTAATGTGATATTGATACGGTTGATTTCCGTCCTTCACTTTGGACGGGTCGAAGACACCAAAGTTATGCTATACCAGCGGTCTCGGCAGCCGTTGCCCTGCCCTGAAAAAATAAAAGTCTAGAACCCGACTAATTGTGAATCTAAACCACCCCGGGACCCACTCAAACACCCGTAAAATCTCATCAAAATCCTATAACCAAGATTCCAGCGCCAAGTATTTTGTTTTGATTGATGGGTTACATTATTAAAGTTTTATCAGGGATCCCTAATATTTTATAACCTATATTAATCAGGGAAAATGTTGCATTAGAATGATGAAAGAATTTTTGAAATCGGTACAGTAGTTTATGAGTTTATTCGTTACTAACATACAAAAATACAAATCTTTCCTCTTTATAATATTGGTATAGATAATGATATAAATATAAACTTGAATCTTTCAATGTTATTGAATATCGTTGTATCCTTTCAGTTAGAAAGAAAGAAAAGACCAAGAAAAGTACGGGTTGTCTGGAAGAGATCGCTTCTTAGCGATGTCCGCCCATTGTGCACATTTAGAATATTTTTAGGCGCAAGGTTTTCTGTAATGGTGTACAATAAAGTGTTATCTTTCTATCTATCTAAAAGACCTTATCTGAAGAAATAGCGTCGTACATACACTAATTACAAAACATGGTAAACAAAGATTAGTTCTGTCTGTGCAATTCAATCAAATTGATTCAATTGGGTTGATCCGTTCAATATCAGCATTTCGCGCCGCGACGAGCCGACGATGCCGGGACGGTATCACCGATGCCTTTAAGTCGTCGGCGTAAAGTTCTTTTCGGCTTGTATTCGCCGAATCCGTGCCGATTATTATGCGGTCTCCCTAAGTACATTGGAAGTCGGAATGAGTGGGCTGCCAGGCAGTCTGCTGTACTCCAGCATTAAAAAGCCATTTATTGACATAATATGTCTGTCTGACTGTATGTCCGAAAATTTTAATAGATGAATACATTAGTAAATTATTATCTTATTTTCAGCGATGGTCGCAGGTGGTCGGTGGCGTCGTTGCCTTCTTCGGGCTACGGAACCACACCGGGAAGTTCTAGTCTATCAGTAAGTGTATAATAAGTTTTCTTATTGAGGGGCTGCCTAAAAAGTGCTCGCTATCTAACGCTGATATATTATCACATTTTTGAAGATATGAATTGACTTACGACAAATCCGTATTCCACAAATCTGTACATTAAAATTACGCCTATTTTACAGAAATTAGATTTTGATTTCATATATTATCATCATATGTTATTATATACTATATATATTTAATATACAGCAAAATGCTGAGTGCCAACCTCATTTCCAAATTGCGGCATACAATTTCTATATAAAATTATATAGATAGTTTTTTATGTTACTACTATTTTGTCTTGTGTGTCGCTATTAGATATAAATATGTTTCTTTCTTTATATATTAGGTTGGGGAAAAGTTTCTTCGCATTTCATATAAAAATTCAAAAGGTTTTTTTATAAAGTTTATTTACATATGACTAAAGTATGTAGGTGCCATTTCGTTGGATAACTTTTTGCCATCTTGTAGGTAGGGACGTGATCCCATTGCTATAAAAATTTTGGGGCTTCTGATCAAAAAACTGCGACAAGTGGTTTTGGCAGTCCTCTCGTGATGTTAACCTGACACTGCCTAAGGAATTCTGCAGAGACCGAAACAGGTGAAAATCTGAAGGTGCAAGGTCAGAACTATACGGCGGATGCATTAACACCTCCCAGCCAAACTCTCGTAATTTTTGCTAAGTGGCTAAATATGTGTGAGGTCTAGCGGTGAAAAACCACACCCTTTCTGTTGATTAATTCCGGCCGCTTTCTTTCAACTTTTTGCTTTAATCTCATCAGTTGTTTGCAGTATAGTTCAGAATCGATGGTCCTGCCTGGCGGTAACAGCTCATAATGAATAATGCCCTTCCAATCCCACCATACACACAGCATCACCTTGTTGCGAGTTAACCCGGGTTTCGCCACAGTCTGTGAAGACTGACCGGCCTTTGACCATGATCTTTTCGCACGTTCTTGTCGTACGTGTTTCACTTTTCATCACCAGTTCTCAGCTTCTTCAAAAATGGTTCGGTTTCATTACGTCGTTATAAAGAATCACAAATGAGTACACGCTTCATTAGGTTTCTTTCAGTGAGCTCATGAGGCACCCAAATATCGAGCTTTTTTGTATACCCAGCTTTTTGTTTTGTGGTCAATTCCCAGTTCTCCAGCTACATCGTAACTACAAATATGCCGATCTTGCTCCACCTTTTCAAAAATGGCATCAATTTTGTCCGTAACAAACCAGAGTGGCGTGCATCTTTGATATCAAAATTTCCGGATTGAAAACGCTTAAACCAAATTTGCGCTACTCTCACAGATACTGCAATAGGTCCATAAACATCACTACCTTTTTTGTAGTAAAATTTTAAAATGTATCGAATTTCTTCATTAGATTCACTGATTTTAACAATAAGAAAAACAAATGAATATCACACATTTTCCTAATTTGAATTTGGAATTATCTACTTTAAAATTAAAACTTTTTAATGATACCAAAACCAGCCAGATACAAATGGTATAGCCAAAGAGATCTTATTACAAGTTCATAGATACCATATGTGAAAAGACTTTTTCCCCAACCTATTACTTATATAAAAATAATAGGTAGATAGAGGTCTTAGGATTTTGCTGGCACGAAAAAGCGTTACGGCCGCGTGGAGGAGCGGCATAAATTTAGACTAGACGTGGTGAGAGGCGGCATGATTTTAGAGTAGACTATGGATGCGTTTTTTGGTTCCGGATCGAATTCAGTGTTTTTGTTTGATGCACATTAGACCAGAAAACTGACTAAGTGGTGCATGCGCTAAGGATCGAACCCGCGCCCTCTGATATTGGGACGCGTGCGCTAGCTATTACGCTACCACGACCAATATATATTGTCACGAGCTACAGGACTCGAATTAAAAATGCCATTGGAAATACTATAGAATTTATTAGAACTGTACAAACACGTATAAAACAAATACAAATAAAACTGGATGCAACTAGTTCACACTGCACGATTCAATGCAATTCGACACGCGCAAAGTCCGTCGTCTATATCGCTAATCGAGAGTACTACAAACGTCTTACTCGTCTCGTAGTCGTCGCTTGACTGCCCACCCCTCTATTCGGACATTGTCTTATTATACTAACTACACAGTACAAAAAAATTGGCCGCGCGCACTGAGTTTCCGAGAAATAGTAATTTGCACACCTGCGAACGGAAAACAATAACAATAAGGATTAGTTCGACGCTAATGATGGTCATAAAACAAGTAGAAAAACAATAGCATGTTTTTCTTAATTACAATTTAAAACACAAAAGAATTCCTAAATCCAGGAAGACAATAAACTGCGCTTACGACAGGCAGCTGTGCGTTTATCTTTGACGGCATGTAACAATATCATCAAAAATTTATTACTGGGCGAGTGTGATAGTGACGTCCATTTAGGTAGCTCCGTAAGTAGTTTGTGTAATTTACTACTTATAAACTAGCGTTTTCCCCGTGGTTACGCCATATAAAAAACCTTAGATCAAAAGTGGCAAACCGTTATATGTATTAACGTGCCATTTTTTCTAAAGAAATGTTTAATGAGGCCATAGACTTGCCGACAAATAATTTTAATAAAGTAATAGTACTACTAAATACTATCAATTCAAACTCTTTATTTACTACAAACAGAAATCCATTTTGCAATGTTTAATTAATTTTTTTTTAATTTACAGTTAAACACACATATTGTATATCCCGAAATTAAGCAAGTTACGCTTGTGTTATGGGTAATATACAACGTACTACTCTGGGGCCGATCCCAGGCACCCAGACCATAGTAAATAACGGAGAAAATACGTTTCCGAAATTTACTATACCAGGAATCGAACCCGGAGCCTCTGCGTTGCAGTGAGGCAGCCCGCTCAACCACAGAGTCCGTCGTATAATGTATAATACATACATGGTTCAGTTATACGCGTAATTCAAATTAAAGTAACATTAGCGTGACTTCTTTTGTTGCAGATTAGATGACTAATAACTTATATTAAGATTGTAAGATGTTACTTTTAGCAGAATGCACGTTGAACCGGAGTCATCTGTCAAAATCTTCGGCGTTAGTTCGTAATCTTATACTAATATATAAAGCTGAAGAGTTTGTTTGTTTATATGTTTGTTTGATTGAACGCGCTAATCTCAGGAACTACTGGTCCGATTTGAAAAATTCTGCCAGTGTTAGATAGCCCATTTATCGAGGAAGGCTATAGGCTATATACCATCACGCTAAGACTAGTAGGAGTGGAGCACCAATGAAGGATGTTTCAAATTCTCGAGGGATTTGAAAACAAATTCCACGCGGACGACGTTGCGGGCACAGCCAGTATAATATAAATCATTTCATAGTGAATTTTGTGATCGGTAAAGTGCCCAAAATATTGCGTCGCGTCGCCTCAATGGCACGCGTGCCATTGGTTCGCCATCCCTGCATAGTAGCTGTATGTTACTTACACAAAAACTAAATTTGATTTTTTTATATATATAAACCTTTTTTATGTATATTAAACCTAAAACTACTGCTTCTTGTTCAATTCACTACAATAACAAAGAAACTAATTCCATATAGTCTAAACAACATCCCAGCAAAACATAGAGGTGAGTCGAAGCCAACCTGATTTGAAGTAATACAATGAATTACTTGTTTCCTATGACCACGTAGATAGTTGTTAGCGAATTGAAAAAACGCGATTGCAGCGTCATCAATTTAGCTAATCTGTCTATTTTATGGAAACGACATTATTCATCGGGATAAAAAGTATCCCAAGCGTTGATTCGGGATATAAGCCAGCCCTGTGTCGAGTTTTATTCATATATGTTCATTAGTTTTCAAAGAAGATGCGATCGCAGGGCCATCTTTTTCGCTATTTTCGTCTATCTCACGGAAACGACGTCACTTATCGGGATAAAAGTATTCTAAGTTACGCCTCGGGATATAAGGTAGCTCTACGTTGAGTTTCATTTAGATCCGTTCAGTAGTTTTCTCGTGATCCTCTAACAGACAGACAATAATTCTAAAAAAATGTTATTTCGCAATCTGCTGGTCCGAATTGGCCTCTCTGATTTTTTTCACATTTTAAAACGCACTATACAAACTCTAGCCATTTTCAGATTTATTATAGTATAGATAGAAGAAGATACGTTCATATTGCTAACATAATATGTCTAGACCGCTGTAATATTCAGTGTTACCATGCCATTGTAATTCTTCTCAGTTTGAAAACTTATATTACGAACAATTGACATATGAATGAATTTTAGATTATACTACAAATATTAAATAAATAAATTATACAAATTTACGTAAACACCTACCTGACTAACATGCATATTGTTGCATTTTCCAAGTAAGTCACATGAATCACGGCCACTTCTCTGTACTTATTTAGTTTCGCAAATAGATTAGCACTATGACATACTTTTTCAGAAAAAAAAAAATAGTATTTATGCGTAATCCGTAGTCTATGGTGTGCAGGTGACGGGTTTGTTTCCCGATAGTTTGTTTTTGGAATGACCGTTCTAGTTCATATTTTCAATCTTTGTATTTTATTTTTGAGTGTTAGCAGTTACAATAATTGTCCTGCATTTTTCATTTGAAATGTATATGTTTATGAGCACTTTTGGTGTTGCAAATGTCCACAGGCGATGGTAATCGCTTTCCATCAAGTGGGCCCGTCTACCTGTCTGCTGAACTCCAGCAATAAAGAAAAAAAGTGAAACTTTTTTAGAATCGTTGTGATTTGAAACTCAATGAAGCGAAAAAGAAAACGACACTAAAAATAGATATTTAGTAATTTCAACACTATGGTCATAAATATAGAGTTGGAAATATTTTGAAGTTCATAAATCAAATTGAAACCACAGCATTTGTTTATTATTTTAGTTATCATAAGTCTCTCGTGACATTTGTTCAAAGTGAAAACATGGAATCTGGATAATATGCGTTATAATCTATACATACATATAATAAAATCGTAGAGGTCAAATTTCTGTACAATGAAAACAATAATAAAAACCGAGTCAGGGGGATGTAAGAAGTGAAATATAACTAATTTAGATTGTTTGTTTCTCTGTCTCTTTGTCTGTCTGTTTGTACCGGCTAATCTTCGAAACGACTGGACCGATTTAAATGAAATTTTGTATGGTGGTAGCTTATATCCCTGGTCAACATATAGGATACTTTTGATCCCGAAAAATTAAAGAGTTCCCGAGGGGTAGTTAAAAAACCGAACCACGCGGACGAAGTCGCGAGCATCAGCTAGTATGTAATATATGACATGTGATATTTTACATTAAATATAAAATACTTTTTGAGTTTGGTAAAAATATTATAAAAATAATAAACCTTATAATTATCCTAATACTCCTGATACTCTATATTTATCTCATTCTCTCGTAGACTACTTTTTTGAAATTTCACTTCTGCCGTGTGTGAGTTGCACACACACAATTTTCTTTTGTATTCGGGGTTGCTAAAAGCTTTAGTGTTAAGGCTGGGCGCAAACGGGCAACCGACCACAGCCAACGGCAAGCAGTTGACATGCATTTTGTAGGCACTCGGCGAACACGTGTACGCGCAATGTAAAAACTAAGGTGGAAAAATAGGTAAAGACAGGCTATTGATAAGCCTCTATAGAAATATCTATCACATTTTATTCTTATTAAACGTTTATAAATCTTGAATATAAGCATAAATAAACTTAATAAAATATTTTAATTGGAAATCAATAAGCTGAAATAAAAGTTTATCTATAATATAAAATTATAAACATGCCGCGTCTGTATATTAAAGCTATGAAAAAAAACTGGAATAAACTATATAAACGATGGAGATCACGATGCATTTTTTTAGATATCTTGTGTTTGCCTGTTTGTTCGAGATTCACGTAAAAACTGCTGGGCCGAGTTCGATGCGGTTTTCGCTGATCGACAGCTAATTTTTAGACTTAATGAATCCCGCGGTAATTTATCTGGGAATCATACGAAATGACCAGATTGAAAAAAAAAAAATTCCGATGCGACTATTTTTCACTAAAACGATAGCTTACATTCTGTTTTAAATGCTGCGGTACTTTGTGTCCCAGGAATCCCGCGGATATATCGATTCAAACGTGGACGGAGTCGCGGGTATATCCTAGTATATATATAACGGTGAGCGTCCAGGTTCGTGCTCCATCCATTTCAATAAATCAACTGTTTGTACCTCACACACTTTATTAACTTTACAGATCACTTCTAATTATCTAAATGTTATTTCTAATAAATCCAAAATATAAACGGTACTTGTATCCCTCTCGTCTTTAGATCATAGCGTCCCCCATTTTCCCTTCATCCTTCGAAATCAACTGACGTTTTATATGTCAAGTGAAATGATATTCTAGGCTATCACGCCTAGAATTAACAGGTTAGATAAACCCATATCAGATATTACTTTAGGGAATTTTTACAATTATATCTTCAATATTTAACATATGCAGCAAACTGCGATATATATATATATATATATATATATATATTTACCTGTATGAAACAATTATTTAAAAAATAAATGTAAAAATAATTATAGCTTTTTATTAGATAACATAAAAAGGAGTTTATTACAGTTCAAAAACTATCGACATAATATATTTCAAGACAAGATGAAAAACGCGATATTGTCTTTGATTTTGAATTTGTTAGTTATTTTAATTTGTCTGGATGGGAATTATCTTTATTTATATTTTTTCTGTTCGTGTGCATGTCACTATTAGAGCCGGTAGGTGGCGCTGGAATCGGGTTCTAGATCTTCATTATTAAGAGCGATACGTCTGCCAGAACCGCTAGTATATTTATATATCTTACTATATACTCAAATGTTTCGTATATAACATTCCAAAATATAAATATATGACGATTGCACCGCCAAAATTCAAAATGAACATGTATTTATTAATAAGCAGCATGATACATTTTTTCTGGCAAACATTCCCCGTGTGTTCTATTGTTAAATTATTTTAAACTCTACCTTCTTTCCAATAAAGTTGGCTTTTTCAGAACTTCTTATATTGTTATCGTTTTTGAACTGCGTCCAAGGAGCGTTTCTGTTATCACTTGCCACATCTGTGATAAATCACGTGCGTTTGACCACTGGTTGAACTGAAGTTTTGATGGTCCCTAGTCTCTTTGGAGGGTAGGCAGATATCGAAAATGTTATTGTAGAGTCCAATCCGAGGGTAGGCAATGGACGGACCTAAAATTGACGCTTGTGAAATGTGGTGCTGGCGTCATGCTTAGCATTCCATGGACAGCTCGCCGAAGAAATGCCTCCATACTGGAAGAGCTCGAGATTGCAGATCGCCAGAGTTAAACTGTCATAGAATTGAGCACTTAGCTTAAATTAGCAAATTTAAACTTTGGTAGACAATGAATACTAAATTACAAATTAAATAGTAATAAACCGAAGAAAAAAAAAACAATAATAATAAGATACTACCATAAAAAATGTTAAAACAATAAATTCCAAACTTAAAAAACAATCAGTAAGTGTTTAGAAACAGAAATTGTTTTGGAACATTTTGTTATAAAATAGTAAGTTTTCAGAATCCCTGACAATAAGCGCTAATTACTGTACACGGGACAAGAGGCAAAATTCCGGGGCAATCCCGGATTTCCCGGCGGTCTGGCAAGCCTATCAGCAGTATGCCTACAATGTATACTAAAGCATTAGTTATATTTTGTATTTAAAACAGAATGTTAACAAATTATTTATACTGTTTATTCTATGTAGGTATATACTATTATTTACAAATTAAATAGTTTTTAAATTAAATTCATAAAATATTCGGGTATTAGTATTACGCCAAAAGGAAGGTTTACACTGAAAATCAGCGTTGCGCCGGATATTAAGCCGGCACAGCAATAAGCCGAGTGCAAATCTTGTTTGCTGAAAATGCGGCCTACAAATTCTCAAAATATGTTTTTATTTTAAAGATACATGTCAGGAATGTAAGTACATCGCTATTTGTTCTTCAAATATTTCTTTCTTTCTTTAAATACTTTGGGAAGAACCCAAATAATATCGAGAGACTTGTGGCTACTGGGAAAGTTGAAGCCAAGAGACCTCGCTGTGGATCTTCGAATAGCTGCACACCTCAATAAACTCGACCTTCCACCGTGCTCGGAACCGATCCAGGTGGAGGAGAGTCACGATCCTCAGCAGTGAGGGAACGACTTAGAAGATTGTAACTAAAAGTGGCAGCTACGTCATTTGATAGAATTTTGTTCATAAAGTAGTCTAAAAATAAATTCACAGCTATAATTATGGAATACTTTGTATTTATTATTCAGTAATATGAGTCGTGATAGCGTACTGGCTAGCGCACGCGTCCCAGACTCCAAGGGCGCGGGTTCGATCCTGACCGGAACGCATGCACCACTTAGTCGGTTTTCTGATCTAATGTGCATATTGTTACAATAAGCACCTGCTAACAACGGTGAAGGAAAACATCGTGATGCAACCTGCACATCGAGAGAAACGATGTGTCAAACCTGCCAAGCCGCCTTGGACAAGCGTGGGGGGTATACTGTCCGTTCCCCTTATAATGGGAGGCCCGAGCCCAGCAGTGGGACATTTATGGGGCTATATATATCTATTATTATTATTATATTCAGTAATTAGCTACATTGATTTACGGATCACCAAATAATTACTTTGGCATGATTAAGTGCGGCCTATGGGCCTTCTTGTGTGGCGCGGATTCTAGTATGAAGGTGGGCATAACTGATTTTTCTCTCATAGTAAGTCTAGGGTTCGTTTCAGCTTTCCCTTCACAAAATCTCGCGTAAAGCTTTTATAATATATAATTGTACAATGTAACAAATATAATAGGTTTGATGTATTTTAAGATTTATTTTTCAGAGCATTTAATTTAATTAATAAAAAAATTGTGTGTATGCGTGAGCAATTCACTCGCAGTAGAAGTGAAACAAAGTGTGACCAAGGGTGGGAGGGGTTCTTAATTTCGTGACGTCACATTTCATATATTATATCGTTATGATATATTTCAGTTTTAAAACACGAAATGTGAAGAATTACCGAAAAACTTCAAGACATTTCCAGCTCATCTGTATGAGCTTATTGTTTAAATTATTTAATATAATGTATTCATTAACAAACAAAAATTAGCAAGTTCAAGTGGCAGTGGGCCAGTCCAGTCTGCCGCGGGACCGATGGCCGATGGAGCAAACGAGTCCTGGAGTGGAGACCGCGCCTCGGTAAACGTAGTGTCGGACGCCCTCCAGCCCGATGTACCGACGACCCGTGCAAGGTCGCCGGTAGGCGCTGGATGAGGAAATCAGAGGACAGGGATGAGTGGCGCCGTCTTGGGGAGGCCTACGTCCAGCAGTGGACTGCAAATGGCTGACGACGAATGCATTCAATCTAATTTTCTCGCAGTCTTAGTCCTATAGATTTATGTATTTATCTCGATTTAGTGTCGCTTTTGCGTTTCATCGAGTTTCAAATCACAACGATTCTAATGAAATTTCCCTTCAAAGATATAAAAAAAATGTTTTCTAGTATTCATCTTTTAGTTTTCTCTGCACATTTTTTTTCATTTGAATAATAGCTAAGTCGTAAGTCTAAAGGAACTGGTTCTAATACATCTTGCAAGATCTGGTTTAAAAACAACTAACTAACAAACATTACAAGTTAAATAAAAGCTTATAAAAAATAAAATTAGCAATTCAAATTTTACGATAACAAGACTTACCTAACGTAGTGATTTTGCGAAACGTTACATAGACAAGATCAAGATGTTTTCGTGAGATTTGCCGCAAATTAATAGTAACTTGACTACCTGTGGTTCCTCACGTACGCTATTTTCTTACGCTTACATTATTATTAATCATAATTTGTCAATTAATTTCTTGCAAAATCTGTAAGCAGGAAGTAAAAGTCATGAAAGCTATCGTCATTCATAAGATAAGCTGAATTTGAGTTCATAGAAATCAAATAAATATATAAGTCAAATAGACGGGTGATGCTTCAAAAGTTTTTTTTTTTTTTTGGGGAAATTTAACACCATAGGTCGCGCGAGGCAGTAAGGTCGCTGCCCGTGTGTGGGATTCGCCAAGTCGGGGTTGTACTAGCACGTGCGAAGTGCTATTGCCACGCCGCAGTTAGGGATACCCACTACAACCCATGTCCGATCCTCGTGCGTCCTTTGTCCGGGCTGTGTGTTCACTAGCGCAGTCACCTCCAGTCCGGACGTATCCGGACGTACGACTGCCGGCTTCTTTATGGGCTGGCCCCACCATTTGCTAGCCAGAGATCTGGGTCTCTCCGGCTATCTCGGGTCACTCCTCGAGGTGAGGTCCCTCCTCTTCGGCCTTTATGTTCGGGCGGATCCGGTCTCCCCGACGGTCACCCGCACGGCCGTAGCCGACGGTTGGCTGGAGGTCATAATGGACGACCCTCAGTCACTGCGGCCAGCTCTGGCGGGAGGATGCGACAGAGGTTGTAAGAAATATTTGTATCTCCTCTCAACTTTTGAGCTATACGCTTGTAAAGCTACTATAATACTTTCAACGAAATTGCTTGTTTTTTTAAAGAAAATAGTTATTTTAAATGAAGATGTAATAAAAAGAGTTCAAAAAGGAATGTTAAGGTGGTTTGGTATGACAGTATTGTGAATGGTAGAGTTGTTGCCGGTAGACCGAGACGAACACACCATGATCAAATATAAGAAGTTATAGAGAGGTCAGGTGAAAAGCATCTCAAATAAACGTGCATGTATGAAGAGGTTAATGAAAGTAGATGAAGCGAAAGTTGTTTGTCAGGCTCGTCACAAGTGGAGATTCATAGTCTACGCCTACACACCCCCGTGGGAAACAGGCGTGATATTATGTATGTATAGTTATTTTAAAAAAAAATTAGGGCAATCAACAATTATACCAGTAATTTGCAATATACCAGGGGCGAAGCAAACGCGTTGCCAGCCTTTAATCATACAGGAGGAATGGGATAGGGGAATGAAATGGTGATATTAAATGGGGTAGGGAAAGAGGGGAAGTCGGCCATCGGAACTCTCACGAATCGTACGATACACGATTAAGTCAAGGTCAACAGTTTCACGTCGATATTCTGTGAGAGCATATAACATCGACCTAGCCGGTCTTAAAAGCTGTCATCATCAAGATACTGATCAGGATTCCACAATGGCTCTATCACATCTAAAAAACTTAGAACCTCTATATATTTGAAAACCGAAACCTAAAGATTGGTTGAGCAACAAATCGTCGGCGTCAGTGCAGGACATCGTGACTACATTTTTATTAATTAACTGGCTGCGTCCCGCGAATTCACCCGCGTGGTGATGGAAAATCGTTATATTTTGGATAATTCACACTATATCTTTATAAATTCCGTTATTCCGATGTGTAAGCTATATTATTGTAGTTTCATCAAAATTCATTCAGTAGTTTTTGCGTGAAAGAGTAACAAACATACATCCATACATTCTTTACAAACTTTCCTGTTTATAATATTAGTAGGATAATAATAATTAGAGATGCCACGAATATTCGACTTCTCTCAGTATTCGTCCACTTTTTTAACTATTCAGTCTTCGCCTGAATACTGTGTAGTATTTGGCCGAGCCGAATATGCGTGCTATCTCTAATTAAAACGTAGTTTAACTATCAATAATATGTGATTGAAATATATACATATTTTTGAGTAACGTGCATTTTTCCCCCACGATTTAGTATTCTGTATTGAACGCATACTACACAGTATTCGGCCGAATACCGAATGGAAGCCGAATATTCGTGGCGTCTCTATGTAATAATTTTGTCGAATAAAATAGTCTCACTAAAAAATTTGTTACAAGGTCCTGAACTGATGGCGACGAAATTTATTGTTTCGCTGACGTGATTAAAAAATAATTGAAACACTTATAAACACCGCTGTGACCTCAGTTTTATAAATAGAAATATATTATCACAGAGCATCTGTTATTGATAACGCTGTATGCGGCCACATATGCGATATGCAGTGTTTATTTTCGATATCCACGTCTGTATACAATGTAGAACGATTGTTCTGCGTTCTTATCTAAGAGTACCGTAACAAATGATTTGACGTGTGCTGTTTGGGTGTGATTGATTGTTTTGTTTGGTTGTTGAATGAGATTTTTATGCGTTTCGCTTGCATACACTGAGTCCGTATCTATCTACTACTCTATGGCTGTAAAGATATATACCAATATATATAGAAAAATATCAAATTTAGAGTTTAACAGAAAAATGTATGACTGGCTCTGCAATAGATGTTTTTATTCGTTAAATGAATATTTTTATTTTATTTTATTTGGGGGGTTAACAGCTGTAATCTTACAAACTAAAGTTTTACAAACTAACGTTACAGAGATAGCAAAAGTACAGCAATTCATAAACCTCCACAGATGACAGGGAACTAAAAATAAAGTATAAAATACAGTAATTATAGAAAAAAAATAACAATAATATGAAAACTTTGTGACAGGGAAACTAATTATTATTAAAATAGGCTTTGATTAAATTCGCATTCTCAGATGCTAGACTATTTTGACTTGAAATTTCGACTTATAATTATATGAATTTATGAATGAATTACTAGTGAAGAGGGTGCCCCGAATAGGTGGAGGAGCGAAATGAAATGCTCCTCCGTCTTAAAGTAAGATCTTCCAGCGAGGCTGTTGTTGTACCTCGCGGACCTAGGCCCTTCTGTTACTTTTAAAAATTTGTATATATCTGTGTACGTTTCGGGAAACGCTTGCGACCTCAATTATTGTACAGCGCCATCTATTGGCTTCTAAGTGTTACACTACACTAGGATATGCCCGCGACTTCATCCACGCTTGACTTGAAATTCCCGCGGGATCCTGGGGACACAAAGTATCGCAGCATTTGAAAAAATAATGTAAGCTATCGTTTTAGTGGAAACTATGTTAGACCATTGAAATGTTACATTTTTTACGCCTTAGCGTGCGTTTTTCAGAGAATGCCATTTTATTTTCTTGATGTGTAGTTGGGGTTAGTATAAGCTTAAGTTCAAGTTCGTGGGGTCGCCACCCTTGTCCCCATCCGCCGCCATCTTGGAAAAAGGGGTACAAAAGATTTTCGCGCTGTATCTCGTAAACTAGCAACACTACAGAAAATTTAAAAGACATTATTTGTAGCAAATTATATTGTCTATAACGTTATTCTTATTACTTTTTATCATAAAATGGAAAATAAAAAAGTTATAAACAAAAATAACTAAAACATTTTGAACAATTTTTTTTGGGCGTTATAACTTTTAATCTGGTCATTTTACAATAAAATGACACCAGAGCAATCTTATAGAGGGTTTTATAACACATCATTTCCAACAAATTTGTTTAATTTCGTTAACTTATCTGGGTTTAATAGCGCTCCGAAGTTGACCGGGTTCTTGAATACTCGTAAGAATACGATGAGAACGAACCATTAGGCTTAGTTCTATATTACATATTTTTTTATTCATATAATTTATTATTTTCTTAACTTTAATATGTTATTATTAATTTATTATCGACCCTTTTCCCCGCCACCTATTAGGTAGAGTCTGCAGGCGCGTTTTTTTACGTGATATCCACAGTAGGCCTCATTCACGGACAATTTCTAGGCGAGATATGTTATTATTATTATGTAATCCCAGAAATCCCAGAAAGTAGGATAGGCTTTTTTTGGTCTTCGTCATTTTGTTCTTTTTGGTTATTTTTTATGTATGTAGTTTACAGATAGATAGACGGGGGATAGATAAATAAAACTAAAACAGGATGAAATAGAGGATAAAACTTTGTATGGGGTCAATAATTTCTCAAGTTTATAGATGTAAAAATTCATCACCTATAAAAAATGCGATAATAACTCGATCTGTATATCTGCTAAGCTTTCACGGAAAAACTACTAGGAATACTGGATCGTTTTGCTGTAACTTGGTTTAAATGTAGTTTTAATACCGAAAATAGACATAAATAAAATACTTTTCATGCTGGGAGATGGGATAGTTTGCGATATAAAATGAAGTGAATCTTCCGGGGGCAAATAGCACTAACGTAAAAAATTGTACAAAGTAACCTGTCCGGAATACTCACATTCTCACACTACTTTATAACATATTATTTATTCCTAGTAGTCCTCCTTACCTTAAGGAACGTTTTGAATTCCTTCGCCTTTCTACTTCCCACAATTTGCGCACTCATATGTATCGTAAACTCACTACACCTGCACACACTTCATCCTTTTATGATAACTCTTTTACAGTGCAGGCTGTCAAACTTTGGAATGCGCTGCCTCTTACTGTCAGAGAGACCAAAACATCGCCTACATTTAAGAGCGCACTCAGAAAACACTACTTCTCCTTAAATAAATATGCCTAATTCTTATACTATGATTTATTGTATGTATTTAATTTATAAAGTAATTTAAGTATGTGTATTTAATTTATAAAATATGTATTTTAAGTATGTTTAATAATGATATACCTAATAATCTGCACCACCTACATCGCCAGATTAGGTTAAACTATTCCTTAAGTTAGGTTGCCTGGAAGAGATTGCTTTAAGCGATAAGGCCGCCTATTGTTTCTACCATGACAATATTGTAATTGTGTATTTTTGAAATTGTATATTTGTTAGCAATAAAGTGTTATCTATCTATCTATCTATCTAACCTGTATTAACGCCTTTTTTTATACAGGGGAAATCCGTTTGAGGACCGTGAGCCGCGCGAGGGGGAAAGGTCGCGGCCCGTGTGTGGCATTCGCCAGGTCGGGGTGGCACTAACACCCCATTTTTAGTGTGAGATGCTCTTGCCACGCCGCGGTTAGGGATACCCACTAAAACCCCTGTCCGATCCCGAGCGTCCTTTGTCCGGGCTGTGGGCTCGCTTGCGCATTCACCACCAGCCCGGATGGACGACGGCCGGCCTCTTTGCGGGCTGGCCTCACCATTTTTAGCCGGAGATCTGGGTCTCTCCGGCTCCTCGGTCTCACTACGAGGTGAGAGGGGGCGCGCGGATCGAGGCGCGTTCCTTTTCTCCGCCATTATGTGCGGCACGTTAAACAAGAGGCACGCACTAGAGGCTGTAAACTCTAGCTGTGTATAAATATAAAAATAGTATGGAAATTATTACAAATCAACCAACGTTTTAGTACGCGCAAGAAGCGGTGGCAACGACACGCCTATATGTCTACTACACACCATGCTTACAATTAATAGTATATGATTAGCAGGTATGCGATAATGTCTGTCCCGTTTGTACTCTGTTGCAGTCACAATGCTCCTCCCAGGAGCGGTTGCTGGCCGTGCAGGGTGTGTGCGAGCCGCCGCCGCGCGCGCCCTGCCCCCACTGTCAGCAGCACCAGAACTCCCTCAAGTAAGTTATTTTCTGTTGTTGCACAGAGTCTGTTTCTCTGACGGCCCACCTAATGGATTGTGCTTAACGTCACCTATGGACGTTTATAACACCAGAGGTGTTACCAACATGCTGCCTGATGGCTTCCATGAAAGATTAAAATTAAAAAAATATACATGTTGAATTTGTGAAGTGGGCGTTCAGGGCCAAATACTAAATTATACGAAATAGCGAAAAATAATCAAAGGAGTTTTGAGGTCGATTTTGACGAAAACATCATAAATTTTTTGAAAAATAATTATTCAGGAATCGATTCCGCTGATTTTGGAAAAAAATGACACCTGTTTGACACCAGCAGATTAAAGGATCAATTTCTGTGAAGGAATGTCAAACGGCAAAGTAACGGAAAGGGATGATTTTTTTACATTTTAAAGTTTTTTTTACGTTGAATAAAAGTAATGCACATAAATCATATTAGAATTAAACCTTAAAACAACTGTTTTTGTTGAAGTGATGAAGGAGTCATAGCCGTATAGTATGCGCAAAACTTAAATGCGTCTTTGAAGTTTGTACAAGTACAGAACACAATTATATAAGGTTCGCGCAGTAGACGGAGAGTGTTGCGGTCTCGCTCGTCCGCCATACGGACTCGTGTGGCATCTCTTTCACGCTTCTCACTGTCATTTGTAATGAACGTTAAATGATATGATCTGCGCAAACTTACGGAGCTAACTTCTGTCGAGTCGCATTTAAGTTTTGCACGTACTTTATACAAAATGATAGTGAACAAAAAAATTGCAGTAGTGTCGTGTCTTTTTCATCCATTGTTCAACTTTTATTGTAATATTGCAGCAGTTCGCAAGGCAGCGGCATGAACAACTGGGCGTCGTTGTCGGACAGCGGGGGCAGCGGACACGCGGCGGCCAGGGCGCCCTCGCCGCAGAGCCCGGCGCGGCGCGTCAGGAGCAGGAGCCTGAGGTAACTCACCAAGCAACACAACAGACAAGGCTTAGGCAACGTTAAATTCAACAGCACAGCCAAGGCTTCAGGCAATGCTACAGTAAATGCATGCGGATTTCAACGATATATTCATAGAACACCTGCTCGCAAGTTATGTAAATTTATTTTTGTGTCTAGTTTTTATAAATAAAATAATTAATTGAATGAGTGAAAAAATCATCTATGAGTGAGCGACTGAAGGATTGAGTGAGTAATGAATGAGTGAGTTTCAAGAGACTCACTCATTCATTACTCACTCAATATCATATATTTTTTATCATAAATCCTTTGTGTTTTCAGTTCCCCATCAAGATCTGGCGGGGGGTCAGGCTCTGGAGGTGGTTCGGGGTCGAAAGACGACGCGGTGTCGGCGATGTCGTCTTTGTTCGCAGCCAGGTTTCCAGCAGCGCAGAAAGCCATGGATGATAAGTGAGTTTATTAGAATATATATAGTTTGTTCGCGTTAAGAATGCAGTGAGTCATCAGTGCAACTGCAGGGTAAAAGTGTATTCACAGTGGTGTTAAAATTCAAACAAATTATATTTTTAAAGATTAAGTTTAATGAATTTAAAAAATACACTTATAAGTTAAAAATCAAAATTAAGTCATTAATATTTTAATGACTATCACTAGTATCCTCGTTAGTATTTATAATAAAATAATTTTCTGCAGCGAGTTCCATGACGTCATCTAAATCCCACATGGTATTTTCTTCTTGTTAGACGTGGTCGCAGCATTTCTTCCATCGATCAGTAGAACTAACCGAATTGCATCATAAAATATTTTTTTTCACGTCAGTCATTTTAAAAGTTGTATTGTTGGCAGCAATATAATTTTTGATTTGGGCCCACACCAACTCAATGGGGTTCAGTTTGCAGTGGTACGGAGGTAAACGGAGAATTTTCTCTCTCCACTATGAATTACCGAACCACTTTTATTTTTACGAATTCACATGACACAACCGTCGCGTTCGAAGTTATGCCTTCAACTGGTCACTGTAAACTTGACCTTGTAATTTGAAAGATTTTATTGGTTAGGGGGCGGGGCTAGGCCGGCGAACAATGATGACTCACTGCATTCTTAACGCGAACGAACTATAGTGTGATGCATTTGTATATTTATCTCTCTTAGAATCTGTTTGTAAGTGAGATATACAGAAACTGAACAGAATATTGGCGTTATATTCAGTAAAGTTATCTTTTGCGGTGAAATGCAATGTTTTATGAGACAATTTTAACATTAAGGGGATACCTAACTTGGGTCCAATATCTCGCTTGTGCATTAGTACACTTTACGACAAAATACTGTGTAATACACAAAATGAAATGTCAATAATAACATTAGAATATTATTATTATAGTTGACTAGACTTTTGTTGATTTTGGCTCCAACGCCTTTAGCATTGGTTTTGCCTAGTGTAGCAAATTAAGTTTTAAAAAAATATTTTGGCTGGTACATTATACATTCAAAGTTTTCTGTATACCTCTAGACAGAACAAAATATATATAAGTTAGACTAACTACACTAAAGATAAAATGTTATTAACTAATATTTTACAGAAAGTATATATAGTATATAGGTACATGGTTTTATCAACCAGGGTGAGAAGAAAGTTCAAATTAATAGGCCGAGGAAGCTCTTTATGTAAAACGTTATAAAGGAGGGTAATAGTTTTGGGACAGTCAAAAAAAAATTGGTGTAGAGTTCCTTCAGCTATATTATTATACTGTGTAAACTCCATGTAACGTCACTCGATTTAACGACAAACTCCCTTAAGCGTCGAAATCACTTGGCTTTGGATGGTTTAGCTTCTCTTCCATACAATGATACACTCTATATTGCATTACACCCACTACCAATTAAGTAATAAAAAGTACCTTTTAAGTTGCCAAAATTAGTAAAAGCTGCGCAGCTATGTACGTTCTTTTATCCTAGCCCGTAATAAACTCGACTATCGACATCATGCGTACCGAAATTTGTAAGAAATTCCGAAACACCGTAATTTCTAAGTACTTCCTTTATCACCAAGATGCCTCAATATCGCAAGATATGAATAAAATAAATAAAAAAATACAAAAAAATACTGGTGCAGCAAAAGATATCAGACAAAAATAACTAGATTTCTCTCCATTTAATGACAACTATCTACAACGCCATAAAATGCACAGTCCCTTTAGTGTCGTTATATAGAGTTTACACTGAAGTTTGGCTATTTTTTTGACAGGCTACGGGCATTGATAGATGAAGTGACTGAGCTGGACAAGAAACCGGACCGGAATCCAATCGAAAGATTTGTCCAGCGGCAGGCGAGTGGAACATTATAATTTTGTTTTTGTACCTATATGTATAGGTATGTAGTATATGAAGATATATAGCATGTTATATAATGGATATAGTGAGAAATGAGTACATAAGTGGATCTTTGAAAGTTGCACCCGAGACTGAAAGATTGAGAGGAAGAAAATTAAGGTGGTATGGGCATATAATGAGGAGGGATGAAAGCACATGACAAAAACAATGTTAAACTACAAGATGGATGGATACAAACCTAAAGGCAGACCAAAAAAGAGATGAATGGATTGTGTGAAGCATGATATGATGTTTTGTGGTGTGACAGAAGATGTATGTCAGAATAGAGGAGTGTGGAAGGAAAAGACATATTCTACTGACCCCAAATAATTGGGATATGGTGAAAGACAAGAGAGAGAGTATATTATATAAGTGTGTAATATTTATATAACTGTGAGCTGGTAGTAGCTCGCCATCTATTATTGGTTTAAATAAAAATTATTTTGCCGGTCACCCCTAATTTTTGCTTTTCTCATTATTTGGATTTTTTGTTGCAGGTATTAGAAATGGCCCGGGATTGTCTCCACAAATCAGAATCGAAGCAAGTGACAAGCAGTTATTTTTACGACATGGCCGACAGTTTGGACAGGTTACTTGCCGAGGTTTGTATATAATCTATGATATAATGAATCTGTAGCCTAGGCTCCACCTCTTTGTCATAATAATAATAATAATAATAATGCCCACGTTGCCCCTCGTCGATCTTGTACGGCATTTTTTTATGGGACCGAACATTGCGACGGGCAGACGCCAGTCCCAGATCCCCAGTTCCACTAGCAGTTCATTCCAATCGGGCTATTGGTACTAATAGTCCTGCACTGACCGGGACTTGTCCTTGGGTGCATTTTTAAATGGCGTAGACAAGGGTAATCGTACTCTACGTGTTGGCCTTCCTATGGCCCCACACAGGCTCCCCAAAAGTCCGGGTCTTTTTTATGGACCGTGGTCTTCAAGGACATACGTCTGTCTGTTTATTTGTTGAGGATTCACGTAAAAACAACTAGGCCGATTTTTTTTATTCTTCCTAAAGGCTTAGCCACAATTTGGCTATGTCGCCTTAATAATTAACAATCAACATATATTTAAATTAGGCGTGGCGTTATATTTTCTTTTTTGGCAGAATTTGATAAAAGGCTCTGCCAAAATGCTGTTGCACCAGCCTATATCAAACAAATTTATACCACTTCTAAGGCTTAGCTGGGCCAATTTCAAGGCGGTAGCAAATTCTTAGACTTAAAATCTGCGCTATCTTTGTCCTGGGAATCCATTGGGATTTTTTCTGGGAATGATTTAAAATGGCCCGATAAATTATATTCCATTGTGATCTTTTCACTGATATATAGCAATGATATTTTTTATTTGTTACCGATTTGTGCATAAAAATTAGCTTATTCCGACACGGTTTTCACTAAAACGATAGCTTACATTCTTTTTCAAAAGCTGTGGTATTTGTCCCGAGATTCCCGCGGGAATTTTAAGTCAAGCATGGACGAAGTCGCAAGTATATCCTAGTGTATAATAAAGCTGCTTTTTAATATACAGACCCGCGAGAAGTCTGCGGAGGCCGGGGCGCAGGTGGCGCCGCTGGTGACGCGGCTGATCCTGGCGATGGCGAGGCCTGCTCGTCTGCTGGAGTGTCTCGAGTTCGACCCCGAACGTTTCTATAGGCTGCTCGAGGCGGCCGAGGGACATGCCAGGCATTTGCAGGTAAACAAACTTGTGTCTGTCAACTCCGACATGTGACTGGCGTTTACTCCTTAAACATTTAAAACAATTCACGTGCGCTTTATAGGGGCCGAATAACAAGAAAAACATACATAAGAATTACATACATATAACCATTTAGCCAGTAGAAAATACACCTATAAACTCAAAACACGCTTAGAAACGTATTAATTAAAGATTAAAAATTATACAAGTAATATCACAGCGCCCGACAGAAATATAATGGTAGTTTTGGTAAAACTTATCTTGGTAAGCAAGCTAATATAAGAGTGGTGAACATTTTTTTTTATAATGTTCCCTCTAATACAGGGGTGGTTTAAAAGAAAAAAAACGTTGCTTATATTATTTCACGCCTCATAAAATTTTCATGCCGGGGGCCTTATGTGAAAATCGATTCATTAGGAGTAAAGTCTAATAAACAAAATTTAATTAATTAAAATTGCGTTCATATTCGTTCAAATACATTCGTTCATTCACTCTCGTCCGTTAATAATCGTTTAAACAATTATTATGATATTTTTCAAGAACATCACTAACAAGTGATTTCAAGTACAACTATAATTACACTAACACTTGATACAAAAATAATTTTGAATACAGTAGTTGAAAAGAAACAGTGTAGTAAGGGAATGTTCTAGATTCAAAGACTATGCAGTGAAAAGAGTTGACAAAGAAGTGTTAAGGTGGTTTGGCAAGTTCTCTCATGTAGAGGGAATGAATGAAAGCAGAATCACAAAACAAGTATATGAAAACAATGTGAGTGGTAGTCGGTACCGGTAGATCGAGACGTACTAACGATGGTCAAATTGCAGATGTTTTGAAGTAAGGTTAGGTAAAATGCAGTTTAAATAAGAGTGTATGTATGTACAAAGAGATTAATGAATGTTGATGAGGCGAAAAGTGTTAATCGGGGTCATAGCAGGTGGAGATCCATCGTCTCTGCATACCCCAATGGGAAGTAGGTGTGACACTATATATCTATGTACAATAGTTCAATGAATGAATAAAATGAACGAGGCAGATTGAACGGAAAGAACCAATTGATGATATTCCCCGTTCATGAAAACTTGATGCGCGGGGTTACCAAATTCTAAAAATTAACATCATTTAATATCATGTCATAAATTAGATTATAAATAGATATTATTACAAAACATAAATTATTCCTAGTTTTTGTTGGAATTTTCTAGTAATTATCGCGATTTCAGATGTTAAAATAAATTTAAAGTCAAGAATTCTAAATTTAGATGTTAATATTTTTGATTGCTGGCAACTCTGCGCGTCAAGTTATCGTGAATGGAGAACACCAGTGAAATTTCAAGTACATCCTTGACATATTTTGTAGTTCTCGGAGGCTCTTTTAAATTACAGAGAAGCAAAACAAATTACCCTCGGTATCATTCATTCATTCTTTCCGTTCATTCGTACTCGTTCATTGATATCGATACCCTCGACTATTTTATTTGAGATTATCTGTGTAATAAAAATAGAAGTATTTAAGAAATTGATTTAGATCCAGATTTTTGTTGATTCCTCTATATTTACATGACAGAAAATTACTGAGCATATGTATTAATGTCCCCAGGGTATAACAACAGACATTCCTCAGTACATAATCCACAAGTTGGGTTTGTCGAAGGATCCGTTGGCGGAGTTACACGCCCCGCCGCCCCCTCCCCCGCCGCAGAACATATCGCCCTCAAAGTAAGTGATTCTTGTGTTATTTCACACACACAAGCACACGCCCACGCACACGCACACGCACTCGCACACGCACTCGCACTCGCACTCGCGCTCACACACACATTATTATTGGAATAAAAAACATGCATTTTACCCGTGCAGGAACGGTGAAGGTGTACGAGTTCCTGCGGCCGGGAGGTCTTTCGTAAGAGGTGACAAAGCCACCCACAACCGGGTGGTAGGGTATTTGCCCGTCTGGATGGCTATCACCCCTGGTCTAGAGTATGCCGCAATAACAATCTTGACCTGCCTTCCGGCTTTAGTGGCCAGGTTCCAGTCTCCGTTTAGAGAGCGGCAGTATATTGGTAGCACCTTTGGTGTTACAAATGTTATGTACAAAGGACGGTCTTATTTCTAAAAAGCGATCTCTTCCAGACAACCCCAGGAATGAATTGAGGTGATAATGGCGATGGTGGTATACGTAACATATAGTACGAACTACGTATTTTTTAATAATATATAGATAAATTATATATATGTATATCCAGTGTAAACTCTATATAACGACACTGAAGGGACTGTGCATTTTATGGCGTTGTAGATAGTAGTTATTTTTGTCTGACGTCTTTTGCTGCACCAGTATTTTTTTTGAATTTTTTTATTTATTTTATTCATATCTTGCGATATTGAGGCATCTTGGTGATAAAGGAAGTACTTAGAAACTACGGTGTTTCGGAATTTCTTACAAATTTCGTTACGCATGATGTCGATAGTGGAGTTTATTACGGGCTAGGATAAAAGAACGTACATAGCTGCGCAGCTTTTACTAATTTTGGCAACTTAAAAGGTACTTTTTATTACTTAATTGTTATCGTTATTGAGAGTGGGTGTAATGCAATATAGAGTGTATCATTGTATGAAAGACAAGCTAAACCAACCAAAGCCAAGTGATTTCGACGCTTAAGGGAGTTTGTCGTTAAATCGAGTGACGTTACATGGAGTTTACACTGTACACACACACACACACACACACACACACACACACACACACACACACACACACGCACACGCACACGCACACGCACACGCACACGCACACGCACACGCACACGCACACGCACACGCACACGCACACGCACACGCACACGCACACGCACACGCACACGCACACGCACACGCACACGCACACGCACGCGCACGCGCACGCGCACACACACACACACACACACACACACACACACACACACACACACACACACACACACACACACACACACACACACACACATACATACATATATATATATATATATATATATATATATATATATACGCACATTGCAGAAATGTTATACATATCTATAATATGTAAAATTTTGTAGATATGTATAGTATGTGATAAATGCGAAAACAGTAATAAATGATTTTTTTTCTTGTTTTAGAACCCGCGGCCGGCAGTCGCCCCCGGGGGCGCCGGGCTCCAACAGCGGCGCCTCGCCGTCGGAGAGCGACTACCAAGTGATTAAATTGATCTCAAACGGGGCCTATGGCGCCGTATATCTCGTTAAGCATAAGCACACTAGGCAGAGGTGAGTAATAATACGAGATGACGACATTTAATGAACGATTGAAGTGAAACTTCTTTAGAAACGTTGTGATTTGAAAATCGATGAAACGAAAAAGTGACACTAAAAAGAGATTAATACATAAAATTCAACCTTATTTAATTCGTAATAAAACACGTTTCTCTTTACTCGTTAGTATTAATTTTCAATTTAAATAAAATTTAAAAGATTTTAAATTAATTTTAGCTCTATCTATATATATGTTTTTCATAGTCATACTGAATCCCATTTTTACTAGACACCTTTAGAGAATTCTCACCAAAAATGAGCTTTTAATTTCAATAGGAAGGTCCTCCGCATTACAGTTTTCGATTTTTTCCTTAGTCCCATAGAAAAAAAATCATATCTCCATTAGTAATTGATTTAGCTGCAAAATTCAATGTACTTTTTTTGTAGAAAATCGAACGCTCTACAAAAAAGGTTTCTTACATTTTTATCGTAAATGTCACCATTTAACAGATATTGAAGATTAAAGTTTGATTATTTTCAGACAAATTTCTTTTTTGCTCATGTATTTTGTAACTCGTGAACAAATAAAGTTTATAAAATGGGCCATGTATATTTTTGTAGGAAATCGAACGCTCTACAAAAAAGGTTTCTTACATTTTTATCGTAAATGTCACCATTTAACAGATATTGAAGATTAAAGTTTGATTATTTTCAGACAAATTTCTTTTTTGCTCATGTATTTTGTAACTCGTGAACAAATAAAGTTTATAAAATGGGCCATGTATATTTTTGTAGGAAATCGAACGTTCTACAAAAAAGGTTTCTTACATTTTTATCGTAAATGTCACCATTTAACAGAAATTGAAGATTAAAGTTTGATTATTTTCAGACAAATTTCTTTTTTGCTCATGTATTTTGTAACTCGTGAACAAATAAAGTTTATAAAATGGGCCATGTATATTTTTGTAGGAAATGGAACGCTCTACAAAAAAGGTTTCTTACATTTTTATCGTAAATGTCACCATTTAACAGATATTGAAGATTAAAGTTTGATTATTTTCAGACAAATTTCTTTTTTGCTTATGAATTTTGTAACTCGTGAACAAATAGTTTATAAAATGGGCCATGGTATATTTTTGTAGGAAATCGAACGCTCTACAAAAATGGTCTCTTGCTAAGTCGATTAAATTCAGTGTTTCAAAGATATTCACTATCAAATTTTGATACATACTCATTTTTACAGTTTTTGATAATTAATTTAGAAAATTCCGTTTTATTTTATGAGTTTTAAAAAGGTTTTTTTTCCAAATTAGCATATTGTTTTATTGAATAGGGTAATTGATTTTTCAAAAAATTCATGACACAAGACGGCTTATTTAAATAAAAGTATATTTTGTATGACCGTCTACCAGATGAGCTTTTGAATATAACAACTGTTAATATATTTAAACGTAAGATTAAGACATTTTTAATACAGAAAGCATTTTATACAGTAAACGAATATCTAGGACATAAATAACTATATTATAATCAATGACGACTTACGTAATGTATAACAGTATTATTTTGAAGTTGATTAACTGACGATAAAATATAATTTATAGTAATGTGACAAACGTCAAACGAAAATAATATGCCCTGCATCCCGCATAATACTAGTTTTGCCAAACGTCAATTTTATGTCATCAGTTCTTTACTGCACAACAAGGTACATGATAAATGTGACATCGTATATTTAAACAGACATGAAATCAAAGCAACCACAGAAAAGTGGCTTATGCAACTTGAGTACCTAAAAACTGAAAACTTATTATATAATATCATATAAATTAACCATATTATATATATCACTATATTGTGATCCATCATTTGCACACACATATACACGCACACACAAACAAGTTAACATCTATTTTTTAAATTTAATTTTAGAGATAAAAATTGTTAAATCAGTCACACATGTACTTGGTGTCCCGCGATACAGGCTAGTCCTAGTGCGGAATCTATGTAAGCATTATTTCTGTGTAATTTTTTGACAAAAAATTGATTTTCGATTTGATTTTGTTTTAAACTTCTATAAAGATAAAGTTTTATATTAATTTAATAATTTGTTTATTGATTAAATAATATAATTATGGCCAGATACCATCACAATCGCCTGAATTGTACGTCCGAAAGGACAAACTGTCGTTCCAATAAAAAACTCCAACACCTTTGTAATTTTATGATTGTGACAGTTTGTACAATAAATGTTTATTCTATTCTATTCTATTCAACTTTCGTTTCATCAAAATCGGCTCAGAGACTCCTTTGTGTATTTTTCGCTATATCTTATTGTTGCCAATTTGGCCAGAGAGCTCAATTGAAAATTTTGTTATGGTATTTTTTTAAACTGCCCAGTGTGTTGAAACAAAGTACTGTTTTTAGGTACGCGATGAAGAAGATAAGTAAAAATAATTTAATATTAAGAAATCAGGTGGAACAAGCGTTCGCGGAGAGGGACATACTCAGCTTTGCGGACAACCCATTTGTGGTGAGTTGAAATGAAATCGTCCGATATTAGGCTTGATTCAAACGCGAACCCATTTATCTATTTACATGTAATAAATCTGTAGAGGTCGGATTTCTGTAGAATGAAAAAAAAATGCTTAAAACCGAGTCAGGCGGATGTAAGAAGTGAAATAGAACTAATTTAGATTGTTTTTTAATTTCATGTTTCTCTATTTGTCTGTCTGTTTGTACCGGCTAATCTCCGAAACGACTGGACCGATTTAAATGAAATTTTGTATGGTGGTAGCTTATATCCCTGGTCAACATATAGGATACTTTTGATCCCGAAAAAATAAAGAGTTCCCGTGGGATTGTTAAAAAACCGCACCGCTCGGACGAAGTCGCGGGCGTCAACTAGTAATATATATAATTAAAAAAAGTGCTTTTTAGGTTGTTATTGCGTTAATACCAAATTTATATTGTCATCTGTTGTTTTATTTACTATGTTTTTGAACAAATAAATTATTTAAAATTATAATTAGACCCCTCGTGGACTAAGTCGTGGTAGCGTAATGGCTAGCGCACGCGTCCCAAAGTCAAAGGGCGCGGGTTCGATCCTGGCCGGAACGCATGGACCACTTAGGCAGTTTTCTGACCTAATGTGCATATTGTTACAGTTACAACGTGCTAATAACGGCGAAGGAAAACATCATGATGCAACCTGTGCACATCGACATAACCGATGTGTCAAACCTGCCAAGCCGCCTTGGACAGGCGTGGCGGGTATACTGTCCGTTCCCCTATAGTGGGAGGCCCGAGCCCAGCAGTGGGACATTTATGGGCTGTTATTATTATTATAATTAGACTATAAACAAAAAACGACTTTTAAGGGTCTGGATTTTTTTTCAATTTATTAGCCAGTACATGAAATGTATTTCATGCTTTCGAAAAACAAACATTTCAGGTATTTTAATGAAATAAGTTTTAGTTGTTAGGATAACCTAAGAGACAGAGGGAAGAGAGTTGCTTTGACGTTTGCAATATTATATATTTGTCAGAGGCCAAAACATTGCCTACGTTTAAGAGCGCACTCAGAAAACGCTACTGGAGTTTTTGGCGGGAACTGAAAGGAGATGTTGTGCTGTGCAGTTTTATGTTCTAAAAATGTGTAAAATTACTCTAAAATGAACAATAGTTGTAGGATATTGATAGTTTTTGAGTAGTCATTTTGTGAGAAATGTGAACTGTATAGTCAAATGTGGCCTTTTGAGTTGTCACAAGAACTCCGTTGAATGGCACCAGCTGATTACCTACAGTTCAGCTGTGCTACACATAGGCATAAGAAAATGAAGAAACTAAATTAAAATCTAAGATCTGGCTTAAAGGTCTAGCTGGCAAGCCATAAACCTAAATAAAATAAAAAGAAAACACTACTTTCTCTTAAATAATTATGCAAAATTCTTATACTATAGACTAATTGTTATCTTACAAATATGTTTGTATGTATTTCATTGATAAAATAATTTTCATCACCTACATCGCCAGATTAGGTTAAATTATTCCTTTAGCTATTGTTTCTACCATGACAATATTGTAATCGTGCATTTTTGTAATTATGTATTTGGTGAACCATAAAGTGTTATCCATTCTATTCTATTCTATATTGTTACGAGCTACACAGGACTCGAATTAAAATGTCGTTGGGATTATTATAGAGTTTATTAGAACTGTACAAACACGTATAAAACAGGTACAAATATACCTGGATACAACCAGTTCACACTGCACGATTCTATAACACGCACAAAGTCTGTCACCATATCGCTTATCGAATGTACGTCTTGCTCGTATCGTAATCGTCGCTTGACTGCCGCACCCCTCCGTTCGGGCATTGTTTTATAGTAAACTGTATAATACAAAATAGATTCCGTGGGCTGTGTTCTTCCAAGAAAATGTAATTTGCACACCTGCGAACGGCCAACAAAGTCGACAACAATAACAATAAGGATTAGTTCGACGCTAATGATAGTCATAAAACAAGTAGAAAAACAATAGCATGTTTTTCTTAATTACAAATACTAAACACAAAGTAAACAAAATAATTCCTAAATCCGGGAAGGCTATAAAATGCGCTTTACGACAGGCAGCTGTGCATTTATCTTTAACGGCATGTAACAATATTTTTATTAATTTTACTCTTTTGATTGCGTAGTTGGCAAACAGGCAGACGGCCCAACTCATGGAAAGTGGTCACCGTCCCCTATAGACGTTTGCAACACCAGGGGCGAAGTCAACGCGTTGCCAACCTTTAGGATGGCATAGGAGAGGTGGGATAGAGGGATTAAGTTAGGAGGGATTGGATAGAAGGGATGGAATAAGAGGAGGAGAAACTCTCACTCATCGCACAAAATACGATTATCTTAGGGCTAACCGGTTCTAGTCGATATTCGCGAGAGCATGGTATCACGCGATCGAGCGGGCCCTAAGAGTTGTAATAAAGATAATAATTCAAGCATGACTCTACCATGTTGCCATAATATATAATACTTTGTCACTATTCCTATAGTTAGTGAGAAAAGGACAGCAAATAGTGATATGTAACATTGCACTCTATTCTTGCCATACGTATACAGACAAGGATGTAGTTTGGTAGTTTCTTTGTAATGAGATATTTATAACTTGACAATAATGTCTAGAACTAGAACTAATTTTTTGCTTTCTGGTAATATTCTATTTTATTTGTAGTCAAGGTCAGTGAATCATTTATAAAGCGAATTTATCCATGTTATTTTAATTTTAACGTTGATTCGAGTTTGTTGGCAACACCAACAAACAATTGATTTTTGACTTTGTCACACAATAATTTTCCTTCAACATGTAATGGTGTAAATTTAATATATTAATTAAATATCTCTCGTGGTGCAATTTCTACCCTTTCCTTACTAGTTTCATTTAAACAAATAGAATCAAAACAGTCAAGTTATACTGATATTACACGAATCAACCAAATTGACTCAATTTGATTGGAAACCACAGGACACGATGGTATTCAAAGACGTTGAATGATTCAATTTTGTGTGTATATGGCAGAATTCGGTTGATTTAAATGAATTGTTAATATTCTTATGAGTTTAAAATCCGTTAAAAAATAACCAAATACGCACGTAACAATACTAAGTTTCACGTGAGCAGTGATTTTTAAAGTTTGCCAAGGACGTCTAGTGGAATTTGAAGCAAAAATCTTTTCGCTATAATTATTAATAATAATAATCGGCAGACAAACACACATATTGTATATCCCCAAATTAAGCAAGTTACGCTTGTGTAATGGGTAATATACAACGGACTACTCTGAGACCGATCCCAGACACCCAGACCATAGTAAATAACGGAGAAAATACGTTTCCGAAATTTACTACACCGGGAATCGAACCCGGAGCCTCTGCGTTGCAGTGAGGTAGGCCGGCAAAGTCTTAGCCCGCTCAACCACAGAGCCCCCGAAATCGAAAAATTCGACGATATTTATCAAAAAACAGCCGACATGAGAGGTTTATAATGGTTAGTTTAGCTTCTTTTAATCAAATAATTGTTCTGTTACCTATCACAAGATGTTAAAGCCCTTGCTTACAAAATAACAGTCATTATGATTAAAGTAAACATAATAGACTATGTTGACAAAATACGTACGTCGTAACTCAGGCAACTTGACACTTGTACGATGTTTGATGTCGTACTGAAAATCAGTAGTAAGTGTCGAAATTACTCTTGAAGTAATATTAGAGTTATTAGAGTTTAGACTTTGTGAAAGTGGCGCCCCTATTATCTTCTACTTTATTTTGCCAGCCTGTATCTTTTCTGATTTATTTCAGGTAACAATGTATTGTTCGTTCGAGACAAAGCGACATCTGTGTCTGATATTAGAGTTCGTCGAAGGTGGCGACTGTGCCACCTTGTTAAGAGCGGGCCCCTTACCAGCAGATATGGCGAGGCACTACTTCGCCGAAGCTGTTTTGGCCGTGGAGTATCTACACTCGTATGGAATCGTGCATCGAGACTTGAAACCAGACAAGTATGTTATTATAAGCTTCTAACAGTGAGAGATAGAGGTTAAATGATACTTCAAATGGCAAAGAGTAGTATTCACTGTCGAGTGCTGATGTGAACTGAAGTGTACTAATTTATTTTGGAAACGGTAACCTTAATTAGGTACAAATATTAACAAGTCGTATAGCTAGCACAATGTGTGAGCGGGGCGGTTGATGTGCGAGCGAGATAGAGCAACAATTAATATGTGCGCTCCGGCGTTGCACTCGCCAGTAGTTCATTGTCCACTGCGATGACTAGACGTATGCAGCCCGCGTCCGATTATAAGCCTCGACGAAAGGCTGTCGTGCGACGACCGCGTAACATCCTCACGGACAAGGTCGACGATATCACAAAACGGCTGGCCCGGATCAGCCCGCCCGCGGTTAGGACGGCAGGCTGGCAGGCACCGACAGACAGACACAGACGGCGGCGTCGACGCCGCCAATCACGACCTCTCCACGTCCCCGCGAGGGACGCCAGGAGACAGCCCCCCCATAGGATAGACTAGGCGTGTTGCTGGGAAGTTTCTTTCGCCGTTTCTTCTCTCCCAGCCATAACACGTTGCGAAAGGGCAGTAAGATAGCATAGGCCACCGCGAACCGCCGATCCCGGTCCGCCGGGATCCTTCCTCTCGGGCTTTATATTACCCGTCGCCCGCTCTCAATTAGTGCATTGTGTCGCCCTATGGTGGGCATCATTAGATTCATCCCCCTCTCATGGCAACAGTCCAGCCGAGGTGAAACTCCCTAGGGAGCCCCCTCGAGCAAGTTGCCCCCCGGGCTCGAGCGCCTTTGCTTCGCAAAGGCACTCGCCCCGAAAACCCCGGTAAAGTTGTGAGGTCTTCGGACCAACAACATAAAGTCAAGTCCAATAAAAAAAAAAAAACGTATGCAGCTCCTATAAACTCAAAAATTCAAAGTACAAATAAGTTTCCGTCGTTTTACAATTATTCCTTCCGATCACCTCTTGCGCCGACATCTCGATGGAAAGAAAGAAAATAGGTTTAACACGAACATACATAAGTCCATCCACACGAACTTCATGATTGTTTGACCTCTCCCCCGTGCTGGTCACACTCGTGGGACTCCTCCTCCTGTGACATCATATATTTTGCAATTTTATATCGAGAAATTATTAAATTAAAACAAAAGTTCCGTAATTAGTTTTATTTCCATTTAAATCTTTTTTTAATAATTTAAACACTGCTCATACAAACATGTATTTCTTCATTAATAGTTCGATTTTCGTGTTGTAGACGTCACGAAATTTAGGACCCCTCCCACCCCTTGTCACACACTTCGTCGACCCCCTCCCCTTCATAACCTGTGACGTAATTTATGGAGGGCCCCTAAAACGGGTAGCCTGATGTATTATTCTTTCAGTTTTGTGCTTTTCAACCAAATCGATTCAATTCGGTAGACACGTCCAATATCAGCGTTATATACGATTTTTTGCAATTTGTTACAGTTTACTTATAACCGCGACCGGTCATATTAAGCTGACTGATTTTGGATTGAGCAAAATGGGTTTAATGTCACGTAAGTATGTTTAATTAAATTATAATGTCACACACGGCTAATTGGGAAGCACCACAAATTTGGGGTCACATACAGAAAATTAAAACGAAAGTTGAAACTGATGCTTTTTCCCCTCTAACTACTTAGAATTTGTATTAGCATAAAAGAGACGATATAATTCTCTTGGTTCTGATATATAATAAACGCTACGTTGATGGCAGCTTGTGGAAAAAAATAATATTAAATTTGGCCCTTGAAGGAGGTTAAAGGGAACTAAAATGCTTAAGCACACAAATCCTCCATCATGTCTGTTTTAGGATTCTGTGCAAATAGCAACTTTATTTTGTATGAAATTAAGCATAATTTTGACTGCTTAGTCTACTAATAGCAAGTTTAGATTTGGTAGGGTATATAAAGATTTTGACGCGCCCATCCATTTTAAATTTTTCATCCATCCAACCCCCGTATTGGCAGTAGCCATATTTGAATATTCTTATATTAATACAAGAGGTTTTGTAATTTCTTAAAAAAAAATTAAAGTTAAATATGAAATTCGTTGTCTGTATATATTCCATTAAGTTTAGTTTTAATATAAAAAATATATATTTCGGTTTCGTTGTGAAATTTGGTCGTAAGAAACGGCGAGATGGCGTGAGCTCGCAATTAGGTAGTACGGTACCTCATACGGGTCCCCGCGAGACCAAAAGCTAGGTTTTTTGTTTCGTATTGCACCAGACAATCCACATTCTCGTTACTCGCACTTTTCTCGCGTTCTAGAGATGTACTAGCGAGAATGTGGATGGCTTTTTTGAATATTTAGCAATAAACACTTGCAGTGGCTACGAATTTGTATGAGGAGTACGCGGACAGGGAGGCGAGGCAGTTCTCGGATAAGCAAGTTTGTGGGACACCTGAGTATATCGCACCGGAGGTCATACTTAGGCAGGTATGTAGAAATAATTATTTATTTAAGGCCAGGCTAGGCCTGTAAGCCAGATCTCAGATTACTATATAGTTTTTTTTTTTTGTTAAGCCTATGTTTAGCTCAGCTGTACTGTAGATTATCAACTGACGCCATTCAACGGAGTTTTTGTGACAACTCGAGAGGCCACATTTGATTATACAGTTCACATTTGTCACAAAAACACATAATTCTCAAAAAAATATTAATATCCTACAACTAATGTTCATTTTAGAGTAATTTTACACAATTTTAGAAAATAAAACTGCACAGCACATCATCTCCTTTCAGTTCCCGCCAAAAACTCGTATGTATAAAGAAAGGTATAGAAGTAAATTAGAGTTGTAACGATATATCGATAAATCCTACATCGATAACACTATATTGTAATCGAAGAGAATGTTGAGATGGATGTGTGGTGTTACAAGAATGGATAAGGTCAGAAAAAGTACATAAGTGCGTTTTTGAAAGTTGCACTCGTGACTGAAAACTTGAGAGCAAGAAGACTAAGGTAGTATGGGTATGTAAGAAGGAGGGCTGAAAGTCATGTGACAAAAAGAAATGTGTGTGTGTGTGTACAATCCACACGCAGTCGAAGAGAATATACAGACGAACATAATTATATCTACAACGCTTAGTAGACAAGAGTGAGTAGGCTACGAATCACCGCACAAAAGACCGAGACCGAGCAGTAATGTAACGCTGTATAATGTATTCTATCTCATTCTCTCGCGGGCTTAGTTCCACAGATTTATGTGTTTATCTCTTTATTAGTGTCCCTTTATCGTTTCATCGAGTATCAAATCACAACGATTCTAAATAAGTTTCACTTCAAAAAATGTTAAATTGTAAGATTAACATGTACAAATGCAAAGATAGACCAAAAAGAGATGGATGGGATGTGTGAAGGATGATATGGTGTTGTGTGATGTGAAAGAGAACGTATGCAATACTAGAAGAGTATGGAAGGAAAAGACAATGTGTCGACCACAAATAATTGGAAGAAGGTGAAAAAAAGAGATACTGTAAACGACACATCAATAATAATAATAGCAGACAGTGGCTACGTTCCACAAGCGGCTCACAACGACCACGTTCACGACCGCGATTTTTCCCGTTCCACTTGCTTGCGGACGATACAGTCATATACTATAGTGGAGCGAATTATGGAGCGTTGATGTCATAAACGACGAAATATACAATTGTCATTGGTCAATTTTAAAATCGCGCCTTTTTCAAAATGACGCTGTGTGATAAAAAATGACGTCATTAGTGACGTTTTCGCCACGACCATAACGACCGTGGCCGCTATATGGAACGGCAGACGGAGCATTTTGGGCGTTGTCAGCTACTAACGGAACGCGTCCTGTGTGGATCAAAACGAAGTTGAAAAAGACTAATAGAAAAAAAAAGAAGAAATATAATACTGTCACGAATCGCGAGACTCGAATTAAAATGCCGTTGGAATTATTATAGAGTTTATTAGAACTATACAAACACGTATAACACAGGTACAAATATAACCGAACACAATAAGTCCAAACGTAACGCAGAAAGAAGGTCGTAACCCAATAAAACGTTTAAAGTCCGTCACTCATTAGATTCCCGATTGTAGTACATACGTCTTGCTTCGCTCGTGGTTCTTGCTCGACTGCCTGATCCCTCAATCGGGCCATTGCTTTATACTGCACAAATGCAATATGTCCGCCCGGCAGCGTGGACCGAATTTACTAGAATCGTAATCCGGCTAATTATGCCTGCAAGCGGCAATAAACGAGTATAATAGGTTGTTCTCCACAATAACCAATAAATAAGTGAACAAAAGACGACAAACACAAAAGGATTAAAATTAGTTCATATACCGACGGGTAATAAAATGTGTCTTTATAGATATGCAGGTGGATTTTGTTTTCGTCGGAACTTAAGTTGTAACAATACTTAAACACGATTCTATCTATACTAATTTATGTATTATAAAGACGTAAAGTTTGTGAGCTTGTTTGTACGAAGTAATCTCTTCAAATACTAAACAGATTTTCAAAATTCTTTCACCAGTAGAAAGCTACATTATTCCTGAGTGACATAGACTATATTTGATTGTGAGTGGGCATGGGTCAACTAGTATGTAATAAATAAAAAAAAACCTATCGATGCTTTATTGATAACTTTTATATAGATTATGTTGCATCCCTAAACTAAATTATGAACTTCCAATTTCCCGCCAAAATTGTTGATTATTGAGTTTCGTTAATTCACGTTTCCGTCTAGGGTTACGGGAAGCCAGTGGATTGGTGGTCTATGGGGATAATCCTTTACGAGTTCTTGGTTGGCTGCGTCCCGTTCTTCGGAGACACTCCTGAGGAGTTGTTTGCTCACACAGTCAATGGTAAGATGGTGACCTTTTTGCGTACCCTAAAAATATACAAAACAATTTACTTTTTAATTTGTTCATTGTTGATTCACAGAAAAATTAATTTGATTTCATATAGTTTTTTTATATTTAAAAATAAGTGTAATTTTTTTATGTCTGAAATCTTTTCTGAATCCAAAATGATTTTGTTGTGGAACATTCATCAATTTAAGATTTGTGGTTAGTAAGTTCTGTGAAAGATATTGCGAGTAAGATATACTCCGTTTAGGTTAGGTTGCGCGCAAACGGGCCACCAACCACAGCCACTGGCGGCGGCCTCGCGCCACCGCGAGAACATAAGCGGGGGTGACGCGTGACCGCCACCGGAAACACGTGTGCGGCAAGTCCCTACAAAGTGTAACAACTGCTTGTCGCTGGCCACCGGTGACCGCGATTGGAGGCCCGTTTGCACTCAGCCTTAACTGTAGAGTACCATATTTTTGACACAGATGACATAGAATGGCCGTCTGAGGAGGATTTTCCGATAGCGGTAGAGGCTAGAGCGATAATTACGGAACTATTGGCACGGAACCCCAGAGACAGGTTAGGCACTGGGGGAACTCACCAAGTCAAGGTAATTCATCTATCTATAATATTATAGAATTCTAAACATGCCGCGTCTGTACTTTGAATCTATAAAAAAAACAACTTGAACAGCCTATATAAACGACGGAGACCACGAGATATTTTTTTTAGATTTTTTGTCTGTTTGTTCGGGATTCAACTAAAAACTGCTGGGCCGATTTTGATGCGGTTTTCGCTGATCTACAGCAAATTCTTAAACTTAAAATCTGCGCTGTTTTTTATCTCGGGGATCCCGCGACAATTTCCCGGGAGCGGTTTGTGGTTAGTCGGGTGTATAAAAATTAGCTTATTTCAACACAGTATGTAAATGCTGCGGTACTTCGTGTCCCGGGAATCCCGCGGGAATTTCGCGGGAAGTATGTATATAAAGTGGAAGATTCCTCTAGCACAGACAAATATGTAGTTCCCTTGTCCACATTAGTATATTTCTTTTAGGAGCACATATATTTCTACGGCCTTGACTGGAACAATTTATTAAGAAGAAAAGCAGAGTTCATACCCCAACTTGAGAACGACGAAGATACCAGCTACTTTGACAGTGAGTGTTTAATTATAAGCCGCACGCAGAAAGTTTGCCAATGACTACTTACTATTATTGTATTGTATTACTTACTATTATTGTATATCCTTATGTAAAGTATATTACAATAATAAATTTGTGGCAACAACTATTTATGTAACCTTTTTTGTCAACCCTACTGACCATCGACGCGTGATATCACGAGGCTATCGGCAAATCTTCTGCGCACGGGTAGTAAACGTAGTAACTGTAGTCGAAGTTGAAACGAAAATTTTAAACCATTTTTCTTATTTTTTTAAAAATATTTTTGTCTTGAATAATAAATGCTGGTAATGTTGTGACCTTTATTGACCTTTCAAATTTTTGAGAATTAAAAAAAAGAAAATATCAATGTATGGGAGGGACTTCACAGTCGCTTCCATGCTTATTAAATTGTGTATTTGAATATATATATTTTTTTGTAAAATTCAAGACTGTTTATGCGTTTGTGGGAGTGTACTGTCAGCATATGAATAAATAAACTAATACTTTTTCTATATTTTTTTAGGCAGGTACTTAATATGAAACTAATAATAATAAACGATATTAAAATAATGAATATATTTTTTGATACTAAATTTCAAGTTTAGAAGTCCTGAAAATATACAAATAAACAAAACGCAAAAACGTCTTGAAGCTAATTTAGCTGTACATAAGTTTTATTATATAACAAATTTTTTTTCGCTGTAATTAAAAAAAGCTACATCAAATTAAAAACCAATTTGTTAACCTGAAGTACTCGAGTGCCGAAAACACGTCGAGCGCGCATGTCACGTCATTATGACAATTTCTCACACATTGTGCTACGAAACTACGATAAGTTATTATGAGAAATTGTCATATGTGTTAATATCAGACGCGCGCTCGGCGCATTGTCGGCACTCGGTCATTTAAAAAAAAATATATCATTTGAATTAACTTTTTAATTATAGAGAAAAAAATAGTTTGTTATAAAAGTTACATATGATCTTTCCATTTATTAAAAAACGAATTGATTCAAAAAAACCCAATTGTATATATGTGAAAAACTGAACCAGCACTGGATATTTGGCGGATGGGTGAGTGCTTAAATCACAATGGACTCCGTATATTGATACGGAACAAACAAATGTGTATTCGTGTAATAAAAAATAATACTAATTCCTGAGACCGAATACACTGTTATTAATGGGGAGGAAATAAATCCATAGGCAAGTGGTAGAATGGTCGTCACCCCTAGAGTATACCGTCATAGCAACCTTGAGTTGTGTTCCGGCATCAGTGGCCAGATTCTAGGTCCCGTCCTCGAGGTCGGCAGCAGATTTCAAGCATCTTTGGTGTTGTAACTGTCCAGAAGCGACAGTAACCACTTTCACAAAGTGTTACTCACTATATCACCACAAAAAAATAATGTTTGTAAAGTTTAATGGGTCTTTGTTTGAAGAATATAACAATGTTAATGCGAGACTTGTTAATGTAAGCGAAATTAAAGATGCTTATGCCTTCTCTGGATCTTTCCAGAAGGAACTGTATTTATATGGCTCCTCTTATTTATAACTCTTCGCTAACTGAAATTATAAATGTAGGCGCAAGACAATTCACAGTGGTTTTAAAAAAGTGACTGATCAAAGAGTGTTTCTATACTACCGTTGTGCAGAAGGTTTGCCGATACTCTCATGATGTCATGCGTCGACGGTCAGTAGGGTTGACAAAAAAGGTTACCTAAATAATTGTAGCAAAAAATTGAAATTAATTTCTTATAAAAAGTGCTTGTCGTTATTTATTATCTATATGGGAAAGCTTAGCGATAATTTGTTTATCTATAACCAAAGCTTATTTCACGTTTCTGAACTGGAATATTTATGTAAATTTGATTTTAATATTTAAGTCATTTTGTATACCACTATCTGGTAGAATGTACTGTGCATCTACAATTGTATAACACCTGTATAAAATACATTCTTGCAAATGAAGATATTGATTGATTGATATGTGCTGCTTATACAACAGGCAGATGCGATCGCTACAATCACAGCGAAGTGGAGACGGACGAGGCCAACGAGACGGCGGAACCGGCAGATGAGGCCGGTCTGTTCGCAGCGTTCTCGTCCACTTCGCCGCAGTGGAGGAGGCATTATAACCACTCTTGTGCGGAGCACGATTCCAGGGTACGTTGCCTACACATTCATCGTCTGCCAATCGCAGTCCACTGCTGGACATGGGCCATAGGTTTTGATAAAACTAATCTGTACTCCGTACTTCTATTCTATACTTCTCTACCGATTTTATAAATGCGAACGTTTGGATAGATGTTTGTTGCTCGACCACGCCAGAAAGGCTGAACGGATCTGGATAAAATTTAGCACAGAGATAGATTACTGGAATGAAAATAATAAAAGAAGATTAAATTGATATGGTTATGTAATAAAGAGGGATGAATATCATGTGACAATGTTAAACTGGAAGATTGACGGGTAATGTAAAGGAAGGCCAAAAGGGGATGGTTGGATTGTGTGAAGGATGACATTCGTGATGTCATGATGATAAGGATTCCTTCAGTTGTATTCCGACATTAGTAGGTAGGTTCCAGTTATCGTTTAGAGAGCGGCAGCACGTTGCTAGCATATTTGGTGTTACAAATGTCCATAGGCGATGGTAACCGCTATCCATCAGGTGGGCCGTCTGCCTGTCTGCTGAACTTACGCAATAAAAAAAAACGCTATGAATTGTGGTGAAGGAAAAGACATATTGAGCCGACCACAAATGACTGGGAGAATGTAGAGATAAGAGAAATAGAAGCAAGTGGCCGTGTGCGAGTCGATACAATAATTGTTTTTTTTCTTCGATGTTTTGTCATTTTTTATATATATTTCAGAGTACGGATAGTTGGCCCGGCACTCCGGACAGTGCTGGTCCACCAACTACACCGACGGCACCCCAACAACATCATCCCAAGTGTCCGGTGAGTTTCCGTCATCTATTTGTTGTTGTTGGCAAGTGGAAATGTTCTATACACACCCTAATGCCCAGGTATAGACAGATAGATACCTTGCGACCCACGACGACTACCGGAAGTCCACTAAACTTTAAGACAGGCTTATATAGCTTAACCAGCATTATAACACTGGCAGGTGTGGACCTTCAGGCAGATCTCTTTCAAGTTGCCAAAAAAAAAAACGCAAATAATCCGAAAATTAATAATAATGACAGAGCGATCGCTGACAGCCAAATCAACTGCAACATTTTATAATTTTACCAAACTGCTCCCTCTCTCGCAAATGTTGTGTAGTACGCGGCACGCAACTTGACCACGTTTTGGTGTAGTGGGGGCAAGTTCGCGCCTGGCACTTTCAACAACCCGGATGGGATGCCGTCTCCTTCTTCTGCGAGCGCGTCATGCTTGCGAAGGAGGAGGCCGAGCGGGAGCGTGAGCGTACTTCCTTGCTCCACTTCCGCCTAAGGAGGACGCGCCGACGCCGGAGGTCGGATATCGACCTTCGGCCGCCGTAAGCTTACCCATTGGGATATAGGATGTTCTCACTCACCGGCACATGCCGTCGAGATGAGAGCCCCTCCTCCGGTGGAGCGAGTTACAAACCGCCCGACTCCGAGCTAGACCTAGTGGATGCCGGGGGACAAAAGAAGTCCTCGGGCAGTGGAAGAAGAGGCCGTGTGAGGTGTGTGATGCCCACGCCCGCCAGGGCACGCGGAGCTGGGAATCCCGTATACCCGTAGCCCTGGCATAAGGCGCAGAACGGAACACCCAGGGGTTTTAGTGGGTATCCCTAGCTGGGGAGTGGCAATAGCATGGCACCACTTCTGACTGGGCATGCCAGTGCCACACCCAATCTGGCGAATTCCACACACGGGTCGCGAATTAACCCCCCCAGTGCTTGTCGCGGCTTAATCGTAAAACGGATTCCATCTGGTTAAAAAAAAATGGCACGTCAACACACGTATACACGTTGTGCCTGTGTAGTGTTTGTGAATAACCGCCTGGAGTGACGTCGCACTGCATTCGCAACATGAAGTCTGTCCGTCTCCCTCGCGCGCGGTCATGCTTATAAGTGTGAAGGAGACAGTTGAGTAGACTCATTCCCCGTGTCCCGCTTGAGACCTTAAAAACGACTTGCACATCTTACGACTTTGGCCAAGTTGCGTCCCGGCGATTATACGAGCTGTAAGGATGGTGGCTCGTGTGACCCTCATCGACATTGATTTACAATTGAATTAAACAAAATAGAAAAGCTGAATAAACAATTTCATTATAAAAGCGTAGCAAGTAGTGACGTCATAACCGAGTCTAATGGTGCATTAATTTTATTGTTCAACCAGTAATTGTAATTATTTTTTATCGTGACATTTTAAAAGATGAAGGCAATGTCCACGGTGTCTGTGATTGAGGGGGTCAATTTGCTGGCCGAGCTCCCTGGATCGCAGAGGCCTTGGCTTTGATTCCTGGCATGGTATATATCGTAAACGAACTTTCCGTTGTATATTACATATAACACAAGCGTAACTTGCTTAGATTAAGGATATACAATGTGTGTGTGTGTGTGTGTGTGTGTGTGAAAAAAAAGCGATTTTAAATGCACATAAATTAATAAATTTATCTGCATTATTTGAGAATTTATTATAAAAATGTGTCAATTAATCAATTTGTCCCGTGTCTCAGATAATGGGTGGTAGTGTGTCAACGGCGGAATCCTCTCAGACCGACAGCGACGACGTGTCTCCGGCGGCGCGCAGGAGGGCGGCCCTCCGTCCGCACCATCCCCACTCTCACTCCCATTCGCATTCCCATGCCCACGCTCACTCCCATGCCCATCACCACTCGTTGCATACCACTCATCCGTTGCAGTCGTCGCACCTCGTGCATCATCCACCGGCGTCGACGTCACTGGTCATTGTACCAAAGATGTGAGTTTAGATATGTATTTAAAATATGTGTTACGAATTTGTGATATTCGAATTTAAAATGCCGTTGGAATTATCACGTACTTCACAGTTCTTACAAATATAAAACAAGTCCAAACCGTATGGCACAAGACTGTAATAACATAAACGTATAAAGTCCGTCGATGAGATTCCCGTTCTGATTGTATACTTAGTAAAACCTCGATCACAGTTGAAACTCAACCAATTCTGTCTCAACAGGCTGACCTTGTATATTCATAAAATAGAAATGGACTCTTAATAAATATGCGTTCATTGGAATTCTACAACTTTTAAACTTAACCCGAAACAACATGGCTTTCAAGAACTTGCACCGAGAACAATAAAAATAATTTATTATGATATTATATTTATATTAAGAGGGGATTAGCTATTGACAAATAGATCGTTACATTATAATATATAAAAAATAACGCAAACAAAGGACAGTCAATAATTAAGACTATCATAGAAAGTGTTACAGATCATTTAAATAACGAGGGTAATAAAACAAGTGTTTACGAAACAAAAAGACGAGTTACCGAATACGGCATCGCAACAATATACAACCATCGTCAGAAATGGTTTACCCTGCTTTCTATGGTAAAAATTCCCGCGAGATTCCCAGGATAAAAATATCACACATTTCATTATATAAAACTTGCTATCAATCAGTGAAAAAACGCATTGAAATTCGATTTTTTTCCCTATATGGCCATTTTAAATCATACCCAAAAAAAAATTCGCGGGATTCCCGGGATAAAAAGTAGCGGAGATTTTAAGTCTAAAAATTAGCTGTCGGTCAATGAAAACCGCATCAAAACCGGTCCAGTCGTTTTTACGTGAATCCCGCACAGACCAACTGAAAGACAGACAATAAATCTAAAAAAATTACATCGTGTTCTCCATGGTTTATATAGTTTATTCCAGTTGTTTTTTTTTAAATAGCTTCAATGTACAGACACGGCATGTTTAGAATTTTATAGATTTCTTTATTGAAACCTCCGTGTATCCTCTATTAATTTTCCTGGTCATTAAAACATCGTCTATATGTTAGTCAGTGTATTAATCAATTTAAATTTGAGTATTTAAATACCTTTGCACCAGATCGGACATAGCGAAGAAAGAGGAGAAGGGCATAGACAAGCCCGACAAGCCGGAGAAGACGAAGCCGACTGCGATAGTAGCAACCAAGTCCATGCGAAGATCTGCCAGTACTTCGGGATTATCCCTTGTTATACATCCAGGTAGTAAACATTAATTTCATATTACCTAAGAATTAGGATATTGTTTATGAAAAAAGACTATGAAGTATACAGATTTATTTTTCAATCAACTACTGCTACAGTCGTCCGTTAAATTTTCCTCCAATGAAATTAAAAATGCTAATTATCAGCATTCCAGTTTCAAAGTGTTTCGCACTGAGTGAACAAACTTAACATTTTTCACTGAGTGAACAAACTTGTCACATTTCACTGAGTGAACAATATCGACACTTCTCACCGTGTGATTCAATTTGATACTTTTCACCGAGTGAGTATAATATCGGAACTTTACACTGAGTGATATATCGACCCTTCACTGTGAACAAACTTGACACTTTTACTGAGTGAACAAACTTGACACTTCAGTGAGTGAACAATATTGACAATTTTCACTGAGTGAACAATATCGACACTGTTCACTGTATAAACAAATTAGATACTTTTCACTGTGTGATTCAATTTGATACTTTTCACTGAGTGAATTGTATTGACATTTTTCACTGAGTGAACAAACTTGACATTTTTCACTGAGTGAACATTATTGACTTGCATTTGTTGTTTTTTTTTTGCACTAATGAAGTAAAACTATTTACTAAATAACCTTTACAGCAGATGACAGTACTCTGAGCGTGGGCGCCGGTTCTCCGTGCGCTGGCAACACTTCATCGACAAACTCATCGAGGGATTCTTCTCCTTGTCGGGATCCGCCCTCGCCGTTTGCGTTGCCAAACCACTCGTATGTATCACGTACTATTAGTTTGTCACATAATTTAAAATAAAACAAAAATTTCTGCATAATTTATTCTATTTATATTACTGTTTGTACATGTTGCCACTTAATAAATATTAAAAATTCTCACGAGGTGTGAAAATTTATGAATTTAAAAAGACATGGTTAAAGGTATTCATTACCAGGGCATAAATATGTAATTTCACTATGTATTGGTATCTGAGTGATTTGTTACGCTTGTAACAAATGTGTATGGTAATCTCATGCAAGATTAATCATAACAGCCCATAAATATCTCACTGCTGGGCTCGGGCTACCCACTACAGGGGAACGGATAATATACCCGTCACGCTTGTCCATGGCTGTTTAGCGGGTTTGACACAGTTATCTCGATGTGCAAATTTCATCGCGATGTTTTCCTTCACTGTGACTTCACGTGATAATTGTAACAATACGCTCATTACGTAGGCCATAAAATTGCTTAAGCGGTGGAATAGTTTCCATCCAGGTTTTGAAACCGCGTCATTTGAGTCTGAGACCCGACTGTATTGGCCATTAAAATCTGAAATGTCGTCGATACAACCGTCCGTGTCGTGGACTTTTAGTTACCCTCATGTTGCGTGAATTTTGTTACATTTCATGTGAAACATGATGAATATTTTTGGAAATAATGTTTTTATCATTTTATGAAAAAGAAAGACCCATATTCCAGGAGCTTAGGTCACACGGCGTTAATAAATTTAAATACTTTTTTAGGTTAATACAAGCGTCGAAGCCTCCCATAGTGGTGCGCCGTGGCCCGCGTGGTTTTGGCTTCACCATCCACACGGTGCGGGTGTACTATGGCGATACGGATTACTACACTATGCATCATTTAGTTTCGGTATGTTGATGTTATATTATATACAAAATATCTTTATTAACCCCTTTGAGGGGCCAAATTTAATATTATTTATGTCCACAAGCTGCCAGTTGCCATCAAAATTGCCGCGCCAAAACCAAAAGAATTATATTGTAATTCTATGTAGTTAGAGGGAGAGGGAGGAAGCATCAGTTCAACGTTCTTTTCAATTATCTGTATTTGACCACTTTGTGGTGGTTCCGTCTTAGAGGGTTCAGCCTATAATAGTTTACTTTGGTAATAATTTTTCGACATTGTAATTTTTAGTCGATAATTGGATTACATATATTTTTTTAGAGTGGCAATGTTAAGCTGTCAGTTGTCAATGTCACTCTGACACAACTCCGGGCACTAGTGTGCATTGGCTACGTTCCACTTGTTGCTTGCAACGACCACGCTCACGATCATCATTTTTTCCGTTCCACTTGCTTTCGAGCGTTACGACCATAAAGTCCAATGGAACCGATTATGGAGCGTTGATGTCCTTAATACACAAATGGTTAATTTGAAAATAGCGTTTTTGTCGACGTCTCGATAGAGAGAATTAATATACTGTGGTTAACGCTCACTTCGACCCACCTCATATGGGTCCAACGAGTGGTGGGATTCCAACGAGGAAACATCATTGTTGTTCATGCTGTTATTGGTTCGCCTTCGGCGCCATCGATGTCTCGCATTCATAATAAAAAAAGACAATACTGGATTGATCCTCTGTTTCCGAAATCGTCGTATAAATAGTGATTATGTAACAGTATACACAGGGCGCGTTTCTCTTGTAGCTCACAACGCTCAGAATGCTCCGTTAGCCGTTCCGCATAGTGACCACGGTCCTTATGCTCGTGGCGAAAACGTCATTAATGACGTCATTATTTTCGGTCACACAGCGCTCACAACGACCCATGTCAAGAAGAGGTGGCTCGAGATGGGCGTTGACCACAGAGCATTAATTCTCTCTATCGATTGACATTGAAAGAGGCGCGATTTTCAAATCAACCATTTATGTATTTCGTCGTTAATGACATCCACGCTCCATAATCCGTTGCTCTAGAGTTTATAATCGTAACGTCCGCAAGCAAGTGGAATGGGAAAAATCGCGGTCGTTGTGAGTCTCAGAGTCTCATGTGGAACTTAGCTACAGTGTTAAAAAATGCAACACTGGCTCGAAGCCGACTGATCGCACGCGGGTGCCGCGCCGCAGTCCGCTATGACAGTCACGTGTCACGCAGCTGTCGTGCTGCTTTTTTTAGTATGATCTTCAGCTGCTTTTGAGCAGTTGCGCTGTTACTGTCGCGCTGCTTGCGACTTGTGTGAAGGAGCTTTTAGAGATACAATAAAATCTATATAAAATAAATTATATTGTTGCTACAGGACTCGAATTAAAAATCTCGTTGGAACTACTATCGAATTTATTAGAACTGTACAAACACGTATAAAACAAATATAAATATAACTGGATACAACCAGTTCACGCTGTACGATTCAATGCAATTCGACACGCGCAAAGTCCGTCGTCTATATCGCTAATCGAGAGTACTACAAACGTCTTACTCGTCTCGTAGTCGTCTATTGACTGCCTCACCCCTCCATTCGGGCATTGTCTTATACTAACTATACAGTACAAAAAAATCGGCCGTGCGCACTGAGTTTCCGAGAAATAGTAATTTGTACACCTGGTTATCTATTCCTGCAAACGTCCAACAAAGCCGAAAACAATAATAATAGGCTATTGTCTAATTGCAAATTTAAATACGAAGTAATAAAAAGAACTCCGAATGCGGGAGGGGCAATAAACGAGATGCGCAGCATTTCTTTGTCGGCCGGCATGTGACAATAGGTATGCAGGTGGCCCAACTTGTAACACTATCTACGCCTACGTAATCACGACGTAATGGAGCCTCCTAATTAGAATATGCATATCCACCTTTAGAAGGCCACAAGCTTTTAGAAAATTTAAAGAAACAACAGACAAAATACAAAAAGAATACATTCATAATTTTCAAGCAAAGGGTATCAAGCAAAAGGTGTCTTAACATTTACGGCCTACTAAAGTAGTTATTCTTTAAAAACAATCGATATTCTACAAATACATATCGATTTTAATAAACTTTATTGTATGTTTATCTTTACATAGTATAAAACAGTCACTTTATGCGTGTCTGTATATAGCTTACCCCTCCTAAACTACGCAATGGATTTTTAAGCGGTTTTCACCATCAGTTAGATAATTTTTCAAGGAGAGTTCATTTACATACTAGCTTTTACCCGCGACTTTAATTGCATAAAACCTAATTAATTCAAGTATTCAAAGTTAAAATTTCTACAACAATTCTTTTACTGTCAAGGCTATAAAGCTTTGGAACGCTCTGACAATTGCTATCATAGAATCGAAATCGCTACCAATATGTATGTATGTACATATATATTTATCTATAAACACTTATATATTTTTGTAGATATGTATTTGTATGTTAAGTATATATCTATCTAATATATAGAACATCCGTATATACTGCATTTATATATTTATTACTAGAATGTAAGAAATTGTACTATGTATGTATACCACCATCATCATTAATTCTCAATTCATTCCTGGGGTTGTCTGGAAGAGATCGCTTTTTAGCGATAACACCGCCTTTTGTGCATTATGAGACATGGTTTTAGTCTGTGAGTTCTTTTTTGTTTTGGTGTACATTAAAGAGTTATTGATTGATTAATTTTTTATTTAAGTAAAATAGAGGAATGCACTATGGTTTTACCCGCGGCTATACCGTACGTACGTGTTAGATAGAGAGAGCTACTAGCTTTTGCTCGCGGCTTCGCTCATAATATATATATATATACTACTTAAACTTGTATGAAAGTGAAATAGAGCTATGCATAGTGCGTATAAAAGAATTATTTTATTTGGTTTTGTTTCCTTTTTCACCGATGTCAAAGTAGTGTTTCTTAAACACTTACATAAAAAAAGTATTATGTGTGTACAAAGTATGTACAATAGTCGGCATTTTACAAGTAAACAACTGTGACTGCGAATGCTTAACAATCGTATATTTTCAGTAATACAATCAGTGTCACTACAGCGCTTGTTGGGTTGTGTATTTCACACATTTTACCCTTCCTCTCCTAAACTAAAACTGAATACACACTGCGATCTGTGTTTGTTCAGGCGGTGAGTGAGCAAGGCGCGGCGTGGGCTGCCGGTCTGCGTGCCGGCGACTTGATAACTCAGCTCAATGGAGAGTCGGTCCAGGGACTGCTGCACACGCAGGTAACAAAACAATCAACAACAACTCGATATTGCCTATTTATTTACAAAGGAACCTCCCATACTGGAGTCCGACTCGCACACGGCCACCAGTTTAGTTTCTGGGAGTTCTTTAAAATGGTCAAATTGAAAAGAAAATTCGGATTCCAATGCGATTTTTTCACTGATCGATAACAAGTTGTACGTGATAAAATTTGTGATACTTTTTATCCCGGGAATCCCGCGGGAATTTTAAGTCAAGCGTGGACGAAATCGCGGGCATATCCTAGTATTTAATAGGTTTGTCTAATGTTTATTATGTAAAATGTCAACAGGTACTCCGTTTGCTGTTGGCCGCGCCGCATGCGACGTTGCGAGCAACTCCGTTGGACCAAACCACTATTCAAGTAAGATCATTTCCCTCTCCACTTATCCCATCTTCTTTATTCTATCCTTCTATCCCATCTTCCCTATTTCGTTGCCCTATTAGTTCTATACCATCTTTGTCGTTGGGTCGTTTTGGTATCACAACTACCTGAAGGAAGGTTTGCACTGAAAATACAAAATATGCAGAGTGCAAACCGTATACGCTGCAAATGTGACGTATAAATTCTCAATAATTGATATGATTTATTTTTTATATCATAAAATAACTTGGCATTGTATAACCTGACCGTAACGTCTAGATTTTAGAACGAGAACTATTTTTTTTGTCTTCTGGCAATATTCTAGTTTATCTGTAGTCAAGGACAGTGAATCACAAAGAAAGCGATTTTATGCATGTTATTTTATTTTTAACGTTGATCCAAGTCTAAAATCCTCTAAAAAATAACTAAATGCGCATGTAACAATACCAAATTTCACGTGATCAGTGATTTTTAATATTTACCAAAGAACAGACTGACATGATAGGTTTACAATGGTTAGTTTAGCTTCTTTCAATCAAATAATTGTTCTGTTAACTATATGACAAGGTGTTTGATGTACTGCAAATCACTAGTAAGTATCGAAATTACTCCTGACCTAATATTGGAGTTGCTAGTATTTAGACAAATTTACGAAAGTACAGCCGGTATGTACGCCGCTGTCTTTTAAAAAGTCGAATATCGGCGACACAACCGTCAGTCGTGAACTTTTTAGCTACCCTCATGTTGCGTGCCCACTGTTGGGCAATGGTAAAATCCAGAATTTTGCCACCGGTTACGTTTCGTGTGAAATACAATGAAGAATTCAACTGAAAAGATTTTTTAGTAAATAATATATGTCGGAGGAAGCTATGAGTCGGGTTGATTGTTGTTTGCATGTATAACGCACAATATTATTTGTTTATATTTTAAAATCCTTAATTTACTTTTATTTGATTTGTTAAATCTTTCTAATCTAATAAACTCATTGACTATCAAGTTATCTTTCATTAATTACGGTGTTGGGACTCACCAACAAATATTGTAATTTAACCCACGACCAATCAGAGCAGAGCACGTGCCTCGAGCGGGGTCGAGGCGCCATCTGTAATTAAGGGAGGCGGACGAGTTTTACGACACATTTGAGCGATAGCAACGGATGGAGTTGGATCGTTGACAATTTAAAAGGACAGGGTAAATAAAGTAAGATCGGTGCTCCGAGCCCGCTGCTCAGTCTTAACTGTGACAAAATATTGTTTAAATCTAAATTAAAGTGTATAAACCTTGACCATTGTGTTTTGTGCTCGCCTTTTACCCTGATGACGCCCACTAAACCCGCAACCCCTAACGACGATGTCAATGAGAACAATGCTTCTCTGACATATATTTTTGTTTTTTATCATTTAACGAAAAAAATTGTCTGACAATCTAGGGGTAAATAAAGTCTTTTTCTTTCGTCTTTCATCTACACCATTTCACCCGCCTGATTCTCTTATTCAGTCCCTCCTAACCCATACTAAAGGCTGGCAACATTTTGGCTCTCGAACGTCTATAGGCGATGGTGACCGATTGGTGGGCCGTATGATTGTTGGCTAGCTTAGTAATTAAAAAAAATGGTTCTCAGGCTGGCGGGCGAAGGCGTGTCGGTTGCGGCAGACGGGCGTCGGTACCTTCACGACCTCGTCCCAGGCGGAGGTGTTCCCTCTTCAGAAGGATATCCACCAAGAGGGCATCGCAGGAAATGCACCAGGTAGGAACAATTTTTGGGATTGTGGGATTTGCCGCGTCGTGGTGGCGCTAGCACCCCACGTATGGAGTGCTATTGCCACGCTGCAGTTAGGGATACCCACTAAAACCCCTGTTCGATCCTCGAGCGTCCTTTGTCCGGGCTGTGGGTTCATCATCATTCATCTCCAGTCCGGACGGACGGCCATCCCATTTGCAGACTGACCTCACCATGTGTTAACCGGAGAACCGGGTCTCTATTATTATACTATTAATATACTCTGCTTATAATTATTTGGTGTTGCCATACTGATGTTTTTTAATCAGCTTTCATTAGGCAGAAATTTATTGCAACATGTGTCACCAACACAGTTGTGTTCAGAGGAATGACTTGTACGAACTTCAGGGACGCATTTATGTTTTGCTCGTATTATGACTCATTTTCGCAGTATGTCTCGAGAATAATGTTTTTCCTAGATGGTTTCGAGTGGAGAGTGCGCATCATCACCTTCTCCCGCGCCGGCCTCCCCAGCAGCCGACAGTCCCCACCACAGCACAACCACCACTCATTACCAACGGTTAGTTAGTTTATTTTCTATATATAGTGAATGAATGAGTGAATCTTTATTTGTAAAAAAAAATATTAATGAATGAAACCGTTGAAGAATACTTGGAAGACAATGGTTACTAAAAAATGTAACTTTGAATAACACCCTGAATTACATTTATAGAGGGCGCCACAGTCATTATTTTGTGTTTTAATATCTAGAAAAATTTCACTGCACTTTTAACCAAGATTTTATTATTGAAAAACTCTTTTTAAACCATCTCAATCATATTATAAGCATTATGTAGAAATATTACAAAATATTGCATTGAAAAGTTTTTAAATTCTACAAGACCAAATGGCAACACAAGTCTTCTCAGTTTTTTTGACATTGTGTTACTTGAATCATAATTTTGAAACCTAAACAAAAATCTTAAAACGCACATCAAATTTGAAATATGATATGCAAGAGTTGTCAGTTGCCCACCTGATGGAAAGTGCTTACAGTATTACACCACAAATTATTTCTCCCAGTGTACCTCCACAATAGACCAATCTTCATACGCGGAACAGTGTGCGAATCTTGTAAGCGGGTCAGAGCTAAGAATGCATAGCAACAACACTGCCATTTCTGTTTGCGAATAAAGATTATGTACATGTCTGAAATCAGGCTGCACTTTTTTGCGCAAACGAAAACTCCCAATCGGAATTATAAGTTGTCTAAAACTGTACCAGCGTAACGATTTGTTAAACTGAAATTGTACGTTTACACGATAAAACTTCATTTGGATATCGTCTGCTCTAGGGTCAACAGTCATTAGTGTTAATATTTTTATTGTAACAAATATTTCAGGCCGTCGTCACTTCACGGTTTAAAGCATAAGTTAGTGGCCGGAGCAGGAGCTGAGGTCAGGAGGGCTTCGTTGCAGCACATGCCTCTGTCCCCGTTGGCTAGGACTCCGTCGCCGTCACCGCAGCCCCAGCCCGCTTCCCCCACCAGGTAATTTATTCCTATAACAATATAATTATTTTGCAGGAATGTTGTACTTTAGTGGTGATAAAATAATCAGTGCATCTGAAAAAATATAAGCTTTACTTGTTGCGACGTCCCTCTATAAATAAAGAAATTTCCAATTTTCCAGAATTTTCCAGCCCTTCATTGAACATCTTCCCATTTATTAAAATCGAAAATAGCCAAAAGTCTGTTGACTTAAATAAACGATTATTAAGATTTCCTCTATGCTTGAGCGGGCTAAGCCTGTACTAGTCTACCTCGCTGCAACGCAGAGGTTCCGGTTTCGATTTCTGGCGTGGTAAATTTCGGAAACGAATTTCCTCCGTTATTTACTATGGTCTGGGTGTCTGGAATCGGCCCCAGAGTATATTACCCATAACACAAGAACAGAACTGATCTCGGTTAACTTCTGCGAGGATACTAGTACCACCCTGACTTACCCACACACCCCCACCAAGTTTCCCCCGCAATGGTTAATACTCTGATTTCCCCTCGATAAAGATCTGTATAATGACTACACGCTTATGTACATTGGAAAATAATTAAGAATCTTGCTTAAGCTTAGCAGTATGTAACGTGTATGTTCGTTTGTTTTCAGTAACATTTACAATAATTATTACATCTTTATACACCACCTTTTAGTAGCAACTTTGAAGCATGATATGACAGTAGCCTCTTTATCATATCATTTTAATCATTGCAATATTCATCTGTGTGAATGTTTTAAATAAATAAAAACCCTTTTTCATATTCATTTACATTCAAGTTTTAATATAAGGGAAACTATACTATTGTTGACTCAAATTGATTTGCAAACATTCGTAACACTATTGTTGAGATTTTTGTAATACAGAATTATAGAAAGAAATAAAGAAAAACTTGATTCGAAGAAATAGCGACGTAATTACATTCTGTATACATTATTATACGCAGAGTATAATTTGGGAATTTATACGCCGCATTTTCAGCAAACAAGGTTTGCACTCAGCATATTGCTGTGCCGGAATTATATCCGACACAACGCTGATTTTCAGTGCAAACCTTCCTTTTGGCGTAAGACCAAAACGACCCAATTGATAAATTAAAAAATGACTAATTTACTTATGTAATATTTAAACAAATATATAAATTTTCAAAAGTAAAATAAATACTCGTATAACAACTTGCATCGAATCATCTATTCGAATACAATTCAATAGAGTGCTTGCCGAGTATTATACCACATTATCGTAAATATTAGTAGCATCGAAATGTAAACGATCGGCTCGTGCCCGCCATGATCTAGCATAAGTGTAACGACACACCTGCCGAAAGTACGATGCCGACACTTCGACGACCGAATGATCGGTATAAGTGTAACGACACACCCGCCGAAAGTACGATGCCGACACTTCAACGACCTAATGATTGGTATAAGTGTAACGACACACCTGCCGAAAGTACGATGCCGACACTTCGACGACCGAATGATCGGTATAAGTGTAACGACACACCTGCCGAAAGTAGGATGCCGACACTTCGACGACCGAATGATCGGTATAAGTGTAACGACACACCTGCGCAACATAACGCGCGAAAAGTTCGGCTGAATAAATTTTTAAGTTACCTATGACACATCAGCGGAAATTACGCCGTGTTTGGATTAACGCCGAACTTCAGTCGCTGAATTTTCCTTGCGGTACATGTCGCGGATGTGTCGATACACTTATAAAACGCGCCGATACATTCGGAATTACGCGGCGCGTTACCCATTGGAAAATAGTACAGTACGAAACTTTCCCCAAACATCCTATAGTATTATATAAACTTGCCTATTCCTTTGAAGTATTTTATCACTGTTGGCAATAAGAATAGGTAAAATTATGTACTTTTAGATCCGTAAAAGTATCGGAGTTTGTATTACATAAAATGTCACGACGTTTGCCGGGCTTTCGGTCGCGTAACGCGTCGCATGTTGTGTTGATGGCTATTCAAAATAAATTGAATACGTTCTGACGTAAACAGCCGCTGGATGAAAGATTCGGCATTACGCTGAACGCTACGTAATTTCGGCTAATATGTACTTAAAAAACACTGCGAGCATATTTGGCCGAACTTTCAGCGTCGTACTTTCGGCAGGTGTGTTGGTAATATGAATCTTATATATAATATATAAAGCTGAAGAGCTTATTTGTTTGTTTGCTTGATTGTTTGCTAATCTCAGGAACTACTGCTCTGATTTGAAAAATTCTTTCAGTCTTAGATAGCCCATTCATCGAGAAAGGCTATATATATATATATATATATATATATATATATATATATATATATATATATATATATATATATAGGCTATATATCATGAGGCTAAGACCAATAGGGGCGGAGCACCAATGTTTTAAAATTAGGAGTTTTTTAACTATTCCACGCGGACAAAGTCGCGGACAGAAGCTAGTCATCTATAACGCGACAATAATCCACATCATTTGAACTCCGTTCATTGCATTACATGAGAATAACGCTGTGTATGTGCCTGTGTATGTATGTGTCTGTGTATGTATGTGTGTGACTAACACTGCGGTGCGCGTGCGCAGCCGGTGCGAGGCGCGCAGCCCGTCGCCGCTGGCGGGGCGCGAGTGCGGGGGCCGCAGGGCGTGGGCGCGCCGCGACCCCGCATCGCCGCTGCTCAGGAGGGCTCTCTCGCCCGACAGGTCAGTGTAGTGTTGAGTGGGACACGGTTATAAAACGAGCTTGTAAGAGTAAAAGCTGATTTGCATTGATCCAGCTTGTTCGGGCTATAGATAGCTTAGTTGACTGTAAGTAAGTACGTAGTAAGGACAGGTAGGGTCCTTGATTGTCAATTATTTGTGTGTCCTTCGCAAACTGTTTAACGGAACAAAGGTAGAACGACTCACCGTTGCTGCATTCTCGAGGGCCATGTAATATTCGGAATAAAATACATATTGATTGTATCACCATTTAATAACCGAATGACATGACGTGACATTTCAAAGAACTCAAAGAACCTTTAAAGTACAAACATCACATCCTTCCTACTAAACCTAAGGATACTAAAAAACGGGATATTTGACGCAATATTAATGTTTATAATTAGGCGGTTTGTTTAGTCGACATTGTCTAATGGGGCGCCCCTGAGCTATCGAGCTTGCTGCGGAATAAAAACTCGTTCCTGGGCCTGGACCAAACCACTGTGTCCCGATTGGGGATCCATTGCACTGTTTCTTGGAGTCACCGGTTCTACGTGCGCCTCTGCCGTACCGTTATTGGATTTAGATGGCTCTCTGTCAAAATGGTCGGGTTGAGGTCTAGCGCTAGGACGTAACATTCGGCTGACCGATATCACACCGTATAAAATAACACACGCGTCATGTTTATTAAAAGTCTTATCATTACCGCCGCCGTAATGAGGCACACGTCCTTCTTCGCTCAATGCCGCGGAAAATTCGGCGGCGACGCGATGGCCTGGTCACATCGAATCTACCATGTCCGAATACGATTGCAAGGAAGCCAGTGCTGACTTCATATTGGCATCGTGTAAATTGATTTGAAGTCGTCACAGCGCTACTAAGTTTGACTCACTGACTTTAAAATTCCCGATTGATTATTTTGAAGTCAGTCTGCTCACCAATTCAGTAGTAGGATCAGTCAAGTAAATCAGTCTTAACGTGAATTTTTGTATTGAACCAGTACAATGTACAGAATTCAAGTGAGGCGAGAAGTTTTGTACCGCGGCAGTACACTTGAAGCGATTCCCCCATTTGTCCCGTTCTTTACAATTTAAAAATTAATTTTAAACATCTAATTCAGAAATGTTCGTCAAGAATCGGATATGATTGGCCTACGGTCTCCACACTTTACTTGTAGAAGCTAGCAGTAGTACTGTGACATGTCATGTTGTCCCTCTTTGTCATGTGAATATTCGTCGAGGCGTCATTGCCCTATTGTAGCATAAGCGTCGTTCCGTCATTCACTCTTACGTCTCATATTATTTCAGGAATGGATAGTATCGCATCAAAAATTTTAGCCTTACATTCTCAAATTTTATCACTATCACTACAAAAGTATTTTATATGGGACAAATGTACTGGCTTATACGTGCCCCACTCACCACTGGGTCAGTGCTGCTTCGGCTGTTGGTGTGTTAACATGTGTGCGCGGTACTGTGATCGGCTCCAAGTGTTGTGTGATGCAGGCAAAAACATTTATTAATTAAAAGAAATTGCAAGTGTACCTAACTATTAAAGCGCCATCTAATACATTATAGGTAAAGAAGTTAATCGACGGCGAGCAGTTTTATCGATTCTTTCTTATACCTCTATTACACCTGGGATAATGTTGTTAGTGAATGTGACGCGCAGATGTAGCCAAGGATTCGATGCGCTAATTGAGAAGCTACATTGTTAATGACGTTAAACATTAATATTGAAGTCCCAAAAACAGCAGGTAATAAATGAGTCAGAAACAAAAAAATATGTCTACAGGAGAAGACTACAAACGTTGGAACAATATGTTTATATGTTTTGATTCGCAAATATGAATTGCTATATAAAAAGTTGTTTAATTTTTACACGTTTCTATTGTTACGAGTTACAGGACTCGAATTAAAATGCCGTTTAGAATTACTATAGAATTTATTAGAACTATACAAACCCGTATAACACAGATATTAACTGGACACAACCAGTACAAACTGCATGATTCAATAACATGCGCAAAGTCCGTCACTATTATAGCTTGTCAAATGTACACACGTCTTGCCCGTATCGTAATCGTCGCTTGACTGCCTCACCCCTCCCTTCGGGCATCCCTTTTATTTTGTACAAACACAATGTGCCTCGACGCAAAACAATAACAACAAGAATTAGTTCGACACACCTGCCCAAGGACGGCCATAAAACAAGTACAATAACAATAGACTATTTTTCTTAATTACTAATTCTAATTACAAAGTAAACAAAAGAAGTCCAAATGCGGGAAAGGTAATAAACCGGGTTTATGGCAGGTAGATGTGCATTTACTTTTTTGTCGGCATGTAACACTATAATTAAAAAGTTTATTTTTGGTTACGGGATTATTTTTCATCGTCTATGAAACTGAAGTATTCAGTATCCGAAAAGTGTATAGTAGGAGATGTTTTGGTTTAATCGAGAGCAATAAAAAAAACTGTTAAATACAAAACACTGTCAAATTTAACATACCTATAGCATAATATTATATAATAAACAAAACACATGAACAAATAATGTACATATGGAATGCATGTAACTTGATTCCTTTATCTTCCGTTTTTGTGTTTGACCCAAATATTATCTGTAAAAACACATTATCGAATTCCAGGCTACATCCCCGTTCAGCGGAGTCCAAGTGCTCCATATCGCCACTGTGCTGTGGGGGAGTTGGGGGCGCTGTTGGGGTTGGGGTCGGCGTCGGCGTGACCAGCGGAGCGGGGCGCAGGGGGGTGGTCTGGCGGGCTCCCGCTCCCGCCGCCCCCCCTACCCCCCCGCCGAAGGAGAACCAGGACGAACCGCCACTGCCAAGGATAGCCGAGGAGAAGGACTCGCCCACTCATCACGTGAAGAACTTGCCCAATAGGTGAGATGAAAATTTTGTATCAAAGTGAGATTCAGAAGTTTTTTTTTATTGCTTGCAGCAGTCAAACAGCCAGACGGGTCATCTGATGAAATTTCTATTTTTTCTTTGTTTTCTTCCAAATTCAAAAGTTTTTATTCAAAATCAGTTCCACATCCGTGCAGGAACGGAGAAGAATACGATTTCCTGCGTCGCGGTGGCCTGTCGTAAGAGGCGACAATACAACCCGCAGCCAGGTGGTAGGGTGTTTGCCCGACTGGATGGCTACCAGCTCTGATCTAGAGCACGTCGCCATAACAATCTTGCGTTGTGTTCCGGCAATAGTGGACAGGTTCCAGTCTCCCTTTAGAGAGCTGCTGGTAGCGCCTTTGGTGTTACAAATGTCCATAAGCGACCGACTGACTGTCTGCTGAACTCGAAAAGAGAAACTAGAAAATACTAATAGAATGCTGTTATTTCCAGGACACCGGCGAAACAGACCCCCAACATCTTCACTTCGTCCCCGAAGCCCAGTATCGATAAGTCTGCGTTCGACGCGTCCGCGTCGTTCGCTTCGCTGTCGCTCTCGGACGAGTCTTTCGCCGACCAATCGGCTGACATATCCACCGTGGACACCTCCAGGGAGGTCTTCTTTGGTAAGTAGAAGCTGTTTCCAAGAAATGTATCATTCTAATAGTTATTAATACATTTTTACATTCTATAAATATTATAAACGCGAAAGTTTGTAAGAATGTATGTATGGATGTATGTTTGTTACTCTTTCACGCTAAAACTACCGAATGGATTTTGATAAAACTTTACAGTGTTATAGCTCAAACATCACAATAACATATAGGCTATAATTTATAAAGATATTTTATTTTTTATTTATTACTAGCTTCTGCCCGCGACTTCGTCCGCGTGGAATAGTTTAAAAAAAGTAAGTTAAAAAACCCTCCCGATTTTAAAACATTCTTCATTGGTGCTCCGCTCCTATTGGTCTTAGTGTAATGATATATAGCCTAATTGTTTTTTTAATGTATAAATTGTTTTATTGTATGGTGATGATACCGGCAATATCAATACTTAATTAGGTGCATAAATTGTATAATAAGCTGTTTAAGTAATGAAAGTTTTTATAACTATCCCACGGGAACTCTTTAATTTTTCGGGATCAAAAGTATCCTATATGTTGACCAGGGATATAAACTACCACCATACAAAATTTCATTTAAATCGGTCCAGTCGTTTCGGAGATTAGCCGGTACAAACAGACAGACAAACAGAGAAACAAAAAAATTGAGTTCTATTTCACTTTTTACATTCCCCTGACTCGGTTTTTAGCATTTTTTTTTCATTGTACAGAAATTTGACCTCTACAATTTTATTATATGTATAAATTAGAAAGTATCCTACAGTATTTCCATAAATTTAAGTCCTAACTATACATAATAATAAATCTAAACCAAAAATGAATACTTATAATCTAGAAAAAGAACAGAAACAATTGCATATATAGGTATAGTGTGAATTATATAAAATATAACGATTTTCCATCACCATGTGGGTGAGACCGCGGGCGCAGCTAGTAACTAATAATTCCTTCCGATGTACCTGCGTAGTAGACCAATTTCAGTAGTGCGGAACAGTGTACGAATCGTGCAAGCGGTACAGAGCTAAGATTGCATAGCAAGCCACACTCTGCCATTTCCGCTAGCGAATAAAGTTCGATATATATTATTTACATATCGGAGACCGGTCTGCACTTTTCTGCGCAAACCAAAATTGCCGATCGGAATTATAAGTTCTGGAAAACTGTAAAACTTACTTATTATTTCCAGATGATAGCCGAACTAGTACAGACTTGAGCGGTTTGGATGACAAGTCTAAGAAGCCCCCACCAGCGCCGGAACCTCAAATAGAACAGCCAAAAGCAAGAAAGAAGTCAGATTCAAGTCTAAAAGAAGAGGATATAAAGAAAACAAAGAAGCAAGACAAGTCGGAAGTGAAGAAACAAGAGAAGCCAGAGTTGAAGAAGCAAGAGCCGACTGTAAAGAAACCAGAAATTAAAGAAGAGAAGTTGCCGGAAGTAAGACAAGAGGAAAAGAAAGAGAAGGTATATACATTGCTTTTTTATCTTTTTGCACTTTGCTTATTAGAGCATAATAATATTAATTTAAGAACATACAAATAATATTATGTATGTTCTTAAGTTAAAACGTAGTTTTATTATAATACTAGCTGTGCCCGCGAATTCGTCCGCGTTAATTTCTTTCCATGGAACTCCAATTTTAAAAATACCCTAAATTACTCCTTATACCGCCAGCTATCTGCCTGAAAATCCCATCAAAATCGGTCCAGCCGTTTTAGAGATTAGCCAGAACAAACAGACAGACAAAAATTGTAAAAAATGATTTTTCTTAAAAAGCTGTTATTTTGACATTACAAACAGACACTTCAATTTTATTTAATTGTATAGAGTATTTGTTATAATTTTGACATTACAATATCATATTTTAGGTAATAGAGAGAACCGGCTCGGTCAAAAAGTCTGAGAAAGTTGACAAAGAAACGAAGAAGCAAGAGAAGATAGACAAGAAAGAGAAAGCGGAAGCGAAGAGAAGTGAGTCCGTGAAGAAAATTGAAGGTCTCAAGAGGCAAGAGTCTGTGGATATAAATAAAGTGAGTGTTATTCAGACCTTTTGATATAAATGACACTTGAACATGTTTTAAACGATGACGTCGTTATAGCTAAAAAGGTTATATAAGCTATCTCTGTGTCAATTTTCATTCAAATCCGTTCAGTAGTTTTCGAGTGGTGCGCTCTAGCGAAGGCCTGGCGTTCAGTTTATAATGTGGATCATCGTTGTGACAAAACATTGGCTACAACACAGAGAAAAATACACACATTAGAATTTATTAGCTGAATTAAAGTACACGATGACATAGAAGATTACGAGAAATATTTTCGGATGTTAGACGTCCGTTCCGCAATCTCAGGAGACATGTCCCCCTCCATTGCTCTGCAGCAACATTGCACTTGCAGTAATCGACATTTTTGGGTTTTTATTTTTTTCCACAGAAATAGCATCCCAAAGCACTAATCTATACATAAAGCTTGGTTTTGTTTGTTTTTAAATACACTAAAAAGTTATATAACATGGACATGTTTTTCAGATATCTAAAGATATGCTATTAACTTTATTTTAATACTAGCTGATACCCGGCCGCTTCGCGTGCCGTTAAATCCGTTCTTAGCTGACCTCTACTTGGCGAAAGGAAGGTCCATGCCAAATTTCAATTCTATATGTATTATAGTTCCTGAGATATCGTGATGAGTTACTATATACGTGGATTTCAATTATATATATATATATATATATATATATATATATATATATATATATATATATATATATATATATATATATATATATATATATATATATATATATATATATATATATATATATATTAGAATTAACATACGTGAGATAATTAAAATACATGAGAGCTGTGTACTCCATTTATTTGTGGAAAAAGTATGGAAGACGGAGCATAGTGTACACAGACAGAAGTCACAAATTTGACACATATTAAGTCACTTGAATTTTGATGTCTCAGGGTTGCGTTCACAACAATTCAATATGGGCGCAATATAAATTAGTATCTCACAACGCCCAAAATGCTCCGTCTGCCGTTCCACATGGCAACCGCGGTCGCGATGGTCGTGGCGAAAACGTCACTAATGACGTCATCATTTTCGATCACACAGCGCTCACAACGACCCTTGTCAAGAGGTGGGTTGAAGTGGGCGTTGACCGTAGAGCATTAATTCTCTCTATCGATTGAGATTGAAAAAAGCGCGATTTTCAAATCAACCAATGACATTTGTGTATTTCGTCGTTAATGACATCAACGCTCCATAATCCGTTCCACTAGAGTTTGTGATTGTAACGCCCGCAAGCAAGTGGAACGGGTAAAATTGCGGTCGTGAACGTGGTCGTTGTGGGCCTCTTGTGGAAGTTAGCCTAAGGGATATTATTATTTTTTAATTCGGTAACCCTACACGTCATTGTATCGTGAACAGGGTATACCAATTATTTTGTGCTAACAATGACATATTTTACACTATTTCCTTTTCAGTCTCCAGAAGGCTTAGACGCGAGCACGAGCGAGGCGAAGAAGAACACGAGCATGGTGAGCAAGCTGTTGGGGGTCATGGGGAGGAAAGGAACCAAGGACAGTCACGACGACGACTATAAAGCGAGGAAAGCTGAGAAGCATGCCAAGAAAAAGGTATTATTGTATATCTTCAGCAGATAGTCAGACGGCCCTGATGGAAAGCGGTTACCAAGGACATTTGTAACACCAAAGGCGCTACCAATGTGCCGCCGCTCTGTAAAGGGAGACTGGAATATGGCCACTAATGCCGGAACACACCTCAAGGGTAAGACGGGCAATTACCCTACCACCTGACAAAACGCACATTCATTAACTTTCTACATTATACTGCTTTATAATCTAGAAAATTAATGGCCGGTTCCGATGTCTTACTGATCGTTCATTTGCCTTGCTATCGGTTAAAATTCGACATAGTATGTCAAAATTCAAACGATAGGTAAGGTAAGTGAATAGTAAGATATAGGAACCGACTATGTGTAACAAATAAGCAGATAAGCAGTAAGTTACTTTAAAAGTGTGATTTCAGGTCAACTTAACGTAATATTACTGTTAGCGACGCATTATAATATTTATTTAATGTTTAATTTATATTGTAAATAAATGGCGAAGAGGGGCGGCAGAGGGCGCGCGTAGGGCAACAGAGGGGGTTGAGCAGGATGCGGGGGTGGGTGGGTGGCGTCGGTGGTCGCCCGCGCACGCGCAACAGTGTTCGGTCCGCGTCGCGCCGCTATATATGTGTCTAGTTGCCTATGTGCGTCCGCGTGCCGCTTGTTTTCGATTTAAAAAAATCTCTGTTTTATTTGCTGGAGTTACTAAGGCTAGAAATTAAATTCACTAACTTATCTAAACTTTGTTGAAAAAATACACTTCTATCTGGAGGCAATTAAAAAAGTAATATTTAAAAATAAAATAATATAATAGATAGACAAAGTATATTTAAACATAATAAATTGGGTTTTTGGTTGGGGAAAAATTCTTTTCGTATATAGTATGTATGAACTTGTAATAAGATCTCTTTGGCTATAACCATTTGTATCTGGCTGGTTTTGGTATCATTAAAAAGTTGTAATTTTAAAGAAGACAATTCCAAATTCAAATTAGGAAAATGTGTGATTTTCATTTGTTTTTCTTATTGTTAAAATGAGTGACTCTAATGAAGAAGTTCGATACATTTTAAAATTTTACTACAATAAAGGTAAAAATGCAACACAAGCCACGAAAAAAAATTTGTGATGTTTATGGACTTAATGCACTATCTGTGAGAGTAGCGCAAATTTGGTTTAAGCGTTTTCAATCCGGAAATTTTGATATCAAAGATGCACGTCGCTCTGGTCGCCCTGTTACGGACAAAATTGATGCCATTTTTGAAAAAGTGGAGCAAGATCGGCATATTAGTAGTTACGATGTAGCTGAAGAACTGGGAATTGACCACAAAACGGTTTTGGTGCATTTGAAAAAAGCTGGGTACACAAAAAAGCTCGATATTTGGGTGCCTCATGAGCTCACTGAAAGAAACCTAATGAACCGTGTACTCATTTGTGATTCTTTATTACGACGTAATGAAACCGAACCATTTTTGAAGAAGCTGATAACTGGTGATGAAAAGTGGATCACGTACGAGAAGAACGTGCGAAAAAGATCGTGGTCAAAGGCCGGTCAGGCTTCACAGACTGTGGCGAAACCCGGGTTAACTCGCAGCAAGGTGATGCTGTGTGTATAGTGGGATTAGAAGGGCATTATTCATTATGAGCTGTTACCGCCAGGCAGGAGCATCGATTCTGAACTGTACTGCGAATAACTGAAGAGATTAAATCAAAAAGTTGAAAGAAAGCGGCCGGAATTAATCAACAGAAGGGGTGTGGTTTTTCACCATGATAACGCTAGACCTCGCACATCTTTAGCCACTCAGCAAAAATGACGAGTTTGGCTGGGAGGTGTTAATGCATCCGCCGTATAGTCCTGACCTTGCACCTTCAGATTTTCACCTGTTTCGGTCTCTGCAGAATTCCTTAGACATTGTCAGGTCAACATCACGAGAGGACTGCCAAAACTACTTGTCGCAGTTTTTTGATCAGAAGCCCCAAAATTTTTATAGCAATGGTATCACGTCTCTACCTACAAGATGGCAAAAAGGTATCCAACAAAATGGCACCTACATACTTTAGTCAAATGTAAATAAACTTTATAAAAAAACCTTTTGAATGTTTATATAAAATGCGAAGAAACTTTTTCCCCAACCTAATATAAATATTTAAAAATATATACGATAAAGTATGATAAAAATAGCATATAGAATAGTAATCATTAAGTGTAAAGTAAAAAACATGTAGTAATATATATATATATATAAGGATGTATTGTTACAACATAAGCGCCGACAAAGACAAATTCCACGCACAGATTGGTAAAAAGCACATTTATTACCTGTCGGCATTTGAACTAATTGTAATTATTTTATGACCATCTTCTTTTGTTTACTTATTTATTGGCATACGTTCTAGAGAACGGCCCATTGTTTATTATACCCGCTTATGGCCACTTGCGGCCGACTCATTAGCCAGGTGTTTTGGATTATGTCGACTACGATACGGGCACATTGCATTTGTGCAGTATAAAACTATGGCCTGATGGAGGGAGGGGCAGTCGAGCGAGAACTACGATCGAAGCGAGACGTGTGTACTACAATCGGGAATCTAATAGTGACGGACTACGCGTTTTATTGAATTACGACCTTCTGAATTACGTTTGGACTTGTTGTGTTCGGTTATATTTGTACGTGTGTTATACGTGTTTCTATAGTTCTAATAAACTCTATGATAATTCTAATGGCATTTTAATTCGAGTCTCGTAACTCGTAACAGTATTTAGTTTTATAGACATTAAGCATTGTTAAAATTAGTAAACACAAGATTGTATTAAGTTAAGGACCTATAAAGCCCATTGTAAAGATGCTCCCTCGCCGTGAGCATTCGCCTGTAATGTAACGTTACAGATCTAAGCATTACATAGGTAAAGAAGGAGAACCGAGTATTACAGTGCGCAACCTATAATGTTAAATATTCGAGCATTACATCGGTGAAGGAAAAGAATCGAATAATACAGTGTGCAACCCGTCATGTTAAATATTCGAGCATTACATCGGTGAAGGATGAGAATCGAGCATTACAGCGCGCAACCTGTAATTTTATATATTGGAGCATTACATCGGTGAAGGAAAAAACCGAGTATTACAGTGCGCAACCTGTAAAGTTAAATATTCGAGCATTATATCGGTGAAGGATGAGAACCGAGCATTACAGTTCGCAATCTATAATGATACAATCTGTAATATTTTGATTCAACTTGTAACACAACTTCCGCTTCGTCTGACACCGTGGCATCAACTAAATACTCGAAATCGAATCATAAATGTTAAATTACAGGTGAATGCTCGCGATGAGGGAGCACTTTAGAAAACAAAAAGGCCGAAGAAATTAGGTTTGTCTGGAGGAGGGGATTTAAAAAAAAGTAAAATTAACATAAATCAATCTTAGTGAGATGGCGAACAAAGTGAAACATTATTATATTATTCTTCTGTATGTGTCTATATCACTAAACTTATAAACCGCTGAATCGATTTTGATGACATTTTCTCTGTGTTTGAGTGGGTCCCGGGGTGGCTTAGATTCACAATTAGATCCGGTGCATGGCGCTGGAATCGGGTTCTAGATTTTTATTTATTTAGAGCAGAACGTCTGCCGGGTCAGCTGGTGTTATGTATTTTTCTTTTTACAATAAAAAATGTTTTTTTTTAGAGCGGTAGCATAACACCGCAATCGCAGCAACCGCCGAAAAGCGAACTGACAACGGGAACAGACAGACAAACAGAGAAGCAAGACACGCAAGAAGACAAGAAGAAGAAGGGAAGAGGCAGGGCGTCTTCTTCTTCGTCGGGTGAGAAGTGAAAATATTTTTCAAAAATGTGTTGATTTTTTAATAATACAATAAAATGTGTGTTTTTTGGAATATGTGGTGGATTTTAAATAAATTTTTACGATTGAAATTCACATAATTATGTGCGTCTTCAAGTTTTCTCTGATATTTAAACAATCTAGAAGTGTCTTTTTATTGAAAATAATATTTATAGAAACGATGTAACTTTTTAAATATTTAAATTAATTTTTTACTCCCGTATTTCAATAAAGAGACTAAGGTTATTTGAATTTTAGATAAACAAGTTGATATAGATGGTCTCTTAGTTAAATGCTTCATATGAATCGAAAATTGTATTAGATCATAAAATACACAGAAGTTTCCTTCGGAACTAAATTTTGAATTCTAGTAACAACTGTTAAATGTTATTTTGTGTATAATTGTAGTCAAATTTTATTTTATAATTAAATAGGTATATAATTTCTTCGTCTAATAAAGCGAAAATACTTACATACATATATACGGAATTTTTGTCTCTTAATCAAAGTTCCCTAGTTTCACAAAATTGTTTACGTGTGCAATAGGGTGTTCCTTTGCTCTGATGGTGAGATGTTCAGGAATGTAAATTCACAAATTAAACTATTAACTCATTTAAGCGCGTATTTACTTTGACGTTTCATTTACTTCGTACAGTACGAGCAAAACTTTAATGCATTCTTGAAGTTCGTGCGCGTTATTGCGCAGAATATAATTTCATAAATTTCACAAATTATAAGGATCACAGACAGAGCTGAAGGGGAAGTGTTGCACTGTCGCTCGCTCGTTATCCGGACTCGTACGCCATCTTTTTCGCATTCTACTTGATCTGCGCAGTCTCACGGAACTAACTTCACTCGAAGCGCATTTAAGTTTTGCGCGTACTGTACACGTGATCACACAAAATGATGTACTTATAATATGATTAAAAAGTGGATATAATAATAATAAGAAATCTTTATTAGCCTTTGGCATTTTACATTTTTAACAAAAATAGAGACAAAATAGAAAAAGATAACTAGTAAAACAGTCAAAATGTGTTAGTTTAAAATACTGGTTATGGAATTTAAAACAAGTTGGTATACCTTTGACTCTTAAACTAGGAACAAGGCCTGATTTTGGAGCTATACATAGTCATATAGAAAAAAAAAACAAATAAGACCCTTAAAAGCCTTAAGATTGCTTATTTTAACTTAGTGTAGTTTAAAAATGAGCAAACGAGAACTTCTGTGTATTTTGTGCGTCGATAGAGATATTCTTATATGAGCAGAATGAATTGAGCTTTAAGCGCTTACTGGCTTTGTGGGATAGGTCGTTTTAAACCTATGATATAGCCGCCTTAATTAATCTTAATTGGTTCAATTAGTCTAAATCAGAATATATAGTTAATAATCTGATAACCTTAAATTAATATAGTACGCGCAGAACTTAATTGCATTCCTGAATTAAGTACACGTCATAGCTCAGAACAATTATATGTTTCAAGATGTGTTATATACAGAACTGATAGGAGCGAGTGTTGCGCTTTCACTCGTTCGTTATACAGTTTCGCATGCTATCTCTTTCGTACCATACACAGTCACGTGTAATAGACGTTAACACTATGAGCTAACTTCCTTCGAAGCGCATTTAAGGTTTGCACGTACATACAGTTGAAATTTTCGTTTATATCTTTATATGAGGCTGATCGATACACTATTGCTGACGTCGTAATTAGAGCCACCTCAGTGGCGCTACCGACGGGCGCATTCATAGACCTGCAGTCTGCGAAATATTCTTGAATCACTTTCTGTAATTTACAATAGTCTATAGATGAAACTGTTAATAATTTATAAATAATAATTATTTGTATTTAACTGTTTTCAAAAAGTGATTTTAAAATAATACCTTATATTAAACTATTTTCTGGGTAAAGTTTATTAAACACTCTTACATGGTGATAAAAGTAATTAGTAGACTTTGTAACTAATTGCTATCAAATATTATTTGAAGAAACTGTATCCAACAGTTCTCAAAGAGTTATTTCAGAATACCTTATATCAAACTGTTCTTCAAGTACACTGTGTGTAAAAATGTTCTCAAATGGAAATTTGAGCGCAGTTAGTAAAGGACAGTACTCAAATTGTGACACAAGCACACTTGTACCGTATCGCGATTGACTTTTCAACGAGGAATCCAAATTACATTATATCAAATAATATTTGTACCAGTGTATGTTCATATGCGATATACAATTATGTGAAATAAGTCGCTATAAGCTTTTAGACTGTTTATAGCTTTAGTCGTTTATTACAAAAAAATATTATATAATAATTGAATTCATTTAAGTGATCTCACTCAAGCGACCGTACTCAAGTTACCTCACTCAAGTGGCCTCTCTCCAGTGACCTCACTCATATGAACTCACTCATGTGAAGAATTTGTTAAATTACTTTGTAGACTTATATGGCAGGTTTTGAATGTTGTTGTACGAAGTCATCCCATTTATTTATCATCCTCGTTAGTCTACTTTTACCCGCGGATTCACTTGCGTTTAGATCATCATATATCACGTGAGTTTACGTTTTTCGAAATAAAAAGTATTTTTGGTCTCGTAAAGCAGGTACGTTATATAAAAATTCATGAAAGGGAGGAAAAGATTAGGTACTTCAATTGCATCACACTTCAATTACATTTATTTACGAGAGACTGTATATACAAGCGTTTTTTGATTTAATAGGTTTGATTCGTTGGAATAAAATGTCATTGAATGTTTTTTATCTTTTTTTAATATTAATTGTGTTTTTTGGATTTTGAAAATCTTGTTCTGGCATCCTTTTACTTCTACCTGAAATAATCGTTTAGTTAGAGATTAATGAATGTGGAGTGGAGATTCGTCGTATCTGCCTACCCATATGAGAAACAGGCGTGATAATATGTATGTACGTGTAAATATGGTTATTATTGAATTTTCCCCATCTTTCATACAAAGATTAAATGGTTTATTTTTTGAATTGTTTAAAATGAGATCGGTTAAGTTTTATATTAGTCTGCTGTGAGTGAATGCCGTTCTCTTACTTTAATCGAGTAAATGATATTTGTTAGTATTTGGTCCAGTCTGGATGTTACACGTCCGTACAGTCTTGTCTGTTGTCACATTCGTTCTTTAGAAATGTTTTAATATTTTTAAAAAATGTTTTAAACGATTTTAAAAGCAATTAATTTGTGAATTTGTTTGATTTTGCACTTCATTTTTTTATTTTTAAAATTTTATTAAAATTTGTATTCACTTGCTTAGATTAAATCGCGGAATTTATACCATTTTTTGTATAAAAAGTGTTTTACGTTCATCCCAAATCTCGAAGATGTACACAAGTACCAAACATAGTAATAGTTCATTCATTCTTAAGTCCGTGAAGAATGAATGAACAAACAAACAAACAAACATTCATTCATATGGATTTTCTTGACTGTGAAAGATGCATATTAGGAATGTACGTTTTGTAAAAAACTAGAAAACGTAACTTTGATAAGTTCCAAGTTCTAGATGGAGCCATAGATCATTTTTATAGTTCACTAGGACGAAGAAATCCCGAGTTGGATGATCGGCAGGACAAATTTTGTAACGAGGTTTCCCGTTATTTACTCCGGTCTGGGTGTCTATTATCGACGCCTAGAGTTTCTTGTGTATTAACGATAACACGAGAGTCACTTGCTTAGTTTGGGAATATACAATGTGTACGTTTGTATGCTGATTTATTTATTATATAAAAAGAAAATAAAGATGTGTGACATTTATATGTTTATACTGGTGAAAATGTTGGGAAATAAAATTTCTTGACATCGCTGCCTCTAATCTACTCTATAAAAGGCGTGAATTTATTTAAAAATAATATTTTTGGCGAACCAAATTGATGTTTTAAACTAGTGTAAAAGTTGGGAACTCGAAGGGCGAATAGTACGCAGTTCTATTTTAAAAAAGAGTTTAAGTATGCGAGCGGCCATCGCTGAATGGAGCGCGCGCGTTCGCGCGAACCCAAACACCTGCTACGCGAACCAACGCGCGAGTTTTATCACACTCGGTCAACTGAGAACTGATGTCCATCACCTCTAAACGTAAAAGCGTGCGAATGCGAGAATACGCGCGCATTCGTGCAACTTCGCTATAATTGTGAATTTCTAGGCGCTTCGACCGCATTTGGCCACAGCCACTAACAATAACCTAGGTGGAGCAGGGGGATGAGACATGTATAATTGTATATTCTTGAATATAGGACACTGGTTATGTATACAAATCGTACAGAGTCTTAATTAATATTCAATTAAAAATAACTATGAGATCGAATTGAGACTTAAATTCTGTCTTCCGATTTTTTTAATTGTTTCTGTTTTTGTAAATTATCTTATGTTTATTATTTAATTTGATAACGTTGTTTAAGTACAGTCCATGCAATCGACGAAGGCGGGTGGGCTCTACTCGTGGTTGAGCGTGTGGATACACATTGCGTAAGTGTGCGTGTCTGAGCGTGTCGTACTATCATATACGTTATTGGTCTCACGCACACATAGATACGTGTTTTAAACAAGTCCCTAACTTGGGAATTGACCCAACATTTTTGTCTCAATGTTCTTTACCAAAACTCAGATGATTGAAAGTATATATAAACGGTACGTAAATAAGCGTCAAATGAAGTGCAGCATTTTTATAAACTAGTGTGCGTAAACTTATGTAACTATATACATGGTTTACGTCTGTGTGACTAATAGTAATGCATGTATTGAAATATATGAATTCGATAATTTAATACCAAGTTCCTACTAGTTCCTGTTCCAAAATTGGCTTCTTAACCGGATTTACTCTGGGAGCGCGGGGCTCGGTCTTCTACCACTTTTGTCCATCTGATAGGTTAGTCATAAAATTATGTATCTGGGATGTAAAAATTCGAACCAAGCACTATATTGTTATATTTAAGCTATGTTGCTTGAAAGAGACCGCTTTTAACGATAAGGCCGCCTGTTGTTTTGCCAAGAAATATTGTAATATGAGTAAAGTGCTATCTATCTATCTATCTATCTATGCAGGGCCGGCCTCAGCATCTTTGCCGCCGTAGGCAAACTCGAAAACTGCCGCTCCCACCGAATCTTAAGAAAACTTTCGTAACCGGAAAAATGATATATACTTGAGTTAAGACATAATATTAATACACATTTTATTAACGAACAATTGTTTTATTCAAAAACAATGTTTCTTTTTTTTGTGCTTTAGTAGTTCAAGCGTTTTTGCAGATATTTTTGCCGGCCCTAAATTTTACCGCCATAGGCAGTTTGCCTATCGTCTCGCCTGTAGGTCATGTTAATTCTGGCATAATAAAAGATACCCTACATTCATTTGAGGTAAACAGTGTTCATCATAAGTAAGCCCGCTTGCCTTCGTGTATTGTAAGAAATATAATGAAACCTAGCATAATATTTTATCACAATTTTCTTTTGTATTTGTGAAATTTATATTTAATGAAAAAATTTTACTCTGTGTAAAATTTATGATGTAAGTTCTTTTTTTGATCACTTGTGTATTCTTGTTTGTATGCAAGAATTTATAAGTGGTCTTGTTTAGTTTAGTTTTTATTTTATGCATAAATTATTATTGAATGTGTGTCCATCGGGCGTATAGTGGCCTAATTTTCAGTCCATAAACGTTCCAACGATGGGCATAAGTCTTAAAATTTTTGAGAGTGGACTGTATACTTGGCACGCTTGTACAAAGAGGATTGCCGGGTTAAGTTAAGTGTTTAAGTTAGAGTGCCCTGATTGGAACCTTACCGTTCTTGTTTTTTGGGATAATAGTTCATTACAGCCACCCGGCTCCCAACAAGCATCACTGTCCAACCTTACAAGGTCAACGAGTGAATAAGGATTCAGGAATTATCGAGTCAATTATTTGTACTATACTCTGATATTTAATTACCTGGACTAAAATGACAGCTGCGATTATCCTTTTTTCGTGTTGCAAGTTTGGAGCATAATGTTGTAGTATGGCTCATTCACGAGTGTATTGTTCGAGTTGAATCAACGACTTACGCAACTCACTTATCAATGAGCCATACTACAACACTATGCTCCAAGCTTGCAATAATAAAAAGTCGATCGCATCTGTTATTTTATCCAGGTAATTAAAAATCAGAGTATAGGTTTATTCATTAATTATTCCGAGCAGGTTGTAATCGAATGTTTCGCTCGTCGTTCGCGCGTGGTCAGCTTGCGAGGGAAGCGATCGACTGCTGGTCGGGTGCCAGATGGCTCTATTCTTTACCATGGGCCCATTCCCCAAAAATGGTTAAAATAGAGATTTAAAAAATAAAAACTTTTTTTTGTATCTTTATTCTCTCTCTCTTTTCATCCGAATAGACAGAAAAACTTGTATATACATAAAAGTTTGTACAGTCTAGCAGCCCCCGCTAATAAAGGCTCCGACAAGAGCTCATTACAGGCGCCAACCTTGTAAAGATTACTCGGCACGTTTGCACAAAGAGAATTGGCGGATTCGGTTATGTGTTTAAGTTAGTGTCCTGATGAGACACAAATATCAGAACCTTACCGTTCCTATTTATAGGGTCATAGCTCATTAGAGCTAAGTAGTATCTAACAAGCGACGCCGTGCCCAGGTTGAAATCGCGTTGTTAAACAGTGAATATTGCAAGGTCAACGAGTGAAAGTCGCTTGATTCACGAATTGCCAGGTAATCTGTCGAGTATTGGGTCTAGTGGGGGAATCACTCCGAGCAGCGGATTATCATCGAATAATCCACCCATAGTCCACGCGAGGTGCTGGTTGGGTGCCAGATTGCTTTAATGAGCTTTATCATTTTTGGAGAAAGGACTGTATTGTGTAGGTATACTTGGCACGCTTCTACAAAGAGGATTGGGGGGGTTAGGTAAAGTTATGTGTTTAAGCTGGAATACCCTCTTACTTTCTTACTTCTTATTTAGCTGTGGCCGTAGCCTTTGTTGAAAATTTTAAATTACCTTTCTATGAATATGTTCTAAAAATTACTTTGGCCGTTCTAGGCCCTTCCATTCCGTTTGCAACTGCAACGCATTACTTTGTACTAACTACAGCAGTTGTTTGCGATAGTAGATTGTTTTCTGTATACCTATTTTAATTCTTTAATTTGGCCACTGGTCCAGTCTGTTATATCATTAAGTGTCGTTAAGTAATATGCTTAGGCCACTCTACGCCTTGTGCCCTTATTTATAGGTACTTGTTGTTACTTCGAGCATACTTATTTCAAAGTTTAGTTTAAAACTAATAATACATTGATATAATAAAGTGCAGCTATATGTTATTATTAATGTTAGTTATACTGCGATGTATCTTCTGTCCAAAGCCGTTTCAATAATCGTAGAAATACTCATTTGTTAGTTTTATTTTAAATTTTAAGTTGTTCACACACGTCGGGCAAATTGCTTGGCTTGGTTTACATTATTCAAGTAGTTAGTTAATTTGCGAAACTAGCAAGTTAAGTTTTTTTTTTATTACTGAATCACAGCAGACAGGCTTACGGCTCAACTGTGATGGAAAGTGGTTACTGTCGCCCATGGACATTAGCAATACCCCAGAGGTGCTGCCGGCCTTGAAGGAGAAACTGGAACCTGGTATTTGAACACAACTCAAAGTTGTTATGGCCGCATACTCTAGACCAGGGGTGGTAGCCATCCAGTCAGGCAAATGCCTTATCACCTGACTGTGGGTTGTTTTGTCACTTCTCACGACAGGCCGCCCGGCCGCAGGAATTTGTATTCTTTCTCCGTTCCTGCACGGAGGAAGAAGTTATCATCGTTAGGGTAAACATCTTTCAGTTAAGTAATAACTTGTCGATTAAGTAGATATCTAAACAATGATAAGGGCTTATTTGCAAATTATTTAACTCATTCAAAGAGTGTAATTGTTAATCAGGCTTTAGACACTGTATTTTTAGATCTCTCAAGTAACGTTTCAGAATGAATGCTAAAGTCTCTTTCAAATAGGAATAGACTTGTATCAATGAGGTCTACTATTATTAAGGAACTACCTAAATTGAGTTCTCTTCATGCTCGCGTATTAATTACCACATTATTTTCAATTTCAAATTAATTACGACAAATCTGTATTCCATAATGCTGAATAAAAATTACGAATAATTTTCTGACGTGTGTATTACTTTAAAGGTAATGTAGTGGAACACTTATAAGCCAATAGATGGCGCTGTGCAACAATTAAGGTCGCAAACATTTCCCGAAATGTAAAAAGAATATAAACAAATTTCCAACAAGCAATAGACGGGCCTAGGCCTGCGAGGGACAACACTGCAACACTAGCCTCGCTGGAAGATCTTCCTTTGAGACGGAGGAGCATTCCATCCCGCTCTTTCGACAAGTCAGGGTCTCCAGGCGATGCCCCGACTAGATGGAGGAGCGAAATTTGTATATATTTTTTGTATGTTTCGGGAAACATTTGCGAGCTCAATTATTGCACAGCGCCATCTATTGGCTTGTAAGTCTTCCACTACAGTATCTTTTGCGAATGGTGTAACAGGATAAAAATGCATACCCATAACAATGTATTAAGAGGTCACCTTCTGTGGCTTTTGAAACGTACTTCTGAAAATCAAGCCAATCAAAATTAAAACAAAAAACGTATCGAAATAATTTTATTCGATGTTCTAATTTTTCAATCGCCATATAAAAGTAATTCATAAACTAACTTACAACCGGGCTGAATACACAAGTAAAACAATGAAGTACTAATACAAGTTTCTTATTTTGTACGCTGTACATATTTAATATGAGCCATAAATGCCTTGGATATTTAAAGACTTGTAGTGAGTCCGCCCCCTGCAATTTGTTCTTTTTGTGATACTGGTGTATTTCTGATTTAGTATGTGTGCAACTCGCCTAACATACTTAATATTTACAATTATATAAGAAAATGTGACCAAAAAACGGAAAACTGATTTTTTAATTGTTATCTCGAGCATAATATATATTGTATAACATTATTTTCTCTGGGACCACGTTTAAATTTTACGTTGTGTACCATTTTGTTAAACTATTATGAGCGTGATTTGTGGATAGAATTTTCGGTTTAACAGATAATTTTGTTTTAAGGCGTTTTTGTAAATTGTGTGTACGTTTGTGTGATTGGAACCGGTTGGTTTCTATAGCTTACTATTTATCCTTTTACCTTACCATTGTACTTGTATGGAGTTTATGGTCGACCACTGACACTATACAAAAATAACCATTATGACGCCAGTTGTCGACCATTCTGACGCATGTAATAGCAGAATCGGGGCCCAGTGGGAAGGGAAATGGAATGCATAGTAAGATAAAGGAACCGGCTGTAAAGGCGTACTCTGTGTTTTGAAGCATAAAGCCTCTGGGAGAACAACGTGTCATCTCAGAAAAGTTTTTTTTCGATTCGATAATCAAAATGAAAGAAGAATAACTAGAGCTTATAGAAACTGCATGAAAATAGTCACAAAATAAATACATCCGAACTATTTGCACCTATGGGTCTGCAAGCGTGTTAAAAAGGGATGTATATAGGGGCAAACATTCGTCATTAGTTTAAATCATGACAGTGACACATAATTTTCTTTTCAACTTGTATTTTGCATTACAAACAATGAGTATGGACAGTATATATTTTAATGTAGTAGTTTAATTAAAACAATTGTTTTATAAATTATAACATGTCAATTTGTACTAGTAATTCGTCCGAAACTTTTTATCTCACTCAGACTATGTATACTAGGTATATTACGCTATATGAATAAAAGAGTTGTAACTCTGCTTTCATATTATTAGCATAGGTTCTATAGCTTTGCCGTTCTGAGATTCAAATCGTCGCGACCTACCGTTTTTCGGCATAAGAGCCGATTTACATGGGTGCAGCTACTGGATTTAAATTCGAAGGAAGCCAGTGCTGGACTCATACTGGCATAGTGTAAACGGTTTTTCAAGTCAGTACGGTGCTATCAAGCCAGCGCTGGCTTTAAAATTCACGATTGAATATTTTGAAGTCAGTCCGCTCCCCTCGGCACCCGCACCAACGACACTGGACTCGTATAAACGACGAAGACAGCAGTAATCCAGTCGCTGTGACTTAGTTTTGTAGGGTGACCTCGCGTCTTATCGAAAAATCCAGCAGCTGATATTTGAAATTCTCTATTGTTTCAACAACAAAGCAAAATCTTCAGTTCAATTCTATTGTTTGTCTTCTTCCAATAGAGAAAAATTTGTGAACAAACAATGTAATTGGATCAAATTCTGCCGATTTTGGAGAGTTAATTTTTCCCTACTGACTTCAAGAACGTGGGTACATCCTAAATGAATAACCAAAATGGCAGAAGCCAGTTCTCGGTGCCTGCACTGGTGTCGTTTGAATCTAGTATCTGCATCAATGTAAATCAGCTTTTACACGTTGTTTTTACAGAGAGGCCGATATGTTTATTCGAAATTTGTAAATTATGCTTCGATAATATAAGCGCTTGATAATAAATAATACAGAAAGAAGAGTTAACACTTACACGAAATGTATTAAATCGTGTTCAAAAAATGTTGATTTATATGTGCTTTTTGGACGCGACTAAGATTCTTTAATCGCGAGTAACGCGTGTTTCTGTTTGCATTTGGACAGAATACGATATAAAACTTATAGAATACTGCTATAAGCGCGCGTAAAATACTTTTTTCGAACAGAGATTTAAGAATGTTAATATCAAGCAGATATTTGTAAGAGTATCTTTTCGTATTATATGTTATTGTCGGTGTGAGGCCCAACTGATGGCGAGTAGCGACTCATTCGTACAGCTATGTTTTTATTTGACGGTTACGGCAGGCGCTTCGGTACAGCCTTCCTAGACAAGACTAAGTGCCATTAGCGCTAAATGAATATAATAGAAATGTATGGGAATGACATATCGTTATGCTAATTCGTACTTTTTTTCTTGTCTGGGTGTAGTTTGTGTTCGTGTATATTTTTTTAATACAGTGTTATATCTCTTCAGAGTGTTTTCTGTTTGAATTATTATGGTGGGGCGTGGTCTGGGATAATGTTAATGATTTAAGCCGTTTCACGCGTATATGGCGATGGGTTTAAGGCGTTATCGAGATGCGACATTGCTAATGACGATTAAATATTGACAGATAACTTATGTATATCTGTTGATGGCGTTATTTTTTAGTGCTTTAAAGAAGACGTATTCGGCCACAGCCTAAAGCCTCAACATTAACGCAGATAACGCCCCAAGCATCAAAGAAATGTATTACACATTCGAGTTCGCTTAATATGAATAATTGGTATTTAACAACTAATCTTGAACAGTATGTATTTATCAAATCATTATTCCGCAATAAATTATTTAGTAAGCGTGTCGTTCGCCTTGCAACTTCGAAAATTAGTTTATTACGCTTTCCGCTCTCAGTTGGGCATCGCCTTTTAAAGTTAGTGTTAGGCGTGCAAAAGTTGCTCGTTTTAATATTGTAGTAGTATTATTTTTCACATCATGTAATAATTCTGTAGCATGCCATAAAGATGTTGTACTGCAAATGTTATTTAATATGGATTTTAGCGTAAAAACTGTTAAATGTGATTTTAATATTAATCTGTGTATAATAGTGAGCGAGGGAATTATTTTCTCTAGAATAATAATAATTATGTGTAATTGAATTGGATATGAAATAAAGTCACTGATTAACTGTTCTTAATTTGGTGTTTCATTAAAACCTTGTAGGTGCTCCACATTTACGTGAAAACCGGTTCCTTGTTCTCATTTTTCGCAAGAATATTACATTATGTTTGTAGAACAGACACGACAGGACAAATAACACAAATAATAAACTTGTTATTTTTCAAATATGTTTATTAGGTGTCCATTTTGATGTTAACAAATGAAATCAACACGCGCTATTATAATTCCGTAGCAAAGCTAATTTTTACCTGCTATTGAAGAATTCTATTCTATTTCCGACAGAGGTCATTAGTTACAGACGAATCAATTCATTGCAGGTAGAGTATGCGCAAAACTCAAATGCACCTTGAGGTATAAAGCTGCTCTGTGACATTGCACATGTCCAGTCAAGTGTTAAATGTTTATTACACCTGACAGTGTGAAAGAGCCGGCATGCTAATCCGGATAGCGGCCGAGCGAGAGCGCAACACTCGCCTCTGCTCTATCTGCGACGTGTACAAACTTCAAGGCCGCATTTATGTTTTGCTTCTACTATAGATACTGTTTTGTGCGACAATAAACAATCTTTCCAGTGCTTCACACAACGATACTGGTCTGACTGACTACACAATTAATCTTGTAGTCGCTAAGAAGCCAATAAGTTTACGCGTCCATTTTAAGATAATAAATAGTTAAGAACCAGAGTGGTCTGTTTACAAAGAAGTCTTGCCAGTATATTTCGGTTGGGCAACTATGGCATTACTGTGCTGTTATAGGTAGCGAAAATTATATTTAACTCGTATAAATATTTAAAAAGAGCATACCACTAACCACTAAAGGCTTTTAGACCATTTCTATATCCAGCATTCTATTTTTAAAAACAATTATTTTGTCAACTCGTAAGTCTTCATAGTCGTAAAAAAATATACGTAGAAAGTTATCCTGCTTAAATTAAGTATAGAAAAGTCTGCTAAAAAATTAAGCCATTCTTTCGCTTTATATAAAAAAATCAATAGACTTTTAAATAAAATGTTATAAAACATTTTGAAGACCAAATCATTCAAAATGGAGTTAATAAGTTATTAAAGTAAAACAGTACCAGATATTATATAAAATGTGATCCAATGAATCTATACTAATGAGTCATTAGTAATGACACCTAGCGAATAGGGGTGATACTAACCATATGCAATACAAAATAACACTGGGAGGGTCATTTTTAGAACTGTATAGCATGTTTATTGTGTATGTACATATGTTTTATACTTAATTTTAGTATTTTTTAGAAAATGCACGCTAATGCTCTCTTATAAATGAGATTTTTTCCATTCAAAGGTTGCTTGGAAAGATCGCTTTAAGCAGGGCCGGCCCTAGTTCTTTCGCCGTCCTACCGGAGCTTAAGAAAACTTAGTTAACGAGAAAAATTATATATAATTAAGTTAGGACATTAATATTAATACAGATAGTATTAACAATAGTATTATTGAAAAATAAAGTTTACATTTTTAGAATAAAGTTTATATTTTATATATATATATATATATATATATATATATATATATATATATATATATATATATATATATATATATATATATATATATATATATTTTCAATATACTACAATATAGTTTAAACCTAAATGACAATAATTTTTATCGTACTTTAATTTATGCGAAATCGCATTTTGATGTTTTAATATTTGAAACATTTTTAGACCAAAACTCGAAAACTAATGTTTTTTAACTTTTGACTAATATAGTGTAAAAATAAAATTATAATATTTATAATAAAAAATGAAATGTGTGCACGGACACATAGTAGAAGAGAAAATTTAACGCACAAGTGGAAAAACGAATGGCAACGCATATGTGGCAAAACGAATCGCAACAAAATTTTAAGTTGAAGTTTTACGGGCAGATTGTAAATGCACTTGTCCAATTTGAAACTTGCCCGTAAAACTTCAAGTTAAAATTTTGTTGTCATTCGTTTTGCCACTTATCCGTTGCCATTCGTTTTGCCACTTGTCCCTTGAAGTTTCACTTCTACTATGTGTCGCTGCACACTTCGATTTTTCGCAGGTTTACTGCAAATTATGTTTTGTTAGGTTAGGTACATTTTAATGAATGCATTTTTATTTAAACATCATTTTATCAAACAATAAAACTGAATTCGATCCGGAACTAAAAAACGCATCCGTAGTCTACTCTAAAATTATGCCGCCTCTCACTACATCTAGACTAAATTATGCCGCTCGTCCACGCGGCCGTAACGCTTTTTCGTGACAGAAAAATCCTAAGACCCCCCGTCTATATAGAAGTTTCATTTCAATAATAAAATGTCCAAAGAAGAGGAGAATTAAACAATTTCTTTAAGATCTTTTTTACTACTTTATTAGTGTTCAATGGCTAACATTGCTAACCTATTAAGACGATTTTGAGTAGTCGTAGTCCTTCAATTTTTTGTTATTATTTTTAATTTAGAAAAAGTTCTTCCGCCGGTAGCAAGTTATTTATGCCGCTGTTGTAGGCAAGTTGCCTACCGTGTTGAGCCGCATCTGCTTTAAGCGATAAGGCCGACTCTTATACTACCTGTATTTACGATAATAAAGTGTGTATGTTGTATTAATTATATTGGTGTACAATAAGTACTATTGTATTATAAATGCTTCTTAGCGACTCATTTCCGTATTGATGCGACCAGCTAATATTTTGTTGTGTGAAGGCAATTTTTGCTTTTACAATATTGCGCTATCTACAATGGTCTTTGCCACTAATATTTTGGCTCATCTTTAGTAGTTTGTACCCATACAATTTTGAAAATAATTAACTAAGTTATTAGGTGTAAGTATTAATTTTAATAATTCATTAATGAAATAAGAACATTGGAAATTACAATCGCCAAAAAAACTAACTGAAAAGCTCTAAACATCTACACAACTGGATGGCGTCACAGATAGTCTTTTCTTCGCATTTTGATGGTTTAATATTTGAAACATTTTTAGACCAAAACTCGAAAACGAATCTTTTTTAACTTTTGACTAATGTAGTGTGCAAATAAAATTATAATATTTTTTATAAATAATAAAATGTCCAAAGAGGAGAATGGTAGACTAGTAATTGATGACTAGGCACTTCTCGGAAGGATGTTTTGTTGGGAAGCTATCATTTCTTCCTAGTGGTACGTTTTCATGATATTGCAAAGTCATACATTATAAATCAAGTACTACCTAAAAATAGAGCCTAACTAGGAACTGTCTAATTCTGAAAAAGCGACCGCCGCGAAATGCATGTATCTATTGTTAAAATCAAATAGATTTTTTAATGATTATAACACTATGCTGATATTTGGATACTCTAAATTAGGGTGGTGCAATAAATAAACGAGAGTTAGATTATTTATCTAAGCCACACCCACCCTCTGCGCAGGGTCCTTTTATCAATGTATTGTAATAAAGATTTTAGTTTCGTTAGCATTTTTATTAAGTTCCTACCATTTAGCAGGGATCGTATTGACAGAATTTCCATTGTACACACAAATGTATCAAATAATTTTTATTATCAAAATTGATAAATACAAATTACAGTAAAGATAATTTGATGTAAGTACAATAATATCGAGGGGTGAAACGCTATTTGTTTCAAGTGACATATTGAAATGTGTCGGGGGGAAAAAAGTTTAAAGTTTCAATTAACCCAAAAAACGCATAATTAATAAACTATGCACTACATTTGAAAAGAAGAATATCTATAGATTTTAATTTGAAACCAGGTTTATATTTCTTTAAATTGCGACATTCGGATGGAAAAACTCATCATGTAAGTATCTCACAAAATGTCGCTTAAAACAAATAATCTTTCATACTTGGATACAATTAATTCTGAATAGGGTACTAAATATGGAACTGCAATAAGGTATTGAGGGTAAATTTAAACAATGAGATGATATACACACATGAAGGCGTTTACTGTATTTTCATAATTAGAATACCAGATTTAACAGTAATAACATAGTAAAAAATGTTGCTCTGAAGTCTTAAATATCTTTTCAATTGTCGCCTGATTTGGTTTATAAAATATGTATAGCGAAACAACACGATTTGTAGCGCCATGTAGTTATCTAGGGTTTAATAGCTTTGCAGAGTTAAGTTGTTACTGTTAGATTGCCACTCCCGCTTATTCTTAGATGGTGTTACAATAAATTATAAACTATTTAGTATGAATGCTACTTAGACCAATAGATTCATCTAAGATTATTTCATAACAATTATGCTTAATAAGTATAGATGCCATGAAACATCTTGAATAAAAGATGGCGCTGTTTATACATTTCTTGTGTTTGGACCTCCAACTCCCATACCATAACAATTTAAAATCCTACAGACCTATCTGGGTTTTTAAATTGTTAGTCATTTTTTTTTCTATAAGTCATAATGTATGTGCAGCTAATAACGTACATTAAACGCCAATATCAGTCACGAAGATGTCACGCAATAAAGTAAAACTTTGAATCAAAAACATAAACCCCTACCAACGTAATTTTGTCAAAATTATTCATATCAAATTTTCACGCCTTTCCTTATTAGCTGTAAAGAAAGAAAGAAGAAAGAAAACAGGTTAATTTTTAGGACCTACGCATACCAGTGAAACAAACACATTAAACGTTATAAAAAAGCACAATAAAAAAAAGAGAGAAACCAAGCACAAAGTCAGGAAAAGATATACATATTGTGTCCTAAAAATTGGATCAAGCTCAGCAAAAATATCGATCTGTTAGACCAACGTTGATCTTCCGCTTGACCATAGAGCGACGTCACGGCAAACTGCACATTATATTATTAATAAATAATTATATTATTGTTGTAATAAAGACAAATATTAATACTGAGTTATAACTGTGTGTGTAAACTCAGTATAATAATTATACTGAGTTCAATAAATTTACAAATATTTATAATATAAAATTCATATACAACACATACATATAATAAATTTGACGATATTATACACAACATACGTGTTATAAAAGGTAAATAAATAACAAAAAACAGCCTTAAAACAATATCAGAATTCAATCAGAATCATCAGAATCACGCTGGTGTCGTGTCTTTGACCCGCGTGTGATTTTTGGTGGTCAACAAGAAACTTCTTGAGTTTGACCCTAAGCCCTTGAACTGACTGCAGGTTCCTTATTGGTGGGGGAATGTTGTAGAATGCATAATTTTTGATTTTGTATTAAACATCCATAGGGCCTCCGGAGAATCGCTTTGTGATATTGACACGCGTCTAGATATACTGGTAGTTGTAAGACATAGCATAAAGTTCCACTTTATGTTGATACTTGTCGTGGTTATCATATGAATCTGCAAAAACGACCTTTTTAAGCCTTCATGTCGTTAAAACCGTATTCGCATAAAAATACAAATAGGTTATTCCAAGGAAACTTATACACGATTTATATACATATAATGTAGAATCCATGGGTTTCCAATATGAATAGTTTTAAATATTTCAATGTTTCGTTCATTTGTCGGAACTATATCACAAAAAATCATTAATTACAATGTTATAATATCACCCTATAAAAGTCCTACTGCTGGGCCCAGGTATCCTCATCTGGGGAGACAGCGGAGACAATGTGCCAAGTTTGTCCAAGACAGATGTTTTCCTTCACCGATGCACCTTAAATCAGAAAAACTGCATGTGCAAGCTTCACGTCCAGGATTCGAATTCAAGTCATTTGAAACGCGAGTGTGTTAATCACTACGCTAACACAAGACTCATGATCAACACGAAAAGGGTTTATTTAATCATTATTGTCATGTGTTTAAGGTGGAATGCCAACTTTTATTAAGGAGTTACCGTGATCGACAAAATTACGTAGGTCGAGGTACGCGTATTACTTGAATAATTCTTACACATATCATACATGTCGTTACTTACTATACCTGTTACGATCTGAAGAGATTTATATACCGAATAAAGATTATAAAATTATTGTTTTCTAAGATCACCTACAACATAGACATTTTTCAAAGTTAAGTATTAGATTAGATATCTTCATTTCCTCGGCTCTTACACTTCAGAGCTCGTCACTTTATATTAAATCGAAATAATTCATATTGTTTTACTTTTAATTTTTTTTTCATAGTCCTTTCAAATATTTTCAGAGTTAAATTTATAAAAAACTCTTCAAATTGTATCTTACAGTTCCTACTGTACTTATAGCCCTTTATTTCGAGATTTATGTTAGATTATTACAAAGCAAACTGATTAATATTAACGCTATGGAAGGATGTGTAATGGACATAGATAATGAATGGCGTGTTTTGTTATTTAGACTTTTACTTTGCTTCCACATTAATTACAGTATGTTATTAGGTGAAATTGGGTCACTATGAACCAGATTTAAAATCCAGCAGTGAGAATGTTAATAAAATTAGATGTTTTAAGTTGGCTCCAAGTTGATTCCAAGTTAAATAATACCAAACGCAGAAGCAAAGTAACATAATTCACATACAAACTGTATGCCTAAAGTTTTGTTTACGATTCATTATAATAACTTGTAGAAATCATTTTCCATTTACCCTGTCTACTAAAGTTTAGTTAAAAATAATATTACAATAAATTATTATAGAAACAAACATAACATTTAATTAATACTTTAGGTTATTGCACCACTATAAAAACATCTCATACAAAAAACAAAACAACATGCTATAATATAAAGGAAAAATTCTCTACATTTCTAGATGGCGCCACAGTGCCTTTTGACTTGCGTTTTGATATGAAAATACCATTAGACTTTCATCGAACATTTTAGTATTCAAAACATATTTTTGAATCATCACAGGCAAAAATTATATTTTTAATAAGTTTTTTTTTTCAATTTACTGTTACAAAATGTGATTTGTTTCATAAATAATGCTTTAAATAATAAAATGTTGGATGAAAGCCTAGTCGTGTTTTTCTATGTGTATGCAGAGCCATCTGTTATTGAAAAAGAGTTAAAGGTATGAACAATATAATATAACGGGCTAAAAGGTTGTGGGATAAAAGATTTGGTCTAATAAATCAAACACTTGTCAGCAAAAGTCAAATTGCGAATTAGTTTTAATTTAGTTAAACCATCAAATATTATTAAAATTTTCTTTTCATGTCTCCTTGGACACCGGGTTGCCTGTTTAAGTTAGGTATGGTGAACAATAAAGAGTTTTCATTCATTTATATGAAAAAAGAATAATTACTAATATATCGAGCCATTACTGCCGGTTTATCCTAAACGACATTTAAATTATTACGTAAATAGTCTTTCTGTTGAAAATGTATTTTAAATGATTATTTTGTTTTGAAATGTTTTTTAGACTAGATCCCGGTGAACCAAAACTTGAAGTCTTATAATAATTTAAAATATCATTTGCAGCAAAAAAATGGATTTAGGTTCATTAATTACAGTTACGATTAGGGTTGCCAACTGTTTTTGAAGAAATTAACGTATTACATTTTTAAGTAGGGCAAAAATTAAAGTATATGGAAGAAAAAAAAGGATTTTTAAAAATTGTATCTATTTATTCTCTTGTAGACACTATTTTTGTGTGCTTCTAGCACACATTAACAACTTTTCATTATCTTTAAATTTTTAGAAGCTGTCTACATTCCCAATTTAAATTTAAATAAACAAACAATTCATTTTTTATTAAATTTATAGATTTCCTGTTCCTTTCTTCTCGCCATTTTAGATTCATTACTAAATAAACTCTTTCAGTGAAAGCTGGATTGATAATAGTTCACTAATTATCCATATAAGTATTTCATTTTATGCATCAGAGTAAAGATTGGAAATAGAGTATTTTCACATACTTTATTTTTATGCAAAAGTATAAAGTATATTTACCAAAAATAAAGTAGGATACATTATTATAAAGTATGGTTGGCAACCCTACTTACGATATGCTTGGGGTGGTAAAGAATTATATCAAATGATTTCAATAAGAAACTAGATAATTTATACTTTTGTTCTTGAAAAACTATAATGAAAAAAGAAATATAATTATTGATTCTCATAAAATGTGATTTAAACCAAATAATCTTTTCACCCTTGGACATGATTTTGTGATCTTTTTTATTTATTTTAGTACTTTTTTAACTGATATATTTTTATAGTGGTGATATAAGCAACAATGTAATAATTATATTTCTGTTAGCATTTTCTATATAATCACCTTGGATATAAACACTTGAATAACTTAAATTAAAATTAATGCAATATCAAGTCTCTAATTAAATTAAGGTTTAGTTAATTGCGTACCTACCAATTTTGTTTTACTAACATATTTTTCCTAATACAGCCAGCTACTTTACTTTATATGTTACTATTACAATCTGACCGATATTGTCCTTTCAGTGACTTCTATATATCTTAAATGGAGTGTCTGTTTGTAAAGCCTCAGTAATATATGTTAATTTTTGTCTTTCAATTCATATAGAAATGAGACTTAAAAAATAAAAACATACTTAATTGTTTAAAAATATTTCGTGACTTTTTAACTGCTTCTTCGTTTTGCATTTTTATTATTGTAACAATTCCAAATTATTTGAATTACTTACTATTAGGTTGGGGAAAAAATTTCTACGCATTTTATATAAAAATTCAAAAGGTTTTTTTATAAAGTTTATTTACATTTGACTAAAGTGTGTAGATGCCATTTTGTTGGATAACTTTTTGTCATCTTGTAGGTAGGGACGTGATCACATTGCTATAAAAATTATGGGGCTTCTGATCAAAAAACTGCGACAAGTGGTTTTGGCAGTCCTCTCGTGATGTTAACCTGACACTGCCTAAAGAATTCTGCAGAGACCGAAACAGGTGAAAATCTGAAGGTGCAAGGTCAGGACTATACGGCGGATGCATTAACACCTCCCAGCCAAACTCTCGTAATTTTTGCTGAGTGACTAAAGATGTGTGAGGTCTAGCGTTATCATGGTGAAAAACCACACTCTTTCTGTTGATTAATTCCGGCCGCTTTCTCTCAACTTTTTGCTTTAATCTCATCAGTTGTTCGCAGTACAGTTCAGAATCGATAGTCCTGCCTGGCGGTAACAGCTCATAATGAATAATGCTCTTCCAATCCCACCATACACACAGCATCACCTTGTTGTGAGTTAACCCGGGTTTCGCCACAGTCTGTGAAGCCTGACCGGCCTTTGACCACGATCTTTCTCGCACGTTCTTGTCGTACGTGATCCACTTTTCATCACCAGTTATCAGCTTCTTCAAAAATGGTTCGGTTTCATTACGTCGTAATAAAGAATCACAAATGAGTACACGGTTCATTACGTTTCTTTCAGTGAGCTCATGAGGCACCCAAATTACGAGCTTTTTGTGTACCCAGCTTTTTCAAATGCGCCAAAACCGTTTTGTGGTCAATTTTCAGATCTCCAGCTTTTACTAATAAGTCTTGTCCTCAGCTGTATATCAAAATTTTCGATTGATTTCCAAATTCATTAGATTCACTTGTGTTGCATTTTAAGTTAAATTTTAAAATGTATCAATAAGATTCAAACAATAAGAAAAACAAATGAAAATCACACATTTTCCTAATTTGAATTTGGAATTGTCTTCTTTAAAATTAAAACTTTTAATGATACCAAAACCAGCCATGATACAAATGGTATAGCCAAAGAGATCTTATTACAAGTTCATACATACTATATGCGAAAAGACTTTTTCCCCGACCTATTATAAGTTATTTATAAAAAACAATATTTTATACTTTAAACACAAACTCGTCTTTGAAAATTTAAATTTTTGACAAAAATATTCCATAATCTAAGAAACACTATTAAATAACAAATAAGCAGACAGTCAGTTAAGAAAGTCACATATGAAATTCTTTTTAACTGTTATATTATTGTTTATTTTTAAGTTAGAGGTTAGGTAAAAAGCATCTCCAATAAACGTGCATGTATGAAAAGGTTAATGAGAGTAGATGAAGCGAAAGTTGTTTGTGAGGATCGTCGCAAGTGGAGATTCATAGTCTATGCCTCCCCCTGTGGGAAACAAGCATGATATTATGTATTTTTAAAGTTGACAATACCTCATTTCTAACCAAAATGAAAGACAGAAGTGTACCATCTATATTTAGCATTACAGTGTAAAAAAGAGACATTTGCTAGTTGAAATAAAATGGATAGCATAATAATCTTCACCATGAAAAATCACTAAGGCTGGTGTGCACCTATATTTAACCATTGGTTAAAACAAAACAATCGATCAAACTGTATGCTTAACAGTGATTATTTTATTTTAAACATTGGTTAAATGTCAGTGCACACCAGCTTAAGATATTCCACATACATGTTGTTTATTCAAATTGCGATGCAGGTTATCAGTCTTATAAATATCCACCTCCATTGTGTATATAGATTCATAAAAATGGTGAGTTCAGGTAGGGGCCATTCATAAAATATGTTGGTAACTATTTAATGGTGTGTTCAATATTACTGTATACAGGTAGGTATTGGTGGATAGTAGTGCAGAAAATATAATTCCAATTGGCAGATGACACAGATTGGTTTTTGACATGTGGATAATCAATGTCAAACTTTACTTGTAAGTGTAAAAGGCAGAGTTTTGCTTGCTATATGTTCTTAGCTCTGATCCACTTACATGATTCATATAATGAGTTTGTCTATTAAAATTGGTCTAATGCACAAGTAGGAGGAGAATCAGGACCGTGAGGCCTACGCCTGCCAGGGCTGCGGAGAGGCTAGGTCATATACCCGTAGCCCTGGCATAAGGCGAAGGACAGAACACCCAGGGGTTTTTTAGTGGGTATCCCTAACTGGGGAGTGGTAATAGCATGGCACCAGTTCCGACTGGGCATGCTAGTGCCACCCCCAATCTGGTGAATCCCACATTAGGTGGCAAAATATCTCCCCAAGGTTCTGCCCTTGTTGCGGCCCAGTTTTCAAATGGATTTACACTGGTTAAAAAAAAAAAGAATCAGGACAAATTATTAGTTGTGTAGATCTATAACAAAACATGACATGTCATTTTACATGGCATATTTTATAAATGGCCCTCTGGGTTAAAATTGTATAAGAATATTTAATACAGAAACCAAGCATCCACTTCATAGTTATAAATAGAGATGGAGTTTACTTAGAATTTGGAATAATGTTTAAAATAAGATGATAATCAACTAAACCAATGTTTAACTAAGATTTAGATACTGTTAAATAGTACTGTATAAACCCACATATAATACTGTTTCCAAGCATTTATTTTAATTTTGATGTTTGCAAATCTATCAAGTTACAAATTTCTTGTCAGTAAAGCCTACATACAACAAATGACATAATTGTTGTACTTTATTGTTGTGGGTGAAGTAATAGTGATGTCCTGTAAGTCATGTAACACACAGACTATTAAACCATTGACACTATACATAAATAAATTGAAAGTAATCAATTTGAAAATATAAAATGTTCTACTTTAAAGAAAAATAATACCGCAATTATTGTAAGTGTCATTGTATTTTGCTTATTTAATATATGTAAAATATGTTTCTTGAAATGTGGATACATTTATTACAGATATAGTGTTTTTAGCAAAAATATATGGATAAGTTAAATTGATTAAAACTTATTTTTAAATGAAGTCAATTTTTATAACAAATTGAGTCCATAATACACTAGGACATTACTAATTGATCCATCATTGAGCTGTCAACAGTAAAATGAATGTTTGGAAAGTGTATAGTTCAAGTATAATAAGTTAAAGTTTAATTTCTTTTTCATGAGTCTAAACAATTAACTAAATAATTTCTATATGTAAATATCAGATAATATAAATCCTATTGCTGCGCTTCACCCTTAGACAATTTAGACAAATGGTATATATCTTTATCCTAGGCAGATTTGCAGCTTTCACACATTAGTAATCACAATATGTAATGTGTATTGGTGGCCGGCTTCCTAGTTTCTGTGTTTGAGCAGGCTAAGCCTTTGCCTGCCTACCTCACTGTAATGCAGAAGCACTGGGTTTGATGCCTGGTATGGTAAATTTCAAAAACAAATTTTCTTCATTATTTACTATGGTCTGGGTGTGGCCCCAGAGTTGTCTGTTGTATATTACCTGTCAATTTAAAAATTGCCAATTGCTTCCTGAGCAGGATTCAATGTACACTTATAATTAAAATATAACTGAAGATTCAAATAATATAAATAGCTCTATTTATGTGTGGGGTATAGTTATAGGGCACATCAATTTCTTTATTATTATATATATATAAAGTGAATTTGGGTGGTTATAAAAAAAATAACAATGAAGAAAAACCTCACCTATATTAAAAAAGTTCAGATCTGTTCATAATAATTCATACTAAATAAACATGCCCTATAACTATAAACAATATTTGCTACTTTATCACTATGTACAAGATGTTTATACTTTAACTTACTCAAACATACATAACTTATCAAAATCTTTTTGTGGATTTATACTGTATTGCTTAACAGGACCCAATTAACAAATTAATGTCTTTAACAAAAATAAATTAAGAAACATAACAAATAATCAATAGATACCTAATAATCCATCTCCATGTAACACATTTGTCTTACTTTCTTTATAAGATTGTTACCGGTTGAAATTTTCGATTCCTGAGACTTGATTGGATCCTCTTCTAGATCCTGAGATTGAGAATCAAATAGGTCTCTAGAGCAGTGTTTACGTTTATTCCCTTTAGCTAGTCGGTTGTCGCAATTTACGGGGTTCGGGACACGCATTTGCTGTGTTTTCCAGTCATGATCAGCAGTTTTCTTCGCAGTATTTGGTGCGGAAAAGAACGAGAATAACGGACTCGAAGAAATGTTCTTGTCTTTACTATGTTTATTAGGTATATCGAGAAAGGAAAAAGTACTATCCATGTCTACAAACTGCTTGGGAACATACACGGTTTCCGGATGGTTTGTTTTATACATTTTCTCACGAGAATTCACCAATATCTGAGATTCTCTTACTAGCTCGATGAAACTGTAGTAGCTTTGAATATTTTCAGCGCACTTGTAACAAATAGTGTCAAATGTTTCGTTTTTTCCTATCACGATGTTAAGGCATGTTTTTATTTTCTGAACTATATTGTTACGACGGCAAAAATTTCCGAATAGTGAAACGTTAAATTCAGCTTCTGATAAACACAAACGGCACGACGCTCTTGACATGCTTAGTTTAAAATAAAAGTTTTAAAACTTTTCCATTACCGCCAAAGAATGTTACGACGTTTGACACTTTACCATAGACACAATCTTGTTATGGAAGTGTTCACAAATAGGATTCTTATTTGGCTATGTAAAAATAAAAGTTATATTTAAGTTTACTTTGCCAATAAACACTACTTTGGACGGTTTTTTGTGTATACTTTGCCTTTGTTGGATTAATAATTAAAAACAAAAAATTATTCTACAAACAATAAATTGAAAATATTTAAAAATGTGTGAAAGCTATATGATACCGTAGAACGTAAAATAATGCGATATTTTATTACAACAATGGAATGATGATGTTATCGAACAAACATAACCTTTACACGTTTTAAATTGGGGCTACAATTCGCATAAGCCGCAACAAATACATATAACAAACAAAAATAAATAACTTTTAAACGGTATGATTTTCATAAACATGAACGCTGTGTATAGTTCTTATACACTAAAATATTTTCCTACAATAACAATTATAACATTATTTAAATAATCAAAATAACCAGGCAGCGAATATAAAACAAAACGTGTTTTCTTTTGAAAAATTTCATAAAAGGTTCAACAAGATTATTTTGAAATCTATCCTAAGTAGGTAGTAGGTCGATTTTCCTCAAATTTTATTAATATTAAAAACAAATTTTAAAAATAGGTATTAAACGATCACTACTATCACAAGCCACCACACTCCTATTAATAACAGACAGTGATTTATTACACTAAAACATTTAAATTATAATAAAATACTTAATACAGTCGTCATTATAAAGCGAAGCTTTTTTTCTTGTTTTTGACAGTCAACACTGCATTTTTATATCCTACATTTCAATAATTCTTCAGCTTCATTTGTTGTAAATTGAAACATAGTGGAATAAGCATATTTAGTAGGAGTTGAATTTTTATTTATTACAAAATTTAAAAGGCAATTTGCATAAGAGTTTTCATTTGTTAATCTAAAATATTATTATTGTAATGTAAATAAAAAATCAACGTTACTGACCAGTTTTGAAGTTTGCTAACATTGAGTATTTCATACTTATAATCATTGTTGGGTATCTGATGGATAAATATTTTTCGATGACAAATAATTATACCCATAGCGAAGATAGACAACACGATTATTTTAAGTATGACATGAATACCTAATATTTAATATTTGACCCACTATTTTGGCCTATTCCAAAACTGGACAGTTACTATGTCACAATTTTCAATCAAGGTAGCTTCCTAAGGTCGAATCGACTAAACGTTATCCTCTTCCTTCTTTCCCCAGAATTTATCGAATCTCGTACGAGCTCTTTCCAATACTTCAGCAGCAGTTATTCCACCTGTATTTGGGCTTTCCTTCACAACATTAGTGTCAACTATGCCGGGGGCAATTTGAGTTGCTTCCATTGGTTTTTTGATCATTTCCTTCTCTTTAAAAGGTTCCTGAGTTGGAGTTTCAGGAGTTAATTCATTACTAGTCATTCCGTTTATTCCATTTACACCATTCACACCGTTTACTCCATTTACTTTTTTCATGTCAAGAGCTTTGGTTTCATCAATTGGAGTAAGGCTGATGGGTGTTGTAGGGGTTTTATCAGTACGCTTACTGAGGCTTGTTGGGGACTCGCTCTTCTTTAAAGATCGAATCGGAGACATTTGCTGGTGATGGATCGGAGCGAGTTCTGGAACAGTTTTAAGGTTTTTTGTTTAAATGGCTCATGGTGACTGTATATTTGGGAGTTCCAAGAACAGGGGTGACAAAAACTGACACGAGAAGTTTGAATTTTGTCTAAATAATAGTAGGTATTGAAATTGAAACAATCTGTTTGAATTTTTACTATTAGAACTCCCAAAAACATATAGACAAAGCAAACATTAAAAACCTTTCACCATCTCTATTAATTTAATATTATAGTGCTATATAATGGAATATCAATCAGTATCTGTATTAAAAGAAAGCTATAATAAGCTTAGACTGTCATTGAATATTATATTTTATGGTCTATTAAAGTGTGACTGTTGATTTTCCACTTTTAGTTCCCAAGATTTTTATTTTGGACAGTTTGAGAAAGTGAAAGATAGATTACCTAGCAATGTAGCTACCAAATAATTTGGCTGTGCTTCTTTCAGTACTTACCTACGTTTTCTTTCTAAAACTTAAGGAATACTGCAAGAGCCTATTCTATTTTATTAAACAAATTTGGCTTTAGAAATTTTGAGGTGGTTTCTAATAAACACCTCAAATTCACTTATTACATGCTACCTTCAAATACTAATGAGTATAGCTTTATTTTAACAAATACATGCTCGTTCTTTCTTTGGATACATATAAATATTAACTGTAAGTCTTTTCAAAAATCATGCAAACTATTAAATTATTTCAATTTGGGATGATTAGTACTTAATAAGGATTCATTAAACGACATAAATTATTTTGGATTGAAACTATTTATAGTTAAGGTAGAAACAACTATTTTTCGAAGATTTAAATCATATTCCTAGATAATAAATTCGATTTACTATCTAATAGGAAGGTAATGACAACTAGTGAATCATGAAGTCTTTAACAACGTGGAAAATGTTTAAAGTTTTTATAATGAACTTTATAAAGAGTTAAGTATATGGCTCAACACTAGATGATTTTACTTTTGTACTGTGCTACTTGTAGTAGTATTAATAAATTCCACGTTATTTACCGGAACTTCTATGGAAGCACACACCATATAGCATAATAGAACCCAGATGATAGACCAGGCAGCATGCAGAAGTGAACAATCAAAATGAGATGGGAAAACAATAATAAAATCCAAGTGCCATACAGTGACAGTGAACGTACATTGAAACAGACACACACAGACGAGTGAATACATACGTGGTCGACGCCTCAGCGGAGTACGGTCAAAATAAATAAAAGCATCTCAATTATTTGAATAACACAATTTAATCATGAACTATATTCAATAGATATCATTATATAAAACAGATTATATATTATTTTTCTGATGTCGATCGTGTGTCGTGCTTATGCGGCAATGATCTCTATTATTTAGAGATCACTGTCTCATCTGTCACGCTTTAAATGTGTATGGCCGATGGTCTAGGCTGTGGCGGTGTTCGTCGTACCTGCCGGCTTCACGGTGGCGCCATCTTCCGCTACGGAAGCACCTTTAAACTCAGAGCTAGGGCGCTTAATGCTCTCATCTGAAATATGGTGAGCGAGTTGTATGGATGACGTGATGGTACGAAAGTTATGTTCTATGTCCACAGTGCTTAAGGAATTATTTTGTTCTGTGAATATAGAATGCGTAAATAAAGATCAATAAAACAAAAAAGGACAAAATTTTGCAAAATTATTGTAATAAGGTATTTGACGTAATAATTATATTTGTATTTTACCTTCACTTGGTGATTATAAAAGTGACTAGAATTTTCTGAAAGTAAAATAAGTAACTCTTATTTAATATATAAGTTTAAAATAAAATATTAATAAATTTCAGTAATTAACTTAAATTATGAATTTACCCTATTGAATTTAAAATTACGTCGGTCAAATACCTTAGCCAATGAGATGCTTCCATAAAAATAAAAATTGATTATTTGTTTTATGGTTATGATTTTCATCTGTGTTCAGTTCAGTGTCGGTGTTGCAAGCTCTACTTGTTCACACTATCGTGGGGTGATTGTTCACAGTTCAACTGCTGAGATGGTAACTTATTTATCGCCGTGTACATGGCATGACAGTGTGATCGCTTATGTTTAGCTTAAATTCTTATTCATTACCTTAATTATACGTAATCTTATTTTAATAATACTGTATTTGAAATCAAGTGTGTCTTATCTGGCGTTAAAGTTAAAATTGTCATACAATTTTTTACTGAATCTATATTGTTAGAAAAAGATACTCCTATGATATAAACAATTCCTTATTTAAAACCAGTTCTATAGATCAACTACATAAATAGTTTTATTTTTATAATAAAAATCATAATTTCTATTCAGTTGATATTTTTTATATTTTGAAATGTAGCTAAATCTCATAAAACCGGTTCAGATAAACTTAAAAGTTCCGATTCTAAATTGAAAACTACAATTAACCTCCTAACAATCTGCCCAGTTGTCTACACTCACCGTTTTTCACATTCTGGGTGACGGTGAATGTCTTCCCAGTGTCAAGTGGGACAGTCCAGTTGACGGGGTCTGGTGACCTCATGTTCATTTGTTCTGGGGACTTGACCCTTGTTGGTTCGGGAGGCGACTTCACGACAGGTGAGTCGTCAAAGAAGTGGTCCTTCGCAACCGATGCGCTACGGTGCGCCGGTATATCGTCGTCTGCAAAGTTAAATATTTGAAGAATTTGAATAATAATACCAAAATTAAAATTATGACACTTTTTAGATGTCTCTTTTATTATGACATAAAAAATAACAACATATTGACAAAATGACTTTATATTTCATAACAGCGAAGATGAACTAAATATCTGTATGTATAAAATTTACATATTCATTAAGTATTGAGCTTTTAAATGGATTAAAATTGTGGTAGAATAATATACATTTACAGCTTTTAAGATTAGATTATTATTATTACGACAAGCGTTCGTTAAATTAATTTCTTCTCCATTACAAACAACAAGGCTTAAGAATAGTGATATCATATCAACTAAATAGTGATGAATAACAATAAGACTTGACATACTAACATTGAAATTACCTACCTGCTCTTTAACATCGACAACAATACATGCATTTTAAATCTATGAACGATACAGTGAAGTGTATAACATATGATCAATCTATGAACCTACTAAATAATCTTTATATTTAATCTTAATGCTCTTTCATATTGAAAATTTGTGCAGCAACAGTTTGACGATGTTGCAACATAGTTATCACAATGCATTAGGTCCGAATCCATTTGTAGGTACCTAAACACCACGAGGATTTTCTTTGCTTTCAGGTGAATACATTTTCTAGAACGTACACTTTGATATATTTTGCTAAATACTCCATTACATTTAATTTTATACCCACAGCTGTGATGAAACCATATGATCGATGATTTTAAGAGACTAAGTTGCCAGCCCTGTAGGTATGTTAGAAAGTTCAAAACTGAGCAGACTTTCGTTCAAACTTACGTCAGGTAAGCGGAGATCTTTGGGTAACAACAATATATTATAATATTGTTATTATTTAAAATTACCTATAAATAAACATCAAGACTCTCACAGACGTACACGGCTAAGTGTCCAGTGTGCAAGGTGTAACACGTAAAAAAACCACATCGTGAAAGCCATTCCCTCACAATTCGGTGCCAATGCTGTCCGTGACATAACGTTGCGTAGACGCACTGAATAAAAATAAGATTATTTTTGAAAATTAAATAAGAAGCCTTTAAAATGAAAGTTGACGGCTATTTCGGTTAATTAATTTCCAAGCTGATTTAAAAATTACGTTTTCACCAACTCTTCGTCGCTCTGTGCAGTCCTTGTACGCCAATATTGTGGATGTTACTTAAACAACATAAACTATAAAAGCACTTATATTTGTAGTTATAAACATTGCATTCACAGCTTGCTAAGGGTTTTTTTTCTGGCCAATTATTTCTACGTCTTCCTCCGCTTCACTTGTAGTAAAAGAGTTGGCAAAAGTTTTTAAAAATTACACACCGATGTAAGCCACATTAGGCGTAGAGGAAAAATAGCTTATTAAAATAATATGTTAACTAAAGCTTTACATCTCACAGACTAAAGCGCGTTGGCATGAATTAAAAAAAAAACACAGAGCGTCGACGCAACTGTCACTTGTTTTACGCACCCAATTTTATTCCGACTTTTGACACACTTCGACTGCGACGGCCTCGCCCTGGTGCCCCGTTTGTTCCCATAGCCCCATCTGGGTCCATTGCCCCATCTTGCCCTGTACCCTCTGGCCCCACTTTGCTCGGTGCTGACGGAGACCGTCCACCCCTCGATGACCTAACTCTATTACTACTCCCTCTACTTAACGGCAAACCTACAAGAAATATGTTCTACTCAATATTTGGTTACTGAGAAGCTGGCTCTTTTTCATCAAATCGAAAATTGTATTAAAATATGCAAAAAACACTTTTGTAATCAATATTTAGTTTTTTAATTGAGTTAAAATTTTACCCAGATATGATTTGTTAAATTAACTGACTTGACTGTTTACCAAAAATTTGCACATAGTGCAAAGTTTTGTTAGTGAAAAAAACGAAATAATATTTCTCTAGGCAGAACAGTTTCCATATTTTTATTTGAAGATGTATAATATAATATCTCGAATTCATCTTTTTGAGCCATTTTCTCCCAATCTAGCCATACAGGACAGGGGCAAGCATCAGGCAGGATAACATCAAGGAAATTAGTATTAGATATACTCAATATTAGTTCATGTCAGTTTTAGAAAATGCTATAAGGAACTATTGTATCTCCTAAGGATATAACCACTATCTTTTACTACTTACTGAGTGTCAAGACATACAATGACATTTATAAACATATACAATACAACTCAACAATATAACTCAGAAACACACGATACCTAAAAATTGTATTAAGAGAGAATTTTAATGCAATATTACCCAGAAGCTAATATTAGGTTGTGGAAAAGTTTCTTCACATTTTATATAAAAATTCAAAAGGTTTTTTTTATAAAGTTTATTTACATTTGACTAAAGTATGTAGGTGCCATTTTGTTGGAAACTTTTTACCATCTTGTAGGTAGGGACGTGATCCCATTGCTATAAAAACTTTGGGGCTTCTGATCGAAAAACTGCGACAAGTGGTTTTGGCAGTCCTCTCGTGGTGTTAACCTGACACTGCCTAAGGAATTCTGCAGAGACCGAAACAGGTGAAAATCTGAAGGTGCAAGGTTAGGACTATATGGCGGATGCATTAACACCTCCCAGCCAAACTCTCGTAATTTTTGCTGAGTGGCTAAAGATGTGTGAGGTCTAGCGTTATCATAATGCTATCATCAAAAACCACACCCCTTCTGTTGATTAATTCCGGCCGCTTTCTCTCAACTTTTTGCTTTAATCTCACCAGTTGTTCGCAGTACAGTTCAGAATCGAAGGTCCTGCCTGGCGGTAACAGCTCATAATGAATAATGCCCTTCCAATCCCACCATACACACAGCATCACCTTGTTGCGAGTTAACCCGGGTTTCGCCACAGTCTGTGAAGCCTGATCGGCTTTTGACCACGATCTTTTTCACACGTTCTTGTCATACGTGATCCACTTATCATCATCAGTTATCAGCTTCTTCAAAAATGGTTCGGTTTCATTACGTCGTAATAAAGAATCACAAATGAGTACACGGTTCATTAGGTTTCTTTCAGTGAGCTCATGAGGCACCCAAATATCGAGCTTTTTTGTGTACCCAGATTTTTTCAAATGCACCAAAACCGTTTTGTGGTCCATTCCCAGTTCTCCAGCTACATTGTAAATACTAATATGCCGATCTTGCTCCACTTTTTCAAAAATGGCATCAATTTTGTCCGTAACAGGGCGACCAGAATGACGTGCATTTTTGATATCAAAATTTCCGGATTGAAAACGCTTAAACTAAATTTGCACTACTCTCATAGATACTGCATTATGTCCATAAACATCACAAATTTTTTCGCGGCTTGTGTTGCATTTTTACCTTTTTTGTAGTTAAATTTTAAAATGTATCGAATTTCTTCATTAGATTCACTCATTTTAACAATAAGAAAAACATATGAAAATCACACATTTTCCTAATTTGAATTTGGAATTGTCTTCTTTAAAATTAAAACATTTTAATGATACCAAAACCAGCCAGATACAAATGTTCAAGTCTTTAATAATGAAATTACACAAAACCAGCCAGATACAAATGGTATAGCCAAAGAGATCTTATTACAAGTTCATAGATACTATATGCGAAATAGATATAGTTCGTAGATACTATTTACTTTAGTCAAATGTAAATAAACTTTATAAAAAAATCTTTTGAATTTTTATATAAAATGCGAAGAAAAATTTTGTTTTAAGTATAAAATAAAGACTTTTCATTTGTTTTTTTTATTCCCAACCTAAAATACTATGTATCAAATGTAGCATGTAGAGGACACCTTCGTGGCAAATTTTATCCACACTAAACAATAGTATCCGAGAAAAGGATCATGTCATACATAGACATTTCTATAGTGTATTTTAGTATACTTTGTTAGCGTAACAATGACTTGAATGAATAAACAGGTGACAGACGGAATGACGAATGAATGTAGGTACAAAAACCCTAAAAATATTTGTGTATTTACAGACATTCATGTACAATTGTACATCTACGTCCACCTTTACTGTCTCCCTGACCTGTGTATGTTTGTTTTCAATATTGACATTTCCTCTTTGGAGCATATTTAATACAAACTTTTTTAGAAATTACCCATTAAATTGTTAGTTGACCTTTTTTCTGTTTAATCACCTGGCTTTTCTATGAACACACGAAATTGGCAAAATCAATACATAAATGGCATTGCAGCCATTATTAAAAAAATACAGTCAGACTGACAGACAAAAAATATTAAAAATGTTCATTTACATTTATTGTCGCCTATTATATTAATGTACTCTGATTCATTGTTTGAATGATAGTATTAAGGTAATTTTTCCATTCAATTTGCTAGGTTTTTTTAAATTACATATTTATTGCAATGACTTTATAAACTCACTAGCTTCTGCCCGCGACTTCGTCGGCGTTGAACGTTTTTTTAACTATCCCAAGGCAACTCTTTAATTTTTCGGGATCAAAGTATCCTATATGTTGACCAGGAACATAAGCTTCCACCATACAAAATTTTATTTAAATCGGTCCAGTCGTTTCAGAGATTAGCCGGTATAAACAGACAAATAGAGAAACAAAAAAATTTAGTTATATTTCACCTCTTACATCCCCCTGACTCGGTTTTTAGCATTTTTTTTCACTGTACAGAAATTCGACCTCTACAGTTCTATCATATGTATATATATATATATATAGATAATAAAAGAAAATTTATTATATTGTATTTTACCTATAGTACCTCAAGACTATAAGTAGAATTTTAGAAGGCAAGTTATCTTCCAAGATGTTCTGCTCGCATGACCTTAAGTTGGCCAATAAGATTGTATATGACAGTCGTGCTGCCAAACCTTTTATACTCCTCTGAGACATGGTGTGCATATCGCCGCCACATCCGCACTCTGGACCGGTTCCACCTTAAATGTCTTCGTACAATCATAAAGATCAGATGGTCCAATAGAGTGCGAAATACCGAAGTTCTTCGGCGAGCCATGTTGGTGGCATTGAAGCCTACTCTTGCGTCGACAGCTTCGGTGGTGCGGTCACGTATCTCGCATGGCGGAGGAAAGAGTGGCCAAGCGTATCTTCTTTTCTGAACTGGAGGAAGGAAAGCGGAATCATGGCGGTCCCCTCCTCCGGTACAAGAATGTCCAAAAGCGACACATGAAATATGCAATATAGAGCCCTCTCGATGGAAAAGTTTGGCAGCACAGCGGCCAGAATGGCGCAGGATGGTGAACAGCCAAGTACGCGGGTTCGAGGTTCAGCGTAAAGCTGACCTTGATACTAAACGCGACCAGTTAAAGGCTCGCCCATCTGCTGCCATTATATACAATTATGACAACGGCGTACTCACGTGCCCTCAGTATGCACGGAGTTTCGTCGCCAAGATAGGCTACACAAGCCATCTTCGCGCACACCAGCTCCAATTATCCGACTAGGGGTCAAAGTGGTCGCCATGGTCGAAAACGGTCTGAACAATCATCATCATCAAGTAGAATAGTGAACCTAGGTCACCGTCTTCTACGGGTAAGGTGCCCAGAAGGCTGGCTACGTTTCCTCGCTGGATCGCCATACTGATCCGTTGACCGAGGTAGGCACCAGCCTTCTGATCACCGGAGAGGTAATGAGTCATTTCGATATTTTTTGTAGATGCTCATGGCCTCAGGAACCCTTCAAGCGTTTCAACAGTAAAGGGCACAAACATAACTCTCACTGAGGGTTGCATTTGATATAGTTATAATTTTTAAGTACCATAATGTTCTTGTTTAAAAATTCACTTCGTAGTATTGAGTATTTTATATTTTTACATTAGGGTGGCGCAAAAAAACCGACTACTTTTTTTTGAGTCTCGAGTGAAAATTTTTAGTTTTTGTTGTTTTAAAAACAATCCAAAGGACAGCTCAAAAATGTTTTTAAGAGGTCGTTCCAAATTTTTTAAGTTTTCACAAATCGCCATAATCTTATGTTTTTTCTCGTTACGGTATAATTTTATAGACCAAAAAATAATAAGTTTCTGAAAGTTTCAGTTCAACATTTGTATTTTAAAAGGACGCTCATAATTTTTTAAATTTACTATTGCATTACTCGCTCGAAAAAATCTAAAGTAAAATTTTTTCACTCGAGACTCAAAATAAATAGTCGGTATTTTGCGCCACCCTAATATACATAGTTATATTGTATTCTAATAGTAGTGGTCGTATATTCTTTATTTTGTGTGTGTTTCTGTGAGTCACTGTAACGGCCCTAGCGGAAGATCAGCGCCGATTGAATCGATCAGCATCATGCTCAGTTTGGACCAATTTAGAACTCCATTAACTAGTTTCTTTTTATTTTTTATAAGCATATTTTGTATTAAATGTAGTTCGAAATAAATACCTTTTCTTGCTTTCTTTAGATATATTGGTTATAGTGTATTCAAAATCGAAAATTATTTGTTACTAGCTGACCCGTGCCAAGTTCGCTGGGCGTAAAAAAAATAGCCTATAGCACTCAGAAATAATGTAGCTACGAGAGAAAGATTTTTCAAAATCTGTTCTGTAATTCAAGAGATACCACCTACAAACAAACCCAGAAACGTTATCTCTTTATAATATTGGTATAGACAACTGTGTAAGTATCGTTTGTATTGCATGTAGTTCTAAGAAATAAATATCTTTTCTTTCTGTCTTTTTTTCATTCAATATATTCGTTTAGTCTAGATACATAGAGCTAGGGGTCTAATAGAGAAAACTAATGTAGTATGATTTATTTATTACTGCATATCTTCGATAAATGAATACTTGTGAGCACATCAACAGCGTTAATACTGACCAGTGGGTTTGATGGGGCGCGGGTGGGCTTCGAGGCCGTTGGGCAGGTGTTTGAGCGAGGCGTGCGCAGGCGCAGGGTCCGCTGAGCGCGGCCGGCGTCTCGGGGATCGGAACGCCGCGTTCTCGGTGGCTTTTGCACCTGAAATACCAAGTCAGATGGCCGGGTTTTTATATCCTACTATCCAATTTGCCTTACTAGTGGTTAATATGAATTGTTGCTCTATGTCAGTGACGTGGCACACAGAATGTAGTAATACTCGGAAATCACTCTATCGAATTGTATTCGAATAGATGATTCGATACAAGTTGTTACACGGGTATTTATTTATTTTAACATTATAATAACAAAGTATTTTATTCTTGTTTTATTTTTAATTTATTTGATTTAGTAACTAAATATTATACAAGTAGAAATAGTTTTATTAATTATTATTATCATTTAACAAAATTGTGTCATTTTGGTCTTACGCTAAAAAAAATATATAATGTATATATTTTTTTTATATATATTATATATTTATAATATATATAAAAAACTCCGTATATTGCTGTGCCGGATATAATTCCGGCACAGCAATATACTGAGTGCAAATTTTGTTTGTCAAAATATGCTCTGTGTATTACGTCGCTATTTCCTCAAATTTCATCAAAAAAGAATTTTAAACAATTCACATATAATATGAGAAACATTAATTAATAAATAAAGTAAATATAATATAAGAATATGCACTAATCTTTCAATTTAGCATTCCATTTGTCAATGTGATGATTTTCATGCCTCATACTTTGGACGAGTTCCTTTTGTAGCTCAAAATGCTCGTTTAGCCGTTGCACATAGCGACATAGTCGTTACGGTCGCGGTGAAAACGTCAATAATGACGTAATAATGTTCGTTCACGTAGCGCTCACAACGACCCATGTCAAGAGGTGGGTTGAATAATTCGTTCCACTTGAGTTGTGACGCCCGCAAGCAATTTGAACGGGAAAAATCGCGGTCGTGAGCGTGTTCGTTGTGGGCCTTATGTGAGAGGTAGCCTTCAAACTTCTTCCTCTTAATATTTGGCCATGGGTGCAAGTTTGGACAGTTTAAATACATAATTTTAAGTACATAAATATATATTTTTTTATTATAATTACTAATAATGTCAGCGAAACTTGCTTTTCGTTGCCACGATGACGTTTTTCTTAGCAAATTTCGACGGTGGCACCAAAACACCGCGACCACACAGCGTTATCTTTTTGGTTGTGTTCGTCTATCTCTTCGGGAACGCCGTCACTTTCGGGATAAAAATTATCCTTAATCTTGACATGAGATATTTATAAGGGGCTATCCACAAATTACATCACACGAATTTCATGATTTTTCACCCCTCCCCGTCCTTGCACAGCTGGTCACATTAATGAGACTCCTCCCTCCCTAGTGTGATATCACATATTTTGCAATTTTACATCAAGAACTTATTAAATTTAAACAGCAATACCGTAATTAGTTTTATTTCCATGCTCTCATGCACACTATGCTCATACAGATAGAGTTAGAAATATTTTAAAGTTGTTCGTTTAAAGTTCAATTTTTGTGTTTTGAACCTTAAATATCAGAGATTTTGAAATGTGACGTCACGAAAATGTGTGGATTTTATGGATTTTTTATATTTATTATTTTATACATCATGACGTAATTTATAGATGGCCCCTAAACTCTATGTCGAGTTTCATATCAATCTAATCAATGCTTTTCACGCGATGCTCTAACTTGTTACACAGGAAGACAAACGATCTAAAAGATGAATAAACAAAATGTTCCAAAGTGGCCCCCCTTGATTATTTTGTAATTTTTAAATTAATTGTACAAACTCGACATCGCAACAGATTTATTATATTGTTCGATTGTTATAATTTAATTGGGTTCATATGTATCGTTATGTTAAACGAAACTTTTTTCAACTTGAGTTGAAGTACCTATAAAAAATTTATATCTCAAGGCGGCAGACAAAATAATGTACCCTTTTCTACAATCAAGTTTTGTTAATCTCGAAATAGTAACAGCCTACATGCCGATTATATATCTGGCAGGGGAAGAAGTTTTTGATAGCTGGAGTAAGGCAGACATACTGCCAGCTTGATGGTAAGCGTGGTTAACGTGATACTAACCTCGAATTTAACAATACCTTATGACAAAAGTTTATAACCTGTGATGTTTATACATCTTCGCTGGGAGAATTTTCATGAAGCGATGAAGAAAACTTTTAAAGAAACATTGCGTACAAAGAGTCTCAGTGCAAGAAAGAGAGAGTGAAATGATTAAAGACTAGAACTAGACTAGACTAGAAGTGGTAGAAATTAAAGAGGATACCATTTTATTCAATCATAATGTCATAATAGTACTAACACCAAAGCGGCAATATTAATCACGAAGTACAATTCCTAAAAATTTCTCCAAAATACATGTAAAGATATCTAAATCTGAGTTCTCTTTGCAGATTCGGTATAATTTGCGCGAAGAGCCCTTATTAAAATCAACTTTTCGCAAAGTCTTACCATCTTGGGCAGCTCCTTCATCGAAACTGTGCCCCTGGAGCTTCTTTCTCTGTTTCTGTGGCGACGTCTTGTGTGGGGACCGTTCCAGCGCCTTCGTCTCCTGCAGCTTCGCGTGAATGGACTGGTGAGGCGCCGAACGGAACGACCTGAACTTCTTCGGGGAATGATTCTTGGACTCCTTGCCGTCTTTCTCATCTCTTGGGAGTGCCCTGCAGATTTATAGAGAATCATTCTTTGTATTTTTTAAAGGAGTTCCAAAATTTGTAATTTGTATTTTCAGCATTACTTCAATTATTCTGTAACGTTACTTCTAAAGGTCTGTATTATTACAGTCTTAAGATTATTTTAAGTCACATGGCCAGGTAATATTTTTCTCCCAGTGGCTAGTTAAGAACTCCAAGTTTTTGCAATCTTTGGTAATATCAGTAATCGAAGGATTTAATGTCACCAAGTATAATTTGATTCATGAAGGTAGAATGTTTACACTCATTAATCTTATTTTAGTCAACCTGTACTCTTACTACAATTTAATTACGGGTGGATTTAGTTTATTGGAGAAACGGCAGAAATGGCAAAATGGCAATGGCAGAAAATCAGTTTCTTAAGACGAACATATTATGACTTCGGTTGGAGTATTAAAGTAAAATTATGCACCTAGATCGGAAAAAGATTTATTTTCTACGCTCTCTTAATATCACTGTAAGAATCACATGTAGTTCGATAATAACCAACAGTCATGTAAAGTTTTTGAGAGCACATTGGCGATTTATAATTGCCGGCCTACAAAGTTGTAGTCAGTGGAAAATTGACTCCACAAATTCTAATCACAACATATTTTATAGTCATGGCTTAATCATTAAATTATATTACATACATGAATAATAACATTACTTTTAGCTTAGCTATTAGTTCAGCGATATAGCGTATCTATTATAATGTCGGTTACAGTATTTAGAAAGCAACAAAGCTCATTATGATTTTTATTTTATTAGTTTTTGCACATTGTTCTTATTATAATACATAATAAAGACAGTTTTTAATGTATATTTTCGTTAACAGTGTTTCGACCCAATTATTTTATTACATCTTTAAGTATTTGATTCTTATCTTTACATTTTTGAACCTTATACCTACATCAACTACTGGAGGTTACAATACTGTTCAATCTTTTGGGCCTCTTAGCGCTCAATTGTATTACAAAGTTGGGTGTCTTAAAACTAAGCACTGATGATGTATCTAATCTAATGTTAATTAGCATGTACAGTGGCTTCAAATCCGCCATACAAGCCATCCATTGATTTGCGTCAGCCTTAAACGCAAACTTATAAATAAAGTTCAAACTTATGCGGCTCGAAGGACCAGATTCTTTTAGCCATTACTGTATTTGAGACTGTATCGAAATTTAATTGAAAGTGCTATTTTTATAGCATTCTTACTTTTATCTTGGTCCTTTGAACTATAAATAACCGCAGTGCTTTAACCGTCCCAAAGCTAAATTCAAATGTTTTTGGAAGATATTTAAGTCTCTGCTGAAATTAGCGGCTTGATGTCCCATCGTTCATCTACCTAAGTTTATAGCAATAGTTAATATTTATATTTTAATCTGACCAAGTATTTACTAATAGCTACAGCTCTCTATGATTCTTTAAACAACTTGTTAGATTTGCAGTATTTAGCTGTTGCTTACGTACTAGTGTTTAGATTGTTTCTACTTAATTTGCTTTATTTAAGTATACCTTTTTGTAGCTTTGGGTCAGTTTTGCATTACTTAGTGAGTGCTTAGCCTAATCGAGGTGCATCACTTACTTGTGATTGGTGGAAGCAAGTGATAATGCCGACAGCGAGGAGCGACGGGACACTTGGTACCAAAGTTCAATTTGCTTATTGTAAAGCTGTGTGATGTGTTCGGGCGCCAGTTCAGTCCCCCAGCCGCGGTACTGTCGATACAATTGATGATATTGAATTGAATATGATAGAAGCATGATCATGATCGTCTTTAAATGAGGTAACGTCGGAAGGTATTGTAACTTTTTATAGTTTGCTGCCAATCTTTTGGTCACATTGCCTTTCTTCATAATTATTGTTCACAAGTAGTAAGAAGTATGCGTGTGTATCTTTATTGTCATTTCTATGTAGTTCTTCTTATCTCACTAATATTGCTTGGAATGTGTCTGCATCTATATCGTAGTGTTAATTATCGGCTGCAGCTGGTTGGGGGTTCATCTATAGTAGTTCTTTGTGTGTATTGTGTTTAATAAGTTAGAAATAATCTTTAGTCATTTCATTAAATCTTAGTATAAGATATTTTTATAAACATAGGACAAAGAATAGTTACATTGTAACCGCATAGGTTTTAATAAAAAAAATCAAAACTTTACATATCGACTTCATTTATTGTTTCTTGATACCGGTCTTGACGAATATTATTTCAATTGTATTTAGTTTACATTTTATTTAGAATTCTTTGCCCCATGCTTTTGGGCCTAAGTCATCTCTCGCGAGACGAGTGCATCTATTTCAAGGTTGTTGGGTAGTGTGGTGTAAGTGGCCGCAGACCTTGTATTCGCCGGCGCGTTTGCGCAGATCCAGCACCTCGCGGTACCAGGAGTCGCCCTGCGAGAGGCCCAGCGGTTGCAGGCCGGCGGCACGCAGCGTGCTGGCACTGTCCTCCCCTTCCGCCCCCAAAGTCCCACCCGTACCCCCTGGAGCGTCAACTGCGGCCCCAGTTACAGCCCCTGCCCCCGATCCCGCCCCCGCTCCTTGATCCCCCAGCATCCTTTCGCTCGCCTCCTCATTCGACTTCCCTTTCCCCCTGCATTTTGTAAACGTCCCTTTAGACGCCTCGTACACGTATTGAGAGAACGGTCTAAATTTCTTTTTGTACTCGCTTTTGTAACGTTTTCTATTATCTTTGGAACGATCCTCCCCGTTGGATATGAGGGCCGATAGCGCGTTACGGAACGTCGATTTTCTGGAAAATTCCATGTCAAGTCTTAGACGTTTGGTCGTTGTCTGCGATGATGATGCGGCAACAGAAACGGCTCGCGCCGAGCCGGGTTAGTATAGACATGCTTCAAATAATCGTTAAGCTCGCAATGGTGAGGTTAGGATGGTCGAGCCTAGAAGAGACTAGAAAGACCGACAGACAGTGGGGGCTCGCGCCCGTGACCTCGCTCTCACTCAGTGTTCAAGTGTGGTGATATACATTGACATACAAAATCTAATTAAACATTATTCAATGAACGTTCACATCAAGAGTGCAGGATACATTGATAGTAATCAAAAAAATCTATTTAGCTTTCATTCCGTACTAGATTTTTTGGACTAATACTACTCGGCCTAGACTAGACACCGCCACCGTGAGGAGAATTGAAAATGTTAAGCAAATATCAAAAACGAAATTTAGACTTTGTTCTGCTTTTGTGTGTTTTGAATGAAAATCTGGGGCAGAACGTGATCGTGAAGGGAGCCGGTACAATTTCTTATACTGCAGTACCGAATAAACTATTTATTTCAAACTCATTTCCAGAATAGATGGAATTATACAGTAATGAAAATTTTAAAAGTAGATTTCTAATTAAACTTTAATTAGTTGATATTCATTTAAATTAGACCGCTAAAGATTTTAACGAAGTATAACATCAACATCGTGATGGTCTAATTTTGATTATAGTTTTTGTAGAACAAAACTACATATCTAAAGGATCTAAGACAGAGGCTAATTTCTAAGAAGAGTAAGTATTGCATATCTATAGTGATGAGCTATAGTCTATTATTAATTTAGAAAAACTAATGTAAATAGATTTAAAATGTGGTTCTATTCAGAGAAAATTTCGTTACTGTGACATCTCATCCATAGGAAAAGAGGGGTATGGTATTGCCATGATTATGTTATTAGAAAATGCACTTTGGTTCCCTTCACGTCCAGTACACAAAGCTAAACACATACAAAATGGAAAGCTAGAGCAGTAAAACTGTAGTAAATACAAAATTTCATTATCATCTTCATCTGAAAGAGGTTTGTTATTATTCTTTTTTACAATAAATATCTTTATATTATAAATACAAAAATATATTTACAGACATTTTTTTATAATTACATAATAATCTTTTAAATTACATATTCAGTCCGGATATTAACGGATTTCGTTATAAGAATCACAATTACAAATTTTGTGTTCGTGTGATTATTGTTTAGTGTTTTGATGTTAATGTTTATGATGAGGTTAAAACAATATTCCTCGTTAATGTTAATGATTTATTTGATGATGTTATTTGCAAAGAAGCTGTTGCTTTAGCTGAAGCAAAAGCGTTAAGTGATATCAGAATAAAACTATTATGAATCAATTTAGAATATTTTATAGACTGTTTCATGGTTAATGTTCATCATTTAGAAAGTTTATTATCATTGTTAAGTGCTGGAAGAAGGAAATGAGAACATGCTAGTAAATAGGAGTTCAAGAAACAATCTATAAGAGTCTAGATAAAATATGGGAAGCTTTTTGTAATGGTATAGATGGTGAAAAGCTTAAGCTGGGACCAGAATTTTTTAATGCCCATTATGTTTTTTAGTGAAGAATATTATAAGAATAAATTTGATTAATAATTTTAATTTAATAATCCACTTCACAGGTCTTATAAATTTCTGTCAATGACTAATGACTATGCTTGAGCAAGTAGTAATATCATAAATACTTGAGGAGATAATACCATATTTAATATAACTGTAAAAACGAGTCGAATAAACACTTGTGAAGCGGATTGTGCTTCTCTTGCATCAATATTCTGGATAGAACTCACCTTTGAACTCCAGGTTTCTGGCCATTCCACAGATAGTCTTCTATGTACCGCTTCTGACCATCATCGTGGTCACCATCCACGTGATTCATAAGTGGTTCAGCTTCCACTGAACCTGGAATGACATGAAGTTTAAATTGATTTTCTAGACGACCGCACCGAATGGGAATAATGCAATACTCATGTATAGATAATATTTAGTATTCTATACTATAATAAATTTGTAAATAGTTCGAATTTGTACAATGCGTTTAAAAATGTAAAAATAAATCAGGGGGATAATTGTCTGTCTGTCTGTTAGAAAACCACTGAACGGATTTAAATGGAATTCGAAACGGAGCTAACTTATATCACGGGGCGTAACTTAGAATACTTACTATCCTGATAAATGACGTCGTTTACGCGGGATAGAGGAAGACAGCAAAAGTGATGGCGCTGCGATCGCATCTTTTTTGGAAACTACTGGACATATATGAATGAAACTCCACATAAGGCTGGCTTATAACCCGAGTTAACAACTTTATCCCGATAAAAAACATCATTTCCTTAGAATAGACGGATTAGCAAAATAGATGGCGCTGCAATCGCGTTTTTAAATCACTAACAAATACCTATGTCTTTCTTTAATAGTAACTATAAGTCATAACTTTCTATAATAATCTGTAATGCTGATGTTAGACGGATATCCCAATTCAATCAATGTCGTTGAAAGACACAAAATTGAAAGGACACGACTCTATTCAATGACATTGAGCTGTTTAAGATATGGATCACTTTAGTTGGTGCATCCTAATTGAGAGACAGAAATGAATCGTCTCACATCGACTTAAGATTCTATTTTCATATAAATATATTTATTTTCGGTACTTTTATTGTGTTAGTTAATAGAGGTCGTCCTTAATTACGTCACACGTTTTGGTCGAAGAAGGGCGACATTGTGTGACAAGGGGGGAGGGGTCCTAATTTTCGTAACGTCTCATTTCAAAATCAAATATATTAAAATTTCTTAATATAAAATTGCAAAATATGTGATGTTACACTGGGGACGAGGTAGGGGTTAAAAAATATCATAATATGAATTACTACCGAAACTAATTTCCAAGTTGCGTTGAATACTGTGTCAAAATTTCACGGAACGATGTGAAAAAATCTTTTGTAACACCAAGCCTTGGCTAAGACTGAAACGTCTCGCTCTTATTGCTTGAGGTCTTTGACACTGATCTCCATTGTACGCAGTAACACGAAAAAATCGGGCAAGTGTGTAACAGTCCACAAACTATGATGGGTTCTGTACAGTTGACACGCATCCGCTGTTTTTCGTCACTTGTCTCTGGAGCTATGAAAAAAGCGTAAATACTTAATTTCTCAAAAGCTACTCAACGGATATCGTTGAGTTCAAAAGTGGAAGTATTATCGTTGGGAGGACAAAAGTCATTTTGGGTTTAAAAATTACAACGGAACGCATAAAATATTACGCATTTTCTAAGTATATATTTTAATTAAAAAAACCTCATGGTAGAACATGGTTATGATGTTTGAAAATCTGGCTAACCAAATCCTATACTACTACGTAAATGAATTACCTTTTTTTTTGGAGTTAATTTTTAATAAAACTAATATAAATATACCGGGAATTGGAAAGGGTTACACATTCGCAACATTTGGGGTGGAAATTGAGTCCGTGGGTCCTAACGCTCTAAAGCTCTAGTGTGACGTCGCTAAACATTTATTAGACGTCTCACGCGACTAAAAGGCTGGCATCTATTAGATTAAGTGTTGCCATACAACGTGGCAACGCCGCCAGCCTTTTGGGAACGTTCCCGGTAAGTGATAGTAGTTTGGAACCAATATTTTATGTTTAACAACACCGTCTTACAAAAAGAGGTCTGTACTTCTGACCAGACCACTCTATTCTTATGTTTTTCGATGCGCTGCATCATAAGAACAGATGGGTCTGGTCAAAAAAAGTACAGAGCGCTTTTTTTGTTATTGTGTGGGTAATTCATTATTCCCCTTTTTTTATTTAGTTCCAGTTTTAAATATAATTATTATAATTTGTAATTTATTTTTAAGTGTATAATATATTTTTAAATAGATAATTAATACATGTAAATACAAAACCCTTAAGAAACGGTGGGGCTGGACTGAATTTAGTTCTTAGTATAATAGTGTATACACTATTAAATATTTATATTTCTTAGAGATTTTTTTTCAATATTTATGTATTAGTTTTATTTGATATAAGTTCCATTATATTCTTTTAATATGAAAAATATTATTTTTAACCCTCGGTAACGTGTATCGCGGCCATCCTTAGTGCCAATACGCACTTTGTGTCTAGCCGAAATCCGGTAAGCCTTCCGGATGACTGTAAGAGAGAAAATGTACGTAAAACTCATTTCTATACGCAATACGTCGCGAAAGCGGCACCATTGGTATTTAACTGCGTGAGTCCTGTTCCCGCAATCCGGCTAGCCGCAGAGTCAACCACGTACTACGTGACCAGCCGAACGGCTGACTGGAATCCGGCTAGCCGCATAGTGCGTATATTTACACACAGTGTCTATTTTACCTTTTAACTATTTTCGTGATTCCGATGCAATATAGCAGCGTATAGTGGCATATAGATATTCTAAATTTAATTGATATAGATCCAGTTGTTGTTCAGAAAAGTGATTATGACGTACAAAACCAAATGGACAGAGGAAACATAAGCGCACGTATACATGGTTTCGCCACCGCACCAACGTACAGCCATTATGCCGCCGCTGCGCCGCCCCATATTACGCTGAATCAGGCATTAGCGGTGGGGCAGTAGTATGGGGGTCTGACAACAACATAGACGTACAAAATAGAAGCGCGACGGCGGTGTGGTGGTGGTGCTCTCTGCACGAACGCTAAGGGTTCCGTTTTTGCCACAGTAGCTATGTAACCCTAAAAACGGTCGATGAATGCTAACACAAAATATGAATGCGCTTTTTGTTAGTTGCTCTTGGTCGGGTTACTATTTGAATAGGTATATCGTTGGTTGTTTATTAATAAGAAATAAACAAGATACCAATTTAACTTGCATGATTATTTTGACTTGGTTTTCTAAATAGATCTAGACCTAGCGCGCACTACGAATATTTCGATAGGTACAATTTTTTATTCTGTAAAATTTGTAACATGATATGGAACTTTATAGGCTACGTTCCACATGAGGATCACAAAGACCACGCCCACGACCGCCTTTTTTTTCCCGTTCCACTTGCTCGCAGGCATTACAATCGTAAACTCAAGTGGGACAGATTATTTCACCCATCTCATAACATGTGTCGCCATGTGGAACGGTGAGGTATTAGAGGTACGCGCTCATTGAAGTACGATCCCACAGAATTAATTCTGCATCAGATTTAACTTCGGAAGTGATATGTTTGTTTTATATTGTTACCTTCGCACATAGATGTGTGCAACACCAGTGGCGGAGCCAACGTGTTGCCAGCCTTTAGCATAGGATAAAGGGAGGATTTACCCGCGACTTCATCTGCCTTTGTAATGTGTAATAATTGTGATAATGTGTTTTTGATAATCTTGAAGAAAATTTGCACGCCTCATAAGCAAAACACTTGAATCTTGTATTCTTATGTCACCTCAAATTTATTTACCATGTTTTCAGCAAATAAATGAATTTGATTTGATTTGACAGGTAAAGTAGATTACTGTTTTTTATTGTATGTGTTCAGCAGACAGACAAACGGCTCATCTGATGGGAAGCAGTTACCGACGCCTATGGATATTTGCAAAATCAAAGGTGCTACCAATGTACTGTAACTCTCTAAAGGGAGACTGGAATCTTTCCTCTAATGCCAGAACACAACTCAAGGTTGTTATGGCGGCATACTTTAGACCAAGGGTGGTAGCCATCCAATCAGGCAAATATCCTACCAGCTGGCTATGGGTTGTTTTGTCGCCGCTTACGACAGATCGCCCGGCCGCAGGAAATTGTATTCTTTCTCCGTTCCTGCACATCATTCATTCACATCATATTAATATGTGAAGCAAAAACTTTGTATACCTTTTTACGAAAATTGCGCGGACTGAGGAGTATGAAATTTCGCACACTTATAGTTTATTTAGAGAAGGAGTGCAGAATGCTAATATTTTTAAAAAATTGTACATAAAATTTACATTAAATCAATAAAAAAAAACATTACACACACTACCATGTATTTGACACACACACGCATATATATTATTTTGTTTATTGTTAAAGTCAAATTAATAGTGTATGTAGCCTTGGCAAAATCTGTGATTATAGAAGTATAGTCTTTGACAACAGAACCTTAATAATGTTCAAACTTATAATTTAAATTAATTATGGTCGAATTTCGACCACTGGGCGACCAGTAGTATAGCATAATCCTATAATAAGCATTTAAAGCAATTTCATTAGTTATATGAAATTGCTTTAAATGCTTTAATTCATTTCATATGTCACTGAAAGCAATTCAATTTATCCAGACACGTCACGTGTTTCAAATATGCACTACGAATTTAAATCCGAACCACTACTTTTGAATATTTCAATATTAAAAATCCGCCGGCGGAATATTGTCGGATGTCCAATGAGGACATGCGTTATTGCTTTTAAAGATATGTGCCGTGTTTCTATATTATACTAACCAATTTCTTATAATAACCATTGGTAGGTAGGTAGTATAATAAATATTTACTACCTAATTACATGTACGTTTACTTATTAGTGTATTTGTATATTAATATTATTGTTACAACTTAGGCCCCGACAAAGACAAATTCCACGTACAGATCTGTAAAAGCACATTTTATTACCTGTCGGCATTTGAACTAATTGAAATCCTTTTATGATCGTCTTGTTTTGTTTACTAATTTATTGGCATACGTTTCTAGTTATTATGGAGAACAGCCCATTGTCCTATTGTACTCGTTTACGGCCGCTGAAGAGCATCATTAGCCACGTGTTGCGGATTATAAATACAAGCTAATTCTAGGAAATTAGGTCGACGTTGCCGGGTCGGCACATTTGCATTTGTGAATGTGAAGTATAAAACGATGGCCTGATTGAGAGAGGGGGTCAGTTGAGTTATTACTACGATCTAGGCGTGACGTGTGTATATTCGGGAATCTAATACTGACGGACTGTGCGTTTTATTGAATTACGACCTTCTGCATTACGTTTGGATTTGTTCTGTTCGGTTATATTTGTACCTGTGTTATACGTGTTTGTATAGTTCTAATAAACTCTATAATAATTCTAACGGCCTTTTAATTCGAGTGCCGCAAACTCGTAACATTATGTATAGTAGTATATATAATATTAATATATTGTGTATTAATACGTAAGAGGCGACAAAACAATCCACAGACAGGTGGTAGGGCATCTGCCTGACTGGAAGGCTACCACCCCTGGTCAAGAGTATGCCGCCATAACAACTTTGAGTTGTGTTCATCAGTGGTCAGGGTACAGTTTCTCCTTCAAGGCCGGTAGTGCATTGGCAGGACCTCTGGTACTGCTAATGTCCATAGGCGACGGTAACCACTTTCCAACACAGTTGGGCCGTCAGCATGTCTACTGTGCTTCAGTAATTAAAATAGGATGCTATTTAAATGCTTTTTATAGGAAGTAAGAATGTCTAAATTACAGGTTAAAAAATTTCGATCGGAGAATTTTTGATACCAATTTGCAAAAAAATCACCAAATTAATTACAAACAATACTTTAAATAATATCACAAAAAATTCCTTACAAAAATCCGACTTCAAGAGTAACTAAACGCATTTGATACCAAATTGCAATATAAAAAAACATCTTGAAATTCATTAATAAAAACATAGAAATTAAATATAAAAATATATTGTTACAACTTAACCAAAATTCCACGAAGCACGCCGAGACAAATGAGAATGCACACTTGCCGGCCATAAAGCACGGTTTATGATCTGCCCGCATTTGGACTTCTTTTGTTTACTTTGTGTTTAATATTTGTAATTAGAAAAACCGCCTATTGTGTATTGTAATCCTTTATGGTAGGCAATGGCCAGGTGTGATTCTAGGAAACCATTGTTTACCCGGTCGTGACATATTGTAAGCTGAGTATAAAGGAATGCCCGAACAGAGTTTAATATTTGTTAATTCACGATACGACCAAGACGTGTATTATAAGCTATATAGTGACGGACTTTGCGCAATTACTAAACCGTGCAGTTTGTACTGGTTGTTGTTTATACGGTCGTGACATATTTTATTAGAACTATACAAATACGTGTTTGTGTAGTTCTAATAAATTCTATAGTAATTCCAAACGACATTTTAATTCGAGTCCCGTAACTCGTAACAATATGTAACACGTCATACGTGCCTATAATACATGAGGGTTGTCTTCGATTTCCCTATGACTCATCAGATCCTGACTTGTGACAATGGTAACACCTCAGAAATCTCTTTCGAATAAAAATGATAATCGGCATACAATTGACGGAGAAACCGCGTAACAAACATACAAAAAACAATAACAGAAACCTCCTATTTTTTGAAGACGGGTAAATTGTAATATGGCGGCTAAATACAAATTACTAGCGGTTCCGGCAGACGTTGACCTGCCCTGAGAAAATAAAAATTCAGAACCCGATTCCAGCGCCATCTACCGGGTCTAATTGGGAATCTAAACCATCCTCAGACTATTAAAACACTATTTTTTTACACCCAGTTTTAGTAGGGATTCCTAATTTTCCTAGTAATAATTATAGCCTATAGTAATCTGGGATTATGTAGCATTCTTATCTGCACACCGGTTTTCTTGGCGAAAATTAGAGTCCGTGACCATTCCCTTTGTGAATGCGGCTTAGACGAGGGCACTTTGGAACACATCTTTTTCTACTGCCCAAAAGTTATTACTCCACTCTACGATATTTTACCAGGAGATTTCCCTCGCCCTGTCAACATAAATTTCCTTTTAGCACTGGCCAATAAAAAATCTGTTAGTGTATTATATAAATTTATAATTATAAATAACATTTATTTATAAGGTAGTTAGATTAACTCTCTTTATGTTGTGTTGTCCTTAGGTTCACAGAAGTCACAATTGGAAAGAAAACTGACCAAATTTTTTTTTTGCCAAACCCACACCTGACATTCTCTGTTACTGTGACATTGGCCGAATCAGCGTCAGTAGCGTTGGAAGCCAAAACGCCAAAATAGAATAGAATGTAGCATTCTAATGGTGAAAGAATTTTTGAAATCGACTTAGTGGTTTTTGAGTTTATTCGTTACAAACATACAAATACAAATCTTTCCTCTTTATAATATTAATATAGGAATATATCTGTCCATAGTGTCAAATATTGACAAACTAACTGTTATAATTTAAATGTTTTTTGTTATTAGTATTTAGCGTTGTATTTCAAATAAACTCGATGACGGTAAACTTTAATTAACTTGTTTGGGTCGAATCTTACTGGACGGATGAAAGGAGGCTGGTACTGAACATCAGCGTCAGCTCCTGACACAGCATAACGCTGAGTTTTCAGCCTCATTCTCGTGTATCTAATATACATTTTTCTAAAGTGTTTATATCTTTTCGTGCATTATAATTATATGTAGACGGTTCACTGAAACGTCACTGTCATAGTGTCAAGAGTGATATGTTGTCAATGTCACTCTCGCAGAGCGTCGAGACTAAAGAAGCGGGGTGGCGGGAAGAAGAAAGATATAACCTCTCCTAGAGAATGGTTGCCAGCGCACCAAGTATTCGACGAACTGCAATTCATTGCCTCAACCAAAGTGAATTATAACGTAATCAGTGCTAATATCAAGAGAGATGATTGTTATTTAAGCAATAGAAACATTATATTGGTAAAGATCACAAAAGATGTTAATTTCATAAATATACCCACACACATCATGCCATGCCATGATGAATTCTGATCAGTAAAGCTCTGACGAGTGTAAAATGCAAGGAGAGATTTAGGTAAGAAAGTACCAAATATATCAAATATTAACTATTTGGGCAGGGTTTCCCCTCATTGTTCAGCCTTTGATGTGAATATTCACACAGCACACTAAGCAATGAACACAGTGTTTTTTTTATTGGACTTGACTTTATGTTGTTGGTCCGAAGACCTCACAACTTTACCGGGGTTTAATATGAACACAGTCTAAACGCCACTACGCCTTTTATACGAAAAATGCTACCCTACAAAACAATAACATTGCTAATCATTGCTAAAAATAGCAATTACATCATAGTGTTGCCAGGATCATAAAAACAATTATAATAATTAGTTACTGATGCACTAAATTATCTAGATGATAATTTAGTGGGCTTATAAAATTAACTAACCGGTAGAAAATAGTAATTTAATTATAAATCGAATCATCTGATAAATCGACTAAAAGTATTATCTATGACGATTGTCTATGTCATAGTAATATACACTATGGTTCTCGTGACTACTGTGATGGACATCTTGTAACACGAGCTTAAATGTATTTACTGTGTTTTTTTGCGACAATACAATATACATATAATTTGTATATACATATATACAAATTCTCAAAATATGCTCTATATGTGTATAATAATGTATAAGGAATGTAATTACGTCGCTATTTCTTCAAATAAAGTCTTTCTTTTCTTTCTTATACAAATAAAAGAAAGAAAACTTTAATTATATGCCTTATACCTTATACACAGAGCATATTTTGAGAATTTGTACGCCGCATTTTCGGCAAACTAGGTGCGCACTCAGCATATTGCTGCGCCGAAATTATATCCGACACAACGCTGATTTTCAGTGCAAACCTTTTGTAATATATGTATATAAGTAATCTTAAAAGTCTTAAACCGCTGTCGGAAGGGGGAACATTCCGACATGCCGTGTCCATTGAACGAACAATGTAGGATCTCCTTGCGGTTGTTTGAATTCATTTAATAACTCAATACTACTTCACACTTGTTGATGCCACAAGGGAGTAAAACTACAATTGCAAAACACTGATTAATCTTACTATTCATTCTTGCCCTACCATTCGTTAAATTTTTATATTACTTGTATGGAGCTTATGTCAAATGTTAACCGACTAGTAAGGCAAATGAACGGTCGGTAAGATATAGGAACCGGCCATTAACAGACTACATACAACCTGACCATAAACGTCTAGAACGAGAACTATTTTTTTTCTATTTTATCTGTAGGTAGTCAAGGTTTGTGAATCATAAACAAAGCGAATTTATCCATGTTATTTTAATTTCAACCTTGATCTGAGTCTGAAATCCGTTAAGAAATAACTAGATATGCATATTACAATATCAAGTTTTACGTGAGCAGTGATTGTCAAAGTTTATCAAGGGGGTCTAGTAGAATTTGAGGCAAAAATCTTTACATTTACCAAAGAACAGCCGACATGATATGTTTGTAATGGTTAGTTTAGCTTCTTTTAATCAGAGGACGAAAACACGACGTCGCCTGACGGTCCAGCTGACACAGGTCCTCTCGGGGCACGGCTGCTTCGTGAGGTTGCTAGACGACTCTCGGCCTCGAGCCGACGTCAAGGTGCCATCACTGCGACACAGGCGACGAGGATACGGCGCTGCACATACTACAGGAGTGTCCTGCATGGACCAAGCAGCACCGAGATCTCGTCGCCTTCACCGGATTGGACCTCTCGCTCTCGGCCGTGGTTCGCACCATGGTCGGGTGCCGCATACGCATGACGGGACGCCATCTCCTTCTTCTGTGAGCACGACATGCTTGCGAGGAGGAGGTGGAGCGGGAGCGTGAGCGGATGACCTTGCTCCGCTCCCGCCATAGGAGGACGCGCCTACGCCGGAGGGCGGTATCCGACCTTCGGCCGCCGTAAGCGGGCAGTGCGGGTGGGGCCCCTTGGGGTATAGGGGTTCTCACTCACCTGCACATGCCGTCGAGATGAGAGCGCGAGTATTCCGCGCGCGCTCATCTCTCCTCCCGCGGGGCGCGTTTCATATAGCTCCACGCCGAGACTAGACCAAGAAGATGTCGGGGGATAAAACTAGTCTCCCGGCAGTGGAAGTGGCCTTGCGAGGCCCACGCCTGTAAGGGCTGCGGAGAGGCTAGGTCATATACCCATAGCCCTGGCATAAGGCGTAGGACGGAACACCCAGGGGTTTTAGTGGGTATCCCTAACCGGCGAGTGGCAATAGCATGGAACTAGTTGTGACTGGGCCATGGGCATGCTAGTGCCACTCCGACCTGGCTAATCCCACACACGGGTCGCGAATTATCCTCCCAAGGTTCTGCTCTTGTCGCAGCTTAGGTCCTCAATCGGATTTCCCCTGGTTAAAAAAAGCTTCTTTTAATCAAATAATTGTTCTATTAATTATCACAAGGTGTTGAAGCTCTTGCTTACAAAATTATAGTCATTATTATTAAAGTAAACACCATAGGCTATGTTGACAAAATGCGTAACTCAAGAACTTGATACTTGCACGATGTTTGATGTTGTACCAAAAAATTACTAGTAAGTATCGAAATTATTCTTGACTTTAACTGGTAGAAGTATGAAGAAAATATTGAGTAAATACTTTAAAAATAAATTTATTACGTAATGACCATACTTAGTTATATAAAATAACTAATTTACAAGCACGCACTTATCACACTAAGTACCTACATTTCGTCATTTATAACAAACGTGTAACTTTTACTTATAAATGATGAAATAAATAATTTATCGTTTGTTTTCCTGTGTTTAATATTTTTTTGATGCTTTGGGTTAATTTCAACATATTGTTTGATGGGTTGATAATATACAATGCCTATATTTTGATTATTATTATTTTGTATTCTAATCTAGTAATAACTTGTATCTAATCACTTTAAGTTATTGACATAAATATGTTCACTTTAACACATACTGACGTACGTCGTACATATTCTAACTATTGCGATAATTTTTTCCCCAAGTTTTTCATTTCAAAACTTAATATTTTTATTAGGCATGGTTATGTGTAGTTCCAAACTACCACGAGATAATCTTATCTATACATATAATAAAACTGTAGAGGTCGAATTTCTGTACAATGAAAAAATTTGCTAAAAACTGAGTCCGGGGGATGTAAAAAGTGAAATAGAATTAATTTAGATTTTTTAAATTTTATTTTCTCTGTTTGTCTGTCTGTTTGTACCGGCTAATCTCCGAAACAAGCTTATATCCCTGGTCAACATATAGGATGCTTTTGATCCCGAAAAATTAAAGAGTTCTCGTGGGATAGTTAAAAAACCGCACCACGCGGACGAAGTCGCGGGCATCAGCTAGTGCTGAATAAAACTGTCATCTGTTGAGCTTAATAGACTGACATTCCATTTATAAATAATGTACACCTGTATAAAAACAAAGCTAATATCATTTAAACCAGGGATTCTCAAAGTGGTCGATATCTACCCCTTGGGACGAAATCGGTTTCCCAGGGGTTGACGTAAACGAAAATTATTTTTGGTGATCGACAGTCTAAAACTCGACCCCTATTAATTAACACAAGTTCTAATTTGAAACTTTCAAGATACTGAATAAGTTGTGTTACGTGTACCAACTTGAATACTTGTACAAGAATGACTAATATTTTAGTAGGAAGTATCATTATTGTACATTTAAAAAACTCAACAAGTCAATAGGCGTGCACAAGGTCGTATATTTACTGAATATTACGTCTATTTATTTCGTTAAATTTTGATGAGAAAATTATGTCAAGTATACTCACTTAAGCAAACGAAAAGTTTTTAAATTGGTAAGTATTTTGTATCAATACGAAAAAACTAGAGATATGATTTTTAATTTTTTTTGACTATGGAGGTCTGAGGTATCATTTCATTTTGGAAAAGGGGTCTCTCGCCCAAAATAGTTTGGGAAACCCTGATTTAAACCAACTTTTACGACTCTATTTTTCGAAATCGTGATATTTCTCATAATAATGTCAAAGCTACAAAAGTTTAGTTTTGTAAAGCTAAACGATTATAATCTACTAGGAATAACTGAAAAAAGGCAAAAATATGCCTTAGTTTAGTAGTAAATTGTAATTTTTGGAATATGCCCATTTACGCAATTACACAAAAGCACCTTATTTGTGTATTACCTTGAACAATAATGTATCCCAATTGGGATGTGGACACATGTAACAAAAAACTATAACATTATTTATATATAAAAGAAAAAGCGTTAAAATAACATCTTATCATTCTACTTGTAAAGTATCATAATACAAATAATTTTAATTATTGTTCAAACAATAATTATTGCGCTATTTGACTCCTTTAACTACTAGACAGTTATTACGTCATAAATTTGTACGGTCATACAAAATCTATTATTAGATTGCGATGTTTTATAGCATGATAAAAATTAGGTCAGTTGATTTGACAGTCGACTACAGTTTTACACAACTAATAATTCCTACCGATTTACTTGCGCAATAAACAAATTTTAGTAGCTCGTGACAGTTCTCCGTGCAGGAACGGAAAAGAACACTAATTCCTGCGGCCGGGCGGCCTGTCGTAAGATGCGACAAAACAACCCATAGTCAGGTGGTAAGGTATTTGCCCCTCTGGATGGCTACCACCCCTGGTCTAGAATATGCCGCCATAACAAGTTTGAGTTGTGTTCCGGCATCAGTGGCCAGGTTCTAGGCCTTTGGGGCCGGCAGCACATTGGCAGCACCTCTGGTATTGCTAAGTCCATAGGCGATGGTAACCACTTTCCTTCATAGTTGGGCCGTTGGCCTGTCTGCAGTGCTTCAGTAATTAGACAAAGTATACGAATCGTGTAAGCGCACAACAACACTGCCATTGTTGCTTGCGAATAAAGTTCAATATAGACCATATCGTGTCGGAAACCGGCCTGCACTCTTCTGCGCAAACTTAAACTGCCGATCGGAATTATAAGTTGTGTAAAACTCTATCCTATTATGGCTTTTGAACGTACCTTCGGCCACAGCGGCTTTCTTGAGCGCTCCCATGGAAATGCTTTTCCGGGGCACGGTGTCCGCGTTGTCTTTGGGCCACGCGAACTGGTTCCTGTACTCAGTGCTGACCACCTCCGGTTCTTTGGCAGCCATCACGTCGCCCAGTGCGGTTGACGCCTAGATTAGGCAAGATATATCGTAAGGTGATACGTGTCAATGGGTCATAAATACCAGAATGTTCCTGTCTATAAAAGTTGTTGCTGCAAGATATGCCTCTACAAAATAGTGTAGTGCAATTATTAAGTAATTAATAAGCATAATTTTTTGTATATGTTATAGTCAAAGATCGAAACTCTGGTCAAAGTCCAAATAAATGACGTTTTCCTGCCTGGGACTAGCGAATTTTTGTCTAACCTATGATAGACTAATTTATACAGTCACTAGCTGTGCCCGTGACGTCGTCCGCGTGGAATTTGTTTTCAATACCTCCGATTTTGAAACATTCTTCATTGGTGCTCCGCTCCTATTGGTCTTAGCGTGATGATATATAGGCTATAGCCTTCCTCGATAAATGGGCTATCTAATACTGAAAGAATTTTAAAAATCAGGCCTGTAGTTCCTGAGATTAGCGCGTTCAATCAAACAAACAAAGAAACTCTTGAGCTTTATATATTAGTATAAGATTAAACATGTAACAAGTGCAGTACGAATCGACGTTTGATCGAGTCTGCCTTAGTCACTTCTAGGATCGACTAGGCAAAGCCCAAAACAGATTATTTTACGTTCGAGGTTTAACTAAAAAGTTAGGTACGTCTAGGTTTGACTAAAAATACTTTAGTCAAAGGCCGAAATTGGAATTTGTTTCGTGTTTTGACGAAAGGCCTTGGTTAAATCTAGGATAAACCAGTCATTCCGGGGTTCACTGCATACCGACCTTTGACTATAACATATACAAATGAGTAGGCAAAAGTGGAAACCAATGTTATTAACTTGTTAATAGGATAATATACAAAGTTTACAAGATATGTTCATAAATGAAATTATTGTTTACGCATAAAATCTCTTAATGTACAGTCTGACATTCAACTTACATTTTGTTTATATTTATTGTTTAGTAGTTTTTCCCGCAGGTCATGCTTAGTTAGGTTCTTATATAGCGCGAACGAAGCCGCGGACAAAAGCTAGTATATATCAATAAACATTCCCTGAAAAATGATCTAACTGATGATGAAACAAAGATTCGTTGCGTGGTTTAGAAGGAGTTAGCGGACATACAGACAGACGCGGAAAGCTACTTTATTTTGTACTATGGAAAGAAAATTGCATTTCTTCGTTTCTTTTTTCCTCATTTAAGTATATTTAAATACTATAATTATCTAAAATAAAAGCAACTTACTAACTAACCTTCTTTTTTAAATTTTTTAAAATTTAATCGGCAGACAAACATATATTGTATATCCCCAAATTAAGCAAGTTATGCTTCTGTTATGGGTAATATACAACGTACCACTCTGGGGCCGATCCCAGAAACCCAGACCATAGTAAATAACGGAGAAAATACATTTCCGAAATTTACTATACCAGGAATCGAACCCGGAGCCTCTGCGTTCCAGTGAGGCAGACCGGCAACGGCTTAGCCCGCTCAACCACAGAGGCCGTCTAAACTACCTTACTATGACAAAAAAATATTACATGTCGTTGGAATATGATATTTAAATATATATATTCATCGATAAAAAATATGTATTTTGTAGATATGTATATTTAGTATGTATCTCTTTAACATATAGGATTTCTGCATATATATGTCATTTATATATGCAGATGTATTTATTATTAAAAAGTAAGTAGTTCGTACTATATGTTACGTATACCACCATCGCAATTATCATCTCAATTCATTCCTGGGGTTGTCTGGAAGAGATCGCTTTTAAGCGATAAGACCGCCCTTTGTACATTGCTAGTTATAATTTTAGTCTTTAAGTTCATCTTTGTATTGGTGTATAATAAAGTGTTATCTATCTACCTTAAAAATATTTTATATCAAAATACTAATGAATTATTAAGTTCCAAATACAATAAAAAATAAATAAAGCTTAAAACCCATCCAGCCCCACGAGACAGGCAAGAACAATTTTCTAAAAACTTACATAATACACACGCATTTCCACAATATTGATTTTTGAAAATTCCTTAAAATCACATATCACTGGATATAAATAAAATTATTTACAAAATAAATGCTCTACCATTTAACAATGACACTAATTTACTGATTTCCCTCACGTTGTTTCCGATAACATGATAACAGTGTTATCGTGATAAGATTACAAACAAAATATGAATAATGAATACGTTTTGGGAAAAGTCTTTGTAAAATGTAGATAACAGTGATAAGAACTAATAAAATATTTTCTTATTTTAAAGCAGTGGCTTGCCTTAGACGGGCCCCGTATCAAAATGTGTTAGGGTAGAAGGGTAAAGGATAAAGTTTTTTTATTAAAATAAACAAAATATGCTTGAATTGAATTAAAATAATTATATATAGATTTTAAGTTATCACTTATACTTAATGTTCCTAGGAGCTAAGTTAGACAAACAATTCAAATCAAAAATACACTTTTCTCGCCTTTTTTTTGGCAAACTTATTTATCAACGATTATAGTTTTTCTAAATTTTCCATCTATAGCGGACAATAATGACAAGTCTAATAGTCGTTTCTGTAGGCCCAGCAGATATTCTCAAAAATGTTATTAATCTATAAAAGATTGTGGATAATATTTAAAAAATTTTTCTTACACACTTTCGGAGCCAAGTGCAGGAACGGAGAAAGAATACAATTTCCTGCAGCCGGGCGGCCTGTCGTAAGTGGCGACAAATACACATAATACACACACTCACACCAACGCGCACACGCACATTGTCACAACAATTAAAACAATAAATTATAACACCACACAAAGTCACAAACACACGACTAATAACAAAACTTACACACATACCCACACCAATGCGCACTACCACCGTATTGCATTACACGCACACTTCACAAACTAAGACGCACAAAGAGCCTAAAAATTAATAACCTAGGCACATAAAGGAAAAGCAACACAAATGGCACTAGTTAAGATATATATAGGTATAGACATAAGGCACACACTGCACATGCACTTCCTCACAACACCAGTATATAACAGATACACTCTACATCAGTATAAGTTCAGTATTAAAAATAAAAATCACTAAATTAATGTCACACACAATAACAAAATAAACAATAAGCGTGTATAAACTCTAAAAACTTTCATAGAAATTAAGTTGTAAAAAAGAGTACGGAACTCGAGTCCGTAGAGATATAAAAAAAAGAGCCGACAAAACAACCCACAGCCAGGTGGTAGGGTGTTTACCCGTCTGGATGGCTACCACCCCTGGTCTAGAGTATGCCGCCATAACAACCTTGTGTTGTGTTCCGGCATCAGTGGCCAGGTTCCAGTCTCCCTTAAGAGAGCAGCAGCGCATTTGTAGCACCTTTGGTGTTACAAATGTCTATAGACGATATTAACAGCTTTCCACCAGGTGGGCCGTCTGCCTGTCTGCTGAATACTGCAAAAAAAAAAAAAAAAGATTTGCTTATAAAGGATGCGGTTCTTACTGTAATCGTGTTTCGTATGATGAGTGAGAGATCTTATGGTCCACTTCCCTCTGCCTCTATACCATTTTTTCTATCCTCCTTCTCTCTTTTCTCTCACCTTATTCCAATTATTTGGAGTCGGCACAGTATGTCTTTTCCTTCCACACTCCTCTATTCTCACATGCGTCCTCTGTCACACCATAAATCATCACATCATCCTTTAAACAAGCCATCCATCTCTTTTTTGGTCTACCTTTACATTTGCACCTGTAGGGTTTATTTTTATATGTGTGGTGCGTCGATGATGTTACCCCGTTGGATGGGGTGACGCACCACTGGCGAGATGCTCATGGCTCCATCGCCGCGAGAGCTAGGCTCAATCGCTGGAGGGGAGTACAAAATAAGGCGACGGGTGTTGTATTCTCTATGTAATTATTGCTTAATTAATTTAATATAAGACTATATATACAGAAATCTTAAATGCTACGTGAAAATATGCAAAACCTAAACATATTTGTAGGTTCATCTCCGAAGATTTTCTGTTTTCTGTATTGACATATTTTGACTACACAGTTATTATAACCTTGCTAAGTATTTAGCAATAAATTATTCCATGTACGTGACGTAACAGAACCCATCAATCTTGTAGTTTAACATTCTTTTTGTCACGTGACTTTCATCCCTCCTCATTACATGCCCATACCACCTTAATCTTCTTCTCTCAATTTTTTAGTCACGGGTGCAACTTTCATATATGTACTCATTTCTCATCTTGTGCCAGGGCTTGAAATATTATCAATTACCTTTAAAAATATAGGTAATTACTGGTATTTTCAAAAAAGATACTGCCATACCGGTATATTTTTTTACCGTTACTTAATAACTTTTATGATTTTAACGTTATAATATAACGTTTAAAATCGTATGTATAACGTTATACATATCGATAATTTTTACGTTATTTCAAGCGACGTTGCCATTTTTAAGAATTGGCTTTATTAGACCTGCATTTTACCGAAACAATCGACAAACACAACTCTAAATATTACGCGCGCTTTTAGCACTGTGCTGTTTGACAATCTTTGCGAGTGAAAGAGATCGACGATGGTAACAAAACACTGTTATAACGTTAAAATTACCTATAAAAATAGTATTAACGTTATATTTTTTATCGGTAAAATGGCTAGAAATAACGGTAAGTTTTATAAGGATATTTATTTTTTACCGTTATCTGAAATTATCATAAATAACGATACCACATCTTTACTGGTATTTTAAGCCCTGCCTTGTCCATTCTTGTAACACCACACATCCATCTTAGGGGCCCAACATTCGGACCCGTATAACATGACCGGCCATGTGACAAAAATATATCTGACCTTTTAGTTTCTTCCTTCCTCCCCTATCCTCTATGTTTGATTCGTATAGGTTTTACTGCTTTATTGTATTTTTAGAAGTTGTCACATAGATTGTTGTTCGGTTATTATTAAAGTAGTGTAAAACTAATTTGGTATTTGTACGGTGCAGGTGGTACTCAATGAAACACCCCTTAAATATGGACTGTATAGCAATAGATATGATCAGGACTACTGTACTAAACGGCACGTTCAAGTCAATCAACACAAGTTAGCACTAGAACCCGAATGTTCCTCTGAACACTGATAGCTCGAATTGTATCAAATTCACTGATCAATACTAGTTGCACTAATCAAGCACATTGGTATTTACAAGATCCACGAAAGACACGCTGAGAGTCCAAATGGCTGTAGAGTCTTCCGAATGCCTCCTGGTATTCCTTTTCTTGTCATATGTGTATAACTTGATTCGGAAATTGGTTGCAAACTTGACCAACTGACTATGCCTGTGGCTCGTACCGCACTTGCTAAGGTACTACTTTTAAGCAGACGCTTAGCTGCTAATCGAGCGAGCGACATATTCAGGGTAAGCGGGGCGTGGGGTATAGGAGTTCCGATGGAGAAGCATTTATTTTCGAATATTATATCTCTATCCCATCCTCTTTATCCCATCCTGCTTATGCTACCCTTTCTATACCATCACTCCTATACCATCTTTGCTATACTATATATAGTACCTACAGGCTGATAACGCATTGGCTTGGTCCATTGTGTCGTACACCTTCAAACCGCAGCCATGTGGTACAAGAATTTTTCACACACAAACACTTGTTAAGAGAGTTAGAATGAGAATAAACCAGTTAAAGACGATTTGTACAAAAATCTTTTTAAGGATTTTACTCCGAACGAATTAACTAAAATCGGTTAAATTAAAACCAGTCCCGAGTCTTGGATATAAATGAAAAGGTTACAAGTCCTTTTAATAATAGTGGGTATAAAAACCTTTCTGCTGCGGTCTATACCTTGGGCTCTACGGTGTCGGTCCATCGCGGCTGGCGTGGCCCCTCGGACTTGCTTCGGCGCCCGGCGCGGTCTGCGTCACCTCTTTGTGCACTCTGTTAAAAAGAATAAAACATAAATACACACATACATAATACGGCTATTTCCCACGGGGGTAGGCAGAGACGACAGAGCTCTAATTGCTACGACCTTGGCACCTTTCGTTTCATGTAGTTTTATTTATTTTGACATCTTTGGTTGCGTGGTAAGCTATGCATGTGTTAGCTTACTAGAACGCAAAGGTTCCGGGTTCGATTTTCGGCATGCTAAATTTCGTAAACGAACGTTCCGTTAGCTACCATCCCTGGTCTAGAGCATGCTGCCATAATAACCTTGAGTTGTGATCCGACACTAGTGGCCAGGTTCCAATCTCATTTATGAGTCCGGTAGAACATGGGCAGTGCCGTAAATAGGGCGGTGCCACCGGTGCCCAGGCACAAGGCGTAGACTCAGGAGGGCACAAGAATGGCCAGACCAGGCAGGTCTATTATTTTTTCGGTTTGTTCCTGATAAGTTCCCGTTGCGCCCCTAGTGCTCGATTCCAACACATACGTACCTACATGCCAGTATCATCAAGAACGTCTATTAAATTAGACAAAATATGGCGCTCATTTTTTGGCAGCGCACGAGCGAATTTTAGTTCTAGTTCTTTAAAAAAATAGATTTTTCTTCCAAAATATTAGATAATTGGTCCACCAACACCAAGGACCTTGTGCGTTATTTTATCACCACGAATGAAGTAAAGTAGGCCTATACATAGCATTGCTCCAGCTAAGGTACCTATAATATTGTTACATGCCGACAAAAAGTAAATGCACATCTGCCTGCCATAAACCCGGTTTATTACCTTGCCCGCATTTGCACTTCTTTTGTTTACTTTGTGTTTAGAATTAGTAATTAAGGAAAACATTATATTGTTATTGTACTTGTTTTATGGCCGTCATTAGGCAGGTGTGTCGAACTAATTCTTGTTGTTATTGTTTTGCATCGAGGCATATTGTATTTATACAAAATAAAAAGGATGCCCGAAGGGAGGGGTGAAGCAGTCAAGCGACGATCATGATACGGGCAAGACGTGTGTACATTAGATGAGCTATATAGTGACGGACTTAGCGCGTGTTATTGAATCGTGCAGTTTGTACTGGTTGCATCCAGTTATATTTGTACCTGTGTTATACGTGTTTGTATAGTTCTAATAAATTCTATAGTAATTTCAACGGCATTTTAATTCGAGTCCCACACTCGTAACAATATATTTAAAAAAAACAAGGGCACAGTTATAGTACCTCGCATAGGGCGCATAAAAGGCTTTTTACGCCACTGAACATTGGTAGCACCTTGAGTGTTTGCAAATGTTCACAGATGACGGTAACCACTTTCCATCACATTGGGCCGTCAGCCTGTCTGCTGTACTCCAGCAATTAAAAAATTGAATTTTAATTTGTCGCTGTCGGCCATATTTTTTTTATCTGTTTTATGTTTCCTATATTGTTATATATTCTGTTACTACGTTATGCGTTAGTATGTATTTATATAGTTAAGTATTATTTTAATATGTTATTATTTCAATTAAGTTATCCACGATGGGTCAAATATTAAACAAGGCGAGGCTGGCACTGAAAACCAGCGCTGTGCTAGAGGAAATTTCAGCACAGCTTTATGCTGAGTTGCCGACCTCATTTGTTAGAAATGCGGCGTACAAATTTAACCATAAAAATGTAGAAATAATTTCTATGTCCTTGTATTGTCGAATATATGCTTTCTTTTTTAACGTGACTTTTTTCTCCTGTCAAAAAAAGCCCATCTTTCGGGCTCAGTACATGCAAAGTAGTAAAGGTTTTATGGTGGTATACGCTTCTCTTTCCCGTGATTTGTTGAGGAGTACAACAAATATATTTGAAAATATTAATTCGCTTTTTCACCTTAAAAATAAAATCAGTGATGCGCTTCTCAGCAAGTCGTAAACTTCTGAGGAGCGGGTTGTTGTACGATAATTCTGTTTATTTACATTATTATGATGACCTTCACACTTTAATTTCATAATATTCTTTTTATTAATATGTAGTGGAACACTTACAAGCCAATAGATGGCACTGTGCAATAATTAAGGTCGCAAACTATTCGGGACACCAGGGAAAAATACACAATTGTAATATAATAGTACAATGAACAATGACTTTATAAACTAATACAATAAAAGACAACTTATTTATTTATATTACATTCTACCCATAGTTCCTCAAGACTATAAGTAGAATATTGAGCCTAGATCACTACTTCTATGGATAAGGTGCGCGGAAATCTAGCTAGGTTTCCTCACTGTATCGCCATACTGATCCGTTGTGCGAAGTAGGTACCAGCCCTCTGACCACCTGAAGAGTCAATGAGTCACTTCGATAAATTTTGGTAGAGGCTCATAGCCTCAGAACCCCACGGTCCAAGCGTCTCAACAGCAAACGGCAAACATTCAGCTCTCACTGAGGGTTGCATATTTGCGTCGCTTGAGTTGGATTTAATTTGATTAATTAAATTGGAGATTTATTTAATATCTATATAATGATAACAAAAAAGAATAAATAAAAATTGGTCCCAAACGACTGTCGCTTGTAATATTTAATTTGTATACTAATTCGTTGGGAAAATAAAGGCCAGCCTTTTAATCACGTAAGACGACAGACGTTTGGCGACGTCCCGATAAAGTTATGTATGGATCCCAAACGCTCCAAATACGTAACCATTTTCAAGGGTGACATATTTGCGGCGTTTAAGGATTTCCTATTGGGCTGCAACAGAGCCGACCATATTACGCGTATTTGGATGAGCGTACGTCCTTGAAGACAACGGGCCATAAAAATGGCCCGGACCCGTGGAGGGCTTCCGGGCCATGGGAAGGCCAACAAGTAGAGGCCCCTTAGACAAATTTAATGTAAATGTGTCGTGATACTGACCGGCGATTATCGCTGTCTACGCCTTAAGAAAATGCACTCAAGGACAAGCCCCGGTCAGTGTAGGACTATTGTAGGAAATGAGATCAAAATGTAATGGGCTATTAGGATGAACTGTTAATGGAACTAGGGATCTGGCTGGGGCTATGGGTGTGGCGATAGTTACATGTCATATTATTTTAAGGTGTGGGTATTTATTTGTTATTTGTGGGTATTTATGAATAAATCAGTCAGACGTTCACTTATGCCTTTTATAGCGCGAAGGAGACAGAGCGCGGCCCCTTATCGACCTCAAGGAAATGGCGCGGAAGAAAATGCCGTCAAAAGGGTTAAAAAGCTATTAAAAGAGCCATGTATCAAGAGGAAGATTTTAATAAATCTTTAGGTAAGTTTCTCCTTCAATACAGAAATTGTGAGCATGCAATGACCGGGGTGTCACCAGCAGTAGCTCTGCTAGGTCGTCGACTTCGCAGCCGGCTGGATGCTCTACGGCCAGATGTAGCAGCTGTGGTCAGTGCTAAGCAGGACCGACAAATAAATCATGCAGCCGGTTCTGACAGAAGTTTCAATGTAGAACACCCGGTGCTTGCTCGCGATTATAGCGCAAGGGAAGATAAGTGGGTCGAAGCCACAGGAGTAAAAAAGACCGAATCCGTTTCTTATAAAGTGAATTAAGTAACGGTGTGGAATGGCGTAGGCATGCAGATCAGATCATTTCAACTAATAGAAAAAATAGATATTCACTTTCGTGAATGAGCACCGGGGCAGGGTGTATGAAGGAAGCCCTGACGTGAACCCAGAGGTCAAAACGGGGCAAAGGGTAGCCAGGACATGTCTGGCGGTGGTAGCAATGACCTGAGGTTGTCGCGAGAAGTGGCAGAGTTGCAAAACCCACAGGCTGAAAAGTCACCACAGCCCAAGGCATCTAGACTACAGGCCACGCCTTCACCTCCTGACATGTCTGCTCGAACACGTCGGGCATTGAATCGAGCTAAACAAACATTACCCAAGTTTATATAAATGTAACCTGTATTTTATATTTAGTTTAGTTTTCAGTTTTAGTATTTTGAGAATTTAGTGGAGAGAAGTGTGACGATAGTTTCATGTCATATTATTTTAAGGAGTGGGTATTTATGAATAAATCAGTCAGGCGTTCAATTATGCCTTTTATTAACGTTCCAATGGGGACTATGGCATCTCGCCGTTACAATGTTCTGAGAACATGAGTAAAACGGGCGGACGGTGACTCAGCACTCCTTGCATGGGCCCTGAAAAATGCCGTATAAGATCGGCGAGCTGAGAGGTGGGCTGCAGGTTTATCGAGGCTACTTTCTACATTGTCCATTAACTACATCTACCCCTGGAGCTTGTCTTCACTCTCGCGATATTCATTCCAGGCCGGCTGGTTAAGGCTAGTACGGAGTCGGGTACGAGGTGTCGCAACTAATCAAAGGTTTCGTATGATTCCATCATGGCTCTACCTCGTCTAGAGCACATTTTAGCGGTCTCTCTCATAGGCCTGATGTATGGACGCCGCGCACAGGTTAGGTCTACTAAGTCAGGCGTCAGAGTAAGACGGCTATAGTGCATATAGTACATATTAAACATTCGTCTGTTGAGTACAGCGTCTCGTCGGAGGCAGCCTATAGCATTTGTAGCAAATCACCGCCTTACGGAGGGCGCTTGCTACGACAAACGTGCCGGCTTTCTTGGAGCCGAACAATATTGCACTTAACGAAGGTATACGTCCTCACGGAATGACTTTAATGCCTTGGCGATGCGACAAACTTCTGGTATGAGATCAAATCTACGTAGACACGTATCCCATTTACCTAATATGGCTAGATCAGCTGGTTCAACGGCTGAAACACTTGAATCACTCCAGCGGCGTAAATATGCAACCCTGACTGAGTGTTACATGTTTGTGTCGTTTGCTGTTAAGATGTGAGGGAGTTGAGATCGTGAGGTCCTGAGGCTCTAGGTCTCTACAAAGAGATTATGTGATGTCTAACCGACCCTTCAGGTGGTCAAAGGTATGATGACTACCTTGGATAACGGATCAGTTTGACGATCCATCCAGGTAACGAAGCCAGCTTTATTGGCACCTTACCTAGGCTCAGTATTCTACTTATAGTCTTAAGTCGTCATCAAGTAATCAAATCACCTAGCTTTTTAAAATTTAGCGGGCGATTCACGTTTGCATTATTGTTTTTCCATGAGCTTAAAGTGGAAAACAGGAAAGATCTGCTACTCACCCTGGCGCGGTCGAAGGCGGAGGTCTGTTGTGGTCGGATGTCATCGACCGGCGCAGGGTCGAACAGTTCATTCGTCTTGTAAGCAACGCCGGGGTACTTTTTGCGCCGTGGCAGGGCTGGCTCCATAGCTCCTGTGACAGGAACAGAAAATAAACAGATAAGCGACGGCCTTTGTGATAGAGTAGACTAAGCCTTAACGGGACTATGTTACTGCAGAGCGAAGTACCCGGATTTGATTCCAGGCATGATAATTATTGAAGTGAAACTTCTGTATAGACGGGGGGGTCTTAGGATTTTTCTGTCACGAAAAAGATTTAGACTAGACGTGGTGAGAGGCGGCATAATTTTAGAGTAGACTATGGATGCGTTTTTTGGTTCCGGACCGAATTCAGTTTTTTTGTTTGATAAAAAAATGTTTAAATAAAAATTGCGTTCATTAAAATGTCCCTAACCTAACCAAATCATAATTTGCAGTAAACCTGCGAAAATTCAAAATATGTGCTGGAACACATAGTAAAAGTGAAACTTCAACAGACAAGTGGAAAAACGAATTGCAACGAATTTTAACTTGAAGTTTTACAGGCAGGTTTTCTACTATGTGTCTCAGCACACATTTCGATTTTGTAATTATCCGTTATTTACTATCTGGTCTGCTCTGGATGGCTGGGATCAGTCCTAGAGTGGTTTGTCCGTTGTATATCTACACTAATATTATAAAGACGAAAGATTTGTATTTTTGTATGTATGTAACGAATAAACTCAAAAACTACTGGACCGATTTCAAAAATTCTTTCACCGTTCGAATGCTACATTATCCTTGATTAATATTGGCTACATACAAATTTGGGATCTCTCCTAAAACTTCAATAATGTACCAATCCATCTTAACAAAATACTTGGCGCTGGAATCGGGTTCTAGGATTTGGATGAAATTTTATGTGTGTTTGAGTGAGTCCCGGGGTGGTTTAGATTCACAGTTAGACCCGGTAGGTGATGCTAGAGTCGGGTTCTAGATTTTTGTTTTTTCAGGTCATTACAACGTCTGCCGAGATTATAATTGTGTGTTTTTGTCTGAAGAATTTAAAAAACATAAATAAACATGGATGATGAATACATGATTACGACATGCGCCACCCCTAACATGTCCGCTCGGTACTTGCTTCTATAACCTCAGTCTATTTATAGTATTATAATTTTTTTGCCTAATTCCATAAATTACAAGCTCTAATCGATATCGTCCATTTTTAACCGAATTAAAAAAAGGGGAGGTTGTCAATTTGACTGATTTTTTTTTATGTACGTACACCGATTACGCTCAGATTTATGATCCGATTTACGTGATTCTTCTTTAGTTTGATGCGGAATAGTTGCCATTTCGTCCCCTAAAAATTTAACATAGTTTGGCGCAGCAGTTTTCATTTTATGAACATTTTTTATGAAAAAAATTTGTATTATTTTTTTGAAACATATTATTTTCTTGTAGTTTATTAAAAAACAAGTTAAGTAAAAAAAAACTACCTGTCGTTGGAATGTGATATTTAAATTCATCTATAAACATTTATATATTTTGTAGATATGTATTTGTATGGTATGTATTTTAAGTTTATATAATATATCATATATGTATTTATTATTAAAAAGTAAGTAGTTCGTACTATATTTTACGTATACCACTATCGTCATTATCATCTCCATTCCTGGGGTTGTCTGGAAGAGATCGCTTTCTAGCGATAAGACCGCCCATTATACATAACTGGGTTTATAATTTAGTCTTTAAGTTCATTTTTGTATTGGTGCAAAATAAAGTATTATCTATCTATCTATGCGTTACTATCCGGTAACCGGCCAGTTAACAAAATAAAGCCGGATGCCGTATATCCATTTCATTTGTAGTATTTACTTTCCATCAGGTGGGCTTTTAGCTAAATTCAGCAATTAAAAATCTGTTATTCCCTGTTTATGATAACTTAACGCGCAGGGTTACCAAATTATACAATTAACATCATTCATCGCGATAATCATCAAACATTATCGCGATTTTTATGTACTAATATTTTTGATTGCTGGTAACCCTGGGCGTCAAGTGGGTATGTCTATGGTACTGACTACTGAATAATGTACCCCTGGGTATGGCGAGGGCCGTCGGCGGGGTGGGGGCTGGCTGCTTGACCACCCCCTGGTGCTGCTGCTGCTCTTTGTGCTCGTGCCATCTGTACGTGCTGCGATATTCGGAGTGCAGCTGAAACAATGAGAATGCGTACATTTGTAAATATAACTTTAGCATAAGCTCACTGTATCTTAGCGGAAATGCTGCAAGAATGTTGCCCTTTGGGGAAGAAACGTGTAAACAGGCCGCCTCCGCCAAGTCCCGGTGAAAGAGTTATGCCGAAGGGACGCTAGATTGTTGTGGTAAGGAATGACATGAGTGCCAATAGTCTTGCAGTGAGCGATGCCGAAGACTGAGCGAAGTAGGAAAGCGGATCTCGGGCTTCGAAGTGAACCGGATTTTAATCCACCGATGATGATGATGAATATTAAGAAGATTAAAATTTATTTGAATAGAGCATCATATCTTCCAATAAGTGACTGACTACACTGGTAACGCTTCCTCAGCAGTTCAAGACCTCAAATGGAGTAAATATGTGGTTACATATTTGTCCCATTTGTGATTGAAAAGTTAGATACGTCTATCGGCAAAGAGTTTCTTAAAATTTACAAGATACAAGAGCATAAAAATACTTTTAATGAATCTATATATTGTTACGAGCTACAGGACTCGAATTAAAATGCCGTTGGAACTAATATAGAATTTATTAGAACTGTACAAACACGTATAAATAAAATACAAATAAAACTGGATGCAACCAGTTCTCACTGCACGATTCAATGCAATTCGACACGCGTAAAGTCTGTCGCTAATCGAGAGTACTACACACGTCTTACTCGTTTAGTAGTCGTCGCTTGACTGCTCACCCCTCCATTCGGGCATTGTGTTATATCAACTACACAGTACAAAAAAATTGGCCGCGCGCACTGAGTTTCTACTATTATTAACACATGAAGCAAAAGCACAGCAAAAACCTTGTACTCCTTTTTAGGAAAATTGTGCGGACGGAGGAGTATGAAATTTCGCACACTTATATTTTGTATAGAGAAGGAGTGCAGAATGCTATGTTTTTAAAAAATATGTATAAATAATACATTAAATCAATAAAAAAACATTACACACACTACCATGTATTTGACACAGACACGCATATATACTCTTTTGTTTATTGTTGCCTTGGCGAAATCTGTGATTATAGAAGTATAGCCTTTGACAACAGAACCTTAATAATGTTCAAACTTATAATAATTTAAATTAATTATTATGGTCGAATTTCGACCACGGGCGACCACTAGTTAAAATGACATCTGCCGAGTAGTTTTTCAGGTACTTATGAGGTGTTTTCAAATAAATACTTTTTAATGGTCCCTTAGCCAAATGATGAAAACGGCGAAAGTTTTCACCCCTAAGAAAACTTTTACCGCGTGTAAACTGACGCACATTTGCCCAATTTATCACCATTTGTCTTCGGAATTCTAAACCTACAAAATACATAACAACGTCATATAGACAAAAACTTGTCACCAATATTTTGGAAGAATATGTGAAATAAATCGTTCATAATAAAACCGATCCCTTGAGGTCTGCAAAAAGTGGGTCTTGCCAGTAATATATTATCCGCCTGTCAATACCTACATCTATTCGGATATATCGATATCAGCGGGTAGTTTTCTCATTTTTTGCCTTCAAGCGTTTAAAGGCGTATACACATTGGACTAATAAAGGCCAAGGATCGGTCGTTGGCCTTCGCCGGTAAACCATCATACGGTGGTAACATGAAAGGAATCTAATAATTCGATCGTTCGATGAAACGTGTACATAAAGCCATGGAAAAGAATACTAACGAATAATAATCACCTGGTTATTTCTATATCTATACTAATATTATAACGAGGAAAGATTTGTATTTTTGTATGTTCGTAATGAATAAACTCAAAAACTACTAGAATGATTTCAAAAATGCTTTCACCATTACAATGGTATATTAAACTAGATTAATATAGATTATATTTGTTAGTAGAAAAAAGTAGCGATCCCTACTAAAACTTCGATAAGGTAACCCAAGGTGTAAAAAAATTGTGTTTGAGAGGGTCACAGGATGGTTTAGATTCACAATTAGAACCGGTAGGTGGCGCTGGAATCGGGTGCCAGATTTTTATTTTTTTAGAACAGGACAACGTCTGCCGGAACCGCTAGTATATATATATATACACATATTATTATTAAAACGTAACTCATCACATATTCTTGCTACACAGGGTATTTTACTAGTCTTACCGGTGTCCGTTTTTGTGTTTATAGAAAATCCACTATAAATCAGTCATAAATTGAATGAGTTTGTTTTCGATTTCACAATTAAATTATAGAAAAGAATATTTGATATTTGAAAGAAAACTTAATAATATTTTCAATATATAACTTATTTCAAGTTTAATATACAATTAATAAATATAATCCTATTTAAATTTAAAAACTCAAAATAAATTAATCTACACTGCGAGATCGCTGTCATTTGAGAACGTTCCTAAAAGACTAACTGATTTAACTTTTAAAGAAATTAAAAATAATATGTTGATAAAGTTTTAGTTGCGATTTTCTGTACAAACATTACAAAAGTATGGACACCATAAAGACTGGTGGCGCCAGCTGTGTCCCCAAGTTGTAAACAGTTACCTATTTACTGGGCATTTGTTTTGAAGTAATCTTCATTTATTATAATAACATACGTATTTTAAAATATATTGTTGTATATGTGTATATATATGACTATGTATATTTATTTCTTAAATTGGTTTGAGTATTTATGTATCTACTGCCTTTTTCTGCACCACCTACATCGCCTGATACAAATTTCTTTGAATTAGGTTTCCTGGAAGTGATCGCTTTGAGCAATAAGGCCGCCTATTTTATTACCTAGGAAATATTGTAAATATGGTCTGTTTTTCTAATTGTATATTTTGGTGTGCAATAAAGTGTTATCTCTCTCTCTCTCTCCCTGTCTCTCTAATCTTCCACGATAGAGCTAACGAAGGCCAAAATGGTTCGGGGCTGTCTGTACGCGCTTTAATATTGAGTAGCCCAAACAGCTCGTTCGGTACTGGTGATGTGTGTTATAGGTCGTCGATAAATTCGTGTCTGGATTAATTTTATAGCAAATTACTACGGTCTAGCGGTCTGAAAGTCTGCTCGGTCGGTCAATTTTAATATACACGGTTCCGTGACTGTCACTAGCAAATTGATACTTGTATAATAATAATAATAATAGCAGCCCATAAATGTCCCACTGCTGGGCTCAGGCCTCCCACTGTAGGGGAACGGACAGTATACCCGCCACGCTTGTCCAAGGCGGCTTGGCAGGTTTGACACATTGGTTATCTCGATGTGCAGGTTGCATCACGATGTTTTCCTTCACCGTTATTAGCACGTGATAATTGTAACAATATGCACATTAGGTCAGAAAACCGCCTAAGTGGTGCATGCGTTCCGGCCAGGATCGAACCCGTGCCCTTTGAGTTTGGGACGCGTGCGCTAGCCATTACGCTACCACGATTTTATATGATATTTATATACTCAGCTTTTATTTTCTACAGCATTAATTAGTTAGATATCTACCTAACCTATTATTCTGAAGTTTTTTTATTGCATGAGTTCAGCAGACAAGCAGACGGTCTACTGCTGAAAAGCGGTTATCATCGCTTACAGACATTGGCAACACCAAAAGTGCTACAAATGCACTGCTGCCCTCTTAAGGGAGACTGGAGCCTGGCCACTAATGCTGGAACACAACTCAAGGTAGTTATGGCAGCATACTCTAGACCAGGGGTGGTAGCCAACCCGACGGGCAAATACCCTACCACCTGGCTATTCTGAAGTCTGACTTCTACTGAAATTATAAATATTGCCTAATATTATCTAAAAGATAGTCTCATCAATCGTAAATTTAAAATACGACTCATAAAGTTATGAAGTGGTTTGTTGAGCACATCTTTTGTAGCCGTGAAGAGTTCACGACCTTATAAATCTTATTACAAATGCGAAGTTTGGATGGATGTTCCTTGCTCTATCACGACGGAACGCCTGAACGGATCTGGATGAAATTTGACACAGAGATAGATTATAGTCTGGAATAGTACATAGGCTCCTTTTTTATACAGGAAAAATGTAAAGTTCCCTAGGTGTAGATTTGCTTTTGGTTTTCACAGAGCGCGTTTGGCACTCCCAGCGGCCGTTCCTTCACTGTGTCTATAAATTTTAGATCAACTTATTATAAAACTGTAGGTCGAATTTCTGTACAATGAAAAAAATGCTAAAAACCGAGTCACGGGGATGTTAGAAGTGAAATAGAACTAATTTAGATTTTTTCAATTTTATGTTTCTCTATTTGTACCGGTTAATCTCCGAAACGAATGGACCGATTTAAATGTAATTTTGTATGGTGGTAGCTTATATCCCCGGTCAACATATAGGATACTTTTGATCCCGAAAAATTCAAGAGTTCCCGTGGGATATTTAAAAAAACCGCACCACGTGGACGAAGTCGCGGTCATCAGCTAGTCTATAATAAATTTGTAGACGAGCCGAATTTTACAATGAATTACTACATTTACAATTTACTAAAAAGAGAAAAAACATCAAGAGGGTTTATTCGGGCCAAAAGATTCCGAAATTGCAGTTTTAAAAATTTTTGTTTATAAACCATTATCCAAGAGGAAGCCCCACACCTTCACAGAATGTAGGGTCTCCTCTGGGATAATTTATAGCCTTTAAAATAACGCCGTTACCGAATTATACATACGCTATCTGGCAATATGTAATGTCCGTTTTTAAATTCCGTTTAATTTTTATCCGTGGAGGAACGGTGAAAGAATACAATTTCCTGCGTTGGGGCGGCCTGTCGTAAGAGGCGACAAAACAACCCACAGCCAGGTGGTAGGGCATTTGCCCGACTGGATGGCTACCACCCCTGGTCTAGAGTATGCCGCCATAAAAACCTTGAGTTGTGTTCCGGCCATTAGTGACCAGGTTCCAGTCTCCCTCAAGAGAGCAGCAGCGCATTTATAGCACCATTGGTGTTGCAAATGTCCATAGGCGATGGTAACCGCTTTCCATCAAGTGGGCCGTCTGCCTCTCTGCTGAACTCCAGCAATAAAAAAAATATATCGTTAACCTATCGCCGCATCTGCGTGAAAGGGCCTATAACTATAACGTTATCCTAGATGAAGCAGTAAGGTGGGAGACTAGGATAATTGATTTTTCAAAAATCGAATGATACTGGTTTAGTTTTTATCAAAATCAACCCAGGGCCTCTTTTGAGTGTTTTTCTTTATATCTTATAGGCTACGTTCCATTTGTGGCTCACAACGCTCAAAATGCTCCTTCAGCCGTTCCACATACCGACCGCGGTCGTTATGATCGTGGCAAAAACGTCAAATTCAAATTCAAAGTTTTTTTATTCAAAATAAGTTCCACTGGAGAACACTTTTTGAAGGTCATATATATAAGTTAAAATTTAATTTTTCTTCCTATTCTAAGTACACCGCTTCGAAACGTGTTATTGCTGTTAAGGAGAAGAAGCGGCAAGAAACTCCCCGGCAACACGTCTAGCTAAATATTGTTTTTCTTTAAGTTTCTTATTCTATTTATATCTCAAGTTGTCTTTTTTTAATAAGTTTTATACAAAAGTATGTTAAAAAAATTACTTTTTGAAGAATTAATGGAGTTGTAGCAAACAGTGCATACTCGATAAGACCAAGACACAATAAAAAGAAAGAAAAATATTATGAAAGTTATAATAATGACATGACGTACTAAAATGTTATGCTGCAATATATCTCCATAAATCCCTTACAAGCTTGGCAAGATAACATTATACAAAATATAGTATAAGACGTTAGAGCGAGCTGCTATGTGAATGAATTTTTGTCATTTAAGTATTCTTCAATAGTATAGTATCCCTTTTTTAGCAAGATACTTTTTGATTTGGTTTTGAATTTAGTGAAAGGCAGATCTAACATTTCACTCTGAATCTTATTGAAGAAGCGTATACCAACCCCCAAGAAAGAGGACAGTACTTTTTGTAATCTAAAAGATGGCAATATCAGTCTATTACAATGCCTGGTTTTGAAATTGTGAACATCCTTATACTGCTTGTAGGTACTCAAATGATTACGAATATAAATTATATTATTAAAGATATATTGGCAGGCGACCGTCATAATATCGATTTCCTTAAAGCACTCTCTAAGAGACTCCCGAGGGCCGAGGTTGTAAATTGATCACTAAGGATGTCATAATTTTCGATCACACAGCGCTCACAACGATCCATGTCAAAAGGTGGGTCGAAGTCGACTTTGACCACAGAGCATTAATTCTGCGTGTCGATACGTTAAAAAAGGCTCGATTTTCAAATCAATCAATGACATTTGCGTATTTCGTTGTTAATCATTTCAATGCTCCATAATTCGTTCCACTTGAGTTTATATTTATAAACGCGCGCAAGTAAATGAAACGGGAGAAATGGCGGTCGTCGTGAACTTCATGTGGAACGCGGCCATTGTCTCCCATATGAAAACTTCACTTGTAAATAAACATAGTGAAACCGCGATATTGAGATAAAATGCGGGTGCTTCAGGTACAGAGCTACCACGAGATAAGAAAAATACCAGACTTTAAACGTGCCACTGCTGGGCTTGAGCCTCTCATTATAAGGGAACAGACAGTATACTCGCTGCGTCTGTCCAGGCGGCTTGGCACGTTTGACGTAGTGGTTATCTCCTTCACCGTTAGCACGTGGTAATTGTAAATGATTAATACGAAAATGTTGGATACATAATTTAGATTGGGATTAACCGCTATCAAAAGAGATTGATAAGGCTGCTAGAGACTGGTTGCGAGAGACTGATATTTTAAGTATGTGTAAGGTTAGTACCTTACACTTAGTAAGACTAATTAGTCAGTTTAATTTGAATATGAGTGAAAATAGTTTGCATACATTTTGTGACGCTAGTAAGTTAGCTTATGCATGTTGCATATTCTTGCGTACAGAATATAAAAACAATGTCTCTGTTCAATTAGTGTCAGCCAAAGTTAGAGTTGCTCCAACAAAAAGTTTAACAATTCCAAGAATAGAACTTCTAGCTGCTTTGATAGGCTCTAGGTTAGCTAATGAAGTTAAAAACAATTTAGAATTGAGTTGTAAGCAATATTTTTGGACGGATTCTAGCATTGTCTTGGCCTTGGTCATTTTTGTACCTTTTTGTTATAATATGCACATTAGGTCAGAAAACTGACTAAGTGACGCATGCCTTCCGGCCAGGATTCGTCACTGTGCCCTGTGAGTTTGGAACGCGAGGGCTAACCGCTAAACTACTACATCCCTTGACACCACAACATGAAAAAAACGAAATATAATCCTTAGAAACAAAGGGGAATAAGTCTATGAAGCGTCAATTAAGGTGATTAACACGCCTTACTCTATTTAACGAAGGAAACCAGATCGCTGGATAATCTGCGACCTAATTCTCGGGCAACAACGTAAAAACATCAAAAGATCGAATGACTAAAATAGCAGCGAATTGTTGGTCTGGGTTTGTTTGAAAACTGAGATATATGACTTTTTTTATTGCATGAGTTCAGCAGACAGGCATCTGATGGACAGCGGTTACCATCGCCGATGGACATTTCTAAGACCAAAGGCCACCAATGTGATGCCGCTGTTTAAAGGGAGACTGACACCTGGCCACTAATGCCGGAACACAATTCAAGGTTGTTATGTTGACACACTCTAGACCAGGGGTGGTAGCCATCCAGACGGGAAAATACCCTACAACCTGGCTAGGGGTTGTTTTTCCGCCTCTCACGACAGGCCTCCCGACCGCAGCAAAATGTAGTCTTTCTCCGTTCCTGCACGACATTGGTTTTTAAATGAATTATTGTGCATTTATTGCCTTCTTGGTCATTCACTGATGTTTTGTGCTTGCCAAAACATATAAAAACTGTATTAAAATATAGCTCTGAATAAGCTTTTATCCGTGGAGGAACGGACAAAACAACCCACAGCCAGGTTGTAGGGTATTTTTCCGTTTGGATGGGTACCACCCCTGGCCTAAAGTATGTAGCCATAACAACCTTGAGTTGTGTTCCGGCATTAGTGGCCAGGTTCCAGTCTCCGTTTAGAGAGTGGCAGCATAATGGTAGAACCTTTGGTGTTGCAAATGTCCATAGGCGATGGTGACCGCTTTCCATCAAGTGGGCCGTCTGCCTGTCTGCTGAACTAGTGCAATAAAAAAAACAACAAGCAAAAAGTTATAAAACGAAATCGAATAACCAAAGCCGTTTGAGAGTAGGCCCTCTGCTTCTAATGTAACATATATTAGGGCCACGTAGAAGAAATAAGATTGCTCGATCGATGAAATCAATTTACTTATCCAATTTTATGGAAGCCACAAAAGCAAATATAAACATTCGGGGCACGTGGACGCTATCAAATCAACGTGGACGGACCGTAAATTATTCTGTCCACGGCAAATCGGGCGATAGGGTGTCTACATTACAACTTTAAAAACGGACTATTTGAAAAACAAAACCGACTTCATACTAAAAACAAAAAATAATCTACAACATCTTGAAGTCGGTGCATTTTGCAATTCTGTTGTTGTTTCTTTATGTTTCACTTGGCACCGATTACAAACAATATGTTGTAGAAAACATTTATTTTCTACTTTTTAGTTGCGCAAATACTTAAATAGCTTCAGAAATAAGAATTTAAGCGCCTGAAGAAATTGTACTACTGGCATGCGTATACAACTTTTGCCTTTCGAAGAGAGTATGCGCTCAACGCTCCTCAAGAAGGGTTGCTCCCGATTTCCCTGGGATTCACTCATCATATCCTGATTTGGTAACAATGGGTCCACCTCAGTAATATGCTTTTTGAATAATGAAATAAATTGAAAATCGGTTCTCAATTGACGGAGACATCGCGTAACCAACATACAAAAAAAAACATACAGTCGAATTAAGAATCTTCCCCCTTTTTGGAAGTTCGTTAGTAAATAATCAAATGTAAGTGTTCAAATATTATAAATTGGTTTTTTGGTATCAAAATATTACTAATGAAACTTATTTACCTATAATATAAGGTAGTGTAATGAGGAGGAAAGAAAGTCATGTGGCACAAAGACTGTTAAACTAGAAGTAACAGGTATAAATGTAAAGACAGGTCAAAAGATGAATGGACGGATCGTGTGAAGTATGACATGTCAGAATAGAGGAGTATGGTAGGAAAGGCGTATAGTGCCGAGCCTAAATAATTGAGAGAAGGTGAAAGAAAGAGAATATAATAAATATGCAAAGGGTTCGAGTACAACTTTTAGAATGATTGATTGTCTGTCTGTCTATTAAATAAAATGTGGTAAAATCATTGTACTGACTAAATTATTTGAATAAAATATCTTCTCTCTCTTAATAATGTTGTTTAAATACTTATTTTTATTTTTATAGTGAACAAAAAAGTCTTTCCGTTCATTTATCAAAGTGACTTCAGTTGGATGCATAATTGTTTTCACCTATATTCCACAGTTTTGCATTTTTTTAAATAAAATCTATTTCCTAATCAGTATACATATTTAAATTGTAAATCAATTAAAAAGAAATCTTGTGTAAGCATACTTATATTTGTTGAAAATAATCTCAACATAGTGTTATGAGTGCGAGACTCCAATTAAAATGCGCTTGGAATTACTATAGAATTAATTAGAACTATACAAACACGTATAACACAGGTACAAATATAACTGGACACAACCAGTGCAAACTTAATACACGATTCAGTAACACGCGCAAAGTCCGTTAATATATAGCCTATCGAATGTACCACGTCTTGTCTCGCTGGTGACCATCGCTAGACTGCCGATCTCTCCATTGAACCATTGCTTTATAATGCACGGATGCAATATGTTTACTTGGCAAGCGTCGACGCAATTTCCCAGAAAACGTAATCTGCACACCTGCATAATCATGCCTGCGAACGGCCATAAACGAGTACAGTACACAATAGGCTGTTTTATGGCAGGTAGGTGTGCATCCACTTTTGTCGGCGTGTAACAATAGTATAAAATAAAATCGCTTTCTGCGTCTGTCTCGCTGTCTACATATCCAATAACTCCTCCTGAACCACGTAACGGATTTTTAAGCGGTTTTCACCATTAGTTAGATAATTTTTCAAGAAAGGTCAGACCCTAGCTTAGTATAAAAAACTTATAAATTCGTGAGTATACCCGGCAAAATCACCCAGAAAGTCCTTTTAAAGCATAAGTATGCAAATTTACCAGCCACTCCTGGTAAGTATTTCATAAAACTCCTTTCCTTCGTTCATAATCGCATAAAACAGCTCTAAACCATATTTTAATTCTAATTACCACTTAGCATTTGTAATTAATGCTTCCCTCCCATTGTTGTTCGCAGAACACGTGACATTGCAAAGCCAAATGTTTATAGCGAATTTTAATGTTTGTAACATCTCCAATGTTATACAGAAATTATACAATTTAAATGTAAATTGTACCTGGGGTAGATAGAGAAATATTTTTATAATACTATAGGGCTGTTCAGATTATTTCAGAAAGTTATGTAACTGGCTACAGCAATAAAACTTAAGTACTGTGACTTAAAAATAAGTACCCAAAATAAATGCTGTTATTTATATAATTTTTAAACAAAAATGAGTGTATTTAGATTTTTCTACCAACTTATCTGCAGTTCTTTTATATGTCATGAATCTGATTTTAATAAAAAAATTAGGAATCAGAATAAGTAATTTAATTTATATGTTAGTGGTATGTATGTTTTATTTCGATTTCTTTCACGGTTTAAAGGAATTAATATAAAATTAAATCCCGCGCGAATCAAGTTGTAGGCAAAGGTAATTTCTCTCCATGCAGGAACAGAAAAAGAATACTAATTCCAGCGTCCGGGTGGCCTGCCGTAAGAGGCGACAAAACAACCCATAGCCAGGTGATAGGGCATCTGCCCGAATGGATGGCTACCACCCCTGGTCTGGAGCATGCCGCCATAACAACCTTGAGTTGTGTTCCGAGCAGCATATTGGCAGTACATCTGGTATCGCTAATGTCAATAAGCAACGATAACCATTTTCCATCACAGTTGGGTCGTCAACTTGTCTGCTGTGCTACAGCAATAAAAAAAATAGAAAAAACTTCACTCCAAATTTTAATTTAAATGTTAATACTTTTTTAAATGTAGTCTTTTGGTTGCTAGTTCTGGTATTATAAAGGCATCTAAATTAATACTATGCTATTCTATTCTGATTTGATATTTTCTTTTATTCCATGTCAAGCCTTTTTAAAATAGTTGCTCGATGGATAAAACGCCGATTACACATTGGCAGAAGCATGCCATGTATATTGTGCTAACGTTGCAGTAATACATATGCCGTCCGTTACTCTAAAATGCGGATGTCTAAGACTCTTATTAGACTATCTAAGAAATATGATCAGAGAAGTGGTAGTCATTTTTATATGAAGAACCTATGGCAGTGAAATAACATGTGACATATGACATTCCTATTTGACAGCAAGCGTACAAATATGATCATATCATCCGTCTAACCTCAAAAATTAAAATATAAAAATACCTTCAATTAAAATCAGCATTGTCACCCTACTCTACCGTAATGAGGAACTAGTATTCAATTAATATCCAGATAGATTCGCAGCACACATATATGGTGACCGGGTTTTTTGTGCCATTAGTCATCGATTTGGTTGAAAGGCGTTGAACTGAAAGGACATGATGGTATTCAATCAGATTGAATTATTCAAACTTATGTTTACATGGATCACTTTTGTCGCTTCATCAAAATTGAAGGAAGGGATGAACAGTCTAATATTAGCTTTACACTAATATTCTATCGAAGGTCCAAATTTGCTATTTTTGCATCTTGACGTTGCGACGATATTCAAGTTACTATTCCATTGCAATAGTGTCAAAAATTCGTATTCTACTAAATTCACAATATTTTCTCGACAGCCCCGCGACAGAATGATAACAGAAAAAAATGGTATTACCAATTAGCAGAAATAACGTTAGCCGAAATTAATATTGTAAAGCTACCAACATTTTAAACATTTATTTTGCAAGTTATCACTTATAAATATTTATAAAGATGAGTTCTGTCAATTTCAGTGGGGTACCACGTGCACGCCATTTTACTCACTCACTTTAAAGCCTTAGATACATCAGTCTTTAGGCCATATACACACTTAAGTGCAGCCGAGCGATTTTATTGCCATGTTAGCTAAAGCCGTCTTAGCCTGCAAAAAAATCAGCCTGCACCCCCTTCCACCTTTCCAACAACAAAAAAACGAATATAATAAAACTACGTTTTAACGGTTTTAAGCGCGGTAATTTATTTGATTTTTGTTTTTCCGAAGTTTCGGCCACTTTTCGGTGGCCGTGATCACGGAAGACAAAGATGTCAAGTGTCAACGAGTATTGTTAAAGTTTTATTTAGCCTACCGCCAACTTGTTCATTTTAATATTGGCGGTAGGCTAAATAAAAGTTTAACAATACTCGCTAAACAACTTCGAACCGCTCCCGGGAAGAATCCCACGGGATTCACGAGATAAAAAATGTCACACATTTTTTTATTATAAAATTTGTTATCGAACAGCGCAAACCGCATCGAAATCGGTCCAGTAGTTTTTAACGTGAATCCCGAACAAACAGTGTTTTCCATCGCTTATATAGTCTATTCCAGTTGTTTTTTAATAGCTTCAATGTACAGACACGGCATGTTTAGAATTTTATAATATTATAGATTAGTTGTGAATATCGTTATATTAAATTAACACACACATACAAACATGCTATTTAGTGTAATGTTTAATATTGTCTAAGCTAACTAAAAACTCACATGCTGTATACGAAAGTATGGTTGTGGGTAGGCAAAAGTCCCTGACATTTGTCAGTTTAAAGACAAATCCCAGCGGCTTTTAGCAAGCATACATAATATGAAAAGCTAAAAAAAGCACAAAGGGTGTCGCTACCCGCTCTCTGAGACTAGAAGGGTACTCTAGTGGCCCTAGACACACTAACGCGACACCGCTGCGTCCGACCCAATTCACATGTGAAAAATGGCTTAACGACAGCCTTCGTTATGCTTATATTACACAAATTTTTGAAGTGATATCTTCTTTAGGTACATTGGGAACTTTTGGGATGGGGCAAAGTGGGGCCCAATTCTGCTATTAGTAACTCGTCAAAATCGCCGGACTTTATCGTCTCAATCGTAGGTTTGTCTGATTTTGCTATTCTGTTAATTCCAATAGCCACGTGGCCCGCCACTCTATCTTTATAAATATATATTAGCGAAAAATCGCGAAATAAACGTTTAAAATTTTTGGTAGCTTTTCAATACTCATTTCGGCTAACACAGTTCCTGCTAATGGTAACACCAACTTTTTTACTCTTATTCTGCTGCGACGAAATCAAGAAGATATTTTGGATATATGAATATTTTCGCCATGCTAAAATTTTATTTTATTTTATTCGGATAACAATCAGTTTATAGTTAAGTACATACTCAATTAATCAATTTAGGGATGCAGCAGCAGTTATTGTCAGCTTTTTCTAGTTTTATATTTATTTATGTAAGAGTATATCATAATATTTTATTTATATTTATCATCTCTCTCTCTCTCTCTCTCTATATATATCAGGAACTATAATACCTATAGACTTGAAATTTTGCATGGACTTTCCTTTCGCCAAGTTAAAGGTCAGCTAAGAACGGATTTTACGGCACGTGAAGCGGGCTGGTATCAGCTAGTATTAGTATATTTTTATACTTTATTATTGTATGTATATTATGTCATGTATGTATATAATTATAAGATACTGATTCGGTAGTGAGAATAATGCACCATACCTCTGTTCTTATCAAATTTTTTGTCCATCCATAGGTTGTCTGCAAGAAATCGCTTATAGCGATAAGACCGCCTATTGTATTGTAAATTTTATTTCTGTTAACTGTATCTTTTAAAACATAATAAAGCATATCCATTCGTACTATTCATTAAAAAGTTTTAATTTTAAAGAAAACAATTCCAAATTCAAATTAGGAAAATGTGTGATTTTCATTTGTTTTTCTTATTGTTAAAACGAGTGAATCTAATGAAGAAATTCGATACATTTTAAAATTCTACTACAAAAAAGGTAAAAATGCAACACAAGCCGCGAAAAAAATTTGTGATGTTTATGGACCTAATGCAGTATCTGTGAGAGTAGCGCAAATTTGGTTTAAGCGTTTTCAATCCGGAAATTTTGATATCAAAGATGCACGTCGCTCTGGTCGCCCTGTTACGGACAAAATTGATGGCATTTTTGAAAAAGTGGAGCAAGATCGGCATATTAGTAGTTACGATGTAGCTGAAGAACTGGGAATTGACCACAAAACGGTTTCCGCGCATTGGAAAAAAGCTGGGTACACAAAAAAGCTCGATATTTGGTTGCCTCATGAGCTCACTGAAAGAAACCTAATGAACCGTGTACTCATTTGTGATTCTTTATTACGACGTAATGAAACCGAACCATTTTTGAAGAAGCTGATAACTGGTGATGAAATGTGGATCACGTACGACAAGAACGTGCGAGAAAGATCGTGGTCAAAGGCCGGTCAGGCTTCACAGACTGTGGCGAAACCCGGGTTAACTCGCAACAAGGTGATGCTGTGTGTATGGTGGGATTGGAAGGGCATTATTCATTATGAGCTGTTACCGCCAGGCAGGACCATCGATTCTGAACTGTACTGCGAAACACTGATGAGATTAAAGCAAAAAGTTGAGAGAAAGCGGCCGGAATCAATCAACAGAAGGGTGTGGTTTTTCACCATGATAACGCTAGACCTCACACATCTTTAGCCACTCAGCAAAAATTACGAGAGTTTGGCTGGGAGGTGTTAATGCATCCGCCGTATAGTCCTGACCTTGCACCTTCAAATTTTCACCTGTTTCGGTCTCTGCAGAATTCCTTAGGCAGTGTCAGGTTAACATCACGAGAGAACTGCTAAAACCACTTGTCGCAGTTTTTTGATCCGAAGCCCCAAAATTTTTATAGCAATGGGATCACGTCCCCACCTACAAGATGGCAAAAAGTTATCCAACAAAATGCCACCTACATACTTTAGTCAAATATAAATGAACTTTATAAAAAAACCTTTTGAATTTTTATATAAAATGCGAAGAAACTTTTCCCCAACCTAATATATATATATATATATATATATATATATATATATCACCTCTATGGCGACCTCTCAACGCGTCTAATTGAGGTCTCGCGTGACCAAAAGGCTGGCTTACACCTAGGGTAACGAATTAGCGTTTCCATCCAACGCGGAACTGCGGCCAGCATTTTGGGCACGCTCCCCACCGACAGTCTGGAGTCAATTTTTTATTTATAGATTTGTTATTTTGTGAGTATAGCTTTATTTACAGTATAGTTTAGTTTATTTATTTTTAAGGTTTTATTTGTAAGTATGTTTAAAAAATTAAAATAATTAATTTACCCATGCCCACTTTCTCACCTTTTTCGTCATTAATACACATATATATATACACATGCACTCACGCACACACGCCCGCACGCTTTGTAACTTTGTATATAATTTTATAAAATTATTTTAAATTATAATTATATTAAAATTATGCTTTATAACCTTTAATTAATTCATAAACACAGATGTGTGCAATTCTTGCGTGGTACGTGATTGCTGAAACATATTTGACAGGCGTTCCCGTGCAAACTCCGCTGGGCGTAAAACATGTTTATTTTTGATTTATTAATCATTAATCACAATGAAATATAGTCTATGTCACTCGGAAATAATGTAGCTTTCTACTGGTGAAAGATTTTCAAAATCGGATCAGTAGTACCGGATATTACCCCGAACATCCAAAGTCACAAACTTTACTTCTTTATAATATTATTATAATTATAAAATTAGTATAGATGTCGTTGATTAACGATCCTTTCAGTTTTGAGTCTTTCAACCAAATTTATTCAATTTGGCTGATCTGCTTATTGTCAGCATAATTAACTATAGTTAAGTAACGAACTCTTGTGAGCATTTGATTGATGAAGAAAGTTTCCAAGTTCTGTTCGTTACGTGGCAAGAAGTAACTTGGAACAATTGGGTATAATTGACATATGTCGCCTTTGTTGGACAGTTGACATCCAGTGTCGTGAGATTTCGCGTTTTGAAATAAACCTAATTGGTATCGCCAGGTAATTAATCTTTTGGTCTGTTCAAACTTATTTAATTAATTTAAATTCTTTTAAATTAAAAAAAACTGTCAGATTTATTTGACAGCGTGTCCCTGAAGGCCCTTACCATTGGTACCATAATTTCTATTACTGGTATCTTCTTTATGTCTTTTAACAAGTTCACAGCGGCAGTGATTTATCTGTAATTTCCATGTAGTACAGGACGTTTTAGAACTCGTTCTAATATACATATATATATGTGTGTGTGTGTGTATTTGTATATATATGGAATAGTTATATATTTATTATTAGTAATCGAATAATAATTATGTATACCACCATCGCTATTCCTAATCAGCAAAATTCCTGCCACGGGTTGTCTGGAAGAGATCGCTTTTTAGCGATAAGAGCGCCCTTTGTACAGAATTAGAATAATACTAGTTCGTAAGTTTTCTATAATGGTGTACATTAAAGTGTTATATCTATCTATCTATATATTCTTTTATTTCTACACTGAACCTAATTGAAGTTGCGACTGTGGCACCGCATCACAGACAAGTCTAAGTTTTTCTGAGCCGCAGCCCAGGTACGGGTCCTTACACCGGGGCCACTTAGACCCCGTTGCGTAGTGAACATGTTAACCGGTAGACAGTACACACAATGGCTACACAGAATGGGTAGTATAATATATCTATATAAACCGACTATTAGTAGTTTGAATTTTTTTGTTCAGTTATCTTACTTATCTCACTAGATGGCACTGTAATATTTTTAATGGCGGTATGGTTTGACATAACGTTTCACGTTGGTATTTAGTCTTACAAAATATGCGGTTATCATCTATCATTCTAGTGTTAAATTCTCATTTTTTGGTAGGAACACGTAACTGATGAAAGTTACGTTAACCTCTAGATTTGGTTAGGCTTGTTCTTGCTCGGTCACTGAACGGAGCGATCTGTACTAGTACAATTTGTCAGATGTCCTAATTCGGTCATTTAGTACACTGAACGAATAAGAATTATATTTTGATTTCCTTCATACTTTGCATGCTTAGGACTGTCATTCTAATCAATACCCGTTTATTTTTTACGTAAGTTATTTAAGTTATTTAGATATTAAAATATATGTGATATTTTTTTCTTCATGCATTATATAAGATATCAAAATTTTATAGGATTTACCATCTTATGGTCCAATAAAGACAATTTCGCAAAATGGTTATTCAAAAATAAAAACTAAAATAAGGAGTAGTTGTATGAACTTAAAGTTCAAAATAGCTTCATGAATCAGAGTTATCAGAGATCAAAGTAGGCAAATGAATATTATCATGCATCTTACTCTTTCATGCACTGATACCATATCGTTGCCGCTCGTTCAATCAGTCAGCCGCGTTCCGTGATTGTTGTGCGACAGTTCGTAGTATAGTACCAGTGACAAAGAATACATCGCGAATTCAGACTATTCTATACGATTCACGAACGAAGAAGTACTAAATGAACGATGTCCTAAAACGGAGAAGGAATAGTTCGTTTAATACAGTGTCTGGAATTTATTCCTTTTAGTACATAGTACATGTACTACACACGCCTTATATCGGGCAGTCGGGCTTCCCCCTGCAGTGGGACGTTTATGCGCTGATAATATAACCTCTAAATTTGTTTAAAAGAGCTCTGAGCTCAGTTCAGCTCACTAACTAAAAAGAAAAAGAGATGTAGCTCTTTCACTCTAAAGAACTATATTAGCTCAATAGAGTTACAGAGTAGAAATCGAAACGATGGCGCTCGCTCTTTTGAGCCGAAAGAGCTAGAGCGAGCCATCTTGTGACTTGTGATACGCACGGTAACATTCATAATTCATGTATCCAATTATAAATCTTTTTCGATCTTCAATGCAATTATTATTAATTTCATGCGTTTATGCAATATTTTATATTGTTTTATATCAACAGAAAATTATGTTGCAATAAATGCTTAAGTATCCTTGACTTTTTTTACAGCCACAAAGATCAGTTTGCACCGTACGTATTGACAACATTGTCGCTCTGTGTTGGCAAATGGGCTGATTGAGCCGTTAAGAGCCGAATGAGAGATCAGTTTCAAAATGGCATATAGCTCATTATTATCTTTCATTCGCGAGCTACCCAAGTCTAACCTAAATTGGTTATAAGTCATTTGTAAGCAAGTACTTATGATCATATCAATTTATAGTGTATTCTACTTCATCAAACGTTACGTTATCTATTGCAATCAAGAAAATGAAACAATAGGTTTTCTTCGAATAACAGTTCACGGTTGCACAAACCGCGAGAGAAAGTCATGGGAAACTGTTATTATGGACGTGGAACAATAAGAAAGGTGCCATAGACCGACAGACTGGTTGCTTGAGCGGCCTAGATAGTGATTGTACAAAGCAGTTTCATGAGAGGCCGTGTACGAGTCGGAATTGTACATAGAGGCTTTCTCTATTATAGGCCGGTTCCTATGTCTTATGTTAGATACATAGATAAGACTTTATTGTACACCAATACAAAAAGGAAAGTTACAGACTAAAATTATACGTAATTAAGTAATTATGCACAAAGGGCGGTCTTATTCCTAAAAAGCGATCTCTTCTAGACAACCCGAGGAATGGATTGACATGATAATGGCGATAGAGGTACATGTAACGTAAAGTACAATTATTTACATTTAAATAAATACTATGAGCTAAGACTCAAGCTCCAAGGGTGGAAGTGATAAATGGCATAACGTCAGAAGTAGCTGAGGTAAACCTGCAGCCCACCTCTCACACCCCTTAGCCACTCATGTTGCCCCTGTCTTCTATGGCATTTTTTAGGGCCCATGTAGGGAGTGGCGAGACACCGTCTACCCATTTTCCCATGTTCTCCGAATATTGTGACGGGCAGACGTCACAGTCCCCATATTCCCAGACCCATATTCCCTACCACTAGCAGTTTACACCCATTAGCTCGGTACTTTTTGTTTTCACTAGCTTCTCTCCGCGACTTCGTCCGCGTGGAATAGTTAATAAAAAAAAGTAGGTTAAAAAAACCCCCCGATTTTGAAACATACTTCATTGGTGCTCCATTCCTATTGGTCTTAGCGTGATGATATATAGCCTATAGCCTTCCTCGATGAATGGGCTATCTAATACTGAAAGAATTTTTCAAATCAAACCTGTAGTTCCTGAGATTAGCGCGTTCAAGCAAACAAACAAACAAACTCTTCAGCTTTATATATTAGTATAAGATTTCCCATATTAGTCCTACACTGGCCGGGGCTTGTCCTTGGGTGCATTATTATATGGTGTAGACAGGGATAATCGCCGGTCAGTGTCACGCCACATTTACATGAAATTTGTCAAGGGGCCTCTACGTGTTGGCCGTCCCATTCTTCATGCAAGCCCTCCAAAACTCCGGCCCATTTTTATGGCCCGTGGTCTTCAAAGATATACATATATGATATCTATGCAGAAGTTTTATACTTATGTTAAATAGATATATACATACATATATACATATAATGATATACCAACGACGTGAAATATTTTCTGATCATTATTTTAAATATCGTTAGTGATTTTGCTTGTCTGTTATGCTGCTATTGTGTGATTGTCTTATGTTATTTCTACACCTGGGATAATGTTACTGTTGATGGCCGTTTCACGCAGATGTAGCTATGGGTTTAAGGCGTTGTTTGTAACACGATATTGTTATACATACAAGGATGTGTTAATAGATTAAGTAATTTTGTGGTTATTTATGTTATTTCAGATGGGAGCGTAATGGCTAGCGTACACGTCCTTAAAAAAGGAGCCTGAGATTTATAAATAATTATGATATAAAAGTTTTATTTAGTAAACGTGTTGCTGAGGAGTTTCTTGCCGCTTCTTCTCTATTTATTTATTCATTTATTATTTAAAAGTATCCAACAGTATATCCATAAGTTTAAGGCCTAAGAAAACATAACAACAAATCTAAACCAAAACTGAATACTTCTAATCTAGAAAGAGAACAGAAACAAATATTAAGTTACACTACACTAAAGTTAATTATTCAATCTATCTAATACTGTGAAACTTCTGACGGGAAAACTAAACACAACTAAATGATTAAGTCTAAATACAAACATTACATTCCTTTTGAATCTTATTAATAAGTTTACTAACTACTGATGACTTAAATATATGTTTCGAAGAATTAAAAATGTCTATGTCACTAAAATATTCGTTGAAGGTCTTTGTACAACGCCGCAGATATTTATTTTGTCCGTAGTTAGTTTTGGAAACAAGGGCAGCAAACAGTTTGAGTGAGGAAGAATTACGAGGGTAACGCTGTGGTACTTTGATATATAAGACGAAATGAGAGCAGGACAATCGATAATAGAATCACGATATCGTACAAAAAGGTCATGTCGAGGTAATGCCTTCTTTCACTAAGGGGGATAAGATTATAATGTAGACAAGCTGGAGTATAATCATTGAAACGGTTTTTAAACTTGAAATTCAAATGTTTGACAAAAAGTTTTCTAAACAGCGATAACACGTTGCGAAGTGGTATACTTACAATAGGAAGTAGATTTAAATTTTGACATGTATTCACCTTCAAAAATCGTTCTCCAGTTGAACTTATTTTGAATAACTTTTGAATTTGAATTTTGGGCGCGGCTTCGAATCCTGGCCGATACGTAAGAACTACTTGGTAGTTTTCAGACCTAATGTGCATATTGTTACAATTATCGTGTGCTAACAACGGTGAAGGAAAACATCGTGATAAAACCGGCACATCGAGATTACCGATGTGTCAAACCTGCCAAACCGCCTTGGACAAGTAGGGAGCCCCAAGCCCAGCGGTGGGACGTTTAGGGGCTGTTATTATTATGTTATTTAATTGTAAAGTAAAAAAATATTTTATTGTTGGATTTTATTTAACTTTATTTATTTAGTTTAAGTACTTGTTTTTTTAAATTTATTTTTTATTAACAACTCTACGGACTCTAGTTCCGTACCCTTCTTTTACAATTAAAGAAGAAGAAGTTAAGAAGTTGTACACGCTTATTTGTTACTTTGTTATTGTGTGTGACATTTAATGAATGTATGTTTGTGTTGTGGTGTACCTTAAGAATAACTTATTATATTAATTTACTCTAATTTTAATACTAAACTTATACTATTAGGTTGGGGAAAAAGTTTCTTCGCATTTTATATAAAATTTCAAAAGGTTTTTTTATAAAGTTTATTTACATTTGACTAAAGTATGTAGGTGCCATTTTGGTGGATAACTTTTTGCCATCTTGTAGGAAGGGACTAGATCCCATTGCTATAATAATTTTAGGGCTTCTGATCAAAAAACTGCGACAAGTGGTTTTGGCAGTCCTCTCGTGATGTTAACCTGACCCTGCCTAAGGAATTCTGCAGAGACCGAAACTATACGGACTATACGGCGGATGCATTAACACCTCCCAGCCAAACTCTCGTAATTTTTGTTGAGTGGCTAAAGATGTGTGAGGTATAGCATTATCATGGTGAAAAACCACACCCCTTCTGTTGATTAATTCCGGCCGCTTTCTCTCAACTTTTTGCTTTAATCTCATCAGTTGTTCGCAGTACAGTTCAGAATCGATGGTCCTGCCTGGCGGTAACAGCTCATAATGAATAATGCCCTTCCAATCCCACCATACACACAGCATCACCTTGTTGCGAGTTAACCCGGGTTTCGCCACAGTCTGTGAAGCCTGACCGGCCTTTGACCACGATCTTTTTCGCACGTTCTTGTCGTACGTGATCCACTTTTCATCACCAGTTATCAGCTTCTTCAAAAATGGTTCGGTTTCATTACGTCGTAATAAAGAATCACAAATGAGTACACGGTTCATTAGGTTTCTTTCTGTGAGCTCATGAGGCACCCAAATATCGAGCTTTTTTGTGTACCCAGCTTTTTTCAAATGCACCAAAACCGTTTTGTGGTCAATTCCCAGTTCTCCAGCTACATCGTAACTACTCATATGCCGATCTTGCTCCACTTTTTCAAAAATGGCATCAATTTTGTCCGTAACAGGGCGACCAGAGCGACGTGCATCTTTGATATCAAAATTTCCGGATTGAAAACGCTTAAACCAAATTTGCGCTACTCTCACAGATATTGCATTAGGTCCATAAACATCACAAATTTTTTTCGCGGCTTGTGTTGGTTTTTTACCTTTTGTAGTAAAATTTTAAAATGTATCGAATTTCTTCATTAGATTCACTCATTTTAACAATAAGAAAAACAAATGAATATCACACATTTTCCTAATTTGAATTTGGAATTGTCATCTTTAAAATTAAAACTTTTTAATGATACCAAAACCAGCCAGATACAAATGGCATAGCCAAAGAGATCTTATTACAAGTTCATACATACTATATGCGAAAAGACTTTTTCCCCAACCTATTAATATAGAGTGTATCTGTTACATGCTGGTGTTGTGAGGAAGTGCTTGTGCAGTGTGTGCCTTATGTCTATACCTATATATATTGTCCTAACTAGTGCCATGTGTATTGTTTTCCTTTCTGTGTCTGGGTTATGAATTTTTGGGCTCTTTGTGTGTTTTGGTTTGTTTGTGAAGTGTGCGTGTAATGCAATGCGGTGGTAGTGCGCATTGGTGTGGGTATGTGTGTAAGTTTTGTTGTTAGTCGTGTGTTTGTGACTTTGTGTGGTGTTATAATTTATTGTTTTAATTGTTGTGACAATGTGTTGACTGGGAATTGTGTTGAACTTTTCAGTTGGTGTTAGTGATGATGGACGGTTTAGGAGGGGGATTATTGGCCCTCCATTAGACGTTGGACCACCGTCTTGTCTCCCATGCATGTCCCCATGGTTTACTTGTTATAACATATTTGTTAACAAAAATTAGTTTACTAACCAATGGATCGTTTTGGACTCATGCCAAAAGGAAAATTTGCACTAAAAATCAGCGTTGTGTCGGACACTGTCGGATATAAGTCCGGCACAATAATATGCTGAGTGCAAACCTTGTTTGCAGTAAATGTGGCGTCTAAACTCTCACAATATGGTATGTATAAGTATAATAATAACATGTAAGCAATGTAGCATTTTATTTCTTCCTTCTTATTAATTAATGATGTTAAAAATTGACAGGTAACATATACGTAAATATTACTAGCCCGATAGATTTTTGTATGAAAAACAACTATTATGGTGCTGTTATGGCCCCCACGATTGACCATTCAGATAATATTGTAATAGCAGATTTGGGGCTCAGGAGTGGTGGCTATAGAAATCCGGCAGGTGGTGTTGCAATAGGGAGAGATGGAGTGGGAGCATTAGCTCACCAGCCTGCTCCACTCCCGCCAAGGGAGGACGCGCAGGCGCCGTGAGCGGGCGGCCCTGGGGAAGATTTATCACCCGTCATTATGTCGTCGAGATGGCACTCTTGCCTCTCTGGCACACCTCCTCCCGTGGGGCGTGTTACACACTGCCTCAGGCAATGAGAGTATGAAGATACTGGGGCCGTAGTTCCCTTGCCAATGGATGACGCCGTTGGTCCAGCGCTTGTCAGGGCCTCGTGGCCCTGACGTTAGGACAAAGGGGACACCGAGGGGTTTTAGTAGACATTCTTGACTTAGGTGGCACTAGCACTCCAAAGGGTTGTTAGTGCCACAACAGCCTTGTCCCGTTTGAGGATTATCCACCGTGTTATCTGCAGTGGGTAGTCCTAAAACGGATTTCCTCTCATTAAAAAAATATATATATAGTCCTTGACATATCCGTCAACGGCGAACCTTGTCAAGTCCGGCTGTGCGAACGCAGGTGGCTAGCGAAACCAAATTTGGTTTTAAAAGTTCATTTGCAAGGAGCGCACAAAAGCTCGAGTTGTATGTATAACTGTAGGAGATTTTAGGGCAGTTTTTTTGATAAGGCGTTCCCAACTGTCACTTGAGATATTGCATGCAAAAAGATGGCGCTTGAGTACGTCCCTATCAGGCAGAAATTGACCTTGACATGAATTCTGGACTTGAATGAATAGAAGACTTTCGCCTTCAAGCCAAGCATTGCGGGATGGTCAACGAGGTACAATTAATTAATATTAATTTCTTTGTCTTCTTTGTATTAGTTTCGAACAAAACCAATATGGGACATGAATAGAGAGTTGCGTTTATACTGTCACGCGTACGCGCAATGTCACGAGACGAGGTCTCTTACGATATTGCGAAACAAACGGATTTGTTTCATTGCACTTTTCGAGTGAATGGACGTTTGGACATTGTTAAAATAAGACCAAGGACATTTAAAACGCTGACGATTGATTGGCACCTGGCGCCCAATTCTGCCATTTCAATATGTTGACGTTGCGAAGATATTCAAAGTACGATTACATTGCGATAGTGTCAAAAATTCGTATTCTACTAAATCTACAATATTCTCTCGTTATCGTCGCGGCAGAATAATAGTAGAAAAAGTGGTATTACCATTAGAAGAAATGACGTCAGCCGAAATGAGTATTGAAAAAGTATGTTAAACATTAAATTTCGCGAAAATGGACAAACTCACGATTGAGACGATAGTATCCAGTGATTTTGAAGAGATAGTAATAACAGAATTGGGCCCCTGGTATTGTGTATAGTTCATCATGAAAGGAGAATATTATGGTGCCTCATAAACATAGGCAGGAGATATTCTGATTTTGTAATGGATTTAATAATTAGACGGTCTCATTTATCAATATACGTAGTTAGTAGTAGTAGTAGATAGATAGATAGATCTAAGGCAGACTCAAAATAAAATTTATAAGTTTAGCGAAAGATGACATGCTGATTTGTGGTGTGATATAGAAATGATCCCAGAATTGAGGAGTTACCATCATCATCATCATCCGAGCATTAAATACCTGTTGCGTTAGGAGCGTTTACTTCTCTCAGGGTCTGCTTTCCTACTTCTCTATTTCGCACGATTTTCAACATTACTTGTTATGAGACCATTGGTATGCATATCTTCTACCAGGATGTCAGGCCAGCATTTCTTGGACCTACCCCTTCTACCAGGATTTGGCAGAGTAGACTTGACTAGAGGTTTAGTCCCCGCAAAACGTGGCCATACCAGCGTAAGCGACTGTACTGCGGTTTGTCTGCCATATCACGGATATGAAGGCTGTCGTGGATGCGGGAGTTCCTAACGCGATCCTTCTGCGTGACCAAATATATTCACCGCAGCATATTCATCTCCGTGACACGCAGTTGTTAGTTTTTTATTGCAAGAGTTTGGTAGACCTGCAGACGGCCCACCTGATGGAAAACGGTTACCATCGCCTATGAACAATTGTAACTCCAAAGGTATGTGCTGTCGCTCTCTAAAGGATACTAGAACCTGGCTACTAATGACGGAACACAACTCAAGGTGGTTATAGCGGCATACTCTAGACCAGGGGTGGTAGTTTCTGCTTGTGTCATTTAAGAATTGGGCACTTTTCATTGACATATAAAAGGACTGGTCTAATGATTGATTGATTTATAGACCTGTACTACTAAATAAGTTTCCATCTTGAGACTTAATAACTTATGCCTCAAGATAGACAACACATTTTTGGCGAAACAATACATCTTCTTTGCCTGTCACATGAAAAATATAAGTAGTCATTCATAATTTTAATTCAATATAATAGGTTGGGGAAAAAGTCTTTTCGCATATAGTATGTATGAACTTGTAATAAGATCTCTTTGGCTATACCATTTGTATCTGGCTGGTTTTGGTATCATTAGAAGTTTTAATTTTAAAGAAGACAATTCCAAATTCAAATTAGGAAAATGTGTGATTTTCATTTGTTTTTCTTTTTGTTAAAATGAGTGAATCTAATGAAGAAATTCGATACATTTTAAAATTTTACTACACAAAAGGTAAAAATGCAACACAAGCCGCGAAAAAAACTTGTGATGTTTATGGACCTAATGCAGTATCTGTGAGAGTAGCGCAAATTTGGTTTAAGCGTTTTCAATCCGGAAATGTTGATATCAAATATTCACGTCGCTCTGGTCGCCCTTTTACCGACAAAATTGATGCCATTTTTTAAAAAGTGGCGCAAGATCGGCATATTAGTAGTTACGATGTAGCTGGAGAACTGGGAATTGACCACCACATGGTTTTGGCGCATTTGAAAAAAGCTGGGTACACAATAAAGCTCGATATTTGGGTGCCTCATGAGCTCACAGAAAGAAACCTAATGAACCGTGTACTCATTTGTGATTCTTTATTACGACGTAATGAAACCGAACCATTTTTGAAGAAGCTGATAACTGGTGATGAGAAGTGGATCACGTACGACAAGACCGTGCAAAAAAGATCGTGGTCAAAGGCCGGTCGGGCTTCACAGACTGTGGCAAAACCCGGGTTAACTCGCAACAAGGTGATGCTGTGTGTATGGTGGGATTGGAAGGGCATTATTCATTATGAGCTGTTACCGCCAGGCAGGACTATCGATTCTGAACTGTACTGCGAACAACTGATGAGATTAAAGCAAAAAGTTGAGAGAAAGCGGCCGGAATTAATCAACAGAAGGGGTGTGGTTTTTCACCACGATGACGCTAGAGCTCACACATCTTTAGCCACTCAGCAAAAATTACGAGAGTTTGGCTGGGAGGTGTTAATGCATCCGCCGTATAGTCCTGACCTTGCACCTTCAGATTTTCACCTGTTTCGGTCTCTGCAGAATTCCTTAGGCAGTGTCAGGTTAACATCACGAGAGAACTGCCAAAACCAGTTGTCGCAGTTTTTTGATCAGAAGCCCCAAAATTTTTATAGCAATGGGATCACGTCCCTACCTAAAGGATGGCAAAAAGTTATCCAACAAAATGGCACCTACATACTTTAGTTAAATGCAAATAAAGTTTATAAAAAAACCATTTGAGTTTTTGTGTAAAATGCGAAGAAACTTTTTCCCCAACCTAATACGTCCAAAAGTAGACTCCCATCTAAAAGTACTACAATATTTAGTGATCACTTTATTAGCAACAATTAATCTTAAATATAAACAACATTAATAAATCCCCACGTTCAATTGTTCACATTGATGACAATTAATAAAAGATTATTATTTATTCGCACTGGAAGCACACTGCTGACACAAGAGACAGTAGAGATAAATAATAATATTTAATACGTGAGGATTACTAATAAATCCTTTTTATATTGTTACAACTTAAGTTCCGACAAAAAACACATTTTATTACTTGTCGGCATTTGAACTAATTGTAATTCTTTTATGATCTTCTTCTTTTGTTTACTTATTTATTCGCATAAGTTTCTAGAAAACAGCCTCATTAGCCAGGTGTTTTGGATTATGTCGACTACGATACGGGCACATTGCATTTGTACAGTATAAAACGTTGGCCTGATGGAGAGAGGCGGCAGTCGAGCGAGAACCACGATCAAAGCGAGACGTGTGTACAATCGGAGGTCTAATAGTGACGGACTTTTCGCGTTTTATTGAATTACGACCTGCATTATGTTTGTATTTGTTGTGTTCGGTTATATTTATACCTGTGTTATACATGTTTGTATAGTTCTAATAAATTCTATAATAATTCCAACGGTATTTTAATTCGAGTCTTCGCAACTCGTAACAATATTAAAGATTAATTGTTGCTAATAAAGTGAGCACTAAATATTTTAGTACCTTTAGATGGGGGCCTACTTTTGGATGTATATTGAATTAAAGCTATGACTGACTGTACTTATCTTTTTCATGTAACAGAATAACAAAATGTGTTGTCTATCTTGACACATAAGCGAGTAACGTGTAGGAACTACACGTTCCCTATAAGCTGGACGCAACAATAATCAAGTAACGCCAGGTGAAGAACCTAATCATCTGTACACTGTAAAATTAAATGACTAATTGACTTTACGTCGTCTAGCAAATATGGAAACGTAGCAATTACATCAATTAGCTCTCGACAAAGTGGAACATTAACGCTTAACTGGGTTGTTGATCTAAATGAAAGCTAAAGCCGGTATAATCAATAGCAGCAAGATAAATATGCAACCCTGAATGAGAGTTACCTTTTTGTGCCGTTTGCTTTTGCGAAGCTCAGACCCTGGGGTCCTGAGACCATGAGCAAAAAGCTTTTAATACGCTTAATCAAATGAAAATGAATGTAGTGTTACACGCTGACAAAAGTGGATGCACACCTGCCTAACATAAAACACACTTTATTATCCGCCGGCGTTTGAGCTAATAACATTGAAACTGTTTTATGACCATCTTCTTTTGTTCACTTATTTATTGGTTGTTGTGGAGAGCAGCCCATTGTACTCATTTATGGCCATTCGCAGGCATAATTACGCAGGTGTGCGGATTACCACTTGTGGGAAATTGCGTTGACGCTTGCCAGGTAGACATATTGCGTCGTGCCGGATAAAGCAATGCCCCGATGGAAAGATCGTCAGTCAAGCGATAACCACAAGCGTGGCAAGACGTGTGTATAGTCGATAATCTATATAGTGATGGACTTTGCGCGTGTTATTGAATCGTGCATTACGTTTGTACTGGTTGTATTCAGTTATATTTGGTACCTGTGTTATACGTGTTTGTATAGTTCTAAATAAACTCTATAGTAATTCTAACGACATTTTGATTCGAGTCCCGCACTCATAACAGTATTTATTTCAAAATAGTCTCTCACATATTATTTATTGAAAGTCATAAGTCTACCGCTGCTTTCAAAGCAATTTTAGTTACTGTTCAAGTAGAAGAAGCGGCGCAACAACTTCTCAGTAACATAATTTTATTCAAGAATTATTTTGTACATTTGTGCTTCCATTTTTGGAATCAACTCCGCATAATAGACTCTTTAGGTATTCAGAGGGCTGGTGCTTTTTTAGCGACTGGAAATCTGACTGAGGACTAAACGCTGCGGTGGAAGTGCGGCCGGGACGTGCGGGCACAAGAAGTACTATTGCCACCCGAGTTACGGATAGCCACTAAAACCCCTCGGTGTTCCTTCCTTCGGGAAACTGGAAGCTCAACAAGACTGGTGCCTACCTTTTTTTTGGCGAAGAGCAATCGAACATCACACCGTGTGAAGATCACGGTGAGGGCGTGTGAAGACTCGCCGGCTTATTGCCGAAAATCCCACTAAAACTCTCCGTGTTTCTTTCAGTCACCTATAGCCAGGGCGGCGAGGATTGGCTATCGCCTGCCCGTCCAGGCATTCGCCGGCCAAAAAGGCCTAATCCATTGTCACTGTAGGGCCCAAAGCACCCCGCAGCGACAGAATGGGGAGCGTGTAACAACTTCACTCCCTCATCTAGTGGTCTTAAGTGCGGACGGACTCTCCCCTGGATGTCATCCGCGGCCATCTGCTCACAGCGCCGGAGTCTTCGTTTGCAAGGGCTGGTGCCTATCTAGGATAATGAATGAGTATAGCGATTCGAGCTGACATAGCCTGCTATCTGAACATCTTACCTAAAGAAGGCGGTGACCTAGACTCAGTATTCTATTTAAGTCTTAAGGGATTATAGTTAGAATACACTTTACCTAATATTAATTAGGTTAAGGTTAACTATTCTTTATTAAATTAATGTGAATGTGTGTTCGATCGGATGTTTATATTCATATATATAATGCTTCTGGACGTATGTATATCACTGACAATTTCATGGATGTTTGAGTAGGTTTAAATTAATAATTTAGATCCGGTACGTGATGCTGAAAGCAAGAAGAGGTCTCAAGGCTTCGTAGCAGAATGTTATAATCCAGCTAAGATAAAAATTAGGTAGGTAAGTTCTTGTTTTTATTCTTTAACAATGAAATTAAAAGGAATTGACAATAACATCACAAATTTGCAAACAATGCAACAATTAAGATTTTAAGATAACTATTATACTTAAAATTACCTAAACTCACAGGTATTGAAAACCTAACATAATTACGTCAAATATAAATCATGACTGGATTGTCTGAAGGATGATTTGAAGAACTTCGGTGGTAGTTACGGTTACTTATTAAAAAAAATCTGACAAGTGCTTTGCTGTCCATTGTTTTTGTCATTTAGCTAAATAACCATAATAGAAAATCTCATCTCAAAAAGTAATCAGTCATCGTAGTTTTATCAGTTTAATTTTGTTCAAAATTGTCTACTTCATACTTCCGAGATTTATTTATATAGAATTTTCAAACATTATATTTTAAAAGTTTGAGAGCGGGGGGACCACAATGAATTTTCTTGCAGGTACTTTTATAATTTCAGTTGGCAAAGAATTATAAACAAGAGGAGCAATAAAAATACAATTCCTTCTGAAAAGATCCAAAGAAGGCAGAGACATCTTACCCCTGTGAAGATATAAGCTTGAAGATATCTTTGTTTGCCGCGACCCCAATGAGCTATAAGCCGTTCACTTTTTATTCACACCATTTAACAAGCTAAGAAGGTCAAAGTTCGATGGTGTTGGTCAATAGCAATATTTATTTATCTAATTCATTTAGGAAACTATAATGGCACCGGAGCGGATTGTCCTTGGGTGCATCTCTATATTGTTGCGAGTCGCGAGACTCGAATTAAAATGCCGTTAGAATTACTATAGAGTTTATTAGAACTATACAAACAAGCATAACACAGGTACAAATATAACCGAACACAACAAGTCCAAATGTAATGCAGAAGGTCGTAACTCAATAAAACGCGCAAAGTCCGTCACTTATTAGATTCCCGATTGTAGTACACACGTCTCGCTTCTCTCGTGATTCCTGCTCGACTGTCTCCTCCTCCATCAGGTCATCGTTTTATACTGCACAAATAAAATGTCCCCGTATCTAAGTCGGCTTAATCCGCCACACCTGGCTAATAACTCGGCCGCAAGCTGCCATAAAAGAGCACAATAAAACAATGGGCTGTTTTCTAATCACAAATTTTAAACACAAAGTAAACAAAAGAAGACGATCATAAAAGAGTTACAATTAGTTTAAATGCCGGCAGGTAATAAAATGTGTTTTGTTTCAGATATGCAGGTGGGTTTTGTTTTTGTCGGGACCCGAGTTGTAACAATATGGTGTACACAGAGATAAACGCTGGTCAGTGTCACTCATTTACATTCAACGGTATAGCAGGGTTTCTAAGTAAAAACTGCCGCTGCGGTATTTTCTATGTTTACTATGGGGATCGTTTTGTTATAAAATAGAAATAATTCACCCAAATTTTCAGCTTTTTATCTTAAGTATTTTTCGAGATTTTTTGGGAAACATATTTTCCCGTTTTTTTTCAATAGTAAAATCACAAATTAACTTGTGGCGCATTTTTTACCAATATTTGGGAGCAAAAAGCATGAAATAATATTTTTAGCCGATTTTTCAAATCTATCTAAATCTAAAATATTTTTTATATCGAGTTTTTGAAAACTATATATCACCATTTTTTTTTCAGAATACGTGTTTTATAATCCTTTCTAGTCATGAATTATTTAATTTTTTTTGAAGTGGTGGAACAGTGTCAGAAAAAGTAAAACTGATATTTTTTCATAACCTTGTGTTCTATCCAACTTATATTCTTTTGATTTTTAACTCAAAACACATACGTCTTTGAAACGACGTTAAAATAATAACTTCTTTTACTTTTGTTCAAATAATTATAAATAAATGATTATAAATGATAAATAATAAATGATTCATTATTATTTATAATAAACCATTATAAATTATATAACTTTTCTATATGGTTAAGAATAATTTTTGTTGATAATATATTAGATATGGCGATCCAGCGAGAAAACGTAGCCAGCCTCTGGGCACCTTACCCATAGATGACGATGATTTAGGCTCAGTATTCTACTTATAGTATGGAGGGACTATGTGCAGAATATAATACGATTAAGTTAATTTTTCTTGCATTGTATTTGGTTATATTATCTATAAAAAATATATTAGATAGTAATTACTGATTTTAAAATCAATTCCCAATTCTCTAAATACTGTATTGTGCCTTAATATGATTGTTACCATTAAAACTTCTAACTAACTAACTGATGCGGCTCAACGACCCAAAATGAGTGCCTTCGAAATAAGAATACTCCACTCCGTTCTGTTCAGCGCTGTCTCCTGTCAGTCATAGGCTTGAAGCTCGCGCAGATCAGCCTCCACTACGTCACTCCAGCGATATTTGGGCCAACCAACTGGTCGCCGTCCCGTTGGTCTGCCCAGATAGTCTCTTTTCACCGCGTAATCCTCCTTTACTTTAGATTATTTTAATAAAATATTTAATATTATTTGTTTAAAAAAATTGTAAAACCTTTGAATATAAATATATACATGACTAATGTTGGGTAAAAGTGCAGTGGTGTTTTCTTATATCAAAAGGCAACAGAAGACTTGTGGCGCCCACTGGATATACAGATTTTAGGAACTTTTTCAGGGATACATTTTTTAGTGGGTTATTATGATTCCAGTACTTTTTCTTAAACACAATTCATGAGATTGTAATTGTTTGTGGCCTCTCAAGGTCACCTGTACCACCAATGTTAAACCATTGACGAATTTACAGGAAAATGCTAAACGGAAAAATTATGTTTTCAAGCTATTTGTAGTGATGTTATGAAGCTCCTCGTAACCGAAACTATCGGATATCCGAAATAAAAATATATCCGATACCATAACCGAAACTGGTATAAAAGTTTCGGATAATTTCGGACAGGAGGAACTCTATTTATTATTATTATATTAGAAAAAAATAAACTTAAATGCGAAACTTTATGACAGGTTTTCACTCGTCAAGTCAAATTGTTAACCTTGTAATTATTTCTATTTTCCTTGTACAATTCCTAAAAAGTTTAAAATTTGTAACTGAAATTATCCAAAATTATCAGTTAATCCGAAATAGTTTCATGTTCCTAACCGGAATGCTGATACTAGGCGAATTAACCAAATTGAATTAATTTGGTTAAAAAGTACAAGATTGAAAAGTCAGGTCGGTAGGTATAAATAAAAAAATATAAAACCGAAGTCCTGAGTAGTGACCACCTCTAGTTTAGAATTAACTTCATGTATTTTTTTCTCATTTTATGTAATTTCAACATGTTATTGTTATGATAATCCTCACTATAAAGAACTAGATGTTATACTCGATATCGGCTACGTTTAAATGCGTGAACCTAGCTTATTTTCTATCTCGAATAATTATGAGTTGTCCATATATATTATCATCCCATATTCCACCTCCTTCAAGGTGCTTTTATGAGACGAATCAACCTATCTTTTTGACAATTATCATTAAAATCCACACAGCCGTTCAATCGTGAAAAGGTAGTAGATTTACTTTTGCTTTTATAATATTACTTATAGATATATTAGCATAAATTTAAGACCGGACGATCTAGAAATGAAACTGTAGATAAATTGAACAAAATCTTAAGATGCAAACTAACGGGTTTAACGCTAGACTAATTATGACAAACATACAAAAAACACCCGACGTTTATGCAAAGAAACATATTGACAAAGTCACGTGTCACGTCGTCTATCCAATCAATGGCCGGTACTAACGTGAAAATTACAATATACTCACATCAGATGCCCATTGGACATGTCTTGAATCAGCCAAAACACTTCGCTCCATTATTTTAGAAAAAAAAACAGCACTTCACTAATTATTTTTTCTTAAACACACCATTTCACGTGTCACTTCACTATTCCATATAATAATATCACAGTGTAATTTTAAAAAATACGAATAGAGTCGCAAAGTTTCGATATTTGAAAAATAAATTCGTTTTGGAACAGTAAATTCGATTTTAGAAAATTCTAAATGCAAAAGTTGTGTTTCATTTGCCGAGACTGCAGCGCGCCTGCGCCGAAGTCCGTCTGAGTCACTGAGTGGGGCGTAGAGTTCGATGGACTACGGCACATTCGTCTGGTGTCGGCTAATTGACGAATTTTGAAATGCAATATTTACGTTGGAAAAACATTATAAGCATAATTTTTATTTATATACTGAATACACGTGCTAATTATTTTGTTTGCACTTTTTACTTGTTTTTCTTCGTTCATTGCGTCTTCACGATTTTAGGAAGTTAAATGATTTTAAAACAATATATTAGCTAACATTCTACGGCCATTTCTACCAGTTTTTATGCGCAGTTAAAGTTTTTACCAGTTGATTTTCATATTAAACAACAATGTGGAAGAAAACAGTTTTGAGTGAGCGATTGATATCTCTATCATGCAAGTTCCTAAATTATACACGACTAAATGAGGTCACAGTTAATTTTTCAGTCGGTTTTTTAACAGATATTTTTAAAACCTAAAGTAGTGTTAATAATACGTAATAATATCCGTCCAGGAATAGAGGAAGAATATTAATTGCTGTGGTCGGGCGGCCTGTTGTAAAGAGGCGACAGAACAACCCACAGACAGGTGGTAGGGCGTTTACCCATCAGTATGATTATCACCTCTGATCTAGAGTTGCCATCCTAACATTGAGTTCCAGAATTAGTACTCAAGTTTCAGTTCTTCCTTCGAGTTCGGCAGTACATTGGTAGCATCTATGGTGTTGCAGATGTCCATAGGCGACGTTAACCATTTTTTATCAAGTAATCTGTCAGCTCGTCAGCCGTATTCCAGTAAAAAAAAATCCGTGCAGGAACGGAGAAAGAATACAATTTCCTGCCACCGGTGGCCAGTCGTACGAAGCGACAAAACAACTCACAGATGGTACGGCATTTGCCCGTCTGGATAGCTACCACCCCTGGTCTAGATTATGCCGCTATAACAACTTTGGATTTTATTTCGGCAATAGTGGCCAGGTTCCAGTCTCCCTTTACAGAGCAGTAGCGCATTTGTAGCACCTTTGGTGTTGCGAATGTTTATAGGTGATGGTAACCGCTTTCCACCAGTGAGCCGTCTATCTGTCTACTGAGCTCATGCAATAAAAAAAATAAGTAAGTGAATAATAGTCTACTATTATACTCCATTACCAACGGAAGACGTTGCCTTAAATATAGGATTCTAAGTTTTTTATTGCGAAGCTGGCAAACATGTAGAGGGCCTACCTAAAGGAAAGTGGTTACTATTGCTTATAGACGTTGGCAACACCAGTGGCGAAGCGAATTCTTTACCAGCCTTTAGAATGGGATAAAGTGGATGGGATAGGCGGAACGTAACAGGTGGAACGTGACAGGAGGCACGAGATAGAGGGGATAGGATAGAGGATATAAAATAGAGAACACAGAATAGGAAGAGATGGAAGTGGTTCATCGGAACTCTCACTCATCGCATGAAAGACGGTTAGCTCGAAGTTAATCATTTTACCCCGATATTCTGTAAAAGCATGGTATCACACCGATCGAGCCGGCCTTAAGGGCTGTAATCAAGATAATAATAATATGATAATTATAATACAATAATATAATAATCGGCAGACAAACACACATTATATATGCCAAAATTATGCAAGTTAACGCTTGTATTAGGGGTGATATACGATGGACTACTCTGGGGCAGATCCCAGATAGCCAGACCATAGTTAATAACGAAGAAATCTCTCTCTCTCTGCGTTGTAGTGAGGTAGGCCGGCAAAAGCTTAACCCGCTCAACCATTGAGGCCGTCAAATAATAAATAAGAACGATTCCAGCATGGCTCTACTACGTCAAAACTAAATGTATACTTTTTTTTATCGCAGGAATTCAGCAGACAGGCAGACGGCCCACTTGATGGAAAGTGTTTACCATCACCTATGGACATTTGCAACATCAAAGGTGCTACAAATACGTGGCTGCTCTCTGAAGGAAGACTAAAACCTGGTCACTAATGACGGAACACAATTTAAGGTTGTTATGGCGAAATACCTTAGACCAGGGGTGGTAGCCATCCAGTCGGGCAAATGCCCTACCACCCGGCTGTGGGTTGTTTAGTCGCCTCTTACGACAGGCCGCCCCAACGCAGGAAATTGTATTCTTTCTCCGTTCTTGCACGCATGAGAGAATTCAGAAATTACTTGCAGCCTTAAGATATTAAAGAATATACCAACTAATATTAATTAATTTTAATAAAGTTTAAGTTTCTTTAATTGTTAATAGTATTGTAAATAAATAACATCACTTAAGCATTTGATGTTCCTAAAATACAGGTACTGTACGTCGTCCTTCGTCATTCTAAAATCAATATAAATAATTGGCTTAATGAAGCCGAAATTCGTCCTCCGCCCGACTATCGCACCTCTATAAGCCGGTCCGCTATTCCCCGCTTTTGCGTCATAAATTTCCATACTCTTTTCTTCCACGTTTATCTTTACAAGTATGAACGTATATAGTGCAGCTGACTGCAATTTTTTATTTGGGTCTCGTAGCTATATTGGCAATAATGGATCCTTTTTACGAATTATTTGACACAGATTACAAATTCTAAGATAAGGTTCATTTCAAGGATCAGGACTCAAAACGCCTTGCTGTCATGATGCTTTTAAAATCATCCGTATGGAACGGAGAAAGAATACAATTTCCTGCGGCCTGGTGGCCTGTCGTAAGCTGCGACAAAACGACCCACAGCCAGGTGGTAGAGTATTTGCTCGTCTTGATGCCGTCTATGCCGCCATAACAACCTTGAGTTGTGTTCTGGCATTAGTGGCCAGGTTCCAGTCTACGTTTAGAGAGAGGCAATACACAGGTAGCACGTTTGGTGTTACAATCCATAGGCGATGGTAACCGCTTTCCATCAGGTAAGCTGTCTGTCTGTCTGCTTAACTCACTAAAAAAACCTTTTGAAATATCACGACAAAAATAATTTTGGTTATGGCTTAAACAACAATTAATACGCAATTTAACTCGTTGAAGAAATGACGTCATAACAAGCTACGCTCATAGATAATTTAGGCGGCTTCAGCGTTTTGTGTGATGATAAAAAGTAATTCAGTTGACTTGATAGTACACTATCATATTACAAACAGAAATGGATGAAAGGTCAACACAATTGGTAAGCACTGAGAAAATATGCAAGAAAGTTTTGTATGACTATAATTTTGTGTACGTTCATAACTTTTTTGTCATTTCATTTTTCTGAAACTAAGCTCACAACATAGTAGTTTTAAGATCTAATATAGTTACACCTTCATTGACGTACAAAATATTAAAAAAAATGTCACATAACTCTTCATCCACTCATGTCTTCAATTATAAAGAAAACCTAATACCTATATTATTTAAACCATAACACTTAGATAGCGTTAGCGAAATGTTAATAAAAAAGTGAACTGTCTATCCTTTTATAGTTAAAGGCGTGAGATTATGTCATCTTAAAAACAGCTAAGCAACGTTTATAGCTCGGTATAAAAATGCAATGCACCATCGGTTTAGTATGCCAGTCGAGACCGTACTATGGCACCTTTCTGATTTACAATGACATAGTGTACTGAGTTTAGTGTGACCGTGGAAAAAAACTCAAGAGCGACAATTGCCCTGTAGAAACGTAACTCGTAACCAGAGCCGCTTTTACCCGGGATGCAAGGGTTGCATGGCACCCAGGTGCAGGAACCTAGGTGGCGCAATTAAAAAATAAAGAATAAAAAGAGAAATGAAACACTTAAAAACGACACGCTACACATTTAGAACAAAAAAATACATACTATATTCACAATAAATTTTACACGAAATACAAACTTGATTCACAAAACACAAGATATACATAATTAGGAATTGTACTTAAGTCAAATTTTTAGTCAACGAGGTTGGCAGCTCAGCATTATGCTGCAGTCGATTGACTTCACTATAAACGTCATGAAAAAATATCGTCAGTGTGTCAAGACCTGACTAAAGACATCCCAAACAACTATGTACACATATTAAAAAAAAATCAACTCTTAGTTAAATGCACTATACCGATATGTACCATAGACTATGTTTTTCTATCAAGTGTCATTTCATTATATAAACCCATTGGTTCCTGAGAAAATGACTAACATACAAACAGACATGACGAATGCGTAAATAAGGGCTCCGCTTTGCCAAAATGGCTAGGGAACCTTAAAAATTAAACATAAAAATTAAATTCTATTTTTTACTGTTGGTAAGGGGGCCACAATCTGATTTTCGCGCCCAATATGCTTCAGATGGCTCTGCTTGTAACCGTTCTTATTTTTATAGAGAATTCGATAAAACTTTCAATCAACTTCTTTTGTTTTAAACATATGTTTAGAAGTTAAATCAATCATAAATTAAAAGTCCTAATTAGCTGCTATTCAATGTTACGATATTCATGACATTTATGAAATTAAAATGAGCTAATTGGGAATTTTAATTGATTGATTAAGTTTAAAAAATGTTTGAAATAACAAGACGACCATTGAGTTTTATAATAAAATAATGTACTAGTGGCGCGCGCCCATTAGGATTAGAGCGAATGTGACAAATTATGTTTTTTTACTGGGCGATTGTCGTCTTTTAGAATTCTTCTTCGATAGTACGACCATGGAGGATTGCAAGGCGTATAATCGCCTTTCTTTTTCAAATTTGTATACTTAATGTAAAGTCAATTTCTTTATGCCCAAGGACATAGCATAGTAAGGTTGTTTTATCTTACCACGACATTTACCTAATGGAAAAACGAACCTAGATTCTGTGCGATTCACCCTAAGTGATTAACAAACAAGACCACGTCAAAATTAATATACGTATATATTTAAGCAGACTAAAAATTAAACTTAATAAAATATTGTAGTAATTAATCTTATATTTTTTTAGATCTTCTATCTTCTAGAATCTTAGAGATCACTTTTATCATTATTTTTATAAACCATTTTTAGACACTGTTAGATCATAAGAACTAATTTAATGTAAATATTAACTAATGTTTGCAATGTATAATTAATTCTGTTTGATGCCAAAATAAATGTAATTTTTTTTTAACGTATCTTATCCACTGTTCTACTTTCACTGTACAAGAGGGGACATCAAATAGCGTGATTTGCATCTGATAGAACATAATAATTTCCTTTTTTGCAACCTATTGTTACTGTGAAAGCAATTAGTACGGCTATTTAATTAAACGTTGCTTAGTCACGTCTGCGAGAGGCCGCCATCGACAGTCGACACCGCTAAGTATAATTATTACATTGTATTTTGTATATATAATATGTCACGCCTCGTGCATCCATCTTAATATTTTAAACTAGATGTCTACATTCGCGTGAGATTTAAATATTATCTGTGTATCTGAAATTAGCGGTCCCGGTAGACATTGTCCTGCACAGAAAAAATAAAAATATAGGACCTGAGTACAGCGCCCCCTATCGGGTCTAATTGTGAATCTAAGCCGTCCGGGGTTAACTCAAACACACACAAAAAATATCATCAAGATTGGTTCAGCGGTTTAGGAGAAATTTAGTGACAAATAAATCAGTTAACATTTACTGAACTCCTCTAAACTCTTGGACCGATTTTGATGAACTTTATGTATATCTTGGTATAGATTCAGGGATGGTTTAGATTTACAGGATCCGGTAGGTTGCGCTGCAATCGGGTTCCAGGATTTTGATGAAATGCTTTCTGTGTGTGTGTCAAATACACACAAAACATTTCAACAAAATCCTGGAGATGAAATGTTTAGTGTGTATTTGAGCGAGTCCTGGGATGGTTTAGATTCACAATTGGATACGGTAGATGGCGCTGGAATCGGGTTCCATATTTTCATTTTTTTCAGAGTAGACACAGCGTCTGCCGGGCTTGCTAGTATTCATATGTTCTGCTGCAAGATATCAAAATTTAAACATTCACGAAGCAGTAGTAGTATCCAGCACGACTACCGTCGTGCTCGATTCTGTAGGAACACAGTTTGTCCGCATTTGTCAGCACAGCAGTATGTAGCAGCTGCGCCCGCAAGCCCCCTTAAGTCGTGAATAAACGTCAGTACTGTACAAATGTTTCGTGGTTTCCCTTCTTGTACGGCACCCGATACCATCTCCAGCTACGAGCCACCACCTCATCAACTAAAACCGTACAAATCATTATCCTGATTACAGCTGTTAGGGCCGGTTCGATTGGTGAATAACACGCTGTCACAGAATATCGGCGTGAAACGGATAGCGTTGAGTTAATCATGTTTCGAACGATGACCGAGTTTTGAGAGCCCAATTGCCCCTCCTATATCTCCTCCAACTATTCCATTTTTATCTCCTATCTAATCCTCAATTTATCTCATTCCTCCGGTTTTTTTTTGATAACGCAGGGGAGTACTTTTCGTACTCAGCTGGGTTTTTTATGGGGAGGACCGAATGCAGCGAGAAGCGCCACAACAGACTTGAATGAGGACTCTGGTACAGGCATTCCCAACTATTTCACTAAATCTAAACCTGCGCCCCTCATCGTCGCTTGAATTGGAACGACATGGGATCTAGTATACGTAGTTACTACACCATGTCGCCCCGTGCGCCAGTTTGGTCACTCCGGTGGCTGGGTGGACCACTTTACCAACAATATTATTCCGCGCTGTATCCCCTCGTTACAGGCGGACCCCTGTGATGGTATTACGGGAAAAGATTTTGCACATATCTGCGTCTCCGGGGGCCAGTCTGACGATGGCATCTGGAGGTCACATGCGCAGTCCTCTCCCTCTCTCTCAATTTAATTCCTCCTGTCTGATCTCTCTATCCAATGCCTCCTTTTTCATCATCTTATTCCATCCTTCGTCTTCTATCCTAAAGACTGGAAATGCATTGGCTTCTTCCTTTGTGTTGCAAACGTCCTTAGGCAATAGTAACCACTTTTCATCAGGTGGGCCCTCTACCTGATTGCCAGCTTCGCAATAAAAAAAACATAAAAAGGGCTTTCGGTACAGACGGACAGACGGACAGACACACGGACGGGCATTATCGCACATTAGGCAATTAGACAAATAAGATTATGCATAACACGGAAGTAGAAATAACATGGCAATATCTGAAACGGGACACGCGTGCCTTGACCTTCCATTCTTGTCAAAATGGCTACGAAACTTAAAAATTATAATTATGAAATTTAGTCCAACACGTTGAGATAATATAGTTCCGCAATGATTCATATCATTGCACATTGCGCAGGCGCCGCGTCGTTGTGGCAATCTATATGCAAGACACGACTGTAATGTCTGTTAAAAAATATTAAAGTTTCATAATGAAAGATTTCCTCATAACCGTAGGAGTACATCAGGGATCTGTCCTTAGCCCGTTTCTGTTCAGCGTGATATTAGACGAAACGTGAAACAGCGTCGGAGATGTGCAACCTTCATGGTTACTCATGTATGCTGATGATATCGCGCTTGCAGATGCAGACAAGGGGCCTGGTGCGATGTGTGAATGCGTGGAAGGGGTCGCCGGGGAACGGCGGTCTGAAACTAAATGTGGCAAAGACGTAGTACATGGCTAATAACACCATAGATCTCACATCTGTGCGCTTGATCGAGATACGATCGAGTGCTCTGACCAGTTTAAGTACTTGAGAGTTGTACTTAGCGCAACCGGGAATATCCATCATGACGTCAAGGCCCGTATCTCAGCACGTTGGGCCAAGTGGCGTGAGGTGACAGGTGTCATCTGTGAACCTAAAATACCGGTTAAGTTCAAAAGGACAGGTCTATTAATCCATCATTAGACTTGTCCTTTTGTATACCAGCGAAGCGTGGCCTATGCTTGAGCGATATAAGCGTGTCGCGGAGATATATATGTTGCGATAGATGTGTAGAGTCATGTGAAAAGGTACTCTTCATGTCCGTGATGTAACAGACAAACTACAAGAGCGTACTCGCACGTATCGCCGGTACGGCCACGTTTTACGGAGACCTGCTATTTACGTGGGGAACAAATGTCTAGCCATGCTGCCTTCGCCAGGTCCCGGTCGAAGGGGAAGGCCCAAGAAATGCTGTCTAGATGTTATGAAGGATGAAATGCATACCAGTGATCTCAATACAAGGAATGTCGAAGACCACGCGAAGTGGAGAAGAAAAAGTAGGAAAGCAGAAGCCGGGCGTTGCAGCGAAAGCGTCGAACGCAATAGGGATTCAACGCTCGGATGATGAAAGATTTCTCCATGACGTTATCAGTAATCTTTCCCGATTTTGTAAATGGTATCAACATGTAACCTCTTTCGGCCTAGGTATACATCCTTTTCTCTCCGCCAAAAACTCAGAGGAATTATGAAGAAAAATATTTTTAAAAAATCCACTCAACAACATCTGTTTATTAATTTTCGCAATATGCTTTAGTATTTGTTTTCCAATAGTACTCGTCATATTTTATTTGTTTTGTTTTGTCTATCCGTGAGTCACTGTAATGGCTCTAGCGGAAGACCAGCGCTGGTTGATCCAACCAGCATCATGCTGAGTTAGGACCGATTTAGGACTTCATTTCCTAATTGTATTTTCTTATATATAAGTATGTTTTGGTTTGTATATAGTTCTAAATAAATGTTTTTCTTTTTTTCATATGGTGTATTTTTAATTAATTACGGTATTTATGGGTCCGTGGTGATATGATGGAAACAGTGCACGTTTATCAGCTCCACGGAACCCTTTGATAGAGTGACAAGAATTTACACGGTTGATTGTAATTGTTTATTTTGGTGAACAATAATGCCGTTTTCTATATCTCACCAACCGTTCATTTGCCTTATTATATTTGTGGGTAACCAATAATAATACACGTTAATTGATGTGATATGCACATCAATATCCTAAGCATTATTAAATATTATTTTTACACGTTTATGAGATTGGACATTTTTGATAATATAAACCATAGGTCCCCAAATTACTCCATATGGACCCCTGGGGGTCCATATCGATCTTGAAGGGATCCACATCAGCGAAAATAAAGGCTGGGGGTTCGCGACTTGCAAAAAGAGATCCACAATAGTGAATTCCATTTAAATAACTCGTGACGAAATTGTTTATTGTCTATAATATAGAATAATAAAATATTAGTTGGTGTTTGTACTTACAAGTTATAAAATTTGATCAAATCAACTAAAAACTATATACTGAATCCAACGCAAAAATAATTATCAAAATCGATTCAGAATCAAAAAAGTTATGACTGAACATAATATAAAAAAATATATATTTACACGACAAATTAAGACCCTCCTCTTTTTTTGAATTCGGTTAAAAAGATGGGGGCTCCACTGAAAATAGTAAAAATTGGTAAGGGGTTTACGAGATGAAATAGTTTAGGAACCAATGATATAGACAAATTCCCAATCTTATTGACAGCTCTAACACCGATGTTTATTATCTGTATTTAGATAGCATCACGTTCATGCAATGACCATAGACTTGTAACTGTGCTAAATTATCTATACTAGTACTAATAATATTATAAAGAGGGGAGATTTTGGCGGGAACTGAGAGGAGATGTTGTGCTGTGCAGTTTTATTTTCTAAAAATGTGTAAAATTACTCTAAAGTGAACAATAGTTGTAGGATATTGATAGTTTTTGAGTAGTAATTATGTGTTTTGTGATAAATGTGAACTGTATAGTCAAATGTGGCCTTTTGAGTTGTCACAAGAACTTCGTTGAATGGCACCAGCTGATAACCTAAAGTTCAGCTGTGCTACACATAGGCTAAGAAAATGAAGAACATAATAATCTAAGATCTGGCTTAAATGCCTAGCTGCCAAGCCATATACCTAAATAAATAATAATATTATAAAGAGGCAAGATTTATATTTTTGTATTTTAGAACGAATAAACTCAAAAACTACGGGACCGATTTCAAATATTCTTTCACCATCAGAATGCTACATTATTCGAGATTAATATAGGCTATATTTATTACTAGAAAAAAAATTAGGGATCCTACTAAAACTTCAATAATGTAACCCAAGGTTTAAAAAATATAGCGTAGGAGTAGGTCCGGGGATGGTTTAGATTCAAAATTAGACCCGGTAGGTGGCGTTGCAACCATGTTTTAGATTTTTATTTTTTCAGAGCAGGACGACGTCTGCCGGAACCGCTAGTACATCAATAAATTGCTGGATGAAACATGACTATTATCTTATATAACTGTAAATAATTATCCGTGCAGGAACGAAGAAAGCCTGCGATTTACTGCGACCAGGCGGCCTGTCGTAAAAGGCGACAAGACAACCCACTGCCAGATGGTAGGTATTATACCGTCTGGATGCCTGTCGCAATAACAACCTTGAGTTTTATTCCGTCATTAGTGGCCAGATTCAAACACTTTTGGTGTTACAAATGTCCATAGGCAATGGTAAACGCTTTCCATCAGGTGGTCTGTCTGCCCGTCTGCTGAACTTATGCAAAAAAAATGTATGACCTAGATAATGTGAGAGATAACAGGGCATATGAAACGGACGATTATGGCGGCAGAGCGCGTGGAAGGTTGTAACAAGTAGATCAAATAATCATCTCATTTAGTCATAATTTGTAATGATACGACTCGTATAACTCTAATTATCAATTTACCTGTAAACCGATCATACTGGCAACACTAATTTTAAATTGTAAAAACCTTTAAAAACTTCAATTAAATTTGTAATTTCATAAGATAATTTAATTTCACACCTCGTATACTTTATAATTGAATTATTTGTATTAATTTGTTTGCTTAAAGTTGACGATATTTTACAGTACCTACAGCTTGGTTTTGAATAATAATTTGAATTATTACAATATTTTTACGAAAGCAATTCTTAATAACAAGGCACAGCCGGTTTTTAAAGTTTTCACCACTTCACTATATAAATAATCGATTCACATCAAATAAGTCCAAATCACAATCGCCATTTTTAATCTGTAAAACTAAATTCGCGCGTTCTTTTGACAGTTCGAAATGTAAACAAAAACAGCGTTATGTTATCTGCGACCGAAACACTGGCTGGATAATCGGTTTTTAATCTTTTTACGATTGGCCACGTTTGTTTTCAATTGTAAAGTGACGCGGACGATGTCCGACTACAAGAAATAAGTGGGTTGTAGGAGTGGTGGTAGGTGGTGGGATCAATACCATCGTCTGGGGCGCACGCAGTGACCGGCAGTGGCGCCACTTTCGAGCTATGTATATTTAGGCTGAATATGGGTGTGCCTTCGTCTGTTTAATGTGTTAATGAAAAATATATAGGTTTGTCTATGGCGTCATGATGGCCAACTTAATCTGAAGTATGACGCTTATTTTCTATAAAATGGGGTCGCAATTTTATTTATTAATATTTTAATGTTTATATTAGCGGTAGTTTGTAACTAATTAAATTTAGAGAAATTAATTCTGTTGACCATCTGCTCTATTTATTTGAGAGAATGCCAATTGGTTTGTGGTTCCACGTGGGTAACAAATATTGCTTTTTCATAAATTAATTTTAAACGATATATATATAATTATTGTACATTAAGGGCCGCTTGCATAACGATCGCCTTTAAATAAAAATTAGTTAATCATATTAAACTGCCTAAATACATTTTACACAAAACGTATTGACAGTTCTTTAAACATATTTTGCGTTGTGCAAGACGCTAATTATTGTATTTAAGGGTGTTAAATGCGTTTTGTGTTTCTTAAATAAATTTAAGCAACCTTATGCAAGCGCCCCAAGTGACTAAGGGCCGCTTGTATAACGATCGCCTTTAAATAAAAACTATTTAATCATATTAAACTGCCTAAATACGTTTTACACAAAACGTATTGACAGTTCTTTAAACATATTTTGCGTTGTGCAAGACGCTAATTGTATTTAAGGGTGTTAAATGCGTTTTGTGTTTCTTAAATAAATTTAAGCAACTTTATGCAAGCGGCCCTAAGACTGACAGTATTTCTCTCCACGTCATTGATATGAGATGAAGTGTCATGTTTATTGAGCTATAACGACTGTGACACTAACTAACTTGAAATACAGACTTGAATGAAACAAGATATTGAATCGCTGGTTTTTAGGTTAATAGACTATTGTTAGGACTTTGAGTGAGGCAATGAGTATTTTCTAAAAGCCTAGAATGTTTCTAGTGGGTTAAAATAGCCACTTGGCGGCGCAAATATCCCCGTGCAGAACTCGATGAATACAAATTCTGAAGTTTCTGAAATCAAGACCGCCCTGAAGCAAGTCTCATGATAGAGTAATAGTAGACGAAATCTCGTTCTTTTCAACCCTAATAAAATTATATGTATTAATAGAAAGTTTTTAGCACAAAAGAAACCGACTATTTTTTATTATTAAATTTTTTTTCTACAACATCTTGAAGTCGTTGCTTTTTGTGAATTTGTTATTGTTTTTATGTTTCTTTGGACCGACTTCAAGATGTCGTAGAACTTTATTTTTTATTTTTAGTTACCTAATTGATGTTTTTTATTTTGCACATTTAAATTACGTATATAGGTTTAAAGAACTTTATTTACCATAAGAACTTTTAGTTCTTATGCGAAATAAAGATAAGAACATCTAGATTGAAAATAATTATTAACTAATACAATGTAAATCTTAACACTAAAGTGGTGGTGCTATGCAGTCTTCGTTAAATGTTGTGATTTATTAATTTATATTTATATTAATAAAAGGTTTTTCAGATTAATTTTGAATAAGTTTATATTTTTGTAAGTCGTTTGGCAATTTATTAAATAACTGTACAGCTTTAAACATAATGTTTTTATTTCGTAATTTGTTCGTGGTAGACTTAATTTAAATTGTTTTTTATTGCGGATATTATATTTATATGTTTTAGTAATAAGAAATAGCTTGGAGTGTATATTTTTATTAGTTGCAGGTATTATATGTGTATATTTGTGAAATATTTAATAGATTAGTTTTAGAGTATAAATGTATGATTGGAGTAAGATAATCTGAATGGTATAATGTTTGGACAATTTTATTTTGTGTAATCTGTAATAAGTTTGTTTTAGCAGCGTCTCCCCATATTTCTATTAGATATTCAAGGTGAGTCTTTACAAGGGATTTCTAAATGATGAGACGTACTTTGTGAGGTAGACAGTTAGAAATTTTTCGTAGGACTACCAAGATTGGGATGTGTTTACTTTTTACACAGTCAATATGTGGTCTTCATGTTTGTTTGGTACTTCGATTTATTTAAGAGTTGTTTATTATTAGTGGATAGTGATTAGGGTTTTTTTCTGTTTTTGGCAGCAAAAATCATATAAGATGTTTTATTTGTGTTGATTGTTAACAAATTATATAAGAACCATTCATTAAGCTTGTCCAAATATTTTTGTGCTTCAACAATAATATCATGTATTGAGTGACCAAAGTAAAAAAGGCACGTATCATCAGCATATAACGTGAAATACCCTGTTAATCCGACATTTACAATATTGTTAATGTATATTAAAAAAGAAGACTTAATTTTTTCTTAAGTTTTTGCGACTAGTATACATAATAAAACTACGTTTTCACGGTTTTAAGTGCGGTAATTTATTTGATTTTTATAATTCCGACGTTTCGGCCACTTTTCAGTAGCTGTGATCACGGAAGACAAAGATGTCAAGTGTCAATCAATATTATTAAAGTTTTATTTAGTTTTAATTTTGTTTATGGTTATTATTTACTCTATGGGAGCCTAACTTATTTACCACCGCTTCGCAACATGTTGTGGCTTGAATAGAAGAAGCGGCGCAGGAAACTCTTCAGCAAACATGCCTAGCTCTAATAATTTTATACAATATTTAAATGGATGGGAGGAAAAATAAAAATAAATTATCAATCAAGTTGGTTTGTGTTCTGGTGCACGAAAAGAAGACTTTCTAATATAGATCTCTGGGGAATTCCAAATTAATTTTTTTGCTGATATATATATTTTATCGTATAAATCTTATCAGTAAACGTAGTGTCGCATTCCCTCCAGCCCGATGGACCGACAACTTGCGCAAGAACGCCGATAGGCGCTGGATGAGGAAGACCGAGGAGCGGGATGTTTGGCGCCGACTTGGGGAGGCCTACGTCCAGCAGTGAACTGTGATTGGCTGCCGACGATATATGTTATCGAGAAAGAACAACATTTATGTCAAACTATCCTGGAGCTGTATTAAATCCAACACTAATAGTTTCGCCGATTTTAGTAGTACTAACACGAAACAGTATCATTGTTGAAAAAGTTATAAAACGCGTATCGTAAAAAGAAAAACACGACCGCGTGAAATTGTAATTAAAAAAAAATGAATCAGCAGTGTACCGGTTATTGTCTCTGGTTGTAGCGTTTTGCCAGCTCTGTGAAAATAAAAATAATAAAAGAGGTCTTTTATTTATTTGTTGTGAAAGTTATTAAAAGTTCGCCGCAGGCTGGTACTGTCACTAAGAGTGACAGCTGTGAACGCCATGCAATTTGAGGCTATAATTTAGGCAGAAAATCTTGATGAACAATTTTCCGGCCCAACTGTAATGGAAATAGGTTACCGTCGCCTATGGACATTAGCAATACCAGAGGTCCTGCCAATGTGCTGCCGGCCTTGAAGGAGAAACTGGAACCTAGCCACTGATGCCGGAACACAACTCAAAGTTGTTATGGCGGTATGCTATAGACCAAGGGCGGTAGCTAGCCAGTTGGGAAAATGCCTTACCACCTGGCTGTGGGTTGTTTTGTCCCCTCTTACGATAGGCCGCCCAGTAGCAGGAATTAATATGTCATTTCAATATATGTGGGGTATAGGGTCACTTCTCGAATAAAACCACAACGTTACCACTGTCCGTCTCAAATACGACGGTATGGCTTACACAACCCATAGAACGTAACTTGTAGCAATATCTTATACTTGACCTATGAATTAGATACAAATTTTAATTATATTAAATAATATTCTTATCTAATACGATGACTATTAACTAATATAATTATTTATTTTTATTTTTATCGATGGAGTACAGGAGACAGGCAGACGGCCCGCTTGATGGAAAGCGGTTACCGTCGCCTATGGACGTTTGCAAGCCGCAGAGGTCACTAACGCGCTGCCGATCTCGAAGAAATTTTATGACAGCCTTTTAAAAGAAAACCCATATTGTAGCGCTATGGGAAAACCACGGCTGGGAGCTCATCCCAAATCCTCACGGTCCGCAAGAGAAACGTTCTAGAGAACCGTTGCGTACAAAAGCGAAGCGGCTCAAGAAAGTGGGGATGAACACCCAGCCGATGGCGTGCGGTGCGGTGGTAAAAGGAAGACGAAGGCACCATCCTGAATAGTTCCTCTGAGCACTCCCCATTGTACAGTCGGTAGAATACGCAGAGAGACGCGAAGTCTTTCCGAAGGCCAAGCGTATCTAAATCGTTTGTGAGTATGGGATCGTCGACAATGCGAAAGGCTCGACGTTGAATACTGTCTAGGGGATTTAGCTGGTGGGTAAGTGCCCCGGTTCACAAGTTTGATCATCCATGTCCGGCCTCATGTGGGCTTTGTAAAGCACAAGGCGTTGCCGCGTAGTGAGATACTGCTTGGACCGGCTTGGCAGTCCTATCTTCTTGGGGGCAAGCTTTGCCTTGCCTTCAAGGTGGCCCCTGAACTGTACATGGTTTGCAATGTCGACACCAAGGATCTCAATGCTCTTAGAGGTGGTAAGGGGTGTTCCATGGAACTAAAGCGCATGTATGAATGGGGTTTCCTTGACAAAGAATACGCCTCTAATAAAATAAAACTTAACCTATTTATATTGTATTCTACCCATAGTCCCTCAAGACTATAAGTAGAATACTGATCCTGGTTACCGTCTTTTATGGGTAGAGTGCCCAGAATGGGTACGTTTCCTCGCTAGAGCACTATACTGACCCCTTGGCTGAAATAGATACCGGCCTTCTGATAATTTGAAGAGTCAATGAGTCGTTTTAATAAGTTTTCGTAGAGGCTCATGTCCCAGGGCACCACGGTCAAAGCATTTCAACAGCAAATGGCATAGACATATAACTCTCACTGAAGGCTGCATATTCGCGCCCCTTCAGTGATTCAATTGTTTCCGCCACCGTACAGGCTGATATAGACGTGTTTGGTAAATGAGAGTATCCGTGCAGGAACGTAGAAAGAATACAATTTCCTGCGTTGGGGCGGCCTGTCGTAAGAGGCGACAGAACAATCCACAGCCAGCTGGTAGGGAATTTGCCGGTTAGGATAGCTACCACACCTTGTTCAAAGTATGTCGCTATAACAACCTTGACTTGTGTTCCTAAGTTAGTAAGTAGCCTAAGTTATTCTTTATAACACAGTGAAAGTCCCGTCAAAATCGGTCCAGCCGTTTTATAGATTAGCCGGAGCATCCAGACAAACGAAAATTTTAAAAACTGATTTATTGGTATTAGTACCGGATGTACTTTCATATGCATTTAATAAAAAGCTGTTATTTTACAAACAGACACTTCAATGTTTAACCGACTTCAAAAAGGAGGAGGTTCTCAACTTGATTGGTATTTTTTTTATGTATGTACACCGATTACGCTGAGATTTATGATTCGATATACGTGATTTTTCTTTAGTTTGATGCGGAATAGTTGCCATTTGGCCCTCTTAAAATTTAACATAGTTTGGCTCGGTAGTTTTCATTTTATGAACATATTTTATGAAAATTTTTGTTTACGTGGACGATATCTTTGGCAAGATTTCCCCGATGTTCCCGTTTCTTGGGACCTATATTTTTTAAGGCGCGCAACACCTTTCGTAGGCCTACCCAAAGCTAGACATTAAAAAGCAACAAATAAAGAAAATCGTTTAAAAAAACCAACTTTAAAAACTAAAAAGTATAAAATAACTTAATAAAGATTTAATTTAATATACCTCTTATTCTATTACATCTTGAAGTCGGTGCCAAGTAAAACATAAAAAACAACAGCAAATGCAAAATATAGTCATTTTAGATACATAATAAATGGTAAAGATGATAGATGAAAAACCAACATTATGCGTAAAAAAACGAACATAGTAGATTTTTTTTTTAAATCAAAAATCGAGTCTTATGTTTAAACATAACACTAACAAAGTTTTCTAATTTGATTCACCTAACGGGATTAAACCTTGTCACAAGAAGACTGATGATCTGAACAACCTTAATAAAAACATTTTCATGAATACAAGTTCAAAAGTTCAAGGCAAATTTACGCAGCAAGGTTGTTACCCCGTATAATCCACCAATAAGCGCTCGCCGTTTCACCGCCTTAATACGATATCAACCAATCAACGTGCCGCGAACCGTGATCTTATTGGCTGTTCCACAAAAGCAAAATGGTGGCCCGTCAAAGGTTGGAACCTGAAAATGGCATTATTTTCTCGATTTGAATAATTTATGTATTGCGTAGAAGACGCCAGTAATGATGTTAAAGGGTTTGTATGTTAAATTTTGAGAGTTAGTCTAACTTTTTTTCTTTCTGCCTATGTAGAACATAGGTTCCCAAAGTGGTCTATATGGACCGCTGAGGGTCCGTATCGAACTTCAAGGGGTCCAAGTCAATCTAGGGGTCCAATATTTAGCACATATAATAATAAGAAATAGCAGTAAATAAATGTATTACTAGTAGAGATTTGTTACAAAAAAGAAGTAGAAAGGAAAAGAGCACCCATTCCTAAAAGAAAATATAAAAATAAAAGAGCCATAAACACTAGATGGGCCGAAATTCGATTTATATTCGGTTTGACCGAATTTCGGCAGCTTGAGCCGAAGTTCGGTATTCGGCCGAAATTCGGTTTAGATGCCGATCATTCGGTGCAAGAAGAAATAAAATACCTACTTGAACTATTTTGTCTGAAGTTAATAGAAATCATATCTATCATAATCGTAATTTAAAAATTGGCATCTATATACTCATGGTCATTTATTTTAGTTAGGAACATGTAAACATTTACGTGCAATGTGATAAAAAATAAATAAAATTAGTTCTTGATTAAGTCTTTGCCTAATTAAATAGACATCAAATTAAAACAAAAATTAAATAAACTTACTATTCCTCTAAGTAACATCAGTAAGTAGGTGCAACTGCATATTCCGTATACACGTAACCGCTGAAGATAATAGTGTAATCTTGTTGCCCTCAATTGTTGTGTAAATGTTTGTCGAATAACAATAAATAGAATAATTAGGTAGACTAACCTAAACCTTCGTCGACTAAGAAAGGTCTACCTTGGCTTCAGTCGCGGACATGACACACGGAATCTGAAACCACCTCCAGAAACATCCACCACTTTTCTGGGCGGCCGCCATTTTGTTTGTTTCAACAACTCACTGCACTTGACAATTTTTTTATTATTTCTTACTTGTCTGTCTTTTTAATAACGCAAACGAATCCGACGACAAAACGGCGGCATCTTCGAAGTTCCAAGGTAAAATTGGGGGGACAGAGATAGCTATACATACATACTATTATACAAAAAGAGAAGGAATGTGTACGAATTAAGAATGTGTATTGTGTATTGGTTTGGTTTGGTATAAACAATCAGAATATACAACCAATTTTTTAGTTTACGTGGCATTGCAACGCATGCTGGGTGGAGCTAGTATGTATGGAATCTGAAGGGTCACAAGTATAATTTAACATTTTCTAATTTAAACTTTATTCAAAATAAAAATAAAACACGAGTAATATAATTTAAAAAGGTACTATAACTCTTTCCAAGCATTTATTTAACTTTTGACAGCTCGATGACGGATATATTAGTAATGCGTTAACTACTCAATTTGTTATAAAAAGCGACATCATTTATATAAATAAGTTTCATTTTAACTTATCTACATATTTTTGCCAAAAATATTATATCGTGTAATAATTATACCTACATTCAATGAAGATATTCTACATATATTAAGTAACCCATTTTTGTAATAAAGTAAAAAAAAAATTAACAAGCAGAACATTTTTTACTTTCAAATCGATTACTTTCGATTTATTTACGTATAGTGTCGATGGTTTAAGTCCGTGCTTTACATGACCCACAGAATATCACTATTACGTCCACCCACAAAAATAATGTACGACAATTATGTCATGTGGGCTTTACTGTCAAGAAATATGTAACTTGATAGAAGTGCAAACGTCAAAAATAAAATAAACGCTTGGAAACAAAGGAGTAAAAGAGACGAAAAAGCATTGAGCGCTAAATTGCCGAGTGTACATAAATTCGTTCATTAAAAACCAAAGATACTTTTTGTAAGAGCAGCAATTTTTCAAACATAAATTCGCTGCTTTTATACTTATTACTTTCTTAATTCTGAAATAAGGCCAGCATTTCTCTTTGTAATCCTAGTAGGTATACGCAGTTGAATATTTTAAAAGGTCTTTGTAAGAATTCAATGGTGCTAAGACCAAGTTTGTCGAGTGCTAGTTAATAAGTTGTTGAGTTGATTTTGCTTTTAACCGGAATTGGTATGTTCTTGTGACAGTCTATGTATACCTATATAAGGGATTAAGAAAGTAGATGATAGAATTAATATGTAATTCTGGGTTAAATAAATAACAGTCCATAAATGTCCCACTGCTGGGCTCGGGTCTCCTACTACTGGGGAACAGACAATATAAATGCCACGCTTGTCCAAGGCAGCTTGGCAAGTTCGACACATCGGTTATCTCGATGTGCAGGTTTCATCATGATGTTTTCATCCAACGGGTGGGAGGAAAAATATTATATTTCCTCCCACCTGAAGAGTTAGAGAAACGATGATAAATTAGATTAGGCTCCAATAGAGTAAATAATAAGCATAGACAAAAATTAAAACTAAATAATTAAAATGAACAAGTTGGCGGTAAGCTAAATAAAACTTTAACAATACTCATTGACACTTGACATCTTTGTCTTCCATGCTCACGGCTACTGAAAAGTGGCCGAAACGTCGGAATAATAAAAATCAAATAAATTACCGCGCTTAAAATCGTTAAAACGTAGTTTTATCATGTATAATAGTCGCGAAAGCTTAAGAAAATATTATATAAACTATATATTTTTAAGTCAGACCAATTTTAAGGTACGGCTGTTGTATCTTCTTTATAATGCGACCAATTTTTAACCGTTCCCCAGAGCAATGCGCTATCGAAACAAAGTCAAACTTTTGGCAATGTTTTCACGGGTGGTTGCCAAAACAATGCTTCCAAGCCTGTAGCAGCAATAGGTCTTAATATATTTTTCCAATTACAGAATTTAGTTTTACAATAACCAGCAGACAAACACACACCCTGTATATCCTCAAGCTAAGTAAGTTACGCTCGCGTTATGGGTGATGTACAACCTTCGTAGCATAGCTGAAGGGATGCTCGCGGGTCCGCAAAAGGAGGCCACTGGAATAGCCAGGGAGGAGGACGCGTACTCGGACCACGTCCGCAGGAGGCGGACCGGAGGTCGTAGGCGCCGCTACGCGCATCTCCTCCTCCCTTGGTTTCCGTCACAGAGGGCCGCTGTCACGGCGGTGACAGCGGACTTCCCCCCTGCTGTACGAAGTGGGTCACTCTGCCTCCCGTGACGCCCCGTAAAAGCGCTATAATTGGGGAGCAGATTCTCGCGACAGCTTCGCTTTAGAAGCGAGCGTAAAGAACCGGTCGCTGAGAGTCCCACACACCCTTGATGCAGGCCTTATGCCTGCTTGTGGCCCTTCTAAAGGGTGTCCAAAAGATGGTGTCCAAAAACATTCCCCCTCCTGCGTTATCAAAAAATATAAAAACGGGTGATGTACAACGGACCACTCTGGGGAAAATCTCAGACACCCAGACCATAGCAAATAACAGAAATTTACTATACATAACCTGTTGCTGTAAAAGGTCGAAAGTGGGGTGCAAAGGAAACAACTTTTCGTTGGTATTTACTGTTCAATAATTTATAAAAAAATTATGAAAAATCTTTTCGATATGAGACATATCATGTTTTTTTTTGTATTTTTCCAATAGTTATTTTAAGTTAAGAAAAAATTCATCACCTCAAAATGTTGAGATGAAACCATTTTACTCCTTCAGTTTTTATCAGTACAGGATAAAAAATATTTACATCTTTATAAAAGAGAGATAAATAATTTTTTTTTTTAAATACTACTTTATTGTATTCACAATAAAATAATAATGCATCTGAGAAACGACCGCGTCTAGGAAGCTCCGTTATCGCCCAAAATATCAGTACCGAAAAATACTCAGGGACGTTGGCGTTGCTACAAGCCTTAACTTGAAAATTTCAGTCCAAAAGATGACAAGGATAAGTTTTTAGCGCTTTTTAAGATACATTTTTTTATACTGAAATATTTACGTGTATCGGAATTTAGTCGTCAACAGACAAATATTTGTAATAAACAACATTTATTTTTTGTTCCTTACTTTGTTTTTAGCGTTTTTCTACGAAATTCAGAATCTACAGTAGGCACATATGTAACGTATGGTTGTGGTTAGGGTTTATAAATGAATGCGTGTTCTAGAAAACCAAGATTATTTATTCACTCATATATGTACATTATATTATTAGAATGAGTAACGCGTCGCGGGTATGAATGACGGAAGACAACTGTCACTCGGAGCGCGTCGTATGACGTTCGATGCGATTCGCTGAGTAGGCAGTGTCCCCCCCCCCATAGGAGTTGTCACAGAATGAATCTGGCGAGTGTCGGCGACACTGGTCGTGGGACCGCCGCTCACTCGGCTGTACAATACAAAATTATATTATTGTTACAAGTTGGGCCCCCTGCATCTATTGTCACATACCGACAAAGAAATGCTGCGCATCGTGTTTATTGCCCCTCCCGTATTGGGAGTTCTTTTTATTACTCCGCATTTATATTTGCAATTAGACAATAGCCTATTGTTATTGTTTTCGGCTTTGTTGGCCGTTCGCAGGAATAGATAACCAGGTGTGCAAATTACTATTTCTCGGAAACTCAGTGCGCATGGCCGATATTTTTTTGTACTGTATAGTTGGTATAAGAGAATGCCCCAATGGAGGGGTGGGGCAGTCAGGCGACGACTACGAGGCGAGTAAGGCGTTTGTAGTACTCTCGATTAGCGACATAGACGACGGACTTTGCGCGTGTCGAATTGCATCGAATCGTGCAGTGTGAACTGGTTGTATCCAGTTTTATTTGTATTTGTTTTATACAGAAGGAGAAGGTTTTTATGTATGTATGTACGCGATTTCTCCGTCAATTGTGGACCGATTTTCAAATTTTATCTTTAATTGAAAAAGTATATTCCTTGATGGGTGGATCCCAGGAAAATCGAGAGCAAACCTTGTTGAAGAGCGCCGGGCGCCTACTCTCTTCGAATGGCCAACTTGTATACGCGTATACGCGTGCCAGTAGTATATTTTCTACAGGCGCCTCATAGATTTTTGCAAGCCGATACTAATCCTTTGCAGGTGTCTTATTACCCCTTTGAATTTGAGTGATCTATTGTTCGCGTTAATCTCTTTGTTCACGCCACTGTAAGAGGTCATAAAACCTTTCCTCTGTTGGTATTTGATGCGAATTCTGAGAAGCCATTAAGCCGACCTTTTAACGATTTCAAGAACCAGTGGGCGGCATGTTGCTAGGAGGCCATGTTTAATTTACAAATGGATGAGTGTCGATCAGTCGGGAAATGCCCCAGTCGTGTTCTGACTGCGAACGAGGCGTTACCTAGAGCACTTTCGGAGCGAGTATCTCATAACGAAGAACTTTGCGCAATTTATGTGATAACGATTTTCTGCCCTACGTTGGTTTTGTTGTATTCGGTGATACTTGTAAGAACTGTGAATTAAGTGTATGTATACTTCAAATAAACTTTGCGATAATTCCAATTTTTGAATTTACATCCTACAAATCCCCTGCGAATTCGTAAAAATCTTACTTCTAAATCTATTCAAGTATTTCTGCAACTAGAAATTAGTTTTTTTTTTCAAAAACAAATCCGACTTCTAGCTAAGGCGCAATAAGTAAATATTTTTACACCTTGAAGTTGGTGCCAAGTAAAACATAGAGAAAGAGTAACAAAATTGCAAAATGCACCGACTTCAAGATGCTGTAGAAAATATTTAGTTTTTGATTCTTAGTTTGAAGTCGGTATCGAATTTGTTATTTTTTTTAAACTTCAAAACGGGCTTCTGTAAGATAGTGTTAGTCATAGAAAGGTAGGAAATATATATAAAATAGATGTTAGTAGTAAAATACGGATGGTTTTGAAAAACTTGTATCATTAAATATATAAAAAATACACCCACACATTCATCGGCATGTTATAAGGGTTGTTTCTCCGTCCACGAAGTTAGACTATGGAACGCCCTGCCAGAGAGAGATAAATATATATATATATATATATATATATATATATATATATGTGTGTGTGTGTGTGTTTTTACTAAAGTATATATTATAATTCTGTAGTTAGTTTTTTTTTAATTTGTTTATATTATATATATTATATTTGCCAGGTGGTAGGGCATTTGAACGAATGGATGGCTACCACCCCTGGTCTAAAGTATGTCGCCATAACAACCTCCAATTGTGTTCCAGCAGCGCATTTGTAGCACCTTTGGTGTTGCAAATGTCCATAGGCGATGGTAACCGCTTTCCATCAAGTGGGCCGTCTGCCTGTTTGCTGAACTCCTTGCCTTTTGTTTCTCCCCTTCTCGCTAGACTCATAGGTTTGCTGGAAGAAAACTTTTAGGGTTAATTCTTAGATGTATTCACTCTGAATTTGCTGACATATGCCCCCTTCGCTGGGAGTCATTTAAAATTATAAAAGCAAGCACGCACGCATACAAGCACGGTATCACGGCACAAATCAAGGTTTAATTAATTACCTTTAATTAATTCAAAAATGCAGAAAGCGCTCGTAGTGTCTCGTACGAGGATCTGCGCAGTTCTTGCGTGAAACGTTATTGCTATTATATTGTTACGAGCTACAGGACTCGAATTAAAAATGCCGTTGGAACTACTATAGAATTTATTAGAACTGTACAAACACGTATAAAACAAATACAAATAAAACTGGATGCAACCAGTTCACACTGCACGAATCAATACAATTCAACACGCGCAAAGTCCGTCGTCTATATCGCTAATCGAGAGTACTACAAAACGTCTTACTCGTTTCGTATTCGTCGCTTGACCCCTCCATTCAAGCATTGTGTTATACTAACTACACAGTACAAAAAAATTGGCCACGCGCGAGTTTCCGAAAAAGAGTAATTTGCACACCTGGTTATCTATTCCTGCGAACGGTCAACAAGTCGAAAACAATAACAATAAGGATTAGTTCGAAGCTAATAATGGTCATAAAACAAGTAGGAAAACAATAGCATTACAAATTCTAAACATAAAAGAATTCCTAAATCCGGGAAGACAATAAGCTGCGCTTACGACAGGCAGCTGTGCGTTTATCCTTGACGGCATGTAACAATATGTATGACAGACGTTCCAATGCCCACTTCACCGGCACTCATTAAAAAATATTAATAATCACAGTCAAATATAGCCTCATCACTCACTCGAGAATAATGCAGCCTTTCACTGCTGAAAGAATTTTGAAAATCGGTTCTGTAGTACCGGAGATTACCCCGAACATCCAAACTCACAAACTTTACCTCTTTATAATATTAATATAGTATAGATTAAACTAAGAAGACGTTTTTAGAAAGAAAAGTTAAAACGTAAGAAAAAGATGATATGACTCTTTGTCCTGGAAAATGACAGAGGAGGAGAGGATAAAAAAACTTGGAAGTAAACTCTTCAAAAGTAGGGTTGCCAACCATACTTTATAATAACGTATTCTACTTTATTTTTGCTAAATATACTTTATACTTTTGTATTCTCTACTACTATATTTCCAATATTTACTCTGATGCGTAAAATGAAATACTTATATGGATAATTAGTGAACTATTATCCATCTAGCTTCCACTGAAAGAGTTTATTCAGTCATGAATCTAAAATGGCGAGAAGAAAGGAACAGGACATCTATAAATTTAATAAAAAATGAATTGTTTATTTATTTAAATTTAAATTGGGAATGTCAAGATAGCTTCCAAAAATTTAAGGATAATGAAAAGTTGTTAGTGTCTGCTAGAAGCACACAAAACAATGTTTCCAAGAGAAGAAATAAATAAAATTTTGAAAAATACTTTTTTATTCTAAACACTTTATTTTTACCCTACTATAAAAATGTAATACTTTATTTTTCTCAAAAATAGTTGGCAACCCTAAATACAGTATACATTATTTTTTCATATAAAACATACATTTTATTAGAGTGCCTAAAAGGGCACACTCTTTAACAATCACTTTATTCATATTACCGATATCCTCGTTACAAAACAAAGAGAAATATGATATGATCGGTCTAATAAAAGCACATACACACATACTTAAGTACAAATGTATAATGTGATACATTTATACGTGATACGTTATACATTTGTACTTAGTTACAAATGTATTACGTGATACACACTGTGTGTTATTTGCCAGGAAAGGCGATTCATGTCCCCTGAGAATGGTTTTATAATACCTTTTGCAGAAATATTGTACGGTGGGATTATATGTGAGTCTCAATTCAGAGAGCACCTATTTATTATACATCTATAATCTATCTATCTATATTATAATAAATCTGTAAATGAATCGAGTTTGTATATTGCGTTTAAAATGGTGAAAAAAATCAGGGGAGATAATTCGGACCAGGCGATACGCATGGGAGACAAGACGGTCGTCCAACGTCTAATGGAGGGCCAATAATCCCCCTACTAAACCATCCATCATCACTAACATCAACTGAAAAATTTTCTACAACAATTCTCAGTCAACACATTGTCACAACAATTAAACAATAAATTATAACACCACACAAAGCCACAAACACACAACTAACAACAAAACTTACACACATACTAACACCAACGCGCACTATCACCGCATTGCATTATACGCACACTTTACAACCAAACCAAGACACACAAAGAGCCCAAAAATTAATAACCCAGACACAGAAAGGAAAAACAATACACATGGCCTCATGAGCTCACTGAAAGAAACCTAATGAACCGTGTACTTATTTGTGATTCTTTATTTCGTAATAAAGAATCACAAATGAGTACTGATGAAACCGAACCATTTTTGAAGAAGCTGATAACTGGTGATGAAATGTAGATCACGTACGACAAGAACGTGCGAAAAAGATCGTAGTCAAAGGCCGGTCAGGCTTCACAGACTGTGGCCAAACCTGGGTTAACTCGCAACAAGGTGATGCTGTGTGTATGGTGGGATTGGAAGAGCATTGGTCATTATGAGCTGTTACCGCCAGGCAGGACCATCGATTCTGAACTGTACTGCGAACAACTGATGAGATTAAAGCAAAAAGTTGAAGAAAGCGGCCGGAATTAATCAACAGAAGGAGTGTGGTTTTTCACCATGATAACGCTAGACCTCACACATTTTTAACCACTCAGCAAAAATTACGAGAGTTTGGCTGGGAGGTGTTAATGCATCGACCGTATAGCCCTGACCTTGCACCTTCAGTTTTTCACCTGTTTCGGTCTCTGCAGAATTCCTTAGGCAGTGTCAGGTTAACATTACGAGAGGACTGCCAAAACCACTTGTCACAGTTTTTTGATCAGAAGCCCCAACATTTTTATAGGGATCACGTCCCTGCCTACAAGATGGCAAAAAGTTATCCAAAAAAATGGCACCTACATACTTTAGTCAAATGTAAATAAACTTTATAAAAAAACCTTTTGAATTTTTATATAAAATGCGAAGAAACTTTTTCCCCAAATAGATACAGACATACAGACACTGCGTATGCACTTCCTTAAAACACCAGTATGTAACAGATACACTCTACATTAGTATAAGTGTAGTATTAAAATTAATATAATAAGTTAGTCGTAATGTACACCACAACACAAATAAATATGTCACACACAATAACAAAAATAACCAATAGGCGTGTATAAAATTTAAAAACTTTCTTAAAAATTAAGTTGTGAAAGGTTACGGAACTTGAGACGGTAGAATTAAAAAAAAAAATCGGTCCAGGAGATTCAGAAAATGCAATTTTTAGATTTTTTGTCTGTCTGTTAGAGCATCACGTGAAAACTACTGAACGGATTTAAATGAAACTCAATTCAGAGCTAGCTTATGTCCCGGGTCGTAACTTAGGATACTTTCGGTAGACGAAAACAGCGAAAAAGATGGCGCTGCGATCGCATCTTTTTTGGAAACTACTGAACGTATATGAATAAAACTCGACATAGTGCTAGCTTATAACCCGAGTTAACACTTGGATACTTTTGTCCCGATAAATAATGTCGTTTCCATGGTATAAACGGGTTAGCAAAATAGATGGCGCTGCAATCGCGTTTTTCAATTCGCTAACAAATATACCCATGTTGTCATAAACAACATTTCATTCATTGTATTACTTCAAATCAGGTTGGCTGCGACTCGCCTTCTATGTTTATTTATTATTTATTTAGGTTTATGGCTTGGCAGTTAGGCCTTTAAGCCAGATCTTAGATTACAATGTAGTTTCTTCATTTTTTAAAGCCTATGTGTAGCACAGCTGAACGTTATCAGCTGGTGCCATTCAACGGAGTTCTTGTGACAACTCAAAAGACCACATTTGACTATACAGTTCACATTTCACACAAAAGACATAATTACTACTCAAAAACAATCAATTGGCTTAAACAATCTGGAATAATTCCTTCGTTGGAGGGTTTTAAATATGTAGCCTCTAGTACATATTTAAATCAAAACGATGGTATTGTGGTGTATTATAAGACGGGCCTAAAAATTTCCGTCTCTGATAACATTGTTAAGGATGCTTCTTGCGTACACTTAACCATAAATTACAAAATAACAGTTTTAGCTCCTTATCGCTCTCCATCAACTCATAATATTGATTGTTTTCTTAACTCACTAGATGAATGTCTTAAGCGCCTTTCCTCAAATAAAACTATTGTTATCACCGGTGATATCAATATTGACATCTCTGATAATTCCTCAGATTCTAGATCCAGTATTTACCTGGATCTTCTTGCTTCTCATGGATTGCTTCCTGCCCACTTTATCCCTACACGTTTTGACTCTTGTCTTGATCATAATATAATAAAAACTAAGGATAAAACGTACTCCTATATAATAGACTCCTCAATAACAGATCATAACGCTACTATGCTGATTCTTGAACAATCTACTCCTTTAACTCAAATACAGCATACAAAAACTTGTATTAACCATACTACCTTAGATCAGTGTATGAAAAACATTGATCTATGCTCTATTCTTTCCACTTCAGACGTTAATATTGCTTCACAAATCTTAGTCGATACCTTAATTGAGGCTATCAGTGCAAACAGCACAGTGAGAAAAATCCCAAACAGAAAGAAAATTACTAAGTCTTGGATTACACCTGGCATTTTAAGATGTATGCGACATCGTGATTCTCTTTTCAAAAAGACTAAGAAATACCCAAATGATGAAGTATTAAAAGTTACATATAAACGATACAGGAATTTCTGTAACTCTCTCTTAAAGAAATTGAAAAATGATTATATCAAAAATGCAATTCTTAATGCAAAGAATAATAGTAAATTACTATGGGATACCATTAAAAATATTACATATAGCAAAAAACTACACGATTCACCTACACAACTTTTGTCATCTGTTAACCCTAACGATTCTATAAATGAAGTCAACTCCTACTTTTCTAAGATTGGTTCCGATTTAGCTCAAATAATTATCTCTAAAAATATTCCTTCTTTTCATGTGCTTCCCACAAAAACTGTCCTTAACTCTTTTGTATTATTACCCACTAGTGAATCTGAAATAAACAGTATAATTGCAAATTCAAAGTTTGTCTGCTCTGTCGGTTTAGATGGTATCTCAAACAAATTTCTGAAAACTTATAAAGATAAATTAGTTCCTTCAATTACTCACATTTGCAATTTGTCGTTCTCTACTGGTATTTTCCCAGATTTATTCAAAAAGTCTGTAATAGTACCATAAATCTGGTGATAAAAGCCGCGTCAATAATTATAGACCTATATCTATTTTATCAAGCTTATCAAAGGTTATCGAACGTTTACTTAATAATAGATTAATTAAATATTTAGAATATAATAATTTAATCTCTACTCATCAATTTGGTTTTCGATCTGGCAAATCTACGGATGCCGCAGTTGAAGAATTAACTAATTATATAACATCTAATCTTGATAAAAAACAGAAAGTTATTGCCATATTTCTAGATCTAACAAAGGCTTTTGACACGGTCTCAACCGCGCTTTTAATTCATAAACTTGAAGCACTGGGAATAAGAGATCTTCAGTTACAACTTTTCGCTGATTATCTCCAAAACAGAACGCAGAGAGTCCGTATTGGTGAATATATAAGTAAAGACACTATTATTTCTTTTGGTGTGCCCCACGGTAGCATCCTTGGCCCAACCCTTTTTCTTGCGTATATAAACACACTGCTACTTAGAACTTGAAAACGGTAGTATTATTACATATGCTGATGATACTGCACTCCTTTTTTCTGCTGATACATGGTCAAAAGTATTCCAAAGTGCGCAAAAAGGTCTTAATAAAGTTATGGATTGGCTAAATTCAAATATATTAACCCTTAATATTGATAAAACGAAGTATATGACTTTATCTCTTAGAAATCAGGATCAACCTCATATTCAAACCTTAAAAATTATAGCTCACTCTTGTCTTTCTCATGCTACTTGTAACTCTTGCCCTACTTTGCATACAACTCAACATATTAAATATTTGGGTGTTATCATTGACCAAAATCTAAGTTTTCAACCATACATTAACTCATTAACACTCAGATTACGAAAATTAATTTATATTTTTAAAACCCTTGGTCAGGTTGCTGATTTTAACATAATGTAATTATTATATTACGCCCTATGCCAATCTGTTTTGAGCTATTGTATCACGTCATGGGGGGGAGCTGCCAAAACCGCAATGATAAAATTAGAACGTGCACAACGAGCAGTACTTAAAGTCAGTCTTTCTCTCCCGTTCTACTTCCTCACCAAAAACCTTTATGAACGCTAGAAAGTGCTAACTGTTCGGCAACTCTTTATTCAACAAATCGTTCTTAAACAACATGTTATCACACCATTTATATCATCCAATTCTATTATTAAAAGGAATTACATCCCCTGTAAACAAAACGTTGTCAGCACAGCGTTTTGCTGTAGATTTTTGTTCTTTCTAGGGAGTTACCTATATAATAAAATCAACAAGCGGATTGATTTATTTTCTTTGACTAAAGCTAAATGTAAGAAAACTCTCACCGAATGGCTTTTGAAACTCGACTATGACTCCACTGAAGCACTATTAGTCCTAATTACTTAAATATTTCCCTTTTCATTGTTTTTATTATCATCTTGTATTATAGTATTTTATATGTTCACTCATTCATTTATCTCTATGTAACTCTCATAGTATAATCTAATCAATTCCTCTCATTTCAAATCACATAAACTCACACAGACACATTCACACACATTTACGTACAATATATACATAAGTACATATAAATACACAATAACACACTGCACACCGATCTACACTCAATATATTGTATTTCTTTTATAATCGAATAACTAGCTGTAAGTATATATACCTACATTTTTCCACGGGGAGAGAGAGGCTGGTGATCAGTCACACAGGATTTTTCCTTTTACTGACACCAGGCTCTCACCAATTGCTAGTAATTTAAAACCTTTTTTAGCAATTACTTATGTTATGTTATATTGTGAGAGCAAATAAATAAATATTATTATTATTATATCCTACAACTATTGTTTATTTTATAGCAATTTTACACATTTTTAGAAAATAAAACTGCACAGCACAACATCTCCTTTCACTTCCCGCCAAAAACTCCCCTCCTATATTTCACTGCGTAGTTGTGTAGTATGGACTTAGTTTCTTTGTTATTGTAGTGAACTTAGTAACAAGAAACAGTAAAGTTTTAGGTAAAACACTTAATTAAATTTGTATATATGTAACATAGAGCTACTTGTGGTTCTTCACGCGGCGTAGCGGCGGGAAAAATTCTAGTACTATAAAATTCTTAGCTAAATAAGCTATTTAAAAAACATCTGGAATAGACTATATAAACGATGGAGAACACGATGCATTTTTTTACATTTCTTGTCTGTTTGTGAGTTTGTCTATTTGTTCGGGATTCACATAAAGTCTACTGGGCCGATTTCGATGCGGTTTTCTCTGATCGGCAGCGCTACTTTTTATCCTGGGAATACCGTGCGAATTTTTCTTCGAATGATTTAGAGTGACCAGGTAGAAAAATCGAATACCAATGTGATTTTTACTGATCGATAGAAAATTTAGTGTAATAAAATGTGTATTATTTTTTATCCCGGGTATCCCGCGGGAATTTTCCCGGGAGCGGTTTGAAGTTTTTTAGAGGTATAAAAATTTGCTTATTCCGATACAGTTTCAACTAAAACGGTAGCTTACATTCTTTTTTTAAATGCTGCGATTATTTGTATCCCGGGAATCCCGCGGGAAATTCAAATTTCAACTCAAGCGTGGACGAAACCCCGCGGGCATATCCTAATATTTCATATAATTTTTTATCTAACAATTAAAACGAATGATAAGCGTTTATACTACTTATAATGTCACTATTTATAATGTTAGTGTGGATATAACTAAACTCCTCCGTAACTCCTGGACAGATCTTGATGACATTCTTTATGTGTCTTCCAGTCCCCGGACGGTTTAGAACTTTAGATGCACAATTGCACCCGGTAGGTGGCGCTGCAATCGGGTTCTAAAATTTATTTTCAGGGCAGGACAACGTCTGCTGAGTCTGCTAGTATTATTATAATATAGTTTTGCTTACCTTATCGACTGGCATGGAAGGGCACGCGCGGCACAGGTTCCAGAATGAGCCGATCATCTGGGCACTGCCTTCAGGCCTTGCGCTGGTCACGGGCACGAATTTACGCCCTGCCGGTAGAGGGCCGCTGGTGCATCCGCTGCTGAAAGTGCAAACAACACGAGTCATTAGGTTTAATCTATACTAGCTATACATACCATCCACGAATTACGTCACGCGAATTTCACGATTTTTGACTCAACCCTGTCCTTATGAAAGAAAGAAAGAAAGAAAAAAATATTTGAAGAAATAACGACGTACTTAGTGACACGTGTCTTAAAAATAAAAACAAATTTTATTTTTTAGAAATTTGCTCAGAAAACACTATTTGTCCACAAATTGCTATGTCTGATTAACAGCATATAATGATGCTAATACATTTATTATAATAACTTATGTATTATTGTATATGTATGACTATGTATATTTGTATATTCATTTCTTAAACTAGTTTAAGTATTTATGTATCTATTGCCTTTTTCCTGCACCACCTATATCGCCTGATTCAAATTTCTTCCATTTAGGTTGCCTGGAAGACATCGCTTTGAGCGATAAGGCCGCCTGTTGTATTGCCTAGAAAATATTGTAAATATAGTCTGTTTTTGTAATTGTATATTTTGGTCTGCAATAAAGTGTTATCTATCTATATTTTGAAAATTTGTACGCCGCATTTTCATCAAACAAGGTTTGCACTCAGCTTATTGCTGTGCCGGCATAATATCCGACACAACGCTGATTTTCGGTGCAAACCTTTCTTTTAGCGTAATACTAAAGCGACCTGAATATTTTGTAAATCCTGTCACAGCTGGTCACATTCGTAAGACTCCTCCCCCCCTAGTGTGACATCACATAAATTGCAATTTTACATCAAAAAATTATTAAATTACAATAGCAATTTTATTTCCATTTAAATTATTTTTTTCAAATAATTTAAACGCCAAGCTAATACATATAGAGTTAGAAATATTTTGAAGTTTTTTGTTAATAGTGAGTATGTGGTTTTACTGTAGGCTCGTTGCGAGCGCACTGCATGCCGCTCGCAAGTCCATCTCACACTATGATTTTAGATTACAATAATTGCGACGGTTGCGGTTAAGGCAGGTGTATACGCGGCTTAAGTATTATGTCGTGCCCATAGATCCTAGGTTCCCAAAGTGGTCCCGACCCCTGGGGATCTATATCGAACTTCAAGGGGTCCATATCAGTGAAAACAAAATCTGGAGGTCTGGAGTTGGAAATATTTTGTAGTTTTTCGTTAATTGTTCCAATTTAGTGTTTTAAAGCTTAAATATATTACATTTTGAAATGTGACGTCATGAAATTTAGAACCCCTCTCACCCTTTGTCACACAACGTCACTCTTCGTCAACCTCCTCTCCCTCCTTAACATATGACGTAATTTATGGATGGCCCTCTACTGATATTATAAATGAGAAAATTTTGAAGCATGTTTGTTACTCAATCACGCCAAAACAGCTGAATGGATTTGGGTGAAATTTGGCATAGACATGGAGTATAGTTTGAAATAGCACATGTGATACCTTTTATCTGATTTTATTGTATGATATGTGCAATACCAGAGATGTCGCGAACGTATTGCCGGACTGAAACTTTATGACACTCTTTTTAAAAAACCCTATATCGTAGTGCTTTGGAGAAACCTTAGCCGGGAGCTCATCCCGAATACCCACGATGCGTAAGGGAAACGTTCTTAAGAACCGTTGCATACATCAGCGAAGTAGCTTGTTACGTCACATATATGAAATCATTTATTACTATATAATTAGCAAAGTTAAAACACGGTAGTCCATCTCTCTCTGGAGGTCCAAGACCTATAAACTGGGGTCCACAATAGTGAATTCCATTTAATGAAGTCGTGTCGAAAATTTTACCTGTCTATATAGAATAATAAACAACGCAAAAAGAAGATTCAAAAGCGGTCCATAAATAACGGCTCAACATACATAAAAAAATATTTACACAACAAATCGAGAATTCCCTTCTATTTTGAAGTCGGTTAAAACACATTTGAATTTGATGAATCTGGAAAAATTCAATATTCAAAATACCTCTACCCATTGCCGTAAAGATTGGTAATGGGTCCACGAGACAAAAAAGTTTGAGGACCATTGCCATACATTTTCTATTCTAATCGTTTAGAGCTGAGCTGATACAACCTGTCCACAGGGGTAGTTCTTCGGAACATTCTCCATTGTATAGTCGGTAGAATAACAAATACGTTGCAACAAACACGTCGTTTTTGTCACATGGACGAAGGTTCGTTGGGAATGCTAGTCAAGACTTAACAGAAGATTTTTAAATCAAATAAGTGCATACGTATAAAATCTCTTTGTGAGATGAGATTCGATTCAAGAATTCTTTAAAAACTTTTGGCTCCTTTCCAAACTATATAGTGCATTGCAGACGGATTTTTATGTTCCGATGACCATTAATGTTCAAAATAGACACATATAGATGCAGTCAGATACAAAAATAACTCGTTGTGATTAAAGTATGATAGATCAGCTTCCCCCTAAATGGGAGGCCCGAGCCCAGCAGTGGGACATTTATGGGCTGTTATTATATAGATCAGCTTAATGTCAGGTTTCTATATCTTATTATTGACGGCTCTTTGTGGGAATGAAACGAGCCGTAAATTATAATAATTTTCTGTACAGTATTTATTTCGTCGAAATTGACATATTGTTACGAGCTACAGGACTCGAATTAAAAATGCCGTTGGAACTACTATAGAATTTATTAGAACTGTACAAACACGTATAAAACAAATGCAAATAAAACTGGATGCAACCAGTTCACACTGCACGATTCAATGCAATTCGACACGCGCAAAGTCCGTCGTCTATATCGCTAATCGAGAGTACTACAAACGTCTTACTCCTCTCGTAGTCGTCGCTTGACTGCACCACCCCTCCATTCGGGCATTGTTTTATACTAACTATACAGTACAAAAAATCGGCCGTGCGCACTGAGTTTCCGAGAAATAGTAATTTGCACACCTGCTTATCTATTCCTGCGAACAGCCAACAAAGTCGGAAACAATAATAATAGGCTATTGTCTAATTGCAAATTTTAAATGCGAAGTAATAAAAAGAACTCCGAATGCGGGAGGGGCAATAAACAAGGTGCGCTGCATTTCTTTGTCGGTATGTGACAATAGGTATGCATGTGGCCCAACTTGTAACAATATTCTATAATCGACGACTTCTGTGGTTGAGCGGGCTAGGCCTTTGACTACCTCACTGCAACGCAGAGGCCCTGGGTTCGATTCATGGTGCGGTAAACTTCGGAAACGAATTTTCTCCATTATTTGCTATGGTCTGGTCAGGTATGTATAGATATATGCGTAGGTATGTAAGCTTATGTACTTATATCTGTATGTAGTTTATAATGTAAAATTTACTTTCAATAAGTAAATTAAATGTACATTTAGGTATAAGAACCTATTTACTTATCCATATATACTTTAATGTGCACAATCCTGCCTCTTGTTTTCCTATTCTTTATGTAAGTCTTATGCAATGATGTATGTGCTAATTTACACTGTAATCTGCTGTCCATGTATGTCTTTTTTTATTTTTTATTTTCATTTTACTGTGTTGCATAATAATTATAGATAATTTAAGAATTTCATCTGAGTCAGGTTGCCTGGAAGAGATCGCTTTTAGCGATAAGGCCGCCTTTTGTTTTACCAAGTAACTATTGTCTTGTACTTTTTTTGTAATTTTTGATTTGGTGAACAATAAAGTGTTGTCTATGTCTATGTCTATTCTCGCTAGAACATAGGTTTGGTGGAAGAAAACTCTTTTTAGGGTTAAGCTCGCCTTTGTACATTTGTAGTTTTATTTGTAACTATTTTGTGTATAAACAGTAATATATAATTTATTCTTTATACACAAAATTAAAAATTAAAAAGAATAATATATTTAAAAGAATAATTCCTTGACGTAAAATTGGAAAATATGTGATGTCACACTAGCGAGGGAGGAGACTTGCGATTGTGAGCAGCTCTGATAAGGACGGGGGAGGGATCAGAAATCATGAAATTCGTGTGACGTAATTTGTGGGTGCTCCCTTATGGGGTCGTCTGCCTGTTTGCCAACTTCACGTAATAAAAAAAGTCATAGCTAATTAAAGCCACCTGGCATAGGCAAACTTCTTGTAGTTTGTCTCCTATGTCACAACCACGAAGAATATATAATACAAACAATACTACTATGTACAAATGTTTGCGTTTTAATAAAAAAAAATACGAAAATATTTGGCATCCAGTTAGGAAAATTAATTTATATTTCGTGAAAATTCTTCGCCCTTAATGGCACATTAAATTGAACGAGGTCGCGGCAAGAGCATAAGTCATTTGCATAAGAATTTAGTAGGTTTACAACCTCTGCAAGGAATTCTATTAAAACTTTACATAGTGATATTTCATACAACAATCTATAGAAACAAAAATCGGCAGATTTACATAAAGTTACGCTTGTAACAATGCAATAGAATATAAAATATACTTCATAACATTAAGATACAATTCAAGAAGTTTAAGTACAGAAGACAATAGGCGGTCTTATCACTAAAAGTAATTTCTTTCAAACAACCTTAGGATGAATTAGAGAAAAATTGTGTAACACATGGGTTTTGTAATATAACTAGAATAAAAAAGTATATACATAAAATGTTGAAATGGCAAGTATAATAGACATCGAAATAAGACAAAAATATACATATTGTTACGAGTTGCAGGACTCGAATTAAAATGCCGTTGGAATTATTATAGAGTTTATTAGAATTATACAAACACGTATAACACAGGTACAAATATAACTGAACACCACCAGCCCAAACGTAATGCACAATTCAATAACACGCGCAAAGTCTGTCACTAAATAGATTTCCGAATGTACACACATCTTGCTTCGCTTGTGATTTTCGCTCGACTGCCCCATCTCTGTATTGAGGCATTGCTTTATACTGTATAAATACAATATGTCTGCTCGGCTGCGTGGACTGGATTTCCTAGAATCACCTGGATAATGACTCCCAACTAACTAACTAACCTGCGGTTGGACTGTTCGACCTGATTCCCCCTACACCATTCCATCTTCGGACCACAAGGCGCTCTGGTCTACGCCATCGTTTCACAGTGAAAACGCTACCAGTGCGTACTAAGCGTTTCGCCTCCACGTTCCTTCTACGTACGGCAGGGTTGTAGAATGCACTACCAGAGTTCGTGTTTCCCGAAAAGTACAATCCGGGTATCTTCAAGTTTCGTGTGAATAGGTACTATCTAGGTAAGCGTGCTCCATCTTCGACCGCATCATTGTCCGGCATTGGACGTGATCGTGGTCAAACGCAAACCTATTTAATATTAAAAAAAAAACCATAAAAGATTACAATACACAATGAGCTGTTTTTCTAAACACAACTTTTAAACACAAAGTAAACAAAAGAAGTCCAAACTCCGGTAAAGGTAATAAAATGTTTACAGGTATGCAGGTGTGAATTTGTCTTTTGTCGGCGTTGTAATAATATATATATATATATATATATATAAATAATAATAATAATCATAGTAATATTGTATAGAATTACGTAAATATGGCAGAGATACAGATGTCATGATTGACTTTAGAGCCTGAGGTAATAATCCTTCACGAGTCCGTTGAACGCCTGAAGAGTATGGGCAAGCCTGATTTTCACAGGTAGCGCATCCCACAAGCACACTGCATGAACTGTGAAAGATTTATTGTAAAATCGCGAGTGATTTACAGTGTTTCCAGGCGTATGTTTTCCGATGATCTAAGGTGAATGGAAACGTAACAAATATTAAGTGATGTGGCACCATGTGTTGTATGTTTAGTTACGACACAATTGCAGGCAGATAAATTAAAACCATAGATAAACATGTCCAGATCAGCCAGTTCGGCGGCGGAAACAGCTGAATTAGCCAAGCGACGTAAGTACGCAAACCCTCGGTGAGAGTTATAATGTTGAAATGTTCTTATAATGCTGTTGAAACGCTTGTAGTAGGGAGGCCAAGCGGGGATTTTGGGATTTACTCAAGCGTGGCAGAATAACATAAGGGGAGAAACCTTGCACCCTATTATGTACCCCCACTATATATTAACCCTTCATATAGGGTGGGGGTATTTTTCATTCTCCAATTTTTTTTTCAAACTGTCAGATAAAATTTCTCCACATAATTGTCAGATTATGGGTCAGCATGACAAGGACATCAAACGGAACCGTCTGTATATTAATCTGACGCACTCGAGTATCTCAATGTTACGTTTTTTTTTTGCAAGTTCAAAAATCGGCCATGACTTTTGGTCGCGTCCAAATCGTCAATCTTTTGAATAGGAGTTCCTTTAGGGTTTACTTAATATCCCTTTTGAATATCTGACGCGCTTGAGTATTTCTGTGCGACTCTTTTTTATTCAAAACCTGTATACGCTGCCCCACCAGTGAAAGGGCATACGTCATATAACCTTTTTTCTTTTTTGCATCTAATCTTCACAATCTAAAAGGTCCCCGCAACGCTCGAGTAACTCCAGATTTAGAATCTTGGGTTCCCCTACTATGGATCGTGGGATTCTGAGGCCACCAGGAACCTCTGCAAATATCTATCAAAATGACTCACTGAGTCTTCGGGTGGTCAGAGAGCTGGTACCTACCTTGGACAACGGATCCATATGGGGGATCCAGGGAGGTAACGTAACCAGCCTTCTAGGAACCTTACCCACCAACTTCGTTGACCTAGGCTCAGTATTTTACTTACAATCTTACGGTATTATAGGTAGAATACAAGTAACGTGTTTTTCATTGTACTAGTTTATACCAATTTAATGTATTAATGTTAATAATAATTTGTGATCAATCTTTTTTTCAATCACGTCAGGGTCACCATTAATGACGTGTAGTTGAAGGAATCTAACAACTCTATCGTTTATAATATTTATAATTTTGCGTTTGATATGTACATAGCCAAAACAATTAACATGTACTATACACAGGGGCGTAGCTACCGCCGTATCAATGATATGGGGCCCCCAGGCTACGGGGGGCCCCCAAAGTGTGTAAGCAAAAATTCCTAAAATGTTATCTATAATATTTTATGGATTACTAACATTTTTGAGAATAACTGCTGGGCCAACAGAAACGGCTATCAGACTTGTCATTGTAGAGGCAGAAAATCTAGATAAATTGAAATCGTCTTCAGCTACGGATGATTTGATAAATAAGCTTGCCGAAAAAAAGACAAGAAAAGTGTATATTTTATTTGATTGTTTGTCTAACTTAGCTCCTAGGACCATTAAGTATAAGTAATAAAAATAATAAAAATAAATTTAAGTTGTTTCTTTTATAAAAAAACTTTACTCTTCCTTTGGGCCCCCCTAAACACATTAGATACAGGGCCCGTCTAAGGCAAGCTACGTTACTGACTATACAATTAGATTAAATAGGATTTAAATAATATATTTTACACCAGGACTTTCTCTCTGTAATGACTTGACAGTTGTCATATTTCAACTTTAAAATCTGGCCTACCGGCCGGCCAGTGGGCGAAATGGTTTGCTTCGCCACAAATCCATACAGCTTTGTTGGCTATTTATAATTTTTGTATCGGTATTAGGTCATCGGTAGGTTTGTAAATATTTACGGTCTTATTCATAGAGTTAGAGTAAGTATTGAATGCTTCTTTATGGTTCTTAAAGAAGCTTTCAAACTTACTTTACCTCTCTATGAATAAGATTGTATTTATTTACTACTCGTTATTATTATTTTCATTTTTATTATTACGTTCTCAACATTTCTTTTTCTTGGACGCTATACCTTTTTTTAATTCAGCACATAACCCCTTTCGTGTGTCAAGAAAGGGAGCTATTATCCAAGATCACTATTCCAGACTATATAATACAATGCACGCTATATCAGGATGTCCTGAGATCCAGAACTTTTGTTATCTCGTCCTCTGTCTAACTCAAAATTGCAACCACGTCATTAGAATAAGACAGGATTACAATAGCTGCTAAGTTGGTATATTTTAGAAATATTTTGTATCTGGCTAAGTATAGACAAAGACGTGTCATAAGTGGCGCAAAACTGGGGAGGCCTACGTCCAGCATTAGACTCCGACAGGCTGACGATGTCGAAAAATAAAGGTACGTTTGTGGAGCATCGGGAAAAAGTTGTTAGTATTAAAAAACGCAAAGCCGTTGACCTTGCGGTAAGTGTTTACTTCATTGCGGATTTTCGATTTGTTACACCACTTTTATGTGTTACCTATTAGTTTTACTAGGCCATTCCTTCGACTGCAAAAGCTTGCGTAAATCTTGGTTTTGTATCTTTTGGAGATTTTGTATATTCTTTGATAGAAAGTGTTTTAAATGCTCCTCCGATAATCGAAGAAGATTTTCCAAATTTTAATGTAAATTGGTTAATCTATTAGCCTGAGGCTATGAGCTTCTACAAAGAGCTATCGAAATCTTCAGATTAACTGGGGGCTGGTGCCTACCTCGGACGAAATATCAGTATAGCAATCCAGTCAGGTAACGTAGCCAAAATTTTGGGCACCTTACCCATAAAAGATGGTGACTTAAGCCGAAAAAGAATGCCCTGATTCTGTAGGGGTCAAAAGAAGGCCCTTGTCGCCGTAATATTTTAAAAAAAACCTGTTTACGGAGTGTCCACTACTTCGGGCTCGCGGTAGGGTCGTGTGGAACTTGCCTGCTATTTTTGTCCGTATACCCACTAAAACTCCTCGGTGTTCCTTCCTTCCCCTTTTTATAGGCTTGCGGGAAAGTGGCGTGGCGAATACCGGGAATGATGACAGGCGGCAGGCCGCAAGTCTCATTCACTGCCAGAAAGCTTAGCCTCCGGGATAGTAGATTCACCTTCACGGAGGGTGTAAAACCACTCCACGGGAGGTGAGAGGAGTGCACGTAAATCCACAGAGTGCCTTCATTTAGATTGCCTCCATGCTTGCTTTAACTAGCCGACACAGAGTGGAGATCGCAGTGGCTAAGACTCGAGTTCCAAGAGATTTATTATTGTAGTAAATACAGGTTCGTATTTGATCATGATCCCTGATGTTGAGCGGAAATATAGTCTAGGGTAGAGCATGTTTACACAGAAGGTACCGACTTATAGGGTGGATGCTAAAGACGTAAATATAGGAGTAGCTTCTGTGAAACTAAAGCATACCTCTCCACACTCCTGAGTGACTCACATCCATATTGCCTCCCGTTGTTCTTCTACGGAATTTTGGGGGCCGTGCCGCCTCCATGTTCATTAAGCATAACAACGGGCGGAATATATCCATAGTCTAGATAGATCTTCAGGTCCGTTAACAATTCATCTCAATAGTCTAGTCTTTTTTTGTTCTTATTTCTCACTAGTCAGTAGTTTCTCACAATAGTTCTACATTGACTGAGGCTTGTCTTTGGATGCATTTCTATTTATATGGAGCCTTCGGGGATAATCGCCTGTCATTGTCAAGCCACATTTATATTAGTATGTCGAAAGGGTCTTTCCCAATTAAATGGGAGGCCTGAGCCCAGCAGTGGGAAGTTTATGGGCTATTATTATTATTATAGGGCCTTCTTGTATAGCTCGTGGTCCTCAATAACATTAATATAAGTATATAGCTTAACACCAGCCTATAAGCGTTCCACTTCTGAACTCAGTCAGAACTCAGTTATCCACTGTAAGAATAATGAAGGTTAGACTATCTGTTGCCGTCCAAGGCGGATTAGCGGGTTTCATTCATTAGTTATCTCAATCAGCTAGTAACATCACGATGTTTCCCTTCACCATGTATGCACGTATTCATTAAAATAACATGCTCATAGGTCTGAAAAACTGCAAAAGCAATACATGATTCCCAACCAGACTTCGAACTTTTGTCATTCGAATGTGACGCGTTAGTCGCTAAGCTACTACGACATGTATCTACTAGTTTACTAGATTAATATAAATGTTAAATTTATGTATTATTTATGTAAAATTCTATATTTAATATACAAGATTCTCAGTTCAATCTTAATTACCAATGGCTTCCATGGCATCCTTAATGTCGTTCGCAAGGACATGGTGACGTCACCACATGGTGTTAACGATCCATGACATCAGTTCACTATACATCGCCGTATCGATTCATAGACTTAGCATACTATTTCTAACATACAGAGTAATGTATATGCATCATTGAGATAAAATCAGTGGACGACAAACGTCTGTGAGATATAAACGTGTTGGAATCGTTTTTTTAATTTCGTTTTTTGGTTTTTTATAATTTTGTAAAAATGAACGTGCACCACACTATCGCTAGGAATAGGCTGTTTAGAAAATCTTTGGCAATAACCAAACTGGTGAGTATTTTTGAAATATTTCATATTCACATATTTTAATAACATTTTAATTGTGTAAATACAATAAGCTTCTGGATTAAAATTCATTGAACATAAAGATAATTTATGAACTGTAAAAAAAATTACCGCAACCCAGCATAATATTATGTCAAAATATCTAATACGTCAATCAACAAAATGAACGACCCCAAGAATTTAAACTAATTTTAATATTATATTTTATACCATAAATAAAAATCATATATGTAAAAAGAATTCTGCGTTAAGAAATACTTGTAAAGACATAAAATCTTGAATTACACTATCGTATTAAGAAAAAAAAATATATAAAACTTACGATAAATATCCCAGCACTAGCACACTTTTAAAAAGCGCGAAAAAATAAAAAAAATATGTTGCAATTTGAATTTAGAAAGAAATGAATAAAAACGTTTCGTTAAATGCGAGCGCGTTTCGGTGTATTTTCGCGCTGGACACCGGCGTGGCTGGACTGCCGCAAACTAGGAGAAAAATCAATAACAACCCCCACATCCTTGCCCGCATGCGGAACCCGGCAAAACGTAACTCCTCATAATTTCCGTATTATATAACAAGGAAGGACAGAGACAGATATATGTTTGCTTCTTCGTCTTGAACAACCCTGCGATACCGCCAATGAGGTAGAACAAAATGGCGGTGACGTTTGACGTAAGGCGCGAAGGATGACATTTCGATTCGATTGTTGTCATCGAAATAACTTAATTTTAGCCATAAAGTTACTAAATAATGAAAGGCAATACACGGAATTATTGATTTTATTAATTCTTTCGTTTCTGAAGTTATTAGTTGCGAGCTTTGTACTCGTTTTGTATTCGATTGAGAGTTTCGTTTTAATTATATAGAACAGCTGTTTTAAGAATCGAGAAAAATATTTTAATACACATAAGACTTCGCTCGCAAGAACTTTTTGTTTGTAACCCGTGGAAATATACCATTTAAGATTTTTTTTATTATATGTATTTAGATTGTGTGTGTTTTTTATTGGTTTATTGGTCTTTTTTAGTTTATTTTTCTTAGGTTTCCTATACTCAGAAATAGGTCTCTCTTCTTCTTCTGGATGACAATCGCCCAATAAAAAACGTAACACATAACATAATCTGCAATCATAGTTGGCGCCACTAGATAGTCCTTCTTCTAAACAGGTTGGAAACTTTTAGCGGGGAAGTAAGCAAAGTACCTTAACCGTTGCAGCTTCACAAAAATGGTTTTACGAGACTATCCATAATTCTTAGTGAAATTTTGACCCCCTATCACAGATAAAAAAATGTACAGTTAGCAAGAAAATGGTCATTTTGTAGATTTTTTTATGCCAATCGATCCTGTTTCTGATACTGATCAAAAACTTCTTTGGAACCAACCCAGGTTTTTTTTTTGCAGGAGTTTAGCAGACAGACAGACGGCCCACTTAATTGCAAGCGGTTAACATCGCCTATGGACATTTGCAATACCAAAGCTGCTACAAATGCCCTGTTCCTGTCTTAAGGGAGACTGGAATTTTGTCACTAATGCTGGACTACAACTCAAGGTTGTTATGCCGAGATACTTTAGACCAGGGGTGGTAGCCATCCAGTCGGGCAAATGCCCTACTACCTGGCTGTGGGTTGTTTTGTCGCCTCTTACAACAGGCCGCTTGGCCGCAGGACATTGTATTTTTCATCCGTTCCAGGTTGGTGTATTAAAAAAGTCAGCCATTGCAAAAAATCTTTTATACATCTTTTAAGAAGTCCAACTTACCTTTTTTATTTATCAATTATTTTTTGATTGAATAAAAAATATAGATTTCATGAAAAATATGTTTTAATTAATAAGACATCAGAGGACTGGTTCCTACCTCGGTTAATGGATCAATATGGCGATTCAGCGAGGTAATGTAGCTTTCTAAGAACCTTACCTATTGACTTCGATGACCTAGGCTCAGTATTCTAGCTATAGTCTTAAGGGATTATAATAAGTAGAATACAATGCTATATTTGCCCGACTGGATGGCTACCACCTCTGGTCTAAAGTATGTCGCCATAACAACCTTGAGTTGTGTTCCGGCATTAGTGACCAGGTTCCAGTCTCCCTTAAGAGAGCAGCAGCGTATTTGTAGCACCTTTGGTGTTGCAAATGTCCACAGGCGATGGTAACCGCTTTCCATCAAGTGGGCCTTTTGCCTGTCTGCTGAACGCATGTAATAAAAAAAACAATATAAGTTAATTTTGCATCATTGTACTAGTTTATCTTATACTTCTTATACTAATATATAAAGCTGAAGAGTTTGTTTGTTTGCTTGAACACGCTAATCTCGAGAACTACGGGTCTGCTTTGAAAAATTCTTTCAGTGTTAGATAGCCCATTTATCGAGGAAGGCTATATATCATCACGCTAATATCAATAGGAGCGGCGCAACAATGAAGAATGTTTCAAAATCGGGGGGATTTCTTTAACTTACTTTTTTAAACTATTCCATGCGGACGAAGTCGCGGGCAGAAGCTAGTAATTTAATAATAGACGTTGATTGATAGTTTTATTAGAGATTTGCTATAATGCTGCGGCCACACGTTAGTGATGTTTACACCAATGTATTGCGGCCAATATTCCAATGTGTGGATCAGTCTTTGAACACATTGTGAACTCAGCGTCCAATCGCTGTCCAATGTCCAATACCGACGAGTCGAATTATGAAACAAGTTCAAAGGCGAGAGGAATGAAAAGGGAGTGCAGGCGGGCATTTTGGACAGAATGCAGCGCGCCCGCCACACGTAGGTCTGTCATTCGTTGCGAGCTACGGCTACTGTTAATAATCCACTACCGCCTTTTTTTCGTTGTTTTAAAATCATGCAAATAATAAACATATGTACCTAAACCGTATACTTAAGTATATGGACAGGTCTAAAGGGCTTGTCTCTTTCCAATGTTTGGATGCAAAGTTGATATAGTTACGAGTTGTAGACCTCGAATTAAAATGCAGTTGGAATTTTTTATAGAATTCATTAGAACTATACAAACACGTATAACACAGGTACAAATATAACTGTACATAACCAGTCCAAACGTAATGCACGATTCAATCACACGAGCAAAGCCCGTCACTAACGTCTTGCTTCGCTTGTGGCTATCGCTAGACTGCCGATCTCTCCATTGGGCCATTGCTTTATACTGCACCGATACTTTATGGCTGCCCGACCGCGTAGACCGAATTTCTTAGAATCAGTTCGACATACCTGCCTAATGACTGCTATAAAATATTACAATACACAATGGGCTATTTTCTAATTACAAATTTTGTGTAAATAAACAAAAGAAGTCCAAATGCCGAAAGATAATAAAATGTGTTTTTACAGGCATGCAGATGTGAATTTGTTATTGTCGGCATCTAGGTCGTAACAATATTGAAGATAATGTGGGATGTAGTAGTTTGTTTAAAAATTGGCCATTTCAAATTGGAGCCAAGCTTGGACGCAAAGTTAAATCCAACGTGTACTCGCAGCTTTCAAATGAGAACGGATGGTTGCGCAAACTGTGACTGCAGTAAGTGTTACGAGATATGTCTTTTAGTTCGCTATTGTCATTCGCAGTGTCTATTCTTCTTCCACGTCTGCTATTCGTTCTTCTTCATTTTCGTCTACGTCTCCTGCAAACGAAATTATATTTTCATCCAATTTTAGAATGGCCAAAACCTGGATATTTGATTTTTATGGGCTGTCCAAATTCTCGCTACAACTATAAGAAATAGCTTTATTAATATTTCTCGTGGAAATCAGAACTGAAAGTTAGTGCGAGGTCGTATGAATAGCTTTTGTATAAAATCCTCTCAGGCGTTCTATTAAGAATGCTATATAATAGATTCTATTGGTATTTTATTATGATTTTCATCTGAATACTGCGCGTATGAAGAAAGATTATTTAGTTTTTGTTGTTGTTTAAATTGCGTCTCTAATAATAAGTATGTCTTTCTTTTCAAAGTATAATATTTCTTTTTTTTTAAATAAATGCTTCGAATTCTTTGCCATTATCTATTGAACTCTGTAAAATAAACGTTCATAGAATATACAATACGTTGATTTGTCTATGATATAGACATATTAAAATATGCTGCCGGCTCCCCTATGGGAGCCTGGACTGCCCACTGATGCTGGAACACAACTCAAAGTTGTTATGACGATAATGTTCTAAACCATTGGTGGTAACCTTCCAGATGGGCAAGTATCACCTGTCTGTGAGTTGTTTTGTCGCCTCTTACGACAGGCTGTTAGAATTCCGCGGACAGACATTGGAGATCACCAGAGGTAATCAGTAGTACGCTGACGACGTATAAACCTAAACAATATTTAGAGAGTTGTAGTCACTGGGAAACTTGAAGGCGTGATAGCTCGTAATAAATCTGCTAATAGGTGGACTGACTAGGTCGTTGACCAGCTGAACATGTCCATAAATTCGGCTCTTCACCGTGCTCTAAATCGATCCCGGTGTAGGAGAGCGATAAATCCCTGCCATCAAAATCACGATATTTAGCAGTGCGGAAATGATTTAGAAGAAGAAAGAGAGATAATTACAGACTTTTATACGTGCAGGAACAGAGAACGAATACAACTTTCTGCGGCCGGTCGGCCTGTCGTAAGAGGCGACAAAACAACCCAGAGCCAGGTGGTAGGGCATTTGCCCGTCTGGATGGCTACCACCCAGAGTATGCCGTCATAACCACTTTGAGTTGTGTTCCGGCATTAGATTAGATCAAGTGGGCCGTCTGCCTATCTGCTGAACTCATGCAATAAAAAAAAAACTTCAATTATGTTAGTATCTAAGTTAGAGCTCGGTTCCTCTCACTTCGTGATGAGACCCGACGTAGCCGGAGAGGCTCAGCTCTTTGCTTTAAATATAGATGGACTGGTTAACATCCTTCCGGGCTAGAGGTGAATGGGCGAGCGAGCCCTACGACCGAATATGGGACACCTAGGGGAATTCCCCACCTGAGAGTTATCTCGAACCCGAGTGACAATAGCACTCCTGTGGTGGTGTTAGTACCACCCACACGCTCCAGCGCCTAGGTTTGTCCTCACACGGATTTCCGCTGGATAAAAAAAAAGTTACAGCTCGTATCTTTCTGATTTTCCATTAACTCTAGAGCCGTAAGCCTACTGTATATATTTATACTGTGATAATATCAAGATTTTTTCAACTAGCAAAACAAGCAGCGGCTTATTTGGCGCATTGCAGACTAGCTACAGTAAAGTAGGCTGCATCGACTTTTAGGTCAAAGTTGGGACATTAATTACAATTTCGCAATCATATACGAAATTCAGACGTCACAGTTCAGTGACTGAGTAACGCGGTTTCTCATTCAAAGGACGTGGTTTCAAATGCTAGTGGAGAGAGTGCATGGATTATGCAGTCCTTAGGTATTATGCATTCCCATTTTGATATAGTATGTAGTTTTTAAATTTTGATGTTTAAAATTTAAACGTACTAGAGCCATGCTGGAATTATCATCATCCTGGTTAGAGTTTTTAGGACAGGCTCGATTGGAGTGATACCATGTGGAGAAAAATACCAAGGTGCCGTGGTCTTTCAAATATTTGAAGGAAACTCCGGATTTTTTCAATTCAACAATATTTTTGGAATTTTTTTTATTACAGTTTTTTACAAAACGAAATAGAGAGCACATTTTCATAACGTTCCAAACATTAATGTCAAAATTCAAATATAAGTATTTCTACTTTTTCTTTATCTCGCCAGGAATGACGAGATAAGGCTTGTATAAGAGTTTAACACCATGATCTCACAGAACATCGGCTAATGAGAATTTCGATGACCCACCTTCTCCAGCCCTATCCCAATTCTCATTTCTGATCCCTCTATTCTATCCTCTTTGTCCTATCCCTCTTATCCGATCCATAGTACCGCACCACTCCTATGCCATCTTAAAGCCTGAGAACGCGTTGGCTTCGCCTCTCGTGTTGATACCTCCACATAGGTGACAGTTACTACTTGTCATTAACGTAATGTTACATGAAATTTAAAATAAATATAAAATTAAATAATTAACGCGAGCATCGTCGAGCGAACACTATTGTAGTACATGAGAAACCGGTCCAGGCGACTCGTTGAGCAGTGCACCTGTGAGGTCATCCCCGGCTATCCAATATATCGAACACAGCACCGTCGGCGCCACCCTTGGATCTGCGTGATGCTTCAGGGCGATACCGTCACAAAAAAAGTAAAATGACAGCCAAGACGAAAACTGACCCCACTCTTATCTATTTTTTAAAATACAGTGTAAACTCTATATAACGATACTGAAGGGACTGTGCCTTTTATGGCGTTATAGAGAGTTGTCGTTAAATGGAGAGGAGTCTGTTATTTTTGTCTGACGTCTTTTGCTCCACCAGTAATTTTGTTGTAAATTTTTTAAACTGGTTATGTTCATATCTTGCGATATTGAGGAATCTTGGTGATAAAGGAAGCAATACTTAGAAATTTCGGTATTTCGGAATTTCTTAGAAATTTCGGCATGCATGATGCCGACAGTCGAGTTTTTTTACGCGCTAGGATAATTAAGCGATAAAAGAACGTACACAGCTGCGCAGCTTTTACTAATTTTGGCAAATTAAAAGTTCTTTTTATTACTTAATAATAATTGTTATCGTTATTGAGAGTAGGTGTAATGCTATATATAGTGTATCATTGTATGGAAGATAAGCTATACCAATCAAAGCCAAGTGATTTCGACGCTTAAGGGAGTTTGTCGTTAAATCGAGTGACGTTAGATGGAGTTTACACTGTAAATGTGTGCGTTATAAGTGGTATCTTTTATTATACCACTCGCAACTTTTGCCGCAACGCCATAAGTTGGCCGTCTGCCTGTTTACCAGCTACTGAATAAAGAAAGGGACAAAATATGAAGCGATGATGTAGGTCCTTAAAAGTCTATATAACATTAAGTTAAAAATCGGTTCAAAATACCCTCGTAATCCCATAAATATCTATATTTTAATATTTTTGTATTTACTTTTTATTGCATGAGTTCAAAGTCAGGCAGACGGCTGGATGGAAAGTGGTTACCATCGCCTATGGACATTTGGAACACCAAAGATGTTACAAATGCATTGCTGCTCTGTAAAGAGAGACTGCAACTTAACCACTAATGCCGGAACACAACTCTAGGTTGTTATGACTGCATACTCTAGACCAGGGATGGTAGCCATCCAGATGGGCAAATATCCTACCACCTGGCTGTGGGTTGTTTTGTCACCGCTTACGACAGGCCAACCGGCCGGAGGAAATTGTATTCTTTCTCAATTCCTGCACGGATAAAATAAAAATAAATATGAAACGATAGAGCAATCTCGAAAAATAAATAGCCTACAAAGCTTTGATTGGCTCTATAGTGAGAAATCGGCCAAGTGCGTGTCAGCTTACGACGTGATAAGGGTTCTATAGAGGTACTCTAACGTCAAATATCGCCATTTGGCAAGAAGACCATAAAAAAACCATTAATAGAAAATACACCCCGCTTCTTAAGGAGTACTCAACCAACTTTCAGAGAGACAGAGGAAAAGATTTGTTATGTCAAAATGACTACGGAATGCGACGTCAAAAAGCGTTTCGTTAATTTGCTTTTAACAGCCCATGAACGACCCACTGTTGGGTTCGAGCCCCCAATTCTATTAAGGGAACAGATAGTAGGTATCTCTAGTAGAATTGGTTAGCATTGGCTAGTAGACGTTATGATGCAGAAGGAGACCGGCGATATAGTTAGGGAGGAAGATGAGCAGGTGGACCTCTGTTGCAGACGGCGAACAGGGGGTCGCAGGCGACGCTTTGCCCATCTTCTCCAGATAACGTAGTGGGACTGGGGAGGTCAGGGGACCCTCTCGGCGAGCCATATCCAGTGCCGTGGGGTGTCCTGATAATAGGGACACCCTTTTTTGTTGGCATGCATCGAGGCGTCACGACAGTTATGTCTATGATTGCGGCCTCGTGGCGCCTCATTACGATGCGAAGGCACGCTGGAAGGTTTAGTGCAATGGTCCCCAAACTATTTTGTCTCATAGACCCCTTACCAATTTATACTGCATTCGGTGGACGCCTTATCTTTATAACCGACTTCAAAAAGGAGGAGTTTCTCATGTTCAGTCGTAACTTTTTTAGTTCTGAACTGATTTTGACAATTTTTTTGCGTGCTATTCAGTATACTTACTAGTTGGTTCCATATAAATTTTATAGCTTGTAAGTATAAACATGCACTATAATATTTTATTATACTATTCATACAAAGTTAGAAATTTTGTCACGACTTGCTTAAACGGAATTTACTATTGTGGACCCCCATTTGCAGCTCGCGGACCCCCAGATTTTCTTTTAGCTGACGTGGACCCCTTGAGATTCGATATGAATCCTCAGAGGTCCATATGGATCACTTTGGGGACCTATGGTTTAGTCGGTAGTCTGGCGGTCGATGCTTGCAACTCCTTCTATTATCAAAAGCCTGTGTGTAGTGTCGACCGCCGGGAGTGCCACATACCCCTCCCTTGACCTCCTCCGGGGTCCAAGGGTATCCGTAAATGCATTCCTGCAGCGTTAACAGAAAAAAAGGGGAAACGGACAGTATACCCGCCACGCTTGTCCCAAGCGGCTTGATGAGTTTGACACACCGGTTATCTCGATGTCCAGGTTTCATCACGATGTTTTCCTCATCGTCAGCACGTGGTGATTGTAACAATATGCCCATTAGGTCTGAGAACTGCTTAAAAGTTGCATTGCTTTTCCGGCCAGGATGCGAACCCGTGTCATTTCAGTTTGGGACACGAATGCGTTAACCACTAAACTTTCATGCCTATATCCAACAATATTTTCCATTCTATATTTCGGACATTATTCTGCAACATTAATGGCCGGCTGCTATATCTTACTTATCGAATCTTAATATTCATTCATTTGCATTACTAAAATATGGGTTAATATAAACTATCTGTGCAGGAACGGAGAAAGAATACAATTTCCTGCGGCCGGGCGGCATGTCGTAAGAGGCGACTAAACAACCCACAGCCAGGTGGTAAAATATTTGCCCGACTGGATGGCGACCACCCCTGGTCTAGAGTATGCCGCCATAACAACCTTGTGTTGTGTTCCGGCATCAGTGACCAGGTTCCAGTCTCCTTTAAGAGAGCAGCAGCGCATTAGTAGCACGTTCGGTGTTGCAAATCGTGCAATAAAAAAAAACTATATTAAACAACTACAATCAATTTTTCTACTAATGGAAAGAAATACAATTTGGGAAGAATAGCAAAACTAGATTTTCTACTTTCAGTGAAACATCAAATTTGTGAAAATTCATACAGTGCCATCTATCGACAATTTTTTGTTTCTTTGCGTATTTCTATCGGATTGAAGTAGAAAAAAATTCTACTTTTCCACTCAAAATACTTTATGGTACCCGGAATTCACATTGATTAGTTCAGTATTCTAACGTGGTGTGTCGCTACTAAAGCCACTAGTACTGCCCTCTATAATTCTGCCTCCGTGCCTATTAACAAAAGATCTTGTTTAGCGAAACATGTAATCAAATGCCGAATTAGTTCACGTATGTGACAATAGATGGCACTGTTTTCAATATCTGTAAAAAAATCTTGTGACAACCAAGCATGTTATATTGACATATTAATCTAAAATATTATTACCAGCGAGTTTAATACTCACTTCTACTAGTCCACGAACGTAAGAGTATATGAAAAGGTAATTATTAGATAATATCGACTATATGAATCAGTATTATGATTTTGGTCGATTGACTTTGACGACGGGAAGCGAAGGAAATCTATGTGAATACAATGCAATTATCTCAGTTTTATTCTTTTATTTTACCTTTTCGCGATTTTCTTAATCATTTTTGATCGACATAGTATGTCATTATCTTCCATAATCCTCTATTTTATTTTGTTCGGAAAACAAATAAAATATAACTAAGTACATACTGATAAAAATCTATAACTATTTAATTCCACATATAGATATGTATAATGCTTGCTAGTAAATATTTTACAATCTATTACTTAAATTTTAAAACTTCAACGGACAAGTGGAAAAACGAATGCTAACGGATAAGTGGCAAAACGAATCAGGCAGATTTTTTAATGTACTTATCCAATTGGAAAACCTGCCAGTAAAACTTCAATTTAAAATTTTGTTGCGATTCGTTTTGCCACTTATCCGTTGCCATTCGTTTTTCCACTTATCCGTTGAAGTTTCACTTCTACTATGTGTCCCAGCACACATTTCGATTTTTTGCAGGTTTACTGCAAAGTATGATTTGGTTAGGTTAGGTACATTTTAATGAATGCATTTTTTATTGAAACATATTTTATTTTATCAAACATAAAAACTGAATTCGATCCGGAACCAAAAACGCATACATAGTCTACTCTAAAATTATGCCACCTCTCACCATGTGTAGTCTAAATTTATGCCCTCTTCCACGCGGCCGTAACGCTTTTTCGGGACAGAAAAATCCTAAGACCCCCCCCCCCGTCTGTGTAGAAGTTTCACTTCAAAAGAGGAAATTATAAAAAGAGAAAGAATAGGTTATTTTAAAACTGACCTACTAAATGCAACCCGCTAATATTCAGAACAGTGCTTTACTTTAGTAATAAAAAAATCTATGTCATGTGTAATAGCTAAGTTGCATTAGTTCTCTCAGCTATCCTGTGGCATTAATTATTTTTCACACCACAAATCATGTCAAAATCAATCAATATCAATTTATTGTCATAAAATTACACAGAAATAATGCTTACATAGGTTTCGCACTAGGACTAGCCTGTATCGTGGGACACTAATAACGTGTGTGACTGACTTATTTTTATCTCTAAAATTAAATTAAAAAATAGACGATGTCATCCTTCACACAATCCAATTCTATTTTAGAGCTGCCTTTATTCTTATATCTTAGGGCCAATTTTTCAATCATCTGATCGAATAAATTATAATCTGCCTAAATGTAAAAGTGAAACAGCTCAACTCTTTTATTCACGCAACTGTATTTTTTAATTTATTCATATTGCATTTCATTCGATTAGTAAATTTTATTTGATGATTGAAAAATCGGTCAATAATGTAAATATTTTCTAGTTTAAAATTATTTTTACTAATTTTTTTTCGTCCTTGTTACATGCCCACTTTAATCTTTTTCCTTTCCTTTCTTTTTTCATCTTAACAACAAGAACAATAATAAAATAAGAATCACCCAGTAATAAAATAATATAATCCTGAAAGCTTTCAGGTTTTACGAGTTCCTGAAACCTCTATGGATCGATAGCTCCACAGGTTATTATATTCTTTTCTCGTTTTTTGACGTTTTATTATTGTCTATAACATATATTTTTTGATAAAATTATTTAAAAATTAAAAATGGACTTTCAAATAAAATATATCAAATTCTTAAATTTTTAATATTTTTCAAAATGATTTTTTTTATGAGGGTTTTAGAGACTTGACATGAATGATACTTCTCGGTTTGCAAACTAAAGTTTCATATTGAACTCATCCTAATGTTAAATTTTTAAAATAAAAAGTATTATTTTTATTCTAAAGGTTTTGTGTGTGACCTTGATAATTATCGTTCACTAAAAGTGCGAACCACTTATAGAACCCTAGGTTTGCCCGCGGCTTCGCTCGCGTTAATGTTGTTCCACTGAAACCATAGATTTTTCCGGGATAAAGAGTAGTATATGTGCTACCTCAGTACTAAATTTCACCCATATCCAGGGTTGTCTTAAATAAACCACATTGGGTGCCGGGTGCCCTTTTTATCACCAATAAAAAATTGTATTTAATTTTAAAAGCTCCCTAGTAATTTTGGCAAAACGGATCATTGTACAGTTTTCATGTCCGCCCGTCTGTTTTCCCCTCTTTTTTGTAAGCATCTCACAGTCATTTTTCTCAGAACATATCGGGTATACATGGATGTTTGACAAGAAGAGATAGTGTATATGGCGCTATACATTTAACAGAGGTTTAAAAAATAAATAAATATTGTACATAGTTGTGTGGGGTGTCGTTAATCCGATCTTGAGAAATCATGACGATGTTCTTTAGTGACTCCTTTTTTAGGACTGTAACAGCGAGACATAGAAGTTAAATGATACTTCAGATAGCAGAGATTGTAGTATTCACTGTCGAGTGCTGATGTGAACTGATAACTGAAGTGAACACCATTTTATTTTGGAAACGGTAACCTTAAGTAAAAATACCAACAAGTCGTACAGCTTGTCCAATATATAGCACAATGTGTGAGCGGGACGGATGATGTGCGAGCGAGATTAAGCAACTATTAATATGTGCGCTACCGCGTTGCGCTGGCCAGTAGTTCGTTATCCACTACGATGACAAGACGTAGACGTAGCTCCCATAAGACAATCAATTTGCACCCCCTAAAGCTCTGCACCCAGGTGCCACGCACCCCTTACACCCCTGGGTAAAGACGGCCCTGTCCATATCTGACCAGCTGTTCTGGCGTGATTGAGCAACAAACATCCATCCAAACTTCGCATTCACAATATTAACTAAGTATAGAAGTACAGATTCGTCCCAAGTCAATCGTCCATACGAAAAAATTAAACTGTGTTGTACTTGTGATTATATTTACTGCATACCGTGAACACTGTGTAGTGACGTCACGAGATCGGCCGCAAATGAGCCCAACATAAATCCCAGAAACACGTAAACAAAGCTTCCTTTCCTCGTATACCGGTATCTTCACGCAATTAGAAATATTGCGGGGTGAGCAGACTACGTTAATGACCGGTTCCTATATCATACCGACTGTTCATTTTTAAAATTTTACATAAGCTCCACTAAAGTAATGTCAAAATTCAACCGAAAATGAATTAATAGGAAGATATAGGAATCGCATATAAACAATTAACATAGTTAGAAAAAATAATTAAAAATGACAATCGCCCTATAAAAATGGATTTTTAGGGAATTATACTTTTTAAGAGTTTTTCAAAATTCTATTCATCAACCTACCATAACGCACATACACACACTCAAACACACACACACGCAGACGCACACACATGCACACCACACAAACACATTTACACAAATAGTGTTCCACTGAGGTTGGTCCTGGGAACGATTCTCTGGAACATCGGCTAGGGCTGGCTCGTTTGGGAACTAGTCATGCCCGGGATAGGGTTGATCTGCTTCGCGAGCTTTGAGCTTAGCAACATTCATTTCATATATATATATATATATAAATATAATAGAAGATGACTTCTATATCTTAGTTCTTTTTATGTTTTATTGGTATTTTCCTGTTATGAAATTGTTGTTATGATATGAAATGAAAAAAATTAGAAATATTAGGTTGGGGAAAAGTTTCTTCGCATTTTATGTAAAAATTCAAAAGGTTTTTTTATAAAGTTTATTTACATTTGACTAAAGTATGTAGGTGCCATTTTGTTGGATAACTTTTTGCCATCTTATAGGTAGGGACGTGATCCCATTGCTATAAAATTTTTGGGGCTTCTGACCAAAAAACCGCGACAAGTGGTTTTGGCAGTCCTCTCGTGATGTTAACCTGACACTGCCTAAGGAATTCTGCAGAGACCGAAACAGGTGAAAATCTGAAGGTGCAAGGTCAGAACTATACGGCGGATGCATTAACACCTCCCAGCCAAACTCTCGTAATTTTTGCTGAGTGGCTAAAGATGTGTGAGGTCTAGCGTTATCATGGTGAAAAACCACACCCCTTCTGTTGATTAATTCCAGCCGCTTTCTCTCAACTTTTTGCTTTAATCTCATCAGTTGTTCGCAGTACAGTTCAGAATCGATGGTCCTGCCTGGCGGTAACAGCTCATAATGAATAATGCCCTTCCAATCCCACCATACACACAGCATCACCTTATTGCGAGTTAACCCGGGTTTCGCCACAGTCTGTGAAGCCTGACCGGCCTTTGACCACGATCTTTTTCGCACGTTCTTGTCATACATGATCTACATTTTATCACCAGTTATCAGCTTCTTCAAAAATGGTTCGGTTTCATTACGTCGTAAAAAAGAATCACAAACGAGTACACGGTTCATTAGGTTTCTTTCAGTGAGCTCACGAGGCACCCAAATATCGAGCTTTTTTGTGTACTCAGCTTTTTTCAAATGCGCCAAAACCGTTTTGTGGTCAATTCCCAGTTCTCTAGCTACATCGTAAATACTAATATGCCGATCTTGCTCCACTTTTGCAAAAATGGCATCAATTTTGTCCGTAGCTGGGCGATCAGAGCGACGTGCATCTTTGATATCAAAATTTCCGGATTGAAAACGCTTAAACCAAATTTGCGCTACTCTCACAGATACTGTATTAGGTCCATAAACATCACAATTTTTTTTTCGCGGCTTGTGTTGCATTTTTATCTTTTTTGTAGTAAAATTTTACAATGTATCGAATTTCTTCATTAGATTCACTCATTTTAACAATAATAAAAACAAATGTAAATCACACATTTCCCTAATTTGAATTTGGAATTGTCTTCTTTAAAATTAAAACTGTTTAATGATACCAAAACCAGCCAGATACAAATGGTATAGCCAAAGAGATCTTATTACAAGTTCATACATCTATATGCAAAAAGACTTTTTCCCCAACCTATTATTAAGAAGAACTCAACTGAAAATTGATTTTTATTTTGATTTTTTTATAAATAATGTTTTGTATTGTTTAACACATTTTAAGAAACAAAATTCCGGGCTTTCAGGGGTTAAACACACACGCTTAATATTAAAATATACAAATAATACATTCTACAGCTTAATTAGATGTTTTTTACAAATAACAAATAGGTATCAAATAATTTTTTTAAGTGAAACTTCTTTTGAATCGTTGTGATTTGTAACTCGATGCAACAAAACAGCGACACTAAAAAGAGATAAACACATAAATCTATAGGACTAAGGCTGCGAGAGAATGAGATACGAGTTTATAAGTGCCTTAGGATACCAAAAACTGCAAAAAATTAAAAACCCAAAAACGACGATTACTGCAAGCGCAATTAGTAGGGCAGAGCTGAGATCATGATAATTATTCCCGCATGGCTCTATCACGTAGGTATTTCTAAAAAAACCCGAGTTTTGTGTTGAGTCACTTTAATTTCCACCGTGAGATATCTCGTCAAATATATAAAGTAAAAATTCCCGGATTACATATTACTTAAAATAGAAACTAGCTGCTAATTAATGGGGTAGTCCGTAACGCACTTACGAATTCAGAGCATGTGTGTGTCCAATTTAACACGGGCAGACTATTGAATCATTGCGTCGGTGATTTCGCGACACTACTATCGGTTATCGACGAAAAGTCATTCACAAGTCACTTAATATTTATTCACTGGTAGATTCAAAACACATAAGAGTACAATATTTTTTTTATGATACGAAAGTGAATAATGCAATTTTAAGTCTTTGAATATGAAGTGAATTATAATTATGTAGATTTGGTAAATACTACAGAGAAAAAGTACCCACTCTAGCAGGTAATTCATGGCGATCAAAAAAAAACTCGCTCTGAAAAATATATTATTTTAAATAAAACATTTATTTAGAAATACATATATAGCATAATATTGAAATTACATTAAAAAATAAATTATGTTTACATAAGTTCAAGCAGCATATTTTATGAATTCCGTATTAATTTTGTACGAGAAATGTTTAAATATTTAGCTTTTAGATATAAAAATAAGCACCGTAGTCTTTTTGTGGACGAAATAATAATAATAATAGTCTTGAGGGAAAATACTCGTGTGATAATTTTAGAAGCTCTATTTGATTTTTTTTTATAATCTGCATAAAAACACTTATTGCATATCTCCAAATTAAGCAAGTTACGCTTGTATTATGGATAATATACAACGGACTACTCGGGGGCCAATCCCAGATACCCAGACCATAGTAAATAACGGAGAAAATACTTTTCCGAAATTTACTATACCAGGAATCGAACCCGAAGCCTCTGCTTTGCAGTGGGGTAGGCCGGCTTAGCTCGCTCAACCACAGTGGCCGCCAAAGTGTTCAATATAAGAAAATATATATTAAAATATCAACATTTTGCTTACAATTAACGTCAAAAATCGGGGTCTTAGATATTATCACCCCCAAAAACTATCAGAAATGCCGCGCTCACCACGTTAGATACCGAACAAAACTTACACAAGTAAAATAGTTAACACTATTTTGTTCCTAATAGAAACTCTTTTTAGGGTTGAGCTCGTCTTTATACACGATAGTTTGACATGTTATTTTATTTTGCGCAATAAAGAATCTTAATATTTATTCAGCAGCTTTCAAGAGAGCTCCTAACATTGCAATCACAAAGTTTGGTCTGTTACCGTCACCGACTTCAACATCTTGCATTTGACTACCAAGCACCATTAATTCAGTAATAGAGTGTTCAACATTCGATACACGTATAATAGTCACAATTACTAAAAAAGAATAAAGTATAATCTTACATCAAATAGAGTGACTTTCTTGTGACTTCTTAAGTGATAACTGCTCGACTTAGAAAATTAGTATTACGCAGTATCAGACTGGAGCTCGCTATTTACTCAAACACTGGGAGGTCGCGAGCAGCGAAAACGCCGTCACGTCTATCAGGCACTGACGGGTTTCACCAACGGTGGACTAAGGCATGAAATATGCACAGAAGCGTGTATTATTCTTTGGCAAAATATTTGGGACACGAGGCAGAGGACTTATTTTCAAACGCCTTTTGTCGTTTGTTCTTGTCATAGCAAAAATAGAGTGGCTTTTGTGTGACTTCCTTCTTCTTTAGAAGAGCATTCGAGGCCCGAGACTTACTTTCAAACAACTTTCGTCATTTGTTTTTCTCTTACAAAAAAATAGTGTGATTTTCTCGTGACTTCGTATGTGATAAATCGTTCGACTTGAACAATTAGTACTACGCAGTATCATATTGGCGCTCGCTATTTACTCAAACATTGGGCGGTCGCGAGCAGCGAGAACGCCGTCGCGTCTGCCAGGGGCTGACGGGTTTCATCAACGGTAGACTAAAGCACAAAATATGCACAGAAGTGTATATTCTTCTTTGGGAGAACATTAGGGACACGAGACAGAAGGCATACTTATAAATACCTCTGAAGGGTATTGGAGAGTAAGACGTCGGAGACAGGTCACCGCCACGGGGCAATAGTTCTTAATACAATAAGGATGTGGATTCATAATATAGAATAAATTTCAAAACTATCTTTTTGTTACATAGTAACAAAGTAGCTTTGCGCATCTGTCTGTACATCCTTTAAGTCCTCCTAAACCACCCAATGAATTTTAAGCGGTTTTCACCATCAGTTACATAATTTTTCACTGAAGGTTTTTTATTACAAAACTTAATTAAATTTTATATAATTAAAATATAGTTACTTGTGGGGATTTGACAAGACACTGGTTTACGTATAAAAGAGCACATAACAAGTCCGTAGTGCTAATCCACTCTATTTTAAAAAAAATCTCATGAAAGTAAAACCATTAATACTATAGTAGAATTTTGAAATATATTTTCTTACATTTACTGTCGTTAATTAGAAAAATACTCCAGTATTGCTTTCATATTATAAATAATTTTATTAAGTCAGTGGCGTAGCTTGCTTTAGACGGGCCCTGTATCAAAATGTATTGGGGGGCCCAAAGTATAAAATGTATTTATTATTGAAATAAATACATTTTTATTTTATTATTATTTTATAAAGTAAGGGTAAAGTTTTTTATAAAAGAAATAAAAAATGCTCGAATTGCATTAAAATAATTATACATTAGTTATAAGTTATTACTTATACTTAATGCTCCTAGGAGCTAAGTTAAACAAACAATTCAAATCAAAGATACACTTTTCTGCCTCTATAGGTAATAATGACAAGTCTGATAGCTGTTCCTATCGGCCTAGCAGTTATTCTCAAAAATATTATGAATCTATAAAAGGTTGTGGATAATATTTTAAGAATTTTTACTTGCCCACTTTCGGGGCCCCTGCATCCTGGGGGCCCTGTATCATCGATATGGCTAATACGGCGGTAGCTACGCCTCTGTATTTAGTGTTAAAAATAAGTAATGTGCTGTTTGACTCCCGTTACTTGCACAAATTTTGAAGTAATAATTTTGTACGCTCGTACAAAACTGTAAGCCACTGTAAAGTGATAAGGAGTATCTCAGTTGATTTCACAGCCCCCTATTGCATAGGAGTGAATATGTTGCATGTCTCATGTCTCAGCCTAATACCTCAAAGTTTACTTTAAAACACGTCATATGAGTATATTACGGTTGCGTCAACCACTGTGCTAACAAGACTTTTAATTCTAGGATAGCGTTAATGTTATAATATCGATAAAATTTAATCGCCACTCATAAAAATAAATGTCAAACATTTCCATTCAGGGCGCCCAAAATCACCCGCCTAATCTTTGGCATTACGTACACATACGCACTGCGCATGTGTGCGTTGCTTATACAAGAAACCTAACCTAAATACGAATTCCAAGCCCCGCTTTCCGTCGAAACGCGCGCCCGGCCGTACGCAAAACAAAATTTATAAATAAAATCAACATTTCTTTAACGTTCGACGTGTATTATATCTATGAATTCATTGCCCGTGTCTTTTTTTATAAGAAAAAATAATCTGTCAATTTTACCGGGAAATAGTGATGTGAATTTTTGGTGATTTGTGTTGTGTTACTCGACGCCGTATGACCTTCGTGTGTGTGTTTTTTGGCGGGTTTTGTGCAAATACTGAAACTTACACTATCATTACGCTGCACAGCTGGAAATTAGCTTTTCGGCCGTGTAATTGACGCGATGATTTCTTATATATCTTACTTTATGTCTTTATTTTTATAAGAGCCATATATTTATGTTTTTTCTTACGCTTCTTGAGATTTAATGATTTCATATGATTTAATACATAAGAGATTTTTAAAGAAATATTAATATTGTGTTGAAGTCAAGCATTAACGATTATTTAAATTCTATTTTTGGATGGTTGTAAGTTTCTAGATTTTATTTTCAGTTTTAATTAAACTGGTTGTGATATTTTGAGCGTGTCAAGGATGTTATACTAGAAAAATATTACATTAGAAAAGATAAGAAAAAACACAGGTTTTTAAAATATTTTTTCGAATGTTTTTTAATTTTCTTTGTTATTTGTTTGACAATCGTGTGTATAATTATTGTATGATTGTTATGTTAAATATTTTATATTCATCCTCGGTTTTTTCACGGGAAAGTTTAGTATACATAAGTAAAGTGATGTTTTAGTGGTTTTTAAAGCGAATTTTTTATTTTTTTGAAATTTTTGTTTTTTATTTTAACGTTTCGGCCACTTTTCAGTAGCCGTGATCACGGAAAGAAAGATGTCGATATCTTTGTCGAGAAGGGTTCGAAACAACAATAAAAATAAAATCAAATAAAGAAAATTCCGCGCTTAAAGCCGTTAAAATGTACTTTTAAATTATACTAAAATCGTTAAAAATATTTATTTTCTGACTTAGTATATTAAAGTACGGATTCAATAAAGAGGCGTAATACGTCTAAACATAGCTCTATGGTCATAATTCAAATTTCGAACCGTGTTTCAGTATTCCGCCATATTTGACTCATTAGCAAAAAGTTGTATATTGTGAGTGACGTAAACACAGTAATGAAGCGAAGAAAGTGATTTTATTAGAGGAGATAAATTTTAAGCTACAAAAAGGTATGTTGTTTTGAATTTTTTAAAAGTTTCTTTTAGATTAAACAATTAGCACTCCCAAAGCGACGTAGATATGAGATGTTAGTTGATAAAATTGTAATGTCATTTGACCTGTTAAATGTCCTGCATTCGATTTTTATGGTTTCGTAGCCATTTTTGTAAAAACGAAATCTTGTGTGCGAATATTTTTAGTTCTAGATCCGTATGCTCATTTGTCTGTTTGTTTGGGTGCGGTATAGATATATGGTACTTGAATTTAAAGTAATGGAAGGGAGGGGCGTGTTGGGGACGGGGAGGAATACTTTACATTTGAGTAGTTAGTTAGCTTGCGGAACTGGAGTTTGCGAGTTATGAGCTTTTCATCGTTTGCACAGAAATTTTCCCGTTTAATAATAACTTGTCGATTTAGTAGATATCTGTCCAAACGATATTTAATTATTCGTAAGTTAAGTACTTAACTTAAGTCATCCAAATGTAGTAACTGTTATTTATTAAATTGCAAAGAACGAACTGACAAATTTTCAAATCTTGAACTTAAAAATAATATATTATATACACTGTGACACAAGTATGACATTCGCAAATGTCATTTTAGTCTCTACAATTGAAAAACACAATACACAGTACACAACGTATTGGGTCTATGGGCCGGTCCCTATATCTTACCGACCGTTCATTTACCTTACTATTAAAAGGTTAAAATTTGACATAAACTCCATACAAGTAACGTCAAAACTCAACGGATGGTAGGGCAAGTGAAATAATAGTAAGATGTAGGAACCGGCCATAAATGACTGACATACAGGTGTAGCCTGAGTAGTGTGTTCCACTCGTAGCTAACAATGCACAAAATGCTCATACAGCCATTCCACATAGCGACCATAGACCTTATTTATGGTCGTGGTAAAAATGTCACTATTGACGTCATAATTTTCGCTCAAGCAGCGCTCACAAAGACCCATCTGAAGAGGTGGGTCGATATGGACATTGATTACAGAACATTAATACTCTCTATCGAGACTTTGACAAGAGCACGATTTTCAAGTCAACCATTCATCAACCAATTATATTTGTTTTCATTATAAGATCAACGCTCCCATAATCCATTCCATTTAAGTTTGTGATTGTAACGCTCGCATGCAAGTGGAACGAGAAAAATCGCGGTCATGACTGTTTTTTGCGCGCTTTAAGTGGAACATACCCACTATAACACAAGTTTGACATTTGTTATTGGCAATTGTCATTTCTTAGGCTCTACAATTAAAAGACGTACTATACTGGACGCGTTCCGATAGTAGCTAACAACAAACAAAATGCTCCGTCAGCCGTTCCACATGGCGACCACGGTCGTTATGGTCGTGGCGAAAAGTCACTAATCACGTCATCATTTTCGATCACACAGCGCTCACAACGACCCATATCAAGAGGTGGATCGAAGTGGGCGTTGACCCACAATAATGATGGTTGATGGTAACCGCTTTCTATCAAGTGGGCCGTCTGCCTATCTGGTGAACTCCGGCAATAAAAAAATTTAAAAGTCGCGATTTTCAATTACACCAATGAAATTTGTTTATTTCGTCGTTTATGACATCAACGCCCCATAATCCGTTCGTTCATAAAATTGCGGTCGTGAACGTGGTCGTTGTGAGTCTCTTCTGGAATTCAACCACTGTGTCGCTGTGACTGAAAGATAAATGTATAGCCTGCATAGCGTTAAAAAGCTACTAAGCAAAATCGTGAAAAATTAAAACTTGTGGGTGGTAGTTATATAGTAAATAAGGGTTGAATTTTATTTTTCATTTTATATATTCGTTATGAATATGAAATACCATTAGATAGATTAAAAAAATATTGCGATCGATAAAAATAAATTTATGGTTACAGGACGTAATAAAATTTTAAAAATGTTGATGTACAATTTTAGTAGCGAGGGCGTTTCAAGTTCAAGATGTTTTTGAAACTAGGTTCAACTAGAAAACATTTCTCGGATTTTATATATAACATAATTTTACACTATACATTAAACAGAGGCACGGCTTCTGTAGTTGAGCGGGTTAAGCCTTTGCCATCCTAGCTCACTGCAACGCAGAGGTTTCGCGTTCGATTCCTGCTATGGTAAATTTTGGGAACGAATTTTCTCCTTTATTTACTACGGTCTGGGATGGGTTGGGATCTGTCCCAGAGTAGTCCGTTGCATATTGCACGTAACACAAGCGTAACTCGCTTAATTTGGGGATATACAATATGTGTGTTTGTGTGCCGATTGAAGTCAATGGGTAAGGTTCTCAGAAGGCTGGCTATACCGATACACCCCAGGACATTTTTGCTCCATATGCTGTCGGGCCTGCGACAGACGTGACCGGCCCTCTGCAAGTTCACTTGCTAATTTTGATAGATATATCGGTTTCCTTGATTGATCCAGTGAGGAATGAGTACATAAGGGAATCTTTGAAAGTTGCACTCGTGACTGAAAGATTGATAGGAAGAAGATTAAGGTTGCATGGGGCATGTTATGAGGTGGGATGAAAGTCACGTGACAAAAAGAATGTTAAACAGCAAGATTGATGGTTACAAAGGTAAAGGCAGACCAAAGAAGAGATGGCTTGATGGTGGGAAGGATGATATGATGATTTGTGGTGTGACAGAGGACGTATGTCAGAATAGAGGAGTGTGGAAGGAAAAAACATATTGTGCCGACCCCAAATCATTGGGAGAAGGTGAAAGAAGAGAGAGAGAGATTGGTTTCCTTGATTCTTTTACGGATATACTGATTTCTGAATCTATCCATAAAAGAAAAACTCTCATATTCAATAGTTTAAATGTATAAATTAACTGGAGTTTTCTCCATAGCTATGCTACGACTCAAACCCTGGGAGGTAGCTCTATTATGTAATAATAATAGCTTATAAACGTACCACTGCTGGGCTGGGGCCTCCTACTATAGTGAAACGGACACAGAGAGAGAGAGATTGGCGAGGGGCAACATGCGTGTGTGTGGCTAGATGTGGGCTGCAGATACACCGAAGCTAGTTTCAACGTTAGGCCTTTTATCACTTCCACCCCTGGAGCTTTGAGTCTTAGCTCTAACGATCTCCACTCCGCGCCGGCTGGCTAAGGCAAGCACGGAGGCGGGAGCCTTGGCTTGGTCCCCCGAAATCAGGTACGAGGTGTCGCTACTCACCCAAGGCTTCGCCTCAAAGCCCTACATATCGGTTATCACGATGTGCAGGTTTCACCACAATGTTTTCCTTGATCGTTGTTAATACGTGGTAATTGTAACAATATGCACATTAGGACAGAAAATTGCCTAAGTGGTGCATGCGTTCCGGTCAGGATTCGAACCTGCGCTCTTTGAACTTCGGACGCGTGCACTAGTCATTAAGCTACCACGACGCTAGTTCTATTTTACTTACATAAAAACTTGGTTATTTATATAGCGCGAGCGAATCCGCGAGCAAAAGTATATACAGACCTGCCTTGAAAAATTACCTAACTGATATTGAAAAACGTTTAAAAATCCGTTGCGTGGTTTGCGGAGTTAGTGGATATACAGACTGACAGACCCGGTAAGCGACTTTGTTTTAGTACTATGTGTCGCCGCAAGACTTATCGAAGGAGGTACACACTAGTACAGCCGGGCGTGAAATCAGTACGCCCGCGCCGGTGTTTACACGCAATATCAAAAGTTGCCTATGACAAACGCTCAGTCTATGGTCAAGAGTTTTTGGCGGGAACTGTTACTGCACGTTGTGCTGTGCAGTTTTATTTTCTAAAAATGTGTATACTGCCTCTAAAATGAACAATAGCTGTAGGATATTGATAGGTTTTGATTATTATGTGTTTTTGTGAGAAATGTGAACTGTATCGTCAAATGTGGCCTTTCGAAATTTCACAAGGACTCCGTCGAATGGCGTCCGTTGTAGCCTACAATTCAACTGCGCTACTCTACGAAGACTTATACATCAGAAATGGCTGTATGGACTAAGATTCCTTTGCCTGCCTTTGTGGCGAATTCTACTACTGCTACTAGTCTATGTATAGTCAACTGTCAATATTCAAAAAAACTACTAGTGAACGCAAAAACAAACATTTGTAAAATTGTAAATTATAAAAATACACCCAATTCAAGCAAGAGGTGCTTTATAGCAGACTTTCTACGCTTCACTGTGTAAAGATTTATTGTATTTGTAAGTTTAGGTTAGGAGACGATGGCAATGTGGCAAAAGTCCCAAAATGAGGAAAAAACTTTATACCGCCAAATATCGTTTTAGGTTTATCAGAAATAATTGGGATAAAGCCAGCGGGAAGAAGCATTGTTTTCCATATATCAAGGACAAGTTCGAGCCGAGAACAGGGAAATGTACTATAAACCTTATTTATTGCTTGGTTTTAGGGTTCTGTAGCGTTCAGGCTTTTTTTGGCAGTTTATCGCTGGTTCCTTTATTATCTTACATAAGTTATTTATTATAATAACTTATGTATTTTGAAATATATTGTTGTATATGTGTATATTTATGTATCTATTGCCTTTTTCCTGCATCACCTACATCGCCTGATTCAAATATCTTTGATTTAGGTTGCCTGGAAGACATCGCTTTGAGCGATAAGACCGCCTATTGTATTGCCTAGAAAATATTGTAAATATGGTCTGTTTTTGTAATTGTATATTTTGGTCTGCAATAAAGTGTTATCTCTCTCTCTCTCTCTCTCTCTCCACCTGACTTCATTCACTCGCCTTTTTTTTTTTAAATAATAGCTTCAATGCCGTTTATGCATCGATTTTGCTAATGACATGTGTACATAGTACAAAGCCAGGTGATGAAAAAGAAAAAAAAATAAGGTCCTTTAGCAATTTGGCCGGTAATTTCTAAAAAATCTGCCAATCTAAAACAATACACATTTGTACATATTGTTACGACTTAGCCAAAATTCCACGAAGCAAGCCGACATATGTGAGTGCGCACCTGCCGGCCATAAAGCCCAAATTTATTACGTGCCCGCATTTGCACTTCTTTTGTTTTCTTTGTGTTAAATATTTGTAATTAGAAAAGTTGCCTATTGTGTATTGTAAACCTCTCTGGCAGGCAGTGGCCAGGTGTGGTTCTAAGAATCCATTGTTTACACGGTCGTGACATATTGTAGGCTGAGTATAAAGGATGCCCGAATGGAGAGATCGGCAGTCTAGCGAGAACCACGATGAAAGCAAGACGTGTACATTCGATAAGCGAGATAGTGACGGACTTTGCGCGTGTATTGTAATTGTGCATTACAATTGGACTTATTGCGACCGGTTATATTTGTATCTGTGTTATACGTGTTTGTATAGTTCTAATAAATTTTATAGTAATTCCAACGGCATTTTAATTCGAGTCCCGTAACTCATAACAATATTTAAAGAGAATTTCATATACAAGTAGAGAAACTAAACATATTTACAACAAACATAATAACAAAGGGTACAACTATTCACTTGCCTTACCGTTGGTTGAACTGTAACATTACTTGTATGAAGCGTATGTCAAATTTTACCCGATAGTAAGGCAAATGAACGGTCGGTAAGATATAGTAACCGGCCATTAGTCGATATTCTATCACATCGAATAGTCGTCATATCACTCGTTATCGGATCGTCTATGAAATATAGTTTACAATTTGTAATGTATTATTTTTTAGACAAAAGTATAGGAAATTAATATTTTGACGTGTTTTTCGAAGAGGTATGCGTTTTGAGTTAAAAATCAAAACAATATCAGAGGGCTTAAAGCGGTCGACTTTGGAGAATCGCTAAGTGAAATTGACACGTGTCAAGATATACTGGTAATTTAAGATATAGCATAAATTTCCACTTTGTGTTGATACTTGCCATGTTCATCATTTTGTGAATCTGCGAAAGCAACCCCTTTAGGCTTTTGAACAGTGAACGAAGTCACTGTTCCTATGGACATTTACCGCTATGGTAAATGTCCGGCAGACGTCGTCTTGACCTCAGTCAAGACGACGTCTGCCGGGTACAGCTGGTTTTGTATATAATAATAAATAAACTGAATGACTTTAAACTGTTTATTTTAATTAAATAACACGACTGACTCAACTGACTGACATATAGACAAGGAAGATATTTTAGCCTATAATAAACTTATAAACTGGTGTTGTGGATACATCACAAACATAAGGCGAATAACACGCGTTAGCGCCATGTGTGTCGTATATCCAAAGGCGAGAAGACTCATGAAAGCCAACGTCATTAACGCAATTAAGCAGACATAGTCGCGGGTGGCTACTATTGAAATAAATTTTGTAGTTTTTACGACAGAAAGGAATTGTTTTATAGCCGAATTGCATTAGCCTTAAATAAGACGGTTTATCTATTTAAAAAAATCTGCTTGTCTATCTGCTTGGTCTCTCTGCTGACTTTTATGAAGTAAATGCTGTAAATGTCTGTTATTTTTGGAATATTGCAAATTACAGTTGCTGTCATGTCTCTACATCAACAGAAAGTAAATACAATTTCTTTTTTTAGATTTTAGATTTGTTATATTGAACTAGCTTCTGCCCGCGACTTCGTCCGCGTGGAATGGTTAAAAAATGTAAATTAAAAAATTCCTCTCGATTTTAAAACATTCTTCATTGGTGCTCCGCTCCTATTGCTCTTAGCGTGATGATATATAGATAAATTGTTTTATTGTATGATAATGATACCAACAATATCAATGCTCAATTAGGTGCATAAATTGTATAATAAGCTGTTTAAGTAATTAAAGTCTTTTTTACTATCCCACGGGATCTTTAATTTTTCGGGATCACAAGTATCCTATATGTTGACCAGGGACATAAGCTACCACCATACAAAATTTCATTTAAATCGGTCCAGTCGTTTCGGAGATTAGCCGGAACAAACAGAAAGACAGAGAAAGATAAAATTAAAAAAAAAATAGTTCTATTTCACTTCTTACATCCCTTGACTCGGTTATTAGCGTTTTTTTCATTGTAAAGAAATTCGACCTCTACAATTTTATTATATGTATAAATACAGTTTTATTATATGTATAGATAGGTTCGCGTTTGATTGCCATTGCGTCTGATGTCAGGTGAAAATGCAGTCTAACGTGGAGCACGCTTACCTAGAAGATACTTACTTGTTTACGCCAGACTTGAAGACATCTAGATTGTATTTTTCAGGAAAAACAGACGACGGTAAAGAGTTCCACTCTTCAGCGGTACGTATGATAAAGGAGGAAGCATAGCGTTTCATCCGCTTTATTGGTATTTCCACCACATGACGGTGGCATGAGCTAGTACGTTTGCTTGTCCGGTGGTAAAATGGTGAGGGAGGAATTCATTTATGCAATTCCGTGACACCCTCGCCGAAGTGCATCCTATAGAATACCGACAAACTAGCGACATTACGTCGATGATTTAGGCTCTGAAGTCTCTCGTCCAATAGTCGGTTATTGTTTAAACCAAGAAGGTTTCAAAAAACCAAACAAGAAAGAAAGACAGTGAATTTCCTCCGACTGCCACCAGGATTTCACTTGCTCAATCAATTCTACTAGCCATCCTCGACTATGCTGATGTTTGCTATCTTAATCTCATTCTAGAGCAACTTATTAAGCTCGAGCGTTTGCAAAGGTTCATATTTGGTTTTAAAAAATATGACCACGTTTCTGAATATCGCAATAGCTCGAGTGGTTGCCTATCTCACTTCGCCGGAATGCTCATCTTCTCAATTTACTATATCGTATACTGTTTATACCTTATACCCCACCATATCTTAAGGAATGTTTCAACTTCCTTTATACGTCATACATTCTCAATTTGCGCTCTACTAATAATCTCCTATTAATGGCACCTGCACACTCTTTAACATTTTATTCCAACTCCTTCGCCATGCAGGCTGTCTTACTTTGGAACTCTTTGCCCACTGACGTCAGAAAAGCTAAATCTTTTGCCCTATTTAAAATTTTTCTCAGGAATCATTATGTTAGTCTTGTACAATAATATATGTGATAGTTTACAATACTTTAGACTGTAATCTGCTGTTCAAGTACGTCATTTTTGTATTTTTCTTTTTCTTTGTTCTTTGAGTCAGGTTGCTTGGAAGAGATCGCTTTTAGCGATAAGGCCGTCTTTTGTTTTACCAAGTGACTATTTTCTTGTTGAGCATTTTTGTAATATGTTAGACAATAAAAGATCAAAATATATTTTGTAGCTGAAAACTGGTTACTGTCGCTTAAAGATATTTGGAAGATCAAAGCTATTACTATATGCTACTGGTCTCGAAAGAATCTTATGAAATTTTAGTAAGTCTGTTGGAAAACTTTAGCTGGTTACTTGAAACTTGGAAATTCTTGAGAACCCTTACGTACATGGTCGTTAGGGCTCAAAGAAATGAGGATAAATGCCCAGCCGATGACGAGACGTGCGATGGTAGAAAGAAGTCGAATACACCGTTCTGTATTTCTGTGGAACACTCCATTGTACAGACGGTAAAAAACGAAGAGATATGCATGCAAAGTTTCTCTGAAGGCCAAGTGTATCTTTTTTACGATTTTAAATCTGATTGAAAACTGTCCACCGTGAGGAAATCATTCTTAGATTCGCCACTTTGGGCTGGTAATAGCACTTCCGAAAAAATATTATGACCACCCGAGTTCGTGATACCCACTAAAATCCTTTAGGGATGGTCAGACTAGGTGGAGGAGCCAGATGGAATGTCCTCTGTCTCAAAGGAAAGGAAGATCTTCCAGCGAGGCTATTGTTGTTCTTCTCAGGGCTAGGCCCATCTATTATTGTTGGTAATTTGGATATATTCTTTGTATGTTTCGGGAATCGTTTGTGATCTCAATTATTGCACAGTGCCATCTATTGGCTTATAAGTGTTCCACTACAATCCCTCGGTATTTCTTTCTTCGCCGTATCCTAGGGCCACCAGTAAACGGCATAACCATACCGCGGACCTTGATAGTTGGTGGCCAATTGACTTCTTCCGTAGCCGGGGGGAACCAAGCCCCCGGCGTCTTCAATCTCTCTTACCTGGAGCGGTTTGTAACTCGCCCCATGGCAGGAGAGATGAGCAAGCGCGTAACACCAAACCCGACGCGTCCTCCCTTGATGGGAGTGAAGCAAGCTGGTACACTCACAATCTTGTTCCACCAGGCAAAGTGTGCCTGTATCTTATATATTGTCACGAGCTATAGGACTCGAATAAAAAAATGCCGTTGAAACTACAATAGAATTTATTAGAACTGTACAAACACGTATAAAACAAATACAAATAAAACTGGATGCAACCAGTTCACACTGCACGATTCAATACAATTCGACACGCGTAAAGTCCGTTGCCTATATCGCTAATCGAGAGTTCTATAAACGTCTTACTTGTCTCGTAGTCGTTGCTTGACTGCCCGCCCCTCTATTCGGGCATCGTCTTATACTAAATACACAGTACAAAGAGATTGGCCGTGCACACTGAGTTTCTAAGAAACATTAATTTGCATACCTGCGAACGGCTACAAAGTCGAAAACAATAACAATAAGGAATTAGTTCGACGCTAATGATGGTTATAAAACAAGTAGAAAAACAATAGCATGTTTTTCTTAATTGCAAATTCAAAACACAAAGAGTTCCTTAATCCGGGAGGAAGACAATAGACTGCGCTTACAATTGGCAGCTGTGCGCTTATCTTTGACGGCATGTAACAATATCATAATCTGGGAGTATGGCATCGTCGACAACGGGAACGCACGTTTGGAAAACAGGTTTCCCATGCAGTTATATAAAAAGCTATCATGAACATCTTAATTGTATCAAAACTGTCATTTTGTGGGTTACTTCTTTATGTAACAGTCAGGTCAGTAGAGAAATGAGGGTCTTTTAATATTTGTAACAGTAATTTTTTATTGCGAAGTTGGCAATAAGCAGACGGCCCAGCTTTTGAAAAGTGTTCACCGTGTCTTATAGGCGTTTGGAACACTAAAGGCCCACGCCAATACGTTGTCAGCCTTTAGTATGAGGATAGAATAGGGAGAGGAGGAAGTTAGAATCCCGCGGACTCCCCCTGTTGTTGAAGAGAGTGTCCTCCCCGGCAGGACACCTTGACTTCGTCGACAAGCGATGGGGCGTCACAGATGCAGTACTTATTGGTCTAGTTCCTGTGGCACCCCGTAAAAGCGTGTGAGCTAGGGGCGCAGGTTTTTAGTGGGTAGTTTGACGGCGGACCATCCCCCTATCCTCCGCTCAGAGACCATGGGGGCATATGGCTGATCGAGAGTCCGGACACCACCCCAGGCCCGAGGATGGTGTCCCAAGGGAAGACATTCCCCCTGCGTCATCAAAAAAGGGCAAAAAGTGGGCTATCGGAACTCTTACTCATCGCGCGAAACACAAGGCTCAAGGCTAACCATTTCGCACCGATATTCTGTGAGAGCGTGGTATCACACCGATCGAATCGCCTTTAAGAGTAATCAAGATAGTGATTTTAGCATGGTTCTACCACATCACAAAGAATCACAATAAAACTTTTTTCTCGGAAATTTTAAGTTTCATACCAAGTAACTCTACCTCCATGGGATGCTATAAATATTCAGTATTGTTCGAAATAATATCGAAATGCGTTGCCAAGATCAGAGCTATCTCTTAGTCAAATAACACGGTCAAGATCGGTGTTTCATCTTTTTTTGTTCGGTCGTATTGATTTCTTGATATTGTCATACCGTCTCCGCCGTTGGTAGAAGGGGTAGGCGCAAAAAAATACTGGCTTAGTGTCGTTAGGAATGGCATGTGTGCATTGCAACCTTGGGGGCCAATTCTGCTATTCAATGTCTTGGAGTTGTCGAAGATATTCAAAGTTCCATTGCCATAGTGTTAAAAAATCGTATTCTACTAAATTCACAACATCTCGATATCGTCGGGGAAGAACAAGAAGTAGTAGAAAAAGAATTGGTATTACCATTAGCAGAAATGGTATTAGCCGAAATAATAATAATAAGATTTTTATTGAGACCAAAACTAAATTTTGTCTTAAAATTAAGACTGTTTGGGTACTAACACCTAAATTAGGTCAAGCCTGTCACTTAGGTGTTAGTCTCTTCCAGCGGCTTAAGAACTAACATGAGTATGTAAAATTTTAAGTAGACGTATTCGAAAACAAAAAGTTACAAAGAGAAATAAGTTAAAAGGTAGATTCAAATTATTTTAAAGCGAGTGAGAAGTTCATATACAACATTAGTAATATAGTACAGTAAATATTGAAACAACTTAAAATTTAGAACATTTATTTCGCTTATAAATGTTCATAAAGATAGATTGGCGTTCTACGAACACGCCATTGGAATTAGTAGAATACTGAACTCAGGCAAACCTACTGTAATACTTGCAACAGCTCAGAAGGGGTTTATGGTAATTAAAAGAACAGCAATTGGTCACATATTTATAATCAGAGAACCTTACGGTTCTAACACGTGGAATACACTGACTGTTCAAACTCGACAAGCCTTTTTAGAACACCTCGCCATCCCTCAAACAATTTTATAGTATATGAAACTTACCATATTAGCACAACCGGTATAGGATTTAAGTCATCCATAAACTATTTTAATTAAAGGGTTATGCATGACTAGTATTTAATACATTATTGTTTGGATATTCCAGATAATATTTTATATAAGATATTGTATAAAATAATATACTTAAAGTTTTACACGCAATAAGTCGAACACAGTATAAATCTATCGCGTCTGACAACATGAAAATAAAATGTAGTGAATACCGTCTATATAAGTATACAATTGAGAGGTTTCAATTATAATCTGTACAAAATTATCACATTATACAAAGGATGAATATTGTATCAAAATTATTGTATATTACAGACAATTACTCTATACAAAACAGGCGCTAATTACCGAATAAATAAAAATATAACATTATGATTCAATTAAGGAAATGGGCGATTGTATCGTTTAGAAATAAGAGGGTACATAACAAAATCAATTATTGACTTTAAAAAGAAACACGACAAGAACAACTATGCTACTCAATAACTCTAACACTACAATTAAGACGATAGTGTCCAGCGATTTTGATGAGATAGTAATTGATCCCCAGAATTGGTCCACAAATTAGCTACAGAAGGCGGTACAGTATCAAATCAAATATTAATTAATTTTCTTATAGTTACATACATAATACATACTATCACGCCTGTTTCCCATCGGGGTAGGCAGTCTAATGATCTACACTTGCGACGATCCTGACAAACAACTTTCGCTTCATCTACTTTCATTCCTCACATCATACCTCTTCATACGTGCACGTTTATTTGAGATGCTTTTTACCTGACCTCTCTTTAACTCTTCTGATATATGATCATGGTGTGTACGTCGAGGTCTACCGACGCCGACTCTACCATTCACAATGCTGTCATGGATTTGTTTTATGATTCTATTTTCATCAATTCTCTTGGTGCCTATAAGGTTGGCTACGTTTCCCCGCTAGATTGCACTACTGATACGTTGTTTGAGATATGCACCAGTCAGCTGATCACCTGAAGAGTTGATGAATAGGTTAGATAGCTCTTTGTAGAGGCTCATGACTTCAGGACCCCAAGTTCCAAGCGTCAGAGTCACTAACAGGGGCGTAGCTACCGCCGTATCAGGCGTATCAATAATACGGGGCCCCCAGGCTACAGGGGCCCCCAAAGTATGTAAGCGAAAATTCCTAAAATGTTATCTATAATGTTTTATATTTTAATAACATTTTTGAGAATAACTGCTGGGCCAACAGGAACGGCTATCAAACTTGTCATTATTGTCTATAGAGGCAGAAAATCTAGATAAATTGAAATCGTCTTCAGCTATGGATGATTTGATAAACAAACTTACCGAAAGAAAGGCGAGAAAAGAGTATCTTTTATTTGAATTGCTTGTCTAACTTAGCTCCTAGGAGCATTAAGTATAATTAATAACTTATAATCAATATATAATAAAAAACAGTATATTTACATAATTTACTATTATAAAATTACATATAATCGAATACATTAAAAGAAAACTTATTTGTATTGTATTCTACCCTTAGTCCCTCAAGACTATAAGTAGAATACTGAACCTAGTTATGTACAATTATTTTAATTCAATTCGAGCGTTTTGTTGTTTTTTTTATAAAAAAACTTTACCCTTCCTTTGGTCCCCCTAAATACATTTGATATAGGGCCCGTATAAGGCAAGCTACGCCACTGCTGAATAAATATAATTTTACAGGATCCCGGGGGGTTCACACACACACAAGGATCTGGTTTATGAGCATTAAATTAGGTTATAAAAGTTATATATAATTATTTTAATTCAATTCGAGCGTTTTGTTGTTTCTTTTATAAAAAAACTTTACCCTTTCTTTGGGCCCCCCTAAATACATTTGATATAGGCTCCGTATAAGGCAAGTTACGCCACTGCTGAAGAAATATAATTGTACAGGGAAAACCTTTACTGCGCAGCAAACTGTTGCTGTATAAAAGCGGTTATAAGATTGGAACGGGTTTTTACCAATGAATCAGGCCCTGAATTAATACGTTACCCAAATTGATTGCAGCAATAACAATAAAAATATGTTTCGCTTATTTATTACTAGTACTTGAACAGAAATTATTGGAGATCAAAGCCGGTCGTAATGACTGAAGTGGAAGCTTGTACCTTAATAGTGGCGGGGGCAACGACCGTCTTTTGTTTTATATTGTTTAGTCACGTTAGGCACATCTATTTATCTATAATATTATAAAATTCTAAACATGCCGTGTCTGTACGTTGAAGATATTAAAGAAAACCAACTGGAATAGGGTTTTTTTAACAACTCTACGGACTCGAGTTCCGTGCCCTTTTTTACAACTTACAATAATAAACGCTTATTGTTTATTTTTGTTACTGTGTGTGACATTAATTTAGTGATTTTTATGTTGTAGTGTACCTTAAGAATAACTTATAATATTATTTTTTCTAATTTTAATACTAAACTTATACTAATGTAGAGTGTATTTGTTTCATGCTGGTGTTGTAAGGAATGCATGTGCAGTGTGTGCCTATGTCTATACCTATATATATTAACCTAACTAGTGCCATGTGTGTTGTTTTTTCCTTTCTGTCTGGGTTATTAATATTTAGGCTCTTTGTGTGTCTTGGTTTGTTTGTGAAGTGTGCGTGTAATGTAATGTAATTACATTACACGCACACTAATACAGTAATTAATGGATTAAATTCACAATTATCTGACAATCTCTGCACATATAAAAAAGAAACAAAAAAATTAGAAACTGAAATATTGAATCTTCAGTTTCAATTAAATTCACTTAATCTAAAATATGATGAAATGTGCAAACAGTTAAATATGACTAAAAATACAGTAACTTCACCACCTCTGGTTAACAGTAATTACAACTTAGTCAAACCTGTCATGTCAGACAATGTGACTAATAGTAAACCATGTCAACCATGTCATTCTTCTTTAAATAAGTTAGTAAATAATTCAATTTTTGTTTACTCAGATAAAATTGGACAAGGACTTGGTTCATTGCTGCGATATGACTTGCCACATCATCAGGTGTCTAACTTATGTTCACCCGGGGCCAGTTATAACTATTTAATTGACAGTTTAAGCACAACTAATGTAGACAAAAATTCAACAATTGTAATTTATTATGGGGATAGCTTATCTGTCAAAAAGAAAGACACTGTGAACAGCATAAATAGGTTATTGGACCTTAACAGTAAATATGGATGTAGATTCATCCTATGTGCCCTGCCTTATGCATCTAATCTAACAAATAAACAAAACAGGCAAATATATGACTTAAATTTATTAATTTATAACTTGACCCATCGTCATAGTGACATTTTTTATTTTGACCTGAATAAATTTACTAATGGTAAATTTAGGCTAAACAAAGATACTATGTATCTGCCTTTTAAGTTACGAAGACGTATAGCTACTTTATTAGCATTTAATATACAAAATCATGACAAAGTTATGTATGATATAACTGAAAAACCTGACATCAATTTAAATAAAAACAATAATGTTTTTAATATTAACTCTACTATGAGTCCTAGACCTTTAAACTGCTAGAAATGACCAAAGCTAAACCTACTTCTAATTTAAATATAGTTCACCAAAATATACAGGGTTTAGCAGGTAAAGACTTACAAATTGAACTTTTTTAAAAGAATGTAAGGTTCATGTCCTATGTATTACAGAACATTGGCTTAAAACTTTTGAAGTCATAAACTTCATAGAGCATTATACAGTGATAAGTGCATTTGTAAGGAAGTCCGCTACACATGGCGGATCACTTATCCTTGTAGCAAATGATGTAAAATGTAAAGAGCGTAAAGACATTATGTCCCTTTCTGTTGAACGTACTGTGGAGGTTTCCTGTATTGAGCTTGAGCGCTATGTAATTGTCTGCATCTACCGACCCCCCACAGGGGATTATAGTGTATTTGAAAGCACAATGGAGGAATTATTAATAAAATTAAATAAAACTGATAAATTGCCAATAGTTTGTGGGGATTTTAATGTTAATTTGTTGGAAATGTCATCAACTCGTACTAAGATCATTAATCTTTTCAAATCCTTTAATCTTATACATGTCTTTAATGAACCTACGCGTATAACTGCTACTACAGCTACCTGTTTAGACAATATATTTTGTAGTTGCAAAATAATCGATAAATCACTGATAGATGTACTACGGTCGGATCATTGTGGCCAGTTTATATCAATACCTTTTGACAGTATTAAAATCACTTCTAAAATAACCTGTAGACCGGTGAATTATCATCGCTTAAGAACCTTTAAAGATAATCTAGCCAAAAAATTCCTACCTTGGATCTCAACAGCGAAGATCCAAACAACTTGTATAGTAGTTTCTTCGACGTTATACAAGCTGAATTTGAAAACACATTTAAAACTAAAACAATTAATAAAAGTAATAAACTTAAGTTTAGTGATTGGGCTACAAAAGGTATATATAAAAAGTCGAATAAAACTGTATGAATTATACAGTGAAAAACAATTTAATCAAAATCCAGACTTTCTTGACTATATTAAAAGTACTCTAAGACCTTTAAAAGAGTGTGCATCGCTGCCAAATCTTTATATTATAGTAACAGAATTAAAAATCATCAAATATCATTAAGACAACTTGAGTGTCATAAATGACGCTTCTGGCAAAACTTCACGTCGATATGATGGAATTGAGCTTGTAATTAACAATAACACCATTAGTAATAACTTTGAAATAGCACAAACATTTAATGAATACTTTAGGGATATACCAACCTTAACAACTAGCTCTTTGTCATCATCACCACTGGAAGCTGAGCTGCTAATGACACAGTGTGTTGATGAATGTAATATTTCATTCAAATTTAATCATATAGATACAAGTGATATTGTAAAAACGTTTAAATCATTAAACATTAAAAACACAGCTGATTTTTGGGGTATATCTTTAAAAGTATTAAATGACATAATAGACACTATTGCACTATCACTAGTAGAAATATTTAATCGATGTGTAGATAAAGGGGTATTTCCCGACTTAATGAAAGTTAGCAAAGTTATCCCTATATTTAAAAGTGGAAACAAAAACGACCCCTCCAACTTTAGGCCAATTTCTATTTTACCAACCTTAAGCAAGATCTTTGAAAAATAATTTTGAATCAACTGCTCTCACATTTTAATATTAATAAATTATTTCATACTAAACAGTTCGGGTTCACCAAAGGTCGATCCACTACCGATGCAGGTGTTGAGCTCCTAAAACACATTTATGATGCTTGGGAAGGATCACAGAATGCCATTGGTGTATTCTGTGACCTGTCCAAGGCATTCGATTGCGTTGAACACGTGACCCTCCTAAAAAAGCTCAATTATTACGGTATTCATGGCGATTCTCTCAACCTATTATCGTCTTACTTAAATAACAGATCCCAAAGCGTTGAAATTAACAATGTCAAATCTTGTGAAACTGGCATATCTATGGGTGTGCCCCAGGGCTCTATTCTAAGTCCCTTCTTATTTTTGATATATAGTAATGATTTGCCAAATTTTATTAATGATATGTGTGAGGTAGTGTTGTTTGCTGATGACACATCACTTATATTTAAAGTTGATAGAAATAAACTGAACTTTGACGACGTAAACAACGCCTTATCCCAAATATCTAAGTGGTTTACTGTAAATAACTTATTACTCAATCCGAGCAAAACTAAATGTGTTAAGTTTGTTATGCCCAATGTAAAAGAATACGATATTAATATCTCTCTTAACGACACTAGACTTACTCTAGTAGATTCAACTGTATTCTTAGGCATTAACCTTGATCAGAAGCTCCACTGGGGCGCTCATGTATCTAGTCTCTCAGGAAAACTTAGTTCTGCTGCATATGCGGTCAGAAGAGTTAGGCAGTTCACTGACGAAGAGACTGCTAAACTAGTTTATTTTAGTTATTTTCATAGTGTCATGTCCTATGGTATTTTACTTTGGGGCAACTCTGTTGACTTAGAGACCATATTTGTTTTACAAAAAAGAGCCGTAAGATCAATTTACAACCTCGGCCCTCAGGAGTCTCTTAGAGAATGCTTCAAGGAAATCAATATTATGACGGTCGCCTGCCAATATATCTTTAATAATATAATTTATATTCGTAATAATTTGAGTGCCTACAAGCGGTATAAGGATATTCACAATTTCAACACCAGGCATTGTAATAGACTGATATTGCCATCTTTTAGATTACAAAAGTACTGTCCTCTTTCTTGGGGTTGGTATACGCTTCTTCAATAAGATTCCGAGTGAAATGTTAGATCTGCCTTTCACTAAATTCAAAACCAAATTAAAAAATATCTTGCTAAAAAGGGATACTACACTATTGAAGAATACTTAAATGACAAAATTCATTTACATAGCAGCTCACTCTAACATCTTATACTATATTTTGTTTAATGTTATCTTGCCAAGCTTGTAAGGGATTTATGGAGATATATTGCAGCATAACATTTTAGTACGTCATATCATTATAACTTTCATAATATTTTTCTTTCCTCTTATTGTGTCTTGGTCTTATTGAGTATGCACTGTTTGCTACAACTCCATTAATTCTTCAAAAAGTAATTCTGTAACATACTTCTGTATAAAACTTATTAAAAAAAAAAAACAACTTGAGATATAAATAGAATAAGAAACTTAAAGAAAAACATTATTTAGCTAGACGTGTTGCTGGGGAGTTTCTTGCCGCTTCTTCTCCTTAACAGCAATAACACGTTGTGAAGCGGTATACATAGAATAGGAAGAAAAATTAAATTTTAACTTATATATTTATATGACCTTCAAAAAGTGTTCTCCAGTGGAACTTATTTTGAATAAAAAACTTTGAATTTGAATTTGAATTTGAATTTGAATGCGGTGGTAGTGAGCGTTGGTGTGAGTATGTGTATGAGTTTTATTGTTAGTTGTGTGTTTGGGACTTTGTGTGGTGTTATAATTTATTGTTTAATCGTTGTGACATGAAAATAGAAATGGAATAGATATTAAGGATCGAGAACACGATGCAATTTTTGTAGATTTCTTGTATGTTTGTTCGGGATTCACATAAAAATTATTGCGCCGATTTTGATGTGGTTTTCGCTGATCGACAGCTAATTCTTAGACTTAAACTTTGCGCTACTTCTTATCCTGGTAATCACGCGGGAATTTTTCTAAGAGCGGTTTGTAGTTATTCGGGTACATAAAAATTAGCTTATTACAGCACAGCTTTCGATAGTTGACATTCTTTTTCAAATGCTTTGTGTTCGGGGAATCCCGCGCGGATTTCAAGTCAGCGCGAAGGAAGTTGTGGCCGTATTCTAGTAATATTATAAAATTCTAAACATGCCGTGTTGGTACATTGAAGCTATTTAAATAAGAAAACAACTGGAATATATATCCATCCACTTTTTTTAGATTTCTTGTCTGTTTGTCGATATACAAGTATTGTACACAGACATGTTTGGTTTTAACTTTTATTAGCAATGTCACGCTACGTCGAATATTTTATGGCATTTTTAGTAAGTACTTCTCCAATTTCCCCAGTGCTCAAATTTTCGTCCCCAAATATTTCCTTAACAAATTCTTGTCCCCAAAAGTACCCCAACTGCAAAATAATTCTCGAGGATGTGGGAAATCTACCAATCTGGAGACCCTGGCCTCGGGTCTCATCGTGGAGCGATTCCACGTCTTGAAACGTAGCGTGATAAATGTACGTTCAATGCTACATGATGTTGTTGGAATATGTATTAGTGTGTAGATGCAGATGCACGTATCTGAAAGTAGCCCTGGCGGCGCCCATGCACGTATAGAACGGTAGATAAATGAAAGCGCTAAAGCGGCTGAGCTGTAACGCATCACAATATAGTGAAGGCCAGGATTATTGACCGTCATCGCAGACACCTCTGTACGAAATTAGCGCGGCGACAATGGTCTATTTTTGTGCTCCTCAATTCGCTGGCACTTCTCTCTTACGCGTTAAATTTTGTTGAGAGAAAATGGGTCATCTTTATTATTAAACTGTCGAATTAGTTTATCTATAAAATATCAGGTTCTGAAGACAAGTGGCATTTGAATTATACTGTTTTCAAGCGTTTATTTTAATTTTGACGTTTGCACGTCTATCAAGTTACATATTTCTTTACAGTAAAGCCCACATGAAACAGATGACATAATTGTTGTGGGTGACGTAATAGTGATGTCCTGTGAGTCATGTAACGCACAGACTATAAACTATCGACAGTATACATAAATAAATCGAAAGTAATCGATTTGTAAATAAAAAAAATGTTAGAATAGAATAGAATAGAATACAAAACACTATATTCTTCACCACATACACATAAAATAAACAATTTACAGTAGTCACATTAAACAGTAAAAGTAGGAGCAATGGGCAGCCTTATCGCTTTAGAGCGATCTCTTCCAGACAGCCCGGGCTATGGATTTTATGAACGGGAGATTCGTAAGTGTATGACGGTGGTGTGCAAATTAAATGCATATATAAAAATCACACAATACATATACCTAAAACGAATAAAAAAATAGAGAATAAACAATAATACATATTAATATTATATATATACTAATATATACATCATTAATATGTGTATAGCAACAGCAATAGCTCTACAATATGAATAATAGTATTAATACATAATATTAATATAGAAATACACTAATAAATAAACGCACATGTAATTAAGTATTAAATACTAGCTGATGCCCGCGACTTCGTCCGCGTGGTGCGGTTTTTTAACTATCCCACGGGAAATCTTTAATTTTTCGCGATCAAAAGTATCCTATATGTTGACCAGGGATATAAGCTACCACCATACAAAATTTCATTTAAATCGGTCCCGTCGTTTCGGAGATTATCCGGTACAAACAGACAGATAAACAGAGAAACATAAAATTAAAAAAAAATCTAAATTAGTTCTATTTCACTTCTTACATCCCCCTGACTCGGTTTTAAGCATTTTTTTTATTGTACAGAAATTCGACCTCTACAGTTTTATTATATGTATAGATTTATTATAAAGTGAGATAATATTCTCGTACCAGTTTCTTAAAAATGGGGAGTGACTGCCTGTCTTACATTTTCGGGCAATTAATTCCACAACCAGACAGCCTGAACAGCGAAGGATTTGGTGCAGAAAGTAGAAACGTGTGAAGTGTTTTTAAGGCAAGATTATGTTATACTTTAAAGAAAAATAATACCGTAATTATAAATGCCGTTTTGTTTTGCTCATTTAATATATGTAAAATATATTAATTGAAATGTGGGTATATAAGTTAAATTGATCGAAACCTATTTATAAATGAAGTCGATTTGTGTAACAAATCGATTCGGTAACGCGTTAAGACATTACTAATTGTTCTGTCATCGAACTGTCAAAAGTAAAATAAATGCTTGGAAAGGATATAAAGAAATATAATAGAAAATGTATGGGAATGACATAATACTTAGCGTAGCGATATGTCATACCACTTGTCTACAAGGTCAGCCTGTTAACTTCCCACTCCTGGGCTCGACCTTCCCCATTTTTGGGAAGCGGATAGTATACCTGCCACAGTTAAATAATGCCGGGTTTCTGTATCTAAAGTCTTATTTACATTTAAATGTAATTTTTATACGCCGTGGTAGCATAGAGTTAGCACTGGCGGCCTAAAATCAAAGGGCGCGAGTTCGAATCCTGGCTGGAAAGGATGCACTGCTTAGGTAGTTTTCTGAGCTAATGTGCATATTGTTATAATTACCACGTGATAGCGGTACAGGAAAACATTGTGCGATAATAAGCGATAAGGCTATTGCTTCTACCATGACAATATTGTAATCGTACATTTTTGTAATTATATATTCGATGAGCATTAAAGTGCTATGTATTCTATTCTGTTCTATAGATTAGTAAGTAGGCTTAAGTTTGACTTATCTATACGCCTGTACATTACATACATATATACATATGTACAATAAATAAAATCGAAGTCTGTTTGTAATGTCAAAATAACAGCTTTTTACTAAATACAAATGAAAGTATTTACGGTACTTATTTCAATAAAAAAAAAATTTTTGTCGGTCTGTCTGTCTGTTTGGATGTTCCGGCTAATCTCTGAAACGGCTGGACCGATTTCGACGGGGCTTCCACTGGTAGATAGCTAATGTTATAAGGAGTAAATTAGGTTCCTTAAAAAAAAATCGGGTTCCGCTAAAAAAAAGCACACGAGCGATATCGCGTACACAGCTAGTGTACTATATAAACATAGTACATATCATAATACATACAGAATAAGCAGCACTATTATACCTGAGAGGACCAAAAATAAACAAAGCCATGATTTTAAAACAGGATAATCACTTAGCTTCTCTGATGTTGACCGACAGGGAGTACTAGAAACGGATATACTGTACGGTGAAGGAGTTATCAAGGAAGGAAGAAAAAGACTTATATCCCGAGGGAACACTTAAGATACTTTGTATCTCGATAAGTGATGTCCTTTCTGTGGAATAGATAAAGATAGCCCAAAAGGTGGCGCTGCGAGCACGTTTTTTTGGCGCTGCCATTGTAATCTCCAATAAAATAAGGTCCCATAAATAAAGCGACGACCAGTTAGTTGCTGACTATAAATATTAGAAAGTATTAAAAAAAAAACTTTTGACATGTAAACAAAGAACAAAAGTACACCGAAAGCGGCCCGAAACGAAAGTAATTACTTAACTAAATTTAATAAAAGTGAGCGAAAGCAATCAATACTTAAGCATAACTATATTATCTTATCGGAGAAGCGAGTGTTTGTTGAACAACACTAACTCGGGACAAATCGATAAAATGCTAAATCAGGTGAAACACAAACATACGACCGGCGAATTTTTCTGAAAACTGATTTTAACTACTTTCCAAATTTTACGTGGGTTTAGTGATGCGCAATTGGGTATTTGAAACAACCCGCAGCCAGGTGGTAGGCTATTTGTTAGTCTGGATGGCTACCACCTCTGATTTAGAGTATGCCACCATAACATCCTTGAGTTGTGTTCCGGCGTCAGTGGCCAGTTTCCAGTTTCCCTTTAGAGAGCGACAGAACATAGGTAGTACCTTTGGTGTTACAAATGTCTACAGGCGATGGTAACCGCATTCCAGATTTCCATCAGGTTGGCCGTCAGCCTGTCTACTGAACTCATACAATAAAAAATCCCGCCAAAACCTTAACATAGAGCTTCCAAATTTTCTTTTTTCTACCTTCGCTCGTTTACTAGCCCCTACCAAACTAGCTCCTGCTGCGCGCGGAATGACTAAATAGTACCTACGTAGGTATTTTGCTGACACGTAACAGACTGAATCAACATCACGAAAACAACATCTGCTTCAACAGTATTTCAAGCTGAAAATTTCGTGTTTTAACCATTTTAGAACATTAGCATGGAAAAACGGCTGGTCGAGGCCACAGGCCACCGGAAGGCTGGGGCTTACCCCGCTCAAAGGATTATTCACCGAAGTAATGCTACCAGCCTCCTAGCACACTGCCCAGCGACAGCGGTCTGGTTTAACAATCTACGGACTCGAGTTCCGTACCCTTTTTTATAACTTAATTTTGAAGAAAGTTTTAAGTATATAATCACGCTTCTTGGTAATTTTTGTTTATGTGTGTGACAATTATTCAATCCCAATTGTAGTTTAAGGAAATTATTTTATAACAAAACATCATCTCTGTAAGAAAAATCATAGTGCCTTCGTGCATAACTCCTATCACTTGCTATTTCTGAAACCAAGCTTAAAAGCATTGTTTTGAGGTCTAACATGGTTTGGGTGCACATTATATTCATTCGATGTAAAAATCTTTGCAATTTTACGCCTTTACGCCATTGTGACGGAAAGTAGAAGGAGGTAGCTACTGTAGCCACGTATTCTGCACGCACTCGCTTCTCCTCCCGTGGAACGCGTTACAGACCGCTCCACGCAAAAGAGAGCTTGATTTCGCCGGGGGACGAAAGTAGTTCCCCGGCAGTGGATGAGGCCGATAGGCCACCGCTTGCCGGGGCTAGCGGAAAGGCTAGGCCATATATCTGTAGCCCTGGCATTAAGGGCGAAGCACGAAATACTGAGTAGTTATTTTTTATTTTTATTTATCGCCTTCTCCTCCATCATGTGTTAAGATAGAGGTTATTTTATTCTTTTTATGTTCTTTATTTATTCATAATTCTAATTTCCAACACAGGAAGGGTAAGGTAAGGGGTAATTTATTTTGTATCTCATATTTTTCTTTTTTACTTATTTTCTTTTCTTTTTCAAAAACTCTTATAATCTATTACATCTTGTTAATACTAATTTTACACTTTTTACTACTACTATATAAATTTATTTCCTATTTGTGCTTATTTAAATTTTTACATTTCTTCTATAGTTATTATACATTTTTATTTCTCCTATTTCATTACATTACTGAGTAGTTTTAGTGGGTATCCCTAACCGTGGCATGGCAATAGCATCTAGAGATGCTACTCCCACCCCGACCTGGCGAATCCCACACAACGGCCGCGATTTTCTCCAGTTCACTACGCTGCTGATTGCTCTCAATCTATTGTAAAGACGGAGTGGGAGCGTGAGTGTACGTACGAGTTTGCTCTGCTAGCGCACTAGAGCGCTAGCGCCAGAGGGCAGACTTCGACCATCGGCCGCGGTGAGCTACCCGAGGAAAAGCTTCCACCCGCCAATAATGCCGTCGAGAGGAGGGCGCGTTGTGTTGCACGCGTGCTTATCTTTCCTCTGGTGAGGTGAGACATCTAGCCGCCCCAGGCTGGATAGAAGTCGATGACGACGGGAATCATGCTTCCCCCGATAGCGGATGTTGCCCTAGGGGCACCCGCCTGCCATGGCACGCGGAATTGATCGAGCTTCGGCTTGCCGGTAGCCCTGGCTTAAGACGCAGGAAGGAACCCCGAGGGTATCCCTAACTCGGGTGATTGTAACTTCTTCAAGGGTACTAGTGCAACCCCAATGTGGTGAAAACCATACCCCTCGCCGAGTTTCCTCCGCTGCGGTATATCGTCAATCGAACTTCCTCTTATTAGAAAGAAGAAATTATTTATTTCTAATAGCGACACACAATACTAAAAAGTACTAACATAACAAAGTATAGATAAAATTGTACAGAAATTGTATGCCGCAATTTGGAAACGAGGTTAGCACTCAGCATTTTGCTGTGCTGAAACGTAGTCCGACACAGCCCTGATTTTCAGTGCCCACCTCCTAAATCACATATGGTATACGACCCGTGCCAAGCATTAAAAAAACAAATCATTTAAAAAAAACCAAAGTACCAAAGATTAAAATATAAAGCACAAGAAACAGAACAATATGTTGTAATCATAAAAATGAAATAATGAGTATAATGAAAAAAAGGGTAACTGTTGTAAAAACCAGTTAATTAACGGCTGTTCACAAAATAGCCACGGTTGTCAACGACTTCGCCAACTGGCTAATGGTTGTTGAATAAATCCGAAAACCGAAATTTTTAATCTTGATCTAATGTCGTACCTACGTTGATAAAAAGATGAACCGCCATAAATCTGGTTTAAAAGCACAAGTTACCATCTATACGATTTCCCCCTGGCCCATTAATCGCTTAATAAATCTAAGATTGCATGCAGACCGCACCATAAATAGCTGAATGAAACCAGGTCGCTAGATTTATTTATTTTTAGTTAAAATGTTCGCTTGTATACCTATCGAACGATCGACACGTCCCCGCATATGGGTGCTATGGTATAAGTGCATTGAAATTCCCCCTCAAGCCGCGTCCGGTACTTACCTACTAATGCAAATGTACTCTTGAAAAGATTTTCTGGCCTAATGTTCACATTGTTATAGAGTATTGTATGAGCTTCAAGTAATTTTAATCCCAAAAATACAGGCTAGGTCCTTATTTGGAAATCGTCCACTCATTCAAATATACCTATTAAGATATCGCACTACATTGGTGTATATTTTATTTTATTTTATTGGAACAACAAACATTATTTATATTAATTTGTTTTTAATTATTAAAATTAAATACAAAAATATAACTTAAATAAAATATTAATCAATAATGCAGCCCACAACGCTGTCCACAACTTACATACTCGTAATCTATACATATAATAAAGTTGTAGAGGTCAAATTTCTGTACAATGAAAAAAAATGCTAAAAACCGAGTCAGGGGGATGTAAGAAGTGAAATAGAACTAATTTAGATTTTTTTCAAATTTTTTGTTTCTCTGTTTATCTGTTTGTCTGTCTGTTTGTACCGGCTAATCTCCGAAACGACTGGACCGATTTAAATAAAATTTTGTATGGTGGTAGCTTATATCCCTGGTCAAGATATAGGATAATTTTGTTCCCGGAAAAGTAAAGAGTTCCCGTGGGATACTTAAAAAACTTTCCACACGGACGAAGTCGCGGGCAGAAGCTAGTATACTATATTACATTGATGTATAGTTAAGGTGGTGAAGTCCGTCGTCAGTGGAGGAACTCCATACACCTCTCATTATTTCCGTGTTTGAAATAATAATAATAAATAAAATTTAAGTGTCTGTTTGTAATGTCAAAATAATAGCTTGTTACTAAATGCATATGATAGAAGTATATACAGCATTTGTATAAAAAAAAAACATTTTTTTTTTTTGTTGTCTCTCAGTTTGTTACGGCTTATCTCTGAAACAGTTGGACCGATTTTGATTGGACTTTCACTGGCAGATAGCTGATGTTATAAGGAATAACTTAGGCTACTTTTAAAATTAGGGTTTCGCGAAACAAAATTCCACGTGGACGAAGCCGCGGGCACAACCTGAAAGTTATACTGTGTATGTCCCCAATACAGGTAAAAACCATCCCCGGTTATGACGTTTGGATCATGTACAATAAAGGAAATTTCACTTATATTGTATTTTACCTTACATGGGGCCATGGGCAGGCCAACGCGTAGAGGCCCCTTGACAATTTTAATCTAAATGTAGCATGACACTGACCGGCGATTGTCCCTGCCTACGCCATATAAAAATGCACCCAAGGACAAGCCCCGGTAATTGTAGAACTATTACAGGGAATGAGAACAAAAGGTACCAGGCTATTGGGATGAACTACTAGTGGAGTTACAGATCGGGGACTATGGGGACTATGGCGTCTGTCCGTCGCAATGTTCAAGGAACATGGAATAAATAGGCAGACGGTGACTCACCATTCTCTGCATAGGTCTCTAAAAACGCCAAGATTGGCGAGGGGCAACATGGGTGTGAGTGGCTAAGGGGTGTCGAGAGGTGGACTGCAGGTGCACGGAAGCTACTTCCGACGTTATGCCATTTATCACTTCCACCCCTGGAGCTTGAGTCTTAGCTCTAGCGATCTCCACTCCGTGCCGGCTGGCTAATAGAAGGATTCAGCTGGACTGGGCAGCCTTCGGTAAGCTTCGTCAAGTCTTCTCGTCGACTATTCCGCAATGCTTGAAGAAAAAAGTCTTCGAGCAGTGTATCCTCTCCGTCCTGACCTACGGAGCCGAGACATGGACACTGACGGCAGGATTGGTTCACAAGTTTCAAGTCACTCAACGGGCTAGGAGCGAGTTATGTTGGGTGTTTCTCTTTTGGATAAAGTTAGAAATGAGGATATCCGTAAGAGAATCAAGGTAATCGACATTGCTCGCAAAATTAGCAAGTTGAAGTGGCAGTGGGCCGGTCGGGTCTGCCGAAGGATCGATGGCCGATGGAGCAGACGAGTCCTGGAGTGGAGACCGCGTCTCGGTAAACGTAGTGTCGGACGCCCTCCAGCCCGATGTACCGACGAACTGTGCAAGGTCGCCGGTAGGCGCTGGATGAGGAAATCAGAGGACAGGGATGAGTGGCGCCGTCTTGGGGAGGCCTACGTCCAGCAGTGGACAGCAAATGGCTGACGACGTATATATTTTTACGTCAATTTTATTGCTTTATCAAAACTTTTAAAAGTCTAACTTCATTTCGAATATGGCTGAGTTTGGGTATAACCTGATTGCAATGAAAGCGTATAATGTTTTGCTTATGTTTGTTGGCAGAGACGAATTTAGGTAGATGCTATACTGTCTATCTGAGAATTAATTGAAGTCACGTATTTTAGGTAATAAAATAACATTTTACTAGACACTTGAAGTCGATATTTAGCTGTACAGTTTTGTTTTCAATCTGTTAAGAATTAAACCTAGTTACAAATGAACAATTGATAAGCTGATATTAGAAATATCACTTCTGTCATTCGATTTTGATGAATCAACCAAAATTAATCACTTGAACGTTTTGAATTATTCAATGTCATTTTCAAGTCGTGGCTAACGAACGCGTCCCGAACTCAAAGCACGCGGGTGCGAATCCTAGCGAACACATGCACCACTTGAGAGCCTGTATACTCCTAATTCAAATCGGTGTTATAGTTAGCCCCGCGCGCTACCTAACATAAGGACGTAGGTAGCGTCCCGAGTCACCGACACCACACTTCATTCAGCAGCTGAGAACAAGAGTAAGCGAGACAAAACATTCTAAAGTTTTTAAACATTCTAAATTTTCTGAGCTAGCATTCATATTGTTATAATTACAACGTGCTAACAACGACAAGGGGAAACTTCGCGATGAAGCCTGCAAATCGCGATAACCGGTGTGTCGAACCTGCCAAGCCGCGTTGGACAAGCGTGACGTGACTATCCGTTCCTTTGTAATAGGAGACATTTATGGGCTGTTATCATTATATTAATACGTAAAGCAAAAACTTTGTACCCCTTTTTACGTATATTGCGCGGATGGAGGAGTATGAAATGTCGCACACTTATGAAGGAGTGCAGAAAACATTAGTGCGTCAAATACATAGTAGTGTGTGTACACTACTATGTATTTGACGCACATGCATATATACTCTTTTGTTTATTGTTATAGTCAAATTAACAGTGTTGCTTTGGCGAAATCTGTGATTATAGAAGTATAGTCTTTGACAACAGAACCTTAATAATGTTCAAACTTATAATTTAAATTAATTATGGTCGAATTTCGACCACTGGGCGACCACCAGTTACATTTATTATAGATATCATTGAATACCGTCGTGACTTTCCAGTTCCGTGCCGTTGAACCGAATTTATTCATTTTGAGGAGTTTTTGGCGGGAACTGAAAGGAGATGTTGTGCTGTGCAGTTTTATTTTCTAAAAATGTGTAGAATTACTCTAAAATGAACAATAGTTTTGTAGGATATTGATAGTTTATGAGTAGGAATTATGTATTTTGTGAGAAATATGAACTGTATTGTCGAATGTGGCCTTTTGAGTTGTCACAAGAACTCCATTGAATGGCACCAGCTGAAAACCTACAGTTCAGCTGTGCTACACATAGGCTTAAGAAAATGAAGAAACTTTCATTATAATCTAAGATCTGGCTTAAAGGCCTAGCTGCCAAGCCATAAACCTAAATAAAATAAAAATTATTCATTTTGATTGATCTGTATATCAGCATTAGATTATTGTTCGTTTTGAAGTAATAATTGTATCTTTGTGCAGAAAATATCAAATATTTTATGTGATGTTTCTAGTTACCATAAATAATATAGAGTGTTAAAAATAATTACGTCACACGAATTTCATGATTTTGATCCCTCCCCTGTCTTTGTCACAGCAGGTCACATTCATGAGACGCATCCCTCCCGAGTGTGACATCACATATTTTGCAATTTTACATCAAGAAATTATTAAATTATATCTGCAATTCCGTAATTACTTTTATTTCCATTTAAATTATTATTTAATAATTTAGCACTATGCTCATAGGTAGAGTTGGAAATATTTTGAATATTTTCGTTAATACTTAAAATTTCGTGTTTTAAATATTGTATATTGTTACGACCTAAACGCCGACAAAAACAAATTCTCACCTGCTTACCTGTAAAAAACACATTTTATTACCTTTAGGCATTTGGACTTCTTTTATTTACTTTGTGTTGAAAATTTGTGATTAAAAAACAGCCCATTGTGTATTGTATTCTTTTATGGCAGTCATTATGGGCATTATGTGTCAGATTTAGTACGAACTGATTCCAGGAAATACGGTCCACGCGGCCGGGCAGACATATTGCATCTGTGCAGTATAAAGCAATGCCCCGATTGAGGGACGCGGCAGTCGAATGATAACCACGAGCGAAGCAAGACTTGTGTACATTCGGTAATCTATTTAGTGACGGACATTGCGCGTGTTATTGATTTACGACCTTCTGCATTACGTTTGGACTTGTTGTGTTCGGTCATATTTGTACCTGTGTTATATGTGTTGGTATAGTTCTAATAAACTCTATAATAATTCCAACGGTATTTTAATTCGAGTCCCGCACTTGTAACAATATATTAGATTTTGATAAGTGACGTCACGAAATTTAGGACCACTCTCACCTCACTCCTTGTCACACAATGTCACACTTCGTCAACCCAAGTGTGACGTAATTTATGGATGGCCCCTTATATCATTGTAGAAGAACGTACAAAGTTCTTTAACTTTACACGTATATTCGTCACGTTTTAGTAATTAATTAACTAAAAATCTTATAATAACACAAATCATGAGGCATTATTCTTGTATACGTTAGGTATGTTAATAATGTTACATGGCTTCAAGAGCACCAGGAATCCTCTAACCCCGAATTTGAGACATAATAGGTAGTATTTACTAAGTTTAGTGTAGAGAGAGGTAGAGAGAGAGATAACACTTTATTGCTCACCAAAATATACAATTACAAAATCAGACCATATTTAAAATAGTTTCTAGGCAATATAATAGGTGGCCTTATCGCTCAAAGTGAACTCTTCCAGGCAACCTAAATCAAAGAAATTTGAATCAGGCGATGTAGGTGGTGCACGAGAAAGGCAATAGATACATAAATACTCAAACTAATTTAATAATTAAATATACAAATACATACATATATACATAGTCATATATACACACATATACAATCATATATTTTAAAATACATAAGTTATTATAACAAATGTATTAGACAAATAGTGTTTTCTGAGTACATTTCTAAATGTTAGTAAGGATTTGGCCTCTGTGATAGTAAGAGGCAGCATATTCTATAAGTATAATTGTGTAAAGTAGTATGGTAATAAGTATAATACACATCATAAATATTGTTACGAGTGCGGGACTCGAATTAAAATGTCGTTAGAATTACTATAGAGTTTATTTAGAACTATACAAACACGTATCACATAGGTACAAATATAACTGAACACAACCAGCACAAACGTAATGCCCGATTCAATAACGCGTGTAAAGTCCGTCACTATATAGATTATTGAATGTACACACATCTTACCTCGCTTGCGATTGTCTCTTGACTGCCGATCTTTCCATTGGGCCCTTGCTTTATAATGCATCGATACAATATGTCTACCTGGCAAGCGTCGACGCAATTTCCCAGAAAACGTAATCCGCACACCTGCGTAATTATGCCTGCGAACAGCCATAAACGAGTACAATACACAATGAGCTGTTTTCTAATTACAAATTTTAAACACAAAGTAAACAAAAGAAGATAGTCATAAAACAGTTCCAATGATATTAGCTCAAACGCCCGGCGGGTAATAAAGTGTGTGTCTTATGGCAGGCAGGTGTGCTTCCACTTTTGTCGACGTGTAACAATATATAAATCGGAACTGAACTTTTTTTATATCTTTATCTTTTATTTACATCAAAATATATTAATTTCATTATCACAATTCACAATTTTAATTCAAAATACGATATAAATTAACAAATAAATTACAAACAAAACTAAACCTAAATAAAAAAGGGAAAAATTATTAAAGATATAATAAAATATTGGTACTAAACCTGTCACTTCCCTAGAACATTCCCAAAAGGCTGGCGGCGTTGCCGCTTTGTATAGCAACGCAAATCTTTGAACAAATGAGACGCCAGCCTTATCTGTACTTATTAAGAAAAATTTACATATAACAATGTTCGTTATTCTGTTGTAGTAAATTGTTATCTGCCCATAGCAGATTGACTTCTTACATACTGCGCTGTTTCAGAGACCCAAAGTATTGGCCTCTGCAACGAGAACATGCCACACCGCCATGTTTTCATGTCTTGTGCAGTTTCTTGACTTCTATCATACTCGTTTCACTAAATTTTATAGTGGGAGTTGGAATAACAACAAAGAGGCTGAGTTGGCCACCTGATGAAGAGTGGTTGCCGTTAATTAATAATATTTGCAACACCACAGATGTTATCAATTTATTAGGTGAGCATGATTCTTAGACTGGGTCCTATGAAAAAAGAAAGAAAGAAAATATTTATTTCCTATTGCGACACACACAATACAAACAGATTAGAAAATATATTACACATAACTTAGTGTTTTGCTGTGCCGAAACATGGTCCAACACAACACTGGTTTTCAGTGCCTACCTACAAAATTACATGTGTCATACATAAGACCTTAAGTATGTAGGTAACCTTAAACTACATTATAACAGCCCATATATGTCCCACTGCTGGGCTCGGGCCTCCCATTATAGGGGGAACGGATAGTATACCCGCCACGCTTGTCCAAGGCGGCTTGGCAGGTTTGACAAATCGGTTATCTCAATTGCAGGTTGCATCACGATGTTTTCCTTCACCGTTGTCAGCACGTGGTAATTGTAACAATATGCATTCACTGCCTAAGCGATGCATGCGTTCCAACCAGGATCGAACCCGCGCCCTTTGAGTTTGGGACGCCTGCAATAGCCATTACGCTACCACGACTTAAACTATTACATGAAGATATATATAGGTATAGACATAAGGCACACACTGCACATGCACTTCCTCACAACACCAGTATGTAACAGATACACTCTACATTAGTATAAGTTCAGTATTAAAAATAGAAAAAAAAAATATTATAAGTTATTCTTAAGGTACACTACAACATAAAAATCACTAAATTAATGTCACACACAATAACAAAATAAAAAATAAGCGTGTATAAATCTAAAATTTTCATAGAAATTTGTAAAAAAAAATTTGAAAAATTTGAAATAAAAGTTGTAAAAAAGGGTACGGAACTCGAGTCCGTAGAGTAGTTAATAAAAATAAATAAAAAAAAACTATTACATGAATAAAAAATAAAATACAAGAATTATACAATAATATACCTATACCCTAATAAGAAAAAACTATGACTTTGGCGTAAGAGCCTAGCTGCTAAGCCATAAACACAAAAAAAGAGAATAAAATAAGAATATTTGCTAACATGTGCTTGCCACATCACTACTATAACATAGCCTAACATTCAAACTTAACCCATAATAATATTTTTTTTAATTATTATACACCATACTATCTAAATATCTACTACTTATTAGGACGGCCTCTGTGGTTGAGCGGGCTAAGCCTTTGCCTGCTTACCTCACTGCAACGCAGAGGCTCCGGGTTCGATTCTTGCGTTATTTACCATGATCTGCGTGTCTGGGATCGGCCTCAGAATGGTCCGTTGTATATTACCCATAACACAAGCATAACTTACGTTATTTGGGGATATACAGTGTGTGTGTTTTTGTCTGCCGATTATTATTATTATTATTATTATTATACATATTTATTTAAGTTCAGATTTTTTTACATTTTTCTTTAAATATATACTATATAAAAAAAACATATAAATTAAAAAAAAATGTAAAAAATTCGATATCCGCCGGAAGCAGGGCCTAGGGTCCAGGCTACCGGTGGTTAAGGCTCCAGCGACAGGAACCTCCTCACGATACGGGCCGTGTCCAGCAGGGCTGCCTTCTGCATCCGACCCTTCACCCAGACACCAAGCGAGAGCTTTTCAAGGTGTCGGTCAAGGCTCTTCGCTATTAGTCCATTCACTGACACCACTATCGGTACTATAATTGTAGAGTCCAAGTTCCACATGGCAGAAACCTCGTGAGCGAGATCAATATACTTTATTTGTTTTTCTTTCTCGGCTTTCACGAGGTTACCATCATGGGGAATCGCGACATCTACAATTATAGCACGTCTCGCAGACCGATCAACTATCACAATATCAGGCTTATTGGCGACAATAGTCCTGTCTGTGATAATTGATCGATCCCAGTAGAGCAGATATTGACCATTGTCAAGAACTGGTTCGGGCTTGTATTGGTAATAAGGTACCTCCGACGAGATAAGTCCGTATTTAAGAGCAAGTTGCTGGTGGATGATCCTGGCTACTAGGTTGTGCCTGTGCAAGTACTCGCTGTTAGCAAGACGAGAACAACCGGAAGTGACATGTCTGAGAGACTCACCAGGGCGGTGATACGCCCGACATATGTCAGGCGTGCCGTCCTTCAGAATGTACTTCCGATAGTTTTTCGTCTTGATAACCTCGTCCATAATTGCACAGACAAACCCTTCGGTTTCCCCAAATAGGTCACCGAAACGTAGCCAGTTCACCGACGCTGGTAGGTCCACATCAGGCCCTGTTAAAGCCTAATAGAACCTGCCATGCAGCTCCTTGCTCTTCCATACGTCCATACGATCAGACGCACTCATTACCAACGGTCTCTGCCAGTTCTGTTTTGCTAAGGATAACGGGGTGAACCCTTTATCTACTGACACTATATCGTGATGCATACCCGCTGTCTCGCTGACTTTGAGAAAATATTCTCTGAGATTGTACACCTCACGGTTGTGGAAGTCTTTGGTATTTAAAAACCCCCTACCTCCACACTTCCGTGGGATGTACAGTCTCATCACAGACGAACGTGGGTGGTGCATCCGATGCGTTGTCAGTAAACAACGAACCCGTCTATCCAGGGCGTCTAATTCAGTTTGAGTCCATCTTAGTATGCCAAAGGAGTATGCTAATGCAGGCATGACCCAAGCGTTGAAGGCTCGAACCTTATTTCCACCTGAGAGAAGGCTCGTTAAGACCTTTCTCAGGCGGGAAAAGAAACGATCCTTCATCGCCTGCTTCACATCAGCATCAGGAATACCCAACGACTCTGACATACCGAGATATTTGTAGGTCTCACCTTCAGAGAGGATCTTGAGAGATATATTCTCAGAGAGTTGTAAATTTTCTGAATTTACAAGTCTCCCTCGTTGTAAATACATGACGGCACACTTATCTACACCGAATTCCATACTAATGGAGTTGCTAAAGCTTTCAGTAATCTTTAGCAACTGCAAAAGATCTGGCTTTTTCGATGCAAATAGTTTCACGTCATCCATGTACATAAGGTGTGATATAATCTCACCCCCTCTCCGAAGTTGAAAGCCTAACTTTGACTCCCTAAGTAGAGTACTTAGTGGATTCAAAGCTAGACAGAACCACAGTGGACTCAAACTGTCACCCTGGAAAATGCCCCGCTTGATCCTTATTGGGTCGTGCAGAACAGAAAGATTCCCTCTGTCCCTGGATGCCTAAGCACCGTGGTCCACTGCTCCATACATGAACTGAGGAAAGCACGAAGAGTTGCATTTACTTTATACAGCTCCAGGACCTTCTCCAGCCATGTATGGGGCACCGAATCATAGGCTTTTTGTAGTCAATCCAAGCTACAGATAGATTCTTTCTGTTTCGCCGTACCTGATGACTAATGGTCATATCGATGAGGAGGAGCTCCTTAGTACCACGAGACCCATTCTTACATCCGTTTTGAGTATTGGCCAAAATGTTATTATTTGTCAAATGTTCCATTAATTTAGATCTCAAAACAGATGTAAGTAACTTGTATATAGTTGGTAAACAAGTGATGGGTCTATAGTTTTTGCTTCCGTGGTACTACCCGACTTATGAAGCAGATGAGTGACTCCAGTAGTCATAAAGGAAGGAAGCGAACCCATGTTTATAGCCTCCTGGAATTGGACGGCCAAGCAGGCATGCGAACTCCTGAACCATTTAATCCAGAAGTTGTGCAATCCGTCTGGTCCTGGACTTTTCCAGTTTTGAGCCATACGAATTACACGACCAATGTCAACTGGTTCAAGAGCCAACGGTTCCATTTCTGGAATCGTTTCACAAGCCTGCTCGATCATCCTAGTCCAGTCGCCTTCTCTGTGGGTAACAGGCACCGACCAGATATTACTCCAGAACGCTGTCATAGAGTCCATATCTGGCCAGTGACCATCACCCACAGAGACACATGGACGCTCCCATCCTCTATACACTCGTTTTTGATCTCTTTGGAAGAAGCAATTCAAGTTATAACGATCTGCACGTTTTTATACCGACGTAATCTATTGGCCCACGCACTAAGTTTTTGTTTATAAAAGTCAATGCGTTCTGTAGCTCGAGCTAAATAGTCACTGGGATTAATGTCAGTCTCAGTGAAAGCCTGATTTACAAAACGCATGACTTTTGGCCTGGTGTTTCCGGCCCTAAAACAAAGTAATTTGGCTATGATGGTCCTGGTCTTACCAATACGACATTCGATTCTCTTCTGCCAGGCAGGCTGTCCATCACTACGCCGTGGTCTCTGTTCCAAATTTGGAAGTTTGGTACCAGAGACACGACATACAACAACAGCGCCACAGTATAGAATCGAATGTGTTTCGGCAAGATCTTTACTAGCTCTAAAATATGGAGCTAGTAAGGAATCCAAGACCCCCATGATCAACAAGTTATGTTTGTGTGTGGGTAACCGTGGTAGTCGTGGTCTACTTAATATAGGTATCGTCTTATAGTCTTCAATCGCTTCCTTCAAAGCCCTCCTCATAAGCTCATTATCCTGGCTACTTACGTTACCTACCGTAGTATCATCAACTTCCACCGGCGACATCGCCGTCACCCTAGATGTTATGTTTGGGTGTTGTGAAGAACACGGAGTCTCGATGATTCTACAGGTGGTTCGTATTTCAGTGCGTAGACGATCAAGTGTAGGCTCGTCCAACAGATGTCGTCGTTGGATAGCTCGCACTTGATCCGATAAGCGCTGTGTCGTGACATTGGTATCTGGCTGAAGGATCTGAAACAGAGACAGCATCCGATCACGATACGCAGTGAGGTTGGTTCCTATCTCTGTCGCCTCGAAGTACGCTCGCATGACGCTCTCATTCATTTGCTGAGACCATCTCATGCGGCGCACTGCACCACCGGTAGCGGGGGCCGGGTGCGGGATACGTCCCGCAGGTCCCAAGCGTGCCGACGGTGGCCGTCCTCGGCCTCGCGCAAGTCTTCTTGGCGGGGCTGACGGCGCTGGCCCCTCCTCACTGGTGCTCGATGCCTCGGTGGCCGCCGGTGTCACGAAGTCTTCATCGGATGACGACGACCGAGGTGTGGAGCCGAGCGAGGCGGGCGCAGCAGGTGGTGGTCGTGCGCGTGTACGGCTGCTTATTTTGCTCTCTGTTTTATTCCGTAGCTGCTAATTTTCTATTTCTTTGGTTTATAAATAACTCGAGTTTTTTCATTTTCCATTTGACAGTTGTCATTCTGATTATATTTATTATGTATAGTATGTATTTATACCTTTTTTTCTATTTAATATTAATGATGTAAATTTAGGGAGATAGGTTTTATTGGACTCTAAATAACATGGAATATAATGAAATGTTTCAGAATTATGGAAAATTTTGTAGTAATTTCGGAATTTGATACAGAGATGTGAATGTAGTTGACAGCCACTTTTTTTTTATTTATTTTTTTTATTATTATTTATTTATTAATTCACATTAATAATACTGTTTTTGAGAGTAACTGTTTGTGATTTTATACAGGAAACTGTAAACAATTATAATATATCAAAACAACCAAAGTGCCCACTAAATATCATAAAGCCGGCCCTGTTCTCATATTAAGAGGCCTGGATTAACCCGAACTCATTGGGGCGTATATCCCACTTTGAGAGGGGGCTGTGGTACACTGATTTTACTGAAAGCCCATGGAAAGTTTATGACATCATTAAGCTTGGTAGTTGAGTAATGAAAAGGTATGGGCCGAATGAACATAAAAGGTTATTATAATGTACAATATTGATAATTATACTTGTAGGGCATAACTTCATTGGTAGTTTTTAGTAGAGATGCCACGAATTGTGGTTTGGACGAATACCGAATATTCGGGCACGCTCTCGGCCGAAGCGCCGAAGATTCGGCTACCGAATGTTCGCCGTAAAATATATTCTGTAATTCTCACGTCAATCAATCAATCTTTATTTGCAAAAACATAGGTACATGTATAGGTATTACATAATATAAAGTTTCTAGTATGTTTTGTAATTTACATGACGTGCAAATGCTTATATTAACTAAATGTCTTGATGCTATAACCCTACATTAATATTTCCAAATTAATTTCAGTAAGTATACATGTAGAATAAATAAAAAAGAATTGTTAAAATGATTAAAACGAAGCGTAGCAGGTTAGTATTGAAAACACAATTTGTAAAGTATTTAATTACGTTCTCGGAAATGATAGGTACGGTACAAATTAAACGGTAAACAATCTTTAAAAGGTTTTGATTTTATATGATTTTTATTTGATTCTGACATTTTAAAAACTGGCCGAGAAGTAATATTAAAATTGCATTTACACTGTTAAAGCGTATTTTAGCTATCAATTTTTAATGGCAATGTATAGAATTTTGAGCAATATGTGTCGGTATTCGGCCAAAATATGGCCGAATACCGAACGGCAGCCGAATGTTCGTTGCATCTATAGTTTTTAGGGTTCTATACGTGGAAGAAGAAGAACAAATGACAATCGCCCAATAAAAAACGTAACTCGCAACCTCAGACGAAATAAAAGTATAGACGGAGCCCTTTTTTTTAACCAGAAGAAATCTGATTGAGGATCATAAGCCACGACAAGGGCAGAACCTTGGGGGGATAGTTCGCGACCCGTGTGTGGTGGCCGAAGGTCCATGCTGGCATTCCGCCGCCGTCGCGTCCTCTTTTCGCGGGAGCGGAGTAATGATGGGCGCTCACGCTCCCACTCCGCTTCCTCCTTTGCAAGCATAACGTGCTCGCAGAAGGAGGAGACGGCGTCTCATCCGGTAATGCTCCCGACCATGGAAAGTACCACGGCCGGGAGCGAGAGGTCTAGTCCGGTGACGGCGACGTGGTATCGGCGCTGCTCTGTCCAATAGACGGAGCCTACGTCAACACAAGCGTCAAATGAAGTGAAAACTCGTGTACATAAACTTATGTAATATATACACGTGGTTTGCGTCTGTGTAGATAATAGTAATGTATCCACTGGAAACCATTCCATCTTTATCCGAACTTGTTCGATTAATTCAATTGATTTCTCGTAACGCATTCAAATTCAAAAGTTTTTATTCAAAATAAGTTCCACTAGAGAACACTTTTTGAAGGTCATACATATAAGTTAAAATTTAATTTTACTTCCTGTACTATATACACCGCTTCGCAACGTGTTATTGTGTGTATTGCTGTTAGGAGAAAAAGCGGCATGAAACTCCTCAGCAACACGTCTATCTAAAAATGGTTTTTCTTTATATTTCTTATTCTATTTATATCTCAAGTAATTTTTTTTTATAATTTTTATACGTAAGTATGTTACAGAATTACTTTTCGAAGAATTAATGGAGTTGTAGCAAACAATACATACTTAGTAAGACAAAGACACAATAAGAGAAAAGAAGAATATTATTATTGTTATAATAATGCCGAGACGTTATTACGGCGTGATTGGCATCCTTTTTTAAGATCGGCATCGTTTAGTCGGTTTCACTTTGAGAGTCAAACACTCTCGTCGTTCCATTGATGCTCCAACCTCACATTACTCTTTGCAACCACACTTCGACGACACATTCTCTCAACTAAACGTGCAACCAACCTTTTATTATTTAAAACTATCCGCGACTTCGTCCGCGTAGATTTTTTTTTCACGGAAGCCTAATTTTTAAAGTAACCCAAGTTACTCTTTATAATATCAGCTACCTACCAGTGAAACCCGTCCAAATTCGTCCAGCATTTTCAGAGATTAACCGCAACAAACAGACAGACAGACAGATGGCTGGACGGACGGACGGACAGACAGACTGACAGAAAAACAGATGGACAGAAATATAGAGAAAAAATCTTAAAATTGCATTTTAGGAATCTCCTGGTCGGAATTATCCCCCCTGTTTCTTTCCACATTTTTATTTTGACATTACAGACACTTAAATTTTATTTATCTGTATAAATAAAACTAAAAACATAAATCTGTATTTATACCACACGAATTATATATATATATATATATATATATATATATATATATATATATGTGTATATATATATATATATATATATATATATGTATATATATATATATATATATATATATATATATATATATAATATTTACATAATTTACAATTATAAAATTACGTATAATCGAATACAATAAATGAAAACTTATCTGTATTGTATTCTACCCATAGTCCCCCCTCAAGATTATAAGTATAAATTAAAAAGATTAGAATTAAAATATACTAACAACATATCCTACAACTTAATTAAAAAAAAATGACTTCTAACCACCGTCAATTGGGAATATTTTCAAAACGCTGGCCGCGTTACCACGTTGGATGGCAACGCTCATGGGTTACCCGAAATACAGGTCAGCCTTTTGGTCGCGCGAGACATGTATCAACGGAGTTGCGTGTTGTTGCTATACACATATTAATAATGTACATATTTGGATATATATAATATTAATATGTGTGATTGTCTATTTTCTTTTTATTTTTCTTAATTATATGTATTGTAAAATATCTATGTATCCTATTAATTACATTTATTTTTTATTTTTTTGCACACCACCGTCATACACTCTTGATTCCTTTCACACAATCCACAGCCCGGGTTGTCTGGAAGAGATCGCTCTAAAGCGATAAGGCCGCCCTTTGTTCCTGCCTTGACACGAAATGACTGTAAATGATTTACTTTGTGTGTATGTGGTGAACAATAAAGTATTTTCTATCTATCTAACCGAGGTCTATCTCTCGATAAAGGCGGTAGGCTTTTGGCTTCAGAGTTTCGACACCAAAAGCCACAAATATGTATCCGCTGCCAGCGGATGTATATTTGCGGCGTTTTAAGTCCTCTTGCCGCGCGGCAGCCGCGCTCTCTACCGCAGCTGTGTGCGGAAGAGAGATTGTAAAATTGTCGTAATTAATATATGTAATTGTAGTTCTAAAATGGCTGAAACACGTCATTTTCAGCATGAAGTACTGTTGAAGCAGATGTTGGTGATGTTGATTCAGTCTGTTACGTGTCAGCAAAATACCTACGTAGGTGCCATTTAGTTATTCCGCGAATTGTTAGTCTGTTTTGTATATCTTGCAGCGGGAGCTAGTTTGGTTGGGGCTAGTAAACGGGCGGCGAAAGAAGTTCTGTGTTGAGGTCTTGACGGGAATTTTTATTGTACGAGTTCAGCAGACAGGCTAACGGCCCAACTGATGGAAAGTGGTTACCGTCGCCTATGAACATTTGCAACAATATACTGCCGGACTCGTAATGGAACTGGAACCTGGCCACTAATGCCGGAACACAACTTAAGGTTGTGTGGCGGCATGCTCTGGACCAGGGGTGACAGCCATCCAGATGGGCAAATACCCTACCACCTGGCTGTGGATTGTTTCAAATACCCAATTGCGCATATTCAAATTCAAATTCAAAGTTTTTTTATTCAAAATAAGTTCCACTGGAGAACACTTTTTGAAGGTCATATATATAAGTTAAAAATTAATTTTTCTTCCTATTCTATGTATACCGCTTCGCAACGTGTTATTGCTGTTAAGGAGAAGAAGCGGCAAGAAACTCCCCAGCAACACGTCTAGCTAAATATTGTTTTTCTTTAAGTTTCTTATTCTATTTATATCTCAAGTTGTCTTTTTTTTAATAAGTTTTATACAGAAGTATGTTACAGAATTACTTTTTGAAGAATTAATGGAGTTGTAGCAAACAGTGCATACTCAATAAGACGGAGACACAATAAAAGGAAAGAAAAATATTATGAAAGTTATAATAATGACATGACGTACTAAAATGTTATGCTGCAATATATTTCCATAAATCCTTTACAGCTTGGCAAGATAACGTTATACAAATATAGTATAAGATGTTAGAGCGAGCTGCTATGTAAATGAATTTTTGTCATTTAAGTATTCTTCAATAGTGTAGTATCCCTTTTTTAGCAAGATATTTTTTAACATAACAAGTCCGGACTTAGCATGCCGCGTTTTTTATAGCCACACTACTTCAATACAGTAAACGATGGGCAATAATATGCGAGATTGGCAATTGCTTTTAGAGGATGAGGAACCTTATCTACTATTTTGTTTTCTCTTACTTACGTAGGAATTTAATATTGTGTTGCTTTGAAGATTGACGCAAGTTGTTTGCTAATTTCAGTACGGGCCAACTTTTCAATCATCAGATAAAAGTTATCGATCGAATAAGTCATTGCCGGACAGAATATGGGGTTAACTAATAGGAAATCGGCCAGACCCCATTTTAAAAAATTACGAATTCTCACCCTACTTAGTTTATTAGTATTTCAAGTAGCCCTATAGCTATACGTCAGGACCAATGATACCATATATGCAAAGCATAGCGACATACATACACACGGCACACATATACGACAGACATAGCGTGCCCACTTCGCTGGGCGTCATTGAAAATACACATGCACCCCACGCATATACGCACGCACGCATTAACTCATAAAGGCAGAAAGCACACACAGTGCCTCGTACGAGGATGTGCGCAATTCTTACGTGGAATGTTATTGCTGTAACATATTTAACAGGCGTTCCAGTGCCCTCTTCACTTTTTTGATTTATTCATCACAATGAAATATAGCCTATATCACTCCGAAATAATGTAGCTTTCTACGGGTTGAAGAATTTTTAAAATCGTATCAGTAGTACTGGATATTACCCCGAACATCCAAACTCAAAAACTTTAGCTATATATTATTATCATATAGTATAGATAAACTACTGAACAACATCAAACTTTCCGGCAGTTTAAATGCATTTTATTGCTGGCTTGAAAAGTGGTTAATCGGGTACACCTAGCTGGAAGAAATATATGGATTGTAAAGATTGATGACAAATATTTAAATGTGAATAATTGAAAATTTACAAATAATACACAGGAGGAGGTTTGCACTGAAAATCAGCGTTGTGTTGGATAAAACTCCGGCGCAGCAATAAGCTGAGTGCAAACCTCGTTTGCTGAAAATGCGGCGTACATACAAATATTTTTCTTTCTTTCTTTACATGTCACCCTGATGTGTAATATAGTTACGAAGAAACGATTTTATGAGTTTATGAATGTAAAAGTGAAACAGCTCAAGTGTTTTATTCACGCAACTGTAATTTTCAATCTATATACGTGAAGCAAAAACTTTGTACCCGCAATTTTACGAAAATTGCGCGGACGGAGGAGTATGAAATTTTGCACACTTATAGTTTATATAGAGAAGAGGCGAGGAATGTTAATATTTCTTTAAAATTATGCATAAAAAAACATTACACACACTGCCATGTATTTGACACACACACGCATATATACTCTTTTGTTTATTGTTAAAGTCAAATTAACAGTGTTGCCTTGGCGAAATCAGTGATTATAGAAGTATATATAGTCTTTGACATTAATTATTATGGTCGAATTTCGACCACGGGTGACCACTAGCTTATTATTATTCTATATTAATATAATTTATTTTGACGTTTGGAGCACATTGATTGAGCACTGGCATTGATAAAATTCCCAAATTTTCTCCGTCATTTACTATGGTCTGGGTGTCTGGGATCGACCCCAGAGTAGTCCGTTGTATATCATGCTTAACACAAGCATGACTCGCTTAATTTGGGGATATACAGTGTATGTGTTTGTCTGCCGATTTATTTATTTATTTTATTCATGTTGTATTTTATTCGATAAATAACTTTTATCTGACGATTGAAAAATTGGTCCTTAATGTTTGTAGGGATTTCCCTGTAAACGCTAATTTTTATTTGTTTATTTATTATTAAAAAGTATCCTACAGTATTTCCATAAATTTAGAGGCCAAACAATACAGAATTATAAATCAAAACCAAAAATGGATACTTATGATCTAGAAAAGAACAGAAATATAAAGAGTATATCATAATACTCTGATACTTCTCACGGGAAAACTAAACAATTAAATCTAAATATAAACATATATTTGTTTAAATAGACTAAATATTTCTATGTCACTAAAATATTTGTTGTTAATGCATATCACTAGTCATCATATCAATTAATTAGCACATCACTATCACCTGCCATTTTGTCAGCGACGCGCGCGCATGTAACACACAGTGCATACAGTAATAAAAAAATAAGATAAAAACTATCCCCAACTTTTGTTGTAGGTATTTGTAGTATTAGGAAATAAAGTAAATACTAACATATATTATTTCGATTGTAAATACAAGTATCTATAGAATTAACAACAATTATAAATACAATTAAAATCATTAGGTCCGTGGGGACCATCGGCAAAGAGTTTCTTCAAAGAGATTTGCAAGAAACTCTTCGATGCCACATCTGATCAGGAGGCTGGCTCATATTTCGCCCAACAAATAAGCATCGCCATACAGCGCGGCAATGCAGCCAGCCTTCTGGGCACGCTCCCATCTGTCAGCGATTTGTTACACAGTCTATAATAGCGAGTAATATTTATAACTTAGTTTATTTTTAGTAAATACTACGATATAAGAACCAACTATAGAAAAACACGTTTTTATACCGCACTTGTTAGCAATACAATGCACTATTTACTAGTATTGATCCATTCATAGGCAACTTATATCAATTTAAAACGCAAATTAAAAAAAATGTAATTTAGAATGTTCCAACGACTGTCAATTTTCAAAATAATGACAAACTTTTTTTTATCCCTATTTCATTAGTAATTATTGGGGTGACATTTTTTGTTTTTGTTCAATATTGACCTCATGTAAATTAAATAGACATTTTATGTAATTTTCGTATAATTGTAATTTTTTTTTGTTTGTTTTGTAAGTAACTGTTCGAGCCAATTTTTATTTTTGTTATATAAATTATTTTTTAGTGAGAACTCGATTGATGTATGTATTAAATTTGTGTTCTATATTTAAGAATTTTAATTATTGTATGTTTCCCAAACAAATTAAATAAATAAATAGACATGCCCGCGAATTCGTCCACGCTTGACTCGAAATTCTTGCGGGATTCCCGGACAGCAAGTACCGCAGCTATCGTTTAATGAAAGTTGCGTCAGAATAAGCTAATTATTATGCACGCGAACAATTACAAACCGCCCCAGGGATAAAAATATCCCACATTTTATTACATTGCTATTGGTCAGTAAAAAAATTACATTGGAAATGGTTGTTTTTATAATCATTCCCAAAAAAACCGCGGGGTTCCCGGGATAAAACGTAGCGCAGATTTTAAGTTTAAGAATTTTTGCTGTCGATCAGTGAAAACTGCATAGAAATCGGCCCAGCAGTTTTTACGTGAATCCCGAACAAACAGACAAGAAATATAAAAAAATGCATCATGTTCTCCACCGTTTAATAGTGTATTCCAGTTGTTTTTTTAAATAGCTTCAATGTACAGACACGGCATTTTTAGAATGTTATAGTATTATAGATATAATTATCGTGAAAAGAATTAAAATTAAAGGTAACCGCCATACATGTCAGTATCATTTCAGTAGTTACTTTTACTTGAACCCAGAGGACCCAGGTTCGTATCCTGGGAGCTAAATTTCATACACTAACTTTCCGTAATTTACTCTGGTCTGTGTGTGAGGGATCGGCGTTATAACCGTCCATTGTGTAATACTCATAACTATTATAACACAGCCTTAACTTGGAAATATACTTGTGTATTTGTCAAACCATTTATCAAAAAAGGTAATATAGTTGTATGATAAAACTTAATACTTGTTAAAATTTCCAAACCCGTTGAACGAACAAACAGAAATAAGTCACTTTTAAATTTATGTAGTAGTGTGGATAATAGGGAGGTTTATTGATCGCTCGTTGAGGTTCACGATGTGACCTCATTATATGCAAATTAACGGGCGGCGCCCGGGGCGCGGGCTAGTGCAGAAACGTGTCCGGGGACTACAACAATGTTATTACGAGCGATATGGGAATAGCACTCGTTACTCATTTACATATGAGTGGTACGGCTGTGGTCGTATAATCAGCGGGTATAAAATTACGAACAAATATTTATAATGATTTACAACGTGGATCTGTTTCAAATACAATTAAATATTAAAAATTAATATACGCTTGGATCATGTGATCCTGAGGCCATAAGACTGTCAGAGACAAAGAGCTTTCAAAACGACTCTTCACGTGATCTGTGAGGGCTGGTGCCTACCTCGGGCAGCGGATCACTAAAGGTAGAATACAATCATTGAGTTAAGTTTTCTTTTATCGTATTAAGTAATTGTAAATACAATTAAATATAAATATCACCCGCCGAGTTCTTGTCAGCGTCGGCATACCTGTCATTCTAGAACCGACCTGGTGCGTGACGATGGCAAGAGACCGGACGGAAAGTCACTCGTCCCTTGGAAGATGGGGCAGCTGCTAGTGCGGGATGCGACCTGTGTTGATACACTGGCCCCGTCACATCTTCCAATAACTGAGTCAGAGTCTGGCAACGCCGCCGCTTCAGCTGAAGACGTCAAACGGCGCAAGTATTGAGCCTTAGGAAAAGGTTACATATTTGTGCCGTTTGGGGTTGAAACGTTAAGCCCTTGGGGTCCGTCGGCAAAGAGTTTCTTTAAAGACATATGTAAGAAACTCTGACACTACCCGTGATTAGAAGGCTGGCTCATACTTCGCACAACAAATAAGTATTATACAGCGTGGCAATGCAGCCAGCCTTCTGGGCACGCTCCCCGTTGGCAGTGATCTGCTACACAATGTATTTTAGTTTCAATGTCTTTGTTTTTTTTTGTCTCAAATTGACTTGAATAATATAATCTAGATTTAAAAGAATATATACTAAAATCAATATACTTTTAAAAATCTAATTTGCACACATACAAACACACACACACACACACACACACACACACACATATATACATATTTGTCTGTGTAAGCAAAAGTATGTGCTTGTATTCATATTAACAGTATTAATTACGATAATGATATTGCAGTCTTTTTAGTGTCATTATTTAGTTACTTCTACCACATATTTTTTAAATTTATCACCTATTGTTTTATGTACTTAAACTTTTTGAACTGAATCTTAATGTTATACAATAAAGTATTTTATATTGTATATTAATAATAAAATTGTCTAGTTTGATACTATTAATAAGCACTATTAATAGTGACACATTCCTACTACATGCTTAAAAAATAAACGTCCCGCTACATCTTAGGATATTGCTTACAATCTGACCGCGGCTCATAAAGCTATATTTGCAAGGACGCCCTACAGCTATGTCTAGACTTTAGTACATAATACAGGGTGTAGATGATATTATCTACTGATATATAGGAGGTTGTATTACTCTCATTTGGCACAGTAGTTATTAGTTTGTAAAGTTAAGTTTATGTATCAAGGGGTATTATTAAGGGATAGAATTACGATACGTTAGTTCAATGAAAGTGTTTTCACGACATAATTTTTCAATTTTGATATCGAAGGGGGCAACGACAGTCTCTGTGGCTGAAATGAATTATTAGACAATTAATTTCTATAATAAAACTACGTTTTAACGGTTTTAAGCGTGGTATTTTATTTGAATTTTATTATTCCCACGTTTCGGCCACTTTTCAGTAGCCGTGGTCACAGAAGACAAAGATGACAAGTATCAATGAGTATTGTTAAAGTTTTATTTAGCCTACCGTCAACTTGTTCATTTTAATTATTTAGTTTTTTTGTTTATGGTTATTATTCAGCCTATGGAAGCCTAATCTAATTTACCGCCGCTTCTCAATATGTGGCTTGAAGAGAAGAAGCGGTGCAAGACACTCTTCAGCAACATGCCTAGCTCTAAAAATGTATACATTTATAGAAATAAATAAAATTAAAGTGTCTGTTTGTAATATCAAAATAATAGCTTTTTATTTAATGCGTTTGAAAGTGTATACGATATTTGTATCTAAAAAATATTTTTTAATTTTTTTGTCTGTCTGTCTGTTTGTTACGGCTAATCTCTGAAACGGTTGGACCGATTTTGACGAAACTTTCATTGGCAGATAGTTGCTATTTTAGAAAAAAATTGATAAGCCCACGCGCATGCCGCCGCCGTCACCGCACCGGAAGGCAAATGAAATTAAATTAAACTACACACGGACGAAGTCGCGGGTAACAGCTAGTTTTGTATAATATTAAAATGGGTGGGAGGTAAAATAAAAATAGAAATTGTCAATCAAGTTTCAAGCACTCAGTGTCTACTAGTCGCCAAAACTTAAGAAAGTACAATGTATTACTGTTTTTCAATTTGCATAGAAAAGGGGCACAATAAATTTAAAAAAAAAATCGTTTCAACTTTTATCGTAAGTGACATTTTGAACGGCTTAAAAATATAATAATAGCATTTTTAACCGTTATCATGAGCAGTTAAAACAATACTTATGAAGGATATTGTTACAATTGCCCCGGAACCAAGTCCTTAACCCCCCAGGTCTTATAAAAAACGCTCTTTGATTTAATCTGTATCCGGCTCGAAGGACCAAAAATTGTATAATCAGTCCTGGGCCTGGGAGAGAGGGGATTTTCTATACGATATAATAAAATTATAAACATGTAGATCTCAAAGAAAATTTATTGCAGTGAGTGCAACAACAAACAAATCAAATACACCCGGCTTATGCTCGTACACATAGCACCCCATACCGCGATGTAACTTTCCAGTGCCTTAACATTATCTATGCCTGCCTGGAATCCTGGTTGCCTGGAAGAGATCGCTTGAAGCGATAAGGCCGCCTTTTGTTTTGCCGTTAACGTATTGTAATTATTTATTCTGTAATTGTTTATTTGGTGAACAATAAAGTGTTTTCTATTCTATTCTATTCTATCTACAAACAGAAGTTCATATAATTTTTGGGAGATATTACGTAAATGGAGAAATCAACATGATGATTCTAAGTATAGGATTATTATTAAATACTAACAGCATTGCATATTTATATTTTTATATATATAAATAAAATTAATATTACGTTTTAATGGTTTTAAGTGCGGGGTTTTTTCCGCGCTCTAATCCGTTAAAACGTAGTTTTATTATGTGCACTAGTCGCGAAAACTTAAGAAGATATTAAATCAATATTTATTTCACAGAAATCTATATAAAAATAAAAATGAATCGTAGAAATGTATGACATAACTTAAGAACGACTTTTGTGTGGGTTTGGTGTGAGTCCGCGGGTGGTGTAGATTCACAATTGGAGCCGGTAGGTGGCGCTGGGATCGGGTCCTAGATTTTTATTTTTTCCGGGCAGGACAACGTCCGCCGGGATCGCGAGTAAATTGTATTTTTTATTTTCTTGAAATGTACGTGAACTTAAAACGTAACAATAAATATTTGGGAGAATGATCAGTGACAGAAGGCAGCAGTACTTGACACGACCGAAATCGCGAGGAGGCTCCTGTCTCAGGAGCCTTAATCACCGGTAGCTTGGACCCCAAGCCCCGCAGCCGGCGAATATCAAGATTTTTATTTTGAGTTTTTTTTTTTATAAAAGAATCGTGTTTGTATGTTTTTATAGAAAATGCTTTTTAGTATGTTTGTTAAAAAAAAAATTGAAAATTAATTAATGAAGTCATGATTATAAATACGAAAGTAACACACTACGCAGATTCGGTATCTGAGCGCGTATCTTTCAATATCACACTCTATGTAATCCAATGAACTAGCACACATAGCGCAGATAATTTATTTTACCGTATAAAGTATCTGTAGGCACCTACCGATATCGTAAGATGGTGACAATTTATTATCTGCTTATACAAATATATCTGCAGGTATAAATATAACATAGGATTTTACATGTAAATGAATATAGGTGGTTGCGCGCCTGCCAAATGCATTCACGCATTTTAGTTTTTTTAATTATCTTCTTTAATGAAATCATGTATTGCCATAAATGTTGCCCTTGGGTTTCAAAAATACACTGTAAATTTGTTATCTGACAGATCCTTGTAAATATTAAATTCACCTTGCTATACGTCGGTCTATCCAAATTCGTCGAATTAGTTAATACTAATGCAACACGCGCATCTAATTCAAAATCAAAATCCTCTTCTAACGAGCTGTCCATCAAAACGCAATATACTCCATCTCGTTGTAAATCCTGTATAAACAATCCGCACGAATAAACTGGCTTTAATTTCATTTTGTTTATATCGCATCTGCGTAGTGTGTGGTAAAACACGCAGATAAACTATTATCGTATCTGTGTAGTGTGTGTGTTAAAGGCTTGATATTTACATAACGTGAGTTCGGTGAAACTCAATGGTCGCACAGGCTGCTCACAGCAATGAAATAATGTGAAATATTTTTTTAAGTTTTCTAAAGGAAACATTATGTCATAATGCGATCCTTGCAAAAATTCGGATTTAAAACTAGGATGATAGATGATAGAATATACTAACTGATATCTGCAATAACTTATGTAAAACTTAATATGAAACCATACCGCGATTCAAAATCACAGTGGTGCCATCTAGTTGGCAAGTTAAATAAAAATATATTTTCTAAATAAAAGGACAGGCGTAAAAATAAAATCTTATCATCTAATTTTTAAAATATCGTCATAGAAATAAATTTAATTACATTTCACACAATAATTAATACACTATTTGATTTATTTTTCTTGTATCTACTTATGACGTCATAACTAGGTACTCTCGTGAAAATATCGATGAGGCTGCGATGTTCTGTAATTTTATAAAATTATTAGCTGCGCCCCGCGGTCTCACCCGCGTGGTGATGGAAAATCGTTATGTTTTGAATAATTCACACTATGTCTTTATAAATTATAGCCTATGTGTTATTCTGATGTGTAAGCTATATTATTGTAAAGTTTCATCAAAATCTGTTCAGTAGTTTTTGCGTGAAAGAGTAACAAACATACATTATTACAAACTTTCGCGTTTATAATATTAGTACGATCTCAGTTAATTTGATAGTCCGCTCCCCTATTTGTCCGATGTAATAAGTAACGGGTACAACCAGAGGCGTAGCGTTGTGGGGGCGGCAGGGGCGACCCGCCCCGGCGGCATTTTTTAGGGGGCGGCAAAATTTCACAATAAATAATATAAATATTTGAACCATTTCATATTTTTATCGCAACTACAAATTCGGACCAATTGAAAAGAGCACGGAATTTTTCATTACTTACTCGCCCGGCTCAACACGGGCATATTCATTACCATTCCGCTCCTATTGGTCCTAGCGTGATGTTATATAGCCTTTAACATTCCTCAACATGTGGGCTTTCCAATACAAAAACAATTTTCGAAATCAGTTCAGTAGATCCAGAAATTACCGCCTGCAACGTCACAAACGCACAAACTTTACCTCCTTATAATATTAGTATAGATATAGTATGCATTAAATTGAAATACCTAAATAAAAGGGCGGCAAAATTGTCTTCCGCCCCGGGTGGCGGTCACCCACGCTACGCCGCTGGGTACAACATGTGACAAACTAGAATCCGCGTCATCACAGATGTCCCACGGACGCGGCGCTGCAATCGCCGCACTTAATTCTGCTAGAATAATTACTTGCTAATCCGTAAATCGATGTAGATTTTTTTACATCTTTTTTGTTTTTTTTATTGCACGGGTTCAGCAGATAGGCAGACGGCCCACTTGATGGAAAGCGGTTACCATCGCCTATGGACATTTGCAACACCTAAGGTGCTACAAATGCGCTGCTGCTCTCTTAAGAGAGACTGGAACCTGGCCACTAATGCCGGAACACAACTCAAGGTTGCTATGGCGACATACTTTAGACCAGGGTTGGTAGCCATCCAGTCGGGCAAATGCCCTACCACCTGGCTGTGGGTTGTTTAGTCGCCTCTTACGACAGGCCGCCGCAGGAAATTGTATTCTTTCTCCGTTCCTGCACGGATAACTCCTCTCTCTGTGTGAACATAATTCTCCGGGCGTTTAACTTTTTTATTTTTCTTTTCTTATATATATTTTTATATCTATCTTTTTGTTTGTTTCGTTTCTTTATTTCCAAAATTAAAATGGTCCTTACGGCTAATATAAAGTCTTATACTAGAGTTCACTTGCTGTTTTTGGGTTTTACAATTTTATACTTATCCTAATCTGCTTACTTTTCGATTACTTTTACTTATTGTTTACTTTATTTAGGTTACCTATTCGCTTTCGCTGGAATGTTCATTTACTCTCACTTTTGCACAATATCCTTTACAATCCCTGTACTCCACCATATTTAAAAGAACTTTTTAGTTTTCTCTATCGATCTCACTCCTGTAATTTGCGTTCAAATGAAAATCTTTTCTTATCAATACCTGCCCACACTTCTTCCTTCGTAGGAAATTCCTTTGCCGTACAGGCTGTCCGACTGTGGAACTCCTCCCTCCCCTTACTAATCAGACAAGCTAAATCAATGACTACATCTAAACGTATGGTCACTGACCATTATTGGTCTATTAAATATAATTGTAGCATTACATGAGTGCCCTACCACCTGGCTGTGGGTTGTTTAGTCGCCTCTTACGACAGGCCGTCCGGCCGCAGGGAATTGTATTCTTTTTTCGTTCCTAGACGGATAAAATTGTCCTATTTATTTCATGTATTTCAGGTACTTTTATCTTCTTAATTCTTCTTATAAATTTCCCAAAAGTTGTCTATCGCTTGTAATTTCTCTTATCTCTATTTTTATTTGTTACTTAACTATTTATTTACTATATATCTTTACATTCTTTCTTAGATCTATTTTTGTTTACTATTTTTGATGTAGATAATTACTGAACAGTAAATACAAAGCCTGTCTTACTATCAAAAACGTGCAACGTGATAGGCGTGCAAATGTCAAAAGTAATAGGTCTTTGCCTATGAAATTGCCGTTCTGTAGAATTGGCCATTTCAAATCAAAATCATTCGTTTGGTTAAGAATTCTCATTTGCACCGCACAACCCCATCAACCTACTATAATGGTGGTGAGTAGGGTGCCAAAGCCAATTCCGGCAACCATCGCCATGTCAGTCCTCCACGTCGAGGAGTGGTCGGTGTTTAGACAAATCTTCCTTGACACAAGTCCGTTCAGTAGAGGCCTCGGTTTATCTTAATATCACAACAAAATATACGACAACGCATTGCATACCCGCTCTGCACGCTACTGTGTTGATGACTACTAGTGATGGAAAATACAGCTATTTTAATATATCGATCACTACCGTGAAATTATTTCATATTGTCACTGCTATTTCACCGGTGAAAAATCATCACCCGCTATTTTAGAAGTGACGATAAAATAACAATACCACTACGTGTCGCAGTGACGACTAGAGCTGCAAGTGATTATTAGAACTATGAAATGAAATAATACATTGCACTCTAAACGTTACTTCACGGCGTTATAAATAAATCAAGCAAATTCATTCCTAAATCTTTAAAGAATAGGTTTCAATTTTACTCAAATAAATTCGCTCCTTTATAATATCACTATCTATTTTAGGTATTTTGTACTATGCTCTGGTGAAATTTACAGTCGTTTCCTATTCTTGTAATTAAAGTATAACGTGATTTATTTTATATCACGGTTATTTCACCGGTGATCAGTGAAATGTGCCATCACTAATGACCCGATTTGATTGCACACAATCGAATCCAGCAGACCCGACCAACCTTGGATTTCATATTTCTATCCACACTACACGATTCGATTTTCAATCTAGCCAAATTGGTCGTAAAATTGTATCATGTGGAAGCCACTTAATTGGCTAAAAGTGATGTATGACAAGGATAACGGCAACGATGATGTATCTATTCGTACCAAACGACAATTGTTATTTGACCATAATATTCTATTTTTTTTTCCAATTCATAATTTGCTTCTTGTTAAGAGGTATCGTGTTTGATCAAAGTCGGTTAAGCAGAGGCAACAAAATAATATTAAAATTGGCAATCTTCTTTTGTACGTGTGGACAGACAATCACATTGTATCCAATTCAATGGGCAAATCTGTTTGGCAATGAAATCGTATCGTGTAGAAGGGGTTTAAGAGCAGGTTCACATGACAAGCGCTTAACGCGCGTTGAACGCGCGCAGAATTTTCGAATAGTGTTCACATGGTGCTCGCTGGTTCAGTTTGAGTTCTACATTTGTCGAAGATGGACGAACAAACAGTTTTAACGGTGATTTTATACCGACGGCAAAAACGACGCGACAGAAGACGGAGATATTGGGTCCACCCAATTTTTTCATACAGGCTGACTGAAAGCCAGTACATAACTTTGTATCCTAAGCTAAGGCAATACGGACGCAATTCAATTCAAATAATTTGATGATATACTGGCTCTCATAAACGATGAACTCGCAGCAGATAAAACGCTTTGCGATATTGTGTAACAAAGATAACCAATGATCTCAAAGCGCGTTGACTTGCGCTAACAACAGTTGAGCACTAGTGCAGCGTTCAACGCGCGCTTTAATAAAACGCCCGTTAGCATGAGTACGGCCTGAATAAAATGTATGTAGTTGTAAAAGCGCGTTTACAAAACGCGCGGTAAGCGCTTGTCATGTGAACCTGCTCTTAAACTTCGACTTTGCATTTTGTATACCTACTTGTTCAGTCCTGTACTCCAGTCAAATTAGGTCTGAACTCAAAATTTATCACTTAAGTGTGCATTTTTGATATAATGCAGTTTCAATGATACAAAAACAATGCGTCAAGGTTTTCGTGTCTCCAAGGGCTGATTTCTTTTTTAAGTTTCTTTTTGTATAACTACAAAAAGAAACTTAAAAAAAAACTTTTACCGTAAAAGTTAGAAAATAAAATTGTATTACAAATTTGTAGAACTTAAAATTTTACATAAAAAAAGTTTTGTGACTTTCTTCCTCCGGTCAAAATTAACCGACTTAGAGAGGTTTAAGTCTAAGGGTTGAACGTAAACTACAAAAAATCGTAGGTAGTAGAAAAATAAGCGAATTCATTTATTTTTATTTTTAAATTGCTTAAAAATATTCAATCTTAAATTCTAGAGACATAGATTTTTTGTTATAGATAAAGATTATTTCATTACGAACACGGTGGTAAAGGGTTGTAGAATGTACAAACACAATTTAAAAAAAAACTGGACTGACACGCACTTGTCCGATTTCAATATGACTAGTTTGATTCTTATGGAAATTACTCTTTTTAAATTCTATTGGGGAGAAACGTCAATAACTAAGAATAGTTGTGTGGCCTTGGAATATTTTGTTAATGAAGAAATGTTTAACATTTTTCTAATAAAAATAATATCTTAGTAGGCAATAATTACATTCTTTATGTATTAGCTGCTAGGTATTAGTGGTGTAATATTTAGAATATGCAGTGTAAATTTTTCAAGTGGACCCTCAAGGCCAAATTCTATAATAGCGAAAAACACTGGAAGGAGTCTTGGGGTCGATTTTAGTGAGATTAAAATGGTATTGTTACGACTTAGCCAAAATTCCACGAAGCAAGCCGACAAATGTGGATGCGCACCTGCCGGCCATAAAGCTCAAGTTTATTACGCATTTGCACTTCTTTTGTTTTCTTTGTGTTTGATATTTGTAATTAGAAAAGCCGCCTATTGTGTGTTGTAAACCTCTCTGGTAGGCAGTGGCTAGGTGTGGTTCTAAGAATCCATTGTTTACACGGTCGTGATATATTATTTTAAGGTGAGTATAACGGAGAGATCGGCAGTCAAGCAACGATTACGATACGAGCAAGACGTGTGTGCATTCGATGAGCGATATAGTGACGGACTTTGTGCGTGTTATTTAATTGTGCATTACATAAGGACTTATTGCGTCCGGTTATATTTGTACTTATGTTATACCTATTTGTATAGTTCTAGTAAATTCTATATTTATTCCAACGGCATTTTTAATTCGAGTCCCGCACTTGTAACAGTATCATTAGATTTTTTAAAATGAATTACTCAATTCTTATACGTACAGGAACGGATAAAAATACAACTTCCTGTGGCCTGTCGGGTGGCAAAACAACCCACACAGCCAGGTGGCAGAGTATTTGCCCGTCTGGATGGCTATAACCATTGGTCTAGAGTATGCCGCCATAACAACTTTGAGTTGTGTTCCGGCATTAGTGGCCAGGTTCCAGTCTCCCTTAAGATAGCAGTAGCATATTCATGGAACCTTTGATGTTGCAAGTGGCTATAGGGGATGGTAACCACTTTCCATCACTCATACAATAAAAAAATCTCGTTAGGAATCGAATCGGTTCATTTTGAAAAATAAAACACATACTTGTGTAATTCTTTAATGACTCTGTCATACCTGGAACAGTGTTAGCCTCAGTGACTGTGTCACGTTGATGTAACCAAGGCCTTAATGCGTTATTTGAGATGTGACATTGTTAATGACGTTAAAAATTGAGAGATAACGTATGTATAAACACTAATGCAGCTAATCTATTTACGGCGTTATTTTTTAACGCTATAATCAAGACTCATTTTCACATTATCACTAACATTAGTAGAGATGAGCAGTACACGCATGAGCCAGTACATTTGTCCCGTACAAAATACATTTGTACTGATACCGCTCAAAATTTGAAATGTACTACTTCAAATTTTTTGTCGCGCTACTAGTCAAAAGTAAGAGGAAGGACGGAACGAGGCTTATGCTGCAAGAGTACAATAACGCCTCTACGGATATTGTCATAACAAAGAGGGACAGCATGACAATGTTAGAGTACGACTGTTAGTAAAATGAGGTGACCGAGGCCGAGCACATCCGATTCTTAACGAAAATTTCCGAACTAGTTTTGAACGGGACAAATGAGGGAATGACGCTCACGGCCTCACCGGCCTCATCGCTTCAAATGTATTGCCGCGGTACAAACCGTACAAATGTCCTCGCCTCATTTGAAGTGGTACATTGTACTGGAACAGTACAAAATGTCGTGTTTGTCTTACAAACTCATTTTAAAATCATATAGTGACTGCCCAACACTAAACATTAGTCAATATAGTTTAGGCGGGCCTGTATAGGGTGGAGGAGCGAGATAGAGTGCTCCTCCGTCTCAAAGGATGATCTTCCAGGGAGGCTGTTGTTGTTCCTACCAGGCCTAGGCTGGTCTATTATTGTCGGAAATTTGTATATATTCTTTTTACGTTTCGGGATTCGTTTGCGACCTCAAATATTGTACAGCGCCATCTATTGGCTTGTCAGTGATTGATCACAATAGCGACACACCTGCGGAATATACTGCGCGGAAAGTTCGGCGACTGAAGGATCGGTGCAAATCGGAACACGTCGCAATTTCCGCTGATGTGTCTAGGTAACGTAAAAAAAACTTGCGAGTCTATTGAGCCGAACACTAACGCAAATAGCTACAGGCGTAATAAATACAAAATGATTAATTGTAAAAATTGCCATTTACGCTGCGGTGATGCCGTTAGATGCTTTATTACTATGATAAAAGTTATTAGAATGTTCCAGGCAAATGAGTTGCAAACCTCGTTTAGATAATGAAAGTACTATTATGTTTTCCCAATTATCTGATTGCAAATTTTCATAGTAGTTTGTTATGTTGTATAATATTTGAGCCTCTACAATAACTCGTTTTTGGTATGATGAGTAAGGCTTCGGCCTCATAGCAAGTGGCACGCTTACCGGCAAGAGGTTAGTTGATCGCTTAGATAACTCATCCTAGTGAACCAACACATTGCATGTAATGCGCGCGGCCCCAGCACATGCTTAGTGGAACGCTTGGCGCCTCGAGAGTAGCCTAGTTATAGCAGTGGTTCTCCCTTACATAATCGAAAAATAAAACAATGTATGGAAAAATAATAAGTAGTTTTCATTTAGTGCACTAAGATAGCGCTATATACAATATAGCTGAATAATTACAACGCGCTGACGAGATCTTAAGAGCAAAATGTAAACCACAGTGAATCTGCAGACTGAAACAGACGCCGGAGAGCCCCCGGTCCTGGCTCTCTCACTCAACGCTAAGATCCACCCAACACACCCACTTACTACAGACACAAGTAACCACACAAGATTAGCTTAGGCGTGTTGCTGGAGAGTTTCTTCCGCCGCTTCTTCTCATCATCATCATTATCCGAGCGTTAAATTCCGGTTGCGTTCGGAGCGATCACTTCGACGCCCAGGTTCCGCTTTCCTACTTTTCCTTCTCCACTTTGCGCGATCTTCGGCATCCCTTGTATTGACACCATTGGTACGCATGTCATCCCTCACCTCGTCAAGCCAGCATTTCTTGGGCCTACCCCTTCGACCAGGACCTGGCGGAGGCGACATGGCTAGACATTTGTTCCCCACGTAACTAGCTGGTTTCCGTAAAATGTGGCCGTACCAGCGTAAGCGATTTTCCTGCAGTTTGTCTGCTATGTCACGGATGTGAAGGATGTCGCGGATGCGGGAGTTCCTGACTCGATCCTTTCGCGTGACTCCACACATCCACCGAAGCATATTCATTTCCGTGACACGCAGCTCCTGCTTGTGTCGCTCAAGTACAGGTCACGCTTCACTGCCATATAAAAGAACAGGTCTAATAATGGATTTGTAGACAATAGGTCGCAAATGACACCTGTCACCTCACGCCACTTGGCCCAAGCTGCTGATATACGGGCCTTGACGTCATGGTCGATGTCCCCGGATGCGCTAAGTACAGATCCCAGGTACTTAAACTGGTCCGTGTGCTCGGCCGTATCTTCGCCTATACGCACGGATGTAGGATCTGTAATGTTCCAAGCCAGGTACGCCGTCCTCGCCACACTTAGTTTTAGACAGCCGCTTCTCTCTCAGCTATAACACGTTGCGAACCGATAGTAAAGGTAGACTAGGATCGGCTCCGTCAGCGGAGTCTATAACGAGTCCCCATTATTACCCTTCAGCCTGTTGGCTTAGTCCATTCAGCCTCTCACATTTTAATCGGTTAGAGTTATTCCCGCCGCAGCAGTCGAGCCGAAGTCAAACCTCACTGGAGGTGTCTCTCGAGCGCGCTGCTTCCAGACTGAACGCCTCCGCTCCCACGGAGTCGGGAAACCTACCAAGTCCGGTATCGCTCAAACAGCCATCTGCGGCTATTCAGCTGGATTTATTAATTACTTTTGATTTAAATCATCGGGTTTAGTTAATTAATTAGTTGTAATTTTTAAACTATAATTAATTTTATTTTGTCTTTATTCCAATTTAGATTATGTTAAAAGTACTTAAAGTACCATCTGGTGGAATTTATACAATTATCGATTGGAAGCCACATCTAAATTCTTCTAATGGTATTTATAGGAATACTAGCTGACCTGGCGAACTTCATACCGCCATATTTTCTGAATTCCTAAAAGACTTTGTTTCATGACATAAAAATAAAATCACCAAAATCGGTGTAGGTGATTAGGAGAATTCTAGAACCCGATCTCAGCGCCATCTACCGGTTCTAATTGTGAATCTAAACCTTCCGGGAACCCACTCAAACACACAAAAACAAAATCGCTCCAGGTGGTTAGGATGATTCTAGAATCCGATCTCAGCGCCACCTACCGGTTCCAATTGTGAATCTAAACCACCCGGGAATCCATTGAAACACACAAAACAAATATCATCAAAATCGGTCCAGCCGTTTAGGAGGAGTTCACTGTCAACACACGTTCAGAAGAATTATATATATATATATATATATATAGATAATAGCGATTGGGATTCCATTTATTGCGTGAGGTGGTCGATGTTTTGATATTTTATACAGAGGCTTATCTATTTAATATATGTATTATCTATGAGTTATTTGCTTGATTCACTGGGATGCAATGGAGGAATTATCGAACATGTGCCCAAAATGTTCGATACTTTTGGTTAAGTGAAGGAAGTTTGAGGATAGTGCTTTCTGTAAGAAGCAATTTCCTAGACAACTTTGAGAAAGCCATTTACCACATTTACCACAATAAAATACACATCTACAAACACACTTTAGATCACCATTTCTGACTGCATGGCATCTATTACTCTGTCCCCTATTTATCCAAGCATTTCGTCCATTCGACTTACAGCTTGCTACTTGCGGTGAGGCCGAAGGTTGACAGTTTCTGTGGCCGATTTTTTCCTATTATTTTATTTTTATAATTAAAACACAACATTTAAATGCTTGGATCGAATTTATTCCATCACAATAGCAAAATTTAATTGCCCTAAAATTGTCCTAAAATTTTTGAACCCCAAAAATGTCGCTAGGAAACAATATTTGGCAGGTGATACGGTATTTGCCCGTCTGGTTGGCTAACACCCCCAGTCTAGAGAATGCCGCCATAACAACTTCGAGTTGTGTTCTGGCATTAGTGGTCAGGACCCAGTCTCCCTTAAGAGAGTAACAGCGCAGTGGTAGCACCTTTAGAGTTACATATGTCCATAGGCGATAGTAACCGCTTTCCACCAGGTGAGCCGTCTGCCTATCTGTGGCACTCATGCAATAAAAAATAAAATATTTTGCCAAGAAAAACTTCTCCAACTTTTTTTATTGTTAGAGACAGTAACACTTTCAACTAGGTGGGCCTAATTGCAAGTGTTACATGGAAATTTGACATTTGCAACACTTGAGGTGCTACCAGTGTGCTGCCGGCCTGAATACGGAGACTGGAGCCTGGCAATTGATGCCGGAAGATGACTCAAGGTTAATATGACGATATACTATAGACCAGGAATGGTAGCCATCCAGACGGGCGAATGCTCTACCTATCAATCTCAACTAAAACTTCCCTTCGAAATCATGAGTAAATTATCCATCTATGAATGACTCGGATGACTCATCATAACGAGTCAGTAACCTTGATGACGCCAGAATATGCCATTATGAATTTTATGTCATATTTTTTTGTCAACCAATAGCTTTTGCCAGATATGTTGTATGGTGGGCGGGAAACAAACATGTTTCAAATCCAGAACTACTATTAGATATGAAAATACAACAGTGTTTGCGAACGGGGGGTTTTTTTTAAATGAGGGAGAGATACAAAATATTAGAAATATACAGACTCAATAATATATTACAACGAGTTTATCGATTGAGATTAAATGTGACTGACATTCTGATATACAATTTCTTATAATCTTATGTAACATAGAAGCCGCCTAGATTTTGTTCGAGTATCTTATGAAGTAATATAAAGTAATTATTCCAGCGTACATCTACCATCCTACCATTTGGCTGAGCTGATACTGAATTACTACATCGGACTAGGCAGTACGGAATCAGTATCTTTGCTTTTCATCGTGGCGAATTGAACAACAATGACTAACAACAGAACAGTAGGCTAAAGGTTTGTGGATCAATGCCTAGTGTAATACTTGCAACAACTCAGAAGGGTTTTTGGTAATAAAACAACAACTGGTCACTATACTTATAATCAGAGAACCTTCGGTTTTAACATATTTTATCCATTGACTACTACTGATACTCGACAAGCATTTTCTTTGAATACCTCGCCATCCCTCCAACAATTATACAGTATATGAAATTTAGCAAATTGGCACAACAGATAGCGGATTGAAGTCATTGATAAATTATTTTAATTAAAGTGTTATGCATAACAAGAATTTAATACATTATTGTTTGGAAATTTTAGATAATATTTTATATAAGATATTATATATATTATATTATACTAAAGTTTTACATGTAATAAAATAAACCGAACACAGTATAAATCTATCGCGTCTGCCAACATGAAAATAAAATGTAGTATACCGTCTATATACAATTGAGAGATTTTGAATTATAGTCTCTAAACAATTACCACATGAGAAATAAATATTAATACATAAAATTTAGTTAAATTATAGAGAACTACTTACTCTATATAAAACAGGCGCTAATCACAGAATAAATAAAAATATAACATTATTATTCAATTAAGGAAATGACCGATCGTATCGTTTAGAAATAAGAGGGTACATAACAAAATTATTTATTAACTTTGAAAAGAAACATGATAATAAAAACTATGCTACTAAATAACTGTAACACTAGATAGATAGATAGACAACAAACACTTTATTGTACAACAAAGCATAGATAAACAGAAATAGGAAAATACAAGAGATAGCACAACGGGCGGCATACCGTTAAAAAGTGATCTCTTCCAGGCAACCCTTGGGAGGTTGGCAGGGGGGAGTATTAGATTTTTAATACTGACGGTGGTGCAATTTATAAATAATGATAAATGATAAGTATACACAATATATATAAGTACAAAAAGAATACAAATATATATACATATTGTTACGAGTTACGGGACTCGAATTAAAATGCCGTTAGAATTATTATAGAGTTTATTAGAACTATACAAACATGTATAACACAGGTACAAATATAACCAAACACAACAAGTCCAAACGTAATGCAGAAGATCGCTATTCAATAAAACGCGTAAAGTCCGTCACTATTAGATTCCCGATTGTAGTACACGCGTCTCGCTTCGATCGTGGTTCTCACTCGACTGCTCCCCTCAATCAGGCCATCGTTTTATCCTGCACAAGTGCAATTTGCCCGCCTGGCCTTGTGGACTGAATTTCCTAGAATCAGCTTGTATTTTAAAATCTGTAACACCTGGCTAATGATTACAATACAACAATAAGCTGTTTTCTAGAAACGTATGCCAATAAATAAGTAAACAAAAGAAGACGATCATAAACGAATTACAATATTTTCAATGTTATTAGTTCAAATGCCGACGGGTAATAAATGTGTTTCTACAAATCTGTACGTGAAATTTTGTCTTTGTCGGCGCTTAGGTTGTAACAATATGTATAATATACACATTCGTATACACACACGTATATATACATATGACAATACAATATTTAACAGTATTAGGAATTATCATACACAATATAGTAGAAGTAATACTTCTGAACCTTGTTTATTAAAACACTGCAAGGATCTGGCTTGTCTGATTATCCTATTATCGAATAGTTATATATTGCCTATTATCAGAAGCAGAAGTATAAATTAGCCTGTCGCAAACAGGTGGTATTCTTTGATACGGGTGTAAAACATGAAAAACGATCCGGCAGTTAACGCTTTGTTTGTAACAAAAGAAACAAATTCTCAGAAAAGTTTGTTTTGATATGTCCGTGATGTATCGTGGTTAAAAATAGCGTACGTACAAAAATATGTTCCTTATAATTAGTACTCGTAACTGATTTAGACACAAAAGTTTGCACTCGGAGAGCTTAACTGATAATTAAGTTAAGGAACAATTAAAGTTAGTTTATTAATTAATGATGGCTGGATGGCTACCCCTGGTCTGGAGTAAGCCGCCATAACAACCTTGAATTGTGTTTCGATATTAGTTGTCTAAATTCCAGTTCTCTCTTCAATGCCAGCAGCGAGTTTTTGGAACAAAGTTCCTTATCGCACGTTACTCGGAAAAAAAGTGTTACTGACACGAAAAATGCTGACCGCTGTTTATTATTACACAATTTCAATCTTTAATACAATGAAATAAGATATGTTTAATATACGCTGTTTTAAAAATTGCAGGTGTTGTAATTGTCGTTGTTATTCGGCCGCATTTGGGCGCTGTCACCGCTCACTTGCATATGTTTTTTATATAATTTACTATTTTTAACCAACTTCCAAAAGGACGAGGTTCTCAATTTGACTATAATGTTTAACTTCGAGTTAATCTAATTTCGAGTTTTTACAAAATTTACTATATTTTGATACAGTTTGTTTGTTTATTATTTCTACACATGCAGTTTCTTGATAAAATTTGTTTGTTATCTTCGATGGTTTTCGAAAGGTTTTGATAGTTTTCAGTACTTATAAACACTTTTTGAGAATTTTAAGACTTTTTAGGAGAACTTCGTTCCGAAGAGATGTCCCAAAATCACCTCATTAGCTTTTTTTAAACATTCAAGTTTGACTATGATCTGCCCGATGTAGAGCGGAGATATGGTCTAAGATGGAGCACGCTTACCTAAATCTACCATACGGGCCTTGAAGACATTCAGGTTGTAGATATCGGAAAAGACAGACTTCGTCAAATACTCATTCTTCTGTGAGCATGATGAAAGTGAACGTCAAGCTCTGCATTCATATAGGTGTTGCAAAATTAAATTTCCATTAGCGATGGTAAGTACTTTCCATCAAATGGGTCATCAGCCTATCTGCTGCACTCCAGAGGTAAAAGAATAATAATGAAAGATACTAATTTAATAGATGAATAATAGTTTTACTAGAACATTCTCTCAGCATGTAAACTATACACTTCTGTCAATTATCCATATAGACACTTAGTTTCTAAGGAAAATGAGTGTGACAAACAGATGGACAGACGGAAATGTCAGAAATAATCGTTCCCTTGTTACCAAAATGCTTACGGAATTGTAAAAAATTAAGATTTTTTCTTGCCTGAACTCGCCAAACAGACAAACAGCTGACTTGATGGAATCTTTGCTTATAGACATTTGCAACACAAGAAGCGATGCCAACACCTTGCAGGTCTCTAGTATGGTATTCGTGTGATGAGACAGAAAGTATAGGATAGACAAATTGGATAGGAAGGAGGGGATAGTAGAGATTGAGTTGCGTTGTGTTCCCGCACGCGTATTCAATATGGAGTTACAAGAGGGGACTGATGTTCACTTCATGTAGGATGGGCTCTCTGAGCCAACGCCATTAGAACCTTCGTATATATCTCTGGTTCCCGAAGTCCTGACATACGGCGATGAAAAAGAATAGAGGCGTTTCGTTGGTAGGTTCGAGTAAGGCTTCGGGTATCCAACACTATCTTATTGCTATCTTTCTGGGCGGCAGGGTGTTTATGATGGATTACACCTCGAGAAAAAAACGGAAGGATGGGATAGATGGGATAAAATAGGAGAGAGGAGAAAGAGCAGAAAAATAGCCAGCGGGACACCCACTCATCCTATTAAATACGTAAGAGACTGCGTGGTACCACAACAATCGAACCGACCGGGCCCTAGGACCTGTAATCTACAATATTGTTTACAGCGTCCATGAGCCGCTTCGCTCTTGTATGCAACGGTTCCTAAAGTGTTTATCTTGCGCACCGTGGGGGGTGAACGTTTGGAATGAGCTTCTAGCCATGGCTTTCCCACAGCGTTGCAATATGGTTTTTTAAAAAGGGTATCATCAAATTTCTTGGAGGCTGATAGCGCGTTAGGAACATCTATGGTGTTGCAAACGTGCATAGGCGACGGTAATCGCTTTCCATCAGCTGGGCCGTCTGCCTGTCTGCTGTACGCCAGCTATAAAAAAACCCAGCATGGTTCTACCGTGTGTGTTCTACGGCAAGTGTGCCAGGGAATTGCACGAAATAATTCCTCCTTCCTTCAGCTTTTTACCACCGGAAAAGCAGATGTACGAGCTCACGCCGCTGATATATGGTAGAAATGCCAACTATAAAGCTAAAAATAAAAATTATAAGCGGACACAGCTATCTATGCTTCCATTTGTATTATTCGCACCGCTGAGCAGCGGAACGCTTTATCGTAGTCTGTTTTTTCTGAAATAAACAATTTAAGTGTCTTCAAGTCTCGCGTGAACAGGTATCTTCTAGATAATCTGATGAAAGCGGTTACGGGGCTGGATGAGGACGGCGGAGGAGAGGCTGGTGGCCTGAAATTGGAGAGGTTTACCTCTAGCAGTGGACAACGATGGTTCTACCATATCTAGCGGTTGTCCATATAGACAACGTGGTTAACACGAATAATCAAATTCTTGTGACCTAAATCGTACCGTAGACATGAATGTTTCAGATTTATTTAGTTAGGAATTGACTGGGCGTCTTGACGCAGCGGGACGGCTGTTACTGATCTCGGCATGTGTTTATATTGGGTTCAATGTTTACATTAAGGCCGAGAGAGTTCATTCTGATAGCCAGTAATACGTTTAGGTAGCGTAGATGCTAACAGAATTGATAGTCTCACATTTGGTATGCGGGTTGTCGCAAATTGTGTCCTTTGTCCGTCTGTCTCTGCACGTACCAATCATTTTTAACCCGCAATTGGTGACGTATCTGTATGAGAGACCAGCTGGAACGAAGAAGTCGATTATTTTATTACCCGTTATCAATTTGCGTTGTGATTTCGATTAGCTTCCTAATTTTACGCCTCCCACCGGAGGTCTATCCCGCTGTAGCGAAGCGGGCGCCGTTTTTGGAATTTAATTGTTAACCCGGTGCGTCAGACTGGGGTCACTCACGTCACAATTGTGGTGTTAAGGCTGGCCAATTTGGCAATAATTGGACTTAAGGCGGTGGTCTGATAAAAATACTGTAGGTTGCGTACGGCGTGACGCAGTATGCGACCGAAGAATACTTTAAAAAAATGTATTATAGTGGTTTCTCTCAGATGCTTGAGGCGACGAACATATTCTGTTCGTGGCGTCTATACATCCTAAGCTGTGCTCGCAGTCATTTGAGTATGACTTGAGAATTCCAGCGTAGAAACATTACGTTTTGTCCTCAATCACTCAGTACACGGGAAAAACTAACGCGTGTTTAGGCATTTTCAGAGTGACAATCAGTGTTACCTATAATTCTACCCCTAAAGCATATACTTCTCACGAAACGGCTATCTATCAGACAGGATACCCGAGAGGCTTCAAATTCTCTGTCAACGGTTGCTGCTCAACCACCAAGCCTATGAATGCTGATGTGTCTCAAGGTTATGTGTTGTGACAGACACTCTTCACCCTACATATTTTAATGCTTTGTTGTCTATAGAGAACATTCATTGCTATGCGGATGACAGTATCGATGATAGCAGTACACCGGCCGCGCTAATATCCTTCGGTCGCAAGTGGAAAAGAGTCGGATCAAATCTCTCTGTGATATCTCGTATTTCTATCGGGTATACTTTGGAGAGTGTGTTGTGGAACCTGACGACTTAGTTCCGCCAACCCTGTTTTTATCATCGGATAATTAGGCGCATCGGTTTGCGTCATCATTACAGGATAGACATACTACTGATTTGAAACTAAACGTTTTACCTCCACCTTTCTTTTACACACCGCTGTCGAGTGAAACAATTTACCGGAGTCTATATTCCTCGATTCCAGTAGATCTTGCAGTCACGAGTGAATAGGTATCTACTAGGTAAGAGCAGCAGAGAGCAGCAGTGCATATGTAGCACCTTTGGTGTGGAAGATGTCCATAGGCGATGGTAACCACTTTTCATCAGGTGAGCTGTCTGCCTATCTGCTGAAATCATGCAATAAAAAAAGCGTGCTCTAGCCTAGATCGCATCGTCACTTAACATCAGATGAGATAGTTATCAAACGTAAACCCTATACCATGATAAAAAGTAGAAAGTTTTTGAATGGGGACGAGAAATCTTGTCCGATTTAATCCTACAAAGACACAATTCTAAGCATTCTCAGCCAAAAAAACCGCCTTCGTTAATGCACCAAGCACGATTTTTTTGAAGGTTAATGTACTATCAACATACTGTTGTTTGACGGATATCCAGTTAATTGTATTTTTATAAAGTCTGCCCACCTCCCACACGCAAAATCATTCGATCCACTAACAATGCGGGTATTGTTTATAACTCAATTTTACTGACTGCCGCCGGAATGACTTTTACGAGAGTAATAAACTGCTGCAATCAAAAATCGAGTTCCACGTTTGCCTTGAATTACAGAGATGATGGATGCTTTATCGCTAGGACTACTTCGTGACTTTTCTCATATATATATATCGATTAAATGAATTAAGTAATTAATAAACCCTATACATCAATCAGATGCAGCATGTGGGGGTTCCTTAGAAGTTAACTGGTGCGTCGATGTTGGGTATCCTGTTGGATGACGTAAAGCGCCATAGTTTAACCCGTGGGAGCTAGTTTCAACAGCTTGGAGAGCGTAGTACAGAATAAAACCAGTAGATGTTGAACTCTGACCATATTTAATTGGTTTTTTGTTCTTAAATTAGTTTACACTATTTATGCAAATATCTTATCAATAACAAAAATAGAAGCCATAGGCGTTGTGTTGAAGCCTTAAGTGAGTAGCGACACCTCGAACCTGACTCCAGGGGCAAAGGCAAGGCTTCCACCTCCATGCTTGCCTTAACCGGCCGGCACGGAGTGGAAATCGCTAGAGCTAAGACTCAAGCTCCAGGGGTGGAAGTTTTAAATGGCCTAACGTCGGAAGTAGTTTCGGTGAACCTACAGCCCACCTCTCGATACCCCTTAGCCACTAACACCCTTGTTGCCCCTCGTCAAACTTGGCATTTTTAGGGGCCCATGCAGTGAGTGGCGAGTTACCATCTGCCCATATTTTCCATGTTCCTTGAACATTGCGATGAACAGATGCCAGTCCCCAATCCGTAGTTCCACTAGCACTTCATCCCAATAGCCCGGTACCTTTTGTTCTCATTCCCTACAATAGTCCTACACTGGCCGGGGCTTGTCCTCGGGCATATTTTATTATGGTATAGACAAGGATAATCGCCGGCCAGTGTCACGCCACAAATAGATTAGATTTGTTAATGGTCCTCTACGTGTTGGCCTTTTGATGGCCCCACACAAGCCCTCTAAAAGTCCTGGTCCATTTTTATGGCCCGTTGTCTTCAAAGGCATACAATAATAATAAAGTTTATTTTCAATAAAAAAAAAGCTAACTAGCTATTTCCTAAAATATAGTCCTATACCGACTGGAGTGCAGTTTTATATGGTGTAGACAGGAATAATCGTCGGTCATGGCCTTCCCACGTAAGCCCTACAAAAGTACGGGCCATTTTTATGGCCCATGGTTTTGGGAGACATACATTTATAAAAATATTATCGATATGCACATCGATATGCGCAATATGCACATCTATTTTCTAATCATTAGAATAAGAATGATAATCAGCCAGTAAAGTAACAGTGAAAGTGGAAAAACTCTACATTAAATATTATATTATATCTTGAATACATTTTCTTAAAAAATAACTTTTTGTATTAACACATCATACTATGTATTGTTACTAGCATTTGTTACTAGTAACGCCACCTATCCAGTTTGGTATTAGTGGCTCCATCTATTTTTAAATATTTAGACTATTATGTGCTTTATGAACATTTGATAATAATCTGTGCATTAAATAATCAGAATAAACGGTAACACTTTTGTTTATATTTTGAAATAATAAAAGTAGTTTTGCAAGCATCTGTTGAGTTTGTCTGGTGGCGCCGCCTAACAGCAAATATTTGAACTAATATCAAGTGCTTTACAGTTATTTATGGAATTCTTGTCGAAGTGTTTAGAAATTAAGTAAGTTTTAGATTTAATCTAAAATTATTATGAATATTTTGAGATAATTTCAGGTCTAATGATATGTCTATATTGGACTGTCGCCGTTTAAAAAATACTGCAAACCCGCTGTGAATCGAGTATTCTTTCTGAATTCAAATAAAATAGTTCTCAAAGTTCTACGTATGAAACAAAATATAAATCCCGCACTAACAGTAAGGGAGACCAAGTGGGGTTTTGGGATTTACTCGAGCTTGGCAGAAAAACACAAGAGGAGAAACCTTGCACCCTATTATGTACCCTATATTAACCCTTCATATAGGGTGGGGGTATTTTTTAATATCCAATTTTTTTTTCAAACCGTCTGATTAAGGTCAGCACGACAAAGAAAACAGCTGAACAGTCTGCATATTAATCTGACGCACTCGAGTATTTCAATTTTACGTTTTTTCTTTGCATTTTCATAAATCGGCCATGACTTTTGATCGCGTCCAAATCGTCAGTATTTTGAATAGAAGTTCCTTTAGGGTTAATATAACTTAACATCCCTTTTGAATATATGACGTGCTTGAGTATTTTTGTGCAACTCTTTTTTTGAAAACCTGTTCACGGTGCCCCACTAGTGAAAGAGCATACATCATGTAACCTTTTTTTTCTTTTTAGCATCTAATCTTCACAATCCAAAAGGTCCCCGCGACGCTCGAGTAACTCCACATTTAGCATCTTGGGCTCCCCTACTAGTATATATATTTCCTTATTACCACATAGACTTTTATATATTGCTTATTACTTAATAGATTAATTAACTTTTGATAAAAAAATGTGTTCATATAGTTAATATAAGATTTTTTCTACTTTAGTGTGTAACTTTAGGTGTTTCTCAAGTTGAATTGAATACATTTAAACATCATTAAAATAATCTGAGTGCTAAAATATTGTACGTGATGTACCAAAATTATCTCCTAACAAAAAATTTGTTATAGATGACACTTTATCTTAAATTTTCGTCTTTGTTCTACTTCGATACCTTCCACTGTTCTGGAGATAGACATATAAAATGCAAGTTCCCCGATGTCAAAATAAATTATTCAAAATTTCAAATAATTTTCTATTGTCTTCAGGTCAAAATGGCGTCACCAGAAGCCCCCCAAACGGGGGCCACAACTCCCGGCGCGGATTCAGTAGTTTTGGACCCAACACAGACGGTGACTCCTGCCCCAAAAAAACAGGGAAGACCGCGAGGAAAACCGCAGCCGGAGAAGCCAAAACGGAGTCTGATGTGCCTGGGTTTGGACAATCCATTAAGGAAACTGTGTTATAGTATAGTGGAGTGGAAGTATCCTTTTGGAAATACTGGACATAGAATATCCCCACCATCACATATCCCGCTCGTTTACTTTCTTCATCCAGCCCTATTAGAGACCTTGTGCAAGTCGTCAGTTCATCAGCCTGGGGTGTGTTCTACACTCTAGGGGCAAACGACAAATAATTTTTTGATTCTGATGGTTGTTATTTTAGATAATAAATCAAAATTACCTGAGTTAACCGTAGCACTTATCTGGGTAACAGGTTCAACACCGGGCCGTTTACCTGGGTAACATTAACGTGCAGGACAAAGGTGTTCCTGCCTTGCAGATAACTTGGCAGTGTAAACTTGGTCTCCTTTTTTTTGACCAGGGGAAATCCGATTATGGACTAAGCCGCGACAAACGCAGAACGTTGGGGGGATAATTCGCGACCTGCGTGTGGGATTCGCCAGATCGGGGGTGGCACTAGCATGCCCAGTCAGAACTGGTGCCAGGCTATTGCCACTCCCCACTTAGGGACACCCACTAAAACCCCGGGGTGTTCTGTCCTTCGCCCTATGCCAGGGCTACGAGTATATGACCTAGCCTCTCAGCAGCCCTGATAGGCGTGGGCCTCGTGAGGCCTCTTCCAGTGCCGGGGGACTACTTTTAGCCCCCGGGATCTTCAAGCTCTCTAAACTAACTAAGCTTGGTCTCCTGGATCAACTCCATGTCAAGAACTATAGCGACTAACTAGAGACTAACACTAACTATATATCCATACATTTATGTACGTACTATGTACGTACGTACGTAACTTACGTAACTGTATCGCGCAGATATTAAGTCTAGAAATTTGCTGCCGACCAGTTAAAGCCGCAACGAAATCGGCTCAATAGTTTTTACGTAAATACCGAACAAACAGATAAGAAATCTATTTTTTTTATCGTATATTCCATCATTTATATAGTCTATTCCAGTTGTTTTTTTTTCATAGCTTCTATGTATAGACACGGTATGTTAAGAATTTTATATTATTATATTTTAACAATTATGCGTTATGTAAGTACTATACTTACGTAACTGTATCGAGTGATGTGCTTCGTTCTTATTTTTCGTCCATTTTTAATTGTAATAAAATCGGTTCGCGCCGACACTCCGCTGAGCCCATCCCATCTCTACTTCCTTGAGCCGCTTCGTTCTTGTGCGCGACGGTTTTCTAGAACGTTCCTCTTGCGCACCGTGGGGATTTGGAATGAGCTCCCAGGCGTGGTTTTACCACAACGCTACAATATGGGTATTTTTGAAAAGGGTGTCATAAAATTTCTTCGAGGCTGGCAGCGCGTTGGAGACATCTCTGGTGTTGCTAACGTCCATAGGCGACGGTAACTGCTTTCCATCAGGTAGGCCGTCTGGCTGTCTGCTGTACTCCAACTATAAAAAAAATGTGAAAAAATCAAGGGGGCGGGCTAATTCGAACCAGGAGATTCAGAAATTGCAACTTTTGAAATTTTTGTCTGCCTGTCTGTGTGTCTGTTAGAGCATCACGTGAAAATTACTGAACGGATCTAAATGAAACTTCACAAGGAACTAATTTATATCCCGGGTCAACCCTTAGGATACTTTTTATCCCGATAAATGAATTCACTTTCGGGGGATAGAATAAACGAATATATGTTGTAGCTGAAAAGATGGCCGTTGCAGTTCAGTAATAAACGCGTCGTCGCCGTGGCAACCCGAACGATGTTTTGTTGACATATTCTAGTTACGTAATACATTTCCTCAGCTGTGATATTTCAGACCATTTGAATATATGATATTGACGACCATATTCGCAAATTGCATCGCTTTGGCCGTCTTTACACCGTATCCGTCCGGAGATACTAACAATACAAATGCGATATTGGTAAGTGTTTCCATTGCAGTTTAAAAATCATCCTTTCTTTCATAGGTTTCGTAGCCATTTTGGCAAAAGCAGCCCCTTATTAACGTCATATGTAACGTCCAATTCATTTCACTGGCTCTCCCCTACATAATCTAAGACTAACGCTATCAAGGGAGGGAGGAGATCAAAAATTGTAAGTAGTTTCCACTTAGTGCAATTGAGATGGCGCTGTACAATATCGTTGAATAATGACAACAAGCTGACGAGATCTTGAGAGCAAAACGTAAACCACAAGTGTTGACTATATTTGGTGAAGTCCGGTATCGCTGAAACAGCTATCAGCGTCAATGCAGCTGGGTCCTGCACAAAAAAAAAAAAACATTTTTACATTAAAGTTATTTTTAAATTAATTGTTTATTTTTGCTTTAAATTATCAAGTATTTTATTTTAGTTTTTAAACTGTAATTTTATTGTCTCTATTCCAACTTACAATAAGTTAAAAGTACCATCTAGTGGAATTTATATAATTATCAATTAAAATGCCATCTAATGGTATTTATAGGAATAATACCGATTGAGATACCATCTATCGGACGAGGTGGTGGTAGTATTGATATTTTATGCTAGAGAGGCTCATCTATTTTATACATGTATATAGTGTATTATCTAAGGGCCAACTCTTCGTCTGTCTTTGTGTCACAGTAATAATTGTTGGGAGCCCCAACAAAAAATATACTTTTTATTGCAGTAGCAACACTGCCGTTGATCCAGATTCAAATGAAACACGACACAGAGCTAGCTTATATACCTGATTCAAACTTTTATCCATTTAAAATACGTCGTCCTTATGGCAACGATGCGACCAAGTTTTACTGGCACTTGTCATATGAAAATAATTTCCAAATTTATAACAACTGCTCATTTAGTATATTCTTAAGTTTTCGAGGCTATAGTTCACTAAATCTAAGAAATACTTTTAGACGTTTAAAATTTTTCACGCCGTAATAACTTTGTACAAGCGTACTCAAACGATTGCAGTAAAAAAAGATAAGATTAATGACTGATATTGATAGTGCTCGTTTGGTTTATTTTAGCTATTTTCACGGCATTATGTCTTACGGTATTCTATTATGGGGTAATGCAGCTGATATAAACGTTATTTTCGTCCTGCAGAAGCGTGCTATTCGCTCAATTTACAACTTAACAGTATATACTTACTATATGTTAAGAAGAATCATGGATTTTTCCAGATTACGTTATGCACATTGTAACTAGGAACAAAAATAAATTGGGAACTTTCACATGTAGGCTGCATAGCCTCGTGTGGTCAAAGTACAATGCTCTTCAACGAAATCCCAGAAAACGTTCAGCAGGTTTCAATACACATAAAAAAATTAGTAAAGTAACGTTTGTGCGAGAAGGCTTATTACACGGTGAAAGATTTTTTAGACGACCGCACCGAACAGGTATAATGTGATCGCCATCAAGCTTTATCAGTAATCATTAAACCTTGTATTACTATAAACTACGTTTAAAAACGCAACAAGTTTTATAACGGCTTTCACCGTCAGTTAGATAATTTTTCAAGGAAGGTTTATCTATATACTAGCCTTTGCCTGCGGCTTCGCCATCGATATATAAAAACCTAATTAAGTTTTTATGAAAGTAAAATATAGCTGCATCCTAGAGCTTGACCCGCAGCGGCGAAAACTCTAGTCTAGTATCATGGAAAAAGAATACTATCTATACTAATATTATAAAGAGGAAAGATCTGTTTGTTTGTTTGCATTTAATAGGCTCCGAAACTGCTGACCGATTTGAAAAATGCTTTCACTGTTGGGATGCTTTTTTTTTTTTTTTTAAGGCGGTGGTAATGCATTTCGCACATACCGGGTCCTTTGCTAGGGATTAGACCGTTGTTGATCATGGAGGCTTTCCACTGAGGCAATCCAAACAATAATCAACCGGCTTGTGTGGAGACTCGACTAATCAATACCCCACTAAAAGCACCCTCCTCCCATGTGCCCCGCGCTTATGATAGGAAAGGCGTGAGATACAGAACGTAGTTACGCCCACACCGATCCTAGCGCACAAGTGCTTGAGAATGCCCCGGGAGAGGCAAACTCACTTCGTCAACAGGGGTGAAGACTCCTCTGCTCCCTAGATGCTGGAGGGCCCCTGCAGCGGTATTTCAGGGAGGGAGGTCATGCGCATACCTGCGCCTCCGGGCTCCCGACTGACGTCGGCGCCCGCGAGACGCATGCGCACTACCATCTCTCTCCCTATCTCGTTCCGCGGCCTCCTTATGAGACACTACCGTCTCGCAGAAATTGGCCGCACCCACCCACCAATCGTCGCTGTGCAGCATGGCTTGCACCAGATCGCCCAGCGATTCGATCGGTCCTACAAGTGTCTCGAGTTCAAACCTCTGAGGTGCCCATGCTGCGCACTCGACTAGCGTGTGTAACGCCGTGTCCAGCGCGCCACACTGGCGGCATTGGGGTGAAGGCAAGCAGTCCGCAATCTGACACAGATACTTATCGAAGCAACCGTGCCCGGTAAGTATCTGTGTCATTCTGAAGGTCAGGGTCCCGCGTTTCCGTGAGAGCCATCACAACAGCTGCGGTCGAACCGCCTCCACCGTGTCAATGCCAGCAACAGGGTTTTCCAACTCTACTGACCAAGATTGGATCATGGCCGCGGTTTCCCGCGTCCTGATCACCTGGATTTCGGCCTGGCCATAGACCAGGCCACGGGCGAGGACATCCTGTCGGGAGCGCCGAACTTTGGCTATCACGTCCGCCTGGAGAGGCCAGGGCGGATCGCCTGCCAAGAGTGTCGACGCCGTCCACGACACTGTACGGTATCCTCGGATGGTCCTCACCGCCAGGACCCGTTGTGCGCGGCACAACAAAGTCCTATTGTGGCGGTGAAGTGCAGTGGACCATACGGGTGCACCGTACAGGGCCATACTCCTAAGGATGCCCATGTAGAGTTTCCTAGTCGTCCCCCCGGTCCCCCCACGTTGGGAAGAAGCCGAGAGAGGGCGCCTGCGGACCTCACGAGCTTGGGAACTAGCTGCTCAAAGTGCGCTTTAAACAGCCATTTCCCATCGAGAATTATCACTGTTGGGATGCTGCACTATCCCCGGGTGACATAGGCTGTATTATATTTCAAAAAAAATTGTAAAATTTGTTAAATACCCGTGCGAAGCCGGGGCGGGCCGCTAGTTATAAATAAATAATCAACAGACAAACACACACATTGTATATCCACAAATAAAGCAAGTTACGCTTGTGTTATGGGTAATATATAACGGATTACTTTGCGGCTGATCCCAGAGATCGAGACAATTGTACATAATGGAAAATTCTTTTCCGAAATTTACCATGCCAGGAATCAAACGCGGAGTCTATGCGGTGCAGTGGGGTAGGCGCGCAAAGGCTTAGTTAGCCCACTCAACCACAGAGGTCGTCATTGTATAAAGTTATAATAGCTAGGGATGTTCCTGAAGAGTTGCTTACGCATCTTATTGTCTTCAAGCCACGACATGCTGCGGAGCGGTATTCCTTCACGTGCACGACATCTCGATGCGCAGGGTTCCCAAAAAACAAAAACATTAACACCTAAAGCTAGATTCAAAAAACCTTAACTTGCGACAATTAATAGAAAATTCCAACAAAAATTAAGAATAATTTACGAATAATAGCCATAACCAAAAATTTAAATATTAAATAAATAAAATGAACTGAAATAAAAATAATAATCAAATAAAATGCCGCGCTTAAAGCCGTTAAACTGTAGTTTTAAATTACTCATCATCATTCGACCAGAGTCCACTGCTGGACGTAGGCCTCTCATAGTCAGCGCAACTCATCCTGAGCCTCCGCCTTCCTTATCCAGCGACCTTGCGCAGGTCGTCAGTCCATCGGGGTGTAGGCGGGCGTCCGACACTACGTTTACCGAGACGCGGTCACCACTCCAGGACTCGCCAGCTACATTGGCCATCGGTCCTGCGGCAGACGTGACCGGCCCACTGCCATTTCAATTTGCTAATTTTGCGAGCTATGTCGGTTACTTTGGTTCTCTTACGGATTTCCTCATTTTTAATTCTATCCATAAGAGAATCACCCAGCATAGATCGCTCCATAGCCCGTTGAGCGACTTGGAATTTGTGGACCAGTCATACCGTCAGTGTGCACATCTCGGTCCCGTAGGTTAGGACGGGGAGGACGCACTGCTCGAAGATTTTCACCTTCAGACATTGTCGGATGGTCGACGAAATAACTCATTTGTTTGTAAATGCAATATTTCAGGAAAAAGTGGAATGGATCTTCATGGTGATATTTACTGGTGAGTGCGTGATGAAGATAATAGCATATGGGTTCCTGTTTCATCCTGGAGCGTATCTGAGGAACACGTGGAACAGTCTAGATTTTACAATAGTAACTATAGGGTAAGTTGAGTTTCTGGATCACTATATATGTGTATTGTCGTTGACAGACAATGTCAGTCCACTGCTGGACGTAGGCTTCCCCAAGTTTGCGCCACATATCCAGGTCCTCCATTTTACTCATCAAGACCTTGTGACCTCACACAGAACATCGGTCAGAAGGCATTCTACACTAACTTTACCAAGATCCTATCTCCTATCCAGGACTCGTCTGCTCCATCCGCTATCGGTCGTGCAGCAGATGTAACCGGTCCACTGCCACTTCAGTAAATTTTGTCTTGGATTTTATCCATAAGAGAAACACTTCTTCTTTCAACTCCTCTAAATTATATGGGGTCAGCGCAATATGTATTTTCCTTCCACACCCCTCTATTCTGTCATATCACATTCGCTACGTTCCACAAGAGGCTCACAACGAATGCGTTCACGACTGTGATTTTTCCGTTCCACGTGCTTGCGGACGTTACAATCTCTAGTGGAAAGGATTATGGAGTGTTGATGTCATAAACGACGAAGTACACAAATGTAAATAAATTAAAAACTTTAACCTCCATTATAAACATACCTTTGGAAGATCGATCGTGGACCCAAGCATCCTTACCAATACGCTTAGGAGGCTTGGGTGTACGCAAAATTTCCGACATAGCATTACCTGCCTTCCTGTCCTCAGTTTATAGTACTGTGGACCTCATAGGACAAATATTAAATCCGTCACTTAGTGGCTTTGAGGTCCCATACTTGACCGAGGCCAGAAATGCTTGGTCCTTGGCTTGCCCATCGCAAAATTTACCCGTGGAACCGAAGTCGCAGAAGCTATGGGACGGGCCGCTCAGCAAGCTAATACATGAGAACCTTTTGTCTTCTTGTATTGGCGAAACTGACCGAGCCCGTCTTTTAGCTGTCTCTAAATGGGAGTCAGGTTTGTGGCTCCAAGCTCTGCCCTCGGCGAATTTAGGCACTCTCTGGATGACACCACATTCAGGATTGCTGCTTGCATTCGTCTGGGGGCAAGTGTTGTAGTGCCTCATCGCTGTCGGTGCGGAGATGGAGTTGATAAGTTCGGCCACCATGGCTTGTCATGCGCAAGGAGCGCTGGCAGAATGTCACGGCATGCTACACTTAATGACATTATCCGTCGGTCTCTTGTCACCGCCGGGGCACCAGCTGTTCTTGAACCAAATGGGCTGTGCCGCGACGATGGTAAGAGACCAGATGGGATGTCGTTGGTGCCATGGAAGATGGGACGCCCCCTAGTATGGGACGCAACTTGTGTCGATACTTTGGCGGCGTCCCATCTTCCAGACACAGCCGTGACAGCCGGGGCTGCTGCTGCACACCAGAGGCTCTGAAATGTCGCAAATATGTGTCCATTGGTAATGGGTACGTATTTGTGGCTTTCGGGGTCGAGACCCTGGGGCCGTGGGGGCCTGGAGCTCATCACCTCTACCGAGATCTCTCAACGCGTCTAATTGAGGTCTCGCGTGACCAAAAGGCTGGCTTACACCTAGGGCAACGAATTAGCGTTGCCATCCAACGCGGAAATGCGGCCAGCATTTTGGGCACGCTCCCCGCCGACAGCGATTTGGAGTCAATTTTTTATTTATAGATTTGTTATTTTGTAAGTATAGCTTTATTTATAGTATAGTTTAATTTAATTACTTTCTGTTTGCAAATATTTATTTGATACCGTCAAGTTGAATCCTTATAATTCTTAAATAAATTTACAATTTAATGTAATTAGTTGATTTGTAAATCGCGCCTCATGCCAACGTCCATTTCGACCCAGCTCTTGACATGGGTCGTTGTGAGCGCCGTGGGATCGAAAATAATGACATATTTAGTGAAGTTTTCGTCACGACCATAACGACCATAAGTTGTGAGCTATAATTTGTCGCCATTATGCACTTTATTCGAAGTAAGAAAAGATGGACTAGACATAGACAAACAAAAGACAACATACCATAGTGTTATTTATATGAGAAGTCTACGAGAATATCATCTACTTATATTTCATGTCGCCTTTATAACTCTTTTCCGTGCAGGTGTGGAGAAAGAAATGGATTGCAAGTCACTACTGTCATTGCGGAGCGTTCCCAAAATGCTGGCCGTTTTTCCACGCTGTATGACTATGCATTAGCGTTGCCCGAATGTTAATTTTATACTGTTTATATATTTTTTTATTACAGTATAGCAAGTATGATTCTTCAATATATATCCAAAGATTCGTTTGATGTGAAAGCGCTGAGAGCTTTCAGGGTATTGAGACCGCTACGATTGGTATCGGGTGTACCAAGTATGTATATATCAAATTATTATATTTAAGGCGGATTTATATTTATCTGACATGACGTTTAGTGATGGGCTTTGACGAGATGCTAGCGGTCACATCTATATGTCGTGTTCTGACTTCTGATGCCAGCTGACGTTATTTTTAAACAATACTTTAATATAATATTTTCTTAAGTTTTCGCGAGTAGTATACGTAATAAAACTACGTTTTAACGGTTTTGAGCGCGATAATTTATTTATTTTTTATTATTCCGACGTTCCCGGCCACTTTTCAGTAGCCATGATCACGGAAGACAAAGATGTCAAGTGTCAATGAGTATTGTTAAAATTTATTTAGCCTAGAGAGCCTAAAGATAGAGCTAGGTATGTTTGCTGGAGAGTTTCTTGTGCCGCTTCTTCTCTTCAAGCCACAACACGTTGAAGCGGTGGTAAATTAGATTAGGCTCCCATAGAGTAAATAATAATCATAAACAAAATTAAAACTAAATACTTAAAATGAACAACTTGGCGATAGGTTAAATAAAACTTAAACAGTACTCATTGACACTTGACACCTTTGTCTTCCATGATCACGGCTACTGAAAAGTGGCCGTAACATCGAAATAATAAAAATCAGTTGTTCTTGTCGTGTTTCTTTTTAAAGGTAATAATTGTTTTTTTTAATTACCTTCTTATTTCTAAACGATACGATCGGCCATTTCCTTAATTGAATAATAATATATTTTTATTTAATCTGTGATTAGCGCCTGTTTTGTATAGAGTAGATAGTTCTCTATAATTTAACAGAATTTTGTGTATGAATGTTTGTCCTTATAATGTAGTGATTGTGTACAGATTATAATTCAAAATGTCTCAATTGTATATAGACGGTATTCATTACATTTTATTTTCATGTTGGCAGACGCGATAAGTTTGTACTGTGTTCGGTTTATTTTATTACATGTAAAGCTTTACGTATAATGTTTTATATGATATCTTGTATAAATTATTATCTGGAATTTCCAAACAGTAATGTATTAAATTCTTTTCATTCATAACACTTTAATTAAAATAGTTTATCAGTGACTTCAATCTGCTATTGGTTGTGCCAATTTGCTAAGATTTACATACTGTAAAACTGTTGGAGGGATGGCGAGGTGTTCTAAAATGCTTGTCGAGTTTGAATAGTCAGCGTATAATATGTGTTAAAACCGTAAGGTTCTCTGATTATAAAGTATTGTGACCAGTTGCTGTTCTTTTACTACCATAAACCCTTCCCAGTTGTTGCAAATATTACACAATGTTTTTCCTTGAATCATCAGATTCTGATTGGGATTATCCATTATTTTTGGGTGCAAATTTTCTAAAAAAGAAAGAAAAGAAGATATTCAACCAGTGAATAAACTTCCTTGTAACAAACTTCCCAAACTCTTGTTCTAATAGACTTATCTCTGCATTCTTTGCATTGTATATCATAAATAACTTTAAATTGTTACTATTTCGATTAGATCATCCATATTTTTAAAAAAGAGTCAATGTTTTTTTTTTTTTAAAAATACAGGTACTCTGACGCGTCACAACACATCTAAAGTCGCATTCATATTTCTCTGACGCGGCCGCGCCTCCGCCTCCCTCACCTTTCTCTACCCCTGCACTCTGACGCGGATCGGGATCACTTCTGACGCGACACAACACAATCACAACATATTGCGTCACGCTAATCTTAATCCCATCATACTAAATGTATGAAACCCATACCATTCTGACGCATCACAACACGACACGTTGGACATATATAAATCCGCCTTTATTCACAAACAAATAGATACGTTGTAGATTAAGTACCTATTTTCTTACATCTTGTCAATTACATTTATGTGCTAAAAAGTGATACATATATGAGAAGGAGCACTTATTCCTGCGGTCTAGCGTAACATGGGACAAAACAACCCACAGCCAGGTGGCAGTGTATTTGCCCGTCTGGATGGCCACCACCTCATGCTGTAGAGCATGCCGCCGTAACGACCTTGTTGTGTCTCGTCATCAGTGGCCAGGTACCAATCCCGCCTTTGAAGCCGGCAGTTCATTACTGCCACCTTTGGTGTTATAAGTGTCCAGAAGTGACGGCAACCACTTTCCATCAGCTAAGCCGTCGATGTGTTTGTCGCGCTGCAGCAATAAAGAGAATGAAGAATACATTGTCCGCCTTCCTTAAGTACTATAGGATCTACGATTACAAGAAACATCTACGATTACAAGAAGTAATTACGACTACAAGAAGTCTATCATCTATCATCATAGAATAAAAGAGGATATTCATTTATAAACCGTATTTATTCGGATGTCCTTGCTCCTTCTGGGATAATATTAGTGTCATAAGTATGGCCAAATGAGTCTTGTTTATAGTGTTAATAATAACGCAGTTAGTATTTAGCTAGATTAGTGTATATACATACGTTATCTCTCAATGTGTAATGTCATTAACAATTAATAACAATGCCGTATCACAAAGCATTAGACCATTAGCTACATCTGCTTGAGACAGTGATTCTTCTATTATAATGCCAATCTAATTAACTAAGTTTAATAGTTCAATTAAATATAGATTATGATTCTCGTACTCTAGAGTTTAGAGTACTGTTATGACATCTGTATCGGCCCGAAGTCAGAGTAAGAATGACACATAATACAGTCATGTACTCTCGTCGGAGGTATTGGACGTGTCTGAGCGTTCTCGCTCGAATTTCTCGAATGATTATTCTTTTTTTTCTTTTTTTATTGGACTTGACTTTATGTTGTTGGTCCGAAGACCTCACAACTTTACCGGGGTTTTCGGGGCGAGTGCCTTTGCGAAGCGAAGGCGCTCGAGCCCGGGGGGCAACTTGCTCGAGGGGGCTCCCTAGGGAGTTTCACCTCGGCTGGACTGTTGCCATGAAAGGGGGATGAATCTAATGATGCCCACCATAGGGCGACACAATGCACTAATTGAGAGTGGGCGACGGGTAATATAAAGCCCGAGAGGAAGGATCCCGGCGGACCGGGATCGGCGGTTCGCGGTGGCCTATACTATCTTACTGCCGTTTCGCAACGTGTTATGGTTGGGAGAGAAGAAACGGTGAAAGAAACTTCTCAGCAACACGTCTAGTCTATCCTATGGGGGGGGGGGCTATGTCTCCTGGCGTCCCTCGCGGGGACGTGGAGAGATCGTGATTGGTGATTATTTTTCGTTATGACCGCTCGCTTTTATATCTGAGCGATGACGAAACGAGCCGAGTGATAATCACAACTACCCGCAAATATTATCTATTCAGTAATCCAACTTTTTAACAATGGTATAAATATAACAATATTAAAGAACCCTAAATATCACTTTTCAGGTCTACAAATTGTCTTGAACTCGATTCTGAAAGCCATGGTGCCATTATTCCATATAGCTTTCTTGGTGCTCTTCGTGATAATCATTTACGCCATTATAGGCTTGGAGCTGTTCTCTGGAGTACTCCACGAGACCTGCTTCATTAATGGGACAGGTATTTTAGTTTTATTTTGTTAATTCAGACATCCTGAGGGTTAAATCCCGGTTGCTGCTAATTCGTGCGGTCTTCAGTATTATAATATATTAATAGACTAGCTTCTGCCCGTGACTTCGTCCTCGTGGAAAGTTTTTTTAACTGTCCCACGGGAACTCTTTAATTTTTCGGGTTCAAAAGTATCCTATATGTTGACTAGGGGTATAAGCTACCACCATACAAAATTCATTTAAATCGGTCCAGTTGTTTCGGAGATTAGCCGGTACAAACAAATAGACAAAAAATTCTAAATTAGTTCAATTTCACTTCTTACACCCCCTGACTCAGTTTTTAGCATTTTTTTCCATTGTACAGAAATTCGACCTCTACAGTTTTATTATATGTATATATAGATAAAGATTATTTCATTACGAACACGATGGTATAGGGTTGTAGATGAATGTATATACACAATTTAAAAAAAAATTGGACTAACACTGATTTGTCCGATTTCAATATGACCAGTTTGATACTTATGGAAATTACTCTGTTTAAATTCTATTGGGGAGAAATGTTACTAATGTTACGACTTAGCCAAAATTCCACGAAGCAAGCCGACAAATGTGAATGCGCACCTGCCGGTCATAAAACCCAAGTTTATTACCTGCCCACATTTGCACTTCTTTTGTTTTTTTGTGTTTAATATTTGTAATTAGAAAAGCCACCTATTGAGTATTATAAACCTCTCTCGACCTCTACAGTTTTATTATATGTATAGATAATAGACAGCCAGACACACACATTCTGTATCCTCAAGCTAGTCAAATGTTACGTTTGTGTTATGGACAATATATAACGAATGATTCTAGGGCCTATCCCAAAAACCTAGACAATTACGACATTGGTTGCATAAGATTTCGGGTTCGAACTTTTTAGGTAATTATTTAATTAAAAGCAACTTGTTTGTGTGTTGACAATTTTAGTCGAAATCAGTTTTAATTTTTTTACAGAATCTCTATTTGAAAAAAACATACACTTTAAACACTGTGCACTGATTGGCTCCTGATCAGTCCACCAGCGCCCTCAGCATCTGCGCGCAAATATCAATGCGAATGAGCATGTCCCCAACGAAATGGTCGTTGGGGACATGCTCATTCGGGCTGACAAGCGTGATCTCAGACTATAGTAATGGAAAGTTTGTTTACGAAATCTACTAAGCTAGAAATTGAAGCCGGGAGCTCTGTATTCCAGGAGGTGGGCAAAGACTTACTCCACTCAACCACAGGCCGTCGTTTGTAAATTCTAATAATAAAGTGTCGCAAATACGACCTAATTTTGACTTCAAAAACGTTAATATAAACTTAAAACGGCAATTTGACATTCTATAACTTTTATCCGTGCAGGACCTGGCACAGCTAGGCGGTAGGGTACTTGCCCAAATAACAGCTACCACCCCTGGTATAGAATATGTCGCCATAACAGCCTCGAGTTGTATTCCGGCATTAGTGGTCACATTTTAGTCTCGTTTTAGAGAGCAGCAGCAGATTGGTAGCACCTTTGGTGTTACAAATGTACGTAGGCGATGTTAACCGCTTTAGATCAAGTGGGCCGTCTGCCTGTCTGCTGAACTCATGAAATTAAAAAAAAACTAAACAAGTACATATTTGAACATTACGACTTCGAATACAACTTTAATGACTTCAAGTGACAACTTTGTAATAAAAAACTTAAATTGTAAACTAGTACAATAAAATAAATTTTAATTTAACTTATATTTTGTGAGTGTGTTGTGTATATAATGCCGTAAGGCTATAAGTAGAATACTGAGCCTAGGTCATCGAAGTCAATGGGTAAGGTTCCTAGAAGGCTGGCTATGTTACCTCGCTGGATCGCCATACTGATCCGTTGTCCAAGGTAGGACCCAGCCCTCTGACCATCCGTGGAGTCAATGAGTCGTTTTGAAAGATCTTTCTTGACTTACTTTCTTCTGTCGATGTAGAGGCTCATGGTCTCTGGAGCCTACTACGGTCTAAGCGTTTCAACAGCAAATCAGGAATTAGAAAATTCAATAATTTTGCGCCTATCAATTGCACTACGAACCCTAGAAACCCAAGCATAATGGTTGTGATCTTTCAATTAGCACTTAAATTAACTCTTGTTATACGTATTATCATTTTATATTTGTAGAGAAGATGGTGGATGACCCAATACCTTGCAACAGCGAGGGGGACGTAGGCTACAAATGCGGGGATGGTGAGAAATGTGGAATGTATTGGGATGGGCCGAATGATGGTATCACCAACTTTGACAATATCGGTTACGCCATGCTTACGGTCTTCCAGTGTATCACACTTGAAGGATGGACGGATATCATGTATGCGGTAAGTATATGCAGTTAACACTACACACAAGTAGACTAGTGTAACTCGCGAGTAAGAAATGAAAATGAGCTAGTTCCCATTACGAAAATTGTCTCTTACTCGCTCAGTTATAAACTAAACAGCTCAATGGCTTAATCAGATCACCGACTCGATAGGCTCAATTACCGACACAATGTCGTCAATATATAAAGTGTGGTCTATAATCAGACCTTTATTCTTCGAAAAATAAAGTTCAGAAAACTTGTCTTTACTTATCCTCTGTTCATAATAACGAGTGGCAGGAAAAATGTACTTGGAATGTGTAATCATATTTCTTTCCAAGTAAAATAAAAAAAAACTTTGTTTAAAAGTAGCAATATGAACTAAAATACCGCCATTCATGCCACAACATGATTCACCCTCGATGTTTCGGCTCTCGATTGAGCTAGAGCGCGATGTGTCATTTCGATTTCTACTCTGTGTCTCTATGAACTAAGTGAGCTAGCGGAGTGACACAATATCTGAGCCAGATAGCTCCCTTTTTTTTATTGTGCCCATTCGCAGAAGTCCACTACACGAAAGGTGTACCCACTCCGTCTCGGGAGTAATCCATACTAATATTATAAATGCAACTGTGCATTTGTTTATTACGCTTTCACGCCTTTACCACTCCACCGATTATGAAATTTTGTAGACACGTTGTGAGGGACACAGAAAAGGACATAGGGTTATGCTTCATCCAGACTCCTGTGCTTATTGTTCAACTACAACTATGATGCGCAAAAGAATCTACTGCATAGCGTCTAATAAAAATTTAAAATATATTTGTAATATAGTTTAATTTTAAATAGTTTTAATAAAGCATATTGTATTGATATTGTTAACGCAGAACATCTACATTTTGGACAATCGTGATCATTTTATGGTCTCAAAATTTACACGAGTCCAGTCACGTTTGTCGTAAGACCGATTATCGATGGAGCAGATGAGACCTGCAGTGGAGACTGCGTCTTAGTACAAGTAGTATATATAACGCCCTCTATACCAGTGGACAAGGTCACTGATAAGAGTTGCACGAAGACAGCGGAAACAGTGTGTGTAATGCAAAATTGAGGAGGTCTAGATCAGGCAGTAGACGAATGTTGGATAAAACAACAGATGGCGAATGAGATAGACATAATGGATATATAGAGTTGTCTTACTTGAATTATTCTACATCTTTTTTATCTGAGGCTTTTGTTTTAGGTAGCAAACGTAAAAGGTAACACATGGCCGTGGATATATTTTGTTACTCTCGTGATCTTTGGAAACTTTTTCGTTATGAACCTTATTCTTGGTGTATTGTCTGGGTAAGGTTTTGTTTAATTTCTTGTATGCACAATTCAATTTAAAATAAATTTCCTTTTAATAGATTTCAAATTTTTGTTTGTCATATAAACTGATGTTTAATTTGTTATTATTAGACTCATGGTAAATAATAATCCTCTTCCATGATTAAAATATTAAAATTTAATGCTGGTACAATCTGCTTCTTAATCTTATGTCTACATTTGTAATATCTAAATTATTTGTACATTTTGCATTGCCCTTAAATGTAGCATGGTCAGTGGTCAGTATAATTATCAATGCCGTTTGAAAAGTATTATGATCGACATAATGGATGCATTGGATATTTAATACACCAAGACACAATGTGGATACGTTAGTCAGGGATATTTTTAAATTTACAGTGAATTTTCCAAAGAAAGAGAAAAAGCAAAGAACCGTGGTGACTTTCAGAAGTCTAGGGAACGTCAGCAATTTGAAGAAGATTTGAAGGGTTACCTTAATTGGATCACGGTTGCAGAAGATCTTGATTTAGAGAATGACCAGGGGCAGAAAGAAGGTGATCAGGATTCACAAGGTTATTCTTTTTTTAAATAAAGGTTTATATGTTTAGCTAATACCAAGTGATTACAAAGCTGCACGATGCCGCTTTGAGGTAGAATCTGTTTTCAGAACGCAATATACACTTTGTATAGACGTGTTTACTATACAACTTCTACCATACATTTTTATCCGTGCAGGAACTGAGAAATAATTCAATTTCCTGCAGCCAGGTAGCCTGTCGTAAGAGGCGACAAAACAACCCACAGCCAGGTGGTAGGGTATTTACCCGTCTGAATGGCTACCATCCCTGATCTAGAGTATGCCGCCATAACAACCTTGAGTTGTGTTCCGGCATTAGTGACCAGGTTCCAGGCTACCTTAAGAGAACAGCAGCGAATTTGCACCTTTGGTATTGTAAATGTCCATAGGCGATGGTAACCACTTTCCATAAAGTGGATTGTCTATCTGCCTCTCTGCTGCACTCCTGCAATAAAAAAACATAAGTTTTGATTCTCAAGTAGTTATGATATGTTAGTAATTTGGTTTTTCTGATGGATCACTTAAATATAAACACACTCGTATAAGAAATTGAGGTATGGTAGTAGTCTGATAGTTAGTGTTTTACTTAAAATAAAATATTAAAATTGCATTTTTTTTATTGCATGAGTTCAGCAGACAGGCAGACGGCCCACCTGATTAAAAGCGGTTACCATCGCCTATGAACATTTGAAACACCAAAGGGCGTTACAAATAGATGCGCTGCTGCTCTCTTAAGGGAAACTGGCAGCTGGCCACTAATGCCGGAACACAACTCAAGGTTGTTATGGCGGCGTAGTCTAGACCAGGGGTGGTAGCCATCTAGATGGGCAAATACCCTGCCGCCTGGGAAAATAAATGTTTTTAAATAAAAAATAATAGAATAGACATAAAAAGAACAGAAGATCTAAGTAAAATAGGTGTAATAAAAAATATACACATCTGAGGTAGCAGATTATTTAAGCAAAATTTATAGTGTCTTGAGAAACCATGAATATAGCTATCTCCATTAATCATTGAGCTATTTGGCCTGTCAAAGCAATAAAAGCAAAGCGATCGATGAAATACACAGATGTAAAATACTAGCCTTACGTGTCTTATTGTAGCCTCTTCTTTATAGTTATATAATTAAGTAGAGAATAAAAGTTTCTAATTAATATGTGATTCTAGGTAACAAAAAGGAGAGAAAAAGTAACGAAGGTTCCCAAAGCAATGTGAACGCGAATGGCGAACAAACGCAGACATCGTTATTTGGGGCTTATTGCGAGAGTTATGACAAGGTAACTTTATCGGTCCTCTTTTACTCTTAATATATTTAAATTTTAAGTTTTTGAATAAGAAAATTTAAGTAAATAATTTGTTAAATTGATATACCATGCTTATTGTATTATTAATTATTAGAATATTTCTTAAGGAGGGGCATCATCCTGATGAGGCCCCTCCTTAAGAAACAGCCTCATTAGTGTATATACATTCGTTACTTATCAATATGTAATGTCATTAGCAATTAAAAATAATATCGCATCACATATAACTGCGATATTGTGAACAAGCGAAATTGTTTTTAATTGTTAATGACGTTACACATTGACAAGTAACGAATGAATATACACTAATGTGGCTTTTTGGTAACGGCGTTATTTTTAACACTTTAAACCAGACGCACAGTCAATATCTATAACATTATCCCAGATAAAGCCCCACGTTTGGCGTGACTTATTATTGTTCTTGAAAACAAGTTTTAATCCTGCTTAACAGAGGTATTGATTGGCGTTTCAGTTTTTAGCTATAATATGCAAAACATTCTAGTATGATAGCAATGTTGCTTTTTATAGTTTAGGAATTTAATATCAAATACCTCTATATGCTTTTCATGTATAAAACATATCTAGGTAGAAGAAAGCAATAGGAATTCACCAATTTCTTTGTCAAATAATCTACTGACTGATGGATTATACATTATTGTATACCTTAAAATACAATTAACAATACAATAGGCAGTACTATTGCTATTAGCGATTTCTTACAGAATTTTGCAATAGCACTAAGAAGTAGATTCTCTACAATCTCTGCATGCATTGTTTGAGTATAAGAAATGATCTAATGATCCTTTATGATCCCCTTTTGTTTTGTTCCTGACATTACAGGTCAACAGACGCTGTAAAAGAGCATGCAGAAAGGCTGTGAAGACTCAAACATGCTACTGGGCAATTATTGTTTTGGTATTTCTAAACACATTGGTTTTGGCCACTGAGCATTATAAGTAAGTATTTTTGTATAAATTATTATATTTAGAGGTTCCGTTTTAAGTGTCGATGTTTCGTTTAAAGATCACAATGAATTTCTGTTATTAATTTTTCAGTCAAGCGCCATGGCTCGATGAATTTCAAAATTACGCCAACTATGTATTTGTGGTCTTGTTCACTATGGAGATGCTGGTGAAAATGTATGCATTGGGATTTCAAGTAAGTTTGAGATTCTTGACAATTTTGCTTTATCTTTATCTCGTCAACAATGGCGCCAAGCTAAATATATGTTTAACAAAAGCTCAAGTAATATTGTTTACATAATTTACAATTATAAAATTACATATAATCAAATACAATAAAAGAAAACTTATTTGTATCGTATTCTACCCATAGTCCCTCAAGAGTATAAGTAGAATACTGAGCCCAGATCACCGTCTTCTATGGGTAAGGTGCCCAGAAGGCTGGTTACGTTTCCTCGCTGGATCGCCATACTGATCCATTGTCCGAGTTAAGCACCAGCCCTCTGATCACCTGAAGAGTCAATGAGTCGTTTGATAAATTTTGATAGAGGCTAATGGCCTCAGGACTCCACGGTCCAAGCGTCTCTACAGGAAACGGCACAAATATATAACTTTCACTAAGGGTTTCTTGATGATGATATAAGGGTTTCCTAATGAGTGATTCAGCTGTTTCCGCCGCCGAACCGGCTGATCTAGACGTGTTTGGTAAATGGGATGCGGCCAACGTGTCTACGCAAGTCGCATCCCACACCAAAGGCTTGCCACGCCACCAAGGAATTAGTCATTCCGTCAGGACGCCTACCATATTGTTTGAAATATTCATTAGTATGAATGGATGTATGTATTTTTATTAGTTATATTTACCATTTTATCATTTGTAACATCAACTACAGTTATATATCTCTTTATCTATATAAATAAAAATGAATCGTAGAAATTTATGTACGCGCATAACTTGAGAACGAATTTACCGATTTTGATCAAATTTTTTGTGTATGTTTAAGTGGGCCCCGGGGTGGTTTAGATTTACAATTGGAACCGGTAGATGGCACTGGAATCGGGTCCTAGATTTTTATTTTTTAGGGCAGGACAACGTCTGCCGGGACCTCTAGTGTATATAATAAATGTTCTATATTCTGTTTCAGGGTTATTTCGTATCCCTATTCAATCGGTTTGACTGTTTCGTCATGATTTGTTCTATAGTGGAGTTGACACTCACGTGGACTGAAACGATCCCACAGCTGGGCATATCTGTGTTGAGATGCGTCCGGCTGCTCAGAGTATTCAAAGTCACAAAGTGAGTTAATTCTAATCTATATACCACGGTAGAAAGATAGTAGGAAAGATAATTGCTCAGTAAACACGCAAACACATACAATACCATATAAATATTTTCCAACAAGTGATCGATAACTTTTCTTCTTCTTCTGCAAATATCGCCTTCGCCGGGATGTTCGTTTACTCTCACTTCTGCGCAATATAGTCGTGGTAGCGTAATGGCTAGCGCACGCGTCCCAAACTCAAAGGGCGCGGGTTCGATCCTGGCCGGAACGCATGCACCACTTAGGCAGTTTTCTGATCTAATCTGCATATTGTTACAACTACCACGTGCTAATAATGGCGAAGGAAAACATCGTGATGCAACCTGCACATCGAGATAAACGATGTGTCAAACCTGCCAAGCCGCCTTGGACAAGCGTGGCGGGTATACTGCCCGTTCCCCTACAGTGGGAGGCCTGAGCCCAGCAGTGGGACATTTATGGGCTGATATTATATAGGTTACCTAAATACTTAAGGTCTTATGACACATGTAATTTTGTAGGTAGGCACTCAAAACCAGTGTGTGTTGGACCATATTTCGGCACAGCAAAACACTAAGTTGTATTTATTATATTTCCTAATCTGTTTGTATTGTGTGTGTCGCAATAGGAAATAAATATTTTCTTTATTTCTTTTTTCATGGGACCCAGTCTACTTTTCATACCCTGTACTTCCCCATATTTAAAGGGACTTTTTCATTATTAGACATTATAATTTTGAGTGAGATGATCTCATGAATCTAGATCATCTAAAAATGTGTTTTAAGTATGTAAAGGAAGCAAAACATGTGGCGCTCTCTGAAAATGTCCCCATATTTTCAGATATAGGGTCTATATTAATATTCTACCTCCATTACTATACTAATATATAAAATTCTGTGTATGTACGTTTAAATAAACTTAACACGTTTTATTGACAGATTTTGCTTAAACATTTTAATAAACATTTCTTTATTACTCCGCAAGTACCACTGATTAATTTATAATTTATTATGATTACAATTAAGTACATTTAACCGAATACAATGCAAGAAAATATTAACTTATTCCTATTATATTATACTCATAGTCCCTCAATACTATAGGTAGAATACTGAGCCTAGATCACCGTCTTCTATGGGTAAGGTGCCCAGAAGGCTGGCTACGTTTCCTCGCTGGATCGCCATACTGATCCGTTGCCCGATGTAAGCACCAGCCCTCTGATCACCTGAAGAGTCAATGAGTCGTTTTGATAAAATTTGATAGAGGCTCATGGCCTCAGGACCCCATAGTCCAAGCGTCTCGACAGCAAACGGCACAAATATATAACTCTCACTAAGGGTTGCATATTTGCGCCGCTTGAGTGATTCGGCTGTTTCCGCCGCTGTACCGGCTGATCTAGACGTGTTTGGTAAATGGGATGCGGCCAACGTGTCTACGCAAGTCGCACCCCACACCAAAGGCTTGCCAGGCTGCCAGGGAATTAGAGTCATTCCGTCGGGACGCCTACCATCGTCACGTGCAATACCGTTTGGCTCCAATTATTGACTTTTGAATTGTATGATTATTAAAAAGATTTTTACTTTTCTTTCAGATATTGGAGTTCACTTTCTAATCTCGTTGCGTCTCTACTAAACTCCATTCAGTCAATCTTCTCACTTCTTCTCCTTCTTTTTTTGTTTATTATGATTTTCGCTCTATTGGGGATGCAGGTGTTCGGTGGAAAATTTGATTATCAACCGGAGACTGAGAAAGAGAGACATAACTTCGACTCATTCTGGCAAGCTGTTCTGACGATGTTTCAGGTATTTATAGAGTTTTGAATTTGAAAAGTGCGGATTTTTTTTCAGATATGTTCACCTTATTTTGCCGGTTGGCTAGGTTTGGTGGATCCCCATAGAAGTAGGCCAAGAAATGCTATCTCTACGTATGAAGGATGTATGCTTATCTGTACTAATATATAAAGCTGAAGAGTTTGTTTGTTTGCTTGAACGCTCTGATCTCAGGAACTACTGATCTGACTTAAAAAAATATTTCAGTGTTAGATAGCCCATTTATCGAGGAAGGTTATAGGCTATATATCATCACGCTAATATCAATAGGGCGGAGCACCAATGAAGAATGTTTCAAAATCGGGGTTTTTTTTCCTTTTGAGAGCTTCCGCTGCGTGCGCTGCGTAAACGGTTAGTTTCGCAAAAATCAGGTGTGACAGAATTGTTAACCTTTAAAAGTTCTAAAAAAAGTTTGCAACAGCATATGTCTATCTTTTAAGGTTGGCTCACTATAACCTTTTTCATGCTAACCAAATTTGTTCTAAAATAATGCATTATTTGCGAAGGTGTTTTTATAAACATGATATTAATCATCCATCCATATCCAAATAAATACGTTATTCATCACAAGCATTTAATTTAAAACAAAACTGCCATTTGCATCATTCGATTTCAATGAATATCTTAGGAGATATCGCAGTTCTAAAATAACATCGCAGCAAAATAATGATTAAGTACTGCGCGCGCATTTATGATGTGCAAGGCCGGCGGGCAGTCATGAGGGGGAAGAGATTAGCGCGTTCAAGCAAACAAACAAACAAACTCTTCAGCTTTATATATTAGTATATATATAGTTTTTACCTTCTACGTAAACAAAGTCGCGGGCAGAAGCTAGTAATAAATAATGCTAAAGGCAGTATAAATTGAAAAAAGCATTGAAAGAAGACCCCAAGCCCCGAAATAGACACTTCGAATGCAACCGGAATTTAACGTTATAATTATTATAATATATATTATAAAATATTATAATACAGTAAAACCTCTTTAAATCGAACTTGAAGGGAGACCCCAAAAACTTCAAGTTTTCCACTTATGTAGGATTTAGACTTAAGGTGAATTTTGTAAGGAAACATTCGACTTGTAGAGATTAAGATTTATTCCAACTGATTCTGAGTAAAAATCTTAGTTATAGAGGTAAAAAAACATTTTTATTTGCAAGTTAATTGTTACGTAACATTATGTATTTTCGAGTTGTAAAGGTTGTAAAGTCAAATATGCTGTGTTCGAGATACAGAGGTTGAGACATAGAGGGAAAATAATGTTACGAGCTACAGGACTCTAATTATAAATGCCGTTGGAACTACTATAGAGCTTATTAGAACTGTACAAACACGTATAAAACAAATACAAATAAAACTGGATGCAACCAGTTCAGACTGCACGATTCAATGCAATTCGACACGCGCAAAGTCCGTCGTCTATATCGCTAATCGAGAGTATTACAAACGTCTTCTCGTCTCGTAGTCGGGCATTGTCTTATGCTAACTATACAGTACAAAAAAATCGGCCGTGCGCACTGAGTTTCCGAGAAATAGTAATTTGCACACCTGGTTATCTATTCCTGCGAACGGCCAACAAAGTCGAAAACAATAACAACAGGCTATTGTCTAATTACAAATTTAAATACGGAGTAATAAAAAGAACTCCAAATGCGGGAGGGGCAATAAACGAGAAGCGCAACATTTCTTTGTCGGTATGTGACAATAGTTATGCAGGTGGCCCAACTTGTAACAATAAGTATTGGATTTACTTGCTACTCACTAATTATTTCGACTTATAGAGGGTTCAGATTTCCAGCAACGGATGTTTTGGGGTTGAAGGGAAGGGGACACAATTTTTATTCGAGTTTGGGAGGTTATCGACTTATCGAGGTTCGACTTAAAGAGGTTCTACTGTAATAATAATAAATAAATCTTTATTGCAGAAAAAAATTGATACAGTAACTTAGTGAAGTCCCTAACTCCCGAGCCAGGTATGAAGCCTGTGTTTCGGGAATTAGTGCCCTCTCACATTAGTATATAGTTTTAAACACTAATAAATACAAATTGGTAACTGTTTATGTCTAGTGAGTACGCATGTGGATGTGCGTAAGCGCACGCTGACGATTGTGATCTTGTTCAATTTTCATTACTGGTGGGAAAATAAATACACCATTTATTTAGGGGTGGTTATGGACTGATTAATAGATTGGTTTCAATTTTTGGGAGTGGAGATGGAACTCACCATATGCTGCTGCTTTTGGTTATTTTCTTCAGCCCCAGCAACAGGTCCGACGAGTTTTTAATTTATTTATATTGTCACTTCGCGAGACGTCTTGATTGTAGGGGGGTTTTTTATAACGGCGGAACGATGGAATTCAAGCGCGTGGTGCGAACGACGTAATGAGACGGACAGGGTCTTGCTGCTCTTGTCGTAGCGTTTTTATTATAAGTTATCAAAATAGTAACGTCTTCACTTTTGATGCGGCGAGAATAAAGACGGGCGGGAAGGTTTAAACGAATGAAAAGAAATGACAAAATATACGAGAATTAATTACTGTTACAAATACATAAATTTGAATGTATAATGACCTGACAGGTTTGTTATTAAATGTTATGCACATTTTCAGATCTTGACAGGTGAGGATTGGAACGTGGTGATGTACCACGGTATCAACGCTTATGGGGGTTCAGGGACACCCGGAATGCTAGCATCGATTTACTTTATCATTATTTTCATCTGTGGTAACTGTATCCTTTTGAAAGAAGTTAAATTATTTTTTTGTATTCATGCGACTGATATACGGGCATTGGTTGATTGATATAACCAGGCGTCGCGCGCGCCACTGAACCAATATCGCGTGGCGACCAACGACTTCGGACGCGTGTGAATATTTTATATCGGCTGAGGTAATAGTGAAACGTGTATCTAATTCGGAGGCTATATTAGTTTCGGTGGTGTTATATGGAGTGATGGCAGATTGGCCGCCAGGACCCTCCACAGCGCAGAACTGATGAGTCGTCTTCCTTTGTCACGTTGTATAGTTAGCATAGAACAGAATAAAAAGACCGACAAGCAATGAATTAACTATATATCTACAGTCCACTGGGATTATTGCCCTAACAGTACCTTTTACGGATTTCCGGCTAATGATTTTAATTGTCGCTTAAAGGATATAGCGAATACTGCGTGTACACAGTTCTTTGTGGCAAAGTTTTTTTTGGAATTACCTGTGATCGTCAGAGTCACGTATATTAAGATACTGCCCCTCTCCTTAGAGCTGTAATGTGAACTTATATACATATAGCTGTTTATAATTATAATAATAAAAATGATCTATGCAAACGTAATGAAGTAAAAGTATGAATTGCTAAAATGAAAACTAGTCATGGAAAAAGCTTGATATTTTTTTCTGCTATTCGCGTTAACGCTACATCTCTTATCGAAATACTTAATAATTCTTTTGTATTTAATGTAATATTGTAGAAGTGCATGCTCTTAAAATACTTAAATCCTTTAATTGTTTTCAAGCTGTTATGAATGTAGTAATATTTATTCTAACTACAACAAAAACAGATATATTGCTAAACGTGTTCTTGGCTATTGCTGTAGACAATTTAGGAGATGCTGAGGAAATGGATGCTATTGAAAAGCAAAAAGAGGAAGCGGAAAACCCCGAAGCTGGTAATCCTCAACTTGATGAAGAAAAAGAAGGCACCGATGAGGAGTTCGCTAATGAGGAGGGTTATTCAACTGAAGGGTCAGTAATATTTGGCATATAAATATAGATTTATATTGGCATCGTAATACCAATAACGTGGATTATGTTCAAGATGTTGTATAGGAGTAGAATAATGATAATTCGTTTAAACTAGAAGTTTAAAGCCACGCAGTAAAAAAGATCCTGTTTGGTTCCCGCCACAATTTGTAATCTTACTTAAGCAATGATATAAATATCATAATAAATATAAACAATATTGTAATCGCATAGATCTTTTAGAATACCAGTTCTTAAGAAGGGTTTGCGAGAAACTTATTAAATTTTGCCATCGTAACTACTAACGCACTACTAACACTGTAACGCTAGAATTACAGATAAGTAAAAATCACAAATATTTTTGAACTCACATTAAGAACCTATCTAAAACTAAATCTTAATATTTTACCTTTATGTACGTGTTTATTATATAAGATCAAATAATAGACAAACTATTTTCAATTTACACATTTTCCTAACGTTTTTGAGTAGGTTTTGTCGAATCTGATAAATCAACTCGAACTAAAGCTTTTAACAATAAAGTACCTAATTTTATTGGTATCCATGGGGATATCATATTCAAATTAAAAAGACTTCTTGTATGACAAAATGCAAGGCCAGATAACATTCCACCAACATTTATTAATAAGTGACCTACAGCATTATCAACAAATACTTAAAACTTTACCCAGTCTCCTGCATATATTTTTTCTTTAAATACCGGTACTTTTCCATGAAAGTGGAAGGAAGCCTTCTCGCTTCCTTTCGGCACCACTCTTAAAAATAAGTACAATTCTTTATGCCAATTTTTAAGAGTGATGACATTGTGGTCATGTGTGGACACCTAATTATGAAATTCATAAGACTAGAATTAAAAGTATTCAAAGGAGACTAGTTCGACATTTAGAATTTCGTTTCTAAATCTTATAAGAAAAGGCTTGAGATTTTTCAGATACAACCCTCAAATTTAGAAGATTTGTCCTTTATATTACATTTCTTTATAAATGTTGTACAATGAATGACATAGAAAGTCCACAACAGTTAGCACTGTTTGATTTTAATTTAACTCTTAAACCTCCCTGTCACCCCTGTTCATCAATATGTAAGATAAAACGTTTAATAACCAATCTTGGAAAATACTTCCCTTTAGCTTGAATATCACGTCTTTACAATTTATACGTGGAGAAATCTAAAAACCTCGATATATTTAATGTCAGTCCTCAATCATTCTTCCAAAATCTATCACTATTTATAATTACTGCTTTTTTTATTATATGTATGTGGGGATGGTGGCTGGCAAGAGAAACAATACTTTACAAGTTTACGATTTGCAGCTATGCGCGTGCGTTTATTTTCGTAACTTTTAATATTAACACCGTACAATGTTAATAAAATTATACTCAGAGCGTCTTTGTATTGCGTCGTGCGTACGTCGTCCATTCTTCGTCTATTCTCTTCTTTCACTCGTCATCTCTTTTACTCTATCTCTCGTTTCAATTGAAGGTGCGAATGATGGAGCTTCATAAGATTTATCAATTGCTCGCCCACATTTGCTTTCTGTCTGCTATGTTTCTCGATTAGCGAGCGAATGACCGAAATCTGCCAATCGCACGAGACGTTCAATTGATTACGTCATTCGTGATTGTCAATGGGCTTAAATCAAAACTTCTATCATTCGCCTTCAGTCACTTAGTCGCGAATGACAATGACGTAAACATTGACAATTGCGAATGACTGTCTTCAGGGTACTTTACGTTCAACAAATCATGCGTTCAATATACATCATTCCCACGTGTATTTTTTTGTATAATTATTTAATCTTTCATTTTGTAAAATGTGCATATTTAACCTATTAATTGACAATTTATAATATAAGACGACATAATGCATGCTGTAACCGCCTATACTAAGGAGTATATTTACATGAACATGTTTTAGATTTAAGACAGATATATATAAGGTCGGCAGAGCTTTACTGATCAGAATTCATCATAGCATGGCATGATGTATGTGGGTATATTTATGAAATTAACATCTTTTGTGATCTCTACCAATGTAATGTTTGTATTGCTTAAATAACAATCATCTCCCTTGATATTAGCACTGATTACGTTATAATTCACGTTGGCTGGGGCAATGAATCGCAGTTCGTCGAATACTTGGTGCGCTGGCGACCATTATAGAAGAGGTTATATCTTCCTTCTTCCCGCCATCCCTCTTCCATAGTCACAACGCTCTGCGAGAGTGACAATGACAACATATCACTTTTGACAGTATGATAGTAACGTTTCAGTGAACCGTCTACATGTAAAATATGATGTATCTCCTGTTGATGGTTCATAATAAATAGATAAATAGAGATAAATGAATATTTGTTTACATATTCACTACATGTTTTACAGTCGTCACATGATTAGAAATTTAGTTATAAAATTAAATAAAATAAAACTATATATGCAAATTAATATTAAACTATAAAATCTAGACCGCTATCAGTTGGAAACGTGCCCAGAAGACCGGCCACATTGCCTCGCTGAATGGCAACGCTAATGTGTTGTCCGAGGTATAGGCCAGTCTTTTGGCCACGTGAGACGTCTACTAGGCGTTTCGCTATGTCTCGATAAAGTTTGTGCGCCTCAGGCCGCTATGGTTCCAGGGTCTCGACCCCAAAAGCCGCAGATATGTAGCCATTTTCGATGGCGGAATATTTTATATCTGCACAGACTAAGTATCTGTATTTATTTGATAGTTTAATTTCGTTAATTATGTAATTAATATTTTCTGGAACAGCCAGCCTTATAAAAAGTATAAGAGGGTACCGAGGTAAGTTGTCTGATATATCTTTATTTCTTCTATGTTCTATATAGAGGATATCTGTATCAATATTGTGCTTTTATATTTCCGCGCAGTGGAGGCAAGGGTTTCGTCACTGTAATTCCACCATTTTTGAATATAAGTACATTGGGATAATAATTACTTTAGAAGTTACTTCGAACAAAATCAGCCAAGCACGTATCAATCTATCTACATACAGTATAGGATTCTGTGGCCGTCACGAAGTCCACTGATTCTCTCTTTTATTTACGGAAGCCGATAAAACCATTTAATCAAATATCTTGAACTTTTCCAAATTTCTCCTTGACATAGTGTAAAAGCTCATATGTAAATTATTACAAAAATATGAACAGGTTCTCATCTTTTACGAAGATGGAAAATGACAAACTTAAAACAAAAGACATTAAAAAAGTATCTCAACGTTTGTAATGTCCTGTCTTGCCATACAATTTCTACAATTCATACAATTTCATACAGATCTGATCATGAATATGAGGAAACAGAATCAGAAGAAGAAGTTGATGAACAGGAACCGGAAGAGAGGGAGAATATTAACGAAGTGCTTGTTGAAAATGGAGAGAAGAAACAGAATGGTATGTTATCTCTTATAAGCAAAACTGTTTTAAAATACGTACAATTATTAGATCAGACTTTAATGAGTGTGCAAGATTGGGATATGCACAAAACATATTAAAAAACTTTAAAATTTCATTGTGATTTTAACTACTGTAAATAAAACTATTTACAGTAGAATTTATTTCTTATGTTTATTATAGTTGTTAATAAATACAATGGGGAAGGTGTTATTGGACGAATTCTTAGCTTAAGTTATATCTAGTTATTTTAGGTCAGATTTAAATTACTCATTAGTCTTATTTCCTAGATTAGATTGTAATTTTAATGGTGTGTCACTAAGATACATCATTTATGGAAAAAAAATATGGTTGTGGGCAACATCGCTGGTTGCGCCACAAGTAATATTTATCAATAGTGTATATTAAAAAAAAAAAAAAATAAATCTACTAATACTATAAATAAAACTATCCTCTAAATAAAATTTATTTAAAACTTAAAATTATTAACGTCCCTTGGAGGATGGGGCGGCCGCTAGAGTGGGATGCGACTTGTGTGGACACACTGGCCCCGTAACATCTTCCAACGACCGAGTCCTGGCAACGCCGCCGCTTCAGCTAAAGACGTCAAACGGCACAAATATCGAGCCTTAGGAAAAGGTTACATATTTGTGGTGTTTGGGGTTAAAACATTAGGCCTGTGGGTCCATCGGCAAAGAGTTTCTTTAAAGATATCTATAAGAAACTCTTTGACACTACCCGTGATCATATTTGGCTTGGCCCATACTTTGCCCAGAGAATTAGCATTGCTATACAGCGTGGCAATACAGCCAGCTTTCTGGGCACGCTTTCTGCTGACATTGATCTGGTACATAATTTTAAAGTTTAGATTTAATTTATTTAAGTTACGATTATAATAGATAATTTTGTCATTTTATTTACATAATTACAAAAAAATAGATAAAAATCTGAACTAAAACCCGTCTAGCACCAAACTACTGTCACTGGGCTACTTAGAATTATATGAATACATACAAAGGCTAATTCTTTAAACAACGAGGTAAGCTCCAGCCTTTTGGTCTCATGTTGCATAGACTAGTCGTTTTTATGTTTTGGTACAGTTTGTGGGTATTTGGCTCCCATGGACCTAAAGTCACCACCCCAAATGGCTCAAATATGTACCCTGTTCCAAGGTGTTCAGCAGAAGCAGCAGTAATTGTAATTATATTTTTGGAGTTTATTCCTCAAGAATCGATTTTCATACAAAGCCCTCGGTATGGATATTTTATGAGGAATTAAATTATTATTATTAACGCTCATGATTAAAGCTTGAAATTTTATGAGGAGTGAAATTATTATTGGTAACGCTTGACGTTTTATGAGGAGTGAAATCGTTATTTTTTTATAAATTTCAGGTGATATAAAGAAAGAATCATCGCCGCCTAAACGTCCCGCTGCTGTGTCAGCTCGTCCCCGACGTTTATCGGAAGTAGAAATCAAGGATCAGGAGAAACCCATACCGGATGGAAGCAGTTTCTTTATTTTTTCAAAGACAAACTGGTGAGTATATTGTACAAGTGGCTTTAGTCATCACTTCTTCTTGTTCGAGACAAACTTTTGGACCGATCCAGACAAAAATTTAAGCACGACATCACTAATTCTTAGACCATTGGTACGTTTATCATCTCTCACTCGACCAGCATTTCTTCAGGCCACTACATCAACTTGGACTTGGAAATTATTTTATTATATTCTACTAAATTTTCCATACATATAGAAGACTGTGACTTAATCTCAGTGTTCTAGTCATAAAGGACTATATATAGAACTAGCTGATACCCGCCCGCTTCGTGTGCCGTAAAGGAATTTCGTAAAATCCGTTCTTAGCTGACGGTTAGCTCTACCTGACGAAAGGAAGGTCCATGCTAAATTTCCAGTCTATAGGTATTATAGTTCCTGAGATATCGTGATGAGTCACTATGCACGAGGATTTCAATTATACTTATATATACTCGGGCGTCTGTCAGCGGTTGTCGGGCCCGCTAGTTGTTAAAAAATTAGACTTAATTTGGATAAACTCTCTTTTATATTATATTCATAATGTACGTGCGACAAACTAGTGCCATTGAAATTTAAAGGACAAATATATAAATGTATCATACGACCAGTCATGCTATATGGGTCGGAATGTTGGGCCACTAAAGCGATAAACCACAAACGTCTCCACTCAGCTGAGATGAGAATGTTGAGATGGATGTGTGGTGTCACAAGAATGGATAAGGTGGTGAGAAATGAGTACATAAGGGGATCTTTGAAAGTTGTACCCGTGAATGAAAAATTGAGAGGAAGAAGATTAAGTTGGTATGGGCATATAATGAGGAGGGATGAAAGTCACGTGACAAAAAGAATGTTAAACTTCAAGATAGATGAGTACAAATGTAAAGGTACACCAAAAAAGATGGATGGATTGTGTGAAGGATGATATGATGATATGTGGTGTGACAGAAGATGTATGTCAGAGTAGAGGAGTGTGGAAGGAAAAGACATATTGTGGCGACCCCAAATAATTGGGATATGGTGAAAGAAAAGAGAGAATGTACAATATTTTCTTTTCAGTTTTCGTGTGTTCTGCTATAATGTACAAAACAACTCGTGGTTCAAGAATATAATTTTGGTATGCATTCTTGCTTCTTCGTTGATGCTTGCTATGGAGGATCCAGTAGGCAGCAAATCCACTGAGGGCAACACCGAGGTATAGTTCTATATTATGTTGATGCTGATTTTACTTTCTCGCATTATTAGTCCATCACACATTTTATGTCAACCTTTTTGTATTTTACTCTTTAATTAGATCAATAAACCAGTGCAAAAGTTAGTGTGTTTCCCTTAATAGTGCAACTTAGGTCATCTAGTACGGTCGGAAGTCGGAAGGTCACAACAACTTTTCGATCTTTGACGTTGCGCGCGTGGTGAAAATTAGAACTGTATCTTTCGTGTCATTTTTTCTTTATTATTAAAGGGAGACAAATGTATTGATCAAAAGCGCTTCCAAGGAGGTTCGACCATTCAGCTTATTTATTCTCGAATTGTGAAACTCCTTGGTGGAATTCTTATATATATATATATTATGAAAATTAAAAAAGACAAAAAGGTACTTAGGTAAGAGTACCTATTTTACCGCACATTCAGTTGCATAGTGCGTAACTTTTAACTTTCAAACAATGTATTTAAAAGTTATTAACAAGTGTTCAGATAAAGAATTGTCTCATATCGTTTTCTATGAAAGCATTCACGCAGTAGCGTAGCGCAGTGGCGCAGGGCGGCACTTTTTAGGGGGGGCAAAATTTCACAATAAATAATATAAATATTTGAGCCATTTCAAATTTTAATCGCAACTACAAATTCGGACCGATTGAAAAGAGCATGGAATTTGTCATTACGTACTCGCCCGGCTCAACACGGGCAGATTTTTCATTACCACTCCACTCCTATTGGTTCTAGCGTGATGTTATAAAGAATTTTCGAAATCGGTCCAGAGATTACCCCTTACAACGTCACAAACACACAAACATTACCGCTTTATAATAATATTAGTATAGATATAGTATGCATTAAATTGAAATACCTAAATAAAAGGGCGACAATACTGTTTTCCGCCCCGGGCGGCCGTCACCCGCGCTACGCCGCTGCATTCATGGGATATTTTCTACAATTCCAACCAGATATATTGATTAGTTCCAGATCCTCAAGAACTTAGACTTCTTCTTCACAGGAGTATTCACAATAGAGTTGTTACTTAAGCTTATCACGTATGGTTTCATCTTCCATAAAGACGCCTTCTGCAGATCAGCGTTCAATTTGCTCGATTTACTCGTTGTGATTGTATCACTTATATCCCTGGATGGGTAAGTAGTTCAATATGTACTCAACAGTACAGGTATAGATAAGATAATAACAAAGTGTAAAGGTAGGTAGAGACAAAAGATAAGATACAGACAATATACATACAATTTAAGATAGTTGTTTATGATTTTACTGCACAACTTATTTTTAATCTACTTCTAGAACGAGGAGGGTTTTTACTCGACTTATTTTTGTATGTTTGTTACGCGATTTCTCCGTCAATTGTGAACAAATTTTCAAATTATTTTCTTTATTCGAAAGAGTATACTCCTAAAATGGTCCCATTGTCACCAAGTCAGGATCTGATGAATGGATCTCACGGAAATCGAGAGCAACCCTTGTTAAAGAGCGCCGAGCGCCTATAACCTTCGAAAGGAAAACTTGTATACGCGTGCCAGTAATATAATTATTTCTATAGGCGCTTAAAATATTTTTCTAAAACAATAAAAAGCAATTAACAAGTAGTAAATGTATTTTTTTTAACAAAAAAAAAACGATTTCAAATTAAAAAGCTTAAAATAAATATTTTCTACATCTTGAAGTCGGTGCTAAGTGAAACATAAAAAAGCAACAATAAAATTGTAAAATGCACCGACTTCAGGGTGTTGTGGACAATATTTATTTATTGCTTTTTAGTTTGAAGACAGTTTTGTTTTTATTAAAAAAAAAACAAATGCATGTCAATTCGGGTAACAATGAACAGCAGCAGGACATTATTTTCAGGCAAGAATTATGGTTTTGATGAAAGTCCAAAATTTTTAGTAAATTGTAATTTCGAGTTTCCTTAAGTGTCAGCCGTCATTCAGACTTACAATTGGCTAAGTCTGAGGTTATAGTAATAGAAAAAGTCCAGTTGTCACATTATAGTGTAGTGTTGGGTAGGACGTGATTTTAAAATGAGTTATGAGTACCACTTCAATTGAGGCGACGAGATTTGTATAGTTTTTACCGCGGCAGTACATTTGAAGCGATGAGGCCAGTGAGGCGGTAAGCGTCATTCCCTCATTCGTCCCGTACAAAACTTCTAGTTCGGAAATGTTCGGTAAGAATCGGATGTGATCGGCCTCGGTCTCCTCATTTTACTAGCAGTCATACATGTCGTGTTGTCCCTCTTTGTCATGTAAATATCCGTAGAGGCGTTATTGTACTGTTGTCCTCGTTCCGTCCTTCTTCTTACATTCGATGCGTGAATAGTAGTGGGACAATTTTTTGAAGTAGTATAAATTTAAATTTTGAGCCGTATCAGTACAACTCTATTTTGTACGAGACAAATTTACTGCCTCACACGTGTACTACTCATCACTCTACATTAGTGTTTGTAAGCTTTAATATTATACTTGAGGAGTTTTTGGCGGGAACTAAAAGGGGACGTAGTGCTGTGCAGTTCTATTTTAAAATTACTCTAAAATGTAGGATATTGATAGTTTTTGAGTGTAATTATGTGTTTTTGTGAGAAATGTGAACTGTATAGTCAAATGTGGTCTTTCGAGTTTTCATAAGAACTCCGTTGGATGGCGTCGATTGTAGCCTACAATACAACTGCGCCTGGCTTAAAGACCTAGTTGCCAAGCCATAGACATAAAAAAGCTTATTATACTTGATGCTAACTATAAATAAACAAGAAAGAGAAGAAAGAATCCATGATAAATATTTAATCAGAAAAAAAATTCTTTCATATATATATATTAGAAAAATAATATCTGCTTGTCATAAATGTAATTATGAAAAGTGTCTCATTGTTTAAATGTTTGTACGCAGGTCCAGCTCAGTGTCATATATTAAGATTTTGAGAGTATTCCGTGTGTTAAGACCTCTCAGAGCCATTAATAGAGCAAAAGGCTTAAAGGTCAGTATTACAAATAACATTTTTTTAGCCTCATTTTTTAGTTTTTAGTTAATTTTATATGAAACAAGTAGGAGTTAGTTTCTTTACACATTGAGATATCGTATCTATTTATTTTCAAATTTGTAATTTTCTAAAAATAAATTTAGGGTAGGTTTTAATAAAATTTGGAAGTGTAAAACCTAATCCAATTATTTTAATAAAAAAAAATAGTTTATTTATTTTTTGCATGAGTTTAGCAGAAGCCAGACGGCTCACTTGATGGAAAGCGGTTACCATCGCCTATGGACATTTGCAAGAAAAGGAGACCGGTCGCTGGAACACAACTCAAGGTTGTTATGGCGGCATACTCTAGACCAGAGGTGGTAGCCACCCAGTCGGGCAAATACCCTACCACCTGGCTGTGGGTTGTTTTGTCGCCTATTACGACACGCCTCCCCAACGCAGGAAATTGTATTCTTTCTCCATTACTGCCTGGATAGAGAGTAGGTAGTTTAAAACTTACAAAGGTAGGTAGATAGATAGTTGAACTTACAAGCTGTATTTATAATAGATGTACCTAAATAATTATCATCCCAATGGTAAAATACAGGAAGTAAGTAAGTATCACGTAGAACTTTCTTTAGTGTTTTATAATGGAATGTTAATTTTTTACTTAAGGTCTGAAGAAGAAGATAGTTTAATACCTCTAGTTATATAATATATAATAATAGCAGCCCATAAATGTCCCACTGCTGGGCTCGGGCCTCCCAATATAGGGGAACGGACACTATACCCGCCACGCTTGTCCAAGGCGGCTTGGCAGGTTTGACACATCGGTTATCTCGATGTGCAGATTGCATCACGATGTTTTCCTTCGCCGTTATTAGCACGTGGTAATTGTATCAATATGCAGATTAGATCAGAAAACTGCCTAAGTGGTGCATGCGTTTCGGCCAGGATCGAACCCGCGCCCTTTGAGCTTGGGACGCGTGCGCTAGGCATTACGCTACCACGGCACCTCTAGTTAAGATTATCAAATTATGTAATTCTATGTGTAGTGTATAGCAAATGCCTTAGGGCTGCTATGATAAACAAGTTACTTCTCGATTTTCAAACGATGTTTATCAAGGAAAATCAGTTCTGCAACTAATTTGCAGAAAATTAAAGTAGGTGTTGACTCGTAAACTTTAAGCGCTGTTATTTCGAGAAGAAGCGCCAGAAATGACACATTTTAATTCAATAATATTTATTACGCAAAATGAAAAAACTGTCGATAAATAAGAATGTTTATAAAAGGGAAAATCTTCTTGCAAACTTTTTAGCACGTAGTACAATGCGTGATTGTCGCGATAAAGACGATTGGCAACATTTTGTTGGTGACAAATCTCCTGCAATTCATGTTTGCTGTGATGGGTGTGCAAATGTTCAAGGTAGGGATCTAGAGAGTTTCAAAACATTAAGAAACAAATCTCAAAGAACAACACCTTTGGGTTTAATCTATTTCCATTTCACACATTGCCAAAGTAAGTATCCTGTGTGCACTTCGACGTGTTTATAAAAAAAAAGAAATCATCTGATTTCGTTCTCTGTGGCTTTATTCGTGGCGATTTAGTTCCTTTTTCAAATTACTAACATTTTTTTTTCGCTTCTGCCGTGGGTCCAAAAAATTTCTCTGATTCCTTTTTTAACTGCTGCATGCTGACTTTTTTTTAATTTAAAAAGCCCAAAGGTGTTGTGTGATTTGTCGAAATGGATTTTTATTTATTATTTAATCGAAGTTCTTATTTTGAATTGCGATTTTTTGGACTCAAATGAGCTTTAGTGTGTTTCTTTTGCACAGTTTGCCCTACCTTGACATTACACTCGATTACTGGGAGTGAGGTACTTGGTTTAAGTTTTTTTTTGTCTAAGACAGTCAGATCAGGACACTGGCGAAATTGTACTATTGTTTTAAAATTTATAAAGTTGTTTTTTTTTTGTTTTAAATAAAACCAAGGACTAACACCATGTAAGTAGGCAACGTTTGTGATGAGTTTATTTTGGAAAAGTGTTTAACAGTCCTTTTTTTTGCTTTTTTCTGAACACAAAACTTCAACAAATGCACATTGGGACGTTTTGAACAAAAAATCACTTTGGTAACGTTGGTTTTGGCGCTTGTTTTTTTGATTAATTCAATGCTATTTGGTGCTTCGTTTTACGTACAGTATGTTGTGAAGTGTGTTTTTGCTTCCATTAAATCTATAGGGAATATATTTGTTATAAACCACATGCTGCAGTTTATGTTTGCGGTTGTTGGAATACAATTGTTCAAGGTAATCCTATTTCTTATGTTTTGAAACGGGTTTGTTTGTAAGATTTTTGGCTCTATTTATTGTTTGTTGTAGATGGTCAGGGTTTTGGGCCAGCCTGCTGAGCCAACGTTTTATATTACTGGCTATTTTACTCGTTGGTGACCAACATTGGCCGGTCAAGCGAATAATAACTAATAATTCCTCCCGATGTATTTGCATTGGACTAATTTTTGTAGCACGCGACAGTGTACGAATCGTGTAAGCTGATCAGAGCCAAGAATGCATAGCAAGCAACACTGCCATTTCCGCTTGCGAATAAAGTTCAATATAGATTATTTACATGTCCTGGAATTACACCTAGGTTGTGAAACTGTACATGATAGAATTTAGGATCTCTTCAGCATTCACACGTTATCCTCGTTTAAACGTGTCATATAAATAGACTTCTAAATCCGCCTTTATCCAATAAACAATTACTAGCTAATATTTGTATTTAAGAAGCCAAGAGTCTACAAACAAACACCAAGGGAAGTTGTGTCAATGTATTTGCAATGTATAACCATGGAAGAAGAATATTAAAAATCACAATCCAGCACAAAACGTAATTCTGAAAAGTTCTTTATCGCTAGAAGACTACATGGCAGTGGTGGGGGTAGAATTATGGCGAGGGTAGGTCGATCAAGAAAAAACACTGTATGATGGAAGTACTACCGTCTACATCAGTTCTTGTATTATATATGTAATTATATATAATATAATTAATCGTCAGACAAACACACATATTGTATATTCCCAAAATTAAGCAAGCTACGCTTGTGTTATGGGTGATATACAACGGACTACTCTGGGATCGATCCCAGACACCCAGACCATAGTAAATAATGGAGAAAATTCGTTTCCGAAGTTAACTATACTAGGAATTGAACTCAGAGCCTCTGAGTTGCCATGAGGTAGGCCGGCAAAGGCTTAGCCCGCTCAACTACAGAGGTCTTCAAAAGTCGTCGGAGTGTAACGGCAGTATTCAGTGTTTTTCTTTGGAAGATAATTTTTGTATATTATAAACAGGATTTTTTTCATTGAATTACACTGTTTAATGGTATTTAAATATCTTAGACAACTTAAACTTCTAAAGATAGTCACAAACCCACAATTAAACTTACACGCATACTCACACCAACGCGCACTACCACCACATTGCATTACACGCACACTTCACAAACGAACCAGAACACACAAAGAGCCCAAATTAATAACCCAGACACAGAAACGAAAAAAACAACACGCATGGCACTAGTTAGGTTAATATATATAGGTATATGTTAAGTAATAAATAAATATTTAAAAAACACACACACACATATATAAATAAATAATATAATATTAAAAAAATATATACATACCTTAGACATAAGGCACACACTGCACATGCACTTTCTCACAACACCAACATGTAACAGATACACTCTACATTAGTATAAGTGTAGTATTGAAATTAGAATTAATTAATATTATAATAAGTTATTCTTAAGGTACACCACAAACACAAACATACATTCAATAATTGTCACACACAATAACAATGATAAAAAATAAGTGTGTATAAATTCTAAACTTTTCCTAAATTAAGTTGTAAAAAAGGGTACGGAATTAGAGTTGAGTTGTTTAATATAAAAAAACATCTAAAAATACGATTTAACTAAAACTTTATCCATTGGCCGTGGTTGTAAATTCACCTTGAAACTACACTATTGAGGAGTATTTAAATAACAAAACTTCATTTACACCTGTATCAGCTCGCTCTAGCCTCTTATACTATCTTCTGTATAACGTTATACAGCGGGTTCCACTAGTAGCTCACTACGCCCAAAATGCTCCGTTAGCCGTTCCACAAGGCGACCACGGTCGTTGTGGTCGTGGCGAAAACGTCACTAATGACGTCATCATCATCGCACCATGCTCGCAACGACCCACGTCAAGAGGTGGGTCGAATAACCGTTCCAACCAACCACTTCGGTTTACGATTGTAACGCCGGCAAGCAAGTAGAACAGGAAAAATCGCGGTCGTGAACGTGGTCGTTGTGAGTCCCCAATGGAACGTAGCCTTTATCTTGCACGCAAGGAATTTATGGATATATGTTGTTCTTTCCTTTTATTATGTCTTTGTCTTATTGAGTATGCACTGTTTGCTACAACTCTATTAATTCCTCGAAAAGTAATTGTGTAACATACTTCTGCATAAAATAAAAAAAGAATTTGAGCTAGATAAATAAGAACAACAAATTTTAGTTAGACGTGCTACTGGATAGTTTCTTGTGAAGTGGTGTACATAGAATAAATGAAGTAAATTTAAATTTATATGTGCGACTTCTAAATTAGTGTTCTCCAGTGAAACTTATTTTGAATAAAAACTTTTGAAATTGAATGTGTAAGCGCCGCAAGTTTCTAATGACTGTATAGTACTTTGAAGAACACGCGTAACCGCCAACAAATATGGCCTACCTTTTGGTCGCAAGTTAATTTATTATTATTCATTTTAAATGTATAGAGAATTAGATCCAAATATTAAACTAGAGTATTAAAATAATGAGTGGATTTAATTTCCACTTCTAAAGTAAACCGATGGGGGGTCGCGTTATATGAACACCTCGCCACAGCTAGATGGCGCTATGTGTCATTCTTTTCACGCTTTTTGACCTTGTTCGAGTAATAAGTCAAAAATTAACTACCTCTGTCCCGCATTCTATTTCGGGGATGGTAGATTTTGTAAATGAACTTCGTTGTTGACTTGCCCCAGAGTTGTTCGTTGTGTATTGCCCATAACACAAGAGCAATTGGCTTAAATTTAGGGATATACAATGTACACACACGTTTTCTGCCGATTATATGTTTATTTTGAAGTCTTTGTCTGAGGCCTTTTTGTTGTTGTTGATTTTAATGCCAAAAATACATATTGAGGATCGAGACTTGCAACCACAAAAGGACCAGAATTTCTGTGTGCAATAAGACAAAATCAATGCGATGTTATATCAACAGGCAAGCCTACTTATTGGCCAACAGATCCTAATAAAATTCCCGATCTTATAGAATTTTTCATATACAAGAAAATATCTCGTGATTTTCTATATATTGAAAAAGGCTATTATGATACGAGTTCAGACCACTGACCAATAATATTAACGCTGAACGAGGATATCGTTTTCAAAGAAAATAACTTAACTCTAGTCAATAAAAATACGGACTGCGACAGCTTTAAGTACGATGTAGATTCGTTTGTCACTTTCGTTTGTTACTTGACAGATATTCTAAAACTTGAACACTTATGAACATTTGACACTTTCTAGATATACAAATATTACAGAGAATAGTTCAAAAGAAGAAAGTACTGTGATTGTCATTCTTGTTATTCTTCTCCATTAAAACACAATTTTTATTTATAGCTTTCACTGTCATTAACGAGGTCAGGTGATTAAAAATATCTATCTACATACATACATATAATAATTTGAAGAGATGGTAGTCTTCTTATTGTTTTTAATTAAGACCTATCCTCAATTTTCTTACTACCCTGACAAAGTTATAGAAACCGTGTTAAAACAAACGATATATTGAAGCACTTTTATTCATATAGCACAATTCAGTATACATGAGTGTGAATGAAATGAAAAAAACGCCATTGTTACTGTTTTTTGGGATAAGTCTTATGCTACTATTTGATTTAAAAATACCTAAAGTCTTGAAAAGTAAAACCAACTAATATACGACCATATATCTCTTTCTAACACGCTCTCAAAGCCGTAAGTCAAAATAGTTAGCATGTATGTATCTTATAGCTTTTTTAATACGATTTCTATAGCTTCAATTATTATTTTTAAATTTATACATTTGTTGTACAACGATTTCAAATTATTTTTGGTATTAGCTAGTTTATTTTTCCTATACCACTGTTAATGGGAGTTTGTCAGTTCAATATTCATTCACGGCATTAAACACGAAATTATATCATGGAGTTTAGTATACATGTACTTACTTTAAATGATGCAGATGAAATGTATCTTATTATCCCGCAACAAGGAAGAGTTCCTCCGTAAACATAGAAGAACTTCACCAGAAACCTAGAAATCACAATCTTGTAGTAAAGCATATAACTCTGAAGAGCTTCTAAACACAGATTAGCCTTCTCTCACTTACTGACGTTTCATAAGGCCCGGTAGCGAACAAAAAGGAGAGAAAAATAAATATATTTATTTTAAAGCACGCTAAGGACAAACCAAGATATGATTGGCAACAATTCGGCACTAGCTGGGGCCAATGATGATCAATAAAACCAGCGTAGTTTTTCCACTTAGATTATTCATGTCACGTGAGAGGAGTTGCTTTGTAACTGATAAATAAATCATTGTTATTTCCAAAGTTTCTTGATCTCCTCCATCTCCTCTCCTCTCTGCTTATCTCCGTTTTGGTGCAAACAGGGTTTCTATGTATTTCATAATAAATGTGTTTCAGGGAAAATTCTTCAGATGCACCGACATAACTAAGGTTACTAAGAACGATTGTCAGTAAGTATTAATGTCAAAAGAATAATTAAAGCTATAGAAACCATACTAAAATAAAAGCTGAGTAACAACGCTCTTATTGATATAATAAACAATAGATTATACATGAGAGTGAGTGAGACATAAAGAGGTCGTAGGTTTCTATTGTTTCGGGTGAGTTACAAGTATAAATTGACTGTTACAAATATACTGCTAACCTATTATACTTTCCTTTTCCGTGATGTTTATTTTCTACTGAAATGTTTATCATCTCATTCTCATATTTATAAGAACCACTCTGATTGGACTTCTTGGCAGTCGGGTAAGGAGTCAAATTTTGATACCAGTCTCACTTAGGATTAATTACGCCACTGATTTCAAAAATAGCATTGGTGTAGTTGTGTCAGACACTCGCCGCCTGTGAGATAAGCCTGTGGAATAAGATAGCGCCTACGTCTCTCTCTGTCACACTTACAGACGTATTGGGAGGCGTAGTGACGCTCCAGTCTAATGGCGATACTGTGATAACGTGTACTATGAAGAGGTATGGATTTTGATATGTGATGCACTATACGTGTTTCTTCCTAGTGCACGGATGATTTATGGCAGGGTGTTTGACTGTATAAGTCTTGCGCAGAAGGTTCGTCGATGATCACCCCTCCCGGTTCATACGACTGGTACCGGGGCTTGTCTAACAGCGCGTTCCATTAGTAGCTCACAACGCCCAAAATGCTCCGTTAGCCGTCAGCCAAGTGCGACGGGAAAAATCGCTGTCGTGAATGCGGTCGTTGTAAGTCTCTAATGGAATGTGGCCTATGTAGTACTATGAACTAGACTGCGGGTGGCGGTTGTAGGAAGCGGGAGGGGTTATCATCGGCAAACCTTCTGCGCACGACTTATACTACGGGATATTTATTTGTTCGTCCTTCAGAACAACCCTTTTCTTTTCTAATGATGACGTAAACAAAATATAAAATAGATGAAACAATTTTTTTTAGAGTCGTTTTGTATATTGCTGTGCCGATTGTTTTTTCAAAACAGCACGAGACCCGTGTAATACATCTTCTTCTTCTTCAGCCAATCTCTGTCCACTGCTGGACGTAGGCCTCTCCAAGTACGCGCCACAAATCCCCGTCTCCCGCCTTCCTCATCCAGCCCCTGCCGGCGATCTCGCGCAGGTCGTCGGTCCACCGGGCTGGCGGGCGTCCTACGCTACGTTTGCCGAGACGTGGTCTCCACTCCAGGACTCGTTTGCTCCATCGGTCGTCGATCCTGCGACAGACGTGACCGGCGCACTGCCACTTCAACTTGCTAATTTCACGAGCTATGTCGGTTACCTTCGTTCTCTTACGGATGTCCTCAATTTTGATTTTATCCATAAGAGAAACACCTAACATAGCTCGCTCTACAGCCCGTTGAGCGACTTCGAATTTGTGGATCAGTCCCACTGTCACTGTCCATGTCTCGGCGCCGTATGTCATGATGGGTAGGACGCACTGTTGGAAGACTTTCGTCTTCAAGCATTGCGGAATGGTCGACGAGAAGACCTGTCGAAGCTTACCGAATGCTGCCCAGCCTAACTGGATCCTCCTATTTGCTTCCTCCTCGCATCCGTGTCTGCCTACCTGGATCTTTTGTTCAAGGTAGACATATTCCTGCACAACCTCAAGAGGGGAACCGTCGATGTTTACCGGTCTCGGCATGACATGTTCTTTCAAAAAGGACATGTGTAATACATATTACTTTAAATTATATAATAATATTATGTAATATAGGGCCGATTTTTTTATCTTCAGATTAAAATTAATTATAGAATAAAATATAACTTGTAAAAATTAAATGTGACTGTTGCATGAATAAAACAGTTGGATTGTTTCACTATTGAATTCAGTCAGGCTATTTTATATGATATCGGGAAAAGACATTTCAGACAAACAGTTTTTTCTTTCAGGGGTACATACATAATATACAGTAACGGTGAACCAAAGGTAGAGCAACGGGACTGGGTGAAGAACAAATTTAATTTTGATGACGTCCTGAACGGGATGCTGACCCTCTTCACGGTATCTACATTCGAGGGGTGGCCTGGGTATGTACGATTGCAAATAGTCTTTAAATAAGTCCTGTGTTCTGTTTACTGCAGAACGGGGCCTAAGTCGCCCCGAACGTGTCTTAATCGATGCGGCTAAGAAAAACAGACTTCTTTGTGATGCGAAGGGCGTAACTTCAATTTGGTTCATTGTAGAAAAAAGATGAATATATGTCTAACATGTGTTATTAAACCCGAGTTCCGTAGTTTACCTACCTTAATATATGATTACCTTGGCCTAGTACCGGTTGACACAGAACAAAAATCCATGACATATTTTATATATAAGCCAATAAAAGCATTTTAGTTTTTAAAACGTTACGGGGCTCAATAAACCAATGATAGTTTTAGTACAAGATCTAAAATGCCCCGTACCGCAGGAATGGAACGTACACATAAATCAGTGCCACTGTGAACGTGTTTAGAGTCTTGATTGGTTTCTGTTCAACATTTTACCGTTTTGGTCTTAAAATAATAGGTTGGGGAAAAAGTCTTTTCGCATATAGTACGTATGAACTTGTAATAAGATCTCTTTGGCTATACCATTTGTACATGGCTGGTTTTGGTATCATTAAAAAGTTTTCATTTTAAAGAAGACAATTCCAAATTCAAATTAGGAAAATGTGCGATTTTCATTTGTTTTTCTATTGTTAAAATGAGTGAATCTAATGAAGAAATTCGATACATTTTAAACTTTTACTACAAAAAATGTAAAAATGCAACACAAGCCGCGAAAAAAATTTGCGATGTTTATGGACCTAATGCAGTATCTGTGAGAGTAGCGCAAATTTGGTTTAAGCGTTTTCAATCCGGAAATTTTGATATCAAAGATTCACATCGCTCTGGTCGCCCTGTTACGGACAAAATTGATGCCATTTTTTAAAAAGTGGAGCAAGATTGGCATATTAGTAGTTACGATGTAGCTGGAGAACTGGGAATTGACCACAAAACGGTTTTGGCGCATTTGAAAAAAGCTGGGTACACAAAAAAGCTCGATATTCGGGAGCCTCATGAGCTCACTGAAAGAAACCTAATGAATTATGTACTCATTTGTGATTCTTTATTAGGACGTAATGAAACCGAACCATTTTTGAAGAAGCTGATAATTGGTGATGAAAAACTTTATAAAAAAGCCTTTTGAATTTTTATATAAAATGCGAAGAAACTTTTTCCCCGACCTAATATGTTTGAAATAAAAAGTGAGAGGCAAAATTAAAATATCTCCGCTGCAGATTAACGACTAATCGTAGGTACCGCATCGTATCGTATCCTAATTGTAGGGTTCAGGAACTCTATGAAGTTTCGTTTTTTACTGGACAACTGTAATTATTATTTTTCTATAGTAGCAGTAACTACTACTCGATTGATTTAAAACGTATATATATTTCACTCTAAACGTATATATATTTCAAATTCAAAGGTTTTTATTCAAAATAAGTTCCACTGGAGAACACTTTTTGAAGGTCATATATATAAGTTAAAATTTAATTTTTCTTCCTATTCTATGTATACCGCTTCGCAACGTGTTATTGCTGTTAAGGAGAAGAAGCGGCAAGAAACTCCCCAGCAACACGTCTAGCTAAATATTGTTTTTCTTTAAGTTTCTTATTCTAGTTATATCTCAAGTTGTCTTTTTTTAATAAGTTTTATACAGAAGTATGTTACAGAATTACTTTTTGAAGAATTAATGAAGTTGTAGCAAACAGTGCATACTCAATAAGACCAAGACACAATAAGAGGAAAGAAAAATATAATGAAAGTTATAATAATGATATGACGTACTAAAATGTTATGCTGCAATATATCTCCATAAATCCCTTACAAGCTTGGCAAGATAACATTAAACAAAATATATTATAAGATGTTAGAGTGAGCTGATATGTAAATGAATTTTTGTCATTTAAGTATTCTTCAATAGTGTAGTATCCCTTTTTTAGCAAGATACTTTTTAATTTGGTTTTGAATTTAGTGAAAGGCAGATCTAACATTTCACTCGGAATCTTATTGAAGAAGCGTATACCAACCCCCAAGAAAGAGGACAGTACTTTTTTTACTTTTAAAAGATGGCAATATCAGTCTATTGCAAGTTGAAATTGTGAACATCCTAATACTGCTTGTAGGCACTCAAATTATTACGAATATAAATTATATTATTAAAGATATATTGGCAGGCGACCGTCATAATATTGATTTCCTTAAAGCATTCTTTAAGAGACTTCATTCTTTTGTAAATTGATATTAAGCTCTATTATATATATATATATATATATATATATATATAATCAATATATATATATATATATATATATATATATATATATATATATATATATAATATATATTATATTGCTATTCGTTAGTCTCGCTAAAACTCGAAAAGTCCAGGGAAGTTTTTAAAGGTAGTAAATATGAAAAAAAAATGCTTGGTATATAGTAAAAGCAACAAATCCGTTTTCCCTTAGAAACTATTCCTATCTGTCAAACATTTGATGTTCGTCCCGTCGTTTAGAAATCAATTAAATTTAAAAGTCGTTCGGAAATCAAATTAAATTTAAAAAAACACTTTTTTTTTTCATTTATATATTTTTTCATTTCTAATTCATATTCAGCATTTTTTTTATTACGAATCCTTTTTATTCCGGTTAAGTTCTGACCACATTTTTTACTAAAGTTGAAACTGCAATTATCATTCACATTTTTTATTTATTGATTCCGAGGCGGTAGGAAGTTTGCCGAGTCAGCTAGTACTAAATATAATAATTATTAAGGCCACTGGCTGGATGTTCACCTACATTTCTTTGAGATGCTCCTATATGCAAAAGTTCTCAAGAACATTTGGGTATTTGAAATTAAATCTCATCAAGGTTAAGACATGCTTAAGACTGACAACACATTCGCAGCGCATTCGGTGTTGTATATGTCTACAGTCGACGGTAACCACTTTCCATCGGGTAAGCTGTAAGCCGATTGTACTCTAGTAATAAAAAAAGCCCTAATTAAAATTAAACTCTTGCTAAGTTAAGTTAAAAATTATTTCATTTCTTCTAGGTTGTTGTCTACGTCAATGGACTCTAATGAAGAGAACCATGGACCAATAGAAAATTCCAGACCATTAGTAGCATTCTTTTACATAAGCTACATCATCGTTATTGCTTTTTTCATGGTAAGTCTTAATAATTTTTTGATAGTCCTTTGTGGTTTAAATGTAATAGACCACTGAACTATTTTCTACCAGATATCTGTAAAATCTTTACAATAAGGTAATAACAATAAGGACAGGTCGCAATCATAAATATGTGAATTACATAAATAAAATAATATTTACATAAATAAATAAAAAAATTCATAATAGAGAATAAGCCTAAAGACACACCTGCGGATCGTTCGGCGCTGAAAGTTCAGCTAAACACGCTCGTAACGGTTTTTAATTAATCACATCACTCAAGATATCAGTGGAAAATACGTCGAGTTAGAATTAGCGCCGATCTTTCAGTCGCTAAACTTTTATCGCCGTACGTTCCGCAGGTCTTTCGATAGGTTTATAGAGAAATGGCAGAAATACTATTATGTCTCTTAAAGCGGGTGATAGATGTGCGAGCAAATATTTATTAGCTCAACGACTTTATTCACTCGGTAGACGAACTTTCAGTGGCGAAAATGATACAGCAAAAAGTACACGTACTCACGCGTCTGACAATTGCTTAAGATTGTATATTTGTGTTGCTAGGATTTAATTCCCAATAGAATTAATAAGCACTTATGAAGTAAAAAAATTGTTTACAGGTAAACATTTTCGTAGGTTTTGTCATAGTAACATTCCAGAAGGAGGGTGAACAGGAATTCAAGGATTGTGAGTTGGACAAGAATCAGAGGAATTGCATTGAGTTCGCTTTAAAAGCTAAACCAGTTAGACGGTAAGTGCTAATGTGTTTATTAATACAATAGATTTAACTCGTTCAGTGCTTTGTGATTTTTAAAGAAATTTTATCGAGTGCGTTTCAGATGTATTAGAACTCGCCATCAACCTTGATAACAGTGTATATCATGTATATCATATATGTAGTCATCCATAAAGACGGTTATGAAAAAACGGATAGAACTAATTTTAAGTGAGATACTAGTGTGTGTACTTGTTATTGACATACACATAGAAATATAGACATTATTAATATATCTATATAATATATATATTTTCTGGGAACTTGTCATTAAAAGCCACCCATGAAGGGGTGTCGACCAAATGTGGCATTGTGTAACAAGGGTTGGGAGGGGTCTTAAATTTCGTGACGTCACATTTCAAAATTTAATATATTTAGGCTTTAAAACGATAAAATTTTTAACAAAAACAAAACATCAAACTAAAAAGCAAAAGATAAATATTTAACCGCCTTCTTTCTGTTTTAGAAAGAAGGCGGTTAAATATTTATTTTGAAGTAAGGGCGAAGTAAAATATGAAAATTACTATATTTTGCACATTTGTTGTTGTTTTAGTTTGTAGTCAATTTTGTTTTTGTTTAATAAATATTTTTTTCTTTTTAGTTGCGCAATCACTTGAATAGGTTTACAAATCATAATATATTAAGCGCTTATAGAAATTGTACTACTCTCAGGCGTATACAAGGTTTCTATCTTATACTATATCACTCTTCGGTGTTGACGCTCGTCAACAAGGGTTGTTCTCGATTTCCCTGTAATCCACTTGTCAGATCCTGACTTGGTAATCATGGGAATACCTCGGGTATATACTCTTACGTATAAAGAAAAAATATTGAAAATCGGTCCACAATACACGGAGAAAGCGCATTACATGCATACAAAACAATTAGGCGCCTGTAGAAAATGTATTACCTACACGTGTATAGAAGCTTTTTTCCAAAAAATTTAGGCGCACGGCGTTCTTTAATAAGTAATGATTACTCTTGATTTCCCTGGAATCCACTCACTACATCCTGACTTGGTTACCATGGCACCACCTTGGGACTATAGACTTACGAATAAAGAAAAAAAAATTAAAATCGTTCTACAATTGACGAAGATGTCGTGTTACGAAGAAGTCAGTTATCAATTTTCGTGGGTTTCTCTAATTCCTTGGAATCCACTGATCATATCCTGACATGGTTACAATGGGACAAATTTGAAAGTAATAACCTTCCGATTTAAAAATAAATGAAAAATTGGTTCACAATTGGCGGAGAAATCGAGTAACGAACACACAGACGAATTGAGAACCTACTCCTTTTTGAAGTCTGTTAAAAACTCCAAATATTTCCAACTCTATCTGTATGAGCATAGTGTTAAAATTATTAAAAAACAATTTAAATGGAAATAAAACTAATTACCAAACTATTGTTTTAATTTTATAATTTTTAGATCTAAAATTGCAAAATATGTGATGTCACACTAGGGAGAGAGGAGTCTTATGAATGTGACAAGGACGAGGGATGGCTCAAAAAAAGCCATGAAATTTGTGTGACGTAATGCATGGTCCCTTACTAGTTTTTTTTTTTTGATCTTCGTTTTCTGCTGCATGATGCTAAGCAGAATATACATACAACAGACCACTCTGGGGCGGATCCCAGAAACGTAGACCATAGTAAATAATGGAAAGTTCATTTACGCAATCGACTATGCCAGAAATCGAACCGGGGAGTCTCTGTACTCCAGTGAGCTAAGCCGGCAAAACTTAGTCAACATTTCATTTGTTCTTAAAACTATTAACGGGTTGTCATCTTTTCCAGGTATATCCCAAAACATAGGATCCAGTACAAGACGTGGTGGTTTGTGACGTCACAGCGGTTTGAGTACTTCATATTCTTCTTTATCGTGATCAACACTGTCACTCTTATGATGAAATTCCATGGCGCCAGTCAAGAGTATAAGAGGGTAAAATGAAGTGTTTAAACATTCAATTTTTACGATTTTGTTACATAACCTCAACATGTAGACGTATTAAAATAACAAATGTCTTGCTTCTAGATATTGGATTACTTCAATATGATATTGACGACAGTTTTCATGATGGAATTTGTGTTTAAATTGGCAGCCTTTAGATTTAAGGTAAGAAAAAGTCTTTCACTAGTCGCGTTTTCTTCCATAATATCACAATACTTGAAGACGAGTCTTTTGCAGTGCGTCCTAATCATTAAGGCGTAGAGTGTCGAGATGTTGACACTCTGTCAATGGAACTGATTCACAAATGTAATATCTTTCAGTTTCTTTTGCATAATATGTAGATATAAATGTTTCTCTTATTGATAAATCTGCAGATACAGAAATCAGAAATAAGGATAATATTGATTAGAGAACCAATATACACAAGTTACACAGTTAACTAGTTAGAGTAGTAGTGAGTCGATCATATCAGTCGCAGAACTTTCGGCCGACGTGATAATGAAAACCATCCATCTCATCCATCTCCATCTTGGTCTGGGTCATCTCGGGACATTAAGAAAAACTGATGATAGATACATATGGCGCAAACTTGTATAGGCCTACGTTCAGGAGTGAACAAGGGTCAGCTGATGAATAATCATATCATTCTCTGAATACTCAACTTCCCCATTGTCATAAGCGTTTGTCTTTTAATTTACAGAACTACTTCGGAGATGCGTGGAACACAACTGATTTCATTTTAGTGGTTGGAAGTATAATTGATATAGTGGTGACACAAGTTAACGAAAACAAATCGCCGACGGTATGTTTTTCGTGATATCGTGTAATTTATAATACTTTCTTTATATATAATTCATAGCTTTATTGATGTTAGATATTGGTTTATTTTTAGCGATACGATCTCTAAAGGTATAAGCATAATATGGAATCTCTTCAGTGTCTTCTTTTGGACCGTTTTATAGCAGATACCGTCAGTAATCGTTTTGGCTTGTGAAATTTGATTCACTTATAGATGTCTTTATAATTGAACCTATTTTCATCTATATGCCAAATTTATTAATAATTAATTTTCAATATAAGACAGTTTTTTGTAATAATTCAATTTTGAGGAATATCGCCATGTAGAGTAATCTAAATCATTCCGATCTTTGAGATGCGGCTAAGAATAACATAGATTTCTCTGTGGTGCGAAGGGCGTAATTTCAATTTAGTTCATTGTAGAAAAAATATGAATATATGTCTATGATGTGCTATTAAACTGGAGTTTCTTGGTATATCTATCTATCTTAATACGGGGTCACCTTGACGTAGAAAGAAAGAAAGAAAGACTTTATTTGAAGAAATACCCTAGTGCCGTACAACAAAATAAAAATACATAGACTATCTATAATATTATAAAAATTGTAAAAGTGTACCTAGTCTTTTGTTTTTTTGATTTTTGTGTTTGTCTGTTTGTCCGGGATTCACGTAAAAACTACTTGGCCGCTTTCGATGCGAATTTCATTGATTGATAGCAAATTCCCGAACTTAAAATCTGCGTTACTTTATATCCCGGGAATCCCGCAAGATTTTTCCCGAGTGTGGTTACAAGTACAAGGACACGTAGAAATTAGTTTTTTCCGTCAAACGTGGACGACTTCTCGGGCGAATCCTAGTTTTATATATAAGCCAAAAATAATTTTAATTTTTAAAACGTTTCGGGGCTCAATAAACCAATGAAGTTAGTACAAGGTCTTAAACACCCCGTACAGTAGGAATGAAAAATATACGTAAATCAGTGCCACTGTGAATGTGTTCAACGTGCTCTTTTAACATAATTAAACATCATCTTTTAATCATTTTTCAAAGACTTAACTTTAAACAAATTTCAACCTTAACATAACTAAAGTCAAAGTTTACTCTACCTGATCTATCTATTAATATATTTAAAACATAAAATGTAATAATATTTGATAGTTATAAATTGACAATGGTTGTTGCAACATGATATAATATTTAGTAAATTTATTTAATGTATTTTTTTTGTTCCAGTTCGGCTTACTAAACAAGCAAAATAAAGAGGTAAGTAACAAACAACAAATAACAGAAAAAAGGAAGTTTTAAATGACTCTATTTATTTACAACATATTTACAAAGTATGTTTAAATATTCAATAAATAATTAGGCATTATCTTATAACTTTGTTTCGTAGATTTATCTTTTATTTTAACCACAAAGCAACCATCAAAGTAACCACCTAGTTTACTCTAATATTTCGGAGCAAACATGGCATGATATTACTAAAAATAACAATGGTTGTTGCATTTTGAAATAATTTAATATGTATTATAGAAGGGGAGGCCAAGCGAGGATTTTGGCATTTACTCGAGCGTGGCAGAATAACATAAGGGGAGAAACATTGCACCCTATTATGTACCCCGACCATAAATTAACCCTTCATATAGGGTGGGGGTATTTTTTTAAACCGTCAGTTTAAGGAAATTCCTCCACATAATTGTCAGATTATGGGTCAGCACGACAAGGACATCAAGCTGAACCGTCTGTATATTAATCTGACGCGCTCGAGTATACTAATGTTACGTATTTTTTGCATTTTCAAAAATCGGCCATGACTTTTGGTCGCGTCCAAATCGTCAGTCTTTTGAATAGGAGTTCCATTAGTGTTTTCTTAACATCCCTTTTGAATATTTGACGCGCTTGAGTGCTGTGCGACTCTTTTTTTTGAAAACCTGTACACGCTCCCCCCACCAGTTAAAGGGCATACATCATATAACCTTTTTTCTTTTTAGCATCTAATCTTTACAATCCAAAAGGTCCCCGTGACGCTCGAGTAACTCCACATTTAGCATCTTGGGCTCCCCTACTATTATTTGTTATAGTTTGCCTTATTAAATAAACATAATAAAGAGGTAAGACTAATAAACAACGTACCTTACTGTGGGACAGAACTCCGAAATCTAAACGAATGGGTTACACAATATTTGACAAAAATCACCTTTAGTTGTGACAACAAACATTAAAAGAAACAAAATTATGGATTTGTCTGGCAGATTAAGACATACTTTCGATCGTTCGGCTAATTAGTGTTAGTTAGAGTTAGTGAGTTAGTTTAGTTGAAAACATTGTTGTATTATTAAAATTGTCTCTTTACAGGGTACTCTCTTAAAGTACATAACATTCTTCCGACTGTTCCGTGCGATGCGTCTCATCAAGCTGCTGTCAAGAGGGGAGCGAATCCGAACCTTACTGTGGACCTTTATTAAGTCATTTCAGGCTTTGCCATACGTCGCTCTACTTATTGTGCTTTTGTTCTTCATTTACGCCGTTGTTGGGATGCAGGTTATTTTCAAAATATCTGTTTTTTACGAGTAGACAATATGTGTTGTATATTCACAAGCTGCTGATCACTTGTTGTCCAAACCTATTTGGACAGCAACCTTTTTTATGTTGTTTTTTAATTTGAATGTTTCTTTTTCTTTTTCTTTCTGTCATCATGGCATCTCAATTATACTGTTATTTTACACGCAATATTTTCCATTTAATTTAATTTCATATTAAATACACGCACTTTATACATTGCATGTCCAAACTTCATTGGACATATTCTTTTTATATGATTTGATTCTTTAAGTTTTTCTTTTCTTTATGTTATTTCAAAACGGTGTAAGAAAATATAGCACGCATTAATATCACATTTTCCTTTAATTCATTATATATTGAAATACATTCTACTAACTCCACTTTATACACTTGTGATATGCGTATTATGTTACGTATATCTCTAGGATCGATTAAAAAAACCTAGAGCAGAGTAAAAAAATCAGGCTAGCTTATGTTGATATTAATTGAATCAACCAAATTTGATCAATTTGGTTGAAAGGCACAGAAACAATAGCAAAAGACGGCATTTAAAGAGATTTAATAATCAAATTTCTAGTTATATGGACCATTTTGGTCGATTCATCCAAATTGTGAGATACAAATTATCCGTCTAATATGGGCTTTAGAATATTGGACCATTGGACAGTATCTGTAGATTGTCATGGAAAAGTTTGATGTACGTCTGTTGGTTTAACGAATAAGTCAACCAGGTGTCATTCTAATGAAGTGATTTCAAATCTTGACTAAGAATGTTCATAATTTAACTTACTTTTCTGGCTTAGAGCAGTATTAAGAGTGTGAACTTTCCGATCAGCTTCTGATACGTCTTATTAAGTATATTTACTCAAAAATACTAATTAATTATGTATATTAACATTAATTTGTTACAGTTATTCGGAAAAGTTTACCCCGATGGTGATGTCATTACTGATAATAATAATTTCCGTACCTTTGGTGGTGCACTCATGGTTCTATTTAGATCAGCTACAGGTAAGCTATGATTCAGTACCTAGAAATTGTTATACTTTTATAATAACGTCAAAATGTTCTGGAAATAAATTGATTATTATCTCGATGCCGCTATCGATTTAATAGTTTCTTTAACATCATATCCCATTTATATCTAAACAGCTTTTACAAAAGTTTTAGTAGTAGATATGAAATTGTTGATTCCTTTGTCTAGTGTATTAATAAATTTTTCACGTATAAATTATTAAATCGTCTTCTGGTAAATAGTAAATTATATGAAAATATAATGCGTAAACTACCTATGGTCCTCCTTACCGATTTCGGTGACGGCGATCCACCAAATGCAATATTTACATCGTCGGTAGATTTTAATGTGGCTGGTCAGACCGAATTTGCTTTTAGATCTTTGGTCATAGATCACACAATGTAGTTTTGTGAACGGAATTACATTTATAGATATTTGTAAAGCAACTAATCAACAGGTGAAGCGTGGCAAGAGATAATGATGGCACTGTCTCCAAACACGGTCGAGCGTCCTGACGAACCAATACATTGCATCAAGGGAGAAGATGAAAAAGGAAACTATTTCCCCGATGACAGCAATTGTGGCACTTGGATGGCGTTCCCGTATTTCATATCCTTCTCATTGCTCTGTACTTTTTTGGTAAGTTACGTTTTTATCCGTACAGGAACGGAGAAATGATGCTTATAATAATTATTTGTCTGAAATCTTTCACCTATTGTTTTTCCTAAAAATATTGTAACGTTTAATTTCAATTATATTACAAGTGACAAACCATTATTATTTAGTAAAGCAAATAAAATTACTTTCTTCTTCATCTAATCGTTCTAGCTTTTTATTTGTAATTTAATTCTAAAGGTATGAAGAAGGATTGTATTTTTAGAGTTTAAAAATAGAAAAGTAACAACGATTATAATAAAAAAATAAATGTATTATTTATTTTTCTGAAAAATAATAGTTTGTCCCTTACGACCATTAAAATAACAAGTATCCATGTATTTCACACGTTGAATTTCGCAGTCTCCTAATATTTTCTCTGGCTGTCATCTCTTAAAACTGATTAATAAAATCATAGACTAAACCATTATCTATACTATGTTCCGACTAAAGTCTCATTTAATGTTACAGATCATCAATTTATTCGTAGCCGTGATCATGGACAATTTCGATTACCTAACCAGGGACTGGTCGATTCTCGGACCACACCATCTGGACGAATTCATTAGGTAAAACATTAAGTGATTCCTACTACTTACGCTAAAAAACGAATTTCTTTAGTTCTCACTGTAAGCCCAATTAGGAATTTTCATAACCCCTTATTTCGGTAATTAACGATTGTTCATACAAATATTCATGTCCTTTTTAACCCTCATCTAGTTTGCTTCCGAGACAAAATAACAGCTATGTGCTTTTTAATTAAAACCCATTCAGCTGTTTCATGATCCATTGGTCATAATGCCATAAATAGAATCTCTTTGTATTTGTATTAAATATCTGCTTATCATTTTTTCTCTCACTGTAGAACATCGTGGTCTTGATGACCGTGAATAATTGCTCTCCTCCCTTGAGACTAATTTTGAGCGCAAAGAACCATATTTCTGGACATTTCCAATTGATCAGGAATCTGATCAATCCACTTTTTTGAAGATCTACTCTGAAATCTCTTACCTTCAACTTTTTCAGTGACAACAAGTCACTCTTATTTTTGGTTAAGTAGCCAGACTAGTGAACCGTTATCGGCTTATTATATTATTGAAATCTCTGGTGGTCTCCAATCTCGAACTCTTCCAGGATAGAGGCATTCATTCTGTGAGCTATCTTCAGAACTCTACTTAAACAGAAATATGATAATGTAATAATATGTGCTCATGTTTATTTTTAACCTAGGTTATGGAGCGAGTATGACCCGGATGCGAAGGGAAGAATCAAACATTTGGATGTGGTAACTCTACTAAGAAAAATAAGCCCTCCTTTAGGTCAGTACAAAATGTATGTATGTAGGTGAGTACAAATTTTGTAACATACTTCTCGGTTTGTTTTATTGAACTTTTTTCTAAAATGGTAAATATTTAATAAAATGGGCAAAACAGAATTATTATGATTCCACCAACTCTGTCTGTTTATTCGTCTATCTATATATGTAGTTCGTAGTCATTTCACTTCAAAACCATTGCCACTTTAAAACTGAAATTTGAAGTACTTTTCATTTAAGGAATCTATGAAGCGATTTTTTCCATCTCATAGCTTGACCATACCAGTTTTCTTCCTCTCGTTTTTATAATTAGCAGTGCAATTTCCAAAAGATCCTTTTATGTATTCATTTCTCACGTTATTTATTCTCGTAATACCGCACATTCGCCATAATATTCTCATTTCAGTTTAGTCGTTTTTGGTGTAACATTTTTGTAGCTCAACATTCGGATCCATCTAACATTTTTCTTATTGCAGATTTATATGGATAATTGTATATCTGTCTTTTCAGTTTGCGCGGCATTGATTTGTCACATTTTATGTTAGTTATTTGTTTTCATTTTAGTCATACCTGTTTATGATTATTCTGGTTATTTACAGGTTTCGGCAAACTGTGCCCCCATCGAACAGCGTGTAAGCGATTAGTCTCCATGAATATGCCGCTAAACTCCGATGGCACTGTTAATTTTAATGCGACCTTATTTGCTGTCGTAAGAACACAGTTACAAATTAAGACCACTGGTGAGTTATATACCTACAAATAGCTAAGATTGACGAGTGGAGGCAATTGGGAAACTTAATTACTTACACTAGAAGAAATAATACTGTATAAACCATATAATTAATTACTTAATTATACGGTTTTAATACTGTATAGCGACGGATATGTATCGCTATGACTTCAGAGTTGATTGTGTGCTCGTTTGTGGTTAGCAATAGCTCTGTAAGCTAATCTGGATAGGTAATATTCAATATCTTCTCCGAATTTGCTGCAGAAAGCTACGCAGAATTTGGTTTTGAACCCAAAAGTATAATATGAACATCAGATTATATATGCCCACCCTTTCTTAGCAAATAAGTGATTTTAGTTGGGAAATCTCATAAATATTGAATATGATGTACTTTGACAGGCGTAATCGATGAATGTAACACGGAACTCCGAGCAATAATCAAAAAGGTGTGGAAACGTACGTCTCCCAAACTGCTGGATCAGGTAGTACCACCGCCAGGAGACCCCAACGAGATAACAGTAGGAAAGTTCTACGCTACATTCCTTATACAGGACTACTTTAGACGGTAGGTTCTGTACTAACCTTCAATGAATTTAGGTTGCAGTCACACAATCTATGCCTTTAGTGTGATTAAAATTAGATAAGCGGATATATTACTCTTTCAAGTGCCTCTTTCGGACTTGGACTTATTCTAGAACATTGAATAATATTTCAACTAATATTTTACTACTAGTACACATAATAAAACTACGTTTTAAGGGTTTTAAGCGCGATATTTTATTTGATTTTTATTATTCCGACGTTTTGGCCACTTTTCAGTAGCCGTGATCACGGAAGATAAATATATCAATGAGTATTGTTAAAGTTTTATTTAGCCTACCGCCAACTCGTTCATTTTAATGATTTAGTTTGCATTTTGTTTATGGTTATTATTTACTCTATCAAACCACTAATTACTTCAATTCAAATTATTAAATCAAATCAATTACCGCGCTTAAAACCATTAAAATTTAGTTTTATTAAATATTTCAACTACTTATGTTATGACGAGCCGGATTAATAATCTCTATATATAACTTTGGTCTATATTTCCTTTACTATTTAAAAGCTTTAGTAGGTATGCTTTTGTTACGATTCGAACTCGTATTTAAAGGTCAGTGAAATGAACAGCGTGTGTCTTAAGTATTAAGCCACCGAAAACTTGGCTTTGCACAATATTTAGTACACATTTATTCCAAATCCTTCCTCAAGTATTCTACAGAATTTGATAAAAACATCGCTGTCGATTTCTAATTTTTTAACGTATCACGTGTGCATAGAAATTGGATTAAAATGTGTGTAAATTATATTTGCTCTAACTTCCATAAAATATTATTCAGAGATAATAATATGAATGTGATTATAAAAATCAACTGTGTATAAATACGAAAGTTTTTGACAAAAACGTGGCAATGCAAGAACTGTAGTCTCCAGATTGGATATTTTATCTCCAAAATTTGGGTTTGGGGTTAAAAATTGGGATAGGTTTAACATTTTGTCTCCGAGATGTAAACATTTTATGCCCGGTTTTGATAACTGTTAACCTACAACTAGTACCAAAACTCGTCATTAGGATCTATTTAAGAAGGAATATCTAATATTTATTTTCATCAAACAAAAACAACAACAACAAAACGCCAAACAAAAGATATGGAATAGATAAACGCCTAATATTGGTCAGTTAAGTTGAACCTAGTTTAACTATCGTACGACGATGTGTTCAAAAACGCAATTTTGTAAGTTATTGAACCGATAGCGCTAACGAACAGATAAACTACAGTTAAAAGTACCTCAGAAACCAAGCATAAGCCAAGCATTAAATATTATCTAAAAATGACGACAGTCTGGATGTCATGTTTCTTGTAGCAAAATAATTTCATCAAGTCGGGGAAATTTACAAAACTCCATTTGAAGACCATTTGCATACATTTGTGTAAAAACTACATATAGAAATTAAATCATTGGAATATCGTGGCCAGTAAAACTACAATTCCATATATCTGAAGCATGGATACAGTTGGGTATTTTTAAAACCGTCGTCTTTATAATCAAAAATGTGTATAGTCTGAATAAATAATCAATTACAAAACGTGCCCTCACGATTACAAGTAGTTTTGAATATTTTTAAATTCATTAGTCTTTTTATTTTGCGCTGTTAAAAGATTACCACCTGTTGTTATGGCATTAAAAGCAGTAATGTCAATAGTGAAGCTATTTTAGTATATTTCAGTTTTAGTTTGTGATGTTATAAACCATACAAGATTTTTCTTTTGATGCCTCTACCTACATCATGCGAAATTTCATTATCATTAACAAATTTGTTTCTGTCTTTATAGGAACCATGCGTAAGTCAAAATTCGGACCTCTTTGCAAGATTTCACTCGCTGTATTATAGCTTTTTTTCATTCTTGGCGTTGATACTAATTTTTTTGCCAAGAATGTTGCTTGGAATTTTTTGCCCCTTTTGTCTCCCTTTACACCCAAATATTTTGTGAATGATATTATTATTTTATGATATTATGTTATTGGATCGTGCAATCATTATTATTATGTTGTGTTTTAAATTTGATTGTAAACAGTCTTAAAGCGCCGTCTAATCAAGATTTTAAATATGTTTTTCATCCAATATTTTTGCAGGGAAACGAATGCAAACATGCAAATGTTTCACCAAGCTCCCATAAACAATATTTTACATCAAGAGCTCTCGATTAGTATTTTCATTAACTTACATTAGATGTTTATACTTCTTAGGTTTGAGTAGATCGTGTCATAACTGATTGCGTGATCCGTATTCATTTTATTTCTTTTTCAGCTTTATTATTCAAGTTTCATTTTTTGCAGATCCATATCGTCGAGTTCAATTAGTATTTTATTCAAAATTACTAGCATGAGTTTTCTCCCAAACATTGTTTTCATTTATATTCCGAAGCATGTTTCCTCGTGTTTTATTGTTTTTATTATCATCATCATCGAAAATGCACTTGTGAGGTTTTTTGGAATCTGTTTTTTTTTCAAAGAGTGATACAGTTTGATGTTTGTTAAGTGGTTCTGCATGGAGTAAAACGATTTCTATTTTTGTACTAATTCTTTTACCTTTTGACACCTTTAGTTAAATGTATTTCATAACTTTTATACAGTTCTTTGAACCTCTTGAGAATAAAGGTGAGTGTGCACTTAAGCTCATCTCAGTCAGGGAATTTCCTTATTCTTTATATTGAATCATAGTTAATCTTCTTGTGCTCAAGGCATTTCTTTTTTTTTGCGTGATCAATAACCAACCTGTTATAATAATATGATTACATATGTTGTGTAATCTCAACGGAGAAGGGTAATGGTTGGTAAATTAAAACGTCTACTTTAAATATCATTATGTTCTTATTCCACCTCGTAAATTGAAATATATCTTTTACATATGTCGCATTATCATCTCAATTTTCAAACATGAGTCACATATTCATGTTTATATCTTCGCTTTTAATAACTTCACATTAATTCGTATTATTCTTGCTGTTGTCTATATCTTTACGAATAAGGCGCTAAAGGTAAGTATAATAAATACGGTATGTGCGGTAACCGGTTGTGCTGAGTGCGCATTCACCTTCAACAAGAAATTAGAGCCGTCAAAAGGTTAAAGGAATAAAAAGAAAAAGAAATGATCTTAATTTAAACACTAGGAACACATGTTTTGGATGTTTTCAAAATTTGCGTTTTTTCTCTAACATTAGTAAGACACTAGTCTCAATAGATAATCACGAATTTACAAAATTTTCTTAGTGATGAAAATATAAGTATTAAGTAGTCATTGTCATATTTCAAAATATATAAATACAAATTTGTATTTGTAGTGAAAATGCTCATAAAGATTGAGGAGGAAAGAAAACCAATAGAAGGGATAAATTATATTAAGTTTGTTTCATTACATCTACATGAGTAAATATATAGTTATATAAGATGTAAAAAATCAAATGTAAACATAATAGGGAAATATAAAAAGTATTATATGCCTAGCTAATGCTTTCGAAGCTTTTGTGAGCAGCCAAAAGCGGGCAACAAAACTTCATTCAATAACAAAACATCTGTAGTAGATTATTTTTAATCCAGGTTCCGTAAACGAAAAGAGCAAGCCGCAGCGGCATCCCTTCGAAGCAATCAAATGACTTTACAAGCTGGACTCAGGACTCTACATGAAGCTGGACCAGAGCTCAAAAGAGCCATTTCTGGTAATCTGGATGAAATGGTTGGAGAAGTTTTGGTTGAACCTATGCATAGGGTAAGTGATTTAGTAACAGTATTAGCTAAATATGACTTCAAACTTGATATGTGAAGGAATAGTTGGCGTTCTGGTGAATGGATCAGTTTTCTTACTTATCTATAGGCTAGCTGACTAGCTAGATCATCAATTAAGTATCCCTGTTGACCTCACACTCTTTTTTACCCCAACTATGTGTGTCCCAAAATCGCCGGCGTATTGTGGCAGTGTTAGATCTAGACCTGCCTATCAGAAAGTTATGTTGGCTGCTTTTAGGCATATTGTCTTCCTAACAAATGCTCATGCAAAGAGGTTCTGTTTATGGGTTTAAAGTATTTTTTCTTTTATTTAGTCGCTCCATTACTGTTGAGAATTGTGATCTTGATTACAAAAAATAATCGCCTTTCATTCAGATTAGTCTTGAGTTAGTGGAATATCGAGGATCATGTTCACTGAACATAAATGCTTAGGAACCCAGCCAAGCTTTCTTGGAGATTGCCTATTGGTCTCTTGTCTTTGAATTTTCCAGTAACCACTACATGCAGTTGAAAGATTACATTTAGAATAAAGGGCCTTGCATAAAGATATATATAATCAATTCACATTGGTTTTACGAGTGCTTATATGATGGTGGTCCTTTTCTATCAAGCAAGCGATTTGCCTCCTTTAGTCCATTAACACATATTCTAAATTGATCCAAGGATATAATACATATTTATTCACTCTAAGTTTTTAATCAGCAATGACAGAATCAACGTAATATTATAAATGTTGATATTTGTATTTTAGCGCAATCATACGTTATTTGGGTCTGTATGGACAAGCATAAAGAAACACGGAAGGGACAGCTTTTACAGACGAGATAGGAAAGCTGGCCAAGCCAGAGCAGCAAATGAAGGTAAAACCACAGAAGACCAAAAACATTGAAATTTATTGTAAGATAAACCGGCTGTTGTCCAAAAAAAAGTTTAATGCATTTGAAAACATTATTAATTACAAACTTTGTTTGGACAATATCCGCTCTGAGCTTATCTTTGTAAGTATCTAAAATTGGTAAAGAATTTCCATGAGATAGTGTAAATATACAAACAGTAACAATAATTCTGCATTTTGTAGCACCGATTGAAGATAAAGAAGGACGCTGCCTGAGCTCTATGATGAGACGAGAATTGGGGATGGATGGAAAAATACCTGAAGATGAAGTGTAAGTATTGCACGAACATCTTATTGCCTGGAACACAAATATAAGTCTTCGTTTACATTCTACCCACATTCGCGGTAATAAAATAAAGTCGGCTATTTTTTTATTGTCTCAATCGGGTAAACTTACTAATTCCCGCTCGATGGAAAGTGGTTATCGTGACTTTTGGACGTTTAAATCATCAGAGCCGATTGCTAATACATTTGTAGCAGCGAGAGGTAGAGGTTAAATGATACTTCAGATGGCATAGAGTAGTATTCACGGTCGAGTACTGAATTGAACTAATTTATTTTGGAAACGGTAACCTTAAGTACAAATATTAACAAGTCGTACAGCCAGTACAATATATAACACAATCTGTGAGCGGGACGGATGATGTGCGAGCGAGATAGAACAACTATTAATATGTGCGCTCCCGCGTTGTGCTAGCCACTCGCATCCCAGTGGATCTCCCTAACATGATCGAAAAATAAAAATATGTATGGAAACTAGCGCCACCAAGTGGTCCAGGAACATCAAAAATTACAATTAGTTTCCATTTAATCTACTTAACTTGACTTAAGATGGCGCTGTGCAATATCGTTGAATAAATACATCGCGCTGACGAGATCTTAAGAGCATAAATGAAACCACAAGTTATGGTCATATTTAGTGAATCTTGCATTCCTCTACATGCAGTTTTATGTGAACCACTTTTTACTGTTAGCCTAAATTATAGTGTTATATATAAGAATATAAGTTTTTTAAACCAATTTATTCTATCTTACTCTTTATTCCAATTTAGAACAACTTATAATTTATTAGTACCATCTAGTGGAATTTATAGAATTATTGATTGTAGCGCCATCTAATGGTATATATAGAAATATAATAGTAGCGCCATCTATCGGACGGGGTAAATTATATTTTGATATTTTATTCCAGAGGGGCTCATCTATTTTATATATAGTCTATTATCTATGGTCAGTAGTTCGTTGTCCACTGTGATGACTTGACGTATGCAGCTCCTATATATTGAAAGCATTTAGGATGCGATAGAGGAGATGTGATAGGGGATCAAAAAGGTAGAGTGAGATAGAGGGGAATGGGATAGGAAGGATGGGAAGGGAGTAATGGGATAGACGGAGAGACAGAGAGCCAACGGAACTCTCTTTCATCATACGTAACACAATTAACTCAAGTTTTAGGCCGATATTCAATGAGAGCGTGATATCACACCGGTTAAGTTGGCTCTAAGAATGATAATCAAGACGATGATTCCAGAACAGCTCTACCACGTCGAATAGTAGATTGGGTATTAAGTAATATACTTGTTACTATTTTAGCAAACTGGATGAAGGAAATCAAAGTGACGAAGAGATCGCCATGACACCACTTCTACACGGCAAAGACTCCGAAAGAATATTCAAAGCTATCGAGTAAGTATTGTAATGAAATACTATCTAAAAAGGCTTTTTACTATTATTTCCTCCTGTTCTCAATATGTGTCGTGACAAAATTATTGTTTAAATTATGTATTCTCATTGTTTATCGAAAATCATGGCACATTAAAACTATACTATACTTTTAAATTGGAAAAATTATTTAAATATTGCACAATTGCAGTTTGGTATCACATTGTATTTAAAGAAATTCATCTTACTTTATGGTTGCTAAACTGCGAGTTGGTATACTAATACAGTATGTTTGTTTTTCTCAAAATCAGCCGGTCAATTACTGACTAGAGTATTAGATTTATTTAAATCGTATCTAAAATAGATCCTAAAACTCCTTTGGCTGTTTTTCGCTGTCTTATAATTTTTGATTTGGCTATAAAAGCCTACTTAAAAAATCACCTGTATGTACAGCATTATTACAAGAGGTTAACCATTATCATAACAATGGTTCATATAATATACTTAAAAAAAATCAAAGTCAAATATCATTGTTTTTGTTTTTATATTGGTAAGAAAAATACTACCATCTAGTAGTCAGTTTACGAAACCTTAAGTTTAGTTCATAATTAAACTTATAGATGTCGTTACTGCCTTATTGCATTTGTGTAATATTTTTGTGTTAGGTATGTTTATAGGAAAATATTGAAAATTTTACAGAAAAACTTCCAACGATTTAATGCTGAGTATGAGAAATAACTGTAAGTTTATTTTAGTGTGTTGTGATTGTATAGCCTGATTAAAAGATATATTTTATCTGTCAGTGGGTATTTTGTGAGAAAACTAACTTGTAAAAAAATACTTGCATGGTGTACAGGCCCACATACTAAAACACAATTCATCTCTAACTAGAACCTGTATGTTGTTTACAGCAGCAGCTATATCTTACTATTCATTCGTCTGCCTTATATACAACTGGTAAATATAGACATAAACTCTTTCCAAGTAATGTTAAATTTTCTACAAATAATAAAGTGTAAAAATGTATCAGGGCCGGTTAAAGACCCAGGAGTACAAGGGGTGCATGGCACCAGGGCGCAGAGACCTAGGGGGCACCAGCCAACAACCTTATACCTACACATCATCTCAACTGTAAACTGAGAAGTTGAAACTTTGTTGAAGTTGAAAGTTGTAATATACAGATAGGAAACCAAAAGTTAGAGCAAGTAAGAGAATTGTTCACTTAGAGTCAGGGGCGTAGCTACCGCCGTATCAATGACATGGGGCCCCCAAGCTTAAAAATTCTTAAAATATCATCCAGAATCTTTTATAGAATAATAACATTTTATAATAACTGCTGCGCTAACAGAAACGGCTATTAAACTTATCGTTATTGTCCCCTATAGAAAGAAAATGTAGAAAAACTGAAATCGTCTACAGCTATGGATGATTTGATAAATAAGTTTGCCGAAAAAAGGCCAGAAAAATGTATTTTTTAATTGTTTGCCCAACTTAGCTCCTAGAAGCATTAAGTATAAGTAATAACATATAATCTATATATAATTATGTTAATTGAATTCAAGCATTTTTTGTTTCTTTTATAATAAAACCTTTACCCTTCCCTTGGGCCCCCTAACACATTTTCGATTGGATGGCTACCACCCCTGGTCTAGAGTATGCCATCATAACAAACTTGAGTTGTGTTTCGGCATTAGTGATCAGGTTCCAGTCTCCCTTAAGTGAGCAGCAGCGCATTTGTAGCACCTTCGGTGTTACAAATATCCATAGGCGATGGTAACCGCTTTCCATCAAGTGGGCTCTCTGCCTGTCTGCTGAACTCCTACAATAAAAAAAATAAAAAAAATATTTAAAAAAAATGGGGGGGGGGGGGGCATAGGCTGGTTTTTGCATCCCAATATGGTTAAAACGGCCCTGGAATGGATAGTAAGATAATAAAAACGATTGTCGTCTCAACTCGAACGGCTTGCGTAGTCGAAACGCCCCTTCCGCCAAGTTGTAACTGTAATGATTGATTTGGCATGAAAATACAGCGTATACTCTATATAACGACACTGAAGGGCTTGTGCATTTAATGGCGTTATAGAGAGTTGTCGTTAAATGGAGAGAAGTCTGTTATTTTTGTCTGACGTCTTTTGCTGCATCAGTAATTTGGTTGTATTTTTTTACTTATTTTATTCATATCTTGCGATATTGAGGCATCTTTATGATAAAGGAAGTACTTAGAAATTTAGGTATGGATAATGTTGACAGTCGAGTTTATTACGGGCTAGAATAATAAAGCGGTAAAAGAACTTACACAGCTGCGCAGCTTTTACTAACTTTGGCAACTTAAAAGGTACTTTTTATTACTTAATTATTGTTGTTATTGAGAGTGGGTGTATTGCTATATAAAGTATATCATTCTATGGAAGACAAGCTAAATCAATCAAAGCCAAGTGATTTCGACGCTTAAGAGAGTTTGTCGTTAAATCGAGTGACGTTACATGGAGTTTACACTGTATTTTAAATTTAAATTGAATTACAGTTTTAAAACTAACATAGGTGTTTTATTTATTTTAGAATTTTTTAAAGGTTTTCTATCGTCACTGGGTTATCTTGGTTTCAATTAAAATTCTTAAAATGTTCGTACATTTCAATGTATTACATATGAAATATTAAAATGGATTTACTGAGTACAACGCCATCTGTGAGGCAGCAGTGTTTCCAAGTACGTAATAAATATATATTAATGATACTTCAGATCGTGACAAAACGCAGAGACAAGCCAACAACGTGCCTTATTGTGTGGAGAATCCAGCCGAGAAACTTATAACACGAGTGAGTATTTTACTCTAGAAGAATACAATGAAATACAATCGCTTAGTAAAAAACGTAACTTTGAAAACGCTCCAAAATTCTAGATGGCGCCACAAGCAAATAGTTTTAAATATTGAAAAACACCATTAAAATATTTAAGCAACGTTTGATTATTATTTAAGATTTTTACATAAAATCAAAGAAACTTATTTAAATAAAGTATTGTAACTTAATGTATAAAGCCGCAATTACACGGTTCACTTGGCACATGGCTTTCAGTTTGTAATGAAACATAAAACTTAATAATTCGATACTTCGAATAAACTCCGTTCCTTGAATTTCAGCGACTTTTAACCAGATTTATTCAATTTGGTGTAAATCTTTATGCTTTCATAGATATTTGCGAATTTACGATGAGTAAATCTACGATATTATCTGAGACATTTAGTGAAACAGTGAACAGATATAATAATAATTACTAGTGGTCACCCGTACTCGAAATTCGACCATAACAATTAATGTCAAAGACTATATATAAGTATATATACTTCTATAATCACAGATTTCGCCAAGGCACTGTTAATTTGACTTGAACAGTAAACAAAAGAGTATATATGCGTGTGTGTGTCAAATGGTAGTGTGTGTAATGTTTTTTTTTATTGGCTTAATGTATTTTTTATGCATAATTTAAAAAAAAATCAGCATTTGTCGCTTCTTCTCTATATAAACTCCCAAGTGTGCGACATTTCATACTCCTCCGTCTGTGCAATTATCGTAAAAAGGGGCACAAAGTTTTGGCTTCACGTATTACAATATATAGATTGAGTCAACATATTAAAGTACTGGTCTTTTTCTTTCTTTTTTTTTACTAATTGTACTTTTAGAATAGAATAGAATAATTTATTGCTAGAAATGTATGTACATAGGTGTTTTCTTTTTTGTGGTAATTGTCTCGATACATTTTGCCTTATTAGGCGTGCAATTTTCAGATCTTATAACTAAATCTAAATTGATACTAATTAAACATGATAATTAAATAAATTAGATAATATTAGATGTCAAGCAAAGCGTTAATTAAATAAGAATACATTAATAAGCATTAGAATTTATCACTTAAATAATTCTTGTATCGATAGCGTGCATAGCTATTGTAAAAACCATCTAAATAGCAGTCGTTCACAATATAGCCAGGATTAAGCAGTCCATCAACTCGCCAGCTACCTAATGGTTATCGAACTTCGAACAAATAAAGTTTTTCTTTCTTCGGAACTGTGGTTTTTGATCCAATATGTTATGATGTGCAGGTGCTGACAGAGCAAGGACTCGGCAAGTATTGCGACAAGGATTTCATCCTGAGTACCTCGCGTGAGATGCAGGAGGCGCTCGACCTCACCCAAGAGGAGATGGACACGTGAGTCTTGTACCGAGATCTCTCATTTTACTAAATTAGCATATGCCAGCGAAATTTGTTTCACGTTGCCATGACCAGAATATGTTTATTAGTCAATGGTAACGATGGCACTAGCAAACACGACCGCATGATTCGGAATATAAGCTAGCTCTGTTTCTCATTCAAATGCGTAAAGTAGTTTTTACGTAATGCTCTAACAGATAGACAGACAGAAGAAACCTCTATTAAAACTGTATTAAATAATCTGATAGTCCTAATTAGCCTCCCTGATTTATAAATGCATTGTATAAACTCGAACCCGCTACAAATTTATTATACCAAGCCACTCAGAAAGTATTGTGTAAAGAAGTTTTTATATTTGAGAGACTGGCCAGTTATAATTTGTTTTGAAAGTATGACAATTTATAACTAAAATTAGGTATGTTCCACTTTCAAAATTTCCCTCCACATTGTTTGCGAGCTAATTTAAATTATCGTGTCTCATTGAAAAATGGATCTGCGCCGGGAACATTTTCGCGCTATGATTTTTTACGATTTCAAGTGTCGCCTGAAACCGGATGAATCGTATGATTCATCCGGTTTGGATGGCGGTCATGATGAATGCCATTTGAAGTCTATCGTATGATAGACTTCAAATGGCATTCATGGATGAAGGCCCTTCTAAAGCAACCGTGTATCGTTGGTACAACGAATTCAAGCGCGGTCGACTAACTTTAGGGGATGAAGAAAGAAGTGGTCGCCCTTTGACGGCTGTTACGGAAGAAAATGTGCTAGCAGTGAAAAATTTAATCCAAGACAATAGACGAGTTACGTATCAAGAGATTCAGCACGTACTGTAGATTGGATCGGGAAGCCTTCACGAGATTCTACATTTGCATCTTCGCGTGAAGAGGATAGTTTCACGCTTGGTGCCGTACAACCTCACCCATGCTCAGAAGCAGGCCCGGGTGGAATGGTGCCATGACATGATAAACAAATTTGAAGTAGGCTCGTTTTGGCGTGTTTATGACATCATTACAGGTGATGTCTCCTGGATTTATCAATTCGATCCCGAAACGAAGCGCCAGTCGACGGTTTGGGTGTTTCAAAATGAATCGACGCCTACCAAAGTGAAGCGGTCTAGAAGCGGGGGAAAGATTTTGATTTTGATGAAGAGTTTTCTCTGTTGTGAGCAACAAGCGACCAAACACAGCTCCGCGGGCTACTGCTCCACCACGATAACGCGCCCGCCCATACCGCGCTCAAAACGAGGGACTTTCTGGACAGCACGGCGGTGAAACTCCTGGGTCACCCTCCTTACAGCCCTAACCTAGCACCGTGTGACTTCTTTTCATTCCCGAAAATAAAAAATCAGCTCAAAGTGATACAATTTTCGGCAGCGGAAGATGCGCTGTCAGAATTCGAGCAAGCTGTAAACTAACACCTACTTTTGGCGGACTGGAATAAGTGTTTCGAAAACTGGTTCATATGCATGAAGCTTTGTATAGAGGCTGTTGGAGAGTACTTTGAAAAGATTTAATAAAAAAAATACCCATAAAACATTTTTTTTTATTTTCGCAAAATTTTCTGAGTGCAACAACCAATTATAAATTATAGTATTTATTTTATAATAGGTTGGGGAAAAAGTCTTTTCGCATATAGTATGTATGAACTTGTAATAAGATTTGTTAGAACTCTTTGACTACACCATTTGTATCTGGCTGATTTTGGTATCATTAAAAAGTTTTAATTTTAAAGAAGACAATTCCAAATTCAAATTAGGAAAATGTGTGATTTTCATTTGTTTTTCTTATTGTTAAAATGAGTGAATCTAATGAAGAAATTCGATACATTTTAAAAATTTACTACACAAAAGGTAAAAATGCAACACAAGCCACGAAAAAAAATTGTGATGTTTATGGACCTAATGCAGTATCTGTGAGAGTAGCGCAAATTTGGTTTAAGCGTTTTCAATCCGGAAATTTTGATATCAAAGATGCACGTCGCTCTGGTCGCCCTGTTACGGACAAAATTGATGCCATTTTTGAAAAAGTGGAGCAAGATCTGCATATTAGTAGTTACGATGTAGCTGGAGAACTGGGAATTGACCACAAAACGGTTTTGGCGCATTTGAAAAAAAGCTGGGTACACAAAAAGCTTGATATTTGGGTGCCTCATAAGCTCACTGAAACAAACATAATGAACCATGTACTCATTTATGATTCTTTATTACGACGTAATGAAACCGAACCATTTTTGAAGAAGTTGATAACTGGTGATAAAAAGTGGATCACGTACGACAAGAACGTGCGAAAAAGATCGTGGTCAAAGGCCGGTCAGGCTTCACAGACTGTGGCGAAACCCGGGTTAACTCGCAACAAGGTGATGCTGTGTGTATGGTGGGATTGGAAAGGCATTATTCAATATGAGCTGTTACCGCCAGGCAGAACTATCGATTCTGAACTGTACTGCGAACAACTGATGAGATTAAAGCAAAAAGTTGAGAGAAAGCGGCCGGAATTAATCAACAGAAGGGGTGTGGTTTTTCACCATGATAACGCTAGACCTTACACATCTTTAGAGCTGTTAATGCATCCGCCGTATAGTCCTGACCTTACACCTTCAGATTTTCACCTGTTTCGCTCTCTGCAGAATTCCTTAGGCAGCGTCAGGTTAACATCACGAGAGGACTGCCAAAACCACTTGTCACAGTTTTTTGATCAGAAGCCCCAAAATTTTTATAGCAATGGGATCACGTCCCTACCTACAAGATGGCAAAAAGTTATGCAACAAAATGGCACCTACATACTTAAGTCAAATGTAAATAAACTGTATAAAAAAACCTTTTGAATTTTTATATAAAATGCGAAGAAACTTTTTCCCCAACCTAATATATACAATTTATATATTATCATGGCTAGATAAAGATAGATAACTCTTTATTGTACATCAAAGAATAGACAAACAGAAGTAGAAAGATACAAAAGAAAAAAGAAAACGGGCTGCCTTATCGCTAAATTGCGATCTCTACCAGCCAGGAATTGATAGACTTAATACTGACTGAATATATACCTATTATGTATAGCAAACATATGGACATGCTCCCAAACTTCTCGTTTATGATTATTAAAAGGATTTAATTTATTTTGACTCTGATTTCTGCTCGCTTACTTCTCAGGGCTGCAAACCAAATAATTTTACAAGAGAGAAAAATGAATACAGCACAAAATAAACCCAATGATGTGGTATGTATATTTAATGTAGTTTGTACTTGGTTTTAAAAAAACCGCAATAGTTTCGTTATTGATGCATTCGCGTCTCAAACTCAAATGGCGGGTTCGCATTTTGACCGGAAAAGCATGCGCCTCTTAGGCAGTTTTCAGTTAATGGTCTATTAACCACATGACGGTGAAGGAAAACATCATGATGAAATCTGCAAATCGTAATAACCGATGTGCCGAACTTGTCAAGTTGCCTTGTTGCGTGGCGGGTGTACTCCGTTTCCTGAACTGTTGGGAAGCCCGAAACTAGCACTGGTACATTATGAGCTTTTTTTTCTTAGTGCAGTATGTCAGCAGACAGGCAGACGGCCCACTTGATGGAAAGCGGTTACCATCGCCTATAGACATTTGCAACACTAAAGGTGCTACAAATGCGCTGCTGCTCTCTTAAGGGAAACTGGATACCTGGTCACTAATGCCGGAATACAATTGATATGTATTAAAAAAATAAAATTTTATCTTCCAGGAGAGTATATTGTCTAGGCAATATCATCCCTTCCACCAGCCTCCGATGCAGCCCCCACCAAGGAAGACATAAAATAAAATATTTTTAAAATTTTGGAATTTCGATTCAACCGTTGTCGGTTGACACCGATTTCGGTTTTTGTACTCTCGGAAAGGGATTTTTTATCCCGAGCCTCGGGCTCCGAGAAGAAAAGGTTTTTTGACGAATATATTGTAAATAGTATTAATTGATAAATATTATTATAAATTTTGGGGACTTGACACAAAAGTTTTAGAATCTTTGGTAAATTTTCTATGGCCTTGAGAACACCAATTTGTTTATATTTAACCCTTTCTATAAACTAATAATATCCCTGAAATATCATACATTGTTTTCTTACATTTATTTACATATAAGCACTCCACTAAGTCTTCATTTGACATAAAAATTTCAATTTTTTAAATAAATTTGCATACATTATATCCTTAATAGTTTTGTAATTTGGTATTGTAAATAATATATTTTGAGAAGTTTTTTTTATATATATTTTATTGTTGTTCCACAATTACTTTATTGTATAGTTTTGTTTTCTCTTCGACTTTGGACGTCTTTCTTTTATTCTTATTGAATTTGTTAACTCTCTAGATAAATATTTTACTGTTTTCCTCTGGATAATAGTGTTAAGATGTGAAATCTAAATGAAATTTTTATCGGTTAGTTTTTTTATTAATTTAATTGAAAAGCCTGTAGAAGTATGTATAAATAAGTTTTAAAACTTTTTTGTCAAGTTATCGAAAGGACGATTGCTTAAGCTTTGAGTGAATTTTGATGAAAAATATTTTTAAAAGTATAATAATTATGGTTATTGTCCCATCAAAGGTTTTTAACCATTAGTCTGACTTGAAACGTTAGTAATTTTCGGGTATTTTACCCTTTTTTTTTATTTCATTTTAAATAATCGAAAAATTATAATTGGATTCTATTTAGTAATTTAAATAAACATCCAAACATTTATTCATTTGATTAATTTTATTCTGATTAATAGACAAAGCATAATGTACTTTAATTTATGCTTAGAATAATTTTTATTAGTAAATTTTTTAATAGTTGGTAAATAAAGCGCTTTTGTCCAGTACTTCTCAAACTTTTTCTATCAGATACCCTAGTATGAGAAATGAATTTGAATTTTTATATAATAAGTAAATTTATTCTAATATATTTAAGGAGATTATATTATATTGAATATATGGCATGTGCCTTATTTATTCATGTATAGAAGAAAAAAATGTGCCAAAATATTTTTAAATTGCCTTGAAGATAGATAATATTTAGTCTGCTGTGTACTTAAATTATTTCTAATATATTCGTTATAAAGATTTTGTATTAATCTTTTGGCAGAGAAGTGGCACACCTAAAATATATGTAGCTGTTTTCATTATCACAGTCTTGAATTAAGTCAAAATCGAGGAGCAACCGCTAGTAACGACGAGCTTATATTGAAAGTTGGAATGTGTGATATCTTAAATATAGTACTAGCTTATTGAATAATTTTTTTAATTACTTGTATCTATTGATTTTTGATAAAAATGAATGTGAAGTTATAACATTTATCATGCCTTTGCTCCATCTGGGAAAATGTTAGTATCAGTGAGCGTTTCACGCAGACGTACCGCTGGATTAAATGCGTTATTGTGATGCAGTATTGTTATTATTAATGACGTTAAACATTGACATATAACATATGTGTCACCGCCTCTTTGTTTCCTATTTCTTTCGCCGCACCTGTCACTATGTAATGTGACATAGTCTACATCCGACCGCTAAACGCACCGCAACTTCCGCGCAAACCTAGCCGCGCTTTGTGTATTCACACCCGCTTATATCAACCCGCACGCTGTACCGTTCCAGCTGGTCCACTAGTCGACGGAACCGCAAGACGCAAAAGAAGGATCACGAGGAAGAAGCGCCTGCCGCTGCGAAGCCCGCATCGTTCGTAGCGTGTCTGGTGCGGCGACCTATCCTGTAAGTCCTTTCCTTCTCTTTTATCCCCGCTCCGCCCGCGCGCACAATATGCATGTATTTACTGTAATGTAACTAAACATTAACGGCGTTATTTTTAACAATATAAACAAGACGCATTGGACCACAATCACTAACTATAACATTATCCAAGATAGAGTAAGGAAATTAGAGTTTTTCATTTCTCTGCCAAAACTAAAATACTTTATAAAATTCTAGCGATTTCTTTATTCGAGTAAACTCTAGTCAAATATTTATGAAAAATGCTTGCTTACTATAATGTGGATGTATATTATGTAGGGTGGAAAAGATATATTTTAAATGATGTATTTTGTATGGAAAATATATTTGTTACTGTGAATAAATTGTTGATATATGATTGTTTCTTTTTCATAGAACTTTATGCCATTGGTAAAAGAACGGATGCGTAGCTGTCCTCTCCAAAATTTTCGTTTCGGGTTTTATTTACTGCTTCAAGATTGATACCTCTTATAATTTAATAAGGTTTCGCGTAGTTTCGTAAATGCGTATACACAGAACTATCTTAATTTTTAAATATATACAGTTATTCCAAATTTAATGTTAAAGTAATGGTAGTTGTTGCGGACAGAGAGCACCCCCCCTGTCCTGCCCACCGGAGCACACCTCTCCACGCCCCGCATACCGCCGACGCCCATAGCTCGCACAGTTAGCAGATAGGCGTCGGTCGGAACGGGGGATATAAGAAGCAGCCTTAGAGGCCGGAACTCGTTCAATTGCTCATATACTTATGGCACCAATACGCACTACTCTACTCTCTGCTATTCATCTCTGTAACTCGTCTATGTATAGTTTTAATATAATTGTAAATAACGCTAGTAATAAGTCATGCACTCCACACCGAATTTTATTTAGAAGAAGCAACTGCCGCCAATAGTAGTTTTTCTCTTATTAAGTAGTGTTTGCTAGACCGCAATTATTAGATATGTACTTCAGTAAAATTGTCTATTAGGTATTATACAGTTTGTCAATGGAATAATTGATAAATATAAGAGACTAAAGAAAGTCACGTGGAGTTTGTGAAAGACGACATAATGATTTATGGTGCTATAGAGGATTATAACAAAACTATATTAGTCGAAGTGACAGAGTTGATTATATTCACTATAGTGAAAAAAACGGCTGGAGCGATTTTGATGATTTTTTGTGTACGTCCAAGGCGATTCGAGAATGGTTTAGATTCACAATTGAACCAGGTTGGTGGCGCTGCAATTGGGTACTAGATTTTTATTTTTACAAAGCAGAACAACGTCTGCTGGGCCTGCTGGTATAGTATAAAAATATGTATGCAGCTGATATTTAACACTAGCCCGGTCTTAGACCTGTAAGTTTTGCTAGAGTAGGCCTCTAGGCATGACAATTGTCCTTGTTGGACTCAATGTTTCATAGCTGAGTCCAATATTCATAAATTGTAGTACTACTAACGATAAAATAAATTACATCATATCTATCATATTTTAATAATCGTGTACACAAAATCTTTAGTAGATGTTTTCTGTTGAATTGACTTATTCACCTATCTCTTTTCAAGTCACGAACCCACTTTTCAGTCGTTCTTCTTATTCTCTTCATTTTTAACTATATTATCGTTGCCATTACTCGACGATGGTTTCTCAGCATCATCCCATAAAATTGTAAACTGACGACGTATATCATTGAATGTATCTGCTGTATTTAAATCATCACAGTTATGATTGATCAAATTTGAAATTTGATCTGCGAAATTTTTCGATTGATTTATTAGATTTAGACCCATGTCCTTTATAGTTATAGGATAGACTTGACTTGGAGTTACTTTTAAAATTACTGCAGAATCTAATTTAATATCTTTTTCACCGCACCGGTTACTTGTGTCATTTAAATCAGTATATTTTGAAGTAAGAACATGAACATCATGTAAGTTTGTATCTTCATTAACTTCCTGATGTATGTCGTAATGTTCTGTGTAATTTCTAGCTACATCATCAGCATTGTTAGATATTTCAACAATTTCATCTTGTAACTTCTTTATAAGACTTTCAAGGTCTGATATTTGTTTATCTATATCAGGATTAGAGTTTTTTGAAGTATTTTCAACAGTAAACTTTCTGGTTTTTTCGCTTCTTGGTTCTTTCCAAGTTGTATAGTTCGTTTTATCTTTAGTATGTTCTCGTTTAGCTTTGAATGAGTTTAAGTTGTCCATTTTATAATTATTATTACTTTCTAATAATTACTTTAAATTTAGTGATTTAGTTTGATATATCATTGGTGTTCTAAAATATTAATTTTAGATTAATACATCTAGTCATATTTAAGCTCTAATGAGGTCCTCGTAGCATCCCAATTTCATTCTAACAAGGCTGGTTATTTATTTATTAAGCCGTGGTAGCGTGATGGCTATCACACACGTCCCAAGCTCAAGGGGCGCGGGTTCGAATCCTGGCCGGAACGCATGCATCACTTCGGAAGTTTTTCTGACCTCATGTGCATATTGTTACAATTGCCACGTGCCAGCAACGGCGAAGGAAAACATCGTGATGAAATCTGCACATGGAGATAACTGATGTGTCAAACCTGCCAAGCTGCGTTTGGATAAACGTGGCGGGTATATTATCCATTCCCCTATAGTGGGAGGCCCGAGCCCAGTTGTGGGAGGTTTATGGGCTGTTTATTATATAAGGCTGGTTATAATCATGGCTTGAGAGTATATATTGACTTTATGTATCAATGGTGAAAAAAACGTCGTGAGGTATCCTGCACATCGAGATTCGGTCACGATAAAACGTTACATAGTATATTACCTATTCCTAATCATGGGGTGAAATTTATTTAATTTCTCTACTGTTTTACATCTAATATTTACCTTTTTCTGATTTTTTTAAAGTAATGACCAATTATCTCTTGATCCACATCATATTAGAATAATTCTGTAGATCAATGTGACGTTTCAAATTATTTGATGAATGATTTCTAAGTCCTATTCCATATAACGCTTCATTCTTTCTTTGCATTCAGCAATTCTTGCTCGTTTATCTTGCTCTTCACAAGGATCTAGTAGTGGAGGGGGTGGAGGTAGAATTGGTGGAGGACAGCCAGGCCAAGGTAAGTCTGCAGATACCGCTGTTTGCTCTAGAATTGCATCACATCTGCAACAGAGAGCAAACTTCTGTGGTGTAGAATTCTTATTTCGTTCAGTCTATGTGTCAGTTTGAAAAGACAGGAAATGTATTGACATTTGCATGTATGCAGGCCTGTAAGTATTACTCACGTAAACATTTCAGCTCGCACCGTGATTCATCAATACAAATGGCAATCGTAACTCTTAGCCTTAGTGACTTACGCAAGCAAAATGTACAGGTCTATGATAAGGCTTATATCAGATTTAATAAGCGAGAAAAGACCGCTCATGTAAGATAAGGAGCTGAAAAGATGGATGGATTGTGTGAAGGATGATATGATGATATGTGGTGCGACAGAATATGTATATCAGAGTAGAGAGTAGTAGTGTGGAAGGAAAAGACATATTGTGCCGACCCCAAATAATTGTGATATGGTGAAAGAAAAGAGATGTAAGATTAGGAGCTTTTCAAAGTTCCTTTTTTGCTGGGTTTTTTTCAACCTAATTCTTCAATGGTTATAAGAAGCTAAATAGATAAATGAACTGTAGTAGATACTGGCTATCCAAAAAAGCAGTACCTATCAGTCCCAGGTTTATCTGGTTCCACAATACAAACAATAGCTTCCTCTCTCCTAGGGGGAAGTTGGGGATTTTTGACTCTTTCAATACAAAGAGCAAAGCAGCCAGGCGGTGGCGGTGGCTGAATAACGGGAGGCCTTGGACATACTATGATACCAGCCTTTTCCTTCTCTTTGATTTTCTGAAGAACACAAAGATCCGGTGGTGGGGGATCTGGAATCCTTTCAACTGTACACTTTTTTGTTTTCATATTCTAAATCTTCGGAGTTTCATGATTGTTTTTATATTTTAAAGTTCACGATACTTTCAAATTTTTTATTGTTGTCATTATTATTTTTATTTTATTTTAATTAAAATTTTCAATAAAGTTTTGCCTTGATTCTAATACTCCTTTGAAAGATGATGTTGTTATTGTTGTTCACCTCACCTCAATAGCAGGCAAAGGAACTAAGTCAATACAGATAGTCCTATTTCAATGTCAGCTTTATTGTAGGACTTTGACTATCATCAAACAATAGAGTTTGTGGTGACTCGAAAGACTACATTTCACTAAACCGTTTACATTTTTCTGCAATAAATTTTATATAATAAAAATGGTGCGAAACAGTATTCCCACTGAAAAACAATGATATTTCTAAAAAGACAGAGGATTCAGAGGATTTGCATAAGTTTTTATATATTCCAAACTCATTTGTAAAAATTTTAATTCATATTTTGACATTACAATGCCAGATAAAATTCTGTCAATACAAGAAATATGTAAACAGAAATTTAATAAAAATGCCAAATCAACCCTGCAGGAAGAATTGCCAGAAACTTGATCATAAATGCTTGCCATGTGTGAATCCAGGCTTAGAACACACGGACAGTCTTGAGAAAGCAAATAACAACCAAACTAACAATACAAACACAACACCATGCCATTGTTGCAACGAAAACCTCAAAAGCGATGAAAAAAATGATATTTAGTCGATTGAAACTTATTATTTGTAAGTAAATATCGTGGTTTATGTATAAACATGTGGTACTTGAATTTAATAAGAATTGAATGGTGATTTGAGTTAACTGCTTTTAAAAGTTTAAAAAAGGTGTTAAGGAGTCTAAATAGCCATAACATGTAGTATAGGTTCTATAATGGGTGCGGTATAGTTATAGGGCACATTTATTTATTATTTGAGATATAAAATTAACTTTGGGTGGTAATAAAAAAAATAACCACGGAGGCTAAGGCGGAGGAGCTTCACTTCGCTTCGTCACGCCTTAGCCTTCTAACCTATATTAAAAAAGTTTGTATCTGTGCGTAATAAATAAATGTGCCCTATAACTATACCCCACCCAGGACAACTCATATGACAACCCCTGGAGCGGCTAAGAAAATATGCCCACTCACCCCTTATCACAGTACGTTTCTCAGACTATTAGTTCACCGCCCTTTCTTCAGCACCTTCATCGCCATAACACCAGACGCAAGGGGAAGCCGGCCGGCTTATAACCTATTCCATTCCTTCCACTCAATGCAATACTTATTAGTCTTTAGGTATTTGATTATAGGCCGATTTTTCAATCACCAGATAGTAGTTATTCGATAAGTTTTTAAATATTATTATGTTTTGACCTGTGCGCCTGCTCAACGAATACAGCAGCGAACGATGACGCGTATGTGTGTATGTAATGTACGAAAATTCAAAAAAGTCCAGGCACCATCTACTGGCGAGTGATGCAGTGACGTATGAAGTGTAGTTATCTATAAACTACCCAACATTGCTAGAGGGTGTCACCATGAGGTTTTTAATCAATTATGGAAAATTAAAATTTATGACAATGATTTGTTAATTTTGATAATACAAAGTGTGATTTGAGTTTAGTAATTATATGTAACCACAAAAAAATATTCAGTTTCTATTTTTTTAATATAGGTTAGAATAGAACCGGAGCGCCCGACTTAGCCTGCTTGCTTATTTTTTTATAATAGTCCAAAATTCGTTTTATATCTAGAAATAAGGGGTAAGTATTCCTCCTCCGCCGGCCTGCCTCCCCACTACATAAAGTTCATCTCACACATGTCTATACCGTACACAACGCTGATATAGGACGAATAAAACGTTTATTGTTTTAGAATTTGTCAAATGTTGACGTTCTACCTGGCCGTAGAGAAAACTTTAGTGTTCTCTATTTAAATAAATTGGTTATCTAGGACGCGTTCCATTAGTATCTCACAACGCCCAAAATGCCCCGTCTGCCGTTCCACAAGGTGACCGCGGTCGTTATAGTCGTGGCGAAAACGTTACTAATGACGTCATCATTGTCGATCACACAGCGCTCATAACGACAACAGGTAAGTCGAAGTGGGCGTTGACCACAGAGCATTAATTATCTCTATCTCTTGACATTGAAAAAGGCGCGATTTTCAAATCAACCTATGACATTTGTGTATATCGTCGTTTATGACATCAACACCTCATAATCCGTTCCAGTAAAGTTTATGATTATAACGTCCGTGTGTGATGTGGAATATACCCACTATGGTTACGTTCCAGAAGGGACGCACAACGACCACGTTCGCGGCCGCGGTTTTTCCGTTTCACTTGCTTGCCGGCGTCACAATTATAAACTCAAGTGTAACAGTTATTCGACCCACCTATTGATATGGGTCGTTGTGAGTGCTGCGTGAGCGAAAATCATGAAGTCATTAGTGACATTTTCGCCACGACCATAACAACCGTGGTCGCTATGTGGAACGGCAGACGGAGTATTTGGGATGTTGTGAGATACTAAACGAACGCGCCCAGTGTGAAAAGTGCAATAAAAACAATATAAAACTTTTATTAACACGTTCACTGCGAAATAGGGTCTAAGTCGCCCCGTACGTGTGTCACTTGCGGTCCGGCTAAGAAAAAGATAGTCTTCTCTGTGGTGCGGAGGGCGAAACTTCAATTTGGTTCAAAGTGGAAAAAAGATGCATATATATCTGATATATGCTATTAAGCCAGAGTTCCGTGGTATCTACCTTAACACGAGGTCACCTTGACTAAAAAAGGATTTTAGTTTTTTATTAAATTTTACGGGGCTCAATAGGCCTCCTGCCGCCACAATGGCAATTTTATTACAAGATCTAAAACGCTCCGTGCCACAGGAATGGAAAGTAAAGATTAATCAATGCCGCTGTGTTATTAACGTTACTATCCATCAACAACCACATTCTGCTAGGAATAGGTGAGTTACCCTACAATATCAAATACCCAATCAATATTTTCCTTGTATAGGATAAAAATCTATTCCGTAATCAAAATGCAAAGAGCATCCCAAAAAGTAGACGCGACAAGTTGCGAGAAGAAGGACCCTCCCCACCCTTGCGATTCTCCTCTTCCATGTAATCCTTTTAAAGAGGACGAGGGTAACTGTCCCGACCCCTTCTTGTGTTTGGAGAGGGTGAAAAACCCAGCGTTCTCTGGTGAGATCAGTGAGTATCAATATTTTTGTATAACACATAGATTGTTGGCCCACCTGATGCAAAGTGTTATCTGTGCAGGAACGGAGAAAGAATACAATTTCCTGCGTTGGGGCGGCCTGTCGTAAGATGCGACAAAACAACCCACAGCCAGGTGGTAGAGTATTTGCCCGACTGGATGGATACCAGCCCTGTTCTAGAGCATGCCGCCATAACCGCCTTGAGTTGTGTTCCGGCGTTAGTGACCAGATTCCCAGTTTCCCTTAAGAGAGCAGCAGAGCATTTATAGCATCTTTGGTGTTGCAAATATCCATAGGCGATGGTAACCGCTTTCCATCAAGTGGGCCGTCTGCCTGTCTGCTGAACTCCTGAAAAATAAATAAAAAGTGGTTACAATCGCCTATTGACATTTACAACACTAAGGTGCTACCAGTGCTGCAAGCCTCGAAGGGGGGGGATTGAATACCGCAACCGGAACACAATTCAAGCTTGTTATGATAGCATTCTCTATACCAGGAGTCCTATTCTGCTATTCCGTTAAAGAACTTTATTTCTCACTATCGGTCCGCGCCGGCTTCGAACGGGTATCTAAAAATAATTTTTTGTTGAGTTTAATTACCTACTAGGCGAATTCAAAATATTTCCCCTCCCGTACGGCCCGTACCCCAGTGACGCATACATCGCATAAGCCTAGCTAGCCGAGCAGGGTGCGAGGCGACCATGCAACTTTTTTCTAATACTTACATTTTTAAACTCATGATATCTTTCGAATGGAATATCCGAATTAAATAATTCAAAAAGTTATATAAAGGTAATGAAGCAGTCTTGAATATGACGTAATTTATTTTGATAAGGATGAATACTAAGATACAAATAAAGAGCCTTTTCTATCGGCGGCATTTCAATTAAATTTTTAAAATAAAAAACACTTATTGTGGCATAACTGTAATAGTTAGACATATGCTATCGCGACACTTTTTGTAAATAATGATGTGTTCTGCAAAGTCGTAGTATATTATTTTATTTTATCATTAATGTTCACCTCTCTACATTAAACTTGTTTTCCAAAATGAGTTTTAGTAAAACTACTACTATCTTTCGGTCCGACGCTCTGATATTACTGATATGATTTCAATCTTTATTTAAAGTATTTGTGTGTTTTGTGTTTATTTGTATTGGGTAAATAGTTAACTGTCTGTCTCTATTTTTCTTTTCTTATAACCGTCTAACCGACCTTATTCGGCCACATTCGGCCGCTGTCGCTGCGTAAACTCCAGTCGTGCGTCAGAGCTGACACACACAAGGTTTTTTTCCTTTTTTACTCACTTAGCTATTTATTTACATTTTAGTATAGTTGTTCATTGGTTCTAGCAAAGTGTAAACCAGGGAGGTTCATGAACGTGAAAACGTGTGCGAAAGAAGATCCCCAGCACCCCTGTGACCCACCTCTCCCTTGCAGCAAAAGTAAGAAGCAACCTTGCAACGACCCTCCTCTGTGCATCCACAGAATCAAGAACCCCGAAGAGAAAAAAGAAGTTGATAATAGTGATTGCGATCCATCCAACTAAAATATAAATCCAATTTCTAATTCGATGTCTTTATCTTTATCTCTATCTATCTTTATATATATATATATATACATATATACACATATATATATATATATATATATTTTGTTACTACTCCATTCATTCTTTGAGAAGTAATAAACTTCTATACGTATTTAAAAAAAAGAGCCTGATGTAATATATAAATAATTATGATGAAAACATCTTTCTTATCTAGACGTGTTGCTGCAGTTTCTTGCCGCTTCTTCTCTTTTGAACAGCGATAACACACTGCGAAGCGGTGTACATAGAATAGGAAGTAGATTTAAATTTTGACTTACATGTTCAAAGTGTTCTCCAGTGGATCTTATTTTAAATAAAAACTTTTGAATTTGAAAGTAGAATAAACGTAGTTGAAATGAGAGCTTTGAGAAGTATATGTAAGGTTAATTAATATAAATGACATGATAAGAAACGTGATAAAGGAACGTTGTAGATTGAAAGAGTAAGTAGTGACACGAGTTGAAAAAGGAATGTTAAAATGGTTTGGGTATGTAGAGATAATGAATGAAAACAGAATCATAAAACAAGTATATGATAGCAATGTGACTGGTAGAGTCGGTGCCGGTCGACCATGACGTACTCATGATCAAATTGAAGATATTTTGAAGAAAGGTCACGTGAAAAGCATTTTAAATAAGCGTGTACGTGTGAACAGATTAATTGATCAATTTATTAACTATGACCCAAATAAAAGATTATTAACTTCAGAAATTATAACAAAACAAAGAAAAATAAACGATAAATTTCACCGAAAAATAGAGAAATAGAAGAATACTGACAACACTTGAACACTGGGTGTAATGTATTTTTATTTTATTTTATGTAATTTACCACAACATTGCAGTTAACTAATGAGGCTGATTTGCCAACGTGTTCCTGTCTTGACGTTAGATTGTGATTGCAATTCGACTCCCAAACGTTGAGACAGGCTGCGTAATCTCAAAATCGATGAGTTCTCACGCCAAGCAATGCGTCGCATATACCATGTTAGAAGTTATGAAAGTTGATGAAGCGAAACGTGTTTGTCAGGATTGTAGCAGGTGAAAATCCATCGTCTCTGACTACCCCTACTTTAATGGAAAACCGGCGTGATAATATGTATATACCTATGTATATATTTAAAGTGCCACCAGAGGTCTTGTTAGTGCCGTGTACTCTCAGGAGCTGTTCTAACATTTTTTTAATTTTTTTATTGCAGGAGTTCAGCAGACAGGCAGACGGCCCACTTGATGGAAAGCGGTTACCATCGCCTATGCACATTTGCAACACCAAAGGTGCTACAAATGCGCTGCTGCTCTCTTAACGGAGACTGGAACCTGGTCACTAATGCCGAAACATAACTCAAGGTTGTTATGGCGACATACTTTAGACCAGGGGTGGTAGCCATCCAGTCGGGCAAATGCCCTACCACCTACACCATTGAAGGTGGATTCGAGGTTAGTGGTGTTTATTACCCCATTGGTTTTTGTGCAGGATTTGGAATAGGTCTCACTCTCATAAATCCACTAAATAATACTACAATCCACTAAAACAAAAATAATCTAACCAGCGACCAGCTGTGCGGGATCCATGATCCAGCATTGCACACGATCTTGATGAAATATTTTGTGTGTTCAAGTGGGGTTTAGATTCAATCAGGGTGCCATCATTGTGACACCGGCGACGAGGATACGGCACTGCACACTATCCAGGAGTGTCCTGTCTGGACAGAGCAGCGCCGAGACCTCGTCGCCGTTACCGAACATGACCTCTCGCTCCCGGCCGTGGTAAGCACCATGATCGGGAGCCCAACAGGATGGGACACCGTCTCCTCTTTCTACGAGCACGTTGTGCTTGCGAAGGAGGAGGCGAAGCGAGAGCGTGAGCGCACATTACTGCTCCGCTCCCGCCAAAGGAGGACGCGTTGGCGTCGGAGGGACAACCAGGACCTTCGGCCACCGCAAGCGGGCGGCGCGGGTGTGGCCTCTTGAGATATAGAGGTTCTCATCCACCCGCACATGCTGCCGTCAAGATGGGGTGCGAGTGTTCCGCGCGCGCTCACCTCTCCTCCCGTGGGGCGAGTTACAGACTGCCCCACGCCTAGAGAGCATGATGATGGCGGGGGATAAAGTAGTCCCCCGGCAGTGGAAGAGGCCTCGCAAGGCCCACGCCTGCCAGAGCTGCGGAGAGGCTAGGTCATATACTCGTAGCCCTGGCATAAGGCGAAGGACGGAACACCCAGGAATTTTAGTGGGTATCCCTAACCGAGGAGTGGCAATAGCATGGCACCAGATCTGACTGGGCATGCTAATGACGCCTCCGATCTGGCGAATCCCACACTAGGTCGCGAATTATCCCCCCAAGGTTCTGCCCTTGTCGCGGCTTAGTCCTCAAACGGATTTCCCCTAGCTAATAGAAAAAAAGGGGTTTAGATTCACAATTGGACCCGTAGGTGGTACTGCAATCATTTTTTAGGGCAGGACAACGTCTGCTAGTATCTACTACTATATAAATAGTAAGGACATGTGATTGCATAAATGATATTGATATCTATCGGTAATCCTTATAGTAATACGGGTACAGCTAATTGTATATATAATATTATAATGGCCACCACTCCTAGTCTACTGTATGTCACGAGTCATGAAGATAGATGAACATTTATATTTTATTAGATTTTAATAACACATAAGTCTACTTTGCTGTTCATCTACACTTTGGTGGAAGTGGATCTAAATCCAGTAAATATAGTCATAAAGAACTTGAGCCAGTCACCAAAAAAGTTTCATAGCAATATCAGCAGAGAAAACTTTTGTTAACAAAAAGGTATATGGAAAATGATAAACTTCTGCGATTTATAAACAACAAACATGTAATAGTAAACATTGGTATTGTATGTATTAAAAGAACTGTGATATTATTTCAACAAAAATAGAATAAGATGGATTAATAGGTCCTAATATAATACATATCATAAACAGCACCCATGAGTAAAGAGAGTCTTTTTAGTATTTGTATCACATACCAGAAAGCTATTAGAAAAATAGCTTTCCTTTTGAATTTTTTTCAAGAACAGCTGTAATAATGCCAAATGACAAGAAAGATGATTGTCATCCAAGAACAGCTGACTCGATAGCCACGAAGAAACTCTGTCCAATAGACAAGACAGATATATCAATCCAATAGACCCATGTGAATATGAACCCACTCCAGCTTTACCACCTCCAGAGACCAGAGCATCTTCAACTGACAAGGATAGATGTAAAACTAGACCTAAATAGATTATGAAATAGTTCTCATAGGGGAAGTAAAAGATAAAGGTTGTAATTATTTGAATACGTGAAAATATCAATCAATCAAAAAGATATATGAATTACAGTATACGAAGGAAATATAATTGTTGCAACAGATACGAACTTAAAAACAGGAGATTATTAAACGGTCTTATTATATTCTCGAATTTAGATCTAGAAGTTGTTTTAAATTTACCTACCCTTTATTTATAACATAAGTGTAAAGGAAAGTCTGTTACCTTTTAGATGTTGTGTAGGATCGTGACCATATTTGTACTCGAACAAGAGGTTATGAATATTTTGAGATAATGAGAATACATGATTCTCTAAAACTTATAAGTTTATTAGAATAACGTTTTATTTGATTGAATAGCGTCATTATGTCAAAAGTTCACCTAGATAATGGTGAGTGGGTACCTGTCGTTAATGGATACTGTAAGCGCTCGTAGAGACGGTATACGGCGATGGCGTGTACACGCGTGCTAATGCTTTGAGTAAATCATAACTCTGAAATTGCGGAAAAGTAGATAAGTGGCGGTTAAAAATTTCTTTGCCGTGTCTACATAATTAACTCAGAATAATAACTATACTAAAATGTTTTGATTATTTACTTATCGTTTTTCTTTATAGCGGTAATGTTCAAATAAAATACTTTTTTAACATGTATTTTAGATGTCAATAACATCAAACTGAAAATTTCAAAATGACAAAATTAATAATGTCGTGCAAATTATAAATAAATAAGTTTATTTGAGTGGTATGTGCCCTTATCATTATAATGATGTAACTTGATAAAACCTAAAAAGCCAAATGTCTGGATTAGTAATATTATGAATCCCGAAAACCTGGGATTCAATGAACGCGATTCGGCGAATTCTATCATTCGAAATTTGCATAAAGTAACACAAACTGTAAAATCTTCTGTTGATAAAGAATCTGAGCCCTCAATAAAATCTGTTAACACACTAAGATCTGCATCTTTAAGTAACATAACAACCGAGAGTCCGACTATAATAAATGAAAGTCCCGGTAACGGATCCATAAGTATTTTGGAATTCCGACAAGCATTCAAAGATTCCGAATCGCCAAAGTCACTCACTATTTTTAGGGAAAGTATCACAGAAGAAATCCATAAACATTCAAATAATTATTTCACTGAGGATGGTACATCAAATAGATATCGATATTGCAGAGAAGTGATAAAGCCTTATTTAAAAGATTATCCCGCGGATTGCCCGTCTGATAAGATATTAATACAAGACGCACTCAATTCGGCAAACGAAGAGTTCCCTGATTATCAACCTTGTTACGAAATATACAAAGGAGAAAAGGATATAAAAGAGAAAAAAAGTTACTCTAATAAAAAAATTTCATGCAAAAGTTCACATGGAAGTGAGCTGAGTAAATTAGACGTTGCTACTTCCTGCAAAAATTCGAACACTTTTACTTTCAGTATGGATTCTAAGAAAAGCGATGAAAAGCTACCAAGAAAAGGTTCTAGTTCGAAGATACATTCTTCTCCAAGTTCTGAAAAGTCTAAGAAGAAATCTAGTAAAAGCCCTGAGCATCTTGGTGTCGAAAAACTTGTAGATTCCACAAAACCGCAGGCTCAACAGGAATCTCCAATACACGTAACAGAGAACGCAAAAATGAAAATTCTACAAGCGATAAAACAGAACAAAAGGAAAAGACTGTGATTGATTCCCACGATAAAACCATAGTCACGCTTAAAAATACTATGGAAGATTTTGCAACTACAATATGTGATACAACAAAAGATGTGATAAGAGTAATCAAGAGTGAAAGTGCTCGACATCTAGAAAGCTTTAAGACTGATGGGGTTATTAAGCACTTAGAAAATATAAAAACAGAAGGTGCTAAGCACTTAGAAAATATGAAAACAGAAAGTGCTAAACACCTAGAAAATATAAAAACAGAAAGTGCTAAACATTTAGAAACTTTAAGAACAGAGAGCGCTAAACATTTAGAAAACTTTAAAAAAAGCAAATCAAGCTGGGCTGATACTTTTAATACTAAAACTAGTGAGAGCAAGGGTTCCGAAACGACGACAAGTTTTAACTTTTTTAGAAAAATCGAAAGTCACAATAGTGAGAAAATTGATAAGGGCACAGAAAGCAATCCTTTCAAACCCGCTGAAGCTTTACAGGGTATAGTTAAGGAGATAGATGCAAGAGTATCTATGATAAGTCAGAAAATATCTGACAATTGGCCTGATGCCCTTAAACCTAGTGACTATAACGATAGGAGTTCTCCTTATGACATACCTATCAAGAAACATGACAAGCCACCCAAGCAAGTATCGAATATAATTGTTCGAGAGACCGTTCCAGCATCAAGCAGTGTTTTTTCAGCTATTAAGTTTAAAATTTACTCTTTATTTAGTGAACCAGAGAAAATCGTAGATAATGTATCTATGAGGTCATCATCAAGTTCATCATCGTGCGGAGAAGATAATGATGCCGAAGATTTAATCGATCGACTCATTGACTGAATAATTAAAAACATTTTTATGAATATTTTTGAACATATCTTTATACATATATAAAATTCTTCTGTTTGTGTATATATTTTTTATTTTATTGCAGGAGTTCAGCAGACAGACAGACGGCCGACTGGCTGATGGAAAGCGGTTACCATTGCCTATGGACATTTGCAACACCTAAAGTACTACAAATGTGCTGCTGCTCTCTTAAGGCAGACTGGAACCTGGTCACCAATGCTGAAACACAACTCAAGGTTGTTATGGTGGCATACTGTAGACCAGCTATCCAGTCTGGTAAATACCCTACCACCTAGGTGTGGGTTGTTTTGTCGCCTCTTACGACAGGCGCCCGGCCGCAGGGAATTGTATTCTTTCTCCGTTCCTGCACGTACAGAACTTAATAGATATGTTAAAGATGGCACAAATATTCGGCTTTTATTCGGTATTCGGCCGAAACTGTAGTATTTGGGCGAATATCGAATACCAAATCATGAAAAAAACGCACATATAATTAAAAAAATTATGTACATGTTTCAATCACTAATTATTGATAGTTGAACTACGTTTCAACTTTGCATTTCTTTTGTCACTAAACTTGTAAAGGGTCGGACCGATTTTGATGATTTAAAAAAAAATATTTTCAAAAACAGTTACAAGATCATACAAACAATTACATTGCCAAATTGCAGCCCAATTTTTTATGTAAATTATAATATAAATTAACTTAACAGACAACAGATAACTTTTGTTATTTCTACAACACAATACCTGTTCTCCCGATAAAAGGCACATAACAAATCAAACATAAACATTAGCTACCTAACCGTTCTGTTAATGATTATTTTTCTCTTGTTCTATCTAAGTAAGCTAAAAAGAGATACATATCAGTGTCTCATTTACACTTCAAGGACTTATACGAGCTAGAACAAGATGCACCTAATATTGATAAGGTAACAGAATTTACAAAACGGAAAGCATTTAAGATGCGCACACATTACGGGACGCATCTGGAAACAATCGGACGCGTCTTTTGTGTTGCCAACTTTCCTTAGTGAAAACATGCTATTTGAACTCTTTAATAAACGCTAGATTGGCAAGGATTTGGAAAAAGCGTTGAAAATAAAGTAATAATTTACTTTATTATAAACACTTGGTCTTTTGACGATAATATTGCAATACAAATCGATATTTCAGTGAAGAATTACATAATTAAAAAAAGTGCGAAATAAGGTGCTAAGCGCTAAAGATAACTTTATGTGCACATAAATGGTACATAGAGATAAAAATCACCGCAAACCGCGTAAAGGAACGTCCTTCAAATGACAATATGTTATTTAAAAACAGATAATCAATGCTGTTATTTTTGGATAACAGTAACAGGAGTAACAGATATTTAAATAGACCTGTTATAACTTATCTCTAATTTAAAATTTGTGTATATTCTGTGCACGTTTCGGGAAACGTTTGCGACATCAATTATTGCACAGCGCCATTTATTGGTTTGTAAGTGTTCCACTACAATTTTAAACTTTGGACATATTTTCCGTTAACATATCTTTGGGTATCTCATTATATATCTTAGGACATACCCATTTTGTGTGCGTTCAAATGGGTTCGGGGTGGTTTAGATTTACAATTGGACCCGGTAGGTGGCGCTGCAATCGAGTTTTAATTTTATTTCTTAAGGGCAGGAGAACGTTTGCCAGAGCCTCTAGTTGTCTTTATAAAACTGAATCTAAATTTTATTAGAGCTTTCTGCGCGACTACAACTGGATAAGTTTTGAGGTAATACACAGATGTATTACCCAAAACTGCGTTTTTGAGTTAACATATTCTAAGATTATGTTCATCTAAAGTCTATAAAAACTATATACAAGTCTTAAAGTATACTAGCGGTCGCCCGTGGTCGAAATTCGACCATAATAATTATTGTCAAAGACTATACTTCTATAATCACAGATTTCGCCAAGGCTACACTGTTAATTTGACTTTTACAATAAACAAGAAGATATATATATGCGTGTGTGTGTCAAATATATGGTAGTGTGTGTAATGTTTTTTTTATTGATGTAATGTATTTTTTATTCATAATTTAAAAAAAATATTAGCAGTCTGCATTCCTTCTCTATATGAGCTATAAGTGTGCAAAATATACTCCTCCGTGTGCGCAATTCTCGTAAAAAGGGATACAAAGTTATTGTTGCGTTTCTGCTTCACGTATTAATATATAGATAAGTGTAGTATTTTGAGGAGTATAAACTAAACTTTTATATACCTGACAACTATACCCGCGGTGGACAACACAAGTTGTTTGCAGTACCGGCCAGTAGGCTGATGTGCTTGTAGACGCACCTATAACCAGGGTTCTGCGGATTTGTGAAGGGAAAACAGATTTAGATATTCTCACTTTTCCCTTGGGGAAATCTAAAGAAAGTGTATTGAAGTGTGTTCTAACACACTATTGAAGAATACTTAAATGACAAAAATTCATTTACATAGCAGCTCGCTCTTATATAAGAGCGAGCTATATTTTGTAAAATGTTATCATATTTTGTATAACGTTATCTATGCCATATATTCCATAAATCCCTTATTTATGGAGATATATTGGAGCATAACATTTTAGTACGTCATGTCATTATTATAACTTTCATAATATATTTTTTTCCTTTTGTTGTGTCTTGGTCTTATTGAGTATGCACTGTTTGCTGCAACTCCATTAATTCTTCATAAAGTAATTCTGTAAAATACTTCTGTAGTAAAACTTATTAAAAGAAGACTACTTGAGATATAAGTAGAATAAAAAACTTAAAGAAAAACAATATTTAACTAGACGTGTTGCTGGGGAGTTTCTTGTCGCTTTTTCTCCTTAACAGCAATAACACGTTGCGAAGCGGTATACATAGAATAGGAAGAAAAATTTAATTTTAACTTATATATATGACCTTCAAAAAGTGTTCTCCAGTGGAACTTATTTTGAATAAAAACTTTGAATTTGAATTTGAACACTTGTACTTACATTGTACGCTTTAGTTATAAGACTGTAATGACATTATAATTGAATGAAATAAATAAATATACTAAATTTAACGAAAATGGTTTCTAAAGACGCGAAGAAGGAACTAAAAAATATACAAACATTTATTTTATTTAGAAAACATACAGTTAACAGTTAAACACAAACCTACCTACTATTTAAAAACTTTAAATGCTTTATTTCTTACATTAATCTAAAACGTGCAACCTACGACTAGCCTCCCTAGTCGTTATGATATATTAAGAAACATAATTTATTTAAATAAAATCGTAGAATGCCTCCTAAAACAAGTGAAGACAGAATTGTATCGGCCCGCGAGCTGAACACATCTATGTAAAAGCGTCTTCATTGCTAATATAAGCTGACATCCTGAACCAGTCTCTTATTGAAGGTCCCGGTCAGCTCTGAAACCCCTGGCCATTACAAACTATATTAAAACGACTATCTGAACTTGGTTTTAGTAATAGCAAGTAATGAAGGACTTGTACTTACATAACATGACACCTTCTGCTTCTTCTTTCTTCGTAAAGATAAAATTATATGAAACCATGGATTGGCCACCATCTCTGGTCTAGAGTATGCTGTCATAACCTCCTACACTTATGTTTCGGCATTATCCGACATCTCCTCGGAGGCCGGCAGCACATTGGCAACAACTCTGGTATTGTTAATGTCCATACGTGACGGTAACCACTTTCCATCACAGTTGGGCCGTCAGCTTGTCTGCTGTGCTTCAGCAATAAAAAAATAAAAATAATTAGTGGTAGGTTCCTGTCTCTTTTGTGGCCTGTGGCACATTGATACCTTTTGTGTTGTAAAAACTACCCATAGTGACAGCAAGCCTATCAGGCATTTATTAGAGTACAATAGAGAGGCACTGAAGTCGTGGTAGCGTAATGGCTAGCGCACGCGTCCCCAACTCAAAGGGCGCAGGTTCGATCCTGGCCGGGACGCATTCACCGCTTAGGCAGTTTTCTGACCTAATTTGCATATTGTTACAATTACCACGTGCTAACAATGGTGAAGGAAAACATCGAGATAACCGATGTGTCTAACTTGCCAAGCATGGACAAGCAAGGCGGGTATACTGTTCGTTCCCCTATAGTGGGAGGCCCGAGCCCAGCATTGGCTGACTGTCATGCTATCTATTTGTATTCGAATAAAAAAGCTTTGTTGCTCATTTTCTGTTTTTTTTTCAATTGCACAAGCCTCCTTCCTCCGTCCAATCCAATTAATAAATAAAATACATTAATTTATAAACTCATATGCCTTTATTTCGTACTGGTGCGTTTACCTTACAAATATACTTATTAAAAATTATAAACAAAAATTTCATTTTCTCTATTATTATCGTTATTTTTAACTATTATTATTATTTTAATAATGACATGAGATTTTATCACTTAAATCGATATGCTTTTATAATTAAAAGCAACACCAAAATAATAAGGTTTAAAACAATAAATATAAATTTAAATTATGTGTAAAATACAAAAAAAAATATTGTCTAAAAATGAGTAAATATTTTATACATTAAAGACCTTTTCAGTATAAATATTGCATTTAAATTAGATTTTTTCTATTATTTAGGTCATTTTTTAAGAAATAAATATTACAAAGATACATTAAGGTATGAGAATCTCGTTAAACAAGTATTTATAAAAATTAACACAAAATTTAATCAAATTAAAACCATAATTACTATAGTTTTATTACGCAATAAAAAGGCCCTTTCTTTGGTGATAAATTGCTATTTATAACTTAGTTGCCCCACTCAGAACCTAATTCCTTAAGGCTCCCATATACGGAACGATTCGTCGTTACGATCCGTCATTTCAGACCAATCGCATTACTTGATCGAAGACGATATCGTGTTCCCAAGAGAAACCAATACAATCATGAATATCGTGACGACTGCAACGACTAATCGTTTCGATCAATCGTTTCGTGTGTTGAGCGGCAATTCGACACGATGGGTCGTCACGATTTTCTTCAGATCCATCGTAACGACGAATCGTTCCGTATAGGCCTTTAATGATTCCATTTTACAGCAAATTGCCATTATTTAAAAAATGACAATAAACTAAGGGCGGGATTACACAGGCATGTGTAATCCCCATGCCTGTATCTTGCATACTTGCATTCTTGCATTTGCACCTTGGTTTTCCAATCGTGATAAATTTTTGAATAAAATTTTAAATAAATTGTATGTTTAGATGTTTAATTTAAAACCTTTTCTACTTGTAATATCTAACATCAGTCGTTCCTTAACTTGAGTAATGCCTGGTTCCTACATCTTACTATTCATTTACTTGTCTTATTTACCATCGGTTGATTTTGATATTAAGTAATGTCAAAAATTCAACCGATGGAGCTTGGGTCAAATTTTAACCGATATTAAGGCGAATGAACGGTTAGTAACATATAAGAAAGAAAAGAAAACCAGCAAATTTTGTACAGGACGACGGTAGTACGGTAATTGTAAGTATACTTCTTGCAAGTTAGGCCTATGAGGAAGCAAATTAAATTCAAAGTTTACTTGCAAATGTATCCACAGCGTGCCATAATTTACTTGCATATGCCGTTAAGTAGGTAGTAAACTATTGCTCTGTTTTGCAGGAATATGTATTAATGCCGTTATTATGATGCAAGTTACTCCAGCCAAGGCAATGGCTCCAAAAGATATGAAAGAATGCACGCGACAACATAGAACATGACAGAAACGTAGAATATATAGATTAAATTGCAAGTAACGAAAAAATGATTTTAATTAAATTAATTTTCTGAGTGCAATATAGGAATAATATAATGATTTAGATTATAGTTAGATACTGTCACAAGTTACTGGCAAACTGACACCAGAGTAAATTATGGACTGGTAAAAAATTATTGATATAGTCATCTTATTGTTTCTTAAATATTCTGAGTGTGGCTTTTACTTTAAGTTTAAATGGGGCTATTAGTTGACTTTATGAATGCTCTCAATAAATACCATCATCTTGTCTGTGAATTTTTAGACTCCGTAGAAAGCTTATTATGCAACTGAGATAATAAATAAAGAGATTTACGACCTGGTATTAAAATGTCAACTAGCTTGCATGTTTCTAGGCTTACATAGCCTCATATGCAAAATCACCTGTAATTCTCAGATATGTCTAGAATATTCAATATTAACGTTTAAAAACTTAATCAAAATGATTGAATTCAAACTCCCATAAAAATTTTAATTACAATACTTGCAGTTTCATGTTCTCTATAATTCCATAAATATCTGATTATTAATGGCCTGGCATAATTAGTTTTGACTTTCAGTTTACTAGTAATAGCTGCAAGAAACGAGGTTATCCCAAACATTTAGGCTTAAGCGACGCTCAAAAAAGTTCAATATTTTCTCGCATACTATTATTGCATTAGAGTTTTTAAATTTTCAAGTTCCATTATCTCTGGAAATATCTTATAATTAATCTTACACTCCAATTCAAAGGTGTATAAAATTGGAGCAACATAAAAACCTTTCATTTACGTTATGGCTTTAAACAGTGTCTAAGAACAGTTTCGAATTATTCTCACATACCTTTCTTGAATACAGGTTGTTTCATTTTTCAGAATACAGTGTCATATTGTTTAAAAAATATGTAAAGCTTTAATTTATGAATTTAAATGGTTATCCGTTCGTCAATTTTCGTGAATATATTTGTATTTTTTGATATAATTATTTAAAACTCCTGTCACTAGTGAAGATTTCTATTAATATTCTATGAAAATCGGTTCACACTCCGTAAAGGGAGATTTAAAGAACATTCAAAAGTTCATTTTTACTTGTATATTAGCATACATATTTTTTTAATATATTACAAAGATTTTGAATATAAATTTAGCTATACGTAAAAAATTAGAATATATTTCTTTTATAAAATTTAAAAATACATCAGACAAGATGGCGGCATAAAGACATTAATATTTCAAGTCTTTGGCGTTTCTCTACACTGTATGATACTGCTTCATAATAATAATAATAATTGTTATATAATAAAATTATTTCACTGAGTTTATTACAAAAGTAAATAATAATAATAGCATACATTATTTACAAAATAAATCTCAATTTTTAAAATGAGAAATAAATTAATACAAACCATGGACGGAAACGATAAGATGTCTTCATTTAAATACATTAACAGTAAGAAATAAAATGTATGACTAAATACGTTTCTTTGAACATAATCATTATTTTTATAATATATTAATTTCATGGCATACAACATGTGACAATTATATCCACACTAAAGGTACTAAAAAAGACGTTCAATACATATTGATAAAATTGATTGAAGGATAAAAATGACTTTAGATGTCTCAAATTTAGATCCAAAGTAATTTTTAAGGGTAAAACCCATACGAAAATTTTAGGATTTTTAAGAATGATTATAATATGAATTGAAAGATTTCATAAATTATAAAAATGATAAAGGCGTACTTTTTAAAATCTTAATTAATCGTTTAGTACGAGTTTTTACTGAAAAGAGAGAATTTAAATTAATTTAGTAGTAGTTATGTAAGTGTGTTCACAAAATTATTCAAATGTCACTCCAAAATGTTTGAATGTTTGGAGTCGCGGTGTCACACATAATCCGTTAACGTTGTGTTAGTTTTTTGTTCGCTTCTAAGGCAAACTTCAAGGCGAAACGCCCATTACGATTGCCTATACACAGCTGAGTCCGGCATTGATAAATCATAGTGTAAACTCATACTTATAGGTTTACGCGAATAAAACTTACAGGTGTAAGGCCGGACTAATTATCTATATAAATAAAAATCGTAGAAATATATGTACGCGCGCTTAACTTGAGAACGACTCTATCGATTTTTATGAAATTTTTTGTGTGTGTTTGAGTGGGTCCCCGGGTGGTTTAGGTTGACAATTGAAAACTGTAAGTGGCGCTGGGATCGGGTTGTAGGATCTTCCTAATCTCCTGGACCGATTTTGATGTTTTTTGTGTGTTTGAGTGGGTGACCCCGGATGGTTTAGATTCAACTGGTACCGTTAGGAGGCTAGATTTTTATTTTTTCAGACCAAGACAACGTCTGCCGGAACCGCTAGTATTTTGTATAAAAGATCTTTTTCTTAAACTTCTTAAAGTAATAGATGAAAATTAAAAAAAAAAATATGTTTTTAACCTAAAAATCTCGTAATAAAACTACGTTTTAACGGTTTTAAGCGCGGTAATTTATTTGATTTTTGTTATTCCGACGTTTCGTTTAAAGTTTTATTAATCCTACCTCCAACTTGTTCATTTTAATTATTTCGTTTTAATGTAACCCCGCTTAAAACCGTTAAAACGTAGTTTTATTATGTGTACAAGTCGCGAAAACTTAAGAAAATATTATTAAAAATCTCGTATCACATGAACAGTTGGTTGTTCACGGACAAAATACTGTCGGTTTTTGATTGAGTTAAATACTGAAAGACACATAATAAATAAAGATCACATAGTAACCGATTTTAAAACTTACTTTTTTTATATAACTATGTTGATCACAGTTGTTTTGTTTATTAGAGTTGATAAAATAATTTAACTTAAATTCGTAAAAAAGTAAGAAAAAAAGCAAAATGTAATGTCTAGTGTAAAGTTGGTGATCTTTGTTAAATGAATAAATAAATAAAGAATACAGTTTACAGACATAATGATATTGGTTATTGAAGTTATTATCTACGTATAAATATTATATAGTACTGTTAAACTCGTATACAACCTTTATCTCGCTATTGGTGGCGAGATAAAGAAATAGTGCAAATATATTTAAATTTTGAAGTTTATGTTTGGAACGTTGTGAAAAATGTGCTCTATAATTTGTCAATTGTAAAAATCTGTACTAGAAATTTACCTAAAATATATTATATGGTTGGAATTTAAAATCCAGAGTTTCCTTGAAAGACCACGACACCTTGGTATCTAACAGCTTTTTCTCCAGTACATAGTAACAAGACTACTGATAGCAAAATAGGTTCTGCTCATCATCTTTATGTACAATTTTTTTTCCTCTGCATTTTTTTTGCTGTCGCTTATTGATTTTTGCTATACTATACAGCCAATGTGTTACCTGCGTCCAAGGGGTGAGTGGTACCTGGCTATTAATTCCGGAATACAATTCAAAGTTGTTACGGCGGCATGCTCTAGACCAGGAGTGGTAGCCATCCAGGCGGGAAAATACACTAACTACCACATGGCTGTGGGTAGTTTTGTCACCTCTTAAAATAGGCCGCTCGGCCGCGGGCAACTGTATTCTTTCTCCATTACGGATAAGCTTAACACTCGAATTATAATAAATTATAAATATTTTGAGAGTACTTTAATGTGGCCACAATTTCAAACATGCTGTATACAATTTAAAACTATGGAGGATAGAAGTAAGGAGTACCATCTTATATCGATATCAGCAGCTAAAAAAAAGATTCAAATACCTACCATTAAAGCGCTGGCTTACGGAAAACTACGACATGTAAAATTGTTGAAGTGCCATAAAATTAATCAAATGCCAATGTAAGAAACGTACGTATTTACATAGTCTAAAATAATTTCGTAAATATATTGCTGTGAGAAAACATGTAAAGTGATTTAATCATTGTGAATTTTTGATAATAAAAAACAAAGCGGAAATCTTTCGTTGTTTATTGTTCTATCTCACTCTAATTACTTTTGGTGCTTTCTTTAAAATTGATCATATGCTACCGCAGCGCAACCATTATTATACGCGTTTTGATGGACACTTTTTTATACACAGAGATGGTACTCCTTACACCTACCCTCCATATTAAAAACTAACATTTTCTATAAAAAGTATAAAATAAACACAAGAATAATCTCAATAGTAATTTCAAAATAATCTAAAAACAATGACACGGAAACGGAAATGTATCATCAATATTTATAACTCATTCACACGGTATGATCTCTACAACATCATTTAAGTATAAATCATGCAAGTATAGAACGAAAATTTGATAAATTATTTAGTTTGGGTTTGTTTGTAAGCCGATAATAAGCCCGTTCACTATCCTGCATGGCATGATTGTGAATGTTGTTGCAGCCTGCATTGCGTTTGGCAGCACCGAGAAGGATGCCTCTTGAGCCCTGCACAAGGTCTGTAAGCTCCGCCCACCGTTTGCAGTCCTGCGCGTAGGAGAGTCAGTGGTTTGGCGGTCTGCGTGGTAGGCAATTATATTGCAAGCAGGATGATTCCAATGCCGGACTGCATTCCGCCATTTCATTAATCTTATTTTATTGGTCTTCGTTCATTCTCAAATAAGTTTGAGAGTCAACTGCATTAATATCTTTTATAAGCACGATTTTACAAGCGCAACTACATTTCAATTGGCGTAGTTTTACGCAATTCTGATATTTTTAATGTTAAATGAAATGTAATAAACGTAATTGCAAGAACACAGATTCGAGTGAGATGCGAAACAGTAACTACTGATGACGGATTGCTGTTCAGGAGAGTGTGTGACCTACGAACTGTTTCGCAATTTTGCACAGCGAACTGCCCTACAGGATAGTGAATAGGCCTCTTAACACCAGTCGTTTATTTTTAGGTTAAGATATTTTTTGTTTTTAAAAAACATTTCCGTTTTTACAATATATTCGCGAAATTGTTCATTGAGAACGTTTATTTTATAATATTAGTTAAATCCAACAATACTAAATAGATAATATACGAAATTAACGAACTGCAACGTAGATATACAACATTGTGCATTTTGGACAGCTTATTTCATAAAGTCGAATGTCAAAACACTTGATATTATAACCACTCATATAATTTTAAGGTTCACAAAGAAGCCTACAAACTTTTTTAAACTCAATGTGAATAAGATCGTTAGTATTTAGTTAAATATTGATGGAATACTCAAAATTAAACATTGGCCACAATGGTGTCGTGCGGTTAAGAAAACTTAGGTTGCGAACGAATTCGCATCATATAACCTCAATTTTAATAGAGTAATAGAGAATGTAAATTGTTTGAATTTATATTAGAAAAATGTAATTTCTAAGAACAATCTCATTTTGTGTTAGCAGATACGAAAAATAGCTATGTGAAATGTTTATCTGTTCGCGGATCTTGTGAAACATATTATATTAATAAAACTTGGCAGTGATTCTTTACTTCCATTGACAAGAATGTACGATACTTTTTATATAACAAATTAAAAAATTATAAATGGGATAAATTATTTAAATATTTGTGATCAAAAGCTTATGGGCATAACATAAAATACTTGTGCAATAGTTCAAGCGATCAATATAACTTTATCGTCACAAATTGACCTCTGTTATTGTATAGAAAGATGGCTTACATTTTGATGTCGCAAGGTTTAAGTTTTTTTTTAATAATTTAATTGCATGCTCTATCTGAACACAATAGGAATACTGTTCCGTTGAAATTTTATTTTACAGTAATATTGACGTTAATACTTTATAAAGACTTTTTTTTACATTTAATACAATGGACCTGGCCATGACTTTGTTGAGGTCACTGACAGCTAATGGCGACGTGATGGGCAACAAAAACAAAAAAAAATCAAATGTATGAAGCACGCCATGATTCTTCGCGCTCAGGAGTTATCATCATCGCGCTGCTCGCCGCATCACCCATCGCTCTAAATCCAAGCTTGTGGCCAGGGCGTATTGCCTCAAAATGTTTAGATATTTTTCTTATTACGTCATTCCATACTGATATCGCTTCATAACATTACGTAGCATTTCAACATTCGACATTTTATTTAAATTAAAATTATAATGGAAGTTGTTACATTTAAACTAAACGTTACATATAAATTAAAAAAACTTGTAACTATTTTGAGGTAAGGAAAAGAGAGCTCATTAAATTTAATAATGACATTAAACAAATTACACATCACTTTAATTAAAATACATTATTTACAATACTTAGTCTTAATGAAGTTTATTAACACTTTGGCTCTCTCAATCATTATTTATTTTTAATATTTTATGTAATTAAAAATAATGAGTATACATGAATTGTTGCAAGTTATATTTGAAGTTTATTTTTACTTTGCCATTGCACAATTTTTTATTATTTGTTTTATTGAATCATTATGAAATTTAATAAAAATATTTATGTAAGTGTTATGTAGTATTTTATGTACAAATTACTTACAGATTTCTGAATTTGTTGTTAAGTTTTGTTTATTGATAACAGCTATTATAATGTTTACAGAAAACTGCATAAACTATATAAAATAGAAATTGAAACGACTTTTCAAGTTTATGTTATTAAAAAAAAAACACGTGCATTAAGGTATTTTTTTAATAACTTGCATCAGTTAGATGTATTACATCTCTATGCTATAACCAAAATCATCTGCTTAATATCTTAATGCATGTATCAATACAAGACATTATTGCGATACCTATATAGCTTATAAGTTGATAAAGAGCCTAGAAAAATTGTGCTTTAGTAATAAAGTCAATGCCACAGTAAAGTAATAAATTAGCATTTTTAAAAAACCTAATTCCTTTAAGATCTATATCAATTATATAATTATCTGGCGATTCAATATTGAGACTTCAATTGCTCTGGCGACAAGTTGCTCGTGATAAGTTACTGTCAAACAAATGTCTTGATTGCACTGGCAAAGTATTAAAAACCGTTTCAACATTCATATTATAGTACTTTGGCCATATATAATGTAAAATTCTGACGGTAGTTAGAAAGGGAGACTTCTCACGACAGTGCACAAAAGGTTGATGTACTTATTCACTTGCTTAACTGATACATATCACGGACCTTTTTATAATAGGTACTCGCTAAGCTTCCGTCGTCACACATCTATGTGGCCAAAGCTTAGTTTTTAGAAAAGCAAATAAAAGCGATACTGACCTCATTAAAAATTAAAAAAGTACAATTAAGTACATAATAATAATGTGTGTATGTAATAATTATCTACAATAATGAGATTTTCTAAAGGAATGAACTAAGGAATTTTGTCTTTTAAACTAAAATTGTCACAATCGCGTATAGCTATGTTTCATTTAATAATTATAGTGTCCATTATCACTTAGTTTGTTTCGTTGTTCGCCGACAGCTATTGCTCGCACGGCGTCCGTTGATATCTGGAAGAAAAAACATATATTATTAAATACCTTTTAAAGAAAAAAGTAATAATTTCGGGCTAACACACCAAATAAAAATATTTACATTACTTATATATTGTATCCCTTCTACTACCGGACTACCAGACGCACTGGTATGCGACACCGGTATATAACAAAGAGCTTTGCTTCCTCTTTTATTATATGCATCAGAGTGAAACTCATTGATAGTCTATATTTTCCATTGCCTACAATCTGTGTGTCTTCAATTCCTGTACGCTTATTTAGAAAAGGGCTTATTCACAGGTACTTTCTAAGGAAGCGTACTCCATCTTGGATTTAGCATTGAACAATACAAAACGTCATTATTTTCAGGATAAAAAGTATTCTATAACGCGATTCGAGTATTATGAGCTTTGTTAAGATTCACTGAAATATGGTCACAACTTTTCACGTGACGTACAAACAGACAGATAAATAAAACCTGATACTTCAACAGATTCATTGTATTACATATTCTAGCGTTAATAGTATTAAAGTACACCTATTTAAGACTTAGATTAGTATTTAATTACCAAAAACCCCAGAGAATGACCCGTGTCAAGAGCGTTTAACAAATAGAAACATTAAATTTTAACTTGTCTTTTAAAGCGTTTATAGCGCTCGCTCGCTCCACTGACCGCTCGAAGACAAATGATTGCGTGCGCTGAATAAATCTGCTGCGTTTATCACTTGTTACCACTGGATTGGATGAATTTCAGGTGTTCCACAGGGAGACGTTTTAACACCTGTACTTCTTTTAATTGATTGGATTGTTTTAAATATTTTCTTTGTATTTTGTGAAATCAAATGAAAACAATGAATATAATAAAAAATATAGTTTATGACGTTAATTGTGTAACTATGAATTCTATCGAAACTTTTATGAAAAATATTATTATTTAGATAACAATAGGCTTTACCTTATTTTTTGTTACCTGATAATTTTTTGAATAAAATTTTAGATAAATTGTGTCTTTACTATGTAAAACACAAATCAAAATATTTATTTCCTACTTTATTTCCTAACTTTAATTATTCCTTTGGTTCACTAAGATAATTAAATAGTGTAATTGATTGCAAAAATCGTGTGTGTCATGTACCAAAATGGTCATACAACTAAAAACAATATATCATTTAAAAGTTTTTGAGATGATGATCGAATCTACTTTCTAGTTTATATACAATTATTCTTAATACATTAATAAAATAAATGAGGAGAATCCCTAAAACGCTTCAGCAATACCCTAAGAAGTTTTCTATTCATATTGACTTACTTGTATGTATCCAAAACATTATAAATAAAAATAACTTTTAGAGACAAAAATTGTTAAAATATTTACCTAATATTATAGAAAATACTTCGAAATTGGTTGTTTGAGCCGAGCTCTATTGCGATATGAGTTTTATCTCCCATGAGGGGGATACATCAAAGCTACCGTATAGACGAAAACGAAAACACCGCGTTGCTGTTTTAAGGTTCTGTACCCATATTTTCTTTTATTGCTTTGAATATATTCAATAAACAGCACAAAGTTGTTTTTGTCCTGATACTAGTAGTAAGACGTCAGAATGTTTATTTCGATTTTAAGCCTAGAATCATTTATATTAACTGGATCTATATTAAATAAGATATTTTGCAGCGATTCATAGAACTTTCAATTTTTTTTTAAATTGTTAATATATTAAGAATCAGCTTGAGGAACCTTTGAGAAACTTTCGATGTAAAATATATAATAAAGATTCAAGGATCAATAATATAGGGCAGGGCATTTGACTGATTTGATAGCTACCAGTCAGTCAAATGCCCTATTACTATTATTAATTATTCCCTAGCATGCTCTAAACCAGTGTTCCGCAAACTTTTTGTGTTCAAGGTACATCTAGGAAAACGAAAATTTTTGGAGGTACACCACAAATAAAAATATTTTTTTAAGTAAGCCAAATGAAACGAAACGCCTGGCTCGCGTGATTTACCTACATATTTTATGTGTAACTAAGTATTTTTCTAACCCTTACATTATTTACTAAAAATAAGTTTATAACATAACTTTATTTTTCCGAGGCACACCAGTGTGCTGCGGTACATACTTTGCGGAACACTGCTCTAGACCACCCCTGGTCTAGACTACGAGTATGTTGCCATAACATGTTTCTCTATTGGAATATATAATATATACAAACAATCGTCACATTCTAGAAAGCTTTCAATAATCTGAAATCCTTTTATCCTCAACTTCGACGCTCAGATTAATATTGAATCCAGTTACTTACAGTTATAACCGTTGCGTAACGTTTACCTACTTGTTACAAAGAGCTACCTATTGTCAGCTTAGTATCTCAATAGCATTCAATGTTTGAACTATCTTACTTCTTTATTTGTATTGTCGATGTTCGAACTAATTCTTTATTACTTCTTTCTACTACTGAAAGAATTTGTTAAGAGTCTAAGAAATTATTTTCAACACCGACTAGAATAATAAATATAGCTTCTTTGCTAGCAATTTATTGTATCGAAGAGAGAAAACACTGGACTAGTTTCATATATTGATTTGCTACAAAAAAACTTTAAAAGTCTCCCAATAAAATCACTTAAATTTAATGCCCTGTAAGGCACTCCCCGTCCCTTGGGTACATGCCCTTTGTCAGCTCTCCCCAAGGAGAAATAGGGACACCGACAAATGTGCGAAAGAATGTTGTTCTGTTGTAATAGGTTATTTCTTTGTTTAGATTGATTCATTTGTCATCGTTTTAATTTAGGGGATTGATGGAGCTGTCCGTATTTGAATTCGTTTTGATATATAGCCGATGTTGTAGTATGAGTAAGTCTTTGTCAAAATTTGCTTGCTCCTTTTGAATAAAATGTTTTTCATTGATATTACAATAGCCACGAAAACTAAACTAATACAAAATTAGTTTACATAAAATATTTTATTTGTAAACTCTAGTCTAGATAGATTTCGCGTAGGAACAATTATAGAATTATAGAAAGTGTAAAATACAACTGGCAATACAGACTATACTTACCACTTGGAGAGTAGTCCCGTAGCCGCAGAATGGGAATACGGTCCACCGTATGGTGAATACTGGGAGTAAGGCGCCGCGTATGCATATTCGCTGGCTAGTGTTGTTGTACCTGCAACATTCAAAATTAACACTGAGTCTCGTTGTGTCCACTAATAAGTATTATTAACAATAAGAGCGCTCATCCTTTCTGCGGACGGCCTCTGTGGTTGAACGGGCTAAGTCTTAGCCGGCCGAACTCGCTGAAACGAAGAGGCTCCGGATTCAATTCCTGGCATGGTAAATTTCGGAAACGAACTTTCTATTATTAACTATGGTCTGGGCGTCTGGGACGGCCCCAGAGTGGTCCGTTCTATATTACCAATAACACAAGGGTAACTTGTTTAGCTTGGGGATATACAATGTGTGTGTTTGTCTGCCGATTATTATTATATTATATCGTATTTCTTTGAACACCACGGGCCATAAAAATGACCCGGACTTTTGGAGGGTTTGCGTGGAGCCATGGGAAGGCCAACACGTAGAGGCCCCTTGACAAATTTAATGTAAATGTGGCGTGACACTGACGGCGATTATCCCTGTCTACACCATATAATAATGCACCCAAGGACAAGCTCCGGCCAGTGTAGGTCTATAGTGGGAAATGAGATAAGAAAGTACCGGACTATTGGGGTGAACTGCTAGTGCTACTAGGGGTCTGGGAATATGGGGACTATGGCATCTGCCCGTCACAATGCTCGGGGAAAATGGAAAAATGGACAGATAGTGACTCGCCACTCTCTGCATGGGCCCCGAAAAATGCCATAGAAGACAGGGGCGACATGGGTGTGAGTGGCTAAGGGGTGTAGAGAGGTGGGCCGCAGGTTCACTGAAGCTACTTCTGACGTGATGCCATTTATCACTTTGAGTCTTAGCTCTAGCGATCTCCACTTCGTGCCGGCTGGTGAAGGCAAGCACGGAGGTGGGTCCGAGGTGTCGCTACTCATCTAAGGCTTCGGCACAAAGCCCCCCTGCGGGTTATATTATATTATTATTGTTTTATATTTTCTTTTATATTCTGGTATTATTAAGATGTATAATTGTTTCTATTTTTTACTTTAAGCCTGATTCTCAATTCAATTCGAGTCTTTCGAATCTCGAGTTAATTCCTTATCACCGTTTATACAGAAGTTTTCCAGTTAATTAATAAGTTGTCGCTTAAGCAGATATCAGTCCAAACTACAATAAAACTTATTCGGAAGTTAAATACCTACTTACGAAATGAAAATGTTATTCAAGTTTATTGAGCCATTTGACAGGTTAGAATTATGACGACAATTTTTGTAATTAACTATTTGAGCCAATTTTTATTTTTTAGTGGAAACTTGATTGATATATGTATTAATTTTGTGTTTTATATTTAAGAATATTAATTATTGTATATTTCCCAAAAAAATTAAATAAATAAATAAATAGACACATCTACACTTATACAAAATCAAGAACATTATAAAGTTTTCTAAAGGTAATAAAACCCGTCTTAATTGAGTTTAGATTCCTATTCGTCATTCTCATTCTGTCTATATGGCTCCGATCGCATTAATTTTATATGCTTATATTTGTGCAAATATATTGTAAAGTAAGAATATACTAAAATTAATCTGGGTATTTCATGATTAGTTTTTAGCAATGACCTTATATTCCCTTGCTACTTATAGTAGTGAGAAATAGGGTTACGTTTACATAGTCGCGCTGTTCATTTCCGTCGCAACTTTCCTGCTTGCTGCCGTGAAAGTGGGCATAATCTCAACTAGACATCAAACAAATATATATGTAAACTAAACGAACTAACCAAACACTCAAGTAGTTAAATATTTTACATTCAGAGTAAATTATATACCTAGAAAAACATTTAACGTTTTATAGAAAATCTTTATTAATCTTCACACCAAATAAAAATTTAAGTTGATTCAATAAAAATGTCAATAAATATTTATTAACGTAATTAACACATTTTCATTACAATTAACGCGTTAATGTTACACAATATGTATAAACTCATTTACACATAAATCTCAAAAGCATCTGCGAAATGCGTAAATGAGGGCGAAATAAAGAAATTTGTATTCCGCACTCCCGTTTCCGAGTTACGGACGCAATAAAGACTCACGCACTCAAATAAAACAATGAAAGAGAGAGCTAAAACAAAAGTCGCCGAACAGAAAAACAGCAAGAATCACCCGCAAAAAATAAGTAAAAAAGATTCATGAAAAGCTTTCGACAAAGTCGAGCATCGCACTTCTAACCACTCTAGGGGAAATCTAATTTTCATCTCGGACCCCTATTATATCCGATGTCATAAGATCGTAAATTTCATACGTTAACCACGGGAATTTAAAGCTTATGCATATGAGACTTGATATCATAATGGTATCGCTCAAGGTTCGCCTTTGAGGCCGACATCACTTAATGCTTCTGGTCTTTAATCTACCGCAATCTGCTTATCTCAGAGAGATGGGGGCGAGTAGACATCTTTAATAGCTCATTCGGAGCTCTATGCAAATAATTTGAGAGGGGTGGGAGGGAAGGCTTTGTCTGGAGAGAGTAACGAACCGCGACACGAGTCTGATGCGACAGAAGTGGCTCTCGCAATTTCAAACGGGTTTGTAGGCTCTTTGGTTATAAATATTAAACTGTCACTCGTTTGGGGGGTGCTTGGGGGGGGTTTATTTGAGTGGTTACGCGTATAAAGCTCGTTATGGTAAGGGGGCGTAATGTATCGTGAGGCGTGGCGATTAAATTGCTTATGGTTTGGTTGCAAAGATTTCATTGCGCTTACATATGGTGTTCAATATTAATGCTCTTTTGATGTAATCACACACTAAATAATACTTCTGAATAACTTTAAATCGATAATTATTCCAATGTATCCTTATACACATTTTAGTAGGATTATAAGAAAATACTTTGGAGATAAAACTCAAACTTATTTAGAATATGGAATTTGACGCTACCTATGCGATCTGCACTATATCTATAATGTTATAAAATTCTAAACATGCCGTGTCTGTACATTGAAGCTATTTAAAAAAAAAACATCTGGAATACTATATAAACGATGAAGATGCAATTTTTTAGAGACTGGGATCAATTTTAAGACTTATTCTTTTTCTATTGTTTTACATTTTTTATAATACTCTGTATTATTTTTGTTCAGAATAAAATATGTCTTTCTTTCTTTCTTACGTCTATTATAGGCGACAGTAACCAAATTTTATTAGGTTGACAGTTAGCCATTCGTTCTAGTTCTATAAAATCAGCCAGTTTTCTCCGTGGTTTCATTTTTAATAATGACGTCATATGTTACATATACTCACCGTCATAATGTGCGTAAGGTGGATATGGTGGTGCAGGCGGCTGGAGTACAACCAGCGCAGCAGCGTCCGGGCTAGCCGCCGCTGACGGTGGTTCCCCTACCCGCTCCTCCATTCGAACCGGTAGAGTCGTTTGTTGCTGGAACAAAAACAATACCATTAATTATTTTAGAAATCTGATTATTTCTAAATTTATAACCGGTTTTTTTATTATATGTGTTCAGTAGACAAGCAGACCCACCTGATGGAAAGTGGTTACCATCGCCTATGGACATTTGCAACATCAAAGGTGTTACAAATGCGCTGCTGCTCTCCAAAGGGAGACTGGAATCTGGCCACTAATGCCGGAACACAACTCGAGGTTGTTATGGCGGCATACTTTAGAGCATCGGTGGTAGCCATCCAGACGGGTAAATGCCCTACCACTTGGCTGTGGGTTGTTTTGTCGCCACTTACGACAGGTCGTCCGGCCGCAGGAAATTGTATTTTTTCTTAAAGACCTACTTGAACACTAGTAATTTAATTTAAATAAATAAACCTATTACAATAAATACACTTATGATTTGCTGTCAGAATCTTCTTTTAGGCAATGTCTATGTCTATCAGAAGTATCCGCTCGTCTAGCAACTTAATATTTTGTTACGTTATAAATAAACATATTGTCCTTAAAAGATTTGAACTTTTGTATGTTTGTAACGTATAAACTGAAAAACTAATAGACCGATTTTAAAAATTCTTTCACCATTCGTATGCTATATTATTTTTGATTAATAAAGGCTATATAGAATTAGGGATCTCTACTAAAATTTAATAATGTAATCCATCAATTTAAACCAAAATACTTGACGGTTCTACGATTTTGATGAAATTTTATGTGTGTTTGAGTGGCTCTGGGGATGGTTTAGAATTTAGATTCACAATTAGACCCGGTAAGTGGCCCTGGAACCGGGTTCTAGATTTCTATTTCTTCATGGCAGGACGTCTACCGAGACCGCTAATATTTTAATAATAATAAACTTGTGCATGCATTCAAATTAAAACCTTAAAATAGATTAGGCTAGACCGTTCTTTTTTTATTTTTTTATTGTTCAATATGCTTACATCCATATACATTAAAACATATTCGACTGTAGCACAGAAACCTCATGGGTTTATCGTGCCGCAGAGTCGTATAGAATACATTAGGTTACGATATATAGTGCCATTTAAAAAATGAATTTACACCATATTGTTATATCAAAAATAGGAGCAGAGGCGAGGATGAGTTTGTTTGCTAATTACTAACGAGTTTTTACATTCATGTACGTATAGGCATGATGTATGCTATAATTACTACTAGTGGTCGCTCGTGGTCGAAATTCGACCATAATGATTAATTTAAATTATAAGTTTGAACATTATTAAAGTTCTGTTGTCAAAGACTATACTTCTATAATCACAGATTTCGCCAAGGCAACAATAAACAAAAGTGTATATATGCGTGTCTGTGTCAAATACATGGTAGTGTGTGTAAAGTTTTTATTTATTGATTTAAAGTATTTTTGTGCATAATTTAATAAAAATATTTGGCATTCTGCACTTCTTCTCTATATAAACTATAAGTGTGCGAAATTTCATACTTCTCCGTCCGAGCAATTTTCGTAAAAAGGGGTAGAAAATTTTTGCTGTTTTTGCTTCACGTTTTAATATATAGAATTTATTCTGTTTTAGGTAGGAGGAGGTTATATTGATAAGGATAACTAGGACGCTATCATACTCGATTTATAAAATATTTTTAAAAAGGTAATATTATATCACTGATTCCATCGTACCAACCACTTGTGAAGATATTTCAAAAGTAAATTCAGTTAGAACTGATAAATATTTAGAAACTTCTTTAATTAAGTTATACAACTTGATTGTTTTACATATTGCCGCCTAACAAAGGAAGTTTCGTCGTCCTAAGATAAAATATGTATCTGCTTGGTATAAATACCAGGGGTCTTATGGATATGAAATTCCAGATCTATATATATGTGAATAATATTATATTGGTTTCAGATATAGTTAGGATTTTGAAGAAATTGTAAAAGTAACATAAATAGATAATGATTGGGCTTTATTTTTAGGTTGTCATTTGGTACTCTAATCAGTCATGTAAGTAATCATTTTAAAGCGTTACCTATTAAGTGCAAAAATGAAATCATAATAAAATTTATTATGATTAATAAATAAAGAACATTCAAATAGACTCTGCCCCTATCCGAAATTATTTGAAATGTATATCAGATCCGGTTACGGATAGAATTTTATTTCGGATATATCCGATAGTTTCGGATAGTTTCAGTTACGGATATTAGATATTGATGAAATTGTAAAAGTAAAATACAAACAGATAATGATTGCGATTTATTTTTAGGTTATCATTTGGCACTCCAATCCGTCATGTAAGTAATCATTATAGCTACTCAGTTTAAAGCGTTACCTATTGACTGCAAAAACGAACTCATAATAAAGCTTATTATGATAAATATATAAAGAACATTCAATTAGACTATGCCCCTATCCGAAATTATTTGAAACTTTTATATCAGATTCGGTTACGGATATAATTTTATTTCGGATATATCCGATAGGTGCGGTAACAGTAACATCGAGGACATTCTACGCCATTTTAGATAACCCTAAAATCTTGCTTAGGAACAAACAAACCCGGACTGACACGAATAAACTTCACCACAAGAATCCATGCCACCAGTACGAAGGGTAAACGGTTAACAAATGCCATCAGCCGTCTCTGAGGATGTCGCGGTTTTTAGGGCGTAACAAATAATGGCGAAATTACAGTGTTACGTCCAACTGAATGCCGTTTGTCGATGTTGTAGGTTTTAATATCCGTTAGTTTGTCACGAGTCTTTATTGCCTTAGGTGATTGTTATTTCGGAGGTTTATGCCTGGTTATATAATGTTATAATATATTCTTATTTCTTATCTCTATATATTATTACGTGACGCAAAAACTTTGTATCCCTTTTTACAGGAATTGCACGGACAGAGAAGTGTGAAATTTCGCACACTTATAGTTTATATCGAGAAGAAGCGACGAAAGCTATTTTTTTTTAATTATACATGCAATATACATTAAATTTTAAAACAATAAAAAAAAGCATTACACACACTATCATGTATTTGACAAACACACGCATATATACTCTTTTGTTTATTGTTGCCTTGGCGAAATCTGTGATTATTATGGTCGAATTTCGAGCACGGGCGACCTCTACTTATTATAATACGGCAGACTAACATGCAGATGATATATTTTCAAGCTAAGTAGTTTACTCGTATATACTCTATACATGTTACCCTGCTGGGTTTGGACCTTCACGTTTTTAGGAGGACAGACCAATTCAAACGGTGTCTTAATCCCTAAAAAGTGACGTAAAGTAATATATATATATATATATATATATATATATAATAACAGCCCATAAATGTCCCACTGATGGGCTCGAGCTTCCCATTATAAGGGAACGGATACTATACCTGCCACGCTTGTCCAAGGCGGCTGGGCAGGTTTGAGACATTGGTTATCTCGATGTGAAGGTTGCATCACAATGTTTTCCCTCACCGTTGTTAGCACGTGGAAATTGTAACAATATTGCACATTAGGTCAGAAAACTGCCTAAGTGGTGCATCCGTTCCGACCAGGATTGAACACGCGCGGTTTGAGTGTGTAACACGTGCGCTAGCCATTACGCTATCATGACTTGTGATATGTGTATATATTAATTAGTTAAAAATTACAAATATTTTTATTTGATAATCATAGGAATATATTAAACTTATAATAGTCCACTCACTTTTGTTCCTATTGCCTACAATAGTTCTAAATTGACCGGAGCTTGTCCTTGGGTGCATTCCTATAATTTACAGGGATTATTGTACATCAGTGAGAATGAAACAAACACAAAAATCTAAATTAAAAATTTCATTGTAATCCGTTAAGAAATATCGTACAGAATCACAGATAAAAATTCTAAAGATGTGTAGTCCTTTATGATTTAGCGTCGCATAAATAGTTGATGAAATCCATGAGCAGAACATTGGGAGCTCTTTGAAATAATAACATTGAAGATTTACGTATACACAAATGCATAACCAGATTGGTTACATATCTCTCAAATAAGGAAGTTAAATCCAAACAAAAGAACAATAGCGGCTAGATCACAAATGATCTATGGATCTTGTTACCCGCGCGCGCGTCTCGTGTTACTGCGAGGTGTGCGCCGAGTACATTCACACACAGGATGTGGTCAAGGTTTGAACCTCGGGGCTGGTTTTCTTGAGGGAAAATAGTTGGTGTCTATAGGATTTGTTATTATTCTTTGATTTATTTATTTCATTTAAATGAGACTCGGGTTCTTATGCCGTTGAATACCTACGACTTCTACATACGTCACGTTTTTTAAAGAAATTTTTAAGTAGGCACTAACCTATCAAACTATACACTTTCCAAAAATTTATTTTACTTTTAACAGCTGGATGACAGATCAATTAGTAATGTCTTAATGCGTTATCGACTCGATTTCTTATAACAATCGACTTCATTCATAAACAAGTTTTAATCAATTTAACTTACGTATATATATTTGGTAAAAGCACTATATCGTGTAATTTATTACGTGCATTTCAATGAACATACATTACATGTTAATTTTTGTAATAAAATAGAACATTTTTTAAAATTTCAAATCGATTCCTTTAGATTTGTATGAATATTGTGTTGATGGTTTAATAATCTGTGCGTTACATGACTCACAGAACATCACTATTACGTTACCCACAACAATAACGTACGACAATTGTGTCATTTGTTTCATGTGGGCTTTACTGTCATGTAATATGTAACTTGATAGACGTGCAAATATTATAAGTAACATATAACTATATATTTAAATAGTTGCATTTTATTACTATATCTTGTATATGTATATAACTTATTTAAATGTAAGTAATCGTACAATACTTATGTATACCACCGTCGCTATTCCTAATCAGAAATATTCCTGCCACGGGTTGTCTGGAAGAAATCGCTTTTTAGCGATAAGACCGCCCTTTGTACACAATTAGAATAATACTAGTTCGTAAGTTTTCTATAATGGTGTACATTAAAGTGTTATCTATCTGTCTATCTTAAATATAATGTTGATATCCCACGTTTTAAATAAAATAATACTAATCAGTAACTGAATGGAAATTATTGTGTGATGGATTGTAAACCGCATGTTGCGGTCGGCCGCGAACGCCGCATGGGAATCGATAGCCATTCATTCCGAATTTCATTCACACGTCGATTCGTGTAAAGATTTGTAAGATCGATTTATCTTTTGTAACATAGAAGTAAAATTAGAAGAAGATCAATCCTTCAGTAGTGTGGCGCTGTAGACTACGGGTAATCTGCTGGTTTATGGCATTAATGCGCAAAGTGTCTATTGCATGGGGCCCCTTCCATAGTCTCTTAGAGAGTTGCCATGTACAATATTTAAAAAAAAAAATCTTACTGGCCACTAAATCTTATTATAATTGATTGTAAATTATTGTAATTTTTTTTATACTTCAATATTGTATGTAACTTTAATTTTGCACGCCCAATTATGGGCCGAATGCATTGATACTGTAAAAACCGTAACAACTTTTTATATGCATTATGCAATAGATATATTCTATTCTATTCAAAAGTCAATAAACTCTAGATCCTTGCACTAGAAATGTGGAAGCTCCATCAACCTTGGAACAAAGTATATTATTATTGGTTTTATTAAAATTTATTTATTTGATTTACTAATTAAATATTACATAAGTAGAATTAATATTATTAATTATCTGTACAATGAAAAAAAATGGTAAAAACCTAGCATCAGCTAGTTATTTATTATTTTAACAAAATTGGGTCGTTTTGGTCTTACGCCAAAAGGAAGGTTTGCACTGAAAATCAGCGTTGTGTCGGATATAATTCCGGCACAGCAATATGCTGAGTGCAAATGAAAATGCGGCGTACAAATTCTCAAAATATGCTCTGCGTATAAAATAATGTATAAGGAACGTAATTACGTCGCTAGTTCTTCAAATAAACTTTCTCTTTCTTTCTTTTCCTTGAGATCGGCCCTCTCTTTTTAGAACAAACACTTTATACGCAATTATCAGTATAATAAAAGTTGTTGACACGGCCAGTAAGCACAGTTGCCTACTTGATGATAGAAATAGTAAAATAGGATTGCACAGAGCGGCGTGTTTTTTAGTTAAATGGTGACTCAAAATAAGTCCAAAATGGCTGCCTTCACCCTGTTGTGCGTTAGCCGTTGCCTCACACAGAAAGCGGGTAGATAGGAAAATTGATGAAACGATATTCTACCTACTTTATACTAGGCAAGGACTGAACAATTAAGTAATAAGGGTAACTTCATAAAGCTCCTAAACTGTAAGTAGGTATATGGTATTTTGTTAAGTTTTCGCGACTAGCAGACATAATTAAAATTACGGTTTAATGGTTTTAAACGCGGCATTTTATTTTGACGTTTCGGCCACTTTTCAGTAGCCGTGATCACGGAAGAGAAAGATGTCAAGTGTAATGTAATAAGTAATGTTATTATTATTGAGCCTACTCCCAACTTGTTCATTTTAATTTTAATTTTTGTTTATGGTTACTCTGTACTCTATGGGAGCGTAATCGTGTAGTCGAATTAAAATAACGCGCTTAAAACTGTCAAAATGTAGTTTTATTAAGGTTACGTTCCACAAGAGACTCACAACGATCACGTTCACGACCGCGATTTTTCCCGTTCCACTTGCTTGCAGACGTTACAATCATAAACTCTTGTGGAACGGATTATGGAGCGTTGATGTCATTAACAACAAAATACAGAAATGATATTGGTTGATTTGAAAATCGCGCCTTTTCAATGTCAATCCATAGAGAGAATTAATGCTCTGTGGGCAACGCCCACTTCGAACCATCTCTTAACATAGGTCGTTTTGAGCGCTGTGTAATCGAAAATAATGACGTCATTAGTGACGTTTTCGCCACGACCATAACGTCCGTGGTCGCCATGTGGAACGGCAGACGGAGCATTTTGGGCGTTTTGAGATACTAAAGGAACACGCCCTAAGAGAGTAAGTATAGGTTGAAGAGAAATACTTTTTTTATTTTATACGGCCAGTGAAATATTTTAGACGAAGAAAGATATAGCACCTATTTGTCGCCATGTCGGCTAAATATTACAACTATGTAACTAGTGGACTAGGTCGTTGTTAGTCTCTCCCTCTGTTTTCCTAGACAGTTGTCCTTCCCTTACCTGAATGAGGAGTATAGTGAGGATGTGCAGCGTGTTCGTATGGTGCGTCGAAGATTTCTCCGTAATAGCCAGTGGCGCCGCCTGCAGCTCCACCCAGCTCTGATAGGAGTTTGTATTCGTCTTTTAAACTCCATTTTGAAGATGACCATAGCTGAAAAGAGAGAAGAGTAAATATTTTAAAGAATAAATCTGTGCCGCATGGTCGACATAGGGAAGTAACGTAGCCAACTTTTTGGGGAGAACATCAATAAATTCGTAATCAGATAGATTTTTTTAATAATCGACTGGCTTCTGCCCCCGACTCGTCCGCGTGGAATAGTTAAAAAACCCCCCGATTTTGAAACATTCTTCATTGGTGCTCCGCTCCTATTGGTTTTAGCGTGATGATATGTAACTTACCTTCCTCGATAAATGGGCTATCTAACACTGAAAGAATTTTTCAAATCAGACCCGTAGTTCCTGAGATTAGCGCGTTCAAGCACACAAACAAACTCTTCAGCTTTATATATATATTAGTATAAGATGTCTGATAGAAGTCTCACGCGGCCAAAAGGCTGGCCTATATTTTAGGCAACGCATAAGCGTTACCATCCAACGTGGTAACGCGGTCTGTGTTTTGGGAACGTTCCGAGCTGACCGTGATTTGAGACCTATTTATTATTTGTATTTTTATTTTTAAAGCTTTAAGTTACGGTTGTATTGATTGTATATTTTAATGTGAATATCACTTAAATGTCAGTCTAAAGTAAAAAGTGTTTTTTTAATAGATTCATTTGCATAGAAAGTAATTATTTTAAAGTCTATTCAACGAGGTATATGTTTCGAGTTAAATCGAAACAGTATCAACTCGTCTGTACTTTCATTACTTTCTTAATTTAAAAAAAAACATGTTTTGACTATTTTCATACTATTCCCCAACACTTAGAAGAAAATGAAAAAAATCATGAGTAGAAATAATTATATAATAATACAAGGTATATTCTGAGAAAATTTGGTGTATTAAATACCTACTTATTCATTTTGAAAACTTTATTAAAAATATTTTAGGTTTTTTTCAAATCGAATTTTCGTCCGGGAATCATAACAAAAATATTGTTTTATGCCCTTTAATCTCAGGTATTGGTAAAAAAATATACTTATTTGTACTTTCGCTACTGAGAAATCTTGAAGTTGGTGCATTTTGCAATTTTGTCGTTGGTTTTTTATGTTTTACTTGGCACCGACTTCAAGATGTTGTAGAAAATGTTTAGTTTTTGCTTTTTAGTCTGAAATCGGTTTTGATTTTATTTAAAAAATGTATCTTCTACTTTTTAATTGCTTGAATAGCTTTGGAAATAATATTTTAAGCGCCTGTAGAAATTGAATTACTGGTACGCGTATACAAGTTTTGCTTTTCGAAGAGTATAAGTGCTCGGCGTTCTTCAACAAGGGTTGCTCTCGATTTCTATGGGATCCACTCCTCAGATACTGACTTGGTGACAATAGAACCATCAGGGGCGCGTTCCTCTAGTATCTCACAACGCCCAAATGCTCCGTCCGCTATTCCATATAGCGACCACGGTCGCTATGGTCGAGGCAAAAACGTCACCAATGACGTCATTATTTTCAATCACACAGCACTCACAACGACCCAAGTCAAGAGCCGGGTCGAAGTGGGCTTTGACCACAGAGCATTAATTCTCTCTATCGATTGACATTGAAAAAGGCGCGATTTTCAAATCAACCAAATGATATTTGTGTATTTCGTCGTTAATGACATCAACGCTCCATAATCCGTTCCACTAGAGTTTATGATTGTAACGCCCGCAAGCAAGTGGAATGGGAAAAATCGCGGTCGTGAACGTGGTCGTTGTTAGTCTCTTGTGGAATACGTTCCAGACCTACGGGTCAGGAGTATACTCTTTCGAATAAAGAAAACAGTTAGAAAATCGGTCCACAATTGACGACGAAATCGTGTAACAAACGTACAAAAAAAAGAAAAAAAACACACACACTCGAATTGAAACCTCCTCCGTTTTGAAGTTGAATAAAAATTAAAAGAAGTGAACCATCTATTTTCGACATTAGGTAAGGTACTATTTGTATTATTAGCGTGTCTGTAATGTTTACCGCAGTTGGTGATAATCGCGTTTTAATTTAAGACAATCAATTCAGAAGTGCACAGACAAAACAGTTAACTCGTTAGTAGCGGTTAATGTTAAATAGGTGTAATCTGTGGCGAATTGGCGCGTGAACCGGCGGCCATCTTGTGTGACCGATGGAGGCGTGAGTTAATGGACGCCGCGATGATTGCACTCGAAATTGGCATTTATTACTTAATTTTATTATGAAATTGCTGTGATTGCTTTGTTATTAACCGATTACAGAAAGAAGGAGGTTCTTAATTCGACTGCATATGTTTTTGTATGTTTGTTACGCGATTTCTTCGTCAATTGTGGACCGATATTTTTTATTTAATGTGGTCCCATTGTCACTAAGTCATGATCTGATGAGTGGATCCTAGGAATATTGAAAGGAACCCTCATATATTATAGGCACATACAACGTGTTTCATATATTTTTTTTATAGCTAACTATCCAAATTCTTGCGTAACTAAAATAGCAGAAAATATATATTTCTTTAAAAGAGAAATATATCGACTTCAAATTAATATTATATTAATATAATTTCCTTTGTGGTTGAGAGGGCTAAGCCTTTTCCGGCCTACCTCACTGCAATGTAGAGGCTCCGGGTTCGATCCTGTTATAGTAAATTTCGGAAACGTATTTTCTCCGTTATTAACTATGGTCTGGGTGTCTGGGATCGGCCCCCAAAGTAGTCCGTTGTATATTACCCATAACACAAGCGCAACTTGCTTAATTTTGGGATGTACAATATGTGTTTGTCTGACGATTATTATTAGTATTATACAATGTATGTCTTGGAAGACCACGGGCCATAAAAATGGCCCGTACTTTTGGAGGGCTTGCGTGGTGCCATGGGAAGGCCAACATGTAGAGGCCCCTTGACAAATTTAATGTAAATTTGGTGTGACACTGACCGGCGATTATCCTTGTACACCATATAATAATGTACCCAAGGACAAGCCCCGGCCAATGTAGGACTACTGTGGGAAATGAGAACAAAAAGTACCGGGCTATTGGGGTGAACTGCTAGTGGTACTAGGGGTCTGGGAATATGGGGACTACAGCGTCTACCCGGCGCAATGTTCGGGGAACATGGAAAAATGGGCAGACGGTGACTCGCCACTCCCTGCATGGGCCCCAAAAAGATAGGGGTGTAATAATAACATGGGTGTGGGTGGATCTTATTATTATTATTATTAATTAAAAGCAAAAAATAAATATTATCTACAACATCTTGAAGTCTGTGCCAAGTAAAACACGAAAACAAAAGAAAATTCACAAAATATTGTAAAATTTTCATGTTCTACTTGGATTTCAAAATGTAGAATTATTTTATTTTTGTTTTTTTAATTTGAAGTCGGTTTTGTTTTTTGTTCATATTTAAATTTATTTTAAATCAGGAGGCTAATTCAAATTTTAGAATTCATGTCTGTATGTCCATCCGTATGCTAGACTGTCTGCATCACGTGAAAACTGCTGAACTAAGAAGCGCTAGCTTACCTTTAGAATACCTTTTATCCCGATAAATTACGTCATTTCCGTGGGATAGACGAATAAAGCCAAAAAAGTGGCGCTGCGGTCGCGTCTTTTTTGTAGGTAGGTACTGCTGTTCCTTTATTTTTTGCATTTTGTCAGTATTTTATTAAATTCAAGGTTAAACATAATTATAAGATTAAAAAAATAGCATTAATAATTAAATCAACAATGATATAAGATTGGTAAATATTTTTAACTATAAAGTTACTGATGGAAAGCGGTTATCACCGTCTATGGATATTAGTAACACCAGGGTTACTACCAATACGCTGCCGCTTTCTAAAGGGAGACTGGAACCTTGCCATTAATGCCGGAACATAACTTAAGGTTGTTATGGCGGCATACATTAGACCTGGGGTGGTAGCCATCCAGACGGGCAAATAAATACCCTACCGCCTGGCAAAATTAAACGAATCAGAAATAAACCTTTTTGTTGTAAGAACACATTATAAGGTCAAATCTAGTACTCACATTTGAATATATTTGGTCCCCATTATAATGACTTCTTTGTCTTTTAACGTCGTCTTCAGAATGACTGTTGAAATCTCGATTTTCATCTGTGGAGAAAGTATATCATCAATATTTACATCAATCCCATACGTATTTATCATTAAAAAAAAACTAAAAACAATAACATTTTCTAACAACTGTGGTGGAAAGTGGTTATGATCGTCTATGGAGATTTATAACACCAAAGGTATATTACTGTTTATCTGCTATACAAATAAATAAATAGTCGGCAGACCAACATACACATTGTGTATACCCAAAAGCTAAGCAAGTTACGCTTGTATTATGGGTGATATACAATGGACCACTCTGGGACCGATCCCAGACACCCAGATCAAAGTTAATAACAGAAAGTTCGTTTCCGAAATTTACCATGCCAAGAATCGAACCCGGAAGCTCTGTGTTTCAGCAAGTTCGACTGGCTAACACAGCCCGCTCAACCACAGAGGCCATTAAAATAGCAAAAAAAGTCAAAGGTGCCATCAATATGTAGCCAGCCTCTAATGGGAGACTGTAACCTACCTGGCCACTGATCCCAGAATACTAGTCAAGGTTGTTATGGCAGTACTCTAGACTCTGTTGGTGGGTTGTTTTATCGGATCTTATGACAGGCTGCAAAAATTAGTATTTTTCTTCTTTCCTGCACGGATAACACTAGACTTTCAATCAACATTTTATTGTCTAAAACATATTCTTAGACCATATAAGTAAAAAAAGTATTGTGTGAAGACACGATGATTTGTAGTGTGACAGAGCACCTATGTCAGAATGGAAGAGTATGGATGGAGAAGACATATTGTGCCGTCTCCAAATAATAAGTGAAAGAAAAGTTTTAGTTTATTTCACTTCGAGATCTTCGCGAGAAAGCTTGCATATCCAGTGTACAGATATCTGAAACCTACCAGTCCATCTTTGACAAGCGTGACGTATGTGGCACCAGTTTCCCGAAAATGGGTAAGTCCGAGCCTAACAGGATTCGTTTTCTTTACTTTTGTGTCAACTTCTCCCAATTATTTGGAGTCGGCACAATATGTTATTTCCGTCCTACTTCTCGATTCTGACTGTCACAAATGATCATGTATTTATTCACATCTAACAGTTCAACTTTTTTTTACAAGGGGCAACCCGATTGAGAGCCATCAGCTGCGCAGTAAACTGGGGAAATGGCGGTGGGATTCACCAGGTCGGGGTGGCACTAGCACCTCTAGCCAAAACTAAAGATGCTACTGCCACACCACAGTTTGGGATACCCACTAATTTATTGGTATTTTGTCCTTCGCGTTTAATGCCAGGGCCACGGGTAAATGGCCTAGCCTCTCCTCTGGCCCTGGCAGACGATTGCTCATTGGCCTCTTCCACTGCCAGGGGGACTACTTTGTCCCCCGGCATCTTCTTACTCTCTTTGCGAGGGGTGGTTTGTAACTCGCCCCACAGGAGAAGAGGTGGGTGTGCGTGGAATACGTCGTCTCGACGGCATAAAAGGGTGGGGAGCCCTTTCCCTAGGGGAGTTCACGGCGGCCGAAGGTCCAAGCTGGCCCTCCGGCGCCGAAGTGTCCTCCTTTGATGGGAGCGGAGCATGGATATCTGCGCATGCTCCTAGTCCGCCTCCTCCTTTTGTAAACATGACACGCTCGCAAAACCTACCAGTTCACCTATGACAAGCGTGGCGGATATATAACTAGATTTTCTAAAATCGGCGAGTCCATATCCAACAGTGGGAATACTTATGACTTGATATTGTTTACTTTGCTCAAAATGGCCTTACCAAAGAAACTTCAACCAATAAAACCGGGAACCAACATTAAACAAAGTTCGTAGCTCAAAAAATACTTCGAAAACTGTACTTTTGTATTCGAACTCTACATTTTAGGCTGAATTATTATAAGGAGGGTGCAATTTGTGCTCTAAATTTAATAGCTCAGTAAATCTTGGTGGTCATGCTCTCTGCACGCAGGCGGGAGTAGGGGCCATGGTGATGAGACATGTCGATAAAATACCTTAACTTTGAATATCGATATTACGGTTATCTGGTATCTGATTCAACAATGATCTGAAAGAAACTTCCAGCCGCGATTTTCCTTTTACGCTATAAAATTGTTTTCTTTAAGAAAGACATTACAGAATGTCTTTGAAATTAGCAATACGTTGGCAACGCCCTTGGTGTTTTAGCGAATTAAAAAACCAGTGCCAAAAACGTGATCACAGTGCTACTTATTTTTTTGGGATAAAAAGTATCCTAAATGTTTACCCGGGATATAAACTAGCTTTGTATCGAGGTTCATTTAAATCCCTTGAGTAGTTTTCATGCGATTCTCTAATAGACAGCCAGAAAAAATCTAAAAGTTACATTTTCGACATTTGCTGATCAGAATTAAACTCTTAGATATTTTTTCTCATTTTTAAATTCATTTTAGAAACTCGACTTCCCTACAGAATTACAATAGTTTATTGTACACCAAAATGAAAGAGAGAAACACATAATAATCACAAATACTATATGGTAGTATAATGGATCTCTTCCAAGCAACCTTTGGATGGACAAGATCTAATTGTAATATTATAATAGCGTTGGCATGCAGTTGAAAAATATAACTAATACAAAAGCGTAAAACCTATTATGCATAGGTAAAAAACAGATACCTACACATAGATATATATATAACAAATAATAAATATGTTATTCGGTTAATGTTCCTTATTAGATTTATTATGTATATATATTTTTATTGCAGGAGTTCAGCAGATAAGCAGACGGCCCACTTGACGGAAAGCGGTTACCATCGCCTATGGACATTCGCAACACCAAAGTTAAGGGAGACTGGAACCTTGTCACTATGCCGGAACACAACACACTCAAGGTTGTTATGGCGGCATATTATATTATATTATAGATATTTAAACTTATCGACATAGGTCCATCCCTAAAAACTTTTGGAGTATCACAACGGCACTCCGTAAGGGAGTTGTGCGAATTTTACTGCAGATACTTTACGTTACTTACAACTTTTCTGTGTTACAAGAATAGAGTTGTAGAGTGTACCCGTGAGAGTGTTAGCTGAGTTTTCATACATTTTAATCGCCAAAGTTTAATCTCAACTTATCTCTTAAGAAGAATCACGATAATAACCGATATTGGGATTTGGTACTTTCGCTCGCTTATATTATAGACTATGAGACGCTAGCGATGAGATCTGAGTTTGTCTTTAAAAATTGCAATATGGACGCAACCGTCAATGACGTTTGCCTGAACGCGTCAGCCCGCCTTTGAGTCGCGCACCCGGCGATGCCGCGTGTTATACGCCTCGCACCGCAACACACCACCAACACAATGATATGACTCATAGCGGCTTTTCTACATGACACTGTTCGTAATTTTTGGCCAATTTAAAAAACAGTTTTTATATAAATAACTAGCCGGCCCCGGAGACATTACATCTAAAATCCGATTGCAGCGCCACCTACCAAGTTCAATTGTAAATATAAACCCGGAACCCTTTTCAACGCACAAAAATGTAATCAAAATCGGTTTAGCACTTTAGGAGGAGTTCAGTTACATACACACTGTCATTAGAATTTAATATAAAGATACATAAGCCTGTGTATTTACGTGAAAGACTAGGAAACATCCAAAATTCGCACAAATTTTCTCGTTTAATATATTAATGGGTGTAGGTCAAACCTTGGTCCTCATGCCTCTTCCGCTTCAGCCCCGCTGCGGTTCCGTTATGCAGACCCTCAACCTGCTCGATGCCGAGGATCCCGTTGATACTGTAGCTGCCGGTGTTGTTGACGTGCTGTTCTGTACTTGGGGACAGTACCGCCGTCGTGCCAGGCGCTGAACCGGCATGGGTTATCACCTGGGAATAAGCCAGACTTGAATTATAGTTGATATGAAACTTTTTCATCTTCACTTCCACTTCTAACATCTCTCACTGTGAGACTATTTGGAAGCATATCATCCCTTGCGACATCAAATAATAATTTCTTGAGCCTTCTCCCTTTTACCACGACCTGGCTGAAGTACTATGGGTATATTTACTTCCCACATAATTTATTGGTTTCCATAAAACATTCCTATAGTAGCGTAGAAGAATCTTTTGCAGTCTATCTACTATATGCATCCCAGATAGTTATGACGGTTGTTAATTACAGTCTAAGGAGCTATGGTCGAACATACAAAACATATTTAATGGACATATACAAACTTCAGTTAACCATGATTATTAAATCTAAACATAAAGACAATTGTAAAGAATTATTCAAATATTGTAATGTTATGAGTATATTTGACAAGGTTAATTTTTTAATAGTAACTGAATGTAACAAACCAGAGCTATTAGTTAAAAAAACTAGATCTAACAACACGAGACCGACATCTGGCGCATGTAAATATATTGTTCCTAAATATAATAATATGCATGGGACAAGGCGCGAGGAATATATGTTGCATTGTAAATTATCTTGATCTAAATCGATCAAATATAATCTGAAAAAGTTCTATATTGATTCCCAAAGCGGACCATCAGGCTGGTGACCTGTTTTAGACCTGGGACTAAAACAGAACCATATTCTAGAAAAATGATAATTCCACTTTTATTATCAAATCAGAACTAAACACTTGAATGATGATAACGATTCCGAGGAATTTGTTTGCCGTTTATTTACAAAAATAGGAGATAGATAGATAATGTTAATACAAAAATAATAGCAGAGGCGAGCCTCTGCTCCTATTTTTGTGTTAACAATATTGTGTACACTCTCTGCGGCACGAATGAACCCATGAGGTTTCTGTGCCACAGTCGAATATGTTTTAATGTATATGAATGTAAGCATATTGGAAATAAAAATTAAAAGACTTACAGAAACGACACTGCCTTGCGCTGAGCTGATCTCTTGCTCCTGCTGTTGTTGCTGCTGCTGATTGTGAGCGTGCTTCGCCTTCTCAGCAGCTTTGTTGCGAACGATCCTGAGGACAAATAAAAAACTCAGTACTTTCTAAATCGAGTAAATCATTTTAGAATAAATTATAAGTTCCAAATCATTCTCGAAATCAACCTCTCATTTCAAAAAGAACTTTTTTATATAGTAGTATAAGTTCGCGTTTGACCATGATCTCGCCTAATGTGGAGCGAAGATATGGTCTAAAATAGAGCACGCATACTTAGAAGATACATATTCACACGGGACTTGAAGACACCTAGGTTATAAATATCGGGAAAGACAGACTCCGGCAATGAGTTCCACTCCTTTGTAGTGGGCATGATGAAGTAGATGCAAAGCGCTTCGTTCTTATAGGTGTAATATCCATCATATATCAGTGCCGCAGTGCGTCGGGTTGTCCGATGATAGAAGGGAGATAGCGGGATCAGATCGGAGAGCTCAGCTACACACTCTCCAAAGTGTATCCGATAAAAACCAATAAGCTGGCAACCCTGCGTCGATATTCGAGACTTTGAATTTTGACGTTGAAAAGCTGGTCGTTGCCAACCAGAGTGCTGGCTTTCCGATCAATCGACTCTAGAGCATCAAGTTGATATTTGGCTGAGCCATCCCTATGGTGAGAGCAGTACTCTATACATTGCCCGTACTTGATTTTTGTACAATATCAGCAGCTGTTCCGATGTGAAGTACCCTCTCACCAAGAACCTTTTTGTAGGGCATTTTCTGTATTCGAATGCTATTAGAATATTGTGTAGTAATAATCTCTCCTTTATGACACCTGTACACACTTCTTCCTTCGTTGATAACTCTTTCACGGTACAGGCTGTGCGTTTATGGAAGTCACTGCCACTCAACATCAGACAAGCTTAATCCACATTGTCTTTTAAACTGATGGTCACTAAATATCTTTGATCCTCGCAGGTCTAAAACATGCTGCTAATTCTATATATACTATGATATATCTTATGTTTGTATAGTATATAAAGTATACTATTATCTACTTTATTTATTTTTTACTTATTCTTGGAATGTTTCATATTATCAATTGTCTCCACCGCCACTGTTGCCGTAATATTTTACTTAGTTTAATGGGTTGCCTGGAAGAGATAGATCGCTTTAAGCGACAATGCCGCTCTTTGTTCAACATTTACTGTGCCTAGTTTTGATTAGTTTTAATTTTTGGTGAACAATAAAGTGTTTTCATTCATTCATCGTACGTGTTTGCTTAAGACACTTCTCTTGATATTAGGTTACCAGGTGAACCGTAATCCGCTACGCGTATAGAAAACTAGAAATAAAGCGTTCCTAATATTCATGGTATGAGCCGTATTATTTTCCGATCCAGAACCAACAACAACTAATCAATATTTTATATCGTTAATGGCCGGTTCCTATCCATTTACCTTACCATTGGTTGAATTTTCATATTATTTTAATGGAGCCGAGTGTTGAATGATGACGCGGTTTTTTTATAGCTGGAGTATAGCAGACAGGCTGACGGCCCACCTGATGGAAAGCGGTTACCGTGGCCTATGGACGTTTGCAACATCAGAGATGTTACCAACGCGCTGCCGGGCTCGAAGAAATTTTATGACACCCTTTTTGAAAAACTCCACATTGTAGCGCTTTGGGAAAACCTCGGCTGGGAGCTCATTCCAAATCCCTACGATACGCAGGAGAAACGTTCTACAGAACCGTTGTGTACATGAGCGAAGCGGCTAGAGGAAGTGGTGATGAACTCCCAACCGATGGCGAGCGGTGCGATGGTAGAAAGAGGATGAGGGCACCATTTTTAACAGTTCCTCGGAACAATCCCCGCTATACAGTCGGTAGAATACGCAGAGAGACACGTAAGGCTAAGCGTATCTAGACTGTCTGTGAGTATGAGATCATAAACAACGCGAACGGCTCGACGTTAAATACAGTCTAGGGGATTAAGCTGGTAGGCAGGTGCTCCAGTCCACTCAGTGACTTGAAGATTCCTAGATTAAAATTATTTATCAAGAGAACAAACTCCGGCAAATTACTTCATTCTTCGGCAGTGCGCACCAGAAAAGATGAAGCGAAGCGATTCGTTCGGACGTGCGGTGTTTCTGCCGGGCCCACATAAAAATGCCGCAACGCAATACAGTATCATAGAACCCGTTTCTCCATACTCCTACTATATAGGTTATTAATCGAAAATTTCAAAAAATCCGATCGCATACTCTGCAACTTTTTAGTCGCAACTTGAACAATGCGACGGAAGCGTGGCAAATCGCTGCAACCGCTCGCTATATTGCAAAAGGATGTAACAGTCGCGTGCCGATGATTCACAACTACATGAGGGTAGGCAAAAATAACCGCAGAGCAACCGAAGACTTTTTATTGATGATATTGCGGGGTCGCGTTGAAATGGATTTTACGTGTCATTGCGTATAATTGTGTAATTTCTTACAATTTTTTCATATTAAAAAAAAAATGGTTTGAGTACTCAGGTTGTGGTGGTATCAGGTTTATTTAGCCTTCTTAGTTCAATACAACTCATTCGCAATAGTTTTTTTTTATGAAAATGTAAAATAGATAATATGTATTATATTTTATACTAGCTAGCGGTTTCGGCAGACGTTGTTCTGCCCTGAAAAAATACCACCCGATTTCAGCACCACCTGCCAGATCTAATTGTGAATCTAAGCCACCCCGGGACCCACTCAAACACAAACAAATTTTTTTTTATCAAAATCGTAGAACACGATTCCTGCGCCAAATATTTTATTTAGATTGATGGGTTACATTATTGAATTTTAGTAAGGATCTCTAATTTTTGTATAGCCTATATCAATCCGGGTAATATAGAATTCGAATGGTGAATGAATTTTTGAAATAGGTATACTAGTTTTTGAGTTTTTCGTTACAAACATACATATCTTTCCTCTTTATAATACTAGTATATATATATATATATATATATATATATCGGCTGGACCGATTTTGATGATATTTGTTTTGTGTGTTTGAATGGGTCCCCGGATGGTTTAGATTCACAATTGGAACCGGTAGGTGGCGCTGAGATCGGGTTCTAGAGTTCTCCTAATCACCTAGGCCGATTTTGGTTATTTTGTTTTTATGTCTTGAAACAAAGTTTTTTAGGAATTCAGAAAATATGGCGTTACGAAGTTCGCCGGGTCAGCTAGTATTAGTATACATTACAAAGCTTCAAGCTATTTAATTTTACATAATATTTTACTACATACAAATACAACGTTGACATATACATACATGTAATTATTACACATAATACCTTATTCATACTTTGTTCGATGAATATAATCATTAATAAAATTATAACCTATACAAATAAATAAGATTAGTGTCTGTTTGTAATTTTAAAAGAAAAACTTTTTACTAAATGCAAACGGTGCATATATCATAAAAAACAATTTTTAAAATTTTTGCCTGTGTCTGTTTTGGCTAGTCTCTAAAACGGCTGGACCGATTTTGACGAGACTTTCAATAGCCGATAATTGAGGTTATAAGTAGTAACTTTGGCTACTTTTAAACTTAGGATTCCACAAAAAAATCACGCGGACGACGAGTAACAGTTGGTAAAAAAATAATTAAAATACGTGCATATAAAGAGAAAGAAAGACTTTATTTGAAGAAATAGCGACGTAATTACATTCCTTATACACAGAGTATATTGTGAGAATTTGTACGCCGCATTTCAGCAAGCAAGGTTTGCACTCAGCATATTGCTGTGCCGGAATTAGGTATATCCGACACAACGCTGATTTTCAGTGCAACCTTCCTTTTGGCTTAAGATCAAAACCACCTAATTTTAATAAACTTATTCGACTTGTGAAATATTTCATTAGTAAATCAAATAAAGAAATTTTAATAAAAACAACAATAAAATACTTTGTTACTTTAAAATTAAAATAAATACATAGCCATATAATTAATAAAACCTATTGGCAGATGGCTGTGTGTATATCCGTGTTATAATTCGATATGATTACCAAATATTATAGTTATAAACTTATAAATAATGTACTTAATTATGTCCTTTCGAATGTGAGGATATTGTTAATAATAATTTAATTTATGTTACATCAAACTGACAAGTCCCGGATTCATAATTTAATTATTTATTTAGGTTTATGGCTTGGCAGCTAGGCCTTTACGCCAGATCTTAGATTATAATGTAGTTTCTTCATTTTCTTAAGCCTATGTGTAGCACAGCTGAACTGTAGGTTATCAGCTGTTGCCATTCAACGAAGTTCTTGTGACAACTCAAAAAGCCACATTTGACTATACAGTTCACATTTCTCACAAAACACATAATTACTACTCAAAAACTATCAATATCCTACAACTATTGTTCATTTTAGAGTAAACTTACACATTTTTAGAAAATAAAACAGCACAGTACAATTTAAGTATTCACTAATGTCATAGTATAGTATAGTAGGTATGTCTTATTAATTAAATAATAATTATTTCTCTGAATTTTTTTCTGATTTGTAACTTATATTCCGATTAAAGTAATACCTGCAAAAAAAAAAACACTCTAACATAACTAAAATCAACAGTCAGATAACTAATGGCTCTATTACTGTTTCAAATTTGTCCGGTTTATGAGTTTTCCAAAAACAATTTTTGCATATGTCAACCCAGAGCGGCGGCGCGATATTTCACCGGCAGAGCGCACCACTATCAATCATGGCGGGAATTAGCTGTCAAACGAGTGGCGGTAAAATGGCAGCCATGTTGCGAAATGGAGTTTTGTTTTTAGGTTATGTTTTGATACACACTTTCGCACAGTTTCTTTGAATTTATGAATTTTAAACTTTCTATTGAAATATTTGAATAAAAGGTCGATAGTAAAATAAATAATAATAACAGCCTATAAACATCCCCCTGCTGGGCTCGGGCCATGCATTTTGTTTGTCGTGTTTGAAACATCGGTTATCTTGATGTCCAGGTTTTTCATTACGATGTTTTTCTTCACCGCTAGCACGTGGTAACCATAACAATATGCTCATTAGGTCAAAAAACTGCCAAGTGGTGCATACTTTTCGGCCAGGATTCGAACCTGCACCCTTTGAGTTTAAGACGCGTGCGCTAAGCACTAAGCTGCCACGGCTGAAAATACTCGAGGCGTCGTCGTGGCAACGTGAACGAAGTTTCGCGGCTATATCTTCTTTTTTACATAATATAAAACATTCTGCGTCTGTCGGTATATCCACTAACTCCTTTTAAAATACGCAAGGGATTATTAAGCGTTTTTACCATAAGTTAGATAATTTTTCACTGAAGCTTTATATATATTGTTACAACTTAAGTTCCGACAAAAACAAAATCCACCTGCATATCTATAAAAACACATTTTATTACCCGTCGGCATTTGAACTAATTGTAATCCTTTTATGATTGTCTTCTTTTGTTCACTTATTTATTGGTTATTGTGGAGAACAGCCTGTTGTACTCGTTTATGGCCACTTGCAGGTATAATTAGCCAGGTGTGCGGATTACGATTCTAGGAAATTCGGTCCACGCTGCCGGGCGGACATATTGCATTTGCAGTGTAAATCAGGCGTGATTGACGGAGGAGGCAGGCGAGCGAGAACCATGAGTGAAGCAAGACGTGTGTACTACCACTACAATCGGGAATCTAACAAGCGACGGACTTTGCGCGTCCTTTTGTATTACTTTCGGACTTCTTGTGTTCGGTTATATTTGTGCCTGTGGTTTACGTGTTTGTATAGTTCTAATAAACTCTATAGTGATTCTAACGGCATTTTATTCGAGTCTCGCGACTCGTAACAATATGTTATAGTCAAACATCCAAGCTCTGGCACTCCTAGGTTTGACTAGTCAAACTTCAGGTCTGACATAAAGTCTTAGTCAAAGTCTAAAAAAATCAAAGACAAAGTCTTAGTCAAATGACGTTTTTCTGCCTTTGAGTTACGAATTTTTGTCTAACCTAGGAGAGACTAATGTATACAGTCATTAAACATGTAAGAAATGCAATACGAATCGACGTTAGACCGAGTCTGCCTTAGTCACTTCTAGGATCGACTAGGCAAAGCCCGAAATAAATTATTTTACGTTCGACGTTTGACTAAAAAATTAGGTACTTCTAGGTTTGACTAAAAATACATTAGTCAAAGGTTGAAATTGGAATTTATTTCGAGTCTTGTCGAAAGTCTTGGTCAAACCTAGGATAAAGCAGCCAGTCCGGGAAGAGACTGCATATCGACCTTTGACTATAACATATATATAAAAATTTAATTAAGTTATTATGCAAGTAAACTAGAGCTACTTCCCAGGGTGCTGCAACCCGCGGCGTAGCCACGGTGAAAACTCTAGTGCTAGTATAAAATATAACAATGTGTAATATTATAGTAACATAACGTTTGTATATTTAAATATATTATTGTATATTTTTTTATTTATTTGGACAAAAAACAGTATTGTACAGAATTTAGTATTATGAATCTTATACATAAGTAGTTTTACTTAATACAACACCAACACCCTTTGCCACATATTGAGTAATTGAAATTATACTAGCTACCGGAAGTAAAACAATGGTACACAATATCTAAAAAGAAGAAGAAAGAAAAAAGAAGAAAGGGAGACCTCACCAGAACGCATAGCCGGAGCCATGTGTATATATATGACTATGTATATATGTGTCTATTGGTATATTTATTTCTTAAATTAGTTTGAGTATTTATGTATCTGTTACGTTTTTCCTACACCACCTACATCGCTTGATTAATTTTTTTAAAATTTAGGTTGCCTGGAATATTACTCTTTGAGCGATAAGGCCGCCTGTTGTATTGCCTAGAAAATATTGTAAATATAGTCTGTTTTTGTAATTGTATATTTTGGTGTGCAATAAAGTGTTATCTCTCTCTCTCATATTAATAAAACATGAAAACTTACAATATCAACCAAAAATACCCTTTTTGAATAAATCAAAAATTATGCTTACTAAAGCACTTATTCCACTAAAGGTTAGAATATAAAATGAATCATGTCTCAGCCTCAACCGGAAGTCAAAGTCATAACCTTGCTTTTTGCGAATTATTATTGCCGGGCACTTTGCATTTTTCGCAAACGTTACCCATGTTGGGTTTTGTGATTAATTTTTGTGTGTTCCGGTTACTCCTTTTTGGGGTCATTTTGTTAAGTATACATAAATAATCCTTATACAAATTATACCTTTTTATAATAAATAATATTTTGTGAACCAGTTTTTATTATTTATGCTTTTATAGTATAAATATTTTTCTAGAACGTTTATTATTATTGTTCTTTTTAGTTTCGTCTCAAGGATTCTAATGTATTTTTAGTAAATTCTTCAGACAACATGTTTAATATCAAGCTAAGTAAGCCGCTATTTTTCATACTATGGGGCCATTCGCAAATAACGTCACACGAATTTCATGATTTTTTGACACCTCCCCGTCCTTGACAGCCGGTCACATTCGCCAGACTCCTCCCTCCCCTAGTGTGAGGTCACATATTCTGCATCTACATCAAGAAATTATTACATAATTCGTCGGGCTCTTGTCACCGGGTACCTGCCGTTCTACAACCGAACGGCTTGTGCCGCGCCGAAGGCAAGAGACCCGATGGTGTGTTATTGGTGCCCTGGAAGATGAGTCGCCCCTTAGTAAGGAACGCGTCTTGCGTCAGTACTTTGGAACCATCCCATCTTCCAGCTACTAACATGTACTGTACATGCACAACAGGAGGTCCTAAACGCCGCTTTCACTCAGCCATCGGAAATGGCTACAAATTTGCGGCTTTTGGGGTCAAGACCCTGGGACCGTGGGAGCCTGAGGCGCACAAGCTTTATCGAGACATAGCCAAACGTCTGGTGGATGTTTCACGTGACCAAAAGACTGCTTCATACTTCGGGCAACGCATTAGTGTTGCCATTCAGCGAGGCAATGTGGTTAGTCTTTTGGGCACTTTCCAACTGACAGCGGTCCGGTACTACTTTATAGTTTAATTTCAGTTTGTATATATAGTTTATTTTTAGTTCAATTTATAGTATAGTTTAATGTATTTATAATTTCGTTTATTTCTAGTATTTACTCATTGTTATTAAAGTAAACATAATAGGCTGTGTTGACAAAATGAGTACGTCGTAACTAAAGGAATTATTAAACTATAACTGCAGTTCCGTAATTAGCTGAAATATGTTAGATTTTAAAATGTGACGTCACGAAATTTAGGAAACCCCTGTCACACAATGTCACACTTCGTCGAAAAGCCCCCTTAACGTGTGATGTAATTTATCGGTTCATAAACATAATATTATTTGTTGTCTTTACGTATGTAATTACTTAACCTCGCTGACTGACTGACTAGGGTTAGGAACGTGAAAATTTGGCTGCGGGTTTTTTTCTATTGTAGGTGGGATTAAAAAAGGATTATTGAAAATTTCACTCCTAATGGGGTTAAAGAGATGTAAGCTTGTATCAAAATCCGTCATTTTCAAACTAGCGCGAAATTTATTGTACCTGATTCTGGTTATAAATAAATGCACACGTATATGCGCTTTGGAAATGTTACTATTCTATGCATTTGCGATCCTGCTGCACACAATACAATTTAAAAAAAAAATACTAAGTTCGTATCATCAATCCTGGGTCTTCTTTCTCGTTATCTCTTTACCCCGGTTGCAACTCAGTGGGCAACTACCCACCGGTAACTGGGTGTGGAGCTGCTGGAGTCTTCTCCGCATTGCGATGGCTTCGCAGCAGCTCTCGTTGGCCAATCTGCGGCGTTTGGTGGCCTTCGCGGGCTTTCCGCTGGCTACTTCCGCGGCTTGGGGTCGCGGGTTTTGCGACCTCACGCCATGAGTTCGTATCAATCCAAGCACAAAGAAAGGATCCGTCGAAATGATGAACTTACAACCTGGACGGTAAATAAGTTATTATAAAATCAAGACGTTATTATAGTGTTTTATAAAATCTAATATAAATTATATGTTGACAAATTGCAACCTAAATAATTATTTTACGACACAGATTATTCAGTGCGCAAAAAATTCAAATGTCAAAGTGGGGTGACCAGAGTTATGGCTTCAATTATCCGACGGCGTGTGCGATTAAAATGCCTCGACATCGCGTTTCTAGAATGTACTTTTTTAGCAGATTATAAAAAGTAGATTTACGTGCGATAATGCTTCTATTATAGTTTTATATAGCTAAAAGACACAGCAACTGTGCGTCTTTGGAATGAGCTAAATCCTTAGTGTTTTAAAAATCAGGTTTAGAAGCATTACTTCTCTATTGTGTATAATAATTCCTAATACTATTATATATTATATTTTCACATGTACCTATATGTATGTATATATATTAGGGTCGGTCAAAAAAAAAACATATATTTTTTTACAAGTGTCACGGAAAAATGGGTTGCTAGACACCTTAAAAAAATTCTGACCAAATATGAGCTCTTAATTTTAATAGGAAGATCCTCCGCATCGCAGTTTTTTATTTTTTACTCAGTCCAATAAAAAAAATCATACCTTATCATTAACTGACTGTACAGAAAATTATTCTCAAGGAATTTTGTAGGAAATTTAATGCTCTACATAAAAGGTATTGTATATTTTTTCCGTAAACCTCACCATTTGAATGTGTGTGTATTGAAGATTTAAGTTGTTTCCAAAACAGGAAACAGACAAGAAATAAAAAAATTGCATCGTGTTCTCCATCGTTTATATTCTACTTGTTTTTTTTAATAACTTTAATGTACAGACACGGCATGTTTAGAATTTTATAATATTATATAAGTATGTAATAATCCAATAGAAACATCCTCATCATCATCCTGGCATCAAATCCCGGTTGCCTTCGGAGCGCCTGCTTTGAAGCCCGGGGTCCGCTTTCCAACGTTTTCCTCTCCACTCAGCGCGGTCTTCGGCATCCCTAATTGTGAGACAATTGGTACGTATGTCATCCTTTACGACGTTAAGCCAGCATTTCTTGGGCCTACTCCTTCAACCAGGACCTGGCGAAGGCGGCGTGGCTACATATTTGATCCCCATGTTTCCGGTTTCCGTAAAACGTGTACCAACGTAGGTGAAATTTCCGTTATTTCATGGATATGAAGGCTGCTGCGGATGCGAGAGTTCCTAACTCGATCTTTCCACGAATCCACCGCAACATATTCATCTCTGTGACACGGAGCTTTCGGTTGCATCTTGTATGTTTACAAAAATATAGTATTAGATTTCCAAAACCATTTATTTTAGTTAATATTCAAAAGAGACCTGGGTGATAAAATTGAAGTTTAAGGTCATCAAGACCATTAGATATAAAATAAGAGGGGTCTATTTCGATATTACATCTTGTTCATTAAAAAAAATGTGGGTAAGTAAAGAAATTTAAAAAATGTTGAAATATTCCTTTAGATATATAGATTTTAGGAGCAAGTTGTCAATAAGTAACTCAATTGAAAAGCGTTTCTCCTGAGCCATTTTGAAACCCCTAAAGTTCTCACTTCGCCAATTCTCCCCGACAAGCGGGGACATTAGCCAGTTCCGTCGCTCGGATCCGTCACGTGACCTACACGTGACCGACACGCGTCCCTATTCCGACGTCGGACCAAATTGCCTTAATATTGTGCGGAATAGCAATGGAATGGAGTTTAGAGGTATTTTTGATTAGAATAGGGCTTGAATTTTAATGTGATGATTTTTAAATTGACTATAAAATAAAAGATTTTGCTTGGGGAGACCGGGGTGAATTTGTAATTAACGGCCTTTGTGGTGTAAGCGTTGGCCGGGCTAGTTCCGTAGAACGCTGTTTTTATTGCATGAGCTCAGCAGACAGGCAGATGTTCCAGCTGATAGAAGCGATTACCATTGTCTACGGATGTTTGTAACACCAAAGGTGCTACAAATGCGCTGCTGCTCTCTTAAGGGAGACTGGAACCTGGCCACTAAGTGCCGGAACACAACTCAAGATTGTTATGGCGCCATAGTCTAGATCACGGGCGGTAGCTGTCCAAGCGGACGAATACTCTATCACCTGGCTGTGGGTTGTTTTGCCGACTCTTACGACAGGCTATCCGGCCGCAGGAAATTATTTTCTTTCTCCGTTCCTGCACGGATTGCTAAGGGTAGGACAGGGTAAAATTAAAAAAAATAGGTATAGGAAGAACCATGGTGCTACTAGTAACACACACACACACACACACATATATATATATATATATATATCTGTGGTTTAATTTTGTTAGACAAAGTTTTGAGCGCAATTAGTGTATTGAAATTGGAAGGACACAAAGGGAACTCACCGGATCTCCTTCAAATGATTATACGGCACAGTTCTTCTATGTTATTATATCCTATGGCCACTATTATTAAGTCTGATAAATATTTACAGTATTTGTAGCACTACACAATTTTACCTAAAATATTTTGTAATAATTATTTCACTTTGTTTCGAGTTACGAACAGAGCACAGTTGGACTACCTCCTTTCTTGCAGTCGATTTCTTCTCACCCAGGGAGCAAGGTATATTCGGCCCAAATATAGGGAAGTATGTAGGAAAGAAAGGAATGGACAATTACACGTCATGTACTCAAGCAAAGTTATTGAAATAAATAATGAGGCAACGGTTTATTTATTATACAACCATAATTGCACATATCGAATTTATAAAATGTGGAATTTCCCTTTAATATTAATTTAGTTGGTGAATATTATAAATGGTGTAAACAATATATATATATATATGATATGTCACTCAGGACTAAAGTAGCTTTCTACTGGTGAAAGAATGTTCAAAATTGTTTTAGTAATTTGAGAGATCACTTCCTAAAAAAAAACTCGCAAACTTTACCTCTTTATTATAATATTAGTATAGATAAGTAAATAGCGCATATTGGAATATCTTTAAACATAAACTATAAAAGTACTTGCAATAAAAATGCACCCTCCAAATCATCCATGTTACTTATCCCTAACGTTGGGTCCATTATTTGACAATAAACATAGATTATAGGTATCGATACCTCCCCAGCTGGGTTGGAAGTGAGCAGGGTATTTTCAATCGTATTACGTTTGCTCGATTTGATTGTTTCTTTTGAAATGAATTGAAAAGTGACAGTGACATTTGTAACCCACTTCAAAAGGAGGTACTCGTCCAGTAAATACTTTTGCAGCGTAGTTCCTTATCGCACGTTACTTAGACGCTCGGCGGATGGAGGCTGGACGGATAAAAGTATAACCGCAATGAAAAATGCTGACCGCTGTATAGTGTATGCTTCTTTACACCATCGGTGGATTTTGCGCGATACTACTGTACTTTTTTATTGATTGTATATCTACTAATCATCCATATATTAGTTCGGGCAACTTTCACAGATGGAGCAATTTTAAGAGTTTTTACAATAATTTGATTTTTATTTATTGCACGAGCTCAGCAAACAGGCAGACGGCTCATCTGATGGAAAGCGGTTACCATCGCCTATGGACACTTGCAACAGCAAAGATGCTACAAATACACTACCGCTTTCTAAAGGTGGCTGGAACCTGGCCACTAATGCTGAACACAACTCAAGGTTGTTATGGCGACATACTCTAGACCAGGGGTGATAGTTATCCAGATGGGCAAAGACCCTACCACCTGGCTGTGGGTTGTTTTGTCGCCTCTTACGACAGGCCGCCCCAACGCAGGAAATTGTATTCTTTCTCCGTTCCTGAACGGATAACTGAATTTCATAGATTTTTTTATGTAGAACAACATTTTGTGCTACAATTTATGCATCTTCAACCCTAAGGGCCACTTGCATAACGATCGTTTTTAAATAAAAATTAGTTAATTTTATTTGACTCTCTAAATGCATTTATGTTGCCTTGCATAAGGCGCTCTCCCGTGATGTTTAGCTAAATGTATTTAGCCGGTCGGTAAAACAGCCACATGGGTTCCGTTCCACGGTTCGTTCGATTATTTCGAGAAAAACTACGAAATCAGTATTTTTCAATCTCAGTCAATATTTTTTTGCGTAAAAAGGAATTTGTCTGTTAATGTCAATTTGACATTCAAAATATCGACCATCTGTGTTTACAGTTCTCCGGCTAAAATACCACAGTTGTGATTATATTTTGAAATTCATAATAATATTAATTCTGTGAATTAAGATGACGTCTGAAAAACTGAAAATGTAAGAACGCGTGCTCCTAATTTACTGCATAAGATCAAGTACTGTTGTTTAATAGTATGAAGGTCTACAATCATACAACCGATAGATCAAAATTAAATCAGAAATGTATCAACACTGCACGGTAAGGATAATATACGAGTATAACTGTCGACGCTGTGCTGAATGAACTAGCTTCAGGAAAAATCCGAACACATATGGCAGTTCTATTGTTCAAAATAGAATGCATTTCTATTTTTTGTCCTTAAATGCATTTAGAGCAGTTAAATACCCATTTTTGGGCGATTAACTTTGACAGTTCTTTAAACATATTTAGCGATAAATTTTACGTTATGCAAGACGCTTATCGTATTTAAGTGCGTTAAAAGCGTTTAGTGTTTCTTAAATAAATTTAAGGAACGTTACGCAAACGGCCCTTAGACTATAAACTAAAAACTACAACAATACTCTTTATTGTACTCCAACATAAGAAACGTAATACACTTTATTGTGTTAACTAAAATGTAGTACAATGAGTGACCTTATTGCTTAAAGCAATCTCTTTTAGGCTACCTTTGGATGGACAAGAACTTATTAAAAATTATTTGTTGGCGTGCAGACGTTAAAGACGAAGCATTTTTGTTTACAAAATTACGTACTGCGCGATTGTCATCCTTTAGCCGGCCTCACTTTTAGAATTCGAGACTCTGTCTTTCTATTAATAGTCTAAGGTTCAAATATCAATAATTATTTTTACACTGAATTCGGTATAGCATCAAAGTGGTCTTATATAAATTTCATTGCTATTAGATCTTGGCTTCGGAAGATATAGCAAAAAATTCCTTAAATAAAACTTCAATCACTACACATTTTCTGATTTTAATCAGAAAATGTGTAGTGATTGAAGTTTTATTATGCCATAAAGAACTTTCTGTTACTGAACTGATATAAATAGAACGTATATAAATTTCATTGGTGTGGAACCTTGGATTCCAAAGATATAGCAGGGAATTCCTCAAATTCGAATAATGTGTACCGAGTCCCAAAACAAATAGGTAACAAATTATGATACATATACGTAACTTAAGAGTACACATAACTTTAATAACTGAAACGCAAAAATGAACACACATTATCTCATAAAAATTAAAGGATATTAAAACAATCTCAATTTTTGGGTGATTTGAAACAAGTCGTATTTCAGAGGAAAACGGTCGTACAGTAAAAAGAGGAAAGGCAAATTGTAGCTTTAAGTGTCTGGTTTTTTGGATCCGGCCATAAAAATATTTTAAGATACACGGTTTCAGAGAAATCGCAAGAAAACCATCGAAAAAAAACTCAGGAAATATAAAATATTTCTTCATGGTCGAGTCCAAAAAGTAAACACATGGTACAATTCGCTTTTTTTCTTCTTACTGTAGCGGCCATTTTCTGTGAGTAACGACTTGTTGAAAACACACAATAATTGTGAACCGTTTTAATATCCTTAATTTTTGTGAGTAGTGTATTTCTAATACGAAATATTTGTGTAAGCAATCATGATACAAGCGACAAAATCCCAAAAATTAATAATCGGTAGCATGTACGATATTATCTATAATCGCGGACACGCGTTGACGAACTAATAAGTGAAAATCTACAAATACGATAAAATTATCTAATCTGGCAGCATTGTAATTACGGATTGTGGCTGGCAACACTCGAGTCAAGTATCAAACGGATATAGATTATTAATATATCAATTAGTTCTACTTGTAATTTAAAAAAAAAAAAAAAAATGTATTTATTTCAATAAGTCCATACATGTAAGTTGCCGGGGCTTCCCAGAAAGTAATCAAATGATACTTGTGTTGGGAAACCTCGCTCTTCCTATGTTGCTTAAATTTTAAGACTATCTATTTACTGAATTACAGAGACTACTTTTATAAATATTAAAGAAAATAAAGAAAGAGATAATATGGTTATAATATTGTTACAATTTGGGCAAAGTTACAAAGCACATTTATTACCCTCCGGCGTTTGAGCTAGTAACATTGAAACTATTTATGACTGTCTTCTTTTCTTTACCTTGTGTTTAAAATTTGTGATAAAAAAACAGCCCATTGTGTATTGTAATCTTTTATGGCAGTCATTAGACAGGTGTGTCGAACTGATTGTAAGAAATTCGATCTACGCGGGCGGCAGCCATATTGTATCGGTGCAGTATATAGCAATGGCCCAATGGAGAAATGGACAGTCAAACGATAACCACTAGCGAGACAAGACGTGTGTACATTCGATAATCTATATAGCGACGGACTTTGTGTGTGTTATTGAATCGTGCATTACGTTTGGACTGATTGTGTTCAGTTATATTTGTACCTGTGTTATACGTGTTTATTTGTGATGTACGAACACAACACATCTAAACGTAATGCAGAAGGTCGTAATTCAATAAAACGCGCAAAGTCCGTCACTATTAGATTCCCGATTGTACACACGTCACGCCTTGATCGTGGTTCTCGCTTGACTGCCCCCTCTCCCCATCAGGTCGTCGTTTTATACCTCCCGAACACAAATGTGCCCGTATCGTAGTCGACGTAATCCTCAACACCTGGCTAATGATTCAGCCGCAAGCGTCCATAAACGAGTACAATAAAACAATGGGCTGTTCTCTAGAAACGTATGCCAATAAGTAAGTAAACAAAAGAAGACGATCATAAAAGAATTACAATTAGTTCTAATGCGGACAGGTAACAAAATTTCTTTTTACAGATATGCAGGTGGATTTTGTTTTTGTCGGAACCTAAATTGCAACAATATCATAAGTATAGCCTTTGTAAGTCCTAAGATAATCTACTATGAATGTACAGACAGACACCAGAATAGAGATGACAAGATTTTCAGATACCGAAATTCTCGATACACCGAAATACAATCATTAGCCAAATCGAAAAGCCATGTATAACCTACATCAATTGACAGAAATGGAAATACAAAATTCCCTTAGCTTTTGGGGGAAATATGAACGAATTTCATTATTACATTGTTTGTTGGAAATGGTGGAAAGGCAATAACTCAATGGTTTCTAGGCGAGGATATCCGGTGAGAGCAGAGCACGTGTCTTGACTTCCGGTGCCGCCATCTTTGTTCGCCTCGCTACATCCGGCGAGGAGCACGCAACCCCTTGACGGGCTACAAAACGCGCGATTGCGAAATCTATCATCATGTACATTATTTTAAGTATTAGCAAACCCGTGCCCAATTAGCTGGGAGTCAAACAGGGGCGCCGACTCTGTGGGTGCTCGGGGGCTCAAGCACCCATGAGATTTAAATAGTGGATGCGGAGCACCCTTGTCCATCATGACCATCATAATAACTAAAATAAAAGTTATCAGCGTGTTCGGCGCGTCCTAGTATCACTATCCCCCCTCCCCTCCCCTCGCGCCTCTCAAACTCAACTCTGCTGTAGTATGTCAAAATACGTTCGCTTTGATTAAAAAAGATTGTTAATAATTAGTTTGTAAAATATTCCTCAAGTAAAAGGGTTTAAAGTAAAGGTAGTAATAACTATATCTCCTGTTCCTGCTAATAAAACTTACATTACGCACTGATATCGCAATGGTTTGCTTTTTACATTTTTGTTAAACTTCATTAATACGGTATTTACACACGCTTACGTATTTAAATAAAGTACCTACCGAAGTGTACCTAAATACACCGAAAGAAAATAAATACTACTTTAAAATACATGTATAGGTCTGTAGGCATAACTGTCTAAAGATTAGGAGCAGCCACGAGGTTTTCTAAAAGCCGGCGCCCCCGCTCAGGAATAATGAAACTTTCTATTGGTAATTTTTTTTTATAATCGGTTCAGTAGTTCAAGATATTCCTTCCTATAAACAATCAAACTCAGTAAGTTGACTTCTTTATAATAATAGTATAGATATATAGCCTCTTTGCTCCAATAATGTGTTATCTTGAAACCTGCAATTTTATAAAAGAGTTATAAAAACTACGTTTTAACGGCAGTGCGGCAATTTATTTAAATTAATTAATAATAATTAATTAATTATTATTTATTTAAATTACCGCGCTTAAAACCGTTAAAACGTAGCTTTATTATGTATACTAGTCGCGAAAACTTAAGAAAATATTTATAAGAGAGGTTCTTTACCTTTCGAAAAATAATTGTAATTTTTTACTGTCAATCTACAATATATTGTAAAAGATACCACATTATTCGTTGTGATACAATTATACTTTGATCGTTAAAAATCTCTCTCCTTAAATTTCATCAAATTATCTGTGCACAATCTTTGTATATTTGTCTGTCTGTCACAGTATCACGTGAAAACTTATGAACGGTTTTAAATGAAACTGGACACAGAGCTAGTTTATAAGTCAACACTTAATATCACCTTTTATGCCGATAACTGACGTCGTTACCGCATGATAGACGAATATAATCAAACAGATTGCATTGTGTTCGCATCTTTTTAGTGTTGCCATTGTAATTCACTAACAAACACATCGTTATGGCAACGCGAATGAAGTTTTGTTGACATTAGTAGTATATGATAATTTACATCAAGCCCATCAATGTTGGTGTGCCACAGGGTTGTGTGCTGTCCCCGACGCTGTTCATCTTGCATATCAATGATATGTTGTCCATTGACGACATTCATTGTTATGCGGATGACAGTACTGGCGACGCGCATTACTCTGGACGTGCAAACGTCTCTCGATCATTTGTAGAGGAATGTCGGGTTAGACTTGTTTCTAAGGTAGAGAACTCCTTAGAGAGAGTCTCCGAGTGGGGAAGCAAAACCTTGTCCAATTCAATCCCACAAAGACACAGGTCTGCGTATTCTCTGCCAAGAAAACCCCATTCGTACATGCGCTTAAGTTCCAGGGAACACCCCTTACCACCTCTAAGAGTATTGGGATCCTTGGTGTCGACATTGCAAACGATGTACAGTTTAGGGGCCATCTTGAAGGCAAGGCAAAACTTGCCTCCAAGAAGCTGGGAGTGCTAAACCGGTCCAAGCAGTATTTCACTCCGCGGCAACGCCTTGTGCTTTACAAAGCCCAGGTGAGGCCGCATATGGAGTACTGCTCACATTTGTGGGCCGGGGCAGCCTACCAGCTAAATCCCCTGGACAGTATTCAACGTCGAGCCGCTCGCATTGTCGACGATCCCATGCTCACAGACGGTTTAGATACGCTTGGCCTTCGGAGAGACTTCGCGTCTCTCTGCGTATTCTACCGACTATACAACGGAGAGTGTTCCGAAGAACTGTTCAGAATGGTGCCTTCGTCTTCTTTTTACCACCGCACCGCACGCCATCGACTGGGCGTTCATCCCCACTTCCTTGAGCCGCTTCGCTCTTGTACGCAACGGTTCTCCAGAACGTTTCTCTTACGTACCGAGGGGATTTGGAATGAACTCCCAGCCGAGGTTTTCCCACAGCGCTACAATATGGGGTTTTTTAAAAAGGGTGTCATAAAATTTCTTCGAGGCCGGCAGCGCGTTAGTGATACCTCTGGTGTTGCAAACGTCCATAGGCGACGGTAACCGCTTTCCATCAGGTGGGCCATCTGCTTGTTTGCTGTACTCCAGCGATAAAAAATATTAGTTGTATGGTATATTATTTAACCAGTTATTAATTACGCTAATTTCCTAGCCCCAAAAACTCTTTCGTACCTCTGTCAATCGACCGTTGAAATACCAACTTAATGACAAAGGGGTGAAGGTTTAAATTAACATGTTACGTTTTCGTTTCGTTTCTGCGAAGGGATGCTTAAGTTCTATGGCATTAAACATTTAGGACGATGGTATTGTTATGGCTTATGCTATGTGAAACGAGCAAGGTATTGCGTGGGTGTATTTATATGTAAGCATTATTATACTTTTGTATATGAGATTTTAAGAAAATAACTAAAATCGTGTCAGAGAACGCTGGTTCCGTTGAAGCATTCGCTTTTTTTAACCGACCTCAAAAAAGGAGAAGGTTGAATTCGACTGTATGTTTTGTTTTGGATGTTTGTTGCACTATGTTTTCGTCAATTGTGGACGATTTTTTTTTATTATCGAAATAGTCTCCTGAGTTAGACCCGTTGTCATCAAGTCAGAATTTTATGAATGGTCCCCAGTAAAATCGAGACCAATCCTCAAATATTATAGGCACTTACAATGTGCTTTTAATTTTTTTCTAAAGCTATGAAATTCAGATAATTGCTTAATTAAAAAGTAGAAACAAAACAACAAAAACATAATCGACTTCAAAAGAATGTACTATAAAAAAACCACCTACATGGTTTGATTTAAATTTCTTTGATTTAGGTTGCTTGGAAGAGATCGCTTTGAGCGATCAGGCCGCCTCTTGTATCGCCTAGAAAATATTGTAAATATGGTCTGATTTTGTAATTGTATATTTTGGTGTGCAATAAAGTGTTATCTCTCTCTCTCTCTAAACAGCAAAAAATAATTAATTGCTACAGCTTGAAGTTGGTGCTAAATAAAACATAAAAAATAATATATTTCGCAAAATAAATTTATTTTCTTTTTTGTTAATTTTGTTGTGATTGTTTTGATTTACATTCTTATGTTTTTAAGAAAATGTCTGTGTATATGCAGAATGAATTTTCCAAGTGGGCCAAATTTGATAAAACTAAAGGGGGTTTCATTCTATTTTTGAAAAATCATTACTCTAGCGAGGAACCGAATCGGCTTATTTTGAAAAAAAAACATCTCTTATTGTTACATGAGTATCTAAAGTAGCTTGTAAGGATATTTCTGTGAAGGAATGTGAAACGTCTAACATTTGGCCCTGAAGGCCCAATTGAAAATGCATCTGTATAGCGGCCATGCTGTATTTTATTTGATTATTATTATTTTTTTATTGCAGGAGTTTAGCAGACAGGCAGATGGCCCACTCGATGGAAAGTGGTTACCGTCGCCTATGGACATTTGCAACACCAAAGGTGCTACAAATGCGCTGCTGCTCTCTTAAAGGAGACTGGTACCTGGTCACTGATGCCGGAACACAACACAAGGTTGTTAAGGCGGCATACTCTAGATCAGGGGTGGTCGCCACCCAGTCGAGCAAATACCCTACCACCAGACTGTGGGTTGTTTAATCGCCTCTTACTACGACAGGCCACCCGGCCGCAGGAAATTGTATTCTTTCTCCGTTCCTGCACGGATGAAACCAGTACCAGTACCAGTAGAACCCAAAACTTCTGCTTTGCAGTGAGTTAGGCTGGCAAAGGCTTAACTCGCTCAACCACAGAGGCCTTCCTAAAGTGATAGATGGACAGATCCTAAAACGGTATTAAGCTTTCAGTTTTATACTTAGCACTTACCTATTTATACTGGAAACTGAAGGCACATTATCCTGACTGCAGATCCCCTCGCTGAGCAGTCTATCCCGGATCTCCCAAGCGAACATCGTGGGGTTCTCCCTCTTGTACGCCGCAATGGCGTCCACAACTGGTGGAGTTGCCACTTTGGGCTTGGAACCGCCTATAACGCCAGCCTTGAAGCTGCCAGTCTCGTAATACCTGGAGACAAGGAATGTACTATATACACATACTATATATACAATAAACCCAGATTATACATCTATATAAATAAAAATAAATGTATGTAAGGACGTCTGCGAAGATTTCTGGCTCAAAAAACAGAATATTACTTTATGTGACATTGCAACGCATGACGGTTGCAGATATATATACATAAATATATATATATATATATGAATATTTCTGTATTTAGTTATATATTTTATTTATTTCATAAATAGTTTTATACTAAACTAACTTAATAAAAAATACAACTAAATATTAAAATTAAACGAAATTATAAATAAATTAAACTATACTATTAATGAACTATATATATATATATATATATAAATAAATTAGTTTGAGTATTTATGTGTCTATTGCCTTTTTCATGCATCACCTACATTGCCTGATTAAAATTTCTTTGATTTAGGTTGCCTGGAAGAGATCGCTTTGGGCGATAAGACCGCCTATTGCCTACAAAATACTGTAAATATGGTCTGTTTTGTAATTGTATATTTTGGTGTGCAATAAAGTGTTATCTCTCTCCCTATATATATACAAACTAAAATTAAGCTATAAAATCTAGTAGCAGACCGCTGTCACTTGGAAACGTGCCCAAAAGACTGGCTACATTGCCTCCCTGAATGGCAACGCTAATGTTGCCAGAGGTATAAATTTACGTAATATAAAATTACGAATCTAAATCATTCTCAAATCCACTTGAATATACACAAAAGAAATCATCGAAATCGATCCAACTGTTTAGGAGTTTAATGACATACACACGAATATGAGAGTTATATATTTGAAGATATTGTTACAACTTAGGTTCCGACAAAACATAATGCACCTGCATATCTGTAAAAACACATTTTATTACCTGTCAGCATTTGAACGAATTGTAATTCTTTTATGATCGTCTTCTTTTGTTTTCCTATTTATTGGCATACGTTTCTAGAGAACAGCCCATTGTTTTATTGTAGTCGTTTATTGTCGCTTGTGGCCGAATCATTAGCCAGGTGTTGCGGATTACGTCGACTACGATACAGGCACATTTGTGTTCGTGAGGTATAAAACGACGGCCTCATGGAGGGAGGGGGCAGTCAAGCGAGAACGACGATCAAGGCGTGACGTGTGTACAATCGGGAATCTTGCAGTGACGGATTTTGCGCGTTTTATTGAATTGCGACCTTCTGCATTACGTTTGGATGTGTTGTGTTCAGTGATATTTGTACCTATGCTATACGTGTTTATATAGTTCTAATAAACTCTATAATAATTCCAACGGCATTTTAATTCAAGTCTCGCAACTCGTAATAATGTATATAAATACACAAGTTCAGTGAAAACATGACCCTCTATTGAAAAGTTGCATAGAAGGCATCAATTTCCATTTCAAAATGAATCCAATCAAAAGATTGCTAACACAAGCAAAAAAGAGCAATAAATTTTGTACACAAGTGTATGAAAGGGTGGCCAGCTAATCGAATTGTCATAATATAGTCCCATTATTTTATTGAGAATTTAATTTGGGTTCTAATGTCATGTCCCGCGGGGGCGTGAGCGAATGATCCTATTCGGTCATGAGTGAATGGAATGAGTGAGTGATTGAATTATGGGACTGACTCTCGTTTTTGGTGAAAGGGGACACGATTTATGGTTGATTTGGGAGTTTTATGCTTTAGGCAATATGGCGAGATTTTGTATGGTTTGTTTCTAATTGATTTTGGAGCAGGTTGTCTAAGGAATGACTTTGTAAATGTTTTATTTATTTTTATTGCGTAGTTAGCACATATTGGCAATCGATTCGAATTGGAATCGTAACTTTTTACACGGTATTGGTATTCTGTAAATTTTCTCGGATCAATATCGAATGAATCTTTATTTCACTGACACTGATTTGCTGTGAATTTTACAGATAACGGATATTTGACCATCTGTCAGTGGAATGGACCTTGACTCGCACTGACATGGTTTTTTTAAGGTTATAGACTTGGGGCCCGAGCAAACGGCTCACCTAATGGAATGTGGTTACTATGGTCTATAAACCTTTGCAATACCAGGGTCGAAATCAATCTGTTGCCAGCATTTAGAGGAGATAGTATAGCAGGGATAGCACATTTTTGTGTGCTATCCCTGCTATAGTTGGATGGGATAGTAAGGTAGAATCAACGAATTTGTATCAATTTGGTTGAAAGGTATAACTGAATGGGCACAATGGTATTCAATAACATTGAATGATTCAAATTTGTGTTTATATCAATCATTTTGATACATTCATTCAAATTGAAAGACAGAAATTAACTGTTTAATATTGGTATAAATATTAAAAAACCATAAAATAATAAAAATAAACCAACATATATTTGTGTCAAAAGCATTAAAAATAACAGGATTGTACCGCACTTAACTAATTTGCGATATTAGGCCTCGTTCACAGGCTGGTGTTTTGGTGGAATTATTCACAAACGCACTTCAGATAAGTCAATTATAAGTGTGATCACACCCTAAGCGAGAGTGTGTTGAGTGTACAGTTATGTTCAAAAGTGTAACTACAAGTAATTTATTTCAAGGTGAGACGTACCCACGAGGTAGTTAAATTTAAAAATAAACCAAAAATAAAATTACGTGCAATAATAGTACCTTGCTTAGGTTATGTTCCTGTCTTAGAGGTTAAGAAATCTAAATAAAATAAATTCTAGCAATCGTTAAGGTAGATTCAGAAATGAGGATATCTGCAAAAGAACCAAGGTAGCGGACATAGCTCGTAAAATTAACAAGTTGAAGTGGCAGTGGGCCGGTCACGTGCCCTGCCCTGGAGCGGAGACTGCGTTTCGGTAAGCGTAGCGTCGGGCACCCTCTAGCCTGGTGGACCGAAGCCCTGTGTAATGCCGCCGATAGGGGCTGGATGAGAAAGTCGGGAGACCGGGATACGTGGTGCAGACTTGGGAAGGCCTACCGTATAGCAATGTACATTGATAGCCTGAAGAAAAATCTAGGCTAAAAATATCTCGTATAGCGATACAACATCGAAAACAAAGAATAGGTTCACTATTTTTTTTAATTAAAATTAGTTAGCATTTTTGACACTCTCTAAGGCATCTTATTTGTCGTTACTTCTAAACGCCTTTCCTTTGTTACTCATGTATTCTATCACACGTCACCTGTAACATAACAATGTTTTTATTATGTCGTCGTTCAACCAACAGATACACCCATATATCTTATTTTGGTATATATTCTTAAATCCACGACTCTTACCAGTTTAGCATTATTTTGTTACTTCTTATCTCTCTTCATTATTGGCTTATACCACTTCTTCCAATCTTTTTCATCTCCATTTTTAGTCACGTTTTAAAGATTTTTTGTATGTCAGTTTCTGTTATCATTCCCATTCAATCCCAATAAAAATGCAGACTTCACAAAGTTAAAAATAAGTTTAAAGATTATTATTTATTACTACTTTTTTACATTGATTTTTTTGTTGTAACAAATTACAACGGCCTACAAAAAATAAAAAATGGTCTCTACTTTTGACCAAACCCATCTATCTATTCTTATGTATTTTGATGCGTTGAATCTGGGAACAGTTTGGTCCATACACTCTCAGAATTTTGGGCGTTTATGGAGCAATATAAGCTTAGGCTTAGCTACGGGGTTCATGAATCTGGGATCAGTTTTTATATTTTGTGGGCCATTGTCATTCATTTAGAATTGAATGGTTAACTCCTTTTGAACTATCAATTTCGAATTTACCAATAGGGATTTAATTTAAGGGTTGGTATATTTGAAACACATTTTTTTATCTGTTACGGAATTAAAAGATTATATATCTACCTACATAAACGTTATTAGGTCCACACAAACAATTCAACATGTAACATATTTCACTCCCAATTTCTCAATCATAGTAATTACGGGAAAAAGGAGGTATAATTACGTCAGAAAGAATAGTAAAATTTTAATAGCCTATTGGCAAATATGTCAATCCGTCACTAGGAAGTTTGCTTGTAAAATCCAATAAAAAAAAATTAAATTAAATTGTTTTGTGTCGAAGCCTTAGGTGAGTAGCGACACCTCGGACCTGACTCTGGGGGCCAAGGCAAGGTGGGGGCCTTGCCTCCGTGCTTGCCTTAGCCAGCAGGCACGGCTAGAGCCTGCTAGAGCTCAGACTCAAGCCCCAGGGGTGGAAGTGATAAACAGCATAACGTTGGAAGTAGCTTCGGTGAACCTGCAGCTCACCTCTCGATATCCGTTAGCCACTCCCACCCATGTTGCTCCTCGCCAACCTTGTACGGCAGTTTTAGGGGCCCATGCAGGGAGTGACGAGTCACCGTCTGCCCATTTTTCCATATTCCCCGAACATTGCGACGGGCAGACGTCACAGTCCCCATAGCTCAGATCCCTAGTTCCACTAGCAGTTTATCCCAATAGCCTGGTACTTTTTGTTCTCATTTCGTACAATAGTCCTACACTGACCGGGGGAATCCTTGGGTGCATTTTTATATGGTGTAGACTAGATTAAATTTATAAAGGGGCCTCTACGTGTTGGCCTTCTCATGGCCCCACGCAAGCCCGCCAAAAGTCCGGGTAATTTTTATGGCTTGTGGTCTTCGAGGACATACAATAATATAAATTATTATTTTTCACTTTTCGACACAACTGTATAAGGACATTGGTATACAAGGGTGATATTTTTGGGGTCCTCGGGGACCGCAGCTAACATTATCGTAATATAGAGGGTTCAGTAGCTTTAGGGTTACGAATAATAACAGCCAAGATGGCATTATACTCATTTTTGAAAGTTGCAAATGAATTGACATTGTTTCTTACGTCGTTTTCAAAAAAGAAAATGATCAAGACGTTTGAAATTGTCATTTTATGATTGGCGGTGTATTTCATCATCACGATGTGCAGGTTGCATCATGATGTTTTCCTTTATCGTCTGCACGTAGTAATTGTAGCAATGTGCACATTGAGGCAGAAAAAGTCTAAAAATTTAATATAACTTCTAGGCAAGATTCAAACCCATGTCAGAGTAAAACTCTTATACATTAGCTACTAAACTACCACAACTTATATTACAGTTACAGTTAGGGATACCCACTAAAACTCCTCGGTATTCCGTCCTTCGCCTTTAATGCCAGGGCCACAGCAAATAGCCTAGCCTCTCCGCTGGTCCTGGCAGGCGGTGGCCCATCGGCTTGTTCCACTGCCAGGAGACCACCTTTATCCCCCGTCATTTTCTTATACTCATTGCGTGGGGCAGTTTGTAACTCGCTCCACGGGAGGAGAGATGGGCGCCCGCAGGTATGGTCTCCCCTACGATTTCAGCAGCACATTTGTAGCACTTTTGGCGTTGCAATTTCCAATACAGTAGCCATTTTCCATCAGGTAAGCAGGCAGCCTGTATGCTGTAATCCAACGACAGTAAACTGCGTGCTAGCGGTGCTTGCTCAGGGAAGGCAACGCGGGCATGTATGTATGTAAATAAATAATATATATATTAGTATATAAATATGGAACAAGTATATGTAAGTATATAAATATAGTACAAATATATGTAAGTAAATATATATTTTACCTCCAACAAAACCCCACAACTCCCAACCACAGAAAAACCAATTCCAACACAAACCACCCTTCCAAAACCAACACATCCAACATACACAAGTATTAACTTAGATAGTAAAATAGAAATAAATAGATATAAGTAAATTGTAACATATCTCGTTCGCCCGGGCCAAAATGGAATAAAAAAATAAAATCCAGCGATAGTTTAAAAGTTTGATATATGCTTTTGACGTATAGAAAAATCTTTAGCGGAATATTCGATTATAAAAAAACAGAAATTAGTTTTCTCTTCAACGTAATAGGGTACCATGATCAATTTGTATTTGTATTGAATAACCAACATATTGGCGATCAAGATAGAGCGTGTAGGGGCGCGATTGGCTTATCACGGCTTAAATAGGCTTATAGGGGCTTATTACGGATTATTGCCTTGATACACATGTCTTTAAAGCTATTTCATAGAATAGGAGGCATTTTATGAGCCACAATACTTCATTGGGATATTTTTCCCAGAATATATATATATATATATATATATATATATATATATATATATATATATATATATATATATGTCGCACGAAATTGTATTCTGTCTCCGTTCCTGCACGGATGAAATCTGGTCAGGTTTTACATGATGATCAAAAAAATGACTCTTTGTCATTGACTATACTACTATTATAAAGAGGTAATATTTGTATGTTTGTAACGAATAAACTCAAAAGCTACGGGATCGATTTCAAAAATTCTTTCACCATTAGAATGCAACATTATCCCTCAGAAATATAGACTTTATTTATTACTAGAAAAAATTAGGGAACCCTACTAAAACTTTAACAATGTAACCCAAGGTATAAAAAATAGCTATATTACCTGTGCGAAGTCGGTACGGGCCGCTAGTATACCTATATGTATAGAAAAAGTGTAGTTGAACACTTACAAACCAATAGATGGCGCTGTGCAATAATTGAGGTCGCAAACGTTTCCCGAAACATACAAAGAATATATACAAGTTTTCAACAATAACAGTCGAGGAACAACACTAGTCTCCTTACAAAATTAGCCTTTGCTCGCGGTTTCACTCGTGTTAAATAACTAATCTACATAAATGTAAATTCATTTTACAAATGTCATATAATTATGGCATTTCGCTTTATTGATTTGTATCTTTTCATCTTTCGCTAAGTTTGGACTGAGCCCAGCTATGAGATTATGCCCAGCAGTGGGCCCAACATACAGTAAACCAAACGAAAGTGGCACAATACAGTTGTGTCTCTAATAATAATTAGTCTTCATACACGTCCGTCCGTACACCCGGTCGAAGTCAGAAAGCGTGAAGTATATTCACTTCCGCTGCTATATACACATATAAAAAGCATATAAAGTGTCTGTATGTGTGCTCCATTGTGTATACAGTGTTAATTATTTTATAGCAGTATTTACTGTATAAAAGTCGTGCTGGCTTTGTGACTAAAGCAGCTGCTTCTCATTTCAACGACTTGGGGTCGAATGGTAAGCATGGAACTATGTTGGTACTGCATAAATAGTTTTGAAATGAAACTTCTTTAGAATCGTTGTGATTTTAAACTAGATGAAACGAAAAAGGCAACACTAAAAACAGATAAACACATAAATCTATACGACTAAGCCTGCGAGAGAATGAGATACGAGTTTTACTTTGGGCAGTACAGATTAGAGAGTAAATAAGAACGATGACAAAACTTAGGACCAAGTTGGACCGGAATAAAACTGATAATAATATTGTTACGAATTTGTAGGATATTTATAGGATGTAAATTCGAAAATGCCGTTGGAATTATCATAAAGTTCATTAAAAGTATACACACGTAATTCACAGTTCTTACAAGTATAGCCAAATACAACAAAACCAAACCGTAGGGCAGAAAATCTTTACCACATAAATCGCGCATAGTTCGTCTTAATAAGATACTCGCTCTGAAAGTGCACTAGATAACGCCTCGTTCGCAGTCAGAACACGACTGGCCGACCCTCATTCATTTGTAAATTAGACTTGGCCTCATAGCAACAAACCGTCCTCTGGTTCTGAAATCGTTAAATGGTCAACCTAATGGCTTCCTACAATTCGCATAAAATATCAACAGAGGGAAGAAGGTTTTATGATGACTTACGGCAGCGTGAACAATGGATCACTCAAATTTAAAGGGGTAATAAGACACCTGCAAAGGATTAGTATTGGCTTGTAACAATATTTTTTAGACTAAAACAGTGATAAATTGAAAGTGATACTTAAGAAGTTTATTTTGAATTATAATATTGTTACGAGTTACGGAACTCGAGTTAAAATGCCGTTGGAATTACTATAGAATTTATTAGAACTATACAAACACGTATAACACAGGCACAAATATAACTGAATACAACTAATATAACGTAATACACGATTCAATAACACGCGCAAAGTCCGTCGCTATATAGCTTATCGAATGTACACACGTTTTGTATCGCTTGTGACCATTCTAGACTGCCGCTAACCTCCGTTGCGGTATTGCTTTATTTACTCCACGATGCAATATGTCTACCTGGCAAGCGCCGACGCAATTTCCCAGAAATCATAATCCACACACCTGCCTAATTATGCCTGCGAACGGCCATAAATGAGTACAATACACAATAGGCTGTTTTCTAATTACAAATTTTAAACATAAGGTAAACAAAAGAAGATCAAATGTCGAAAAGGTAATAAACTGCAGATGTGCATTGGTCTTTGTCGGTCGTAACAATATGTTGACGGATGAAGGCTAAAGGAATTATATTAATAAAAGTTAGAAAACTTCTACTACGTGTGAACTGCACACACACACACGCAATTGGTATTTTTTAGTAATGTTCATATTGTTATAATTACGTACTATGTGCTGAAGGTTTATCGCAAGTCTTCACCTAAATTATCCTAAGTGTTTACCCGGGATCAGAGGCGGCGTAGAGCGTGGGCGACGTGGACCATCGCCTACGGCCTAGCACTCCGACCGACCTTATCCCTACACTGACATATGGCGCATGAGTTTATTAGTTATATTGTATTTTGTTCACAACCCCTAAGACTATAAGAATAATACTGAGGTTATGTTATCGAAGTCAATAAGAAAGACGCCCAAAAAGTTGACTACGTTAAGTCCAGCTGTTTATTATTTAATGCTGAACAATGGTTTTGACTGTGCTTTACTGTGGTGTACTTCACGATGATGCCGCCATTGTGTCGTCGGATTTCGTTTGCAGTGTTAAAACAAGCAGACATGTAAGAAATAATGGATTTTTGGCAAGTGCAGTGTTTTAGTGCACTTATATTAAAAATGGCAGCTGCCCTAAAGATTACTGAATTTGATAAAAGTGATTGATTGAGCTGGTTTCAAGATGTGTACAAGATATATACTTCTGAAGCCAAAAGCGGACATAGTGTTTGGACATGAGTTTTGGGTGAGACTATCTAATTTCTCTATATAATAGTCTATTCTATTTATTATTACTATATCACAAACATTTTACACAACAACGTTAGGCAACATAATTATATATACTACTAGCGTCAGCGGTGTCGTGTGTACGAAATATCCGTTTTTTTAAACTTCGGATCCGCGCATACTCCAGCCTTATTTTTAGTCAATGTGTATCAAGAGCAATATGGATCGGCAAAAGGGCAACAAAACGAATGATTGAAGCGAGAGGGAGGATAAATTGAAAATCAAAAGCTCCTGTTCGCATTCAGAGTTGTCTATGTCCCGAGGGAATAGGGATGTCCCAAGTATCGGGATAAAGGGATATAGTGATGTAATATTTGATTAAGTTTTTTAAATGAATATTTAACTTCAACCTATACCTACTTATCATAGAATAGGAAGTAGACTTATTGCCGGAGTCTGTCTTTCCCGATACTTATAACCTGAGTGTCTTCAAGTCCCGTGTGAATAGGTACCTTCTAGGTAAGCGTACCCCATCCCAGACTACATCTTCACTCCACATAGGGCGAGATTGTGGTCAAACGCGAACATATAGCACAATAAAAAAAAAAAAAGACCAAGAGCCGATTTTTCAATCATCAGATAAAAGTTACCAGTCGAATAAATTATAACCTGAGTGAAATCAAAAGTTAAACTACTGCTTTTTTCATGCAACTGACATTTTTAACTCTTCCGGGTTACACTTTATTATTATGAATAACGTTTATCTGGTGATTAAAAAATCAGCCTTAAATTACAAGCTTGTATTTTAATTACAATGTATGTTACGAGTTAGTTTGTTTAGGTCAAATCTTATAAGCTGAATTAGAACGAGTTTGTTTAGACTTACGACATTGCAATTTGGCATGCTTGTTCAGTACTGATAATAAAATAATACACGAAAATGGAAAACAAAATTTTAAAAAGTTGTTATGTATTAATATGGCAACCATACCGTTAATTAAAAGTAAAATGACTATGTAAAATATGTTATCAAGTTTAGTCAATTTGTTATCGCTGTTTCGCTGTGTCGACGTTATAAATAATTTCCAAATGTCATTGTAAAAATCTTTATTAAATATACCACTGTGCGTTGTAAAACTGTAGTTTCTCTCTGCCAGCCCACAACCCAAAAAAGCTTACTTACCCCGTTGGCTCAGCGACCTAGAGTGAATCTTGCCCTTCGAAACCAGAACATGGGATTTTTCCCTGTCCTGTGTACTTTTTTGCCAATTTCCCAAAAAAATGCAATATTTTAAAATATTTGTTTTAGTTTTACAATAAAAAGTAATCCATGTCCAACGAAAACAAAAACAATACTCAATAAATTTTTTTTCGAAAATAACCTTTTTATTTAAATGTTTTAAAAATGAAAAAATAAGCTTATAGTACACAAAGCCCATATTTTTACAAAAGTTTCTCAACAAAATCATGAAAGTATGATAAACGCAGTTGAAATGAGCTTTGAGAAGTACCGATATGTAAGCGGTTTGATAAGAGTTAGTGTGATAAGGGACTTTGTGGATTAAAAGAGGATGTAATGACAAGCGTTGAAAACGGAATGTGAAAGTGATTTGAGCATGTAGGAAGAATGGATGGAAGCACAATCACAAAATATGTCTTAGTGTGTGAACTACGAATAGTAGAGTCAACGACGAAAGCCCGCGACGTACTAATTATAATTAAATTGAAGATATTTTGAAAAAATGTCAGGTAAAAAGCGCTAAGCTGAAGCGAAAACTGTTTTTCGGGATCGTAACAAGAGTAGTCCATCGTAGACGATGGCATCGTAGGCATAGATGCCTACCCCAACGGGGAATAGTTGTGATAATATGTGTGTATGTTAAAACTATGCACTGTTTCAATATCACAAAGTTACACTTTTTGCACATAGCAAATATCGATTTGCACTACCAGTTTTATATGCATGTCCCATCACTAGTGGTCAATTTTCAATTTAAAACAGACAATAGCATATGGACCCACACTTTCGTTCCTATTATTTCACTATTTATGTCGAAACAATAGCATCAGTGGACTGTTGTTTGCTTAACCTTAATACTAGTAGCGACATGCAGCTTTGTACGTGTAGACTGCAATTCGTTATCTCAGAGAAGCGTTGTCATAATCCTGGTTAGCAATTATCCCATTTCTAATTAAAGATAGTCTTAAAATTAATAATGCAGGAAAGATATGCGAAAATAATTAAAGAACCGGCTAAGTGCGTGTCAATACTTATGCAGTGACGAGTTCCGTATAAGTGAGGAAAGTCGACTGCTTTTGTTATTTGGCTATTATGACGTCATTTTCAAGGGGCTACTAAGTGGAGTTCGTTTTCTCGCTCCCGCATTACGTTTTTGAAAACAGTCTAAATTCACGGAATTTCCTTAGGTCAAATCTGCATTACACAAATCTTATTATTAAAATTAAGTATGTTTCACAGAAATAATTTGGTTTCATATACATTTCAATATACAAAAATAATGGTGAATTTTTATTATATATACATATGTGAAAAAAGAGCCTGAGATAATATATTGTTACAACTTAGCCAAAATTCCACGAAACACGCCGACAAATGTGAATGCACACCTGCCGGTCATAAAGCACGGTTTATTACCTGCCCGCATTTGGACTTCTTTTGTTTACTTTGTGTTTAATATTTGTAATTAGAAAAGTCGCCTATTGTGTATTGTAATCTTTTATGGTAGACTGTGGCCGGTTGTGATTCTTGTAAATCATTGTTTACACAGTCAAGACATATTGTAAGCTGAGTATAAAGCGACGTAGCGTATATCAAGCGACGATTACAATACGAGCAAGACGTACGTACATTCGATAAGCTATATAGTGACGGACTTTGCGCATGTTATTGATTCATGCAGTTTGTACTGGTTGTGTCCAGTTAGTACCTGTGTTATACGGGTTTGTATAGTTCTAATAAAATCTATAGTAATTTCAAACGGCATTTTAATTCGAGTCCTGTAACTCGTAATAACATATTTCTTAATTTTTTTTTATTGCAGGAGTTCAGCAGACAGGCAGACGGCCCACTTGATGTAAAGCGGTTACCACCGCCAATGAACATTTGCAACACCAAAGGTGCTACAAATGCGTTGCTATTCTCTTAAGGAAGACTGGAACCTGGTCACTAATGCCGGAACACAACTCAAGGTTGTTATGGCGACATACTATAGACCAGGGGTGGTAGTCATCCAGTCGGGCAAATGCCCTACCACCTGGCTGTGGGTTGTTTTGTCGCCTCTTACGACAGGCCGTCTGGCCGCAGGAAATTGTATTCTTTCTCCGTTCCTGCACGGATAAAAATAAATTATAAATATGCAATTATGGTTAAAAATCTTTTATAGCTAAACGTGTTGCTGGGGAGTTACTTGCCGCTTCTTCTCCTTAACAGCAATAACACGTTGCGAAGCGGTGTACATAGAATATGAAGTAGATTTAAATTTTGACTTAGATGTATGACCTTCAAAAAGTGTTCTCCAGTGTAAATTATTTTCAATAAAAACTTTTGAATTTGAATTTATGAAAACTTGTCCGTATCCAATTTTTATTTTTTGTGAAACATTCGTAATTTTATTGTTAAGATGTACAATAAAATTGTATCTATACTGTAATAAGTCTGTAAATGATTCGAGTTTGTACAATACTTTTTAGATTTTTTGTGCCTGTCTATCTGTCTGTTAGAGCATGACGTGAAAACTACTAAACGAATTTAAATGAAACTCGATATAGAACTAGCTTATATCCTGGGCGCGTAACTCAGGATACTTGTATCCCGATAAATAACATCGTTAGAATGGACGCATTAGTAAAATAGGTGGCGCTGCAATCGCGTTTTGCAATTCACTAAGAAATACCAACGTTGTCATGAACACCATGTCATTGATTGTATTACTTCAAATCTGATTGGCTTTGACTCATTTTACGTTTTTCTGGGCAGTTGTCTAGACTGTATGGACTTAGTTTCGTTGTTATTATTATATGTAAAAAACGGAATAAAGTTTTTATGTAAGTAAAATGTGGTAACGCATAAGCCATTAAGCGCCCCATTTGGGTAACTCCTTAAAGTTTATTTATAATATGTACTACATTTTTTATGTTAGTAACCACTTTGATTGTGGTTTTACTAACTAACTGGCTAAATTACAGCTACTTAACATCGGTTAACCACAAACAAGGTGCATTTAGTTACTTCAACGTCAGATATCTAACTTTGTACTGTCTCTGCTCTATCTGGGATAATGTTAGTGAGTCATGCAGATGTAGCTGAAGATTTAATGCGTTATTTGTGATGCGAAAGATTAGATAGCGTATGTATATCAGGGATGGGCCGAAATTCGGTGCAATATACCTACAAAATACCTAAATAAATATAAAATACCTACTTAAACTATTTTGACTGAATTTAATAAAAATCATAATCATATCTATCATAACAGTAAAATAAAATTAGGACTTTATATACTTTCACTTTATAAAATTTCATTTAAATCGGTCCAGTCGTTTCGAAGATTAGCCTGTAGAAACATACAGACAAACAGAGAAACAAAAATAGGAAAAAAAATCTAAATCTAGTTCTATTTCACTTCTTACGTCCCCGTGACTCGGTTTTTAGCATTTTTTTCATTGTACATAAATTTGACCTCTACAATTTTATTATATGTATAGATGGTCATTTATTTTAGTTAGGAACATGTAAACCTTAACTTGCGATATGATAAAAACTAAATATAGTTAGTTCTTAATTGAGTCTTTTCCTAATGCACCAAATTAAAACAAAAATGAAATAAACTTATTATTCCTCTAACAAACATATAAGTAGTGTAACTGCTTAATTCTAATGCGTATCTTGAATTAAAAAAAAAACACTTATACGGGACATTAGCAATTATAACTTTAATTTGGTTTGAAATAATTTTTTTATGAACTAAACATTAAGAATTGTGAAATGCTGTTTCTATCTCAATCAAAGATTTAAAAGTCTATTATTTTATCCACCTACTCGTACTTAAAATTTATTAGAGGCAGGTGTAAGAACGCCAACGATTCTGCATTATCAAGTAACGATGTGTCGCTTTGGAGAAAGCGTGCCGAAATCAAACTGAAGTTCGGCCGAATTTTTCGTTTTACCGAATGTTCGGCCGAAATTCGTATTCGGTTCAAACCACATTCGGGCAATCCCTAATGTATATCCACTGATGTAGGTAATCATCAATGATGTTATCTTTTAACGCTATAAACAAGACGCATTTGGCCACAGTCACTAACACTAATATTATCCCAAGTAGAGCAGGCACATGACCAGAATAAAGACTAGTAATACAACTACAGCGTTATCTTCTTGTTGCCATTATGATTTATTTGTTAGTAAATTACAAAATGAAAAAAGTTATATATAATTTATTAATACTAAATATTTGTACTACCCTAGGTCAGATTCGGTGATACCTGTATTTTTGCAAATAAAGATTCGTTCATAAATTCATTCATTCATTCAACGGTGGAGCGAATATAATTCGAAGTGCAATTTTCCCGGCTATATTAGCCTATCCCTCGGGAACAGTGCTTTTTCTGGATAAAAGATGCCTTACGTTTTCTATACTCCTGACAACATGTATGCAAAATTTAGTAACAATCTGTTGCGTAGTTACTTGTTAATGTTACAATTACCACGTCCTAACAACGGTGAGGGAAAACACTGATGATGAAACCTGCTAAACCACCTTGGACAAGCGTGGCGGGTACTACTGTCCATTCCCTTATAGTGGCAGGCCCGAGCCCAGCAGTGGAACGTTTATGGGCTGCTAATATATTAATTATACTGCTGCAACGTTTGTATGTGACGTCCCATTGGTATTTATAATATTAGATCAGTTTAAATTGTATAAAATGTCATGATAAGTGTCAATCCTGTGCAGAAAAAGTCGCGGCCATATCTAGACTATATAAATAGGCAATATAACACAGCTAGCAGAGTTGTAACAGCCCAAGCCAAGCAGCACAAATGTAAATATAATAAATACTAAATGACATAAGTATTGTCTGTTGGACACCGCGAGACCGGCGCGTGCGGCGGCGCGGTCATAACGCGGAACGGCCCCATACACACACTTATACACCACAATCACACAAACGTGAGCATTGTGTCAATCACTACACACGCACACCTGAGCAATATTACAATCACTACGCACGCACACGTGGGCAATATTACAATCACTACACACGCACACATGAGCAATATTAAAATCACTACGCACGCACACGTGAGCAATATGACAATCCTGACACACGCACACGTGTGCAATATTAGTATCACCAGGCACGCATACATGTGCAATTTTATAACCACAGTATATGAAATATTCATGTGTGTATGTAAAGGTTACTGTGGGTGTGTATGGTGGAAAATACATATAACGCGATGATGACACATTGGGACTGGATTTTCAGACGGTATTATGTATTGTAAGTTGGTTTGAGTCATGGATAAGTCGAAAAATGCAGTTTTAGAACTATCAATATGTCTTCATCTATATATTAATACGTGAAGCAATAACTTTGTACTCCTTTTTACGAAAATTGCGCGGACGGAGGAGTATAAAATTTCGCACACTTATAGTTTGTATACAGAAGAAGCGACGAATACTATTGTTTTTTTTAAAATATGAATAAAAAAATACATTAAACCAATAAAAAAACACACACACTACCATGTATTTGACACACACACGCGTATATACTCTTTTGTTTATTGTTAAAGTCAAATTAACAGTGTAGCCTTGGCGAAACCTGTGATTACAGAAGTATAGTCTTTGACAACAGAACCTTAATAATGTTCATACTTATAATTTAAATTAGTTATGGTCGAATTTCGACCAATGGGCGACCACTAGCTTAAAATATTGCTTTATTATATTGTTGTTTAGTCTGCATTTCATTTACCATTATCAAACTGCATTACCCTGTATTTATATATTGCTGTTGTTATATGTGTGGTCTTCAAAGACGTACAGTATAATTCTTTATTTATAACAATTTTTCTTATAAACTGAAATGGTGAGAGCCTGGTGTCAGTAAAAGGAATAATCCTGTGTGACTGATCACCAGCTCCTTTCTCCCCGGAAAACCCAGCTAAACAAATTACGATAGATACTGTGTATTGTGTGTAATTATGTGTGAGCATAATAGTAGTAGGTGTTTATAAAATAAGAGATACATATAAGTTAGACTTGCCTACGATAATGAAATAGGACTAAATTTTAAATATATTTCAGTATATATAATATAATTATTGCAAGTTTAAATGTAGTAAATAACATATAGTAATATTAGGAAACTATATTCAGATAACTAAGACTAACAATGCTTCAGTGGAGTCATAATCGAGTTTTAAAAGCCACCCAACAACAACAACAATGTTCTTTATTGTACACCAACTTAAAACAGTAACGCATTCGCATATCTTAAAATTAGAAGGTAGTAGTACAATGGGCAGCCTTAATGCTTAAAGCAATCTCTTCCAGGCAACCTTTGGATAGACAAGGATCTCAGTCAGTGTTTTCTAGACTAGAGTTGGAAATTTTTTGAATTTTTTCGTTAATACTTCAAATTTCACACGAAACTTAAATATACTATAACGATATAATATATTAATTGTGACGTCACGAAATTTAGAATCCCTCCCACCCCTTGTCACACTTTGTTTCACTTCTAGTGCGTGTGAACTGCACACACACTCATTTTTTTTTGCTTTGTTTTCATTTGTGGTCTTGCAGAAAATATTGCAGAAGATCTTACCTTGAGAGTATCTTGGAGACGCATCCATGGGAGACTCTCAGTTGTCTGCTGATATCACAGGGCCGTACTCCGCTGTGAGCCAGCTCGACTATCCTCTGGCGTACAACGTCTGGAAGAGGTCGACCGTTCACGAAGACACCGCCCAACTGGTTTACTCCACCATGACCTGGAAGAAGAATATATGTTTAGAAACAAAGGTATATTAAGGCAAAGTGGAGAAGTAGAGATAATATATATATAGGGGACACTTCAGCAGGCAATATTTTATTAAATACATTTACATTTATATCAGAGCTTGTCATAAACTCTTTACAGCGGTTTTGCTTATGTACAAAAACATTGTAAAGTGTAAAGTATCCAGTAATTGGCAAAATCATATTACACAGAGTTTATTGTCTAAATTATAAATATTGTTAGCTGTTGGAAATGTACTAAATAAATAAATAATAAAAAAATAGTTTATTAGGTACCAGAGCATTGTTACAGGGACAACAGAAGGTGCTTTAAAGTTCCATTACAATAAAATAGGTTAAATACCTAAGTAATAATTAGGGAAAACTAGAAATAAATAATAAAATTAGTGGATACTAACACCTAAACATAGGCAAAGCCTGTACTATAGGTGTTAGTTCCTTCCTATAATGTATAATTTGAATGTTTCACTTATATTCATATGTGGGTAGAAGTGCTACAAAATTTTGTGAGGTGTTATACTGCCATATAAACTTATATAGACAGATGTTAATGCGACTATATAAAGTAGGAACCTGAGTAAATATTCAATAATAAATTTCCTTTATATAGTCTTTGGAATGCGGTTCGTTTCCCAGGTCATGATATTTAGTATAGGTATAAGATTCCTAATATCTAGAACAGAGATGAATATACACATAATAACTACGGCGGAAATACCGCGTTAAAATTCTGGTTCACTTATTTTATTAATAAATAATTTTAAATTAAAACATATAATTAATATAACCTGAATGAAGCTTTAAAAAAATTATCTATATACCTATATTAATTTATACGTGAAGCAAAAACTTTGTTGCCATTTTTACGAAAATTGCTCAAGCGGAGGAGTTTGAAATTTAGCACACTTATAGTTTATATAGAGAAGTAGCGACGAATGCTAATATTTTATTAAAATTGTGCATAAAAAATACATTAAATCAATAAAAAAAACATTACACACACTACCATGTATTTGACACACACACGCATATATATATACTCTTTTGTTTATTGTTCAAGTGAAATTAACAGTGTAGCCTTGACGAAATCTTTGATCATAGAAGTATATAGTCTTTGACATTAATTATTATGGTCGAATTTCGAGCACGGGCGACCACTACTAAATAATAAATAGGCCCTAAATCACCGTCAGCTGGGAACGTTCCCAAAACACTGGCCGCGTTCCCACGTTTGATGGCAACGTACGCGTTCCTCAAAATACAGACCAGTCTTTTGGTCGCGTGAGACTTCTATCAACCGTGTAGATGCAGGTCTCAATAAAGGCGGTGAGCTTCGACACTAAAACCCGTAAATTATTATTTAAATATTTAAATATTTCTTTAAATAGTAAACAAGTGAGTAAAAATCCCAATTATAGAACCAATTCTAAATTATTAATGAGCTATACTCGGTTAACACTTGTCCGTGAACCGGGTATCGACCAGCCATCCGGGTGGAACCGGGCGTACCGAGACTTGGTCGAATCGATGCCGACCATTATCCGGATCAAGTGGCTTAGTAAAGCGTACAACTATTTGATTCAGAATAGGGTTTGATTCAGATTTTGGGAGCTGTTTAGTATAAATTAAATCATCCGTGCAGGATCGGAGAAAGAATACTGTTACAATTTAGCCAAAATTCCACGAAGCACGCCGACAATGAGAATGCACACCTGCCGGCCATAAAGCATGGCTCATGACCTGCCCGCATTTGGACTTCTTTTGTTTACTTTGTGTTTAATATTTGTAATTAGAAAAGCCGCCTATTGTGTACTGTAATCCTTTAGGGTAGGTAGTGGCCAGGTGTGATTCTAGGAAACCATTGTTTACCCGGCTGTGACATATTGTTAACTGAGTATAAAGGGATGCCCGAACGGAAAGACCGACAGTCAAGCGACGATTACGATACGAACAAGACGTGTACATTCGATAAGCTATATAGTGACGGACTTTGCGCGTGTTATTGATGCATTACATTTGTACTGGTTGCGTCCAGTTATATTTGTACCTGTGTTATGTGTTTTTATAGTTCTAATAAATTCTATAGTAATTCCAAATGTAATTTTAATTCGAGTCCCGTAACTCGTAACAATACAATTTTCTGCGTTGGGGCGGACAAAACAACCCACACCTAGGTTGTACGGCATTAGCCCGTCCAAATGGCTGGTCTAGTAGACTATGCCGCCATATAAACCTAGAGTTGTGTTCCGGTATTAGTGACCAGATTCCAGTCTCCCTTTAGAGAGCGGCAGCACATTCGTAGCAACTTTGATGTTACAAATTTCCACAGACGATGGTAACCACTTTCCATCAGGTAGGCCGTGTGCCTGTATGCTGAACTCATCCAATAAAATAAAAATAGAACAGTCGGTGTTAAACTCAAAGGGCACGGGGTTAAATCCTGGCCGGAAAGCATGCACCACTTAGGCAGTTTCCTGGCCTAATGTGTGTTACAATTAATACTAACGGTGAAGAAAAACATCGTGATGAAACCTGCACATCGAGATAACCGATATCACAAACCTTCCTATCCACCTGAGACAACCGTGATAGGTATACTGTCCGTTCTCTTCTAAAAATGAGAGATTCGATCTGCCTTGGGACGTTTGTATGCTGTTATTATTATATTGATATTTCCAAAACGCAAAGTCGATGACTTATGTCAAAATTTAAGAAAATGAGAATCATTAGTGGTTTTATGTTTAACAGGCAATATTTAAATGAGCATAATCATTAAGGATATAAATGAATATACTAATAAAATTCAATTCTGTCTATGATTGTAAAGCTAATTCTCAAATTTTGATAGTATCTGTTATTTGTATTATGCCTAATCTAAGCATTTTTTCTCAGTGCTGTTTAAAATTTGAAATTAATGTTTGTCTGTCTTTCCCGATACGTATAACCTGGGTGTCTTCAAGTCCCGTGTGAATACGTACCTTCTAGGTAAGCGTGTTCCATCCTAGACCACATCTTCGCTCCACATAGAGTGAGATTGTGGTCAAACGTGAACCTATACTACAATTAACAAAAAGAATGACTAAACCAGGCTCCAAAACGGCTGAACGGATTTTCATGTAAATTTTAGGGTAATAAAACAAGAATTTTGCTTTAAAGTAATGTGTATGATCAATTTGGACTAGTCCAAGTCAATAATAAAGATCTTAAACTTCAACTTTAAGTTAAGAGAGGTTAAGGCAGATCAATGCATACTGAATTGGATATGAGTTATTCTCATAATAAGAAATTAAATCATCGCCATTAAACGTTAAAGGTCCATTATCCAAGTCTGTGTGCGGATTATTTCGGAGTAATATTAGAAATAATGATTATTATGTTAATACTATACAAATGACTATTTATTTCTTTGTTTATTTGGACAACAAAACAAAATGAGTGAATAAATTATGTTTTCATAAGCAAATATTATATTAGTAACTAGCTGTGCCCGCGACTTCGTCCACGTGGTTTTTTTCGCGGAACCCTAAAAAAAGTAGCCCAAAATAAAGAAGTATAACATCAGCTATCTGCCAGTGAAAGTCCTATCAAAATCGGTCTAGCCGTTTCAGAGATTAGCCGGAACATCCAGACAGACATCCATTTTGACCTCACAAATAGACACTTCAATTTCATTTATCTGTATAGGACCTTATACTAATATATATAGTCTGATTTGAAAAATTCTTTCAGTATTAGATAGCCCATTTATCGAGGAAGGCTATATAGGCTCTCTATCATCACGCTAAGACTAATAGGAGCGGAGCACCAATGAAGAATGAAACAACATCCACGCGGACGACGTCGCGGGCACATCTCGTATGTATATATGCATAGTCAAGGTGGGGAAGTCCGTCAATGGGGTAAGTTCAAACACCGCTCTTTTTTAACTTTTTTAAACGCATTTAACGCCAACTACAATTCGAAGACCGAATTCCTGATTGAATTTAAAAGTAAAACCATTTAACTGTTATTCATACAACTCCGAGATAGTTCATCGGAGAGCAGTTTAAAAAAAAAAGTCAAAGAGCACTATCTATCTTAAATTATCCTTATATGTCTATATTTTACAACATATATGTATCTTAAGTGTAACTTGTATATAATTTATTTTTGTTAATTTGTTTATATTGTGTGTTACATAGTTAAATCGTAAAATATCTTAGTGTACACAACCCTGCCTTTTGATTCTCCCCTTCTCGCTAGACTCAAGTTTGTTGGAAGAAAACTTAGAATTAGGCTCGCCTTGTAATCACCACTATTCTATAATTTTGTATGTAACCTCTTATGTACTATTAAGAATATATTTTATTCTATGTACAACTTTTAACTGGTGATTGATAAATCAGCCCTTAGCGGTACATGTTCTGCATAAGAGATAAGAAAGAAAAAACATGAAATACATAAATTATTATAAAAAGTATAGGCGTGTGATTTCTCAATATATTCTACATACATATTAAGAGGATTGATTTACATACCTGTAGTGACCACTAACTATAAACAAAACGCCTTTATCTTACGAAGCTCAAATTGTTTCAACAAAATAGTAGTAAAATTGCACCTAGACTAGTGTACTAGTATAAATTCGGTCAAGCTCAATTTTTTGGAAAGACAGAAACTTAGTAACTATATTATCATTAGGAATCGTGTATGTATGTATGTGTTGTTATTAATATTTTTTTACCAGAATATTTTTTTTATATAGTTTTTTTACTATAACTGATATATATTATTCTGTAAGCCTTCCTAAAATTAAATAAATAAATACTCTACTACAATAGTGCCGTAGCTGTACTATCCAAACATCCACATTGATCCGGATGAAACAATTCTATGATAGAGTGAAGGAGCACTTTCCCGGCACCACGTTTGGACCGGGTGGGGGGTGCACGAGGCGTGACGGGCGCATCGATCGGTCACGCCCCGCGTACGACCGGGCGAATCGATACCCGGACAACCGGGTGTTTGTTTTTATCCGCATATCGGAATATTTGGGTGGATGATTATGTATTTTTTAACATATCTAGTGTTTTCATTAGATTTTCGGTTTTGTTAGATATAAAATATTACATATGAATATACATAATTCTGAAAGTTATTCTGTTTGTTTGTCACTATTTCATGACTAAACGGCTGGATGGATGTTGATGAAATTTGTCAAGAACGTAGATTATGTTCTGAGCAAGAACGTAGGCTATCTGTGTAAAATAGGGGTTGAGAATTTATAGGCACCAAAAGTTAGAGATATGAAAAACAATATTTAGGATTTTGTTAAGAAATAAATATCTATTTTGATTATTTTAAATATCCAACTCTTTTATGGTTAATAAGAGTTTGGGGGTTTTAGCAAGACCTTATAGGGTGCTGTTTAAATGTGGATTTTTGAAATACCGTGAAATCTGGCAACTTAACCAATGGCTGTCAATTTTACCATTATATGTTTTCGTTTGCAATATTACTATTACCTCTCACAAAATGTCTTTTTGAGGGACATTATATGTTAAAAAAAAGTAATTTTGTTAGAGGTAATTGTAATCTCGTAAACGAAAGTCGAACACCTATAATAGCAATATTGTCAACCGTTGGTTAAGTTAAGTTATTAAGGTATTGTTGGCTTTTAAGGAAATATTATATTTATGTGGTTATAAATCCCAATAGTGAAATGTGCCTTTTTTAAAGCTTCCAGAAAAATCCCCCCGTCTGGTGTCGATCAAAACGCTACAATTTGGCTAAAGATTCTGTTAAACGAGTCCGATATTTGCCTTATTACTTATTTTTTTTAAGTTTTTTTATTTATAAAATGATAATGGCTATATGCACAAATTGTGCAAAGCCATATTTGAAATTACTAATAATAAATAATCAATTGAAAATCCCGGCAACAGCCGGGATTAATTATTGCCATTTAGGAAAAAGCCAATATAAAAACAGATTTTCTATTAACGCTACAAAAGAAAATTAAAAGTCTACCCTTGTTTTTGGGAGTAATTAACCTTAATAGGAAACAAGATGGCGGGCCGGATGTTGGGCCCCGACATCCGGAACACTCGGCGTCTGTTTTGCACCTACCATTCGAGATAATTGCATGTAATGTACGTACAGAAATATTTAAAAAGAAAATATTAGTTTTAAAGCTCTACCGTGACGTCGACAAATGTTTAGTAGACGTATCACGCGACCAGAAGACTGGCATCTCTCTTGTTCAAAGATTAAGCGTTGCTGGACAACGTGGCAACGCCGCCAGCCTTTTGCGAACGTTCCCGGTAAGTGACACTGGTTTAGGACCAATATTTTCCCTTCAGCAATTTTCCCCTATTTTATTTAGTTTTAGTTTTTAATATGGTATATTTTTATATTATATTGTATTTTTAATTATAATATTATGTCTATGTATATAATCATATTTATAATATATACAAGTAAATATGTTTGAAATAAAAATAAAAATATTTTTTGTTATAGTTAAGGTGGGGAAGTCTTTCAATATGGTAAGTTCACACTTACAAAACTGAAGCGGTATATGAACTTACCATATTGAAGGGTAAGTTCATACACCGCTTGATTTTTTACTTTTTGTCACTTAAATAAATCCATAAATATATACATCATTTTTAAAAAGAAAGAAAGAAAATATTTATTTCCAATTGCGACACACATACAATAAAACAGATAAGAAAATACATTACATACATAAATTGAACGCCGCAAGTTTAGAAATTAAGTTGGCACTCATTATTTTGCTGTGCCGAAACATTTTCCGACACAGCACTGGTTTTCAGTACCCACCACCAAAATTACACGTGTCATAAGACCATAAGTATGTAGATAACCTTAAGCTATTACATAACTAAAATATCACCCAGGGGTCTCTTAGAGAATGCTTCAAGGAAATCAATATTATGACGGTCGCCTGCCAATATATCTTTAATAATATAATTTATATTCGTAATAATTTGAGTGCCTACAAGCAGTGTAAGGATGTTCACAATTTTAACACCAGGCATTGTAATAGACTGATATTGCCATCTTTTAGATTACAAAAAGTACTGTCCTCTTTCTTGGGGGTTGGGATACGCTTCTTAATAAGATTCCGAGTGAAATGTTAGATCTGCCTTTCACTAAATTCAATACCAAATTAAAAAGTATCTTGCTAAAAAGGGATACTACACTATTGAAGAATACTTAAATGACAAAAATTCATTTACATAGCAGCTCGCTCTAACATCTTATACTATATTTTATATAACGTTATCTTGCCAAGCTTGTAAGGGATTTATTATAAGGGAGATATATTGCAGCATAACATTTTAGTACGTCATGTCTTTTATTGTGTCTTGGTCTTATTGAGTATGCACTGTTTGCTACAACTCCATTAATTCTTCAAAAAGTAATTCTGTAACATACTTCTCTATAAAACTTATTAAAAAAAGACAACTTGAGATATAAATAGAATAAGAAACTTAAAGAAAAACAATATTTAGCTAGACGTGCTGCTGGGGAGTTTCTTGCCGCTTCTTCTCCTTAACAGCAATAGCACGTTGCGAAGCGGTGGACATAGAATAGGAAGAAAAATTAAATTTTAACTTATATATATGACCTTCAAAAAGTGTTCTCCAGTGGAACTTATTTTGAATAAAAAAGCTTTGAATTTGAATTTCAATTGACATAAGAATTATGCAATAATATTTTTTTTATTGCATGAGTTCAGCAGACAGGCAGACGGCCCACTTGATGGAAAGTGGTTACCGTCGCCCTTGGATATTTGCAACACCAAAGGTGCTACAAATGCGCTGCTGCTCTCTTAAGGGAGACTGGAACCTGGTCACTAATACCGAAACACAACTCAAGGTTGTTATGGCGGCGTACTATAGACCATGGTGGTAGCCAACCAGTCAGGCCTCCTACGACAGGCCGAGTGTAATTGTAAAAAAAGTAATATTTCTCCGTTCGTGTACGGATAAAATGCTCTATCAAAAGAATTAAATAATAAGTAAACAAAATGAAATAAAAAATACCTAATAACTAATTTAACATTTAAAAAAAAAACTAAAAAATTCAAATAAAGAACATTAACCATTGGATACAAATATCGGTTGAAAATAAAACCTTCACCTCTTTGTTCCAGGTATTAAAAAAAATTACACACTGGCCACTGCAATCGTGGATTGTGAGCGTCGGAATTTAAGAGAGGGGTTACCACTTCCTGTTCGTAGCATCCGGTTGTGGATATGTGTATTTTTATTTATGGTAATGTTAATTTACGCAGTGATTTTAAATACTTTATTATCTTTAACATCTCTTTGAATCACGTGTGAATAGTGTGACTATAGTCATGGAGGAAGAATATTAAATGAAACTCAAAAGTTATTAATCCGTGTTATGTAATTCATTTTTTGACTATAATAAGGTAGATGACAGTGAAATCAATTGACACACTTTTATTGTGTTTTAAAATGTTGCAGCTTCGTAGACACCCGGGCACAAGGACCTAGGGGCAAGCCGATCGCCGACAAGACAAGTGTTCATTGGGGTTGTCTGGAAGAGATCGCTTTTTAGCGATAAGACCGCCCTTTGTACACAACAAGATATAATTTTAGTCTTTAAGTTCATTTTTGTATTGGTGTATAATAAAGTGTTATCTATCTATCATTTTATAAACATTCGCAGTCTAGGGCAGGGGTCGCCAACCTGCGGCTCGCAAGCCACATGTGGCTCTTTGGATGTAAAGCTGCGGCTCTTTAGTTATATACGCAAAAAACATGGCTTTCATTGAATTTGTTTGAACAATTGTTTGTTGTCGAAGCACAAGTTAGTGTTGTCAGTTAATGTATAATTGATTTAATTTTTTAATTTAATAATAAGTAATTATCTAATAATGTCACATAAATATTATCTTTTCGTTGTGAATACTACTTATATATGAATAAATAGATTTGTTTGTTATTATTGAAACACATAATTTATGCAAGTAATATTTATTGATGGCAAGAAAAAATTGTGGATGTTTACAAGCTTTGAAATTTCGTAAATTGTAATTTTTGACTCTTCCGAATAAAAGGGTTGCCGATCCCTGGTCTAGGGCATTCGGCAGAGACGAAGTAAATGTATAGTCAAGGTGGCGAAGTCCGTCAGTGGGGGAACTCCACGCACCTCTAATTATTTCCGTCTTTGAATAGTTACGACGATAACAAATCAGTCAGTGAAGATAAGACACCATTGAATTCCGTATTCCATTGTAGTTGGCGTTAAATTCCGTTTAAAAAGTTAAAAAACGAGCGGTGTATGAACTTACCCCATTGACGGACTTCGCCACCTTGATTATATATAATATCTCAAACTAGTTTTTTAAGATAAATAAATTTAGAGACATTTTGGGAAACGCGGACTTTGGTAGTGCATTCCACAATTGTGTCGTATGCAGGAGATTTTTTTATGGATATAAGTATAGGTTTTCGTTTGAGCACTGTCTCACCTGATGTTGAGTGATGAAGCAGTCTAGGATGGTGCACGTTTACCTAGAAGATACCTATTCACTCGTGACTTGAAGACTTCAAGATTGTATTTGTCAGGAAAAACAGACTCCGGCAAATTCTTCCACTCTTCGGCAGAGCGCACCAGAAAAGATGAAGCGAAACACTTGGTTCTGACTGGTGGTGTTTTTACTACGTAACGGTGGCGCAGACGTACGCCTGGTTGTCCGATGGTAAAATGGGTATGACGGAATCAACTCGTGCAATTCTAAGGAACACTCCCCGAAATGTATCTGATAGAAGGCCGGATCTGGCCCGCTGTAAGATATGATCCGGCCCGCGAGACATTTTGAAAAAACCCAATTTTTTTTTTCATTAGGTACTTATACTCACGCGAGTAACAGTGAGGCGGCAAACACCAAATCCTTTGATGTTTGCCGCCTCACAATCGGCGCCTCAATCAACAAATCATACAAGACTGACTGACGATAATTTGGAAAATTCTTTACGTCTTTGTATCAGTGGAATTAATCCAAATATCGATGGATTAGTTTCCCAAATTCAAGCTCAAGTGTCTCATTGATTTCAGTGTATTTAACTTTCGTAGTTTGTAACAATTGTAAATTTAACGATTTAATTATAATGTGCCATTTTTTTAAATTTCATTTTGTTATTTTAATAAATTGTACTATAATAACATTGTCGTATTATGTCATGTCTAATATCTATCGCAAAAAATATTATCACTACTTTAAAATGCACTAAGTACTTTTAAACGCGGCCCGCGAACGTATTTGCGCGCTATAGTTTGGCCCTCAACATATCAAAGGTTGCCCATACCTGCTTTAGACTCTGAAGTCGCAGCATGGGCACCTCAGAGGTTTGAACTCGAGACACTTGTAGGGCCGATCGAATCGCTGGGCGATCTGGTGCAAGCCATGCTGCATAGCGACGATTGGTGGGTGGGTGCGGCCAATTTCTGCGAGACGGTAGTGTCTCATAAGGAGGCCGCGGAACGAGATAGGGAGAGAGATGGTAGTGCGCATGCGTCTCGCGGGCGCCGACTTCAGTCGGGAGCCCGGAGGCGCAGGTATGCGCATGACCTCCCTCCCTGAAATACCGCTGCAGGGGCCCTCCAGCATCTAGGGAGCAGAGGAGTCTTCATCCCTGTTGACGAAGTGAGTTTGCCTCTCCCGGGGCATTCTCAAGCACTTGTGCGCTAGGATCGGTGTGGGCGTAACTATGTTCTGTATCTCACGCCTTTCCTGCCATAAGCGCGGGGCACATGGGAGGAGGGTGGTTTTAGTGGGGTATTGATTAGTCGAGTCTCCACACAAGCCGGTTGATTATTGTTTGGATTGCCTCAGTGGAAAGCCTCCATGATCAACAACGGTCTAATCCCTAGCAAAGGACCCGGTATGTGCGAAATGCATTTCCCAGTCTTAAAAAAAAAAGAAAGACTGAAGTCGAGCATAAAAAAAAGGTCATTGCTGACCAGCTTTCTGACTCTGGTAATGCATTCCAGAACTCTGTTGTCTTATGCAAGAGCATCATAGAGGCTAAAAGTTGCGTTCGCACTATCAGTGTTTCCACTGTGAAACGATGACATCGACCAGAGAGTCTTGTCTTCCGAAGACGGAATGGTGCAGGGAAATCAGGTCAAACAATTCAAGTATACACTCTCCGAAATATAATAAAATAATAACAGCTCATAAACGTTCCACTATTACGCTCGGGCCTCCCCCTATAGGGGCACGGATAGTATACCCGCCACGCTTGTCCGAGGCGGCTTGGCAGATTCGACACATTAGTAATCTCGATGTGCAGTTTCATTATCGTTTGTTAGTACGTTGATAATTATGACAATATTGCACATTAGGTTTAGAAAACTGCCTAAGAGCTGCATGCGTTCCGGCCAGGATCGAACCCGCGCCCTTTAGCTTTGACTTAGGAACGCTTCTGTAAAATGAATTCTATAAAACACGAGAGACAGGCAAACCGGCATTGAAGTCTATTGACAAGCTGATCTGTCTACACTGTGAATCTGTTATGTATTTTGTTCTATTTATATAGTGCGTCCTTTTTTAGTCAATTAATGTTTTTCTTTTCTTTCTTTCTTTATAGAACAAGAGATAATACATGAAAATAAGTTCGATACTGATGGAGAAGATCCATTGGAATTGCTGCTATTTATGTTGACAAGAGGGTACAAACTGACTTTCGCATATGGTTAAGTATATGTCGTAGTGGTGACTATAACGAGTTAAATAAAGTATTTATTATTACTTAAACAGCAGGTAATTCAATTTTTTTCGTAATTAAAATCAATACTATGATAAGTATTATAACGCTCCCTATTTGTATGTATTACATAATTTTAAAATTTATTGCAATATCATCTAACCAATTCACATTCATATTCAAAAGTCTTTATTCAAAATACGTTCCACCGGAGAACACTTTTTGAAAGTCAATACATATAAGTTAAAATTTAATTTTACTTCCTAGTCTATGTATACACCGCTTCGCAGCGTGTTATTGCCGTTAAGGAGAAGAAGCGGCAAGAAACTCCCCAACAACACGTCTAGCTAATGATTGATTAACTCAAATTTTTCTCTTTTTTTTATATAAATTTTATACAGAAATCACTTTTCGAAGAATTAATGGAGTTGTAGCAAACATACTCAGTAAGACAGACACAATAAAAGGAAAAAAAAATATTATTAGGTATAGTTATAATAATGACATGACGTACTAAAATTTTATACTGCAACATATCTCCATATATTTATTACACGCGTGGCAAGATAAAAATGTTATACAAAATATAGTATAAGAGGTTGGAGCGAGTATGCTATGCTATATATATGTATTGCTATGTAAATTAAGTTTTGTCATTTAAGTATTATTCAATAGCGTAATACCTCTTTTTTAGCAAGACACATTTAAATTTAGTGAAAGGCAGATCTAATATTTCATTCGGAATCTTATTGAAGAAGCGTATACCAATCCCTAAGAACGAGGACAATACTTTTGCAATCCAAAAGATGGCAATTTCATAATTTTAGAACCCTCTATAAGTATGGTCTAAACGTTTGCCCATGTGACTTTTTAATAATTACGGAAAATTTCTATTTAATAATAAACAAAAACACATTTCTAATATCATAACAACCTTGCTTTAATTATCATACAATTCATACAATTCATTCAAACCGTTTTGAAACCAGTTTATGGGAGTAGCGAACCATGACACCTTGGCGATCCTTCGTCCTTATCCATGGGAATATTTTAAAAGCTCGTTACAGACCAGTCTTATGGGGAATGACTTTATGCCTGGGAATATATTTAATGAAGTGGTTTTCTGCACCCGATAACATGATAATTGTATCTAATATTATTATTACTAGTGGTCGCCAGTGGTCGAAATTCGACCATAATAATTAATTTCAATTATAAGTTTGAACATTATTAAGGTTCTGGTGACGAAGACTATACTTCTATAACCACAGATTTCGCCAAGGCTACACTGTTCATTTGACTTTAACAATAAACAAGTGAGTATATATGCGCGTGTGTGTCAAATACATGGTAGTGTGTGTAATGTTTTTTTTTATTGATTTAATATATTTTTAATCCACAATTTTTTTAAAATATTAGCATTCTGCACTCCTCTATATAAACTATAAGTGTGCGAAATTTCATACTCCTCTGTCCGCGCAATTTTCGTAAAAAGGGGTACAATTGTTTCACGTACTAATATAATGATTATTTTGTTATTTTTTTATTGCAGGAGGTTCAGCAGACACTTGATGGAAAGCGGTTACCATCGCCTATGGACATTTGTAACACCAAAGGTGCTACAAATGCGCTGCTGCCTCTTAGAGACTGGAACCTGGCTACTAATGCCGGACCACAACTCAAGGTTGTTATGGCGGCATACTCTAGAGTAGGGGTGGTAGCCATCCAGTCGGGAAAATACCCTACCACCTGGCTGTGGGTTGTTTTGTCGCCTCTTACGACAGGCCGCCCCAACGCAGGAAATTGTATCCTTTCTCCGTTCCTGCACGGATAATTATATATTATACTAAATGCAAATATGAGTTTGTTCATTTATTTATTTGTTTACTAGAGGTCCCGACAGACGTTGTCCTGCCTTGAAAAAATAAAAATCTAGAACCCGATCCTAGCGTTACCAATTGTGAATCTAAATAATCCCGGGACCCACTCAAACACACACAAAAAATCATCAAAATCGGTAAAGTCGTTCTCAAGTTATGCGCTTACATACATTTATATGATTCATTTTTATACATTTTAAACCTTCCTTGGACTTCTACAAATATTTCAAAACCAAAATTAGGCAAATCGGTTCAGCCGTTCTCGAGTTTTTGCGAGACTAACAAACGTCTATTCATATATATATACATATATATATATATATATATATATATATATATATATATATATCTCTCTCTCTCTCTCGCTCTCTTTCACACCTGACTCAACCGATTAGCATAAAAAGAGTCTGGGACTTTTGGGGCAAAGTAATTTCATGGCTTAAAAATGCTTAATATTGTTGCGAGTTGCAGGACTCGAATTAAAATGCAGTTGGAATTATTTCTAGACTTTATTTATTAGAACTATACAAACACGTATAACACAGGTACAAATATAACTGTACACAACCAGTCCAAACGTAATGCACGATTCAATCACACGCGCAAAGTCCGTCACTAACGTCTTGCTTCACTTGTGGCTATCGCTAGACTGCCGATCTCTCCATTGGACCATTGCTTTACACAACCGATACAATATGGCTGCCCGACCGCGTAGACCGAATTTCTTAGAATCAGTTCGACACACCTGGCTAATGACTCCTATAAAAGATTACAATCAATACACAATGGACTGTTTTCTAATTACAAATTTTAAACACAAATAAACAAAAGAAGTCCAAATGCGGAAAGGTGATATAGTGTGCTTTTATGGAATGCAGGTGCGAATCTACTTTTGTCGGCGTGTAGGTCGTAACAATATGTTTCTATTACAAAATTGAAAACATCAGCCCAAAATTCAATTCGGAAGACGAGAAAAATTGAAGATAGCTGCCCCGGCAGTCGCGTACTGTCATGTGCTGCCTTGAAAAAAATTAAATTAAATACAGCCTATGTTACTCAGGGATAATGTAGCATTCTAATGATGAAAGAATTTTTGAAATCGGTCCAGTAGTTTATGGAGTTTATTCGTTACAAACATACAGAAATACAAATCTTTCCTATTTATAATATTAATATACACAAATAAAATAAGTTATCAATTACCGTAATCGATTTATGTGAATGAATTTCCCCAATAAATAATATGAAAACATTTGCAACACACAATTAATTTATTCAAAATAACTAAACTCCTAGAATTATAAAAAAATACATACATACATACATAATATCACGCCTGTTTCCCATGGGGGTAGGCAGAGACTATGGATCTCTCTCTCCACTTGCGACGATCCTAATAAACAACTTTCGCTTCACCTACTTTCATTAACCTCTTCATACATGCACGTTTATTTGAAATGCTTTTTACCTGACCGCTCTTTAACACTTCTGATGTTTGGTCATGGTGTGTTCGTCTCGGTCTACCATTCACTATACTGTCATACACCTGTTTTGTGATTCTACTTTTATCCATTCTCTCTACATGTCCAAACCACCTTAACATACCCTTTTCAACTCTTGTTATTACGTATTTTTTCAATCCACAACGTTCCCTTATCATATCATTCAAGCTAACCGCACATATACTTCTCAAAGCTCTCATTTCAACTACGTTGATAAAAAAATATCAACACCATAAAAGAAATCTTACAATAACACTCATCTTTTACAATCCGAGGCCAAGAATATATGAAAGCGTATACGTCTCCTATGACATATATACCTAAACATCGTCAGGGGTAGATACATAAAATGGCACGTATAGGAGGTAGGTATCCTATGCCCTTTTCTCTAAGTACCTAGGTACGTCACACCTGTTTTCCATTGGGGTAGGCAGATTTAAAATACTTACAAGTCTTGTTTCTTACATTAGCTTGTAATTTCAATGTTGTATACTTACGATGCAGCATTTAGTCTAAAAAAGCCCTTTAAGTTCTACAGTTTTACGTTTTTTTTGGTTGGCTCTACGGAACCCTAACGGGTTCTATGGGAGCTGCACACATCCAGTCGTCGCAGCGGACAACGCAGAACTGGCTAGAGCAATTCTCTATCTCGCTCCCGCATCTTCCGTCCTGCTCACACATTGTGCTATGTATTGTACTAACTGTACGACTTGTTAATATTTCTACATAAGGTTACCGTTTCTAAAATAAATCAGTTCATATCAGTACTCAACAGTGAGTACTATTCTCTGCCATCTGAAGTATTATAAAACCTACCTCTCGCTACTACATTTCTATAAATAGTACACGTACTATTACGCCCTTGACCGGTTTCTATTTAAAATAAATGAACACAAAATCCCTTTTAAGCTACATATGAGTACTATAATTACACGTATGTAATATAATGTTACAGACATACAACATACAATTATTACAAAAGATATATTTTACAAAACCGGGGCCCGCCTTTCTAAAATCTCGACTATTACCAGAGACCGGTTTCAAAACTAAAAAGATTCGCTGCGCATACGCAAGTCCTGTTACGATTGGCCAATCAGAGCATGGATTCCCATGTGTGCGTCATATACACGTATTTGTGATATATGAGGAGCGTTTGCTTGTGTGCGTGTGTAATTTGTCTCGTGTTACTAATAATGTTTTATTTACAGTTGTCTCCGTAAATTTTTATTTGACTTTCAACTCTATTTTGTACATGATAAAGTTTATTTTAATATTTATTTCACTGCATGAATTAAAATTGTTTCTAGTTTTTCATACAAATTTTTATTATGCTGTTATTTAAAGTAATTTTTAAACGAATTTATGCTTTAGCACATGACAATAAAGACATATCCAAAATTTTGCAATTGGAGTAATTTATCTCATAGTAATCACAAAGTTTGTTTCTTTAAAAAAAATCAACAATGAGTTAAAACCTTATTGTTCATGAAATAAGTAAAACATGATACTTTTTAGACCGCAAAATTAAAATTGTCATTAGTGTTCCATACAAATTTCTATTTTTCGGATACTTAAAGTATTGCCAAGGTGATTTAGAACCTTATTCCATTGTAATAAGAGACATTACTTGAGTAAATTAAAGTTATATTAAATTGGTTTTCGTCCATGCCATTCACATCCCATTTTGAATTACGAACGTAATAAACATCGTGAACTATGGTTTGAATCATAGTTATTTTAGTTTTAAAAATGGCGTTTCGAAATTGTTTTTTTTTATGTGTCATTGTCTTTTTGGAGTGTTGCGTTGTATGATTACTTAAAATGTGACATTAAAGTGTATGTAATTACGATACTTAGGTATGTCATTTGAGTATACCTATGTAAAATATTATGTTCGGTTTAGGGTACGGCAGCCAAATAACATAAACGTCAACATTGTTGATGTTTTATTCGCCGCAATGGGAGGCAAAGGAACTTAATCTAATACAGCCTTGTCTGATGATGATCTTTAATGTAGCTCAGCCAAATTGTTGGTCTTCGCCTGCCGTTAGTCAACAGAGTTCTTGTAAAAACTCGATAGACTACATTTGTATTCACAGTTCATATTTTTAACAAAACACATGATACAAAAATATCAATATTCTACAATTATTGGTATTTTTATAGTAGGCCTCCAGTTCCCTCCAAAAACTCCAAAACTCAACCATAAGAAGTTCCACTTTTCTCTTAGTCCCTCTTTTTTATTTATTTTTTTATTGCTGGAGTACAGCAGAGAGGCTAACGGCCCTACTGTGATGGAAAGTGGTTACCGTCGCCTATGAACATTTGCATCAATATATTGCCGGACTCGTAGATGGAACTAGAACCTGGCCACTAATGTGGCATGCTCTAGACCAGGGGGCATAGTCATCCAGACGGGCAAATACCCTACCACCTGGCTGTGGGTTGTTTTGTCGCCTCTCGCTCCGTTCCTGCACGGATAGAGGATCCGTCTATCTACAGTATATATGTCGTAGCATTTTTTTTTAATTTACAGGTTCTATATTAATTTATTTTTGAAGGAAGTTATGTCATATAAAATAGTGGCGGGAAAGCTCGGAAAATTGCACGTCTAATGAAAAAATGAAACTCAAGATATGCAATTTTTTTCGAACGAGCGTTTGTTTGTTAATAAAATATAAATCAAAATTATTTCAAGTTGTTAAATGGTTTTTAACTTTAGCTGAATGTGTAATTTATATTCAAGTAAAATAAATGAAGTTTATTAGTTGATAATTACTAAAAACGTAATTAAAATAACAGTCTTACTTATTCGTATTTATTTCACTTTATAATTAAAGAAGTAAACAAATTCTTTGGACAATTAAAACTAAATTGCACTAAGTTGAAATACACCAGCGACATAAGGTTTCTTTTTTTTTTCAAAAAGCTATGGTATATTATAATAATACGTTATTCACCACAAGTATTGAATTTAAAACAAAATTGCCATTTACATCATTCGATTTCAATGAATATCTTAGGAGATATCGCAGTTCTAAAATAACATCGCAGCAAAATAATGATTAAGTACTTCGTGCGCATTTATGATGTGCAAGGCCGGCGGGCAGTCATGAGGTGGAAGGGCGGTGGGGCACCTTCTACGTAAACAAAGTCGCGGGTTAAAGTTAGCGTTAGCCCAAAGTAACTCTTCCACGCAGACGAAGTCGCGGGCAGCAGCTAGTTCGTAATAATTTGAGTGCCTACAAACAGCATAAGGAAGTTCACAATTTCAACACCAGGCATTATAATAGACTGATATTGCCATCTTTTAGATTACAATAAGTATTCTCCTCTTACTTGGGGTTTGGTATACGCTTCTTCAATAAGATAGATAGATAACACTTTATTGTACACCATTACAGAAAACCTTCTAGCCTAAAAATGTTCTAAATGTGCACAATGGGCGGTCTTATCGCTATTAAGCGATCTCTTCCAGACAACCCGTGACAGGAATAAAACAGATTATATTGGTCAAAGGTGGTATACATAAATATTAGAGGATAAGCAGTTAGATATATTTTATTCATTTATAAACATATAAGTATGTAAAATATTACATAAGTAAAATTATACTTAATAGACATATATAAATACACCTACTGATATTACATGCATAAATATATACATATATATATATACGTAAAAATATCAAACATCACTATGTTGCAGGTAGTGCTTTTTTGTCATGTTCTTAAATATTGTTAGTGATTTAGCTTGTCTAACAGTAACAGGTAGCTCACTCCAGAGTCGAATAGCCTGTACAGTACAAGTATTATTGTAAAAAGATGAACAATGTTTGGGAGTATTAAGTCTAAGGATTCGTAGAAGGTCGTAAATTGTGAGAAGAAGAGATGAATTCAAAGCGTTCTTTAAGATAATACGGGGTTGTGGGGATAAACAACACACTGTAAAGGAGTGAAAGAATATGAGTATTCCGGCGAAAACGAATTGGCAACCACTTGAGTTTTTTACAAACTCAGAGACGTGGTCATATTTGCGTAACCCAAATATGAACCTTTTACAAAAATTTTGGAGGCGCTCAAGTTTGTTAAGTTGCTCTTGAGTCAAATCAATATAGCTGGCGTCAGCATAATCAAGAATGGGGAGTAGTAAGGACTCTGCAAGCTTAACTTTGGTGGCTATGGGCAGGAAGTTTTTCAACCTCCCGATTGATTTCGAAGAGAGGAAGAGACGTCGACTCAATTCGGTTATGTGGGGTCGCCAAGATAGCTCCCTATCAAATATGACTCCTAGATTTTTTACTTTCTCACTAACCGGGATATGTGTACCATTAAATATGAAATTTGGTAAGCAGGTCCAGTCAATTCTACACAGCATCCGTGAACTACCTATGATAATTAGCTGAGTTTTCTCGGGATTTACTTGTAGTCCATATGATTTATTTACATAAGATTCCTAATGAAATCTGCCTGACATTAAAGTTAAAACTAAATTAAAAAGTATCTTGCTTAAAAAGGGATAGATAGATAACACTTTATTATACACCAATACAAAAATGAACTTAAAGACTAAAATTATATCCAGTTGTGTACAAAGGGCGGTCTTATCGCTAAAAAGCGATCTCTTCCAGACAACCCCAGGAATGAATTGAGATGATAATGGCGATGGTGGTATACGTAACATATAGTACGAACTACTTACATTTTAATAATAAATACAAAAATGATATATATGTAGATATTTTATATATTACATAGATATATACTTAAATCAAATATTTATAAATGAATTTAAGAATCATATTCCAGCGACAGGTAGTATTTTTTGATCATGGTTTTAAATATCGCTAGCGATTTTGCTTGTCTGATAGTAACAGGAAACTTATTCTAAAGCTATATAGCCTTAATAGTAAAATTTATAAAGGGATATTACACTATTGAAGAATATTTAAATGACAAAACTTCATTTACATAACAGCTCGCTCCAGCCTCTTATACTAATCGTCTGTAAAACGTTTTAATCTTACCAAACATGTAAGGAATTTATGGAGATATGTTGCAATACAATACAAACTGTTAGTAAGTACCTACGTCTTGTCATTATTATAAAGATAATAATATTCTTCTTTCCTTTTATTATGTCTATGTCTCAATGAGTAGATATGCACTGTTTGCTAAAACTCCATTAGTGTTTCGAAAAGTACCTAATTCATTAACATGCTTCTGTATACTATAAAGCTTATAAAAAAAGAGTCGTAAGATATAGATAGAATAAAACGTGTGACGTGTTCTGGGGAGTTTCTTGCCGCTTCTTCTTCTTCTTCTTAACAGCAATAACGCGTTGAGAAGCGGTGTACATAGAATAGGAAGTAAAATTAAATTTTAACTTATATGTATGACCTTCAAAAAGTGTTCTCAGTGGAACTTATCTATACATTATCTATATACATATAATAATAATAAAACTGTAGAGGGATGTAAAAAGTGAAATAGATTTTTTTTAATTTTACGTTTCTCTGTTTGTCTGTTTGTTTGTACTGGCTAATCTCCGAAACTGCTGGACCGATTTAAATGAAATTTTGTGTGATGGTAGCTTATATCCCTGGTCAACATATAGGATACTTTTGATCGCGAAAAATTAAATAGTTCCCGTGGGATAGTTAAAAAACCGCACTACGCGCGCGAAGTGGCGGGCATCAGCTAGTTTTGAATAAAAACTTTTTGATGATATTTTCTTTGGAACTGCATTTAAGACTAGACTATAGGTAGGTATGAGTTTTATTCCAATGATGACGTGGGTTCGTATCCTGTGCGGGGGCCTTTTCTACTAGACTAAGATGAGCAAACAAGCAGACAAGTCATTGACCACCTCCAGTGGACATCTAGGCTTAATAACATTTTAGGTTTTCGCCATAAATATGTATCTCGTCTTAAGACATTAGCTATTCAGTCTCGGTATCGGTAGGTAATTGGCTATCAAAGTTCTAGAAGAAATTTTATGACAGCCTTCTTGAACGATTTCATGTCAAAGAGCAAAGGGCAAATCTTGTTCAGATTTACTTACTTGATTATGAAAGACGTATTCCACTGTATATTTATTATTTGATAGGTGCTTGACCTGTCTGTACAAACCCTTATATAATCTATGGTCGTATATCTAATAGATAATCTGGAACAACTAACATTTTTTTTTAATCATCATTAAAAAAAGTACTGAACGTCATTATTCTTCTAAATTTAAATTTCGAAATTTAAAACTATTTTCAATTTCGAACGTCTCGTTGTTAGTCAATACCTAAACCGTAGCAATAACAATAACCCTTCATATCGTCCAATTTGCGAACAAGACAACGCACAAACGCATACAGCCTCAATTAGATGGTTGTAATCTGCGACATACACTCACAAGCTGAAGCCACGCCCATCAGAAACCAGCCAATCGGAGGCCTCACCGCGCTTTTCAAGCTCTGTCATTGGTCGTTACCATAACGATCTTTTTCGGAGGGAATTTTTTCGGGGTTCCTATGGAGGCGGGTGTTTTAGTGTTGCCACATTGTTGTTCTATGTTTAAAATTGTATTAAAAGAATATAATATAACATTTTCTATCCATATTCATTGAATTGTGAAATTTAAATCAATTTTCTTAATCTTCAGAATACAATCGTAGTCATTTATTTACTTTCAAATAGATAACTTAGTTATTTGCCAAAATGATAATATCACCTTGAAAACGTTTTACTAACGAATTAAGATTTTATTTCAGAAACATTTCCGAACATTTAAGAAAAAAAATGATGTGTGAAACCGCTTTCACATATCAAGTTTCCTCAAAATATTTTTCTACAGATCTAACAAGTCCTTGTTAATTATTGTAAAAATTCCACATTAAGTCTATATTTAATATCCAAACCCACATTATTTTAATTAACTTTCTGTTGCTAACCCATTAATCTACCACGAAATTTTTACCAACACAAAATATTGCAATAATTAGTACTTCGAAAATAACTAACTAATATAAACGTGTATGTATGACGAGAATAATGAAACCGGATGTGGCAAAAGATCTATGTCGGGATCGTAGCAAGTGAAGATCCAACGTCTCTGTCTACCCCTGTGGGGGACAGGTGTGATAATATGGATGTGACGATCTAGCATAACAAAATCTACCTTCACATCTTATAAAATATTTCAACAAAGTAGGTAACTAATCCAGATGATGAGTACTATTGTACAACACTATGTTAAGAATTAATTTCCTTTCAAAATTCTAATACGTTCTATTACACAACCATATTTTTGAAAGTTCTACATTTAGCAGACGCTTACAAATTGTTAAACCATCTTACTCAATTCATTTTATTATAAAGTACATAAGATTTACGGTAATTTTGAAGTAATTTATTAACTAATATAAATAAAAATTTACATAAACAATTAAGGCAAGTTTATGCATGCTTGTACGTATGAGGTTCATTAACTCTACCGTAATTTTGAAACTATTCTACTAACTTTGATGGTAGTTACTATATCCAGAATCTTTGAATATAGTAATTACATAAAAAAAAATGTACTTATTCCTAAATTTTTTTTTATACCTTCATTTTATGTCATACTAAAATAATTCAGGACTGTATTTGAACTACAAGCAATACGATGTAGTAACCTGTCAAAAAGTGTTTTTATATTTATGAAAAGTAATGTTTTTCAAACACAATATTTATTATGAATTTCTTAAATTTCTATCCTACAACTGTGTCTATTTTTAACCAAATTTATTTTTAATTTGGTCTGTAAAACTGGATATACCTACATTTTAACATAATTTTAGCATTTAGTGATTAAAGGAGCAAAAAGATTAACACTATATTAATAATATAGTGTTAAAGTATAATATTATTATACATATGCAAACACACCATGGTATATATATATATATATATATATTTTTTTTCTTAACAAAAAGCATGTTTTAAGGTCCCGCCGTAAATCCCCTTTTCATAGATTTTATAATTTCCTGGCAATCCTTTGGCTAGTGATGTGTACGTTAAAATTCGCGGTTATATTATGTCCCCGGGCTGTTATGATAATCTCGTTATGAGCCAGACTCGTTGTTTTTACATAATGGTTATGGGATTTTTTATGTTTTTTCTCTCAGACTGAAAGATGGAAAAGGATTTTTTACGACCTTCATTCTTTAAGGGTTATGTTACGTTATTGGTTTTATTTGGATATATAAGTTGCTTTGTAAGATTAGAAGTGCTTTTAGGATACGATACCTAAAGGATAATGTTAGAAATATCTTTACGAATATTATCTTCGGGGAGATTGGTACGATGAAGATTTAGCTATTAGTTTTAAGCTTATTATATATATGTATATATAAGACTGAATTGTCAGTTCTACCTAGATGTTATCTATGTCAAAATTTTGTGGTAGCGACAAAGGAACTAATTGAAAATTGTACTTTTTTATGATTCAAATTGTGACATTGTCTTTTCCGAGTTGAAAATGATTAATTATGTTGGTATAAGTCGCTATTGAATTTTGTTTAAAAAAATTTAGATTGTAAAATTTCAACAAGGAATTACATACCTACTAGGCAGGTACATATAATATTAAGAGCTCTCAGTCTAAGTATATGTAGGTAATAGAAAATAAATTACATTCTCGATTGTTATGTTTAAGTTTTCATTAGTGCAAGAACGGAGAAATAGTAGGTAGCTAGGTATTAACCCCTTCGGTTGGGTGGCCTGTCGTTATAGGCGACAACACAACCCACAGGCAGGTGCTAGGGCATTTACCTTTCTGGATAGCTACCATCCTGGTCCAGAGAATGCCGCCATAATAATCTTAAATTGTGTTCTAGCATAGTAGCCAGGTTCCAGTCACTCCCTTCGAGGCGGGCAGCACATTACTTTTGTTGTTTATTCATAATTCAAATTCAAAAGTTTTTATTCAAAACAAGTTCCACTGGAGAACAAATTTTGAATATAAGTTAAAATTTAATTTTAGGTACTCCCAATTCTATGTACACCGCTTGGCAACGTGTTATTGCTGTTAAGAAGAAGCGGCAAGCAACACGTCAAGCTAAATATTGTTTTCTTTATATTTCTTTTTCTATTTATGTCTCAAGTTCTCTTTTTTTTATTAGTTTTATACAGAAGTATAAATAAACTAAGAAAGTATAGGCAAAGTTAACCACATTCCATCAAGCGGGCCGTCAGCCTGCTTGTTGTACTCTAGCAATTAAAACGAACACCTCTCCAATGTATGGAATTTATTAGTTAAGTATGTATCTAGATATGTTTATTCAGAAACAGAGAACCATTCTATTTTGTCATTTATATTATTGAATCATTAGCATTATGTTGAACATTGTATTCAACTTGTTTATAACGATGTCATAAATCACATAAATAATTAAAACTAGTGTAGATATCTATTTGTTTATTACAAACCCATAGACATGATATTAGGTTCATATATCATCTTAACAATGTCTTAGAGTCTAATATCGCTAAATTCCAACTTACAAGTGTAATATTCCATCATGTTTTGGTTGTATCGATACGCGGCTGAGAGGTCCACGCCACCCCCGGCCCTAAGGCCGAAGAGGGCCGCGAAACTAGCCTTGCTCTGCCCCTCCAGCTTGCTCAACTCACATTCACCAATACACAATCACTGTTACAATATTACCGAAAATATCACTACAATTATTCATTCGGCACTAGTAAAGTATTGAAAGTTGCATTTTTAATTTGAAAATGGAACATTCACGAATACACAATCATTCTTACAATATTATCGAAAATATCACTGATATTATTCATCCGGCACTAGTAGAGTTTTGGAAGTTGCATTTTTAATTTGAAAATGGATCTTTTTGAACATGACATTTCAGTTCGAATTTTAAATGTTTTAGTGAAGGGACAATATCACTGCTTTATTTTAACATAACATTTTTATTGTTTATGTTTGAACACTTAATTTCCATTTTAACAAAATTAGAAAATGCATTAGGTAATGCTGAAAAAATATGGTAATAAAATTATATTTTATACACGTAGGTACATGAATGTATTAAATTCCGATTTTTTAAAACCTTCATGATGTAATTATTGTATTATCGTATAATAATTAAAATTTTGTTAAAAGTACCTACAATTAAAATAAAATTTCAATTGATTTTAAGCGTCATGTTTTTTTATATTTTAATCTGACTTCTCAGCCACTTTTCAATTATGTTTAACACTCGTGGAAATTATACAAAATATTATTACGAAGGCTACAATAAATTTCAATTACAGTTTTTTTGTTTAATTAAAATTAAAACAAAACTGTCCGCTCTGTGTATTTTAAACAGATAATAATTAATTTCTAACAAATGTCCACTTAATCACCCGTTACTAAGCTCGACCAATGACTGACCTCTCACCACTTAGCCAGCCAATTGAGTAAGCGGATAAAAAAAATATATACCTAACAGCCGTTGGTGCTTCAACGCAATGCACTAATGATCACTGAAAAAAAAAACCTCTTAAAACCGTGAAAGGACCATAAAATCAGCAAAGACGATTGGTCGATCGAAAATACGTTTCTTTTACTTTTAATTTTGACCGGTTTTTCACTGATTTTCCGGTGTTTGGCCGCTGCTTTTCCGGTTGATTTGTAGCAGGTGGGCATTTGTGTAACCTTTTTCTCACGAGAAATAATCATTAGAGCTTTTGTTTGTTTGTTATTATTAACTTTTACTTATCAAATAAAGCTAAGTACTTGTTCGCTTAATTTTTAAAGGAGACGGATACGCTTTCATACATTCTTGGGCTCAGATTGTAAAAGATGAGTGATTTCAAGATCTCTTTTTATTGTGTTGATATTTTTTTTTAATAATTGTAGGGGTTTAGTTATTTGGAATAAATTAATCGTTTGGTGTAACTAATCTCATATTATTATTATTATATATATTATGACATGATAATTATGACTTAAGAATGATATAGATAAGTAGATATATTGTGGTTTTTGTTTTGTGTAGTATTGTATTATTTAATTCCTTTTTTTTATTTTAAATCTATTTGTCCATTATTGTATCACATATATTATAATTTTCTTATAGTTGTATGAGCCAAATGCGTAATATAAATTATTTTTTTAGTGGAAACTTATTTGGTATGTATAATAATTTATGTATTTTATATATTTATATTGTAAGAATTATAATTATCGCATGTTTCACAAATGAAATAAATAAATAATTGCTGAAATTTATTCGCACAAATCGGTTATAAGAATGATGGTTTTAAAATTGTTTAAGAGTGATCCAGATAGAATTTAGGGGAGATGTTTTCCATTTTGTAATTAAAAAAAAACACTTTTTAAATCCTTACTTTAAATCATAAAATTTAATTAGCTCAAAAGCCCGCGTCTTCTTTGTATTCAGCAGGAGCTATCTCATATTACGTGATAAAAAATATCCTCCATAGGTACTCGTACATTCTATTTTCCTAAAAGTACGTACCTATACGTATGCGACTATAGATACCTATTACAGTAGAACCTGTTTAAGTCAAACTTGAAGGGAGACGCCAAAAATAGAGTTTTCGACTTATGGCGGATTTCAACTTAAGCGTATTTTGTAAGGAAACATTCGACTTGTAGAGGTTAAGATTTATTCAAATAATCGAATTGTGGTTGGAAAATTGATGTAAATGACGTAAATTTGATTTGATGGCCTCTGTGGTTGAGCGGGCTACTAAGCCGTTGCCGGCCTACCTCACTGCAACGCAGAGGCTCCGGGTTCGATTCCTGGTATAGTAAATTTCGGAAACGTATTTTCTCCGTTATTTACTATGGTCTAGGCGTCTGGGATCGGCCTCAGCGTGGTACGTTGTATATCACCCATAACACAAGCGTAGCTTGCTTAATTTGGGGATATACAATATGTGTGTTTGTCTGCCGATTATTATTAAATTCAAATATTGCTATTTCGAGATACGGAGGTCCAATTTATTTTTCGAGTTATAGAGGGAACATTAGTACTGAATTTACTTATAGGGAGTCACTAATTCGACTTATAGAGGGAGAGAGGGAATACAATTTTTTTTCGAGTTTGGGAGGTTTTGGACTTCTCGAGGTTCGACTTAAAGAGGTTCTGCTGCTGCTGCTTCTACCTGTGCCAAATTTTATAAAAATTGGTTTATTTATCGTCCCAACTAATTTCTGATTTCGAAAGTTGCATACAATTTTTAGTTTTAGAATATTTTGTTCGAATCTTTATTTTGCATATTAATAGTCATATTTTAAAATTTTTAATGATATAAAGTAATCTTGATGGAATTTAGAATTAATTAACACATTTTAATATCAGTTATTTTTCATTTAAATGAGGGCGTCAGTTACATTAAAAATAACACCTATTGTTAATTAGAACTTTCACTTTGTATTTTAATAATGAATTAATTTTTGCAAGTAATTATTTTAAATTAGTACAAATTTTATTAATTTTGGATATCATTAAATCTCATAACACTAAAGAACAGATGTATTTAAAATGTATATTAGTATGAAACATGCTTATTAAAAGTACATTGTATAATATTTCAAAGTATACTAAGAAAGTGACTATTATATTTTTATTTTTTAAATTATAATATAACACGGTTGGTGTATTTAACTAGTGTCAAATGTTCAAGTTTTAAATAATCTTCAAGCAAATAATTAAGTACTTAAGCATTAGGCGGAACTAGACCCACACGTACCTATAACTTTGTCTTCAGTCTTCGCATAATTTTAGATAACTTTTAACAACTCAAAAAGTCACATGTAATAAAATAATTTTAAGAGTATAATTAATATTTTTTACCTAAATTGGTATTATAGTATTCTTCTTTAAAGACAGTTTCTTATTTTATTGATATAAAAAGAAATATGCTATGCAGATGCACTATGTACTTATTAATAATGTAGAGTTAGATTAACAACACTAATATAATACAGTATTTAAAATAACACTATGGCTTAAAGGACTAGTTGCCAAGTCATAAACTTAAAAATTAGCACTATTTGACAACATCACTATTTGCACTGTCTTTATTTTTAACAATAAACAATTTTCTCTACGGCCACGTTCCAAATTTGAACCGAAAAATTTCGAACAATCGTATTCCAATTTCAAATACGTGCCTCTGATTAGCTGATACGTGTTAATAGTGTCGTAGCCCGTTCGGCACAGATGACTTTGTCGATTTTGAGGTATATTTTACGGTTCGATCGGCAAAACCGATGGATTGTGACAGGATCGGTTTTCCGTCATCCAAGATGGCGTCGCGTGGGATCTCGCTTCTAATTGCATAATTCTTAACGTGTTATATAATAAACGAGACGGGGACTTCTGGGCCAAAGAATTGTACCTAATGAGTTGAGATATGGCTTAAAAAGCGTCATATTTTTTATTACAAAATTGAAAACATCAGCCCTAAATTTAATCTGCAAAATAAAATATACTATCGATTACCATAATCGATTTATGTGAATGAATGTCAACAATTAATAATATGAAAACACAATATCAATTCATTCAAAATAACTAAACTCGCAACAGTTACAAAAAATAGCAACGTAATAAAAAATTAAAATCACTGTCATATTTTTTACAATCTGGGTCCAAGAAAATATGAAAGCGTATCTGTCTCTTTTGACGGGTTAATGTTATGACATATGTAGGTATGTTTCGGGAGTTTCCATCGCTTCTTCTCGTTAGAGGAGACATACTACGTTACGGTCTGCGCAAAATTTTATGATTTTAAATTACGAATCTGGCTACCAAGCATACGGTCTAGCTCATGTAAAGTGGTAACCGGCACCTACAGGCGTTTGTAACACCAATGGCGAAGCACATACGCGACAAAGAGTTGGATAGAAAAGATCAGAGTGGAGCCAAAGGCGGCGTAGGTAAAGCCTGGGCGACGTGGGCATCACACTTCGAAGACAGGACCTCATGGCGGGTCCAACTCATTAGAGGTTTAAAAGCCACTAAACCTTGCGCTATTATTTGAATATAGCTCGAACTATTCTCCAAGCAGCAGCCTTTGTATCCCACCCTGTATAATATACCTATACGTACACAGGTGTATGTTTGTAAAATAATACTGCATGTAATTCTAATACGTAGCCGTCTAAATCCAACCTCGGAGATCAGGTGACGCCGTGTGAATGATATTGTTTAAAGTAGGTATTCAAGAATTAAATATAAACACTTATTATTTAATAGACATCTCACGTGGTAGGTCTCAGGTGGTAAGTGGTAGGGTATTTGCCAGTCTGGATGGCTACCACCCCTGGTCTAGAATATGCCGCCATAAAAACGCTGTGTTGTGTTCTGGCATTAGATGCCTGGTTCAGGCTAACTAGCCTCCTTATTTTTTTCTCTTTTTTAAATTTAGGGCCTTCTACAGATAGGGTAGACAGGGGCTTGTTGAGCATAGAGGTAAGTTGGATATTCGAAATATCTCGGAAATTATACACCGTATACAAATTTGTCAAATAGCAAAAAGATGCGGCCCTAGGAGAAGAATTCATCAGACGACTGTCCACGCTGACTTATCAATTGAATTACAGACAAAGATGGATTCTTTGTTTTGCAACATAAAAGTAAAAATATTGTTTCAGTTTAAATTTATTCTATACACGTCAAATATCGACCGTTTTTGATTGAATAAGTGTTAAACTTTTATAAATGTACTATATTTATAATATCAAAAAAATATTTAAATTTCATCAAAGTGGTTTCTTTTTATAATTTTACTTAGTTTTTTTTCAGCGGCTAATTGAGCAATGGTTGTTTAACTAATTTCACGGCTTAAAACCGAAACTGTTTGATACGTTTTTCTTTAATTTTAAGATATAAACATAAAAAGAAAATAATACAGGAGTTCCTGTTTTTGTTCCCCAGTTAAATAAATGCTATTATGAACGAAGAACGGCATAAATTCTACCGCCAAGCAATTTTGTATCAATCATATTTGAATATATGAAAAAAAGTAGAAAAGTCTTTCTAGAAGAGTTCTTCTGTCAAGTAATGAACGTAGTCAAGATAAGCATGTTAAACTGGTTTATTGCAAAGCTATGCTCGACTTATCCAACCAATGGAGTAAATTGATCATGTCTAACATTCTTCACATAAACGGCTGTAGCTCTTAAACCTTAATTATTGGAAATTAATTTCTACGGACACTTTTAAGCAGTATTAAAATACCTATTTATCAAGATACGTTATAAACTGTTCTGACGTCTCGTTTAGAGCTATCACAGATTAAGTGAAAAAATGCTGTACTAGCCCCGCCCTACCCTACCTAATAGGTAAGTATAACGTCGTTTGCCAATTTTTTAATGTAAATTTTCTTTAAGGTCGTCATGTAGTTAGATTTTTTTATTGCACGAGTTCAGCAGACAGGCAGACGGCCCACTTGATGGAAAGCGGTTACCATCGCCTATGGACATTTGCAACACCAAAGGTGCTACAAATGCGTTGCTGCTCTCCTAAGGGAAACTGGAACCTGGCCACTAATGCCGGAACACAACTCAAGGTTGTTATGGCGGCATACCCTAGACCAGGAGTGGTAGCCATCCAGTCGGGCAAAAGCCCTACCACCTGGCAAATTACATATAATCAAATATTTAGATTTTGAAATATTAAAACGAAGATATTAACTCTTCAAGACATCAAAATCGAGCCACGCGCGCCTCTGTTTAGTTATAATTTTAAAATGAGGTGGAAACTCTGGGTCCGTGGGGTCCTAACGCTCTAAAGGTCCACCGTGACCTCACTAAACGTTTGGTAGACGTCGCACGCGACCAGATGGCTGGCGTCTATTTTGCTCAAAGATTAAGCGTTGCTATACAACGTGGCAACGCCGCCAGCCTTTTGGGAACGTTTCCGGTAAGCGACAGTGGTTTGGGATCAATAACTCATCTTTAGGTATTTTTCCCATTTTTATTTAGTGTTTAGTATTTATATAGTTTAAGTTTGTAGTTTATATTTATTGTAGTTTTATGTATTAATAATAATTAAGATTAAAATTATTATTTTATTTATATTCGATCCGATTAGGTTTTAATGTCTATACATATAATAAAACTGTAGAGATCGAATTTATGTAGAATGAAAAAGAATGCTAAAAACCGAGTCAGGGGGGTGGGTGTAAGAAGTGAAATAGAACTAATTTAGATTTTTTTTTAATTTTTTGTTTCTCTGTTTGTCAGTCTGTTTGTACCGGCTAATCTCCGAAACTACTGGACCGATTCAAAATAAATTTTGTATGACGGTAGCTTATATCCCTGGTCAACATATAGGATACTTTTGATCCTGAAAAATTAAAGACTTCCCGTGGGATAGTTAAAAAACCACATCACGCGGACGAAGACGGGGCATCAGCTACTATGGAATATTTTTAATTAAATTATTTTTTCTTTGACAGGTGTGTTTATCTATGTCAAATCTATCAAGTCAAGTCTATGTCGAAATTTAATGCTATAATTTTTTTTAATAGTTTGATGATTATGAGACATCATTTTATTTTGACATAATAGTTTATATTTTAAGAACTCATGATTATTAACTTCACAAACTTTACCGCACAATCACAGTTTTCAAAACAAACCGAAATATATCACAGAATTCAATAAACACGACCATTGAAATTCACCTTTTATGCATTTGAACGAAATTAATAAAGAAACCCGCGCGATATCCCGTAAGTCCCGGTCAAATCCCGCAAATTCCCGGCAGGTCCCGGGATGCGTTGATCCGCGACGTGCGTCTCGTGACGTCGCAAAAATAATCTGTCGTCTACACGTGCCCGTGGGATGCGAGGGACGGCACGCTCCGAATTTTATTAGGGTTTATTTTGAAAGAGGAAATTTTGGCTTTCTAAATGGTTCTTTTTCAGTCTGCTGTACATGATTTGTGGATCTATAATATTAAATATATAATATAATATCAGCCCATAAATGTCCCACTGCTGGTCTCGGGCCTCCCATTTAAGGGGGAATGGCACAGTACACCTGCCACGCTTGTCCAAGGCGGCTTGGCAGGTTTCACACATTAGTTATCTCGGTGTGTAGGTTGCATAACGATGTTTTCCTTCACCGCTGTTAGCACGTGGTAATTGTAACAATATGCACATTAGATCAGCAAATTGCCTAACAGGTGCATGCGTTTCGGCCTGGATTGAACCGGCGCCCTTTGAGTTTGGGACGCGTGCGCTAGCCATTACGCTACCACGACTTACTTTGTGGATCTAATCAATGTTAATTATTCATTAATATTAAAGTTTTAGAACAATATCTAATAGGCACCAGAGGAATCTCTCTCGTTCCTTTCATCCTCTCGCAACAGGGGACCGGATTATCAATACGTAGATATCATAAATTTTCATAGTTATTGTACGAGCGTGCCAACTTATGGCGTCATAAGTAGATACAAGAAAAAGGAGTCAAATAGCGCATTCGTTATTGTATTGTAATTAAAATTTTTTTTTTTTTTAACTCCTGTTCTTTTATATTTAAAAATGTTAGAATTTATTATAATACTTGTCCGCTCCCCTATTATTTCGGGTCGGCACAATCGTCTTGTGTCACACCACAAATCATCATATCATTCTTCACACAACCCATTCATCTCCTTTTTGGTCTACCTTTACATTTGTACTACCCATCAATCTTGTAGCGAAGCATTATTTTTATCAAGCGACTTTCGTCTCCCCTTATTACATACCTATACTTTAGGCACCAGATGAATTTTAGACCTAAATAATCAGTTTTATCTATCGATTTTAGCAGCTATACCTACACTGGGGTTCTTGCGGCAATCTGAAGAATCACATTACAGTTAATATTTTTCACACATATACATAAATGTCTTTCTTAAAATAGGTACCCAATGCCCAACAAGTGCTAATTATTCATTTAAACAAAACTTATACGCTTTTGAAAAGAAAACTGATCAATTAAACATCACTTTTTAAGTTCCCACCAAATACTTCGTTAAGTTAAATAGACTCAGTTTATGCAGTGTTACTAAGTGCATGTAATAAACAGTAAAATGGTCAATATAAATGAATATTACATGTCTTGGTATGATATCCTTACATAATTATTTGTCATCTTTGTTTCTTACATGTCTTTAAGAACCGACTGTTATTTAATATAGTTTATATTATTATTATTTTATTTCAATAAGAGGGATTAATACTGATAGGCAACGTACTTGTTAATGCAGAATATGTAAATTTCATGAGATACGGATCCTAAGTTTACGAAGTGAAATTAATACCTGTGTCCGGATAGGACGGAAGTTGCAACATGCTTCTTCTTAGCTTTCTATATATCACCTTGTGGACCTTATAATCGTGATCTCCACAATCCTATCTCGTAATAAAATCTACAGCTCTTTTACCCTAAACAAAGTCGGTTAAATTGTATCCGACCAAATTTCCGAACGCGTCGCAACACGTCACAGCTCATCCCTCTTCTGTCCCTCTCTTATCAATAGCTCCGTCTCTTCCGTTTAATCAAATGATAATAGAAGATAACTACGCTTTATCAGCAGTATCTGCTGTTTAATTGAAAACAGAATTTCGGAAGCAAATGAAACTTGGAATTACTATAAAAATTCTGAAAGATTTATAGAGAGTTGTCATTGCAAAAAATGGTAGGAGTTACACTTATAGTTGTACTTAAAGGTCATGGCATGCTCAATACTTAGTATGTACATACCTACCTATACTTACTATAAGCGCTTGTTAAGTTAGCTGACAAATTGTGAGTTTACGGTCTTATTCATATTGAATTAGAGTAAGTTTGTTGGCTTCTTTAAGAATCTTAAAGAAGTCGACAAACTTACTCCATTTTTCAATCACCAGATAAAATTAATCTATACATATAATGAAATTGTAGAGGTCAAATTTCTGTAAAATGAAAAATAAATGCTAAAAACCGAGTCAGGGGATGTAAGAAGTGAAATAGAATTAACTAGCTGATGCCCGCGACTTCGTCCGCGTGGTGCGGTTTTTTAAGTATCTCTTTAACTCTTTAATTTTTCGCGATCAAAAGTATCCTATATGTTGACTAGTTGACCATACAACCACCATACAAAATTTAATTTAAATCGGTCCAGTCGTTTCAGATATTAGCCGGTACAAACAGACAGACAAACAGAGAAACAAAAAATTCTAAATTAGTTCTATTTCACTTCTTACACCCCCCTGACTCGGTTTGTAGCATTTTTTTTCATTGTACAGAAATTTGACCTCTACAATTTTATTACATATATGCATAGAAGATATGACAATGAATGAACCAACGTGACGTGCGAAGGGGGAATGCGCCGTAATTTAAAGGAAGATTACATTAATAAAAGAGGGTAAAAGTTTGTATATGCCGAAAGAAGGTTACTTGGCGATACCAGCATGAACGGTACTGAAAGGCATTGTAAACGCGCCATGGTACATTAGATCGAGCGACCTCCATCGGGACCTGAAAGTGGGGTTTGTTACTAGCATTATCAGAAAGTACGCGGAAGCTCACGAGCTCGGCTTCACCATCATGTGAATGCCCAGGCGATCCAGCTCCTCGACAACACGGATATATAAGAAGGCTCAAAAGGACAAAACCGTTTGAACTAGTGCTATAAACAAAACTAGTGTAGTGTACTGTGCTAACTTAAAGAAAGAAAGAAAGAAAGAAAAATTACATTATTATACACAGAGCATATTTTGACATTTTCATTTGCACTCAGCATATTGCTGTGCCGGAATTATATCCGACACAACGCTGATTTTCAGTGCAAAACTTCCTTTAAGCGTAAAACCAAAACGACCCATATTTGTTAATTAAATAACTAATAATAATAATAATTTATAAAACTAATTCTACTTATATAATGTTTAATTAGTAAAAATAAATAAATACATTCGAATAAAACCAAAAAAATTAAATTAAAATAAATAATCATATAACAAACTTGTATCGAATCATTTTGAACTTAATAAAGAATACACGAACAAAGTATCTTCCTACTGCTACGAATACTTTTAATTAATTTAGGTTATATTTGAATTACTTACTAGTCTTTTTAGATTAGATGGCAATAGTAATGTGGTATTTTTAAATACAACATTTCTGAAAAAAGAAATGCATAAATAAAACAGTTGAATAGATTCACTTTTGGATTTACTCAGGTTATAATTTAATCGACTGATAACTTTTATCTGACGATTGAAAAATCGACCCTAAGACCCTAAGTCTATTTCTTTAAGTTACCTATTTTACAAATGAAGATGATAGCTACAGACTTGAAAAAGGAGTTGAGTTAAATTACTCGAGTTGAAAAAGGAATGTTAGGTGGTTTGGGCACGTAGAGAGGATGGATGAAAGTAGAATCACAAAACAAGTGTATGACAGTATTGTGTATGGTAGAGTTGGTACCGGTAGACCACGCCGTACACATCATGATCAAACAACAGAAGTGTTAAAACGAGGTCAAGTAAAAAGCATCTCAAATAAACGAGCACGTATGAAGAGGTTAATGAAAGTAGATGAAGTTAAAGTAGTTTGTCACTGTCGTCGCAAGTGGTGTTCTAGTCTCTGCCTATCCCTATGGGAAACAGGCGTGATAATATATATTGTATGTTACAGACTAACAAAATAGGTAGACCAAGCACCGAGCTCTCAGAATAAAGCCGGCTAAAGGAAGCCGATTGCGGTGCAGTACGTTACGAGAACTTACCTAATTTCTGTTCTTTCACCTTCTTCAAGGGCGTAGCTACCGCTGTATCAACCGTATCAATGATACAGGGCCCACGGGCTACAGACCCCGAAAGTGTGGAAGCAAAAATTCATAATATGTTATCTATAATCTCTTATAGATTAATAATATTTTTGAGAATAATTGCTGGGCCAACAGAAACGGCTATCAGACTTGTCATTGTTGTCAATAGACGCAGAAAATCTAGAAAAACTGAAATCGTCTTCAGCTATGGATGATTTGATAAATAAGTTTGCCGTAAAAAAGGCGAGAAAAGTGTATCTTTGATTTGATTTTTGAATTGTTTATCTAACTATAGACCTTACCTCACTGCAACGGAGGCTCCGGTTCGATTCATAGTAAATTTCGGAAACGTATTTTCTCCGTTATTTACTATCAATATCGGCCCCATTCCGTTGTATATTACCCATAACACAAGCGTAACTTGCTTAATTTGAGTTATTTATTTATTTATAATCAATATATTGTTACGAGTTACAGTACTCGTGTTCGCGCCACCGCGACGTCTAACGCACAACACTACGTGTAACATCACTAGCACCGCGGCTCAGTGCGCAAACGACAGTTACGTTACAGTTAAATACATCAAGTGAACATATCAGCTCTCATCATCTCTCATCATCATCATCAGAACATCAGAACAACACTATCAATCAGTAAGTCCCTCCTATTTTCCTAGCGAAATCAACTCAAAATAAAATGGTGTTTAGAATTAGGTACTATAGAATTTATTAGAACTATACAAACACGTATAACACAGATACAAATATAACTGGACACAAACAGTACAAACGTAAAAGTCCGTCACTATATAGCTTATCGAATGTACACACTCTTGTCTCGCTTGTGATCATCGCTAGACTGCCGATGTCCCCATTGGGCCATTGCTATATACTGCACCGATATAATATGGCTGCCCGCCCGCATAGATCGAATTTCTTAGAATTCGTAATCTGCACACCTGCCTAATTATGCCTGCAAACGGCCATAAACGAGTACAATACACAACAGACTGTTTTCTAATTACAAATTTTAAACATAAGGTAAACAAAAGAAGTCCAAATGCCGAAAAGGTAATAAACTGCAGGTGTACATTGGTCTTTGTCGGTGGTAACAATGTTCTTTTTTATTTTTTTATTGCAGAAGTTTAGCAGACAGGCAGATATATAATTATTTTAATTCAATTCGAACATTTTGTTGTTTATTTTATATAAAAAACTATCCTTCCTTTGGGCCCCCTAACATATTTTAATACAGGGCCCGTCCAAGGCAAGCTTCGTCACTGGTTTGACCCAAGTATGTTGCACACAACCACCAAGTGTATAATCACGTAAGTTTACGCACACAAGCTTTTCAAAAATTCTTCACTTCATTTGACACTTGTTCACTTGGACTCTGTTTATATTTTTATTCGTTCGTCGCAGATGATAGCAAAATACTTTACCTTGTGAAGCCATTAAAATGACGAGAGTATAACTAATTGATTTTATCTATTACGGTATCTATACAAAGGAGGTTAAAAGGCGGTATTGTGTGTTTGATGTTATGATTTATGACTTTACCTAATGTGTACTGATTCAGTGGTATACTATGATATATATAGATAGATCATTTGAATGGAAAAGTATACTAATTAATTATTGTTACAAACATAATGAAAAAAATCTTAAAATAAATTGTTTATGTGATCTATACAAAACAATGAGCGACTAGGTGGCGCTGTTAACACCTATCGGCAAAATTGCTCCCTTTATAGAAATTACATTTTATATTTAATTTTCATTGAATAAAGAAGGAAAAAAAGAAAAAATATTTATTTAGAACTACATACAAACCAAAACATACTTATAACTAAGAAAATACAACTAGGAACTGAAGTGCTAAATCGGTCCTAACTCAGCATGATGCTATCCTAACCAGCGTTGGTCTTCCGCTAGGGCCGTTACAGTGACTCACGGATAGACAAAACAAAACAAACAAAATATGACGACTACTATTGAAAAACAAAAGCTTAAAAATTATAACAATATTATTTTCGACTTTGTGGCCATTCGCAGGTGTGTAAATTACTATTTCTCGGAAACTCAGTGCGCGCGGCCAATTTATTTGTACTGTGTAGTGAGTATAAGACAATGCCCGAATGGAGGGGCGGGTAGTCAAGCGACGACTACGAGACGAGTAAGACGTTTGCTCTCGATTAGCGATATAGACGACGGACTTTACGCGTGTCGAATTGCAATGAATCGTGCAGTGTGAACTAGTTGCATCCAGTTTTATTTGTATTTGTTTTATACGTGTTTGTACAGTTCTAACAAATTCTATAGTAGTTCCAACGACACTTTTAATTCGAGTCCTGTAGCTCGTAATATTATTTAAATTAAGTTTAAAAAACAATACAAGATTTTATGTGATCTATTTTAGACCTTATATTCGATAACATAAGGTTTCTTTTTTTTTCTCAAAATTTATTTCTTCAAAGATACAGGCAGCTATAATGGCAAACCAAAAACAGCATCTTATTGTAATCTAATAATTTGCTATATTATTATATAAAAAAATCATAACAATCCGAGTAACATATAACTGTTTTTTTTTTAATTTTTACTAATATCCCTATTAATATTATAAATGCGAAAGTGACTCTCTGTCTGTCTGTCTGTTGCACTTTCACAGAAAAACTACGGGAGCGATTTGGCTGAAATTCGGTATATATGTAATTATAATACCGAGGGTGGACAAGGGACACTTTTTATCCCGGACAATGGGATAAATTTATGTAAAGGTATCCCAAAAGAAGGATAGCTTTTGTTTTCTTTGTGATTTGCCATTTTCGTCATTTTGGTCTTTTGGATACTTTTGGTAGTTGTGGCAGCTTTTGTAGTTTTGGTCATTTATGTAGTTTGCAGATAGATAGACGAGGGATAGATAAATAAAACTAGAACGGGTTGAAATAGGGGATGAAAGTTTGTATGGGAGACCAATCATTTTTGCAGTTTATATATATATAGAAAATCATAATGTATAAAAAAATGCGAAAGTCACTCGATCTGTCTGTCTGAACACCGAAAATGGACATAGATACTTCTCATCCCGGGAGATGGGATAGTTTTCGATATAAAATGAAGTGATATTTCCCGGGTCAAGTAGTACCAACATAAACATTTGATACAATGTAACCTGTATTAACGCCTGCTCTTTAAACAAGAGGTACGTACTAGAGTTTGACTCGCGGCTAAACTCTGCTTATATAATTAACAAAATTAAAACTAAAATTTACCTATACTAATACTACTAAATATCATACAGCTTAATTTACAAACAAACAAAAACAGTAAATGAGTCCCAAATCACCGTCAGTTGGGAACGTTCCCCGAACGCTGGCTGCGTTACCACGTCGTATGGCAACGCTTGCGTGCCTTTTGGTCGCGTGAACCTCTGAATTAACACAAATATACGTACATTTTAAATTTAGTTTTGAGATTGTTCAATATTCAAATTTTATTAATAAGCAATATTACTAATATACTATATTTAGTAAAATTTGAAATCTAAGCATAGTGTTCTTAAAGTTTATTTTTCTATAACATTTATCTATACCATTCTAAAATATGAATTTTCTTGATGTCATCAATATCTATTATACGCTATAACAATATGTTAATTTGAATCCTATATCATACGCAATAAAGTATATATTTATATAAGAACAATCGGTAACTTATGAAAGTACTCATAAATAATATACACGAATATAAAACCTGTCATTTATAAAATACAGTTCAGTTTATTTAAGCAAAAATCTGTGATACTGTTTAATTTGAATTCTATTGTTACACAATATCACTTATGTGACAAGTCATTAGTTTTCAACTCTATTGACCGAGATAATAAGGCATATATTTGTATAGTAATTAAATGTGACATTTCTCCTTTTAAACGCGCACTGCAGATTAGTCTGCGCATATTCTAGCCCGTGATTGGCAGGTCAGCTGTCAAAATTCGAACAAAGGCGGTTCTAATCAAGCGGAAACAAGTTTTATACAGCCGTCTCTGTCTTGCACTGATTATTTAGAGTTCCTTAAGACAAATGTTTAATGAAAAAAGGTTCAGTAGAACATTTTTAGTTTTTGGTAACCTAATGACTTGGTTGTATATTTTATTATTTTTAACTACTGAGCAAGACACGTATTTATTACTCCTATATATTTTTTTCATTCTTATATATTTTACTAGGACTTGACTTTTCTTACATAAAATTTGCTATCGATCACTGAAAAAATCACATTGGCATTCGTTTTTTTTTTTAATTTGGCCATTATAATAATTCCCAGAAAATTTTCCGCGCGATTCTTAGTACAAAAAGTAGGGCAGAGTTTAAATCTAAGAATTAGCTATCAATCAGCGAAAACCGCTTCAAAATCAGCGCAATAGTTTTTACATGGATCCCGAACAAACAAACAAACAGACAAGAAATCTATAAAAATTACATCTCGTTCTCCATCGTTTATCTATATCTATTCCAGTTGCTTTTTAAATAGACTCAATATACAGACAAGGCATTTTTTAAATATTATAGATGAATTACTAGATTTTGATAGAACTGTAGAAAATAGCACACTTTGACGTGGTAGAGCCATTCTGAAGACACTGTCTTGATTACAGCTCTTGGGCCGGCTCAATCGGTGTGATACCACACTCTCACAGTATATTGGCGTGAAACGGTTAGCATTGAGTTTCATGCGTTGAGTGTTCCGATAGGGGAATGTGGGAATGTCCCCTCCCCTATTCCATTCAAACTCTTAAAACTGGCCAAGTCTTAGCATACACGTCAAACTTCTGTATTCCTTAAGAATGTTTTTCTTTGTTGCTATCAAACTAAAGTACATACATACATTTTACATCTCTAAGCAATCTTCTTACATAATATAGAATATCAAACAACTTTGATCTAAGATATTTTAAACTTGATTGTCAAACAATTAAATATAAATTTATATGGAACAGTCTTCTCTGTGACTTACTTTGATAAGGTAACATGTGCTCGCGGAACGTTAAATGAATCAATTTGAAAAGTGGCGAACCTTTTAATACCGCGACTGTACATTCTCGGTATTGAGACTGTAATATATCAAACTTCAGCAAAAAACTCCCGTAGTTTTTCAGTGAAACCGAAACAGACTAAGTGACTGACGCTTGTTTCCCATTGGGGTAGGCAGAGACGATGGACCCCCATCCACCTGCTACGTACTTGAGAAACACTTTTCGCTTCATAAATTTTCCTTAATTTTTTCATACACGCTTATTTGAATTGCTTTTTATCTGACCTTTCTTCAAAACATCTTCAATTTGATCATTGTGAGTAGGTACCAACTCTATCAGGCACATTGCTGTCATATACTTGTTTTCTGATTCTGCTTTCATTCAGTCTCTCTACAGCCCCAAACCACCTTAATATTCCTTCTTCAACTTGTCACACTGTTTCTTATCATATCACTTCTCTCTTCTCTTCTGCCATTCTCAACTTTCACTGAAGTGCATTAGCGTTGGTACTAATACTGCCCGATGGACAGCCAGACGTGCCTTTACAGCCACTTCCCAGCTGTTCATAGAAGAGTTTATTATTATTTATTTATCTATTTTATAGGTACAACAACAGCATGGTACACATTAATAAGACTATGACATAATAAACATAACAATTATATAAATGCATACATGCCAATAACAGGCGTATTTTCTACAGCTTGACTATATTAAATTAGAATTTATATAAATTTAAATTGAGTTAGATTATAATATCAATAAATGAGGTGAATAGTTTAATTTTCATGAAAATATATGATTAATTTCCTTTTAAAAATTAATAGCTGATGTAAGAGTTCAGCGCTCCTTTCACGTATTACCTGCCATTGCTCTCCGTTTAATATCACTTTATGCTTGCCGTCTCTGGTAAACATTAGTAAAGAAACAAATAATATAAATTACAAAAATACTTCCACAAAATTGGAACGCGTCAACGCGACTTCCGTTCCCCGATGGACACCGGTTCGATTCCCGGTGCGGAACTAATTGCGATGACTGGACTATCCTCGCCGAGGGTGGATTGTGAGAAAGTGTTTTCTACATCGTATTTTTTTTATGAGAGATTGATACTTGATATTATGTTTTTTAAAGTATCAATCTGTTTTATCATTACTATATTTATATGATAAAAAAATTCCAGCAAAAAGTAACTAACTTCAAGAGTACGTATCTAAGTAAAAATCAAAGAATGAATATGTGCCACAACATCTTCGAAATCATAAGGAACAGCAACTTGCCTTCACTACGCACCGGCTTCAAGATGTACATACTGTTACAAGTTGGGCCACCTACATTCCTATTGTCACATACCGGCAAAGAAATGCTGTGCATCTCGTTTATGGCCCCTCCCGCATTGTGAATTCTTTTTATTACTTCGCATTTAAATTTGTAATTAGACAATAGCCTATTGTTATTGTTTTCGACTTTGTTGGCCGTTTACAGGAATAGATTACCAGGCGTGCAAATTACTATTTCTCGGAAACTCAGTGCGTACGGCCGATTTTTTTGTGCTGTATAGTTAGTATAAGACAATGCCCGAATGGAGGGGTGGGGCAGTCAAGACTACAAGACGAGTAAGACGTTTGTAGTACTCTCGATTAGCGACATAGACGACGGACTTTGCGCGTGTCGAATTGCATTGAATCGTGCAGTGTGAACTGGTTGCATCCAGTTTTATTTGTATTTGTTTTATACCTGTTTGTACAGCTCTAATAAATTCTATAGTAGTTCCAATAACAATCCAGTAACAATACATAATACAAATCAAATCAAATCAAATAATTTCTTGCCTAGAAACATGGTAGTTATACAAATAGGTCTTGTTATTTTATACTGATCATATGTTTTTTGCCAGTTGGGCGTACAATTTTTTGGAACTTATATTATACTAGCTGATGCCCGCGACTTCGTCCGCGTGGTGTTGTTTTTTAACTATCCCACGGGAACTCTTTAATTTTCCGGGATCAAAAGTATCCTACATGTTGACCAGGGATATAAGCTACCACCATACACAATTTCATTTAAATCGGTCCAGTCGTTTCGGAGATTAGCCGGTACAAACAGACAGACAAACAGAGAAACAAAAAATTGAAAAAAATCTAAATTAGTTCTATTTCATTTCTTACATCGCCCTGACTCTGGTTTTAGCATTTTTTTTCATTGTACAGAAATTAGAGCTCTACAATTTTGTACATACATATTACAATATTTATTTGGTTTTAATTATTATTACCAATGTTTCAATATTATAATTATGTATATATAACCTTAAATTTAATATCACGCCTGTTTCCCATGGGGGTAGGTAGAGACTATGGATCTCCACTTACGACGATCCTGACAAACAACTTTCGTTTCAACTACTTTCATTAAGCTTTTCATACATGTACGTTTATTTCAGAGGCTTTTTTCCTGACCTCTCTTTAACACTTCTACTACTTGATCATGGTGTGTTCTTCTCGGTCTACCGGCAGCAACTCTAACATTTACAATGCTGTCATTTATTTATTGAAAAAAAAAAAAAACCAACAGCGCATATAAAAATACAAACAACAACAAAAATTACTTATAATGTAGGGCTAATAAGAGGTTTTTCTGAGTTCATTTTGAAGCTAACGAGCAAAATAAAGTTTAAAAATGCAATAAATATATACATAAGTGAAAATAAGTATATACTTACACACACACACATACATACATACATACATATATATATATATATATATATATATATATATATATAAATATATTATGCATTAACATTGAAATATAATAAAAACATATTGATATTAACTAAACATATTACTTGCTATATTGTTATTTTGTTATTTTCATATACCTGTTTTGTGATTCTACTTTTATCCATTCTCTCTACATGTCCACTCCACCTTAACATTCCTTTTTCAACTCTTGTTATTACATCTCTTTCTTAGGCGGCCTCTGTGGTTGAGCGGGCTAAGCCTTTGCCGGCCTACCTCACTGCAACGCAGAGGCTCCGGGTTCGATTCCTGATATAGTAAATTTCGGAAACGTATTTTCTCCGTTATTTACTATGGTCTGGGTGTCTGGGATCGGCCCCGGAGTAGTCCGTTGTATATTACCCATAACACAAGCGTAACTTGCTTAATTTGGGCATATACAATATGTGTGTTTGTCTGCCGATTATTATTATTATATTATTATTATTAATCCACGACATTCCCTTATCATACTGTTCCTTATCATGTCATTCAATCTAACCCTACATATACTTCTCAAAGCTCTAATTTCAACTACGTTTATCCTACTTTCATACTTCTGCCATACCCAACTTTCACTGCCATACATCAGGCTTGGCAACAACATCGCTTTATGGACAGCCAAGCGTGCCTTTACAGACACTTTCTGACTGTTCAACAAAGAGTTTAGCGCTCCATTCACCTTATTACCTGCTATAACTCTCTGTCTCTGGTAAGCATGTACCCTAGTAAACAAATTCTCTGACTTGCTCTAACTTTTAGTTTCCTATCTGTATATTACAAATTGATATACTTATATAATACTTCAAGATGGTCAAGAGAACATTTATTATTCGCCTTTTAGTTTGAAGTCGGTTTTCTTTTTGTTAATTTTTGATCTCAAGTAATTTATTATATGCACACTAAGACAATTTAAAGAAAAAAGCACTTTGGAAAGTTTAGTCATCTTTAGCCCGTGTATCGAGATAAAGATGTGCTGCGCGTACGCATGGTAATCGACACCGGCCCGCAGCCCGACCGCAGCCACTTCCCTGGGAAGCGGCCTCACCCCATTATAACGTGGGATCTATATTTCATTCATTCCTTATCCTTACAGTCGAAGAACGATTCCAACTATCGCCTTTATAAAAGGGAACTTAAAAATTCAAGTTTGTAATCCCACTAGTGATGAGTAGTACATGTGTGAGCTAGTTAGTATATAAGTCTCATACAAAATATATTTGCAATGATATGGCTCAAAATTCAAAAATGTAAGTCTTAAAATTTTTCTTCTGCGTTGTTGTGTTGCACTTCTACTCACGTCTCAAACGTAAGAGGAACGATGGAACGAGGCTTATGCAGTGCTACAACAGTACAATAACGCTTCTACGGATATTTACATCACACAAAGGGACAACATGATTGAGGTGTGTAGTATCAGATCGTAATAGTTCCAGGAACTATATCTACCATTGCAAAGATGTCGGTCCAATCCGAGGTGTTAAATGAAATAGTTTCACATGTTCGACCGACAACAACCGAATCCTCCCGAACTGAGTGAACAAGATAATACGAGTATAGTTGGAACGTTCCGTCTTCTGTTATCCTAATATGATGCACAATGCTCTTGCTAAGTATAATAATTTCTTTTATAATTATTAATGTAACGTTGTAGCTTATTCTATTGCCCTAGTAAATTAATTTTTAACTTTGCTCTTGGTTGACAGTCCTAAGCCTGCAAATTATGAAGGTAAATCAACTCATCATTTTAGTTTAAAGAATGTATAAATTGCCAATTTGGCTATGCATTTCAATCAAACCGAGGAACTGTAGGGACCTATTTAATTACGAACACTGATTTCAAGAAATAGACCGAAATCAAACATCTGAACTAGTGGAAATAGTATAGATAGTTCAGCGAACATGTTTTCTGGACATGTTCCGATAGGGAAGTGAATCGTTCCATGTTCAATCCGCTCCAGAACATAATTTGCGCATGTCTACTCAACATGAGATGGTTAGTAAAACCAGGTGACCATGGCCGATCAAATCCGATTATTAACAAATATTTCCGAACTAGAAGTTTCGAACGGGAAAAATGAGGGAAGGACGCTCACCGCCTCACCGGCCTTATTGCTTTAAATGTACTACCGCGGTATAAACCATACAAATTTCCTCGTCTCATTTGAAGTGGCTCATTGTACTGGTTCAATGCAAAATGTCATGTTACTCTTATAAACTCATTTTATAATCATGACCAACCCAACACTAAATCAAAGTAAGTTCGACTAGAGAACATTTTTGAAGGTCATATAGTATAGTAAACATGTGTGTGTGTGCAGTTCATACGCAGTAGAAGTGAAACAAAGAGTGACAAGGGGTGGGAGGGATTCTCAATTTCGTGACGTCACATTTCATATATTATATCGTTATAATATATTTAAGCTTTAAAACACAAAATTTGAAATATTAACGAGAAACTTCAAAATATGCCCAACTCTATCCATATGAATATAGTGTTTATATTATTAAATATAATGTATTATATCTCATTCTCTCGCAAGCTTAGTCCTATAAATTTATGTGCTTATTTCTTATTAGTGTCACTTTTTCGTTTCATCGAGTTAAAGTCAAAACACGACGATTCTAAAGAAATTTCACTTCTAAAATTAGTTTATTTCAGAAATGTACATGGTGACCACTGAGCAGTACAGGTGGAGGAACGGGATGGGATGCTCCTCAGTCTCTAAGAAAGATTTTCAGCGGAGGCCATTACTTATACCTCGCCATGTTCTATATACATATTCTTTGGTGTTTGTTTGTTCCGCCATCTATTGCATGTTCCACTACATTACTTCCTGTTCCATGTACCTACACCGCTTCGCAATGTGTTAGGAGAAGAAGCAGCAAGAAATTCTCCAAGAATACGTCTAGCTGATTTTTTTATATACTTCATACTAATGTCTCTCTTAACACAACGACACACCTGCGGAACATGAAAGTTCGGCGCCTGAAGGGTAGGCGCTAATCTGAATTCGGCGTAATTTATCCCTAAATCTGTACAGGAACGGCGTCCTGTCGTAAGAGGCGACAAAACAGCCACAACCAGCTGGTAGGGTCTTTGTCCGTTTGGATGGCTACCACATGGTCTAGAGTATGCCGCCATAACAACCTTGAGTTGTGTTCCGGCATTAGTGGCCAGGTTCCAGTCTCCCTATAGAGAGCGGTGTTATGTGGTGTTAAAAATGTCCATATGCGATGGTAGCCGCTTCTCATCAGGTGGGCCGTATGCCCATCTGCTGAACTCATGCAATAAAAATATCCGCTGATGTATTTGATTGCTTATGATTTTTTAATAAGGTTTTTAAATACAAACTTTTGAGATCTTGGATATCATGTAGCAGCATAATGCTAGCCAAGACAAGTAAAACGAGCCCAAACACGACGGGTCTGTCTTGTTTAGTACAGGAGTTCATATGGCCACCTTCTGACTCCATCATCAGATCAGCTCCATGGTACCATATTATTGCATTGTCACGCGATATACATATGCGTGCAAAATTTTAGCTCAATCGGAAACCGGGAAGTTGGTCAAATTTAACTTGCAAGATTCTACCCGAACTTACATACGAGTACATCCATTGCAAGTTAAATAAAAGCTTGTAAAAACATTACGACCGTATTTAGTTGAACTTTCCGTGCGTTACGTTCCGCAGGTGTGTCGCTATATTTAGGTTCTTGTTTTACATTTATGCAGAAACATATTATAATAATTACTTTTCAAAACGTGTAGGTACGTATTAAATTACACTGGTCTACAAAAAAGTGGTCTGTACTTTAGACCAGACCTATCCATGACGTATTTAGATTCGCTGAATCTGGGTTGAGTTTGGTCCATACGCCCTAAAATTTTTAGGGTGTATGGACCAAAAGACCGAATGTGGGGCAGTTGGTCTGGTCTGCCCAAAAAGTCTGCCCTGGTGTTGTTAGATATGATTGTTTAGACATTTGTTTAATAGTGATATTTTTAAAGTGGGATTGTTGTATGATATATAATGTTTATATAAATATTATTATATTTTATATAAAAATAACAATCTAGCACCTAGCACCACCTACCAGTTTCAATTGTGAATCTAAATCGACCCACTTAAACGCACACAAAAAATGTCATCAAAATCTGTAAAATCGTTCTCAAGCTATGCGCGTACATACATTTCTACGATTTATATTTATTCACTAGCTTAGGCCCGCGACTTCGTCAGCGTGGAATAGTTTAAAAAAAAGTAAGTTACAAAACCCTCCCGATTTTAAAACATTCTTCATTGGTGCTCCGCTTCTATAGGTTTTAGCGTGATGATATATAGCCTAATTATTTATTAATGTATAAATTGTTTTATTGTTCTATTGTATGATGATGATACCGGCAATATCTTATCTATACTTTATTAGGTGTATAAGTTGTGTAATAAGCTGTTTAAGTAATTAAAACTTTTTTAACTATCCCAAGGGAACTCTTTAATTTTTCGGGATTAAAAGTATCTTATATGTTGACCAGGGATATAAGCTATCACCATACAAAATTTCATTTAAATCGGTCCAGTCGTTTCGGAGATTAGCCGGTACAAACAGACAAACAAAACATTTGAAAAAATCTAAATTAGTTCTATTCTAAGCTGACACGGTATTTAGCGTTTTTTTTTCATTGTACAGAAATTTGACCTCTGTGCTATTCCAGACTATAATCTATCTCTGTGCCAAATTTCATCCAGATCCGCGCATCTTTTCTGGTGTGATTGAGCAATAAAAATCTATCCGAACTTAACATAGATACATTGGAAGAATGTTTCTAGAATACGATGTTTATTACATTTTTCTTGATTTCCATAAATATAAAACATATCTCCGTCCCTGTCGAACATTATCACAGCCCGTTCGGTCACGTTTCGATGCATTTTTTGTCCCTTTTGTTAGCCGCCGGTTTCGCTTTCGACGCGCGTGACCGCCGTGCCCCGGCTTTGCGCCCGCGCACCCGTCTTACTATTACCCGAGTGATCAATGCTCGAAAGGAAATCGTTGCTAACATGTCAATCCTCAATTTACCAAACAGCCATATGGGCTGGTTCAGCGGCGGAATTAGCTAAATCACTCGAGCGACATGCATTTCGTCGCCGTCATTGCAGTACCTTGTAACTACATTTTTTGGTGACAATACTTTTTTCGATATATTGCATGTAATTTGGATATCGCTTTCATGGATTTCGTGTCTGAAAATACGTGTAAGATGTTACATAATGGTAAAAATCAATCGCTGTTCGTTAATCTCGCTAAAACTCGAGAACGGCTGGACTGATTTGGTTAATTTTGGTTTTGAATTATTTGTGGAAGTCCAGGGAAGGGTTAAAAGGTGAGTAAATATGAAAAAAACTTAGTGCGTCTTGTCATTATTATAACGATAATAATAATTTTCTTTCATTTTATTATGTCTTTGTCTTACTGAGTATGAACTGTTCGCTGCAACTCCATGAGTTCTTCGAAAGTCAATTATTCTGTAACATGCTTCTCTATAAAACTTATAAAAGAAAGCTTGAGATATAAAGTATAACAAATATAAAGAGAAACAATTTTTTAGCTAGACGTGTTGCTGGGGAGTTTCTTGCCGCTTCTCCTTAACAGCAATAACACGCTGCGAAGCGGTGTATATAGAATAGGAAGTAAATTAAAATTTTAACGTACATGTATGACCTTCAAAAAGTGTTTTCTTTACTGGAACTTATTACAGCGGCAAGAAATTCCCCAGCAACACGTCTAGCTAAAAAAGATATATTCACCATAATTATTTATATATTACCTCAGGCTCTTTTTTTTAAATACATATAGAAGTTGTATTACAATTACGTTTCAAAGAATGCAGTAGTAATAAAAAAAATTGTCACCATCGCAATAATGACATACTAAGAATTCATACTGCGACAAATCTCCATAGATTGCTTACATGTTATGCAAAACATAAACGTTATGCAGAAGATAGTATAAAAGACTGGAGCAAACAGCTATGTAGATGCTGCTATGTAAAATGTCATTGAAAACTGTTAGGTCCTTTCTATTCTGTGCGTTTCAATCAGTTGATTCAATTTCGTTGATCCGTCTAAAATCAGCATTAGATAATCTGTCACCAGCCCGAATATCGGATGTTCTAGAAGAAAGAGTGTGAAAGATCGTTACTCCATTTCAATGGTACGTACACACACAATGATATCGTGCCGGTATATCCGGGGCTTGGCTGTGCGAGTAAAGACATGTCGGTTAGGGTGTGGTTTCTATGTAAGCAACGATAAATATATTTTTCATAAAGAATAATTTATTAAACAAAATATATATAAAAAAGGTAATAATGACCAAATAACCCTAGATGGTACACAGCCCACTGTGCAGAGATTCTCAGGAGACAGAAGGAACAGCCGCCCATGTCCTGGACAACACACACACAATTTTAGTTTTTAATCATTAACAATTATGCTACACATAAAAAAAGTAAGTACATGCAAAGACAAACAACAAACAAATCGTACACATTTTGATTGTGTTCTTTTAAATGTTTTTCTAATCCTATATTTATATATTTAAAATATTATGGTATTCTAGCACATAAAGATTCGTGTTTTTGGACCTCTTTTCACTACTTTAAATATTATTCATCTTTTATGAAAACTTATGTGTCACATTACATTACATTTTTATCAGTTACTGGAGATAAAAATATATGTTTGCATCTATTAAATTTCAAATGTTCCAATGGCTAATAAGCTGAGTTTCCGAGATCCAAGCTAACGAAAAAGTAGTTATTAAATTCATAAAAAAAATTAATTCTACCATATTTTTTTCGTGGGCGCAAATCTGTCGAGATTCAATTAAGGATAAACCACAGTACAACATTAACCCAATTTGATCTCAGTTTAACTAATACCATTATTTAGCCAACGTATTTTAAGCATGGTTTGTAATATTTTACATTTAACGGTTTATATAAAACTATTAGCCTACATAGAGTGGTAAATAAATCTAAAACTTTCGAGTATCACTCAATGCGTTGTGTCAGATTTTGCGCTTTACTGACACTTATAACGGTTTCAACGCATGTTATGTTTAAATTAAGCTCATTCTGTTCCAATAGAAACTTTGAAACAGGAACAGAAATTTATATCAAATGTTAAATACATTGAAGACATAATGAAGAATTAATAACACATAATTAGAGCTTTTTAAAAATATTATGTATAACGTCAATTAAATTTATAATATGCACACTAACGATACTTCTTAAAAACGCTACTTGAGCTTGATTTTAGAAATAGCAGGTGTTGAATTATGAACGCAAATAAAATGATAGTTATAGAAAACTTTGTTAGCCCTATCAAAGTTTATCAACCGTAACACATATCTAACTTCATTAGCTTGAGATCTTTGTTTACCAACTTAATCATAAATTATACCATTCATCTGCTCAGGTTTTGTTTAATTTCTTTTCTAAACCGACAAACATCGCTACCACTCGAACCGCACACCAGAAGCAAAAGCTTCTATCACACCGCACACCGTCAGCAAGTAATTTCACAGCAATTTAGTCAAGTGTACTCGAACAAAAAACAATCCATTCACTCGACCGGCGACTTGACAGACGACGCCAGTGAAAACTATGAATGAGCACTATCATAATAATTATTTAAAAGTACGATATGCCCACGACTTCATCCACGCTTGACTTGAAATTCCCGCGGAATTCCCGAGACTTAGTTTTAGCGAAAACTGTGTCTGAATAAGCTAATTTATATGCACCAGGACTATTCCCTGGATAAAAATATCACATTTTATTACATAAAATTTGCCATCAGTAAAAAATCACATTGGAATTCGCATTTTTTAATGTGGCCATTTTAAGTAATTCGCAACAAAATCCTGCGGAATTCTCAGGATAAAAAGTAGCGCATATTTTGAGTCTACAAATTTTATGTTGACCAGCGAAAACCGCATCAAAATCGGCCCCGTAGTTTTTACGTGAATTCCGAACAAACAAATAAACAGAGAAGAAATCTTAAAAAATTGCATCGTGTTCTCCATCGTTTATATAGTCTATTTCATTTGTTTTTTTTTAATAGCTTCAATATACAGACACGGCATTTTTAGAACTTTATAATATTACAGATGTTTCAAACGACTAATTGTCTATTAATACGGTGGCTCCCTCGGGCAACGGATCAGTACGGCAATCCAGTAAGGTAACGTTGCCAGGCTTCTGGGTACGTTACTCATAAAAGACGGTGACTTGACCTACCTACCTACATACTTAGATAGGTATATAGGTAGGTACCTACCAGTGGCGTGGACTTCCTACAACTCGATTCCCCATAGCCACCTTTAAGACCCTAGGTTCTTGAAGATAGGCCGTAGCGACTAGCGGCCAAAAGGTCAAAAGCACCTTACGTTCATTGGCGTTTACGCATTCTGTTCAAAGATATTATTACTAGTGTCTCTATAAATTAACTAGGGACCAAAAGGTAGAAAGCGCCATGAATTTCTTGGCGCTTACGTTTTTTATTCGTGTATATATTATTACTGTATTACTTATGTCTTACGCTCGACAGCTATCCACACATATCGGATGAAATAGCAACTTATAACCCGATCGGGCACCGGCTTTAGTTTCAAAATTAACAGTAAGATTGAAAAATTAAAAGTACAAATTATAATAAAAATATATATCGCGTGTTAGACGGTTTTTCAACAGCGGTGTTGTCGGCAGTTGTATAATACGCAAGTGTTTCCAGCCGGCTTACCCTAGTCGAATTTCCAGCCCCCGCCACTGTTACCCACTTACCTAATCGGTCAGCATTTTTCGTTTCGGTTACACTTTTTTCGCCTAACTCCCATTCGTCGGGTAACGTGCGATAAGGTACTTCGATATTAATGAATCTGATATTAGAAAACTATACTATATAACTATAAGTATTTTTCATGTAGAATCCAAATTTGTATTTATCCTTCCCCTAACTCTCCTCTAAATAAGTAAAAAATTGTAATTAGGATAAGACCAGCATGTAACAGATACACTCTACATTAGTATAAGTTTATTATTAAAATTAGAATAAATTAATATAATAAGATATTCATAAGGTACACCACAACACAAATATCATTGAATAAATGTCATACGCAAAAACAAAAATTACCAAGAAGCTTGTATAAATTCTAAAAACTTTCTTCGAAATTAAGTTGTAAAAAAGGGTACGGAACTCGAATCCGTAGAGTAGTTATAATAAAATAAATAAATAAATTAACATAAGAAAAATGTATTACTTAGTAGTAATTTTTTTTATAATGTAAAAAACTGTGAGTGAAATAGTGTTGTGCCAGTGACTCTGACTATCCACTCGTTAGAGACATTAGTGCTTACAAAAAAAAAAAATGTGGTTACCATCGCTACCAAGCCACCCTCTAAAAGGAGACTGGAACCTGGCGACTAATGCCGGAACACAACTCAAGGTTGTTATAGCGGCTATCTCTATACCAGGGGTAGTAGTAGCTTGTTATAAAATGTTGCAATTTCTGTTTACGACATTACATCTTTTGCATTCAGATGTCACCACAGACACAAAAAGTTATAGACAGAACAGATGAGAAATCAAATAAAACTTTGGAATTAATTTAAGCTTATTTGTTACGCGACGAGGTTGCCTAGGGTTGGCACCACTATATTTTTACACACTAAGATAATATCGCGATCTCTCGTGTATTTGATAGAAATATCAGGTTATATTTGTGTAAATTTTATACTGATATAGTTTACGAAATTTACTATGCTAGGTTTCGAACCCCGAGCTTCTACGTTTCAGTTTTTTTTTGATAACGCAGGGACACCATTCTCGGGCCCTTCCGGGGAAGGGCCAAAATGCAGGCATAAGGCCTGCATCGAGAGTTTGTGGGACTCGCAGCGACCGGTTCTCCACGCTCACTTATATAGCGAAGCTGTCGCGAGAATCAGCCGCCGAACTACCCATCAAACTTAAACCTGCGCCCCATTTATAGCGCTTTTACGGGACGTCACGGGATCTCGTACAGAGTGACTGCACCCCCTCCGCTGTCAGTCCGCTGTCGCCCCCGACAGCAATCCCCTGTGAAGGTTACTATGGGAGGAGGAGACACGCGTAGCGACGTTTCAGTTAGGCCAGAACAGATTTAGCCGTCTCTACCACAGAGGGCGTCAAGTTTAAAATTACGAGGCAGGGAATACAATCATTATGACTTTTGGAGTTAATATCCCACAAACTGGAAATAATACAATTTCCTGCAGCCTGTCGTAAGAGGCGACAAAATAACCCACAGCCAAGTGGTAGGGCATTTGCCCGTCTGTATGGCTACTTACTACCCCTGATCTAGAGTATGCCACCTTAAAAACCTTGAGTTGTGTCCCGGCATTAGTGGCCAGGTTCCAGTCTCTCTTAAGAGAGCAGCAGCGCTTTTGTAACACCTTTGGTGTTGCAAATGTCCATAGACGACGGTAGCCTCCTTCCGTTAAGTGGGACGTCTGCCTGTCTGCTGAACTCATGCAATAAAAAAATAAAATAAAAAAAACTATTTAAAAACATTAAAAAACGGCTGGCCGAGGCCACAGACGACCGGAAGGCTGGACCTTACCTCGCTCAAAGGATTAGATTATGCAATCAGCGAGTTAGTGCTGCCAGTCTTCTAGACACGCTGCCCAGCGACAGAAGTCTGTTTGAATTGGACCGATTGTAGTTTATAGTGTTTTCTCTTCTTTTTAGTGTATAATTATATTTGTTAGGATTTATTTATTTTATAGTTTTTATATTCGAATGTTCAATTTTAATATAATATTTCTGTACGGTTCGCCCATCTGGGGATAGATTAAATGATAGATAATAACAGATTAAAGATAAGACATTCAATTAAATTAATACTAGATAGATATGAGTATGACTAGCTATGCCCGCGACGTCGTCCGCGTGGAATTTGTTCTCATAACCCCCCGATGTTGAAACATTCCTCATTAGTGCTCCGCTCTTATTGGTTTTAGCGTGATGATATATAGCCTATAGCCTTCCTCGATAAATGGGCTATCTAACTAACTGAAAGAACTTTTCAAATCGGACCAGTAGTTCCTGAGATTAACGCGTTCAATCAAACAAACTAACAAACTCTTCAGTCTTATATACTAGGACTGACTGTGCCCACAACGTCGTTCGCGTGGAATTTGTTTTCATAACCCCCCGATTTTGAAAGATTCCTCATTGGTGCTCCGCTTTTATTGGTCTTAGCGTGATGATATATAGCCCACAGCCTTCCTCGATGAATGGGCTATCTAACACCGAAATATTTTTTCAAATCGGACCAGTAGTTCCTGAGATTAGCGCGTTCAATCAAACAAACACTTCAGCTTTATATATTAATATAAGATATGAGCACGAACGCGAGCGGGGTCGTTGCGTGAACTGATTAGTATGATTGCTACAATCGTGTGCTCGCTTATAGGTTACAACCGTACAGTAACAAATTATTAATTGTTTATCTATATATTTATACGTGAGGTAAAAACTTTGTACCCCTTTTTACGAAAATTGCGCGGCCGGACGAGTATGACATTTCGCACACTTATAGTTTATATTGAGAAAAAGCGAGGAATGCTAATATTTTTTGTTAATTATGCATAATAAATACATTAAATCAATAAAAAAAACATCACACACACTATTATGTATTTGACACACACTCTTTTGTTTATTGTCATTGACAACAAATTATTATGGTCGAATTTCGACCACGAGCGACCACTAGTACAATGAAATGTGAGACAGCCCTGTTATCTAGGTTTTTGGTGAAATGCAAATAGATGTCCCGCTTTGTTACATGATTTCTTCAGCGTTACGTAACGCAAATGAAAGACGGCGAGTAAATTGTTTGTAGTTCTAAGTTTTTGTTACACATTTCATTGGAGTATTATAAAGTTATGTAACCGCGATTTCAGTTAGGTGCTTTATGATTAATCTATATAAATCTATACAAATCTATATAAATAAAATTGAATCATAGAAATGTATATACGGGCGTAGCTTGAGAACGACTTTACCGATTTTGATGTTTTTTTGTGTATTTGTGTGGGTCCCGTGGTGGCTTAGATTCACAATCAGACCTGGTAGGTGGCACTGGAATCGGGTTCTAGATTTTTATTTTTTCAGGGCAGGACAACACCTGCCAAGGCCACTAGTTTAAAATATAATAAGAGTCAGTATTTTAAAGCCTGTGGAATGCTTACAAGCCAATAGATGGCGCTGTGTAATAATTGAGGTCACAAATGTTTCCCGACACGTACAAAGAATATATACAAATTTCCGACAGTAATAGATGGGCCTAGAGCTATGGGCTTGCGAGGGACAACAATAGCCCAGCTGGAAGATTTTCCTCTAAGACTGGAGCATTCCATCTAGAGATGAGTTAATAACAGATCAGTTTAAATATCTGTTACTGTTATCCAAAAATAACAGCATTGATTATCTGTTATTAAATAACATATTGTTATTTACTTGCTATTGGAACGAAGTTCCTTTACGCGGCTACGGTACATACCTACTGTTGCCAATTTAACGCTTTTAGTATTAGATTTTTATCTCTAGGTGTACCATCTATGTACACACAAAGTTATTTTTCAGCGCTTAGCATCTTATTTCGTGCTTTTTTTAATTATGTAACTCTTCACTGAAATATCGATGTGTATTGCAATATTATCGTGAATAGACCAAGTGTTTATAATAAAGTAAACTGAGAAAGTATCTAGTCTTATTACTTTATTTTCAGCGCTTTTTCCAAATCCTTGCCAATCTAGCGCTTATTAAGAGTTCACATAGTATGTTTTCTCTAAGGAAAGTTGGCAAAACAAAAGCCGCGTCCGATTCTGGTCATCCACATTATCTCCAGACGCGTCTCGTAATGTGTGCGCGTCTCAAATGCTTTACTTTCTGTTAATTCTGTTACCAAATATTAGGTGCGTCTCGTTCTAGCCCGTATAAGACCTTGAAATGTAAATGAGACACTGATATGAATAATAGGTGCATCTCTTTTTAGCTTAATTATGATTTGCTTAGATAGAACGAGAGAAAAATAATAATTAACAGAGCGGTTAGGTAGCTAATGTTTATGTTTGATTTGTTATGTGCCTGTTATCGGGAGAAATAACAAATGTTATCTGTTGTTTGTGAATATCTGTTATTAGTAACTATTAGCATAAATATTCCTGACGCCTAATTCCATCTCGCTCCTCCAGCCTATACGGGGCACCCCTTTACTGTTATTTAGTTTTAAATAATATTTGTTGAATTTCTTATTATAACGTCATTTATCGCATTGACCCTCGTAAATGCTATTCAAAGATAATTGAAAATTCATCACTTACCATCACCGCTCTGGTTGCTGCTATGCGCGTGGTACTGCTCATCTGAAAAGTCGTACTCTACATCAGATCATACACATCTGCTCTCAACATTATTAAAGTTTAAGGAGGTATACTGGCAAACGCCATGACGCCATTCAACGGAGTACTTGCGAAAACTCGAATGGCCATATTTGACTGCACAGTTTACATTTCTCACAAACACACATAATTAATAATAATAATAATAGCAGCCCATAAATGTCCCACTGTTGGGCTCGGGCCTCCCACTATAGGGGAACGGACAGTATACCCACCACGTTTGTCCAAGGCGGCTTGGCAGGTTTGACACATCGGTATCGAGATAACCGATGCAGGTGCAGGTGGCATCACGATGTTTTCCTTCACCGTTATTAGCACGTGGTAATTGTAACAATATGCACATTAGGTCAGAAAACTGCCTAAGTGGTGCATGCGTACCGGCCAGGATCGAACCCGCGCCATTTGAGTTTAGGACGCGTGCGCTAGCCATTACGCTACCACGCATAATTACTACTCAATAACTATCAATATCCTACAACTATTGTTAATTTTAGAATTACTCTAAAACTACACAGTACAAAGTCCCCTTTCATTTCCCGCCAAAAACTCTCGCCCATAGATTCCTAGAATTGGTCATACATACAGCGCGTTCCATTAGTGGCTCACAACGCCCAAAATGCTTCGTTAGTCGTTCCACAAGGCGACCGCGGTCGTTGTGGTCGTGACGTCATCATTTTCGATCACACAACGCTCCCAGCGACCCATGTCAAGAGGTTCTATTTGGGTTTACGATTGTAACGCCGGCAAGCAAGTGGAACGGGATTAATCGCGATCGTGAATGTGGTCGTTGTGAGTCTCTAATGGAACGTAACCATAGTAGTAGCAGTAGTAGAATTCCACACACTGAAATGCCACAAAGTCAGAATCTTAGTCCATATAGCCAATTCTGATGTACAAGTCTTCGTATAGTAGCGCAGTTGTATTGTAGGCTACAACTGATGCCGTTCAACGAAGATCTTGTGAAAACTCGAAAGGCCACATTTGCTATACAGTTCACATTTCTCAAAAAAACACACAATTACTACTCAATAACTATCAATATAGAACTACAACTTTTGTTAATTTTGGAGTAATTTTATACATTTTTAGAAAATAAACTGCTCAGCAGTCCTTTCATTTCCCGCCTAAACTCTCGGCCATAGACTCCTAGCATTGGTCATAGATATTTTCAACTGTCACGCGTCTACACCGGCGCGAGTGTTTGACTGTTCTCCCGCTGCACTGTTTTAAATCACATACATACATTTTGTCACGCCTGTTTCCCATTGGTGTAGGGGTAGGTAGAAACGATGGATGTCCACCTGCTACGTTCCTGACACTTATTGCTTCAGCAACTTTCATTAATCTCTTCATACATACACGCTTATTTAAAGTGCCTTTCACGTGACCTTTCTTTAAAACATCTTCAATTTGATGATTGTGAATACGTCGCGGGTGATCAGCACCATCTCTACCATTTATATTAGGTACTGTAAAACAACTAGTTCCGCAATAAAGCATTTTACTACTGCGACCAGTCCTCACCTTAACGGGAGTGGTGGCCCCACCACGTTTGCCCAAAGTAGACAGTGATCTCATAAATATATTTATTAAAACTAAACCATAAACTAGTACATTGAAGGTAACTTAATGCTTATGGGTGATAAAGCAATTGAACATATAGTTGAAATTGAGTATTTAAAATGGTCTTATAAAGAAAGATAGATGTTTTTGCGTTTTCATATTAACAAGAATAAACAGACGAAAAAATAGTAAAACTACGTTTTAGCGGTTTAAAGTGCGGTAATTTCATTGATTTTTATTATTCCGACGTTTCGGCCACTTCTCAGTAGCCGTGATTAGAATGATGCGCTAAGACTGTTGAAATCAAAAAGCACCCAAATTTCAATAGAGAAGATGGTTGGCAAGTACCACCTGTTTGGGATCCGACCATCAAAACTATTAAGACCCAAACCTAGCAAAAACCAACTGCCAGGCCTTAAGACACTGTGAGCTCTTTATGCGTGCACCAGAACAACAACCAGCTTGATTGATATTTTCTTTTTAATTTTTCCTCCCACCCATTTTAATATTATATAAAATTATTAGAGCTAGGAATGTTTGTTGAAGAGTTTCTTGCGCCGCTTGTTCTCTTCAAGCCACAACGTGTTGCGAAGCGGTGGTGGTAATTTAGATTAGGCTCCCATAGAGTAAATAATAACCATAAACAAAATATTAAAATGAATAATCAGGCGGTAGGCTAAATAAAACTTTAACAATACTCATTGACACTTGTCATCTTTGTCTTCCGTGATCACGGCTACTGAAAAGTGGCCGAAACGTCGGAATAATAAAAATCAAATAAATTACCGCGCTTAAAACAGTTAAAACTTAGTTTTATTATATATACTAGTCGCGGAAACTTAAGAAAAAGAACAGATGAAACAAAACATGGGTAACAACTCAAGGCGCAGACGCGACGCTATACTGAACTAGTGTCGCGCCGTGACACTTAGTTTATTGTATTCTACCTATAATCCCTTATGACTATAATAGTAGGGGAGGCCAAGCGGGGATTTTGGGATTTACTCGAGCGCGGCAGAATATCATAAGGGGAGAAACCTTGCACCCTATTATGTACCCCGACCATATATTAATCCTTCGTATAGTGTGGGGGTATTATTTATTCTTCAAATATTTTTTCCATCCATCAGATTAAGGAAATTCCTCCACGTATTTGTCAGATTATGGGCCAGCACGACAAAGACATCAAACTGAACCGTCTGTATATTAATCTGACGCGCTCAAGTATTTCAACGTTACTTTTTTTTTCTTTTTCAAAAATCCGCCATGACTTATGATCGCGTCCAAATCGTCAGTCTATTGAATAGGAGTTCTTTTAGGGTTTACTTAACATCCCTTTTGAATATCTGACGCGCTTGAGTATTTCTGTGCGAATCTTGTTTTTTTTAAACCTATACACGCTCCCCCAACCAGTGAAATGGCATACATCATATAACCTTTTTTTCTTTTTAGCGTCTAATCTTCACAATCCAAAAGGTCCCCGCGACGCTCGAGTAACTCCACATTTAGCATTTTGGGCTCCCCTACTATAAGTAGAATTGCCTAGGTCAAAGTCAACAGGTAAGGTTCCCAGAGGGCTGGCTACGTTACGGTCTGAGGTAGGAACCAGCCTTCTGATCACCCGAAGACTCAGTGAGTCCTTTTGATAGATCTTTCTAGAAGCTCATGGCCTAAAACCCAACATTTCTTGTGTTTAGAAGAACAAATACTTTTGTAGTGCAAGACCAAAAGAACTATATTGCTTCACTAACCTCCATTTCGATGATCATTAGTCATCAACTCCTGACTTTGAAGTGGCGGTGCGTGGATCAGGACTTTCTGCTGAGGACTATGAGGGTCCAAACCCTCGACTTCGAGGAGTGGAGCATGAGGTTCATAGGCATGAACGACTAATGGAGGCGCGTGCAAATCCATTTTTGTAAATTTAGCACATCACAGAAAGTTCTAGATAAAATTCAAATCCAAAGCGCCCAGTTCCGCAAAACACTATCACGGTATTGAAAATATCACTGTGAGAATTTTATAGTATAAAACTGGTATTAGAAACCAAAGCACTAGGTTCCAGAAATCACTGTTACTTAATTTTTAAAATATACTAAAACAATGTTTTTTTTCAAAATTGGAACCACTTCAATATGTTCCAATTTTGAATAATTATATAAAATAAAATATAATATCAGTATCCAAGACACTAGGTATCAAGAATCACGTTGTTTTTTAAATATTCCAAATCAATGTTCTTATTACAAAAATTGTTAAAAATCACTTCACTAAGTTCCAATTTTGAATTGTTAAATAAAATAAACACCGAACTGTAGATTTAGTTCGCAATTTAAAAAAAAAGGTTTTAAACGTCGAGTCACTGGTTCTAATTTCGAATGTAAAAAACGCACTTTAAAAAAAATATCAGTTATAGATATATTCACTGTGATTATAGTTCTAGAATGTTCCACATCACATGAGCCACGGATTTCCAAACTTTTTTCTCTTACTAATTTAGTAGATTCTCTTTCGATTCATATCTGTCAAGCTCTTAAAGTCAAAAGCGTTGGCAGTCAACGTTTCTGGCACAGATTCTAATTTGTCGTTGCGTACAATTTGAATTTTCGTTGAAACGTCAATTTTCACGTGACCTTTGATCTCTTGGCACTATATTGAAATAACATTAAACTTAACGGAGAATTATCGTAGAGTATTTTGTGTTATGGAACTTTGATTGTCTGTTTGTTGATGTGATTGTCACATGGTTACTTGATGATGTTGAGTGATTTTTTCTATTTTATCATCGTGTTTTCTTCCGTATCTTCTGCTTTTGTTTCATCATTTTGGTATCTGAAACAATAAACACAAAGAACTATAACGACTAACAAAATATCGCTAGATTTTGGCAAATATAGATAACTATTGAAAATTGTTAAAAATAAATATATATATCATAATTGTAATCTATATATCGAGCCTTTACTGCCATTAGAAAAGGTATTTTAAACTATTATTTTGTTTTAAGACTTTCAATTTTAGTTAGATTAGCCCCTATTGAATCAAAAAGTGACGGTCTGAGACCAAAATAATAGTTTAAAATACGTTTTGTAACAAAAAATATACATAGGTCCAAATGTCGCTTATGATAAAATGGCGGTAAGGACTCGATATATAAATGTAAGTAATTGTAGATTCGAATCCTGACAGGAAAGCATACACCACTTAGTCACCTTACTGGCCAATTGTTAATATTGTTACAATTCCCACATGCTAACGGTGAAGTTATAGAATAAACAAATAGAAGAACAGAGAATCTATGGAGATTTGTCGAAGTGTGAATTCTAGTATGTGATTATTGCGACGGTAATAATATTTTAAGTTTGTTACAACTCCATTAATTCTTTGAAAAGTTATTGAATAACAACTTCTATATGTTACACGAAAAGAGCCTTATGCTGATATTTTTTTTAACTATACTGATTTCTGGGGAGTTTCTAGCCGCTTCTTCTCCTTTAAACGACGATAACACATTGCGAAGTGGTGCAAATAGAAAAGGAAGTAGATTTAAATGAATCATTTCTTTCAGAAAATTGAGTATTTCCATCAATCCATGCGCTACCTTCAAAACGTGGTTCTCCAGTAGAACTTGTTTTAAATAAAAACTTTTGAATTTGAATTTGAAAGAAAACATCGCAACGAAACCTGGACGTCGAGAAAGCCGATGTCTGAAATCCGGCAAGCGGACTTGGACAAATGTGACGGATGAACTGCACGTTTCTCTCTAAATTGGAGGTCCCAGCCTAGCAGTGGGACGTTTATGGGCTGTTATTATTATCATTTCATTGTAACTTATATATAGAAATTTTATAAATAGATTTAAAGAATTTTGACAAGTAAAATATAAAGAAAAATTATAATAATAATATACATGTAAATAATTAATGAATGAATATACTTTATTGTGTTTTAAAATATACAATTAACAGGAATAAAATTTTACAATTAAATAGGCGGCATTATCTGTATCAGCCTTTGGATAGTCAAGAAGTTTATTTAATAAGAACAGAGGTAAGTAAATAACAATCTAAATAGTCAGAATTGAATTTATATCCCGGGAATTCTATTTTTTGGTATGAAATTATCCTTTTGAACGTACACATTTGATATATTTTTATCCGTGCAGGAATATCCCCGTGCCGTTGGGGCGGCCTATCGTAACAACCCACAGCCAGGTGGTAGGGTATTTGTCCGACTGGATGGCTACCACCCCTGCTCTAGAGTATGCCGTCAGAGCAAACTTGAGTTGTGTTCCGCGTTAGTGGCCGTGTTCCAGTCTCCCTTAAAAGAGCAATAGCGCATTTGTAGCACCTTTAGTATTGCAAATGTCCATAGTAACCGCTTTCCATCAAGTGGGCCGTCTGCCTGTCTGATAAACTCAAGCAATAAAAAAAATAATAAATATATATATATATACATATATATCATGATCGCGTCAAATTCACATTACTACTCAAAGGAAACCATATTAGGCTATCCCTCCCTCCAAAAATCCCAGAAGATTGGATCTCGTAATGAGATTTTAAAACCTCTATCTCATGAAATATGCCTAAAAGCAATGTAATATGGCTTTTAACAGTAAAATGTAGTTGAAATTATTATTCAAATATGTATAGAAATTGTTGAATATGCATACAAAAGGCATCCTACGGGAGCACAGTTCAAGATATACGAAGTGGCTGAAATGTCTATTCACAGTACATAATAAATGGATGCGGTACAATTCATTATCATCGTCATATCGAATCATTATCTTGAGTGTAATCACACTCTTAAAAGGCCGGTTCGATCGGTGTGATACCACGCTCTCGCAAAATATCGATGTGAAAGGGTTTGGTTTTGTTCCGAGGTGAATCTGTTTGCGGATACATGGATTTGTTCGAGCACATAACATTGGGGTAGTGTGGGACTCGTCGGCTTACTTCTCCAGAATACCCATTAAACACTCGGTGTTCCTCCCGTCGCCATATACCAGAGCCACGGGAACCAGCCGTGGCCTACAACGTAGCCCTGGCTGACGTAGGCTCACCCAGGTCTGCGAGTAAGCCTCTTCTTGGGCAACCTTGAGTAAATCGTATTTTGTACGATGAGTAAGAGTTCCGACGGCGCACTTCCCCTTCTCCTATCTCATCTATTCTATCCTATTCCTGCTACGTGATCCCTCTATCCCAACCCTCCTATTATATCCCTTATATCATCAATACAACAGAAACAATACTCCTTATTGTACACCAACATAAAATAGTAGCATATTTTCATATCTTCATTTTTCATATTTTCATTCATATTTCATAGTAGTCTATGTACACACACACACACACATACGTATATATATATATATATATATATATATATATATATATATACACATATGTGTACATAGAGGTACATAATAAATAATACATATTATGCAGTTAGATAGTGCTCCCTCACAACTCTGTTAAAGCTATGGATCGATTTAGCAGAGCGCACGTCTGCCGCCAGTGCGTTCTTATATCTAAAGCGCTTTGACTGTGCGTCCTTAGTGTTGAGATCGGCTATAAGCGACGGTAATAACTTACCATTAGGTGAGTTGTCGTTTGCCAGTTAAGCAATTTAAAAAAAAACTCCTGAGTAAAAGGAACTACTTTCCGACTTCTTAAATTTTATGAAATTGAAAAGGACTTTCAACTTTTCTTTATTGTATGAGTTCAGCAGGCAGGCATACGGCCCACCTGATGTGGGTGGTTAGCATCGCCTATGGACAATTGCAACACCAAAGGTGCTACCAATGTGCTGCCGCTCTCTAAAGGAAGACCTGGTCACTAATGCCGGAATCCAACTCAAGGTTGCTATGGCAGACATGTTCTAGACCAGGGGATTACTGTGAATTACTTTTGTCGACTGTTACGACAGCAGGAAATTGTATTCTTTCTTCGTTCCTGCATGGATGAAGCTTATGACTGGACAAAAAACCCTTTTAGACATTTGATATACCACCTCCATTCTCATTCCGACATCTATGTAACGGTTACAGTGAAAACAAAGCCGGGCACACGAACTGACCACAGTATTTGTATAAATAATACATGTTGCCATATTTAATACATTTTATTTGCAAAAGGGAAGCACGCTTTGATTTATATTTTTGCTACTGTGCATATTTTAGGCACAATTTTACTTAACTATGGTTGAGCCGTTCTAAGTAGCCCCATTCGAAGTTTCATATTAACACTGACTAACTAACTTTGTAACAGTGTCAAAATAATTTATATCAAATTAAAACACCATAATTATATAATATGTTAGTTTATTTCTTTTAAATTTAAAACTTATTACTAACCGACTTTAAAAAAGGAGGAGGTTCTCAATAATTTTTTTGTATGTTCGTTACTCGATTTTTCCGTCAATTGTAGACCGATTTTCAAAAAAAATCTTTTAATCGTAAGTTTACACTCCCGAATAGGTCCCATTGTTTAGTGACTTAAAACCTTTTTATGCATTTAATATTTATGATAAGCGTAGTGATTATATCCTCTTTGTTTCTTATTGTTAATCTCAGCGTCTGTCATTGTCAACATTGCAATTTTTTAGAAACATAGAAATAAATAAAATTAAGCGTCTGTTTATAACGTCAGAATAACAGCTTGTTACTAAATGCAAATGAAATTATATACGGTACCTATATCAAAAAATCAATTTAAATTTTTTGTCCGTCTGGATGTTCCGGTTCATATATAAAACGGCTGGACCGATTTTGATGGAACTTTCACTGGCAGATAGCTGGTATTAGAAGTAGTAACTTAGGATACCTTTTTCTTAATGTTACGAGCTACAGGACTCGAATTAAAAATGTCGTTGGAACTACTATAGAATTTATTAGAACTGTAAAAACACGTATAAAACAAATACAAATAAAACTGGATGCAACCAGTTCGCACTGCACGATTCAATGCAATTCGAACGCGCAAAGTCCGTCGTTTATATCGCTAATCGAGAGCAAACGTCTTACTCGTCTCGAAGTCGTCGCTTGACTGCCCCACCCCTCCATTCGGGCATTGTCTTATACTAACTATACAGTACAAAAAGAAAATCGGCCGTACGCACCGAGTTTCCGAGAAATAATAATTTGCACACCTGGTTATCTATTCCTGCGAACGGCCAACAAAGCCGAAAACAATAACAATAGACTATTGTCTAATTGCAAATTTAAATACAAAGTAATAAAAAGAACTCCGAATGCGGGAAGGGCAATAAACGAGATGCGCAGCGTTTTTTGTCGGTATGGGACAATAGGTATGCAGGTGGCCCAACTTGTAACATTAGGATTCCAAGAAAACAAAATCCACGCAGTTGAATTTACGAAAACAGCTAGTATTTTATAAACGTAACATTTCTTAAAATCTTGATAGTACTGTTTCTTGTACTCTTGCAAGCAAAAGTCGACTTTAAGGTGACGAACATTTTAATTCCGTGAGTGTACACCGTTTCGCAACGTGTTATTGCTGTTAAGGAGAAGAAGCGGCACGACTAGCTAAAAATTGTATTTCTTCTTATTTATCTAGCTCAAACTTTTTTTAAATTAATATTAGACTAAAATATGTTACACAATTACTTTTCCAACAATTACTGGAGTTGTAGCAAACAGTGTATACTCATTAAGACCAAAGACATAATAAATATGACCATATTTCTGAATTTCGTAATAAGCCAATTCGCCTTCGCCGTAATGTTCACTTACTCTCACTTCTGCACAATATCCTTTTCAATCCTAGTACTCCCCCATATTTAAAGGAACTTTTTAGTTTCCTCTCTCAATCTCATTCCTGTAATTTACGCTCAAATGAAAATCTTCTGCTAACGATTCCTAAACACACTTCGTCCTTTGTGGGAAACTCTTTTGTACCTCCCCTTGAAAATCAGACAAGCTACATCAATTTCTACATTCAAACACTTGATCACTGACCATTATTTGTCCATTAAATAAAATTGTTGCAGTAAATAGAATTGTATTATTCCTCGCATGTAAATATATGTAATTTATATTATTATAATCTATATTTAATTATGTATATGTATATCTATATTAATTATTATTTCTTTCATTACTAATAGAATTAAAAAGGCTAAACTAACTTAAAAATAAGATTAAATACGAAAATAAACTAAGTAATAAATGGTAAGACGATCCTATAAATAAACCTAACTTAAAATTTAAAAAAAACCATATATCAAAGCCCGTCCAGTCCCACCAGACCACTGTCGCTGGGCATTGTACCTAGAAGGCTGGCAGCATTACCTCGCTGGATACAAAGGCTAATCCTTTGAGCAAGGTTACGATTAGTTTTAATTTCGTTAAACCACCAAATATTATTTAATTTTTCTAGTAATGTCTCCTTGGACACCGGGTTGCCAGGAAGAGATCGCTATAAGCGATAAAGCCGCCCATTGTTCTAATAGAAATGTCTTTATATTAAATGTCTAGGTTTAAGTTTGGGTGAACAATAAAGAGTTTCCATTCGTTCATTCAAAAGGAAAGAAAAATATTTTATTATAATGACATGCCATACTTAAAATTTATACTGCAACATAAATATTAGCGTTAAAACTCTCTACAACTGTCGATTATGCATAATAAAACTCCTAATAAGTATTTAAAAATTATCGGCTCCATAGTCAAAAGGGTCGTTCATAATCGTTCATTAGCACTAAACTGCTGTAAAATTGTTTGTTAATTTAAAATAGCTAAAACCTTGTTTAACATTTAATAAGCCTAAAAAAAATGGGAAAACACCCGGGTTTGATATCTGTCAACGTAAAATTCGCAAACAAATTTTCCATTATTTACTATGGTCTGGGTGTTTGTGTTGGACCGGCTTCAAAGTAGTCAATTTAATAATACCCGTTAAAGTTTAATTTGCATGGGTATATACATGTGTGTTTGTTTGCCGGTTATTAAAAACTACGTGTAAAAGAATATCTGCCTTAAGTATATACAGATAGAGCTAATATTAATTTGAAATCTTTAAAGTTTTATTTTAATTGAAAATTAATACTAACGGGTAAAGAGAAATATGTTTAATGTTGAATTAAATAAGGTTGAATTTTATGTGTTTATCTCTTTTCGTTTCATCGAGTTTCAAATCACGATTCTAAAGAAGTTTCTTTTAAAAAATAAGCACCATAAAGGCCGACAAAGGCTTAATCAACCATAGCCAATGAGCCAACCACCAAACCAACCATATTCACACCACAGATAAATAATTTCCTTAAAAAAAGTAAATACAAATAAGTTCATTGAGCCCAACATACTCAGACCCAATCCAACATTTAAATATATAAACACTTTTAATATACAATATAATAGTATATGTTACGTCCGTTCGTACACAAAAAGGTAATCGCAAGGCTATGGGAAATTGTTTGACAGCACAATGCCAGTATGTCATACACGAAGTAGGGTCCCAAGATATGTCTGGAGATATGTTTTACTGCTTTATTAAATTTATTACTTGTGTCCGTTTTAACTTATTTTATTTTATTATGCATTATTATGCTAAATAAAGCATTTAAAATGATTATTAAACTAGATATAATGGTAAATGTAAAAAGTTTCTCAAGAATAATTTTGAAGCTCGGATCACGTGATTGTAGTCCCAGATATACTTTGACGTTGTTAAACAAGATATAAGAGCATAATACAACTTAGGAAGTTAAATAGCATGTAAAAAAGGGGAGACAAAAAGAATTGTAATAAAGAAGACTTTGGGAAGTTCCTTCCAAGTCGTTTCTCATCCCATTTCTCTTATTTCGTCCCCCATTTCCCATATGTGGGCTGTTTACGCGTGTGCCAGCTTTAGGCAATAAAAAAAAAATTGCTGAATTAGTACTTTTGTAATATTTTAACTATTTTATTTCTTGTTAATTGCGTGAGTTCAGCAGACAGGCAAACGGCCTACATGATGGAAAGCGGTGACCATCGCTTATGGACATTTGTAACACCAAAGGTGCTATGTCCTGCTCTCTTAAATAGTTAACTTTAGTATTTAAGTTATTCTGCATACCATACATGTATGGTATACTTCATTGAATTGTGTGAGTATGAGTTTGTACAGTTTTAATAGTTGAAAAAGTAATATTAAGGTGGTTTGGGCATTTTTAGAGAATGAAAGAAAGCGGAATTACAAAACAAGCATATGCTAGTAATGTGACTGATAGAGCCGAGACCGGTAGACAGCGAGGTACCTACTATTATCAAATTAAAAATATTTTGATGAAAGGTCTGGTAAAAGCAGTTTCAATAAACCTGTATGTCTGAAGAGATTAATGAAAGTTGATGAAGCGAAAAATGTTTCTCAGGTTCATAGCAGGTGGAGATCCATTGTCTTTGCCTACTTCAATGGGAAACAGGCGTGACAATATGTATGTAGTACAACATTGGAATAGCTCTTATTACTTTTTCAATACAGTTATGTCAAAGTGATATTATCTCCGGACATAACTCAAAACTTCTACCGTATGTATACCATGTTTCCCACGTTTTTCACACATAAACTTACTGTTAGCGTGCATATACCAATTTATCTTTATTTTATTATCGCCACCATGATGGTTTGGAAATTAAAGAACGTGTATAGACGGTGTACATATTAATGTACACATACTCACACCAACGCGCACTACCACCGCATTGCATTACATGCACACTTTACAAACAAACCACAAGGCATACAAAGAGCCTAAAAATTAATAACCTAGACACAGAAAGGAAAAACAACACAAATGGCACTAGTTAAGATATACATAGGTATAGACATAAGGCACACACTGCACATGCACTTCCTCACAACACCAGCATGTAACAGATACACTCTACATTAGTATAAGTTCAGTAATAAAAATAGAAAAAAATATTATAAGTTATTCTTAAGGTACACTACAACATAAAAATCACTAAATTAATGTCACACACAATAACAAAATAAAAAATAAGCGTGTATAAACCTAAAAATTTTCATAGAAATTAAGTTGTAAAAAAGGGTACGGAACTCGAGTCCGTAGAGTAGTTAATAAAAAAAAAATGTACACTCCTGAGTTCATATATAAATAAGAAAAAAAGCTGTAAATACTTTAGGGGAAATTTTGAACAAGACACGGTCAAATGTGTGGATCTACGCAGACAGAAATTAAATCAGATTAGACTCCCATAGAACAAATAATAACCATAAATAAAAATGAAATAATTAGAATTAACAAGTTGGGGCTAGGTTAAACAATAATATTTCTCATCGACACTAGATGACATCTTTGTCTTCCGTGATTACGGCTATTGAAAAGTGGCCGAAACGTCGGAATAAAAAAAATATGCCGCGCTGAAAACCGTTGAAACGTTCGCGTGGAATTTAATATGCCTTCCGGTGCGGCGACAGCGGCGGCGTGCGCGTATATCTTTCTTTTTTCTAGGATAAAAGTAACCTAAGCCTCCTATAGCCTCCTTTTAACACCAGCTATCTACACATGAAAGTCCCATCAAAATCGGTTCAGCCGTTTCATAGATCAGCCGAAACAAACAGACAGACAGACAAATATTTAAAAATTGTTATTTTGGTATATTCAAATTAAAATTTAAGAGTTTTTATTCAAAACTAGCTGATGCCCGCGACTTCGTCCGCGTGGTGCGGTTTTTTAACTATCCCCCGGGAACTCTTTAATTTTTCGGGATTAAAAGTATCCTATATGTTGACCAGGGATATAAGCTTCCACCATACAAAATTTCATTTAAATCGGTCCAGTCGTTTCGGAGATTAGCCGGTACAAACAGACAGACAAACAGAGAAACATAAAAAACAAATCTAATTTAGTTCTATTTCACTTCTTACATCCCCCTGACTCGGTTTTTAGCATTTTTTCATTGTACAGAAATTCGACCTCTACAGTTTTATTATATCTATATATATAATTCTTCTGTACGTGTGTTGACAGTGAACTCCTAAACGGCTGGACCGATTTTGATGATATTTGTTTTTGTGTGTTTGAGTGGCTTACCGGATGGTTTACATTTGTAATTAGAACCGGTAGGTGGCGCTGAGATCGGGTTCTAGAATCCTCCTAATCATCTGGACCGATTTTGGTGATTTTGTTTTTGTGTTATGAAACAAAGTCTTTTAGGAATTCAGAAAATATGGCGGTACGAAGTTCGCTGGGTCAGCTAGTGTATATATAGATAGATAAGTTCCACTGGAGAACACTTTTTGAAGGTTATACATGTAAACAAGTCAAAATTTAAATCTAATTCCTATTCTATGTACACCGCTTCTCAATGTGCTATCGCTATTTAAAGAAGAAGAAGCGGCAAGAAACTCCCCAGCAACAAGTCTAGCTAAAAAAGATTTTTTTCTTTTTATATTATCTCAGGCTCTTTTTTTAAATACATATAGAAGTTGTATTACAATTACATTTCAAAGAATGAATGCAGTTGTAATAAAACAAATATTGTCACTGTCGCAATAATGACATACTAAGAATTCATACTGCGACAAATCTCCATAGATTCCTTATATGTTATGCAAAATATAAACGTTATACAGAATATAGTATAAAAGGCTGGAGCGAACAGCTATGTAAAGGCAGTTTTGTCATTTAAATATAAGTACCGTATATCCATAGACATTACACAAACAGACACTTCAATTTTCTTTATTTGTATAGATATAAGTTATTCTTGTAAATTGATATAATAAAAAAAAACTGCAGAATATAAAATATAACTTAATAATAAAAACCTAAACATAAATATTCAACCGACTTCTTTCTACAACATCTTAAAGTCGGTGTCAAGTAAAACAAAAAAGAACAACAACAAATTTACAAAATATAAGAAATTTTATGTGATAATCATAAATCTCAACGTAATCGGTGTACATACATAAAAAAAAATACCAATCAAATTGAGAACCTCCTCCTTTTTGAAGTCGGTTAAAAACAGAAATGAATGCTTAGTGACATGTCATATGAAAACTTATTACCCCTATAATTTAAAAAAATCTCCATACTTAACACTTGATCTATCTACGTTACTATAAATCCAACAAAAAATACACAGAAGCGTGGGAGTGGATTTAACACCTTTATAATGGCCAAGCAAAACAAAAATCAAAACTAACAAACAGGTGTAATTTAAGATATTTTAACCAACTTAAAAAGTAAAAAAATACAATAATAATATGGAGAACGTAGTATCAAAAGGACAGGTTTTGTGAGAATATTATGATAGTGTTACAATTTGGGCCACCTGCCTATCTGTAAACAAAGCACATTTATTACCCGTCCGTGTTTGAGCTAATAACATTGAAACGCCTTTGTGACCGTCTTCTTTTGTTTTCTTTGTGTTTAAAATTTGTGATTGGAAAAACAGCCCATTGTGTATTGTAATCTTTATGGTAGTCATTAGCCAGGTGTGATTTTTTGAAATTCAGTCCACGCGGTCGAGCAGATATGTTGTATTTGTACAGCATAAAGCAATGCCCAAAGAGAGGGGTGAGGCAGTGGAGCGATAATCAGCCGCGAGGCAAGACTTGTGTACATTCGATAATCTATTTAGTGACAGACTTTGCGCGTGTTATTGAATCGTGAATTACGTTTGGACTGATTGTGTTCAGTTATATTTGTACTATATAACTGATATGTAGTTGATGATGATGTATAGTTCTAATAAATTCTATAGTAATTCTAACGGCATTTTAATTCAAGTCCTCCAATTCGTAACAATAATAACAAATCAGCTGTGCTGATTCAACACCTAGAAACAACTTTCATCCTTGCAGGAATGGAGAAAGAATACAATTTACAACCCACAGACAGGTGGTAAGGTATTTGTCCTTCTAGAAAGCTAACACCCCTAGTCTAAAGTATGTCGCTATAACAACCTTGAGTTGTGTTCCGGCATTAGTGACCAGGTTCCAGTCTCCTTTAAGAGAGCAGCAGCGCATTTGTAGCACCTTTGGTGTTGCAAATGTCCATAGGCGATGGTAACCGCTTTCCATCAGGTGGGCCGTCCACCTGTCTGCTGAATTCATGCAATAAAAAAACTGACTTTATTTTTAAATGAATGTGATGTAGAGGATGTAAAAAATAAATAAATGTAGAATGACTAAAATGGAGACAGGTTAACGGTGGGAAATTCGGAAAACTAATGCCACTGAAACTTTAAGGTCAGATTAATAAGTAATAATAAATATAATTATAATAATAATTAATAATTTTAAGGTTTAATTTAAAGAGAAGCTTTTCTTGCGCCGCTGCTTCTCTTCACGCCACAACATATTGCGAAGCGGTGGTAAATTAGATTAGGCTCGCATAGAGTAAATAATAACCAAAAACAAAATTAAAATTAATTAATTAAAATGATCACGTTAGTGGTAGGATATTTATCCCACCGCTAACGTTTTATTTAAAACTTTACCAATACTCATTGACACTTGACATCTTTGTCTTCCGTGATCACGGCTAGTGAAAAGTGATCGAAACGTCGGAATAATAAAAATTAAATGAATTATCGCGTTTAAAACCGTTAAAACGTAGTTTTATTATGTACACAAGTCACGAAAACTTAAGAAAATATTAGAGTGAATATTTTACAATTTTAGCAGAAGTCTTAAAGAGAGGTCAGGTAAAAAGTATCTCAAAGTAATGCATGTATGAAGAGGTTAATGAAAGTAGATGAAGCAAAGTTCTTTGTCAGGACCGGTATAAGTGGAGATCCATAATTTCTGCCAACCCCCACGGGAAACAGGCGTAATAATATGCACGTATGTATGTATGTAAGTGTAATGAATAGATTCAAAATGGGAGATTGTTGAACTTCATGATAATTTTTGTGTTGAGGAATTTCTTGGAAAGCACTTGCTGGGTTTTAAAATTGGACAGCTGAAATGTCTTTAGTTGAAGTTTTGAATACTTACAATTGAAATTTATTATTTAACCAATATATATATTATACGTGTTTGAATATAAAACTGTTCAACTAAATAAGTTTCCGCCCCAAAACCCAAAAAAAATATCAAATCGCTTATCAATAGGAATCATCTAAAATGGCCGTCAAAATGGCGTCTATATTAAAATTTGCGAACAAAAAATTTCGACATTGAACCGCGAAATGTTAGACAAAGGTGAATTTAATTATTAGTAGGGTGTCCAATTCTTTAGAGAAGTCTAGATATTGTAAATCATTTTTTTTGTTTTGAATGTGTAAACATAAATCTAACATCCACGATAGATACTACAAACATTAGTTTTTATTTTATTTTCATTTACTTTTCTTATCATAGTAACAACAAATTAGTGATAGTGAGCTATTAACAAATCACCACAGGTAGAATTGGTATTATATAGTAATTATTGTTATACTTCTCCAGATGACAAGTGCTGTAAGGCACTTGCCATCTTCTGCTTTGCTTCTATAAAACATTAAATACAAATTTCATGAAAATTAAGTAACGTTTATAGCAATTCGTAAAGAACGACAAATTTTAAATCAGATGTAATTGCAAATTTACATTAAAATAAAATAAATATAAATAAGAAAAGTGACTATTTTTTATTGCAATAAAATCCAAAATTAGACAAGACTCGATATAGAAAATCAAAAAGTCTGTTAATAGGTATGTAAAAACTTGCGATATCATCTAATAACAGTAGTGACTGACAAAATCAACGTCAATGACGTTGAAATCATATCATCTATAAAAATACTGACAATATTTTACGTCTAGTCTATAAAAAATGTCACGTGTGTGTGAAAAATCTTTATCAAACTCCACTGATTTCGCTACCCGTTAAAGAGGATGGGTGATCATAGATGTGACCTGGCTGAAGGTTTTTGTTATTAAACCATGCTAATTTGTAGAAAGGATACGAAAAACAACGTAGTGTATTAAATAAATAAATATGCTTTATCTGGTTTGCGTACACGAAACATATTACAATAAACACTAACATTATTTAGTTACTAAACACAGCTGTTAAAATACCAATTTATCATCTTACTTTCAAAAATCACATAGAACTAATTTTAATTATCTTTTATCTCTGTATAAAAAGAGTCAGCGTATTCATTATTACTTCGATAATTTAATGCGCTATTTGACTCTTTTACTTGTACAAAATTGTGATATCGTGACTTCATACACTCATAAAAAATCTAGCGATGTATTGTACAATAATAAAACGAATCTTAATTTTTTTATCAATTACCCTCATAAAGTACGTATCGTTTAAGAAAACTTAGTTCTGACAATGAAAAATAAACACATAAGGATGCTAATTTCTTTATATAAATTATAAAATGACTTATCAACTTTTCAGATGATCAGAGGGCTAGTGCCTACCTCGGACAACGCATCAGTATGGTAATCCAGCAAGGAAACGTCAGCCTTCTGGGCACCTTACCCATAGAAGACGGTTACTTACGCTCAGTATTCTACTTACAGTTCTAAGGTTTATAGGTAGAACACAATATAACTAAATCAAGTTTACTTTTAATGGATTACTTTATAATATCTTATAATATTTTCTTAAGTTTTCGCGACTTGTATACATAATAAAACTACGTTTTAACGGTTTTACGCAGTAATTTATTTGATTTTTATTATTCAGACGTTTCGGCCACTTTTCAATGACCGTGATCACGGAAAACAAAGATGTCAAGTGTCAATGAGTATTGTTAAAGTATTATTTAGCCTACCGCCAACTTGTTCATTTTAATTATTTAATTTTAATTTTGTTTATGATTATTATTTACTTTATGGAAGCATAATCTAAGTTACCATCGCCTTGCAACATGCTATGGCTTGAAAAGAAGAAGCGGCGCAAGAAACTCTTCAGCAAACATGCCTAGCACTAATAATTTTATATAATATTAAAATGGAGGAAGGAAAAATAAAAGAAAATATCAATTAAGTTGGTTTGTGTTCCGGTGCACACAAAAATGACTTTATAATGTCTTAGTTTAATAAAATACTTTAAAAGATCCTTACAACATAACAAACTTCGGAAATATCCACAACTTCTCAAAACCATACACATACTAGACGAACACGTGTATATGTGAACTTGCTGATAACAATGCCATAAATAGTCGGAGCGTCGTCTGGTATTACATAAAACTATTCAGTCAAGGGCAAATATTTTATACTAGTGGGAGTGGAACTTCGTTCGCGTTGCCATGACGACCTGTTTGTTGATAAATTGTAACGGCGACACCAGAAAAAAGTGACCGCAGCTCCGTCATTTCAGCTACATTCCTTTATCATACCCAAGGTACAATAAGCTAGCTCATGTTTTTTTTTTTATTGCATTAGTTCAGCAGACAGGCAGACGGCCCAAAGGTGCGACCAATGCGCTGCCTGGTCTCTAAAGGGAGACTAGAACCTGGCCACTGATACGGGAACACAACTCAAGTTTGTTATGGCGACATACTTTAGACCAGGGGTAGCAGCCATCCAGACGGGCAAACACCCTACCACCTGGTTGTCGGTTGTTTTGTCACCTCTTAAGACAGGCCGCAACACCAAAATTGTTAGTGTGCACTATCGATCATAAATGGATGTCTGGAACCTAACCATGCTGGAACAGAACTTGTTATGGCGGCATACTCTAGAGATTTTAGACCTACGGTAGTGGCTGTCCAGACGGGCATGTATCCTGTATGGTTGTAAGTTGTCTAGTCGCGTCTAAATACTTACCGCCGGCTGCAGGAATTAGTAATCTTTCTCCGTTCCTGCACGGCTTAACAAAACTAAGTTTCATTCATACGTCTATAATGTCACTCTGACTACCTTTCTTTAGAAACGGTTTCACAAGCACTCTCCCCCGCTTACCACCGAACCGTGTCGCTCCAATAAATGTTAAAAATGAGTTATTTCGTAAACAATAGCAATTTTACGGTACATTTGCTTTACCCCTGCGTAAGCGCAGGTTGGAAAAGAGTATTCAGTAATTGGGAAGTTTACCCTATTGTGACTTCAGTTTACCACTACTATTGGTCTCACTTCTCACTTTTACCACCTCTATATAACAGGGACGCTTTATAATATGTTACAATAAATTCTAATATTTTTACAAACAATGGAACAGGCGTTAAAATAACATCTTATCATATAACTTTTAAAATATGTTTGTAGAAATAATTTTAATTACTTTCATACAATAATGAATGTGCTATTTAACTCCTGTTACTTATACCTACTTATGGCGTCATAGGTAGCTATGTTAATGTTAATAGCACATAAACGTCCCACTACTGGACTCAGGCCTCCTACTACAGGGGAACGAACAGTATATATACCCTCTACGCTTAGCCCAGGTTTGACACATCGGCTATCTCGATGTGCAGGTTTCATCACGATGTTTGCCTTCACTGTTGTTAGCACGTGGTAATTGTAACAATATGTACATTAAGTCAGAAAATCTGCCTAAGTGGTGCATGCGCTTCGGTCAGGATTCGAATCCACGCCTTTTGAACTAAGGATATATGCGCTAGCCATTACCACGAGTTTTTATATAGGTAGGTATGGTCGTACAAAACCCTGGCGACAGCGACGTTCTGTAACTTCATAAAAAGTATCTAAATTGATATGACAGTGCGCTCTCCTATTATGATATCATACTTCGTCTGAAATAATATTAGTTACCAAATAATCTTGTTTATAGAGTTAAAAATAATATCGTCCATGATTAGCTACAGATAAATTAGCTTGGAGACGTTTTTGCGATAAAACATAAATAAATAAACTAATATTTTTTATACATTTTTATAGGCACATACTTAATATGAAACTAATAATATTAAACGATATTAAAATGATAAATATTATATATTAAACATAATTTTTAATACTAACTTTCAAGGTAATTTAAATTTTAAGTTTAGAAGTCTTTTAATTATACAAATACTACTACAAACGCAAAATCATCTTGAAGATAATACATATGTACATGAGTGTATTTTTTTTTATTGCTAAAGCACAGCAGACCGGCTTACGGCCCAACTGTGGTGGAAAGTGGTTATCGACGCCTATGGACATTAGCTGCCGGCCTTGAAGGAGAAACTGAAAGCTGGAATGTACATGTACGTTGTTTTTTCTTACAAGGTAAATTTTTGGATAAAGTTTTAGATAAATTGTGCATTTAGATGAAAAATATAAAACATTTTCTATGATAATATCTAATTTTAGATGTGGCTTAAGTAGTCTAAGACGTTTAAACATGATTAAATAGTATAATTCATTGCAAAAAATACTGTTTGTAATGTACACTCATGTAATTAAAATGTTCGTCACCTTAAAGTCGACTTTTGCTTGCATGAATACAAGAAACAGTACTGTCAACATTTTAATAATTGTTACGTTTATAAAATTAGTTTTGTCCGCGTCTTCGAATGCGTGGAATTTTTTTTCTTGAAATACTAAAAAAGGGTAACCTAACTTACTACTTATAATATCAGCTATCTGCCAGTGAAAGTCCCGTCAAAATCGGTTCAGCAGTTTCAGAGATTAGCCTAAACATCCAGACAAGCAAAAAAATATTTAAATATAGGCACCGTATATACTTTCTTATGCATTTAGTAAGAAGTTGTTATTCTGACGTTACAAACAGACACTTAATTTTATTTATTTGTATGTATAGATAGAAACGTGAAAAAAGAAAATTGCAATGTTGGCAATGACAGACGCTGAGATTAACAATAAAAAACAAAGAGGATATAATCACTGCGCTTAACATAAATATTAAAACCTACAAAAAGGTTTTACGTGTCTAAACTATCGTCTTAAACAAGATAGAAAATTAAACAACTTCGATCTAAGTAATTTTAAACTTTATTGTCAAACAGTTAAACATAATTTTCTGTGGAACAGTCGGTGCTGTAACTTAATTTGAAAAATTAATAAATGCTCGCGGAACGTTTAATGAATCAATTTGAAAACTGGCGAACTTATTAATTCCGCCACTGTACAAAAATGATCTATTAAGGACAAACAGTGTATACGTTATCTGTAATTGTTTAACGTCGTTAACAATTAATAACAATGTCGCGTCACAAATAACGCGTTATACCATTAATTACATCTCCGTGACATAGTCACTAACATTTCCAGATGGAGCAGGGACGTAATATTGTCATTAAAGTACTAATTTATTTTTACACTGTGAGAGAAATTCTAAATAACAATACCTCAATGAATTAAAGTAATAAACTCCTAAATCCTACATGACTAGATATAGCCATAAGTCGTTGTGTTTATTATATTTTGTTCTATATCTTCTTATTTAAATAACCTAAATAAATTCATATTAAAAGTTGCAATTTAGTATTTAATGCTGGATTAATAAAATATTTAGAGCTTATTGTAACATAACTGTACTAATGTGCAAATGCATAATTACCTTTGTTACGTTTTCGTAGGTAAACGGTTTAATAGATCTCAGTAAAATCTGGCAAGAAGACAAAATGTATCTTCAAAAAGGACTTGTGCTAGTTTTTGTCACGAAAAACTGTCTACAATTTGGTGAAATAGGCGATGAAAGTTTCTATATGGTGCAATCAATAATCTTTCAAGTTAGAGATATGATATTTTTTATTTAGGCTATTAGTAAAAATGAAGAATTACGTTTTTCAGTATTTTTTTTAATACCTCTACGGATTCGAGTTCCGTGCCCTTTTGAAACTTAATTTTTAAGAAAGTTATAAAATTTATACACGCTTATTGGTTATTTTTGTTATGTTTTGGTTGGTTGTTTTTGTGTGTAACATTTTTATTTGTATTGTATTGTAATTTATTCTAGTTTTAATACTAAACTTATAGTAATGTAGAGTAGAGTGTATCTGTCACATACTGGTGTTGTGAGGAAGTGCATATGCAGTTACTTATGTTTATACCTATATATATTAGCCTAACTAGTGCCATATGTGTTGCTTTTCCTTTGTGTCTGGGTTAATAATTTTTAGGCGCTTTGTGTGCCTTGGTTTGTTTGTGAAGTGTGCGTGTAATGCAATGCGGTGGTAGTGCGCGTTGGTGTGAGTATGTGTGTAAGTTTTGTTTTTCAGTATTACAGTTGCGTTATTACTTCGCTAATTAAGTAATAACTTAATAAATAAATGGTCATTGTATATTCCCATGCTAAGTATTAACTTACGCTTGTGTTATGGGTAATATACAAAAAACAACTCTGGTACCAATTTCAGATAGTTCCGTTATTACATCAATGAAAAAGAAATAAAAAATATTCCAATGAAATCGTGAGTAACATCTAGTGTATTACAAACTCAATTATAATTATCGAATAGCAGATATAGAGAGAATTCCTAATATAGAATAGAATTCTTTTTTAATTTCCTCTTTTTAATTAAATAATAAATTGTAAAGTATTTACTAGCAAGCATTGTAGATATTTATATGTGGAAACAATTAAATGGTTGTAGATATTTTAGTAGTATATACTTATACTATAAACTGTTTGTTTTCCAAATAAAATAAAATAGTGACAGTAAGAGAAAAATTGGTACTTTATATGAATTTATTTTTCGAGATAAATTCGAAAACCGATAGTACTACATCTATTTAAATATTCAATGCTAATCGACATTTTCACCCCTCATTCCGATGCATACTCCCCCTATGCGTGTTACCACTATAAACGATTGTATTAATGAATTGTTATTATAAACAATATTAATATTCACTTGTTTCCTGTGAAGTGTTACAATGTTGGAGCTATACTCCATACTGCTTGATTTACAGTTTTACACAATTAATAATTCCTCCCGATGTAAGTGCGCAGTAGACCAATTTTAATGGAGCGCGGCAGTGTACGAATTGGGTAAGCGGAACAGAGCTATTTTTTTTATAATCGGCAGACAAACACATACATTGTATAATTTTTTAATCCCCAAATTAATTAAATTACGCTTGTGTTATGGGTAATATAGAACGGACTACTCTGGGGCTGATCCCAGACACCCATACCATAGTAAATAACGGTGAAAATTAGTTTCTGAAATTTACTATACCGAGGTAAGCCGTCAAAGGCATAGCCCGCTCAACCACAGAGGAAGAAGAAGGCATAGCAAGCAAACCTGCCATTTCCGCTCATAAAGTTCAATGGTATTTATATATTGGAAACCAGTCTGCATTTTTCTGCGCAAACGAAAACTGCCGATTGAAATTAAAACCACTAGTGATGGACGATATCGAGATATTTAAACGGTCGAATAGAAAACAGCAAAATCAAAAGGAGTACGATTAGTCTCAGCTAAACTAGAAGATATTCAACATAAAGATAAAGGATACATAAAAACTAACATTCAAATATAACACTGATAATTAAAAAATATAGATAAATTAAATCTTATAGAACAATCGATTCAGATTTACAATCTTAATAATCGACTCGCACCTGAATAATCGTCATATTTTGTAAATGAAAGGGGCCATCCATAAATTACTTACACGTTAAGGGGGGTGAGGGGGTGGACGAAGAGTGACATTGTGTGACAAGGGGTGGGAGGGTTCCTAAATTTCGTAACGTCACATTTCTAAAATCTAATACATTTAAGCTTTAAAACACAAAAATTTTAACTATTAACGAAAAACTTAAAACTATTTCCTGATGAATTCAAATGTATTTTGAAGCCATAAGTATTTAAAATACTAACTACAAAATACCTCAGCATCAGATATTTGAAACCAATTATAAATTACATTTTTAAGAAGTAATTGAATTCCAAATACCAAATCCTATAGCTAGGTGGTAGGGCATCCATCCGACTGGCTGGTCACAACCCTAGTCAAGAGCAGCCGCCACAACAACCTTGACTTGCGTTCCGGCATTAGTAGCCTGATTCCAGTCCCCCCTTCCCAGGTTGACGGTACATTAGTAGCGCGTCTGGTGTTGCAACAGTCCCACTCTTCTTCTTCAGCCAATCAATGTCCGTTGCTAGACGTAGGCCTACCTAAGAATGTCCTACATACTTTAGGTAGATCATCGCTCCATAGGGCTGGAGAGCGTCCTACGCTAGGTTTATCAAAACTTAAGCTCCCCTCCAGGATACGTTTGCTCCAATGGCCATCGGTCCTGCATCAGCTTACTAATTTATACTTCAACTGTTTATGTCGGTGGAATGCCCATAGGTGGCGTTAACCATTTTCATTCATCTATCCTAGGGATATATATAGGGATGGATCCATCGTAGGGGGCCGCGTGGACCGCCTGCGGACTCCCCGCCCCTCCCCTATTGATGAAAAGGGGGTACTGCCAAGGGTACTACCAAGTCACTGATGTAGTGTCTCGTAACTAACTCCTGTGAGAGGGGTGCAGATTAAGTTTAGTGGCCTCCGCTCGGAGGTCAAACAGGGATCCGGTTGTTCAGGAGTCCAAAGATATTCACGCTGTGCCATCCAAAAAAAAATTTCGACTATCAGCCCATATGCTCTATTGCATTACAATGTAATTTGTTTTTTTTTTAATTTGACATCGTCTTTAAATATATCAAAGTTCATTAACCCTAAAGTGGTAAAAGCCTTTTAAGTTTACAGTGAGAGCATTTTCCTTTCGAAGTCATCCTACATGACACAATGTTACATCACAATATGTTCAATTCACACGGCCGGCCTAGACATTGACTCGTGGGAACGCTCGTGTGAACTGGCACTTACATTGTCTTATACTATTAGATTTGTAGGTTACTTCCATATTATTATTAATTAAAATTTTAAGTTATAATCAAATGTAATAGGGTTTTTTATTTATTTATTAAGGACTATTGGATGAGCTTCCATATTAGTCCTGTAAAAACAACAAAGTAGAATCACAAATAGGAATTTTAAAAAAACATATGTACATACAAATGATCACGCCGTATCATCAGAGCGTAGGCAGAGACTATGGATCTCCACTTGTGACGATCCTGACAAACGACTTTCGCTTCATCTACTTTCATTAACCTTTTCATACATGCACGTTTATTACAGATGCTTTTTACTTGACCTCTCTTTAACACTTCTGCTATTTGATGATGGTGTGTACGTCTTAGTCTACCGGCAGCAACTCTGTCATTTACAAAGCTGTCATACACTTGTTTTGTGATTCTACTTTTATCCATTCTCTCTACACATCAAAACCACCTTAACATTTCTTTTTAAACTCTTGCTTTTACATCTTCTTTCCATCCACAACGTTCTCTTATCACACTTTGGAATATGCTGCCTCTAACTGTCAGAGAGGCCAAATACTTCCCAATATTTTGAAATTGAGTCAGAAAACACTATTTGTCCACAAATATCTATGTCTGATATACAATATAATCATGCTTATACATTTATTATAATAACTTTGTATTTTGAAATATATTATTGTATATGTGTATATGACTATGTATCTATGTATGTATTTGTATATCTAATTCTTAAATTAATTTGAGTATTTATGTATCTATTGCCTTTTTCCTGCACCACCTACATCGCTTGATTCAAATTTCTTTGATTTAGGTTGCCTGAAAGAGGTGGCTTTGAGCGATAAAGCCGCTTATTGTATTACCTAGAAAATATTGTAATTATGGTCTGTTTTGTAATTGTATATTTTGGTGTGCAATAAAGTGTTATCTCTCTCTCTTTCTCTCACACACACATACTGTTCCTTATCATATCATTCAAACTAACGACACATCTACTTCTCAAAGCTCTCGTTTCAACTGTGTTTGTTCTACTTTCATGCTTCTTCTGCATAAAACCTTACATAACATGCAAAATCATTTCTTTTATGCTCTTAACAATGAAGTCTAATGCTAAGTTTGCCGCTATAGAGATGGGCTCGGCTGAAAAAGAATGAGAAAATCCAAGGTCCAGTTAGTTCAAGCGTAAGTCTCCCCTAAGACGCAGTCACTCATTATTTTTCTTGGGGCAATCTGCAAGAATATGATATACTAGGATACGCCCGCAACGTCTTCCACGCTACTTACTATCGATCAATAAAATAATCGACCACATTGGAATTCGTTTTTTTAATCTAGCCATTTTAAATCATTCCAAGAAAAACTTCTTTAGGAATTTTTTATGTTCATTTAGTCTGTAATTTTTAGCTAATTGGGAGAAGGTGAAAGAAAAGAAGAAGTTTGTAATTTTATCTTGCTATATTAAAAAATTAAAAAAACATTTATTTCCAATTGCGACACACACACAATACAAACAGATTAGAAAATGTATTACATATATTGAATGTTGCAATTTAAGAAATGAGGTTGACGGTCAGTGTTTGCTGTGCCAAAATAAGGTCCAGCACAGCACTGGTTTTTAGTGCCCACCTCCAAAATCACATGTGTTACAAGACCTCAAGTATGTAGATAACCTTAAGCTATTACACAAATAAAAAGTAACATAAAATTATTGTTCAAATTCAAACGTTTTATTCAAAATAAGTTCCAATGGAGAACACTTTATGAAGGTCATTTATGCAAAATACAAACATTATACAGAAGATAGTATAAAAGGCAGCGAGCGAGCAGCTATCTAAACGCAGTTTTTTAAATATTCTTCAATAGTATAGTGTCCTTTTTTAAACAAGGTAACTTTTTTAGCTCTTAATTTAATGAAGGACATGTCTACTAACACTTCATTCGGAATTTTATGGAAGAAGCGTATACCGACCCGAAGAAAGATGACAGCACTTGTAATCAGCACTTTTGTAATCTGAAAGATGGCATAATCAGTCTATTCTACAATACCTATACGGCCTATACCCTAAGAAAACAATGAAATCATAAGAAAAAAACACCTATCCTAAAAAGCAGACTTTATGTTAATATTATCATTTTTAAACTATAACTCTGGTGTAAAAGCCTATTAGAAGTCGTATGAATACCTACCATACGACTTCTAAAATCACAATTTCACAGATGTCTAAAAGTGTATTTATTTTTCGTCATTGTCACATTCGTACAATGGTAATAAAGTAGGTATAGTTATTAGGAAAGGCGCGCCTCGTCAAGGTTGACACGTCATCACCGTGTTTGTAGATGGATTCAGTATTCCAAGAATATTTTCCGGTATTAACAACCTACAGATGAATATTTCCAGTATATACATATATACGTACATGCATATTTGTTTGAAATGCTTTTTACAGATCATTCAAGCGGCGCAAATATGCATCCTCAGTGAGAGTTATATGTTTGTGCCGTTTGCTGTTGAGATGCTTGGACCGTGGGGTCCTGGGGCTATGAGCCTCTATCAAAATTTATCAAAACGACTCACTGACTCTTCAGGTGATCAGAAGGCTGGTACTTACCTCGAGCAACGGATCAGCATGGCGATCCAGCGAGGAAACGTAGCCAGCCTTCTGGGCACCTTACCCATAGAAGACGGTGATCTAGGCTCGGTATCTACTTATAGTCCCCACTATGGGTAGAATACAATACAAATAAGTTAAGTTTTCTTTTATTGTATTAGATTATTTATAAATTTCTTCAATTATTATTTACTCTATGGGAGCTTAATTTAATTTAAGCACTGCTTCGCAACATGTTGTGGCTTGAAGAACAATTAATAATAATGTCGCATCACAAATAATGCATTAAACTCATCGCTACATCTGCGTGACACAGTCACTAATGCTGACATTATCTCAGATGTAGCGGGGAGATATAGTAGAAACATATAGGAACCCAGCATTAGAACGTCAGTTCTCTTCGCGCCTAAAATCGACAACGGTTGAAAACGGTCGCCGCGATGGTACTCCCCTCTCTGGCCTAACGTTTCCTGTCTACTATCGCAGGTTGACGACACTTTAACGTATTTACCCGTCTTTTAAAAAACGTGGTATAGGGTTTGTAAATAAATGGCATAATGCTTAATCAAGGCCAGTAACGTGTTAGCATGTTATACGCATTTGTTTAGTAAGTTTTCCGATATGGCAAGTCGGAATAGACGCGACAATAACAAGCTTTGTATGCCCATAGAACCGCTTTAACAGGGAAAAGTGTATTCTGCATGATATTTAATAAAGTACCCAGATCTATTAGGGATGATAACATCGATTTGTTTAAAAGGAGGCTACAAAAGATTATATTCGAAAAATGCTATTACGACAATAAAAATTTCCTTGATGATCAATTCTAAATTAAATTTGACAATATATAATATATAATTTGACAAAAATTTGATATTTTTTTTTTTAATTTTGACATTGTATTGGAAAAACTCTTCACTTGACATATTATCTATAATTACTGTATAATACCAGAAAAAAAGTAAAATTAATGTCTGTGGATTGAGTGGATTACAGTCTGTTTTTGGTAATTAGTTGATTTTCAACTTAATTACCATTTGCATGCCTGAAAGAGCAAAAACATGTGAAACATAAAATAACATATTGTTATCTACTGTTTTTACTAAGCATGTTTTTAAGCAAATAAATGATTTGATTTGATCAACACTAGAATGCCTAAAGCTGTCTTTTACTCATAGCTGAAGGATGGAAAGCGAAAATCTGGCGATCAATTTCTGCGTTACAAGGACGTATAAAAGCGTCATATTTCTGCATGTGACATCTCAAGTGACAGTTGGGAAGATCGTGCACTACAAAGAAGGGAGTGACGTAGTTCTATTGATAAAGGTGTAGCTGTCTTCGAAACGCGGCGTGTAGAACACTCAGATGAGCAACGCCTTATTAAAAAGGACCGCCCTAAAATCCCACTCATATATATATGAAGCGCGGTAGCGTAGCGGCTAGCACACGCGTCCCAAACTCAAAGGGCGCGGGTTAGAATCTTGACCGGAACGCATGCACCACTTAGACAGTTTTCTGATCTAATGTGCATATTGTTACTATCACCACGTGCTAACAACGGTAAAGGAAAACGCCGTGAAACCTGCACATCGAGATAACCGATGTGTCAAACCTGCCAAGCCGCCTTGGACAAGCGTGGTGGGTATACTGCCCGTTCCCCTATAGTGGGAGGCCCAAGCCCAGCAGTGGGACATTTATGGGCTGCTATTATATTATATTATTTATATAACAACGGGGAAGGAAAACATCGTGATGAAATCTGTACATCGAAATAATCGACAGGTTAAACCTGTCAAACCGCCTTGAACAAGCGTGGGTATACTGTCCGTTCCCAAATAGTAGAAAGCCTGAGCCCAGCAGTGGGACGTTTAGGGGCTTTTATTATATACATATGACTCATCAGGACGGTTGTATTGTGCTTCATGCAAAAAACGTTTAAAACCAAATTTGGTTTCGCTAGCCATCTGCGCTCGCACAGACTACTTGACCAGGTTCGCCGTTGACGGATACGGCAAGAAGGAATATATATTATACTAGGATATGCCCGCGACTTCTTCCGCGCTTGTCTTGAAATTCCCGCGGGATTCCCGGAACACAAAGTACCGCAGCGTTTAAAAAAGAATGTAAGCTATCGTTTTAGTTTACAAACAGCTATCAAGAAATTTCCCGCAGAATTCCCGGGATCAAAAATATAATAGATTTTAAGTTCGGGAATTTGTTGTCGGTCAATGAAAAATATAAATAACAAAAGTATACACTTTTATAATTTTATAATATTATACATATAGTAGCACCTCTGGTGTTGCATACGTCCGTAACCACTTTCCATCAAGAAAACTATTAGTCCGTAAGTTGAATTTCGGCCGTACAAAAATAGGATTGTATATTTTCATTCAGCCTGTGGTTAAGTGAGTTAATCTTTCGTTAGCCTCACTCACTGCAATCCAGAGGCGGGTTCGAAATTACGGAAAATTTCGTTACAAATTTTCCGTGAATTACCATGGTCTGGGTGTCTGGGATTGGCCCTAAAGTAGTCCGTTGTACATTACCCATAATACAAGCGTAATTTACTTAGCATGGGGATATACAATGCGTGTGTTTGTCTGCCATTTCTTTTCAAGTATTGATTAGCAAGACTTGGAACCGGTTTAAAATGAATTGATTATAACCGGTTTTACTCAATTAGTTCATTCCGAATGAATGAATAGAGTGTTATGCAAACAGGAATTAACCGTTCGAAGTATCATTTTATCTCTACCTAGACTATGTAAACTAATAAACCTTTTTAGTGATTACTGATCTACATGCAAATTCATATTACAAATTTCGTCGAATTATTGCATCTCACATTACTAATTAACTTCTCATTTTTTAAATTTCTTTCTATTTTATATTACTTGAAACTTAATACTAAACTAAATGCAATAGCTATTAAAGCCTTATTATTATTATTTTTTCTTCTTTAAATGAATTAATATTATAATTTTTCAAACTGCATATCAATAAATATCAAATTGCATGTAGTGTTTGCCTATAAGTAGTTACTGCATTTGTCACGTTTTTTTAAAGCTATGCACATCCTTGGTATTAGTGTAAGTAATTGTTGGTGAACTAAATAAAAAAAAATCTCTCTCAACATGTGTTTGTGTGCAACTGAAAACTTGTACCACTTGGTTGCGCTTTGGCTTTTACAAAAGGTGTACTGAAAAAACCTGTCGAAATCGTTGTTAACCGGTTTATTCAAAAATAAGCTATTTAATGAACTTTTGTTCCAAAAAACCGGTTGACTGAGTTTAAAGTGAGAACAAAAACGAAAAGAATAGTTCCTATGTACTAAGGCTGTACCAGTTTCCAAGCCTTATTCCTAGTTCGTAGGCTTATTTTAGAACCTTAAAGAAGACTACAAACCTACTCTAACTCAATATGAATAAGAGCGTTAGTTAGTAGAATTATTTAAATAAAATATTAGACATAAATGTCCCTTATGTAAGAACTTCGTAAAGCCTTTTAAGCATTCCCTCCCATAGATAAGCATTATCACAATCGACACAGCAGTTCAACAACCCGTTAATTGCCTCCTTTCAATACAATAGAGCAAAAACACATAATGCTAATTGTTTCATCGCAATCAGTATTAAAGTGTATTCACTTATTATTTCTTTTACAGGTTATTTTTCTAATTTAATCATCTAGATTAGAGATGCTACGAATATTCGGTTGCGTTTCGGTATTGGACCTATTTGGCCACTTTTTTAATTATTCCGTATTCGGCCGAATACCAAGTAAAAATTGAATATATTGCCATCAAAAATTGCTAGTTGAACTACGTTTTAACAGTGTTAAATGTGATTTTAAGTAAATTTTATTTCAATATTACGTATTGGCCTTCGAAAAAAGTGATTTAAAATCGCGCTTAAAACCTTTAAAACATGGTTACAATGATGTGTACCTACCTACTACGTAAGAATATATGGTTAGGGAAAAAGTTTCTTCGCATTTTATATAAAAATTCAAAATGTTTTTTTATAAAGTTTATTTACATTTGACTAAAGTATATAGGTGCCATTTTGTTGGATAACTTTTTGCCATCTTGTAGGTAGGGACGTGATCCCATTGCTATAAAAATTTTGGGGCTTCTGATCAAAAAACTGCGACAAGTGGTTTTGACAGTCCTCTCGTGATGTTAACCTGACACTGCCTAAGGGATTCTGCAAAGACCGAAACAGGTGAAAATCTGAAGGTGCAAGGTCAGGACTATACGGCGGATGCATTAACACCTCCCAGCCAAACTCTCGTAATTTTTGCTGAGTGGCTAAAGATGTGTGAGGTCTAGCGTTACCATGGTGAACAACCACACACCTTCTGTTGATTAATTCTGGCCGCTTTCTCTCAATTTTTTGCTTTAATCTCATCAATTGTTCGCAGTACAGTTCAGAATCAATGGTCCTGCCTGGCGGTAACAGCTCATAATGAATAATGCCCTTCCAATCCCATCATACACACAGCATCACCTTGTTGCGAGTTAACCCGGGTTTCGCCACAGTCTATGAAGCCTGACCGGCCTTTGACCATGATCTTTTTCGCACGTTCTTATCGTACGTGATCCACTTTTCATCACCAGTTATCAGCTTCTTCAAAAATGGTTCGGTTTCATTACGTCGTAATAAAGAATCACAAATGAGTACACGGTTCATTAGGTTTCTTTCAGTGAGCTCATGAGGCACCCAAATATCGAACTTTTTTGTGTACCCAGCTTTTATCAAATGCGCCAAAACCGTTTTGTGGTCAATTCCCAGTTCTCCAGCTACATCGTAACTACTAATAGGCCGATCTTGCTCCACTTTTTCAAAAATGGCATCAATTTTGTCTGTAACAGGGCGACCAGAGCGACGTGCATCTTTAACATCAAAATTTCCGGATTGGAAACGCTTAAACCAAATTTGCGCTACTCTCACAGATATTGCATTAGGTCCATAAACATCACAAATTTTTTTCGTGGCTTGTGTTGCATTTTTACCTTTTTTTGTAGTAAAATTTTAAAATGTATCGAATTTCTTCATTAGATTCACTCATTTTAACAATAAGAAAAACAAATTAAAATCACACATTTTCCTAATTTGAATTTGGAATTGTCTTCTATAAAATTAAAACTTTTTAATGATACCAAACCAGCCAGATACAAATGGCATAGCCAAAGAGATCTTATTACAAGTTCATACATACTATATGCGAAAAGACTTTTTCCCCAACCTATTACTTCACAAATTATTGCTTCAGACAAGCTAAATCCATATTGTCTTTTAAATTGATGGTTACTAAATATATTTGGCCCTCGCATATCTAAAACATGCTGTTTTTTCTACATATAGTATGATATATCTTATGTTTGTATAGTATATTATAATATGTTTTATTTATTTTTTACTTATTCTTGGAATGTTTTAAATTATTTATTTACTTCACTGCCACTGTTGTCTTAATATTTTCTTTAGTTAAGGGGATTGCCTGAAAGATATCGCTTTAACCGATAAGGCCGCCCTTTTTTTCAACATTTACGGTACCTAGGTTTAAGAACGTAGTTTTAATTTTTGGTGAACAGTAAAGTATTTTTATTCATTTATTCATTCATGCTTCAATACTAACCGGCCATGTGCGAATTGCACATATTGTACACCCAACATTCGGTAGCCGAATCTTCAGCGTTTCGGTCGAGAGCGTGGCCGAATATTCGGTTATGCGGTATCCGCCCAAACCACTATTCGTGACACCTATAATCTAGACAATATTATTGTCGATACGTTAGCCGTTTAATATCACGAAAATGCACAAAATAATTATTTATACCTTAGACCGTTAATAGAAAGACGGAGTTTCGAATTCTCAATGTGAAGTTGGCTAAAGGAAGCCGAATTTGGAATAGGAAGCCGGTGTAGTGGTGTTTCTCGACAAGTTTATCATTAATTAATAATATAACTAATAGTATATAATAACGGTGGAAAAGTTTCTAGGGCAACATTTTTATTACCAACTAGGATATGCCCGCGACTTCGTTCACGCTTGACTTGCAATTCCCGTGGGATTCCCGGGACAAAAAATACAGCAACATTTAAAAAAATAATGTATGCTATCGTTTCAGTGAAAACTATTTCGAAATAAGCTAATTTTTATATACCCGAACAACTACAAACCGCTCTCGGGAAAATTCCTGCGGGATTCCAGGGATACAAAATATCACAGATTTTATTACATGTAATTTACTATTGATCAGTAAAAAAATTACATTGGAATTCGATTTATTTTTTATTTGGCCTCTTTAAGTCATTCACAGAAAAATTCCCGCGGGATTCCCGGAGTAAAGAGTAGCGCAGATGTTAAGTCTAAGCATTTGAGTCGATCGGAGAAAACCGCATCAAAATCAGCCCCGTAGTTTGTACGTGAATCCCGCACAAACAGACCAGAAATCTAAAAAAAAATTGCATCCTTGCATCGTGTCCTCCGTCCTTTATATAGTCTATTCGGCATGACACGGCTTGCTTAGAATTTTATAATATTAAGATTACATACGTGAGCCATATGTTGCATAGGTTTACGCACACAAGTTGGTAAAATACGCTTTACTTCATTTGCTTTTGTTTATGTAGGACCCATCTATACATTAATGGTCTAAGCATATTATATTTACCTTATTGAAATTAATATAGGTGCCCCGAAAGATGGTTATGTTTTCTCGTTGGATCCCCATACTGGGAGAGAAAGGGAGAGATATATACCTATATATATACAATTTGATATGGATTGTTAATTAGAGCGTGAGATTAATATAATTTTACATTAAGTTGCTAAACATTGAAAATGTCTTTGCTTGTCTCACATTATCAGGCATTGAGTTCCAAATCCGGACTCTCAGACACGCACTTGGCCGATTTATTGGATCTAACGTCAAAGCAACGAGTGGAGTGCATACTTTTGGCGCGCAGCTAGGCACGTGCGCGCGCGCAAGATACCGTTACGTCAGGTGTCACCCCCGCGTCGGCAGGTGAGGATAATGACCCTTAGGGTAACCACCCTTACAGGTTGCGTTAGCATTCAAGATTTGAGATATCACTTTTGAAAGTTTTGTACTTTCAAATGAGGGTATGTTTTAGGGGGTGGTATTATTTTTAATCGAATTTTGTGACGTTTATAAATAGTAGATAAATAAATTATATTAACCTAGCATCTGCAGGGAAACTTTGTTCGCGTTTTTTTTATAGCTGGAGTACAGAAGACAGACAGACGGCCCATCTGATGGAAAGCGGCGGAAAAATAAAAATCAAATAGATTACCGCGCTTAAAACCGTTAAGTTTTTCTTAAGTCATAGATACATTTGCATTTGGTTTCACGTTGATATCATACAGGGTTCGATATGAGTACAAAGTCATATACGCAAACGAGGTGGCTGCTACATCTAATTATAAATAATATTTATACTTTAATTAATCAAAAATTCGTTATACAATTTAAATAACTAAAAAATTAATGGTTAATAATTGGTATTTATACGGTCCGAGTTGTTAATTTGAAATTATAATTTTTAACGTTCCGCCAATGTAACAGGTGCCTTATTTTTATGTGGGAAACATTGGGATTTGCATACAGTGGGTGGCGACCCTTCGAGGGTTAGTTGATGAGCACTATGGGCATTAGGTTCACAGTTTAAAACTTGGTTAAACACTACTCGGTTTCTGGCTTGTTACAAGTACGTATATAATGTGTTACGAGCTACAGGACTCGAATTAAAAATGCCGTTGGAACTACTATAGAATTTATTAGAACTATACAAACATGTATAAAACAAATACAAATAAAACTGGATGCAACCAGTTCACTCTGCACGATTCAATGCAATTCGACACGCACAAAGTCCGTCGTCTATACCGCTAATCGAGAGTACTACATACGTCTTACTCGTATCGTAGTCGTCACTTGACTGCCCCACCCCTACATTCAGGCATTTTTTTATACTAAATATACAGTACAAAAAAAATCGACCGCGCGCATTGAGTTTCCGAGAAATAGTAATTTTACGGACTTTGCGCGTGTCGAATTGCATTGAATCGTGCAGTGTGAACTGGTTGGATCCAGTTTTATTTGTATTTGTTTTATACGTGTTTGTACAGTTCTAATAAATTCTATAGTAGTTCCAACGGCATTTTTAATTCCAATCCTGTAGCTCGTAACAGTATAATAGTTAGGTGCCTGTTTGATTTGGGATGTCATTGTTTCAAAGAATTTTTCCTACTATGTTTTCCGAGTTCAAGGACCAATAGCAATAGAATTTATACGACACCACACAGATGCTGTACTCAATCCAACGAAAATAGTATTATCAAAAACGTAAAAACAAATATGGCTGGACGTATCACCTTTTTGTTTCGATATTGAAAATTATATTTTTAGAAGAGTTTTTAATATTCAACAAAATAACGTATATTGTGTTTTTAATATTGAAATATTAAATTTTAGTAATAATTGTGAAATGTGATTATTTAAATTTTCTATAAAATAGTGACGAAATAGTTTGCTTATATTCTACCTATAATATAATTAATAATCAAAAATAATTAATTATATAAATATAATTAATTATACATCGAAACGAATAACTTGGACGTGGAAATTGACGCTTTAATTAATAATTGTGAAGATGTTATTGAAACAAAGAGGTTATATATTTATCTAATTTATCTATAATAATAAAAAAAACACGATAAATTGAAAACCTCCTTTTTTCGTGTCGGTTATAAATAGAAAAAAATCTATGAAATATTTATGAAACCGTAAATGATTATTATTGTTTTTAGAAACCGGTGTCTTTCACCGCGTTTTTATGATTGCGTGATTTTTTTGCCCCACTCGCCATAGTAGCGAAATGTCAAATGGGGTCATCCAAGTTCGCCGACCCTTTGTATGTTTTTATGCATTTTGCGGTACTTTGTAACCCTTAGATTAGAAGACAGAAAATTAAACAGATAAGTAATTTAGATTGCTTATTTTTTATAAATATATTTAATAAATTCTGAGTTAAAACATACTGTTACAACTTAAGTTCCGACAAAAACAAAATCCACCTGCATATCTGTAAAAACACATTTTAGTACCTGTCGGTATTTGAACTATTTGTAATTCTTTTATGATCGTCTTCTTTTGTTTACTTATTTATTGGCATACGTTTCTAAAGAATAGCCCATTCTTCTATTGTACTCGTTTATGGTCGAGTCATTAGCCAGGTGTTTCGGATTATGTCGACTACGATACGGGCACATTTGTGTTCGTGAGGTATAAAACGACGGCCTGATGGGGAGAGGGGGCAGTCAAACGAGAACCACAATCAAGGCGTGACGTATGTACAATCGGGAATCTAGTAGTGACGGACTTTGCGCGTTTTATTGAATTAGGACTTTCTGTATTACGTTGGGTTATATTTGTACCTGTGTTATACGTGTTTGTATAGTTCTAATAAACTCTATAATAATTCCAACGGCATTTTAATTCGAGTCTCGTAAATCGTAACAATACCATTGTTGGCACCGCACCTAATCCTTAGCAGCCAGGCAATTTATTTATTATAAAAAAAAAATCTTTATATTTTTTATTTTGTAGCCATACGACGAGTCTCTCAAGACCACGGGCCATAAAAATGGCCCAGACTTTTGGTGGCCTTGTGTGGGGCCAAGAGAAGGCCAACACGTAGAGTCCTTTACAAATTTAATGTAAAGCGTGACACTGACAGACGATTATCCCTGTTTACATCATATAAAAATGCACCCAAGGACAAGTCCCGGTAAGTGTAGGACTATTACAGGGAATGAGAACAAAAGATACCGGGATATTGGGATGTACTAGTGGAGTTACAGATCGGGGACTATGGCGTCTGCCCGTCACGATGTTCAAGGAACATGGATAAAGTGGACAGACGGTGACTTACAAGTCACTGCATGGACCGCTAAAAATGACAAGATTTTTTTTCTCCCCTCCGGACGAACTTAATTGTCCAGGCTGTTAGCTATTCTTTTTATTTTATATATACACACATACATATATTTTATATATATATATATATATATATATATATATATATATATATATTCTTCTGTACGTGTGTTGACAGTGGACTCCTCCTAAACGGCTGGAGCGATTTTGTTTTTGTGTGTTTGAGTGGGTTCCCAGATGGTTTAGATTCACAATTAGAACCGGTCGGTGGCGCTGAGATCGGTTTCTAGAATTCTCCTAATCACCTAGACCGATTTCGGTGATTTTGTTTTTATGTCATGAAACAAAGTCTTTTAGGAATTCAGAAAATATGGCGGTATGAAGTTCGCCGGGTCGGCTAGTATATACATATATATATTTTTTTGTCTTTTTTATCTTTTTTTATGTATCTTTTTGTTTCATTTCTTTATTATAGAGTCTTATACTTTTGGGTTATACAATTTTGTTTATACTATCTTTTATTTACATATATTCTATTTACAAATTGGCTAATTTCTATTTATTACATTTATATATTATTTACTTGTTGATTGCATGAAAATGCCAAGATTGACGAGGGGCAACATGGGCGTGAGTGGCTAAGGGGTGTCAGGAGGTGAGCTGTGGGTCCACCGAAGCTACTTTCGACGTTAGGCCATTGGTCACTCCCACCCTTGGAGCTTGAGTTTTAGCTCTAGCGATCTTCAGTCTGTGCCTGCTGGCTAAGGCAAGCATGGAGTCAGGTCCGAGGTGTAACTACTCACCTAAGTCTTCGCCACAAAGCCCGACTTATCGGTTATCACGATGTGCAGGTTTCATTACGATGTTTTCCTTCAGTATTGTTAGCACGTGGTAATTGTAACAATACGCACATTAGGCCAAAAAATGCCTAAGTGGTGCATGTGTTCCGGCCAGAATCGAACCCGCGCCCTTTGAGTTTGGGACGCGTACGCTAGCCATTACGCTACCACTACTTGCAGTGAAATTAGTTCGGTTTAACCCGAATGAATATTCTAATATAAGTCTGTGGTGACTTGTTAATAATTACTTAATATGAATAATTATGCTGGTAATATAATAAGAAAAGTTGATAGAAATCTAAAAATTGTAAAACAAAATAATAATTCAAAAATATCACATATCATGATAATTAATAATAGATTCACTTCTGAAGCAATGAAAAAGGGATATACAAACCCACTTTCATATTTGTATATTAGTATGGATATAAGATACCAAAATAACGCCTCAGCATGTGTTACTATTATTTTTTTTTCCTCTAAACGCACCAATTATAAGGGGTGATGTTATTTCCTGTGATGACAATGATATGAAGTGTCAGTTGTTTGAATAAAAAATCTACACTCTGTATAATTAAGGTATGGCACGTGTGTATTATAGTAGGTTTAAGTTTAAACGATTTCCTGGATTCCTGCTTATTATTATTAGCCATGTATGTATGTATATAATCCAGGCCTTTTCGATTTACGTCTGCTCCCAGAAAGTTTATAAACTCGTTTATTTAGCAACATATGGCTGGGCTATAGATGTTTTTTTTTTAAATTTAATATCGATGACAAATAGTATTGAAATTAAATTTCTAAAATATTCGGGTCGTTTTAGTATTACGCCAAAAGGAAGGTTTGCACTGAAAATCAGCGTTGTGTCGGATATTATGCCGGCACAGCAATAAGCCGAGTGCAAACCTTGTTTGCTCAAAATGCGGCGAACAAATTTCCGAAATATGTTTTTATTTTTAAAATACATGTCAGGAATGTAAGTAATGTTTCTTTTTTTTTTTACATAGTGGAAGTGGATCATCGGATCTCTCACTCATCGTAGGAAACACTAGCTCAAGGCTAACCGATTTACGCCGATATTCCGTGAGAGCGTGGTATCACACAGAATTGGCGGCCCTTAGAACGGTAATCAAGATAATAATTCCACCATGGCTCTACCGCATTAAAATCTGTAGTGAATCTGATAAAGATTATCATGTAGCCTTAATCCTTGTTTACAGAAAACATTTAATTGTTCGCATCTAGTTTAATTTTTTTGATATGTTAGCGGTTCTCGAAACCTTTGACTACCATTAAATCTGGCAACTTAACCGATGGTTGTCAATTTTGCTGTTATACGTTTTTGTTTGCAATATTACTATTACCTCTCACAAAATGTCTTTTTCAGGGACATTATATGCTCAATAAAGTAATTTTGTTGTAGCTAATTGTAATTTTGTTAAAGGTAGTTGTAATCTCGTGAACGAAAGTCGAAGACTTATAATGGCAAAATTGACAACCGTTGGTTAAGTTGCCATATTTCACGGTACAGTAATTTGGCCGGTGTCCCACTTTTTGGAGAAATAATAAATATTAGCCCATTAACGATACAAGTCGATATTTGGTGTGGGTGACTTTACAACTTAATAAGTTATCAATAAAAAATATAAATACACATAAAAGATTAAGTCAATTACATTAAGAGACGCTAGAAACAAGTACGCTGGTAACTGGAGTGTATGGAAAATGCTTCTCATTCTTTAAAATAACTTACGTTGAGAATCTGAAGGCATCGTTTTACGATAGAATATATTTTTGATGGTATTAAATATAGGTATATAATTAGAATAGGTATGTATTCTATGTACACTATGACTTTACTTACTTCTGTTTTTCTCATTATGGTATGGTATCGTATAATCCGGAGGGCAAGTAACAAACTTCAATAAGAAAATAATGCTCAAGAAATTTACAAATCGCTCATATATAACTTAAAAAGTCGGGGGTATGTACTGGTTCATAAAAGAAAGTAAAAACACACCCTTAATTATATTTCTAACGTCTCAAAGGTCACTTAACCCCACTTGACCCCAACAACAGGTGCAACCCCTGTTCTTCCGTTATACATACAAAAAACATCCCTGCACTATTTCTATATATGTAGTAAAATCTTTCGATCAGCTGTGCTTAACAAAATTATATATGCAGTTTTAAAGGGGAATAAGCAAACCTTATTTTTATAGTCCTACTATTACCACCGATATATAGATAAGTCAAATTGATTATGACTTATTTATAAATAAAGTAAATTTTTATAACAAGTCGATAACGTATTACGACATTAGGGGCCGTGGGGGCCTGGAGCTCATCACGTCTATGGAGACCTCTCAACGCGTCTAATTGAGGTCTCGCGTGACCAGAAGGCTGGCTTGCACCTAGGGCAACGAATTAGCGTTGCCATCCAACGCGGAAATGCGGCCAGCATTTTGGGCACGCTCCCCACCGATAGTCTGGAGTCAAATTTTATTTATAGATTTGTTATTTTGTAAGTATAACTTTATTTACAGTATAGTTTAGTTTATTAATTTTTAAGGTTTTATTTAATAATAATAACTTACTTATTAGTCTTTTTAGATTTAATTTGTCGACTTATTTTTAATTGATATTCATATATTTTAATTTTAATTATATATAATTAGTAAACAACGATTATGAATAGTTGTTACAGTAATTATATATTATAATAGGAAATTGTATCCAGCGCATCATTTTATAGAAACTTAATGAAAGTCAACCAAATAGCCTAAGGTATCAATTTACCGAAAGCCTAGCCTACAATCAATGCCATCTAGGTTACTAAGAGGCTGCCGAGACTAAACTAGGCTACCCATAATAAATTATAAGTGCAAGTTTAACTGTGTCGTGATGGCATAATCAATTGAAATGGGTGCAAACCATGAACGGGAATTGGACGGTTTGATACAACGGTTACCTCATCATCATCATCATGCATATCTATAATATTATAAAATTCTAAACATATGTCTGTACATTTAAGCTATTAAAAAAACAACTAGAATAGACTATATAAAGGATGGAGAACGCGATGCAATTTCTTTTAGTGTCTATTTATTCGGGACTCACGTAGAAACTACTGGGCCGATTTCGATGCGGTTTCCGCTGGTCGACGACAAGTTCTTTGACTTAAAATCGGCGCTACTTTTTATGTTAGGAATCCCACGGGATTTGTTCTTGGAATTATTTAAAATGGCCACATTAGAAAATATCGAATTTCAATGTGATTTTTGAACTGATCGATTGCAAATTTCATGTAATAAATTGTGTGATACTTTTCATTGCAGGAATCCCGCGAGAAATTTCCCTGGAGTGGTTTGTAGTTGTTCAGGTTTATCTAAATAAATCCAACACGATACAAATTATATACACGACTCACTCGAGGGCTGACGGAGGGCGATTGGCGACAGCGCTTCAATAATCGAACCTCACAATTTTTGCTGAATTGCAACTGTCGCCGGCCGCCACAAAGATCAACTTATTTCCGACACACTTTCCACTAAAACTATAGCTTAGATTATTTTTTAAATGCTGCGGTACTTTGTGTGCCGCGAATCCCGCGGGAATTTCAAGTCAAGCGTAAACAAAGTCGCGGGCATATGTCCCAGTTAATAATAAAATTACGTTTTTAACGGTTTCAAGCGCGGTATTTTATTTGGTTTTTATTACTCCGACGTTTCCGCCACTTTTCAGTAGCCGTGATGGTAAATTAGATAACCATAAATAAAAATTAATACTAAATAATCGAAACGAACAAGTTGGCGGTAAGCTAAATAAAAACTTTAACAATACTTATTGACAATTAACATCTTTATCTTTCGTGATCACAGCTACTGAAAAGTGGCTGAAACGTCGGAGTAATAAATAATCTGCCCAAGATTAGAATTTGCACCCACGTCATTGGAGTTTGGGACGCGAGTACTTTAACCAGCAAGCTATCACGGCTATTAGGAGTAATACTTGATGATAGAACTAGTTTGTCCAAAGGTCATTTAGGGAGGAAGTGGTTGCGGTTGGAATACACCTGCCCACGGCCACCGTCCAACCAGTTTCGCATTGATTTTTCAACTATTATAGTATGCTTATTATTTAAATAAAGCTCTCCAAGACTTGTCTATGGAAGTTTTTTATTTAGGTTCCGCAGTCATTTTGGCAACAAACCGAAATCTATGTTTTCCGCATGTCTTTTCTCAAAAAAAAGGCGGGTTTGTAGGGATCAAATTTGACAGGATTAGTATAGTTATTACGCACAGCTTAAGGGTTATAGCTCACCAGAGCTATCCGGCACCGATAAGCACCGCCGCGTTGTCAACGAGTGAACCTCACGCTGTCAACGAATGAACATCACATGACACGCGAATTAACGAGTAGCCTGTCAGCTATTGATATTAGGTTTATACTTGAATCACTCCTAGCAGCGGGTTGTTACTAAGTGGTTCACTCGCCGTTCGCGATAAATAAAAATGAATCGTAGAAATTTATGTCCGCGTATAACTTGAGAACGATCTTACCGATTTTGATGAACTTTTTGTGTGTGTGTTCCAGTATGTCCCCGTATTATTTAGATTCACAATTAGAACCGGTAGGTGGTGCTGGGATCGGGTCTTAGATGTTTTTCAGGGCAATGCAATGTCTGCCGGGATCCCTAGTATCTTAATACGTCTCACAACATTCACACAGTAGCCGTATCGCGCCACGGGTGGCAAACCTGTATTTTTTTTATACAATCTTACAAAACCTGATAACATAATAAAGATTCGTTTTATGGTTTTTTTATAATGATATTATTAGAAAACGAAATCAAACCTCACTGTTTGATTTCTAGCAATAGTTGAATCTATTGTTAGGGATGTCCAACACATTTAAGGAAATTATCGATAGTTTTATGTGTTACTATGTTTTTGCAACAGTTACCAAACAAGTCATTTATATAAATTAAAATAATGTGCTTGTTTTTATATCAAATGTTGAGTTTTAAAGTATTTTGATACATTATACATATATAATATTTCATTTCCTCGGTAAAAAAGACAGACAGCATGAAGCATCGTATTATGAAATCTAAAAAAAAACACATTTTGTAATATAATATTTGTAAACTAATGATTTTTTAGTCTACTTATAGACTTGAGGAATTATAGTTAGAATGCAATATAATTAAGGGTCGATTTTTCAATCACCAGATAGAAGTTATTCCTAGAATAGAGTATAGCATAGAACAATTAAAAATGTCAATTTCATGTGTAAAACAATTGAATGGATTCACTATTGAATTCACTCAGGTTATAATTTATTCTACTGATAACCTTCACCTGACGATTGAAAAATTAGTTCTTAATATCTTAGCTTACGTCGATTTTTTTTTAGTTTCATTCACAAACTGACCTACTCAGCTTACGTACTTTTAAACAAATCTAGAAGACAGGGAATATGGTTGCTGAATGGCCTTCTTGATGTCAAAATAGCATGTATTATAGACATCGTGTACATAATAATTTAGAAAAAAAATAATAATAATGTGCAATAAATAATTAACTAAGAGTGTGAAACTTCTTGATGTGCTTTGAACGATACATTAAAAATGTCGAGCTCGTGGCAGATATTATTGTTGGCAGTACAAAAACGGTAGAGTGGTGAGTGTTGACAGAGCACAGTGCGACATGCGGGTAGGGCGAGTGTTTTACGATTATACAAACGGCATCCAGCTCGTGGTACTGCGAATTTTAGTTTGTCGAGAAGTTCTGGGCTGTCAATTTTGCTGTTTAAGAGTTTGTAAAGAGACACAATATCAGCAGTCTGGGATCGTGACTATAAAATCGTTATCTCTAATTACATGTTAATTCATTTATTCGGTACAATGAATATTTGTTTAAATCTAAAGAGAATGGGTAGTCCTAAGGTTTTAAGTTCTTAGGGTTCTTCTCGCAGCTTCTCGTGTGGACTTCTTTTCTGTACCTCACCTCACATAGCAACTATTATATTAAATCTAAAAGTACTTTTTTTCATCTTCCCTCTATGAAGTATAATGAAAATCCGTTTATATCCAAGACCTTGAAGAGGAACAAACTAAAATCAATATGACATTTATATACCTACACATTCTTTACATACGTATTATTACGCCAGTTTCCCGTAGGGGGAGGCAGAGACGATGGATTTCCACTTGCTACGATCGTGACATATATCTTTTGCTTCATCTACTTTTATTAATCTCTTCATACATACATATTTATGTGTTTTTTACCTGGTTGATTAATACTATAAATATTATGCGAGTTTATTATTGACACCTTAAGTTCAAGAAAACAAACAAATTAAAAATATAATAAATACATTTTATATACGTACAGAATGTCGATTTAATATGTAGATAACATTTTATCGATAAGCAATTTCATTATTAACCCAACACTAGCCCTTAACCGCACAATTATCGGTCTGTTTACCATTTTGAAACCATTACCGTCGTCGATTCACAATCTTCAATACACACCGGTGGGTTAGCGGTTAGTATAACTAGCTGGTAGTTCCGGGTTCAAATCTTCATTGAGTACTTTTGGGTTACTAAACTTCACACCTGTATCGCACACAACGTTCAATCGTGCAAAGGAGAATGAAAACACGGTTTTTGAGGGTTTCAAAGTTAGCCGTTGAGTGCTTAGAGAGTCGATTGTATGGCACGTACAGCACGGTCGGTAGTCGCAGGCAACTGGTTCGGGCAAACCCGAGTGAAGTTTTTGTTCATCCGATTACTCTCTAGGCAATCAATTTGTTATTATTTATTAACAAAGCACACAGGTAAATACAGAATTATATTACATTTTATACACATTTTTTGTATTTACTTTTATAGGCAACACCGAGCGGGCCGTTAACAACACCTTTACTCTTTAGGGAATGTTTAGACATTTATATTGCTAGTTAATTTTTTTATATATATATATATAAGTACCGTATATACTTTCATATGCATTTAGTAAAAAGCTATTTGAAATGAAATTAAATATTTATTCTTGCATAAATGTAGTTGTATACAGGTGTTATTCCCAGAAATACATGGTTCAATACATTTTACCAGTTTCAATGGTGTGCAAGTAAGTAGGATCTTAATCTTCATTATTTAAATAATTAGTTCCTATTTATTTTATTGAGTACCTTTTATTTAACTTGGATAATATTTATTACCTACCTTTATTTATTTATTATATAGATATCTGTTTTTTTAAATTATTATTACAATCTGTGTATGTCAATTATTTAATGTATTTAATTAAAATATTATTAATTATGTATTGTTATATCATAATATCAATTAATAATATTATTAGTTGATATTATGTTTCAAATTTGTCATTAAGGAATTCATTAGTGGAATAATATGTTGTATGTAATAATTATTAATTAATATATATTTATTTGTTTGTATGTATGTATTGTATAAATAATAACAGTCCATAAACGTCCCACTGCTTGGCTCAGGCTTCCTACTATTGGGGAACGAACAGTATACCCACGCTTGTCCAAGGCGGTTTCACAGCTTTGACAAGTCGGTTATCTCGATGTGCAGGTGTCATCACGATGATTTACTTCACCGTTAGCACTTGGCAATTGTTGTTGTAACAATATGCACTTCATCATGACGACGGCCTCTGTAGTTGCGCGGGCTACTAAGCCTTTGCCGGCTTACCTCACTGCAACACAGAGGCTCCGGGTTCGATTCCTGGTATAGTAAATTTCAGAAACTATTTTTCTCCGTTATTTACTATGGTCTGGGTGTCTGGGATCGGCCCGAGAATGGTCCGTTGTATATTACCCATAACACAAGCGTAACTTGCTTAATTTTGGGGATATACAGTGTGTGTGCTTGTTTGCCGATTTATTTATTTATTTATCAGAAAACTGGCTAAGTCGGACGAATGCATTAGCCACTAAGCTACCACGGATTTTGAAAAAATAATTAGATGGAAATCAAAATCATCATCGAAAAAATATACTTATAGATCTATTTGACGTAAAAAAATAAGATCTATAAAACAGTATAGTCGAGATCACTGATTGTAACGTCTTCGCGCGCCGGATGTTCCGCCATTGCTCGCTCGACCGTCCCAAATTCAAAACGGAGCCGTTTCCGCTGTGACGTCACCGGCGGCCATTTTGTTGTCGGCTCCCGCGCAATTGTTGTATGGGAAATGGGAGCGCACTAAATGGATTTCCCTACGGATGAGTTTTAAAGGGGAATACTTAGTTTTACATTTTGATTAAGTTCTTCTTCGTACATAACTTTGGAATGCGCTGCCTCTTGCTGTCAGAGAGGCCAAATCATTGCTTATATTTAATAACTCCCTCAGAGAACACTATTTTCTTCAATAATTATTCCTAACTAGTGGTCGCCCGTGGTCGAAATTCGACCATAATAATTAATTTAAATTATAAGTTTGAACATTATTAAGGTTCTGTTGTCAAAGACCATTGTACTTCTATAATCACAGATTTCGCCAAGGCTACACTGTTAATTTGACTTTAACAATAAACAAAAGAGTATATTTAGCATAAATAAAAAAAATAGCATTCTGCACTTCTCCATTTAAACTATAAGTGTGCCAAATTTCATACTCCTCCGTCAGCGCAGTTTTCGTAAAAAGAGGTACAAAGTTTTTATTGCCGTGTACATTGTAGCTATTAAAAAAAAAAGTGGAATAGACTATATAAGCGACGGAGAACATGAGGCAATTTTTTTTCTTGTCTGTTTATCTGTTTGTTCGGGATTCACGTAAAAATTACTGGGCCAATTTCGATGCGGTTTTCACTGATCGACAGCAAATTCTTATACTTAAAATCTGCACTACTTTGGTACTGCGAATCCCGCGGGAATTTTTCTGGGAATGACACAAAATGACCAGATAAAAAAAATCGAATACCATTGTAATTTTTTCACTAATCGATTGTATGTAATAAAATATGTTATATATTTTATTCGGGGTATTCCGTGGAATTTTTCCCGGGAGCGATATGTAATTTATTCGGGTGCATAAAAATAAGCTTATTCCTACACAGTTTTGATTAAAAGCACAATTTATATTCTATTTTAAATGCTGCGGTACTTTGTGTCCCGGGAATCGTGTGGGAATTTCAAGTCAAACGTCGACGAAGTTGCGGACATATCCTAGTTAAGTAATAAAAATTTAATTTAGCGGCCTCTGTGCTTGAGCAGGCTAAGCCTTTACCTGCCGACCTCACTTTAGCGCAGAGGCTTCGGGTTCGATTCCTGGCATGGTAATTTTCGGAAATAAACTACCTTATTAACTGTGGTCTGGGTGTCTGTGATCCGCCCGAGAGTAATCCGTTGTGTATTACCCATAACACAAGCGTAACTTGCTTTATATATATCTTACTAGCTGAACCAGCAAAAGTTGTTCTGCCTTAAAAAAAACACCACAGGAGGGTGACAAATACGTTACGACCTATTCTCAAATATACAAAAAAAAAAAAAATCGGACAAGCCGTTTTTTTTATTGCAGGAGTTCAGCAGACAGGCAGACGGCACACTTGATGGAAAGCAGTTACCATCGCCTATGGACATTTGCCAAAGATGCTACAAATGCGCTGCTGCTCTCTTAAGGGAGACTGGAACCTGGTCACTAATGCCGGAACACAACCCAAGGTTGTTGTAGCGACATGCTTTAGACCAGGGGTGGTAGCCATCCAGTCGGGCAAATGCCCTACCACCTGGATGGTTTCGGAGGAGTTCCAACATCAACACCGTGACCGCATATTTCGTAAACGAACTATCGTTATTTACTATGGTCTGGGTGTCTGGGATAGGCCTCTTAGTGTTCCGTAGTATTATTATGCATGATATAAGTGTAACTTGCTTAACTTGGGGATATATAATGTGTGTGTTTGTCTGTAGATTATTAAGTCATTGTTATTATTAACTCATCTGAGCCAAAATCAGTAATAGACGAAACAAGCCACCGAGGTCAGGTCAAGTTTGTCCAATGGCCAGAAGGTTGACCATTGTCCACGCTACATTTTTTTTAGGCATATTTACAATTTATTTGTTATGCCATTGAGTTTGGATCAATAATATAAATACAAATTAGTTTAATAATATTTATAATTTGTAGTTACAGTCCACAGGCCATAAAAATGGCCAGGACTTTTGGAGGGCTTGCATGGGGCAAGGGAAGGCCAACACGTAGAGCCAGGCTCCTTCGACAAAGATGTAAATGTAGAGTGACACTGACCGGCGATAATCCCAAATGCACCCAAGGACAAGCCGCGGTCAGTGTAGGACTATTGTAGGAAATGAGAACGAAAGGTACCGGGCTATTGGAATGAAATGCTAGTGGAACTAGGGATCTGGGCTATGGGGACTATGGCGTCTGCCTTAGCAATGTTCGGGGAACGTGGATAAAATGGGCAGACGGTGACTCGCCACTCTCTTCATAATCTCCAAAAATACCGTACGAAATTGGCGAGGGGCAACATGGGTGTTAGTGGCTCAGAGATGTAGAGAAGTGGCCTGCGTGTTCACCGAAGCTACTTCCGACGTTGGGCCATTTATAACTTCCACCCCTCGAGCTTGAGTCGAGCTCTAGCGATCTCCATTCTGTGCCGGCTGGCTAAAGTAAGCTCGGAGGCAGGGGCCTTGCCTTGGTCCCCCGGAGTCGGGTACGAGGTGTCGCTACTCACCTTGACCACAAAGCCCCTCTGCGTGTTTACTAAATTCCATATAAATTTAATAATTATTATTTTAATTGTTTATTTACTTTATTGCACACAACTTAGGTATGTGCCAGCCTTCTAGGTAAAATGCTCAGCGACAGTGGTCTGGTGGGGCTGGACGGGTTTTAATATAGGTTTTTATTTCAGTTTTTTAATATATATAATTTATAGAATAATAAACATATACCACTTAGATATAAAAAAAGAGTAACATTTTTGAAGTCGATTAAAAATGAAATGATTCCGTTTTAGTAGTCATCAAAATGGGCTCTTAAATTCTTTTTAATATTTTCGAATATTTCCTTAAAATTTTATTTTTAATGATATTAAAGTTTCATATGTATTTTGTTTTTTTTTTTAATGTTTTGTTTTTTTTAGTTTACTAAGTTAAAGTAAACAATTCAATTAGCTTAGATTTCAGCGCAATTACGAAAGTAAAAACCTTAAGGTTGTCTAACCTTCGTCGATATCGATAAAAAGTGTTGGCCAACCGACCTCACTTTTTGTCAAGCAGGGATGCTACGATGGCCACTATTTTTTATCGATAAATTTATTAGGGTCACTAATTAAATTTGGAGTAGGCCGTAACCTTGACTTAAAGTTTAAGTTATTTATATTGATTTGTGATATTGACCGAGATTTAAAATTAATCTTAATAACAAAAACTTTGTACCCCTTTTGACAAAAATTGCGCTGGTATGAAAATTCGCACACCTTAGTTTATATAGAGAGAGAGAGTGCAGAATCTTTTAAAAATTATGCATAAAAAATACGTTAAAACAATAAAAAATAAATTACACACACTACTATGTGTATGATACACACACGCGTATATACTCTTTTGTGTATTGTTAAAGTCAAATTAAAAGTGTTGCCTTGGCGAAATCTGGGATTATAGAAGTACAGTCTTTGGCATTAATTATTATGGTCGAATTTCGACCACGGGCGGCCACTAGTATTTTGAATAATTTAATATAAGTACACAATATGTTTTGAAATGAATATTTAAATGTGAAAATAATGATTTCGAAAAACAATAATAGGTACTGTTAGTACCGAGCACTTATATATTTAAAAAAATACACTTTTGGCTATAAGGACCTTAACTTTTTCACTATAATAAGTGACTTGGAGTCTCAATATACGGGACCTCAAAGGTCTACCGGACCGATATGGTATTAGTTTAAGCAATCCAGCAGGCAGGCATAAACCAGGTAGCTTATACGTAGCTATAGAGCTGTGGCTAATAACCAAGAGAACTCTATGAATTTGGAAAAAGATTTGGTATTTATAGGCACTTACTGCTGATCGACATTTTGGTAATTTATGTCGACGAATTGGTGGACTCAGCAATAAGTGCTTACCGAATAGGGTTGTAACAGTACGTTACGTACAAATAGCAATGAAATTAAATAGAACTATAACTATGAAAAAGACACAACCAGGCATACTAAAAGGCGCTTGTATCAAGTGCGAGATCTGCTTGTTGCCTTTGTTGTTCGTACAGGAATGCTTTCAGTTTAATTTTAACACTAGACACTCCGTTATTTATTTTAATGAGTAAACAGATGTAAGGCCAAGGACACACTTGCTGTAACATTCGTGTGCCCACCACCGTTGGTTGACCATACAGAACCACCGCTAGCTCCTGAGCAGTCATCGTGCGAAACAAACACTCCTGATACGCGTTGCTTGACTGGCTGCACAACGTGGACGCATTAGACGATGAATTTTTGGAACGGGCTACTATCGAAACAGTAACGCGTGCAGATAGATATCTACAATAATATAAAATTATAAAAATGCCGTATCTGTACATTGAAGCTATTTAAAAAATGGCAGTTATAGAAACTGCCACAAGAAGTGATAACTTAGAAATTTTAGTATTAAAATTTGAAATTTGCACAGTATATACACATTGAACTTTTCACTAATTCTATTCAATTTCTCTTATAAAATATGCACAATACGTCAGCTGTATAGCTACAGATATACTGCTATAAGCATGTCGGTGACGCGAACGCATGAGATTTGACCCATCCAAAAAGGGTCTAACGCGCGCAACACGCGGCCGCTGCGCATGCGTCAATCATGAGCATGTCGGTGACGCGAACCCATAAAATGTTCCCCCTACCAATAAGTGCCCAACGTGGCTAAAGAAGTTTTCACTTCAAAAACTGGAATAGATTATATAAACGACGGAAAACACGACATATTTTTTTTTAGTTTCTTTAATTTCGTCCCTTTGTTCGGGATTCACATGAAAACTACTGTGCCGATTTTAACGCGGGTTTCGCTGCCGGAGAATCCCACGGGAATTATTTAAAATGGCCAGATTAAAAAAAGACCAATTTCAATGTGGTTTTTTTCACTGATCGATAGCATAAATGTGTGATATTGTTAATCCCGGGAATCCCGCGGGACATTTCCCGGGAGCGGTTTGCAGATCTTGTGACCGTAGTAAATATCGGGGAAAGTCTTTTCCGAAATTTACCATGCCAGGAATCGAGCCCCGAGCCTCTGCTTTGCCGTAAAGTAGGCCGGCAAAGGCTTAGCCCGCTCAACCACAGAGGCCATCGTGTGGTTATGGTATAATCACAATACTAGTTTGTAAGTTTACTTATTAGTCCATATTTTGTTTTTCTTGATTGATCTTTGTAGAGGCTTATGGCCTCAGACCCCACGGCCTAAGCCTTTTAACTGCAAACGTCACAATATAAATCTCACCGAGAGTTTCATGTTTGCGCCGCTTTTTTTTTATCGCTGGAGTACAGCAGACAAGCAGACGGCCCACCTGATGGAAAGCGGGTACCGTCGCCTATGGACGTTTGCAACACCAGAGGTATCACTAACGCACTGCCGGCCTCAAAGAAATTTTATGACACCCCTTTTAAAAAACCCCATATTGTAGCGCTGTGGGAAAACCTCGGCTGGGAGCTCCTTCCAAATCCCAAAATCCCAGCCGCTTCAGTGATTCAGCTGTTTCTGCCGCCGAACCATCTGATCTATACGAATGTCTTCTTCTATATTTGCAATTAAAAATTCTAAATTTCATGAAGTCATCGTTCATATATTAATTACATCGTTATAATATATTTAAGCTTTAAAACACGAAATCTGAAGTATAAATGAAAATCTTCAAAACATTTCCAACTATATCTCTATGAGCAATAGTGTTTAAATTATTAAATACAATGTATTCTATCTCATTCTCTCGCAAGCTTAGTCCTACAGATTTATAATTGTGGTTATCTTTTTTTAGTGTCGCTTTTTCGTTACATAGAGTTTCAAATCACAACGATTCTAAAGAAGTTTTACTTCTTAAATTCAATTTATATGAAACATTCGTAATACTTTGTTGTAAGTAAAGTAAGTCGATAGAGAATTCCAGTAACCCCTTAGGCGTAAGTTAATAACCGAAACGCAAAGTTTGATCTGTGGTTCGCTAGCTCCACGTGGTGAAGCCACTGAAGCAGTGCTAGGACGCCAGTTTGTTTGTTTCGCACGATGACTGCCTGCTTGCTCAAACGGAAGGCTGACCAAGACGCATACCGATGCAGATTCTTTCACTCGGAAAGCCAGAGCGAAACAATTACTATACGGTTAACTCTAAGCCTTTGCCTTAGCTCACTGATAACACAGAAGTACCGGGTTCGATTCCTACTATAAAGGATATGGATACGCTCTCATACATTCTTGGGCCCAAATCGTAACACAATGAGAGTAATTTTAAAATATTTCTTTCTATCATCGGTAAGCTTCGTCAAGTCTTTTCTTCGACCATCCCGCATTGCCTGAAAACGAAAGATTTCGAGCAGTGCGTCCTCCCCGTCCTGACCTTACGAGGCCGAGAAATGGACACTGACGGTAGGACTAGTCCACAAATTTCAAGTCGCTCAACGGGCTAGGGAGCGAGCTATGTTGGGTGTTTCTCTTATGGATAGAGTTAGAAATGAGGATATCCGTAAGAGAACCAAGGTAACCGACATAGCTCGCAAAATTAGCACGTTAAAGTGGCGGTAGACCGGTCATATTTGTCGCAGGACCGATGGCCGATGGAGCAGACGAGACTTGGACTAGAGATTACGTCTCGGTAAGCGTAGTGCCCGATGGACTGACGACCTGCGCAAGGTCGCTGGCAGGCTCTGGAGGAGGAAGGCAGAGGACTGTGATGAGTGGAGCCGACTTGGGGAGGCCTACGTCCAGCAGTGGACGGTTATTGGCTGACGACACACGACACTTTTTGTCATGTTGATTGTTTTATAAATGTTGTGGGTTTAGTTATTTAAATGAATTAATCGTGTAGAGTATCAATGTTGAGGTAGAGTCTCTAAATATAGACCAGCCCTTTGGTCACGTAAGATTTCTATCAAACGCGCTGATAGGCCTCGATAAGCTTCGGGACCCAGGACCTTAGAGTTTCTACACTAAAAGCCACAAATATGTATTCATTGCGAATGAATGCATATTTTCGTCGTTTCAGGCTTTCCTGACATTCGGCTGCCGTGCCAACTGCCCTGACCGTGTCTGGAAGATGGGAAGGAGCCAAAGTGTAGACGCATGTGATAATTATTTAAAGAAAACTTGGTCAGTTTATGGTGAGTATATTACTGACGTATCGATATTCACAACTATATATGTAAGTTCATCTGTGTATTGATGTATAATAAAGTGATGTTTATCTATGTAACCAGAATATATGAAACCTATATACAACAATACTAGTGTCTCGGTAGACGTTGGCCTGACTTGAAAAAATAAAAATCTAGAACCCGATTCCAACACCACCTTCCGGATGTAATTGTGAATCTAAACCACCCAAACACACATCTCGGCAGACGTTGTCCTGCCCTGAAAAATAAAAATCTAGAAACAGATTCCAGCGCCAAGTATTTTGTTTAGATTGATGGGTTACATTATTGAAGTTATAGTAGGAATCCCTAATTTTTATATAGCCCATATTATTCAGGGATAATGTAGCATTCGAATGATGAAAGAATATTTGAAATCGGTCCAGTAATTTTTGAGTTTATTCGTTACAAACATACAAAAATACAAATCTTTATAGTATTAGTGTAGTTATAGAACCAACCAAGAATATATGGAACCACGATATATGTAACCAGAAAGAATGCTAACATAACCTACTGAACCATAGAAACTAAAGCTTAATCTATACATATAATAAAACTGTAGAGGTTGAATTTCTGTACGATGAAAAAAAATGCTAAGAAGTGAAATAGAAGTAATTTAGATTTTTTCAATTTTTTTTTGTTTCTCTATTTGTCTCTTTGTACCGGCTAATCTCCGAAACGACTGGACCGATTTAAATGAAATTTTGCATGGTTGTAGCTTATATCCCTGATCAATATATAGGATACTTTTGATCCCGAAAAGTTAAGAGTTCCTGTGGTATAATTAAAAAAACTTCCCACGCAGACGAAGTCGCGGGCAGAAGCTAGTTTAAAAATATAGGAAGTAACTAAGTTTAAATATTATGTTCAAATTTAAATCAGAATGTTACGACAAATTGTTTTTCTCAATTCATTCAATACTAAACCATTGCCAAGAAGCTCAATGTCGTCATACTTTACACCAGAATTAATTACTTAATCGATTACATTTGCCAAACGATTGTAGCCTTTACGTCAATGAGAATAAAGTGTAATATTCCATCATGGGTTCTACAGATTTTCAGTTACTGCACAGCATTACCACGAATTATAGTGTAATGGTTATTTTGACGAATTATTTCGAGTTGCAGTACATTTACTTCAGTTTAGTTAGAATAGTTCATGTGTTATGTTTAAGGAACGTTTTGATTTCCTACATCTTTCTCATTCCCGTTATTTGCGCTCTAGTATTAATCTCTCTTTAATGACACCTGCACACGCTTCTTCCTTCGTTGACAACTCTTTCACGGTACAGGTTGTCCGTTTATGAAACTCACTGCCACTCAACATCAGACAAGCTAAGTCAGTATCCTCTTTTATAATTATGGTTTTTAATTATTTTTGATCCTCTCAGGTATAATAGTGCTGCTTATTCTCTATGTATTGTGATATTGTTACGAGCTACAGAACTGGAATTAAAATGCCGTTGGAATTACTATAGAATTTATTAGAACTATACAAACACATATAACACAGGTACAAATATAACTGAACACAATCAGTCCAAACGTAATGCGCGATTCAATGACACACGTCTTGTCTCGTTAGTGGTTATCGCTTGACTGTCCATCTCTCCATTGGGCCATTGCTTTAAACTGCACCGATACAATATGGCTGCCCGCCCGCGTAAATCGAATTTCTTAGAATCAATTCGACAAACCTGTCTAATGACTGCCATAAAAGATTACAATACACAATGGGCTGTTTTTTAATCACAAATTTTAAACACAAGGTAAATAAAAGAAGACAGTTATAAATAATTTCAATGTTATTAGCTCAACGCCGGCGGGTAATAAATGAACTTTGTTTACAAATATGCAGGTGGCCCAAATTGTAACAATATGTTTACATAATATATAATAAAGATTTTTATTTACTTATTTCATATATTTTATATTATTTATTGTCTACACCGCCACTGTCACGTTTTAATATTTTCCTTAGTTTAGGGGGTTGCCTGGAAGAGATCGCTTTAAGCGACAAGGTCACCATTTGTTCAACATTTATTGTATCTAGTTTTTAAGAACGTAGTTATAATTTTGGTGAACAATAAAGTGTTTTCATTGATTCGTTTGGATGTATAAAAGTATCATGTTGAATTTATGTAGTACTAGAGCTTGCTGTCATACCCTAGGCAGTACCTTTATATATTATTATATACTTGAAAAAATGTATTATACATAATTATTGTAAAATGTAAGTAATCGTACAATTACTGTATGATTACTTGCATTTAAAACGGTGACAAGTCTAAAATTCAGGAGTGGCCTTCCTATATTTTTCCCGCAAACCTGTGACATAATTAATTCCTTAACAAATTTAAATTTGGACCTCACACTCAATGCAAATTTTTTCCGCAATACTGGTGTGTAACCCATGGAACTTTAAAGAAGCGTGCGCACCACGGAATTAATTCCGCCCGGATTTACATTCTGTAGATTGGCCGCATGAACCTCGAATATGCGTTTTAGAAGAGAAGGTGTACATAATTAAAATACAAACGTGTGCGTGAAAAAGAGACTCCATACAAAATCCGCGTAGGAACGGAGAAAACAATTTCCTGTGGCCGGGCGGGCGGCTTCTCGTATGGGGCAGCAAAGCAACTCACAGCCAGGCGGTAAGGTACTTGCCCGACTGAGTGGCTACCACCCCTGGTATAGAATATGCCGCCATAATAGCCTTGAGTTGTGTTCCGGCATTAGTTGCCAGGTTCTAGTCTCCATTAAGAGAGCAGCAGCGTATTTGTAGCACCTTTGGTATTGCAAGTGTCCATAGGTGATGTTAACCGCTTTCCATCAGATGGGCCGTCTGCTTGTCTGCTGAACTCATGCAATAAAAAAACAGAATAGTAAATAATAATAGACATAAGATTTGTATAAAATAAAGTAAAGAAAAAATCAAAGATTACCTCCCTATTTATTACCCCTGTATAAAAAAACGTGTGCGTCTCTGGACGCCCAACAGAAGTGATAACTTAAACTAATCTAAGTTGAACTATTTAATATTGAAATTGTTTAACTTGAGAAAAGCCTAGGTTATTACTTAAATTTTATGTATATAGTGCATGGGTAAAAGTGAGAGAGGAGGAGCCTGCCTACCGCTGCCGTATGCGTGAGAGAAAGAGAAGCCAGACAGACTGGCGCCGTAACGCGTTACGTAACATAGTGACTTACCCTCCCATAAGAAGTTATCACTACAAAAATTAGTATATAAACAATTGAGACATAAATAGAAAAGTCTCTGTCCTGAAACAAGCTTCCAAAAACTCTCATAAAAACTTTAAAAAATATATAACAAAAATGAGAGATATGCGTATTTAATAAGTGGAACGCGATGCATACAAGTTCAATGGCGGAGGCTCGAATATCCGCCGGGAATCGAACTGCGTAGTCATGGTCCGATTGCTTGCTCCGAGCCACTGAGCCGGCACCGGTGACGTATGGGCGCAGTATGAATGAGTTGAGCGAGGTTCGAATCAGGTGGGTGAAACGGCGCGAGCGAACCATGTTAGGTGTTTCTCTTTTTATTTCTAGAATACAGCAGACAGGCTGGCTAACCTGATTGAAAGCGATTACAGTCGCCTATGGACGTTTGCTACCAACGCAAATAATGCGAAGCCAACGCGTTACCAGCCTTTAGAGTAGGATGAAGAGAACCGTGAGCTCCGCTCCCGCTAAAGGAAGATGACTTGGCGCCCGAGGGCCAGTTTGGACCTTCGGCCACCGTGAGCTTCCCTTGGGGATAGGGTTCCACCTGCCGTTATATCGTCATCGTCGTCGTAAAGAAAGAAGAAGAAAGAAAAGGTTTTATTTGGTATTCACATAACAAGACACATTAAAAACAAAAAAATGAAAAAGGTATTATACTATGTAGGTATATAGCAAAAAGAATATGTCTGCCGATGGTAACAAATAGTTGTAGTTCAGCAAATGCCAGGCAACAGGTGCCTGACGCTGGTTTTCAACTGAACCCTAAGACGGACAACTTCCTATATATTCCTATAATATTTCGCGCGAGCTCACGCCCCACGCCATGAGAGTTTGAAGTCGCTGGGAGACAAAAAGAAGTTCACCGGCAGTAGATGAGGCCGTTGGACCACCGCCTGCCGGGGCCAACGGAGGGGCTAGGCCGTGTACCCTGGCATTAATGGCGAAGGACGGAATACCTAGGAGGTTTTGGGAGTATCACTAACTGTGGCATGGCAATAGCATTTCTAGTTCTAGCTAGAGGTACTAGTGCCACCCCGACCTGGCGAATCCCACACACCGGCCGCGACTTTCCTCCACCGCGCGGCTGATGGCCCTCAATCGGGTTTCCCTTTGTAAAGAGAATGGCATAGGAGGATAAGGTAGAGGCATCAGACAGGAGGATAAGGAATATGGCATAGGGATAGGGGGAACTGGGCAATCGGAACTCTCATCAATCGCACGAAACAATATTAGCAATGTTTGCGTGGTGTCACACTGATCGAACCAGCCCTAAAGGCTGTAATCAACATAATTATTCCAGCATGGCTCTTCCACGTATTTTGTTTTGCATGACATCAGCAGACAGTTAAACATTTGTAACACCAAAGGTGCTTCCAATGTGCTGCCGTCCTCTAAAGGAAGACTAGAACCTGGCCACTAATGCCGGAACACAACTCAAGGTTGTTATGGTGACATACTCTAGACCTGCGGTGGTAGCCATCTAGCCGGGCAAATACCCTACTACCCGGCTGTAGGGTGTTTTATCACCTCTTACGACAGACCTCCCGGCCACAGGGAATTGTATGTTTTCTCCATTCCTGCACGGATAGATAGTTTCTGCATAAACATGTAAAATGTAACTTGCTTAGTTTAAGGATATGCTAATCTCTTAAGACCACGGGCCATAAAAACGACCCAGACTTTTGAAGGGTTTGCGTGGATTATGGGTAGGCCGACACGTAGAGGCCCCTTGACAAATTTAATATGAATGTGGCGTGACACTGACCGGCGATTATCCCTGTCTATATTATATAAAACTGCACATGACGATAAGCCCCGGTTAGTGTAGGACTATTGTAGGAAATGAGAACAAAAGATATTGTGCTATAGGGATGAACTGCTAGTGGAGTTACAGATTAGGGACTGTGGGGACTATGACGTCTGCCCGTCGCAATGTTTGGCGAACATGGATAAAATGGGCAGACGGTGACTCGCCACTCTCTGCATGGGCCCCAAAAAATGTCGTAGAAGATTGGCAAAAGGCAACATGGGTGTGAGTGGCTAAGGGGTGTGTAGAGGTGGGCTACTGGTTCACCAAAACTACTTCCAACGTTATGCTATTTATCACGTCCACCCCTAGAGCTTGAGTCTTAGCTCTAGCGATCTCCATTCTATGCCGGCTGGCTAAGGCAAGCATTTGTATGCTTTTGTATTATTATTATATTAAAACTCTGTGACCAGTATTTTTCTACCATCACAACTCATTTCACCAACAGCGAGTGACAGCTTTGGCACCTTTCGATATGTTTTTGTTGTTGTAACGTTTGAAAAAGGACGGTAAAAACAACAATGGCGGTGCGCGGCACTTTCTAATAGCGTCGACTGCGCCCGCGCAGCTATCGCCGGTAACACTGGCGAATTGATTTATCAATTGTTTATTTGGTCAAGTTTGTACACGCTACCAGAATTGATAGCTCTTTGTAATTAAATACGATTTATGGCCGGTTCCTATATTATCTTACCGACTGTTCATTTGACTTACTATCGGTTAAAATTTGACAAACTCCATACAAGTAATGTCAAAATTCAAACGATAGTAGAGCAAGTGAATGAAATGTAAGTTATAAGAACCGGCCATAATTGCAGTGTAGGTAGGTTGACCAGAGAGAAAATTTTTGAATATGCGAAATGGACACCTTTAATGGTTTTACTAGAGATGTGTAAAGCTTTCATTTAGTTACAATTAATATTTACATTCACATTAGAAAAAAAACTTGAAATTTAAATATACAAATAATATACCTAATCTACAGCTTAATTAGGAAAAAAGGGTAAATAATAAATCGATCCTAAATGACCATCACTTGGGAGCGTTCCCAAAACGTTCCCGTGTCACCGTGTTGGGTGGCATCGCTTATACGCGTTGCCATCCAACAGGTCAATAACGTAACGTGGTGTTACGTTACTTTACAATAAAGTTTAAAATTACTTAGATCAAAGTTGTTTGATTTTCTATCTTGTCTAAGAAGATTGTTTAGACATGTAAAACCTGTTAATTGATTTTAATATTTATGTTAAGCCTAGTGATTATATCCTCTTTGTGTCATATTGTTAATCTTAGCATCTGTAATTGTTAATATTGCAATTTTCTTTTTTTACATTTCTATATTTCATAAACGTAAAATTTATTAAAATGTTGACAGTGTTGTTTCTTGTACGTCAACTTTAAAATGACGAACATATTCATTCCGCGACTGTACATATAATTTGATATTAAATATTCATATTTTGTATTTATTTTAACAGCCCATAAACGTCTCACTGCTGGTGTCGGGCCTCCCATTATTATAGGGGAACGGACAGTATACCCACCACGCTCGTCCAGTCGGATTGGTGGGTTTGACACTATTTTTATCACGATGTGTAGGTTTCATCACGATGTTTTCCTTCACCGTTAGCAAGTGGCAATTGTAACAATATACCTACTAGGTCAGAAAACTGCCCAGCCAGTGGCGTAGCTTACCTTAGACGGGCCCTGTATCAAAATGTGTTGGGGGGCCCAAAGGAACGGTAAAGTTTTTCTGTATAAGAAACAAAACATGCTCCAAATGAATTAAAATAATTATATATTGACTAGCTTGTGCCCGCGACTTCGTACGCGTGGAAAGGTTGTTTAACTATCCCACGGAACTCTTTAATTTTTCGGGATCAAAAGTATCCTATATATTGACCAGGGATATAAGCTACAACCATACAAAATTTCATTTAAATCGGTCCAGTCGTTTCGGAGATTAGCCGGTACAAACAGAGAAACAAAAAATTTGAAAAAAATCTAAATTAGTTCTATTTCACTTCTTACATCCCACTGACTCGGTTTTTAGCGTTTTTTTTATTGCACAGAATTTCGACCTCTACAGTTTTATTATATGTATATAGATAGATTTTAAGTTATTACTTATTTTGACGGTCTCTGTGGTTGAGCGGGCTAAGCCTTTGCCGGCTTACCTCACTGCAACGCAGAGGCTCCGGGTTCGATTCCTGGTATTGTAAATTTCGGAAACGTATTTTCTCCGTTATTTACTATGGTCTGGGTGTCTGGGATCGGCCCCAGAATGGTCAGTTGTATATTACCCACAACACAAGCGTAACTTACTAAATTTGGGGATATACAGTGTGTGTGTTTGTCTGCCGATTTATTATTATTTATTTATTTACTTATTCTTAATACTCGTACGTACGTTAGACAAACAATTTAAATCAATCAATTTCGGCAAGCTGTTTTCTTAAATCAATCAATCAAATCAAAGCTGAAGACACTTATAGTTGTTCTAGATTTTCTGCCTCTATAGACAAAAAATCTGCTAGCCGTTCTTGTTGGCCCAGCAGTTATTCTTAAATGTGTTAATAATAATCTATAAAAGATTGTGGATAACATTTTAGGAATTTTTGCTTACACACTTCCGGGGCCCCTGTAGCCCGGCGGCCCCGTAACAATGGTCCGGCTGATACGGCGGTAGCTACGCCCCTGTGTCCAGCCAGGATTCAAACCGGCTTTCTTTGAGTTTGGGATGCAAGTGCTGTCCTCCAAGTTACCACGGTTTGTTTGCTTGCTTGAACGCGCTAATCTCAAGAACTACTGGGCTGATTTGAAAATTCTTTCAGTGTTAGGTAGCCCATTTATCGAGAAAGGCTATAGTCTATATATCATCACGCTAAGACCAATAGGAGCGGAGCACCAATGAAGAATGTTTCAAAATCGGGTTTTTTTTTAACTCACTTTTTTTAACTATTCCACGCGGACGAAGTCGCGGGCAGAATCTAGTTGTATAATAAAAATTAACGTTCAATATACGTTTTTATGTCACAAAAGCAATTATAAGGCGTACATCACACCGGTAGAGGCATGGGAAAGACACGTAATGCTAAACAAAGCAAGTGTAACCTAGACCTAACTTCACAATGAATATTCCCACACTTGACTTGTATCATAAAAGCTAAGTTTTCACTTATTAACTTATGTAAGCTTGGATTTTGGGGGTCATGTTTAATTCAACTCTGCAACTGAATCGAGTGGTTCTACAATTTCGTATTTACATTGGATGTTACTCATCCATAGACACCATCTAAGTCTTGATAGCAAAATGGCTAAAATGTGTGTTATTTTCTATTTCGGGAATTCCGCGGGAATTTCCATAGAAATTGACCCTTACAAGCTACACTATGATTAGGTGTAATATAACAGAATAGAATAGAAAACACTTCATTGTTCACCAAATAAACAATTACATAATGAATAATTAGAATATTTTTTCGGTAAAAGACAAGGTGGCCTCATCGCTTAAAGCGATCTCTTCCAGGCAACCTGACTGAGAGGATGCTTTTAACAACTTATGTCTAGGTATAATTAAATTAAAAAGTAGTAAAATAATAAAGAAAGAACTACAGTTCTTCCTTTATTATTTTATACTGTCCACATTATACTTAATGTGGACAGTAAACAGCTAAATTAAGAAGAATAAAAAAATTATATTTTATTATAAATTAAGGTAATGATTTTTCACAGATTTTTTTAAATATGGCTAATGATTTAGCTTTTCTGACATCTATGGGTAAAGAGTTCCAAAGGCAAACAACCTGCATAGCGAAGGATTTGGAGTAAAATGCTGAAATATGTGCAGATGCCTTTAACAGGAGGTTATTAGAGGAGCGCAAATCGAAGGTGTGTCATGTATGAAGCAAGTTGAAACATTCCTTAAGGTAAGGAGGAGTGTAGGGTATAAATAGTGTACGATATATTCAATGTAGAAGATGAGCATTCCGGCGAAGTGAGATTGGCAGCCACTTGAGTTTTTTGCGATATTTAGAAATGTGGTCATATTTTCTTAACCCAAATATGAACAATATAATAGATAATATATATAATAATACAGAATCGGATTAACGACATCACACAGAACGACGTAAACCGAAAAAAATATTTTTCAACCCTTACTCTCTCTTTTCTTTCACCATATCTCAATTATTTGGGCTCGGCACAATATGTCTTTTCCTTCCACACTTCTCTACTCTGACATACATCTTCTGTCACACCACATATCATCATATCACCCTTCACACAATCCATCCATCTTTTTTTTGGTCTACCTTTACATTTGTACATCTTGAAGTTTAACATTCTTTTTGTCACGTAACTTTCATCCCTCCTCATTATAATATGTCCATACCAACTTAATCTTCTTCTCTCTTCTCTCAATTTTTCATTCACGGGTGCAACTTTCAAAGATCCCCTTATGTACTCATTTCTCACCTTATCCATTCTTGTGACACCACACATCCATCTCAACATTCTCATCTCAGCTGAGTGGAGACGTTTGTGGTTTATCGCTTTAGTGGCCCAACATTCCGACCCATATAGCATGACTGGTCGTATGATAGATTTATATATTTGTCCTTTTAATTTCAGTGGCATTAGTTTGTCGCACGTCACACCGGTTACCTGTCTCCACTTTAGCCATACTGCATTTATTCTTCTCCTTACATCCCTTTTCAACCCTTACTATACAATAAATTAAACTAAAAATAAACTTTATATACAAACTAAAACATGAGAACTATACAAACGAACAGATAGGTTAAAGGCTAAACTAACTTAAAAATAAGATTAAATACGAAAATAAACTAAGTAATAAATGGTAAGACGATCCTATAAATAAACCTAACTTAAATCCCGTTCAGCCCCACCAGATCACTGTCGCTGGGCATTGTACCTAGAAGGCTGGCAGCATTACCTTGCTGGATACAAAGGCTAATCCTTTGAGCGAGGTACGCTCCAGCCTTCCGGTCTCTTGTTGTATCGACCAGACATTTTTTAATATTTTTAAATAATTTGTGGGCACTTGGCCCGCATGGGACCAGAGTCTCTACCCCAAATGGCTCAAATATGTAACTTGTTCCAAGGTTTGCATATTTGAGCCGTTTGAGATATAATACAGAATGTAATTATTTTTCAAAGTCAGCCGATTCGATTGTTGACGAAAGAGGCGACAAAACATCCCACAGCCAGGTGCTAGAGCATTTCCTCGACTGCGTGGCTACCACCCCCGATGTAGAGTATGCCGCCATTACAACTTTGAGTTGTGTTCCGGCATCAGTGGCCAGGTTCCAGTTCTCCTTCAAGGCCGGCAGCACATTGGCAGCACCTCTCGTATTCCTAATGTCCATAGGCGCTGGTAACCACTCCACCATATTTGTGCCGTCAGGCTGTCTGCTGTTCTTCAGAATAAAAATAATGTGTAAACTTGAAAACTACGAAGTAGCCAACCCATCTGCTCCATGGGCGACGGTAACCACTAACCACCAAGTGAACAGTTTGCCTTGTTTACCTACAAGCAAACAAAAAAACTTACGTAGTTTACTTTTTCAAATTGCATGAGTTCAGCAGACAGGCAGACGGCCCACCTGATGGAAAACGGTTACCATCGCCTATAGACATTCGTAACACCAAATGTGCTACCAATGTGCTGCCCCTCTCTAAAGGGAGACTGGGAACGCAACTTATGGTTGGTATGTCCGCATAATCTAGACCAGGTAGCCAATCACACGGGCAAATAGCCCTACCACCTGGCTGTGGGTTGTATTGTCGCCTCTTACGATAGGCCGCCCCGAACGCAAGAAATTGTATTCTTTCTCCGTTTCTGCACGAATATCTAAGATTTGCTTCCCTAGCTGAATGGAATGCGGGATCCATTCCTGACATTTTTTTTATTGCACAAGTTCAGCATACAGGCAGACGGCCCACCTGTTGGAAAGCGGTTACCATCGCCTATGGACATTTGTAACGCCAAAAGTGCTTGCTACAAATGCGCTGCTGCACTCTAAAGGGAGACTAGGTCCTGGCCGTTAATGCTCGAATACAACTCAATGTTAATATAGCGGCATGCTCTAGACCAGGGATGATAGCCATTCAGACGGGCAAATGCCCTACCACCTGGCTGTGGGTTGTTTCGTCGCCCGGCCGCAGGACATTGTATTCTATCTCCGTTCCTGTATGGATAGAATGGCATGATAGATTTTGTAAAACATTTTTTGTTATTTGCTCTGATCAAAAAAGCCGTGTCAGCTTAGTGGTTAGCGCACTCGTATCCCCAAACTAAAAAGGTACAGGTTCGATCCTGTCCGGAAAGTATGCACCACTTAAACAATTTTCGATTTACAGTTCAGATGCAATTTCCCTTTAGAGAGCAGTAGCGCGTTTGTAGCACCTTTGGGGTTGCAAGTGTCTATAGGCGATGGTAACCGCTTTCCTTCAGGTGGGCCGTCTGCCCGTCTGCTGAACTCATGCAATAAAATACATCATACATCATTTGTATCTTTAAAAATAAAGACCGGCCGAACTACAGAGACAGTTAGCAAATTCGACTTTATCAACATTTTTGTTTTTAGGCTAAAATAAAACGCACTATTTTTCGAAGTCCAACGCGAACAAAGTCGCAATCACATTTAGTTTGTAATAATACTATAATCACACTCAAAATAACTTACTTTTTGTATTACCTTAATACTATGAAGTCATGCATGACTCACCCATCTGCGCTTAACAAAAATAACTAAAGTTTGTAATCGAAACATAGTAAGGTAAAGTATTTATTTTCGTAAGTTTCAAAGTAGATACAAAATGATTGTTTCAAATTCTCCGCGCAGGAACTAGAATACTAATTCCTGGATTAGGGCGGCCTGTCGTAACAGGCGACAAAACAACCCACAGCTAGGTGGTAGGATATTTGCCCGACTGGATGGCTACTACCTATACGTCTAGAGTATAGAGAGAGAGAGAGAGAGAGAGAGATATAACACTTTATTGCACACGAAAATATACAAATACAAAAACAGACCATGTTTACAATATTTTCTTGGTAATACAATAGGCGGCCTTATCGCTCAAAGCGATCCTTCCAGGCAACCTAAATGAAAGAATCTATAAAGAAGAATATATCGCCATAACAACTTTGAGTTGTGTTCCGGCCATCAGAACCATCACATAGGCAGCACCTCTGGTTTTGCTAATGTCCATAGGCGACGGTAACCACTTTCCATCACAGTTAGGCCGTCAGCCTGTCTGCTGTGCTTCAGCAATAAAAAAAACATTCAACTGCCTGTATAATGGGGAGTGTTCCAGTGTCCATGTGCGATGGTAACCGCTTTCCATCTGGGATTCAATTCCGTTGTGTCAATATCTTGGCGTTGCAAATTTCAAAGCACGATTACATCGCAACAATATCAAAATTTCGTATTCTACTAATTCCACAATATCTTCTCGATATCATCCCGGCGGAATAGTAGTATAAAAAATAGTCGAAATGAATATTGAAATTACCACAATTTTAAACAAGTATTTCGCCAGTTTTCGCTTTTAAATATTTATAAAGACTAGTGGTCGCCCGTGGTCGAAATTCGAACATAATAATTTGTTGCCAAAGACTATATTTCTATAATAATTTGTTGCCAAAGTCTATATTTCTATAATAATTTGTTGCCAAAGACTATATTTCTATAATAATTTGTTGCCAAAGTCTATATTTCTATAATAATTTGTTGCCAAACTCTATATTTCTATAATCACAGATTTCGCCAAAGCTACACTGTTAATTTCACTTTGACATTAAACAAAAGAGTATGTATGTGTGTGTCAAATTCATGGTAGTGTGTGTAATGTTTTTTTTTTATTGATTTAATGTATTTTTTTATGCATAATTACAAAAAAATATTAGCATTCTGCACTCCTTCTCTATATATATCAGTGTGCCATACTTCATACTCCTCCATCCGCGCAATTTTCGTAAAAAGGAGTACAAAGTGTTTGCTGTGTTTTTGCTTCACGTATTAATATATAAAGATAGAGTGGCGTTACACTGTACGCCGTTGGAATTTAGAAAATACCGAAATCAGGCAAACCTACAATTGAGACGATTGTTTCCGGCGATTTTGACGAGATAGTCGTAGCAATATTTCGCCCCAGGTCAGTTGTCAGCATGTTTACGGTAATTTAAAAAAAAAAATTCAAAATTATTTCCACTGAAGTATATTTTTTCAAGATTATGTAGGTACCGTTATTGGCCTGCCACCCAATAATTGGCACTCAGTCAATTTATTCAAAATATTAATAAATCTTAATATTATTTATTTTGTAGTCAGTCAATATTGCCATTATTGTATGGCTATAAAATAATTGAAATCAGATTTATTAAATTTTTGAAAGAATTAATGAGTGCCAATGATTGAGCAGAGGTGCCTACAGTGGTATAGACTACCCTATATAAGTTAATTTTGAACTTATACTTAACTTAATTTTCAAGTCTGCTACATAGTCTCTGCAGCAAGCTTTTCAATGTAGTATTACAGTTTTAAAGAAGAAACGACAAGAAACTCCCCAACAAAATGTCTAGTTAAAACACTTTTATTTATTGTATTGTCTCCCTTTTTAAAATATACAAGTAGTTAGTGATTTTGGGGAAACCTAAAAAGTAGTATTAAGTCGTACAATTAAAAAAAAAAACTGTAAATTTACTTCAAGCTGAACAATGGTTGTAAAATATTGATTGTTTGAAAGCAAAAAATGGATGTGTGGGAAATTTCAACTGTTTCTGACATAAGATTAGAGCTGCCTTTGATGGCCAGTCATAGACCTGTCATTTGGCTAAGAATAATTTTTAACTATTAATAAATAATTCAAATAAAGACTTGACTTAAAGGTCTATACTAATAAGCTATAAAAATACAATATATATTAAAAAAATGAAAATATGTAATAGTATTGTTATTTACCAATTTTTGGTAACTTTCTAGAGATTTTTTCAAAAAGTAAATACTTATTCTTTACATTCTACAGTCGTTCAGTTTTGAGAACTGATAATTCCTAATTTAACTGAAGATAGTTAATATATTGCTATATTGCAACAATTATTCTTATAATATACCCATAATCATAGGTTTGTGAACTGAAAATTCGTAATGTATTTAAAGATAGTTAAAGCTGTTGCTCATTCTTTACATCTGCATCATGTCGTCAATTGACGTATTTTAAATCTGACAATCAAATTTGTATACGTGATGTCACTTTGACACTTGTAGATTCATACTACATCCCACGATCCTCCGAAAGTTGCTATTTTAACCTCGCTTATCATCATTTCAGTACATAATCGCTTAGTTTCCAAATTGGATGAAACATAATTACTAAGGATTTCATGTCGTTGTATGATCCAATGAAATGTTCATTCAAAGTAACACTGCGTAATGCTGATATTAAAGGGATCAACCAAATGGAATCAATTTGGTTGAAAGGCGCAGAGGATAAAAGACACGACGATATTTAGTAATATTGAATGATTTAAATTTATATTTATATAGAACACTTAATTCTTCCAAATGGAAAGACAGAAATGAACCGTCTAACACCAGAGTGACGCTACGATGATTCATTTTCCAAATGATACAGATGTGAACAAAATACAAGTCTTATAAGACATTCAACAAACAGTCTTACTATACACAGAAAATAAATATGCAAAAATAAACCAAAATTATATTATTGCTTATAAATCAAGTTTTAAAATGTCTCGATTTAAACATACCTCAGACAGCTTCGAGAAACTAAAGAAAAATACAAAAAATCACTTTTGTTCTCACTGTTCGAACCACAACACTCACACTACAAAAGTTATGTAATTATATAATTTTGATCAATTTTGTGTTTTTTTTTCTTTGTATCGAGAGCGCAGACGTTCGAGCGCTACGACAGCCGGCACTGAAATGCGGCTGAGTGGAACAAAAATCCACTCCCGCGCACCTCCACGCACACATCCACACGGCATGTATGTAACAGCCTTATATAAGGGGCCTATCCTTATATAAAAAAGTAGCTCGTTTGACGCCACTTCTGTACTTGTCTTAACCCTTTCTACTTCGCATTTAAGTTTCATTTTAATCAAAATGATTTCACATGAAAATCGACTGAAGTGCCTATGCATCTAGAGTTTCTAGAGTGATAAATATACGGACAAATCTATGATTTTAGCCTTCATATATCTGTACTGAAGTCTTCTAACTAGCTGTAGCCTAGTCATGACTAATGGCTGGTTTCTATATCCTCCCTATTCATTTAATACATTTTAAGATTACTTGTATTTTTTTATTGCATGAGTTCTGTAGACAGAGAGACGACCCACCTGATGGAAAGCGGTAAACATTGCTTATGGACATTTGTAACACCAAAGGTGCTACCAATGTGCTGTCACTTTCTAAACGAAGACTGGAACCTCGCCACTAATGTCGGAACAGAACACAACGTTCTTATGGTGGCATACTCTAGACCAGGTAGCCATTTAAATGAGCAAATACCCTACCACCTGGTTGTGGGTTGTTTTGTCGCCTCTTACGACAGGCCGCCCGGCCATAGGAAATTGTATTCTTTTCCGTTCTTATACAGATAGATATGGCGTCTATGTCAAATTTTAAACGATAGTAAGGCAAATGAAATATATCTATACCTGTATAGGTCAATTAGCTTCGAGACGTTTTTTCGTTTAGTAGTATTTATATATTTACAGGACTTCTAAACTTGAAAATTAGTATTAAAAATTGTGTTTAATATTGATATTTATTATTTTAATATCGTTTAATACTATTGGTTTCATATTAATTACCTGCCTATAAATATATATAAAAAGTATTAGTTCATTTATTTATATGCTGACAGTACACTAATAAAAACGCAAAAACGCCTCGAAGCTAATTTATCTGTACTTATATAATAGCATTAGGAATTATTATACACATACATATTCTGCCCTTTATATTTTGTTTGAAGTTTTTGTGCATAACTCAAGGCGTTAATGACTTTTGTTATATTGCTCTTATTTTGTTATATTTGTATAACAAATAATTGTAAATAATAACTAGGATATGCCCGCGACTTAGTCCACGCTTGACTTAAATATCCCGCGGGATTCCAGGGTAAAAAAGTAAATTTTAGTAAAAATTATGTCGGAATCAGCTAATTTATATGCACCCGAACAACTACAAAGCGCCCCCGGAAAATCTGGCCTTTTACAATCATTCCCACAGAATTCCCAGGATAAGAAGTAGCTCAGATTTGAGGGCTAAGAATTTTCTCTCGATCGGCGGAAACCGCATCAAAATCGACTTAGTAGTTTTTACGTGAATCCCAAACAAACAGACAACAAATTAAAAAAAATATATCGTGTTCTCTATCGTTTCGTATTCGTTTTCCAGTTGTATTTTTTAAACAGCTTCAATGTACAGACACGGCCTGTGATATAGTTAGCTACCACCCCTGGTCTAGAATATACCGCCATAACAAACTTGAGTTGTGTTTCGGCACTAGTGGCTAGGTCTCCTCTTCGAGAACGGCAGTACATTTGTAATACCTAGTATTCAGAAAGGAAAAGCAACACAAATGGCACTAGTTAAGATATATATAGGTATAGACATAAGGCACACAATGCACATGCACTTCCTCACAACACCAGTATGTAAGAAATACACTCTACATTAGTAAAAATAGAAAAAAATAATATTTTAAGTTATTCTTAAGGTACACTACAACATAAAAATCACTAAATTAATGTAAAAATAACAAAATAAACAATAAGCGTATGAACCTAAAAACTTATTTATATATCGAGTCCGTAAATAAAAAAATTAAAAAAAAAACCTAGTATTGCAAATGTTTATAGGCGACGGTAATCACTTTCCATCACAGTTAGGCCGCTAGTCTGTCTGCTGTACTCTAGCAATAGAAAAATAAATGGTGTGTCTAATTATATCCACTGCTCAAGTCCTCGTTGGCAGGTGATGATTGTGTTTTGCTTTGGTCGTAAATTTCCACGTCTGGCATGGTAAATTAATATGGAATGACGTCTTACCGTCTGTAAATTTTATCCGTGTTATGTATGAACTGACACGCACTTGGCGATTTTGATTCAAGGCTGTATAAGCGAAGCCAACTGAAACATTCAAATAAATTAGAAACTACTAGCTGCACCCGACATGCGTTGCAATACCACGTAAAGCAAGACATTGTTTGGTTGTAAGTTCTGTTTCTTTAGAATCGTTGTGATTTGAAACTCGATGAAACGAAAAAGCGACACAGAAAAGAGGTTAATACATAAATCTATAGGACTATGCCTGCGAGAGAGTGAGATACGAGTTTTACATTGTGCAGACAGTTTAGAGTCAATAAGACCGATGATTAAACATAGGTCCAATTTGGACTGAAATAAAACTGATAATAATATTTTTGAGACTAAAACAGTGAACAATTAAAAGTTATAATTAAGAAGTTTATTTTGAATGTGTTGACGAATAGCTAAAAGAATTATGTTTATATCAATAAAATTTAGAGAAGAATTATCTGTTAGTATATTATATGAAGTTTCATTACACATTTTTTTGGTCCAGAAACTCTCGCGGGCTTCCTCAGACACCCTTACAAAGTTTCGTCACAATCTAATCATGGCTTAGGACGTATAGAGGATAAACAAACAAACATATATTTTTATTTATATACATAATCCACAATGAAAATATACGTTAAAGAGAATCAGAAAATCAAGGCAGTCTTTAATTTTTAGAAATGTTATAACGCGTTGATGTCTATTATAAAGAAAGTTTGTTACGAGAACCATATTTCGCAACGCATCCGATTTCTTCACGCTGTTGACTTTAAAGTAAAGGTAGAGAAATGGATTGCGAAATAATATCTACCATAGTCGTAAAAAGTTTTCTCCTCACTTAAACTTTGAACTACGAAGTGGTAAATTGGTAAAAAAGTTACAATAACTCTTTTACCGTCCAGGCTGTGCGTCTTTGGAATGAACTACCTATTGCTATAAGACAAGCCACATCCTTACAGTGTTTTAAAAAACATGTTCAAAAGCTTTATTTCTCTATTGCGTATAATAACTTCTAATGTATGTATGTGTGTATTGTCATATGTATATATACGTGTGTGTGTACACATATGTATTGTGTACATTGATCATTTATCATTATTTATAAACTTCACCACCGTTAGTTAGTATTAAAAATCTATTAATGCCTGCCAAGGGTTGCCTGGAAGAAATCGCTTTTTAGCGATAAGGCCTCCCATTGTAGTATCTCTTGTATTTTTCTATTTCTGTTTATCTATGCTTTGCTGTACAATAAAGTGTTGTTTATCTATTACATTTATATTTTTTGTTTCGTAACGCCATCTTTTCGGGTATACACGTTGTCGCCGGACGATTTACCAAGGAGGTACACACCGGTCCTGCCTGGCATATATATATATATATATATATATATATATATATATATATATATATATATATATATATAAGCTGACGAGTTTGTTTGTTTGAACGCGCTAATCTCAGGAAGTACTGGTCTGATTTGAAAAATTATTTCAGTGTTAGATAGCCCATTTATTCAGGAAGGCTATAGGCTATATATCATGACGCTAAGACCAATTTAGAATGTTTCAAAATCGCAGCGTTTTTTTCCTCCATTCCACGCGGACGAAGTCGTGGGCAGAAACTAGTATATAATAAAACTACGTTTCACCGTTTTAAGCGCAGTAATTTATTTGATTTATATATATATATATATATTGTTACGAGTTGCAGGACTCGTTATTATAGGGTTTATTAGAACTATACAAACACGCATAACACAGGTACAAATATAATTGAACACAATCAGTCCAAACGTCATGCGCGAGATCGTAATTCCATAAAACGCGCAAAGTCCGTCACTAAATAGAATACCGAATGTGGTACACACGTCTTTCTTCGCTCGTGGTTATCGCTAGACTGACTATCTCTCCATTGGAGCATTCTTTTATGCTGCACAAATGCAATATGCCTACCTGGCCGCACGTACCGAATTTCTTAGAATCACACCTGGCTAATGACTACGTTCAGAAACGTGGTCATATTTTTTTAAAAGAAAGATGAACCTTGTGCAAAAATTTTGAAGACACTTGAGCTCAAGCAACGTGATGCTCTAGCAGACAGACACACAATCAAAAAATTGCATTTTCGGAATCTGCTGATCCAAATTACTCCACCTAATTTTTTTCACGTTTTTAAATGCATTGTACAAACTCGAACCATTTACAGATTTATAAGAGTATAGAAAAACAACGACAAAATGACGTCAGCGTATTAAAACTTCAACAGTTTAAACCAAAATTAATAGCCATATAATGAATAAATAGAAAAACCAACATAATACCAGTAATGTTAATTACGTATAATAATTAACTTCTGAAAATTAACCGACAAGGTTAACCGCTTATTTAAGGCTTTGAGACGGTGTCTAAAATAATTATTATGGAAAATGAGATTTAAATGCCTTATTTTAGTGATTTATTTCGATGATGTTGGGTGGGTTCGAATTCTGGATTGATAACACCACAGCCTAATTTTGGGGTTTTGTAGTCATTTTGGCAATAATACATCCCACGTGTTTTTTTATCTAAATCATGAAATTTTCCAAAATTGAATAAGTTAGGAATTTAAGTTTCAAATTTTAAAAAATGAAACACTCATTTAACTCATGATTGTTCTCAATTTACTGGTAATTCACTCATCAGATCCTGACCTGAATATAATCACCTCAGGAGTATACTCTATCAAATAAAAAAATATGAAACCTGGGTCCACAATTGACGGATTTTTTCTCTTATTGCATGAGTTCAACAGACAGGCACATGACCCACCTCATGGAGAGCGGTCACCATCGCCTATGGACGTTTGTAACACAACATCAAACGTACAAAACAAAACATATAGTATTTTCTTAAATTTTCGCGACTAGTATCTTATACAAATATATAAAGCTGAAGAGTTTGTTTGTTTGAACACGCTAATCTCAGGAAGTACTGGTCTGATTTGAAAAATTATTTCAGTGTTAGATATCCCATTTATAGAGGAAGGCTATAGGCTATATATCATCACGCTAAGACCAATTTAGAATGTTTCAAAATCGGGGTTTTTTTCCTCTATTCCACGCTGACGAAGTCGCGGGCAGAAGCTAGTATATAATAAAACTACGTTTCACCGGTTTTAAGCGCGGTAATTTGTTTGATGTTTATTATTACGACGTTTCGACCACTTTTCAGTAGCGTTTTCAGTAGTCTTCCGTGATCACGGCTACTGAAAAGTGGCCGAAACGTCGGAATAATAAAAATCAAATAAATTACCACGCCTACAACCGTTAAAACGTAGTTTTATTACAAAACATAGAGTCGAATTAAGGGGAACTATATTGTTAGGCCGACGCACATGTCTGAGACGTCATACTCGTGGAAGTTTGGTGTGTACACCAAATTTCCACAAATCTTAAGACGTGGTCACGCATTTCATGCTGGTTGTAGCAATTTTTTTTTTTTTGACTTATGGCGCTCGGGTAATGATGTGTCCGACGTATGACACATAGAGCTACACTGTACACCCTAATACGCCTCCATCATTCGACAAAAACCTGGAATTGCTAGATCGGCCTCGCGTGCGTAGTCGCATTGCAAAGCGTGGATGTAATGTAAAGCGCGATACACACTAAAGCCATCGACCCCCCGACACAGCCCGCTGACACAACCTGGCGGCGCTATATTATGAAAGACTCATCAAGTCGGAAACACACGCCCGTGCTTTCTAGCTTTAGTGTTTTTCTAGGGCCGTATGAACCAGGGGCGCAATTCTGCAATTCATATCTCGTCAAAATCACCGGACACTATCGTCTCTATCGTAGGTTTGCCTGATTTCGGTATTCTGTTAATTCCAACTCTGTCTTTTCTGTCAACTTTCTATCTGTGCAGGAACGGAGAAAGATTACAATTTCCTGCGGCCGGGCGGCCTGTCGTAAGAGGCGACAAAACAACCCACAGCCAGGTGGTAGGGCATTTGCCCGTCTGGATGGCCACCACCCCTGGTCTAAAGCATGCCACCATAACCAGCTTGGTTTTGGCATTAGAGGCCAGGTTCCAGTGTTCCTTTAAAGAGAAGCAGCGCATTTGAAGAACCTTTAGTGTGGCGAATGTCCATAAGCGATGGTACCAGTGGGTCTTCTGCATATCTGCTGAACTCATGCAATCAAAATAAAAAAATCTTTGTAAATATTTATAAACGAAAACTCGAGAAATAAATGTTTAAAATTTTTGCTAGTTCTCTACTACCATTTCTTTTCTACTACTATTCTGTCGCGACGATATCGAGAAGATATTGTGGGTTTAGTAGAATACGAATTTTTACTACTATGATGATGGAATCTTACTTTGAATATGCTTGCACTGCAAGGTCTTGAATTAGCAGAATTAGGCCCCTGAACTATAACCAGAAATATTAACAAATTCAAATTCAAAAGTTTTTATTCAAAATAAGTTCCACTGGAGAATATTTTTGAAGGTCATACATATAAGTTAAAATTTAATTTTTCTTCCTATTCTATGTACACCGCTTCGCAACGTGTTATTGCTGTTAAGAAGAAGCGGCAAAAAACTCCCCAGCAACACGTCTAGCTAAATATTATGCTGCAATATATCTCCATAAATTTCTTACAAGCTTGGCAAGGTAAATACGTTATACAAAATATATTATAAGAGGTTGGAGCGAGCTGCTATGTCAATGAATTTTTGTCATTTAAGTATTCTTCAATAGTATAGTATCCCTTTTTTAGCAAGATACTGTTTAATTTGGTTTTAAATTTAGTGAAAGGCAGATCTAACATTTCACAACAAAATTTTCGTCTCAATACGAAAACCAAAAAATCATAATTCAATTGCATTATAACCCTCGCAATTCACAATAGAACTTACTTTCCGCCATTTTAGTTATTTTTTTTTCTAATTAGCTTAACGTAAGGTACAGTTCAGTGACGTAATGTACTCTTTTAACAACAGTTTTCGTAATATCGTAAAAATACGGTACTTAGTTAAATTGGGTAACCACTCATTGTGTTCAGTTTGGACGAATAAAATAAAAAATTTAGTGATGAAATTTAGAGCAAGGGTTTTTTAAATTTTACTGTATTACATGCTGTCAACCAGCAGTTTACATTGCGATGGAAGTTCGCGGGATTTGCTCGTCTGGATATAATTTTAATTATCCATTATTTCCAGTTAACTTTTCTTTTAACGGTTTTAAGCGCGGTAATTTGAAGTTCAGCAGACAGGTAGACGGCCCACTTGATGGAAAGTGGTTACCGTCGCCTATGGACATTTGCAACACCGAAGGTGCTACAAATGCGCTGCTGCTCTCTTAAAGGAGACTAGAACCTGGTCACTGATGCCGGAACACAACACAAGATTGTTATGGCGGCATACTCTAGACCAGGGGTGGTCGCCATCCAGTCGAGCAAATACCCTACCACCTGGCTGTGGGTTATTTAGTCGCCTCTTACGACAGGCCGCCCCAACGCAGGAAATTGTATTCTTTCTCCGTTCCTGCACAGATAAAAAGAGCTTCAGTATGTCAAGCGAGTTCTACAACGCAATCAGCTGAAGACCCCACACCAACGTCACAAAGCCCTAAACCACCTTCAGTTGAGCGGTGCCCTGCTACCCTACCCTACATCAAGGGGGTCACAGACAGTATTGGTCACATCCTCAGACGAGCTTCAATCAAAACGTACTTCAAGCCGCAAAAAGAGATTACTCAATTTTTGAGACCTGTGAAATGCAATATCCCACTTCACGATGTAGGTGTCTACAAGCTCGATTGTGAGTGTGGATTATCATACATTGGACAAACAAAAAGGAGGATAAAAACACGGGTAAAACGGGACACATTGCTGACATGAAACACTCAAAGTCTATGAAGTCTGCGATCAGTGAACACACGCTGGATAAACCCAACCACTACGTCAGATTCGATAACCCACAAATCCTCACAAAAGAGAATCGTTTCATACCTAGAATGATGCGTGAGGCTATTGAAACCAAAAAACAACCAAATTTCAATAGAGAAAGTGGTTGGCAAGTACCACCTGTTTGAGATCCGATCATCAAAACTATCAAGACCCAAACCCAGCAAAAACCAACTGCCAGACCTTAAGACACTGTGAGCTCTTTCTGCGTGCACCGGAACACAAATCAACTTGACTGATAATTTCTTTTATTTTTACCTTCCACCCATTTTAATATTATATAAAATTATTAGAGCTAGGCATGTTTGCTGAAGAGTTTCTTGCGCCGCTTCTTCTCTTCAAGCTATAACATGTTGTGAAGCGGTGGTAAGTCAGATTAGGGTCCCATAGACTAAATAATAACCATAAACAAAATTAAAACTAAATAATTAAAATGAACAAGTTGGAGGCAGGATAAATAAAACTTTAACAATACTCGTTGACACTTGACATCTTTGTCTTTCGTGATCATTGAAAAGTGGCCGAAATGTCGGAATAATAAAATTCAAATAAATTGTCTCAAAAACTTAAGAAAATATTATAAGACATTGATCCTGACTTCCTTACTTTCTAGTACGCAATGATTTCACAAGAATGCTTCTCTTGCACACCATGGGGATTTAGAATGAGCGTCTAGCTTACATTTTGACGCAGCGCTACGATATAGAGATTTTCAAAAAAGATCCCTAGTATTGCAAACGTCTTTAGGCGATGGTAACCACTCTCCATCAGGTGCCCCCTGTTTGCCAGATTTACAATAAACGTCACTGGACTAGAACACGGATTTTTGAATAAATTGGTACACAGACATTGTACATTTCAAACTAAGCAAGTTACGTTTGTGTTATGGGTAATATACAACGGACCACTCTCCATTACGAAATTTATCATCCTAGGAATCAAACCTCGAGCTTCTGCGTTTTAATGAATTTCGCCGTCAAAGACTTATAGCCCACTAATCTGCTCAACCAGAGTGGACGTCAAATATTATGCTGTATCTGAAGATCCTCGTCGACTTCATTCACTAAAAGTTGTCATTATAGTTAATAGTTGTATAGATCATTGATCCACTTGTTATTTGGCCGGCGCGCACGTAGTGGAGCTGCAGCGCGCCAGCGCGTGCGCACCTATCGGCCTCTTTATTGTGAAGACAGCCATGCTCAAAGTTTATTATTCGTGTAGATTTTTACCAAGGTGTTAATGCACCTTAATCACCATAACGAACTCGAATTTTGATATCGCACGTTTAATCCAATACTATCCATATAAGTGAACTTTACAGGAGAGCTAAAAACCGTTTTTAAGCATAAATGTCATAATTATTACATGCATTATTACATTGTCTCCTAGTGGATATTTCTGTTACTTTTAAACCAGGATTAGCGCTATTACACGTATTTCCATGTTTTACGATAGATCGCATTAAAAAGTCGATTTGGCAAAATTTTGTATAGTATTGGATTAATCGTGCGATATGAAAAGTAATATTTGGTTGTAAAGTCTTATTTTCAAAAAATATACAAATCCTAATATAAATATACAAAACACTCCACAACTTGGTGGTAGAGCATTCGCCCGTCTGGATGGGTACCATCCTTGGCCTAGAGCCACCTTAACCTTGAGTTAGTCGGTCACCATCAAAAATTCCAAATACTTAGCCATCCGGTAAATGAAGTTCATTAACCGGATAAAAATCCAGGGGATGGTTTTTTGGCTAATGGGTGAATGACTCACTAACCGGAAGCCGACGGCTGACGGCTAAACCGTCAACTTGTCGGTTTCGAGTTTTATTTGACAACCATTAGTCAATTGGCGAAGTGGTTGACAACTTAGCTATGAAGAATATTTTAATGTAAAGTCCTTAGAAAAAGGAATATTGTACCGCGAGATTCAGCCACAGCCTTTAAATTCCCCTGGTTTGGCAACACAACTTTGACTAGAAAGGAACTATTAACAGTTTTAAGATTCAGATCTCGCCACATTCCATGCAACAAATTCTTATACTTAGTTCGCGGAATGAATTCCCCAAAATTGTAAAATGTGCAACACTGTCGATGATTCGTATCATATATTGAAGGAATGTGTCTAGAACTTTAAACTGACTTTTAGACAAAGTTGTGGTGTCAATTTAAGACTAGTTGGTCAAATTAATAGTATTCTGGCAGACCCATCTTCGGATGACGCCATACTAGATAAACTAGTAGATATAAGAAATCAGTGATTACTTTGTTTTGTTAGATTACGTAATTTGTACTTACCAGGGCAGCACGGTTGCTTAAGCGTTGAAATAAAAACAACTTAGTTATGGCTATTTTGTGAACAACTTCTAATTAACTGACTTTTTGAATAGCTAACCAACTCTACGTTCATAAACAGCAGACCACTACTAATAAATATATATAGCCAGCTCTTGATCTAGGCAATGGGCCTATTAAATCTATACTAATGCATTCAAATGGTTTGTTGTAAACTTTTGGATCGTTTTTGGATCTCCTAAGTGTCTTGGTTTGTTTGTGAAGTGTGAGTGTAATGCATTGCGGTGGTAGTACGCGTTGGTGTGAGTATGTGTGTAAGTTTTGTTGTTAATTGTGTGTTTGTGACTTTGTATGGTGTTATAATTTATTGTTTAATTGTTGTGACAATGTATTTACTGGGAATTGTTGTTGAAAAATTTTCAGTTGGTGTTAGTGATGATGGATGGTTTAGGAGGGGATTATTGGCCCTCCATTAGACGTTGGAACCGGAACACAACTCAAGGTTGTTATGGCGTCATATTCTAGACCAGGGGTGATAGCCATCTAGACGGGCAAATACCCTACCATCTGGCTGCGAGGTGTTTTTATCGCCTGTTACGACAGGCCGCCCGGCCGCAGGATGTTGTATTCTTTGTCTGTTCTTGGACGAATATCTGTGTGCTTATTATTTCGATGCCAAATTGAATACATTGGACGCTTGTCACCTCTACGGACTTTTTCATATTTCGTAAAGTACAGCAATATCTCGATTTTATATTAATTTAGCATTAAATAGTATTAATAATTTATTTAGAACATAATTCATTGGGTGAAAAATTTCAATGTAATTGTATGAATTTTAATTTTAAAATTCTTACAATTACACTGAACTTTGAGTACCATTGTCATATAAAAGTCAGTTACGACAACCGGCCGTTACAGTTTATTCATCAGTCTTCCGGTGGAGAGGGATAGCTGTATCTATAACAGCACACGTTAGAGCGAAACAACGCATCCACCTGTCTCGAGTGCCATCACATTTTGTTCCATTCCACTTTTTTAGTTTTAATTACAAAATTACTAATGATTTCGTGCAATACTTGTGTCTACTAGATTACGCTCGTGGATTTGTCTCGTTTGTCTGCATTTCAGGACGAAATTCAATTCTTAAGGCGTCACTTTTTAAATCTTTTTGGTCTTTTATTTTATGGTACATATATAATTGCTTGGCCTCACTGATTGCCTGATTGAGTTGATCGACGCACAGGCCAAACTACTAAGACTAGAACCATGAAAATTTACATGCGTATTCCTTCTATACTGCAGGTGCGTGTTAAGAAAGGATTTTTTTAAATTCAACCCCTAACGTAGTTAAAAAGGGGAAGTAAGTTTGTATGAAACTCCGTCATTTTCAAAGTAAGAAGCACGAATATTATGTATCTGCTTCTGGTTAGAAATAAATGGATTTGAAAAAAGGGGTTACCTTTTAAATTATGACTATTTATAATCTACGCGAGCGAAGCCGCTGGCAACAGTTAGTACAGAATAATAACAATAATAACCCGCAAGGGGGCTTCGTGGCAAAGGCTTCGGTGAGTAGCGACACCTAGTACCCGACTCCGGGGGGCCAAGGCAAGGCCCCCCGCCTCCATGCTTGCCTTAGCCAACCGGTGCGGAGTAGAGATCTCTAGAGCTAAGACTCAAGCTCCAGGGGTGCAAGTGATAAATGATCTAACGTAGGTAGTAGCTTCGGTAAACCTGCAGCCCACCTCTCCACATCCCTTAGCCTCTCAAACCCACGTTGCCCCTCACCGATCTTGTACGTCATTTTTTTGGGGCCCATGCAGGGAGCGAGACGCCGTCTGCCCATATTATCCATGTTCTCCAAACATTGCGACAGGCAGACGCTATACTCCCCATAGTCCCAGATCCCTAGTACCATTGGTTGTTCATAGCAATATCCCAATACTTTTTGCTCTCATTTCCTACAATAATTCTACACTGTTAGTCTTTGGGTGCATTTTTACATGGTGTAACATTGCCAGGTGGTAGAGTATTTGTCCGACTGAATGGCTACCGCCCCTGGTCTAGAGTATGCCGCCATAATAGAAGGCAAATGAAAGGACGGTAATATAAGAACCGACCATTAGTCAAGGGTCTGATACATAAAGCAGAGTATTGTGAGGAGATTCCTGGAGCCTTAACCTCCGGGAGCTTGAACCCCCTCACAGGCAGTGGAGATCAGTTTATTACATTTTTTTAATATTCTTATATTATTTTTAGAAGAAATAGAGTAATTGGTATATATATATATATATCTATGCATAATAATAACAGCCCATAAACATCCTACTGATGGGACTCGATCCTCCCAATTACTAAGGGAAACAGACAGTACACCCGCCACGCTTGTCCAAGGTGGCTTGGCGGTTCTGACACATGGATAATCTCGATAAACAGATCACCTTCATCGTCCACAAGTGGTAATTGTAACAATAAGCATATTAGTGTAGTAACGTAGAAATAATACAAACTGCGGCCGGGCGATCCGTCGTAATAAGCAACCAAACAACGCACATCTAGATAATAGCGTATTTGCCCGACTGGATGGCTACCACCCCTGGTCGAGAGTAGGCCGCCATAACATCCTTGAGTTGTGTTCCGGCATTAGTGGCCAGGTTCCAGTTTTCCTTTAGAGAGCGAGTGTTACAAATGTCAATAGGTGATGGTAACCGCTTCCCATCAGGTGGGCCGTCGGCTTGTCTGCTTACCTTTTGACAGTATTAAAATCACTTCTAAAATAACCTGTAGACCGGTGAATTATCATCGCTTAAGAACCTTTAAAGATAATCTAGCCAAAAAAATTCCTACCTTGGATCTCAACAGCGAAGATCCAAACAACTTGTATAGTAATTTCTTCGACGTTATACAAGCTGAATTTGAAAACACATTTAAAACTAAAACAATTAACAAAAGTAATAAACTTAAGTTTAGTGATTGGGCTACAAAAGTATATATAAAAGTCGAATAAAACTGTATGAATTATACAGTGAAAAACAATTTAATCAAAATCCAGACTTTTGTGACTATATTAAAAAGTACTCTAAGACCTTTAAAAGAGTGTGCATCGCTGCCAAATCTTTATATTATAGTAACAGAATTAAAAAATCATCAAATACCATTAAGACAACTTGGAGTGTCATAAATGACGCTTCTGGCAAAACTTCACGTCGAGATGATGGAATTGAGCTTGTAATTAACAATAACACCATTAGTAATAACTTTGAAATTGCACAAACATTTAATGAATACTTTAGGGATATACCAACCTTAACAACTAGCTCTTTGTCATCATCACCACTGGAAGCTGAGCTGCTAATGTGGAATAGTGGAAACAAAAACGACCCCTCCAACTTTAGGCCAATTTCTATTTTATCAACCTTAAGCAAGATCTTTGAAAAAATAATTTTAAATCAACTGCTCTCACATTTTAATATTAATAAATTATTTAATACTAAACAGTTCGGGTTCACCAAAGGTCGATCCACTACTGATGCAGGTGTTGAGCTCCTAAAACACATTCATGATGCTTGGGAAGGATCACAGAATGCCATTGGTGTATTCTGTGACCTGTCCAAGGCATTCGATTGCGTTGAACACGTGACCCGCCTAAAAAAGCTCAATTGTTACGGTATTCATGGCGATTCTCTCAACCTATTATCGTCTTACTTAAATAACAGATCCCAAAGCGTTGAAATTAACAATGTCAAAATCTTGTGAGACTGGCAAATCTATGGGTGTGCCCCAGGGCTCTATTCTAGGTCAATTCTTATTTTTGATATATATATTAATGATTTGCCATATTTTATTAATGATATGTGTGAGGTAGTGTTGTTTGCTGATGACACATCACTTATATTTAAAGTTGATAGAAATAAACTGAACTTTGACGACGTAAACAACGCCTTATCCCAAATATCTAAGTGGTTTACTGTAAATAACTTATTACTCAATCCGAGCAAAACTAAATGTGTTAAGTTTGTTATGCCCAATGTAAAAGAATACGATATTAATATCTCTCTTAACGACACTAGACTTAATCTAGTAGATTCAACTGTATTCTTAGGCATTAACCTAGATCAGAAGCTCCGCTGGGGCGCTCATGTATCTAGTCTCTCAGGAAAACTTAGTTCTGCTGCATATGCGGTCAGAAGAGTTAGGCAGTTCACTGACGAAGAGACTGCTAAACTAGTTTATTTTAGTTATTTTCATAGTGTCATGTCCTATGGTATTTTATTTTGGGGCAACGCTGTTGACTTAGAGACCATATTTGTTTTACAAAAAAGAGCCGTAAGATCAATTTACAACCTCGACCCTCGGGAGTCTCTTAGAGAATACTTTAAGGAAATCAATATTATGACGGTCGCCTGCCAATATATCTTTAATAATATAATTTATATACGTAATAATTTGAGTGCCTACAAGCAGTATAACGATATTCACAATTTCAACACCAGGCATTGTAATAGACTGATATTGCCATCTTTTAGATTACAAAAAGTACTGTCCTCTTTCTTGGGGGTTGGTATACGCTTCTTCAATAAGATTCCGAGTGAAATGTTAGATCTGCCTTTCGCTAAATTCAAAACCAAATTAAAAAGTATCTTGCTAAAAAAGTGATACTACACTATTGAAGAATACTTAAATGACAAAAATTCATTTACATAGCAGCTCGCTCTAACATTTTATACTATATTTTGTATAATGTTATCTTGCCAAGCTTGTAAGGGATTTATGGAGATATATTGCAGCATAACATTTTAGTACGTCATATCATTATTATAACTTTCATTATATTTTTCTTTCCTCTTATTGTGTCTTGGTCTTATTGAGTATGCACTGTTTGCTACAACTCCATTAATTCTTCAAAAAGTAATTCTGTAACATACTGCTGTATAAAACTTATTAAAAAAAGACAACTTGAGATATAAATAGAATAAGAAACTTAAAGAAAAACATTATTTAGCTAGACGTGTTGCTGGGGAGTTTCTTGCCGCTTCTTCTCCTTAACAGCAATAACACGTTGTGAAGCGGTATACATAGAATAGGAAGAAAAATTAAATTTTAACTTATATATTTATATGACCTTCAAAAAGTGTTCTCCAGTGGAACTTATTTTGAATAAAAAACTCTGAATTTGAATTTGAATTTGAACTCATGCAATAAATAAAAACATGTAAATCCAATGAAACACTTATGATTATTATTCCTAGGCACATGTACCTACTACTAAAAGGTAGGTAATGTTTTCAGTACGTTTTTTAATGCTACATAGGGACAAATATAGATTACTATGAATTTAAGTTAGCGCCTTCAAGTCCTTAGCGCGATTCAACTCTACATATTAAATACCCAAGTGCCGTCCGTTACACGACGGTTGTACTTTCTTCGTCTCGGTCCGCCGCGCGCTCGGCCGGGGCTCGCGACTAGTGTTGTTGCAACAATATATCGATACGATCATATTGCATCATTTTACATGTAACACGTTCATGATTCAAAGGAAAATTTGAGTTTTAGTGGTTTTGTTTTTTATTTAGCTGTATACCACGTGGTAGTAGTTTTGGTGCTCATTTTAACACAGCTTGGGTCTTAGTATCTTGACAACTTGTACGGCTTGTTCTCTCTTTGAAAAAAATACTTCTTAGGGTATTGTAACTTGTAATTTTGGCTATGAAATATTTTTTATCCATAATTCTATACCAATATTATAAAGAGGAAAGATTTGTATTTTTAGGTGTTAGTAACAAATAAATTCAAAAACTACTTGACCAATTTCAAAAATTCTTTCACTATTAAAATGCAATACTATCCCTGAGAAACTTGGGCTATATTTAATCTAAATAATCAGGTTTTAATCTTTACGAGGCAGGTTTAAAAATACATATTTTTGACAGAAATTTACAATGCTTTTGAAGCATTTTTTCTATATGAATGAATTTAACTATGAATTAAACTACCTTAAAAATACATATAAAACAGCCCATTAACGTTCAAAGCAGATTGGTGGGTTTGACACATCTGTTGTAATAAGAGTAAAAACGCAAGAAAGATCATTCTCTTTCAGAGTGTGCATCTCTGGAATGCTCTGCCAGCAGATGTCCGATCTGATGAATCTATCCATTCCTATATAAGACTTGTGAAGGAGTATTATCTAACTGTATAATGTGCTTATTATTTGTTTTCAAATTCAAATTCAAAAGTTTTTATTCAAAATAATTTCCACTGGAGGTCATGTATAAACCTTCAAAAAGTGTTCTCCAATTATCCAAAGCAGTGTACATAAATTAGAAGTAAAATTAAATTTTAACTTATATGTTTGCAGGAGTGCCGACTTCGTGGGCGCTCGGGGGCTCAAGCACCGATAAGAGTTAAATAGAGGACCATCATTACCATCATAATAACTAAAATAAACGTCATCAGCGTGAGCGCGTCCTAGCGTCAGTATCACCCTCCACCCTACCTACCCACGCCTCTCAAACTCTCAATTCTGCTGTTCAACAAAATACGTTTACTTTGATTAAAAACATTTATCAACAATTAGTTTTTACAATATTCCTCCAGTAAAAGTTTTATTATTTTTATAGCTAAAGCAAAGTAGTATAATAACTGTTTTCTGTTCTTATTAATAAAAGTTATGTTACACACTGATATCACAATGGCTTAATTTTTACATTTTTTTAACTTAATTAACACAGTATTTATACACCCTTACGTATTTAAATAAAGTACTGAAGAGAGTGCTATGATATTGAACGTGATGTAAGGCTCTTGTATAAATATAACTTCGATCTTATAACTGGCTTTTATTTTTACACTAGTAAGTATCTTTCAATAGTACAAAGTCTCTCTCTTAACTGAGTGAAAAAGTGAAAGTCTCTCTCTTAACTCTTAAATTTATAACTTTAATATTATTCTCGCACTAACTTACAAAAATTGTTTAATAATTATTATTATTTTATCCTTAAGTCTTTAATTTATTTGTATTTCATTATAATTCTGTATGTTAGTGTATTATTTCAGATTTGTTTTTAACATACATACTGTACTGATTGTGATGACCTTTATATAAAATGCGGTGTTTTTTTTTTTTTTTAAATGGCAGACAAACACATAAAAAGAGTTATTATAGCTTAGTGGTTAACAATAAGACAACCACTGCTCACCAATGACCTGCGTTCGCATCCTGGCTGAAAAGATTAAACTTTGCGACAGTTCTTTGACTGGAGGAATACAAAACTGGAACCGGAGTCCAGGGCTACCTACCAAATCTATTTTTTGTAATACTTTCTCCTGAATAAATATCTTTTCAAGATATGTCTCGTTAAAAAAACAATCGGCAGACAAACACACATATTGTAAGTCCCCAAATTAAGCAAGTTACGCTTGTGTTATGGGTAATATACAACGAACTACTCTGGGGCCGATCCCAGACACCCAGACCATAGTAAATAACGTAGAAAATTCATTCCCGAAATTTACCATATCAGGAATCAAACCTGGAACCTCTGCGTTGCAGTGAGACAGATCAACAAAGGCGTAGCCTGCTCAACCACAGGCCGTCAAAAAATAGAATATAGAATATAGTTATATTCTTGACATGTTACTACCTGTATTTCCACCAAGAAATATTTATATATTCATTAAACAACAACACTGTAAAAGCTCGTAAATGCTACTTTTATAGAAGCCACGAGAGTTTCTCTCTTGCGTTTTGATATAAAAATAAAAGATTTTAATTGAGCACAAAGTTCGCATACCTTCCGCCTCAAAATGGTGAAGCTGACAAATCTCTATCTCTACAAATATTATAAAAGTAAAATTTTGTAAGAATGTATGGATGTATGTTTGTTACTCTTTCACGCAAAGACTACTGAATGGATTATTGATTGATTAAACTTTACAATAATATAGCTTACACATCAGAATAACACATAAGCTATAATTTGTAAAGATATAGTGTGAATTATCCAAAATATAACGATTTTCCATCACTACGCGGGTGAAACCGCGAGCGCAGATAGTATCACAATAAATTCTGAAACAATATTAATTTCATTTTTAATAATAATATATTCTCATTTCCCAAAATAGCCCTACACTGGCCAGGACTTGTCCTTGGGTGCATTATTTTATGGTGTAGATAGGGATAATCGCCGGTCAGTGTCACGCCGCATTTAGATTAAATTTGTCAAGGGGCCTCTACGTCTTGACCTCCCCATGGCTCCACGCAAGCCCTCCAAAAGTCCGGGGCATTTTAATGGCCCATGGCTTTTAAAGACATAAATAATAGTATTATAATAAATCTGTAGATAGATCGAGTTTGTACTATCATGGAATTGATTATTTTAACATCGATATCGATGGCTATTTGTTCCTGACGCACATCACTATTATCCTGGAACGGAAGTAAGCACAATTATTGCGTGGAGTCTTCCCCTCACTAGTCGCACTCCCCGTCTTTTAAACTTAATGTTGCTATTATTCTTTTTTTTTAATAATTTCTTCGATCGATTACTTCTAATGCCATATGACATTTGAAAAAATATAAAATGGTATTTATTAATGTAATGTGTTTACAAGTAATTTTTTTACAATTACTTTACTAAAGTATTACGATCTAGTCTATAGAGATTAATCTCTCTTCTCTTTCACCATCCATACTCCTCTATTCTGACATACGTCCTCTGTCACACCACAAATCATCATATCATCCTTCACACACTCCATCCATCTCTTTTTTGGTCTACTTTTACATTTATATCCATCAATCTTGCAGTTTAACATTCTTTTTGTCACGTGACTTCCATCCCTCCTCATTTAATGCCCATACCACCTAAGTCTTCTTCCTCTCCAGTTCTTTTTCAGTCACAGGTGCAACTTTCAAAGATCCCCTTTTGTGCTCATTTCTCACTTTATTCATTCTTGTAACACCACACATCCATCTCAACATTCTCATCTCAGTTGAGTGGAGCCGTTTGTGGTCTATCACTTTAGTAGCCCAACATTCAGACCCGTGTATCATGACCGGTCGTATGATAGATTTATATCATCGTCAGTCAATAACCGTCCTCTACTGGACGTAGGCCTCCCCAAGTCGGCGCCACTCATCCCTGTTCTCTGACTTCCTCATCCAGCGCCTGCTGGCGACCTTGCACAGGTCGTCGGTCCATCGGGCTGGAGGGCGTCCGACATTACGTTTACCGAGAGGCGGTATCCATGCCAGGACTCGTCTGCTCCATCGGCCATCGGTCCTGCGACAAGTGTGACCGGCCCACTACCACAACTTGCTAATTCTGCGAGCTATGTCGGTTACCTTGGTTCTCTTACGGATATCCTCATTTATAACTCTATCCATAAGAGAAACACCCAACATAGCTTGCTCCATAGCCCGTTGAGCGACTTGAAATTTGTGGACCAGTCCTACCGTCAGTGTCCACGTCTTGGCCCCTTAGGTTAGGACGGGGAGGACGCACTGCTTGAAAACTGTCGTCTTCAGGCATTGCGGGATGGTCGACGAAAAGACTTGATAAATTATGCGATCTGATTTATATAGATAGATAGATAGATAGATAGATAGATAGATAGATAACACTTTATTGTACACCATTACATAAAAGACGGAAAAACTTATAGCCTAAAAATATTCTAAATGTGCACAATGGGCGGTCTTATCGCTAAAAAGTGATCTCTTCCAGACAACCCGTGGCAGGAATAAAACAGATTATATTGGTCAAAGGTATACATAAATATTAGAGGATAATCAGTTACTTACATATATTTTATTCACATATATTTAATATACACATATAAATTAATATTTATATTTATAAACGAATTCACAAGAAATTTGGTGTATATGTTCTTTAGACAACGGTGGTAATTAAAGAAAGACTTAATACTGCGCTGCAGTTTGGCAATGTAATTGTTTGTATGATCTTGTAACCTTCTTTTTCTTGAAAACAAATTTTAAAAATTACACCTATTGATATTACATACATAAATATATATATATATATATATATATATATATATATATATATATATATACATAAATATACGTAAAAATATCAAACATCACTATGTTGCAGTTAGTGCTTTTTTGTCATGTTCTTAAATATTATTGTTAGTGATTTAGCTTACATATATATCTATCTATAGAGATTAATATGTAATTTAATTTTAACCTAATATTCTACAAAATAAATTATATCTATTATATTCTATTTTTGGCTGGAATAGCACCAATGCACAGGGATTGATTTTGTCAATGACAGTAAGGAGAACAAAGTGACAGATCGGTATTCCGTTGCAAACACCTTCTCTAATTCTGTGGACTAAACAAACATTTCGGTATGTTAGGCTATATACATTATAACTAAATGTTATTACGCATTAGAAAATTCTAATATTTATTATAAAAAAACTAAAATATCCTATAAATAAACCTAATTTAAAAGTATATGTACAACTAGCTGACCCGGCGAACTTCGTTTCATGACAAAAAGACTTTGTTTTATGACACAAAAACAAAATCACCAAAATCGGTTCAGGTGATTAGGAAGATTCTAGAACCCGATCTCAGCGCCACCTACCGGTTCCAATTGTGAATCTAAACCATCCGTGGACCCATTCAAACACACTAAACAAATATCATCAAAATCAGTAAAGTCGTTCTCAAGTTATGCGCGTACACACGTTTTTACGATTCATTTTTGTACCTAATATATTAGGTTGGGGAAAAAGTTTCTTCGCATTTTATATAAAAATTCAAAAGTTTTTTTTATAAAGACGTGATCCCATTGCTATAAAAACTTTTGGGGCTTCTGATCAAAAAACTGCGACAAGTGGTTTTGGCAGTCCTCTCGTGATGTTAACCTGACACTGCCTAAGGAATTCCGCAGAGACCGAAACAGGTGAAAATCTGAAGGTCAGGATGCATTAACACCTCCCAGCCAAACTCTCGTAATTTTTGCTAAGTGGCCAAACAAGTGTGAGGTCTAGCGTTATCGTGGTGAAAAACCACACTCCTACTGTTGATTAATTCCGGCTGCTTTCTCTCAAGTTTTTGCTTTAATCTCATCAACTGTTCTCAGTACAGTTCAGAATCGACAGTCCTGCCTGGCGGTAACAGCTCATAATGAATAATGGTTTTCCAATCCCACCATACACACAGCATCACCTTGTTGCGAGTTAACCCGGGTTTCGCCACTATCTGTGAAGCCTGACCGGCCTTTGACCACGATCTTTTTCGCACGTTCTTGTCGTACGTCATCCACTTTTCATCACCAGTTATTAGCTTCTTCAAAAATGCTTAGGTTTCATTACGTCGTGATAAAGAATCACAAATGCGTACACGGTTCATTAGGTTTCTTTCAGCGAGCTCATGAGGCACTCAAATATCGAGCTTTTTTCAAATGCGCCAAAACCGTTTTGTGGTCAATTCCCAGTTCTCCAGCTACATCGTAACTACTAATATGCCGATCTTGCTCCACTTTTTCAAAAATGGCATCAATTTTGTCTGTAACAGGGTGACCAGAGCGACGTGCATCTTTGAAATCAAAATTTCCAGATTGAAAACGCTTAAACCAAATTTGCGCTACTCTCACCGATATTGCATTAGGTCCATAAACATCACAAATTTTTTTCGCGGTTTGTTTTGCATTTTTACCTTTTCTGTAGTAAAATTTTAAAATGTATCAAATTTCTTCATTAGATTCACTCATTTTAACAATAAGAAAAACAGATAAAAATCACATAGTTTCCTAATTTGAATTTGGGATTGCCTTCTTTAAAATTCAAACTTTTTAATGATACCAAAACCAGCTAGATACAAATGGTATAGCCAACGAGATGTTATTACAAGTTCATACATACTATATGCGAAAAGACTTTTTCCCCAACCTATTAAGATAGTAAAAACCTAAAATTAAAATAAAAACCTATATTAAAACCCGTCCAGCCCCACTAGACCACTGTCGCTGGGCATTGTACCTAGAAGGCTGGCAGCATTAACTCGCTGGTTACAGAGGCTAATCCTTTGAGCGAGGTAAGCTCCAGCCTTCCGGTCTCCTATTATAATAGATACATATTTCTGGCTTTCGGGGTTGAGACTTTGGGGCCATGGGGACGTGAGGCTTATCAACTTTATCGAGACCTTTCAAAGCGATTGGAAGAAGTCTCGCGTGACCAAATGGCTGGCCTATATTTAAGGCAACGGATTGGCGTTGCCATACAACGTGGGAATGTGGCGCGCATTTTGGGAACGCTCCCCACCGAGAACAATCTAGACTACATCTTTAAGATGGTTTAATTTACAATTTAGTTACACAAATTACATATTATCTCTGAGATAGATAAACATTATTATTTAGAGTGATCAAGGAGTTAATACTGGCAGGGTGGGAGAAATCTTGTGGAACATTATCACACAGTGGACTAGTGATTTTAGGGTAATGAAAGATAATATGCACCAATGTCCCTTCAGCATTCATTAGCTTTACCACAGGTTGAATTTTGAGATTACTTCTATGAAGCTTATGTCAAAATTTAACCGATAATAAGACAAAAAGTGATGGATAGTTTGTGTGAAGGATGATACGATGGTTTATGGTGTGACAGTGGACGTATGTCAGAATAGAGGAGTATGAAAGAAAAAGACATATTTTGCCGCCCCAAATAGGTGAAAGAAAAAGGAGAAATACTTTTCATTTTTTCATCAATAATTGTCTTCTCTAGACATCTACTTCCATTTTATCTTCTTTAGGGTTAGACGTCAGAGACTTGAGTCTCAATGGAGAAGTCTCCTGTGAGATATTATTTTTCTTCCTACATAATACGATTCTGAAATTTTAGTTTGGTCGCTAAACTCAACTATTAAACTAAATTTAAATAGTTTATTTTTTGGTATGTCCTGGTTCGGATTAGGTATCTTGTATATTTTTAAACTCAGTGTACAAATTTGACCTTTCGACAGATTAAGTATATTATAGACCAGCTGTTGCCTGCGGTTCCAATTGCGTTAATGTTATCTCAGAGAAACCGTACACTTTTCCGGAATAAAACGTAGCCAATGTACTATTCCAGACTGTAATCTATCTCTGTGCCAAAAATTCATCCAGATCCGTTCAGCCGTTCCGGCGTAATTGAGCAACAAACATCCTAACTTTCGCATTTACAATATTTTATATAGTATAATATACATTGCAAACTGTCTTGCAACAAAAAACACTCCATGGAAAACGCCACGACGTGAACTAACTCTTAAACAAATACCTAAGAATACAAAAATACTTTAATCATTATATTCAAGCATCTAAAATAAACTTACTTCAAAGAGTTAAATACCACAAAAATAAATATAGTTTAGTTAAAATCACTAACAAATATAAACTCCTAAATCGCAGTAGGTATTAAAGACGGGTAATGTACGGCTTTAATTACATATGAAAACCTGTAGGCGTGAGCGGGACGGCAATAGAATAATCCGACAGAGGAAAAGAGAGAACAGCTAATCTGTTATGTAGCATAGGTGCGCGGGCGCCGAGTTTTTGTCTCACTCACACATACAAACTCACACATGTATGTCCGTATGTTTGCGTGTGTGATCTGTATGTTTGTGTGTGTTAGTATATTTTAACGGAAATTTCTAGCACTTTATTATTATTTATGTATATTGCAGTGATTTATGAAATGTTAGTTTGACATGAGACTAGATAAGTATACTAATAAATAATAATAACAGCTCATCAACGGCCCACTGCTGGGCTCGGGCGCCCATTATATGGGATGTAGGCTTGTTGTGAGAAGGTACCAATGACACACACTTGCTTTTTGATATTAAATGTCATTTATTACGAGAGAGCACTGTACAATGTAAGACAAGTAAAAAGCGAAGGGGAAGTAAGAAGTCGATAGGTGGCGCCGCTGTTGCATCGCTCCAGTGTTGCCAAAGTAAACATACTTCCTCCCTTTTATAAGGACTATATTGATCAAAAAATAGTTTAAGTTATAAAGCAGAGATGTTAAAATATAAGAATAATGAATTTGAATTTTAGTAGTAAGTAAATATAGTACAATATTGTAGTTGTAATATGTTATGATTCTATACAATAGTAACTAGTAGTTGTAGTAGGTAGATAAGTTCTTATAATAGGTATTTTTGAGGTTAAACCGGTAATTGTAATAACATGCATATTAGGTCAGAAAAACTACGTAAGTGTTGTAATACTAAGAACTATGTTTATATATATATATATATATATATATATATATATATATATATATATATATATATATATATACTAGCTGACCCGGCGAACTTCGTAGCGCCATATTTTCTGAATTCCTAAAAGACTGTTTCATGACATAAAAACAAAATCACCAAAATCGGTCTAGGTGATTAGGAGAATTCTAGAACCCGATCTCAGCGCCACCTACCGGTTCCAATTAAACCATCGGGGGACCCATTCAAACACACAAAACAAATATCATCAAAATCGGTCCAGCCGTTTAGGAGAACTTCACTGTCAACACACGTACAGAAGAAAAAAAAAATATATATATATATATATATATATATATATATATATATATATATATATTAGTGTGCTCTCACTACTAGGTTAAAGGTGGTATTAACTTGTCATAAAAACAAGCACGTCACTATTTTTATATTAATATCCTAATGATGGAAAGAATACTAAGGAATTACAATTTAAGGCTAATAGCAACGCCAACATTCTTCAGGATTTTCGGGCGATACCGATATCGCCCCGAGGATTCCATAGAGGCGGTCGCTTTTCGAATGCATTATTATTTTATGGTGAACTAGCATAAGGCCGTGACTTCGTCCACGTAGGCCAGGTAACAAAGATTACACTTATTTACCTAAATATAAAATCAAAAGTTATTTTCAGCAGGGTAATGGTTTTTTTTGTATGAAAATACACGAGTCCCGGAAATTCCCGTAAAAATCGGGATAAGTAATGTTACTAAAGGCATAAACAGCTACAATTGTTTTACTAAAGATGTTATCCATCAGTGAAAATTTTGCATCATAATCATTTTCTTTTATTCGACTTGACCATTTTAAATCTCTCCCAAGAAAATTTCCGTACGATTCTCAGGATATAAAGTACCGCGGATTATAAGTCCAGGAATTTGATATCTATTAGCGAAAACCACATCGAAATCAGCCCAGCAGTTTTTACGTGAATTCTAAACAAACAGGCAAACACAAAAAATGTAAGAAATAAAACACTACATTCATACAATTTTATGATATTGTAGATAAAATAAATTAGTAGCATTAGTATTAAAAAAATCAATAAAATAATAACAATAAAAACTAAAATAAAATATAGAATAAAAAATAATGTAAGTACGTCGCTATATCTTGAAATAATTTTTTTCTTTGTTTCTTTCTTCTAAGTGATACATTATATTGGTTCAGTACAAAATGTCATGTTACTCAATCATGTCGTACCCAAAACTAGAACGGACTGACATCTAAATATTGAATCGAGAATATTAAAATTAAATTAATTTGCTCGATGCCAGTATGAAGTCATTAGCTGAATGGATGTAAATCTTGTTTTATGCATGAGTTCAGCAGACAGGCAATCGGTCTACCTGACGGAAAGCGATTACCATCGCCCATGGACAATTTGTAACACAAAAGGTGCTGCCGCTCTCTAAAGGGAGTTTGCAACCTGGCTCCGAATGCCGGAACACGACTCAAGCTTGTTATAGCGGCCTACTCTAGACCAGGAGTGGTAGCCATCCAAACGGGCAAATATCCTACCACTTGGCTGTGGGTTGTTTTCTCCGTTTGCTTTACCCGTTTCTAGCCGATATTCTGTGATCGTGTGGTATAACACAGATCAAACAGGCCTTAACAGCTGTAATTAAGACAATGAATCCAGCATGGCGTTAGCACGTCAACAGATGACTTCGTCGCAATGAGTCAGGTTGCCTTAAAACCAGAAATACAGTGGGTTGCAAAAAATCTGGTGCCCTGTTAAATAATGCGAGCAAAAAGTGGTTATATTTAGTCCACAATATAACGTTTTCCTGTTTGTTACGTTATGTGTAATATCATTATGCGAAGGCATCGTTTAATATGTTTCCACATACATATTTTTAACGACTATCATCAAGGATATATAGTTTTTTGTTTTGTTTATAAATCATCCTTAGTGTTAGATATATATACACATACATATATACATATTAATATGCCGGTTTTCCATAGGGTAGGCAGAGACAATGGATTGATCCACTTGCGACGATCCTGACATATTTAAATTTTTAATTCAATTCAATTTAAAGTTTTTATTCAAAACTAGCTTTTGTCCGCGATTTCGTCCTCGTGGAAAGTTTTTTTAACTATCCCACGGGAACTCTTTAATTTTTCGGGATCAAAAGTATCTAATATGTTGACCAGGGATATAAGCTTTCACCATACTAAATTTCATTTAGATCGGTCCAGTCGTTTCATAGATTAGCGGGTACAAACAGACAGACAAACAGAGAAACAAAAATTTAAAAAAAATCTAAATTAGTTCTATTTCACTTCTTACATCCACCTGACTCGGTTTTTAGCATTTTTTTCATTGTACAGAAATTCAACCTCTACAGTTTTATTATATGTATAGATACGTTTCACTTTAGAACACTTTTTGAAAGTCATACATACAAGTCAAATTTAATTTTACTTCCTATTCTACGTACACTACTTGGCACCGTGTTATTGCTGGTAAGGAGAAGAAGCGGCAAGAAACTCCCCAGCAACACGTCTAGCTAAATATTGTTTTTCTTTATATTTCTTATTCTATTTATATCTCAAGTTCTTTTTTCATAAGTTTTATACAAAAGTATGTTACAGACCTACTTTTCGAAGAATTAATGAAGTTGTAGCAAACAGTAGATGCTCAGTAAGACAAAGACACAGTAAGAGGAAAGAAGATTATTATTATTGTTATAATACTGACGCGACGTACTAAAAGTTTGTACTGCAACATACTTACATAAATTCCTAACCTATTTTGCAAGATAAAAACGTTATACAGATGATACTATAAGAGGCTGGAGTGAGCTGCTATGTAAATGAAATTTTATCAATAGTGTAATGTCCCTTTTCAAGAAAGATACTTTTTAATTTGGTTTTGAATTTAGTGAAAGGCAAATCTAACACTTCACTCGGAATCTTATTGAAGATCCGTATACCAACCCCCAAGAAAGAGGACAATAGTTTTTGAAATCTAAAAGACGGCAACATCAGTCTATTACAAGGCCTGGTGTTGAAATTGTGAACATCGTTATACTGCTTGTATGTACTGCTGCATCTATACACTTTCGCTTCATCTACTTTTTTATCCGTGCAGGAACGGAGAAAGAATACAATTTCCTGCGTTGGGGCGGCCTGTCGTAAGAGGCGACTAAACAACCCACAGCCAGGTGGTAGGGCATTTGCCCGACTAAATGACTACCACCCCTGGTCTAAAGTATGTCGCCATAACAAACTTGAGTTGTGTTCCGGCATTAGTGACCAGGTTCCAGTCTCCTTTCAGAGAGCAGCAGCGCATTTGTAGCACCTTTGGTGTTGCAAATGTCCATAGGCGATGGTAACCGCTTTCCATCAAGTGGGCCGTCTGCCTGTCTGCTGAACTCCTGCGAAAAAAAACCTTTAATTACCTCTTCATACATGCACGTTTTTGAGGTACTTTTGACCTGAGGTATTTTCAAAATACCAAGGTGAATCAAAAAGTTCTTAGAAGTGCATATATATAAAACCCGTTTGGGGGTAGTTCGGTATTCAAATTAAAGAGTGTCAATCATACAATATTAATGCCAACTGTCACTTGCTTTTGTCATTTCATTTGCACGTAATAAATTGTTTTGTGCAAGGAGTTGCTAAAAACGCAATAATATGGATAAAAGTGAGTACGTGCGGTAATAAAATATCTCAGCTTGGAAAAATGTCCATGAAAGATTTTTTTTTGGACATTCAATAGACATTGGAGGATGATGCTGTACTATCTACAGTTGCGGACTGGATGGCTGAATTTAAAAGAGGTAGATCAAGCTGTAAACCCGCATTCTGGGCGACCGTCAACATCCGTTACGGAAGACAATGTCAAAAAGTTTGAGAATCTGGTTTTGGAAGACAGAAAAATAAATATGTATCTGAGGTCCTAAAAATATCTTTTGGTAGCGTTCAATCCATTTTAATTGATTCACTGGCGTTCAAAAAAGTGTCGGCAAGATAGGTGCCACAAATGTTAATCGACGCAAACAAAAAGCGACGTTTGGAAATTGCTACACGTAATCTCGAAATGTTCCAGCGTGATTCAGATAATGTTTGCCATTGCCTTGTGTCACCGTGGATTAAATGTGGGTGCACTATTTCGATCCTGAAACTAAGAGACAAGACATGTCTTGGAAACGACCATCCTCTCCATCCATTAAGAAATTTCGAGTTGCTCCTACCGCTGGCAAAGTTATGGCCTCAGTGTTTTGGGATAGTGAAAGAATCTTTCTTGTTGATTACATGCCAAAAAGCCGGACAATTACTGGACCCTATTATGCAAATTTAATTTCGAAAGTGCGTGAAGCGATTAAAGAAATACGTCGTGTAAAACTGTCGTTGGGCGTGTTGTTTCTTCACGATAACGCTCCCGCTCATCGATCGGAAGTTGCGCTCAACGCAATCCGCTGTATTGGTTTCAATCTCCTTGTCCACCCACCATATTCTCCGGCCTTAGCCCCAAGTGATTTTCACTTATTCCCAAAATTAAAAGAGGAAATTCGTGGAACTAAATTTCACAATAATGACGCGGTTATGGCTGCCGTAGAGGAGTTTTTTGAGATTTGAAAAAACATTTTTTTTCGAAAGGAATAAGGGAAACGCGTTATTCTAAATATATTTATTGCATTTAAGGGAGATTATGTAGAAAAATAAAATATTTTTGTTTAAATATTTGCATTTCTTAATATCGATTCCAAGAACTTTTTGATTTACTTATCTTCAATTCCACTAAAGTGATATGTCAATATCTTTTTTTAACAAAAACAAAACCAAATTCAAACTTAAACGCAAAATTATTATTTTCTAGAACATCTTGAAGTCGGTGTGTATTGCAATTTTGTTGTTGTTTATTTTTTTATATTTTACATAGCAGCGAATTCAAGATGTAGAAAATATTTATTCTTTGCTTTTAAGTTTGAAAATTTGTTTTTGTTATAAAAAATCTAGTTTTAAGCTGCAGAAATACTTGAAGAACTTTAGAATTAATAATTAAGCGCCTGTAGAAATTTTACGACTGGCACGCGTATACAACTTTGCCTTTCGAAGAGTGTAGCGCTCGGTGCTCTTCAGCAAGAGCTGCTCTCGATTTCCCTGCGATACACTCATCAAATCCTGATTTGGTGACAATGTGACTACTTCAGAAGTATGCTCTACCGAATGAATAAAAAAATGATAATCGGTCTACAATTGACGAAGAAATCGCGTAACAAACATACAGTCGAATTTAGAACATCTTCCTTTTGGAAATCCGTTAAAAACTCCACTTAATTTACTGTATTGTTTAAATATCTCTTGTTTGTTCTTTTTATAACATCAACACAATACAAAGCAGCGTTCCTTAATGGCAATTAAATGAAGACATACAAGTTGGTTGACCCGTGCGCACGTGCCATATTTATTTATCAATTACGAATGCGGAGATTTGAACTTCTCGCTCTGCCAGCCATCTGTGGCCAGACGGAACGATGCCCGCTATGTACACCGCACCTAAAGTCTGGTTATACCATGGTACATTTAATCGTACATTACTTACATACACGATACAAATCTAACAAATTATTTTAGGGCTTTGAAGAAATTTTATCAAAAAAGAAACCTTCTTGGAAGTCTTGAACTTAATTTTTAATTCAAAACGCTCGTAACGCCATCTAGCTGAAGCTAGGAGAACAGCCCATTACAATTATACTCTCATTTTCGTTGCCGTGATGATGTACTTGTTAGTAAAGGTGGTGCCATATTTTCTGCTGTATTCGTCTATTCCACAGGAACGGTAGTTTTTTTCTGAATGAATGGTACCCTATGTCTTTTTCTATATTATTCATGACGTGTATACAAAATTTCATGATGATCTGTTGCGTAGTTAAGGCATGAAAGTGTCACAAACAAACTTACATTCGCATTTATAATATTAAGTTAGGATGTTTGTAATACCTAATTGGAAGTTGCGTCTGTCTCTGGAGGTAATATTTTACAAATGAGTGCCAAAGCAAACAAACACTTAAAAATCCAAAACAAATTTGAAGACACTGTGATAACAACTATTAATCTACGAAATTAATTTTCTTAATTCCATATTAAGACTACTTACTTATTTTTTAGAGTGGCAATGTACACCTGTCAGTTGTTAATGTCACTCTAACACTACTACGGGCGTTAGTGTGCATTAAATAATTTCATGGAGAACAGACTGCACTATTACTTTTTGAGAAGAAAATCCGTTAATGCATTACGTATCTGATGCATTGTCCTTGTAGATTGGATAATTAAATCTTTATATGCACTTGTAATATTGTATTTCGTCATTTGGTTGAATATTAGAGATTGTGTGAACACTGGTTATATTCTCCTCGCCCTTAAGTATTCACGAAGTAACGAAACCTCCTGATTAGAATATGCAAACCCACCACTTTTGTCGGCATATTTTTCTTACTTTATTTATTTACATGGTATAAATACATTAAATAGTTCAGCAACATTTGCGTCCGGGTATGTGTGCCTCGACGCGCGCAAGTAAGGCACACTTAGCGCAATTTTTTATTCTCCCCACAATTACATGGCACGCGTGTGTGTTTGTCTGTATGTGTTCGTACATGTGTTACCGGGTTAACTGTTAACTAAACTTCATACGAAGCGAATATACCGTCGAAATGTTTGAGGAATACAGTAAAACTCTTTTAATAATCTGAAGAAACCCAGCGAGGTAGAAAACGCTTTACAAGTATTAAAATCTATAATCTTGGTATATAAAATTCTTCTATTCAGGTATATCACTGACCTCCTCCTAAACAGTTGGACCGATTTTGATGAAGTTTTTCTGTATATTCGTATGCCTAGGCCCATCAGTTATTATTGAAAATTTGTATATATTTTTTGTATGTTTCGGGAAACGTTTGAGACCTCAATTATTGCACAGCGCCATCTATTGGCTTGTAAGTGTACCACTACAGTACTATAAAGAATATTCTATTGTTACATGCCGTTAAAGATAAACGCATAGCTGCCTGTCGTAAAGCGCAGTTTATTGCCTTCCCGGATTTAGGAATTCTTTTGTTTACTTTGTGTTTAGAATTTGTAATTTCTTAATTACATGTTTTCGTGTTTTACATGTTTGTTTAGTATGTCTTCTTAAACATGCTATGTTTTTCTACTTGTTTTATGACCATCATTAGTACTGAACTAATCCTTATTGTTATTGTTTTCGCCTTCGTTGGCCGTTCTTAGGTGTGCAAATTACATTTTCTTGGAAGAACCCAGCCTACGTAATTGATTGTGTATTGTACAGTTTACTATAAAACAATGCCCCAAAGGAGGGGGTGCGGCAGTCAAGCGACAATTACGATCAAAGCAAGGCGTGTACATTCGATAAGCGATATGATGACGGACTTTGCGCGTGTTATTTAATTGTTTTTTAATTTTTTTTATTGCAGGAGTTCGGCAGACAGGCAGACGGCCCACTTGATGAAAAGTGGTTACCGTCGCCTATGGACATTTGCAACACGAAAGGTGCTACAAATGCGCTGCTGCTCTCTTAAAGGAGACTGGAACCTGTTCACTGATGCCGGAACACAACACAAGGTTGTTATGGCAGCATACTCTAGACCAGGGGTGGTCGCCATCCAGTCGAGCAAATACCCTACCACCTGGCTGTGGGTTGTTTAGTCGCCTCTTACGACAGGCCGCCCGGCCGCAGGAAATTGTATTCTTTCTCCGTTCCTGCACTGATGTAGTAATTGTGCATTACATTTGGACTTATTGCGTCCGGTTATATTTATACCTATATTATACGTGTTTGTATAGTTATAATAAATTCTATAGTAATTCCAAGGGCATTTTAATTTGAGTCCCGCACTCGTAACACTATTATATTATGTTTGAAAATGAAAAGAAATTTGTAACATGACATCGATGTACTTATGTATGAGAGAAATGTAAAAAAATCAGAATAATTACATACGAAATTAAAATACAATGTCTCTAATGAATATGCTCATATGTACTATAAAACGAAGCATTTGCGACCATCCTATGTGCGTTCAAGCGTACACCGGCCAATATGCGCAAGCGCACGGCTCATAATGCAAAAGTGCTCTACTACCGGTTCCGAGTTCTTACCATAGAGTAAACGAGGCCGCAATATGGCTACGCGATTATTATTTTTCACATGAAAAATTCGGAGTACCCCACTTCTTCTGTCATGCTTAGAACTAACCAATCGTTTAGTTCTAAGCATGAAGGAAGAAGTTTAAAAAGCATGAAGTTCTAAGCTTAATGGTTAGGTTAATTCCTGGGAATCCTGGCCGAAAAAGCAAGCCTCACTTAGGCAGTTTTCTGACCTATTATGCATATTATTATTATAAGATCCTTTTTGATACTCGTACCCCTCTGTATTTAAAGGCACGTTTTCATTTCCTACATCTTTCTCATTCTCGTTATTTGCGCTCTAGTAATAATCTCTCCTTAATGACACTTGTACACACTTCTTCCTTCGTTGATAGCTCCTTCACAGTACAGGCTATCCGTTTATGGAACTCACTGCCACTCAACATCAGACAAGCTAAATCCATATTGTCTTTTAAACTGATGGTTACTAAATATCTTTGGTCCTCGTAAGTCTCGAACATGCTGCTGATTCTCTAAATAGTATGTATGATATGTTTTATTTTTGTATAGTATATAAAGTATATTGTTACGAACTACAGGACTCCAATCAAAAATGCCGTTGGAACTACTATAGAATTTATTAGAATTATTATTACAGTATTATTAATAGTATAATTATTACAGTAAACACGAATAAAACTAATACAAATAAGACCGGATGCAACCAGTTCACACTGCACGATTCAATGCAATTCGACACGCGCAAAGTCCGTCGTCTATATTGCTAATTGAGAATACTACAAACGTCTTACTAATAATTAATATCGGCCATGCGCACTGAGTTTCCGAGAAATAGTAATTTGCACACCAGGTAATCTATTCCTGCGAACGGCCAACAAAGCCGAAAACAATAACAATAGGCTATTGTTTAATTAAATACGGAGTAATAAAAAGAACTCCGAATGCGGGAGAGGCAATAAACACGATGCGCAGCATTTTGATCTCAGTATGTGACAATAGATGCAGGTGGCCCAACTTGTAACAATATTATTATTTATTTTTTACTTATTCTTGGAATGTTTCGCATTTGTTATCTATTGTCTTCACCGCCACTGTTGTCTTAATATTTTCCTTAGTTTAGGGGGTTGCCTGGAAGAGATCGTTTTAAACGATAAGACCACCCTTTATTCACCATTTTAGTTTTAATTTTTGGTGAACAATAAAGTGTTTTCAGTCATTTCATTCATTCATTCATTATTACAATTAACAGGTACTGAAGGTGAAGGAAACATCTTGATGAAACCTGCACATCGAGATAACCAATGTATCAAACCCGCTAATCCAACATAGAAAAGCGTAACTGGTAAACTATCCTTTCCCCTAGAAGAAATGGAAGGCCCGAGCCCAACAGAGCGAATTTTTTTATTGCTAAAGCACCGCAGACAAACTGATGGCTCAACTGTGATGGAAAGTGGTTACCGTCACCTATGGACATTAGCAACACCAGAGGTGCTGCCAATGTGCTGCTGGCCTCCAATAGGAAACTGGAACCTGGCCACTGACGCCAGAAGACAACTCAAACATCAAACACTTCTGGGCACGCTCCCCGTTGGCAGTGATATCCTGCATAGTGTATTTTAGTTTTGATGTCTTTCGTTATATAACATTAAAATATTAGCAGTAATAATTAAAATTAAATAAATAATGAAGTAAAAATAGTATGTACCTATTATAAGTTACAAAAAATTATACGCTGAACCGGCAAAAAATATGTGATCATTATTAAAATGACAACACATATTTGTATACCCATCACGTTTTTATGCAATAAATTAGAGGGAGAGAGAGAGAGATAACACTTTATTGCACACCAAAATATACAATTACAAAAACAGACCATATTTACAATATTTTTCTGAGCAATACAACAGGCGGCCTTATCGCTCAAAGCGATCTCTTCCAGGCAACCTAAATTATAAAATTAAATTATTTGATTTGATTTGATAAAAATGTTATGGCGGCATACTTTAAACCAGAGGTGGTAGCCATCCAGGCAGGCAAATACCCTACCATCTGGCTGTGCGTTGTTTTGTCGCCTCAAAACAACGCACCACCAACCACAGGCTGCCCGGCACCAGGAACTAGTACTATTTTTCCGTTCCTGCACGGATAAGTATATTGGCTGTAATTATTTTTATATATGAAAGAATATTAGGGAATGACAATCTCCCAGTAAAAAGCGTAACTAGTAACACACTCTTCAATCATAGATGGCGCCACCAGTGCGTTGTAATTTTTATATAAAACTACGTTTTGGAGAAACATTACGTACATGGGCGAAGTGGCTCAAGAAAATGCGGTAGAACGCCCAGACAATGGCGAGCAGTACGGTGGTAGAATGAAGACGAAGGCACCATTTTGAACAGTTCCTCGGAACACTCCCTGTTACACAATTTGTAGAATAAGCAGAGCCAAGCGTATCTAGACCATATAGACGTATACCACCTATATTCTATGAACCATGGTCATACTATATTACACTGTAATATAGGTACAATATATTTAACCTACTGACTAAAAGTATGAATTGGCCAATCTGTCTATATTTGTTCTTTGATTTTGACTCGATGATTTTATTGTCGGAACTGCTACTTAGTTGATTGGTTTCTGATTAAATAATCATCACGTTGACTGATGGTAATACTTGAAGACATGAATGAAGGTGTTATGTAACATATTAAAGATTTTTTGTATTTTATTACGTCGAATGAAGGAGTAATCTGCATACAGATGATAAGATTAGAACAAGTGTTTTTTTTTATTATTGAAAGACAGCAGATGGATAGACGGCCCATCTGATGGAAAGTGGCTACCGTCGCCTATAGACATTTGCACCACCAAATGTGTTACGAATGCGCTAAATTTTATGATAGTTTTTTTTAAACCCCAGGTGTTTGAGCGTAATTTAAGAAATAGGAAGTACTGAAATAATTGTGTATACGATGACAAAACGATATTAACACAAAACTTACCAACTTTCTCAACGTTTACCAATTCCATCATGACTCCTTCACCCACTTAACGTGGTAGAGCCATCCTGGAATGTTTATCTTAATTACAGCTGTTGCAGTCTCATTAGTTTAAATCTATTATATCTATATATACGTGTGTGTATATATTTATGTGTATATATGTATATGTCGGCGTAAATATAACAATTAACGTATTACAAAAACAATAATCGTTTATTTAATTACTATGAGTTTATTGTAATGTGAAATTAACGTTAAACAACAAAGTTTTATTGTAATTTAAATACTTAACCTAAACATTTGTGATCACGTGCACGTGCGCCGAGACGTGCACCGAGCCCTATAAATATGGCCGCACTGTCGACACTCAATTATTCTCCCAAACGCGCTTGCCTTCGCTTAAAAGCCATCTCGCTCTACGAACAATATATCCCCTGGGCAAAGTACACCAAATACCTGGGTGTCACCCTAGATCAGAACTTGCGCTTCAACGAGCACATCACTATAGTCCGGAATAGAGCGCGATTTGTGATGGGTCGTCTAGCATCCATGATAGATAAACGAAGCAAAATGTCCCTCAGACACAAGCTTACTCTATATAAAACATGCATCCGCCCAATCATGACATACGCGAGTGTGGTATTCGGCCATGCCAAGCCTTCCCTTTTAAAGAAACTGCAAATCGTTCAGAATAAATTCATGCGCAGAGCCGTCGGTGCTCCCCTCTATATGCGTAACGTCGACATCCACCGTGATCTGGAGCTTCCCTCCATCAAAAACTACATTATGTCGCTCTCGCGTAAGTATTTCGATCTAGCGCCGCACCATCGAAATCCCCTCGTCGTGTGCGCGTCCGATTATAAGCCTCGACGAAAGGCTCTCGTGCGACGACCGCGTAACATCCTCACGGACAAGGTCGACGATATCACAAAACGGCTGGCTCGGATCAGCCCGCCCGCGGTTAGGACGGCAGGCTGGCAGGCACCGACAGACAGACACAGACGGCGGCGTCGACGCCGCCAATCACGATCTCTCCACGTCCCCGCGAGCCAGGACGCCAGGCGACACAGCCCCCCCAGCCATAACACGTTGCGAAACGGCAGGCAACAGTCCAGCCGAGGTGAAACTCCCTGCTAGGCACTGTGTCGCCTTAGCCCCCCCTCTCAGCAAGTTGCCCCGAGCAAGCTCGAGCGCCTTCGCTTCGCAAAGGCACTCGCCCCGAAAACCCCGGTAAAGTTGTGAGGTCTTCGGACCAACAACATAAAGTAAAGTCCAATAAAAAAAAAAAAACTCAATCATTATCGCTCGAGCTGCCGAACGGGACGGACCTCTCTGGGACGTCGTAACGCTCTTGAAATATACGACACCGAGTACTCTTGAAATTCTATTTCGAGGACTCAAATATGGGTTGTCACCAAGAAACCAACAATCGTGACGTCGGCATTGCTGACGTCACTCTCTTTAATAACACCACGGAGATCCCTCCTCCGTCATATATTTATTAATTTTGTTTTTGTACTTATATGTGCTATGTTTATTTATTATTCATCATTATTTATTAACTGCACCGCCGTCAGTATTAAAAATCTATCAATCCCTGCCAAGGGTTGCCTGGAAGAGATCGTTTCTTAGCGATAAAGCCGCCCGTTGTACCATCTTTAATCTTTTTCTACTTCTGTTTATTTATGCTTTGGTTTACATTAATAAAATATCTATCTATATATTTGGTCAAAGTCTGTTATTTAAATATGATTGATATTTTATATGTCAAAGTCTATTTTTTGTCGTATGAAAATTATTAAGAGAAATACACATCTTAATTATCTATTATTGCGAATATAGTATTTTATTTGTCCCAAGTACCCCTAATTACCTTAAACAACGTTTCGAATTTCTTTCATGCTCTCATAATTTACGCCCTTCTACTAAACTTAAATTGAACACTCCTGCGCATAACTCAACTTTTTACAACAATTCTTTTACTGTTAAGGCTATATAGCTTTAGAATAAGTTTCCTGTTACTATCAGACAAGCAAAATCGCTAGCGATATTTAGAACCATGATCAAAAAATACTACCTGTCGTTGGAATATGATACTTAAATTCATTTATAAATATTTATATATTCTGTAGATAGGTATTTGTATGGTATGTATATTAAGTATATATCTATGTAATATATAAAATATCTACACACATTATTAAAATGTAAGTAGTTCGTACTATATGTTACGTATACCACCATCGCCATTATCATCTCAATTCATTCCTGGGGTTGTCTGGAAGAGATCGCTTTTTAGCGATAAGACCGCCCTTTGTACACAACTAGATATAATTTTAGTCTTTAAGTTCATTTTTGTGTTGGTGTATAATAAAGTGTTATCTATCTATCTATAATCACCATATCTCTCATTACCGACCACAACAACATCTCTTAGGGGTGGCTCGATTGGTTGTGAAACTGAAACCCTTGAGCAAATCGTGCTTCATATACGATAAGTGAAACCCTATAGACTACTTCCTTTCTAACTATCCCATCTCCCCTATCCTATGCCTCCTATCACAACCTTCTATCCCGTTTCTCCTGACAAACAGACAGACGGACAGAATGAAAATATTCCCTCTTTTTGACCAAATGGTGAACCGTTATAAAGTTCATTTGGAAGAGGTAAATTATTCTACCTTTAGAATACAATATAAATAAGTTTTCTTTATTTTATTAGTTTATAATGTCCTAGAGACGATTTTTCAATCATGAGATAAAAGTTATCAGTAGAATAAATTATAACTTGACTGAGTTCAAAAGTAAAGTAAGTAAAAGTAATGTTACGAGTTAGCAGGACTCGAATTAAAATGCCGTTAGAATTATTATAGTTTATTAGAACTATACAAACACGTATAACACAGGTACAAATATAACTGAACGCAAGAAATCCAAACGTAACGCAGAAGGTCGTAATTCAATAAAACGCGCAAAGTCCGTCAATATTAGATTCCCGAATGTACACACGTCACGCCTTGATCGTAGTTGTAGCTCAACTAACTATTCATATATATAATTTATATTCGTAATAATTTGAGTGCCTACAAGCAGTATAAGGATATTCACAATTTCAACACCAGGCATTGTAATAGACTGATATTGCCATCTTTTAGATTACAAAAAGTACTGTCCTCTTTCTTGGGGGTTGGTATACGCTTCTTCAATAAGATTCCGAGTGAAATGTTAGATCTGCCTTTCACTAAATTCAAAACCAAATTAAAAAGTATCTTGCTAAAAAAGGGATACTACACTATTGAAGAATACTTAAATGACAAAAATTCATTTACATAGCAGCTCACTCTAACATCTTATACTATATTTTGTTTAATGTTATCTTGCCAAGCTTGTAAGGGATTTATGGAGATATATTGCAGCATAACATTTTAGTACGTCATATCATTATTATAACTTTCATAATATTTTTCTTTCCTCTTATTGTGTTTTGGTCTTATTGAGTATGCACTGTTTGCTACAACTCCATTAATTCTTCAAAAAGTAATTCTGTAACATACTTCTGTATAAAACTTATTAAAAAAACAACTTGAGATATAAATAGAATAAGAAACTTAAAGAAAAACATTATTTAGCTATACGTGTTGCTGGGGAGTTTCTTGCCGCTTCTTCTCCTTAACAGCAATAACACGTTGTGAAGCGGTATACATAGAATAGGAAGAAAAAATAAATTTTAACTTATATATTTATATGACCTTCAAAAAGTGTTCTCCAGTGGAACTTATTTTGAATAAAAAACTTTGAATTTGAATTTGAATTTGAATAACCCCCTCTCTCAATCAGGCCATCGTTTTATACTTCACAAATGCAAATGTGCCCGACTGGCAACGTCGACATAATTTCCCAGAATTAGTTTATAATTATAATCCTCAACATGTGGCTAATGATGCTCCTGAGCGGCCGTAAACGAGTACAATAGAACAATAGGCTGTTCTCCACAATAACTAGCGTATGCCAATAAATGAGTGAACAAAAGAAGACGATCATAAAAGGATTACAACTAGTTCAAATTCTGACAGGTATTAAAATGTGCATTTACAGATCTGTACGTGGAATTTGTCTTTGTCGGAGCCTAAGTTGTAACAGTAAGTAAACAATGTAACTCTTTTATTCACGCGACAGTCATTTTTAATTTTCCTATGTTGTATATTGTGGCGACCGAGGGGAGAACTCTCCGCCAGCGTAAGCTGGTCTCAAGACTTTTAGACAAAGGTAGAAGATTCTGGAAAGAAAAGACAAGGACAGATACATGTTTGAAATGGATAGACGATAAACGAAAGCTCTAGAATAGAAAGTTCGGGATGGAAAAGACAGGGATAGATAGATGTTATAAAAGGGATAGATGTATAAAGGAAAGTTCTCGAATAGAAGGTTCAGGAAGCAAAAGACAGAGATAGATAGATGTTTAGAAAGGGACAGATAGTAAGTAAACGAATAACGAAATTATGGGTTCCAGAAAATTCTTTCGGGTATATAAGCAGCGTAAGGCGCGCCTACCGGGCAGTTTGGAGTTGAGTTCAGTTCAAGACAGCGAAGCGACAAGTGCGATATTAAAAAGTTGGAAGAGAAGTTTAATAGAAGACACTGACGAGTTAAGTGGTGAATTTAGTGACAAGTTTAGTGGACAGTTAACTGAAGGAGGAGTGTAGCATAGTTCGAGAAAAGATCCAGAAGCGAGCTACGCGCTGTCATTTCCAGCACAGCAGCAGCAGGACTTGGTCTACGCAATATCGGCGACGGTATTGCGAGTGAGATAACTTATAGTCTGAACAGTGCATCGTTAGTCGTGCGTTTAGGGGCAACCCTGCGGAGAGGAATTACGTACTGTATGTTACGTATACCACTATCGTCATTATCATCTCAATTCATTCCTGAGGTTGCCTGGAAGAGATCGCTTTTTAGCGATAAGACCGCCCTTTGTACATTACTAGTTATAATTTTAGTCTTTAAGTTCATATTTGTATTGATGTATAATAAAGTGTTATCTATCTATCTATCTATCTAAATATATACAGTAGAACCTCTAAGTCGAACTTGAAGGGAGACGCTAAAAATTCGAGTTATAGAGGTTTTCGACTTATGGAGGATTTCGACTTAGCGAATTTTGTAAGGAAACATTGAGGTTAAGATTTAATCAAATAATCGAGTTGTAAAATCTAATTTGTTTTTTCGAGTTATAGAGGAAAAATAAGTAGTAATTTTGCTTATAGGGAGTTACTAAATATTTCGACTTATAGTGGGTTATAGTCCAAAAATATTAGTCAAAGTAAAAATCTCGGAATGGGAGATAGTCGGCTATGAATTGGTAGAAGCCTTTATTTTGGTACCCTAAACTTGTCTCAAAACCTACCTATCGTAGGGTGTCCACGACTACAGATTTTCCGAGGTCAAGGGTCAAAAAAACGATTTTTTACACATTTATTGCAAATATCTCGTTACCAATGGGTTTTATGCTATTTGTATTCATTATAAATGTTGTAGAGGATTAAATTCTCTACTACTTTTGTTTTAACATTGAATAGATACTTACTTTAAATAAATGGCAATTGTAACGCAAGAGTTAAGAAAAATGCAAATTATTTAGAATTATATATTTATTAATAATTTGTAAACTTTATCCGGCGTGTTTTTAATCGGGACTACAGGTTACCTCGAATGATGCTCTAAATAGTTAAACACCGCGCGCTCTGCCCTCTATCTCGAAAATGGTTCAAGATATAAAGAAAATGTCAACACAGAAGTAGTAGAGAATTTAATCCTCAACAATATTTACATGAAATACAAATAGCATGAAACCCATATGAAACGAGATATTTGCAATAAATGTGTAAAAAATCGATTTTTTGACTTTTGACCTTGGAATATTTGTAGTCGCGGACACCTTACGGTAGGTTTTGATACAAGTTTTAGGGTACCAAAATTAAGTTCTATACAAGTTTATAGCTGACTATCTCTAATTCCGAGGTGAAATCCTAATATTCCTGGACTATTAAGATTTGCAGCAACGGAGGTTTTGGGGTAGAAAGGAGAGGAACACAATATTTTTTCGAGTTTGGGATGTTTTTCATTTATCGAGGTTCGACTTAAAGAGGTTCTAATGTATATTATTATTTATATATAGTCAAGGTGGCAAAGTCCGTCAGTGGGGGAGCTCCATACAACTCTTATTATTTCCATGTTTGAATAGATACTACAACAAATCACTCAGTGAAGCTAAAACACCATGGAATTATGTCTTCGAATTGTAGTTGGCGTTAAATTTCGTTTCAAAAAGTTAAAAAACGAGCGGTGTATGAACTTACCCCATTGACCTTGACTATATAGTAAAATATTATAACTATATAGTACCCACATAATATATTTTTCTGTTTGTTATTTAGACGTGTGTTAGGTTTTTTTGCTTATCTTTTAATAGCGACAACACGTTGCAAGCCAATTAACATTATGTTTATTAGGAAGCTGTTATAATTTAATTTGAATATGTCCTTCAATGTTGTTTTTCGCCAGAAATTATGTTGAATAAAAAAATTGGGTTTTGAATAACTTAGATGACTATGATTTGTTTGTTGCTTTGTGTAGTGTACAGTAGAATTCGTTTATAATGACATCAAAGGGAAATGACGTCATACTAAGCGGACGTTGTAAAAAGCACAAAGCATAATAATATACATACTTAACCTGCAGGGGGGCCTTGTGGTGAGTTCTTAGTTGAGTAGTGAGTAGCTCGGACCTGACTCCGGGGGCCAAGGCAAGGCATGATCGCTAGAGCTAAACGTCACTGTCACACTGTCAAGAGTGATATGTTGTCAATGTCACTCTTGCGGAGCGTCGTGGCTAAGTAAGCGAGGTGGCCGTAAGAAAGAAGATACATAAGCCATTCCACGTTCCATTGCCTCAATCAAAGTGCATTATAACGTAATCAGTGTTAATATCAAGAGAGATGATTGTTATTTAAGCAACAGAAACATTATTTTGGTGTTTGGTATTTGAAGATCACAAAAGATGTTAATTTCATAATTATACCCACATACATCATGCCATGCCATAATGTATTCTGTTGAATAAATCCTTCCTGAGCTTATACGGCTTGGACTAGCTTATATATATCGCACGCTCAATAATAGACTGGCCGATTAGGGTTTCGGTCCAAAATGAGTTATGCATAGAAAGGAGTTCATTTTAACGCCATCTATCTGTCAATGGCAGGTTTTCTTCGGTATCTTGTTTTCAAGCGAAGTTATAGTCCCCTTAGAAAGAAAGAAAGAAAAAATATTTATTTAGGACAATATACAAAAATCTTACATGATAATATGTCTAACAATTGAATGTGATGTCCTAAAAAGGCTCTTGCTCAGCATAGTAATGCTAGTTTCACAACCAGCGCTGATCTTCCGCAAGTACCTCTACGTGATGACACGGCTTAGCTCCACAAAGCAAATAAAAAAAATTATAAACATTACTTATAAAATTATGCAATTAGTAGTACATATAAATATTATAAAAAAAAAGACGGATACAAGTGACGAATAAGCCAGAAATAATAAATTCGTAATGGTTTGTTATAGCGTACTAATAAACATATTATAATACTATAAAATACTTGTAACGTATTTAAGGTCTCTCTGGCGAATTTGGTGGTCAAATAAGATTTTTTTAAAGTTAGTTCGGAACCCAAAGACAAACTGCAGGTTCCTTATCCTTACTAATTCCTCTCTCTCTCTCTCTCTCTCTCTCTCTCTCTATAATCCTATGTCGTAGGGCAGTGGGAAAAACGCGGCAAAAAGTTTCCACCAAGTCGTTGTTGTACGCAGAATCAACTTTTTACAGAACCGTTGCGTAGTTGAGCCCAGAAGTGGCGTAAAGCGTGGACGACGCGGGTTATGGCATACGGCCTGTCACTCCTGGAGGCCTCGCACCTCGAAAACAGGACGAGTTAGTCGTGTTTAAAATGTCGAAATATTTTGTTCGTCGTAAAATAGTAAATTTTATTCTGGCTAGCGACATTCGCGGGAACCATTACGGCGAACCATTGCCATCATCATTATCAAATACCATCTTTTTGCGTTACCAGAGTGCCTCACCAAATGTATGTTGCCCACATTAAATTTATAGGTCTTGTTCCGCCACTAGTTGAGCCAAGGACATGAGCGTGAATACGCCGCCGGTGACGAGCGGTGCGGTTGTAAAAATTTGACATTGGAACCAGATCAAACAATTCCTTAGAACATTCCCCATTATACAGACGATAGAATACCCAGAGAGACGCAAAGATTATTTACTGAAGTATAGGTGTGAGACTAGCTTATGTTCGCGGCTTCGCTCGCGTTGAAAAAATTCCCGCCCGGGTTAAAAGTAACCTATCTGCTATTCCAGACTACATAAACCTTCGGTATAACAAATATCCATAGGCGATGGTAACCGGTTTCTATTAGGTGGGCCGTTTGCTTGTCTGCTGAACTCATGCAATATTTTTTTTATATCACATAATTTTTTGGGATAAAATACCATAAATGTTGACCTGGACTAATGGAAGAAGAAATATTGTTCTCCAACCATAGAGTGTAGTTTAATTTAAATCCGTTCAGTAGTTTCCACGTGATTCTTTAACATACAGACAGACAAAAAATCCTGAAAGCTGCATTTTCAGAATCTGCTGGTTCGATTTATTCCCCCTGATTATTTTTCTCTTTTCGTTATTATATATAAAATTCCTTTCAAAATAAGTAGCGTCATCTGTGGTTCAATTTTATTAGCTTTTGTAAGTAGGCTAGGTACTGCAGTTTTTTTTTCGCCTTCACTGTCATGTGCCAAGTCAGAGACTATTATTTTTCGTGTCTTGTTCTAGCTAAACTAAAACTACTTATGATATATTGTCAAAATTCAACCGATGGTTAGGCTAGTGAATAGACAATAAGATATAGGCCACTAATCAGCCAGTATCTATATCTTATCAGTCTTACTATACTATTTCCAAGCGTTTATTTTACTTTTGACATTTACACATCTGTCAAGTTACATATTTGTTGACATGATGGAATTGAGCTTGTAATTAACAATAACACCATTAGTAATAACTTTGAAATTGCACAAACATTTAATGAATACTTTAGGGATATACCAACCTTAACAACTGGCTCTTTGTCATCATCACCACTGGAAGCTGAGCTGCTAATGACACAATGTGTTGATGAATGTAATATTTCATTCAAATTTAATCATATAGATACAAGTGATATTGTAAAAACGTTTAAATCATTAAACATTAAAAACACAGCTGATTTTTGGGGTATATCTTTAAAAGTATTAAATGACATAATAGACACTATTGCACTATCACTAGTAGAAATATTTAATCGATGTGTAGATAAAGGGGTATTTCCCGACTTAATGAAAGTTAGCAAAGTTATCCCTATATTTAAAAGTGGAAACAAAAACGACCCCTCCAACTTTAGGCCAATTTCTATTTTACCAACCTTAAGCAAGATCTTTGAAAAAATAATTTTGAATCAACTGCTCTCACATTTTAATATTAATAAATTATTTCATACTAAACAGTTCGGGTTCACCAAAGGTCGATCCACTACCGATGCAGGTGTTGAGCTCCTAAAACACATTTATGATGCTTGGGAAGGATCACAGAATGCCATTGGTGTATTCTGTGACCTGTCCAAGGCATTCGATTGCGTTGAACACGTGACCCTCCTAAAAAAGCTCAATTATTACGGTATTCGTGGCGATTCTCTCAACCTATTATCGTCTTACTTAAATAACAGATCCCAAAGCGTTGAAATTAACAATGTCAAATCTTGTGAGACTGGCATATCTATGGGTGTGCCCCAGGGCTCTATTCTAGGTCCCTTCTTATTTTTGATATATATTAATGATTTGCCATATTTTATTAATGATATGTGTGAGGTAGTGTTGTTTGCTGATGACACATCACTTATATTTAAAGTTGATAGAAATAAACTGAACTTTGACGACGTAAACAACGCCTTATCCCAAATATCTAAGTGGTTTACTGTAAATAACTTATTACTCAATCCGAGCAAAACTAAATGTGTTAAGTTTGTTATGCCCAATGTAAAAGAATACGATATTAATATCTCTCTTAACGACACTAGACTTAATCTAGTAGATTCAACTGTATTCTTAGGCATTAACCTAGATCAGAAGCTCCGCTGGGGCGCTCATGTATCTAGTCTCTCGGGAAAACTTAGTTCTGCTGCATATGCGGTCAGAAGAGTTAGGCAGTTCACTGACGAAGAGACTGCTAAACTAGTTTATTTTAGTTATTTTCATAGTGTCATGTCCTATGGTATTTTATTTTGGGGCAACGCTGTTGACTTAGAGACCATATTTGTTTTACAAAAAAGAGCCGTAAGATCAATTTACAACCTCGGCCCTCGGGATTCTCTTAGAGAATGCTTCAAGGAAATCAATATTATGACGGTCGCCTGCCAATATATCTTTAATAATATAATTTATATTCGTAATAATTTGAGTGCCTACAAGCAGTATAAGGATATTCACAATTTCAACACCAGGCATTGTAATAGACTGATATTGCCATCTTTTAGATTACAAAAAGTACTCTCCTCTTTCTTGGGGTTGGTATACGCTTCTTCAATAAGATTCCGAGTGAAATGTTAGATCTGCCTTTCACTAAATTCAAAACCAAATTAAAAAGTATCTTGCTAAAAAGGATACTACACTATTGAAGAATACTTAAATGACAAAAATTCATTTACATAGCAGCTCACTCTAACATCTTATAATATATTTTGTTTAATGTTATCTTGCCAAGCTTGTAAGGGATTTATGGAGATATATTGCAGCATAACATTTTAGTACGTCATATCATTATTATAACTTTCATAATATTTTTCTTTCCTCTTATTGTGTCTTGGTCTTATTGAGTATGCACTGTTTGCTACAACTCCATTAATTCTTCAAAAAGTAATTCTGTAACATACTTCTGCATAAAACTTATTAAAAAAGAAAAACAACTTGAGATATAAATAGAATAAGAAATATAAAGAAAAACAATTTTTAGCTAGACGTGTTGCTGGGGAGTTTCTTGCCGCTTCTTCTCCTTAACAGCAATAACACGTTGTGAAGCGGTATACATAGAATAGGAAGAAAAATTAAATTTTAACTTATATATTTATATGACCTTCAAAAAGTGTTCTCCAGTGGAACTTATTTTGAATAAATAACTTTGAATTTGAATTTGAATTTGACAGTAAAGCCCACATGAAACAAATGACATAATTGTCATACTCTGTTGTTGTGGGTGACGTAATAGTGATGTTCTGTGAGTCATGTCACGCATAGGCTATTGAACCATCGACACTGGGTAAATAAATAGAAAGTAATCGATTTGAAAATATAAATTGTTCTATACTAAAGAAAAATAATACCGCAATTATTATAAGTGTAGTTTTATTTTGCTTATTTAATATATGTAAAAAATATTCATTAAAATGTGAGTATATTTATTAAACGATATAGTATTTTAGCAAACATATATAGGTAAGTTAAATTGATTAAAACTTATTTATAAGTGAAGTCGATTTCTAAAACTAATCGTTCATCGACCATTTAAAAGTAAAATGCCCAGAAAGGGTATAACCATAAAATAAATTTGCCCTGGTATATACTTGATATAAACTCCATACAAATTATCTTAATTTTCTGCCAATAGCTAAAATAGGTTATGTGGGTTCATGGATACAAATGTTAATAGTGCCATCTATTAGCCAGGACTCGAAAGACATTGAAATGGCTTTCTTTAGTATTTACTACAGATTTCATAGATGGCGCTTTATTAATCATTCCATTGAAGATGAATTTATAAGAACTAGTGGTCGGCCCGTGGTCGAAATTCGACCATAATAGTTTGATGTCAAAGACTATACTTCTATAATCGCAGATTTCACCAAGGCAACAATAAACAAAAGAGTATATATGCGTGTGTGTATTACATGGTAGTGTGTGTAGTTTTTTTTATTGATTTATTGTATTTTTTGTGCATAATTTTAAACAAATATTAGCATTCGTCGCTTGTTCTCTATATAAACTATAAGTGTGCGAAATTTCATACTCCTCCGTCCGTGCAATTTTCGTAAAGAGGGGTACAAAGTTTTTGCTTCACGTATTAACATATAGATGACAATTATGAATTAGGAAAAATAATCAAACTCGTCAATGAATATTATGTACAAGTATGTTTTATTATTTTTCTCGAATAACAAAGACTATAAGCTAAAGGTTCAGAACCGAGGGTCTTAATTTAAAAAACATTTTCACATTTAAATGTAAACGTCGACAATTGATAGCTCTTAAATTAAAAAAAAAAAACGACAAATCCAATCCAAAATCTCACGCATTTACGCACGCATATAGTAAAGAATATTATCAATCTATACAAATAAATAAAATTGAAGTATGTATAATATAAAGGGAGGGTATAGATATATAGCGGGTTCGAGTTTGTACAGTGAATTTGAAAATAAGCTAAAAATCAAGGGTCCTTCTTCAAACCAGCAGAATTCGAAAATAAATCATTTAGAATTCTTGTCGGTCTGTTTGTTCGAGCATCACTTGAAAACTAATAAACGGATTTGAATAAAACTCGACACAGAGCCAATTTATATCCTGGGTCAATACTTAGCCTAGAGACACACCTGTGGAGCGTTTCGAGCGGAAAGTTCGCCGACGGAAAGATCGGTGCAAATTTGTACGCGGCGGAAATTCTGCATGCGTTCTAGGGTAATTAAAAAACAATGCGAGTGTGTCCTTAGGCTTAGGATACTATTTATTCTAATAAATGACGTTGTTTCCATGCGATAAACAAATATAGCCGAAAAGGTAGCGCTGCGGTAGTTTTATAGTGCTGCCGTTACAATTCACTAACGTTGTCGTGATGACAACGCGTATGAAGGTTCTCCGGCGAATGCCAGTATAGTATTTAAACTTGCAGGATTGATTACGGAGCGTAATAATTAAGTTTTTTACTGGATCATTATTATTTCTAGCGTTCTATGTCTAGGCCCACAGGAGTTGGAACTAGTAGTACCAAGTTTGACGTGAAATTACTCTAAATAGGGAAATCAAAATATATTATTATGTACTCCCCACTAGTGCTGCCGCTGGCGAACCTTTTTTAAATTAATAAAGGCTAATTTAAATAATAACTTTATTTATAAAGCAATATTTATTATGACCTGTGTGTTATTTTGATATATAAGCTAAGCTACACGATAGTTTCATCAAAATCTGTTCATCAGTTTTTGAGAGACAAAGTAAGAAAATATCAATAAGATCATATTTATGTATTGATTGAAAATACTCTTAGACCCGTATTCTAGAACATGACTCGTTTTTTAAATTGTAAAATTGAGTTGGATTTAAAACTCGACACAGAGCTAGCTTGTATCCAGAGTCGACACTTAAGACACTTTTTATCTCCATAAATGAAACATAGCATCAGAAATGAGAATACTCCACTCCTTTCTGTTCAGCGCTGTCCCCTTCCAGTCATAGGCTTGAAGCCCGCGCAGATTAGCCTCCACATCACTCCAGCGATATCTGGGTCACCGTCCCGTTGGTAGGCGCAGACAGGCTCTTTTCACCGCGCGATCGTCCCCCATTCTATGTAGGTGGCCAAGCCAGCGCAAGCGATGTGCCTTGCTCTCGCCTATGATATTGGACTCATCCACCAGCTCTTCAATTTCGGAATTTAGACGAACATATCCGCAACCCCGTAGCGCCTCACAAATACGCACAGGTTTTGTAGTTAATCTAGCGGCCGGCATCTCACAGCGCCTTTCTGATGGAAGGTGTGTGCAGAGCCGGCTCCTGGTTGTTCCACATTTACCCATCGTAGACCACCCCCGATGGACCGAGCAAATGCCTTTCACCAGTGATATAAAAAAGGGGTTGAGGTAGAGGGAATCAAACAGGAGGAATAATACAAATAGACCCTAGAAAATAAGCCAGTATAAGCAAACAGATAAAATAAAACCTGTAATAATAAATAATATTAGATAAATGCATAAAGTAGATAGATAAATAAAATACATATGTAAACAAATATAATATAAGCGTAAAATATATAGTTAGAATTAGTAACAAATGTAATAGATAGAATTTTCAGAAAAGAAAGATAGAAAAAATAAACATGCAATAAAGATAAAAACCCATACCCTACATTCCCGTGTTAACTAGTGTTAAGTCAGAAAAATAAAAGAAAAAGAAAAGAAAAACCTCTATCCTAAACAATGAGAAGGCAATAAAAAAAAATATAAAAAAAAAAAACAGGCGGAATGGGAGAGGAAATATTGGATTCGGGGAGGTAGTGGGCCATCAAAATTTTCACTCATCGCACGAAACAAGATTAGCTCAAGGCTTTTTTAAATTATTTTTTTATTGCATGAGTTCAGCAGACAGGCAGACGGCCCACCTCATGGAAAGCGGTTACCATCGCCTATAGACATTTGCAACACCAAAGGTGCTACAAATGCGCTGCGGCTCTATTAAGGGAGTCTGGAACCTGACCCCTAATGTCGGAATACAACTCAAGTTATTATGGCGGCACACTCTAGACCAGGGGTGTGAGCCACCCAGACGGGTAAATACCCTACTACCTGGCTGTAGGTTGTTTTGTCGCCTCTTACAACAGGCCGCCTGGACACAGGAAATTGTATTCTTTCTCCGCTCCTGCACGGATAATAATCATTTCACGCCTATATTCTATGAGAATGTGGTGTCATACCGATCGAACAGGCCCTAAAAGCTTGCAATTACAGCACAGCTCTATCATGTCAAAAAATGATCTAAGTTGTGTCATAGAATACGAGCCTTTTACAGAGGGTTCTTGTATCTTACTATATATCCACTTTTCTTACTACTGGTTAAAATTTTAATTAAACTCCATACGAGTAATGTCAATCTTCTGCCAGTGGCATAGAAGAAGAATACTAAAGAATGACATTCATCCGGTAAAAAACGGAATTCGTAACACGTGCTCCAATCACAGATGGCACCACCAGTCCGTTCTCGTTATTATAGAAAGTTACAATTGAATCAGAGTTATTTGGTCTTATAATTTTTGGCAGATGGCGTTAGGAATATAATAAAATTCTAATTAATAAAAATTGTTACATCTCCTATTTTTTAATGTGTATAAAATAAATGATAATATTATGATAGGTAACATCTATAAATAAATTGAAATTACTATGTCAAAGTCCAACTCCGAAAGTATGATAGTTTCTCAGTAAAGTGTATCACAAAAATGCATAGATTATGGGCTTGTGGGATAGTGTTAGTGAGTGAAAGTGATGACTCTTTTAGTTACTGGGTAGTTTTTTGCCGTTTTATTCCTTAGGCAGCGATAATACATTGCGAAGTGGAGCACATGATATAGGAAGTACAGTGGAATCTCTATAACTCGAATCTTGTTAAGTCGAAATCCTCAGTAAGTCGAAAAAAATGCCGTTCCCTTCCATTAAACCCCGAAATACTCGGTATCTCGAATTATTTAGACTTTGTAACTCGAACAAAATGTTATTTCCCTACGTAGGCATTTTAGTACATATTTATACTCGATAACTCCAATTTCAAAAATCCAGACTTTGTAAGTTGAAATTAGTCAAGCACAATTTCTTCTTACTTGGAATTCCTCGAACTCGAAACAATATATCTATCTATCTTATCTAAGTCACACAGCTATGTACCATAAGGTAATGAACAAACCTAAATTTGTTTGTTCGATCAATACTTATTTGGTCGCTAACTATGAGTCTTAAAACGCGCCTTCTTAAGTTGAAATTTTAGTCATCAAATACTTCATATTTTGAACTTCTTGTTAAGTCGAAGACTCGATAAGTCAAAGTTTTTTCAATTTCCTTGACATTCGAGATATCGAGATGCTACTGTATATTTAAATTTTACCTTATACGCACGACCTTCCCCATTTCTTCTTTCCTTCAAAAAATGTTCTTCAATGAAACTTATTTTGAATAAAAAACTTTAGAATTTGCATTAATTATTAAGAGTTTTAATTGAGATCTTCTATAAGAAAGGATTGATGGCGCCATCTGTGATTGGAGGGCGTATTACGCATTATGTTTTTACTGGGCTATTGTCATTCCTTAATATTCTTCTTCCATGCCAGTAATAAGTCAATAGGGAAGCGGAAACAAGACATATTACATTAAATTCCAATATTTTTACATATAAAAGAACATACGTTAAAACAACATTTTATATACTAACTTTTAAAATATCATAATAAAACTAATTTAAATTATTTTTCAAAGAATAATGAACACACTATTTATTTTACTTGTTCCTGTTTATGACGTCATAAGACGAATAATATCTATGAGGCCACGACGTTCTGTATGTTTATAGAAATTATCTCAATTGATTTGACGGTCCGCTCACCTATTTAATGAATAGTAAAATGTAGCAACCGCTAATAAGTAAATTAATACAACTTTTTAAATCATAAACCATGTACAACATTATGAAGCAGATACGTCACTTTGGTCCGACAAACTCTCAAATCACAACACTATTCTTCCAAATTTAGTTAATTCTTTTATTTAATTAAATTTATTAAGTACTTAATAATACAGTCTTGAGAACACACCGTAAATCATCGTGAATTTTTAATAAATCATATTTTCGAGAATTCGTAAAAGTTTTTTTTTTATAGCTATAGACATGTTTTTGGGGATATAAGTAATAATCGGCAGACAAGCACACACATTTCATATCCCCTAATATACTTCTCTCATGGGTAATATCTAAGGGATAAGTGTAGGGCTGATGACAGGAACCCAGCCCAAACTACAGTTAGTGTACAAAATGAAAACTATTTTTTAGTTTACAATATGTTTTATCCGCGCAGGAACGGAAAAAGAATAATAATTCGTGCAGCCAAGCGACCTGTTGTAAGAGACGACAAAATAACCCACAGCCAGGTGGTATGGTATTTGCCAGTCTGGATGGCTACCATCCCTGGTCTAGTATGTCGCCATAACAATTTTGAGTTGTGTTCCGGTGTTAGTGGTCAGGTTCCAGTTTCCCTCCAAGCCGGCACATTGACAGCACCTCTGCTGTTGCTAATGTTCATAGGCAACTTTTCATCAAAATTGGGCCGTTAACCTGTCTGCTGTGCTTCAGCAATAAAAAAAAAGACTTATGCCAGGAATTAAAACCAAGACCTCTGTGTTCAGCAAGCTAGCCAGGTCACTTGGACCACTCAACCACATGCATTAAAAAGGATTATTCTGTCTTCATCCCATGAAATCTCATCCCACTCTCCACCATCTCTCTGAACCATCCCAAAATCTATTCAGATGTCAACCCACAATTTGTTATTAAATTTAAAAAAAAATATATTAAATAGAAAGAGTAAAAAAGTCATAAAATCACTGATTACTGAATTAGAACAACAGAACCATTTATGCGAGTATACGTTCACAGTTATTATAAATTGTGCAACAAGAAACCTAACGCCATCTATTAGCCAGGATTGATAAGCTAAGAAAACTTTTACGAATTCCAAATACAAACCTAATACAAATAATTCTTTCATTATATTGTTGTATTTGACAATTATATCAAATATGGTAGGAAACGATAATAAATATAAAATACTTTATTAAATTAATAACTGTTAACATAAATATAAAATTAGTGAAATATTTGTAGTAGAAGTTTTTAAATTATGAAAGCTAATGAAATCGAACTATTGAAAATGTGAATTTTTTTACTTTTATTTATAGTTAAAGTTATTTTCAGATTTTTTTATATAAACGCAACTGTAAAATAAATAAGAATATTTGGCTTTTTTCAGCCCACATCAAATATATTAAGCGATATATTTTAAATGGTATAAAAAGAAATGGAACGAATGTTTCATTGGAAATACTTCTATTACAAATCCTTTCACACAAAAACATTGTACAGGTAAAAACAGCCATTAGAATCACAGGGATATGAACAATATTATAATTACTACATACATAAATAAATAAAATACAATATTTCAACATATCTACAAAAGAATTTGCCAGTAAATAACTTTAAGTTGCTAACTCCAGTTAATATATGAAATTGTAATTGCGACAATAATTATTTTAAAGTTACGGAGTGAAATAAAGTCATTACTGTCGATAAAACAGCGTGAATATTTCGATACTGTTTTACCGACACCAAATTGAAAAATAGTATTTTTCAGATGCACCTTTCAGAAAGGTAAATATGGAGTTAGCAATTTAAGTCATTTAGAAGACGATGTATTAGAGACGGTTTAGTAGATTTTTAAGAACCTTATCTACTTAAGAGTACCAAATTGGTTATTACAATTTTTAAACAACATTTTCTTTTTTATTAAGAATTGTGGCAATATTTTGGAAGATATTTTTTTAAATTTATATTTAAACATCGAATTCGGTTTCGTAACGACTAGAAAAAAATAATCTAATCTTATCAATGAACTAAAAATGCATGGAATTTCATAATATTAATAATTATGCGTTATTATTGTAACATTTACGTCATTTACATTTAACGCGTAAATAATTTGTGTATGAACATGGAAGAAGAAAACTACGAACGATATCCGAAAATAACTCTACATCAGAAATTTATAGAGGGCACTTGAAGTCCGTCTTCTCTTGCGATTTGATATAGTAAAACACTGCTAGAGTTTCAACATTTTAATATTTCAAACATTTTTTATATTATCAAAGTCAAAAAAAGTATTAATAAATTTCATTTCAATCTAATGTTTAAAACTGATTTCGTTAAACAAAACACATGATTTAAATAATACAATGTTAATTAAAAGTTTAATGATGTTTTTCTGTATTAAACGTAAGATAAAAAAGTTACTTGTGGTGTCCTCTATATAGAAGAATTTATGAAATTTTTCCTATTTACATTTTAACTGGACACTTGTCTCAAATATTTTTGAAGTGATAACTTCTTATGGGAGGATAGACCGCTTCGTTCCGTAACGCGTTACTCACTCTAACCCACGCGCTATATACATAAAATTTAAGTAATAACCTAAGCTTTTCTCAAGTTAATCAGTTTCAACAGTAATAGTTCAATTTAGATTAGTTTAAGTTATCACTTGTCGGGCGTTCCGAAACGCACACGTTTTTTCTTCTACGCTAATATCCTTTTTTGTTGTTATACAACCAACGTGGAAACAACTTAGTATATTTTAGTTGACTTTTGTTTTACCATTTCTGTGCGCTTAGTATGGAGTCCAGAAAAATCCACCATGATTTTTAGTTCACTGACATTTTTTAACATTTTAAAATCATGCATTCAATGCAAATTACATTCACAAATCGTTAAAACTATTTCATTACTTATACACTAAATATTAACATATTACATTCAAATAAAAATCTATAAGGTTAGTAAATTGCAATTACAATTATACAGCGTAATAAAAAAGAAAATATTAATTGTTAGCGCCATCTATTTAAAAAAAGATACAACTGAATCCATTTTTATGAGTAGTCTCTTTTGTTTGTGTTATTTTTGTCTGTGATGTATGCCTTGACTATAAGTTTGAGTTTAAATAAGAAATTACTGAAATATTAATGAAAAATTGTAAGAAGTAACATAATAATAATTGGCAATTATATAATGTGTAATCGCAACCAACTTCCTTACTATCTATGTAACCACATTTCTATCTAACATTTTCCCGTACTATTGCATTCATAAGATTTATCTAGAATAACTATAGGGGTCTAATCCGAACAATTCAGATTGTTCTCAATCCATTGCGTATTTAATTCCAACCACCGTTTGGAAGTATTATACCAAAACAGCAATGTACTAGACAAAACATCCAATGCCTATTCTTTTTACTAACACGGACGCATTTTAGGAGCTCCCAATATACTAGGATTTTTTTTCTTTTGTTAAAGATGTTTCGATGAACAATTTTCTTTTTAAAAAAAGTCTGTGTTCATATTATAGCATTTTTTTCCACAAAAACTAAATTTCGTAAATTCGTTCCGTCACAATAGTTGGAAAATCTGAAAATATGTATCTCTTGTCTGGGTGTCGGAGATTGGATCCAGAGCTATCCATGGTATACTCATAACACAAGTGTAAGCACACGTGTACACAACACCGCCGCTGCGTCGGCAAACTGTATAGACTAGGTGCAAATGTATCGCCACCGCACCATCATCGCACTTAAACTATCAAGTGAGCGTTAATAGCGGCGGTATGGAGGGCAGATTGGCATATACATAGAAATTCAGAGTGGTAACACTGTGGTAGCGCGACAGCGGCGCCGTGGCGGGGTGTCGGTGGTGCCATCTAAGTAACCACTAAAATGTTGTTTTGATTAAGGCTATCTATACAAATTGTGTGTTTGTAGCTATTTCATTTTTTATTTGATTATAACAGCATTTTTTTTTAAATTTTCTTCTATATAATATGTTACCTTATTGAAAGCTCCCAAAATGATAAACATGGAAATAACCTTGCGAAGGCACTAGACAATTAAGAAAGAAAAAATATTTCTTGGGCATTAAAATGGTACTAGTTACGTGTTGTTACCAAAGTCATATAAGCCATATTAAAATAATATTTTTGACTATAATTAAGTAGCATCTTTATTTATAGGTAAATAAAAAAGTTCCATATGGCTATGGTCTGTCTTATGTTATTCATTACAAGGGATAGCCATAGTTCACAAAATAGAATATGTATCTCTGAAAATTTAAGTAACCATGAGGTGCATGTACTACTATGATTCAAGTTGAAATAGTTATAATAAAATAAGTAACCCACAGGACTTCATACTTTATAATGAGCTTTTCCATATCATTATTAGATATCAAAATCATTCACTTACTTTGTGTCAATAAATATAATTCACTGACTTTGAGTGAATAAAAATAATTCACTGACTTTGAGTGAATAAAAATAATTCACTGACTTTGAATGAATAAAAATAATTAATTGACTTTGATAACAACGAAAACTAGTTACCCAAAACGGTACATTATACATACCTGATCTAATACTGATATGACTCGAACAACTATTGACTATATTGAAGAATTTTTTTTTGAAACTATTTGTCTTTTAATAACACCACACGTTCAATAATTATTCTTTCTAACTTTTGCTCCTCGTTGTCACCTCATCGAGATTCTTCAAACCATCAAACATTAACATTACAATTCTTATTTAATACTTTTACAACTATAAGGATAAAAGAAATCTATATGTTATATTAATGACGAAGGACTGATTTCGAGAACTCCCATTACACGATTCCAAATGGAATATACCATCAATCTATATACAATCTCGGTTCATTTCATTATCATGTTGAAATCAATCTATTCGTGAGGTAAGAAATGCAAATTATTGGTACAGACTCACTTGAAACCAAGCCTCTCAAGGAGCTGAGCGAAAATTAAAAGACAGAATTAAATTATTATTTAAAAATTATATTTAATCATGGTCTACAAAAAAATTGATTCCAAACTGAAAGTGAACTAACAATTCCAATAGAATATCTATTCCATAAGCTCAAATGATTGTTAAACCAGAACGCTATATTTGGAATAAAAGCTATGACAACTAGTCTTTTGAAAATGGAAAGATTCTATCTAGTAGACTGTTCAAACACGATTTCAAACCATCAGTAAAGAATCAAACGCGCACCTAGTATAATTTTTGGTAGGGAAAAACTAGCGCATAAGGCTCTGTTTTGACTGGTTTCAAGTCGCATCGAAACGTTATAAATCCATTATATTAATACCATTTCATCAACAATTTCTATATTGTGGCATCATTCGATCAATGGGAATATTTAAATTTAGAATTTACTAAACGACGTCTACGCAGTCAGTTCAAACTGTTTTCGCAAATAATTGACAAAAATTTAGCTTCATCTCTATATCAAACATAATAGAAAAATGTACTTATATAACTATCATCAATAACTGATAACCAAAATAAGTTATTTGTTTTCAAGGAATCAATCTGACATTTGCTGTAACTTAATGCAGTTGAATGAGTATAATCACATTTAAAATCATTTGGTTTTTTACAGTGTCAATACGTCTTTAGTGCAAATATACAAATGTAAGACGTACGTTCGAAAACTTCTTTAATTTCAAATTTTGTCCACGGTCTCATAAAGCCGTCAGTTTTTCAATCAATTTTTTTCAAACATTCTTTAAATAACAAAGTTTACAATTTATTGAAAATATACGAGTACTAGTACTAACACAAAATACACCCTAAATTAATGTTTTCATATGAAATCTAGTAAAATAATCTAGTTTTACTAACCCCAATGTCATATTGTTAGAACGGACATTGGTGGGATTCCTTAAAATCAAATTAACTTATTTTCACAGTCAGTAAGTAATACCTATAATTACTTTATATTGATTTCGAAAGGAAGGCAAATAAAGGCAAAAAAATTAGACTGAAAATCGGATAGCAATTTCATACACCACCAAATTCTTTATGATATTTAAAATTTAGGCAGTATTTTGTTACGTTTACAAGAGAATTGTTAAAATTACTCAAGTTATTTTTTTTACATATCCTAATAATTGCGGTTCTGGCTTCATTTAGCCGCTGTGGCTTGACTAGTTCAAAACCCCGTTTAGGGATTAAATTTGCAGACCACGAATGAATGACATTCATTTATAACATTTTGAATCTATCGAGACTTCAATCTCATTATTGCATCTGTTAAGAATACTAAACTCTATTCAGTCTGTTGAGCAATTAATATTTAGTTTTTGTCATTATTGACCATCGAAGATTTTGAGTAAGATAGATAGATTAAACACATAATCGATAATACCTTCAAGGGATACTACGCTATCTTAATTTTAGGTATTATCTGTTTCAAAGGGAATTAATGTCTTAATATTATGTTCTTAAAAATACAAAAAAAATGTTTAGAAACTAAATATTTTTAGGTTCTCATTTTTTTGTGTAATTTTAAAATAATAATATGTTAAGGCTGGTGTGCATAGGCATTTAACCGACTGTTAAAGTAAAAAAAAATCGCTGTTTAGCTATAGCGATTATTTTATTTTAACCATCGATTAAATATCTATGCACACCAGCCTAAGACATGAATGAGTGTCGTTCCCTTAAAAACAGAAAATATCTAAAATTAAGTTGGCGTAGTATTCCTTCGAGGTGTCGAAATGTACGCGAATCAGTTTTTGCACGTGTTTTCTTATGCCCCAAAAATCATATCAAATTAGCTGTATTTAGTATTCTTAACCGAAGGCAAAATTTTCAAATTATAATCCATCGTCAATCTAGTTTGTATGATTTGATGTTGGATTAAAGCATTTAATTAGCTCCATTTGCTTTCTACAAATACACCATTTTCATGACTAAAAAGAGCCGAAACGCGCCCCTTACTTTATTCCTTACTTACATTCATTGAACACATGCTCACCGCATTTCTAACCATTTTGTCATAAAACTGATCGTATAATCGAGCATGCATCAATTTTGATTCAAATCCTCTTCAATACTCGTCGTCTGCAAGTCTTCATAAGTATATTATAACATGTCTACTGTAGTAACTATATATTAGGTATATAGTCGTTTACATAGATAGACAGTATACACGCTGGCTTACTTAGGTTATGCAGATCACGTCACCCTTGTTTATTTGCTATATTAGCCTATTACAATTAAACAACGTTCATAGCATACAGATTTATCAACAAACGTAAGTATGCCATCAGAGTGATGGGCTAATGTTTATATAGTTATGAGGTTACTTACATTTGATGATCGGAAATATACCTATCATGTACTGTAATAATCGCACATCAAATATTTTAGACCATCATCATTTCATCAAACATTTCCTTCAATAACAAATCTGAGATATTTGCAATGCTGTATACTATGCCTAGTATAGTGCAGTGCAAGTATTTGAATGCTAAAACATAATAATTGAACTTACTCTGATATGAGTTTGTAGAGCAATCTGCATTTTAATTTTTGACAACTTGGTCTGCGTAGCCATAAAAAGTGATCTATCTATGTTTTGGTTTGTAAGATAACAGCATGCATTTCCTGTCCATCTAGCATCACAGGGGAATATTTTTTGATCTTGGGGCTATCGGATGTGTCAGTAACATACGATATCTCATACATAAGATTCCACATGGGAACTAGTAGACGGGCCCTAGAAAGATGCTTCCACTAAGTATGTCCCATCCATAGCTACACCAGTCTGGTTGCCTTGAACTGTGCTCCCGGCAGGAATGTATTTACCGCATGCTTGCTGTAATTTAAAAGAAGTGTTAATGTATAGGTAAGTATTAAGAGTATTGTGGGTTCATTTTCACTTTAAATAATAAATGAATTACTATAACACAATATTAATTAAATAGATTTATGGTGTACCAAGGCCATAAAATTATTGACAGGTGTCAAAATAATTTACCACCATCCAGTATCTAAATACCCGTCAATTGCTTCAAAAGGGGTCGTTTTGTTGACATTGACACATACGCAAACTAATGCGTCATATTTATATGACCGTGTAAGCCTCCGTCATTTGGGTCAAAATTCAAATGCTAACCTTTAAATCAACTTTTACCATGTCAAACTAGCATTTGCCAGGACTACTTCTTCGTCCAAATCCTGAGAGAGATTGCACAGGTAAGAGAGAGTACATCTTTGGCTAAATATAATATAAACTTTGCAAATAGCAGTGTTCGTGTAATGAATCATGTTATAGTGTGCTACATGCCAATTGAATAACGTAAAATAATAGTTTTTGTGTAGACCCATCAGTCTGTAATGTTTGTGGTGTTATGTTATTAATGTCAACATGTTATGTTCATTAAAATTTGGATGTCGATAAAAAATAATTTAATTTTAACTATCATATAATTTATTAAAAATAAATTTATAAAAAATTATCTTTTATATAAATGAATTGTTTATATCATAAAAATAATTACGTATTTTTATAATATAAATATTATAATACCTTGCCATTTTTATGCATTTACAATTTGAAAGAGCGATGTGATTTTTTTATATATATATATATTTTTTATAATGAGACTTTCTAAATGCCAATTACTTTTTTAATGTGTGCAGCGTGTTGGCTTAAAATGAGACAATTAAATTGTAATGTATATATTATTAAATTATAATTATGAAACGACATCCTTTATTTTATTTACATTTACAGTACTCTTGGATCTACCAATGTAATACAATATAAAACACATAAATACGGTTTACTCTCATAATATTTCAATAAATATTGCTCTCAAATATTTTCATTAATTAATTATTTACTCAATAAATTATATATAAGTTAATTATTTTTTATATCACTCGAGAGTAAAGCGTTTAATGTAACAATACTAAATACAACATTATATTACGAAATTATATGAAAAAAAATTAAATACATTTATTTCAAAAAGAATATACTATAAAATAACTTTACAATATACGTTCATTAAATACACCAGCGATAGCAAAAGCCCATGTAATAATTATAGACGGACAACATTTATATATAAACAACAGTAACATCAAAATTGATACAATAGTTTTATAGAAGCATACAATTGTTTACGCAGCCAACACCCTGCAGACATTTAAAGCCTCAATATAGAATTCATTTACGATAGAACCACACAGCGAACTAACAATATTTACTAAAACCCCAAAAATAAATAATTAAATGTGATTGCAAAAATGAAATTAATTAAAAGAAAAATAAAATCATAGTGATATAAAATTTAAAACTATAAATTTAAAAAATATTTTTAATAAAATTGGAAGTATTTGAAGTACAGGCGCGTCCACACATATATACATAAGTTACATTTCATTGGTTATTTATTACTTTTTTATTATTATTATACAGTAATTAATACTAGTTTGGTATTTTATTATTTAGAAAGATATAATTTTCGACTAAAACATTAAAAAGTGTAATTAATAAATTTCTTTTGAATTTTGAACAGACTTGATTTTAATAATTTAAAAAAAAATGACCAGTAGTGACATCTATTTATCAAGAGTGAGATTTTACGAATTATTTATATTACTAGGCAATTGTTATTATGAGAAATCTAACATAATCGTAGCAAACAATCTGTTAAATTTTTCATCCAAACCGTTACAAATTACACAAGTGTGGATAAGAATTTACATAATTTAATTTTAATTATAAAATCTTTTAAATTTAATTCAAAAAAATATAAGTGTTGAAATAGAATTTTAATAATAAAATAAAATGTTAATTATAATATGAAATTTGATTATAAAATAAATAAGCCTATGCAATAAAAGCGAAATGATGAGAATAAAGCCCCCCATTGACGGTCCGACATCGCCGCGTGGCGTAATCGTGTGACGTACTGGTAAGGGGTCATCGCTGGGCGCCGCCGACATCGAAGTGTCGGAGGGACGCGACGTCGCCGTGTAACGACGCGCACCCTTCAGTCGCGCCTTTCTACTCGAGTCTAAGAGCAGCACCTGCTGGAGCCAATCTTGCACTGAGCCAAATTATATACTTTTCATTTACATATTTATACCCTTCACACACTGTACATATTTTGACATTCATTTTGTAACAACGTATGAGGATTATTTTTGTAGTTATTTTAACATAATTCTAATTTGTTGATTAAATAACTCTAAACAGTAAATTTTCGAACACAAATTTAAAAGATATCAAAATCAACGAATACTTTACAGTGTTGTCATAACATAAATTAGACAGATTGTGTAGTATTATAAATAAAAATTAAAACAACTATTATGTCAAGTGTAAAATAGTATTGTATTAGTTGAAAAGAGTAAGTATATCCTACTAATATTATAAACACGAAAGTTTGTAAGAATGTATGGATGTATGTTTGTTACTCTTTCACGCAAAAACTGCTAAATGGATTTTGATGAAACTCTACAATAATATAGCTTGCACATCATAATAACATATAGGCTATAATTTATAAATATATAGTGTGAATTATCCAAAATATAACGATTTTCCATCACCACGCGGACGAGACCGCGGGGCGCAGCTAGTTAAGCATAAATCTGTAAAGAATTAGCATCAAACATTCATTTGGTTGTAAGTTTGAACGAACTCATGTATTATTTCGAATAATGATATCAATTACATACACGACTTTTAGTCGCTGCGACTAATTGTCACCGTCTAGCTGCAAATGACGTTAGCTTAACAACATTTTACTTACCATATAATCAAAGCTCACATACGATATAATACATATTAATGTGATTTAAGACAATTATATATTCATAATGTAATAATAAGTACACAACGTAAAAAGCTACTCGATGGATTTTCAATTGAACTTGAAGTATGTTGCCAAAAGCTTTGGCATTAATTGCGAATAAATAGCGTCACCACAAACGTCTAGCCACATTTGCATAAAAGACCATATACATTACCGATGATAAGATTATGAAATTTTATCTCTTTGATTTTTATTTACGCTGAATAAATACACTGGCAAAATTAACGGAACGCTAGTAATAACCCAAAAATTCAAATACATTCATATTTTTCAAAATACTTCGTGGTTACATTTTTTTATTTAGCTCTCATTAAGAAAAAAAAGTTGACAGGAATTATTTCATTGAATTGTTCTTATTTCCCGTCGAGTAAATCGATTTTTTTCTGTTCCGGTTAGTGTGCCGGTGTGTGTATTCTGACTTTGTGCCATATAAAACATACTTGCAAATAGGAATTAGTTAAAATTCCGTAAAATTGATTATTACCTTAGTGATTTTTTGTAATTTCTAATATTTAGATTTCTTTGAAATGGGTTCTACCATCAGAAATATATGTCTTTTAAGCCACAGCAAAGACAGCTTACGTGTGTGTAGCGACACAGCGTCTCATTCTAGCAGTTTGAAAGAGACTTAATAGGCCCATTAAGGTGCGGTTCAACAACAAAGTACCTCTCTTCGGGCGAATCCTGCAAGTGTTATAGGACTGATACACCGAACCGATCGTCGACGCTTCTGTCATGCAAAATAATCGTTACGGAATTTTTAATTCGAATTTTAAAAATATCATCTATCTTACAAGAAGCCTTGGTTAGATTTATCAGTAGTGTTGTGAATAGTCATCTTTATTACTTTAATCTTCAACATACTGTAATCAACTGTATTTTACATTAGTCTAAAGCTCATTTTAGATGGTTCGTTTTTGTCTGTTGATTCGGTTGAATCAACCAAAGTCACCCATATAAACATAAACCTGAAACACTGAGGGCTGCTTGCATAACTTTGATTAAATTTATTTAAAAAACATTAAACGCATTTAGTATCCTTAAATACAATTAGCGTCTTGCACAACGAAAAATGTGTTGCTAAACATGTTTAAAGAATTGTCAAAGCTAATCACCCAAAAATGGGTATTTAGCGGCCCTAAATGCATTTAAGGACAAAAAATAGATCCGCATTCTGTTTTGAATAATAAAACTGCCAGATGTGTTGAATTTTACCTGAAGCTAGTTCATTTAATACAACACCGACATTATAGAATTCAGATATCTTTGGTCGACATTTTCTGATATAATTATTTTAATTCTTAAGATGAATCTACACTTTCATTTGTATTCCGTCGAATACGATTGGGAATGTGTATAGATATGCCAGGTATGCCTTATTTAAAATTAAAAGAATACATAATTAATATAAATTATAAAAAATACAAAGTATAATTCCAAACCCGGTTTTCATAGCGGAGAAAACTAATTTTCTAGTTAAATATTTATTGGTCTTTATGATTTGTGTATTTAGCCAGGGTCAAGTTAGAATTTGGTTGAGGTTTTACCAAATCGTAGATCTTTGATTTCACCAAATAGTTGTGATTATCAACACAAATGCAAAATTCTACGTTATTCAATATTCTACAACTATTGTTCACTTTTAACCAGTATTAATTTATTATTTGAAAATAAAAGGGCACAGCAAAAAATCACTCTTCAGATAGTCGCCAAACAATCCGGAGCAAACTTAACCAATCGAACGCAAAATGACAAGTTGACATGGGCCAACTAAAGTTCCTTTTTACGAAAAAATAACTGGCATTAAAGCTGTAGGGAACATGTAAGTGTGTAAGGCGGAATGCTAGGTAAGCAAAATACATCTGGAGGAATTCGGATGGCATTGTCAGGACCGGTAAACATGCGCACGGTACCTCAGCAACCACCTGCAGCAAGTTATGAATAGTGTTGTGGTATGCAGTGAATCTACATGTAATAACATATGAAATCAATTACTTTTTTCTATCTATGTGTCATTGAATTTTATTGCTAATGTTTTAATGTATTGTAACAAATAATTGTATTGTAAAATTTTGGGAAAATTTGGGGGATGTAGTGTAGGGAACATGTAAGCGTGTAAGGCGGAATGCTAGATAAGCAAAATGCATCGTGCGATGAGAAGGCTGAAAGGCGGGCGGCCAGTGCGAGCCGACCCGTGCGTGAGTAAGATTGTCGCTTTTGGGGTAATAAACTTAAGTTAAAACAATGGACTTTTAAATCACCCCAAACCTCAATCGCGGGGACGAGTTACGCACCTCCGCGAAAAAGCTAAATTTCGTGTTTGTTCCAAAAAATAGATCGCAGCGTGAAACTGAACACTTGTGGCTGTTTTATCGACGGCATAAATACACTTTGCTAAAAACATGGGAGACCATCTTATGCAAGGCATCTTAAATACGTTTTGTGTAAAACTTATTTGGGCAGTTTAATATGATTAACTAAGTTTTATTTAAAGGCGATCGTTATGCAAGCGGCCCTAAATATCAATAAATACCGTCATTAAATTTTATCATATGATAAGTATAGTGGTCGGTGAGTCGTTACCTTTTTGATTCAGGTATTGTAATGTTAATTACAATAAAAATCTTAAGAAAAACAACCCAAAAAATCTATTTGCACATATATCAAAGTTACATACATTATTATATTTTAATCATAAAATACTAATGCTTAGAACCAAATTCTTTAACGAGTTTTGAGGTTGATTAAACATGGGTACGTACGTGGTAGAGCCACGCTATAATAATTTTATCTTGATTACAGCTTCCAGCTCAATCAATATGATACCACTCTTTCACATAACATTGGCGTGAAATGGTTAGTCTTGAGCTGGTCGTGTTTCGTCCGATTAGTGTTCCGTTAGCCCACTTCCCCCTGCACGTATTCCAATCCTATATATTACCCCCTCTACCCACAAATTACGTAACATGAATTTCATGACTTTCGACCCCTCGTCACAGCTGGTCACATTCGTGACTCCCTAGTGTGACATCACATATTTTTCAATTTTACATCAAGAAATTATTAAATGTAATCAGCAGCTCCGTAATTAATTTTATTTCCATTTTAATTCATGTAGATAGATTTGTAAACACTTTAAAGTTTTTCATTAATAATTCAAATTTCGTCGTTTTAGAGTGTAAATATATTAGATTTTTAAATGTGACGTCAAGAAATTTTCACCCTTCCCACCCCTTTTCACACGATATCCCACTTCGTCAATCCCCTTCCCCTCCTTAACGTGGACGTAATTTATGGATGGCCCCTTATCTGTCTCATCCTAATGGCTGGTAATGCGTTTGCTGCACTCCTGATGTTGCAAACGGCTATAGGCAACTTTAACCACTTTTCATTAGTTGGGCCGTCGTTGCTTCTTCACCAGATTCGCAAAAAAGAAATGCCCCGTTCTCTCCTACCATTATAATGAGTGTACACGGTTCTTTATGTGAATTGAAAGTAGGTTGTACAAGAAAATCACGTCACCTGGTACTTCTGTGGGCAGCAGCCACAACGCGCGCAGCAGGCCAGCAGCGCAGGCGCACGGCCCGAGTGCGCAGGCGACGCGAGCGGCGACGGCGAGCCAGGCCGCTTCGCAGCCCCATTGTACGGGTTCTCCATCTCAACGAACTCCCGGTCCTGGAAGTGATTCAGGGAGTCCTTCATTAAAACTAGGCAGTTACGCCTGCTGTCGTTTAAAGGGAGTAATCAGGTTAATGAATAAATTTTCTTTATTGCATATTCCCTTATATGCAATAAAGAAAACTATATTCAATATAATTCAGAACCAAATAATAACCACTGTTAGCACCTCCATATAATTATAGTCAAAATAATGTCAAGTTAACCAAGAGATTAAGAAAACTTAATATATTCTATTTTGCATATCATTGTATATGCCTAAAAAATAAGATTTCTTAATATTGTCAACAATAGTATTGCTGCGATGCCTTCTTCGCCAACCCGATAATTCTTTCGTGAACACGTGTTTTATTACACTTGATATTTAAATTATCTCTAATTCTTTAGATGATTCTCTTGATTGTTGGCTGTCATGTGTTTGCGTTAATTTTATAAGTATTAAAATGTAATGATCTATCTATCTAAAATCATCTTGTTTTGGATTAAGTGTACAAGTTTGAGAATTCCAATGAATAGTCTAGGCATAATTATTGGGGGAGGGGGCAATTCTTATTTTGCTAAAATATAAGGTCAGCCCGTTGAGATAGAGTTAGTTGAGTTTCAACTGTCATTGAGGTATTACTAAATATACATACGGAACGAGAATCTCACATTGATGGATTTTGCGCGTTTTATGTTGTTATGATCTTCTGCCTTACGGTTTGGAATTGTTGTGTTTAACTGTGTTTGTAAGAAATGTGAGTTACGTGTGTGCATTTTTAATGATGTTGTGATCTTCCAAAACGACATTTTATTTCGTATACCGCAAACATATAACAGTATAGTTTCTTTTAAATAAATAAAATTAAGACTACGTTTTAACGGTTTTAATCGCGGTAATTTATTTAATATTTATTATTCCGACGTTTCGGCCACTTTTCATCAAAATATTAATAAATAAATCAAATAAATTCGTAGTTTTATTATATACATATTTCCAGGTGGTAGGGCATTTGCCCGACTGGATGGCTACTTACCCCTGGTCTAAAGTATGTCGCCATAACAACCTTGAGTTGTGTTCCGGCATTAGTGAACAGGTTCCAGTCTCCCTTAGAGACCAGCAGCGCATTTGTAGCACCTTTGGTGTTGCAAATGTCCATAGGCGATGGTAACCTCTTTCCATCAAGTGGGCCGTCTGCCTGTCTGCTGAACTCCAGCAATAAAAAAAAATTAAAGTACTAGTCAATAATCAAACAAGAAAAAAATTAAAGCATCCTATCCAGTAGAAGTAATAGAGATGAAGACACTCTACACTCACCGTGGTACGTTCTAGGCACCTCAGAAGATGATGATGCTGCAATTCGAAGATATCTTCGTCTCTTCCAGCATCGTCGAGCTCCACGCCTGACTCCTGGGCAGCCAGGCGAGCCTCGGCAGCCTTCTTCTTGGACACGAAGGCTGCGCCTGATGACGCTTTCGCAATACGGATTCGCGCAAGGCGGGCTTTCTGGAAATTTAAAAAATAATAAGAGTAAAATCTCAATACGCCTAATCGACTCTTTATGTGAACATTTGGCTGGCGTCTACCTCGATCACCAAATCAGAATAGCAATCAAGTGAGGTAACGTACTCAATAAGCTAGAACACCTTCAAAACTTTTGTATCAGGTTCATATTTGGTTTAAAAAACTATCGTAAGAAACTCAATTGGTTGTCAATCTCACCTCACCGGAATACTCACCTTCTTCATTTATAGTACAGCACATTATTTATTCCTTCTACAGCAGCTCAGGCCAAGTGGCGTGAGGTGACAGGTGTCATTTGTGACCCCAAAATGCCGGTTAAATTAAAAGGGCAGGTCTATAAATCCATCATTAGACCTGTTCTTTTGTATGGCAGTGAATCGTGGCTTGTACTTGAGCGACAAAAGCTGGAACTGCGTGTCACGGAGATGAATATGCTGCGATGGATGTGTGGAGTGACGCGGAAAGACCGGGTCAGGAACTCGCATACGTGGCAGTCTTCATGTCCGTGACATAGCAGACAAACTCCAAGAGTGTCGCTTACGCTGGTACGGCCACGTTTTACGGAGACCGGCTAACTATGGGGGGAACAAATGTCTAGCCATGCCGCCTCCGCCAGGTCCCGGTCGAAGGGGAAGGCCCAAGAAATGTTGGCTTGACGTTGTGAAGGATGACATGCGTACCAATGGTCTCAAAACGGGGGATGCTGAAGACCGCGCGAAGTGGAGTAGAAAAAGTAGGAAAGCGGACCCTGGGCGTCGGAGTGAAGGCTCCGAACGCAACTGGGATTTAACGCTCGGATGATGATGATGATTATTTATTCCTTCTACTCCTACCTATCCTAAGGAACATTTCGAATTCCTCCATACTTCTCACACTTGTAATTTGCGGTCCTCTGATAATTTTACTTTATAAATACTTGGACACGCTTCTACATTCTACACCAACTCCTTCGCTGTGCAGGAGACTGTCCGACTGTGGAACTCATTGCCCGAAATCATAAGACAGACAAAATCACTCAACATATTCAAAAAACCTTGTAAAGGAATATTATCTCACACTTTAGTAAATATCTAATTTATATGTAAACTGGCTGTACCCGGCAGACTATGTCTTGCCCTTAAAAAATAAAAATCTTGAAACCGATTGCAGCGCCATCAACCGGGACAAATTGTTAATCTAAACCATTCTCGAATCTACTTGATAAAACACAAGAAATGGCATCAAAATAGATCCCACCGTTAAAGAGGTGTTCAGCGGCGCCACCTACCGGGTCCAATAGTGAATCTAAATCATCCTGGGATCCACTTGAACACACACAAAAATAATTTCACCTAAATCCTGGAACCCGATTGCAGCGCCATCTACCTGGTTCAAATATGAATCTAAACCATTTCGAGACCTAGTTGAACACACACAAAAATAACTCACCCAAATCAGACAATTGAAAATGAGTTGAAATGCAGCCACCATTGCCGAAATCGGCCTCAAAAGATCATAACAAATGATTGGCTAGACTGATGTTTTTTGATTGACATCTATTTTTATTGATGAATATCATATTTTAACACTTATTATCTTATTCCGGACAAAGACAATTCCAAAAATAAAAAAATCATAAAAATTGGTCCAGCCGTTCTTGAGTTATAAATGGTGTAACTAACACGACTTTCTTTTATATATGTAGATTAACTTATTGGTATTGTTCTACACATATTAATAGTGTATATATTTCTATATTTATATATATATATATATATATATATATATATATATATATATATATATATATATATATATATATATAATATCGACTAATTTTTTCTCTTTATTTATTCTAGTTATATGTAATGATTAATATTGAGAAATAACTTGGTAAAGCAGTTGTAAAATATAGATATAAATAAATACAAATATAGGTAGGTAATAGGTATGTTAATGTTAAAGAAGACGGATAAATATTAAATTCATTTTACAATTATTATTATTTTTTGCACACCATGAAAATGGTAGAATGTATGGGAGGACATCACTTTTCACTGTAACAACTTTTATACTACATTCTGGCAAATAAAAATTATTATTATTATTATAATGTGTAATATTTATGTATGCTATTTACATTGATTTAATTTGCACACCACCGTCATACACTTTTGATTACTTTCACACAATCCACAGCCTTGGTTGTCTGGAAGAGATCGCTCTAAAGCCATAAGACCGCCCTTTGCTCCTGCCTTGACATGAAATTACTGTAAATTTACTAGATGTGGTGAACAGTAAAGACTTTTTTATCTATTCTTCTACCGTAGTCAGCCTTCTGGCCATAAAAGAAGGTGACCTAGGCTCAATATTGTACTCATAGCGTTAAGGGTTATACATAGAATACAACTTTTTTTTAAATTGTATGTGTGGGATGCTATATGCGTCGACACTCTGGCATTGTCAATTTTACAACATCCCGTTACATTCCCGGAAAGCATCCCATTCCCGGCAATATTTCCTCTTCCACCTTTATTCTGCCGGTTCTAACCAGAGGGCGCTGCGCACACATATGCCTCTTATTGGCCGATTCGAATTTTCATATGGCTGCCTAAGTATCGTTGTGACACCACGCTCGCCGACAAATAGTCCAAAAACGTCAGAAAACTACTGTATTGTGCATTAAAACAAGTTCCTTGAAGTGCCAACTGTGTCCCGGACATCTAGTGTAGTGTAAAACCAGGACGCGCCAATCCAGCCGAAATCTTGCTTCATTCCTTACACGGTTCCAGTGACGGTAAGCGTTCATTCTTTTCTACTTGGTTCACTAGGATTTGCGAGGCGGCATCAGGTCTAACAGAGAATCAGGGTTTGCTCCGGCTAACTAGCCATTCATTTGGATAAGATTTATCAGTCACATTTTCCAATGATTGAGTCACAGGCTGGCAATGCTGCTTCAACAGGTGAAGCTCTCGAACGGCACAATGGGACCGTAGGAAGTGGCTACAAAGAAATTTGTATGGAAATCTTTGATGCCCCCCATGACCAGAAAACTGGTTTATTCTTCGCGCAGCGAATGAGCACTGCCATCCAGCATGGCAACGCAACCAGCCTCTGATCACGATTCACTCTGGCAGCGATCTGGTACATAGTCTTTAATCACATAGACTTTTATACTATCTTCTGTATAACCTTCATATTAAGCATAACATATAAGGAATCTATGGAGATTTCTCACAGTATTCTTAGTATGAATGAATGAATGAAAACACTTTATTGTTCACCAAAAACTACGTTCTTAAAACTAGGCACAGTAAATGTTGAACAAAGGGCGACTTATCGCTTAAAGCGATCACTTCCAGGCAACCCCCTAAACTAAGGAAAATATTAACACATGACAGTAGCGGTTTAGACAATAAATAATATAAAACATTCAAAATATATGAAATAAGTATTTTTTTTTTTATTATATACTATATAAACATATCATAATACGTACAGAATAAGCAGCACTATTATACTTGAGAGGACCAAAAAGATATGTCACTATTGCGACGGTAACAATATATTTTGATTGTTACAACTTCATTCATTCTTTGAAAAGTAATTGTAATACAACTTCTATATGTATTAAAAAAAAGAGCCCCACGTAATATATGAATAATTATAATGAAAAAATCTTTTTTAGCTAGACGTGTTGCTGGGCAGTTTACTTGCCGCTTCTTATCCTTTGAGCAGCGATAACACGTTGCGAAGCGGTGTACATAGAATAGGAAGTAGATTTAAATTTTGACTTACACGTATGACCTTCAAAAAGTGTTCTCCAGTAGGACTTATTTTGAATAAAACATTTTAAATTTGAATTTGAAATATAGTTTTACTTTTGTTTTTTTTAAAAGTTAATTTATAAAATTGGTTTAGCGGTATTAAAGATTGGTGTGAACAAAAGTTGAGACACGCGATTTTTATGTTTAAAAAAGAATAAGGCATTACCCTTTGCGCCTTCCGTTTATCAGCCCTCTGGTTCTGATGGTAGATTCTGGAGAAGTTGGAGACGATGACAGGTACAGGAAGAGCTATCACCAGCACTCCAGATAGCGAACAAACGCCCCCCACAATCTTGCCAGCTATCGTCCCTGGCACCATATCACCATATCTGGAAAAAACATAATAATAATAAGTAGATATAGGTAGAGACGAGAGAAGGAGAACGAGAGAGATGAGGGGAGAGAAAGAGAGAGATAGATAACGTTTTATTGTACACCATTATAGAAAACACAGAAAACTTATAGCCTAAAAATATTCTAAATGTGCACAATGGGCGGTCTTATCGCTAAAAATCGATCTCTTCTATACAACCCGTGGCAAGAATTAAACAGATTAAATATGTCGAAGGTGGTATATATATATATAGGCGAATTACGACCTTCTCCATTACGTTTGGACTTGTTGTGTCCGGTTATATTTGTACCTGTGTCATACGTGTTTGTATAGTTCTAGTAAACTCTATAATAATAATAATAATGCAAGGCAAAAAACCTTAGAACTTCAAACACAACCGGGATTAATAGCTAAAATGATCATAAAGTTTATTACAGCCAACATACGGTATATTTTAATTGTACTTGTTTGACGGACATAAATCCATATACTGAATGCTCCGAAGTGATGTATATATACTGAGCATTTCTAATAAACATATTAATCAAAATAGTATAATCCGCTTCAAAGATCCACGTTCATTCATATATTATTGGAAACAACGTAAAAGCGCTTTATAATGCGCGATAACTTCACGAGTTGACATTTATTACCAACGCATGAGCAGGCGGTAGGTGTAAGGGTGATTGCAGACTGGAGATAGTAGCTTATGCATTATGACATCGGTTAGAACAATCCTTCTTATTATATAATATAATAATAACAGCCCATAAACGTTCTGTTGCTGGCCTCGAGCTTTTCACTATAGGGGAACGGGCAGTATACCCGCCATGCTTGTCCCAGGTGGCTTGGCAGGTTTGACACATCGGTTATCTGGATGTACAGGTTTCATCACTATGTTTTCATTCACCGTTCTTACGTGGTATTTGTAACAATGTGCACATCAGGTCAGAAAACTGCCTAAATAGTGCATGAGTTCGGGCAGGATTCAGACCCGCGCCCTTTGAGTGCGGGACGCGTGCGCTAACCATTACGCTATAATATACTAGCGGCCCCCACGGCTTCTCACGGGTATTTAACAAAAAATTCAAATTTAATTTTATTGAAAATATAATATAGCCTATGTCACCAGGGGATAGCATAGCATCCCTTGAGTGAAAGAATTTTTCAAATCGGATCAGTACTTTCAATGCCTATTCAATGTAAACAAACAAACAAATATTTTCTCTTTATAATTTTAATATAGATAGTTCTTTTTAATTTTTTTACAGACAAGAGATGTCACTCTTACGTCTAGTTTCGGTTTTTCAATATATATGTTAGACAATTAATGAAAAGAGGGAGTATTGAACTCTAATAGTGAGGTTAAACAAACAAAATAAAATCATCAAAATCGGTCCAGGAGATTAGGAGGATCCTAGAACCCAATACCAGCGCCATCTACCGATTGCAATTTTCCAATCTAAACCATCCGAGGATCCCCCACTCAAACACTTAAAAACAAAATCGGTCCAGAAGATTAGGAGGATCCTAGAACCCAATACCAGCGCCATCTACCGGTTTTAATTAAGAATCTGAACTATTCTGGGACCACCCACTCCAACACACACTGAAAATTCATCAAAATTGATAAAGTCGTTTTCAAGTTATGCGCGTACATACATTTCTACGATTAATTTTTATTTATATAGATAGAATAGATAAATAGACATCTTATATAATTATGCATATATACGGGCGTGTGTTTGTTATATATAAATAAAAGTGCGATATCGATCCGTCACAGTGTGCAATTGAAAGCCAGCGTCTGACACTAGTGTCTGGCATTTCCTGGATTGCACTCACTTGTTACCGTCGCGAGACACTGTTACGTATTTAGTGTGTTACATTCTTTTCTCCTAATGTCTAATCGCAAGGTGTTCAAATGAATGTATCTTCTTTCATTCAATTCAACTGCAACACCAAAGGTGCTACAAATCCGCTGCTGCCCTCTTAAGGGAGACTGGAACCTGGTCACTAATGCCGGAACACAACACAAGGTTGTTATGGCGGCATACATTAGATCAGGGGTGGTAGCCGTCCCGTTGAGCCTATGCCCTACCACCTGGCTGTGGATTGTTTTGTCGCCTCTTACGACAGGCCGCCCGGCCGCAGGAAGTTGTATTCTTTCTCCGTTCCTGCACGTATAAAATTATAAACCTTATAAACCACTATTTACAATATGATCAGATTTAACCCTTAACTTTAATTAATTAATAATTTAATAAATTTAATATTGATAGTGTAACTGAAACATTTCATTGTGCATGTGGCTTTAGTTTGCCTGACGTATATATTTCCTAATCTATAATCAAAACATCCTTTACTGGTCATGCTGAAAGAATTTTTTTATATCATAAAGTGTAATGATGTTTTGAATGTAATTTTATATTAAGATTTTGATCTAGTTCCATTTGATTGTAAAATATGTTTTTCTTTGATCTTATCCCAACTGTTTGGGGTCGGCACAATATGTCTTTTGCTTCTATATATTTCTATTCTGGCACACGTCTTCTGTCACACCACAATTTGATTTTACTATAATAAGTAACTGTCCCGGCAGACGTTGTCCTGCCCTGACAAAATAAAATTTAGAACCCAATTGCAGCGCCACCTACCGGATCCAATTGTGAATCTAAGTCATTCTAGAATTCACCTGAACACACAAAAAATTTCATCGAAATCGGTCCAGCCGTTTCGGAGGAGTTCAGTCACATACACACGCACAGTAGAATTTTATATATTATATAAAGATTTAAATCAAAGAAATACCGACTGCATTTAAAATTAATTTATGCATATTTTTACAGTTTGAACAAGTTATATATATATATATAATAGATATTTTGAAGTATATATATGATATCATATATATATATATATATAATCGATATAAAATATCTTTAATATCAAACGTTTATATTATATATATATATATGTTCTTAGATATTTTGTCTTTTGTTGAATATTAAACGGAATCGATGTAAAAGTTTCTTCAAACGTTTTTGTCATTCATTCATTGTTCTTTTTTTCTCGTCTTTTTTATATATTAGGTTGAGGAAAGTTTCTTCGCATTTTATATAAAAATTCAAAATGTTTTTTTATAAAGTTTATTTACATTTGACTAAAGTATGTAGGTGCCATTTTATTGGATATCTTTTTGGTAGGTAGGTAGGTAGGTAGGTAGGTAGGTATCTTGTAGGTAGGGACGTTATCCCATTGCTATAAAAATTTTGGGGCTTCTGATCAAAAAACTGCGACAAGTGGTTTTGGCAGTCCTCTCGTGATGTTAACCTGGCACTGCCTAAGGAATTCTGCAGAGACCGAAACAGGTGAAAATCTGAAGGTGCAAGGTCAGGACTATACGGCGGATGCATTAACACCTCCCAGCCAAACTCTCGTAATTTTTGCTGAGTGACTAAAGATGTGTAAGGTCTAGCGTTATCATGGTGAAAAACCACACCCCTTCTGTTGATTAATTCCGGCCGCTTTCTCTCAACTTTTTGCTTTAATCTCATCAGTTGTTCGCAGTACAGTTCAGAATCGATGGTCCTGCCTGGCGGTAACAGCTCATAATGAATAATGCCCTTCCAATCCCACTATACACACAGCATCACCTTGTTGCGAGTTAACCCGAACTTCGCCACAGTCTGTGAAGCCTGACCGGCCTTTGATCACGATCTTTTTTGCACGTTCTTGTCGTACGTGATCCACTTTTCATCACCAGTTATCAGCTTCTTCAAAAATGGTTCGGTTTCATTACGTCGTAATAAAGAATCACAAATGAGTACACGGTTCATTAGGTTTCTTTCAGTGAGCTCATGAGGCACCCAAATATCGAGCTTTTTTGTGTACCCAGCTGTTTTCAAATGCGCCAAAACGGTTTTGTGGTCAATTCCCAGTTCTCCAGCTACATCGTAAATACTCATATGCCGATCTTGCTCCACTTTTTCAAAAATGGCATCAATTTTGTCCGTAACAGGTCGACCAGAGCGACATGCATCTTTGATATCAAAATTTCCGGATTGAAAACGCTTAAACCAAATTTGCGCTACTCTCACAGATACTGCATTTCCATAAACATCACAATTTTTTTCGCGGCTTGTGTTTTTTGTACTAAAATTTTAAAATGTATCGAATTTCTTCATTAGATTCACTCTTTTTAACAATAAGAAAAACAAATGAAAATCACACATTTTCCTAATATGAATTTGGAATTGTCTTCTTTAAAATTAAAACTTTTAATGATACCAAAACCAGCCAAATACAAATGGTATGGCCAAAGAGATCTTATTACAAGTTCATACATACAATATACGAAAAGACTTTTTCCCCAACCTATTATTTATGTATATTTTTAACTGTATGTTCCAGTTATTTTTGTCTTATATAGACTATAATTTTATAATAATTTTAGAGAAATCTTTGTTCTTTCTTTCTCCTATCTAAAATTTCATTAACTCCTTCGGGATGATCGGACGAAAACGACCAACGAAAGACATTTGAGAGTAAGCCCTTTTAAACAAAAAGCTGTGGTTGAAAATACATAAAAAATACACGATATGACGAATTGAAAACATGTTCCCTTGTTAAAAGTCGGTTAAAGAATGTAAACTAAAATATAGAAACTTGGCTTTGGTATACAAATCCTGTATAACCCCGTAAAATATACAACATATAGACATACATAGATCAAACACCAAAACACTAGCACGTGCGGCACGTACTCACAACCATATTAAAATTCTTCGAAGAAAACTCGAGGAAGCTTCCATAAGAAAATACACACGGAAGTCTTGTCTCAGGCTTGCAGATATAATTTAATTATTCATGCAATTGCGAATTTTATTACTCGTGAAATTAAGCTTTATTTCCTTTGTTATTAGGAAGGGCGCGACCTCGTCGGAGTGAAGTATGGTTGGGAATATACGGGTTATAATTTGGAAAAGAAACTGTACAATTTTTATTTTAATATCTATTACGTAACGATAAATTGTTGTATTTTATTTGTGCGTATTGTTAGAATTGACTTCAATGACGTGCGCAAACATGAAAATCTGCAACAATTTTAAATACCCTGTGTATTAGATAGTATTTCTGTAAACTTTATGTATAAGCTTACTACAACGTCGAAAACATGAACTATTTTTTTGCCTTCTAGCAATATTCTATCCTACCTGTAGTCAAGGTTATTGTCAAATTATAACAAAGCAAATTTATCCCTGTTATTTTAATATTAACGTTGATCCAAGTCTAAAATCTATTAAAAGTAATACGGATATAACAATGCTACGTTTCACATGAGAAGTCATTTTTATAGTTTACCAAGGGTATCAAGCGGAATTTAAAGCAAAAATGTTTGTTATATTTTGACGATATTTAACAAAGAACAGCCGACATGGCGGGTTGATAAGGGTTCGTTTAGCTTCTTTTAATAAAATAATTGTTCTGTTAATTATCGCAAGGTATTGGTCTTGCTTACAAAATTATAGTCATTATTATTAAAATAAACATCATAGGTTATGTTGTAAAAATACACGCGTGTCGTAAATGAAGCAACCTGATCCTTGTACGACGTTTGACGTAGTACCTCCTCTGGGATAACGTTACAGATATAGACCGTTTTACGCAGATGTGGCGATGGGTGTAATACGTTATTTATGATTTAATTAGGCCACAATCAATATCTTTGACATTATCAAAGGTGTAACCACCAGCATAAAATTGGAGTTGCTAGAGTTTAGACAAATTAGCGTAAGTAGCGCCCCTATTATTTTCTCAAATTATTTGCCACAGTATACACAGTGTTGTAATGAAATCGCGAAATAAATGAAAAATAATAATGGTTACTAAAGCGATGAAGAAACAGACAAACTTCCAAACAAAATCACTTTCAAATTTATGTATTGCTATGAATAAATCAGATACAAAGATACAAAACTCTCAATACATTTTTTAACTTCGGGTGTAATGAATTCACTTACATATAAAATTCAATCACATGAATCTTCGAGTACCCATTTATTTTCGAACCCAGCGTTGTTGGTCTATTTTTCCTCCCGTGAATTTCAAATTAAGAAAACACACTGAACTCTAGACTCAGAGCGATGAAATTTTAATGCCGAGCACAGGGCCGTGAGAACCACGAGAGCCGTCAAGAAATAAAGTTAATTGTTATTTTACTCGAGCGGACGCGTCCGTGAATTCATGCCGTGTGTAAACATTAATGTTTTATTAGCGCTTATAAAGAATCTTTATCCTTGTGTTGCTGGGGAGTTTCTTGCCGCTTCTTCTCCATTAAAACAGCGATAACACGTTGCGAGGCGGTGTACATAGAATAGGAAGTAGATTTAAATTTTGACTTACACGTATGACCTTCAAAATGTGTTCTCCAGTGGAACTTAACTCTTTATAATATTATAAAATTCTAAACATGCCGTGTCTGTACTTTGAAGCAATTTAAAAATACAACTGGGATAGACTATATAAACGATGAACACGATGCAACTTTTAAATTTCTTGTTTGTTTGGGATTCACGTAAAAACAACTAGGCCGATTTCGACGTGGTTTTCGCTGATTAGACTTAAACTCTGCGTTACTTTTTATCCTGGGATTCCCTCGGGACTTTTTCTGGGAATGATTTAAAATGGCCAGATTAAAAAACATCGAATTCCAATGTGATTTTTATACTGATAGAAAATTTAATGTAATAAAATGTGTTATTTTTTATCCCGGGAATCCCGCGGGAATATTCCCGGGAGTGGTACTGGTGTGTAAAAATTAGCTTATTCCGACATAGTTTTCACTAAAACGATAGGTTACATTTTTTTCAAACGCTGCGGTATTTTGTCTCCCGGGTATCCCACGGGAGTTTCAAGTTGGGCGTAGACGAAATCGCGAGCATATAACTTTTTAATTTGAAGATAAAAACTGTTTATAGTTAAAAGTAAAAGAAAAAACGTTTATTTGGTCATCACACAGAGACATGCCAAGGAATTGTACGGTGATATATACCAAAAAGTCTCGCAATGGTACCAAATAGGTGCAGTTCAGTATGTGCTAGCCAACAGGAACCTGACGCTGGTTTTCAACTGCACCCTAGGACGGACGGATGTTGCACTGTTAATTATATATATAGTGAATAATAACTACAATTAATCTATACATATTATATTATAATAAAACTGTAGAGGTCGAATTTCTGTACAATGTAAAAAAATGCTAAAACCCGAGTCCAGGGGATGTAAGAAGTAAAATAGAACTAATTTACATTTTTTTTTAATTTTATGTTTCTCTGTCTGTCCGTTTGTATCGGCTAATCTCCGAAACGACTGGACCGATTTAAATGAAATTTTGTATGGTGGTAGCTTATATCCCTGATCAACATATAGCATACTTTTACCGAATACCGAAAATGTAAACAGTTCCCGTGGGAAAGTTAAAAAAACGCACCACGCGGACGAAGTCGCGGGCAGAAGCTAGTATAAACATAATAATAATTAGTACTCAGCAAATTAGAAACAAATATTGTGGGGATGTCGATAAAATAAATATTCATTATACGCCTGATATATATGAAATGCATAATACATGTTTATAAACAGAATAGTATGGGCAGAAGAAAAAATTACAATACTCGTATATATATATTATAAAACACTTTGAGTTATTAATAAATCGACCAAGGGCGTGTCATTCCAAGCGTTTTCACTTGGAAGCGATGAATATCCGCTGTTTTTGTCATTTGGTTACGGAACTATAAACAGTGTTTACCCAAAAATATCATATATCTCTAAAAATAATAAACGTGTATTTTAAGGCTCCTGCTGCTGCATAAGGTCGAAAGTAGGGTGCAAACGAAACAACTTTTCGTTGGTATATACTGATCAATAGGTTACCAAAAAAAATATAATGAATCTTCACGATATGAGCCGTAATGTGGCTTATTCGTAATTTTCCTATAGTTATTTTAAATTAAGGAAACAAATCACCAAATCACCTACAAAATATTAACATGAAACCATTTTACTCCTTTAATTTCTATCTATCAAAACAGGTTTAACAAAATAACTCTACATCTTTATAATAAAGAAATAAATAATTTTGTTTTTTTTTTAATATTAATTTATTTATTTATTGATAATTATATACTAATTTATTGATTATTATTATTATTATTTAGGTATTTACTTAGGTAGTATTACTTTTTTTATTCTAGTTCTATTGCAAAACCCACATGTTATACAATTTTTCTCTAATCCATCCTAAGGTTGTCTGGAAGAGAAATTACCCCGTCTATGAAATCCCTATCGCCCGAAAAGTCCTCAAGGACGTTGGCGTTGCTACAGGCCTTAAATCGATTTTCGTTGAAGGTGTTTTTTAAGTTTTATCATACAAATTGTCTTTTAGAATAGGGGAGCGGACCGCCAAATCAACTAAGAACTTTTTAAAAATTTACAATATGTCGTAGCTTCATTGATCTTATACAAGCGTACCTACTTATGACGTAAATAAGTACAAGTAAAAGTAGTCAAATAGCGCATTGATTGTTTGAAGAGTAATTAAAATATTTCTATTAAGAAATTAGTAGTAAGTAGTATATAACTAGTTGCTTGTCAGAAGTACAATTTTTAGATTAATTAGCTTTGACACGTTTTTGCGTTTGTAAATAAATAAACGAATACGTTTTTAATATTTTTATAGGCAGGTACATAATATTAAACGATATTAAAATAATAAATATTAATATTAAACGTATTTTTAATACAAAAGTTCAAGTTTATAAGTCCTGTATATACTACTTATTACAAACGCAAAAACGTCTCGAAGCTAATTTACCTGTATACTATTAGTAATGTAGACCCTTTCATAGGTAATTTATATCATTTTGAAACACACAAATAAAAAAACATTTTTATTTAAAATACTTGAATGACTTTTAATACTTCCATTTTTTTTAGTAATTAATTATTGTTGTTCGTTTTTTTTTCAATTATGACATATGACTGTACTTTTTCTATATTGACCTGATTTAAATTGCATTTTTTTCTGATAATTTTTTTGAGACCGATTTTGATTGGACCGGATCCTGGCACGTGTCATTAATGCGTAACATTACCGAGATCAGCGTCCATATTTGTAGTTTGTTACGCCGTATGACAAGATAACAATGACTACTTAACCGGACGAAACCCTGATTCTCTGTTAGGCCCGATGCCGCCTCTCAAATCCTAGTGAACCAAGTAGAAAAAAATTAACGCTTACTATGTACATATATAACTGTGTGTGTGTGTGGTTAGGGTTTATAAATAAAGGCGTGTTCTAGAAAACCAAGATTATTTATTCACTCATATATGTACATTATATTATTAGAAAGAACCGAGTAAGGAATGATGCGTGATGTCGGTCAGATTCGTGTCCTGGTTTTGTACAAACACTACACTAGATGTCCGGGACACAGTTGGCACTTCAAGGAACGGTTTTAAGTCACAATACAATAGTTTTCCGACGTTTTTGGACTATTTATTGGCGAGTGTGGCGTCGTGACGATACTTAGGCAGCCATTGAAGATTCGGCTCGGCCAATAAGACGCATGTGTGTGCGCAGCGCCCTCTGTTTAGAATCGGCCGAATTAAGGTGGAAGAGGAAATTATACCGTGACAATTGTTCGCGTGAAAAATAACGTACACAACACCAGTACTGACAAGCGCTAATGCCACTGTCATGGAGTCTAGTTCGATGAAATGTTTCAAGTCTGGACCCAGCTGTATGTTTTTAGAATTTGTTTGCCTCACTTCTTTCCAAATAGGAAGACAGAAATATACGCTCTAATTTCGACTTAAGATAAAATATAGTGCCACATAGCTGCCACGACTTAAGAACTCGACTGTACATAAATTAAAAGCGAATGATTCCAAAATAGAAGTATGTATCCTAGCTAGTTGCACCGCTAACCGCATGTTACGAATGTTTACGTGTTACTGCACGACGCTCGCTCGTTATGTTTACATTCCAAACATCTAGACTAGACGTGCATGAGTGCAAGATCTGGATGATTGTCTGAGGGCGAACAATTGGAATCATCTTTTTTTGTAAGTTATTACGAGCAATTCACATAGTGACGTCACACGCGCCCTTGGTGTGTTTGCACTCCTCTGGTACTTTGGCTTTTAAAATATATTTTTAATTTGATATAAATATTTATTTATATCAAAAATATAAAATAAAATAGACAATAAAACTTATATACGATAAAAAAAATCAAATACCCAAGTCACTTGTTAAATACAAAGGTAAGTCGAATTAATTTGCTAGCAAATATAATACAGTTGTCGTCGGTCATTCGTAGTGTATGCCTAGAGGTAAGCCTCCCAGACATTGCCCCACAAGTCTCGGCGTCGTCAGCGATACAGGTCGCCAGTCTACCAGGCTTGTGGGCGGCCCCATACAACGATTGTCGAGACGCTGTCTGTAAATATCCTCTACTCTACGTACCATCGGCTCTGTGACCCACCCACTATTCCTTAAATAAATCCCAAAACATTTTGTGAGTACACTAAGCATCTTCGTGTTTCTAATCTGTGTTTCCTTATTCACAGCACAACTTACATATTTTCCGAAATAAGGAGTATTATGAATTCTAGTTACTGAAATTTATGACTGATTTAAATGTTTTAAAAATATATATTAATATGAGGATGAATGAGAGTTTTAATTGAGATTTTCTATGAAAACAAAAACGGAGTGGTGGCACCATCTGTGATTGCAGAGTGTGTTACGAGGTATGTTTTTTACTGGGGGATTGTCATTCGTTATTATTTTTCTTTCATGATATTACTATAAAGTTTGATCAAAATTCATCTAATGGCGCGTTTCCACGCTTGCTAAGGCTCGGCAAGCGTCCACAAGCACAAGCGTGTAAAGAGGGCATTGCTTGCGTGAGCTTGTGGACGCTTGTATTCGATCCGGTCTAGTGTCGGTTTTTGGACACAGATCAAAAGGCGCTTTTTTTTTAAGGCGGGGAAATGAATTTCGCACATACCAGGTCCTTTGCTAGGGATTAAACCGTTGTTAATCATGGAGGCTTTCCACTGAGGCAATCCAAACAATAATCAACTGGCTTGTGTGGAGACTCGACTAATCAATACCCCACTAAAACCACCCTCCTCCCATGTGCCCCGCGCTTATGTTAGGAAAGGCGTGAGATACAGAACGTAGTTACGCCCACACCGATCCTAGCGCACAAGTGCTTGAGAATGCCCCGGGAGAGGCAAACTCACTTCGTCAACAGGGGTGAAGACTCCTCTGCTCCCTAGATGCTAGAGGGCCCCTGCAGCGGTATTTCAGGGAGGGAGGTCATGCGCATATCTGCGCCTCCGGGCTCCCGACTGACGTCGGCGCCCGCGAGACGCATGCGCACTACCATCTCTCTCCCTATCTCGTTCCGCGGCCTCCTTTTGAGACACTACCGTCTCGCATAAATTGGCCGCACCCACCCACCAATCGTCGCTGTGCAGCATGGCTTGCACCAGATCGCTCAGCGAATCGATCAGTCCTACTAGTGTCTCGAGTTCAAACCTCTGAGGTGCCCATGCTGCGCACTCGACTAGCGTGTGTAACGCCGTGTCTAGCGCGCCACATTGGCGGCATTGGGGTGAAGACAAGCAGCCCGCAATCTAACACAGATACTTATCGAACCAACCGTGCCCGGTAAGTATCTGTGTCATTCTGAAGGTCAGGGTCCCGCGTTTCCGCGAGAGCCATCGCAACAGCTGCGGTCGAACCGCTTCCACCGTGTCAATGCCAGCAACAGGGTTTTCCAACTCTACTGACCAAGATTGGATCATGGCCGCGGTTTCTCGCTTCCTGATCACCTGGAGTTCGGCCTGGCCATAAACCAAGCCACGGGCGAGGGCATCCTGTCGGGAGCGCCGAACTTTGGCAATCACGTCCGCCTGGAGAGGCCAGGGCGGATCGCCCGCCAAGAGTGTCGACGCCGTCCACAACACTGTACGGTATCCTCGGATGGTCCTCACCGGCAGGACCCGTTGTGTGCGGCACAACAAAGTCGTATTGTGGCGGTGCAGTGCAGTGGACCATACAGGGCCATACTCCTAAGGATGCCCATGTAGATCAAAGGGCGATTGCAGCAAGCTCTTGCGACGCGTTCACACGTTGGCATCACAAGCGTCTGCACTAAGCGCTTTATTGTCCGCTTCAAAATATGGCTTAGGCAGCGTGTATTAATTTAAAATATTCCTTCGTTATATCGCGTATTGTTCATACGATACAAAGACATTCGTTCGTCAGCTGCAGAAACTAATACTTTCTCGTCCATGAAATACAAGTTCGGTGTCCGCCATGCTTGGATTTACGTAGCACACTGACGCATTCACAAGCATGTAAACGACTTCCAAATGCCAAGCGAGATTTGTGGACGCTTGGGGCTTGTGGATGCTTGTCGAACCTTGGCTAGCATGGAAACGCACCATAATAGTTTTTGTGTAAAATAGTAACAATTATCCATCCAGACAATTTTTTCCGTGTAATATTAGATAGATAGCACTTTATTGTTCACCAAAACAAAAATTTCAAAAATACACAACAAGACAATAGTTACTTAGTAAAACACAAGAAGGCCTTATTGCTAGAAATGTATATTAAAATTAAAATTCAAAATAAGTTCCACTTGAGAACACTAGAATCTGGAGTACACCGCTTCGCAAAGTGGTATAGCTGTAAAGGAGAAGAAGTGGCAAGAAACTTCCCAGCAACACGTCTGTCTAAAATTTTTTTTATCATTATCATTTATCTAGGTATCTCAAGCTTTATTTCTTTTTTTGTAAGACACAATAGGATTTACATTCGTCGCAAGTCAGTCGGCCGACCAAAAATGCGCGTCTGAGTTTTAAATTTATACCAAATAATGAATTTGCGTATTTTAGCACTTCAAAGGCGCCTTCTGTGTTTGGCTTGCTAATCACTGCGTCGATTATTTTATGTTACGATTCGTTGATTTTGATTAACCAATCGGCTTAATAAACGACTCCTACGCAGTTAAGATTGTTTCATAGATATTAGGAAACCCGACAAGACATTTCTTTTCGGGCTTTGACATTAGGTCTATTCTATACATACGGACCCGAGGGCTTACTTTCAAACGCAGGGGGGTAGCTACCGCCGTATCAGCCTTATCAATGATACGAGGCCCCCAGGCTACAGGGGCCCCGAAATTATGTAAGCGAAAATTCCTAAAATCTTAGCCAAAATCTTTTATATATTAATAACATTTTTGAGAATGTTGAATGAGCTGGGCCAACAGAAACGGGTATCAAACTTGTCATTATTGTCTATACAGGCAGAAAATCTAGAAAAACTAAAATCGTCTTCAGCTATGTATGATTTGATAAATAAGTTTGCCAAAAAAAAGGCAAGAAAAGTGTATCTTTGTTTTGAATTGTTTGTCTAAGTTAGCTCCTAGGAGCATTAAGTATAAGTAATAACTTATAATTATTTTAATTCAATTCGAATATTTTTTGTTTCTTTCATAAAAAAACTTTACCTTTCCTCTCGGCCCCCCAACACGTTTTGATATAGGGCCCGTCTAAGGCAAGCTACGCCACTCGTAGAACATTTCTTGCTTGTTGTTTACCCGACTGCCAAATGAGGGTTATGTTTTTCGCGCGTATGTTGCACGTTTGTAAATTTCTTTATTACCTCGTATCTACCAAACGGCTCAATGAATTTCGACAGTTAAGGCATCGTTAAAATCGGCCTAAAAACCCAAGTATATTTAGACATAGATGTTTGAAAAAAAAATGGTGGATATTTGGCGCAATCGTAACACGTTAAGACGTTTCGTCTCTTTAGAAACTTAAATAGAACTTTAATATTCCTGCTCCATCTGTGATAATGTTAGTGACTGTGGCGAAATGCGTCGTCTTTATAGCGTTAAAAATAACACCGTTATTAATAAGTTACATTAATATGTCATTTGTCAATGTTTAATGTCATTAAGAATGTAAACAATCTCGCATCACAATATATACATTAAAACAAGAAATGTTGGGGACACAACCATCCTTGTCGTGAACTTTTTAGTCACTCTCATGTTGCGTGCTCATTGTTGGGCAATGATAAATTATTCCACTTGAAAATATTTTTTTAATTTTTAATTTTTTATAAATAATATCTTTACTGTTTATCTTATTTTATGAAAAAAGTACGACATTCCAGGGATTAAATTCATCGCTACATCAGCGTGAACCGGTCAGCCATAATAACATTATCCCAGGTGGAACAGGAACATGAAAATATCATAGAATATAGAAGTATTGTGTGCATCGCAAATTCAGATCGTATCCCGGAATAAATTTACAAAGTGCCTTTAATTTTTCAACGTTTATAAATAAATGAATAGACGTGTTAGAGGAAGCAAGAGCATTCTCTGTAATTTATTCACTTGTTTCGGAATATGCACGTCGAATTTTCAAGCGAACATTGTTACAACTTAGGCCCCGACAAAAACAAATTCCACGTACAAATCTGTAAAAGCACATTTTATTACCTGTCGGCATTTGAACTAATTGTAATCCTTTTATGAGCGTCTTCTTTTGTTTACTTATTGGCATACGTTTCTAGTTATTGCTGAGAACAGCCTATTGTAGTCGTTTACGGCCGCTTGCGGCTGCGTCATTAGCCAGGTGTGCGGATTACGATTACTAGGAAATTGTGTCCACGTTGCCGGGTGAGCACAGTTGCATTGGTGAAGTATAAAACGACGGTCTGGTGGAGAGAGGAGTCAGTTGAGCGAGAACCACGATCAAGGCGTGACGTGTGTACAATCGGGAATCTAATAGTGACGGACTTTGCGCGTTTTATTGAATTACGACGTAATTCTGCATTACGTTTGGATTTGTTGTATTCAGTTATATTTGTACCTGTGTTATACGTGTTTGTATAGTTCTAATAAACTCTATAATAATTCCAACGGCATTTTAATTCGAGTCCCGCAACTCGTTATAATATTTTGAAGTGAAACTTCTTTAGAATCATTGTGATTCGAAACTCGATGAAACGAAAAAGCGATATTAAAAAGAGATAAACACATAAATCTGTAGAACTAAGCCTGCGAGAGAATGAGATATGAGTTTTACATTATACAGCACAGATTAGAGAGTCAATAAGAGCGATGATTAAACATAGGTCCTATTTGGATCGAATCAAAATTGATAACAATATTTTTTTAGACTAAAATAGTGAAAAATTTAAATTATACTTAAGAAGTTTATTTTGAATTATAATGTTGATGGATGTAAGCTATAGGAATTGTATTTATATTAATAAAAGTTAGAGAAGAATTATCTGTGAGTATATTCTCTGAAGTTTCACTTCTACTACGTGTGAACTGCACACAAACACTCACACACACATTTTTTTTAACAAAAACAAAGCCAACTACGAGGAATAAAATAAAAAGAAAAAAAAATTTTCAACACATTTGTTAAAAAAATGCATTTGCGAAGCTTGTATACATTGTTCGAAAGGTAAAAATTACGTACGGAGCGTGCGGTAAAATAGATACTGTCACCCAAGTACTTATCTTATTGCAACTGTGATGGAAAGTGGTTACCGTCGCCTAGAGACATTAGCAATACTAGAGGCGCTGCCAATGTGCTGCCGGCCTCGAAGGAGAAAATGGAACCTGGCCACTGATGCCGGAACACAACTCAAAGATGTTATAGCGGCATACTCTAGACCAGGGTTGGTAGCCATCCAGTCGGTCCAGCCCTACCACCTGGCTGGTAGTTTTGCCGCTTCCTATGACAGGCCGCCCGGGTGCAAGAATTAGCATCCTTTTTCCGTTCCTGCACGGAGAATTCCACCAAGTAGTTTCACATTACGAAAATTAATAAGCTGAATAATCGACCCTCCTTGGAAGCACATTTGTCTCATTTTAATAATGAGAAGGAAGATGTAGTTCTAATTCTCACAACGCGCATGTGCCATTTGCGCCATTTTCATATTAGAAACGTCAAAGATTGTTCCGCATTCCGACTGATGTTTATTTTTCATCACCTATTGTACTGTTCCGTCGCAAATGTGTTGAAAAACGTTTTATAGAAAGAAAGAAAGACTTTATTTGAAAAAATAGCGACGTAATTACATTCCTTATACATTATTATACAAAGAGCATATTTTGAGAATTCGTACACCGCATTTTCAGCAAATAAGGTTCGCACTCAGCATATTGCTGTGCCGGAATTATATCCGACACAACGTTGATTTTCAGTGCTAACCTTCCTTTTGGCGAAAGACCAAAACGGCCCAATTTTGTTAAATAATAAATAATAATAATTAATAAAACTAATTCTACTTGTGTAATATTAAATTAGGAAATCAAATAAATAAATTAAATAAAACCCACATTAATATACTTTGTTACTTTCAAATTAAAATAAATACCCGTGTATAGCTGACCTCTACTTGGCGAAAGGAAGGTCCATGCTAAATTTCAAGTCTATAGGTATTATCCTGAGATATCGTGATGAGTCACTATATACGTGGATTTCAATTATATATATTTAGATAGGCCGTACACAAGACTGACTCGCGGTACAGGTAAGTTAACTACATTGTAATTATTTAGAGGCTTGTGTCATGTGTGTATGACACACGTGCGGTTGTTGGTTTAAACAAACTCGTGACTATGGTAAGTAGTGATGAGTAGTACAGTGTGAGGTAGTACATTTGTCCCGTACAAAATATTTTGTACTGATACGGCTCCAAATTTAAATTTGTACTACTTCAAAAATGTTGTCCCGCGAGTAGTACCGCGCGTCAAATTTAAGAGGAAGGACGGAACGAGGACAGAAGTTCAATAACGCCTCTACGGATATTTACATGACAAAGAGGGACAACATGACATGTACGACTTCTAGGTAAAATGAGGTGACCGAGGCCGAGCACATCCGATTCTTAACGAACATTTCCGAACTAGAAGTTTTGTACTGGACAAATGAGGGAATGATTTTAAAATCATGTCCTACCCAACTCTAATGGTAAGCCCTCGAGTTCATCTCGGACTAAAACTTGTCTACTCGTTTGTAAAAACCAACTTACCGTACAAGTATCATCACAAATAACTATTTTCTACAACATCCTGAAGTCGGTGTGAAATAAACATAAAAATTATTATATTATTCAAAGTCTTCTTCTTTGCTAGAAAACTTTAAGTTACATTTGCTTACATTCTATACAAAACGAGATTAACCTATCTATAAAACACAGCAACCCGCGTTGGACAAACATGTATGTTTATGATATATCAAACTGAAAGGAATCGCAGGCGGAAGCCAGTACTGTAATAAAAGCCATCGATACTGAAAGTCACGTAATAAGAAACTATCGTAGATGTCGAAAGTGGGTCGTAAACAAGTCTGATGGCGCGACGAACAGTCTACGAAACTTTTTCCTGCTTATATTTACACATAACTGAAATGCTTATAACATGTTATTGGTTTAAAATACACTACGTTTCGATTGTGATTTGAAAACAACTACACACAGCGACAAAATTAGTGGAACGCTAATAAAAACCCCCAATTTTAAAATAATACAATCTGTTGGGCAGTGGAAAGAAAAGATGCTGTTTACACGTATTTATTATATTTTATTGAGAGGACACGATATTACAGACACCCGCACTGTGGCTGGCGAAACGCGAACTATATATATACTTGTATCTATATTCTAAGTACATGCAGCACACAGCTCACGATTCGTACATCAACACAACCTTTTTTCAGAATACTGGCTGATTATATTTTTTCTTACTTAACTCATATTTTAAAAAAGAAAAAGCTGACAGGCGTTTTTTTCATTGATTTGCTCTTGTTCAATATCACCCACAGCATGCCTAGACGTACCAGCTGTACTCTGAGCACAGGGAGGAAACATATGATACTAAAATTTCATTTATTTGTAGGTATGTAAGGTTGTTAATGTTAAAATTCTTAAATTATTCAACTCTTCTAACAATAAGTTAAAATGAAATCAGAAAAAGTCCTCTTTACTATATTTAGTTTATAAAAAAAAAAAACTTTATAGTTTAGGTTCCACAAATACCACATTAAGAGATGTTAATTTAGATGTGACTTAGTTCTGAATTATTATTGTTTTAAATACAACCCATATTATTTCGTAATACATATAATTACCTGCCGCTTTCTTAATTTCCTTTCTGTCCCGCTAACTGTGCTGGTGTGTGTATTTGCTTTATAAACTTTTAATGAATAGGTCTTCATTGGAGTTTATTACTAGACGTAATTTTCATAAAATATATCTCTTTTAGTTTATTTAAAGCGTCTTTAAATATTGCATAATATCTTGTTATCCACAACAAATTATACCCGTTAAAAATATATATTATCATAAATAATGAACAGTTTAAGAAATAAAATAGTTCAAAACCATTAAAACTCAACAACCCAAAGCGAAACGTCACAAAACAAACGTAGTGTATCGAACAAAAACAATCTTCGTCTAAACAAACGTGGGGCAAACAAAAACAATTGTAGACAAGATATTGTTGTTTTTGGCGACGGCATTAATGCTCATAGATACATTTTGTTACAGAGAATGTTATGGAATAAACTGTTGGAGAAGTAGATGATCGTGTTTTTCTATTTATTAAAATGTGAGGTATTAAGAAACTCACATTATAAAATATAAATAAATACTAAAAATAAACTAAGTTAGGTTGTATTGACTAAGTCAGGGGCTGGCAACGCTACTTCAACAGCTGAAGACCTCAAACGGCGCAAATATGTACATATTTGGAGTTGAGACTTTAGGTCCGTGGGGTCCATCGGCAAAGGTTTCTTCAAAGAAATTTGTAAGAAACTCTTTGATACCACCCGTGATCAGAAGGCTGGTTCGTATTTCGCGCAACGAATCAGCATTGCCATACAGCGTGGCAATGCAGCCAGCTTTCTGGGCACGCTTCCCTCTGGCAGCGATTTGTTACATACTTTACACTAATTTATGAATAATTTAGTTTATATCCTTCATTGTCTATATATGAGTATTAAGTTTAATACTAGATCTAAAAAAATCCATTACATAATAATAACTTGACAATTCACTCTATAAAGAGGGAAGTGTGCCCAGAAGAATGGCTGCATTGCCACTCTGTATGGCACTGCTGATTCGTTGCTTGAAATACGAACCAGCCTTCTATAGCGGGTGTAAAGTGGTTCCTTCGAAGTTTTTCTATAGTTAGTTCCATTATAAGTTAAGAAAAAAATAACTGCTAAATTATTGACATGAAACCAAGTTGCTCCTCAAGTTTTTCTCACAAATGAAAATTAAAAAAAAATAGATAGATACATAGATAGATAACACTTTATTGCTCACTAAATATACAATTTCAAAAATACACATTTACAATATTGTCATGGTAGAAACAATAGGCGACCTTATCGCTTAAAGCAATCTCTACCAGGCAACCTAACTTAAGAAATAGTATAACCTAATCTGGCGATGTAGGTGGTGCAGATTTTTAGGTATATCATAAATAAACATACTTAAACTACATATTTTATAACTTAAATACACATACTACATCCACAATATACTATATATATATGTGTATATATATTAGGGTGGGTCAAAAAAACTTTTTTTTTACAAGTGATACAGAAAAATGTGTTGCTAGACACCTTAAAAAAATCTCACCAAATATGAGCTCTTAATTTGAATAGGAAGATCGCATCGCAGTTTTTTTTTTCTTAGACCAATAGAAAAAAAATCATACCTCATCATTAATTGATTGTACAGAAAAATGTTCTCAAAAAATTTTTGTAGGAAATTTAATGCTCTAAAAAAAAGGTATCTTATATTTTTCCGTAAACCTCACCGTTTGTATGATATTGAAGATTCAAGTTTGATTATTTAAGACAAATGTCATTTTTGTTTATGAATTTTATAACTCGTCAATAAATGACTATTATAAAATGCGCAATACAAATTTTTGTAGGAAATTAACTGCTCTATAAAAATGGTACCCTGTGTTTTGGCGATTAAATTAAGCGTTCAAAAGATATTCATCATCAAACTTTCATGTGTACTGAGTAATTTCCAATATTGTTTCATACAATGATAGGACTGATATCAGAAAGCGCAGTGCGGCATCTGCAACAACGTTGTTCCAGCGAAGTGGTGTTTTATATCTTCGATTGTAAAACCGTCTATTTACGACCCCGTTGCTTCAGTTAGCCACACAATTTACGACCAAAATAATGGCTTTTCGACGTTCATATTATATTTGTTTATCGTGTTATATTTAGTGTTGAGATTCGAACGGCTTTTGGGTTGTTGATTGCTTTTTGAGGTTTATCGTAACACCGAATATTAATTTCGATGTTCATTTTATTCAGTTCAATATAAATTAAATAAAACTATATGATAAATAAATTTAACCCGTTATTAACAAAAATTCCCGGGATTAAAAATATCACACATTTTATTACTCCAAATTTACTGTCGATCAGTAAAAAAACATATTAGGATTCGATTTTTTTGATCTGGTCATTTTAAATCATTCCCAGAAAAATTCTCTCGGAATTCCTAGGATAACGAACTAACGCAGATTTTAAATCTAAAAATTAGCTGTCGATCAGTGAAAACCGCATCGAAATCGGCCCAGTAGTTTTTACGCAAGTCCCGAACAAACAGACAAGAAATCTAAAAATCATGTTCTTCATCGTTTGTAGTGTATTCCAGTTTTTTTAAAGCGTCAATGTACAGACCCGGCCATGTTTAGAGTTTTATAATATGATAGACTTAGTATGAATATATACTTGATTACGCTGACGCCTGCTATCTGGATTTAACCGTAGAACAGCTGAACAAGCTTGAGCGGCTTCAGAATTTTTGTATCAGGTTCATATTTGGATTGCGAAAATATGACCATGTTTCCGAATATCGTAAAAGGCTCAAGTGGCTTCCTATTCATTTTCGCCGGAATACTCACATTCTCACTTTCCTTTATGACATATTATTTACTCCTAATAGTCCCCAATACCTTAAGGAATTTAAATTTATTTTAAATTCCTTAACCTATCCACTGTCCACAATTTGCGCTCTTACTGTCAAAGAGGCCAAATCCTTACCAACATTTAGAAATTTATTCAGAAAACACTATTTGTCCACAAATAGCTATGTCTGATTAACAGAATATAATAATGCTAATACGTTTATTATAATAACTTATGTATTATTATATATATATATATATATATATATATATATATATATATATATATATATATATACATAATTATATAAGTTATTATAATAAACGTATTAGCATTATTATATATATATATATATATATATATATATATATATATATATATATATATATATATATATATATATATATATATTTTGTATATTCATTTCTTAAACTAGTTTGAGTATTTATGTATCTATTGCCTTTTTCCTGCACCATTTATATCGCCTGATTCGAATTTCTTTAATTTAGGTTGCCTGGAAGAGATCGCTTTGAGCGATAAGACCGCCTGTTGTATTTTGCCTAGAAAGTATTGTAAATATGGTCTGTTTTTGTAATTGTATATTTTGGTGTGCAATAAAGTGTTATTTGTTTATCTATCTGTGTACAGTATGGACATTTGGAGCGACCTATGTTAGGTGTGTTTCTCTTATGGATAGAGTTATAAATGAGGATATCCGTAAGAGAACCAAGGTAACCGACATAGCTCGCAGAATTAGCAAGTTGTGGTAGTGGGCCGGTCACACTTGTCGCAGGACCGATGGCCGATGGAGCAGACGAGTCCTGGCATGGATACCGCCTCTCGGTAAACGTAATGTCGGACGCCCTCCAGCCCGATGGACCGACGACCTGTGCAAGGTCGCCAGCAGGCGCTGGATGAGGAAGTCAGAGAACAGGGATGAGTGGCGCCGACTTGGGGAGACCTACGTCCAGCTGTGGACTGCGAATGACTGACGACGAAGTACGAATATATATAGAAATTACCTTAAATATTTTTTGTTTACCCTCATTGACGTCACATCGTTGCAACTCGTTATTAATCCGAATCGACGTAACTGCACTTCGAGCAATTATTGGGCCAATCGGGTTAGCGTTTCACCGGTAGATCGACAAACCAATCTGCATAGCGTAATAACGTACGATCGTCTGTACGTATTTATGTACAGAAGCTGTGTAATTTTAAAACGTAACAAGTGCATTCTAAGAAGTTTGTACACCAAAGACACAGCGCAGATATTTTTAAGAAAAATAAAACCTCAATGAAAATAATGAAGCAAAAAATTAATTTCTACGACATCTTAAAGTCGGTGCATTTTGTAATATTGTTGTTGTTGAAGTGATAACTTCTTATGGGAGGGTAAACCGCTTCGTTACGTAACGCGTTACGGCGCCAGTCTGTCTGGCTTCCCTTTCTCTCACGCATACGGCAGCAGTAGGCAGGATCCTCCTCTCTCACTCTAACCCACGCGTTATATACAAAAAAATTAAGTAATAACCTAAGCTTTTCTCAACTTAAACAATTTCAATATTAAATAGTTCAACTTAGATTTCTGAATTTTGTACTTTTTATTTATTTTTAGTTTGAAGTCGGTTTTGTTTTTGTTAAAAAAACATTACCTGCTTTTTAGTTAAATAGCTTTAGAAATAATATATTGAGTGCCTGTAGAAATTTTACTACTGGCACGTGTATTGTCGCGTATAAAAAATTGCCTTTGGCTGTAGGTGCTCTTCAACAAGGGTTACTCTCAATTTCCCTGGGATCCACTCATCAGATCCTGACTCGGTGACAGTGGGACTACATCAGGACTATGCTCTTTCGAATAAAAAAAATTAAAATCGGTTGACGATTGACGGAAAAATCGCATAACAAAATACAAAAAAAGCATACAGTCGAATTGAGAAGCTTTTTTGGAGATCGGTTAAAAATTGTTATGAAGTTTAAAAATATGCTATTTGAAACAATGCATTATTATGCTTAATGGGAGTGATATGATATGTTTTGATGCATTCTTTACGTGACTTGGTAAACACAAACATGAGCCTAGAAAGGCAATAAACCCACAAACATTTATTTCAACAAACAATGTCATCTGTATATTGGTTACAAGATATCCACCACAGTAGTCATGAGAACCATAGTGTATATTAATATGACATAGACAATCGTCATAGATAATATTTTTAATCGTCTTATCAGACGATTTAATTTATAATTAAATTACCAATTTCTACCGGTTAGTTAATTTTATAAGCCCACTAAATTATCGTCTAGATAATTTAGTGCATCAGTAACTAATTATTATAATTGTTTTTATGATCATGGCAACACTATGATGTAATTGCTATTTTTAGCAATGATGCAATATTATTGTTTTGTAGGGTAGCATTTTCGTATAAAAGGCGTAGTGGCGTTTAGATGGTGTTCATTGCTTACTGTGCTGTGTGAACATTCACATCAAAGGCTGAACAATAAAGGGGAAACCCTGTCCAAATAGTTAATATTTGGTATATTTGGTACTTTCTTACCCAAATCTCTCCTTGCATTTTACAATATGCTGTATTTATATATTTATTACTAGAATGTAAAAGATTGTACTATGTGTTATGCACGCCACCATCGTCATTATAATCTCAATTCTTTCCTGGGGTTTTGTGGAAGAGGTCGCTTTTTAGCGATAAGACCGCCCTTTGTGCATAATGCGACAAAGTTTTACGTCTGTGAATTCTTTTTTTACAATAAAGAGTTATTGATTGATTGAATGTCAGTTGCTAGGTTTGGAAATTGCACAGCTGGGGCCCAATTCTGCTATTACTATCGCGTCAAAAACGCCGGATACTATCGCCCCAATCGTAGTTTTCCTGATTTCGGTATTTTGCAAATTTCAATGGCGTACCCGTGACATCCCACTTTTTAAATATTCATAAGCGATAATATAATAACTCGCGAAATAAATGTTTAAAATATTGGTAGTTTTTCATTATTTATTTCGGCTGTCGCCATTTCTGCTGGTAGCAATACAATTTTTTTACTACTATTATGCTGCCGTGACGATATCGAGAAGATATTGTGGATTTAGTAGAATACGGATTTTTTACACTATCGCAATGGAATCGTATTTTGAATGTCTTCTAAATGTCAAGATATTATAAGTCCATAAATGTCCCACTGCTGGATGGACAGTATAACCGCCAGGCTTGTCCAAAGCAGCTTGGCAGGTTTGACACATCGGTTATCTCGATGTGCAGGTTGCATCACGACGTTTTCCTTCACCGTTGTTAGCACTTGGTAATTGTCACAACATGCACATTAGGTTAGAAAACTGCCTAAGTGGTGCATGTGTTCCGGCCAGGATCGAACCCGCGCCCTTTGAGTTCCGGACGCGTGCGCTAGCCATTATGTTACCACGACTTCCACGACGACCAAGATATTAACATGACAGAATTGGGCACTTGGAATTATACTGGGTTTCGTATAAGAAACATGTTATAATTAACTGTTTGCAACGCAACTCTTTCATTTCCATCAGATCTCGTTACATCATAATATAAGTTTTATAAATCACACAATGATATGTCACTCGCCTGACATAATTCTAAATATCAATACATAAACATAGCTCTAAAAACCTAAAATTCATAAACAGCTGTGAAATATACAAAATATACATTACAGAAATCGAGACCAAGTTTTATATATCCCTTAATTGGACTGAAGGAGTATACCTCCCACATCCTTTTTTGAAGCTCTAAGCTATCAAAAGTTTATGATTTCCTACAATATGTCAAAATATATGTACAATCACCTTACAATAAATAGGGATATTTTACAAATTTTGAGCTGTTGGTTGAAATAAACAAAAAAATCACAATGTCGCCAAAAAATACCGTAAGTTTATTTGAATTAGTGTTATTTATAGTTTTTGAATTATTTTATCGTCTGACGTTTTTTATTTGCCCATTTTTACCATTTTCATGTAATAATCGAACTTAAAAAAACGGGGGATACTATATACTTTTGACTATAAGTGATTACTTTTAAAAAAATGTGGGAAGCAGTTGTCGGTGTACTAACAACATTCTTTTGTATTTGCGTATTTCAGAGAAAAGTACGTGATATTTAAAAAAAAATTTTTTTTAATTATAATTATTTAAATATAAACATCCCACAGGGATTTATAAGACCCAGGAGGCCTCCCTTTCGTCAGGTCCACTTAAGGGATATATACTAGAGGTTCCGGCAGATGTTGTCCTCCAGAAAAAATAAAAATCTAGGACCCGATCCCAGCGCCACCTACGGCTTCCAATTGTGAATCTAAACCAGCCGGGGAGCCACTCAAACACACCCAAAAAAGTCATCAAAATTTGTAGTCGTTCTCAGGATATGCGCGTATATACATTTGTGCGATTCATTTTTATTTATATAGATAAATAATACCAAATCATTATCTAAACAGTAAACATAGAAAGTATTTTTGAAGAACTACTTTATTGTTTTAACTAGTTTTCCCCGCGGCTTTGCCATGTTGAAAACCCCAGGTGGTAGCTCTATGTTACGTATTATTACGAGCTACGGACTCGAATTAAAAATGCCTTTGGAACTACTATAGAATTTATTAGAACTGTACGAACACGTACAAAACAAATACAAATAAAACTGGATGCAACCAGTTCGCACTGCACGATTCAATGCAATTCGACACGTGCAAAGTCCGTCGTCTATATCGCTAATCGAGAGTAATACAAACGTCTTACTCGTCTCGTAGTCGTCGCTTGAGTGCCCGCCCCTCCATTCGGGCATCGTCTTATACTAACTACAAAGTACAAAGAAATTGGCCGCGCATACTGAGTTTCTGGAAAATAGTAATTTGCACACCTGCGAACGGCCACAAAGTCGAAAACAATAGCAATAGGGATTAGTTCGACGCTAGTGATGATTATAAAACAAGTAGAAGAACAATATCATGTTTTTCTTAATTGCAAATTCAAAACACAAAGAATGCCTTAATCCGGGAGGAAAACAATAGACTGCGCTTACAACAGGCAGCTGTGCGCTTATCTTTGACAGCACGTAACAGTATATACAAATTTAATTCGGTGTTTTACCAAAAACTTTACAGTTTCTTGTTACTAAATTCACTACAATAATATAAAAACTAAGTCCATATAGTCTACACAACTATGCAGCGAAACATAGAGGCGAGTCGCAGCCAACCTGATTTGAAGTAATACGATGTGAATGAAATGTTGTTTATGACAACGTAGGTACTTGGTAATGAATTAAAAACGCGATTACAGCGCCATCTATTTCCCTAATCCGTTTATTCCGTGGAAATGACGTAATTTGTCGGGATAAAATATATCCTATGTGTTAACTCGGGTTATAAACCAGCACTATGTCAGGTGTAAATCATATACGTTCAATAGTTTCCAAAAAAAATACGATCGCAGCGTCATCTTTTTCGCCATTTTCGTCTATCCCACGGAAACCACGTCATTTATCAGGATAAAAAATATCCTAAGTAACGAGCCGGGATCTAAACAAGCTCTATATCGAGTTTTATTTAAATCCATTTAGTAGTTTTCACGTGACAGACAAAATTCTAAAAATTGCATATTCGGAATCTCCTGGCCCGAATTACCCCCGTGTTTTTTTCATATTGTTAAACTCACTACAAACTCGAACCATTTACAGATTTATTATAGTATAGATTACAAGATTCCGGTCAGCTCTACCCCACCTGACTTCATAATAAAGACAAATGGACATAACTATTAGATAAAAGTTCCTCTTTTACCAAAATTGCCGCGAAATCCTAAGGCTCGGTTCACAGTATAATGCTGTTCACGCTTTAATCTCGCTCCGGTCTCGGTCCGTACCCGGTCCGGTCAAATTTTGTTTTTTTACTGCATGAGTTCAGCAGACAGGCAGACGGCTAGGGATTGCAATCCGGCGGATCCGGTATCAACATGCACTTACCGGATCTGGTTCAAACAGCAGATCCGGTGACAATCCGAATTGCACCGAGTTGCACGAATAGGTACTTTAAACGCGCGGTGCTTGTGCGTACGAGTTGTTTGACGCTGATAATGCATTTACTATGCCAAAGAAAAAAGACATGCGACTAGAAATGAAAAAATCTTGGAAAAAATTAACCAAGATAATAGCTCTAACGATAATGTGGAACTCGTGGCAGAAATAGTAGACACGAACTTGATTCACTATCACTGATTTTGCCAAGCCTGTAATCAGGCAGAATTACAATTACAGATCCAGCAAGAAGTAGCGTCTTATACAATACAAACTGTAAAAAATTTGATAAAACACTAAAGAAGGAAATGACGGCATTTGAAAGTGAAGGAGTTTGAGGAGAATACTTGCCTGCTATTCATGACATGCTGTCAATTAAGCCGATAAGTGTAGAAGCTGAGAGAGCCTTCTCGGCCCCAGGCTATATTTCTAGCTCTATTAGAAGTCGATTGGCAGATGAGAAAATCAACACAATTTGCTTCCTAACATCGTTTTTACAAACCAAAAATTGATTGTTTGTTTAAAAACTAAAGAGTAAATATTATAAATAAAATTTTTGTCATTGTTGTGCAATTCATTTGATAGATTCGTTAATTTGTCATATACAAGAATAAAACTGAGTAGAAAATAGATAGCTAATTATTGATATTATTGTGATCGCAGTTAAGATTAATTATTATGTTTAATATATGATTAATTATTGTTATTGATTTATAATATTAATTTCTACTTTATCTTTAAAATCTAAGAACACTGAACCACAGGTTACATTACATTAAAGAAAGACACTGTTTTTCTTTTGATTTTATTTAATTTGACTTTTTATAATAATTTGTGATTTTATTTGTTTCGACACTAAGAATTTGTTTGTTTTTTCTTTTTTAAAATTAGTCATAATAAAGTTGATTTCGTATATGTATCGCTTTATTTTTACACTTCACTAACGCCCATGTTGGAACGAAAAAGGAAAGTTAAGTTATCCAGGTCAAATCAATCCGGGTGCTCCCGGCCGGATTGAAAATAATGCCGGCTTGCAATCCCTATCAGACAGCCCACCTGACAGAAAGCGGTTACTATCGCCTATGAATATTAATAACACTGGACATGCTACCAATGTGCTGCCGCTTTCTAAAGGTATACTGGAACTTGCCCACTAATGCCGAAACACAAAGGTTGTTATACCGGCTTACTTAGACCAGGACTGGTAGCCGTCCAGGCGGGAAAATACCCTACGTCTTGGCTGTGGGTTGTTTTGTCGCTTCTTACGACAGGCCGCCCGGCCGCAGGAACTTGTATTCTTTCTCCGATCCTGCATGGATATAGTATATTCTAACAAGAAAAAAACAGAGAATTCTTAGATACTATCGTATCGCTTTAGTTGCAATTCGATATCGCACCGGTACCCGTTCCTCGAAAAGAATATTTGACTGATAGGAGATCGAACTTACCATGACTTGTACATACAGTGTCAATACGCTTTTGTTTCAACTCCGCACTGGTAGAATAGACACAGCGATATTTATTCATGTTGAGAGACTAGATTAAGTAGTGTACAAAACGCAATTTAATCGGAACGAGATGAAACCGTGAACGGCAGCATAGTGTGAATCGAGCCTAAAAATTTTCGTCTACAACCCACAGTCATGTAAACCAACGCCTTCCATTAACTGTCCATTATCCTAACTACCGACTAATATAACAGTATGTATTAATAAACAACATGGAACATGACAGTCATTCATGGCCGAAATAGGCATATATTGTTTGAGCAGACTGATATGATAGTGATTAAAATCTTTATCTATACAAATAAAGCAATAGGAAGCTATATGGTATAATAGATTATGTCATAGATTAGAAAATATGGAATTTTTAGCAGTTTTAAATCTCGAAAACAAAACTGCAGGATTGATCGTGCAACGAAATATAGTTTAAATGACTGCCACGTGCGTGACCTGCCTAATTTTTCTACCACGAACATACTCAATCCTCGTGAGACTGATAAACTTTCAAAAGTATATTTTATTTACCTTTCTGTTTATATGGCCCTCGAAAATTCAAGTTTCCTCCAGTGTTTTTATTTTTCTAACCCCAGGGGTGAATTATTCTTCCCTTTTTATTGCTTACTTATCAAGTTTCTTATTCAGTACTAGCGTGTGCCAGCAAAACTTCGTTCGCGTTTGCATAATTGCGCATTTGAGGCGCGAGTAGTACATGGAGTAGTAGCGCGACAAAATATTTGAAGCATTTTTTTAGATTTTGTACCGTATCAGTACAAATGGATTTTGTACGAGACAAATGTACCGGCTCGTACGTGTCCGACGCAACTCTAGCCGGGACCTCTAGTTATTTATATATCTCAGGCTCTTTTTTTTAAACACATATAGAAGTTGTATCACAATTACTTTTCAAATAAAACTGTTTAACGGGATTAAAATTATTCGAACTATTAACCCGGTATATAAGCTAGCTTCGTGTCAAGTTTGATTTAAATCCGTTCAGTAGTTTCCGCGTGATGCTCTAACAGTCAAACCGATAAAAATATTAAAGGCTGGGTTTTCGGAATCTCATGGTCCGATTTGCCTAATTCCCCTGAGTTTCTTTTTACTATAATCTATAATAAAACTATGTTTCAACGATTTTAAGCGCGGTATTTTTTTCATTATTCCGACGTTTCGGCTAATTTTCAGTAGCCGTGATCACGGAAGACAAAGATGACAAGTCAGACAATTTAGCCTACCATCAACTTGCTGGTTTTAATTTTGTTATGATTATTATTTACTCTAAGGGAAGCCTCCCTTAGAGTAAATATAATCTAATTTACCACCGCTTCGCAGATTCACGTGAAAACTGATTACGATGCCGTTTTCACTGATTGACAGCAATTTCTTAGTCTTAAAATCTACTCTACTTTTTATCCCGGGAATCCCGCGGGAATTTCAAGTCAAGCATGGATGAAGTCGTGAGCCTTGCCTAGTAAATAATAAAATCCATGGTAATAGAGAGAGAGGCAGAGAGAGAGAGATAACACTTTATTGCACATTAAAATATATAATTAAAAAAACAGACCATCTTTACAATATTTTCTCGGCAATACAATAGGCGGCCTTATCAAAGCGAACTCTTCCAGGCAACCTAAATCAAAGAAATTTGAATCAGGCGATGTAGGTGGTGCAGGATAAAGGCAATAGACACATAAATAAACTAATTGATGACTAATGATAATACTATATTTTATGCAGAAAATTAAATGAGATTTGTACGAAACGCCCTCCATTTGTCATTTTAATATGACACTTTATACCTGAAATTCGCACCGCATTTAAATCTTCGCTAATGGAAATAAATGGCGGAACGAAGTTTTTTTTTGTGGAGGATATTAAAATATAGGTAGTTATATTTGGTTTTCATTTGGTAGGTAGTGATAACTGTCTGCATGTCAGACCACATGGTAATTAATTCTCGTATTTAATGTCTTTTTCCCCTTTTTTTAAGCTTTTCCGTCCGTCCTTATTCTCACCGCAACGAGAGTAAGCATGTCAGCGCCATTTTGACAACTCATAAACACGCTTCGACAAGAGCAGCAAGACCCAGTCCGTCGTAGAACTCCGCGCCACGAGCTATTAATTTGAACGCTCTGCCATTATAAAGCCGTCCTTACAACCAAAACTCTGCGCAAGTCTCGCGAAATAACAAAAAAAACAGCGAAACAGTTGTCAGCTTGGTTGCAGACTTGGGTTTGCTCTCAATTTATCAAAAACACACTTTATATATTTTTGGCTATCAGGAATTGCGCCTAGACCTTTATCTGGTAACGTTGCTAGTAACATAATCAGGCAAGTTGAATTAATAAGATTCCTTGGCTTCCAGGTAGATAGGGGGCTACAATGGGCAAGTCATATTGATGGGCTCTGCTCCAAATGAGGAAGTGCATGTTATGCGCTGGGCAAGGTGTCGCATGTACAAGCCGCGCGCAGAAGGTTTGCCGATGACTACTTACTATTATTGTATATACTTATGTAAAGTATATACAATGATAACTTTTTTGTAACAACCATATAAGTAACCTTTTTTGTCAACCCTACTGACCATCAACGCGTGATATCATGAGGCTATTGGCAAACCTTCTGCGCACGGGTATCGGACCTGTAGATGGTGACTGAAGAAGAAGAGAACCAACAGCAGCATACGGTGAGTTCCCTGTATTCGAAAACCACAAAAAATGTCTTATAAAATTGTTTCGAGGCCAACAGCGCATTGGTAAACCTCTGGTGTTGAAAATGTCCGACGGTAACCACTTTCCATCAGGTGAGCTTCCATCTTATATCCAGGACATACTCCAGCTATATATGCATAAATAAACTAAATATGGTGCAAACTTAAGGGGGAATACGTTTAGTAGTCGAATGGAATCCTTTAAATAACTACCTAGAAAATAATTTGGTGAAATAAAACCTTTGGCATTGCCATAAAAACTCCCCCATCATTGGCATCAGTCAAAACTTTCAATTTTAGCTGATGTTGCAGAGGGGTGTTTATATAAGTTCAATTTTCACGTACTATCCATTTCCTCGAGGTCTATAATAAACTTGGAGTATTCGTTAATAATTTACACTGGATAGATCCAAAAACAGTGCGAAATCATATCAAAAGAAGAAAATGGTACAGGGGAATCCTCGCATTTTTACATCCCACTATTGTGGCACTAAAGTCGTAAAATACGAAAATGTAGTCTCATAAAAGTCACCTACATTTGCTATGAAAATAAACTGTTGGATATCTGTCTGTCAATCCTGAAACCCACATTAAAAGAGATAAAAAATGTCAAATACAAATACAGATAGTTTCGTTTTTGGGACGGCTCAGGCAAATACCAGTTCGAGGGGTCCATTGAAAAAAGAGCCAGGAGGCTGATCGGTAATGACTGTCTTCCCAGTGTTCGACTTCAGCGTCTTGAGCATAGACACAAGGTTGCTAGTTTTCTGCAGTCAATCTATATCCATTGCTGGATGTAGACCTCACAGATGTAATACTCACAGACGGTTTAGATACGCTTGACCTTCAGAGAGACTGCGTCTCTCTGCGTGTTCTACCGACTATACAATAGGGAGTGTTCCGATGAACTGTTCGGAATGGTGCCTTCGTCTTCCTTTTTCCACCGCACCGCACACCATCGGCTCGGCGTTCATCCCCACTTCCTAGAGCCGCTTCGCTCTTGTACAAAAGGGTTCTCTAGAACGTTTCTCTTCCGCACCGTGGAGATTTGGAATGAGCTCCCAGCCATGGTTTTCCCACAGCGCTACAATATCGAGTTTTTTAAAAAGGGTGTCATAAATTTTTTTAGAGGCGGGCAGCGCATTAGTAACACCTCTGGTATTGCAAACGTCCATAGGCGACAGTAACCGCTTTCCATCAGGCGGGCCGTCTGCCTGTCTGTTGTGCTCCAGCTATAAAAAAAAAACCTCCCCGAGTTTGCGCTACATTTCCCGGTCTACCGTCTTCCTCATCCAGGCCCTGCCAGTGATCTTGGGTAGGTCGTCAGTCCACCGGCCTAGAGGGCGTCCTACACTACGTTTACCGAGACGCGTTCCATTTCAATAAATATGAAGCGGAAGTTAACTACTTGCACTCGACAATATAAGATTTATACCGATATGAATACGTTTTAATCTTTGCGTATTGATTTCGTAACTGGATAAATCCCGGCCGAATGACCAATATGTTTGATTGAATGTTTGATAATTTGACTCACCGATAGCTCATTGTAGATTTTTATTTGAAGAGAGTTAAATGCAATATCGTATGGACGGTGGCCCCACTCGTAGACGTGTTGAAATGTCGATTTAATTGACACTCACGAATTTACAGTGACGTTTAGACGAGCATTTTCGAATCGCCGGAATTTGAAGACAAGCGTTCATAGCAAACTCTACAGCGATGATAACCGCTTTCCTTCAGGTGGGCGGGTCGTCAGCCTGTCTGCTGAACTCACTAATGCAATAAAACGAAATCATAGACAGTCTAAATTTTATTTATTGGTACAGATCAGTCCAATTTGCAAACAATCGATATAATTTTAATGGCGGACTTTTGGCAAATCAAACTTCGTCTGACGTCAACCGACGAACCTTATTTTTCTGACCCAGATCTAAAACGTGCAAACTTTTAACGCAATTCACCGCTCGCGCTTGAAATTCTATTCCACACAGCCCCTTTATAGTCATAAGGTGGGCAATAACAGTTTTGTCGATGCCAGTTAACTTTGACTGCGACCCAAATGGGGCCGAAGTTAACCGTACTCTCCCGAAAGTTACCGAAGTTATCCGAACTTTCTCGAAAGTTGCCGAAGTCTCCCGAGCTGTGACATAAACGAAATGATTCTAGGGGTAGTATTCAAGAAAGTTTGATTAATTAATTATTTCTTGAATGCGAACCGTCTCAGTTCGATGAAATAAATTGTATTTATAACGTAGGAGTAGGAAAAGACTCTAATCGGATAACATTTCAGCAAAACAGTATTTTTCCTAGGACAAGGTTTGAAACCAGTTTAATACCGCCCAGGGGAGAAACGCAGCGGTGGCGTTATTTAGCCACGTTGAGGTGCCACTAGTACCCCCGAAGAAGTATTATTGCCATCCGAATTAGGGTTAGGGACACCCACTAAAAACCCTCGGTGTTCCTCCCTTCGCTTTATGCCAGGACTACAGAAGAATGGAAGCTTGACCAACTCCGGTTGCCCTGGCAGACGGGGACCATAACAATCTTCAGTTGTGTTTCGGCATTAGTGGTCTGGTTCCAGTCTCCCTTTAGAGAGCGGTAGTACATAGATAGCACCTCTGGTGGCAAATATCCATAGGCGGTGGTTACTGCTTTCCATCAGGTGAGCAATAAATAAAACCCATTTGACCTGTGTTGACTGCGACCCGAATCTCACCGAATTTGGCCGAAGTTTAACGAACATTACTTGACTTTATCGCTAAATTATTATATTACACTTTGCACGTGGAATAAACAGAATTTTAATGAAATGACGACAGTTTATACTCCATTTGTTACAGAAATGTTAATCGAATTTTAAGAAACGGTTGTTTATACCTTTTGAGAGCAATCTTATTAATTCAATAACTTGAAAGACGGCTTTTAGAAATTTGGCAAACAAAAATACCTATTTCATTTTCAAATATTGTTCATCTAAAACAAGTCGATATGATATAATTTTAATTTCGCATTACTGATTTTCGATATTAGGAATATAGTACACGAATATTAAATAATACAAAAAAAATTGATATTAAAGAAACCCCAGATCGCTGTTATTAGGGAACGTTCCCAAAAACTTATTTTTACTTTCGAGTAATTCTTTTTTAATAAAATTTTAATTAAATTTTATACTTACACTGGAATCATTACTTTGATTCTAGTATAAGCACATAGTTTAATTAAAAAAATATTTACTTACCGGCTCTTACGGCCGGCTCGATCGGTGTGATATCACGCTCTCACAGAATATCAGCGTAAAACAGTTAAGCTTGAGCTAATCGTGTTTTGTGCAACGAGTGAGAATTCCGATGGCATATTTCTTCTTTCCCCTTACCCAATCTTCCCTATCCCAAGCCTTTATTCTAATCCCATAGCAAATAGCGAAGCGGTGTACATAGAATAGGAAGTAAAATTAAATTTTACCTTATATGTATGACCTTTAAAAAACGTTCTCCATTAAAACTTATTATGAATAAAAACTTTAGAATTTTGAATATATGATCCCTTTGTCTCATTTCCCTATACCATCCTAAAGGCTAGTAACGTGTTGGGTTCGCCATTGATGTTGCAAACGCCTATAGGCGACGGTAACCACTTTCATGAGCCGGGCAGCCTGCCTGTTCACCAGCTTCACAATTTAAAAAGTTGTATCTAATTTGAGACGTTTCATAACTTGACTAATACATTTAAAATTCGTTAAATAGTTTACTTGACCAATTGAAAAAACCGTATATGTAGCACCAAAATTATTATCTAAATAAAGAAAAACAATGTGCAGTTAGATAACGAATTGAAAAAAAAAATTAAGTCGAGCAAAAAGTATTTCGAACATTTATATGCTTCAGTATGCGTAAGCCCTTAGTGACGTGTTAATTAATAAAATCATTACATACCTCAGGCGTCATTAATTATTTCCTTTGAGCTATAACAGCGTAATGGAGTACTAAGGCCCTGAAGGATCATTTCCAATATTAATATTTAATTCTATAATTAATGGTGTGCAAATTTCACCTCTTTGCGTATACCTCTTTGAATATTCACACGGTTATGCTCGTATAAACTTGAGTGTAGCACTTCTGGTTTTAGCTGTTATGCGGGATAATAAATTATTATTAAAAGTCCCACATGACCAAAAGGCTGGCGTTTATTTTTCCCAACGGATTAACATAGATATTCAAAGGGGTAACGTTGTTAGTCTTTTGGGAACGTTCCCGAGAAGTGACCAGTAGTTTGTGACCAACTTTTTACCTACAGTTTTATTTATTTAGTCATTATTTGAATGTTAAATAAATATAATTGTCTAGTTTTGAAATTAACGGATTAAAAAAAATCTTATTAAAGACATTTTTAAAATCACGCTTTCACTTAAATATTGTGAAATAGTAAAAACGAATAAATACATAACATACATAGTTTATAACTTATTCATTTTCATATTATTCTAAAAGCCCGTGGCAAGATTATGGAGGCAACGCCTTCAGTATTTTTAAATAGAACATAATTATGTACGTGTTAAATTGTATCATGTGCATTCAGCCTTAAGGACCTAACGGCCTCTGTGGTTGAGCGAGCTAAGCCTTTGCCGGCCTACCTCATGGCAACGCAGAGGCTCCTGGCTCGATTCCTGGTATGGTAAATTACGGAAACGCGTTTTCTCCGTTATTTACTATGGTCTGGGAGTCTGGAAGCGGCTCCAGAGTAGTTCGTTGTATATTAGCCATAACACAAGTGTAACTTGCTTAATTTGGGGATATACAATATGTGTGTTTGTCTGCCTATTTAATTTAGATAGATAAATAACACTATATTATACACCTATACAAAAATGAACTTAAAGACTAAAATTATATCTAGTTATGTACAAGGGCGGTCTTGTCGCTAAAGTATTCTACCCACAGAGTATTCTTTCCTCAAGACTATAAGTAATTACTGAGCCCAGATCACCATCTTCAATGTGCCCAGAAGGTTGGCTACGTTTCCTTGCTGGATCGCCATACTGATCCGTTGGTCGAGGTAAGCACCAGCCCTCTGATCACCTGAAGAGTCAATGAGTCGTTTCGATAAATTTTGGTAGAGGCTCATGGCCTCAGGACCCCACGGTCCAAGCGTCTCGACAGCAAACGGCACAAACATATAATTCTCACTGAGGGTTGCATATTTGCGCCGCTTGAGTGATTCAGCTGTTTCCGCCGCTGAACCGGCTGATCTAGACGTGTTTGGTAAGTGGGATGCAGCCAACGTGTCTACGCAAGTTTATATATACATATATATATATATATATATTGTCGCAGTTTGCTGCATATGTTAAATAGCGAAGATATAATTGTAAAAATTCCCTAAAGTAATATCTGATATGGGTTTATCTAACCTGTTAATTATCATGCCTAGAATATCATTTCACTTGACATATAAAATGTCAGTTGATTTTTTTTTATCGCAGGAGTTCAGCAGACAGGCAGACGGCCCACTTGATGGAAAGCGGTTACCATCGCCTATGGACATTTGCAACACCAAAGGTGATACAAATGCGCTGCTGCTCTCTTAAGGGAGACTGGAACCTGTTCACTGAACACAACTCAAGGTTGTTATGGCGACATACTTTAGACTAAGGGGGGGACGTTTATCATCTGTAGACTAGAGGAAAACAAGTACCGTTTATATTCTGGATTTATTAGAAATAACTTTTAGATAACTAGAAGTGATCTGTAAAGTAAATAAAGTATGCGAGGTACAAACAGTTGTTTTATTGACATGGAAAATGAACCTGGACACTCGCCGTTATATATATGCAATTTTTTTATATATTATTGTTACATGCCGTCAAAGATAAGCCGCACAGTCTATTGTAAGCGCAGCTTATTATCCTCCCGGATTAGGGAATCCTTTGTGTTTTGAATTTGTAACATGCTATTGTTTTTCTACTTGTTTTATAACCATCATTAGCGTCGAACTAATCCCTGTTGTTATTGTATTCGACTTTGTGGACGTTCGCAGGTGTGCAAATTAATATTTCTTAGAAACTCAGTGTGCGCCTCCAATTCCTTTGTACTGTGTAGTTAGTATAAGATGATGCCCGAATGGAGGAGCGGGTGGCAGTCAAGCGACGACCACGAAGCGAGTAAGACGTTTTCTCTCGATTAGCGATATAAACGACGGACTTTGCGTGTTCGAATTGTATTGAATCGTGCAGTGTGAACTGGTTGCATCCAGTTTTATTTGTATTTGTTTTATACGTGCTTGTACATTTCTAATAAATTCTATAGTAGTTCCAACGGCTTTTTTAATTCGAGTCCTGTAGCTCGTAACATTATATATATATATATATATACTTAATATACATACCTACAAAATAGTAGATAGATAACACTTTATTGTACACCATTACAGAAAACACAGAAAAACTTATAGCCTAAAAATATACTAAATGTGCACAATGGGCGGTCTTATCGCTAAGAAGCGATCTCTTCCAGACAACCCGTGGCAGGAATAAAACAGATTATATTGGTCAAAGGCGGTATACATAAATATTAGAGGATATGCAGTTACTTACATATATTTTACATTTATAAACATATAAGTATGTAAAATATTATATAAGTAAGAATTATACTTAATAGACATATATAAAGGTTTATAGATTAATTTAAATATTATTATTATTTAATTAAATAAATACCACAAACTATCTAAAGGCTAGTTAGTCTCTTCCTCAGGCAACATAATTATATCTAAGCGTAGCCATTCAACGAGGTACCGCATTCAATATTGTTAAATGAAACGTACAATATAAATTTGTATTCAATGTGCACTCACCCTTAAACAATATAACACAAGCAAAAAACATATAAAATCTTCTCTCAATAAAATAAAATAACAATAATGCGTAATCAGCCTTGTAATACAAAGATATTAAATATTCGTTCCTGTCTGGCATAATCTAAGCGTAATTTAAAAATATCTATCGATTTGTTATAGTCAAAGTTCAAAATCTAGTCTCTTCTCGGAATGACTGGTTTATCCTAGGCCTTTCGACAAAACCCGAAATAAATTCCAATTTCGGTCTTTAACTAAATTATTTTTAGTCAAACCTAGAAAATAATCAGTTTTGCACTTTGCCTAGTCGATCCTAGAAGCGACTAAGGCGGACTCGGTCAAACGTCGATTCGTACTGCACTTGTTACATGTTTAATGACTACATAAATTAGTCTCTCCTAGGTTAGAGAAAAATTCGTTAGTCAAAGGTAGAAAAACGTCATTTATTTGGACTTTGACTAAGACTTTGTCAGACCTGAGGTTTGAATAGCCAAATCTAGGAACGCCAGAGCTTCGATGTTTGACTATAACAGATATATTCTAAACGTTCGAGTGATCGGGTTATGGCGACCGGCCAACACTCCGGCTCGTACGGTATATTGGTTTTAATTAGACACTCGGCAGAGCAGACGGGCGGTTAAAAACCGCTGTCCGATGTATCGACTATGACGTAAAAAAGCCATGGAAGAAGAATAATACTGAAGTTTAGTCTCCGTACCTTAATCATTTGATTTTGTTTGCTAATTCATACTTTTTACAATTGCATTATAATTTTAAAGAATACATAAAAATTTAGTTTTTATGCTTTGTTCAAAAAATTATAATTATAAAAAATTATAATAGATTTGGTTTATACAATATGTTTTAAATAATAACAATTTGGTCTAGCGTCAAATTAAAATAACATATGTCGTACATACATACAGGGTAACATGACACTTAATCTTTCATTACATATGTATATATTTTGCTTTAATTCTTTGACGTGAATTTTTTTTCAGCAATGTAAACTAGTGTTTAGCTTTACAAAACCCGATTATTGCACTTGTAAAGTGCTTACAACAAATATTTAAGCATTGTTTAAATTCCAAAATATCAATTATGATTAGTAATCATCAAGTGATTTCATAGAAAAAAGATTTGAAATAAAATTGAAATGAAATAAAAAAATTGACATTTAAGTATATATACATATGATATATAGTTATATAGTATACTATGAACTCATGTAATGCCCAAAATGCGGTAATCATTTTAAAAATGCCACATCACCTGTTTAGATTACATTTATTATCGATAAATATGTTTACAGTAGTTTCTCCATTTTTAGATTTTTATATATTGCTATAATTATTGTAAATTGTATAAGTTAATAGTATGTTAGATTAAAACGCCATATTTATGCGTTAAACATAATTTTTTAGCAATAACTGTTAATTTTCGAAACACGGCGTGCCGCCCGCTTGTCTGCGCACGCGCCGGCGCTTCGTATCGCATTCGATGTTTATTTATCTCAACATTGAAACATTCGTTTAGTGAAATAAAATTTTGTCAATAACATTTTTGTGGAACTAAGAAAACAAACTTATTTTACCTATGTTGCTTACATTGATTTATATGGGCGTAAAACGATAGAACGCGGTTGCATTGTGTATTTGCGTATTGGGAGATCTCGAATCTCTACCATCAAGTGCAAAGTATAATGTATACTATAATGATAAATATTGTTACGGGCTACAGGACTCGAATTAAAAATGCCGTTGGAACTACTATAGAATTTATTAGAACTGTACAAACACGTATAAAAACAAATACAAATAAAACTGGATGCAACCAGTTCACACTGCACGATTCAATACAATTCGAACGCGCAAAGTCCGTCGTCTATATCGCTAATCGAGAGTACTAGAAAACGTCTTACTCGCTTCGTAGTCGTCGCTTGACTGCCCCGCCCCTCCATTCGGGCATCGTCTTATACTAACTACACATTACAAAGAAATTGGAGGCGCACACTGAGTTTCTAAGAAATATTAATTTACACACCTGCGAACGTCCACAAAGTCGAAAACAATAACAATAGGGATTAGTTCGACGCTAATGATGGTTATAAAACAAGTAGAAAAACAATAGCATGTTACAAATTCAAAACACAAAGGATTCCCTAATCCGGGAGGATAATAAGCTGCGCTTACAATAGGCTGTACGGCTTGTCTTTGACGGCATGTAACAATAATAATACAAAAACTAAACTTTTTCTAGCAAAAAAGAAACCGCCTTCAACAGTAACTAAAAACTAAAAAAATTATATATTTCCACATCTTCAAGGCGGTGCGAAGTAAGACATAAAAATTACTAGTTGTAGTTTTTATATTTTACTTATCACCGTCTTCAAGATGTTGTAATTTTTTTTTTTAACTTATAGTCGGGTATTTTTTGCTATTTTTTTTTATTTTTCACTTTTTAATTACGTATAATTATGTTATTCAATAACAATGAAATTAATACGAAACTATAGTAAAGCTGTACTGAATCCAACGCAAAAACAATTATTAAAATCAGTTCGGAAAACAACATTATGGTTGAGCATTTATTAAAAAAATATTTACACGACGAATTGATACACTCTTTCTTTTTTGAAGTCGGTTATTTCTTTTTTCAAATTCAAAAGTGTATTCAAACTAAGTTTCACTGGATAACACTTTTGGAAAATCCATACATACACATAAATTAAAAATTAATTCTACTTCTTTCTATGTATGTTTGTCGATTTGCAACGTGTTATCGCTATTTAAAGAGAAACTCCCAACGAACAGTAACTCGTCGGAGAACAAAAACTCCCCAGAGACCAGAAACTCCCCAGCAACATATCTAGCTAAAATTCTTTTACTTCAAAAATTACATGTACTAATCCTAATAAATTAAGATATTGTCGGGGTTTTATTATTTTATTTAGATTTATGCCTTGGCAGTGAGGCCTTTAAGCCAGATCCTAGATTACAATATAGTTTCTTCATTTTCTTAATCTTTCCTATGTATAGCTCAGCTGAACTGTAGGTTATCAACAGAAGCCATTCAACGGAGTTCTTGTGACAGCTCGAAAGGCCACATTTGACCATACAGTTCACAGGTTTGACGGCCTCTGTGGTTGAGCGGGCTAAGCCTTTGCCGGCTTACCTCACTGCAACGCATAGGCTCCGGGTTCGATTCTTGGTATAGTAAATTTCGGAAACGTATTTTCTCCGTTATTTACTATGGTCTGGGTGTTTGGGATCGGCCCCAAAATGGTCCGTTGTATATTACCCATAACACAAGCATAACTCGCTTAATTTGGGGATATACAGTGTGTGTGTTTGTCTGCCGATTTATTTATTTACATTTCTCACAAAAATACATAATTACTACTCAAAAACTATTTATATCCTACAACTACTGTTCATTTTAGACTAATTTTACACATTTTTAGAAAATAAAACTCCACAGCACAACATCTCCTTTCAGTTCCCGCCAAAAACTCTTGTGGAGGGTTTCTTTATTGTGTGTGGTGCGTCGATGATGTTATCCGATTGGTTGGAGTGACGCACCACTGGCGAGAGCCCATGGCTCAATCGCCCTTGAGGCGAGTACAAAATAAGACGTGTGTTGTACTATCTATGTTATTATTTCTTAATTAATTTAATATTACACTTAAGAATATCTAGGGACACACATACCCATACAGTTATGTAAGTATAACACTTACGTAACTGAATCGAGTGGTGGGCATCTTTCCCATTTCCCGTCCATTGTAATTGTATCGAGTCAGTCCGCGCCGGCACTCGGCAGTGCCCATTGGTGTACGAATTAAGAATTAAATTATTACAAGAGCACACTCGTTTTTGCCTTATCTCCACCACGACTGGGAACCCACATTGGCGGCACACACATCACTGCCCCACAGATTATACTTATATATATGCACTGTTCGCTACAACTCCATTAATTCTTCAAAAAGTAATTCTGTAACATACTTCTGTATAAAACTTATTAAAAAAAAGACAACTTGAGATATAAATAGAAGAAGAAACTTAAAGAAAAACAATATTTAGCTAGACGTGTTGCTGGGGGGTTTCTTGCCGCTTCTTCTCCTTAACAGCAATAACACATTGTGAAGCGGTATACATAGAATAGGAAGAAAAATTAAATTTTAACTTATATATATGACCTTCAAAAAGTGTTCTCCAGTGGAACTTATTTTGAATAGAAAACTTTGAATTTGAATTTGAATATATAGACATCTTACATGATACGTGATATTTGTAACCTATGTAATATTATGCTCATGTTCGTAGATGCATCTGCGAAGGTTTTCTGTTTTCTGTATTGACAGATTTTGGCACGTCATGGACTACCCAGTTATAAACTTATAATCTTGCTAATTATGTAGCAATAAATTATTACATATACGTAACGTAACAATATTGTTTCAATTTGGGTCACCTGCATATTTGTAAAGAAAGCACATTTATTACACGCCAGCATTTGAGCTAATTACGTTGAAACTATTTTTTATGACTTCATTTGTTTACCTTGTGTTTAAAAAACAGTCCATTGTGTATTGTAATCTTTTAAGGCAGTCATTAGACAGGTGAGTCGAATTGATTTTAAGAAATTCGATCTACGCGGGCGGGCAGCCATATTGTATCGCTGCACTATAACGCAATGGCCCAATGGAGAGATCGACAGTCAAGCGATAACCACTAGCGAGACAATACGTATGTACATTCGATAATCTATATAGTGACGGACTTTACGCGTGTTATTGAATCGCGCATTACGTTTGGACTGATTGTGTTCAGTTATATTTGTACCTGTGTTATACGTGTTTGTATGTTTCTAATAAAATCTATAATAATTCCAACGGCATTTTAATTCGAGTCCTGCAACTAGTAACAATATAATAAACGAATACAATAAATAAACCTTAACTTATTTAAGTTATATTCTACACATAGTCCCTCAAGACTATAAGTAGAATACTGAGCCTAAGTCACCGTCTTCTATGGATAAGGTGCCTAGAAGGCTGGCTACGTTTTTTTGCTGAATTATGTATTGTTACATGCCAGTTTCTCAATAATAATACACTTTTAGTAGAAATACATATAATAAATAATTATAATAGCTCGTGAATGTCCTACTGCTAGGCTCGGGCCTCCCATTATAGGGGAGCGGACAGTATACCTGCCATGCTTCTCCAAGGCAGCTTGGCAGGTTTGATATATTGTTTATCTCGATGTACAGGTTGCATCACGATGTTTTCCTTCACCGTTGTAAGCACGTGGTAATTGTAACAATATTTACATTAGGTCAGAAAACTGCCTGAGTGGTGCATGCGTTCCGGCCAGGATCAAACCCACGCCCATTGACTATGGGACGCATGCGCTAGCCATTACGCTATCGCGATTTGCAATACAAATGTACTTCTTCAATATGGCTTCATTCTGTTTATTACAACTTTAAAACTTATAACTCATAACTTGAATTAATTTACTATAGTTATGCGGGAATTATAACCTTGATTACACCTGTTAGGGCCAACTCGATCGATGTAATATCACGCTCTCACAGAATGAAATGACTAGCTGTTGTTCGCGACTTCGCTCGCGTAGATTAAAGATAGTAAATTTTTTTATTGCATGAGTTCAGCAAACAGGCAGAGGGCCCGCCCACCTGATAGAAAGCGGTTACTATCGCCTATGGACATTTGTAACAGAAAAGGTGCTACCAATGTGCTGCCGCTCTTTAAAGGGGTAATGGAACGTGGCCACTACGCCGGAACACAACTCAAGGTTGTTATGGCAGTTCCTGATCCGTCTATTCATAGGTTCCCAACGGGGGCGGTATCGCCCCCTAGTGGACACTTGAGCTTTTCGTGGAGTTTGTGGTGGGTCCAAAGACAAATGTGGAGGCGTTACGACGGTCAAGGGGGCGGTCGTGGCGTACCTACCTAATTAGAAATTTAATATAATTAAATAGTTTGAAAATACCTCTATTTTCGTTTTAAAAAAATATCTAGCCGTAGTTTATCTTATTTTTTTAAATGTTTTACTCATTTTGCTTAATCTTGTCTTTGCCTTTCTGCAGTGTCCCAGTGCGGAATGCTTCAGCTTTATGTCTTGCATTGATTGGTTAAGTTATAATTTTGTAAATAACACTTTGTATGGTCTTTGTCTGAATGAAATGTTTTTATCATAACATATTTTTGTATTTTTAATTAATTAATATCACGAACCTCAGACTCAACAACGAGGAGTACAATTCGAGAGAGAGAGAATTAATTTTTAATTTGTGATTATTAATACATAATAGACAGATATATAAAAATGTCATAATTGACTATTATGTAAAACGAGGCGTTGGATTTTTTTTTGTAAAGGGGGCGGTAGTCCGTAAAAGATTGGGAACCTCTAGTATATCCCTGTATCCCATCTCATCTTAAGGTGATGCAAACGTCTGTAGATGACAGTAACTTTTAAAGAGGTAGACCGTCTGTTGTTTGTCATTTATGCAATAAAAAAATATTTGAATATTATATCATTACTTCGTAAGTCCTATCTTATCTCTTATTAAAAAGTCTCGAAGTGGATGATAGAGTATCTAGACTTTGTAAGCGAAATCGATCCACTTCAAAGGGTCTCGTCTCAAGCGAGCCCTTTCTATGAAAAGGTCTCAAGTGCAAAATATAACAATGGTCAACGGTTTTAGCGCGTTTCAGCAAAAAATCTCTTTAATTATTAGGTCAATTGTAATCAAGTACCTTTTTAAAATATAGAGTACTGATTATCATACATACGTACATATTATCATGTCTGTTTCCCATAGGGATAGGCAGAGACGATGAATTTCCACTTGCTACGATCTTGACATACATCTTTTGCTTCATTTATATGAATAAATATATAGTAACAGCCCAAAAATGTCCCACTGCTGGGCTCGGGCGTCTCACTATTGGGGAACGGACAGTATACACATCACGCTTGTCTAAGGCGGCTTAGCACGTTTGACACATCGGTTATCTCGATGTGCAGATTTCATCAACACGTTTTCCTTCACCGCTGTTAGCAAATGGTAATTATATGCACATTAGATCAGAAAACTGACTAAGCAGTGCATGCGTTCCGGATAGGATTCAACCCGCGCCCTTGGAGCTTCGGGCGCGTGCGCTAGCCATTACGCTACCACGACAATTGCTTTGTGTACTTTAATTAATCTCTTCATACAGACACGTTTATTGTAGATGATTTTTACCTGGCAGTTCTTTAGGACACTTAGCAGTATAACGACAACCACGAGAGTGGGCTTCTCATTCTTTTTCTGAGTCTTTCTCTCACTGAAGAGGCTCGTAGCTTTGATAACAGTGAATAATTGTTCTCTTTCACCGAAATCAGTACTGAGCACGATGGAAGTCCGAATTTGCTGATATGTTCAGCTGGTCAGCGACCTGAACAATTGCCTATCTAAAAATCTACCGTAAGGAATCTTGCTTTCATCTTTTCCAGTGATCTAGAGACCTGACAAGAATGGATACTGCAACACAGTTTTATTTTATTGCAGGAGTTTAGCAGACAGGCAGACGGCCCACTTGATGTAAAGTGGTTACCATCGCCTATGGACATTTGCAACACCAAAGCTGCTACAAATACGCTGCCGCTCTCTTAAGGGAGACCTGGTCAATAATAAACACTAACACTACTGGTGGTAGCCACCCAGACGTGCCAATACCCTACCACCTGGCATGTTGAAGTGTTTGTGCGGGCTGTGATTGCGGGAATAAAGGAAAGAGGAAAGGACTTACAGGATAAGTATCAAAACTAGATACGCTACGAACGTTGCAGGCTTCGTAGCGGCAGCCACGTCTTCCTCGTGATCCTTTCTTCACGTCATGCGGTTCCTTTGACGAGTGTACCAGGTGGGTACGGTACAGCAGGTACTCCCCAGCACGCAGGTTACTACAGCGCTTGATAAAAGCGTCACAATACACATACGCGGCGATCAGGGGCCATGACCATCATAACCATCAAAATAGTTAAAATAAAAGTCATAAGCGTGTGAGGCGTGTCCTAGTATCCCTATTTCCTGACCTAATCAGCAATATTCTTGCCACAGGCTGTCTGGAAGATCGCTCTTTAGCGATAAGACCGCCCTTTGTACACAATTAGAATAATACTAGTTCGTAAGTTTTCTGTAATGGCGTACATTAAAGTGTTATCTATCTATCTATAGTGTACCTAAGTACACCGAAAGAAAAGAAATACTACTTTAAAATATTTGTACCGACAGGTATGTAGGTATAGGCATCTAAAGATCAGGAGTACCCACGAGGTTATCTAAAAGCCGGCGCCCCTGGCGGCGAAGGTTTGGAAGCAGTGGCTCGATCTCCTAATATAAATAATTTACTTTATGTCTCCTATTACATTAATATACTCTGACTCTATGTGTTGATCGTAGTCTTAACTTTTGTTGATCTTGGCTCCAACGCCTTTGGCATTGCTTTTGCCGATGTCGCCGTAAATACGAAAAATGACAGATGAGCTACCGTAGCAAATTAAGCTTTAAAAAAGAAATTTTGACCGGTAACTGTACAGATCGTAGACACGTAGTCAAATGTTTCTCCTGTTATATTAATGTACTCTGTGGACTATGTCATACATAGATATTTAGAACCTCATGTAACGTCGATACGGCTTATGATAGCTGAGGGCTCCTTTATTTGACAGCCTCTGTGGTTGAGCGGGCTAAGCCTTTGCCGGCCTATCTCACTGGAACGCAAAGGCTCTGGGTTCGATCCCTGGTATAGTAAATTTCGGAAAACGTTTTTCTCCGTTATTTACTATGGTCTGGGTATCTGGGATCGGCCCCAGAGTAGTCCGTTGTATATTAACCATAACACAAGCGTAACTTGCTTAATTTGGGGATATACAATACGTGTATTGTCTGTCGATTATTTATTTATTTATTTATTTGTTTAAATAATAAACACAGGATTTGTCACTGATTACAAGGCATTCCAATTTTTTTACATGAACTTTATATGTTACAAATTCAACAAATATTGTTTTATATCGTGACATTTGTGGACTTCTGGTGTTGCCTAAAATGGCCGACAGTGTTGCCAATACCAAAAACTAATAGGTGTTATTTATTTAGGTTTATGACTTGGCAGCTAGGCCTTCAAGCCAGATCTTAGGTTATAATGTAGTTTCTTCATTTTCTTAAGCCTATGTGTAGCACAGCTGAACTGTAGGTTATCAGCTGGTGCCATTTAACGGAATTCTTGTGACAACTCGAAAGGCCACATTTGACTATACAGTTCACATTTGTCACAAAACACATAATTATTACTCAAAAACTATCAATATCCTACAACTATTGTTCATTTTAGAGTAATTTTACACATTTTAAGAAAATAAAACTGCACAGCACAACATCTCCTTTCAGTTCCCGCCAAAAACTCCCTAATAGGTGTGTTCGAAGAATGCCACAGATAATACTTATATGTATAAAACTACGTCACATTAATATATTACGACAGACGCGTCGAAAAGGCAAACGAGTAAAAGAGAGATTGACGAAATAGGTCGGCGTTTACATGAGCGTAATAATATTTTTATTATGCATATTTTAATTTCTGTATAAGACATAAATGAAAATTTGACCTTATATTAGAATTACAGGGCGAATTCTTACTTAAATCGTGTGACTACAATTCACGCTGTCTTAGCTGCTTCACGTGATTTACATTTATGTAATGATAAACCACTAACTGTCAAGAAATGTTTAGTAAGGCACTGGTTACAAAAATAAGCGAGTTAATCTTTCACATTTATCTGATGTATCTCAAATTGGTTTATTTCTTCTTTTTTCTTTCATACTTTCTTTTACAATTGCAGCAGCGAGAGGTAGAGGTTAAATGATACTTCAGATGGCAGAGAGAAGTATTCACTGTCGAGTGCTGATGTGAACTGAAGTAAACTAATTTCTTTTGGAAACGGTACAAATATTAACAAGTCGTATAGCTAGTACAATATATAGCACAATTTGTGAGCAGGACGGATGATGTGCGAGCGAGATATAGCAACTATTAATAGTGCGCTCCCGTGTTGCGCGTGTCAGTAGTTCGTTGTCCGCTGCGATGACTAGACATATCCAAGCCATATGAATAACTACATGTGAAGACTGTTCATCTTTAATATTCTTTTAAATACGCCCTAGGCTCCAGCCTATTCAGCCTATTGATAAATCCGCCACTGCTATAGTCAAAATACATAAAATGTATTTACAATAAAACTCAAGTGTTTGTTTGTATTTTATGTCATTAGGCTAGATACACATAATCGAATGACGCGCGAACTCCTGAAGTGCCGTAATGCGTCAATGTATTATACATAAAAATTTGATATCATGTACATTCGGATTTATTTTTTGCTTTTTAATGAGGCGATCGTATTTCTCGGATTTTAATGATGTTGTTTATATGTTCTGAGCTGTAACACCAATGTTTATATTAGGAGGGACTGGAAATTCATAAAAAAACTTGAAGTGAGATTATTTGTATGTTTGTTTACTTCATTCCTTCTTCACGGCCTTGGGAATGATCTTGCTTAAAATGCTTGCCAAATTTCGTTTGCGTTGAAAGACGACGTATTTGTTAGTGTAATGCAACGGTTTAACCAAAAAAAACCCAACCGCAGCGCTACTTTGGCCATAATCGGCTATTTGTCTATCCTATGGAACGTTCCAGAAGGGACTCACAACGACCACGTTCAAGACCGCGATTTTTCTCGTTCCACTTGCTTGCGGACGTTACAATTGTAAACTCTAGTGGAACGGCTTATGGGGCGTTGATGTCATAAACGACGAAATACACAAATGTCATTGGTTGATTTGAAAATCGCGCCTTTTTCAATGTCAAGAGATAGAGAGAATAATGCTCTGTGGTCAACGCCCACTTCGACTCACCTCTTGACATGGGTCATTGAGAGCGCTGTGTGATTGACAATGATGACGTCATTAGTGGTATTTTCACCACGACCGCGGTCGTCTTGTGGACCGGCAGACGGAGCATTTTTGGCGTTGTGAGATACTAAACGAACGCGTTCATGTTATTTATCGGGATGAAAATATCTCAAATGTTGAGCCAGGATTTAGCTAGTTGGGGAAAGGGTTCCCACCCACCGTTAATGTCACCGAGATGGGGGTGCGCCGGTATCCCGCGTGCGCTTACCTCTCCTCCCGTGGGGTGAGTTACAAACGGCCCCACACATAGAGAGCATAACGTCGCCGGAGACTTGCCGCTGTCAGGGCCTACGAAAAGGCTAAGCCAAACATTTTTGACGCTGGCATAAGGGAAAGGACGGAACCCCGAGGAGTTTTAGTGGGTATCTCTAACCGCGGCGTGGCAATTCTAGCACGTGGCACTTCTTGCTTGCGGTGGTATTGCCACACCAACATGGTGACTCTCACGCTACCCACAATTATATACAATTACAAAAACAGACCATATTTACAATATTTTCTAGGCAAAAACAATAGGCGGCCTTATCGCTCAAAGCGATCTCTTCCAGGCAATCTAAATCAAAGAAATTTGAATTACGCGATGTAGATGGTGCAGAAAAAAGGCAATAGACACATAAATACTCAAACTAATTTAAGAAATAAATATACAAATACATACATATTTACAATAATATATTTCAAAATACATAAGTTATTATAGTCAATGTATTAACATGATTATATTGTGTTAATCAAACATAGCTATTTGTGGACAAATAGTGTTTTCTGAGTAAATTTCTAAATGTTGGTAAGGATTTGGCCTCTCTAACAGTAAGAGGCAGCATATTCCAAAGTTTAACAGCCCGCACTGTAAAAGAATTATCATAATAGAATGAAGTGTGTGCAGGTTTCATAAGTTTACGATATGTATCAGAGAGCAAATTGTGGTGGGCAGTGGATAGGTGAAGGAATTTAAAACGTTCCTTAAGGTACTGGGGACTAGGATTAGAGGAAGCTTTATTTTTGTTTATTGTTTCTATCATGATATTCTTAAATGTAGACGATAAGATCTTCTGTGTGTGTGTGTGTGTTTATTGTAACATGTACGCATCCGTATTCTGGGCCTTTGTAGTCAATAATATTTTTTTAATAATAATAATTTATTATTAAAAAAGTATTCGCAGTGGAAAATATTCCGTATTTCAACATCTCGTTAATATTAATTCCTTTTAAATAACCATTACAAAGCATAAACTGACTAAGTCATAGCTAACCCTTATCCACATTTTAGCGGAATTAAATGTTTCTTAACTACAAAGACCCGCTACGAATGTTAAAACAAAAATACACCAAGTATTCCGTCTTTACCCTCTACCCTCATTTCGCGAACATCACGCACCGAAAATATTTATCAAACGACCAACTCCCAAATAAAATAGAAGTTGGCCCGGAGAAAATTAAAAGGCTGGCGTCCGAAGAACCCTGTTGTAATTAATGATTTACCCGAACACAATGAGTCATAAGGCATGAGATACACTCAAGACTTGGAAACCGGTTTATCCGGTTTTAGTAAATTTTTACCTTCAAAGTGTATTACCGATGTTAGTCAATTATTTCGTCTAAGTCTTAAAAAGTGTTATATATACCTGCATTAAACGGTTTATTCTGGGAAAATGACTTTCTCGTTCTATCGCTATAATATGAGTTTGTGTGCTACTGAAAATTTGCTGTACCACATGGCCGTGCTTTGAAGGTAAAGATAAAAACCGTTCGAAACCGGTTTATTCAACAAAATTTAATTAACAAATTTTTCTCACTAAAAACCGTTTGCTTGGGCTTGAAGTTAGAACAAAATCGAAACGAAATGTTCCAATGTACTTAGACTATAAACCGGTTGTACGTTTTTAACCGGTTACCAAGTTCTGTCAGGACGGCTTCAGTCCCTTCCCGGTCCGCTTTCAATTCACCCTTTGTCCGCTCTCGCTTCTCTGTAGCTCCCCTGGAATGTCGGTTTTTTTTAGTATGATGTCATATAATATCAGCCCATAAATGTCCTACTGCTGGGCTCGGCCTCCCATTATAGGGGAAACGGACAATGGGGTCGCGCTTCTCCGAGGCGGCTTAGCAGGTTTGACACATCGGTTATCTCGATGTGCAGGTTGCAATCACGATGTTTTCCTTCATCGTTGTTAGCACGTGGTAATTGTGACAATATGCGCATTAGATCAGAAAACTGAGCAAGTGATGCATGCGTTTCGGCCAGGATCGAACCCGCATTTGAGTTTGGGACACGTACGCTAGCCATTATGCTACCACCACTTTAGTAAATAATGAAAAATATTGTTACGACTTGCGAGACTCGAAATAAAATGCCGTTGGAATTATTATAGAGTTTATTAGAACCATACAAACACGTATAATATAGATACAAATATAACCGAACACAACAAATCCAAACACAATGCAGAGGGTCGTAATTCAATAAAACGCGCAAAGTTCGTCTCTATTAGATCTCCGATTGTACACACGTTTCGCTTTGATCGTGGTTCTCGGTCGACTGACTCCTCTCTTCATCAGGCCATCGTTTTATACTGCACAAGTGCAATGTGCCCGTATCGTAGTCGACATAATCCAAAACACCTGGCTAATGAGTCGGCCGCAAGTGGCCATAAACGGGTGCAATAAACAATGGGCTGTTATCTAGAAACGCATGCTATAAATAAGTAAACAAAAGAAGACGATCAGAAAAGAATTACAATTAGTTAAAATGCCGACAGGTAATAAAATATGTGTTTTACAGATATGCAGGTGGATTTTGTTTTCGTCGGAACTTAATTTGTAACAATATTATTTCTAAAAAAATACAAAAACTTTTCAGTTGAATTCTTCATTATATTTCACACAAAAGTAACCGTTGGAAATATTCGGGGTTTTGCCATTGCCCAACAGTGGGCACGCAACATGAGGGGTAGCTAAAAAGTTCACGATACAGATAGTTCTGTCGCCAACATTACATGTATTAATAAAAGCTACAACTAAATTAACCCGAACTCAATGAGCTTAAAAGCATAAACTAAGCAAAATGTATAAAAGTAGACATAAAGAATATTTTTCTTTATGTCTAGAGACAATGGAAGGCATAAAAAATAAATGCATGAATACTGTGGGAACCGTTTCAGTCTGCTCCTGATGAGTTCTCAGTTCACTCATTGTCCGCTTGCTTCATTCATTCCACTCATTCATTTACCCCAAAAGGAATAGGAATTTACTAAGATCTGACTAACGACATTGCCCTCGGGAGTCTCTTAGGGAACGCTTTAACAAAGTCGGTATTATGACGGTCGCCTACCAATATATTTTTAATAATATAATTTATATTCGTAATGATTTGAGTGCTTACAAACAGTATAAGGATGTTCACAATTTCAACACCAAGCACTGTAATAGACTTATATTGCCATCTTTTACATTACAAAAAGTATTGTCCTCTTTCTTGGGGGTTGGTATACGTTTCTTCAATAAGATTCGGAGTAAAATGTTAGATCTGCCTTTCAGTAAATTAAAAACCAAATTAAAACGTATCTTGCTAAAAAAGGGATACTACACTATTGAAGAATACTTAAATGACAAAACTTCATTTACATAGCAGCTCGCTCCAACTCTTATACTGTATTTTGTACGAGTATAACGTTTTTATTTGCCATACATGTAAGGAATATATGGAGATATGTTGCAGAAACATGCCTATTTTACCTGTGTATGTTCATCTTAATAATAAACTTGTTTTGTTTTCTTTCTTTCTTTCTGTTGTAATTAATGATTAATCCAAACTCAATGAGCTTTAAAGCTACACTAATGGAGCGGTTTCAATCCGCTCCCAGTCCCCTCTAAGTCCACTCTTATTCGCTCTCGGTTAAAAAAATAATTAATCTGCCTGGACAGTGATAGTAAAAAAAAATATTCATACATTGGTTCAGTTTTACACAACTTATAATTCCGATCAACAATTTTCGTTTGCAGAGAAAAGTGCAGACCGGTTTCGACATGTCTTTTAAAAAATAAATATTTATTTATGTATAATAATAATTTGAAATCATGATAATAATAGTAAGGCACCACTTAAACCTATGAGGTTTGCGTGTGATGCAACACACCCTCACATTTACAGTAAACTTATTCTATATAAATACAAGATTTGTAAACAAAGATTGTCTTGTGTTCTCCATCGTTCCTATAGTGACGTGTATATATATATATACGTCATACACACACATATACATAGTCACGAACGCTCATACACACAGGCTGTCATTGTAATTTTTATAGATAATAGTTTTTTAGTTTCTGTTTTATATTTTTAGAATTTAAATATTCGCTTAGTGTCTTGAGCGTAGTAAATAACCTAAATATTGTTACATGCCGTCAAAGATAAGCCGCACAGCCTATTATAAGCGCAGCTTATTGTCCTCCCGGGTTAGGGAATCCTTTGCTTTTTGAATTTGTAACATGCTATTGTTTTCCTACTTATTTTATAACCATCATTAGCGTCGTACGAATCCCTATTGTTATTGTTTTCGACTTTGTGGACGTTCGCAGGTGTGCAAATTAATATTTCTTAGAAACTCAGTGTGCGCCTCCAATTTCTTTGTACTGTGTAGTTAGTATAAGACGATGCCCGAATGAAGGAGCGGGGCAGTCAAGCGACGACTATGAAACGAGTAAGACGTTCTCTAGTACTCTCGATTAGCGATATAGACGACGGACTTTGCGCGTTCGAATTGTATTGAATCGTGCAGTGTGAACTGGTTGCATCCAGTTTTATTTGTATTTCTTTTATACGTGTTTGTACAGTTCTTATAAATTCTATAGTAGTTCTAACGGCATTTATAATTCGAGTCCTGTAGCTCGTAACAATATATTGAACTTTATTCTCAAGTGGAAATGGCAGTGTTTATTGCAGTGGTGGTTTTTTTTAAGTGTGTAGTGCGTCACCGGGGTGACCAAACTAGCGCACGGGGCGACATGCTGTAGCAACTACGTATACGCAGATCCCATGTCGTTCTAATTCAAGCGCGGATAAGGGGCGCAGGGTTAGGTTTAGTGAGGTAGTTGGAAACGCCTATACCAGAGTCCTCATTCAAGTATGTTGCGGCACTTCACGCTGCATACAGTCCTCCCCCTAAAAGACCTAGCTAAGTACGAAACCTTTCCCCCCTGAGTTATCAAAAAAAAGTGTGTGCTGCGTTGATAATAGTTACCCCGTTGTATGTGATGACGCACCACTAACGACAGCCCATGGCTCAATCGCCGTGAGGGTAGTAATAAAACGACAAGTTCCTCTACTCTCGATTAAGCATTTACTTGCTTAATTGCTCTTAATTTAACTTAGACTATACATACAGAAACTTTATCTTCTACGTGATGTTTACACCAATATTCTAATCATTATTAAATATTTGCATTTACACGTTTATGAGATTGGACATTTTTGACGATACAAACAGATGCCCAATTTTATCGATAGCTGTAACACCGATACCTATTATCTGTGTTTTTTTTTAAATGGCCCATGTGGCTATACATCACCCTAACGTAGTCAGGGTCTTTGTTTAATACACTCTTATTGTTATATTTCACTATTTCAAATATATATTTATTTCTTCTTTTTTATGTTTTTTTTTAATACATATATAATATATATAAAAAATAGATACATATTAAAAAAAATATAAAAAGACGTACGTCAGCAGTGGGGCCTAGGTTCTAGGCTACCTGTGGTAAGGGCTCCAGAGACAGGATCTTCCTCACAATAAGTGCCGGCTCAGGAGAACTGCCTTCTGTATCTGGCCCTTCACCCATTTACCGAGCGAGAGCCTCTCTAGATGTCGGTCGAGGCTCTTCGCTACTAAACCGTTAACCACCACTATCGGTACGATGATCGTTGACTCCATATGCCACATGTCAGTAATCTCGTTCGCGAAGTTAAGGTATTTCGTTAATTTGTCAGTTCCAGCTTTTACGAGATTACAGTCATGTGGAATACTTATATCAACAACCGTCGTACGTCTCGCAGATCGATCTATTACCACAATGTCAGGCTTATTGGCAACAATAGTCCTGTCTGTGATAATACACCGATCCCAGTAGGGCGTGCTATCACCATTGTTATATTTATTATTATGCAGTCAGACCTTACCTTAGATATTACCTTATTCTTAATTAAAACTAAACTTAACTTAAAACTAATATCTTAATATTTTCTTAAGTTTTCGCGTTTTGTGTTCTCCAGTAGGAACGATGAACTACCCATCACCTCGTCTTATTACGCTCTATGGCCTTCTTAAACAGCCGCATGCAGCTCTTCAGGTACGGCGTCGAGTTCTTGCCCGAGATCAAATCGAAAGTAGTCTCCTCGATGATCTTAATACGCGCGGCCGTCTCGAGACCGCGCCTGAGTCGATCATATATGGGGCACTCGAGCATGAGGTGACACTGTCAATTCTGTATAATCTGTGTTTACATAGCACCACGTTCATGTATCAGCCATAGTCTTTAACTGTGCTAAATTATACATCAATAAATTGGTGGTTGAAATGTGACGCAACACTTGCTATGCATTTGTAGGAATCGTATTTGTTATTATAAAGTAACCATATGGCGGAAGTAGTCATATAACCGGATGTCAACGTAGAGGCATTTATTATCAAGCGCCGAATATCGGAAATGGAGTAACCGGAAGTTGGAGGTTAATATGGGTGGCGGAAGTTGGTTTTATGAAGAAAGCGAAACTGAAGTGGCGCCAAAGCATTACCGGATATTGTCACTACGGCGCGCTACGAGGACCTTAAATACGCGGTGTTCGGGCAGAGAGGGGCCAGGTCATCGGTATTCACAAGCCTGGAAAACCGGCTAATAAACCGTCCAGCTACCGCCCAATCAGCCTACTGAGCACACTCAGCAAGCTTTACGAGAGGGTCATCCTCTCTAGACTAAGAGATTTTGCCATCAGCAAACATCTACTACCCGATGAGCAGTTTGGATTCCGTGCCAGACACTCATGCGTCCAACAGGTGCACCGCATCACGGAGCACATACTATCCCACTTTGCCCATCGCCCTCGTCGCCCTATAGGAACAGCCGCACTGTTCCTTGACGTAGCTAAGGCCTTCGACAAGGTCTGGCATAACGGTTTGATTTACAAGCTGTACCAGTTCGGTGTACCAGACAGACTCGTGCTCATCTTGCGAGACTTCCTCCTAGGCCGTAGCTTCCGTTTTCGAGTGGAGGGAACACGCTCGTCCCTCACCCACTCACAGCCGGTGTACCACAGGGGCTCGGCACTATCTCCACTACTCTTCACGCTGTACACCAGCGACATCCCAAAAACTCCAGATGTAGAGTTGGCCCTCTTCGCGGATGACACCGCACTCTATACATCAGATCACAACCGACAAATGGCTTGCGTCCGGCTACAGGTAGCTGTAACAGAGCTAGGCGAATGGTTTCGCAAATGGAGGATAGAGGTAAACCCGGAGAAAAGCGCAGCAATGTTCTTTTCCCCGGGCACGCTTCGCTCTCCCAAACGCGCTTGCCTTCGCTTAAAAGCCATCTCGCTCTACGAACAAGAGATCCCTGGGCAAAGTACACCAAATACCTGGGTGTCACCCTAGATCAGAACTTGCGCTTCAACGAGCATATCACTATAGTCCGGAATAGAGCGCGATTTGTGATGGGTCGTCTAGCACCCATGATAGATAAACGAAGCAAAATGTCCCTCAGACACAAGCTTACTCTATATAAAACATGCATCCGCCCGATCATGACATACGCGAGTGTGGTATTCGGCCATGCCAAGCCTGCCCTTTTAAAGAAACTGCAAATCGTTCAGAATAAATTCATGCGCAGAGCCGTCGGTGCTCCCCTCTATATGCGTAACGTCGACATCCACCGCGATCTGGAGCTTCCCTCCATCAAAAACTACATTACGTCGCTCTTGCGTAAGTATTTCGATCTAGCGCCGCACCATCGAAATCCCCTCGTCGTGTCCGCGTCCGATTATAAGCCTCGACGAAAGGCTCTCGTGCGACGACCGCGTAACATCCTCATGGACAAGGTCGACGATATCACAAAACGGCTGGCTCGGATCAGCCCGCCCGCGGTTAGGACGGCAGGCTGGCAGGCACCGACAGACAGACACAGACGGCGACGTCGACGCCGCCAATCACGATCTCTCCACGTCCCTGCGAGGGACGCCAGGAGACACAGCCCCCCATAGGATAGACTAGCCGTGTTGCTGGGAAGTTTCTTTCGTCGTTTCTTCTCTCCCAGCCATAACACGTTGCGAAACGGCAGTAAGATAGTATAGGCCACCGCGAACCGCCGATCCCGGTCCGCCGGGATCCTTCCTCTCGGGCTTTATATTACCCGTCACCCGCTCTCAATTAGTGCATTGTGTCGCCCTATGGTGGGCATCATTAGATTCATCCCCTCTCATGGCAACAGTCCAGCCGAGGTGAAACTCCCTAGGAGCCCCCTCAGCAAGTTGCCTCCCGGCTCGAGCGCCTTCGCTTCGCAAAGGCACTCGCCCCGAAAACCCCGGTAAAGTTGTGAGGTCTTCGGACCAACAACATAAAGTCAAGTCCAATAAAAAAAAAGAGGGGCCAGTCTTCAACCGACCAGTCTACAACCGAGTCGTCTTGTGGTCGATCGCAGTATTCTTGAGGGCAAATTGCTGCTCGACGCCTGACATGCGTGGATGCCACTCTTGGAGTTGTCCTAATATTTCTGTGTATTATTGTGCTGTATTTAATATTGTAATTGTAATAATTGTAGTGTGTAATAAACTTTGATTATAATATTTCAAATTATTATTGTGTTATACTCCGTGTCGTGTCGTTCGCACGCCGTGAACCCGACACATTCTTAGCATTTTTTAAAATAGATAAGGTTAGCAGCCCAGTACCATGCTTTGCTGGAATTTCAATTAGTATAACTCTGGTTTTCAGTGCAACCCCGCCTCAGGCATTTAGACCCGAGTAAGTCTGTATCATCATTTGGATAAACATGTATTCAATCGAGACTATGACGTGATAGAGCTGTGCTGGAATTGTTTTGATTACAGCTCTCAGGGCCGGCTCGATTGGTGCGATTCCATCCATGCTCTCACATAATATCGGCGTGCAACGGTTAAGCTTGCCCTAATCGTATTTCATACGATGAGTGAGACTCCTGATGACCCACTCCATCCCCCTCTATACCACCCCAATTATACTATCCCATATATCACTCTCTCCTTTCTCACCTCTTCTATCACATTGTAATGGCTTCAAACATCTATAAGCGACGGTAACCACATTCCATTAGGTGGGCAGTCTACGTGTTTGCTAGCCTTGCAATAAAAATAAATACTGGAATACATCTGTTCAAATGATAAGGACTTAACTCGCAAGTTCGCAACGCCGCAAATCCCTTAACTCAGTTTCTAACTCTTTGCATTCTCTTTTTAACCCACCTACAATATGTATGCAAATAAATATTTTTAATTTATTAAAAAGATTTGTTAATTAACGTAAAAGCGTTTAATTAATTCGCTGATATGCAAATACGCCTCTAGACGAGTGTGGCTGGAATCGACGGAGCCTGACCTAGATGCATTTACTTCATACTGATTTTCTTTGAAGATAATTTTCATATATTACAAACAAGATATTTGCAATGAATTACAATACTATGACATGGAGTACTTTTCTCATCTTTGGGACAGGTCAGCCCAATACCAGTTGGAGTTGGTCGGCAATGATCGTCTTTCTTATGCTCGACTTCAGAGCCTAGAGCATAGACGCAAGGTCGCGGGGCTGACTGTCTTCTATCGGATACATTTCGGGGAGTGTTCCTTAGAATTGCACGAGCTGATTCTTCCATCCCCTTTTTACGATCGGACAACCAGACGCACCGGTTTGCGCCACCGTTACATGGTGGAAACACCACCACCAAGAGTGGAAGAATTTGCCGGAGTCTGTTTTTCCTGACAAATACAATCTTAAAGTCTCCAAGTCACGAGTGAATAGGTATCTTCTAGGTAAGCGTGCTCCATCCTAGACTGCGTCATCACTCATCATCAGGTGAAACAGTGGTCAAACGCAAAACTATACTTCCATAAAAAAAATGATATTTAAATGCCTTTGGCATCGGTTATATTATATGATACAACTTGATTCCTCATAGTCTGCCTTTAATAAACTAACGACTAGCGATTAAAAGGTCGAAAGCGCCAATAAATTCATTGGCTTTTACGCATTCTGTTCAAAAATATTATTACTAATGTCTGTCTCTATATATTACATAGCGAACAAAAGGTTCAAAGCGCCATGACTATATTAGCGCTTACGTTTTTTCTTGGATAAATATATTATTAATGTATTACGATCTTTCACGCTCGGCGGTTTTCCACACTTGGATAAAATGGCAACTTATGAGTTGCTATTGCTAAAGCCGGTGCTCGATCGGGTTATGACCCGATCGAGCACCGGCTTTTGTTTCAAAATTTTTTTTTTTAGTTTGAGTGGATATCGGGATGATATAGATTCACAATGAAACCAGGTAAGTGGCGCTGCAATCCGGTTCCAGCATTTAGATGAATTATTTTTGTGTGTTCAAGTTGGTCTCGGGATGGTTTTGATTAACGATTAGACCCGGTAGGTGGCCCCGTTAAACTTCTCCTTAACGGTGGGACTAATTTTGATGAAATTATGTGTTTGTTCAAATATTAATATAAATACATTTATATATTTATTTGTCTCATTTCTATATAAATTGTATAATGAAAATGAACCGTTTATTTTTGATATTAGAGCCGAAATAAATGGTGGATATGAAACCGACCGTTTTACAGACCACGTTGCTTAATCTTTAAAAAAATACAATCAAAATGGTGAAATAACAATGAAATTTCAGGCGGCTATAGCGGGCTCTGTCCATTAACCGCTCGATATAAAATAAATAAACAATGTTTTAAAATCGTTTTCATTAACAAAAGATCATAGCGAGTGACGAATGAAAGCAACGAGCTACGCTATGCGTTTGCGCAGGTCTGAATCGTGGCTAGAGCTTAGTTTGTGTCTAGACTAGAATAGATTTATATGGTTGTAAATTTTTGTTCTTACTATTAAAAACTTTATTATTATCAAACTAGAAAGAAAGAATTGTTTTATTTAGGACAAATAAACTTTCACAATATTGAAAAAAAAAATAAAGGAAACAATATAACTGCTTAAATTAGACCCAGACTGCGTAATTGCGTAAACCAAAAATTGCGTTATTTTTAAGGGAAGATGTTGTGGGTGGTTATTTATAATAGTTAAAATGTAAGTACTTTTGAATAAAGCAGTTGCAAACGTACTAAACTAAAGTTGTTTCAATACATAACAATAATATCAAATCGATGTCGTCAAATAATGAATAAAAAAATGGATTAATAGACAAATTTACATCAAAACAATGATAATAAACATAGAATAGAATAGAAAACACTTTATTGTTCACCAAAATAAACAATTACAAAATGAATAATTTAGGTGGCCTTATCGCTTAAACCGATCTCTTCCAGGCAACTTGACTTAATACTTTTAACAACTGATGTCTAAGTACAATTAAATTAAAAAGAAGTAAATTAAAAAAGGAAGTATAATGTGGACAGTAAACAGCAAATTTAAGAAGAATAGAAAGTATATATTTTGTTATAAAGTAAATTAATGGTTTTTGACGGATTTTTTGAATAGGGCAAGGATGTAGCTTTTCTGACGTCTATGGGTAAAGAGTTGCAAACGCAGACAGCCTGTAGAGCGAACGAGTTGGAGTAAAATTTTAAAGAATGTGTAGGTGCCTTTAACAGGAGGTTAGAGGACCGCAAATTGAAGATGTTTGATGTATGAAGGAAGTTGAAACATTACTTAAGGTACGAACGAGTGTTGGGTGTAAATAGTGTATGAAGTAATACATGTAGAACATAAACATATTATTAATATAGTCAAGAGGCCTTTACGTGTTGGCCTTCCCATGGCCCCACACAAGCCCTCTAAAAGTCTGGGTCATTTAATGGCCCGTGGTCTGCCGAGATAAACATATATTCATACACATATATATACATAGTGAGAGATGTTTGTGTGTAATGTTAATATTATCATCTATATATTAATACGTGAAGCAAAAACTTTGTACCCCTTTTTACGAAAATTGCGCGGACGGAGGAGTATGAAATTTTGCACACTTATAGCTTATTTAGAGAAGAAGCGACGAATGCTAATATATTTTTTTCAAAATCATGCATAAAAAATACATTAAATCAATAAAAAAAACATTACACACACTACCATGTATTTGACACACACACTCTTTTGCTTATTGTTGCCTTGGAGAAATCCGTGATTATAGAAGTATAGTCTTTGACAACAAATTATTATGGTCGAATTTCGACCACGGGTGACCACTAGTACTAATAAAATGGTCTGCTAATTAAATGTATAAAATATTAAACAGTTTCATTTTTATGCTATCTACACTTGATAGCCATAGTTTTTGCTTTGGGTTAAATTGGGAATAACATTTAGGTTGAGATAGGAAAATTTATTAAAAATAAATCGTGGGTCGAGTTAGGAAAAGAATGGGTTGATTTGGGATTTTTTTATGTGGGTAGCTTTCCTAGGTTGAATCGGGAACTACCCCTTGTATAATGTTTTAGTTACATTGTTCGTTTTGGTGTTCACAAAGGAATTTCTTTAGTGCGACCCTAAAGTGTGACACTGATGAGGTGTTTCTTATAGGTGAAGGAATATTATTCCAGCACCTTGATGCTGCATAACGGAATACCTCTACCTCTGAATATAGCTGTTCTGTGACGTTGGTGCGTAACTAAATATTGGAACGAAGTTTCTTATCGCACCTTATTCGGCGTATGTAAGCTAAACGAAAAAAGTGTATAACTGAAATGGAAAATGCTGACCGCTGTATAGTATACAATTTCGACCTTTAACGCAATTAAATAAGATCTAAAATAATATACATATAAGATACGCTGTTTTGAAAATAGAAGGTCTTGTAACCGCCGTTGATCTTGAAAATGAAAATTAATTTCAACTATGAAACTATTGCCTAGATCAGAGCGCCTGATCGTCCGATGATGGAATTGTGTAAGAGGAATAAGTTAGAACAGTTCAACAAAACACTCTCCGCAATGATTCCTAAAGAATACTGAAAGACTGGCAACCCGGCATCAAAGCTCTAGGCTTTGAAGCAAAACGCTGTAATCAAAATACTGATTCCAGTACTGCTCAACTACGTCATTATTATATCTAAAAAAAATGTATAGTTTAATTTGCAAGTAATAGTATGTAAGTTCAAAAAACACAAAAATCAGAAATGCAAACAAAAATAGGTAGTACATAAGTCATATAGTAATACAAATGTAGAAATTATATATATATATATATATAAAGAAAATTAGCAAGCTTGTTGTAGCAATAGTATAAGGAAAACTAGATAGGAAGTTCTTATAGATATATAAATGTTAGTATAAGAAACAACAAAATAAGATGCAAAATGCTCGATGCTCCTTGTCCATACAAGAAATAGCCTACACAATTTTGCAAATTCGCTCGAGTTGACAGTTGAGTCCAAAACCATTATTTTACAATGGATTCCATCACACAGCCAAATAAGTGGTAATGAAATGGCAGATGCCTTAGCAAAACAAGCTAACATAGATGGTACCTCTTTAACGGTTACGCCACTTCATTCTAATTATTTATGTCACTTAAAGAATCAGTGTTAGAAAAGGGCATTTGATTTAAGACAATCCAGCCACAATTTCCAGCCCAGATGTGGATAAATGAGTGTTCCATGACGCGAAAAGATGTTGTAACATTGTTCAGATTACGTTCCGGAGACATTCCTTCAAACAAGTTTGGATATCTGATTAAGAAAGTTAACTCTCCCAACTGTATAACATGTAATGTTACTGAAGATGTCCAACATGTTCTGATGGAATGTGTTCGGAACGAAGACTTGCGAAAAGAGTTACTTCGAGAGCGAAATTTATCTGCCGTAGGAGAATGCAATAGCATTCTGGCATATCCTTTATCAAGAGATGCCAAGATGTTTTGTAAATTATATGATTTTATTTTTAGTTTATATTAATTAGAAATAAGATTAGAAATGTATTTAGGATTTGTGTTCTTTACGGGGTGACATGGCCGCTAAGCGGCAAAGCCCCTTCTAAATAAAATAAAAAAAAGATGTAAAACTAGTTACTAAGAAAAATTGTAAAAGGATTTTTTGGAAAAAATTAAATAAAAGATCAATAAAAGAAAAGAGACAAAGGAAAGAAAGAATAAAAGAAAAACAACCCCCCTAAAAGCGATAAGCCCGAGCAATCTCGTTCGCTTGGAGAGAGGATAAGAATAAAAATAAAATTTCGTCATTATTCTCAGAGCCGTCTTAACCTTATTGTACTCCGGGGTGCGAAAATCAGCCTGCACTCAATTAAAATTCAAGAAGTCTTAAGAATATACAATTAATATTAAAAGCAGTACTTCAGGTGAGTGTGCCCTTAATAGCACTGGCGTTAAACGTTTGACCCAGTTGCTGCGGTGGGGCCATAACTTAATTGGGGACTATTCCGGACCCCGTTTTACAGCGCCCTCTTTGAAAACCTATTTTTAGATTGTTTCCGCTGCAATAACTGCAGTTTGCACTTTCAGAGAGGCTTTGGTTTTTGTTAAGAGATGTTTTTTGGGTTCTGTAGATTTTGTGTCTTTTATGTCATAGTTTTTTTATTACTGAGTCTATATGGATGGAATTTGTCAAAAACTTGGGAATCAATAATAATAAAGCCACGGGGGGCTTTGTGGCGAAGCCTTAGGTGAGTAGCGACACCTCGGACCTGACTCCGGGGGCCAAGGCAAGGACCCCGCTTCCGTGCTTGCCTTAGCCAACCGGCACGAAATGGAGATCACTAAAGCTAAGACTGAAGCTCCAGGGGTGGAAGTGATAAATGGCATAACGTCGGAAGTAGCTTCGGTGAACCTGCAACCTACCTCTCTACACTCCTTAGCCACTCACACCCATGTTGATCACACCCCTGTCTTTTATGGCATTTTTTGGGACCCATGCAGGGAGTGGCGAGTCATCGTCTGCCCATTTTTCCATGTTACCCGAACTTTGCGGCGGGCAGACGCCATAGTCACCATATTTTCAGACTCCTAGTACCACCAGCAGTTCACCCCATTAACCTGGTACTTTTTGTTCTCATTTCTCATGATAGTTCTACACTGGCAGGGGCATGTCCTTGGGTGTATTTTTCTATGGTGGTCAGTATCACGCCAAATTTAGATTAAATTTGTCAAGGGGCCTCTACGTGTTGGCTTTCCCATGGCTCCACGCAAGCCCCCTAAAAGTCCAGGCCATTTTTATGGCCCGCGGTCTTCAAGGACGTAATTACTAGTTTGGCTATAAAAAATAGACATAAATCTTGGGATAAGTTTCTTTTCCCAGTATAGGTATAATTATATATCATATCTATACTAATATTATAAAATTTGTGATTTGGGATGTTCGGGGTAATCTCCGGTACTACAGAACCGATTTTGAAAAATCTTTCACCATTGCAAAGCTACATTATTCCCAAGTGACATAGGCTAAGACTTTTTTGTGACTAATAATATATATATATTTTTTTAATGAACTCCGGTGAAATGGGCACGGGAACGCCTGTCAAAAATGTAACAGCAGTAACGTTTCACGCAAGAATTGCGCATATCCTTGTACGAGGCACTGGGAGTGTTTTCTGCATTTAATTAATTCAATGTTACAGAACTTAATTAAACCTTGATATGCGTACGTGCGTACGGGCGTGTGTGCGCGCGTGCGTGCTTTTGTATTATTTTTAATTACGCCCAGCGAGGTGGGCACAGGTCATCAGACAAAAGTATGACCCTTTATGAATACTTAAATAATTAATTACATAATTACAGTTTTAAAGTGCTTACTTTAATAAAAATTATTTTACCCTTCTTCATCATTAACTGTGGTCCAACTGCCGTACGCGATTCCCCAGTGACTATGGTTAGTAAACAAGCAACTCCATTCACTATTCCATCGACAGTTAGACTGTTCCCATCTGAACTTTGATAATTCCTAATCTTTGGGGTTATTCGTCTACCAGTCAGCGCCCACACGCAGCTCTGACTGTAACTAGTTTTCCTGAGTTTCCGACGCCTGTATAGCGTCAGTTCTTTGTCTTCCATAAGATCGATTTGGGCACCTGGTCCTAAGCGTCACTGCTCTCCACAGCCACAACATCTGACAATAAGTCCTTCCATTGAGAAAGTTTGGGTTCTTAATGAAAAACTCTGATTCCGAAAATTGTTTAACTTGCAATATGGTTGAAGATGCAACCCACATTCTCATGGAATGTATTCAGAATGAGGCAGCCAGAATTAAGTTATGCGTGGAGTTAAGTTTGCAGAGATTGTTGAACAATATTTAATATTTTGGCTTCCCCTGCTTCTCAAGAAGCTAGAACCATGTACAAGTTTGTGATGAGCTCCTTGTCTACAAGGAACTGATCACAAACTTTGTCACATACACTTAGGATTCAAATTAATTTTATGTTAGTTTAATGTAAGCCGTAATAATTTAAGAAAAGGTACGATGGGGCTGACTTAATCTAAACGTTTCAAAGCCCCTTTAAAATAAAAGAATAAGTCCTTCAACCTCCCGTGGGATCATCGCTCGACGTGATCTCACGTATGCGTCCAGTCCTCGAATCTCGGCGGATAGCTTCTACCCGTAAAGCGTGCACCAAAACCTTGGATGCTTATCCAAACACATAATTTAACTAAAAAATTAATAACACAAACTAGCATTGTTCAGTCGGGAGACCAACATGCCAGGAGCGAAATACCTTACGGGACAGCTCGCGTGGAGGAGGCATCACGCTTTTTGCTTACGTCATACAGGTCACTAAAAGCCACAGATGGCCACTCAAAGCCCAAGATAGCGAACGAATGGCCAACTAAGACGCAGAAAAAGCCAACGAGAGCCGCTAAAAGACCATCGTTATGAGGGAAGGCTCCAATGGCTCCAAATCCCGCCAGCGACGGGTAGTCGCCGAGTAGAAGCCGGGAATAAGAGGTTTTTCTCTAGGCCCCGACCTTCTCGCCCCCTCTAATGTCCAAGAGGAAGAAAACCACCGAGATTTTTTTTACGAAAAAGAACTTTTGGGCAGACAAACACACACATTGTATCTTCCCAAACTAAGCAAGTTATTCCAGATCACAGACACCCAAACCATAGTAAACAACGGAAAATTCGTTCACGAAATTTACCATGCCAGGAATCGAAGCCTCAGAGCTGCAATGACTTCGACACACACACACACAAAAATAAGAGAACTTCGTTCCAAAAATCTCGTAAAAAATCAAGTTATACTTTTTCAGAGATGTTATCCTTGTGTGAGAAGTTTCTGAGAGGTTGTGTTTAATATAATCAATATAATGTTCATTAAGTTAACGGCCTCTCATACTCTGAGTGCGGAAGACATACATGTATAACACAACAATAGCTCCATTCACCGTTATTGAATACCACGCACAGACATCCCATGTTTGTTCTTTTTTATTAGTAACATGAAAGTGGAAGATTCGGTGTTATTTTTATATTTTAAAGTACACGGCGTATATTGTTTAGCGGTTTTGGCTGCAACGATGGTAAATGATTCATATGTTTTTTAAGATGGGAAAATATATTATCAGGTCATTTGTTTGAATGAGGTCAAAGATGTCGCGAGGTTGACGACCAGTCTTATTTTATAGCCAGAAGAAACAAACTCAAATCAAATAATACTTCAACATATTAAATAAATAATGAGCTCGGTAGACATTACTCTGCTTTGAAAAAAATGAAAATCCAGAACCCGATTGCAGCGTACTGTATCGTAATAGTCGACAGATAAACCCACAGCCAGGTAGCTACTACCCCTGGTCTAGAGTATGCCGCCATAACAACTTTGAGTTGTGTTCCGGCATTAGCAACCAGGTACCAGTCACCCTTTAGAGGGCGGCAGCACATTGATAGCACCTTTGGTGTTACAAATGTCCATAGGCGATGGTAATCGCTTTCCATCAGGTGACCCGTCTGCCTGTCTGCTGTAGATACTCAAGCAATAAAAAAGTTTAGACATAAAATTGACTATCTAGGGTCCGAAAAATTTTAACTGGCGATTAAAAAAAATTTGTGTAACAATATATGCAAAGGCCAAAAAGAGAGACGGAAAAACAGTCACGAAGAAATATAAAGGTTATGTTTCTTACCACAATAGCTTCGGAATTGAAACTTAAGAATTAAGCTTATATTCGACGGTTCATTTATGACTTTCAATTTGAATGAATCCACTGAAGCGATCTATATAAACTTGAATCATTCAATAACAGTGCCGCTTCTGTTCTGTACCTTTCAATCAATAATACGCCATATCTTAAATAATGAATATAATAATATATACAAAGGTCAAAAGGACAGACAAAAAAGCAGTCATGACGAATCATAAGGGTTCCCTTTTGTTACCACAATGGCTTCGATACCCAAACATAAGAATTAAACTTATAGAGGGCTCATCTATGCCTTTCAATTTGAATGAATCCACCGAAGCGATACATGTAAACTGATTGATTAAATTTGGTTGATTAATTTAATCTACTGCAAACTCTTTCAATTTGGTCATTTCATTTCATCGAAGAATGGAAAAATAAGTTGTATCAAAAATAATGATAAAAGACAGGCGCTTACAGAATGAGTTGCAAACGCTTTCTCCTCGTGAAAAAACCATAATTCAAATCTAAACAACATCATACAAACAACCCGACCATTCATTTTATTACTCATACCAATAAAATATAATTAATGAATACGTCAAAGAAAGGGCCATACATCATACAAGCTCGTCAAACTTACCGCTAGACCAGTTGTTTACATTTTTTTTACAAGGGAGCCGTGATTCAGTTCTGCAAATACCTTTGTTTACCTATAGACGCTTGATCACCATAATTTCTGGGCTTTTTAGGAATTATGATTATTTAACACACAGAAATACAAATATTATGTCACTCTAGTTCTAAATATGGTAGATAGTTGATACCCAATACATACATTTTAAGTCACTTACATCTTTTAATAAACTTCTCAACGATCACTATTTAAATTTGTAAACTGTAATTCATGTATGTAACTCTATGTACATATATTTGTATAGAAATATGTATGTGTATTTTTATTTACTATTAATATATGTATATATGATTGTATATATTTTAAACTATGCGCACTGAATACCGACCCATTATTAGAAATGTGAAATTATCTCCAGAAGATTGTCTGGAAGAAATCGCTGTTAGCGATAAGACCGTCGATTGTACTAGTTATACAATTGTTAACTCGTGTGTATTATTTTCTTGAGTGCAATAAAGAATATTCTATTCTATTCTACATTTTAGCATCAGACAAAAACAAAACTGCCTTATGGTCGGTTCCTGTATTTTACCGACCATTCATTTACCTCACTATCGGTAAATATTTGACATAAGCTCCATACAAGTAATGTCAAAATTTAACTGATAGTAACGCAGGTGAATAAATAGTAAAATATTGGAACCGGCCATTAGTGTAACATTCGGCAGGTGTGCCGAATGTACGATGCCGAAACTTCGGCGCCTGAATGATCGGTCTTAGTATTCGGCTGGCATGACACACCAAACGCGCGGAACAGTTGGAATTACGTGGCGCGTTACGTTACGAACAATAGTACGGTTCGAAACTTTTCCCCAAACATCTTATTATATTATATACCTACTGTTTTATTTAACATATATATAATAACAAAATGTTTCATTCCTTTAAAGTATTTATTTTATCAGTGTTGGCAATATGAAGAGGTGAAATTATGTACTTTTAGATACCTACGCAAAAGTATCGAAGCATGTACAAAATGGTTCAATTACGTTCGCCAAACTTTCGGTCGCGTAACGCGTCGCATTACGTATAGATTACTATTCAAAACACATTGAAGCGTATACGCTAGACAAAAGGTTTTATCAGTGCAAAAACGGAAAAGAATACAATTTCCTGCAGCTGGGCGGACTGTCATAAGAGGCGACAAAACAACGCACAGCTAGGTGGTAGGGTATTTGGCTACCACCCCTGGTCTAGTGTATGTCGCCATAATAACCTTGAATTGTGTTCTGACATTAGTGGCCAGGTTCCAGTCTCCCTTCAGAGAGCGGCAGCATATTGGTAGCAGCTTCGGAGTTACCTTTTTGTTAACTTTCCATCAGTCTGTTAAACTCATGCAATAAAAATAAACGTTCGGCATTACGCCGAACGCTACGTAATTTCAGCTGATATGTTATAAGTTATTTAACATTGCGATCATTTTTATCTGAATTCTCAGAGAGTTCTCTATAAGCGACAAGGCCGCCCATTGTTCTAATTCAAATGTATTCATATCAATTATCTAGATTTAAGTTTATGGTGAACAATAAAGAGTTTTCATTGGTTCATTCATTCGCAGCGCCCTACTTTCGGCAGGGGTGCTGTTAGCCTAAGATTTGTACGAGTATGGGAAGCTACGACCTCATATCATGAATATTAGATTATTGGAACGAGAAACGCGTAGTTCAAGAGCGTTGCAAAGCCATTTATTATAAAACTAGCTCACCCTTCATATTTACTCACCTTTTAAACCTTCCCTGGACTTCCACAAATAATTCAAAACCAAAATTAGCCAAATCAGTCCAGCCGTTCTCGAGTTTTACCGAGACTAACGAACAGCAATTGATTTTTGTATATAGATAGATAATTAATAATACAATTAAAATAAGCAATTATTTCCAAAAATTTTGTTGTGGGGGGTGCCCCATATTGGGTGGAGGAGCGAGATGGAATGCTCCTCCGCCTTAAAGGAAAATCTTCCAGGAATGCTAGTGTTGGTCCTCGCAGACCTAGGCCCATTTGTTATTGTTGAAAATTTGTATATATTCTTTGTATGTTTCGGGGAACATTTGTAACCTCAATTATTGCACAGCGCCATCTATTGGCTTGTAAGTGTTCCAGTACATTAACACGAGCAAAGCAATAGGTAAACACTAGTATACTGTAAATTAGAACCACTTGTCAATGTTGACTTGCGACTTATTATTTATTTGGTAAAATGTTTAGTGAAAATAAACTTTTTGGAACTCTTAGTTTTAGACTGTTGTTACACCACAAATCATCATGTCATCCTTCACACAATCCATCTATCTCTTTCTCTTTAATACTATCTATTCTACTTTTACATTTGTACCCATGAAGCTTCCAGTTTAACATTCTTTTGTGACGTCACTTTTATCTCTTCTCATTACATGCCCTTACTACTTCCTTACTACCTTAATCTTCGTCCTCTCAATTTTTCAATCGGGTGTAACTTCCAAAAATCCTTGTATGTCGTACTCGTTTCTCACCTTATCCATTCTTGTAATACCACAGATCCATCTCAACATTCTCATCGCAACTGAGTGGAGACGTTTGTAGTCTATCTTTTTATTTGCCCATCATTTGGACCCGTATAACGTGACCGGTGTTATGACAGATATATATACCTGACCTTTTAGTTTGAGTGGCATTTATGGTGTGTTTATTTGTCTCCATTTTAGTTATGCCACATTTATTCTTCTTCTTATATCCTTCTCTATATCACAATTACTTTGCAGTAGTGAACCGAGGTATCGGAATTCAGGGTTACGCGGAATTGTGACTGATTGTAGTTTAAGAGGCACAGTACTAGGGATTTCGCTGACATCGCAAGACAGGTATTTGGTTTTGAATCTACTGTCTGCTGAACAGAGACAGACAGATATAAATCGTCCGTTTATAAATTCTGTTAATAAGAAAGATTTTACTGGTATACAAACACAACAAAATAGATTTCAAAATACATAAACAACTTATAAATAGCAATCTATTTTCATAGTGTACTCAAGCCGTAGATTATTTACGTACTTGAATAATTTTGAAGTAGGTTAATGTCATATTGCGACACTTACGTCATGTGTCATAACTGTCATAATTGGCAGCTGTCAAAAAATTCAGAGTTTTAAATTGAATTGTTAATTTTTTGAGGTCGTTTATAACAGTAATTTTTATAAGGTTATTCAAAAATAGATTATACTTACTCGTGTAATGGTGCGACTTCATCTGCGTTAATGTTACAGAGTCAGACCGTTTCACGCAAATGGCGTTGGGTTTAAAGCCCTATTTGAGAAGACACATTGTTAATGACATTAAATATTGACAGATAACATATGTATATACACTAATGTGACTATGCCTGAACGACGTTATTTTTTTAAGGCTTTAAATAAGACGCATTCAGCCACATGCTAAATCTTTAACAGTAACGCAGTTGAAGCCGCACCATTACGAATATTTTATAACGTATATTAAATTCAAATTTAATTTTATTCGTATTGTATTCTACCCATAGTCCCTCAAGGCTATAAGTAGAATACTGAGCCTAGATCACCGTCTTCTATGGGTAAAGCACCCAGAAGGCTGGCTACGTTTCTTCGCTAGATCGCCATACTGATCCGTTGCCCGAGGTAAGCACCAGCCTTCTGATTACCTGAAGAGTCAATGAGTCGTTTTGATAAATTTTGGTAGAGACTCATGGCCTCAGGACCCCACAGTCCAAGCGTCTCGACAGCAAACGTCACAAACATATAACTCTCACTGATGATTGTATATTTGCGCCGCTTGATTGATTCAGCTATTATGTACACTTAATACAAAATTTTCAATCCTTAATTACATGTATGGCTGCCATTATTATTATTTCTTCACGATTTCACTACATGACTGTATAGGGCGATATAGACTACAATAGTTTGTTAAATACGATCTATATAGACGCAGTAGTTTCTGAGAAAAAAGTAAAGAACACAAAAGGGGGATCTTTGAAAGTTGCATCCGTGGTTGAAAAATTGAAAGGACGAAGACTAAGGTAATATAGGCATGTAATGAGGAGGACGTGACAAAAAGAGTGTTAAACTGGAAGATACTGTTACATGCCGTCAAAGATAAACGCACAGCTGCCTGTCGTAAGCGGAGTGTATTGTCTTCCCGGATTTAGGAATTCTTTTATGTTTTGAATTTGTAATTAAGAAAACATGCTATTGTTTTCCTACTTGTTTTATGACCATCATTAGCGTGGAACTAATCCTTATTGTTATTGTTTTCGACTTGTTGGCCGTTCGTTCGCAGGAATGGATAACCAGGTGTGCAAATTACTATTTCTCGGAAACTCAGTGCGCGCGGCCGATTTTTTTGTACTGTGTAGTTAGTATAAGACAATGCCCGAATGGAGGGGTGGGCAGTCAAGCAACGACTACGAGACGAGTAATACGTTTGTAGTACTCTCGATTAGCGATATAGACGACGAACTTTGCGCGTGTCGAATTGCATTGAATCGTGCAGTGTGAACTGGTTGCATCCAGTTTTATTTGTATTTGTTTTATACGTGCTCGTACAGTTCTAATAAATTCTATAGTAGTTCCAACGGCATTTTTAATTCGAGTCATGTAGCTCGTAACAATAAAAATGTGAAGGTAGACTAAAAAGAGACGGATGCATTGTGTGAAGGAGGTTATAATGATTTGTGGTGTGACAGAGGACGTATGTCAGAATAAAGATGAAAGAAAAAGTCATATTGTGCCGACCCTCAAAATTGAAGTTGCACCGATTATTGAAAAATGAGAGGAAGAAGACTTAAGTGGTATGGGCATGTAATGAGGAGGGATGAAAGTCACGTGAAAAAAAGAATGTTAAACTGGAAAACGGACGGGTACAAATGTAAAGGTAGAGAAAACAAAGAGACGGATGATTTGAGTAAAGGATGACATGATGATTTGTGGTGTGACAGAGGACGTATGTCAGAATAAAGGAGTGTGGAAGGAAAAGACATATTGTGCCGACCCCAAAAATTTGAGAGAAGGTGAAAAAAAAAGAGGCGAACAGACACACGACGATTTCATAAGAGTTCCCTTTCTAACAAAAGGCTAAGAAATCCTAAAAGATTTATTCTTTAATATATATATATATACCTTCTAATGAGGTGAATGTCAACTCTTGCGCACTTACGCCAGCGAAATGTCACGAATGCAATAATTTCACCTGTCAAAGTCGTATCTTTAACCGTTAAATTATGAACCATGGGCACGTTAGTTCAAATACTGGCTGCGGTCCAAATATGTAATAACTAATACTGCTTAGGAGTCACTGGGTGCAATAATTACTGATTTTCTTATTATATACATTTTTTGAATGATTTTCTTTTGACATGATAGAGCCATGCTGCAATAATTTTGATTACAGCTCTTAGGGCCGGTTCGATAGGTGTGATACCACGCTCTCACAGAATACCAACGTGAAACGGTTAGCCTTGAGTTAATCCTCTTTCTTGCGATGAGTTCCAGTTCCCTTCTGCCTATTCGATTCCTCTTATCCACTCATCAGATCCTGACTTGGCGACCATGAAACCGCCCCGGGAGTATTTACTTGGGAATAAATAAAAAAAACAATCCACAATTGACGGAGAAATCGCGTAACATGCATAAAATATAAAAAATTAAGTGCCTATAGAAAATGTAATAGCTACACGCGTAAACAAGCTTTGTTCCAAGAATTTAGGCGCATAGCGTTTTTTAATAAGGGTTATTCTCGGTGTCCCTGGGATTCGATCCACTCATCAGATCCTGACTTGGTGATCATGGGGAGTATATACTTACGAGTAAAGAAAAAAAATGAAAAACGGTTTACAATTGACGGGGATATCGTGTTACGAAGAAGTTGGTAAACAATTTTCGTGAGTTTCTCCAATTCCTTGGAATCCCTATATCTCATCACTTCTATCCCATCCCCCTTTTTTATAGCCTGAAGCAGGCAAACAGGCAGGCTGCCCACCTGATGGAACGCGGTTATCATCCCCTATGGACGTTTGCAATATCAGGGGTGTCACTAATAAGGTCCCCAACGGTACTATAATATATAGTATCGTACTATATTTTAGCTAATTGTACTAGATATTATAGAAAAATACAATTGCCGCGCTTTTTATTCAGATTTTTATGATTATTTTAAAATATTAGAACTGTCCTGGTCAAAGCAGTAAAAGTAGGAATAAATACATATGGAAAATTCAATAATGAAATAAATTTAATATAAAATAATTACTGAAAAATAAATGTGTATTACTTTTCCAACATAATTTACCCATAAGTGCTTTTTTTATTTACGGTTATAAAAACAAAAATGCTATATTTTCTGGCAACCCTAGTCATTAACGTGTTGTCGACCTCTAAGAAAATTTATAACGCTTTTCTTAATGAATCACATATCCTAGTGCAGAAAATAAACTGGGACTGGAAATCCCCTCCAGATTATTGTTGTAAGCGGAATAAATGTTCTTCTTCCCCTAATCCCATTCCCGTTAACACATTTCCATTATCCCATTCCTGTTATCCTGTTATCGTTATCCCAGTCCCGTTAACCCGTTAACCGTTATCCCATTCCCGTTATGTCATTCCCGTTATCCCGTTCTCGTTATCCCAGTCCCGTTATCCCTTACCCGGTATCCCATTCCCGTTATCCCATTCTCATTATCCCATTCCCGCTATCCCATTCCCGTTATCCCGCTCTCGTTATCCCATTCCCTCTATCCTATCCTAAAGGCTGGCTTTGCCTTTTCCTTTTATCACCTAATTTCCACTAAAATTAAATGGATCGTCTGCCTGGTTGTAAGCTTCTCCAATAAACAAAAAATGGCTCTGGACGGTTTTTCTGAGTCCTGTGTTAAATATCCATGAATATTCAAATTTGTTTCTATAGCTGGAGTACAGCAAACAGGTTGACAGCCCAATTGATACATGGCACGTTGGTAGCACCAAAGGTGCACGTTGGTTGGCACCTCGAAGGAGGAGACTGGTATCTGGCCACTAATGGCGGGACTCAATTTAAAGTTGTTATGGCACTATACTCTAGTACAAGTAGTCAATAAATAAATAGTTATAAAAGTTATTTAATCCATGACATTTTAAAAGTAAGATGATAACAAAGTATTTTAATATCCACTTCTTTATACACAAAATGTTTGATTTATTAGTGAAAGTATAATTTACCCAATGTACCCCTATTACGTACAATCTTGTCCTAGTTGTTGTACCTAAAGTCTCTAATGCCTTGTACACATTATGCCCTCCAGGAATGTAAAGAAAGAAATGGAAAGCGCGAGTAATATATAAACATGACATATATGAACATAGCATATGCGAACATGGCATATACGAACATAGAAAATGGGAACATAGCATATGCGGACATGGCATATGTGAATATAGCATACTCGCGTTACCCACTGTCCTCGCCACTTTCCTACTTACTACCATGGGCATAATCTAAGCGAGTGGATTAGATTTTTTAATTTTAAGGAAAAATTGAAACCGTGGTCACACTACAGATGACGCTGGCATCGGTCCAATAGCCATTTAAATTAACAGCGATTAGCTTATATGCGCACGAGATATGATGGAACTGCCGGGTAAAATTCACAACAAACTGGACAGATTTAAAATCTTCGCGAGTATAATATTTTGGAGAATGCTTCTACTGAAGCCGTGATAGAAAATAAATTAAAATATTGACAAACAAACACACACATTGTATATCCCTAAGCTTAGTAAGTTACGCTTCTATTATGTGTAAAATGTATAGTTGTACAGTACGATGTACAATTCAGGGGCCATCTTGAAGGTAAGCCAAAACTTGCCTCCAAGATTGAACCTGGGAGTGCTCAGCCGGTCCAAGTAGTACTTCACACCGCGGCAACGCCTTGTGCTTTATAAAGCCCAGGTGAGGCCGCATATGGAGTACTGCTCATACCTTTGGGCTTGAGCACCTGCCTACCAACTTAACCCTCTGGACTGTATTCAACGTCGAGCCGTTCGCGTTGTTGATGATCCCATACTCACGTACGATCTAGATACACTTGGCCTTAGGAAAGATTTCGCTTCTCTCTGCGTATTCTACCGACTGTATAACGAAGAGTGTTCCGAGAACTGTTTAGAATGATGCCTTCGTCCTCTTTCTATCATCGCACCGCTCGCCATCGGTTGGGAGTTCATCCCCACTTCGTTGAGCCGCTTCGCTCATGTACGCAACGGTTCTGTAGGACGCTTCACTTGCGTACCGTGAGGATTTGGAATGAGCTCCCAGCCGAAGTTTTCCCACAGCGCTACGATATGGAATTTTTCAAAAAGGGTGTCATAAAATTTCTTCGAGGCCGGCAGCGCGTTGGTAACATCTCTGGTGTTGCAAACGTCCATAGGCGACGGTAACCGCTTACCATCAGGTGGGCCGTCAGCCTATCTGCTGTACTCCAGCTATAAAAAAAATATATGTAACGGATCACTTTGGGGCCTGTTCCAGACACCCAGACCATAGTAAATAGCGGAAAATTAGTTTTTATGAAAATCATGCCAGGAGTCGAAACCAGAACGTTTGAGTTGTAGTCAGATTGACCTGGCAAACACTTAACTCGCTCAACCACAAAGGTCGCTGGTGAGCGAAGCGGAGAGATTTATATTGATTGACGACTTCTGTGGTTGAGCTGGCTAAGTCTTTGTCGGCCTACATCACTGCAACGCAGAGACTCCGGGTTTGTTCCTGATATGATAAACTTCGGAAACGAACTTTCTCCGTTATTTACTATGGTCTGGGTGTCTGGGATCGGCCCCAGAATAGTCCGTTATATATCACCCATGACACAAGCGCAACTTATTTAATTTCTGGATATTAAAAGATAAAAGTTTTTATTCAAAACTAGCTGACCCGGCAAACTTCGTACCGCCTCAAAATCAATTTTTTTCATATTTTCTCACCTTTTCAACGTTCTCTGAACTTCCACAAATAATTCAAAACCAAAATTAACCAAATCAGTCCAGCCGTTCTCTAGTTTTAGCGAGACTAACAAACAGCATTTGATTTATATATATATATAGATAAGTTCCACTGGAGAACACCTTTTGAAGGTAATATATATACGAGGGTGAATCAAAAAGTTCTTGGAATCAATATTAAAAAATGCAAACATTTAAACAAAAATATTTTATTTTTCTATTACTCCCTCCAGTACAATGCATTTAAAATAACTCGTTTCTAACTTCCTTATTCCTTGTAAAAAGCAAATGTTTTTCTTGAGTCTCGAAAAACTCCTCTACGGCAGCCATAACCGCGTCATTATCGTGAAATTTAATTCCACAAATTTCCTCTTTTAATTTTGGGAATAAGTGAAAATCACTTGGGGCAAAATCCGGAGAATATGGTGGTGGACAAGGAGATTGAAGCCAGTACAGAGGATTGCGTTGAGCGCAACTTTCGATCGATGAGCGGGAGCGTTATCGTGAAGAAACAACACGCCCAGCAATAGTTTTTCAAGACGTTTTTCTTTAATCACTTCACGCACTTTCGGAATTAAATTTGCATATTAGAGTCCAGTAATTGTCTGACCTTTTGGCATGAATCAATAAAAAGCCACCAGCACTAACTCTACCACACACACTGTTAACCACTAAACACGCAATTTAACTAAAGTTTTATTCAAAAATAAATTACATAAAAAGCGAGGTATAAATAAAAATATACGAATAGGTTAATATATATTTGAAAGGGTAATCGAACCTTGGCACTAGTGACGCGAGTCGGGACATTGACCCACATGCCACATTGATCAGTCACTTTGATCCAAAAAGAAAACATTCACAAGGACATACAAACAAGAATATTATTACTAGCGTTTTCCCCGTGCGTGAAAAACCTCAGAAACTAAATCGATATAGACTAACAATCGCCGAAACGAGTCGAAGCCAACCCGATTTGAAGTAATATAATGAACTAGCTGCATCCCGCAGTCTCACCCGTGTGGTGATGGAAAATCGTTATATTTTGGATAATTCACACTATATCTTTACAAATTATAATAGCCTATGTGCTATTCTGATGTGTAAGCTATATTATTATAAAGGTTCAACAAAATCCATTTAGTAGTTTGTAGATGTATGTTTGTTACTCTTTCATGAGTAACAAACATACATCCATACATACATTCTTACAAACTTTAATGTTTATAATATTACTAAGATGACATGTTCTTTATGACAACGTAAGTACTTGTTAGTGAATTGAAAAACGCAATTACAGCGCCATCTATGCTAATCCGTTTATTTTAAGAAAACGACGTCCTTTATCGTTATAAAATGTATCCTAGTTAATATAACTATAAGCCTAGTGATAGAGAAATAAATAATCAGATCAATTAACGTGCAATATTATTGGTTACCCACAAATACCTGCATAACCCAGTTCCGGTGTGATCGAAGGAACGCAACATAAATACATACTATATCTGTCAATCTTCAACGTCATTATAATAATAATAACAGCCCATAAATGTCCCACTGCTGGGCTCGGGCCTCCCATTATTGGTTAATGGACAGTATACCCGCCACGCTTGTCCAAGGCGGCTTGTGGCAGGTTTGACACATCTCATGGTTATCTCGATGTGCAGGTTGCATCACAATGTTTTCCGTCACCGTTGTTAGCACGTGGTGATTGTAACAATATGCACATTAGGTCAGAAAACTGTCTAAGTGGTGCATGCGTACCGGCCAGGATCGAACCCGCGCCCTTTGAGTTTGTGACGCTTGCGCTAGCCATTACGCTAACACGGCGTTATTCGCGTCTAAATAACGCATTAAAACCTTGGTTACATCTGCGTGATACAGTCATCAGTATTATCTCAGGTGCAACAGGGGCATAAGGGTGAACATTTTTGCCAAATTGGCCACAGGTCGCCATAAAATGAAAAAAAAACTGCAGGCTTACAAAATGATTAAAGAAAGAAAGAAAAAAAATATTTGAATAAATAGCAACGTACTTACATGGCTAACATGTATCTTAAAAATAAAAACATATTTTGAGAATTTGTATGCCGCGTTTTCAGCAAAAAAGGTTTGGACTCAGCGTATTGCTGTGCCGGCATAATATCCGACACAACGTTGATTTTTGGTGCAAACCTTCCTTTTGGCGTAATAATAAAACGTTCCGAATATTTTGTGAATTTTATTTAAAAGCTTATTATATTGTTACGACCGACAAAGACAAATTCACACCTGCATTCCTGTTTTGCACACTTTATCACTTTTCGGCATTTGGACTTCTTTTGTTTACTTTGTGTTTAAAATTTGTGATTAAAAAAACAGCCCATCGTGTATTGTAATCTTTTATGGTGGTCATTAGCCAGGTGTGATACTAAGAAATTCGGTCTGCGCGGTCAGGTAGACATATTGCATTTATGCAGCACAAAGGAATGCCCTAAGGGAGATCTTCAGTCTAGCGATAACCACGAGCGAAGCAAGACATGTGTACCACATTCGGTAATCTATTTAATGACGGACTTTGCGCGCTTTATGGAATTACGATCTCGTGAATTACGTTTGGACTGGTTGTGTTCAGTTATATTTGTACCTGTGTTATACGTGTTTGTAAAGTTACCTGTGTTATACGTGTTTGTATAGTTCTAATAAACTCTATAATAATTCCAACAGCATTTTAATTCGAGTCCTGCAACTCGTAACAATATGTTTGTGCCGTTTGCTGTTGAGACGCTTGGACCGTGGGGTCCTGAGGCCATGAGCCTCTACTAAAATGTATCAAAACGACTCATTGACTCTTCAGGTGATCAGAAGAAGGCTGGTACTTACCTCGGGCAACGGATCAGCATGGCGATCCAGCGAGGAAACGCAGCCAGCTTTCTGGGCACCTTACTCATAGAAGACGGTGATCTAGGCTCAGAATTTTACTTATAGTCTTGAGGGACTATGGGTAGAATACAATACAAATAAGTTTTCTTTTATTGTATTCGATTATTAATAATAAAAAAAGCTATTTAATTTGTAAATAATAATATATACCCAAATAGGATAAACAGTATAAATATTTTGTTAACTTTATGATTTAAATAAAAAATATAACTCATGCTTTTCTATATTGTAACATGCTTGTATGTATATTGTACATAACAACGTGTATCGATTCATTTAATCGAATATGTTTGGATACAGCAATTGTCTACTATTATCACGTCACTGACATGAGGCAACAATTCTCTTTGGTATAACCTATAATAAATGTTTCATATTATATCTTACTGTAATATAAACATTATAAATTATTATTATATTCTACTATCGCACTATATAAACTAAATATAATAGGGCTATATCCCGAAAAGATTCGTTTTACAGGTAAGTTTTTTTTTATTTTTTTTTATTGCCGGAGTTCAGCAGACAAGCAGACGGCCCATTTGATGGAAAGTGGTTACTGTCGCCTATGGACATTTGCAACACCGAAGGTGCTACAAATGCGCTGCTGCTCTCTTAAAGGAGACTGGAACATAAGGTTGTTATGGCGGCATACTCTAGACCAGGGGTGGTCGCCATCCAGTTGAGCAAATAACCTACCACCTGGCTGTGGGTTGTTTAGTCGCCTCTTACGACAGGCCGCCTAGCCGCAGGAAATTGTATTCTTTCTCCGTTCCTGCACGGATAGAAAGGTAGCTAAGTTGTCAGGTTGTCAAATTGTTTATTTTTTGGGGATTAGCGTACACCACTTTGGGAGTGCAGACGCATCTCCTATTTTTGTGTTATAAAGTTCGCATCTTAGAGTTTGGAGACGAAGATATACCACTATGTAAATAAAGAAATTAACTTTTCTGAGGCGCGTATCGAAACATGACACTGTGATATATATATGGTGCCATAATCACACATGTGACCATAGATAATTAAAACTTAAAAACTGGTGTTGCCACACTAAACACCAAAAATATAGTGGCGAGAGTAAGGGGTGCCACAATCTCAAGTAAATTCATTACGTAATGAAAATAAAAATATAAATTGCAATTTTCAGAAGAAGAGTTGAGAGTGGAATTTTGATTAACATAAAAACGTGAAAAGGTCAAGCGCAATAGCTTAGTTGGCGTGTAAAAGGCCTATGTTGTTCGTCGCAAGATTTGAATCTCAGTTAACCTTGGGACATGCTATGCAATAAATAATACTGTAAGGGCGCCGGACAGAATTTAACTTAAAATTTAAAATTTTACCTTAGTGAAGGGTCATCGGTTTATACTTGTGTTAAAATAGAATAGAATCTACATATTAATACGTGAAACAAAATCTTTATATCCCTTTTTAAAAAAATTGCGCGGGTGGAGAAGTATGAAATTTCGCACACTTGTAGTTTATATAGAGAAGGAGTGCAAAATGCATTTTTTTTTAATTATGCGTAATAAATACAATAAATCAATAAAAAAAACATTACACACACTACCATATATTTGACACACACGCATATATACTCTATTGTTTATTGTTAAAGTCAAATTAACAGTGTAGCTTTGGCGAAATCTGTGATTATAGAAATATAGCCTTTGAAAACAGAACCTTAATAATGTTCAAACTTATAATTTAAATTAATTATGGTCGAATTTCGACCACTAGGCGACCACTAGTATACTTTATTGCACACAATGTTACAAAATAAATTCATACATACAATCGTAATGATAAATACAGTGGGCTGACTTATCGCTGGGAGCGATTTCTTCCGGACAACCCTTGGATGGACAGAAACTCGGTATGGATGAGGGTAAGTATGCTATACAAACAACAGTTAACAAACTTCCGTAACTTCGTTCGCATAAACTAGTACAGTATTTGCTGATTTGCCCATAGATTTTAAAGGAGAAATCATGTCTAAAATATTAAAAAATCCGTACACCGCTGCGCTTAATTCAACTACTACTACCATTTTGATAAATTTTCGCGATTTGTATATATCATTAAAACTACGTTTTAACGAGCTTTAAGCCTGGCATTTTATTTTTTATAGGTTTCTAATATTATTACTTTATGTAAATACATATAAAGTTTAGTACTTCGTTACTTAACTCATAAAATATATTTCCCGAGAGTAATTTTTGGCGTCACTTATTTCCCAATTAGCAATTGTGCCTTGGGTTTATAGCGTCTTACAACCCCGCACGTTGCCGCCGCTCGCTTGGCGCGTGGGTCAGTACGTTGCCAAACGCCACGCTTTTTTTTTTTTTTTTTTTAAGGCGGGGGAAATGCATTTCGCACATACCGGGTCCTTTGCTAGGGATTAGACCGTTGTTGATCATGGAGGCTTTCCACTGAGGCAATCCAAACAATAATCAACCGGCTTGTGTGGAGACTCGACTAATCAATACCCCACTAAAACCACCCTCCTCCCATGTGCCCCGCGCTTATGGCAGGAAAGGCGTGAGATACAGAACGTAGTTACGCCCACACCGATCCTAGCGCACAAGTGCTTGAGAATGCCCCGGAGAGAGGCAAACTCACTTCGTCAACAGGGGTGAAGACTCCTCTGCTCCCTAGATGCTAGAGGCCCCTGCAGCGGTATTTCAGGGAGGGAGGTCATGCGCATACCTGCGCCTCCGGGCTCCCAACTGACGTCGGTGCCCGCGAGACGCATGCGCACTACCATCTCTCTCCCTATCTCGTTCCGCGGCCTCCTTATGAGACACTACCGCCTCGCAGAAATTGGCCGCACCCACCCACCAATCGTCGCTGTGCAGCATGGCTTGCACCAGATCGCCCAGCGATTCGATCGGTCCTACAAGTGTCTCGAGTTCAAACCTCTGAGGTGCCCATGCTGCGCACTCGACTAGCGTGTGTAACGCCGTGTCTAGCGCGCCACATTGGCGGCATTGGGGTGAAGGCAAGCAGCCCGCAATCTGACACAGATACTTATCGAAGCAGCCGTGCCCGGTAAGTATCTGTGTCATTCTGAAGGTCAGGGTCCCGCGTTTCCGCGAGAGCCATCGCAACAGCTGCGGTCGAACCGCCTCCACCGTGTCAATGCCAGCAACAGGGTTTTCCAACTCTACTGACCAAGCTTGGATCATGGCCGCGGTTTCCCGCGTCCTGATCACCTGGAGTTCGGCCTGGCCATAGACCAGGCCACGGGCGAGGAGCATCCTGTCGGGAGCGCCGAACTTTGGCTATCACGTCCGCCTGGAGAGGCCAGGGCGGATCGCCTGCCAAAAGTGTCGACGCCGTCCACGACACTGTACGGTATCCTCGGATGGTCCTCACCGCCAGGACCCGTTGTGCGCGGCACAACAAAGTCTTATTATGGCGGTGAAGTGCAGTGGACCATACGGGTGCACCGTACAGGGCCATACTCTAAGGATGCCCATGTAGAGTTTCCTAGTCGTCCCCCCCGGTCCCCCCACGTTGGGAAGAAGCCGAGAGAGGGCGCCTGCGGACCTCACGAGCTTGGGAACTAGCTGCTTAAAGTGCGCTTTGAACAGCCATTTCCCATCAAGAATTAGCCCCAGATATTTCATCTGGGGGCCTACACGAATGTCCACCCCTTGGACTGTAACGGACAAGTCCGCGGGGGGATTACGAAACCGCCTATGGAACATGATGGCCTCCGTTTTCGCGGGGGAGACCTTCAAGCCCAGCCTACCTATTCTTCGGACCACGATCGCCAGCCCGGCGTTGGCGAGGTCCACGGATTCCGCGAATGACGCAGCGCGTGCCGTGAGTAGGGTGTCATCCGCAAAGCAGATTAGCCCTATTCCGGGCAGGACCGGAACCCGAAGGATCCAGTCATAACCGACGTTCCAAAGAACCGGCCCGAGGACCGATCCCTGTGGGACGCCGCACGCGACGCGTCGCCGACCTATCGCGCGATTCTCGGACTCGCCGCCCTCCCAAAGGATGTATCTGTCCTGGAGGTACGCGCCCAACAGCCTCGTGAGGTACGGGGACTCCGTGTGCACGAAGCCCCTCCTGATCGTCTCGTGAGGGAGGCTGTTAAAGGCGTTCGCTATGTCTAGCGAAACTGCCAGGACAGTATCCTTTGCTTGGACTGCGTCGTCCGTTACAGATCGCAGTGTCTCGAAGGCGTCAACGTGGAGCGCCTCCGCCGAAACCCGAACTGCGTCTGTGCTGGCCCCGGCTCCACAGTATCGAGATGCTTAATGAGGCGTTCCGCTAAGATCTTCTCGAAGACCTTGGCGACCTCGTTAAGCAACACTATGGGCCTGTAGGCGGACGGATCGTTGGGAGGACGGCCTCCCTTGGGAATCAGGCATAATCGGCCCTCCTTCCATTGCGACGGGAACTGGCCTGCGCGAATACAGGCATCGAACAGTTCCCGCAGCTGGCCGCGTAGGTGTTTGGCAGCCAGGAAGAGGAGCCGACCCGGAACCCGTCGGGTCCCGGAGCCGTCTTCCTGCCCCGGAGCCGGTCCAGGGCGACGTCTAACTCTTCCTCGGTGATGGGTGAGGCTCCACCTCCGAGGTGTCGGGAATGATTGGACCCATATCGGGGGAGTGAAGATCCCCGGATCCGGGAAGAGCCCATCGATAACCGACCGGAGGACCTCGGGTTCGAGCGTTTCCGTAGCCGTGGAGGTGCAGGGCCGCAACGTGTTGCGGGCCGCACGGTACGGACGCCCCAAGGGTCCCGGTCCAGTGTCTCGAGGAGCTCCTCCCGAGCCCGGGCTTTCGCTCGCAAAATTGCGATCGAGAGGGCCTTTCTGGCCTCTCTGAACTCCCCACGAGTCCATTCTCCTCAACATAGTCTGGAGGACGACGCGCTCTGCTGCGTTTGAGCCTGTGGCTGATTCTGCGGACTGCCCTCCGCAGTTCAGCCAGCTCCTCAGTCCACCAGTGGACCGATGTACGCGGCGGCGGTCGTTTGGCTCGAGGCATAGCAGCGTCGCAAATCCTTTTGAGGGATTTGCGCATGTGCTCAGCCTGCGCCTCCAGATTCCCCAGGTCGGCTGGATAGGTCCAGCATTCGATGATGGCCCTCTCCTCGGCCTGCTCCGCGTCGAGCTTGGTAAGAGCCCAGCGCGGGAGCCGGGAGGGGCCCTGAACAGGGTTAGCGCTAGGCGAGGGGAGAGCTCGAATCTGATGTACAAGTGATCAGACAGAGTCTCCACCTCCTCCAGCACTCTCCATCCTACCACTCTGCGGGCGGCCGCATGTGTGGCGAATGACAAGTCGATGATCGATCCACCCCGCGCACGTACGCAGGTCTGGACCGACCCCTGGTTCAGGATGGACAGGTTGGATTGAAGCGCCCAGTCTTCAACCGTCCGTCCCCTAACATCGGTAATCGCGTTTCCCCAGGATTGGTGCTTGGCATTGAAGTCGCCTAGGACGAATATCGTCTTCGGCGCTAGTCTGCCGACGGCTGCCCTAATGGAGTCAAGGCGAGCTCGTACTCCGCCAGGGGCGGCTCCGCGTGAGGTACACGCCTATGATGACGTAACCTCCGCTTTCCGCCACCGCGTAGCCCTTTCCTCTTTCGAGACTGGTGAGCGGTGTGCCAGATCCGGCTCTGGCGACCACGGCCACCACATCATCGAGATCCCCACCCAGTTCCTGGCTGGGGTACGTAATAAGGTTCACTTATTACGGCCAAGTTTGCTTGCCACTCCGCCATCGCCTGCAGGCACAAGTCCTGGGCGTCGGGGAGTGGTTAACATTAACTTGGAAGAGTGTTAAGGGTGTACTGGGCATTTAGGTGTCCATAGGTACCCCCTTCCACTCGCCGGTCGTTTATTCGCCCTCGGGTGGACGAATTTACCCTTGACGTATGGGGGCTGGCGGTGCCTCGCCAACGTCGGGTGGGTAGCGCGTTTGCCCCCGCCGCGCAGACGGCGCAGTGGGGGTCGCGGGCTGTGCAGTCCGGCTGCTTGTGTCCGCTCTTACCGCAGCGGAGACACAAGCCGGTCCGGTCCGGGCACGAGTCCGGGCAAGTCTGGGTGCCGTGGCCGACGTTGAAACAACGGTAACAACGTATGGGCCGGGCTTCCAGAGCCTCCACCTTCGCCGAGTGAAGCCCACCAGAAGGTGGCCCCGCTCGGCGATGGCTTTGGCTGCAGAGACGGGGCACATCACGTATGATGCGCCCATCCCCAGGTCCTATACCGATGTGCCTCACCTTAACATCGTCGCGCAGGCAGTTGCCCACGCTGGCGATGGCACTGCGAAGCCCATCTACGGTGGCCGACTCATCCAGCCCTGAGACGTAAAGCTCCCCACGCTTTACGGGGCGGATGACTTCGGCCATCCCTTGGAGTGCCCCACGAAGGGCCTCGGCGACGCGGTTCGCCCTAGTTGCGCTCTCGGGTCCTGGGAAGTCCAGGGAGACGAGCGTCCCGGGCGGTCCGCGTCACTTTCAGCCCCTCTCTGAGGCCTAACTCGGTGATATTGACCACCGAGGCGGCCTTTGCGAAGACTTCCCGGTAGCCAGTACCATTTTTGGCCGATTCCGGCAGCAATTTGATAATAATTGCTGCCGATCTCGGCTCCTGGAATACCACGGGCTTCGTAGCCCGTGGCTTGCGCGCCGGTTTCCGCCCCGATGGCGGAGCCGGTGCTTGCGCCGAGGGAGGGGGGCGGGGCGTTTCCGCTCCCGCTCCCCTGCCCTTCTTCCTCCGAACGACCGTGGACCACGCCCCCCCCTCCAGAACGGGGGCGGGGGCAGGGGCCACCGCAGCCGATGATGGCGCAACAGCAGGTGCCGCGACGGCAGGTGCTGTGACGGCGGGTGCCGCGACGGCCGGTGTCGCGGCCGCGGGTTTGGCCTTGAGCCTGGGGGCCGGCTTGGGGGCCGGTGGCCCGGGCTTAGGCGCCGGAGCAGAGGCGGCGGCGAGAGCTGCGGCTCGGCGCAGCTTCTTCGCCCTCTGCTTCACCCCTCCCTCTTCACCTTCTTCTTGGGGAGGGGTGGCGGTGGGAGAGTCCGCCACCCCGACGACGGGGCTACCACCACCTCCATCGGTACCGGGGAATTACTTCCCTCGGGGCCCGGTGGGCGGCTACGGCAGCTCCCGCCGTTTTAGGCAGCGGTTGTGCCTCCGCAGCCTTTTTCTGTCCGCCGCGAGCGGCGGGCGAAGAATTGGCGCGGGCGGCAGCCGCTCCTCAATCCCGGCAAGCCGGGCGTCAACATAGCGCCCACGGTGCGGGCGATGATATGCGTGAGCATATCGTAGTCCACACCGGTGTGCGCAGCGGTTGGTGCAGGAACCGGCTCCGCCACGACGGCGGTAGCCGGAATCGTTTTTGGACCGCGGCGGATATATGAACCGGCTCCGGGGCCGGGACTTTTTCCGTCGCGGCGGCCTTGGCCTTCCGCTTGGCGGGTACGGGACCCGGCTCCGCCGTTACAGCGGGAACCGGGGCCGCATCCGCAGCGGGGGCCTTCATGGCCTTCCGCATCTGCTCGAACTCCTTGCGGTAGGAGAGGTTCTCCTCCCGCAAGGCGCCGAGCTCGACGCGCAGCCTGGAGTTCTCGTTGCCGAGTCTCCAGGCTTCCGACTCTGGATTCCGCGTCACCAGCGTGTCGACTATGTCAGACAGCCGGGTCGCAGCCTCCTTCAGTCGGCGCACGTATGCGCCCTTCAGGTTGCCCGACGTCTGGGCGACCTGTAGGATGTCGGCGACCTGGGCGCTCGCCGCTAGGCGGAGCTCCCCAGGGCCGAGCACACGCACGTCCCCTATAAGCGCGGCGCACTGGCTTGCCGCGGCCAGTTTGGCGGCCGTGGCCCTTCTGGCCCTACGGCCCCTTTCCCCCCCTTCGGTGCGGAGGTAGGCCTCCGCACCCGCGAGCACGCTCGCCGTCGCGTCGCCCGCGCGACGCAGCGGAGATCGCGCCCGCGCCGGCGTGGAAGCACCCGATGTGCTTTCCGAGTCGGCGCTGCGGTCCCAGAACCGCAGCCTCGGCTCGGGAGTAGAGCTAGACGAAGCGGTGGCGGCGACGGTCCCAGTAGGGAAAGAAGACGAGATGGTCGCCGCCACCGCACCTACAACACCGTCCCTAACAACGACCCCGGCTGTTGGCGCGGGTGAGGCCCGCGCGGCAACCGGTGTCGCGGGGCGGTCGTCCCCCACGCTGCGCACCGGTGAAGCCGGCGCGCACGCTGATGCCGAGGGCACGGGTGAAGCCCGTGCACTGATCGACACCGTCGTGGGGCAGCCGCCCCTGTTGCGGCGGAACCGGCCGCCGTGTACGCCGGCTCAACCAGGAGTGGCGTATACGCGACCTGTCCCGCGTCTGTCCCGCAAAAATGCCGGATCGCGTCGTCGAGCGTGCACTCCGGCGAGTCCGGGACACTGCCCGACGGCGCGATATCTAGATGGTCTACGTGCACGGGTGAGGCCCGGGCAGGCGGCGACGGCGCCACGTAGACATTTTCTACTATCGTGCTAGCCGCGCTCACGGCCAGCGACACGGCCGAGTTCGCGGCAAGCACGATTTCCCTATCTACGGCCGTGTGTGCCACGCTCTTGCGCGCGGCACGCATGGCAGGAGCCCTAGGCGCGACGGGGCCGAAGGCGGCCCCATCGTCGCGCTCTCCATTTCGCGGGGCCCGGCGGCGGTGAGGTCAACCACCGTCGATGCCCCTCCTATCGAGGCGGGCGGCCCGGTAGCCGTGACAACGGCTGGACCCGGGCGCCCGAGACGAGGTTCCGCGGCGCTGCGGCTGCGACGAACCAACGAGGACTTCTTCTCGCGCGTCTCGCCTATCTCCTTCATGGCCCATCCATTATTGGAGCCGATGTGGTCCCGCTTGCGCGGTACACTCGGCTCCCTGGGGGCATTCGGGGTGCCTGGGCCGTCCATTGCTGGAGGCCCTGACCCACAAGGAGACCAGAAAGGCGCGCGAAAACACTACACACACAAAAAACCGTTACAAAAGCGCGCGCAACCAATTTTGCGCACGGCACTAGCAAGCGGAGAGAGAAATGGGACTCACCGGCCAAAACTGCTTTCCGCACTGAAATCCGATCGAACAAACACTAGTACACTATCACCTGTACACAGAACTAGCAATTTATCGCTTTTCCAGGTAGAAAAGCGCGAAAAATTGTATTAGATAGATGTGAGGAGCGCATTCGTGACCGCTACGCAAGGAAGCTGATCGCGAACTGCCAAACGCCACGCTACCGCGACACACGTGAACTAGTATCGCACCCGCATAAATACATGCTAGTTTAGCTATCGAAGATTTCCGCGTGCGCTTACCTAGTAACTAGGATTTTAAAAAATATAAAATCTTAAGTGGTCAGTGTATCTCCGTCCCTTGCACCCCGGGGCTCGTGTTGAAGGACTTGGGCACCTGTATCGCCACGTCATAAGCAGCGGCAGACCCGCTAAATCAGCGCTGTCGTGGGCTGGTGGTTGACTGCGTGATAAATGCAGAATTCTATATTCTCCAGGCACCAGTTCATAAGCCCTTACCCGCGTAGATTGCGTGATTGCGTCTCCAGTAATGTTATTATATCTAATAACAAATTATTTCGAATGTCATAAAATCGATAAATAAATGTCATATAAAAAAAATATAAACAAACTAAGTATATGCATCGAGACGCTTGGACCATGAGGTCCTAGGGCCATTAACCTCTAACAAAGTTTAACAAAAGGACTCATTGACTTTTCAGGTGATCAGAAGGCTGCTCACCTCGAGCAACAGATCAGTATAGCGATTCAGCGAGGAAACATAGCAAGTCTTCTGGGCACCTTACCCACAGAAGACGAAGATCTAGGCTCAGCATTCTAATTATAGTCTCGAGGGACTATGGATAGAATACAATACAAATAAGTAAGTTTTCTTTTATTGTATTAGATTATTTATAAATTTCTTCATTATACTAGCTTATAATTTATGTATGTAAATAAATCAATAGTTTTATATTATTGTTACGAGTTGTGAGACTCGAATTAAAACGCCGTTGGAATTATTATAGAGTTTATTAGAACTATACAAACACGTATAGCACAGGTACAAATATAACCGAACACAACAAATCCAAACATAATGCAGAAGGTCGTAATTCAATAAAACGCGCAAAGTTGGTTACTATTACATTCCCGATTGTAGTACACACGTCTCGCTTTGATCGTGGTTCTCGCTCGACTGCCCCCTCTCTCCATCAGGCCATCGTTTTATACTGCATTAATGCAAATATGCCCGTATCGTATCGTCGACATAGTTTCTTAGAATCAGCTTGTACTTAATCCGTAACACCTGGCTCATGATACCTGCATGCGGCCATAAACGAGTACAATAGGCTGTTCTCCACAATACCTAGATACGTAGGCCCATAAATAAGGAAACAAAAGAAGGCGATCATAGAAGAATTACAATTATTTCAAATGCCGACAGGTAATAAAATGTGTTTTTACAGATATGCAGGTGACATTTGTCTTTGTCGGCGCTTAGGTTGTAACAGTATTATAGCTGTCAGTCCTCCAAATAAAATCTATAAAATAATAAAATTGAAAAAAAAATATGAATGTAACGTTTAAAGTACTACTACTTCTAATTGAAAAAAATCATTAATGACATAATAACAATTATCTATTAACCAACTACGTAATCTAATTCTGAATTACCGCAATGACAATTGTCTAAATTCTGTTACGAGCTACAGGACTCGAATTAAAAATGCCGTTGGAACTACTATAGAATTTATTAGAACTGTACAAACACGTATAAAACAAATACAAATAAAACTGGATGCAACCAGATCACACTGCACGATTTAATACAATTCGAACGCGCAAAGTCCGTCGTTTATATCGCTAATCAAGAGTACTAGAAAACGTCTTACTCGCTTCGTAGTCGTCGCTTGACTGCTCCGCCCCTCCATTCGGGCATCGTCTTATACTAACTACATAGTACAAAGAAATTGGAGGCGCACACTGAGTTTCTAAGAAATTTAATTTGCACACCTGCGAACGTCCACAAAGTCGAAAACAATACAATAGGGATTAGTTCGACGCTAATGATGGTTACAAAACAAGTAAAAAGACAATAGCATGTTTTTCTTAACTACAAATTCAAAAGACAAAAGAGTTCCTTAATCTGGGAGTACAATAAGCTGCTCTTACAATAGGCTGTGCGGCTTATCTTTGACGGCAAGTAACAATACTTTTGGAAATTTATTAAATTTTTAGTTTTATTTTATTTTATGTCTTTATAATGAAAAATACAAAAAACTACAATAAATCTAAAAACTGTACTATATTAAAAACTAAAATAAAATGGGAATATACCTAAAGATTAAATATTGGTCCCGAACCACTGTCACTTGCCGGGAACGTTCCCAAAAGACTGGCGACGTTTCCGGGTGGTATAGCACCACTTAATCTTTGAGCATAATAGACACCAGCCTTCTGGTCGCGTATGACGTCATTTATTAAATTATAATAAATAACGCTTTCGAGAACCGTAAATAAGACATTAAGAGTCGAAACATTTTTGGAAACATACACTGCTATAATAAATATGCCCAGAGGTTCTATTTGGCAGGTAAAACGTTAATTGGGGACTTGTAGTACTCCAATAACGTTCCCTATGGATTGACCTCTTAAGCGCATGACTATGTTACAAGTAATACTACTGAAAGTAATAGATGAAGTATTGCTATAATAACTTATTAAGCAAATCTATATTATTATTATTTTCAGAAATATGTACATCCATATACATATAAAATTCTATTATTTTATTTTATTTAGGTTTATGCCTTGGCAGCTAGACCTTTAAGCCAGATCTTAGATTATAATGTAGTTTCTTCATTTTCTTAAGCCTATGTGTAGCACATCTGAACTGTAGGTTATCAGCTGGTGCCATTCAACGGAGTTCTTGTGACAACTCAAAAGGCCACATTCCACTAGACAGTTCACATTTCTCACAAAACACATAATTACTACTCAAAATCTATCAATATCCTACAGCTATTGTTCATTTTAAAGTAATTTTACACATTTTTAGAAAATAAAACTTAACAGCATAATATCTTTCAGTTCCCGCCAAAAGCTCTCTCTAAAATTCTAAACATACCGCTGTACAATGAAGCTATTTAAAAAACCCACCGGAATAGACTATATAAACAACGGAGAATACGATGCATTTTTTTAGATTTCTTGTCTGGTTGTTCGGGTTTCACGTAAATACTACTGGGTCGTTTTTGATGCGGTTTTCGCCGATCGACATAAAATTCTAAGACTTGAAATGTGCGCTTCTTTTTATTCCAGGAATCCCGCGGGATTTTTTCTGGGAATAGTTTAAAATGGGTCAAATTGAATCGATTTTTTCACTGATATAGAAAATTTTATATAATAAAATGTGTGATACTTTTGACCCGATAATCGTGCAGGAATTTTCCAGGAAGCGGTTTGTAGTTGTTCCAGTGCATAAAATTAGCTTATTCCGACAGCAGGCAGGCTGACGGCCCAACTGTGATGGAAAGTGGTTACCGTCGCCTATAGACTTTAGCAATACCGGAGATGCTGCCAATGTGCTGCCGGCCTTGAAGGGGAAACTGGAACCTGGCCACTGATGCCACTCAACACAACTCAAAGTTGTTACGGCGGCATACTCTAGACCAGGGGTGGTAGCCATCCAGTCGGGCACATGCCCTACCACCTGGCTGTGGGTTGTTTTGTCGCCTCATACGACAGGCCGCTCGACCGCAGGAATAGAAGGAACCACACACTCACAAACCACAAACACATTAAATCAACAATTTACAGTAGTCCCATTAAACAGTAGAGGTAGAAAAAATGGGCGGCCTTGTCGCTTTAGAGTGATCTCTTCCAGACAACCCGGGTTATGGATTTTACAAACGGAACTGCAAGTGTATGACGATAGTGTGCACATCAAATACATACATATATAAATGGATATATAAATATTGCACAATACATATACCTAAAAGAAATAAACACTAACACATATATATGTTACGAGTTGAAGGACTCGAATTAAAATGCCGTTGGAATTATTATAGAGTTTATTAGAACCATACAAACACGTATAACACAGGTTCAAATATAACCGAACGCAATAAGTGCAAACGTAATGCAGGAGATCGTAATTCAAATACACGCGCAAAGTCCGTCACTAAATAGATTACCGAATGTACACAAGTCTTGATTCGCTTGTGGTTATCGCTCGACTGCCTCATCTCTCCATTGGGGCTTTGCTTTATACTGCACTATGCAATATGTCTCTCCGGCCGCGTGGGCCGAATTTCTGAGAATCAGTTTGTAGGTATTTTTAAATCCAAGACACCTGGCAGTGATCACAATACAACAATAGTCCGTGAAAGATTACAAGCCCATTATGGGCTGTTTTTTAATCACAAATTTGAAACACAAAGTAAACAAAAGAAGTCCAAATGCCGAAAAGGTAATAAGATGTGTTCCTACAGGTAGGCAGGTGTGAATTTGTCCTTGTCGGCACCTAGGTCGTAACTATATACTAATATATACATTACTACTAGACTTTGCCCCGCGGTCATGCCGCGTGTCAAACGCTACACAATAGCTTTATTTTAGTTACAAAAAACACTTAATTTGGCTTTTTACATATAATAATAACAAAGAAACTAAGTTCATATAGTTCAGCACAAAATAAAGGATAGTCGAAGCCAACCTGATTTCAAATAATACAATGACTGACATGTTGTTTATGACAACAATGGGTATTTGTTAGAGAATTGAAAAAAGGGATTGCAGCGCCACCTATTTTGCTAACCCGTCTATTCCATGGTTAACTCGGGTTGTAAGCCAGCACTATGTCAAGTTTAAATCATATACATTCAGTAGTTTCGAAAAAAGATGCGATCGCAGCGCCATCTTTTTTGCTATTTTCGTCTATCCCACGGAAACGACGTCAATTATCAGGATAAAAAATGTCCTAAGTTACGCCCCGTGTCATTAGTTAGCTCCGTTTCAAATTTCATTTAAATCCGTGCAGTAATTTTTACATGATACTCTAACAGGCAGACAGAAAGGCAGACAGACAGATAGACAAAAATTCTAAGACAGATAGACAAAAATTCTAAAAAATTGCATTTTCGGAATCTTCTGGTCTGAATTATCTCACGTAATTTTTTTCACATTTTTAGACGTAATGTACAAACGCGAACCATTTACAGATTTAATATAGTATAGATCAGGTATGGGCAACTTTTGACATGTTGAGGGCCAAACTTTAGCGTGCAAATACGTTCGCGGGCCGCGTTTAAAAGTACTTACTGCATTTTAAAGTAGTGATAATATTTTTAAATAAACTAGTTTAGAATAATTGAGAAGCAATAAATCTTTCGATGTGTCGCCCGTGAGGCGGCAAACCTCAAAGAATTTGATCGAGCAAGCCGAGTGGCGGCGATTATCAAAGAGTGAGGCGGCAAACATCAAATCCTTTGATATTTGCCGCCTCACTGTCACTCCTGTGAGTATAAGTACCTAATGTAATATTCTTTTAATTGGGTTTTCTCAAAATGTCTCGCGGGCCGGTTGTTGCCCATATGTGGTATAGATAGATAGATAAAACAGATTAATATGTGTATTGCAACATTAGGACAACGTGTATACTAATACATTAAAAATAAATTATTAAAAACGATCCACTAGCGTAATTCACCTGCGTCGTGTTTTGAAGGTGTATCTTAGAATCAAATGAACATGTACTATAAAATGTATCCCATTTTCGGTTAAACCGTTTTTAATAATAATTGTGTTGGATAAAATGGTCGTTTATCAGCTTATAGCTGCAGTACAGCAGACAGATTGAAGGCCCACTTGATAGAAAGCGGTTACCGTCGCCTATGGACGTTTGCGACACCAGAAATGTCCCCAAGCCGCTGCCGGTCTCGAAAAACTTTTATGACACCCTTTTAAAAAACTTCACATCGTAGCGCTACGGGAAAACCTCACCTTACCTTATTACCACCCGTAATTTTAAATTCCCACAGTACGCAAGAGAAATGTTCTTCAGAAACTTTGCGTACATGAGCGAAGTGGCTCGAAGAAATGCGAATGAACACTCAGACGATGGCGGGGGGAGCGATGGTAGAACGAAAACGAAGGCGTCACTCGGAACAATTCCTTCCAGCTCGAAGAACCGTGCTTAAAATTTATGCTTGTAGCAGACTGTAATTTTTGGCTAGTGTATGCGTGTCCATATAACGAAAAGGCATTTCACTTGAGTTGTATTTTATATTGTTACAACTTAGCCAAAATTCCACGAAGCACGCCGACAAACGTGAATGCACACCTGCCGACCATAAAGCCCAAGTTTTATGACCTGCCCGCATTTGCACTTCTTTTGTTTACTTGTGTTTAATATTTGTAATTAGAAAAGTCGCCTGTTGTGTATTGTAATCCTCTCTGGTAGGCGGAGTCCAGGTGTGATTCCAAGAAACCATTGTTTACACAATCGTGACATATTGTAAGCTGAGTATAAAGGGATGCCCGAACGGAGAGATCGGCAGTCAAGCGACGATTATGATCAAAGCAAGACGTGTACATTCGATAAGCGATATAGTGATAGACTTTGCGCGTGTTATTTAATTGTGCATTACATTTGGACTTAGTGCGTCCGGTTATATTTGTACAGTTCTAATAAATTATATAGTAATTCTAACGGCATTTTTAATTCGAGTCCTGTAACTCGTAAGAATATATTATTTAAATAATTATAATAAAAATTATTACAAATAAACAGTTCAATAGCAACTGACAATATTATCCGACACATGGGGTTTAATTATAAAATAATGACGCTTCTAGTGTCTATTTAGATGTCCTGCATTCCGGTTATACAATCGGTAAAATACACACACAAAGTCTCACCGAAGGCCAAGCGTATCTAGACGGCCTATGAGTATGGGATCACCGACAACGCGAATGGCTCGATGTTGAATACAGTTCAGGGGATTAAGTTAGTAGACATGTCTTTACGGAACCCTTGAATGTACGTGAACTAATACGCTCTAGACCAACTTTTCTTTGAGGTATAATCAAAATTAAAAAAACAATGACTAACGTAAGATAATTTACCAAGTCTATATAAAATATTTATAATCCAACAACTCCTCGATAAATCTTTTGAAGTGCTATTTTCAAAGAAACGAAACTGCCAATGTTGATTCGTGAATGCATATCAAGCACTTAAGCACTCACATATTTGACGTCAATCGCGGAATCTTTCAGATCTCAGCTGTCAAACTTGTCAATTTTGAGCTTATTATTCTTGTAAGAACTACAAGGACCTACGTTTAGCGGGAACTCCGTCAATAGTGGAAAAACACTTCTATAAACACGTTTGTTTAAAAACAAGTGGTTTATGTACGAGGCGAACTCGCAGAAGGATACCGTTACGAGTTGCAGGACTCGAATTAAAATGCCACTGGAATTACTATAGAATTTATTAGAACTATACAAACACGTATAACACAGGTACAAATATAACTAAACACAACCAGTCCAAACGTAATGCCCGTTTCAATAACACGCGCAAAGTCCGTCACCAAATAGATAGACCCGGCAAGCATCGACACAGTTTCCTAGAAATCGTAATCCGCACACCTGCCTAATTATGCCTGCGAACGACCATAAACGATACAATAGGCTGCTCTCCACGATAACTAATAAATAAGTAAACAAAAGAAGTCCAAATGCCGAAAGGTAATAAAATTTGCAAAACAGGTATGCAGACGTGAATTTGTCTTTGTCGGTCGTAACAATACATTTACAAACATGCATCTAAAATAATCACCGAATACAATAATTTCAACTTCTGAATTGAAATTATTGAAGAATTTCACTGAATTAAGATGGAGATGTTGAGATGGATATGTGAGGTTACAAGAATGGATGAGGTGAAGTATGAGCACATAAGGCGGTCTTTACAAAGATAGATAGATAGATATATAACACTTTATTGCTCACCAAAATAAACAAATACAAAAACAAAACGCATAATTACAATACTTCTTGGCAAAACAACAGGCCTTATCGCTAATAGCGATCTCTTCTTCTTCTTGCATCCGGAACTCAAAAATCGAGAGGAATAAGATTAGGGACCCCGTCTTATCTTAAAGAACGTTTTCAGTTCCTTCACAGTGATTCGAGGTCTTTGAGAACGTCAACGTCAGAGATGCCGTTGCTGTGCACTCAGGATGCCGTTGCATACTACCGGATTTACGCATCTCTCTGGGCTGTGCATGCTAATGCTCGGCAGATGTCCGATCTGCTAAATCTATCCATTCCTTTAACAGACTTGTAAAGGAGCACTATCTAACTACATAACATGTTTGTTTTGTATGTCTCTGTGCGTATATATTTTTATAACTATAATATATGCACCGGAACACAAACCAACTTGATTGATAATTTCTTTTATTTTTCCTTCCACCCATTTTAATATTATATAAAATATTAGAGCTAGGCATGTTTGCTGAAGTGTTTCTTGCGTCGCTTGTTCTCTTAAAGCCGCAACATGTTGCGAAGCGGTGGTAAATTGGATTAGGCTCTCATAGAGTAAATAATAGCCATCAACAAAATTAAAACTAAATAATTAAAATGAACAAGTTGACGGTAGGCAAAATAAAACTTTAACAATATTCATTGACACTTGACATCTTTGTCTTCCGTGATCACGGCTACTGAAAAGTGGCCGAAACGTCGGAATAATAAAATTCATATAAATCACCGCGCTTAAAACCGTTAAAACGTAGTTTTATTATATAATATATGTATAATAACTATTATATTAGTATCTATTTCAACTGCACGCCAACGTTATCTATGCAATTTGATCTTGTCCATCCAAAGGCCGCCCATTGTAATACCTTTGAATTTTTTTAGTTTATTGTGTATATTTTTCTCTGTTATGTTGGTGTACAATAAAGAGTATTGTATTGTATTGAGGTATAGACACTTAATGAGGAGGGATGACAAAACTCAGGTTAAACTGGAAGTTCGATGGGTCCAAGTATAAAGATAGACCTAAGAAGAGTTAAATAGATTGTGCGAAGGGTCACATATCGTGTCGACCCCAAATGATTTGGATAAGGTGAGAGAAAAGAAAAATTCCTGGTGCTTCACTCTTAAGTAACCCCGCGTGTGTCATTTTGGAAACTATACAATTGTTCCTCGAATTATATAATACACTAGAATTCGCCCGCGACTTCGCTGACGTTGGACTTGTAGCATAGATTACAGTTGTTTTGCAATATTTAAAATTAAAGGATATTTCCAGCAGGGCAATAGATTTTTAGTATGAAAATACATCAATCAATCCTGTAAACTCCCGTAAAAACCCGATATAAATAATATAACTAAAGACATACACAACTAAAATGGTTCTACTAAAGATGTCTAATATACATAAAAATAGACACAGTGAAAATTTTTTATTGGAATCAGAGTTTTTCACTCTGGCCACTTTAAACCGTATCCAGGACAATTTCCGCGGTACTCTCGGGATAAAAAGTACCTCAGATTTTAAATCTAAGAGTTTGCTATCGATTAATGAAAACCGCATCGAAGTCGGCCCAGTAGTTTTTACGTGAAACCCGAACAAACAGACAAAACACAAATAAACAAAAGACTACACTTGTACAATTTTATAATATTGTTACAACTCGGGTCCCAACAAAAACAAAACCCACCTGTATATCTGAAACAAAACACATTTTATTACCTGCCGGCATTTAAACTAATTGTAACTCTTTTATTATCGTCTTTTGTTTACTCTGTGTTTAAAATTTGTGATTAGAAAACAGCCCATTGTGATTGTACTTTTTTATGGCAGCTTGCGGCCGAGTCATTAGCCAGGTGTGGCGGATTACGCTGACTTAGATACGGGGACATTGCATTTGTGCAGATGACAAATGCAAACGATGACCTGGTGGAGGGGGAGTCAGTCAAGCGATAACCACGAGCGATGCAAGACGTGTGTTCTACAATCGGGAATCTAATAAGTGACGGACTTTGCGTGTTTTATTGAATTACGACCTTCCGCATTACGTTTGGACTTGTCATGTTTGATTATATTTGTACCTGTGTTATACGTATTTGTATAGTTCTAATAAACTCTATAGTAATTCTAAAGGCATTTTAATTCGAGTCTCGCGACTCTTAACAATATTATGGATTGTGGTTGCTACTCAGATATTCGATACACGAATTTCAAGCAGTAGGTGGGCGGAGTGGGTAAGGGGAAGTGAAACTTACCCTATCTACAAAACCCTATGGTCCCGAGTTCTTGAAATATTAATTTTCGGTATAACAAAACCTCACCTACTTTTTTACTAATATTATTGTGATAGATGGCGAAGTATCGCGACCAGTGATTTAGCTTTACGCCCTGCCAGGGCCAGCGGACGGGCTCTGCCATAAACCTGTGGTCAGTATCACTACATTTTGAAAGGAACACACGCTTTCATGCACACTCAACAAACACATACACACAGTCACTCAGAAGCATATTCATCTATCTATATTATAATAAATTTGTAATTAGTTCGAGTTTGTACAAAACGTATAAAAATTTACAAAAAATCAGGAAGGCTAATTCGAACCACGAGATTCCGAAAATGAATTTTTCTGAATTTTTGTCTGTCTGTCTGTCTGTTAGAGCATCACGTGAAACGTACTGAGAGGATTCAAATAAAACTCGACACAAAGCTAGCTTATATCCCGGGCCATAACTTAGGATACTCTTTATCCCGATAAATCATGTCTTTTCCGCGGGATAGACGAAAACATTGAAAAAGATGGCGCTGCGATCGCATCCTTTTTGAAAACTACTGAACGTATATGATTGAAGCTTGATACAGATCTGGTTTATATCCGGAATTAACACTTAAGACACTTTTTATCGCAATACATGATGTTCTTTCCATAGAATAGACGGATTAGCGAAAAAGTTGGCGCTGCAATCGCGTTTTTCAATTCACTAAAAAATACCTACGTTGTCATAAGCAACATGTAATTCGTTGTATTACTTTAAATCAGGTTGGCTTCAACTCACCTCTATATTTTGCTGGACAGTTGTCTAGTCTACATGGACTTACTTTCTTTGTTATTATTATATGTAAAAAACCGAATTGAGTTTTTGTGTAAGTAAAATTAAGCTACTGCCTTGGGGTTAATATGCTCAGCGCCTAATATATACACATATATATATATATATATATATATATATATATATATATATATAATATATATGTTGCATCTGATATATATATAGTTATGAGAGAAATTATTTTAAAATAAATATATATAAAAAAAGTTAGGAAACAATGTAACTAAATAGTCAATATTTTTCTAAAATAATAAATAAATATATGATAAACCTTACCTTTCCCCTCCCCCTATTCCTCATTAATATCTACTTCAAACCACCCCAATTCAACTCCCAACCTTACCCAACCTAATCCAATATACCCCACAGTGTAAAATTATTTGCGTTAAGACAGAATAGTTATTAATAAATAAGATAATATTATAGTTTCAACAAAGTAAAATAAAACAGTAAATGACTCACTGAATTCTCACACGGGCAAAAGGAGAACAAAAAAAAATATGCTCGGCAGCCGCGGGGCAAATTCCGATGCGTTAGTAAAATTACTTTTGTACCATGCGGGATGGAAGGTTCCGGGATCCAAGACACAGATTTATCTAGTTTAGATGCTGAAACCGAGTTCCGTACTTTAATACTATACAAATATTATAAAGTTTTAAGTAATTGTGAAATAAAACACTATAACCATTTTTGGGTTACAAACTTCAATATTTATTTGCACAAGATATATTTAAGTTCCAAGATCTAAACGAATTCTCGCTACATGGCCTCTTATACCAGTCAGATCAATTTTTTTTGAGTATCAGGTAACACAGGCGTAACCAAATTATTGGTTTAGCTAAAGTTAGCCAAACTAGCCAACTCACCCTCCAAACAGCTGAGTTCTTGTGGTAACTTGAATAAGTATGTTAACTCAACGTTACAAATTGTGTAATTTCAGTCATGTGTTTGTGTGCAGAAATAAACACGTAATCCTTGCCTAAAATCAACCGATACTGAACAACTATTGATTATATTCAAATCAATTTTTATATATCTTTTTTGACAGTAAAACTGTACAACAAAATCATTTTTTCAGTTCTCGACATAAGCTCCCGAGATTGAGCTCAAACAACTGGTTCGTATATATTCTACTCTTCATTCATTTGCCTTGGTTTTTTTGACATAAACGTCATACCAAGTACTGTCAATTTTATACCAATGGCAAGATACAAAAACTTACAGATTGATATCTGACATAAAATAGCAGTAACATCATAATACTAACCATAAAGGACATCAAAACAATACATAACAATTCAAGGAAATACCTTGAATAAATAATCTATGTCACATCCATAAAACATACAGCAAAGTGAAATGTCGAAGGGAATCCAATAAGATAATTCAATAAATGCGCACTTGAAGATTGCTCACGTCAAAAACCCGAGAGCCGTAACATAAAACGAAATCCCTGCACTGGGAATAGATATTCTGAAGCCAAATGACCATTACAGGCATCCCAAACCACTTTACAAATGAAAAAGAGTTTAAAATCAACGTTTTATGTGGTTTGTATCACGTAATGTTTTAAAAATCGTTTATGGGACAACGACGCCAGGCGCCATGACAGTTTTTTCCCGCGCATAATTTTAATGGCCGCGACAGGTGGTAAATTTGCAAAAGTAAAATTAAATTGACTTTAATATCAAATGACTTTTATGGCATGATTATCAAATTTTTATTTTATCATTATTGTACTCGTCTATAGATAATAGTAAAATTACTCGTATAAAGAAAGCGAGTCAGAAATAAACCTAAGGAGTCACACAGTGCCGGCACTGTTGCTATCCGAAAATCCATTGACAACTGAGTGATTTGAAAACTTAGAGCCTAAATTCAAGAAACAATATAGCTTCTGCTTAATTACTTAAATTTCTAAATTCAGTTTGAATGAAATAGGTAAAATATATATAAGCCATACATGACTCTTCGGTTATTAATTTAAGTATTTCGAATATGATCGTTATTCATAACTTCTGTAATTAGTATCGATTGCTAAGTTCAATTACTGAAATAATGGTTTTAGTGAAATTCAAAATGTGGCTTACCCAAGCGTCGTCATCGTCACGATAGTATACCAGAAGGCAGCAGGTATGGATGTGAAGTTGGTATCTTGTTCGTTCTTCTCAGCGTAGAACATAACAGTGGCAAATATAATAATAGCCATAGCCAGTGAAAACACCAAGAAACCCAGTTCACTGGCGCAAGACTTCAATGTGTAACCAAGGATCCTCAATCCCTGAGAATGCCTCGAGAATTTAAATATGCGGAACACTCTGAATACTCTTAAGGTAACAAAGGCTCCAGATACGTCGTCATTATCTGTGATCCCCAAACCAATATAGTAAGGCAGGATAGCCACTACATCAATAATCGACATAACTGATCGCACAAACTTGCAGCGATCCGGTGCTGCGAACAATCGGAGCAAATACTCAGCTGTGAATATCATCACACAAGCTGTATCCAGACAGAAGAATACAATCTTATACCGCTCTCCGCAAGGAAGAGTCCCTGCTCTGCCCGGTCTGTGTCCACACGGCACTGTCTCCACAACGTTTGCCATCACGGAAACAGCAATAAAAAATCCAGTCACATAATAGAAAACGAGTGCAGCGGTGGACGTGTGAGGGTTCTCGAATGCCCTCCACATCTTTTGCCTTAAATCTGTCAGTTGCGGCAGACTCTGGTCTCCCGCTTCGCTAAGCTTATCGTCCATTAGTCTTTCTGCATTCTCTCTTTTCCTATCTCTGTAATCCTCATAACAACAATCACCTATCACATCTGGTAGTATACCAAAAAACGCAAGTTCCTCATCATAACCTGTCAAGCATTCATGTTTTGGATAATGCAACTTTCCTGTTCTGTAGTAATTGAGAATGTGTCTAAATATATCAGGGTCTCTATCAAAGAAGTATTCTCTGCTGTCCTCATCGTAAAAGAACTCTCGTTCTGATGATCCCAACAAAGAATCTGGGTACTTTTCGAGCGTGTTTCGCCATGTTTCGAAACGGCGACCTGATACGTTGATGAGGAGCTTCTCATCTTCAGCTCTGCGACGGTCTTTGGGGACGGGAGGCGGCGGGAGCGGATGGGTAGCGATCGGGACCCACCCGATGGCGGCAGCTCTTGCGAACGGCAGCCAGGCGGCGACCGACGCCATGGCGTGCTTCCGCGGTGCCGTCGCCGCGACAACTGACGTCCCTCCCCCCGCCACGCGCTATTTCCAGTCCTGCACAGATGCTGCGAGTTGCCAGACTTCGGATTAAATTTAGCGATCTAAATGCACATTGTTTTCGTTTATGAATTTACATTTTATTTTTGAATTTAATGTCAATATATGACGCTATATTGTCTTGGTTAGACGTAAAGAGGATCGTAAAGTTTGTTTACACGGAACTAATTACGATTTGCAGGATGTGACTAGTTTACTATGTTCATTCTTGTATATTACAATGTCTTAAAGTAATATCATTGTTCGGTTTCGTTTTTTTTTCGTCTGCATACTATCCATCATTTGCATTTCATTTTAGACATTACCTAACATGAAAATTATATGTTAGGTATGTTACCAATTTGTTACCTAAGTAAACACATTACGTCCAGTCTTAGCTGTCATGTAGCCGTATTTAATCCCAGTCTGTACTAATATTAGACGAGACTTATGGCCCGTAACCAGGCAGATGAGAATCGCACAGAAGCTTTTCAGATTTTCAGAAGGTGGTAGATCAAGTGACCTCCATTACTGGTTTTATAAAGTTACGTCAATTCAATAGCAGCAAGTTAAAGTTATCATCAATTTACAGAATAGCGGTTCCGGCAGACATTCTCCTGCCTTAAAAAAATTAAATCTAAAACCCGATTCCAGCGCCACTTACCAGGTCTAATTGTGAATCTAAACCATCCCCAAACCCACTCAAATACATTTTTTTTTTACACCTCGGGTTACATTATTGAAGTTTTAGTAGGATCCCTAATTTTTTCTAGTAATAAATATAGTCTATAGTAATCTGGGATAGTATAGCATTAATTAATGGTGAAAGAAACATACAAAAATACAAATCTTTCCTCTTTATAATATTAGTATAGATGATCTACAGGACCTGCTGCTTGCTACATGTGAATGATCAAAGGAGAATCTAAATAGACCATATTTCCTTTTTATTGCGAACCTGACAAACTGCTCACCTAAATTAAAAGTGTTTGCCATCGCTTATAGATCTTTGCAACACTAGGGTCGAAGCCAACACGTTGCTGACCTTTAGGATAGGGCAGAGGGGTTAGGATAGGAGAAGTGGGATAGAAGGGATGAGATATAAGGAAGAGACAGAAGGGTCAAACAGGAGACATAGTATAGATATGATGGGATAGGAGAAAGAAGGGGAAAGAAGAAGATGGGATATGGGATGGGATGGGATAAGGGTCCGTCAGAACTCTCACTCATCATACGAAACGCAATTAGGTCAAGGCTAGCCGTTTCACGTGATGCTGTGATAAGTTCAAGACCAGCAAAAAGATCATCTTATACTGAATACATCACAGTTGTGTTGAGATGGTAGTTCTAGTAATTTCTCATTTCCTTCTAAGGCCGATAGTTTTAGTATATTTATTACTCAAGGCTTACCCAGCCTTTTTAGGCTAGCATTCTGCCGCTTGTAACTCGGCGTTACTGGTCCTTTTGGTCCACGTGGGGATCACGTGTGGCAAAAATATTTACGAAAAGCAATTGATCACCAAACCCAATCGATAACTTCAGAAGAGAGCAATTATTCACTGTAATCAAAGACATAATCCTGAGCAGTCGAGAAAAGTGTAAAAAGAATATAGTGGCTCTAAGTCTACATGAACGTTAAAGAAAATGAAAAAGCTAACAAGCAGCTTACAAAATAAGGATAAAACCACACACTATTAAGAAATCCAGTTTCATCCGTAAAGAAGTAAACCAATGAGATCCGTTTCCAAATGGACCTTTTTTGAAGTGAAACTTCTTTAGAATCGTTGTAATTTGAAACTCGATGTAAGGAAAAAGCTACACTAAAAAGAGATAAATACAATAATCTATAGGACTAAGCCTATGAGAGAATGAGATACGAGTTTTACATTGTGCAGCATAGATTAGAGAGTCAATAAGACCGATGATCAAACAAAGCTCCAATTTGTACCGACATAAATCTGATGGTAATATATTATCTGTGAGTATATTCTCTGAAGTTTCACCTCTATTGCGTGTGAACTGCACACACACACACAATTATTGTTAATGCTGGGGAAATGCATTTACGCGTACTCTCAGGCCCTGGAGGAGGTCACTGATAGGTATGTGAGACTCACGACGGCCGATACCCAACACAAGCTTCTGATGATAGAAGTAGTTACAAAAATCGACCGCTAGACTACCCACTAAAGTTTCCAGCATCCCTCCGCATCGTAATGCGGCGCCACGGCACCGTAATCATAGGTAGGACTGGCATGACACATCGATGTAAGCCGGTGTTCCTAGGACCGGAGACCCCACGGAACTGGGTGTAGTACATCGGAAAAGTCTCCCAAAGCCCCAAACCCCATTACGTTATCGGGGGAAGATAGGCATAGTGACGCCTGCGAACCCCTCTTCGGTGTCTGCAACAGGGGTCCGCATGCTCTTTCAGCGCCATAGCGTCCTCGCAGAAGAACACTACCGCTTGCAATTCGACTCGCTGCGCAGCATTTAATCGACTACGCTGCGGAGAGAGATGACGAATATTAATTTGTATCGCTGGTGTCCCTATGCGGCATATTCTTCCAGCGTATGTCGCGCCGTATCGACTAGTGCGCTACATTCGTGGCAAGCCGAGCCTCGCAATCTGGTACAGAGATTTCATACAGAAAAAGCGTTTCTACACGCTTTTAAGCATGAATTCGAAATATGTACGTACATCACAATATATAGGTATATATATAGAAATATGTTTTATTCAGGAAACTACATATTCTCGTAGGAGACTGAATCAAAATATTCAAAGTACGACACTATAAAATCTGTAAGAGCCACGACTTTTGTCAGCTTACTATTGTTGTTAATTTAAAAAAAAGTTTGAAAGAAAATTCGTAATCATTCCGCAATTCTCATCCGCATAGCAACCCTATCCCGGGCTTTCACTCCACCACGCATGCGTTTTCCGTGACGTCACTACCTAATAAATTGATTTTCAGCTACCTATCTCCCTCTAACTCGGCTGGGTTACTATCGATCTATCTCTGTCCCACTCCTTTGAGCTCCGGTGACCTTTTATATATTTCTCCTAGTTTAAAAAAGTACTTTTTTTCTGAAGGCTTTTGTTTCCGTGATGTGTGAAAAGCAACCCCTAGTTTTTGGGAGCGACTTGGTGCCGTTTAAACGTGGAAGGGCGCGAATAACAATTAAATATGGGGGTATTAATTTATATACTGCATTAGAAATTAAATTAATACGCTATTTGTATAATATATTACTGGATGGCTCTACATAGGATATAATAATTTTGTATCAGAGAATGGTCGGCTTACAAAACAGTTCAGATACTTAATGGTTATGTTAATAGGTCATTTTGTTCTTAGGCTCATTTCCTAATTGGAATACAATATTTGTATGACATTAGGTTTATTATAATGATAAAGGCTTTTGGCGTCGAAACTCTGGAGCTTTGGGGTCCAGAAACTCACCTTTATTGACACCTATCTACACGGTTGATAGAAATCTCACGCAACCAAAAGGCTGGCCTGTATTTTGGGCAACGCATAAGCGTTGCCATTCAACGTGGTAACGCGGCCAGCGTTTTGGGAACGTTACCAATTATGGGTGATTTGGGACCTATTTATTATTTACAATTCTCTCTAATTAAGCTGTGCTTGAACATGTATATTATGTGTATATTTTATTTTTAAGTTTGTATATTTTACGACCTAAACAGTTCATTATGAAAACTGTTAAAAAATCGCACTTGTAGAAACTGAGTTAATTTTTTGTTCAAAAGGCATTTTTTATTAGTCGTCTGTTTGTGTGTTTGTTCGGGATTCATGTAAAACTACAGGGCTGATTTCGATGTGGTTTTGGCTGATCGACAACAAATTGTTAGACTTAAAATCTGCACTACTCTTTATCTCGGTAATCTCGCGGGAATTTTTCTGGAATTATTTAAAATTACCAGATTGAAAAAAAAACGAATTCCAATGTGATTTTATCACTGATCGATAGCAAATTTTATGCAATAAAATGGATGATTTTTATCCCGAAAATCATAAATGCATAAAAATTAACTTATTCCGACCCAGTTTCCACTAAAATGATAGATTACATTCTTTTTTAAAATTCTGCGTTGTTCTGTGTCCCGGGAATCCCGCGGGACTTTTAAGTCAAGCGTGGACGAAGTCGCGGAGATATCCTAGTCATCTATAATATTGTTACAACTTGGGTTCCGACAAAAACAAAATCCACCTGCATATCTGTAAAAACACATTTTATCACCTGTCGGCGTCTGAACTAATTGTAATTCTTTTATGATCGTTTTCTTTTGTTTACTTATTTATTGGTATATGTTTCTAGAGAACAACCCATTGTTTTATTGTACGCGTTTATGGCTGCTTGCGGCTGAATCATTAAACAGGTGTTTCGGATTATGTCGACTACGATACGGGCATATTTGTGTTCGTGAGGTATAAAACGATGGCCTGATGGGGAGAGGGGGCAGTCGACGTGTGTACATTCGGAATCCAATATTGACAGACTTTGCGCGTTTTATTGAATTACGACCCTCTGCATTATGTTTGGATTTGTTGTGTTCGGTTATATTTGTACCTATGTTATACGTGTTTGTATAATTCTAATAAACTGTATAATAATTCCAACGGCATTTTAATTCGAGCTCGCAACTCGTAACAATATTATAAAATTCTAAACATGCCGTGTCTGTACATTGAAGCATTTAACATTCTCTAAGCGGACTATACTAGAAGTAATAAACACAAAACCGAAGCCGTGACTCTGTCTGACTAATTTCCGATTTAGTATCCAGAAGAAATTGCATTTTCCGAGAAACGGAATGGAATTGAACGGAGTGGTACGAAACGTAGCGAAACGAACTGAAGCGAAGCGAAATTAAATTAACGAAATGACGTGAGCTGTGGTAGCTTAGTGATTAACGCACTCACGTCCCTAACTTAAAGGGCGCGAGTTAGAATCCTGGCTGGAAAGTGTGCGCCACTTAGGCAATTTTCTGACCTAATATACGTATTATAATTACCACCTGCTGATGATGAAGGAAAACATCGCGATAAAATCTGGACATCGATATAACCAATATGCCAAACCCGCGAATTCGCCTTGGACAAGCTTGGCGGCCGTTCCCCTATAGTGGGAGGCCCGAGCCCAGCAGTGGGACGTTTAAAGACTGTTATTATAATTATTATAAAGTGATAGGCCACAAATGTCTCCACTCAGCTGAGATGAGAATGTTGAGTTTTTTTTTTAATTATTCGTCCGATATCATTACATTCATATACATTAAAAACACATTTAACTGGGGTACAGAAACCTCATGGGTTTATTCTTGCCGCAGAGCGGCTTGTACACAATATTGTTATATCAAAAATAGGAGCAGAGGCGAGGAATTGTTATCATCGTTCAAGTGTTTAGTTCTGACTTGATAATAAAAGCGGGGTTATCATCATTCTAGTATATGGTTCTGTTTTAGTCCCAGGTCTGCCCATGTGAGCCTGATCGTCTGCTTTGGGAATCAATATAGAATCTTTTCAGATTATATTTCATCGATTTATGGTTATTATTGTACATTGATTGCAGGTCCTCTGGGAGATCGTTTGAAGGGTACAGGCAAAGAACAGGGATTGTCACAAAATTTATTTTTTCTATATTCTATTGAAAGCAATTAAATAAACTACCATAGACAAAGGTTTATGGTAGTTTATTTCCCAATCACTAACTTTTATATAAAACTAGCTGTACCCGGCAGACGTTGTCCTGCCTTTAAGAAATAAAAATCTAGAGAGCGGGACCAAATGTTAATCTAATCTAAAGAGTAGAAAATTATTAAAGTATATCGCTATTAAAAAATAGGGGTTGGTGGTAGAAGGATAAAAATTTAGGATTGTATGTATTTTTCAATGGTAAATCATAATAAAATATAAATAAGAAATTTTGACAAAAACTTTAAAAAAATATTTAGGGGCGGGTCACCCTTATCATTTAAGGGTATGAAAAATAGATGTTGGCCGATTCTCAAACCTACCCGATATGCACACAAAATTTCATAGAAATCAGTTCCGCCGTTTCGGGGGAGTTTGGTAACTAACACCGCGACACGAGAATTTTATATATTAGATTATTTGCCCGTAAGTGAACTTAAATATAAAGACTTGATGTGTCTGATGCCATCTTGTACCAGAGAAGCACAGGTGTTTTATAAATCATTAGAATATGATTCCAAAACTAAAGATGTTGATGACTGAATTGCACATTCCTTGTTGTCTGTTCTTCCAAGATTGTTTTATTTAATTTTTGTTAAATTTTAATAACTAAAAAGCCCATCATAACTATACAGCTATATTAATTAAATAAACATTTAATTAGTTTTAAGTAAAAGTTACTGCATACGCCGATCTCAATAAAAAATATATACTTCTAAACTTTTAATAGGTTTTTCTCAAGATCTATTTATTAAGACATTCCCTGTTCTTTGCCTGTACCCTTCATTTACAATGATTGGTGTCATATCTTCCTCGCCCCTTGTCCCATACACATCATTATGTTTAGGAATAATATATTTGCCATTATATACATGCGCCAGATCTCGGTCTCATGTTGTTAGGTCTAGTCTTTTTAACTAATAGTTCTTTGTTACATTCAGTTAGTATAAAAAATTTAACCTTGTCAAATATACCGTACTGTAGATGGATGTGTGGTGTTACAAGAATGGCTAACGTGAGAAATGAGTTGATAAGGGCATCTTTAAAAGTTGCAACCGTGATGAAAAAATTGAGAGAACGAAGAAGAAGGTAGTACCGCCATGTAATGAGGAGTAATGATAGTCACGGGACAAAAAGAGTGTTAAAGTACAATATTGATGGGTATTAATGTAAAGGTAGACCAAAAAAGAGATGGATGGATTGTGTAAAGGATGATATTGCCACCTCCAAGGAATACTACGCCAACTTAATTTTTGGTATTTTCTGTTTTTAAGGGAAAAGCACTCATTAGTGTCTTAATGTTATATTTTCAAAATTTCATAAAAAAAATTATTAAGAAACAAAAAACTTTTTAGTTTCTCAATATTTTTTTATGAAATTTTAGAAACATGGTAATAAAACATCAATGGGTGCTTTTCTCTTAAAATAGAAAATACCTAAAATCAAGTTAGCGTGGTATCCCTTGGAGGTGTCGATATGATAATTTGTGGTGTGACAGAAGATGTATGTCGGAATAGAGGAGTGTGAATGAAAAAGACATATTTTGCCGGCCCCAAATAGTTAGGAGAAAGTGGAAGCAAAGAAAGAGAGGCGACGGTAACCATTTTCCATGAGCTGCGCTGTCTGTTTCTTTGGCAGCTTCGCAATAAAAAATGAAAAGGCTTTAAAATTACAAGCAAACACACAATCTCACTTCTCATTTATATATTAATAAATAGTACAGCAGAATTAAAAAAATAATGTAAACTATAATTATGGAAAACTGTGTCAGAGAATAAGCTAATTTTTATGCACTTGAAAAATTTCAAACCCCTCCCGGAAAATTCCCGCGGGATTCCTGACATAACAAGTAGCGTAGATTTTAAATCTATTTAGCTATCGGTCAGAGAAAACCCCATCGAAATCGGACCATTAGTTTTTACGTGAATCCCGAACAAAAAAGAATTCTTAAAAAAATGGCATCGTGTTCTCCATCGTTTATATAGTCTATTCCAGTTTTTTTTTAATAGTTTAAATGTACAGACACGACATGTTTAGAGTTTTATAATATTATAAATGATAACAACTTTATAAGAAGCGGGCTCATGTAGTGAGCCTTTGACTATTCTCAAAGGTAAAGCAAGATCAGATATGGCTCTGAGGAATTAGTTGGCCCGGATTTGCATACTCCAGTGAAGGTTAGGCCTTTCATTTGGAATAAATTATTACACAACTTTAAAAAAGTGTTGTCTTGCATGGTGGGGCCTTATCTTGGATAATGTTATAGATGTAATAACATTATATATAATATGCTTTATTTAAGCTTATTTATTTTTTAATGATACCTATCTTTACTTTTTTTTTATTAATTATATTGGTGGCAGTTGCTTCTTTCAACTAAAACTCGATGTGGACTGTATGACTAATTATTGGCGTTATTTACAATTAAACTATACATAGAAGAAAAACACAGAGAATGATGAATGGCAGAGAGTCAAGTAGTGTAGCCATATGTATGTGAGCAATGTGAAGCGAATGAACCTATCGGCCTCCAAAACCGCTTCTATATCCCACGTTACGTCCGACGCCTAGCTGCTAACTGTGCGCGCTATGGGCGTCGGCGGTATGCGGAGAATGGAGAGAAGGTGTGTTCCGGAGGGCGGGTCAAGCGCGTGCTCTCTGTCCGCAACAAATTATGTTATCATTGTTTTCTGTTTTTTTTTCTCTATTATTATTCTTTTCAATACGTCACGTTGACTATAACTGTAATCTTGCTTGTTTTTACCGTGGGTCGCATGAGGTTTCTGATTAACGAATTGGGCACTGAAAATCAGTGCTGTGTTGGAATATGTTTCGGCACAGCGAAATACTAAGTGCCAACCTCATTTCGCAAATTGTGGGACACCTTTTCATTATTATTTTTATAATGTATGTCTTTAAAGAACACGAGCCATAAAAATGCCCCTGACTTTTGGAGTTGGGGGGTTAGCATGGAATAGCCAACACGTAGAGGCCCCTTAACAAATTTAATGTAAATGTGGCGTGACACTGACCGGCGATTATCCCTGTCTACACCATATAATAATGCACCCAAGAACAAGCCCCGGCCAATGTAGGACTATTGTGGGAAATGAGAACAAGAAGTACCAGGCTATTGGGGTGAACTGAACTACTAGTGGTACTAGGAGTCTGGGAATATGTGGACTATGGCGTCTGCCCGTCGCAATATTCAGGGAACATGGAAAAATGGGCAGGCGGTGAGTCGCCACTCCCTACATGGGCCCCAAAAAATGCCATAGAAGACAGGGGCAACATGGCTGTGAGTGGCTAAGGAGTGTAGAGAGGTGGGCTGCAAGTTCACCGAAGCTACTTCCGACGTTATGCCATTTATCACTTCCACCCCTGGAGCTTCAGTCTTAGCTATGAATGTGCTATGTAAATTAAATTTTGTCATTTAAATATTTTTCAATACTGTAGTATCCCTTTTTTAGCAAGATACTTTTTAATGTGGTTTTAAATTTAGTGAAAGACAGATCTAACATTTCACTAGGAATCTTATTGAAGAAGCGTATACCAACCCGCCAAGAAAGAGAACAATACTTTTTGTAATCTAAAAGATGGCAACATCAGTCTATTACAATGCCTGATGTTGAATTTGTGAACACCTTTTACTGCTTGTAGGCACTCAAATAATTACTAATATAAATTATATTATTAAATATATATTGGCAGGCGACTGTCATAATAGTGATTTCCTTAAAGCGTTCCCTGAGAGACTCCCGAAGGCCGAGGCACCTTTGGTGTGGTCACCAAAGCACCAAAGGTACTCCAGCAATAAAAAAGATTTAAAAAAAAACAAAAATTCTTTGTAAAATTTACATTTATTCCTTAAATTTACAATCACCATCTATTTACATCTTCAAGCGTCGTATAAATTACATGCATAGAAATTGCATCCTCAAATTGTCTTTTACATTTGATTTTATATACCATAAAGGCCATCCATGTTATACGTCCGTGTGTCACATTAATATAATTATCGAAGATTACAAAGGAATGGATGTCACCCAGTAAAATATGTAACTACAAGATATTAGCACAGAGAATGGCTCGGAAACCGGTTTTTGGAGAACAACCGATATAAGAATCTTTATGCTTTTGTTAATACCATTTTCTGTTTTTATCTTTGCCCCAAGAAAGATTTGTGGATTGTGGATCCTTTATGAATATTAATAAAATAAAATAGAGACAGATAGCGCAATCAGCATCGTTTAAACATTAATTAAAATTACTTCTATCATAGGTATTTTAGAAGTAAAAGGTTATTTTAAAGGTTCATTTACATGGAGAAAGTTTATCGCAAGTTTTGGGGCAAGAAGTCGTATATCATTTTCTTAGGCGATACTCTTTAGACAACAATCGCATTGACATGTCTACATTCAGACAAAAAACAAAAACTCGCCTACGAGTATCTCATACGATAATCGTAAGGTAATCATCACCAAGAGTTTTGTTTACACTACGACAAAAATCACATTAAGATATTTGCTTATGATTTCTCGACTTATCTAATCTAGATCTCCTATGATTTTTTTTTTGAAGTTCTAGTGTCGTACAAATCGTTTTGAACGGAGTTGAATGCGAGATTTGACATTCGAGCTCGGTGATTAACACCGTATTTTTCTTCAAAATGACACAAAATCATATAAATATATATAAATTTGAATCTGCTGACAACATTCCTTTCATTCAATTAATTAAATTTTATAGAAGTCACGAATGTTTCTTCTTTCTATCCACTTTTCAACCCAATATATTTTTTTCGCTTTGGTCTAATTATTTTCTTAGAAGAGCAGAGACATTAACGCATACTCGCGCACTACATGCTTGAGAGTGGTGACTGAACTGAGCTGAACTTGAAATATCATCAAGCGATTATCGCTCTTCCACGTACGATATTTGTTGATAGTTGTTGTACGATGTTTAGTTTACATTATTATTATTTTTTTCTTTCGACAATCGTATCTTCGAGGCAAGAAACTCTTTCCATGTAAATGGCCTTTAACGCCTGTTCTTTTAAATATAATTTATTGTATCATGCTCCCGCATCCCAGTAAAAAAACATAACTTGTAGCACACTCAGCAATCCCGGTTGGCGCCAGCTAGAGATGTCACGAATATTCGGCTTCTCTCAGTATTCGGCCACTGTTTAATGATTCGGTATTCGGCCGAACACTGCGTATTATTCGGCCAAGTTGAAACATAGTTTAACTATCAATAATTTGTGATTGAAATATACACATATTTGAGTAATACTTATGTATGTTTTTGTTATCACGATATGGTATTGGGTATTAGTCCGAATACTACATACTATTAGACCGAATACCGAATCGAAGCCGAATATTTGTGGCATCTCTAGGCGCCACCAGTTCATTCTTGATTTATAGAAAAATTTCAAATAATACTTTCAATCAACATCTTAGTATTTAAAATATATTTTTGAGACTTAAATGAATTATAAATCAAAATTCCTTTTTAGTTCTACGAAAATCATAAAGGTTATGAAATCGAAAGAGATAATTCGGACTAACCTACTAGTGACATCTAGTAAAGAAAGTGGATCTAATCATCAAAAAGTTTTAAGTACTTCTTTGATAGTGATATTAATAAAAAATTGTGTGTGTGTGTGCAGCTCACGTGCAGTAGAAGTGAAACTTCAGGGAATATACTCACGGATAGCTCTTCTCTAACTTTTAATATAAATATACAATTACTTTAGCTTACGTCCGTCAAAATATTATAATTTAAAAAATTCAATCTAAATTACACTTTAAATCACTAGCATATAGTTCAAAATTCAATGCACTGTTACGCACAATTTCCTCTGATCTGCGTACAAAAGAATATCTGCCTTAAGTATATACAAATGGAGCTGAAATTCATTTGAAATCTTTTAAGTTTTATTTAAATTGAAAATGAATACTAACGGGTGAAGAGAAATGTGTTTCATTTCGAATTAAATAAGATTGAATTTTACATGTTTATCTCTTTTTAGTGTCGCCTTTTTTCGTTTCATCGATTTTCTAATCACGACGATTCTTAAGAAGTTTCACTTCAAGTAATTGCTTCAAGATAAACTTGAGACCGCACAATACATGATTGTAAATGATAAAGCATCCAATGTGTTGCTTCTCTAATAACCATAAAGGCTATAACATAATATAGCTGGGGATACAACAATGAGTCTTATAAAAAACTTAAAAAACCCTTCAATTCTAGAATATTGAAAAATTAAACTACAGATAAAAAATTGCACAGATTAAAAACAATCTTTGGTGACAAGACAGTTTACACAATAATAGCGACTAGAGAAATTTTAAAAATAAATATCTTAAATAATAATTTGTATTATTTATATTTTACATATACATTTTCATTACAGATACTAGATATTGAAGACAGTCGAATTCACGGATATTCACGTTTGTTATGCTGAATATAAAACTTAGAATAACTAAAGGTATAGAAATAATGCTAAAATAAGAGCTTAGTAAAAACTCTCTTATTCATATAAAGTAATACAGAATACATAAGTGTGAGAGTAACAAAAAACATCTTGAGTTTCTACTGTTTCACACGAGTAGTAAGTTGAAATTGACAAGCGGTGGTTTAAACGTATTAGAGCGATACTGTATTCACTAGTGTGATACGCTTACACAGAATATCGGCTCGAAACAGTTACCTAGAGCTGATTCCCTCGCCCTATTCCAGTTACCTATCTCATCCCCTTTAGCCTAGTCCTCACATCACATTAGCTACGCTCAATGTGCAAAGCCATTCCCACTATTCCACCGATGGCTCAAGATCCCTACCGGGAACTATATTTGTACGTTGTATACAGTACAAGCATTATAGGTTATTTATCTGTGACATAATGGAAGGGGGTATCCATTAATTATGTGACGCGTTTAAAGAGGGCTAGGAGTCGAGCCGAATCTCGTCGAATATTTTTCAAATTGTGAGCAAAGTGTTAGTTAAATTAAATATAACATATTTCGTTATGGCGAAGTGTTACATGCATAATAATATTTGTCGTGGTTATGGCGAACGTCACAAATTAGTACAGTAGCCCTTCGATTGTTTAGGCGCCAGCTAAATGTGCGACTCGTCGAACATTGCAGAGTACTCGGCCGTTCACATTTATTTTGCCTCTGACATTGACACTAGAAACACACATTTAGAAAGCGTGGCTAAATCCGCCAAATCCCACGATATCTCACCAGAGGGAGGGGTGATCGTAACGTAATTAATAGACGCCCCAAACTTTGTGGACATATTCGTTAAACACTTATAAAACTACACTAAATTAGGGAACAACGGATCGGCGTAGCTTAAATGAATTCTAACTCTTTCTTCCCGGAATTAGGGATAGGATTCTTGTTTCAACGTAGTTCTGCTTTAAACCGACAGTTACATTTTTCAACTACGTGTTATTAATTAGTATTAGGTTTATGTAAAAATATGAGAGTTTATATTTTATTTAACTCACTCATATTTTGTGAAAACTCACTAAATCGAACACCGAATCTAGTGTAAGATTGTCAGTAATTTGAAAACTCACTCTCCACCTTGTAATTAGAATGTCAGAGCAGTCACTGAGTGAGTTTCACTAAAAATGACTCGCTTGTAAGTGAGTCGTTTTTCCACAATCTATAATTTGCACAACTTTGGACTAGAATACTTATCCTTAACTAACAAAGCATCACTTAAATACTTTTTTAATTTTATATAGGCACCTACCTATATTTAAGTAATATCACGCACAAATTTGCCTTTATGGTAATATTAATGTTATCTAAAACAACTATTTTAATAATACGGGACAATTTATTCGGATTTGAGTCTTACTTAAAATATTAAGAGGAATGATTTTATGGATATCATTATTGTATTGTACACAGAGTCATATCACGATAAATTCAATATTTAAAACATAATTATCTAGACCAAAAATGAAAGGCATGGTAAGTTCACTTATAAGTTATAACTTAGTAGGCATAAACTATATCTCTTAAATAATCAAAATAAAGTAATATGAAAAGATTTAGCTCAGAACAATAACTAACTAAAACTAAAGAAACAGTGCTCATAAAACTTTAGTAACTAACCAAAGGTCTTAGATTTTTCTTGTTTGCTTTAAGTAATAATGTTGCTCTAATTATGTTAGTAAAAAATAAGACCAACTTAATATCGTTCTCACCAATTCAAAACAAGACAGTGAAGTCTCACTTTAAACTAATAATAGCCTTGTAAATAAAAAAGTACGGCTTTATACGCATCTCTTTCTAGCACGCTTCAGCGTCATAAACAAAAACAGTTTGAATGTATGTACTCTGTAGGTATTTGTATACGATTTCTACTGCTTTAATTATTACTCTAAGGTATAGATCCCAGATGTATGAAAAATGTGAGTAAAATGAAATGTCATCCTGGTCTAATGACGCCAGATGCAAAGCTCACAACACGACTGGATTAGTCTAAGGTAACTCAAATCTGAATAAATCATGTTTGACTGTACTAAAAACAAAACTTGGAATGTGCCTCGAGATCTCTGTGACTAGATAAAAACAATTATGCTATACTAATAAGCAAAACTACTATATAACGGATTTTAAATACATATTTAAATTGATTTTTGTCATTTTTAGTTCTGATGTTTCGACCGTTTTGCAGCGAGTGCTAAGGATAGTTAATTTTAAAAAATAAACACTTTAATCCATATATATAGTAAAATAGTGTTAATTCTATTTATTCATATTAAACAATTGTTCAAAGTCTACATGTTATTAAATCATTTGAATTGTTCTAAATATATCATTACCTATTTATTATCGCTAAAATAATTTTGTCAATAATAAAAAGTGAATAATAATTATTATTAATTGAGTGAATGAATATGCTTTATTGTGTTTTAAAAGATACAGTTAACAGAAATAAAATTTTACAATACAATAGGCGGCCTTATCGCTAATAGCGATTTCTTCCAGACAACATTTGGATGGACAAAACATTTGATAAGAACAGAGGTATGGCGCATTATTCTCACTACCGAATCAGTATTTTATAAATATATACATACACTAGCTGACCCGGCGAACTTCGTATCGCCATATTTTCTGAATTCCTAAAAGTCTGTTTCATGACACAAAAACAAAATCACCAAAATCGGTCCAGTTGATTGGGAGGATTCTAGAACCCGATCTCAGCGCCACCTACTAGTTCTAATTGCAAATCTAAACCATCCGGTAAGCCACTCAAACACACGAAAACAAAATCGCTCCAGGTGATTAGGAGGATTCTCAATTGGAACCGATCTCAGCGCCACCGATCGGTTCCAATTGTGAATCTAAACCACCCGGGGACCCATTCAAACACACAAAACAAATATCATCAAAATCGGTCCAGCCGTTTAGGAGGAGTTCACTGTCAACACACGTATAGAAGAATTATATATTTATATAGATTAATAAAATATAAAAATTATACTAATAACATATATGAATAATGTGAAAATACATCAATAATATGAAAATTATTTTAACGATACTTATTTTGGACACTTGAACTTTATTAAAACTTTTTATATTAATAATATTAGTTTACATAAAACAGTAAATATTATTTTATAAAATCTGAGCTTGTTTTGAATTGTTTTTCTAATATTATGAAAGCGATCGCTGCAATTTGATCAAAACTTCAGAACAACGCATAAATCCGTTCAAATTGTTTCAACAGTAGCAAAATCTTAATAAATAAAATACTTGTTATTACTACGATTATTTGTACAGGAATGTTTTGTTTAAAATAAAAATTTGCAATCCGATCTCATCGGATATTTTAGCTAATTTTGGATATATTATTTAGCAATAAATACCATTTACCTAACATTGTCATCACTTGAGCAAACAGGCGCTGAGATACTCTATAAACTCAATATTTCACAAGAATACCAGACCAAAAATGTATTTAAAGAATATCACTTATAATTTAATTAACATAAAATTAAATTTAAATTAAAATTAAAATTGTTGGACTCAGAGTTAGATAATGACACATTAAATTTGTCAATAATCTGGACCCTTATGAATCGTCATGTCCGTCCGTCTGTGTTTGTATCTCTGTCATTTTTCTCAGAAACTACTGAGTCTGTATGGATGAAAGGACAATGCTCATAATGGGTCCACCCTGAAATCGGATGAACCTTAACCAAATATCTTTCTAAGATCTTGTATTATTTTTTATGTTGTTATATTGAAATTATATTTTTTTATGTAACCCAGCATAGAAAATACAATTGTATAAACATATTTTTTCCATTATTAACAACGATGGATCGTAGTCGTATGTTGAGTTTTAGGTTTTTATTGGCCGACCTCTTTACTTCAATAACCACGAATGTTGACTGTAAAACTCACCTACCTTTCAGAAATAAATCACGGTCGACATACTGGCACTTTTACCTTTTCCAGAACAATAGATTAAATCTATGAAAGCAGAAGACATCAAACCATAGTGTGTGTTAATAATGAACAGCGCCATCTAGTTTTGAAAGTTGTAACTTTGAATGTATGTTTTTCTAATAAATATTGCTGTAGAAAAATTAAGATTTCTCTTAAACCTAGTCAAAGGATGTAAATATTTTTAATGTAAATGATAATTATTTAAATTTTTCACAATATAATGAAAAAATCATAAAGACTCGTCCAATTTTATATGAAATCCAACTCTCCTAACAAATTGAGCAATGTCCTTTGCCAAGAGGCTATATTTCATCCATCACTTCACAATAGTGCTGTGGAACTGCGATAGTTTTAAGCAAGCTGTCATCAGTGTCACATAAACTAGCAGGCTTGACCCTAGGGAGGTTTTGAGGACAGCAAATTCAGGGCAAAACCATTTTTTATGTCTTATAGAATATTATAAAATTTATATTTAAATACTGAAATGTTATTAGGGCCACATAAACAATTCAATCATTTAAATATATGTTTAGGGCAAATACGTTTTGTAATTAGAACGATAGGGCACAAATCATAAACTTACAATTTCATTGACAAAAAGTTGTAATTAATATGATTGTGATCTAGAAAATAGGTTATCGAATTGTAGAGGTCGGTAGAGGCGATAAATGTGTAAATTTGCCACTGAATATCATACATGTAACTGAGGAAGGAAATCTTAGACCATTAACAGATAGACGGAGTCTTGAACACACAAAGCGAAGCCGGCTAAAGTATGCCGAGCTTAAAATAATCTGAGAAATAACTAACCGAATCAATATGGACAAAAGACGGAATAGTTTGCAGTGGATATATCGAGACTTAACCGCCATTATATCTTAAGCGACATTTGGACCTAAGTATATTTTTTGTTGCAAAAGGCATTTTATACTATTATTTTGTTTTAACACTTTCAGTTTTAGTTAGATTAGACCCTATTGAATCAAAAACTGAAATTCTTAGGTCCAAATGTCGCTTACGATAAAATGGCGGTAAAGGCTCATTATTATTATTAAACACAGAGACGCAATTTATATTATATAGGTTTACGCACACAACTTTTAAAAAATGCTTCACTTCATTTGCCGCTTTTGTTGACGTAAGACTCCGTCTATACTTTTATTTCGTTTGAGATAATAAGTAACTTTTTAAGTTTGTGGGATATTAACTTATGAAGTAGCAAAAATTATGTCTTAACATCTAGTACAACTAAAATTGAAACTAAAACATAATTTAATTTTGCAATAATAATAATCGGCAGACAAACACAGACATTATATATCCCCAAGCTAATCGAACTACGCTTGTGTTATGGGTGATATACAACAGACCACTCTGGGGCCGACCCCAGACACCCAGACCATAGTAAATAGCAGAAAGTTCGTTTCCGAAATTTACCATGCCTCTGCGTTCCAGGGAGTTTGGCCGGTTAAGGTTTAGTCCGCTCAATCACAGAAGCCATCATTAAAACTATTTAAGTAAAAATGTCACTTAAATACAATAATTTAGGTGTAATGACTTGATATATTCCACAAAACATGACATTCTTTTACAAAACAAGCGCCTGAGTTCTACAGCGATGTTAATTACACAAATTCCTTAAAATTAACAAAAAAAACGCATTAATCATCCTATAAACTAAAAAAAATGACTACATCATTTCTGACTAGTAATGATTAAAAAGAGATCATCATCTATAAATACAAATAAAGTGCGTTCACACTAAGCGTTCAGACGCTGCTTTTTAAAAACCGTATTAATTAACTCGCGTCAAAAATTAACAGTAGGAGCGGAACTGACGCAACGAGGGCGAGGTTATACAATATCCATACAGTTAATTGGATGCTTCCTGTTAACAACGGGAACGGACCGATGACATTACTATACAAGAAAACACGCCACTTTTGCTCCGCTCCGTTTTTGTTCTTACACGAAAACGCAGCCGTACTCAAGTAAGGTAGAAAATTACGTTACATTACCGACATATAATTTATTCTATTCATCATAAATTTTAGAGTTACATAAACAATTAATTTGTGATAATTTTTATCCTGGATCGAATCTTAAACTGAAGAATTGACGGATATAAATGTAAACGTAGACCTAAAAAGAGATGGATGATGATTTGTGGTGTGACAAAAGACGTATGCCAGAATAAAGGGAAAGCCATATTATGCCGACGCCAAATAATGACGAAAGAAAAGAGGAGCCTAACACTGTTTCCTAATATTATCTTTGTCATACCATCTAATTACATAGACTTATATTTAAACTGCTGTACACTATTGTTTTTAATATTGATTTTAAATCTATCCGTCGTTTGACTTTGCATCACAAGCTAAAACATCTTAACTTATCACGGAAAGAATGTCTAGTAACTTTACTTATAATATACATCTACATCTTCACAATTACAACTACAACCGTAACGTGGAACTCGTAGCGTTCAAACGCTCAGTGTATATGCACCTTAAAACAATTATTACGCTATACTGATTTAGGGACCAAAGTAAATAGGGCGAGAGTAAAGTGTCTCTCTTTTTGTTCTTATATCACCCCGATATAAAGTGAGAGTTCCTAAATTAGTAAAGTGTAATAAGCGTTTTAACGCTGGTAACGCACTAGTGTTCTTATAATTACAATATTATTATCATTATCTTTAAGACTGTACAAATGTTCAAAGCTTGAAGTTGTCTATGGTTTCGAAAGTGACACCAGAATACTTGTTTTTATAAAAGAAATTATTAGGATGTACTTTCTTTTTCATACAGTAAAGCTAAGCGCACACTAACGGTTTATAGAATTCTCGTTTTATTCGTATGAAATTCGGAATGTTTCGTTTTATAAGTTTCGACTAATTCGCCAAACTATAACTGTAAGTATGTGCTTAGTCTAAAAGCAGGTTTACATTTGCTAAATTAGTGAATTCAAATAATTCACCTTGTAATATGTAGATGGCGTTATATTCTATAAATTCCCAATATATAGTACATGTTGTGACAATTTTGACACCTTGGAAATAAAGCTGAATAACTGAATAGTTTTTTAATTGAGGTTCACTGCCACAGTTTGCAAAATCCTGCAGTATTTTTAATTCTGTAGAATTAGGTAAAAATATTTCTAACTATTAAATTATTTCTTAGAAGTTATGGATAAATTGTTCTGAAAGTGTTTATTTTAGTCAATTCTAAAGAAGTTATCTATGAATTTATATACTGAAACGCCGGCTCACGTGGGCCATGTAAAAAAGTATGGATTCTGCATAATTTCTAAGTAAATGCGCTATTTAGTACTGTTCCTTTTTTTTCACCAGCCAATGTAAATCTGCTTTAACATCCAGTCGCTGTAAATGCTCATCCCACTTCCAACAATGTATGTTCATACGAAAATACAAATAAGCTTTCAAGTCGGGATAGATACTACGAAACATCAATGATACTAATGTATTTTATATTACATCCAAACATTTTCGACATGTGTATATTACAATGGATAACATCAATCAATAACACTGTAAACATTTACTATTTATAATACGTATATTTGTATACTCATTGGTAAGAGATCTGATGTATTCAGATTAAAAGACAAAAGCCAATGCAGTTGTTACACCTGACGTAGTAGCAATTATAGAATTTTCCAATGAATTTATATTTTGCTATAGAGTATCAATGAGAACGTTAGTAGCTATATGTAAATTCAGTGAAAATTCTCAATTAAAAGGTTTTCTTATCTCAAGCTTTACCATCTTGCTTGTATATCAGTAAAAAAATTTTACTCATTAGATTAACTTTTACCAGACTGTAATTTGACTCGGTATTTATCAGAACTTGTAAATAAATTCTAAATAATATTACAGTCCTGAATTTTGTTCACGATCTGACTTATGAAGTAACAAAGAAGCCTAATTCTTTACACAAGAAGATTGTTTATTCTTTAACATTCATTTTACCTACAGCTATAGACATTTAGAGATTGTGGTATGGTAGCCTTCATGAACTTAATCTTAAATCATTTCGCGTTGAGCTTCAATCTATCGATTACTAAATCCGTTTCCATTAAATTCACTGGTTAGCTTAACGATTTCAAGTGCTTTGATTTTACTTTTAATTTCTGAGGGCCTAAAGCGGTCGTCTTTGGAGAATCGCTTAGTGAAATTGACATGTGTCATAAAGTTCCACTGTATGTTGACATTTACCATGTTCAATATATAATAATAATAATAATTCTTTATTTACTCTCACAATAACAATTTTCTTATAAACTGAAATGGTGAGAGTCTGGTGTCAGTAAAAGGAATAATCCTGTGTGACTGATCACCAGCCTCTTCCTCCCCGGAAAAAAAACAGCTAAACAAATTGGGATAAATATTGTGTATTGAGTGTAATTATGTGTGACTGTGTGAGTATGTTATCGTGTACAATAGATGTAGAATAAATAGTAATACGTGTTTATAAAATAAGAATTACATGTAAGTTAGACATGCCTACAATAATGAAATACGACTAAAGTTTTATATAATGAAGTATATATAATATAATTATTGCAGATTTTAATGTAATAAATAAATGACAAATAAGTAGTAATATTAGGAAACTATAGGTAACTAAGACTAACAATGCTTCAGTGGAGTCATAATCGAGTTTTAAAAGCCACTCAGTCAATGTTTTCTTACATTTAGATTTAGTTAAGGGGTATATATTAATTTGCTTATTGATTTTGTTGTATAAATACCTGCCTAGAAAGTAAAAGAATCTGCAACAAAAGGCTATCGTAACAGTGTTTTGTTTGCAAGGGATGTAATTTCTTTTAGTAAAAAACTGGAAGATAAAAATGGAGAAATGAGATGTTGTTTTAAAACTATTTGTTGAATAAAAAGTTGCCGAACTGTTAGCACTTTCCAGCGGTCATAAAGGTCTTTGGTGGAGTAGTAAAAAGGGAGAGACGAACTCACTTTAAGTACCGCCCATTGCGCACGTTCTAATTTTAGCATTGCAGTTTTAACAGCTCCCCCCCAAGACGTGATACAATAGCTCACAATGGATTGACATAAAGCGTAATATAATAATTTGATTAGGTACATTAAAATCGGCAACTTTACCAAGGGTTTTAAATATGTAAACTAATTTGCGTAATTTTAATTAGTTTACATATTTAAAATATAAACATGAATCTGCGAAAACGACCTCTTTAGCCTCTCTAGTTTGAACTTATGCACCAGATTTTAAAATTAAGTTAAAAACGCACTTCAAATAAATGGTTGTTACCTGTATCAGTCTATCTATGAAGATATAGTTGTTAATCTGATTATTTATGACCTTGAAATATTTAACAAGAATGATATTCTACATCATATAACTAACCAGCATCACAGCACCCGAAACCTCGAACAACTCCAAGCGTCTTTCATAGCACTAACAGCTGCTGGTGAGCAACACGGCGTCACAACAGATGATCGTCTTGATCGTCGTGGTCTTCTTCAGAATCAGCTGAATCTAAACTCGGAACATGCTCCATGTCCTGTTCGCATTGTTGATCTAAGTCTGTGGATGGCGCGTCGTCGTCTTTCCACTTGTCCATCGAACGTCTTCTGGCATTCATGAAGAAGTTCCCAACTGTTGTCGGCTCAAGACCCAGCTGTCTTGCTATTGTTACTTGCATTTCTTTCGACGGCCTCTTTGTTTCCTGCAAACGGGATAATAATATTTTATAAGACTGCCCGAACAGTTATGTTTTCTTGGTTAATGTATTTTCTTTTTAATTCTTAAATAACTTGTAAATGATTAGTGATTTAATTAATTCTCATATTATTCGGCAACAGGCATGATCATAACACATTTTTATTTCGTAAAATGGAATAATTTCCGCGATACGTGGACCTTTTTTCTGTGTAACCTGTTTTTGCACGATTTATGTTTCCCTTCACGCTTACGAGATGGCGAAAGTAGTTCCTATACAAAATTGCGCCTCAACTTTACGCAAGCGAAAACGTTAGGAGACTAGGTTTACAATACATTTGTAATCAAGTAGAGTCTTCTTGTCCAGATAGATTTAATTATTTAAACAAAGTAAAAGAAGTTACCCTAATAGGATTAAACTATAAGTCAAAAAAGATGGATGAATTGTATGAGAAACTGAATTATGAAAATAAGCGATGTGATTAAAGGACGTTTACTAGAATAGATACGGAAGGAGAACAGCATTTGTTGAGCCCATATAATTGTGAAAAGATCTTGATTACAGGCTTTTAGGGTCGGTTGGATCGGTGTCATATTACGCTCTCGCAGAATATCAACGTCAAACGGACAGTATTGAGCTAATCGTGTTTCATACGTTGCGTAGGACTTCTGATAACCTACTTTCCCCACTAGCTATCCCATCTTCAGTATTGCATTCCCACGTTCAATTTCCTCCATCCCATCTATTCCATTCCTCGTTTTTGGGGCCCAATTCGGCTCTATTACTATCTCATCAAAATAACTATAGTGGAACACTTATAAGCCAGTAGATAGCGCGGTACAATAATTTAAGTCGCGAACAATTCCCGAAACGTATAAAGAATATATACAAAAATTCCAACAGTAATAGGATGGCGTAGACCTGCGAAGAACAACAATAGTCTCGCTGGAAAATCTTTCTTTGAGACGGAGGAGCATGCCATCTCGCTCCTCCACCTAGTCGGGATCTTCCTAACTGGTGACTTCGGGATCCTTACCCTGGACATGATAATCCTGGACGGTGGATCACTTGGCTCGCGAGTCGATGAAGAACACAGTTAACTGCGCGTAATAGTGTGAACTGATAGACACATTTGAACATCGACACTTCGAACGCACATTGTGGTCCTTGGAAACACATCCAGGACCACTCCTGTCTGAGGGCCGACCCAGTTTAGGGTGACCCGTATAAGGTTGAGATCTTGAAGTTATTGAAAGTTGATTAAAGGTTGAATGAAGTTATTGAAGATTGAAAGTATTTGAAGTGAAGGTTGCATGTTCGTTCGTTATCCTAGGTCTAGGGTCACCAGTTTAGGGTGGACGAGGAACGAGGTAGAATGCTCCTCTATTTCAAAGGAAGATCTTCCAGTGGGGCTATTGTTGTTCCTCGCAGGCCTAGGCCCTTCTATCATTGTTGGAAATTTTGTATATATTCTTTGTACGTTTCGGGAATCGTTTGCGACCTCAATTATTGCACAGCGCCATCTATTGGCTTATAAGTGTTCCACTACATCACCTGGCACTATCATCTCAATCGTAGGTTTGCCTGATCTCCGTATTCTGTCAATTTCAATGGCGTGCCACGCGCACGCCATTCTGTCTTTATGAATATTTGTCAGCAAAATTTCGCGAAATAAATGTTTAACTTTTTGGTAACTTTTCAATGTCAATTTCAGCTAACGCCTTTTTTGGTTATGGTAACACCAATTTTTTTACTATCACTCTGCCACGATGATCATTTTGACACTATCGCAATGGAATCGTGCTTAGAATATCTTGGTAACGCTATAAGATATTGAAATAGCGGAATCGGGCCCATATATCCCATCTCATTTATTCCGTCCCTTTAACAGGCGCGGATCCAGCCCCCAAAAAAGTTGTGGTCACAGCCACCCGAAAATCGGCTAAGTGCGAATCGGAGTATAAACTCACTCATGATCGATATGAAAGAAAGAAAGAAAGAAAAGAACATTTATTTGGTCACCACATAGCGAGACCCACGGCGATGTGTGTGTGTGTGTGTGTGCAAAGTATATAATCGAATACATGCATTAATAAGAGAATTACCGCTCAAACAATTTAAAAGAAAATTATTCTCATGGCTGGTTGAGAAATGTTTTTATCGGGTACCAGAAATATTTAGTTAGATCAAATGACAAATTTTTGTTTTGAAGACTACGGGCCATAACAATGGCCCGGACTTTTGTAGGGCTTGCGGGGGGGGGGGCGAACACGTAAAGGCCCCTTGACAAATTTAATGTAAATGTGGCGTGACACTGACCGGCGATTATCGTTGTCTACACCATATAATAAAGCACCCAAGGACAAGCCCCGGCCAGTGTAGGGCTATTGTGGGTAATGAGAACAAAAAGTACCGGGTTATTGGGTCTGGGTGAACTGCTAGTGGTACTAGGGGTCTGGAAATATGGGGACTATAGCGTATGCCCGTCGCAATGTTCGGGGAACATGGAAAAATGGGCAGACGGTGACTCGCCACTCCCTGCATGGGCCCCAAAAAATGCCATCGAAGACAGGGGCAACATGGGTGTGAGTGGCTAAGGGGTGTAGAGAGGTGGACTGCAGGTTCACCGAAGCTACTTCTGACGTGATGCCATTTATCACTTCCACCCCTGGAGCTTGAGTCTTAGCTCTAGCGATCTCCATTCCGTTATTTATTTTATTATTATTATTTTATTAGCAACATGCGATTATTATTCAATATATTTGACAATTCATTATTATTAATAAAGTGACATTCATAAAATATATAATTGTATTTAACTTTGACACAAGGGTAACAAAATTGTGCAACAAATTGTAATGATCTTAAACGACTATTATATACAAATATATAATGTTTATAAACCATATTAGTTTTTAAGAAAATTTGTATGCCAGTAAATGGCGAAACATGTTCTTACTATATCATACGACCTTCTTGTTCATGTTTCATACAAATAAAGATATCATTTCATTTAAAAAAAAATTCTACGATGATATATACCAAAATCAAAAGTCGCGATGGCACCAAATAGGTGCAGTTCAGCATGTGCCAGGTAATAGGTGCCTGACGCTGGTTTTCAACTGCACCCTAGGACAGACGGATGTTGCACTGTTATTTATATATATAGTGTGAATAATAATAAATTACATACATAGATATACATATAATTAATAAAAACATAATAATAATTATTACTGAGCAAATTACAAACAAATATTGTGGGGATACCAATAAAATAAATATTCACGAAAATTGCTGTAATATCTTATACTAATATATAAAGCTGAATAGTTTGTTTGTTTGATTGAACGCGCTAATCTCACGAACTACTGGTATTGTTTGAAAAAGTCTTTCAGTATTAGATAGACCATTTATCGAGGAAGTCTATAGGCTATATATCATCACGCTAAGACCAATAGGAGCGGAGCACTAATGAAGAATGTTTCAAAATCGGGGGTGTTGAAATCAAATTCCATGCGGACGACGTCGCGGGCACAGCTAGTATGATATATATTAAATGCATAATACATATTATTAAACAGAATAGTATTGTAGAGGCAGAAGACAAAATTATAATATTGTTACATGCCGTCAAAGATAAGCGCAAAGCTGTCTGTTGTAAGCGCAGCTTATTGTCTCTCTGCGTCTGAGGAATTCTTTTGTGTTTTGAATTTTTAATTAAGAAAAACATGCTATTGATTTTCTATTTGTTTTATAACCATCATTAGCGTCGAACTAATCCTAATTGTTACCGTTTTCGACTTTGTGGCCGTTCGCAGGTGTGCAAATTAATATTTCTCGGAAACTCAGTGCGCGCAGCCAATTTCTTTCTACTGTGTAGTGAGTATAAGACAATGCCCGAATGGAGGGGCGGGCAGTCAAGCGACGAATACGAGACGAGTAAGACGTTTGTAGTACTCTCGATTAGCGATATAGACGACGGACTTTGCGCGTGTCGAATTACATTGAATCGTGCAGTGTGAACTGGTTGCATCCAGTTTTATTTGTATTTGTTTTATACGTGTTTGTACAGTTCTAATGAATTCTATAGTAGTTCCACCGGCATTTATAATTCGAGTCTTGTAGCTCGTAACAATATATAAGAAAGATTGACATTTATGTTTTCTAGCTTCCGTTGCTCATCTAAGTGTTGGTTATTTAAGTTCTTGCGAAAAGTGATATAGTTGTATAGTTGATATATATAGTTCGTTCCTACAGGTACTTCACTACGTGCGGAATCAAGTACGATTTATTCTTTTTTATTACACTTGACGGCCTCTGTGGTTGAGCGGGCTAAGCCAACCGGCTGTTATTTTTTTATTTTTTTATAGCAGGAGTATAGCAAACAGTCAGACGGCCCACTTGATGGAAGGCGGTTACCATCGCCTATGGACATTTGCAACACCAAAGGTGCTACAAACGCGCTGCTGCTCTCTTAAGGGAGACTGGAACCCGGTCACTAATGCCGGAACACAACTCAAGGCTGTTATGGCGACATACTCTAGACCAGGGATGGTAGCCATCCAGTTGAGCAAATGCCCTACCACCTGGCTGTGGGTTCGCCTCTTACGGCAGACCGTCCGGCCGCAGGAAATTGTATTATTTCTCCGTTCCTACACAAATAAAGCACTGAGCTTACTGCAACGCAGTCTCCGGTTTCGTTTCCTGGCATAGTAAATTTCAGAAATGAACTTTCCGTTATTTGCTCTGGTCTGGGTGTCTGATATCGGCTCGAGAGTGATCCCTTGTATATTACCAAAATATAAGCGTAAAGTGCTTAGCTTGGGCATAGACACTGTGCGTGTTTGTCTGCTGATTACTTAATTTAAAAACTACATTGGCTCATATCCGGCTCGAAGGACCACTATATCGTTAGAGAATTTAACAAAGTGAAGAATTTTGGGGGACGAGAAATAAGGAAGCCATTTTGAGTTGAAGAGAATTTTGTATTAATCAATGTAGTCACACATGAAAAATATTTTAGTGTTGCCAGTCTTAATTCTAAATTTAACATGTTTTATGTCTTGAACAACGTATTAATGATTTAAATAATTATCAAGGCATTGTATATCATCATCAGCCTATCGATCTCAATAAACCACGAAAGAGTGACGTCTATTAGGGTTGTGGGTATGCCCATCGTGCCTTATCCCATCCCCCCTATCTTAAAGTCTGGCAACGCGATGGCTTCGCCCTAGTGTCGCAAACGTCTACAGGCGACAGTGATCACTTTCCATCAGGTGGGTCTTCCATTTGTAAGCCAGCATCGTAATAAAAAACTAAAATTACCTTAAAAATAGCCTGTAGAGTACGCCGCTGGAGGTCTGTGAAAACCAAACGCGGCTTCTTCGGGGAAGGCAGAGTATCCGAACCCATATCCTCCTTGCGTTTGCAACCTAGAATGCCAACGGTTACAGCAGAAAATTAATTATTTTATTCATTTCACATTTATCACCCTCGCTTCCTCGACCTTCTATGCTCCCGTGGGCAAAAGTTCAAAAGTACTTTTCTTTCGCCTATGATAAAAAAAAGAAAGAATGATTTTTTGAACAAATAGCGACGTACATTGCTGACATGTGTCTTAAAAAAGACATATATTGAGAATTCGTACGCCGCATTTTAAGCAAACAAGGTTTGCACTCAGCTTATTGCTGTGCCGGCATAATATCCGACACAACGCTGATTTTCAGTGCAAACCTTCCTTTTGGCGTAATACTAAAACGACCCGAATATTTTATGGATGTAATTTAAAAACTATTTAATTTGTAAATAATAATATATACCTATATAGAATAAACGGTATAAATATAATAATAATAACAGCCCAAAAACGTCCCACTGCTAGACTCGGGCCACCCACTGTAGGGGAATGGACAGTATACCCGCCACCCTTGTCCAAGGCGGCTTGGTAGGTTTGACACATCGGATCTCCATGTGCAGGTTTGATCACGATGTTTTCCTTCACCGTTGTTAGCACGTGATAATTGTAACAATATTCATACCAGCCCCCCAGCACTGGGATGACTATACCACACGAAATAGTACCTATAAAAATAAACTATACTCACTGCCTCTCTGTGGAATCTGGGCCGCTGTAACAAAGAAAATTGCAAAAATTAGTCAATTAAATTACTATTAGAACAAACTTATAGTATTATCTTCATCCTAACGACGCTTTGGAGGGGTCTGAATATCTAAAAGACAACAAACATGCCTCTAAACATGTACTACTTACTATACACACACTAATTTCGGTAAATGAAACTTAAAATTTTAAGAAAATACTTACAAAAATAATTACACTATTATTAATTCAAAGAAAATTTAAACCGATAGAAGTCAAATATTTTTTTTTTTTTTACAATACAATAGTGTGTATATAGTTACTAGATATTCTATGACGATGGTATCTATTTGTTTAAATTTAAACATTAATAAATTCAAGATTAAAACCACTAGAACATTTGGCAGATAGAAATGATTTAGGCAAAAATTCCTTACTATCCAGGGCATTAGTTATAGTATCTTGTTCTTTAGCTCTTTTAGCTGTTAAGCTTAGTTTTGTTCCAAAGTTGCAGGTAGTACCCAAGAAGCTAGGCGATTTTATCTTTTGGCGTCCTCTAATATCCCAGACGTTCTAGTGGATCAAAGGCAACTTATTACAATTCTAAACAGCGCCTAACATGGTACAATTTCATATCGAGGGGTAAACAACTATATGGTTTAAGCGACATTTAGAAAATCTCTCGGAAGAAATTTTCAAGTTTCAATTAATAAAAAAACGCATAATTTATAGCTGTATACTATATAATTAAAACTATGTTTTGCCAGTTTTAAACGCAGTATTTTATTTGAATTTATTCCAACGATTCGGCCATTTTTCAGTAGCCGCCACCGAAGACAGGATGTCAACTGTCAATGAGTAATATTAAAGTTATTATTTATCATACCCCAAAATTGTTAATTTAAGAGGGGCCGAAACAGATAAAAATATCCACGCTTAAAACTGTTAAAACTTAGTTTTAATTATGTGTAGTGGTCGCGAAATACTTTATGTACTATATTTTAAACAAAATTACAGATTTTAATTGGAAATCAGATTATTTTATTTCCTAAGTTTGAAACGTTAAGATGAAAAAAAGCCCAACATATTTTGTTTGTCACAAAACGTCGCTTAAAACCAATAACTTCTCACTCCTCGACATACAACAGTTATTAGAGACTCATGAACAACATACAATGATCTTTTATATCTAGTTTCGATATTTTGGAACTTTATTATTTAGTATTTGACTGAACTTATACATTTGCAAAGCACTTATGGTCAGTTCCTATTTCTTACCAACCATTCATTTGCTTTACTGGTTCAAATTTTCTACAAATAGTTGTCTACTGTTTGTATAAAGAACAAGTAGAAACTTGACAGTAATCAACTCTATAACTGGATTTGGCTTTTTTCTTGCACAGTGGATTAGTATTGATGGCGTTACAACGAGGTGAAATAGCTGGGCACCATACCCATAGGTGACGTAGGCTTGGAATTATAATTATAATTTTAAAGGACTATATGTACAATGTTGGATAAGTTATTTTCTCTTTATCGTATACGTCAATTACAAAATTGATGTATTTATTTTGAATAAAAATTATGAGTACTTCATTCAACATCTTAGTATTTTTAAATGCGTATTAATAATCATAGAACAAGAATACTGAGATTGATAAATGCTCAGTAAAATACTTAACTCCAAAAACCTCAAATATAGATGAAGCGACGAGTCGTTCTGCTCTCGCGATGTGACATAGAAAAACACTTCTTTGATACCAAATTTATTTGAAAAAATATTTTTAAACGAATTAAAAATTTAAGGTGCTTATCACTTAATTAATGTAAAAGATTAATTACATATTTGAACAGAGTATCAGAACGAAATATGTATAATTTCATAAACATCACGTACGTAAAATTACAACGAACACCTAACCTATATATAACATTTAAAATGATTATTGTAATGTCATCCATAATATGTAAAACAACACACCTTTAACAAAATAAAACTTATTTGTACCGTTAACACAAAACGCTGTATATATGTAATTTTTTTTTTTTGGTATTCACTTATTCTATTCTAGCCATAAATATGGAACTGAACATAAAGGCAAAGCCTTAAAATACTGGGATTTTCATTTCTAGTGCTCTCATTTCACAGTCTAAATCAAGTTCCAAAACATCTGAAATAATATCTAATACAAAAGAACGTATTATGTGAAAAAACTCATACCTGGCGACAATGTAAACAACAGTAACAAAGGATTCTTTATTCTCGCAGGCACCTATAAAATCATACATCAAAAAAACTATGGCAGCCCGGGCGCGGGGGGAAAATAAAAAGGTAGGGAAGAGGGCAGCGTTAGCAGTCTAACATTCATCTTGGCCTCTTCAAGCTAACAAAATACACTTACCTACAACTATAAAAGAAAAATCGTTCAAAAACATTGTCTATGGTCACAATTAATTTAGACAGTACCATTACCTTTACAATTTGAAAATGGAACAGCACTAAAGAGAAAAAATCAAGGGAAGGATACTGCCTAATTTAAAAATAAAAATAACATCTATATGAGTAAATCTCTATACATTTTACACATTAATTTGTCAGTAGATTGACTAATGTAAAAATAAACTAAAAATAATTTAGATATCCAGATATTCCCTTGTCGACAATAATGGTGGCTTGTCACAAAGCAGGTTAAAACTGTAGCGATTGTTTGAACTAACGGTATATTGTAATAAATTAAATATATTATAAGATACGATATCCTCTACCTTTGCGACAAGCTATTTACAAATTTTAATATACCCTTAAGAAACCAAGTCCATCGAACTGCTACGCAGCCTTGAGGAAGGGAGAGGAAGGAAAGGATGTCTTATATGTAAGGGTCTTAAAATTATATTAAAAAATATCAAAAATTCAACATAAACCATGACAAAAAAGACGAACGTATATACAAAAGAAACAATAATATCATTTAATTATAAAAAAATGTATTCTAAAATATATCATAGAAGAGGAATATTAAGAAGGACAATTCCTAGTAAAAAATCTAATTCCAAAAAGATTCTAATAAATCTACTTGTAGGTGGCGCACAGCTAATTCTTCTATCGCTTGTTAAAGTTTAAACACGTTTTTTTGTTATAACTAAATAATTAAAAGTTTTCAACAAGTAAATTTCTTTTCAACTATTTATTGATTTGATCTAAAAGACGAGAAAAATATCAGAGGTGGCGCCATGTAGTCATATAAAATTTAAGAGCTACGCAGAATTACTCTTTTTACTAGACAATTGTCATTTACAGTATTCTTCCATCATTACTTATTCCTTGAATCTAAAGAACCTAATATAAGTACTATCCTACCGGCTGCGCCATGTAGGTAGTAGGTATTATTTTATGTGAAAGAGTTTGTTAATGTATATGTATAATTTGATAGGAAAGTGTATTCTGTATACGCCGCTACACAACAGTGAAATAAAAATCATTGTACCCATTTATTTACTTTTTAATTGGTGGGAACAAGACCCTTACTTCTTAAGTTATGGGGTTATAGAGTACGAGAGTCATATAAACTTATTTTTTTTACAATAAAACTAGTTTTTGGGACAGTCAAGTGCAAATATAAATCTGCGACATCTAATGATGTATTATTTAAGCGAATAAGTTCGTTAATGTTAATACTATTATTATATTTTAGCTAAATAAAATAATAATAATAAATTATTAGCCTTACAGTCTCGCTACTATACGTTATTTTTTAATACATTTCTTTATATGACATATGTATTAGAGAAAATATTAAAATATAAAAAAAAAGAATTTAGTATACAAGTGAAATAAAACTAAAAGAAATCTCTCAATTATTACAGTTTTAATTAAAAGAAAAACAAAGGGAATTTAGGGAGTAAAAGGAGTAAGTAGAATGAGAACTGGGAGAAGTTATCAAGTGTTGTGGGGAGGACTCACAAGCAAGAAACATCGCCGGCCGGCTCGTATGGAGTGTCCCACGGGGCCGTGGGCCCCGTTGGGTACATGGGGCCCTGAGCCGCGGGCGTGAGACTCTGGTACTCCCTTGGCTGGCAGTAAGCCTGTTGAGGCATGTTGTTTACATTGTCGCCTTTAATTGCCTGATGCTGGGTTGGCGTATCTGCAAAATTAGACTTATCTTAGTCTTTGACTAATTGAAATTGAATCCTGTTGGTTATAATAGTTTCTTACAATATATCTTTTTAAGCTCTCAATTACAATCAGGGATGTTATGAAGCTCCTGAACCGTATCCCAAATTACCGGATAGTCAAAATAAAAATCTATCCGAATCCATAAACAAACCGTAAAACTTTCGGATATATATTTTTTTATTGCACGAGTTTCGGATATGTATTTTTTTTTTATTGCAGACGGCCCGGCTGATGTAAAACGGTTAACAACGCCTATGGATACTAACACCTAAGATGCTACCAATGTGCTGCTGCTCTTTCTAATTGCAGATAGAGATCGTTTCTATTTATTAGTGTTAATAGAGAAATGTAAACGTTTAATAAATGCCACACGTTATGATACAGTGTCACTCACTACGCCGACACATTATCCGTGAAATCGTTATAAGTAACTGTGTTTTCTTTTTAGAATTCCTAAAAAGATTCTATCCGAAACTACAAAATAATCCAAAAAATTCGTATCCGTAAAAGTAAGTGCAACCAATGTAATATTATTCATATATCCATATCCAAATCCAAAATTTCATAATTTTAACATCTCTGATTTCATATTTAAACTTTAGTACATGAAATCATGTCGTATAATATATTTAGGAGTCTAATGCATGAATATAATGTTGAAATATGAATGCGCTTTTCCATTAACACAGAAATACCCTGCGCCTGGAAGCGTCAAGGCTTTCACAGGAAGCGGAAGAACCGAATGACCTAGTTTTTGTTCTTAATAACTTTACCAGATCCTTGTCGCAAATGTAAGCCAACAGCCTTTCAGTTTTATGTTTTATTTGAACCTATTCTTCATTTAATTACCTCGAAAGTCTAAAACAATAAGTTTATTAAAACTTATCTTCCATGCACAGCGGCGGCATGAAAATGTTCGTCACCCTAAAGTCGATTTTCGCTTGCACAAGTACAAGAAACAAACCTGCCAACATTTTAATAAATGTTACGTTTATAAAATATAGAAACTTGAAAAAAGAAAATTGCAATGTTGACATTGACAAACGCTGTCAGAAACAAAGATAATGTAATCAATATTAAAACCCAATAAAAAGGTTTTATATGTCTAAACAATATTCTTAGACAAGATAGAAAATCAAAACTTTGATCTAAGTAATTTTAAACTTCATTATCAAGCAGTTAGACATAATTTCCTGTAGAACGGTTTGTTCTGTGACTTAGTTTGAAAAGGTGACATGTGCTTGCGCAATGTTAAATGGATCAATTTAAAAACTCGCGAACATTTTCATACTACTACTTGTACATACCAAATAAAAGAGACATAAAATTAAATTAAAAATTATAATAATGCAAATTTCAAATTGAATGCTTTAAAAAAACAACATTTTCAATGAAATTCGTCAAAATTATACCTTACAGCGGTTACGACCCAAAATACATTTTATCCTAAAATATGACAAGGTTCCAGCAGGATATTTAAATACAATGCAGAACAACAATGTCATTGGCAGAACTAGTTTCAAATAACACTTCCAAAGGTAAAAACCGAAAAGAAAACTACACCTTTATTTAACCGCTGATTTCTCTGAGCGCGAGGATAGGGGAGTCGGGAGGGGGGAGTCGATCGATAAAGTGGGCGTCGGGGAGGCTGTGACGTCACAGGGCAGACCCATGTGCTACTAATGTCACCACGTTTGTGGCCGTCCCTTTTCAGTTTAGGGGGAATTCACTAAGGTTTTCCAACGTTTGAAATTGTTTTACAATTATTGAAATTAAAACTACATTTTATCGGTGTTAAGCGCGGCATTTTGATGTTTATTTCGAAGTTCCTTCTCGACACTTGACGTCTTTGTCGATTGTCTGAGATAAACCATATTGTCAATTCCCAAGCTAGGAAAATTGTAATTATGCTATAGGTAATATACAACAGATCACTCTGGGGCTAATCCCAGTAATCCAAACCATAGCAAGCAACAGAGAATCTGTTTCGAAAAAAAATAATGCCAAGAATTGAAACCTGGACCTCTGTGTTCCAGTAAGCTAAGCCGACGAAGAACATTCAATTATTCAATTCAAAGCTTAATCCCCTGGACTGTATTCAACGTCCAGCCGTTCGCGTTGTTGATAATCCCATACTCACAGACGGTCTAGATATGCTTGGCCTTAGGAGAGACTTCGCGTCTCTCTGCGTATCTACCGACTGTATAACGGGGAGTGTTGCGAGGAACTGTTAAAAATGGTGCCCTCGTCCTTTCTAACATCGCACCGCTCGCCATCGGTTGGGAGTTTATCCCCACTTCCTCGAGCCGCTTCACTCATGTACACAACGGTTCTGTACAACGTTACTCTTGCGTACCGTGGGGATTTGGAATGAGCTCCCAGCCGAAGTTTTCCCACAGCGCTACGATATGGAGTTTTTCAAAAAGGGTGTCGTAAAATTTCTTCGAGGCCGGCAGCGCGTTGGTAACATCTCCGGTGTTGCAAACGTCCATAGGCGACGGTAACTGCTTTCCATTAGGTGGGCCGTCAGCCTGTTTGCTGTACTCCAGCTATAAAAAAATCAACCAAACAGACCATCATAATAGTAGATAATTCAAATACAGAAGTAAATAAAATAGTAAAACCAGACCGCTCATCACTTTTGATGAAGAAGGAAGCATCACTTACTATTTGTATTTGTATTTGTTGATGTATTTCTTTACGATGTACTGCTCCTATTAATTTTAGAATATATGAGCCTTACCCTACCATGGGCTCTCGCCCTCTTTAGTTAGGGTTGTCAGGACATTGAAGTATTTTTACAATTGGGTCTGTATTTGCAATTATGCATTGCAAGCATTAGACCAACTGGTCTATAACTATTAACTATATTCGACAAATTTATGATAAACCTGGTTCCTAAAATTGTATATGTTTTCCGTTTAATATCCGCATTAATCGGCAATAAAATAAATTAAAAAGCTGGTAACACTTTGATTTCGCTCCTGATGTTGCAAACATGTATAAGGCCACGGTAACCACTTTCCAAAAGCTGGGCGGTCTGCCTGCTTGCCAGCCTCGCCGTTAGAATATAAGTACTAAGGATACTTAAGTAGATTAAGTGAAAATTATGACTAACTACTCAATATACATAGTACACAATGTTAATTTTTTTATAAAAACATAAAATAATATATAAAAATCTAAAATTCTACTCTTAATAAAGGTATAGAAATTGTAGGTATATACCTAGACTTCGTAGTGATCGAAATAAATAAAAAAACTAGAAATAAGAAACAGACTTTAAGAGTACCTAAAAAGTAAAAAATAAATATTCTCTACATCTTGAAATTGGTGTCAACTAAAACATGACAATTATTATATACATTGCTACAACAACAAAACACCTACTACAAAATACGGTAAATTTATGTTTTCTTCTATGAGCTGCTATCTGCTATTCAGAACTCAAAGTCCAATAACAATAAAATGTATGTGATTCAAAAAAAATTATAGTTTAATATGTATAAAAAAAATTACACGACGAATAGAGAACCTCCTTTTTTTAAATTGGTCAATAAATATCAATTATCAATTATTTTTATCGCCAACCCTACGCTTCGATTTGGTACGCTAGTGACGCGCCACATCGACCGGCGCTGACCCGACGCATCGATTGTGCGGCAATCGATGCAACTACAGCTGACGTTCGCAGCGTGTTTGTAAACCATCAACGAGTGTTGTATTTTTATCGATAGTGATGCAGTTAATTGTTTAAGATACGTCACATTGTAATGTCACGTTCTCACCTCTATTAGCACAGATATGAACAAAAATGTTCCAATACTTACAAACTTACCATTTTTTACCATGACTTTATAAACTAGCCCGGTGGTACGGTATTTGTTCATCTGGATGGCTGCCCCCCTGGTCTAGAATATGCCGCCATAAAGCATTGAGTTGTGTTCCGGCATTAGTGGCCAGGTTCCAGTCTCCCTTTAGAGAGCACCAGCATATTAGTAGCACATTTAGTGTTGCCAATGTTCATAGGCGACGATAACCACTTTCCATCACAATTGGGCCGTCAACCTGTCTGCTGTACTCTAGCAATAAAAACAAAACCACAATAAAAGAAAACATGACTTAGTTATATTTTATTCTACTCAAAGTCCCTAAATAAAGAGTATGCGTAGAATACTGAGCCTAGGTCACCGTCTTTCATACGGTGGCCTTTTTTTACTAGGGGAGATCCGTTTGAGGACTGTGGCATTAGCACTTCAATATGAAGTGCTATTGCCACACCACAATTTGGGATAACCACTAAAACTCTAGACCTATCCTCGAACGGACTTGTCGGGGCCTGTGGGCCCACTTGCGCATTCCTCTCCAGCCCGGGCAGAAGGTAAGGTGCCCAGAAGGCTGGGGGCAGCAGGCAAGGTTGAACTACACAAGGATACATAAATAAATATTAGTTAAAGAAGTAAATTCAGTTGATTAGAGAGCGTTAAAGCTTTTGTTTATATTTAGTGTATAGCTGACAGACTGACGGAAAGTGAGACACCTGATGGAAAGTAGTTACCAGGGCCGTCTTTACCCGGGAGTGTAAGGGGTGCGTGGCACCCGAGAGCAGAAACCTAAGGGGTGCTAGCCGATTGATTTCAATAAAAAAGTTATTAAAGAGCTGCACGATTTTTTAAGATTTGATTAACGACACTTAAGCTGGCCGCATACGCCCGATTTCCTGATTAGGTTTCCTGATCAGGAATTCAGATTCGGAATTCCGTGAGTCTAGTACAAACGTCCGGTTATTTATATTCGGAACGCACGGCGAAAGTTTCGTTGGGTTTTTTCCGTTCAGAAAAAATAAGAACGTATGCACCTTGTTAAGCATTTTGTATGTTCCGAATCTGAATTCCTGATCCGGAAATTGAGCGTATGCGACCAGCCTTAAATACATACACCTATGTGTAGCGCCATATAAACTACATCTCCCTATCAATATTCATCCATATTAAACCAGTAATTTTTGAGAAAAATTCCTGTCACAGGCATTTTTAGATGAAGACAGCCAGCCATGACGAAATCATAAGTGTTCCGTTTTTGTCAAATGAAAAATGGAAATTAAATGTTATTTTTATGAATGAATGAATGAATCCTTATTCATAGAAATACAAGTAATAAATAATTGTACAAAAGATGGTAACAAGGTCCATTGGTCTCACTGTATTTGACTTCTGACACATTGTCATACAAATATGACATACACGTCAATCTAAAAGAAAGAAAGAACTAAAGAATAAAGACAAACTTTATTTGAAGAAATAGCGACGTAATTACATTCTTTATACATTATTATACACAGAGCATATTTTGAGAATTTGTACGCCGTATTTTCAGCAAACAAGGTTTGCACTCAGCATATTACTGTGCCGGAATTATATCCAACACAACGCTGATTTTCAGTGCAAACCTTCCTTTTGGCGTAAGACCAAAACGACTCAATTTTGAAATAATAAATAATCACAATAATCTAAAAAAAAATATAACAATTCTAAATTTATAAACACAATTTCATTAATTACATACGGAATAATTCAATACAGAAATACAATAATGTCAACAAAATAAAATAAATCAGATATTAGAGGCAAAAAAAAAACACCTTTCACTTTTGAAAGGGTTCGCAAATTAACTCCCGTACCCGGCTCTTAAGACGACCCTGGTACATTGATATACCAAACAATGTTTGTATATCAATGCCCTGGTAGTTTACTGTTGCCTATGGAAATTTGCAACAAAAATGTGCTACCAATGTGCCGCTAGCCTTGAAAAGCGGAATGGATAATTAATTAAAACTACGTTTTAACTGTTTCAAGCGCGGTATTTGATTTTTATTTTGACGTTTCGGCCACTTTTCAGTAGCCGCGGTCACAGAAGACTAAGATGTCAAGTGTCAATGAGTAATGTTGAAATCTTATTTAGCCTACTGCCAGCTTGTTCATTTTATTATTTTATTCTTTACTAGCTACTGCCCGCGACTTCGTCCGCGTGGAATAAAGGGAAAAAAACCCCCGATTTTGAAACATTCTTAATTGGTGCTCCGCTCCTGTTGTTCTTAGTGTCTGATTCAAATTCAAACAAACAAACTATTCAGATTTATATAAGAAGTATAAGATTGTACACAAAATAGTTACATATAAAACTACAAAATAGTGGCGATTTTTTTTTTATTGCAGGAGTTCAGCAGACAGACAGACGGCCCACTTGATGGAAAGCGGTTACCATAGCCTATGGACATTTGCAACACCAAAGGTGCTACAAATGCGCTGCTGCTCTCCTAAGGGAGACTGGAACCTGGTCACTAATGCCGGAACACGGATGTACAAAGGAAAGCTTAACCCTAAACAGAGTTTTCTTCCAGCAAACCTATGGGTCTAGCGAGAGTGGGAAAACAAGAGGCAGGTTGTGTACATTAAAGTTTATATGCATAAGTATATAGGGTCTTGTCTAAATGTACAGTAAATTTACTTATTAAAAAAAAATTACGTAATAAAACACATACATATATATATGTATATGTATTTTATATATACATATATAAAATACATATACATATATATATATGAGTTCATTAGGACAGATTTTAATTATTTCGTTTTAATTTTTGTTTATGGTTATTATTTACAAGCCTACAGCACTGGCGATGCGCAGTACAAACGTCACTGGCGATGCGCAGTACTTCTGGTCTCTGTAAAAAACGTCCATTTCAACCCCGATCATTTGTGGAGGAAAGTCGGGTTAGATTTGTGTCTGAAGTAAAGCATTCCTTAGAGAGAGTCTCTGAATGGGGGAGACAAAACCTTGTCCATTTCAACCCCAAGACACAGGTCTGCGTATTATCTGCCAAAAAAACTCCATTCGACCACCATGTTTCTAGACCGATTGGGAGTTCACCCCCACTTCCTTGAGCCGCTTCGCTCAGCCTGTTTGTTTTGTACTCCAGCTATAAAAAACATTTCTTCGAGGCCGGCAGCCTAATCTAATTTACGTCCACGACGCTTCGCAACATGTTGTTGTACTCCAGCTATAAAAGCTTGAACATAAATGCATAAATATTAGCTGATTGGGATATGATTTCACTGCACCGACAGCTTAAGTCCTTTATTCAAGTGATACGATACTTTATATACCGGGAATCCCGCGGGAATCTTCCGTGGAGTGTTTTAAACTGGGTATACAATTATACATAAAAATTAATTGACTCGGATTCAATTGATATTAAAACAATACAATCCGGGACTTTTTTCATACTCAAGAAGTTTATTTACTCATTGTAATTTTTTTAAATATTCTAAACTATCTTAAAAATTAAACTACATTATAAAAAAGAAACCTAAAATTAAATACTAGAACTAAATAAAAAATGGGGTATAATTATAGATAAAATATTAGTCGCAAACCACTGTCACTTATCCGGGACTTTTATATTTTTCGAGATTTCCTAACACCAAAACCACGTGACATTAGGACTTGCTTAATACGACAGTTTCTATATTTCTTATTCATTCGACATTTTTAGTAGGACAGATATATAAGTAGTTATGTATGCCTTTAGTAATAATATGACTTATCCCGGGTTTTTACGGGAATTACTAAATATTTACTACGTTAATACGGGGGAGAAGACTACAAATGCTGAAACAATAAGTTATATTTTAAGTAGATTAAAAAAAAAGTTTCTATGTTTTGATTCGCAATTATGGCTTGCTATATGAAAAGTTGTTTAATTTTTACATGTTTCTATAATTAAAAAGTTCATTTTTTGGTATTGGATTATTTTTCAACATCTACCAAACGGAGGTATTCAGTACCCGAACAGTCTACAGTAGGAGAGATTTTGGTTTAAACGAGAGCAATTAACAATAATTTATTTATTAAAACACAAAAGACTGTCAAATCTAACATACCCACAAAACATACTTATATGATAAAAAAATACATGAACAATTAATTCACATATAGAATTTATGTAACTTGAACACAGTCTTCCGTTTTTGTGTTTGACCCATAAGTAAATATAGTATTTTGTTTCATCTTGTAAGTTGATAAGTTATTTTACCTGTATTTTTTCTCTTGTTGCTAAGGAATAAAAAAAATTCAATATCTAACATTTTGAGTTATTCAAATAAACCGCGTTGTAAAGTTACTCATTTGTTTATCTTATAATAATATATACAGCTGAAGAGTTTGTTTGTTTGATTGAACGCGCTAATCTCAGAAACTACTGGTCTGATTTGAAAAATTCTTTCAGTATTAGATAGCCCATTTATCGAAGAAGGCTATAGGCTATATATCATTACGCTAAGACCAATAGGAGCGGAGCACCAATGAAGAATGTTTCGAAATCGGGGGTTTTGAAAACAATTTCCACGCGGACGACGTCGCGGGCACAGCTAGTCTTAAAATAAAATTACTTAATTTACATGTGTTACAATGAACGAGTCAAATTGTGATAACCTTAACGTGACTGCCTTAATGAAGTCACTGATCCACCAGCACGTTGTCTCTGCCACTGCCACAAACACGAGTCTGAAAGAACTAAAAATAAAAAAACATGCATCATACCTGCTAGCCTTAGCGCAGACATTCTCTGAAACTCTGGCTCTTGCAACCACTTCCACATTCGCCTAAACGTCTCTCTCCCCGACTTCAACTTCGACCAGGGTTTCGGATTCCTCAGCAAGTCACTAAGGGTCCCTTGCGACCTGCACAGCACTCTCTGTGCGAATATTGCCTGCGGGATCGAATACCTCTTCAACTCTCCGCTTATCCTTTGAGCTAGTTCCTTTGTGTTAATTTCCTCTGTGTCGTTCTGTCCATGTTGGCTCTCTTCTCTAGCTAATAGCGCCGCGTTGAGATCAAGTCCTGGACTGGGCAAAGGCGGCGTGGGAGATCTCCGTTCAAAGGAGCTCGGAGACACACTCCTGCGACTGTATGCAGATTGCGGTGATAAAGGCTCATTATATGGCGCTGGCGACAGTGATGCGTATGATTGTTGCTGTTGAATAACGGTGAACGTGCCTCCTGCATGGTATGCGAATTTATCCGAGACTGTGCTAATAGGTGGTAGAGGGAGGAGGGGTGTTAGGGTCGCGTAGGAGGCTGGCTCGAGCCCTGGCGGCGTTAGTCGGCCGTTAACAGCGGATAATGGATGGAAGGCCGCATCGCCGTCGGGCAGAAGATCTGCCGGGGACAGCCGTGGGGGTGACACGTTGCTGGGGGCCACTATAACTGTGAGCGGCGCGCGGTCTCGCGCCCTGACCTCGTCCATCGCTCGCGACCGGCGGCTGCGGGGTCGCGCGGGCGACTGCAGCACGCGTGCGCGTCGCACCCTAGCCCTCCCTCCCGGGCCCGGTCGCGAACCACCCTTGTTACTTCACCCTCGGCTTCACTGCTCTTCAAGGCGCCATTCCAATTTCAACCTTCAACAAAAGCAACACAGTACATATTAACAAAATTACTTTTGTCCAGTGTTCTTTTTCAAACCATCATAGCAAAAGTATTCTTAAGGCTACTTCAAAAAGTTCATTTTAGTTCAGCTGAAGTAATTTATCCAGTGTGGTATTAATCGCACACAATGCACCTTCATACAACCCCAGGCGTTACGAATCATGCTGTATCAACATTACGATTACTTTCAACTAAGTTTACCACGTTTTAAAATTATATAATTCCCGGTTTTAAGTCACACTCTTTATCGCAAACCGGGAAACCCAGCTTCCGTTTGGATTAAAAATACTTTCTTATAATTAAGTATTGTTTTTAAATGTGGATTTACGCGAATGGTGCCCGCCCTGTCAAAAGTCCTGTTTCTCTATAAAAATAACACCTCAAGTAATATCTCTTACAACTTATATGCATGCCCGCAACTTTATCTACACATTCCCGGGATTACCGGGATATCAAATATCACATATTTTATTACATTAAATTTCTTATCGCTCAGTAAGAAAATCATAATGGAATTTGTTTTTTTATCTGGTCATTTTAAATCATTCCCGTTGGATTCCCGGGATAAAAAGTAGCGCAATTAAATTTTAAATCTAAGAATTTTCTGTCGATCAGCAAAACCGCATCGAAATCAGCCCAGTAGTTTTTACGTGAATCCCGAACAAACAGACAAGAAATCTAGAAAAAATTGCATCGTGTTCTCCATCGTTTATAGTCTATTCAAGTTGGGTTTTTTTAACCGATCTCAATAAGATGAACGTCTTAGTTTGTATATTATAGCTATAAAACTATCATACTGTCTATGAAACACAATGTATACATAAAATATGTATATATCCGAGTCTAAGTCCAGTATGAGCAAAGCCGCAGAGAGAGCAGTAATTGTATATAATTTTAAAGAAAGACGGTCATTCGAGGATTCGAGACCATCTTTGAATTACCAACAAAGAATGCCTACACATACTATACTGTTTTATGAGAAATCATTTACTGCGCAAGCTGTAAGGCTTTGGAACTCACTACCTCAAAACATAAAAGAAGCCAGGTCTGTGCATTCGTTTAATGGCCTCGTGAAACCACACTATCTCAAATTTGTAAATAGTGTTATTTAGTTATCTCTATATAAACTATAAGTGTGCGAAATTTCATACTTACACTTACACATTTTCATTTATATTTACGTATATATTAGTACATCATATCTATTGCATACCTACCCCCATCCATACCGAGTTTCTGTGCATCCAAATGTTGTCTGGAAGAAATCGCCCCAGAGAATAAGACCGCCCATTATACTTATTAAGATTGTATGTATGAATTTATTTTTTAACATTGTGTGCAATAAAGTATAAAATATTATATTCTAAAGGCACAGTCATTAGCAAGCCTATAATAGGAAACATGATGAAACTTAGATTTCTAATTAAATTGGAATAAAAATTCCCACGCTAAACATTATGACGTCTCCAAGATTAGCGACAGAAAAAGCTACATAAAACCAGGGCCCCGATTCTGCTATTACAATGTCGTCAGAATGATTGACCACTGACGTCACAATGGCTATTTTTTATACAAACAACCGTTACGACGCTTGTGGTCGACCATTCTGACGATATTGTTATAACAGAAGTCTCATCAAGAAACTACATTTGTATGTTCCCCCCAGTCTCAGTATAGATTATTGATATGTTTTGGCCATATATATATATATATATATATATATATATATATATATATATATATATATATTTCTAAAGTACATATTATAAATCATTTCTTTTTATAAATGTAAAAATATACATACTTATTTATGCACATATCTATATATCGACTGTTATATATTCTGTCTGTATTATTCTATCTATAGAATTCCCACATGTACCTACATAATATAAATATATTTAGATAGATAGATTATAATACTTTATTATACCAATACAAAAATATTAACTAAAATTATATCTATTGTGTACATATTTTCATATAAATTTATTTTATAATAATACATATGTAAAATATAATACAAATCATTTTTATATACAATATATTTTCTTATAAATATATTTAAGACATTTCATTTATTTAGCATTTTTTGTTATATTTGTTGTTTTTTGGCTCATTTTGTGATATGTTATTATTACACTGTTTTAAAATTACCTACGTGAAGGTAAACAGTTGGTTTTTGGGTTGATTCTGGTTGGATGGAGGCTGGAACTGAAAATCAGCGCTGTGTTAGGTCCTAACAGAGCATAATGCTGAGTGTCCAGCCTTATTGCCATGAATTTTATGTACATACACTACTGAAACTGTATCTAATTGTTGTAAAAATCCTTGTATTTTATGTGTGTACGTTTATTTGTGACAATAAATATTTTTCTTTCTTTCTTTCAGTCTTGTACGTTCTAGAAAGTTACTATATCTTTGACACGCACAGTTTCACGTCGCAATACGTTCTTTACACTAAACAGTTAACGAATTCAATCAATTACATAAGTTGCATCATGTGGATACTGACTTATTTTCGGATAGTCTACTATCTATAAACTAGTTGTGCCCGCGACGTCGTCCGCGTAGAATCTGTTTTCAAAAACCCTCAATTTTGAAACATTCTTCATTGGTGCTCCGCTCCTATTACTCTTAGCGTGATGATATATAGCCTATAGCCTTCCACGATAAATGGGCTATCTAACAGTGAAAGAATTTTTCAAATCAGACCTTGCGTTCAATCAAACAAACAAACTGTAGAGGTCAAATTTCTATACATTAAAAAAAATGCTAAAAACAGTGTCAGGGGGATGTAAGAAGTGAAATAGAACTAATTTAGACGTTTTTTTAATTTTATGTTTCTCTGTTTGTACCGGCTAATCTCCGAAACGACTGGACTGATTTAAATGAAATTTTGTATGGTGGTAGCTGATATCTCTGGCCAACATATAGGGTACTTTTGATCCCGAAAAATTAAAGATTACCCGTGGGATAGTTAAAAATCCGCACCACGCGGACGAATTCGCGGGCATCAGCTAGTAATAGGTAATAATAGTATAGGATTCAAAGTTAATCAAACTCTATACTAATTAATATTAATTAGTTTCTTGCTCGACAATTATAAATATTTTTAGTTTACAATTCTCCTTTTAACTTTTTTTTGAAACATATATTTCCATTTTTTTCTGCCATCTGTGGAGGCTTATCAATGGCTTCTCCTTGTTTATATATATGCACCCTAGTTTTTAAGATTACAGCGATTAGCCCCCCAAATACAATAAAATAAATTAAAGTAAAACAGAATTGTGAAAAGTAGCCAATCCTGACTATAAATAACATAAATTCTAATAATACCAGCCCATAAACGTCCCACTGCTGGGCTCGGGCATTCCACTATAGGGCAACGGACAGTATACCCGCCACGCTTGTCCAAGGCGGCTTGGCAGGTTTGACGCATCGGCTATCTCGATGTGCAGGTTTCATCACGATGGTTTCCTTCACAGTTGTTAGCACGTGGTAATTGTAATAATATGCACATATGTCAGAAAACTGCCTAAGTGGTGCATGCGTTCTGACGAAGATCGGAATCAACGCTCTTTGGGTTTGGGATGCATATGGTAGCCATTACGCTACCCCTTCAACATTCCTAACTAGGGTAATTGATTTTTCAAAAATATAATGTTGCTTAAGTTTCAATCAAATTCGGTCCCAAGACTCTTTTGTTATTTTTGAAAAATTCATCTGGAGTATCAACATCCACTCTGTGATGGTACTCAAAGGACTGTCTCATCACTAAATGCAGATAACTCTAGGTAAAGACGTATTAGAAATAGAAGAAAATTACCAAAGGCTATAATACGAACAAATGCCTATCAATCAAACAACACATCGTGTTCTGAGGGCCAAAACCGACCGCTTTTGGAGAATCGCTTTGTAAAATTGACACGTGTCTAGACATACTGGTACTTGTAAAAATCATAGAGTTCCAGTTTGATACTAATTATATAAGGTTGGGCGCAAACGAAACACTGACCGCAGCCGCCGGTGGCTGTCGAGCGCCACTGCCATTTTTACTACAGCGACGTCTGGCCCATAGCAGCTACAGTAGCGCGCGGCTGCCACCGGCCGCATGTTTACGGCGAGTCCCTATAAAGTTTATAAAAATGCGTGTGAGCTGTTTGTCGCTGGCCACCTTACGGAGTGGCGTGACCATGTACCCGTGGCCCTGGCATTAGGATGTAGGACGACACACCAAGTGGGTATTCTCAACTCAGGTCGCAATAGTAGTCTATAACCCTATAGAGTAAGCTAGTGCCATCCCAACGTGGCCAATCCTACACGCATCCGCTGCGGTTTCGGCGACTAGTCCTCAATCGGGTCTCCTGTTTTTTTTAAATGGCCACCAATGGGTGTGGTCCGTTGCTCGTTTGCGCTAAGCTAGTAATACAAATGGGCGAAAACTGTCGCCTTGAGCTCCCTGGTTCCGCTGATGCAGTCATTACAAACAATGAACTCATACGAATGATAATTCAAAAATCAAAAGAAGACTAAAGAAGAAAGAAAAAAATTATTGAAGAAATAGTGACGAACTGACCTGTACCTTAAAAAATGGAAGCACGTTTCTGAGAATTTGTACGCTGCATTTTCAGGAAACAAGGTTTGGACTCAGCTTATTGCTGTGCCGGCATAATATCCGACACAACGCTGATTTTCAGTGCAAACCTTCCTTTTGGCGTGGTACTAAGACGACCCAATATATTTGTGATCTAATGTTAAAGTATTTCATTTGTAAATGATAATATATACCTACTTAAATAAACAATATTAATATTTTGTAAACTTTATGATTTAAATAAAAATATAACTCATGCTTGTCTATATTGTAACATAACGTGTAATAATCCTACTAATATAATAAACGCGAAAGTTTGTAAGAATGTATGTATGGATTTATGTTTGTTACTCTTTCACGCAAAAACTACTGAATGGATTTTGATGAAACTTTACTATAATATAGCTTACACATCAGAATAACACGTAGGCTATAATTTATAAAAATATAGTGTGAATTATCCAAATTATAACGATTATCCATCACCACGCGGGTGAGATCGCGGCGCGCAGCTAGTGTCTAATAAATCAGCTGTCACAATCTAATCGATAGCACCCCATTTCAAACCAGTTTTCTGATAACACGTTTAGTTTTTTACGACTTTTATACTTTTGTTGGCAAAAACAGAAAATACCCTACCAATGTAACTAAATATACTAACATAAGTATACAGTGCTCCTATGACCCTACCAGACACCTGGCTCGTGACAAAGGGCTTAATAGTGACGTGTGTAATTTATTATCGACATCGATACCGCTACAATGAGGTCGTATAACTTGACACTGGTACCTCAGATGTCAGGTTATATTTAAAAAAAAAATATTTACTGTTCTGTTTATAGCTGGAGTACAGCAGACAGGCTGACGGACCACCTGATGAAAAGCGAATACCGTCGCCCACTGACATTTACGACAAATCGGAGAAATTTTATGACACCCTTTTAGAAAAAAGTCTATAATGTAGCGCTGTAAGAAAGCCCCAGCTGGAAGCTCATTCCAAATCCCCACAGTGTGCAAGAGAAACGTTCTCTTGTACGTTTTGTTCTGTCTTACTTCAATCGTGTATTATATACTTACAATAAATATTAATAACCTTGATATTGCCCATTTCAATATTGTAAATAGATTTTTAAAAAAAGCTACCACAGTTCAGAGTTCCTTAATGATAGTTTTCAATATTGGATAAAATATAACGTTGAGTGTTTAAATATATTTATATATTTATAATACTTGTACCATATTATTATCATTAGAAACATGATGTAAATTTAAATTGTGTATTGTTTAGTATTTTGTTAAATTTAATGTTATACATAATTATAGATTTAGGCAAATGCTCAATCTAATCGACAACTCTAACAGCGATATTATTTGTATTTACATAACACCACGTTCGTGTATTCACCATAGTCTTTAACTTTGCTAAATTATACATCCATAAATTGGTGGATAAAACATGACGCAGTTCTCAGTTGGTGTTTTCACTGAATACTACGATATGAATTTTTATAAAAGTGTCCGTATTTTTTCCGGCCAGCAGCACGTTAATAACTCCAATGGCGTTGCAAATATCCATAGAGATACCACTTTCTATCGCGTGATTTGTTAGCCTGTGGACTGTACTCCAGCAATATAAAAATCCTTACATACGTTCATTGCGCTCCAGGGTTGCAATTGCGCTACACAAATTAACGAAAAACTTTGATTGCCCTCTACATTTGGTTTACAAAAAAATGCGTTCTGAAATTGTTATCGATAATTTACATAGCGTTATCATTCATCGTCGCACTATCATCTGCTGCCACCCGTATGACACGTCCTGCCGCGGTCGAGTGCTTTAGCTTGCTATTACGTCACAGAATACTGGTAAGCGATAAAGAATTCATATTATTCTATACTTAATTCTAACATACCTAATAAACAGCGTTTCAACCAGAACCTTGTTTTTTAAAACAAAAATGATATTAAACAAATCTCCAACATTCACTTGTTTTCAAAATGGCTGGTTTATTTCATTAATCACGTTACGGATTTTGAGTTTTAAGGCTGCAATCGATTCGATTGGCTCCGTACAGACTATCTTCAACACAGCCCCATAAAAATAATCGAGTGCTCGACTTCAAGAGTAACTAAAATGAGGAAAAAAAAACATTTTCTACAACATCTTGAAGTATAGAATAGAATAAAAAACAATTTATTGTTCGCCAAATAAACAATTACAGAATGAATAATTACAATAATTTAATGACAAAAGAAAAGGTGGCCGGCCTTATCGCTTAAAGCGATCTCTTCCAGGCAACCTGACTGAGAGGATAGTTTTAACAACTTATGTCTAGGTATAATTCAATTAAAAAGAAGTTAAATAAAAAAGAAAGTACAGTACAATGTGGACAGCAAACAGCTAAATTAAGAAGAATAGAAAAATACATATTTTATTATAAACTAATGTAATGGTTTTTAAAAGATTGTTTAAATATGGAGAAGTGAATGTATGAAGTATGTGTGAAGTAAAACATAAAAACTACTATAATTTGTAATTTTATTGTTGAAGTCAGTTTCTTTTTTACTGGTTTTTTTTTATTTTTCGCTTTTAAGTTACTTATACGGTACAAATCAAAAACATTTAAATTTATATGAAACTAGTCTGAAGCTATACTGAATCTAATTCAAGACGAATGATTCAAACCGGTTCATAATCAAAAAAGTCACGGCAGAACATACATAAAAAAATAATGACTCGACGAATAGAGAAACTCTTTTTTGAAAGTCGGTTTAAAAAAACACATTTGCGTGTCCAAAACTACAATAGAATGCACCCTTCGGTATATCACCCTAATAATTAAAATAACTTTTTATCGCACGCCAGCTGCGCGCGCCGGCTTGTGACGTCAGATATCGATCTTTTGAATAAAATCGATACAATCGACCGCACACCTGTGGGCGCGTGCCACGCACTATTTTCCGGGTGCATTGACCTTTGTATCTTGTGTTGATTTCCTTAGAAACGCTTACAAGCTCCCGTGGCTGGATTTGCTTAAACTTCGATCTATGATTATTATTCATTTCTTAATTACACTGATGGACATATAAACTGCATCAAAGCAAGCATGATATTTCTGTAAGTATAACGTAATATAAAAAAAAATCAAAAGTAAATGAAATGAAATGAAATTATTTATTTGTAATAAACATGGATAAAAACATGTTTCGCCATTTACTGGCATACAACTTTCTTAAAAACTGTGGTTTATAAACATTATGTATTTTTATTTAATAGTCGTGTATGATGATCATTACAATTTGTTGCACAATTTTGTTACCCTTGTGTCAAAGTTAAATACAATTATATATTTTATGAATGTCACTTTATTAATAATAATGAATTGTCGAATATATTGAATAATGTTCGCATATCGGTAATAAAATAATAATAATAAAATAAATAAATATCATTTGATGTAACTAAATAATTTTGATACCTGATAAAAACATTTCTCAAACGATCATGAGAATAATTTGCTTTTAAACTGTTTGAGAGGTAATTCTTTTATTGACGCAGGTATTCGATTATATACTTTTATTGTTATTACTGGTATTTTAGGTTGGGGAAAAAGTTTCTTCGCATTTTATATAAAAATTCAAAAGCTTTTTTATAAAGTTTATTTACATTTGACTAAAGTATGTAGGTGCCATTTTATTGGATAACTCTTTGCCATCTTGTAGGTAGAGACGTGATCCCATTGCTATAAAAATTTTGGGGCTTCTGATCAAAAAACTGCGACAAGTGGTTTTGGCAGTCCTCTCGTGATGTTAACCTGACACTGCCTAAGGAATTCTGCAGAGACGGAAACAGGTGAAAATCTGAAGGTGCACGGTCAGGACTATACGGCGGATGCATTAACACCTCCCAACCAAACTCTCGTAATATTTGCTGAGTGGGTAAAGATGTGTGGGGTCTAGCTTTATCAAGGTGAAAAACCACACCCCTTCTGTTGATTAATTCCGGCCGCTTTCTCTCAACTTTTTGCTTTAATCTCATCAGTTGTTCGCAGTAAAGTTCAGAATTGCTGGTCCTGCCTGGCGGTAACAGCTCATAATGAAAAATGCCCTTCCAATCCCACCATACACACAGCATCACATGTTGCGAGTTAACCCGGGTTTCGCCACAGTCTGTGAAGCTTGACCGGCCTTTGACCACGATCTTTTTCGCACGTTCTTGTCGTACGTGATCCACTTTTCATCACCAGTTATCAGCTTCTTCAAAAATAGTTCGGTTTCATTACGTCGTAATAAAGAATCACAAATGAGTACACGGTTCATTAGGTTTATTTCAGTGAGCTCATGAGGCACCCAAATATCGAGCTTTTTTGTGTACCCAGCTTTTTTCAAATGCGACAAAACCGTTTTGTGGTTAATTCCCAGTTATCCAGCTACATGGTAACTACTAATATGCCGATCTTGCTCCACTTTTTCAAAAATGGCATCAGTTCTGTCCGTAACAGAGCGACCAGAGCGACATGCATCTTTGATATCAAAATTTCCGGATTGAAAACGCTTAAACCGAATTTGCGCTGCTCTCACAGATACTGCATTAGGTCCATGTACATCACAGATTTTTTTCGCGGCTTGTGTTGCATTTTTTCCTTTTTTTTGTAGTATTATTTTAAAATGTATCGAACTTCTTCTTTAGATTCACTCATTATAACAATAAGATAAACAAATGAAAATCACACATTTCTCTAATTTAAATTTGGAATTGTCTTCTTTAAAATTAAAACTTTTTAATTATACCAAAACCAGCCAGATACAAATGTTATAGCCAAAGAGATCTTATAACAAGTTTATACATACTATATGCGAAAAGACCTTTTTCCCCAACCTATTATTTTTGTGATTTAATGCAGTCCCACGCATAGGAATTTTTAGTCTAGTTGGGTCTCTGTTCTTGATTTTCGAATACATTTGGTCTGTATACACTGAAAAATATTCTGAATATTCCTTAAAGTTCCTTTAAAAACTATGTGTTACATTGATTTTGTTGCATATTTGTTCTTGTCGTTTCTTTTTAAGGCTAATAATTAATTTTATGTACCCTCTTATTTCTAAACGATACAATCGGTCATTTCCTTAATTGAATAATAATGTTATATTTTTATTTATTGTGATTAGCGCTTGTTTTGTATAGAGTGGTTATCTATAATTTCCATAATTTTATGTAACAATATCTATCCCTAATGTTACGAGATACAGGACTCGAATTAAAAATGCCGTTGGAACTGCTATAGAATTTATTAGAACTGTACAAACACGTATAAAACAAATACAAATAAAACTAGATGCAACCAGTTCACATTGCACGATTCAGTACAATTTGACACGCGCAAAGTCCGTCGTCTACATCGCTAATCGAGAGTATTACAAAACGTCTTACTCGTGTCGTAGTCGTCGCTTGACTGCCCACCCCTCCATTCGGGCATTGTCTTATACTAACTACACAGTACAAAAAAAATTGGCCGCGCACTCTGAGTTTCCGAAAAATAGTAATTTGCACACCTGCGAACGGTCGAAAACAATAACAATAAGGATTAGTTCGACGCTAATGATGGTCATAAAACAAACAGAAAAACAATAGCGTGTTTTTTCTTAATTACAATTCAAAACACAAAAGAATTCCTTTAATCCGGGAAGTCGATAAACTTTGCTTACGACAGGCAGCTGTACGTTTATCTTTGACGGCGTGTAACAGTAATATGATGTGGTAATTGTATAGATTACAATTCAAAATCTCTCAATTGTATATAGACGATATTCACTACATTTTTTTTCATGTTGGCACACGCGATAGATTTTTTTACTGTGTTCGATCTATTTTATTACATTCAAAACTTTAAATATAATATCTTATATGATTATCTAAAATTTCCAAACAATAATGTGAGAAATTTTTGTCATCATAACCATATTTAATTAAAATGGTTTATCAATGACTTCCATCCGCTATCGGTTGTTCCAATTAGCTAAGTTTCTTATACAGTAAAATTGTTGGAGGGATGGCGAGGTGTTCTAAAAATGTTTGTCGATTGTGTAGAGTCAGTAGAAAAATGTTCTTAAACCGCAAGGTTCTCTGATTATAAGTATTGTGACCAGTTGCTGTTCTTTTATTATCATAAACCCTTCTTAGTTGTTGCAAGTATTACATATAAGCACGCCGACAATTGTGAATGCACACCTGCCTGCCATAGAGCACATTTTATTACCTGCCGGCATTTGGACTTCTTTTGTTTACTCTGTGTTTATTGTGTGTATTATAATCCGTTATGGCGGGCAGTGGCCAGTTGTGATTCTTGGAAATCATTGTTTACACGGTCGATACATATTGTAAGCTGAGTATAAAGGAATGTCCGAAGGGAGAGATCGGCAGTCAAGCGATCACGATACGAACAAGTGCTCGTGTATATAGTGACGGACTTTGTGCGTGTTCGTGTTATGGATGTTCGTGTCGTGCAGTTTGTACTGGTTAGGTCCAGTTATATTTGTACCTGTGTTATACGTGTTTGTATAGTTCTAATAAAATCTACTAATTCCAAACGGCATTTTAATTCGAGTCCTGCACTCGTAACAATACTATCGGAATTATGCATCGTTTGTTTTAACGAACCTATAAACCTCGTATAAACTACCTATACCTATATATTATAAACTAGCAGTCTCGGCAGACGTTGACACTGCTCTGAAAAAAAAATCTAGAAGCCGATTCCAGCGCCACCTACCGGGTCTAATTGTGAATCTAAACCATCCCCGGACCCACTCAAACACACATAATATTTCACCAAAATCGTGGAACCCGATTCTAGCGTCAATTTTGTTTAGATTGATGGGTTACATTGTTGAACTTTTAGTAGCAGACAGATAAAAATTTTGAACACTTATATTTTTAAGTTTTCTGTAATGGTGTAGAATAGTGTTATCTATCTATTTTGGTATAAGTACCGCATATCACATGCATTTAGTCAAAAGCTGTTATTTTAACATTACAAACAGACACTTCATTTTTGTTTATCTGTATAGATATGGTTTGTATTTGTAATTATATATTTTGGTGTGCAATAAATATCTATTTATTCCTCTCGTCTGACCCGTTTATCTCATCCCCCTATCCCTCCTCTTTATCCCATTGTAAAGGCTAGCAACGCGTTAGCTTCGCTGCTGATGTTGCATACGTCTATAGACGACGGTAACCACTTTCCATCAGCTGGGCCGTCTGCCTGTTTTTCAGCTCCGCAATAAAAAATGAAAAATAATTAGAATGCACTTGCTAGGTTTTAAAATTGCTCAGCCGATTTACTGGTAAGGGGCCTTACATAAATTGACGAAGTGTGACAGGGGCCGGGAGAGGTCCTAAATTACGTGAAGTCACATTTCAAAATCTAATTGTGTTTAAGCTTCAAAACACGAATTTGAACTATAAACAAAAAGCTTCGAAATATTTCTACCTTTATCTGTACGAGCAGTGTTTAAATTAAAAAAAAAAACTTACATAAAAATTAAACTAATAATTACGGAACTACTGCTTTAACTTAACTAGTGGTCGCCCGTGGTCGAAATTCGACCAAAATAATTAATGTCAAAGATTATACTTCTATAATCACAGATTTCGCTATACTGTTAATTTGACTTGAACAATAAACAAAAGAGTACATATGCGTGTGTGTCAAATACATGGTAGTGTGTGTAATTTTTTTATTGATTTAATGTATATTTTATCCATAATAATATAAGTGTGCGAAATTTCATACTCCTCCGTCCGCGCAATTTTCGTAAAAAGGGGTACAAAGTGTAACATTGCAAAATATGTGACTAGGGAGGAGTCTCAAGATTGTGACCAGCTGTGACAAAGACGGGGAGGGGTCAAAAAATCACGAAATTTGTGTTACGTAATTTGTGGATGGATGATTATGTGAGGAACAATGTCTAGCCATGCCGCCATCGCCAGGTCCCAGTCGAAGGGGAAGGCCCAAGAAATGCTGGCTTCACGTTGTGAAGGATGACATGCGTACCAATGGTCTCAAAACGGGGGATGCTGAAGACCGCGCGAAGTGGAGTGTTAGCAACACCAACATAAGCTAACATTATTTTTAAACTTGCAACATTGTCGTTGCCTTTTCTTTCTGCTTCTGTAATGGTTGAAGCCGAGTGCATACGTACATGTTATGTAAAAGTGATTTATTATAAGTTTTCACCACTAACAGTGTTTAACTTCTTTACCTACAACGACCAGGATATCGCCCACACCATCAGCGTAGAACGAAATATATATTAGGCCCCTAGCACACGGCGTATTTAAAACGCACAGACGACGCGTGTTTCCGGAACGCGCGTCGTCTGCGCCGTAGATGCCGATTTTTGCGTTTGTATAGATATAAACACGCGAAAAACGCGATACAAACGCGCGTGTGAAGCGCGTTTGCTACTCTTTTGAAGCGCGTACGAAGGGGCGCAGGAGGGGTAGAGGAGGGGCGCGCACTCACGCCGTCGCACTACCCCGACTACCCGCGGCGCATTTGGAATAATAGTTTGTGTGCTGCGCGTGTATTTTGTTTTTATAGATTTATAGATTCACTTATTTATGTTTTTTTCTTTTTAAAAGCAGTGCTAAAGCAGTGTAGTCTCAACCGACGCCATTGTACAACTGAACTGATCTGATCAAAACGTAGAAGCTACGAGCGACTACAACGCGTCTGTATCGCTATATCTGCGCGTATACGCGCAGTAGACGCGTGCTTCACGATCACCGCGTGTGCTTAGGGTTACAAGGTTCGTTCGAATCTCGTTTGAAGCGCGTATACGCGCGTCATCTGCGCGTCGACTGCGCGTTTAAAATACGCCGTGTGCTATGGGCCCTATACGTGCAACGAGCTACGCACATGGAGTAGAGAAAGTAGGAAAGCGGACCCTGGGCGTCGGAGCGAACGCTTCGAATGCAACCGGGATTTAACGCTCGGGTGATGATCACCTAAAGAAAAAAACCAGTAATCTTACGGAATGATTGTCATGCCTACCGTTTTTCCTCCAATACCTAGGTCTCATGTCATATCGGATTTATAAAGCAAGAACATGTCAACGTCATATGGCTTTGTGGTTAATAGTTAATAATGAACAGGAAGTGTCAGCGGACGGACAAAAGTGTACCAACTTCCTTACCTATCTTTTATAATATCATGTTACAAACGCCTATTGTTTACCCGACTTTGATTATGTAAGAAAGGAAGGTAATGCGTTGCCTAGTTCAAAGTAAAATAATATAATACTAATCAATGAAATGGCAATTTTTTTATTACCTGAAGCATGCTAGAGGCGAAATTAGACGGGTTCATTACTATATTTCAATCTATATATATAAAAGAAAGTCGTGTTAGTTACACTATTTATAACTCAAGAACGGCTGTACTGATTTGGCTGAAAATTGGTGAGGAGGTAACTTAGAACCAGGGGACGGACATAGGATACTTTTATCCCGTTAGAACCGGTAGGTGGCGCTGAGATCGGATTCTAGAATCCTCCTAATCACCTGGAGCGATTTTGGTGATTTTGTTTTTGTGTGTTTGAGTGGGTTGGTTAGATTCACAATTAGAACCGGTAGGTGGCGCTGGGATCGGGTGCATTTTTTCAGGGCAGGACAACGTCTGTCGGCACTTTTAGTGACATTATAAAAAACAAAACATACTTAATTTTCAAGTTACTTTTCAACTGCTTTTTCGTTTTGGTTTCTATTTTATTTTATTTTATTGTCTATAGTTCCAAATTGTATTATTTGTATTTCTATTAGTTATTTATACACAACAATATTTTAAAAGTAAAAGTTAGAAAAAAACGTTCTACTACAAATTTGTAGAGCTTAAAATTGCACATGAAAAAGGTTCTATGACTTATTAGTTCCGGTCAAAATTAACCGGTTTTATGTTTAAGCGATGAACGTACATGTAAAAAAATTTAGAAAAATATTGACTGGAATATTTGCAACGGCAGTGCCGTTGTCGACACGTTGCCAGTTTATTATGGAAAAGCATCGTAATAGACATAACTTGGACAATTTTCGAAGTTAACTACTTAAGTAATGCAGATGAAAATCAAGCTAAAAAGATTATTTTTAAATCATTAGTTACATGGCGGCCACCCCCTTATTTTCATTTTTCACCATTTCACTACAGCATTATATTATGACGATACGCTACACTATTTTACCGACTTCACTTAGGCCCAGTAATTTTTGAGGAAAATGACTACGAGATTCATAGACATACCGACAAACAGATAGAGAAACAAGATGATTTTATAAAGTTTATATAATTGCCAAAATAGCTAGAGAAGCCTAACAATCATCCAAATAATTCGATGAAACAAACGAGTAAAGTCAAACTATAATCATATATTTGTTTATTGCCTGCAGCAGGCAAATAAGCAGACGGCTCATTTGATGGAAGGTGGTTACCGTCTCCTATGGTTGTTTGTAACACCAAGGGCGTTGCTAACGCTTGCCTGCCTCTGAGAAATTTTATAACGCCCTTCTTAAACAACAATGTCATAGTGCAGAGGGAAAACCTCGGTGGGAAGTTCCTAATTTGTAATTCATAGTTATTTACTAAGACCAATAATCTATTATTATCTATACTAATATTAATATCTAAGGCTGAAGAGTTTGTTTGTTTGTTTGCTTGAACGCGCTAATCTCAGGAACTGCTGATCTGATTTGAAAAATTCTTTCAGTGTTAGATAGCCCATTTATCGAGGAAGTCTATAGGCTATATATCATCACGCTAAGACCAATAGGAGGGGAGCACCAATGAAGAATGTTTCAAAATCGGGTCTTTTTTCCTTTTTAGAGCTTCCGCTGCGAGCACTGCGTAAACTGGTAGTTTCGCAAAAATCGTGACAGAATTGTTCCCCCTTTAAAAGTTCTAAAAAAAATGTCCGCGACAGCATATGTCTATCTTTTAAGGTTTGTTCTAAAATAATGCATTATTTGCGAAGGTGTTTTTATAAACATGATATTAATCCTTATCCAAATAAATACGTTATTCATCACAAGTATTTAATTTAAAACAAAATTGCCATTTACATCATTCGATTTCAATTAATATCTTAGGAGATATCACAGTTTCAAAATAATATCGCAGCAAAATAATGATTAAGTACTGCGCCCGCATTTATGATGTGCAAGGCCGGCGAGCAGTCATGAGAGGGAAGAAATTATCCCGTTCAAGCAAACAAAGAAACAAACTCTTCAGCTATATATTAGTATAGATATTTTCACCTTCTACGTAAACTAAGTCGCGGGTTAAAGTTAGCGTAAGCCCAAAGTAACTATTCCACGCGGACGAAGTCGCGGGCAGAAGCTAGTTATTCATATAAGTACATAGATACATACGGTGCTGAGATATGGACACTGATGGTGGAACTGGTCCACATATTCAAAGTCGCTCAGCGGGCTGTGGAATGAGCTATGTTATGTGTAACCGACATAGCAATAAGATAATAATAATAGACAATAAGATTCCGAGTGAAATGTTAGATCTGCCTTTCACTAAATTAAAAACCAAATTAAAAAGTATCTTGCTAAAAAAGGGATACTACACTATTGAAACATACTTAAATGACAAAACTTCCTTTACATAGCAGCTCGCTCCAAACTTTTATACTGTATTTTGTACGAGTATAACGTTTTTATCTTGGCATACTTATAAGGAATATATGGAGATATGTTGCAGCAAAAAAATATATTACGTCATGTCTTTATATTAATAACTATATTAATATTTTTCTATCCTTTAATTGTGTCTCTGTCTTATTGAATATGCACTTTGCTACAACTCCATTAATTCTTCAAAATTCATTCAGTAACATACTTCTGTATAAAATTTATTTTAAAAAAAAGAACTTGAGATAAAAATAGAATAAGAAATATAAAGAAACACATTTTTTAACTAGACGTGTTCCTGGGGAGTTTCTTGCCGCTTCTTCTCCTTAACAGCAATAACACGTTGCGAAGCGGTATACATAGACTAGGAAGTAAAATTAAATTTTAACCTATATGTATGACCTTCAAAAACTGTTCTCAAGTGGAACATATTTTGAATAAAAACTTTTGAATTTTGAATTCAGCTCGCAAAATTAGCAAGTTGAGGTGGCAGTGGGCCGGTCACGTCTGTCGCAAGACCGACGGCCGACGGAGCAGACGAGTCCTGGAGTGGAGACCACGTCTCGGCAAACGTAGCGTAGGACGCCCTCCAGTCCGGTGGACTGACGACCTGCGCAAGGTTACCGGCAGGGGCTGGATAAGGAAGAAGGGAGACGAGGATATGTGGCGTAAACTTGGGGAGGCCTACGTCCAGCAATGGGCAGGGACTGGCTGAAGAAGAAGAACCCTTTTAGTTTGTCCATTCGTTGATATTAACAAATACCTACAATTAAATATTAAAAATAAACTAACTTATGAATAAGTTAATATAGGCTATATATCAAATAGCTGCTAGAGAGAAATCTGCATTGCCGCGCTGTATGGCAATGCTGATACGCTGGGTGAAATACGAACCAGCCTTCTGATAACGAATGAGATCAAAGTTTCTACTTTGAAGCAACCTACAAGCACCTTTCCATAAAAAAATAAAGAAAAAGAAACATATCGGTTTAAGTACATTAGTTACATAGCTTTGACTTTACAAAAATTGTATTTGATGAAACAATACAAAAAAATATTAACCTAAAAACTTATTAAATAAATTTTTTTTACTTCAAAATCGTTTCCAAAAAGAAAATCAATTAAAAAATCAATAAAACAAAAATAACTGTCATCTAAACAACATATGCATAGCCGTCATTTTGGAATGAAAATTGTGAAGAATAAAGAAAATTCTTACCAAAAGCATTGTTGAAATCATTTTCTTCATTTGTGGTGTTAAATAGTTCTAATTTCACAACAATTTCCCTTGATTTCCGCTGTTATAATGATTTTCAATAACATTGGTATTGAGTGACCTAAAAATATCGAATTTTTGCTGTTGGAGATCGCTATATCGGAAATCTTACCCTCTTCGTGACCCGTTTCCATGGAAACGCCGTGCCGTGCTACCCCAAATTCAAACGCATCAATTCATTATATTTATCTCTTTCTAACTGGTACATTTTCCCGCTAAGAGTAAAAAAGACAGATATACCAATGTCCATGCGTATAAGTGAAAGTAGCCCCTGGTAAAATCGATATCGCACAAGGCTAGGCGTCGATTATCCGCTGTTTTGCTATTCATTTCTTACAGGCGTGAGTAGCATCTAGTATTTTGTTTAAATCTACCTTATTGTTTACGACATAAGGCTAAATTTTAAACGTAAAACCATGAGTTTTAAGTTACAATTTGTATTGTAGGCATTTTCTACAGTACCCGGCATCGACTATTGATTACCGCGATCCTGTGCTTCTGACTAAGTTCGATTTATTGGTATTTATACTTGACTCTGCTGTTGGTTATATAAATATGATAACTAGACGTTAGAGAGCGACTTCAGAGGGATGTATAAGCGTTACGTCGTTATATTCAGGGTAATTTAATTCATAAGAATATTATAGTAGAATGTTAAGATTCCGAGTGAAATGTTAGATCTGCCTTTCACTAAATTCAAAACCAAAATAAAAGGTATCTTACTAAAAAAGGGATACTACACTATTGAAGAATACTTAAATGACAAAAACTCGTTTACATAGCAGCTCGCTCTAACATCTTATACTATATTTTGTATAACGTTATCTTGCCAAGCTTGTAAGGGATTTATGGAGATATATTGCAGCATAACATTTTAGTCATGTCATTATTATAACTTTAATAATAATTTTCTTTTCTTTTATTGTGTCTGGATCTTATTGAGTATGCACTATTTGCTGCAACTCCATTAATTCTTCAAAAAGTAATTATGTAACATACTTTTTTATAAAACTTATTAAAAAAAGAGAACTTGAGATATAAATTAAATAAGAAACTTAAAGAAAAACAATATTTAGCTGGACGTGTTGCTGGGGAGTTTCTTGCCGCTTCTTCTTCTTAACAGCAATAACACGTTGCCAAGCGGTGTATATAGAATACGAAGAAAGATTAAAATTTGACTTATATATGTGACCTTCAAAAAGTGTTCTCCAGTGAAACTTATTTTGAATAAAAACTTTGAATTTGAATTTAAGGACAACGGGGTTTTCGGGGTTTTTAACGGGTTATTTAATTTTGTAGTGATCCAATTTTACAATTAGATAATTCCCAAAATTTATGTTTTACAATTGGGCGTTTAACTAGACTTTTTTTATATATAAATATAAAAAAGTACTGACATTCCAATTTTTTATAATTTTAAAAATAATACAAGTGACATTTATATACTATGCTTGAATCAGTGGATCTAAGTTTCTTGATTATATGTAGGTCTACAAAACTAACAACAACTTACGTTTATTTAATATATTTTTATTTAGTATAGTTTTATCCGTGCAGGAACTTAGAAAGAATACAATTTCCTGCAGTCATGCGGTCTGTCGTAAGAGGCGTCAAAACAACCCTCAGCCAGGAGGTGGAGTATTTTACCATATGGCTACCACCCCTGATCTAGAGTATGCCGCCATAACAACCTCGAGTTGTGTTCCGGCATTAGTGGCCAGGCTCCAGTCTCCCTGTGGAGAGCGGCAGTACGTTGGTGTTACGAATGTCCATAGGCGCCACTTTCCATGAGGTCGGCCATCTACCTGTCTACTGTGCTCATGAAATAAAATAAAATTAAATATAGTCTGGGTGTTCTTGAGACCTATTCAAAAGCTGTCATTGCTAAATTGATATTATCAGCTAATCAGAATACACTACATTTGCACTAGATATATAGCTCTCCTTATCCTATACCTACTGCTCTCCTTGCACGGGTCATTAGCCAAGTGTATTCATGTTACGCATTAAGTAAGTTTATAAAGATGATGTCCACTCCAGGAACCTGCATCATTTGCCAGCAGTTCTGCTTACTAATGCTTTTAGGCCAGCAAAAATTTAATTTCGCATTCCATCTCAGGACGGTGAATACCTCGATGGATAGAGATGGTATTTTTGGATAGAGAAGTTGTCCAGTCTACATACTAAAAAACAAATATGTCTTGGGGAAGTGTTTCAAAACCTGCAGTACAGTATTACGCTGTAACGTCTTGGGGCGCGTTCCTTTAGTATCTGACAACGCCCAAAATGCTCCGTCTGCTGTTCCACTAGGCGACCGCGGTCGTTATGCTCAGGCGAAAATATCACTAATGACGTCATGATTTTCGCTCACAACGACCATGTCAAGAAGTGGGTCGAATAACCGTTCCACTTGAGTTTACGATTATGACGCCGGCAAGCTAGTGGAACGGGAAAAATCGCGCTCTTGAACGTGGTCGTTGTCAGTTGGGACTTAAAATGGTGGGATGATTTTTTGTGATAGTATAGGTTTATGTTAAACCACGATCTCGCCCGATGTAGAGCGGAGATGGTCTCTCAATCTAAAATGGAACACGCTTACCTAGAAGGCACCTATACCCACTGGACTTAAGACAGGCAGGTTATAAGTATCGGGGAAACAAATTCCGGCAATGAGTTCCATTCCATATTTACTATGGTCTGGGTGTCTGGGATCAGTCCCAGAGAAGCCCCTTGTATATTACCCATAACACAAGCGTAACTTGCTTAATTTGGGGATATATAATATGTGTGTTTGTCTGCTGATTATTATGTTATTATTCTTTATGGCGCGCATGATGAAGGTGGAGGCAAAACGCTTCGGTTGTATAGGTGGAATGTCCAACGTATATCGGTGACGCATGTCGGTGCGTCTAGTTGACCGATGATGCAAGGGAGACGGCGGGATCTGATCAAAAAGCTGAGCTGCACACTCTCCAAAGTATATCCGATAGAAAACCTTTAAGCTGGAAACCCTGCGTGGATTTGAGTCTTATGGTGCGTTTCCATGCTTGCCAAGGCTCGACAAGCATCCACAAGCCCCAAGCGTCCACAAATCTCGCTTGGCATTTGGAAGTCGTTTACACGCTTGTGAATGCGTCAGTGTGCTACGTACATCCAAGCATGGCGGACACCGAACTTGTATTTCATGGACGAGAAAGTATTCGTTTCTGCAGCTGACGGACGAATGTCTTTGTATCGTATGAACAATACGCGATATAACGAAGGAAGATTTTAAATTAATACACGCTGTCTAAGCCATATTTTAAAACGGACAAAAAAGCGCTTAGTGCAGACGCTTATGATGCCAACGCATCGCAAGCGCTTGCCGCAAGCGCCCTTTGATCTGTGTCCAAAAACCGACACTAGATGGGATCGAATACAAGCGTCCACAAGCTCACGCAAGCCAAGCCAAACGCCCTCTTTACACGCTTGTGCTTGTGGACGCTTGCCGAGCCTTGGCAAGCATGGAAACGCGCCATTAGAGCTTTGTCATCGTTGCCAACGCTGTCATCGTTGCCATCGTTGTCATCGTGAGGGACAAGGGAACTTTTGTGGTTAAGGCATTGGCACTCTCTAAACATTTGGATTGTTTCTTCCAACTCGCTAAAGAATATATCCTTCGGTTCCTATTACTATTCATTTACTTGCCCTACTATCGGTTTAACTTTAAGATTATTTGTGTTGCAAAGTAAAGATTATTAATTAATTATAATTGAATCTAAATGGAAAACTCTCACACATTAATCACTAATGTTTTGTGGAATGCTTACTGGATAATATTCGAGAGATCTACCATCAAACAAGGAGCCACTGACAAAGCTTAGAACCGGTTTAGTATTAACTGATTTTAACCGGTTTTAGTCAACTATTTCGTGCAGAGTATAAACCTTAAACATAGTTAGCCTTACTTATAATAATTTGTTAAATTTTAAGTAACTGCTCAGCAACTGATTAGTGAAAATCTAATCCATAAATTCCTCTTAAGGATAAGAGGTGGTAAAGTAACTCATAAATAAATCGAAAATAACCAACATCGAGAGATAGTTTAAGTGACTGCTGTTGGGGACAGAGAGCACCCCCCTGACCCACCCGCCGGAGCACACCTACTCTCCGCGCCCCGCATACCGCTGACGCCCATAGCTAGCACAATTAGCAACTAGGCGTCAGACGGGATGCGGGATATAGGGACAGCCTTGGAGGCAAAAAAGCCGTCATCTTGTCACAACTTGTTACATCTTGTCACATCTTGTTACATCGTGACACATCTTCACAACGGCACATGTGTACTTCTCTCATCACAACTCAAAGACTCTCTTGCAAAATGTGTACCTATTTTATTCGTGTAAAAAGTTAAATAATAATCATACAGTCCATTACTCCCGAGTTTTAATTCTCCAAACAAGAAGCAACTGCCACCAATAACTGCTAAGAGGCAAGATGGCAATTTTGCTTGGAAACAGCTGATTATCATCGAGTACGGTAATAAGGCGACCAAATCTGTATAAAAATATATCAGTAAAAAGGTATTAAATTGATGGCGCTACCGTAGCTAATGGGCTAATTTTTAAAGAAAATGCTAAATGTTTTATAAAATCAAACAATATAAAATCACTAGGGTATTTAATAATTTCTTACGTTTTCGCGACTTGTATACATAATAAAACTACGTTTTAACGGTTTTGAGCGCGGTAATTTATTTGATTTTTATTATTCCGACGTTTCGGCCACGTTTCAGTAGCCGTGATCACAGAAGACAAAGATGTCACGTGTCAATGAGTATTGTTAAAGTTTTATTTAGCCTACCGCCAACTTGTTCATTTTAATTATTTAGTTTTAATTTTCTTTATGGTTATTACAAAATTATTTTATTATATTAAATAAATTACCGCGCTTAAAATTGTTTAAATCGTAGTTTTATTATGTATACGAGTCGCGAAAACTTAAGATAATATTACTTAAACATAGTGTTATACAAACATGAATTTCGCGAGAAGAACGAAGGTGTGCGCTGAAAACCGTTTGAAATCTTAATAATAACTAGTAGCTAAAGCTTGGAAACCGGTAAAAAACGTCGAACTGGTTACAGCCTAAATACATACGAACTTTTCTTTTCGGTTTTGTTCTCACTTTAAGCTCAATCAAACGGTTTTTGGTTATAAAAGTTCGTTAAATAGGATTTGTTGAATAAAACGGTTTCGTAAGGATCTTACCGCATACCTTCAAAGCGCAGCTATGTGGTGCAGCCAATTTTCAGTCGCATACAAATACATATTGAGGGAGATAGCATGATACTTCCTCTTCTCGCGGTTTAAACCGATAAATTCAGGTATATAACACTACCTTTATGGTTGACACTCCGAACGAAATAGTTTACTAAAACCGGTTATAACCGATAAAACTCATTAATTTTAAACCGGTTCCAAGCCTTGGCTATTGTTCATTATGGACATCGACAAAACAAAAGCAAATATAAATTTCCAACTTATAAAGGGTTCCTTTGAAGGAAAGGGATATGATTTATGCGTTCACAAGGTCCCCAAAATTTACTTAGTGTTTGAAACTTGAAAGAGACTGGAGTTCAAAACTAACCAAAGAACAAAGTTAACAACCTTTGTGAAAAGCAAGAAAAAGAGTAGAAAACTTCTAAGGAACTATGGAGATATAAAATAAAACACAATTCTGTGTTTGTTTGTTTGTATTGCATCAACTGTAACACTTTCAGTTTTCATCGATATTGAGCAAAGTTTACCTACTTTATTATAACTGCTCGCATTATGACATTTAATTGTTTATTTTATTCTAAAAAAACAGACTAAAAATAAAATGTCCAAAAATAACATCCAAAACTTACTACGAACCACGCGAAGGATTCTCGGACGCGCTAACCTCGACAGCGCGTCCATGCAATTTAATATTTTATTATTTATTTTTCAAATAAACAATTTTATGTCAAACGCGGGCATAACAACGCATGCTATGTCATTAATGCTCTTACCCTTCCATGACAATACATACACGACACTCCTCTGTGCCGCCATATTTTGTTTTTTAAGCTGTAAGCACCAATTTTCTTTATAACAAGTCGTTCGAAATAATTAAACGACTAAAATTCTATAAATATCTTACTATGTATAGGTTAAAAATACATGTTATAACATTTTTACAAGTCTATATTTAATCGATCACGGACAGAATGACCATTCCGGTAATTATATTAATAGTTTTTATGTAATTTATTGCTTTGCCATACGAAATATGCCATTCGATCCGTGAAAACAAATTGAAAAATAATAATTGATTAAAAAACGTGAGACAAAAGGAAAGCGATATGACTTGTAAACAAATATGACACAAAAACTAATTTCATAAACCTACTATTAATTATTACAAATAAAAATAATAATGTTTTTCGTAATGACATAAATACACTCAGAACATATTTACACATAGTCGCATACACAATCATAAAGGCTAATAAAAATATTTTAATTTATAAATTCGCTAAAAAATGTAAATTTAATAATTGCACATCAGATCAACTAAGAAATTTTAACTAGGAGTATTCCTCTATCGGTTAATTATTCTTATATTTATATCTATTTACGTATTGTATGTTATTTGAAAACTTTACCTAAAATTGAAAGAGAAACTTAAAATCGAGACGGATTTATATTTCATTATATTTTCAAAATTAAGAAAGTTAATATTATAGAATCATTGAGAAATTTTGTAATAGAAAAAGCCATGCGAGATACCAAAAAAATTTGTGGCTAAATTCTTTTCGTCAAATAAAAACTTGCCTAATCGAAGTTAGCATATATTTAGATATACATGCCAGTAAAGTATATAGGTATTAAAGTGGGTACAATGTAGGTATTTACTAAAATTATACAGTAATTATAGTAAGAAGTATTTATATTGCAGCAAAACTACGCATTTAAGCGTCACTTAATTACGATAACTAATTACATGAGGGTTATAACTTACGACTCTGGATTCGAAATCAATTTCCAGACTGTTAGGTGCCCAATTATTATTCAAAATTGAAAGGATATACTAAGATCCAAAGATTGTGCTGTTGGATTGAATATTAAACATTACAGATCCAGTCGTTGGGCTTAATTTAATCAAATTATTACATCAAATTTCGGGTAACAAGAGAAAGTTATTAGGAGATGTAAAATACAAGCCTTTGCGGAAATGAATTCTAACAATGAATATATTCATTCAAAGATCAGGCATTCAAAATAACGTTTATCATTTATTTCTAGTGAGCACGTTGTATAGAACGCATCGTAAATATCATACAATATTGTTGTATCTAAGGCACATAATGTTTAGGCTTTCAATTATTACTCCATATCGTATCAATGGTGCTAAATAATAAAATATAAACACAATTCTGTGTGACAAATACGCAACTTCTAATCCAACTATGGTAACTTCAATTTCGTTGGAAGATCATTTTATATATTATTTTAAAAAATTAAAAATGTATAAGTCACGAAACGAACTCAAGAATATTCAAAAAATTTCGATATTAATTTACACTTTATATCAGTTTTTATTAAAACCCCATTAACAATAATAATAACAAAATGCATTTCATACAACATGTTTTGAAATTTACATACTCTTATTTAATCCTTTTTTTAGTAAAGCACTATTCGTGCCATTAGCCAATCATACAAAAAATCAACTATTTCAATATAAGACACGTTCATCAATGAACAATTTTATTGAATCACAGTCTAGAATTTTCGGCACCAATGAGCTTTTAAATTCGTCACCATTATCGCTTACCACTTTACAATGTTGCCCGTTTCAGATTTTAATACAAGACAAAATTGTGTAGGTTCCCGGAATCAATACAATCAACAAGCCTTAAGTGACATCACTATTTATTCGTCTAATTGTATTTTTTATTCTATTAACGTCTATAGCTAGCAATTGACTAATTTCCGCCATTCTGACTAGTTTTACTATGTATTATAGCTGCTGATGAAGATCCCAGTATATCAACAAAAAAACTTGCTAAAATGTTAAACTGCATTTTCTTTGATTTATGATCTTCAGTTAAATTCAGTACATGGAAGCAACTGTTATTTTATTTGATAAATAAAGGAATCTTTAAGTTACAATATTATTTTGAAATATTTTTGTATCGAATAGCTAATTTAATTATACCGAACCGCTTTTTCTAATTATAATTGAACTTTATACATAGAACCCAGTCTATTCAGCCATATTTATTTTTTCTATACCAAAAATATATTGCCAAATTATGAATTATATCATGTTCAAACTACATCAGTACCAATCCTAGCTTCACTAAAGCTGTTTTTGTAATATTTTAAATCTAAATATTGCTTGTAGTTTACTGCTACGTTTACTATCAAACTATTTTATTTCATAATCAAGGCACAAACTCAAAAATTATCAAAACAAAACGTGGATGCTTTATATTTTTAAATAATTCAAAATGAAATAGTGACAGTTTTTTATCATAATTGTTTTTATTTTAGAGTTTCAGAAAAATATTTTTATATCTACAAAAATCTTTGTACAATTTTTTGTTCATATTATTTAATATATTTTTAGACTTTTAATTGTAACTTGCTATAATTACGTTTTAAAGTATTTGTTTCAAACTAACGAAATTAATACAAAGTGTGACATATACAACATTTTTCAGATTCGGAAACCTAATATGTACGGTATAGACAAAGTAAAGAACGTTTATTAATCTAGAAGTTCAATTTATCAAACTGTCACGATTCCATTACTTACCAAAAAACTGAGAGTATAACCGCACCGCTTACATAATTCTAAATCTATCAAAAACGTGTATATATATTTGGATTCCATTACTTTTAATTTGGCCACAATTTTAGGTTTTCACCCCTTACTTATAAACGTAAGGTGTGGTAACGTGTAAATATTTTTTTAATATTTAACATTAAATTTACAATGTTAATCTAATGACTAGCTTTTCTCGTATGGCCACGGTAATTGCAAACGAAACGAAATATTTTTTTATGTATGAGATTGAAATAACTGCTAGAAGTTCCAAAAGCTAAGGATTATAGTATCTTTGTAGATATTTTGTAACCATGGGTACCTTAAGCCAACTTGAAAATGAAAATTCATTTTTCAAGGAACTGATTTTAATTTTAATTTAACATTATTTTAGTTGAAAAGTCAGGCTTATAAGTTTTAAGAATTGAAAAATTATTGTTTTATTAACAGAAATAAAGGTAAACTCTTAGGTTACAAAATACAAAGGTCTTATATTATATAGATAAATGAGTCCTCGTTACATTTATGAGCGGATGGATTTATCAAAAAAAAAACACTACAATTTACAAGTTACTATTATTTAAATTATTTTATTTTTATTTTATTTATGAAAGGCACCTATAAAATGTCCCTCGACGATCGTCGATCCTAATTATATAGATTAACTATTGACTCCAATGCAGATTTGATGAAGTGATTAATAACATTTTTTTATACAGATCCTCTTAACGTTAATTTTAAATTAAAACATATCTTAGAGATCTATTGCAGATTTATGAATATAGATGCTTAAAGCATCTAAAGGTAATATTCGTCAATTAAAATAAGAAAAACACTTAAAAATCCGCATTAGAATTATCAATAATTGATCATCTACTCTGTCGGCCACTAACAAAACTAAACTAATCTCTTAAGCAAGGCTCGTCTTTCTTAAATATTCGTTTAATAAATAAGACAAAAAAAATATTATTTTAAACTAACCGACTTATTCTATTTACCTTTTTTATTCTCAATACAAAAACACACAACAATGAAACAAAAAATCAACTTATAATATCACACTTTCGTCAATCAAACTTGTTTTGACGCTAAGTATTGGAAGCATTATTTATTTCCTTCATAATAATACGCTTTTAAACTGTCTTACAGCTCAGCAAAACAATAAATTCATAAGCTGCACTTTATTTTCACTAAATTACTGGAAGGCTTGTTCATAATTATCATAATCCATATTCTATAAAAATATTAGAATACAATATGTCGCTTTTACTGTTACTTTCAAAGCTTTATTATTTTTACATAGTCGGAGTATTGGTTTTCGTTACTATCTTAATGAGTAATCTATGAAAAGCATCAATTTTGTGACTATAATAAAAGAAACGATTAACAGATGGCGCTGTTTTTAAGTTGTTAAGACGCCATTACAATGTTGTCCTGTCTTGAAACAATGTTTTGTACAGTCATCAAAAAAAATATTTTTCTATTATAAAATAATTGTTAAAACTAATTCAACTAACAGCTAACAACCTCATCCGTGGTTTTAATTCTTTTGTTTATTAATATTTACATAAATCTATTACCAAGATCAAGTTTATTTGTCCGTGGGAGCGTTATTATATTGTACGTGCTCCGTTCAAGACCACAGATAATAAAAGACAATTACAGCGCAGCATTATTAGACTGTATTTGTGCTTAGTCGCGTTCAGAGTATGCTCGGATATCAAGTGCACTCGGATGTTAGAAGTATTGTTGCAATCAAAGTACACTTGGACAACGACGTCTGAGTATACTTGGAATGTAATTTTTAAACTTTTACGAGTGTTGGCGCCACCTATTATCTATTCCCAATTAGCAATTGTGTCTTGGGTTTATAGCGTCTTGCAACCCCCGCATGTTGTCGTCGCCCGTTCTGCGCGTGAGTTAGTATATCGCCATACGCCACGCCGCTGCAACGCACGTGTAGTTGCATCGCACCCGCTATTATAACCACACATAAATTGACCTATTGAATTGTTCCGCGTCCTATACGTATTTACTGTAGGTTTGAGGCTTACTTAATATAAACTAAGTAATCAGTATCTGCGTCCCTTGCGACCCGGGGTTCGTGTAGAAGGATTTTGCCACACTTTTGTGCCCTGCCAGGTAGATTGGCAGCGGTAGACCCCTGACCCAGTGCTATCGTGAGCTGGTGGCTGAATACGTGGTCAGTACAAGAGATAAGTGCCCGGAGAATACATGATCCTCCGGGCACCAGTTTTTAATTGGGGAATTAGGGATGGCCATATATTGAATACATAACCCCCAAACTGGTGTTTGCCTGATTGCGTCTCTAACGAGTCTACTCAAATGACTTTACAGAAAAAAATTGCGTCAACTGACCTGATCACTTTAACTTTCAAATTCTATTTTAAAATGAACTGATTGATACGGGTAAGCTTGGATGAGAGTAAGACCTTGACCTGTCATAGATGCTGATATCGGTGTCTAACATAAAACGATATGCCATACTGTGCACTTTGTATAGTTGGATAGAATTTTTTGACAGGTTAACTGACATCAAAAACGCGATATCATTACGCTGAAATACTGAAGAATGACTGCGGCCGCGGCGCACATACGTCGTACGCCACATCAGGCGTCTGAGAGAAATGATATAGTCCATTTTTATGATAAGCATTCGTTGATCATATACAGTGTCATGCTGCAAGCAGCCTATAACGTGTGTAACAGATCACCGTCTAAACCACAATACGAGGTTTCTCATATCAAGTTATTCTAAACAAATGCACTCAGTCCAACTATACTCTGATCGTGTGAACACGACTTTATTCATCAATATGTTTATACATTACAGTATCTAGACTCGATTACCATTATAACGCCGTTCACGCGCTTTGTCTACACTACGAGTCTTGAGTTGAAATAATGGCGTATTCACACTGCCGGTACAAATCATGACAAGTCCGACCCCGCTCCAATTAAATATTATTTCCGACTAACCATTACCGGTGCGATATCGGATCGGAACTAGAGCGATATGATAATGAGAATTTTCTGATTCTTTCTTGTTTATAAGAATATTTGATCAGACCGACAACGAATCGTGAATGGCATCATAGCGTAAATTGAGCATTAATACTGTAATAGACGATTAAGGGCAATTTTTTAATCATCAGATAAAAGTTATTACTTGAATAAATTGTAACCTGACTGAATTTAAAAATGAGGTAATTCAACTGTTTGATTCGTTATCATTTTTTTATTTTTTTGTATCGTCTTCAGTGTTGGACCTTGTAACTACATTTTTGGTGACATTATTACTTTCGTCAAAAATGTTAATACAAATTTGACGAAACAAATATTTTCATCAAAAATGTAATTGCAAGATCCTGCAATGACGCAGTATCTTTTATATGGCGACAGAAAAGTCGGCTTTAATAAGAATTTTAGACAAAATAAATTTTGTTGGCCTTTGTTTTTGCTGTCTGTACAAGCCTGCAAACGCTGCACTGTTAATAAGTTGCGTATATTTTAAGTACTATATGAATGGGACGATATCACTAAGAGATCGTTAATGTTCAACAGTGGTAAGAACTAGACGGTCCGGTGGTGGATGGGCCGCCAGTGGGGCGGCGGCGCGGGGGTCCAACGCAACACCGTATCCCCCGCGGGGCCCCGCTCCGATCACGGCGAGTGGAGGTCCGGTGCGGGTTTGTCTGGCGCCATATCCTCGCCGTCGACGCCCACACCCACGCCTGGACCCACTCCCGACGTCGTATCCATAGCCGTCGCCTCTGACGTGATCACGCTCGATTGGAAGAACCGTTCTGTGAGTTTAAAATGAAAATTTCCATCTTAGTATAGAGAATTGCCCATATTCAATATTAGTTGCCAGTGAAGTTATTTATTGTTTTTTGGTAATTAAACAACCAGGTGGTAAGGTATTTTCCCGACTGGATGGCTACCACCCCTGGTTCAATATATGCTAACAACCTTGAGTTGTGTTCCGGCAATAGTGGCCAGGTTCCAGTCTCACTCAAGAGAGCAGCAGCGCATCTGTAGCACCTTTGGTGTTACAAATGTCTATAGGCGATGGTAAACGCTTTCCATCAAATTCAGCATACAGGCAGATGCCTGTATGCTGAACTACGCAATAATTTTTTTTTTTTAAATATTGTGACAATTTAAATTATTAATATTAAGTGGTCTATCATCGCAAATTTAGTTTTTTTTTACTGAGCGGGTTTTTGTTACAGAACTCAAGTGAAGACGGCCCTGGAAATATAATAATACTAATACTTTTTATTGTACAACAACATAATAAAAAGCAACACACTTTTCAGATACAAATGGTATAGCCAAAGAGATCTTATTACAAGTTCATACATACTATATGCGAAAAGACTTTTTCCCCAACCTATTATATACATAACAAATAATATATATTTATAGACTTAATTTGAAATACTCCATTTTTAGTATGACATGAAACAGACAATGTAGGCAAGAATATAAAAAAAGAAGAAAGACTTACCATCATCAAGCAATACCACGTGATCTGGTCCCGCTGGTGCGGTCATTATATTAAATTCCTCCTCCAAGGTAGGGAAGGGGCGTTCCACCTCAGTGGTGCTCTGGTTGATGCTCTAGGAGCGTAGAGTCCCAAGCCTCCCGGGGGTGATACTCCCCCGCCGCCAGCCATTACGGCTCCTCCCCCAGATACCCCTCCTCCTAATCCCACATTGCCCAGGGAGCCATAACTGAATACCTGTAATATACAACAAATCATTAAGGGTTGATACCGGTTTAAACTTAACCGTTTTTAGTCAACTATTCCGTTCGCAGTGTAAACCTTAAAATATAGTTATATAAACCGGTTTTACTCGGTTATAACCGATTTTAGTCAACTATTCCGTTCGGAATGTATACCTTAAAATATAGTGATATAAACCGGTTTGTTCCGCGAGAAAAGGAAGTCTCATTCTATCTCTCTCAATGTGTTCGTGTGCCACTGAAAACTTGCTGTACCATATGGTTTTGCTTTGAAAGTGTGCGGCAAAAAGCGTTCGAAACCGGTTTATCCAACCAAACTTATTTAACGAACTTTTGTTAGCAAAAACCATTTGATTGAGGTTAAGGTTAGAGCAGAACTGAAAAGAAAAGTTCATATGTGTTTAGGTTGCAACCGGTTTTATTGTTTTTACCGGTTTCCAAGCCTTGAACCTTGTGTCTATTATATAACTCTTAACCTTCCGTTTCCACAGGATCGATAGTCAACCGTACTCGTACAATGTAAATAGAATAATGGTGTAATCCAGAAAAGCTTGCTTTTGACATGGTAGAGGCATGCTGGAATCATTATTTTGTTTACAGCTACTAGGGCTCGGCTCAATCTTTGTGATACCACGCTCTCACAGAATATCGGCCTGCCTTGAGCTAATCGTGTTTTGTACCATGAATGAGAGTACCGATGACCCACTCTCCCCCTGGCCCTATCCCATCTTCCCTAACCCATCCTCTTCATCCCATTTCTCCTACCCCATCTCTATCCCAGCCTAAAGGTTGGCATCACGATAGCTTTGCCCTCAGTGTTGCGAATGTCTATTGGTGACAGTACCCACTTTCCACACCACTTTCAAGTGGGCTATCTGCCTATATGCTAGTATAGCCATAAAAAAAACTTATAAAAAGCTTGATACTTAAACATAGAAGAGAATGGCACCAAAAATTATTCAATTAAACTTCCTAATAAATATCGGACCAAGAAATGCTGGTTCCATCATCAAATATAGAGTTGCAGTGGTCCGGCAGAAAGGGATGCCGAAAACTGTGCTGTTCTATGAAAATTACAGTTTATTAGTGATTAGATGCTCAAAAGACAGAAGAAGAAACAGATGAGGCCGATGGGCCACCACCTGTCAAATGGCCTCATCAGATCATGAACCCGTGGCCCTGTTATAAGGGCAAAGGACGAAACATCGAGGGGTTTTAAAGGGTACCCCGACTCGATAGCAAAATCTTTTTTCGGAAGTGCTAGTGCCACCCCCAACGTGGCGAATCTTACATGATCCCGACGCGTTTCCCCCACGGCGATTATTCAATCGGCTTTCCCTTCATAAAAAAACGAGCGAATCAATTAAACGTTCCTTCTTTTTAATTTAATGTTAAGTTGGCATGTTCATATTGTTGCAAGTAAGGTCGCGTTTGCAACAGCGTAAGGCGTGGTAGTAAAAGCAGAAAGGATATTCCTGAGCTCAATACCTAATACGCAAGAAGCAACCGGATTTAATTAATCTATTTTAAGTCAAATAATGAAAAGAAGAGGAGCAAGAAGGAAGCTGTTGAAAGAAGCTGGAAGAACTCAAGATTGGAGATCACTAGAGGTTGTCAGCAATATATTGACAATGTATACTGAATTACTTTTGCCACATAGTCCGAAAGAACCCAGGTAATTTGGAGAGACTTGTGGTCGCTAGAAAAGTTGAAGGCAATAGACCTCGGGATAGGTCTCCAAATAGGTGGATTGACAAGACTACTGACAAGTTGGACATTTCAATAAACTCGGCTATCCACCGTGCTCAGAACCGCTCTCAGTGGAAGATAGAAATTCTTCACTGCCATCAAAGTCACGAACCTCAGCAGTGCGGGAACGACTTAGAAGAAGAGGTCAAATAAACGCATAAACCAAGACCTTGGTCAGAATAACCGCTGAACTAGCACAACTGGCGTTGCTACTTCACCCGAAAGTGTTCTTACCTGCTGTGGTTGCGTGTGGAAATGGTTGAAGTGTGATATAGGTGGATGACAGTCGCTGCGGTACGTGTGCGGGGATCTTCTGCGGGGGGAGCCGGGGGGTGATCGGATTTCGGGCGAGGAGGGAGACCCTCCCCCGCCACTACTGCCTCCGCCTACCATTTCACTCGCTAGAAAGATATACAATTGATTCAGGCCTAACATTTTAACGGGCTGCTGAGGGCGCTTCTTTATGAGATAGTCTTCTAAAGTAACATGGTAGAACCATGCTGGAATTAGTATTTTGATTACAGCTCTTAGGACCGGCTCGATCGGTGTGATACCACGCTCTGACAGAATATCGAGGTGTAACGGTTAGCCTTGAGGTAATCGTTTTTCGTGCAATTAATGAGATTTCCAATGGCCTACTTTCCCATCGCCCTACCCAACCATCCTTATCCCTTCCCCCTATTTCAATCCCATATCCCATCTCTACTATCCCATTCCTGCTGTCCCATCCCTCTATCTCATCCTCTAGCTCCCATGCTAAAGGCTGGCAACGTGTTTATTATCTTCGCCATTGATGTTGCAAACAAAAAATTTTGTTAAAGAATTTTGTGTCAGCGACTGTTGCCTCTATAGGCATATAGGCATAGCGGTTACCGTCGCCTATTCAAATTCAAATTCAAATTTTTTATTCAAAATAAGTTCCACTGGAGAACACTTTTTGAAGGTCACATATATAAGTCAAAATTTACTTTTTCTTCCTGCTCTATGTACACCGCTTCGCAACGTGTTATTGCTGTTAAGGAGAAGAAGCGGCAAGAAACTCCCCAGCAACACGTCTAGCCAAATATGCGATGCGCTTTCTATCAGGTGGGCCGTCTTCCTGTCTAGTCTATACAGTGAGCGAATGTTGCCTATAGGCGATAGTAACCGCTTTCTACCAGGTAGGCTGTCTGCTCTATATATGCAATGAAAATCATTGGTTTCTATGGTAATAAAAAGCTATACCATTATTCTTACCTGTAGATCTTATGATGGCGACAGGTCTTGCCATTGGGGGTAAAGGTGGAGGCGGCAACATTGAACTTGTGAAGTACGCAGGCTTCGGGCTCCGCGATAAGGTGTGTACCTAAAACCGATATCATCATCATCATCATATTACGCCTGTTTCCCATGGGGGGTAAGCAGAGGCGAGGGATCTCCACTTGCGACGAACCCGACAAACAACTTTCTCTTCATCTACCTTCATTAACATCTTCATACATGTACGTTTATATGAAAACTGAAATAATGTTATTATAAATACCTAAATATAATTAAAGTATGCCAGGCCGATGCTTAGAAGCAGGCTCGTCTAGGAGTGTTTACGACATCATTACAGGTGGTGAGTCCTGGATTTATCGATACGATCCAGAAACAAAGCGCCAGTCCACGGTTTGGGTGTTTCAAAACATATCAACGCCCACCAAAGTGAAGCGATCTAGCGGCGGGGGTAGATTTTGATAGCGAGTTTTTTCAATTTGACCGACTACTTGGTGTTAATTCCTTTACGGAACCAAAGAAGCATCAACGCCGAATGGTATATATACTACCAATCGCTTGGCAGAAGTTTTCTCTGTTGTGAGCAACAAGCGACCAAACACAGGGCTCCGCAGGCTTCTGCTCCACCACGACAAAGCGCCTGCCCATACTGCACTCAAAACGAGGGACTTTCTAGACAGAACGCCAGTCAAACTCCTGGGTTACCCTCCTCACAGCCCTGACCTAGCACCGTGTGACTTCTTTTTATTCCCGATAGTAAAAAATCAGCTCAAAGGGATACAATTTTCGTCGCCGGAAGACGCGCTGTCAGTGTACGAACAAGCTCTAAATGAGGTGTCTGCGGCGGACTGGAAAAAGTGTTTCGAAAATACATGAAACTTTGTATAGAGGTCGGTGGAGAGTACTTTGAAAAGATTTAATAAATAAATATTTACCTGTAGAACAATTTTTTTTATTTTCGCAAAACGTTCTGAGTGTCCCGTCCCACGTATTAGGAATGATATTCATTAAAACAATTTTTGGAGGTGGAGCCATCTTTGAGGGCCAGCTTGAGATAATCATGTTTCGTACTATGAGTGAAAGTTCAGGTGGACCACTCTTCCCTCCCCTCTAACCCATCTCTCCCATCTCACCTTCTCGATCTTCTTCCTTCTTCTCCACAACAAAGACTGAGAATCCGTCAGCATCGCCCTGACAGAACTGCCAGATTATGGAGTCAAAACCAATATAATTTAATATAGACTTGCTTTAAGACGTACGAGACCTACTTGTAACTGTGGAACGTCCGATGGCTCTTGACAGACGAACGTGACGAAGTCCCCGAGGGAGTCTTGCGGGGCTCCGTCATACTTCCCGCTGTGCTGAGCCAACGCCTCGGACGCTGGAATCACATAGCATTATATTAATACTAAGACATACATTTTAAAAGATACATACATACAAATTATCACGCCTATTTCCATAGAGGTAGACAGAGACGTACACCTTTTGCTTCATCTACATCATCATCATGATAAGCACATCGCAATCTACCAGCACCAACTCTACCATCCACACTGTTACCATACACTTCATTTGTCTTACTCTTTTCGTCCATTCTCTCTGTATGGCCAAACCACCTTAACATTCCGTTCTCAACAGTTGTTATTATATCTTCTTTCAATACACACAATGTTTCCTTATCATACTGTTAATTGTCCTATCATTCAACTTAACCTCACATAGACTTCTCAATGCTCTAATTTCTACTGCCTTTATCCTACTTTCATGCTTTGTTTGCCATACCCTACTTTCACTACCATATATTAGTGTTGGCACCAACACCCCTTGATGGACAGCCAGGCGTGCCTTTACAGACTACCTCCCATTACTCTGCTTTCAATATCACTTTCATTCATAATCAATCCCCACGTTCAGATCGGGCCTCCTCAGTTTTAGAAAAGGGGCGGAATACTGCTTTTGGCATATTAGAGATTATCATAATATGTTGGGGAAAAAGTCTTTTCGCATATAGTATGTATGAACTTGTAATAAGATCTTTTTGGCTATACCATTTGTATCTGGCTGGTTTTAGTATCATTAAAAAGTTTTAATTTTAAAGAAGACAATTCCAAATTCAAATTAGGAAAATGTGAGATTTTCATTTGTTTTTCCTATTGTTAAAATGAGTGAATCTAATGAAGAAATTCGATACATTTTAAAATTTTTCTACAAAAAAGGTAAAAATACAACACAAGCCGCGAAAACTATTTTTGATGTTTATGGACCTAATACAGTATCTGTGAGAGTAGCGCAAATTTGGTTTAAGCGTTTTCAATCCGGAAATTTTGATATCAAAGATGCACGTCGCTCTGGTCGCCCTGTTACGGACAAAATTGATGCCATTTTTGAAAAAGTGGAGCAAGATCGGCATATTAGTGGTTACGATGTAGCTGGAGAACTGGGAATTGACCACAAAATGGTTTTGGCGCATTTGAAAAATGCTGGGTACACAAAAAAGCTCGATATTTGGGTGCCTCATGAGCTCACTGAAAGAAACCTAATTAACCGTGTACTCATTTGTGATTCTTTATTATGACGTAATGAAACCGAACCATTTTTGAAGAAGCTGATAACTGGTGATGAAAAGTGGATCACGTACGACAAGAACGTGCGAAAAAGATCGTAGTCAAAGGCCGGTCAGGCTTCACAGACTGTGGCGAAACCCGGGTTAACTCGCAACAAGGTGATGCTGTGTGTATGGTGGGATTGGAAGAGCATTATTCATTATGAGCTGTTACCGCCAGGCAGAACTATCGATTCTGAACTGTACTGCGAGCAACTGATGAGATTAAAGCAAAAAGTTGAGAAAAAGCGGCCGGAATTAATCAACAGAAGGGGTGTGGTTTTTCACCATGATAACGCTAGACCTCACACATCTTTAGCCACTAAGCAAAAATTACGAGAGTTTGGCTGGGAGGTGCTAATGCATCCGCCGTATAGTCCTGACCTTGCACCTTCAGATTTTCACCTGTTTCGGTCTCTGCAGAATTCCTTAGGCAGTTTCAGGTTAACATCACGAGAGGACTGTGCCAAAACCACTTGTCGCAGTTTTTTGATCAGAAGTCCCAAAATTTTTATAGCAATGGGATCACGTCCCTACCTACAAGATGGCCAAAAGTTATCCAACAAAATGGCTCCTACATACTTTATTCAAATGTAAATAAACTTTATAAAAAAATCTTTTGAATTTTTGTATAAAATGCGAAGAAACTTTTTCCCCAACCTAATATATCGGTATCCATCGGAAGACGTGTATTGAACCTATATTAAGAGTAAAGAGTCTCAAGGCTTCCGAGTCTCTATGGTCAAAGCTTGCAACAGCAAAAGTAACATTCTTCTTAATATAACTCACTACGCGTAGCTAGGAAAAACCTGAGAAAAAATAGCCTTAAACTGGAAACTTGTTACATATAAAGGTTTTTTATAACTGAAGCACAACAGACAGGCAGACGGCCCACCTGATGGAAAGCAGTTACCCTCACCTACGTTTGCAACACCAGAGATGTCCCTAACGTGCTGACCGCCTCGAAGAAATTTTATGACATCCTTTTTTAAAAACCACATATCGCAAATGATAACTAGTAACTCTCATATACATACCCTACTGATTTAAGCTATGGCGCTTGACTGAGGTTCGCGTCATAGAACTTACCCCTTAACGAAAAGGGAGAAAAAAACCCAAATAATAATAATTGGCAGACAAACACACGCACTATATCCCGAATATAAGCAAGTTACACTTCTGTGGGGTGTTGGGTGATATACAACGGAGCACTCTAAGGTGATCCTAGACATCCACAAACTATAGTTAACACAAAACGGAAAGTTCGTTTCCGGAGTTTACCATGCCAATCGAACCCAGAGCTTCTGCGTTCCAGCGAATTCAGCCGGCTGGGATATGGATAGGTAGTTAGAATGATAACAAGATGATTGGTATTCTGTCATAGGATGTATGCTAGAATACAAAATATAAGGAATGTCAACGCGATAGCCCAGTATTAGGGAACTGAACGCGTTTCCAAATGGCAGTGGTAGGATTGCTGGTATGGAAAGAACGGAGACTAACCTGCGTGCCTCTGGGCTGCACTAACTATGCGTGCTGATCACCAAGAGTCGTGAGCCTTGCAGCAAATCTTCTCGCTTGTCTCCTTCTTACGGCCTTCGATATTATATGTTCACACGCAGCGCGGTATAGCTGCACTTATAGGCAATTGGTGGCGGAAAAGATGTGCGGGTTGTGATACGAGGATCGACAGCAGACTATGTGCGACGACAGCAGACTGGCTCGTAAAGACGAGCAGTATTAGTGCAGCGGTAAATACGACAAGGATAGTCGTATGGAACGGAAGATGGCGGCTGGGAAAAGGTGACTGGATAATGCGGTTAGGAAAAGCGGGTAATTGTGGAAAGACTGACAGGACAGGATTTTAAATTAAGCGGCGCGAACAAGGAACATACATTACGCGAGCTTCAAATGACTGGAGAAAGGTGAAATTAAAGAGAAATTATCTCCGTACATACCAGTGGGATGTGTATCGGTGGGTGGTGCGTGCTGGTAGAATATCGTATTCGATGGCACCAACGGAGACTGCGCGGCTGATACCCCAGAAGAACTATGAGGAATACCTGAAAATACCATTGTATATATGTATATTTCATGTGAACGTAGAAGCTCGCCAACTTGCCAGATGATGGTAGGGCATTTGCCTGACTGGATGGCTACCACCCCTGGTCTAAACTATGTCGCCATAACAACATTGAGTTGTGTTCCGGTATTAGTGAAAAGGTTCCAGACTCCCTTAAGAGAGCAGCAGCGCATTTGTAGCACCTTTGGTGTTGCAAATGTCCATAGCCGATGCTAACCGCTTTCCATCAAGTGGGCCGTCTGCCTGTCTGCTGAACTCATGCAATAAAAAAAAACAAAAAAGAACTTGGCCAACTACACGTGCCTTGGCAAGTGGGGGCCTCTAGGGTCACATCCACTGCAGAGGGGAGGCATAGCCCCGCGTCCTCTATTGGTAGGAGCGGAACAAGCTCCTACGCTCTCCCAAATGGAGAACCCCATTTTTTTTAGCCAGGCGAAATCCGTTTGAGGACTAAGCCGCGACAGGCACAGAAGCCTGGGGTGAAAATTCGCGACCCGTGGGGGGTGGCACTAGCATGCCCAGTCAGAACTGGTGCCATGCTATTGCCACTCCCCGATGACTCGCCTTATGCCAGGGCTACGGGTGTATGACCTAGCCTCTCCGCAGCCCTGGCAGGCGTGGGCCTCGCGAGGCCTATTCCACTGCCGGGGACTACTAAATGGAGAAGCCCAAGCTCAACTATGGGCTTTTATGGGCTGATATGAATACTACTTGACTCTACAATTTTTTGTTCTTGACCAGCTTTACTGCAACAAACCGACAACGCGATGCCTCCATGTCTATATAACGATTGCAATTATATGTTAAACATTTTATAAAACCCGTTGTACAATTAGTAAAAATCAAAATTTTCTATAAAAAAAAAACCAATTTCAAGAGTAATAATTAAAAATAAATAAATAAATATTTTCAAAAACATCTTGAAGTCGGTATCAAGTAAAACATAAAAAATAACAACTAATTTGCAAAATATAATAGTTTTTACGTTGTTATGTTAATTGTTGTTTTTTATGTTTTAATATATTTATTTATTTCTTATTAGTTACTCTTGAAATTGGTTTCTTTTTGTTAGAAAACATTTATTTTGACTTTTAAGTTACATACATGATATCTAATAACAATGAAGTTTATATAAAACTATTTTGAAGCTTTACTGAATCCAAAGCAGGAATTGTAAAAATCGGTAAAAAATAAAATAAAACAAAAAAGTTATAGCTGAAAACCAAAGAAAGAAACATATTTTCTGCCCAATTTTTATGAATTTTCTGCTATATCTTCAGAACCCAAAGTCCAATAGCAATAAAATTTATATATGATCATTTTGAAGCTTTACTGAATCCAACACAAACAGAATTTCCAAAATCGGTTCATAAACAAAAACTTATGGCTGAACATACAGTAAAAAAATATTTACACGACTAATTGAGAATCTCCTGCTTTTATTCAAGTCGGTTAAAAGGGGAACATTTCTCACCTCTACGGAACTCTTCGTTGTGCGTGCACTGTCTATCTCTGTACTAAATTTTTTATTTACTTCTCTTCTGTCTCTCTTTTTTTAAATATATTTACTATTATAGTACATTTTACTAGTTTATTTATGGCTACAATGGCACATTGAATTAATTAATAAAATTTCATACTAGCACATGTGTACCTGACGTTATACGACGTCGGCGACCAACGCTCCGATACTAATAATATACCGCGGCTGCGTCTATATTTAGAGACGTGTGCAGCCCGCATTGAATATTAACACGCTTAGACGTCGCTTCATTATTTGATTGTATTCGTATGATGTTACTTTGTTAACTTTTATGATGTGATAGAAAATTCTATGTCAATACTAATTAAAATAACAACATTAGTACCTATTTGTTTAGCTAGAGCATACGTGGTAGAGCCATGTTTGAATCATTATCTTGATTACATTAGGACAGGCACGAAGTGTCGTCGTGAAAGGGTTGAGCCTCACGTATGATGTGCTATTGCCACGCCGCAGTTAGGGATACCCCTGTACGATCGTCGACGTCCTTTGTCCGGGCTGTGGGTTCACTCACGCATTCACTCACCTCCGGCTAGCAAATGGTTGGTCCTTTTATCTCTCCAGCTACCTCGTGTCTTACCTTGAGGTGAAAAGGGCGCGCGGATTGGCACGCGGTAGGTTAAATAAAACTTTCACAATTTTTAAACTTTTTTTTATGAACTTGTTGAATATATAACATCCCTCTTTCTTAACCTAGATATTCTACTTTCTTATTCATGCTATGAATTGGTTCCTATTACCCCTATTATTACGCAAGCCCTCCAAGAAAGGGCCATTTTTATGGCCCGTGGTGTTCAAGGACATACATAATAATGGCCAAAACATCGCCTACATTTAAGAGCGCACTCAGAAAACACTACTTCTCCTTAAATAAATATGCCTAATTCTTATACTATGATTTATTGTATGTATTTAATTTATAAAGTAATTTATGTATGTGTATTTAATTTATAAAATATGTAGTTTAAGTATGTTTAATAATGATAGGCCTCTTAATCTGTACCACCTACATCGCCAGATTAGGTTATACATTCCTTAAGTTGGTTGCCTGGAAGAGATTGCTTTAAGCGATAAGGCCACCTATTGTTTCTACCATGACAATATTGTAAATGTGTATTTTTGAAATTGTATATTTGGTGAGCAATAAAGTGTTATCTATCTATCTATCTATAATAATAATAAAATCGTTTATTGGGTAAATTATAATTCACATTATTTAAGTACATTGGTCCCCATACTAGGTCGATATGTATCTTGGAGACCTCCTTCCTAATTGATAACTTTTATTGTAATTATAATATTTCATAATCAATAATAGAATTAAAAAGGCTAAACTAACTTAAAAATAAGATTAAATACGAAAATAAACTAAGTAATAAATGGTAAGACGATCCTATAAGTAAACCTAACTTATAATAAAGAAAAAAAAAACCATATATCAAAGCCGTCCAGCCCCACCAGACCACTGTCGCTGGCCTTGCTAATTAGTTGAATTCTATTCGTGAAATGATTACACTAGTTCTTTAGAAATATGCACGTGTGTGTGTGTGTGAGTATGTATGTACATTGTACATGTTTGTGTATATATGTGTAATGTAAGTGCGTAAGTTTGTTTATATATAAAAAATAGTAGTATCAATGTAATATATAAAATTTTGGAATATAGAATTATTATCTATACTAAATATTATAAAGAGTTAAAGTTTGTGTGTGTGTGACGTTGTAGGGGGTAATCATTGACACTTGACATCTTTGTCTTCCGTGATCACGGCTACTGAAATGTGGCCGAAACGTCGGAATAATAAAAATCAAATGTTACCGCGTTTAAAACTGTTCGTAATTTTATTATGTACACTAGTCGCGAAAACTTAAGAAAATATTATATCTACAACTCTTAACGTATGGCCTGAGTGCCCGCTCTATTCGAGCGTGCAGCGTTCGTGTCGAACACATGGAAACGCTAGCGGGTGTCTCTAGTAGCGGCCGGCTGGTGCGGCGGCTCCAGCGGGCATGTTTGCGTTGAGCGACGCGTCGTGTATACGAACGCTGCACGCCCCGCTCCGCTGCACGCTCGGTTCGGGCGTGCAGTCAGACCGTAGATAAACTAATTTAAATATATCTAAGCGCACATCTCGACTGGCACTAGGGACACACGTTGTCCCTAGTGCCAGCCGAGATGTGCGTCGCGTACAGGTTTGAACCAGTTTGTGAACGATGAATGCTGAGAGTGCACTGAGGCCACTCTATTCCCCGCAGTCGCCCCGTCGGACGCTTTACCACTCAGGCCGTACATTTAGGGCCTGCTCGGTCAGTGTGATACCACGCTCTCACAGAATATTGGCGTAAAACCTTGAGCTAATCGTGTTTCCTGCGACGAGTGAGAGATCTGATAGCACACTTCCCGCTCCTACCCAATCTACCCTATCCCATCCCTCTATTTCACTCCTCTCTCCCCTTCCGGGATACATGGAAGGGGAGAGAGGAGTGAAATATCCTCCTGTCCCATTCCTCTTGTCTGATCCCTCTCTCCAGTGTTTATTCCCTCTCTCCTGTATCATTTTAAAGGCTGGCAACGCGTTGGCTACGGCCCTGGTGTTGTAAACACCTATAGATGACGGTAACCAGTTTCTGCCCTTCTGCCTGTTTACCAGCCCCGAAAAAAAGTTTCAGAATCTTGAAAATGTTCGACCTTTTTTATTGCCTGAAGCAGGAAAACAAGCTGACGACTCACCTGACGGAATCTGGTGACCGTCGCCTATAAACGTTTGCAACACCAGGGATGTCGCCAACGCATTGCGGACTTCCATGAAGTTTTATAACGCGCGAAGTTCCATCCAGATTATTGTTCATCCGTGCAGGAACAGAGAAAAATTACAATTTCCTGCGGCTGGGTGGCCTGTCGTAAGAGGCGACAAAACAACCAACAGCTAGGTGGTAGATTTTTACCCGTCTGGATGGCTACCACCCCTGGTCTATAGTATGCCACCATAACAACCTTGAGTTCTGTTCTGACATTAGTGCCCAAGTTTCAGTCTCCCTTTAGAGAGCGGCAGCACATTGATAGCAGCTACATGTGTTACAAATGTCCGTAGGCGATGGTGACCGCTTTCCATCAGATGGGCCGCATGCCTGTCTGCTTATCTCATGCAATAAAAAAATGTTGTATTGAGCGTGGGAGCTCAAGGAAATGGGGATAAACATCCCGTCGCTGGCGAGCGGTGCGGTTACAAACGTGAGGCGTGGGCACTAGATCAAACAATTCCTCGGAACACTCCCCGTTGTGTCCGGCCTTTCAACTTTCAATGCCTTGAATATAAATTTACTTACTAAAGCACTGTCCAGCGACCAGCATAGCGGACGGAGTTGCTCTGTCTGTCAGGGGGTCGAAGGTGGTAGGTGCTGGACTGTTGTACCCTCCACAGTAGTAGCTGGACTCCAACTTGATCCCACCAGACCCGCCCGGAGACTCCGAGCCAGTTTCTTGGAGGATCGACGCTGAAAATTTATAGTATATTATTTTGGTCGTCGAACTAGCACAGTACACAGCTTGCCAGTATGTACCACATAGTCTGGTGGAATGCTTTCCTCAGCTAGATCTTACCAGCGACCTTGCACAAGTTATCAATTCAAAGATCTAGGATGACCTAAACTACATTTATCGAGATATGGTTTCCACACCAGGACTCGATAGCTCCATCAGCCATTGGTCCTGTGACAAACATGACCAGCCCATGGATACTTCAGCTTTCTAACTTGGCGAAGTATTTCAGTTTTATTTTACTTGCAGGATAATAACAGATAGGCCAAGGGACGGCCCATCTAATAGAAAGTTGTTAATATTGCCTATGGACTTTTGGACAGTTAAAGGTGCTCCCTATGAGCTTCTAGCTTCGAAAGAGCGACTGAATCCTGACCACTAAAGCCGGATTCTAACTCAATATTGTTATGGCGGCATACTCTAAACCAGGGATGGTAGTCATCCAGACTGGCAAATACCCCACCACTTCGGTGTAAAGAACCTGAAGTGTAAAGAAGCAGAAGATTTAACAGTGGCTGTAAAACATGAGTCGCATGTATTATCTATGATTTACATATTTTCAAAATTTTTTGACAACAGGCAAAATCGTTTCACGAGGACGAAACGTACTGTTTCCATCCCTGTGATCAGGCAACTCCAAGAGTACTTTCAGAGTATGAGAAAACATAAATAATTTTAGAAAGATTCCAAATTAATAGTATTAGTAAAGAGAATACTAACATAATGTAACATTTATAAAACACTTGATAAAAACAATATAACGACGTGGCTGGGCTGATCTGTATAATTAGTTAAATTTTAGACCATGTGACTTTTGTCGGGAAAAACAGTCTAAATTATTCACGGATGGTAGAGATAAAGCCGCGTACAGACAGCCCCAACGGAGGCCAACGAATTGGTTTCAAAGGCCCTATGTATACAGTTCATCGAACAATCAAATAGTGTCTGGCTAATAAAAGTAGACTGAAAAAGCGCGGCAAATTTAAAAAACCAGTAATAGTAAATCGGGCAACGGATCAATGTTGGAATACAACGGAGAAATGCGGCCAGCATTTTGGGAACCGGCAGCGATCTAGACTACATTTTTTATCCGTAAATATGTTTATAATACATTTTATTATTTAAGTTTTTTATTTTATTTTATAGTGTAGTTTATAATCTTTAAGGTTTTCATATACAAATCAATAAATTCATTTTTCATATCTGTCAAAAAAATTATTTATTTCAAATCATCGTAGAGTACAATACGAAGATAATCTTGGTTTTTTTTTAAGTCAATTCTATTGCGCTTTCTTGAATTTAGAAATCATGCAATACAATAACTTACGTACTTTTATTTTAAGTGGTTTTATTCATGTTTTATGCTAGTAAATGCTAAAATACAATTATAACTATAAATTTTATTTATTGTATTAATTTATATATAAATAGTATTATCTATGGTATTAGTTTATAATGTCTTATTTTAATAAATAAAAAACTGTATTCGTTGTAATTTTTTTATCATTTGTCAATAACGAAGTGGTTGACAATGACATTGACATTAGTATTGCTAACTAAAAAGTTTGTGAAAAATTCGAGTGCCTACTTTCATTAGCCAAACTCTAGCTCGTGTTTCGGTGTTACTGCCACACGGAAATTTGCCGACGAACACCAACGGACGATTGACCTTCGTTGGTCCAGTGTGTACGCGCCTTAATAAGAATGCATCTAAACATACCTTTAGATAACTTCCATAGTTCCTTCGAAGAGAAGACGCCGGTGGCTAGAATAATATCGTTGCATATTACACCGTTGTACGGGTTGTGACTATAGCCTGAAATCCATTTCAGACATTACATTATATTTAACATTGACATATTTCTCTATTAAAAAAACTATGGAGTTCACGAGGTATCTCAAACTACAGACCGAATGAAAATGCAAAGTTAATAAAAGAAAGGCCTTCCACATTCTCGCGAGAACCCTAAAAAACGCGTGAGACGAAACTGTGGAACGGCCTTGCATGTTCATCACTCGCGTTCTCGAGATGCTCCGGCTTTAACTGCAATAATGTTGTAGTTATTGTCTGCGGTCAAATGTTTTTTTTATTTATAACTTAAAAATATATACATTTATGTCCATATTTAACGTCATTAATAATTAATAACAATATCGCTTCACAAATAACGCATTAAGCCCATCGCTACATCTGCGTGAAACGGTCAATAACTATAACATTATTCCAGATGAAGCAGTAGCATAAGAATGTGCGGCATGGCAACTATAGAAAGTAGGTAAGAACGACCATCTTACATGGGCGCTAAACTGAAAATGCCCAGCAGTAAGCTTAAATAGTAATTTAAATATGGACCACAATGGCACTAGTGTGGGCAAACCTTGATAATATCAGCTAACTTCACTCCGTTTATAACCGTTAAATGGGCCCATTCACGATCTTGCAGTCCTGCAGTGGGCGGATCTTGCAGGAAGGCTGCAACAACATTTATACTACATGTCCTACATTACGTGGCGGACTGCCAAGAAGGGCAGTGAATAGGCCCCTTAGAGGCGGAGGTGACAGAGTGAAGTGAGTGGTTTACCTTCTAGTTACATTACCACCAATTTAATGCTTTTCAAGAGATTATTTTGACTCAGAGATGGTCCTCTTAGTGCTACACTCCATATAGCAACCTGAACTATGACACCCGAAAAACGAAGGCACTGCGGCATACAAAGTTATCATGCTGTTGCTACATTGCCTTTTGTACCCAATATTTATAGTTAATACTTTACGAAGGCAAGCGGACTTTAGTCGTGGTTGAACGTGTACAAGTACATTGCGATTGTGTGCGTGTCCGCGGAGTGATCAGCTGCGAACGTGTCCTCCAATCACAGCCGCTTTTAGTCTCACGCACTAGACTTTTGCATAACGGCTCATTAATAAGAGAAGAGAAATATTGCTCTTTCACTCCTTTAGCTGAGGCCCCGTAAACAAGTGGCATTGGCGCTAAACGAATAGATTATAAATGTTTCGGAATGACATAATACTTACTGTAAATATATGTAATAGCCAAACATTTTCTAATCTGTTTGTTTAGTGCTAACGTCTAAGAGGTCAGTAGAGATACAGAATAGAAATCGGATCGACATCTCCCGCCCTAGCTCTTTCAAGAGCCGAAAGAACTAGAGCGAGTCGTGTTGTGAGATAAACAGTAAAACTTTAGTTCATCTTGCCACTTGTATAAAGAAAATATTTTTTATCTTACTTCAAAAGAAATAAAGATGATTATGGTATAATTAGGAGAAAGAATACAATTTCCTGCGGCCGGGTGGCCTGTTGTAAGAGGCGACAAAACAACCTACAGTAAAGTAGTAAGGTATTTGCCCGTCTGAATAGCTACCACCTTTGATCTAGACTATGCCCCCTTATCAACCTTGAGTTGTGTTTCGACATTACTGGCCAGGTTCCCGTCTCCCTTAAGAGAGCAGCAGCGCATTAGTAGTATCTTTGGTGTTGCAAATGTCCATAGGCGATAGTAACCGCTTTCCATCAAGTGAACCGTTTTGCCTGTCTGCTGAACTCATGCTATCAAAAAAATTAAAATATATTTTTTTATTGTTTTTAACTATTCTGAGCTTTATTTTTATAGACACAAAGATCTATTTACACTATACGTATTTACGACATTGTGCTCTTTTGATCGGCTTCTATATCATACCGTCTGTTCGTTTGCCTTACTATCGATAAAAATTTGACATAAGCTCCATACAAGTAATGTCAAAATTCAACCTATGGTAGGGCATGTGAATGAATAGTACGATATACGAACCGGCCATTTGTCGGCAACTGAGCCAATTCAGCCATTGAACTATTTGCTTACTAAATGAATGAATGAGACCTAAGTTTTATAATGGGAACTTGTTCATTTTTATCTCTCATTCGCGAGCTACCCGAGTCTATCACGCACACACCGATACGTGTTTACCAAAAGTAAAGTTTGCTCGCCTTTGTTAATTACACGTATTATATAGACGCTTATCGTCATTCATTCGGTCTGTATAGAATAGAAATTGTTCTGATAGGTGCTATATCATCTATATGTATACTTATACCTCCCTATGGAATTAGTACCTAAAGGCCTGTTTCACAATTTTTATAACTTATCTGACACATTACGAAATAAATTCAACATAAATTCACGTATACAACAGCTGGTGCCTAGTTTTAAAGAGATCAAAAAAATTAAAAGCTTTTGTTCAAAATAATTTCTACTGGAGAATGGTTTTTAGATGATATAAGAGAAACTATAGCATTATTGGCACCTTACCGAGTAATTGGCATCCTGGCAATTTATTGAATATATTAAAAAGTCTTAATTTTGTAGCGATTAAGTTGTTATATATTATTCAAGGATTATGAAATTGCCATCAAGTGGGCCGTCTGCCTGTTTGCCTGCTTCAGGCAATAAAGAAAATCATATTTTTAATTTTGTAGCGATAAAATTATTATAATGTATCTCTTTGAAGACCGCGGCCCATAAAACTGGACCGGACTAGAGGCCTCTTGACAAATCTAATGTAAAAGTGGCGTGATACTGACCGGCGATTATCCCTGTCTACACCATTGAATAACGCACCCAAGGACAAGCCCCGGCCAGTGTAGGGACTATTGTGGGCAATGAGGACAAAAAGTACCGCGCTATTGGGGTGAACTTCTAATGGCAGAGTCTGGAAATATGGAGACTATGGCGTCTGCCCGTCGCAATGTTCAAAGCGCATGGAAAAATGGGCAGACGGTGACTCGTTACTCCCTCCCCAATTATTATATATTATTAAGGCGCCAGTAATTGTATTAAGGTTTCTACAATAGTATAATTTACCCATACCCTATACCAAATAATTAAAATATTGCAAAACAGGCTGCAGTTATTTAATTATATTAAAACCTGTATTGTATATACAGGGATACCTATATTCACAACGAAGCAGCAACATCAAACTTACAATTAAGAATATAACAAAATACCAAGACATAAATCCTGAAATATATTACGTTCATTGTTCTTCTAAATACTAATTAGGCTGTCGTAAATATAGTAAGTTTCAAGTAATTTTATTTTAGTTTAAGACAGGAAAAATATGATTGTTATTAAAAATGTGCTATATCTAAGTTTATTAACTAATTAATCTACAGATTTTTGTTTGTTATTGTTGTAACTTTTTCAGGACACTAACAAAATAACCGCATATCCATAGTTCGAATCGATATTATGGAAAAAGCACTTTTAGTTCTTCTTGAAAACTTTAATCAATCAATAAAGATCAATTTAAGAAGTATTGCAGAATCGGTCCAGGCGTTCTTAAATGATGCAGTTGTTAAGGAACAGCGTTTAATTACTGTATTTATAAAAAGATATTTTGTATTTAGAAGAGCACAAACGTATATAAGAATAATAAGAGTGAAAGAGAAAGAACACCGACTACAGATACTCAACAAACAACAATCGAGCAAACATCAAATTTAAAAAAAAAACAGTAATAATTGAAAAATTTTGATACCAATAAAAGCGATGAAAGTGTGAGTGCAAGCCAATGCGGGTTTAATTTTGATGCAATTAAGAATATTCAAAATTAAAATAAAAATAGAACACGACGTGTTTTTGTGCAACATCCAATCACAAATCTTCCTTCATATTTGGTTTGAGGCAATCAATATATTTTTGGAATGATATCACGTGCATTAAGATTTACTTGAATGTTTCGAATAAATTGAGTGCCTATAATGTTATACTCAAGTTATGCTTAAGGTATTTTTGAAGTTATAACTTCTTATGGGAGGGTAAACCGCTTCGTTACGTAACGCGTTACGGCGCCAGTCTGTGCGGCTTCATTTTCTCTCACGCATACGGCAGCGGTAGGCAGCCACGGCTATATACATATTTAGGTAATAACCTAAGCTTTTCTCTAGTTAAACAATTTCAATATTAAATTGGTCAACTTAGATTGGCTTAAGTTATCACTTCTGTCGGGCGTCCCGAGACACACACATTTTTTTTTAAATATAAGCCAAGTGGGTGTCGATGGACATGTCGATCTATGGACGAATAGACTGAGCCCTAGCTCACTAAATCCAGAGGTCACGGGTTTAATCGTAGCAATATAAAATAAACCAATTTTCCATTATTTACCGAGTGTCTGATATCAGCCCCAGAGCTATATTTTGGTGTATTACCCATAACTCTTTTTTTTACTAATCGCCGCGGGGGTAACGAGGTGCGGGCGTGTGGGGTTCGCCACGTTACGATGGTATTAGCGTCGTCAGCCATTCGCAGCTGGAAGTAGGCCTCCCCAAGTCGGCGCCACTCATCCCTGTCCTCTCACTTCCTTATCCATCACCTACCAGCGTCCTTGCGCAGGTCGTCGGTCCATCGGGCTGGAGGGCGTCCGACATACGTTTATCGAGACGCGGTCTCCACTCCAGGACTTGTCTGCTCCATCGGCCGTCGGTCCTGCGGGAGACGTGACCGGCTCACTGCCACTTCAACTTGCTAATTTTGCGAGCTATGTCGGTTACTTTGGTTCTCTTACGGATATCCTCATTTCTAATTTTATCCATAAGAGAAACATTCAACATAGCTCGCTCCATAGCCCGTTGAGCGACTTGGAACTTGAAGACCAATCCTGTCGTCAGTTTCCATTTCTCAGCCCCGTAGGTCAGAAAGGAGAGGATGGTCGATGAGAATGGGTGGTATTAGCACCGCTGTGGAACATTATTGCCACCGGAATCGGGGATACCCACTAAAACCTCTTGGTTTTCCCTCCTGCGCCCTAATGCTAGGACCACGGGTACATGGCTTCTCCACTCGACGGGGTCTGACAGGCGGTGGCCCATCAGCCTCGTCTGTTGCCGGGGGGATCATGTCTTTTAACTCTCATTGCGTTGGGCGGTGTATAAAGTGTGTCATAGGAAGAGGCACGTTAGGAATACCGTCATGTCTGCATCTCGACTGCATGAACGGCGGGTGAGGACTCTTTCCCCGCGCTCCCGCTCCGCCTCCTCCTTGGCAAACATGACCTGCTCGCAGTATAAGGAGAAAGGAGATCCCGGCCACGATGCAAACCACCGCAGGGAGTGAAGTTTGATTCGGTATAGGCGAAGAGATTTCGGCGTTGATCTGCCCAACCGGGGTACACCTGGAGAGTGCAGCGCTATGTCCTTATGAGCTGTCTAGTAATGAAGGTAAGCTGACGTAGGCTCACGGCGTAATCGACACAGACACAGGTCCTCTCGGTGACGTTCCTGATGTTCTCGTCAGGGTGCGGTACCATCTCTTAAGCTGAGATTGCAGCCTATATCTCACCGCCGCTATGGTGGCGAGACTCGCGCTGGGGTATCACAGGTGCTCTTCCCAAGCCAGGGCCTCTTTGCACCAATGAAACAGGTACAGGAGGACGCTCGCCTCGAGGGATATATGATATACATACATACATACAATAGATATGGGGATCCGGCGAGTAACAAGTCCGCTTCGAAGGACACTCCGCACGGTACCCCATAGCGTCCTGACGGCCAGCATTTCGGGCCGGTCGGATTAAACGGGGGTCTCGTATAGGATCATGGATCGCACGATGCCTTCAAAGAGTTTTTGCCACATGGCTTCTGGCCCATATTATTGATATCCGTATTATTATTGACACAGTGAAGAGATGAAGGTGACCAATGTCTACTGCATTCTCATTTGACTATAAAACCCCATAAAAGCTTTTAACCCAACCAGCAAGTTGCGATCTAATTATTTTAAATGCCCAAGACCTATTATTATATTGATTGCCACATAACCTAGAGGAAGAGCGCTCTTACACCGACTCTCCAGCCGGGGTTTACCTTTGCTCTTTGCGTCATGTTCGTTCTCTTTGTCCCTATTTGGGTGTGGCGACAGTGACCCGCTTAGAATATCTGAAACATATCGTCTTGGTTATATTTACAACAAATTAACATATGAAGCAGGACTTCTTTGCACATACCTACATATTAATTGGTTCTGTTGTAGTTTAGTATCGAAATGTTGGACAAGTAAATACAGGACGTAAAAAGACCGTTGCCGAAGCCGAAGTGATTCGAAAAGTATTATAAAAAAATATCGGTTGGGAGACGACTTTTATTTGTGTGCTAACTCCGCAGCCCGTAATGTGACATACTTAGGTACGAGCGCAAACACACTGGTGCATACGGAGTATCCGTGCATATGTACAGTCACGGTATGAAAAGGTTTGTCACCTTAAAGACGACTTTTGCTTGCTTGCTTTGCTTTTGCACGAGTACAAGAAACAGTGCCGCCAACATTTTAATAAATGTTACGTTTTTCAAATATTGACAGGTGAGAAAAGGAAATTGCAATGTTGACAATGACAGACACTGAGATTAACAACAGTTTTAATCATCAGAAACAAATAGGATATAAACACTACGCTTATCATAAATATTAAAACCATACATCTCTAAACAATATTTTTAGACGAGTTAGAAAATCAAACAACTTTGATCTTAATAATTTTAAACTCTACTGTCAAACAGTTAAACATATTTTTTGTGGAATAGTCTGTTTTGTGATTTAATTGTGATAATGTGCTCGCGGAACATTAAATGATTCAATTTCAGAACTGGCGAACCTTTTCATACCGCGACTGTACATATAGAAGGCGAAATTAATTAGTTTTATTTGTTTTAGTCAAACAAAAAAGTTGTAACCTTTAGACAAAGACAAATATTATTTAATTCTTAAACATGTATATTCACATATCAGAGCATGCATGACGGTATAAAAGAAGAGGTGCATCGTGTTTGACCAGTTAGACATAGAAAAATTACAATAATTATAAAGAATATTTAATATCGTCATTATCATTGATCTCCCTGGTGTGGCTCAGTACAAAAAAAGCCATAATGACGGGATTAATACAGAGCTCTCGGCTTCGGTAATTGTTTTTTTAAATCCGTTATATATGGAAGCGATTGCATTATTCTCATTCTGTGCTGTCATCTGTCTTCAATCACATCATAAGCCTTAACATTTAAACTACTAATAAGCTATCTACGTTTCATAAATTAAAGCTATTTTATTTTTATCTCTCTCTGAAATTATATTCCAAATTAATTCCGAAATCCAAATCAAAATTTTATCATTTAGTTGGATTTAGCAAAACTGTGTTAATTATTTAAAAAAAAAAAAAATTAGCTTTTTGATCGATATAAAAACAAAATGAACGTGTCGGTGGTGTAATGTGCGTGGAAATAAAACGGTACAAAAATATTTATAAATATAAAATATACTGAATTATTGAAAACTAAAATTCTGAACAGCTGTTATCAAACAATCGTAGCTGAACGTAATAAATATAAAATTCAATTAGAAACGTCCCACTACGATCGCTCGCGGATTTCTCACATCGAAAAACTTAATTAATAAAATTAATAATGAATGTTTTTATAATTACCATGTACAGTCATAGTATAAAAATTTTCGCCGGTTTTCAAATTGATTTATTTAACGTTCCGCAAGCACATGTTACCTTTTCAAACTAAGTCACAGAACAGACTGTTCCACAGAAAATTATGTTTATTTGACAATAAAGTATAAAATTACTTAGATCAAAGTTGTTTGATTTTCTACCTTGTCTAAGAAGATTGTTTAGATATGTAAAACATTTTTATTTGTTTTAATATTTATGTTAAGCATAGTGATTATACTCTCTTTGTTTCTTATTTTTAATCTCAGCATCTGTCATTGTCAACATTGCAATTTTCTTTTTCTATATTTTATAAACATAACATTTATTAAAATGTTGGCAGTACTGTTTCTTGTACTCGTGCAAACAAAAGTGGACTTTAAGGTGACGAACATTTTCATTCCACGACTGTACTTAAGGTAAAGAAAAAAAAACATGGTGTTAAAAGAATACAGGATGTGTGAAACCCGCTGATCCGCGTTAAACTAGCGCGGCAGATAATCAATCATACATTATGTTAACATGGAAAGGCCCAAGCCCAGCAGTGGGACGTTTAAAAGCTAATATTAATTCATTTAATCAGAACACTATCGACACGTGTGGCGTGCACAGAGAATTTTAATATATTGCTCAAATTAATTACATCTACTTCAACCAGGTGGCGGTATAGTAATTAAACTATAATTATTATAGGACAGAACCCATTCATTATGATTTTATGTATACTTCTACGCCAAAGAGCACAAATATAGAAAATAGAAAACTGGGAAAAGGCTTCTTAATTATAGCATTTGAGTTAGAAATATTATATCAATGTGGTCAATTAACAGATTTTTTAAGGTTTGTCGGCAACTCTTATATAGAGCCACGATTAAAGGACTGGTTTATATTTCGCACAAGGAATCAAACTTGCCATATTTGGAAATGATTTGAGCCTTCTAGACACGTATCCTATTATACCGTCCGCGATCATGAAACAATTTAATTACTATACCATCTATAACCTTATTAAATAATTTATAGTATTGAAGAATTTCATATAAAGTTGTATTTTGGAATTTGTAAAATAAACTGCATAGTCCACTGACTTCTCTCCCTTCTTTCACCTTCTCCCGATCATTTGAGGTCAGCACTATGTCTTCCTTCCATACTCCTCTATTCTGACATACGTCCTCTCTCACACCACAAATCCATCCATCTCTTTGATCTACCTTTACATTTGGATCCGTCAATTTTTCAGGTTACCATCCTTTTTGCGATTTGACTTTCATCCCTCCTCATTACGTGCGAATACCGCCTTAATCTTCTTCCTCTCAGTGTTTCAGTCACGGGTGCAACTTTCATAAATTCCCATAAAATAGTTACTCATTTCTCACCTTATTCTAGCCTACTGACTGAAATATAGGGAAGAAATTTCTGTGCACGCCACTGGAGACAATAGCACCAGAGGAACATCTAAAGGGAATAAGTGAGCGAGAGACCTGGCAGACCGTCGCTCCCATTACCATAGCTGTTAATGAAATTGGCCAGATAGAGGTCCAGCTCCCGCACCGACACGTTGATGTGGTACGGGTTCACACAGAGACCTGGCTGGGAGCACTCTGGGTGCTTCTCCAGCCGCTCGCCGTCTGTGCTCTCCAAGGGAATCGCTTTGAACAGTATTACCATTACGAGGTCTAGTCGCCACACCTGAAATGTATAGAGATAGAAATCAGCTACTATCCAGCAATTTTCATTATGTTTATTAATTATGACATCCACTTAGCAAAGATGAGAATATTGACACAGATGTTTTTTTATTGTATGAGTGCAATAGACAGGCAGACTGCCTACTGGATGGAAAGCGGTTACCATCGCCTATATATGTGTAACACCAAAGGTGCTACAAATGCACTGCTGCTCTCTTAAGAGAGACTGGAACCTGGTCACTAATGCCGGAACACAACTCAAGTTGTTATGGCGGCATACCCTAAACCAGGGTGGTAGCCATCGAGACGGGTGAACACCTTACCTGACTGTGGATTGTTTTGTCGCCTCTTACTTACGACAGGCCGCCCCAACGCAGGAAATTGTATTATTTCTCTGTTCCTGCACGGATAAAATTTGAAAAGGCACGAATAAAAGGAAAAGATGATTTTTCAACTATTTTATCATGTGGCTTTAGTTTAGATCAGTATTTGCCCCGAGACAATTTTGAGTAATTTTCGATATTTCTTGTAGTTCCGGTCTTGACTGAAGAGGCGCGCTTGAAAAATTCACCTGTATATTTACATTCCTGCTTATTTTCATATATATGTATATAGCCCGCTGAGCAACTTTAAATTAGTAGACCAGCTCCACTGTCAGTATCTACATCTCAGCACCATTCGTCATAAAGGGTAAAACACACTACTCGAAAACTTTCGTCATCGTCATCAAGAGTTGCGTACATAATATTAAATAAAAACTCTTCTATAGTACCTTATCCGCCTGCCTTAAGCAGTCTATCCGCCTCATCTTCCCCTTCTGGTCTGGATTCGACAGCACGCACACCGCAGGCCTCTTCCCAGTGATGCTCAGCACGAAGTCTTCCCTGCAGTCCTGAGTTATATCCTTGCGAAGTTTCCCTAATAACCGCGAAGCCCATTTCTGTTTCACTTCTGCTTTTTCGTTCTGGAATTTAAAAAGAACTAAAATTATGTTCATATTTAATTAAATCTAAAAGTATTGATGACCGAAAAGCTGTAGGTCTAAAGAGGTCGGTCGTAGATTCATATAACGAACATGACAAGTATCAAAATAAAGCTATATCTTGCAACTACCAGTATATCTAGACACGTCAATTTCCCTAAGCGATTCTCCAAAGTCAACAGCTTTAGACCCTCTGGTCTTTATTTATGGCAACGCAGAATCATTAGGGATGGGCTGAAATTCGTTTTACATTCGATTTGACTGAATTTCAGCAGCTTGAGCCGAACTGCGGCATTCGACCGAAATTCGGTTTCAATGCGGAACATTCGGTGCAAGAAAAAAGTAAAATACCTAGTTGCACTATTTTCACCGAAGTTAATAGAAATCATATCTTTCATAACCGTAATATAAAAATTGGCATCTATATACCCATGGTCATTTATTATAGTTAGAAACATGTAAATCCTAACGTGCGATGTGATAAAAATAAATAAAATTAGTTCTTGATTGAGTCTTTGCCTAATTAAATAGAAATCAAATTAAAACAAAAATAAAATAAACTTACAATTCCTCTAAGAAACATCAGTAAGTAGTGCAACTGCTTCATTGTAATGCATCCCTATTAATATTATAAATGCGAATGTAACTCTGTCTGTCTGTCTGGTCCGTCTGTCCGTCTGTCCGTCTGTCTGTTCCCTTTTCACGGAAAAACTACTGGACCGATTTCGCTGAAACTCAGTATATATGTAATTTTAGTACCGAGCTAAGGGATAATTTTTATCCCGGATAATGGGATAGATTTATCTAAAGGTTATCCCGGAAATTAGGATAGATTTCGTGATTCTGTCCATTTCGTTCACTTGGTCCACTGCGTCCACTTGGTCCATGTTATCTATTTTGTCATTTTTGTCAAGTTTTGTCATTTATGTAGTTTATAGATAGACGGGGGATGGTATAGTTTGCGATATAAAATGAAGTGAATCTTCCGGGGGCAATTACATAAAAATTTAATACAATGTAACCTGTACCGCCTGCTCTTTAAACAAGAGATACACACGAGGGGTTGACCCGCGGCGCAGCCGCGTGGTAAACTCTAGTAACTTGAATTAAATAAAATAAAAACATGTCTAAGAGACATCAGCAATTACAACTTTAATTATGATTGAAATCACTTTTTACGAATTAAACATTATGAATTTAAAATTATGAAATGGTGATTTTTTTCCGTCAAAAGTCTAAACATCTATACTTTTATACTACTCATACTTAAAATTTACGACGTTATCAAGTCACGACGTCAACAGGTCCCGATGTGTTGCTCTTGAGAAAGCGTGGCGAAATCTAACCGAAGTTCGGCCGAATCTTTTGTTTTAACCGAATGTTTGGCCAAAGTTCGTATTCGGTTCAAACCACACGCGGCCCATCCCTAATAATCATTGCTATCTAACACATAAAAGCGGTCAGAATTTTGGAAACGCTTCCAACCAGTGGTGACTATGTACTCATATGTAAATCTTAATTAATATTATAAACTAGAGGGCCCGACAGACGTGCTGCCCAGAAAAATAAAACTCCAGTGCCCGATCCCAGCGTCACCTACTGGTCCCAATTGTCCCACTCAAATACACACAAAAAAATTTATCAAAATCGGTAATGGCGTTCTCAAGTTATAGTTCATATATTTCTAAGATTCATTTTTATTTAAACTAGTGGTCGCTATTCGACTAGAATAATTTGTTGTCAAAGACTTATATACTTCTATAATGACAGATTTCGCCAAGGCAACAATAAACATAAGAGTATATATGCGTGTGTGTGTCAAATACGTGTACATGGTAGTATGTGTAATGTTTTTTTTAATTTATTTAATTAATTTTTTGTGGATAATTTAATTAGCATTCGTCGCTTCTTCTCTATATAAACTATAAGTGTGCGAAATTTCATACTCCTCCGTCCGCGCAATTTTCGTAAAAAGGGGTACAAAGTTTTTGCTTCACGTATTAATATAATGATAAAAGATGTGAATGTAAGTTTGTTATGACGTTTTCACGCCTTAACAACGCAACAGGTCGTCACAAAATTATGCATACACGTTGTCAGAGGTATAGAATAGGACATAGGGTCCCTTTCATCCAGAAAAAGTAACGTTTCAGAGGGATAGACGACTAGAACCGAAAAGACAGCGCTCCGACCGCGTTTGCGTTTGCGTTGTATGAGAATAGATTAATTTTTATGCATTCTAAAAACTTCAAACTGCTCCCGGAAAAATTTCCGGGGGATTACCGGGAACAAAAGTATCACACATTTTATTACATAAAATTTGCTATCGATTCTTGGATTGGATTTTTTTAATCTGGTCATTTTAAATAATTCCCAGTAAAAATCCCGCCGGATTCCCAGGATAATATGTAGCGCAGATTTTAAGTCTAAGAATTTGCTGTCGATCGGCGAAAACCGCATCCAAATCGGCCCAGTAGTTTTTACGTGAATCCCGAACAGACAAGAAATCTAGAAAAAATTGCATCGTGTTCTCCATCGTTTATATAGAATATTCCAGTTGTTTTTTCAATAGCTTTAATTTACAGACAAGGAGTGTGTAGGATATTATATATTTATATATAATTTTATTTATGACTATGTATGTATGTGTATATTTAATTCTTGAATCAGTTTAAGTATTTATGTATCTATATACTAGGATATTCCTGCTGACTTCATTGCTAGATTAGCTAAGAATTTCCTTCAATTTAGAGTGCCTGGAAGAGTTCGGTTTAAACCATAAGGCCGCCTATTGTATTGCCTAGAAATATTGTAAATATGGTTTGTTTTTGTAATTGTATATTTTGGTGTGCAATAAAGTGTTATCTATCTATCTTTTTATCTAATTTTAATGTATTGCTGTCATGCTTATATAGTTCCAGCGAGGAAACGTAGCCAGCCTTCTGGCCACCTTACCCATAGAAGACGGTGATCAGGGCTCAGTATTCTACTTATAGTATTGAGGGACTATTAGTAGGATATAATACGAATAAGTTAAGTTTTCTTGCATTGTATTGTCTATATATAGTATTGCTATGTTATTTGAAATAAATTATTCATTCATTCACTTTTGTGAATTGAAATGAACCAGTGCGTACTAAACGTTTCGCCTCCACGTTCCTTCTACGTACGGCAGGGTTGTAGAATGCACTACCAGAGTTCGTGTTTCCCGAAAAGTACAATCCGGGTATCTTCAAGTTTCGTGGGAATAGGTACTATCTAGGTAAGCGTGCTCCATCTTCGACCGCATCATCGTCCGGCTTTGGACGTGATCCTGGTCAAACGCAAACCTATTTAATTTAAAAAAAAAACCAAGTACTAGAGCGGTAAAACGTCTGGTCTCTTAGACCTTGAGTCAGAAGAACCTCGTGAAGAAGTATCAAATAAACGCACCTGCAACTCGTATTTGGTGTGCCGCTCCTCCTCGAGACTCATCCGTTTCTCGTGTTTCTTATAATATTTTCGCTTCGCCGCCTGAAGATTGAACCACGTGTACGAGAACGACTTTACGAACGGCATCAGGGCCTCTATGAACGGATGGAACTCGTCCTGGAAAGAAAAAATTTGGTATGTTTACTAGATGATATTTCATGTCATATAGATCATATTTGGGTTACGTAAATATGATCTCGTCTCTGAATCCGTAAAAAACTCAATTGATTACCCATCAATTTTCGCCGGAATACTCATATTCTCATTCTGGTTTACAGTATATTGTTTCTATCCACTACTCCTACTTAAATCAAGGAAAGCTTCGAATTTGTGTACGTATCTAGCTCCCACAATTTGCGCCCTTCAACTAAATACAGAATAAACACACCGGTACATACGTCTTGTTTTTACAAAAACTCTTTTACCGTACAGGCTGTGCGTCTCTGGAATGAGCTACCTATTGCTATAAGACAAGCCAAATCCTTGCGGTGTTTTAAAAATCAGGTTCAGAAGCATTGCTGCTCTATTGTGTATAATAATTTCTAATAGTGTTATCTTCTAAATATAAATAATTGAAATCCACGTATATAGTGACTTATCACGATATCTCAGGAACTATAATACCTATAGACATGATTGACGTGGACCTTCCTTTTGCCAACTAGAGGTCAGCTAAGAATGGATTTTACGGCGGGTATCAGCTAGTATATATATATATATATATAGCCAGTCACCGTCTGCCCATTTTGCCATGTTCCCTGAACATTGCGACGGGCAGACACCATAGCCTCCATATTCCCAGACCGCTAGTGCTATTAGCACTTCACCCCAATAGCCCGGTACTTTTTGTCCTCATTTCCCACAATAGTCCTACACTGGCCGGGGATTGACCTTGGGTGTATTATTAAATGATGTAGACAGGGGATAATTACAATTTGGGCCACCTGCATATTTGTAAACAAAGCACATTTATTACCTGCCGGCGTTGAGCTAATAACATTGTAGTTCTTTAATAATTGTTTTCTTTTGTTTACTTATTTGTTGGTTATTGTTGAGAGTAGCCTATTGTACTCTTTTATGGCCATTTGCAGGCATAATTAGACAGGTGTGCAGATTACGAATTCTACGAAATTTTATCCACGCGGGCGGGCAGCCATATTGTATCGGTGCAGTATATAGCAATGGCCCAATGGGGAGATCGGCAGCCAAGCGATAATCGCAAGCAAGACAAGACGTGTGTAAATAATAACCATAAACAAAATTAAAATTAAATAATTAAAATGAACAAGTTGGCGGTAGGATGAATAAAACTTTAACAATACTCATTGACACTTGACATCTTTGTCTTCCGTGATCACGGACACTGAAAAGTGGCCGAAACATCGGAATAATATAAGTCAAATAAATTACCGCGCTAAAAACCGTTAAAACGTAGTTTTATTAAGCTAATTACTTAAAAATAAACTAAATTATAAATAAATTAATATAAAGTATGTAACAAATCGCTGCCAGAGGGAAGCGTGCCCAGAAGGCTGGCTGCATTGCCACGCTTTATGGCAATGCTGATAAATTTCTTTGAAGTAACCCTTTGCCAATGGACCTCACGGACCTAAAGATTCAACTCCAAACGGCACAAATATGTAACCCCTTCCTAGGGTTCCATATTTAGGCCGTTTGAGATCTCCACTTGTTGAAGCAGCGTTGCCAGCCCCTGACTTAGTCACTGGAAGATGTGTCGCCGCCAGAGTGGCAACGCATGTCGGGCCCCACACAAACGGCCTTCCCATCTTCCAAGGAATAAGTGACAGTCCATCCTGCCTCTTAAGTTTCTTTTTAATTTCGAATGAAGTGATATAAAATAAATACCTCATTTATATCAACAGCCTTGCCAGTTACAGTGTGAACAAAACTTTACATCATCAAATCAAATGGGTACTAGTCCTTCACTCAATCCGCGAACAATCAACGATAGATATAAAGAAATTAGCGTCATGGCCTCCTTACATACAACTTAAACATGTGTCATTGTAAAAACGTACATTGAATTATGCTTAGTATGCGCTGCGCACGCGCCGCGCAAATACTGTATTGTAATGTGCATTGAATCATAACGTAATGTATTCAAATGTTTAACATCTGATTTATTAGGGACGTATGGATCATAAAGCTGCTGCCGGTAATACAGCGCTTAGAGGGTACATCTTTTTGGAAGGAAGTTCCTTATCGCACGTTACTCGGCTGATGGAGGCTAAGCGAAAAAGAGTGTTAGCGAAAGAACGAAAATATTTATTGTCGAGAATGAATCCACATTAAAATAAAAAAATGTTACACTAACAGGACTTTTATACATAAAACATAAACGTATTATAAAAAAATATTTATTTATTGAAAAAAAAAACAACAGCGCATATCAATAATACAAACAACAAAAAATTACTTATAATGTAGGGCTAATAACAGGTTTTTCTGAATTTAATTGTGAGCAAACGAACGAATTATAGTTTAAAATGCAATAAATATATACATAAGTTAAATAAGTATATACTCACACACATACATAAAAATAAATAATTAAAATAAATCTAAATAAAATACATGTAAAAATATATATAATGTGCAATAACTTTTTAAATATAATAAAAACATATTGATGTTAACTAAACATATTACTTAGACATATTGTTATTTTTCACATGATGTGGTGGAATCTGTTCCAACAATTGTTTTGAAGTTAGAAAAAAGAAAGAATATAAACTGTTAAAAAAAATGACACTACATTCACGGCATTGTGGTTGGCAACTCGGCATTATGGTGTGTCAAAAACTGACACAACGCTGATTTATAGCCTCCGTGAAATCATAAGTAAGTGAGTGAATATTATACAATTTCGAACTTTAATGCAATCAAGTAAAATGCAAAGTAATATCCATTACTTTGCCCTTATTACTATGCAATTTCTTCGCTGGCCTCCGATGGCCTCTAATGGCCTTCGATGACCTTCGATGGTCTTCGAAACTTCGTTCCAACCAGGTCTCAAACACACCTCATTAATTTTTAATTTGACCACCTATCTGAAGGGGTCTTTTACCTTTACCTTGCCTATGGACATTTTTTTATAGTAACCGCTAGACAATACCCAAACAAAGCAATCAAATTTGAGCAAACAGCTATTGTATTTACCACCGAGAAGTATTCTTCTCGGATGTTAGAAATTAACAACCGTCAATATCAAGGGACGAGACCATTCTCTTTTTGTAAATGTGGACTAACTGAAGGGACATTGAAGCATATTTTCTTTCATTGTCTAAAATCACAATTCCACTTTATCAGTCTTAACTCTTCACTAACTCTAAATAATAACATTTACTTATAACATAGGTAGCCTAACGTAATACGTGGCTGTCATGCATTACAGGATTACAGGTGTTTGAAACCCAATACCGATTAATATCTATCCCTATCTTTTTTAAATATTCCAACACCTGCCACTTTGTACTCCTTACTATGTCGTTGGAAAAATGAATGCCTTTGCGTTAGCGCAATTCCAGCCAAAAATAAAATAGTAAAAACCGTAATTGGACAAGTCTTAAATTCTACATTACTACTACTCTCTCGTGTTTTTTATTGTTTAAACATTATTTTTGGTTGCAATTCAATCTAAAATTGGAGATCTTTTTTTGACTGGTTTAATCTTAAAATATATTTTACATCGGAGTGCAAATTAAAGCTCGGTTGGTCATAATTTTAACGTTGATCCAAGTCTAAAATCCACTAAAAATAACACTACTAAATAAGAACTAACTAAATATGGATAACAATACTAACTTCCACACACGCAGTCATTTTTAAAGTTTGCCGAGGATGTTCGGCGGAATTTAAAGCTAAAATATTTTGGACATAATTTGACAATATTTACCAAAGAACCGCCGACATGACAGTTCGAATAATTGCTAATTTAATTATTATATGGTATTAAAGCCCTTGCATATAAATTGTAGTCATATAAATATAATATAACTTTTGAAGGGCTTGCGTGGGCCCATAGGAAGACCAACACGTAGAGGCCTCTTGACAAATTTAATGTAAATGTGGCGTGACACTGACCGGCGATTATCCCTGTCTACACCAAATTCTGGTCATTATTATTAAAGAAAACATCATAAGTTATGTTAACCAAATAAGTATGTCGTAAATAAAACAACTTAATACTTCAACGGTATTTGACGTAAAACTGCAAAATTACTATTAAGTATCAAGATTACTCTTGACTTTACATTGGAGTTGCTAGAGTTTAAACAAATTTGCGAAAGTGGCGCCCTTGTTATTTTTTATTCTATTTGTTCTGTATTTATGTGATTAAAAATATGCATAAAATATAAAAAAGTTAATCACAACTCATGACGATCATGAATGCTTGCATGTCAATCACATTTGAACAAAGTCATTGAACTCAAGCACTACCCGCCCGCAGTTGCGCCGTATCTTTATACCGACTTTGTATTCGCTACTTTTTCGATTGTTCATCAAAGTTTGTAAGTTTCGTGGAAATATTTGTAAGTTAAGTTTATTTTGCGTCACTTTCTGTATACTTAAGTATCACGCGACCGATTTGGCAATATATCAGTTATCATAAAACTCGGTTAAAAGTTAACAGAAATTTATAAATGTTATTGGAAATTTTGAAATTAAGGACTGCCTTTCACGCAATCTCACTCGGAACCTAAAGCATTTTCTGAATAGAAAGTAGAAATAAGTTGTGTGGTACGTCTATATTAGTAATGAAATAAAATCAAATCAAATTTATTTGTTCAAAGCCTTTTTTATATATTTTTTTATATTGCTGGAGTACAGCAGATAGGCTGACGACCCAACTGTGATGGAAAGTGGTTACCGTCGCCTATAAACTTAGGGTTTTCAAGATATAGAAAATATTTATTTCAGGCTTATTAGTATTTTTTTAAGGTTTCGCGACTAGTATACTTAGTCTGGCCATAAATACTGTTACAATTAAAAAGAAACAAAATATTACATTTGAATTTGGAATCTGTCATTTTTATATGATTGTTCATTGTGTTTTCTCATTTTGGCGCCAATACATTGTACAACAACATTTTGCGATATTAAAATGGAGTGGGGCGATAAAGATAACCGAATCGCTGTGATTGCATTACACAAAGTAGATATGGAGCCAAATGCAATTTTTAATACTCTCCATACGCTTGGTATTAGTCAAATGTTTGTGTACCGGGCTATTAATAGGTACAATTAGACCTCCTCTGTTTGTGACAGAAAAAGATCTGGCCGTCCACATAGTGTTCGTACGAAAAACATGGTCAAAGCAGTAAGGGAAAGAATTCGAAGAAATCCTGTCCGAAAGCAAAAGATTTTATTTCGGGATATGAAGATATCACCTAGAACCATGTCGCGTATTTTAAATGATGACTTAGGACTTGCAGCCTATAAGAGCCGCACTGGTCATTTGATAACTCATAATTTAAAAAAGAATAGGGTGGTAAAATCGAAACAACTACTGAAGCGGTACGCAAAGGGAGGTGACCGAAAAATTTTGTTTACGGATGAGAATTTTTTTACAATTGAGCAACATTTTAACAAACAAAATGACCGTATTTATTTATGCTCAAAGCTCTAAGGCACAGATCATAGAATGATCTGTGCTCTAAGGAAGCTTCTCAATTAGTCGACAGAGTGCAACGTGGGCATTATCCGCCTTCATTGATGGTTTGGTGGGGTGTTAGCTATGAAGGAGTGACTGAGCCATATTTTTGTGAAAAAGGTATCAAAACATCGGCACAAGTGTATCAAGATACCATTCTTGAGAAGGTAGTTGAGCCCCTTAACAACACCATCTTCAATAACTAAGAATGGTCCTTCCAGCAAGACTCGACGCCGGGTCATAAAGCTTGGTCTACGCAGTCTTGGTTGGAAACGAACGTTTCGGACTTCATCAGAGCTGAAAACTGACCGTCGTCTAGTCCCGATCTTAATCCGCTGCATTATGATTTATGGTCAGTTTTAAATAGTACGACTTGCTCTAAACGCCATGATAATTTGGAGTCCCTAAAACAATCCATACGATTGGCAGTGAAGAATTTTACCATGGAAAGAGTGCGTGCTTCTATTGATAACTGGCCTCAACGTTTAAAGGACTGTATTGCAGCCAATGGAGACCACTTCGAATAAGCTTTTTATATTTTAAATTCTTTTATAATTATGTATTAAACTAACACACTGTAAAACTTATAAATGTTATTTGCAATAGAAAAAAATATTTCTATGTTACAATATTTATGGCAAGACTAGGTATATAATAGCACTAACTAGAAAGATGCGTGAGGCTATTTAAATAAAAAACCCCAAATTTCAATAGAGAAGATGGTTGGCAAGTACGACCTATTTGGGATCCGATCATCAAAACTATAAAGCCCCAAACCCAGCAAAAACCAACTGCCAGACCTCAAGACACTGTGAGCTCTTTCTGCGTGCCATCCGAACATAAACCAATTTGATTGACAATTTATTTTTATTTTACCTACCACCCATTTTAATATTATATAAAATTATTACTAAAGACAGGCATGTACTCATTGACACTTGACAACGTTGTCTTCCGTGATCATGGCTGCTGAAAAATGGCCGAAACGTCGGAATAATGAAATCAAATAAAAACCGCTTTTTTTATAATGAATAGGGTCGCGTTTGACTGACATTGTGCCTGATGTCAGGTGGAAATGCAGTCTAAGGTGGAGCACGCTTACCTAGAAGATACCTGTTCACGCGAGACTTGAAGACACCTAGATTATCAAACAATAATTATCAAAACCGGTTCAGAAACAAAACCGTTATGTCTGAATATTTCACATTCCTGTCCGATTTTAATTAATTTTCTGCTATATTTTCGGAATCCTATGCCCAATAGCAATAAAATTTATACAAGACCGTATTGAAGCATTACCAAATCCAACGCAGCAACAATCATCAAAATCAGTTAAGAAACAAAAAAGTTCTCACCTACTTTTAGTAAAGTTGGTTAAAAAATGGTGCTTAATAAAACTGGCAAATTCTAAACCGACTTATCGTAACCTAAACAAACGTGAAAAACCGAACTCGCCGCACAATTAACAGGCGGCCAGTCAAAACACAAAGTTGGCGCAGGCCTCAGACGAAGTGTGCCGGTGTGGCTGGCGAGGGGTGCCCTCTTGGCAGGACCCTGGCATCGCCACGTGCCGACTTGGCCGAGCCAGACACGCGGCTGTAACATTCAGTTTTATTGGATAATTTTCAAAGGAATCCATACTACATCTATAACATTGTAAAATTCTAAACATGCCGTGTCTGTACATTGAAAATATCAAAAGAAACAACAGGAATCTTATACTAATATATAAGTATAAAGCTGAAAAGTTTGTTTGTTTGATTGAACGCGATAATCTCAGGAGCTACTGGCCTGATTTGAAAAATTCTTTCAGTGTTAGATAGCCCATTTATCGAGGAAGGCTATAGGCTATATATCATCACGCTAAGACCAATAGGAGCGGAGCAACAATGAAGAATGTTTCAAAATCGGGGGGGTTTTTGAAAACAAATTCCACGCGGACGACGTCGCTGGCACAGCTAGTATACTATATATAAGCCGCGCGCAGGCCGATGACTACTTAATGTTATTGTACAAAAATAGTATTACTTACTATTTTTGTATACTAGCTGCGCCCCGCGATTTCACCCGTGTGGTGATTGAAAATCGTTATATTTTGAATAATTCACACTGTATCTTTATAAATGATAGCCTATGTGTTATTCTGATGTTTAAACTATATTATTGTAAAGTTTCATCAAAATCCATTCAGTAGTCTGCGTGAAAGAGTCACAAACATACATACATCCATACATTCTTACAAACTTTCGCGTTTATAATATTAGTAGGATACTTATGTAAAGTATATACAATAATAAATAATAAAATTATAAATATATTGCAACAACTATTTATATAAGTCGTGGTAGCGTAATGGCTAGCGCACGCGTCCCAAAGTCAAAGGGCGCGGGTTCGATCCTGGCCGGAACGCATGCATCACTTAGGCAGTTTTCTGACCTAATATGCATATTGTTACAATTACCACGTGCTAATAACGGTAAAGGAAAACATCGTGATGCAACCTGCACGTCAAGGTAACTGATGTGTCAAACCTGCCAAGCCGCCTTGGACAAGCGTGGCGGGTATACTGTCCGTTCCCCTATAGTGGGAGGCCCGAGCCCAGCAGTGGGACATTTATGGGCTGCTATTATTTTATATATTTATGTAACCTTTTTTGTCAACCCTACTGACCATTGACTCGTGACATCATTAGGCTATCGGCAAACCTGCGCACGGGTAGTAAAAGATGGCGATGTTGCGTCACGTTTCATCCCCAATTTATTGATGTACAATTTAGCACATGAAAAGACTGGTTACTACATGAACATGGCGCTATGTATATACAGATAGATCAATATCGCTGTTAGAGCTGCCGATAACATTGGGCATCTGTGTCAGTAAAAAAGCCCAATCTCATAAACGTGTAAATGTAATATTTAATATTGATTATAATACTGGTATGCACATCACGTAAACGATAAGGTTTCTGTATATATAGTCTAAAAGTTAAATTAGGAACAATGAAGAAATTAATATACTGCAAGAGTACAACAACTCGTGGTCTCATTTTGTACTCCCCTCTCGAGCGAATGAGCCATGGGCGGCCACCAGTGGTGCGTCACCCTATCCAAAGGGGTAACCCACAGCGAACACGATGCAATTTTTTTTAGATTTCTTCTCTGTTTGTCTGTTTGTTCGGGATTCACGTAAAAACTACTATGCCGGTTTCGACGCGTTTTTCGCTGATCTACAGCAAATTCTTAGATTTGAAATCTGCCCTACTTTAAAAAAAAAAACGAATTCTAATGAGATTTTTTCACTGACCTATAGCAACCTTTATGTAATTTAACGGAGCAAGTATACGTATTTCCTGCGGCCGGGTGGCCTGTTGTAAAACGCGATAAAACAACCCACAGCCAGGTGGTAGGGTATTTGCCCGTCTGGATGGTTGCCACCCCTGATTTGGAGTATGTCGCCATAGACGCCTTGAGTTGTGTTCCGGTATTAGTGGTCAGGTTCTAGTCTCTATTCAGAAAGCGGGCAGTGCATTGGTGTTACAAATGCTCATAGATGATGGAACCGCTTTGCATCAGGTGGGCTTGCCTATCTGCTGAACTCATGCAATAAAAATAAAAAATAAACAATGGAAACAAAATATCTCTAGTCTAGCCTAATACTACTAGTATTATTAGGCTTATTATATGTAACTAGAAAAATGATAATAGTACTTTGGCCTATTTTATTATTTTAGTAATTGTCTTAATATATATATTCTTAATATTGTTTCTTCTGAATAAACTGTTTTATTACTGTTTCCACAATTCTTTGACCACATTTTCAGCCTTCCAACTTCCATCAGAGAGAGAGAGGGAGAGAGCGAGAACGGGGTAGAGAGCAAAGTATAAACTTCAACGATAACACAAAGATTATGGTTCCACAACAGGCCTTTTGAGCCATGGTAATTTTGATTGTATAATACCATGATAAGTAGATGGACGAAATAACCACTGAATCATTCCTTAAATCATATGATTAAGCTATATTAATAGCATCATAGTAATGTATAAACGTAAGAATATTTGGCAAAAATATTCACAACACAGAATTTTTTGGCAGAATTACAACTTGTAGTATTTTGTCTTTGAATTAATCTTTAATGCCGTTAAATTTGCCGAAGAGCAGTCAGTCAATTGATTAAACTTATTTTAGACTACACAAATAAAAATCTAGAAAGTGCATGGCGTGCCACGAACTATGGGGGCTTATGTAGTAGTGAAAAACATTCCCTGTTTCCATTATTTTCAACGGAACTATGAAAAAGTGGTTCATCAAAAATTCACCCATGCCTAATGTCTTTTTTTAAGCATTATGTAGCGGCTTATAGACGGCATATTACTAAAACTAGTATTTAATAGTAGTACATAAAAAGTTAATTAGATTTATACATGTATAAACTTTTAGCGAAAACTTATCTAACTGAAGCTGAAAACCGTTTAAAAATCCGTTGCGGAAAAGCGCGGAAAGCGACTTGGTCCCTATATAAAGATTTCAGATATCAAATAAATATGACGATTTCATAAAGGTTCCGTTTTTGTCAAAATGACTACGGAACTTTAAAAAAAATCAATAATATGAAATAATAATGCACGTAATAAAACATCAACCCGTTGAAATCTTTTCTGTTATGACATAGCAAGACAATATTACACAACAAACAATCAAGTAATAATAATAATCGGCAGACAAACATACATATTGCATATCCCTAAATGAAGCAAGTTACGCTTGTGTTATGGGTAATATACAACGGACTACTCTGGGGCCGATCCCAGACACCGAGACCACAGTGAGTAACGGAGAAAATAATACAATAATAATTATTATTATTATTGTCAAATATGAAAATTGACTGTCAATTGAACACACTAACACCAAGCAGAACAAAATTAAGACAATATTTGCTTTGTATTTTGTTACGAGTTACGGGACTCAAATTAAAATGCCGTTGGAATTATTATAGAGTTTATTATAACTATACAAACAAATATAACACAGGTACAAATCTAACCGAACACAACAAGTCCAAACGTAATGTAGAAGAAGGTAGTAATTCAATAAAATGCGCAAAGTCCGTCACTATTAGATTCCCGAATGTAGTACACACGTCTCGCTTAGATCGTGGTTCTTGCTCGACTGACCCCTCTCTCCATCAAGCCGTCATTTTATATTGCACAAATGCAAATATGCCACCCACCGGGCAAGCGTCGATGTAATTTCCTAGAAATCGTAATCCGCACACCTGGCTAATGATGGGCTATTCTTCAACATAACCAATAAATAAGTGAACAAAATATGACGATCATAAAAGGATTACAATTAGTTCAAATGCCGAGGGTAATAAAATGTGTATTTACAGATATGCAGATGGATTTTGTTTTAGTCGAAACTTAAGTTGTAACAATATTATGTAATTAAAAAAAAGCCGACAACGCATTGGCTACACCCCTCGTATTGTAAGCATTCATAGGCGGTGATGGCCACTTTCTACCAGGCGATAAAAACCAACTTCGTCACCATTCCTAAATTAGTATGCATATATATCCATTTATCAGCTGATCGACTACCTTAATCGTATCAAACAAACTATTAGGAAGCGATCCAAACCGCGCACGCCAAACATCGCGAGCGTTGACCCCCGCCAACATTTTGGCGGCAGCGCACCGCTCTGACGTTTTACTTCATTATTATTTTTTTCCGGCTTTATACGTACGCGATTTATTTTATAGATATTGGCTCTAGTTCATTGGGGATGCCCACTGGACTTGGCCGTGATACGGCTTGGCAAACCTAACTGGGTCGGCCGACGTCACACAGGAGCTCTGGCCAAAATCACCGTGGAATCGCGAAAAAACTAAGCGACACGTGTTGTATTCGGGCAACAGGTATGGTTGCACTGCTCCACGGCCGTAGCTGGGGGCATTATGGGGCAATTTTCTACCTTAAAAATACCAAAAACTAAAGAGGACAGTGATATATATACATGGTGATTGATTAAGGAGCCCGTGCTTCGAGGGTAGATCAATTATAATAAAATTTTTACTTCCGTCCTACCTGTAACCAATGGTGCCCTACCCCAAATGCGACTCTAGCTACAGCCCTACACTGCTCTCTAACCAATTACAAATTATTTACACAAAAACATGGATAGTTCGGGCATGTACAGAGAATAGATGAAAGTAGAATCATAAATCAATTTTATGATAGCATTGTGAATGGTAGAGTTCCTGGGAGTACCTCGCGACGTGCACACCATGACCAAAGCAGAAGTGTTAAAGAAAGATCAGACATAAGCACCTCAAATAAACGTGCACGTATGAAGTGATTAATGTAAGTAGATTAAGTAGATGAAGCGTAAGTTCTTTATCAGGAACGTCGCAAGTGGAGATTCGTCTCTGCCTACCCACATAAGGCGTTTAGGTGTGTGATATCCCGACTAAGTGGAGGAGCGAGGTGGAATGCTCCTCTGTCTCAAAGGAAAATCTTCCAGCGAGGCTATTGTTATGCCTCGCAACCCGAGAATAATAATTAATATATGGAAAATATAACATTTTGTTCAAATCCAACCCTTTCCTTTGGTTTGCCGTTGGACATTCCTTCACAGAAATTGATCCTTACAAGCTACACTACGATTTGGTCTAATAATACAGGGTGTGTTTATTTTTTCAAAATGAGCCGATTGGATTCCTGACGTGAGTAATAGATTTTTCAAAAATCTAATTATACCACTTTAGATTTCGTCAAAATCGGCATAGAAACCCATTTGAATGTTTTTCGCTATCTAGCATAGTTTAGGATTTGAACCTGAAGGCCCATTTGAAAAGTTCACCCGTATAATATAACCAGCGGCCCGCCCCAGCTTCACACGGGTATCTAAGAAGATTTTTTTATAGCCTATGTCAACCGGGGATAGTGTAGCTTGCCAGCAGTGAACACCCTACTCACGGCACGCGCTGTGTCATTCACGGAATCCGTGGACCTCGCCAATGACGGGTTGGCGATCGTGGTCCAAAGAATAGGTAGGCTGGGCTTGAGGGTCTCCCCCGCGAAGACGGGGGCCCCATCATGTTCCATAAGCGTTTTCGTAATCCCCCCACGGACTTGACCGTTACAGTTCAAGGGGTGGACATTCGTGTAGACCCCAAGATGAAATATCTGGGGCTAATTCTCGACGGGAAATGGCTGTTTAAAGCGCACTTTGAGCAGCTAGTTCCTAAACTCATGAGGTCCGCAGGCGCCCTCTCTCGGCTTCTTCCCAACGTGAGGAGACCGAGGGGGACGACTAGGAAACTCTACTCGGGCATCCTTAGGAGTATGGCCCTGTACGGCGCACCCGTTTGGTCCACTTCACTCCACCACCACAATAGGACTCTGCTGTGCCGCGCACAAGGGGTCCTGGCAGCGAGGGCAATTCGTGGCTACCATATAGTGTCGTGGACGGCGTCGACACTCTTGGCAGGCGATCCGCCCTGGTGTCTCCAGGCGGACGTACTTGCCAAAGTTCGGCGCTCCCGATAGGATGCCCTCGCACGTGGCCTGGTGTACTGCGAGGCCGAGCTTCAGGCGATTGGGACGCGGGAAACCGCAACCATGATCCAATCTTGGTCAGTAGAGTTGGAAAACCCTGTGGGTGGCATTGATACGGTGGAAGCGGTTCGACCGCAGCTGTCGCGATGGCTCTCGCGGAAACGCGGGAGTCTGATCTTCAGAATGACGCAGATACTTACCGGGCACGGTTGCATCGATAAGTATCTGTGTCAGATTGCGGGCTGCTTGCCTTCACCCCAATGCCGCCAGTGTAGCGCACAAGACACGGTGTTTCATACGCTAGTCGAGTGCGCAGCATGGGCATCACAGAGGTTTGAACTCGAGACAATAGTAGGTCCGATCGATTCGCTCGGCAGCCTGGTGCAAACCATGCTACATAGCGATGATCATTGTGTGGGTGCGGCCAATTTCTGCGAGGCCGTTATGTCTCAAAAGGAGGCCGCGGAACGAGATAGGGAGAGAGGTATGTACAAGTGCGCATACGTCTCACGGGTACCGACGTCAGTCGGGGTCCCGGAGGCGCAGGTATTCGCATGTTCTCCCTCCTTGAAATACCGCTGCAGGCATCCTCTAGCATCTAGGGAGCAGAGGAATCTTCACTCCTGTTGTCGAAATGAGTTTGCACTGCTTCCCGGGGCATTCTCAAGCACTGATGCGCTAGGATCATGTACTGGGCGTAACTACGTTCTATGTCCACGCTCTTCCTGCCATAAGCGCGGGGCACATGGGAGGAGGGTGGTTTTAGTGGAGTATTGAGTTGGTAGGTAGGTTGGTTCGAGTCTCCACACAAGCCGGTCGATTACTGTTTGGCAGCCCCTAGGGGATGGCCTCCATAATCGACTATGTTCTAATCCCTAGCAAAGGACCCGGTATTGTGCGTAATACATTTCCCCCGTTTTGAAACAAAAAAAAACTTTGCCAGCAGTGAAATAATTTTTCAAATCGGTTCAGTAGTTTCGGAGCCTATTCAATGCAAACAAACAATCAAATCTTTCCTCTTTATAATATTAGTATAGATATCTTATCAAATCTATTATGATGGTCTCTGCTATGAACGTATTGACCACTACGTTCAACCGCGTATTTCACTGGAACCCACAGATACCGAAGCTTACTTCCGATTGGGAAGTAAAATGGAGACTTTATTTACTTTGGCGTGGTTTACTGAGAGCTTGACCTTTCGAGGTTTAATGGAAAACTAGAAGACATATTTAAAAACTATTGTAGAAAAGTTGGTGGAACGAAAATGTAGAAAAGAGGAAAAGGTAATTAAAATCAGTGTTATCGCATCAATGCATGATAGGTATTCAAAACTTACCATTTCATACCTATGTTTATTGCCAACCCAAAAAATGTAAGGGCTTCTCGAAGTTATCGAAGTGAAACTTCTTTAGAATTGTTGTGACTTTTTTATGTTTGCTTGTAGGCAATCTGGCAAATGGGTCCACTTAATGGCAAGTGGCTATCGTCTCCTATGGACATCTGCAACACTAGGGGAACCGATGTGTTGCCTACCTCATTGAGACTTTAGGTATCTGTTTTTTGAAGAGCCCCATATTGTAGCGCTCTGGGAAAACCGCGGGAGGGGGAGCTCATTCCATAGCTTGCTCTCAAGTATGGCATAAAAGAGCAAGCGCCACGTACAGTGGATAACTTCCAGGTGTCACGAAGGTGTGGATAGACTCCCAGTAGCCGGGACGCAGTGCGGTGGTAAAATTGCGACATGGGTACCAAACCAAATAGCTCCTCAGAACACTCCCCGTTGTACAGACAGTAGAACGCGCTTATATTAGGCAGATTTGAAACGCAATGAAACGAAAAAGAGATAAACACATAACATTCAACCTTATTTAATTCGAAATAAAACACATTTCTCTTTACCCATTAGTATTAATTTTGACTTTAAATAAAACTTGAAAGATTTCAAATGAATTTTAGCACTTACCTGTATATACTTAAGGCAGATATTCTTTTATACGCAGATCAACAGATACGTAGATACATATACGTGCGTAACAGTGGCTTGAATTTTGAACTTTATGCTAGTGACTTAAAGTGTAATTTAGATTGAATTATTACGAATAAGGGTCAAAATAGCTAAGAATAAAGACGTCTCTAATAGTATAGAAATTCAAAAAAGGGGATGTGCAGTTGACACTTGTTCACGTGTATATTCTCTGAAATTTCACTTCTACTGCGTGTGAACTGCACACATACATTTTTTGAAGTGAAACCTCTTTAGAATGGTTGCAATTTGAAATTCGATGAAACGTAAAGTGACACTAAAAACAGATAAACACATAAAATTCAACCTTATTTAATTCGAAAAAACAACTGGTCGGCTTAAAGGGAAAGATTTGCATCTGAGCGTGACGTTCACGCGAGTTCTGTTCTTTTTCCCCACTCCAAAAGGGCTATATAATTACACACACATCTGTATACATGTAACTTCGCGTGACGCTCACGCGAGTTTAGTGCTTTTTTTATCATCCCAAAAGGACTATATAATTACAAACACACCTGTATATATGCATCTAAGCGTGACGGTCACACGAATTCAGTGCTTTTCCCCCTTCCCAAAAGAGCTATATAATTACAGACACATCTATATATATATGTAATGTATCTGAGCGTGACGGTCACGCGAGTACAGTGCCTTTTCCTCATCCCAAAAGTGCTCAACGTGCCTAAAGAAGTTTTCACTTCGAAAATGTAGGTCAAATATTTTTCTGTACGAGGGAGGCATTATAATGGACATATACGTGAGACAGGCATGCATATTTTGGAATAACCCAACATTGGGTGAAAGGCATTCATCACAATATCGCGTTTAAAATTCCAAAGCAGACAATACAACAAACCAATAAATTGACGCGACCTCAAAAGAGGTATTTGAGAAAACATCATTATTATATTTGGAATTGTAACTTATGTAAATAAGATGATATGATATGATGAAGTTTGTATGTTTAAAAATAATCTATTTTTTTTTATAATTTATTAGAATTTTATCCGAGTAGGAACAGAGAAGAATACAATTTTCTACGGCCGGGCTGCCTGTTGTAAGAGGCTACAAAACAACCCACAGCCAGGTGGTAGGGTATTTTCCCGTCTGGGTGGCTACCACCTCTGATCTAGAGTTTGGCACCATAACAACCTTGAGTTGTGTTCCGGCATTAGTGACCAGGTTCCATTTTCCCCTTCAAGGCCGGTAGTACCATTAGCAACACTTCAGACGTTGCTAACGTCCATAGGCGACAGTATCCGCTTTCAATTACAGTTGGGCCTGTCTGCTGCGCTTCAGCAATAGACAAAAAGTTTTCATGTCTATAATAGAGCAGACAACTGCAAGAGGGGTAGCGTACTCTGGTATAGCCGCGATTTATGGAATCCGGCTAGCTTTTTCAGTCACCTTATTTGCTATATTACTATAGAAAATTCCATTCGATTTACTTAATATATTTTAATTTAAAATTTTATAATATGGAGATATTATAAAATTTTAACAATACAACACGCAACTCTCTGAATTTATATAGAATACATACAAAATTATAACTACTAGTGGTTGTTCGTGGTCGAAATTCGACCATAATAATTAATATCAACTATACTTCTAAAATCACAGAATTTGCCAAAGCTACACTGTTAATTTAACTTTTTACAATAAACAAAAGAGTATATATGCGTGTGCGTGTCAAATACATGGTAGTGTGTGTAATGTTTTTTTATTGATTTAATGTATTTTTATGCATAATTTAAAAAAAAATATTAGCATTCTGACTCCTTCTCTATATAAACTATAAGTGTGCGAAATTTCATACTCCTTCGTCAGGGCAATTTTCGTAAAAAGGGGTACAAAATTTTTGCTTCCGGTATTTACTATATAGGGAAACTAGTATAGTGGAGGAAACTTAGCTTATATTATACTCTACCTATAAGCCCTTAAGACTGTAAATAGAATACTGCGCCTAGGTCATCGAATTCAATGGGTAAGGTTCCTAGAAGGCTGGCTACCTTACCTCACTGGGTCGCCATACTAATCCGTTGTCCGAGGTAAGAACCAGCCCTCTGATCTCCCGAATAGTCAATGACTCGTTCTAATACAACTTTGTAGAGGCTCAGGAGTCCCCACGGTCCAAGCGTTTCCACAGGAAACGGTAAGCTCCAGGGATGGGCCGAAATTCGGTTTGACAAATTTCGGCAGCTTGGACCGAACTTCCGAATTCGGCCGAAATCGGTTTAAATGTCGAACATTCGGTGCAAGAAAAAATAAAATACCTACTTGCACTATTTTGACTGAAATTATTAATTATTGAATAAATGTAAAATAAAATTAGACCATTATATACTCATGGTCATTTATTTTAGTTAAGAACGTGTAAAACCTTAACTTGCCATGTGATAAAAATTAAATAAGTTTGTTGGAGCTTAACCGGTTCTGCTCTGTTAGGAGGGGAGCCGCCAACACAGCAACACAGTCTGTCCACCTTACACTTCCGACGATGCTTACGCATACAATAAACCACACATCGTTTACCTTTGTCGCGTATAATAACTGTACTGTGGTCGAAAATAAAACTCATATAATCATAACAGTCCACTGATTACTACAAGAACCCCATACCACCAGGAGGAGACTAGACAAGTTCTTCTTAATGGAAGAGCCTTATAAATCTTCACCGAATTAAAAATACATCAAATTAAAACAAAAATGAAATAAACATAGTATTCTTCTAATTCTTTTGCAAATCTCATCAGTAAATAGTGTAACTGCTAACTTATAATGTATTTTAAAAAAAACATTTCTAACGGACATCATCAATTACAAATTTATTTTGATTGAAATCACTTTTTTACAAATTAAACAATAACTGTTACTTTCAATAAAGCGCGGCAAAATTAAACCGAAGATCGGGCGAATTTCGGCAGAATTTTTTATTTTAACCGAATATTCGGCAGAAATTCGTATTCGGTTGAAACCACATTCGCCCCATCCCTAGTAAGCTCTTGAAAAGATCCATCAATTATGAAATCACAGACGTTTCAAATTTTATTAGTATAGATAAATTCTTTAACATTCATGCAAACACCGCTGCAGTCACAAACGCGTATTCAAAACAAGGATTCAAAACGCATACTTGGTTGATACCTAAATACATATTTACGTTTTTGCATTACGCATGCTGCGTTCTTGTAACGCAATTTATGGTTATGTTACGTGATATGCATATTATCTTATTTGATAAAATGCATTTGCGGTAAAATTTAACTTAATACACAAGGCAAAGTCTTAGTAACGGATGTTAAGAAGTTTATTGTCAATCGCGCGATGTCGAGTGTCCAAGTAGTCACGACAAGTGGAGACATCGCGCGACGTCGTGTGATAATATAATAATGTTGTCGATATCTATAAGAACAATACAGATAGAGCTAAAATTCATTTGAAATCTATTAAGTTTTATCTATATTAAAAACTAGCTTATGCCCGCGACTTCGTCCGCGTGGTGTGGTTTTTTAACTATCCCACAGGAACTCTTTAATTTTTCTGGATCAAAAGTATCCTATATGTTGACCAGGCATATAAGCTTCCACCATACAAAATTTCATTTAAATCGGTCCAGTCGTTTCGGAGATTAGCCGGTACAAACAGACAGAGCAACATAAAATTAAAAATAAATTTAAATTATTTATATTTCACTTCTTACATCCCCTTACTCGGTTTTTAGCTTTTTTTCATTGTACAGAAATTCGACTTCTACAGTTTTATTATATGTATAGATAAATACTGTTACGAATTACGGGACTTGAATTAAAATGCCTTTGGAATTACTACAGAATTTATTAGAACTATACAAACACGTATAACACAGATACAACTATAACTGAATACAACTAGTACAACGTAATGCACGATTCAATAACACGCGCAAAGTCCGTCACTATATACGAATATTCGTCTTGCCACGCTTGCGATTATCGCTTGACTGCCGGTTTCTGCATTGTGCCCTTGCTTTATAATGCACCGATGCAATATGTCTACCTGGCAAGCGTCGACGCAATTTCCCAGAAAACTTAATCCACACACCTGCGTAATTATGCCTGCGAATGGCCATAAACAAGTGCAATACACAATAGGCTGTTTTCTAATTACCAATTTTAAACACAAAGTAAACAAAAGAAGTCCAAATTCAAAAGAAGGTAATAAAATGTGTATCGTATGGCAGGCAGGTGTGCATCCACTTTTGTCGGCGTGTAACAATACTGACGGGTAAAGAGTGTTTCATTTCGAATTAAATAACATTTATTTACATAAACCCGCCAATCCGTTTGGAAAAGCCTGATACGCATATTATCCATTCACTTCATAATGTAAAAAATCATAACCCAGCAGTGGGTCGTTTACAGTAATTATAGGTTAGAGTGTTCTTAGAGACGATATTAACTATTAATATACAAAACCGACTTCACACTAAAAACCAAAAATAAACATTAATCCGATTTCTTTCTCAACATCTTGAAGTCGATGCCAAGTAAAACATAAAAGAACAACAACAAATTGAATGATTGAATGAATGAAAACTCTTTATTGTTCACCATAAACTTAATTCTAGACAATTGATATGGATACATTTGCATTAGAACAATGGGCGGCCTTATCGCTTATAGCGATCTCTTCCAGGCAACCCGGTGTCTAAGGAGATTTTAAACGAAATTTCAAAACAAATTCAAATTTGGTGGTGTACTAAACTAAAATTAAAGTAATATAATCACAATTAAATAGTATTAAAAATGAAATACAATATAAATATACTACTATATATACATATATAATTAGATAAAGATGATATTATAAATTAGATATACATACATTCGAACAATAGATACATTCATGTAATGCAACAATTTTATTTAATAGACCAATAATGATCAGTGACCATAATTTTAAATGTAATCATTGATTTAGCTTGTCTGATTGGTAATTTTTATGTTAACTATTTTTTTTTATTATTCATTTGTTGTGTTTTTCTTAAAAAAAATATGTTTTACTTTGTAGTTGCGCAAATACTTCAATAACTTTAGAAATAATATATTAAGCACCTGAAGAAATTCTACAACTGGCACGCGTATACAAAGCCATCTTACACTTCGGCGTATATGCTCTTCAACAAAGGTTGCTCTCGATTTCCTTGCGATCCACAAAGCAGATCCTGACTTTGTGACTATGGGACCATCTCAGAAGCTAATAAAAGGCACTTTTTAGGTGCTTTTTTTATTGTAGGCTGCTGGCGTTTTTTAATAAAGCTTACTTATCAGATCCTGGGTTGATGACCATGGAACCACCTTGGGAGTACACATAATTACGACTAAATAGATTTTTAAAAAATCGATCCACAATGACGGTGATGACGCTTAATACGCATCGAAAAAATTAAGCGCCTGTAGAAAATATAAGACCTACACGCGTATACAAGCTTTTTACCAATAATTTAGGCGCACGGCATACTTTACTAAGTAATGGTTACTCTCGATTTCTCTGGAATCCACTCAACAGATCCTGACATGGTGACAATGGGACCAATTCGGAAGTATAACCTTTCGATTACAAGAAAAAAATTACAAATCGCTTCACAATTGACTGAAAAATCGAGTTACGAACATACAAAAAAAAGCATACAGACAAATTAAGAACCTCCTCCATTTGTAAAGTTGGTTAAAAATAACTACGATGCTTTACAGCCTTCAATAAATCTATTAATCCATCAAGAGCTAAGATAAAACTATATTATAGCAACATCTTTATACAGAGCACGCGGCTTTTACGATATTCGAAGTCGTAAAAGTTTTGTATTAGGAAAAACAACAATTTCGATGCGTATCTTAAAAATAGTTCTATCAACATATGAACAGAGAACTAAGATACAATATGATACAGTAATAAAATGCTCATAGCTATTATACAGTTGAAGAGAAACAGACGTGACGTCAGTTCTTTATAAAGACAACCAAGTTGTATCGATCTCAAATTTTATTTAATACAGATTTTTTAGAATAGAATAGAATAGAAAACACTTTATTGTTCACCACATACATATAAAATAAATTTACAGTAGTCACATTAAACAGTAAGAGTAGGAGCAATGGTCGGCCTTATCGCTTTAGAGTGATCTCTTCCAGACATCATCATCATTCCCTTAGATTCCCGTTTGATATTCCTTCTCAAAAATTAATCCTTATAAGCTACTCTGGCTACGTTCCATTAAAGACTCACAACGACCGCGATTTTTCCCGTTCCACTTGCTTGCCAGCGCGGCGTTACAATCGTAAACCAAGTGGAACGGTTATTCGACCCACCTCTTGATATGGGTCGTTGTGAGCGTTGTGTGATCGAAAATGATAAAGTCATCAGTGACGTTTTCGCCACGACCACAACGACCGCGGTCGCCTTGTGGAACGGCTAACGGAGCATTTTGGGCGTTATGAGCTACTAATGGAACGCGCTGTCTATCTACTGGTGTAATAATATTTTTTTTATTTTATTCAATATTTTTTCTTCTGTGAAGGTAACGTTACTGCATGGCACTAACGGAAGACCAGCGTTGGTTGTTATGAATCAGCATTTGCTGAGTTAGGGCCTTTTTAGCGTTAATTAACATTTGGCTTTCATTAAACTGCTTATGTATACTTTTATAATTTTAAATAACTCTAAATAAACATTATTTCTTTCAATATCAGCCGATTCGATTCTCTAATAGGATAATTAATTTTTCAAAAATCTACTTTTTTTAAATATTAAAAATGTATAATTTATCTGCAAAATTATAACTATTTTTGTTGAGTATGGCCATTTTCTAATATTACACTTAAAGAAAGACAAAATAAACCAAATTTAATTTTAGAACACTTTTTTACTTGGAAATTTCCACTTCATTACGTTTGAAGGCTGATTAAAGCAAAAATCCACAATTAAGGGTCACTTTTTTTGTATCCTTATGAAAGCTCAGTCTTGCGCAGTATTAAAAACACTCTAGTACTACGAAAAAAAAAATTCAATTTTTAATTTAAAATTAAAAATTCGAGTATGCTTCGCTCGTTTTTTTTTTTTCATTTTCATGTACAAATTTTGTATCTTTGATGTGATACTGATTTGGGTGCTGATTTATTTTACGTGTAAAAGTGCAATTCATATTTACTTAATTATATAAAAGAACAAATAGTCGTACCAAAAAAATAAAATAAAAAATATTTAAAGCCGATGCGGCCAAAAATCACTAAAAAAATTAATAACTCGAAAAATAAAAACTAAATATTTTTTCTTTTGAAAGTCATAGTTCTGGCCACTCTGTAAATTGGTCGTTTTGACATCTCGCTGAAATCAGCGTTGTACGTTACTATAATTCCGGCACAGCATCAAGCAGCTATTTTTATTAATCTATTACTTAAAATTTAAAAAATCTTTGTGTGTAGTTGATACGCAATGGAACTGAAACTTCAGAGAATATACTCACAGATAATTCTTCTTAAACTTTTATTAACATAAATATGACTCCTTTAGCCTACATCCACCAACACATTATAATTCAAAATAAACTTCTTAAGTATCATTTTCAATTTTTCACTGTTTTAGTCTAAAAAATATTATCATCAGTTTTATTTTGGTCCAAATTGGACCTATGTTTAATCATCGCTCTTATTGACTCTCTCATCTGTGCTGCACAATGTAACACTCGTATCTCATTCTTTCGCAGGCTTAGGATTTAGGTGTTATCTGTTTTTAGTGTCGCTTTTTCGTTTCATCGAGTTTCAAATTAAAACGATCCTAAAGAAGTATCACTTCAAAAAATATATATTTTTAGTGAATCGTCTATCCCTCGGGGACAGTACTTGTTTTGGATGCCAAATTACATGGCGACCTCTTGCGTCGTTAGGTGTGAGAACGTCACAAACAGACACACTCAGATTCGCATTTATAATATTAGTTGGGATTTATGCAAAACCTAATATTAAAAGCGAGCCTAACAATGAAACGAGCAGTCATCGGTAAGTAGTTTTATATCGCGATGGCCGAATGTGCCGGAATGTATTTATAACCCATCGGAGCTGAAGACTAGTAACAGCTGAACCGTTGGGCACAAATAGAAAATAGTTTCAAGAACTAAACGCACGGACGCACTGACAGCGGGTAACGGAAATGGTGGATAACGCGCGAATTCTTTATTTTGTTTAAAACTCTTTAAAATTTTAAATTAACATTTATTTCGTATGTGATATTCAAGCGCTTTGGGCATCCTGCCCAAAGAAATATAGTTGCTAGGCACAACGTTATATTGGTAGTTATGTATGAAAGAAGCAAAAATATTTTCATTGCAAATCAAATAATTTATTACATAAAATGATGGTAGTTATACAAACAGGTGTTATTATTTTATAATGATTACATGTTTTTACCGGCTCGGCTACAATTTTTTGAAACTTATATAGGTACATACTTAATTCAATATTGATTAAGTGTTCATTGTTATTATTAATGTTTCAATCTTATAATTATGTATAACCTTTAACAAAACACTAAACAACAATTTAAATTTATATATGTTGTTTGTAATTTGTTTTTAACACATTTGCTCAAGAAATGCATTTGGTGATCACATTGGGAAAATTACACACCACACAATAGAAGGTGTGGTAAAATAAATACTCTCACTTAAGTACTTATTTTACCGTACGTCATGTAGTTAAATACGTTCTGTAGCGTATACTCGCGTGATGTACGTACGTATCGCTTCGCTGCTGGCAGGAGACTCTCTATATAGATTAACAATATATATCGCTTAGAGCGCTGGAGTCGAATTGATCTAAATAGGGAGGCGCGCGGAGCTGGCTGTGCCACAGTACTTCAATAAAACAAAATATAATATATCAGAATTCCACTAAAGAGTTGGAGTTACGATAATAAATAATAATTTCCTTGGAGTTTAATTCAATCGTTCAATACATTTGTCTCACATTAATACTGTAGACAAAAAGATACGAAAGATTTAGTTCTCATTTTCACCACTGGCACATGTGCGCTATTAGCAAATACACGCCATTTTCATATTAGAAACGTCAAATTGCAGAGTTCAGTAGACAGGCAGACAGTCCACCTGATGGAAAGCGATTACCATCGCCTATAGACATTTCTAACATCTAACATATGCACTGCTGCTCTCTTAAAGGCAATTGGAAGCTGGCCATTGATGCCGGAACACAACTCAAGGCTGCTATGATGGCATACTCTAGACCAGGGGTGGTAGCCATTTAGTCGGGAAAATATCCTTCCACCTGGTTGTGGGTTGTTTTGTCGCCTTTTACGACAGGCCGCCTGGCCGCAGGATATTGTATTCTTTCTCCGTTCTCGCCCGGACGAATGATGATCCTTGCAACTTTCCGACTGATATTTATATTTGTTTCATTTCCTCGCAAATGTGTTGAAAAACTCTGTATTACACACGTGCGGTTGTTGGTTTTTACAAACTCTTGACTATGGTAGGCCCTCGACTTCATCTTGGGCTTACATTTGTCTACTCATTTTTAAAAGCAACTTACCGCACTATTATCATAAATAACTATTTTCTATATAGGTTGAATTTAACAGAAATTATATACACACAAATCACGCAAGTCACGCCATTATCGTCGTTTTATTGTAAGCGATATTTGTAGGTAGGTTTTTGTTGCAATTGATACTTTAAACTATTATTTTGCTTTCACTTGGGTCTAGTCTAACAAAAATTGAAAATCTTATACAAATGTATAAAGCTGAAGAGTTTGTTTGTTTTATTGATTGATTTAAAAAAATCTTTCAGTTTTAGATAGCCCATTTATCGAGGAAGGCTACAGGCTTATGTCGTTATGCTAAGACCAATAGGAGCGAAGCACCAATGAAAAATGTTTCAAAATCGGGGGGTTTTGAAAACAAATTTCATGCGAATGACGTCGCGGTTACAGCTAGTAACAATATACAATACCATTTGCAACAAAAAGTATATTTAAGTACAAGTGTCGATTACCACCGGTAATGGCTAGAGGTACGTTCACTAACTATGAATGATTTCGAAAGTTAGAAGTAGTGGACACGATATTCACGACTGAAAGCCAATATCTTCTCACCTATTGACTTAAACAAAGTCATCAAAGAACATCTTTAAGATTTTTCAAAATCTATTGGGACTTGAAAAATGTTAATATTATACGTTTAGCGGTTTTACTACACTATTGTGTAACGCCATCATACACTTTCTTGTCAAATTTATTGCATATAGATACAGTACTTTCTGAGAAAAATGACTGTGGCACAATGACACATAAACTTACAAGATGTAAACACTAAACTTATTTTAATACCTTCAGGGCATTTTAATCATTAGATAAACTTCAACTAACAAAACGTAAATGACAGTTATATAAATATTCGATCAAATTATAATTTAGTTGATAGATAACTTTTATATAATGAATGAAAAATCGGAACTTAATTATTTAATTGTATTATATAAATACAGCCCGCTAAAAGTAAGCCCCCACACCATTTGCAATCGCGACCTTCCCTGCCGGGAGCTTATATCGACTCAAATAGTTTCATATGAACTCGCTGATGCTAATGCAACTGCTTTTCTACCTTCTATACTACTACCATAATACTGACTGCAGAAATGTATACTCTAATAAAATTGAAGTGTCTATCTGTGTTTTTAAAATAAACAGCTATTTATACAATGAACGGCTGGTGGATGAGCCCAATATAATAGGCGAGAGTAAGGCACATCGCTTGCGCTGGCTTGGCCACCTACATATAATGGGGAGGAAGAGCCTATCTGGGCGGGACGGCGACCAGTAGGTTGGCCCAGATATCGCTGGAGTGACGTAGTGAAGCCTGATCTGCGCGAGCTTCATGCCTGGCAGGAGACAGCGCTGAACAAAAAGGAGTGGAGTATTTTCATTTTGGGTTTTAGAGCCACAGCAATTAGCGAGAGAGAGAAACCGATAACACTTTATTGCATACCAAAATATACAATTACAAAAACAGACCATATTTACAATATTTTCTTGGCAATACAATAGGCGGCCTTATCGCTCAAAACGATGTCTTCCAGGCAACCTAAATGAAAGAAATTTGAATCAGGCGATATAGGAAGGTGCAGGAAAAAAGCAATAGATACATGAATACTTAAATTAATTTAAGAAATAAATATACAAATACGTACATATATACATAGTCATATATATATATATAATTCTTCTGTACGCGTGTTGACAGTGAACTCCTCCTAAACGGCTGGATCGCTTTTGATGATATTTGTTTTGTGTGTTTGAATGGGTTCCCAGATGGTTTAGATTCACAATTGGAACCGGTAGGTGGCGCTGAGATCGGGTTCTAGAATCCTCCTAATCACCTGGAGCGATTTTGTTTTTGTGTGTTTGAGTAGGTTCCCGGATGGTTTAGATTCACAATTAGAATCGGTTGGTGGCGCTGAGATCGGGTTCTAGAATTCTCCTAATCACCTAGACCGATTTTGATGATTTTGTTTTTATGTCATGAAACAAAGTCTTTTAGGAATTCAGAAAATATGGCGGTACAAAGTTCGCCGGGTCAGCTAGTATGTATATATATATATACAATAATACATTTCAAAATACATAAATTATTACAATAATTGTATTATAACCCGTTTTTTTTTAAATTATTACACGAGTTCAGCAGACAGGTAGACGGATGGAAAGCGGTTACCATCGCCTATGGACATTTTCAACAGCAAAGGTGCTACAAATGCGCTGCTGCTCTCTTAAGGGAGACTGGAACCTGGTCACTAATGCCCGAACACAACTCAAGGTAGTTATGGCGACACACTTTAGACCAGGAGTAGCAGTCATCCAGTCGGACAAATGCCCTACCACCTGACAATTGAGAATGGGAGAAACAAGAGAATCATTTAAATATAATAGCCACAACAAGACAACTTTGTTGTCTTTCTGATGAAGCGCTTAGATTATCCGCGATCACACGCTTAACATAAATCGCGGAGCTAAGTGGGACATCAGGATATGGAAAATGAGAGATCAACGTCGATTCTCCAGACATATGCAGTTGGCGGTGTCATTCGCATACTTATTACCGGTGGAGGCGTGCATCATACCGCGCACTTAGGGCTGTCGTTGACAATCTATCCGTGCAGGAGCGGAGAAAGAATACAATTCCTGCGGCCGACGCCCTGATTTTTTTTGAGGCGAGGGAATTACATTTCGTACACTACCGGGTCCTTTGCTAGGGATTAGACCAAAGCGATGAGAGTTAGCCATTGAAGATAGCACAGCTAACAGAGTCGATCGCCGGTATTTGTGGGGACTCAGCAAGGTACCGCCTTCTATGTGGAGAGGTAACCTATAGGCCAATACCCCACTAAAACCACCCTCCTTCCATCTGCCCCGCGCTTATAGTAGAAAGAGCGTGAGATTTAGAACGTAATTACGTCAACGCTAATCCTGCGCATCAGTGCTTGAGATTGCCCCGGGAAGCAGGGCAGACTCACTTCGTCAACACGTGGATGAAGCCTCCGCTCCCTAGATGCTGGAGGACCCCTAACTACGGTCGACCGCCTGTTCTAACAGGGGTCAAAACAACCCACAGCCTCTCTCTTTTCTTTCACCGTATCCCAATTAATTGGGCTCGGCATAAAATGTCTTTTCCTTCCACATTCCTCTATTCTGACATACATCTTCTGTCACACCACAAATCATCATATTAACCTTCACACAATCCATCCATCTTTTTTATGGTCTACCTCTATATTTGTACCCATCCATCTTGTAGTTTAACATTCTTTTTGTCACATGACTTTCGTCCCTCCTCATTATATGCCCATACTTGCGAACATAGAGAAGGAAGAAGAAGAACCCATACAGCCTGCTGGTAGGATTTTTGCCCCTCTGGATGGCTACCACCCGTGATTTACGGCTTTAATGGACATGTTTCACTCTCCTTTTAGCGAGCGGCAGTACATTGATTTGTGGAAATGTCAGAATCAGAATTCTGCTGCTCTCTATGTTTTTATGATTGAAAAACTGGTGAAATAAATGTTTTAACTTTAGAATTTCAGTATTCATTTCGACATTCCAGTTTTGCAATGGAATCGTAATTTGAATATCTTCCGTCGCGAATATCGAAGATTTGTCGATAGCAGAATACGAATTTTTGTCATTATTGCAATGGAATCGTAATTTGAATATCATCGCAATGCCAAGATTGAAATAGCAGAATTGGGGCCCAGGTGGGCCTTCTGCCTTTTTGCCTACTTCAGGTAATAAAAAAATACTAAACCAATCTATGTTTTTCAGTAGAAGCCTGGAAGGAAATGACATTTTATTTTTAGACATTTAATTTTGTGTGTACAAGAATTCTACGTGTTAACCTTTTTGGATCTGCCGTAGGAGAATGCAATAGCATTCTGGCATATATGTTATCAAGAGATGCCAAGATGTTTTGCAAAATATATGATTTAGTTTTTAGTTCAGATTAATTAGAGATTATATTAGAAATGTATTTAGGATTTGTGTTCTTTACGGGGTATTAACGCGAGTTAGTACAATAATATTGAAAGTGGTTAAATATGGAGCAAAAGTTATTTTGTATATCGATAGATGGTGCTAGCCAAACAATAGATGTACAAAATAACTTTAATACGGGGTGATATGGCCGCTAAGCCCTTTCTAAATAAAGATAAAAAAACCTTTTTGGATACATAAGCAATCATTATGAAGCCAGTGATCGACCATTCCAAATCGTTTTTAATAGCAGACTCGCGCCCCTGACTTTTACATTACTTGATTGAATGCGGATATGGGAAGGCTAATACGTAGAACCCTGTACACTAAAAATCAAAAAGTCCAAATATATACAGATAAATAAAATTGAAGTGTCTGTTTGTAATGTCAAAAGAATAGCTTTTTACTAAATGCATATGAAAGTATATACCAGTACTTATATTAAAAACTTATTCTTTTTAAAATTCTATGTGTCTGGATGTTCCGGCTAATCTCTTAAATGGCTAGACCGATTTTGATGGGTACTTTCACCGGCAGCTAGCTGATCTTATAAGGAGTAACTATTTTAAGGGATCCGTAAAAAAATATCCACGCAGCCGAAGTCGCGGGTAGAGCTAGTATAAAATAAAATGTCTCTCTCTTCCAAGCTTCTTTTGCAAACAACAGCAATATTATTGTGCCATTATGACCTTAGTAGTCGCACACACGATTGTAATAGCATTCTTGGGGTCTGGTCATTATTATGATCATAAAGAATTTAGAAGTTCAATAAACATAATATATCGTGAGCTTAGTGGAAGTTGGAACTATCTTGAGCAGTCTCTTAGGGGCCATCCTCAAAGTACGTCACAGGAGTTTCATGATTTTTGACCCCTCCCCGTCCTTGTCACAGCTGGTCACATTCGTGAGACTCCTCCCTCCCTAGTGTGACATCATATATTTTACTATTTTATATTAAAAAAATATTAAATCAAAACAAATTTAAACACTACAACTGCTCGTACAGATAGAGATGGAAATATTCCGAAGGTTTTCGTTTTTAAGCCTAAATTATTAGATTTATAAATGTGACGTCACGGTTTACACTACATCGACAACGTATGACGTAATTTATGGCCCCTTATGAATAGAGACAGAAACGAGGATATCAATCAAAACCAAAAGCAAGCGACATAAGAACCGATAGGCGGCGTAGCAGACAAGTTCTGTAGTGTAAACCGCGTCTCGGTAAACGTAGTGTAGGACGCCTTCCTACCTGGTGAATTGACAACCTGCACAAGGCTGCCTGTAGAGGCTGGATGAAGAAAGCGGGACAGGAAGGTTCGAGATATATGGCGCAAACTTAAGGAGATCTATATGGTCTACAATGTCTGAAGAACATGACTACCAGGTGGTGGGCATTTGCCCGACTGGATGAGTAACACCCCTGGGTCTAGAGTATGCCGCCATAATAACTTCGAGTTGTGTTCCGGCATTAGTGGCCAGGTTCTAATTTCTTCTTTAAGGCCGACAGCTCATTAGTAGCACCTCTGGTATTGATAATTTCCATAGGCGAGGGTAACCACTTTCCATCACAGTTGGGCCGTCATTTTGTATTCAAGTTAACCGTTCCTTAATCGATCTGAGTATGGCCAGTATTTATGACATGATAATGTCGGATGTCATACAACAATATAAATTCGAGCAAAACACTTTAGCAACTGTTTCCGACAGCCCTAAGTTCTCCTAAACTTGGTCGTGCCCAATCCCGGATGCCTCCCGGAGCCCTGGGGTCTGATGAATTCAACCACGCGGGCTTGCACGTACGCGCGACGAGTATAAATACAAGACATCTGCTGAATGCCAAATCGCAGTAATGGGATTCCCTATGCCATCGTAGTGTTTGTCATAGTATTATGCTAATGTGGGAAAGATTAAGCTTCGAATTATTTTAATTTCTTTTATTTTTAACTTCTTGAAGAGAAGAAGTTTTTTCTTTTTCTAATGTCGGTTTCTCTTTTACGAAAAATTTTTCATTTTACACTTTTAACTTAACTATACGTAACTTAAAAGTATTAATTCAAGTTACATGTATAGGGTTGCCAAGCCCAAATTTAAAAAAACTAGGGTTTGAAGTCTAGGATTTATAGTTGGCAAAACACGTTGCTGTAATAGAGTTGCAATAGTTAAAGTAATTATTAATAGGTAGTGAAATAGGTTTAATTAAATTCAAGTAATGATAATAATTATATTTTTGAATAAGAAAAGTATTTGAATAAAATTATACAAGTTGAAACTTCGACACTAACGAGTTGTGATGTCGCCTGTAACGTAAGAATTGTAAAAGTAGCGCGCGAATTTTAAAATCCATGACCTTATCAGGGCGTTTCTAAAACACAGAACGTTGCTTAAAAACTACCCAGGACATCTCAAGACACTACAAAAACTAGGACATGTCCTGGGAAAACAGGACGTTTGGCAACTCTAATGTATCTGTATTTTATATTTATATAATTTGTTTGAGGTCTATTAACCTAACAATACCTCAGTCACTATACTGTATACATCTGGCCATTTGGATTTGCGGAATTCCTTGCTATATCTTCAGAATCTAAAATCTTATAGCAATGAAATTTAAATGGATTCATATTGAATCTAATTCAAAAATTAAAGTCACCCCAGAAACAAAATAAAATAAATGATATAACTCAAACGTTACACATTTTATATCTGATTTAAGAAATTGACTGCTATATCTTCGGAACCCAAAGTTCAATACCAATAAAATATTTATGAAAACATTTTGAAGCTATGCTAAATCCAATGCAAAAAGAATTGTCGAAATCGGTTTAGAAACGGACAAGTTATGGCTGGACATACATAAAAAATATTTATACGACGACTTGAGAACCTCCTCCTTTTTTAAATTAGGTTAAAAACAATGAATTACTTCTACGGATCCCATCATATTGGCTAAAATAATTCACACTCTCGATTTTTATGTTTAAATTATATTAAAGAAGTTTCAAATTTTTGAATAATTTTCGAGCAAGAACTAACACAAACTAATTACAAAAGCTTACGGAATTACCTCCCGTTTATAACTTAACCTTGACAACTTGACGTAACTTGATGCAGTGCCAAGAACAATATTGAGTGTGTTTCTCTTAACTTATTCCCCAAACTTTATCACCATTTTTTAAATTAAGTTTATTAATCGTTAAATTTTGAAGGCATTGCGACGTGTAATAGTAACTTTACAGAAACATATTTTTACCGTAAGGTCATTTCGCTCATTTCTTATATCGGTATTTAATCGTTAAATAAGAATTCTATTAAACTTAGCTATGAGAAACTAGATATACAAAGATATAAAGAAAAACATATATGTAAAGTATGAACTCGCATCAGTGTCATTACAAATGGTAAAATTAATTTTTCACCCAAGCTATTGCGTCAATGCAATGCATCAATGATAGATTCTACCAAAGTGATATAGATATTAACGAAAATTTACAAGTATTAGCAAAGATTAAATATTTTAATAATTTTCTAACAAAAAAAATCGACTTCAAGAGTATTTAAAATGCAAAAATATATATTTTCTCTACATCTTGAAGTCGGTGTTAATGCGAAAAAATTATGTTTTATATATCGACTTCAAAATGTAAAAAAAATATTTTTTTTTGTTTTTAGTTACTTTTGAAGACGGTTTCTGTTTTGGCAGTTTTTTTTTCATTTTATACTTTAAGTTACGCATATGGTATTCCTAGTAAGATAGCTTCTTGGATGCTAAAACGACGGCTGGATTAAAGGGAATTTATTACTCAATTTACCCATTCGTGCTGTTTGTTGTTATGGAGCTTCATTCTATGTCTTCCTAATCGTAATCCAGTACAGCATGGTCTTGTACGCTGCACGTACTCGTTTTAGGATTGTCATAGACCTAACAATACCACAATTACTAGTCATCTATTTAATTTTGTGAAATTCCCTGCTATATCTTCGGAATGTGAGTTCCAATACCAATTAAATTTATACAGGACTACATTGAATTTATACCCATTCCAACGCAAAAAGAATGTTCGAATTCGGTTCCGAATAAAAAATTAAGTCTGAAACAAGACTACAATCAATACACATGATTTCGATAATATTTTTGTTCCTTCTTTTGAAGTTGGTTCAATACCACGACGACTACATTCAGATAGAAATTGAATTGGAGTCTTTGCCGAGTACGCATAGTCGTCAATATTAACAGTACACCCATACGACTTATGTAAACTCTCCATTACATTTATGGCAATCGGTAACAGAATTGGGTCGAAAGTTGTGTAACATCTAAATGTACCTATTATCTGACCTAGATATTTCAGTGATGCACCGAGCTCTGTTGGTTTTATTGGGGTATTTTGCAAAGTATCTACATATCCATATCAATATTATAATGGCTATGTAATGTTTATTTGTCACGCTTTTACGCCTTAATTACTCACCCGGTCATTATGAAAGTGAAAATGGTAAATTAAAATTAATATGGTTTTTTTATAACATATAACGTAACATACGGGGCCATAGAGTCCTGAAGTTTATCGACTCTATCAAGACTTATCAGCACGTTTGATAGAAGTCTCACGTGACCAAAGGGCTGGTCTGTATTTAAGGTAACGTATTAGCGCTGCCGAACGATCTCACCTGACGGCGATTTGGTACTCATATATTATATTGTTACAACTTGAACGCTGACAAAAGACAAGTTCACACCTGCATACCTATAGACATTTTATTAGCTTTTCGGCATGTGGACTTCTTTTATTTACTTTGTGTTTAAAATTTGTGATTAGAAAAACAGCCCATTGTGTATTGTAATCGTTTATGTTAGTCATTAGCCAGGTATGATTCTAGGAAATTCAGTCCACGCGGCCGAACAGACATATTGTATTTGTACAATATCAAGCAATGCCCCAATTGAGAGATGAGGCAGTCGAACGATAACCACAAGCGGAGTAAGACTTGTGTACATTCGGTAATTTATTTAGTGACGGACTTTGCGCGTGTTATTGAATCGTGTTTGTATAATTCTAATAAACTCTATAATGATTCCAACGGCATTTTAATTCGAGTCCTACAACTCGTAACATCATTGTAATTTTCATTATTATATTTTTTGTTTAATTTTAATTTGTATATTTAGTCTATTTCTAGTGTTTAATTTTATTTTAGTTTGTACAGATTCTTAATATATATATCTATTCTTATTGGATATCTCAAAATGGAATTTTATAAATAGTTCATTGAAAGTCATAAAATTATACATACACGTTTTCAAGAGTACAGAAAAGGACGTAGGATACCCTTCATCCGGAACAAATGTACTATTTTCGAGATTGATAAAAACCGGTATTGTTTAACCAAATCTACATTAGCTCGAGCGAATCCACGGGCAAAAGCTAGTAAGGGGCCATCCACAAATTACGTCACACGAATTTCATTATTTTTTTACCCCTCTCCCGTCCTTGTGACAGCTGGTCACATCCGTGAGACTCCTCCCTCCCTAGTATGATCACATGTTTTGCAATTTAACATCAAGAAATTATTAAATTAAAACAGTATTTCCGTAATTAGCTTAAATATATTTTGAAATGTGACGTCACGAAATTTAGGACCCCTCCCACCCCTTGTCACACAATGACACACTTCGCCCACCCCCCACCCCCCTTAACGTGTGACGTTATTTAGGGATGGCCCCTAATATTGTAAATACGAATGTGAGTTACTTGTGATGCTTTTACCTGTTCAGGGGTAGAAAAAAGAATATAGAGTATCATTCATCCAGAAAAATTACTATAGGGATAGAAAAATAACTTCTAGACAGACTTCTAGACACGAGTAACGCCGTGGGCAAAAACTAGTAGCATCTAAAGCAGGGATTCCCAAACTATTTTGGGCAAGAGACCCCATTTCCAAAATGAACTGATACTTCAGACCCCCATGACCAAATTACTTTAAAATCCTATCTCTAGTTTTTATCGTATTTATACAAAATACTTACTAATTTAAAAACTTCGCGGTTGGTTAAGCGAAAGTTGAAAAAGTTAAGTAAACTTGATATCATTTTCTCATCAAAATTTAACAAAATAAATAGATATTATATATAGAATTCAGTACATGTCAAGTGTAATTTATAATGATTAATACAAATTACGTAAAAATACTCAAGTCCGTGAGTATTTTTTGAAAAATCATTAAAATCGCAATTTATACATAAAGTAGGTATCGTGATAGGGGTCGATTTTTAGACCTAGTCGACACCCAAAATAAGTTTTCATTTATGTCGACTCCTAGGAAACCGATTTCGACCCCAGGAGACTGATATCGACCACTTTGAGAATCCCTGTTCTAGACGGTCGTTATACAAACAGTTATTTATCAAAACGACTCATTGACTCTTCGGGTGATCAGAGGGCTGGTGCTTACCTCGGGCAACGGATCAGTATGGCGATCCAGCGAGGAAACGTAGCTAGCCTTCTGGGTACCTTACCCATAGAAGACGGTGATCTAGGCTTAATATTCTACTTATAGTCTTGACGGACTATAGGTAGAATAGAATACAAATAAGTTTTCTTTTATTGTATTCGATTATATGTAATTTTATAATTGCAAATTATGTAAATTTTCAACAGTTATTGTATTGACTGACAAAATATACATTAACACGAGTAACGCCGTGGGCAAAAACTAGTAGCATATAAAGTTTAAAATATTTATAGAAGACGTCTGTGGTTGAACAGTCTAAGAATTTGCCCACTTAACTCCCTAGAACGCAGATCGCCCGGGTTCGATTTTTGGTACAGTGAATTTAGTTATTTACTATGGTCTGGGTGTCTGAAATCGACCTCAGAGTATCCATAACACTATGGTAAGTTTTTCTTAGCTTGTGGATATATTATCTACATGTGTAAATACACCTATTATCTGACCTATATTTTTTAATAAGACATTAAACTTTTTTGGTCTTCTTGGCATAATTTTCAAAATATTTGTATTTACACTATACTGAGATCAAATCAGTAAAAAAATTAGGCTAATTATCATTAACAGACCCTGAGTGCTACAGTGCTCCTAAGATTTATTCAAGGCGTAAACATGTCTAACACTCGAATACAATCCGATATGGATTGGAACCTTGGTTTATTTTGGTCTTAATACCAATGTAACTACAATACCCACATTGTATCGCAGTGCAAGCAATACTATTGATTTGCACATTATAATTGTACAGATTTTTAGTACATAAGACTATAATGATTCCTAAGTGATTTTTTTATAAAACTACGTTTTACACGTTTGACACAAAAGTGGCCGAAACGTCGGTATAATAAAAAATCAAATAAATTACCGCGCTTAAAGCCGTTAAATCGTAATTTTATTTCAATAACTGATCTGTAAGATTCCATTTTGAAATACATACATTCATTTTCACTCGGCAATTTTCACCAACAGTTTTCTTCTTTCATATCGAAAACCTATAAAAATCATTAGACCATCACAACTACAAATTACGCAACACTATGACGAATCAAAACAAAACAATTCAATATATAAAAAAATAAATACAATGCCTCGGACATTAACATAGGTATTACGAGTGCGGTGCAATGCTCATTGTAAAAAAGTAACACGTGACTTGAATAGAACATTCTGGAATAATTGCAAGTGAGTGCAACGCCCTCCACTCACCTTGTGTTACGTATAGTGAATTAAAATAAGTGCAACACTGTCCCATGATTTAGATGGAGTTAACGGTACCGCCGTGAAACTTGGGAGGGTTTTAAGATTATTTCGCTTTATCCTCATGTTAACTTAGCCCATTTCAAAAATTTACAACAATAAAAAAATCGAGAAAAAGCTTTTTTAATTCCCTGATTCCGGCCCACCTTGCAACAGCAAAGGTGCTACAAATACGCTGTTGCTCTCTTAATGGAGACTGGAACCTGGCCACTAATGCCGGAATACTCAAGGTTGTTATGGCGACATACTCTAGACCAGGAGTGGTAGCCATCCAGGCGGGCAAATGCCCTACCAGCTGGCGGTGGGTTGTTTTATCGCCTCTTACGACAGGCCGCCCGGCTGCAGGAAATTGTACTCTTTCTCCGTTACTGCAAGACGGCGAAGCTGACGAAAGCAGCTGGGTTTTAAGGCTCGGATGTTCATGACTCAAGCAATAATTTGCACACATTTTTAAAGTGGTTGATGTAGATAGAGTAAGAAGTAGACTAATTTTTAATTAATACGTATGATATGATTTTCAAAAACTTAGCAGCAGTGAAATTTCGTTTGAATTCGACAGACAAACACATATATTGTATTCTCAAATTAAGCAAGTTACGCTTAGTGTTATGGATTATAAACAACAGACTACTCTGGGGCCGATCCCAGACACCCAGACCATAGTAAATAACGAAGAAAGTTCGTTACCAAAATTTACCATGCTAAGTCTCGAACCCGAAGCCTCTGCGTAGCAGCGAGGTAGTCCGGCTTAGGCATAAGCTTAGCCCGCTCAACCACAAAGACCGTCAGTTCGAACAAAACATTTTAAATTGGAAAAACGTCAAAAAAATTACATGTAACGCCATCTAGTTCCATACCTTTTAAAAAATTAAGAGCTTACTGGCCCTTTGTAATTCTTAATCTTCTTCCAAAGCAATAGCAAACTTAATAAACAGAAGATATCCCTTAAAACCACTTCCAAGACATTTAACACAAACATAACATACATTCACTAGCCGATAGTGTAGCATTTAAACCGTTTGCGACGCTAAGACACTGTTCAAATCCACTAGATGACATCTAACGGGTATAATATGCAAATCGACAGCACCCTCTACGCCGCCTAAAAGGGATTAGGTAGCCATGTTTGTAATCTAACAGCTGTAATCCTGGAGTTACGGATACAGCAGTTAGTTATCATGTTAACAGCTTATATTGTAAGACCAGTATTGCTAGCGAATCTTTATACGCGTTGCCATGACGATGACATACTTCTTAGCAAAATGCAATGGCGGCACCAGAAAAATAACACGAACGCAATGACACTTTTTGAATTAGAAAATTTCGTGGCTGAGCCTAACATAGAGAAATAATATCTCACCGCCAAGGCTTGGAACCGGTTTAAAATTAACCGGTTATATGTTAACCTTAAAGTGAGTGTTATATAAACCTGAATTACCTGCGAGGAATTATCATTCTATTTCTCTCAACATATGTTTCGGTGCGACTAAAAACTTAATGCATGACATGACTGCGCTTTGAAGGCGTGCGGCAAAAATGGTTCGAAACCGGTTTACTCGACAAAATCTATTTAACGAACTTTTGTTACCAAAAACCGGTTGATTGATGTATGTACTTAGGATATAACCGGTTTGAACTTATGGTGTAAATGGTTCCACATCTTTACCAGTTTCCAAGCCTTGCTCTCGGCCTCCGCTGGCTCGGTCACGTAGAACAGTTGGGAGAGGATCGGAGCGTAAAGAAGGCCTATTTGGAACGATCGCATAGCCGACATCCGGTCGGTCACCCCAAATACCCACAGAAAGACAGAGTGGTTGGTTGGCTTGAGTGAGCTTTGAGCCCATAATCAGCAAGACCGCACAGGACAGGTAAATGTGGCGTGTTCTTGTTTTGGAGGCCAGGACACATTTCGTTAGTTCGATTTTTTTTTAACTTCTCTACGGAGTCGAGTTCCGTACCCTTTTTTACAACCTAATTTCTATGAAAGTTTTTAGAGTTCATACACGCTTATTGTTTATATTTGTTATTGTGTGTGACATTACTCGTAATTTAGTGATTTTTATGTTGTAGTGTACCTTAAGAATAACTTATAATATTAATGGTTTTTTTTAATTTATTTTTTCTATTTTTAATACTAAATCGTTAGTTCGTTAGTGCCACCTATTTGCCTTAGCCAGGGGATAATCTGTTTGAGGACCATAAGCCGCGACAAGCACAGAAGCTTGGGGGAATAGTTCGCAAGCCGTGTGTAGGATTCGTCGGGGTGGCACTAGCATGCCCAGTCAGAACTGGTGCTACTGGCCAGTTGGTGATACCCATACAAACCGCTGGGTGCCCCGTCCAGATATTTATCTATCCTACAGAAACGACGTCATTTATCGGAATAAAAAGTATCCTATGTACGCTAACTCTGTGTCGTGTTCTATAAGTCGTGTGTAGAATGTTTGCCGATGATAACCCCTCCCGCTACCTAGAACCGCGACCCGCGGTCGTCTAGTTCTTAGTACTACTTAGACAAGCCTCAGTCCTAGTCGTAGGAAGCGGGAGGGGTGATCATAGGCAAACCTTCTGCGCAAGACTTATATTTAAATCCATTCAGTAGTTTTTAAGGGATTCTCTAGCAGAACGAGAGATAAACATTGTAAAAGTTACATTTACTGGTTTCCTCATTTTAATTTTTAAGAGGTTCGAAGCTACCCTAGCAAAAACGTACCCCCATATCCGTCCGTCTTTATATTTTACTAGTTTACCCGTGCCCTCTTCGCTGGGCGTCATTAAAATATACACATGCACCTATGCATACACGCCCGCACGCACGCACACATAATATAATAATATAATAACAGCCCATAAATGTCCCACCGCTGGGCTCGAGCCTCCCATTATAGGGGGAACGGATAGTATACCCGCCACGCTTGTCCAAGGCGGCTTGGCAGGTTTGACACATCGGCTATGTCGATGTGCAGGTTGCATCATGTCATCGATGTTTTCATGATGTGGTAATTGTAACAATATGCACATTAGGTTAGAAAACTGCCTAAGAGGTGCATACGCTCCGGCCCGGATCGAACCCGCGCCCTTTGAGTTTGGGACGCGTGGCCTAGCCACTATGCTACCACGACTTTTGCGCGTAGGCACGCATATCAAGGTTTAATTAAGCTTTGTAACCTTTAATTATGCAATTCATAAACGCAGAGAGGACACGCAGTGCCTCGTATGAGGATGTGCGCAATTCTTCGGTGGAACGTTATGGCTGTAACATATTTAACAGGCGTTTCCGTACCCACTTGGCTGGGTCTAAAACATTTTTACTTTTTAGATTTATTAATCGATAATCACAATCAAATATAGCCTATGTCACTCGGGAATAGTGTAGCTTTCTACTGGTGAAAGAATTTTCAAAATCGGATCAATTTTATCGGAGATCACCCCGAACATCCAAACTCACAAACTTTACCTCTTTATAATATTAATACAAAACAGATGTGAATGTGACAGTCCTTTTTCTCAGAGACTACTGGATTTTATTTGGATGATATTTGGTAAAAATAGCTTCTCTATGTATGTAACAGTACACTGCGATGTAGTAAAATCCATTTTTTTCATACAGCATATAAGCCCTTAACTAAGAGTTAACAATGTTTGTAGTGTTCATAGTCATATCAGGCAATGCTTTAACTTTATTCGCAAACAGAAATAACAATGTTGCTTGCTATGCATTCTTAGCTTTGTTCCGCTTACAAGATTTGTACACTGTCTAGTGCACAGGTTCATCGAGAGAAATTATTAGTTCTGTAAAACTATACTAGGTTTTGTTTTTAGAATAACCTCTTAGAAAACGTCGTTGGCCTTGTGAGCTCGCTTCGTAGCATGGTGGAGGCGATGCTCCAAGACCAGCAACCCTGGCTTGTGGTTTCCTCCTTCTACGAGTCCGTGATGGCACAGAAGGGGCCACGGAAAGAGTAAGGGTGGAGGACGTGTACGCGGACCCCGTCCGCAGGAAGCGGACTGCCGGTTGAAGGTGCCGCCACGCGCCTTCCATAATTGCGGTCACAGGGGGCAACAGCAGACTTCCCCCATGACTGATGAAGTATGTCACTCTGCCACCGAGGTGGCCCAGCATTGCCAGGCGTATGGGCGTCACGGTGCAGTTACTCTGTTCAAAATCCCGTGACGCCCCGTAAAAACGCGGATACAGGAGAGTAAGTTTAGTGGGTAGTTCGGCGATCAGTTCCCGCTTCCCACACACCCTCGATGCACACTTCTGCGCCGCATTTGGCCCTTCTCCCAAAGAGCCTGAGGACGGTGTTCAAATGCATCGCCCCTGCGTTCTCAGAAAAAAAAGTTTTGATTTTTGACATTATATCCAAATGCCCAAGAATTGGCAATGACAAAGATGTGAACTGGCGCCACATGAGCTATACATCTCAATCCAACATTCACCGCACACGTACAAACATACAATATGCAGAGAAAATAATTGTTATTCTACGTTGATATACGACGCGAGTTGAATTCGAAGTGATGTCACGATTGTAGTCCAATAATTTGAGTAGTTTATTTAAAAGTAAAAGTGGAATGATTGCTATCAGCTTAAAGGCTATTTTGAACTTTTAAATAGTAATAGAATAGAATAGCATTTATTGCACAAACTGTTACATACATATAATTTAAGGCTCTACTCACACTGGTGCAGAGTCGAAGCGACGCGACGCGTCATATTTTTCCACCTAAACCATATTCATCTCTATTGTTCTATTATTTAAGTACAAATTTGTGCTATGTAAATATGGAAGCGCGCGTACTCCGGCGCAGTGACGCGTCAGACGCCGACCATAACGGACGGACGACAGTGTTTTGAATTCGCCAAGTATATGTATTTACTTCCATAACTCGTGAACCCAACATTGTCGTTTTATTTTTCTATTCACAGCTTCTGATATAAATTCACTTTCTTCCTCTTCAGCTTCTGATATTAGCGCAATCATGGTAAGATCGATATCAACCATCATATACTGTCGAGCGAGCACCATTCACGAATGTTCGAAAGTCTCTGAACTGGTTCCGGCACAGGTGCGTGTCGCCGCGCGAAGGCGCGCGTCGCCAGGCAAAATATGACGCGTCGCGTCGCTTCGACTCTGCGCCAGTGTGAGTTGAACCTAAAGGTAGAAAAGATGCGTTCTTTACAGGAACGACAGTTTCACAGTTTGTTCTTTCGAACGTAAAATACAAGCAGTTTATAATGTTGCCTGGCCATTATATAATTCTAGTGGTCGCCCGCGCTCGAAATTCGACCCTAATAATTAGTGCTAAAGACTACTATAATCACAGATTTCGCCAGGGCTACATTGTTAATTTGACTTTAACAATAAACAAAATAGTATATATGCGTGTGTGTGTCAAATACATGGTAGTGTGTGTAATGTTTTTTTTATTGACTTATGTGTTTTTTATGCATAATTTAAAAAATATTGTTACATGCCGTCAAAGATATGCTGCACAACCTATTGTAAGCGAGCGCACTTTATTGTCCTTCCCGGATTATTGAATTCCTTTGTGTTTTGAATTTGTAACATGCTATTGTTTTTCTACTTGTTTTATAACCATCATTAGCGTCGAACTAATCCCTATTGTTATTGTTTTGAACTTTGTGGACGTTCGCAGGTGTGCAAATTAATATTTCTTAGAAACTCAGTGTGCGCCTCCAATTTCTTTCTACTGTGTAGTTAGTATAAGACGATGCCCGAATGGAGGGGCGGGCAGTCAAGCGACGGCTACGAAGCGAGTAAGACGTTTTCTAGTACTCTCGATTAGCGATATAAACGACGAACTTCGCGCGTTCGAACTGTATTGAATCGTGCAGTGTGAACTGGTTGCATCCAGTTTTAGTTGTATTTGTTTTATACGTGTTTGTACAGTTCTAATAAATTCTATAGTAGTTCCAAAGGCATTTTTAATTCGATTCCTGTAGCTCGTAACAATATATTAGCATTCGTCGCTTCTTCTCTATATAAAATATAAGTCTGCGAAATTTCATACTCCTCCATCCGCGCAATTATCGTAAAATGGGGTAGAAAGGTTTTGCTTCGCGTATTAATAAAAAGAAAAAAATACACCCAATAAAGAAACTTTAAAACTACTTCCCAAAAATCCCTTAGTTTCTATTTGGCAATAAGAGCCAGTAAAGAAAAATCATTAGCGAACAAAAACAGGCTAAAAGTAAAAAGTCACGTCCACACTTAAATTTAAGCGACGCTCTTCAATGGCCCCCGGTCATTAGGGGACAGTATTTAAAAGTCTCCTGGGAAAAGTCCACTCTCTGTAAATAGCGGAGTAAGACTATTGCATTCATCAACGATTATATTGTGGTGTATTAATTCTTTATAGGTGTAATTGTTTGCAATTCAAGGATGAAGTGCATGTGTTGTTTAGAATTTCGTAGCCATTTTGGCAAAACTTGTGTGATGGACCCAACGACAACCTGAATCCTTAATCAGTAATCTGATTTGCGTATCTTACAAAAATTTTGCCCAAAAAATCGACCACAAAAGTAAAAAGCAGAAAATAAATTGTTTGCTTCATTAATTCGGAAACCAGGTTCGGCAATTAAATTGATACATAATATTTGGATTTTAGGCTGTTAGAGAAAATGTCGACACCAATCTAAGAAACATAATTTACGTGACCCTTTTTAGTGTTACCAGTCTAAGAAATATAAATTGCGCAACCTTTCAGTGTTGCTACTCGAAGAAGACAATAAATTGCACAACCTTTTAGTGTTGCCATTTGAATATTGGTTTAGTGCTATTTCGCGACACTTTGTCGTAGACATAAATAAATTCAGAATGTCAGTGACGGCCGGGATTGCTGTTACACACCAAGAGGCACTGGAATGTCGCAATTATGTGTCCATTGGTAGTGAGTACGTATTTGTATCTTTCGGAGTCGAGACCCTGGAACCAGGAGCTCATCACCTCTATCGAGACCTCTCACGCCTCTAATTGAGGTCTCACGTAACCAAAAGGCTGGATTGCACCTAAGGCAACGCATCAACATTGCCATTTAACAGTGGCAATGTAAAAAGTAAATGTTTATGTAAAATGTAAATTTTTACATGTAGATTTATGTTATTGTGTAAGTATAGTTTTATTTATAGTTTAGATTAATAATAATAATAATAATCTGCAGACAAACACACATATTGTATATCCCCAAATTAAGCAAGTTACGCTTGTGTTATGGGTAATATACAACGTACCGCTCTGGGGCCGATCCCAGACACCCAGACCATAGTAAATAACGGAGAAAATACGTTTTTCCGAAATTTACTATACAGTGAGGTAGGCCGGCAACGGCTTAGCCCACTCACTCAAGATTATACTTCCATAATGGACAAGTACTGAATAATCAATCAATCAATAACTCTTTATTGTACACCAATACAAAAAAAGAACTTACAGACTAAAACTATGTATCATGATGCACAAAAGGCGGTCTTATCGCTAAAAAGCGATCTCTTCCAGACAACCCCAGAAATGAAATGAGATAATAATGACCATGGTGGTATACATAATACATAGTACCTACAATTTTTTACATTCTAGTAATAAATATATAAATGCAGTATATACAGATGTTCTATATACTATATAGATATATACTTAATATACATAACATACAAATACATATCTACAAAAATATATAAATATTTATAGATAATAATAAATAATTTTATTAAGAAGCTATAGGGATTATAGATTAATATATTCTACAACACATTGAAGTGGGTGCTAAGTGAAACATAAAAAATACTATATTGTGCAAATTTGTTTTCTGTTTTACTTGGCTCCGACTAAAAGATGTTGTAGAAAATATATTTTAGTGAGATTAGTGAGAGCCTGGGTTAGAAGGAAAACTCCTACATAAAAGCTGATTTACATTGACTTCAAACGAACCCAGTGCAGGCGTTGAGAACAGGGACTAAACTCTGCTATTATTATCTCATCAAAATCGCCAAAGACTATCGTCTAAATCGTAGGTTTGACTGATTTTGGTATTCTGTTAATTCCAAAGGCTTGATGAATTTCTGCTATTGGTAATACATTTTTTTTATGTTTGCTTGTAGGCAAACTGGCAAACGGACCACCTGGTGGTAGGTGGCTACCGACGCCCGTAGATATTTGCAACACTAAGAAAGCCGATGCGCTGCCTACCTCGTTGAGACTTTAAGTATCTGTTCACGCCCTTTTTGAAAAGCCCCATATATAGATATATAGCGCTCTGGGAAAACCACGGAAGGGAAGTTCATTCCATAACTTGGAGACATGCCATGAAGAAGCGTCCGCCACGTACCGTGGAAGACTTCCAAGTATCTAGGAAGTGTGGATGAACTCCCAATCGCCGGTGAGCGGTACGATGATAAAATGGCGACGTAGGCACCAAGTCAAATAGCTGATCAGAGCACTCCACATTCTACAGACGGTAGAACACGTTTAGAGTGTCAACGTCTCTTCTATGGCTGAGAGACTCTAAACCGTCTGTAATTTCGGGAACGTCGACAATCCGGAACGCTCTGCGATGCAAGGAGTCAAGTGAGAGCAGCTGATGCAGCAAATACTGATTCTTCCGCGACGATATCGAGAAGATATTGTGGGTTTAGTAGAATACGAATTTTTGACATTATCGCAATGGAATCGTATTTTGAATATCTTCGCAACTCAAAGACATTGAAATATCAGAATCAGGCCCTTGATTTCTGCCGTTTACATGGAGCCAGTAGCCATTGACACGATTCCAGTATGGCTCTACCACGTTAATATATTGAGTATAAATTAATTGATTGAGACCAATTCAAAGTTTTCAACGTTTTTTTTTTTTATTGCATATGTTCAACAGACAGGCAGACGGCCCACTTAATGGAGAGCGGTTACTATCACCTATGGACATTTGCAACACCAAAGGTGCTACAAACAAATGCGCTGCTGCTCTCTTACAGGAGACTGGAACCTGGTAACTAATGCCGGAACACAACTCAAGGTTGTTATGGCGGCAGACTCTAGACCAGGGGTCGTGGGCAAATACCCTACCACCTGGCTGTGGGTTGTTTTGTCGCCTCTTACGACAGGCCGCCCCAACGCAGAATATTGTATTCTTTCTCCGTTCCTGCATGGATAAAACGTTCAACGTTCCGTGTTGGGGACACAATACCTTGCCAGCGTATCAAAAACTTTCTTGTTGCCTGCGTAACGCAATCGATGACGTTTCAGTGACGTGAATTTAGTATTGCCACTCCTCCTAATAAATTTATTGTTTGGCATGTAAACGGATGTGTTAGAGCCAAGAAAATGTTGTGGAAAAAAAATGTTGAATGAGCAAAGGAATGACGGAGATCGGGCTTGCACTGTTGCCAACCGATGTTTGTAGTTTATGAGATGCACCATTGTTTGATTACGTTTACTCCACGGTGCGTAGTTTCCTTGTTTTCGTGATGGACTGGCCGAAATTAGCAGCAGAATTTAAGGACATTCCTGAATCCATCAATAATTTTACTTTATGCTGATGCTGAACGGAAAGGACATTAGGAGCCATAGATAAATGACGTGATTTTCTTATATAACCTTCTTTAAATTCACATAAAGATCCGTGTATACACATTTCACGCACACGCTCTTCCAGTCGACATAGACTTATTACTCCTATTCATAATACAACGTTTTTCAATCATTCTTTCACGGTTAAGGCTGTCCAACTTTGGAATACATTGCCTGTTGCTGTCAGCCATGCAAAATCTCTATTAATATTTAGGGAAATGGTCAGGAAATACTGTCTGAAATATAATGTTAGGTAATTTTATATAATTAGTATTATATACTTATAGGACAATACAATGCAAGAAAACTTAACTTATTCGTATTATATTCTACTCATAGTCCCTCAATACTATAAGTAGAATACTGAGCCCAGATCACCGTCTTCTATGGGTAAGGTGCCCATAAGGCTGGCTACGTTTCCTCGCTGGATCGCCATACTGATCCGTTGGCCGAGGTAAGCATCAGCCCTCTGATCACCTGAAGAGTCAATGAGTCGTTTCGATAAATTTTGGTAGAGGCTCATGGCCTCAGGACCCCACGGTCCAAGCGTCTCGACAGCAAACGGCACAAATATATAACTTTCACTGAGGGTTGCATACTTGCGCCGCTTGAGTGATTCGGCTGTTTCCGCCGCTGTACCGGCTGATCTAGACATTATATTGCATATAGCTATATGTTTCTTTTGTTTAAATTGTTGCATTTTATTACTATATCTTATATATATATAAAAACTTATGTGGATATTTATATATACTAGTGGCTGCCCGTGGTCGAAATTCGACCATAATAATTAAATTAAAATTTAAATTATAAGTTTGAACTTTATTAAGGTTCTGCTATCAAAGACTATACTTCTATAATCACAGATTTCGCCACACTGTTATTTTGACTTGAACAATAAACAAACCAGTATATATTAATATGTGTGTCAAATACATGGTAGAGTGTGTAATGTTTTTTTAATTATTTAATTTATTTTTCTATGCATAATTTTTCAAAAATATTAGCATTCTGCACTCTTTCTCTATATAAACTATAAGTGTGTCAAATTTCATACTCCTCCGTCCGTGCAATTTTCGTAAAAAGGGGTACAAAATTTTTGCTGTGTCTTTGCTTCACGTATTAATATATAGATAGTATAGTTATATATTTATTATTAAAATGTAAATTAATTGTACAATAATTATGTATACCACCATCGCATTCCGAATCAGCAATATTCCTGCCATGGGCTGTCTGGAAGAGATCGCTTTTTAGCGATAAGACCACCTTTTATGCATAATTACAATAATACTAGTTCGTAAGTTTTCTATAATGGTGTCATTAAAGTGTTATCTATCTATCTATTATTATGAAAGGGGAGAGCGAGGCTATGTTTTTTTTTTGCGAAGCCGGAAACTTCAAACGGCCCAGCTAATGGAAAGTGGTCATCGTTGCCTATAAATGTTTGCAACACCAGAAGCGCAGCAAACGCATTGCCAGCCTTTAGGATGAGATAGAGGGATAAAAGGGGCAATACATAAATTACGTCACACGTCAAGAGAAGGAAGGGGGTCGACGAAGTGTGTATGGGAGGGTTCCTAAATTTCGTGACGTCACATTTCAAAATCTAATATATTTGAGCTTCAAAACACGAAATTCGAACTATTAACGAAAAACTTAGAAAATATAAGTATATCCAACTCTATCTGCATGAGCATGGTGTCTAAATTATCAAAAAATAACTTACATGGAAATAAAACTAATTACGGATCTGCTGTTTTTATCTGATTTGTTGATTTAAAATTGCAAAATATGTAACGTCACTCTAGGAACTGAGGAGTCTCACGAATGTGACCAGCTGTGACAAGGACGGGGGAGGGTCAAAAATCATGAAATTCCTGTGACAAAATAATTTGTAGATGGCACCTATTTGAAAAACAACTGCCACCAATATATAAGTCAGAACAGACTTGAAGAATCGACGTCTCTTCTAAGAGTTAAAAATTAAAATTAAAATAAACGTATTTCTGTCAAAATAGAATCATACAGATTACTTATTGAAAGTCATGAGTCTACCAGCGCTTCCAGAGTTAAGAGGTCTAAACCTTCTATCAGAGTAGAACCATCGATTAAATACAGATACTGCGGTATATAAACTTAGAAATGGGAACAGTACTGCAAGTAGGGCTGGGCTGTACTCGGGTATGAATTACTGCTTAGCTTTCCTTCGATTTTCGCTGGGCTCTCCGTAAGCCTCCTCGTATTCCTTCCTCGCATGTTAACACCATAGATCCTAATGCTCTCTGTAGTCCTTAGAGGTTTAAGCACCCTGGTACTGAGCCGCTAGTAAAAATTAAGTCTCCTTAGTGGTAATTTTTATGCGCAGGTATCCTGAACACGATCAACCCATGTAACTAATCTCTCTGACCACAAAACTAGATAACTCTTATTGTTCCTGTCAATCATAAAAAGCAATACCAGTAATTTATTTTTAACAGTTATTACAGACAGACATACGCAAGGTACTACAGTGTCTAATTAATAAAGTTTGATGATATCTGTGTACCTAAGACATATATGAATTTTTTATCTATACTCATATATTAATACGTGAAGCAAAAACTATGTACCCCTTTTTATGAAAATTGCGCGGACTACTGTAGAAACGCGCGGAAACTAGTATAGAATTTATTAGAACTGTACAAACACGTATAAAACAAATACAAATAAAACTGGATGCAACCAGTTCACACTACACGATTCAGTGCAATTTGGACGCGCAAAGTCCGTCGTCTATATCGCTAATCGAGAGTACTAGAGAACGTCTTACTCGTTTCGTAGTCGTCGCTTGACTGCCCGCCCCTCCATTCGGGCATTGTCTTATACTAACTACACAGTACAAAGAAATTGGAGGCGCACACTGAGTTTCTAAGAAATATTAATTTGCACACCTGCGAACGTCCACAAAGTCGAAAACAATAACAATAGGGATTAGTTCGACGCTAATGATGGTTATAAAACAAGTAAAAAGACAATAGCATGTTTTTCTTAACTACAAGTTCAAAAGACAAAAGAGTTCCTTAATCCAGGAGGATAATAAGCTGCGCTTACAACAGGCTGTGCGGCTTATCTTTAACGGCATGTAACAGTATGATGTATCACGAATATATACATAAAAATGAATTGAAGTTTGTTAGTCTCACAGAAACACAAGAACGGCTCAACCGGTTTGTCTAATTTTGATTTTGAAATATTTGTAGAAGTCCAAGGAAGGTTTAAAAGGTATAAAAATAAATCAAAGACATGTATGTACGCGCATAACTTGAGAAAGACTACCAAATTTGATGAAATTTTTAGTGTATGGTTAACTGGGTCCCGGGATTATTTAAATCCACAATTGGAATCGATAGGCGGCGCCGGGATCGGGTTCTAGGATTTTCTTAATCTCCTGGACCGATTTTGTTGTTTTTTTATGTGTTAGAATGGCTCCCCGAATGGTTAAGATTCACAATTAAAACCGCTAGGCGGCGCTAGGATCGGGTCTTAGATTTTTTTTTCCGGGACAAGACAACGTCTGCCGGGACCTCTAGTACATAATATTATATTGTATAGCTTTTTATATTCGTATTATTATATTATCTACACATATATTACACATTAAATTTATATTGTTACATCAAGGGCCCTGACAAATGCAAATGCCACTCCTAATCTGTAAAAGCACATTTTATTAACTGTCGGCATTTGAACTAATTGTAATCCTTTTATGATCGTCTTCTTTTGTTCACTTAATTATTGGCATACGTTTCTAGTTATTGTGGAGAATAGCCTATTGTTCTATTGTACTTGTTTACGGCCGCTTGCAGGCTGCATCATTAGCCGGGTGTTGCGGATTACAATTACAAGCTAATTCTAGGAAATTGTGTCGACGTTGCCGGGCGGACACATTTGCATTTGTGAAGTATAAAACGACGGCATGACTGAGAGAGAAGTCAGTTGAGCTACAACTACGATACGGGCGTGACGTGTGTACATTCGGGAATCTAATAGTGATGGACTTTGCGCGTTTTATTGAATTACGACCTTCTGCGTTACGTTTGGATTTGTTGTGTTCGGTTATATTTTTAACTATGTTATACGTGTTTGTATAGTTCTAATAAACAATATGATTGGTTTTTACGCATGTCGTTGTCTCCAGTAATTGAAGGAGCACATTGATTAAAAATTTAAGGTTATATATATTTTACAAATGTGTTATGTGTATCCTTTGTTGGACATTCTAATAATAACAAATAAATAAGAGAAAGTATATATATATATATATATATATATATATATATATATATATATATATATATATATATATCCTGTGGAACTTAATTAAGTATTTCAATACTTATCAGCGTACTTGCAGTTCAGATTTCCAAAAATTTTACACTACAGCACAATAAAACATTACGAACTCCAACGATAGTTATGCGATTTCAAGCCTATTTATTAAGAACTAGCTATGCCCGCGACTTCGTCCACGTAGGATTTTTTCGCGGAACCCTAATTTTCAAAGTAATCTAAGTTTCTCCTTATAACATCACCTATATGCCTATAAACCTATAAACGCCCCAGTACTCAGCACTGGCCTCTCACTATAGGGGGAATGGACAATATACCCACCACACTTGTCCAAGACGGCTTGGCAGTTTTGACACATCGGTTATCGATGTGCAGGTTTCATCACGATGTTTTCCTTCACCGTTGTTAGCATGGTAATTGTAACAATAAGCACATTAGGTCAGAAAACTGCCCAAGTGGTGCATGCGCTACCCATTACGCTACCACCCTTTCAGACATTAGCTGGAACAAATTTAATCAATTTTTTTTCGCGATACCCTTAAAATGGTAGTTTAACTTACTCCTTATAACATCAGCTATCTGCCAGTGAAAGTCCCGTCAAAATCTGTCCAGCCGTTTCATAGATTAGGCGGAAAAACCAGACAGACAGACAAGCGTTCTAAAAATTGCATTTTCGGAATCTCTTGAAAGTGGCCTTCGGAGAGACTTCGCATCTCTCGGCGTATACTACCGACTACACAATGGAGAGTGTTCCGAGGAACTGTTCAGATTGGTGAGCTTGACTTCTTTTTACCACCGCACCGCACGCCATTGGCTGGGCGTTCATCCCCACTTCCTTGAGCCGCTTCGCTCTTGTACAAAAGGGTTCTCTAGAACGTTTCTCTTGTGCACCCTGGGGATTTGGAATGAGCTCCTAGCCGTGGTTTTCCCACAGCGCTACAATATGGGATTTTTAAAAAGGGTGTCATAAAATTTCTTCGAGGCCTGCAGCGCGTTGGTGACACCTCTGGTGTTGCAAACTTCCATAGGCGACGGTAACCGCTTTAGATCAAATGGGCCGTCTGCCTGTCTGATGTACTCCGGCGATAAAAAAATATCTTGATCCAATTGACATTACAAAAAGACACTTCAATTTTATTTATCCGTTTATGTGTTTAGATATCATATTTTGATACAGTCTTTACATGTTTTAACAAGCACAATACACCTGCAAATACCTAGTAAGGCAATAATGTATAAACAATAATTTCAAAAACCAATGTCAGTTGTTAGGTTTTGAAACTGCAAAGCTGAGTTGGTAAGTATATTTCGAGGCTGACTTTACTAAAACATTTTGTATTTTACACAATAATTTTTACCTAATTTATAACTTGTCTTTTCAAATACAATTCAATCAATTAATCAATCTTTATTTGCAAAAATATAGGTACATGAATAGGTATTATATAATATAAAGTTTCCAGTATGTTTTGTCATTTACATGACGTGCAAATATTTACGTTAACTAAAAGTCTTGAAGCTATTACCCTACACTAATGTTTCCAAATTAATATCAGTATGTGAATAACATGTCAAATAAATAAAACAGAATTGTTAAAATTATTAAAAACATGTTAAAGTATTGTTACATGCCGTCAAAGATAAGCGCACAGCTGCCTATTGTAAGCGCAGTTTATATTATCCTCCCGGATTAGAGAATTCTTTGTCTTTTGAATTTTCAATTAAGAAAATCATGCTATTGTATTTTTACTTGTTTTATAACCATCATTATCGTCGAACTAATCCTTATTGTTATTGTTTTCGACTTTGTGGACGTTCGCAGGTGTGCAAATTAATATTTCTTAGAAACTTAGTGTGCGCCTCCAATTTCTTTGTACTGTGTGGTTAGTATAAGACGATGCCCGAATGGAGGGGCGGGGCCAGTCAAGCGACGACTACGAAACGAGTAAGACGTTCTCTAGTACTCTCGATTAGCGATATAGACGACGGACTTTGCGCGTTCGAATTGTATCGAATCGTGCAGTGTGAACTGGTTGAATCCAGTTTTATTTGTATTCCTTTTATACGTGTTTGTACAGTTCTAATAAATTCTATAGTAGTTTCAACGGCATTTTTAATTCCTGTAGCTCGTAACAGTATTAAATTTGAACATTTCAATGTCATTATCTTATTGTATTGTATTATCATTAATAGATTCGTCTACGCTATAGTATAATCTATTATTATTACTATTTTTATTGCTGGAGTTCAGCAGACAGGCAGACGGCCCACTTGATGGAAAGCGGTTACCGTCGCCTCAGACATTTGCAACACCAAAGGTGCTACAAATGCGCAGCTGCTCTCTTAAGGGAGACTGGAACTGACTGGAACACAACTCAAAGTTGTTATGGGGGCATACTCTAGACCAGGGTTCTAGAGGCTGGCTGTGTTTGTTGGTGTTGTTTTATCGCCTCTTAAGACAGGCCGCAGAGTAAGAATATAAAAATTATATTCTTACTCCGTTCTTGCACGAATAAAAAACAAGTTAAGTAAAAAAGTGCAAGTAGTAGCTCGCTAATACTAGTAGGTAATTTATTAAATATTCTTATTGCCATACAATATGCGTTTATCTTAAACATTGATCATTTAGTTCTACTACCTTCCACCTCATATTCCCTTAAGGCCCGATTATTCAATCATCAGATAAAAGTTATCAGTCAAGTTTATTATAACCTGAGCGAATTCAAAAGTGTAGCCATTCAACTGTTTTATTCGTGCAACTAACATTTTTAATTTTCCATATTATTCATAGAATATAATCCCTAATCGACCCTAAATGAAAGAGAAATACAGTACAACAGAAACGGCATCTCAGACATCAGTGTTATAAAAATAACACGCCTCAAAGGAACACCTATATATCTTATCAGTATATATAAAACTCTTTTGTACGTGTGACTGAAGTCCTCCTAAACGGCTGGACCGCTTTCGATGATTTTTTTTAAGTGTGTTCAGGTGGTTTCGAGAATGGTTTAGATCCAGTAGGTGGCACTGAAATCGGGTTCTAAATTTTATTTCAACACGACACGACAATGTCTGCCGGGATTTAGCTAGTCTATAATATAAATCAATCTGCACAGGGCTCGACTTTATCCAATAAATTAAAAAAAGATATAGGTGCTGTTTCGGAGCAGCAGATGCTTAAAATACATACATAGATTTTTTGTATGTCTGTCAGTTCGCGTCTTACGTGAAGAAGGCAGAAGAAGAGTATTGCAAGGATTTAATTGAAATTCGCTACAGAGGACTACCGACTTCAAAAGTAGGACTTTTAGAAGTCAATAAAATGCAGCATCTCATATAAGATAAAGAAAATAAATCAATTTTCAAATTTGGTATCTTCCACACTCCTGTGTTTCGGCGTTCGATTCGCGCAGTTATATAACGCTCAAGGTGACTCGCTCCAAGCTACTACTGAATCTATTTTAGTTCGAATTTCATAAATATCCCGTGACAGCTCATGTCTCCCGCGTGCGCCCGCGCACAACCGCCATCTTTGATTCCCGACGCGAACCCAAGAGACGCTGTAGCGTCACAACCGAGAATCTACATAACGCATTTGTTTTTCTTCTTCTAAATGACGTGAAAATAACACTCTTTTTATTATAGCACTAGCTGTACCCGGCAAACTTTGTCCTGCCTTTAAAAATAAAAATCTAGAACCCGATTGCAGCGTCATCTACCGAGACCAAATGTCAATGTAAACTCGAATCAACTTGACCAAACAGAGTAGAAAATTATTAAAGTACTTATATCGCTATTAAAAAATAGGGGTTGGTGGTAGAAGGATGAAAATTTAGGATTGCATATATTTTTTTCAATGCTAAATCATAATAAAATATATATGAAATATTTTGTAAAAAAAATTAAAATATATATTTAGGGGTGGATCACCCTTATCATTTAGGGATATGAAAAATAGATGTTGTCCGATTCTCAGACCTACCCGATATGCACAATTTGCATAGAAATCGGTTCAGCCGTTTCGGAGGAGTTTGGTAACAAACACCGCGACACGAGAATTTTATATATTAGAGATGTGCAAACTATACTTCGTTCGCGTTGCCATGACAACGACGTTTTTGGCTATATTCATCTATTGTACGGAAACGATGTCATTTATCGGGGTAAAAAGTATCATAAGTGTTGAACCGGAATATAGCCTGGCCCTGTGTCGTGTTTCATTTAAATCCGTTCAGTAGTTTTTACGTGATGTTCGAACAGACACACAGACAGTTGACAGATAACAATTCTATCCGTGCAGGAACGGAAAAAGAATACAATTTTCTGCGTTGGGGCGGCCTGTCGTAAGAGGCGATAAAACAACGCACAGCCAGGTCGAAAGGTCAGTCAACCAGTCTAAATGACTGCCACCCCTGGTCTAGAGTATGCTGCCATAACATAAATAGTGGCCAGGTTCCATTCTCCCTTCAGAGAGTCGCAGCACATTGGTAACCGCTCTCCATCGGGTGCGCCATCTGCCTGTCTTTTTTCTTTTTTTATTTCTGGATTTCAGCAGACAGGCAGACGGCCCACTTGATGGAAAGCGGTTACCATCGCCTATGGACATTTGCAACACCAAAGATGCTACAAATGCGCTGCTGCTCTCCTAAGGGAGACTGGAACCTGGTCACTAATGCCGGAATACAACTCAAGGTTGTTATGGCGACATACTTTAGACCAGGGGTCGTGGGCAAATACCCTACCACCTGGCTGTGGGTTGTTTAGTCGCCTCTCATGACAGGCCGCCCCAACGCAGGAAATTGTATTCTTTCTCCGTTCCTGTCTACCGAATTCTGAACTGAATTATTGTTACACATTACTTTCTTTTTGACAACTCTTCAATTATTTTGAATTTGGCTCGCGTTTAGTATGTTAAAATCTTGTATGGATTAATAATAATAATAATAATTTATTCAGGAAAAACATGTAAAGGTAACAGAATATAAAAGACAACGAAGTTTGCACTTAAACTAATGTTTGAGGGCTTCAACACCTAAAACTAGGTAAAAACCTGTATTATATTAGGTGTCGGTGCTCTTCCAATGCACATTTTTTTTTTCTTTTTTTTCCCGTAATCTTCAAATTTTTTTGGTGTTCCAGTCTCATCTTAAAAGTTGGCTTCGCCCTGGCGTTGCAAACGTCTATATGCGACGGAAACGGCTTCCTGCCAGGGCCCAATTCTGCTATTACTATTTCGTCAAAATCTCCAGATACTATCATCTCAATCGTAGGTTTGCCTGATTTCGATATTCCGCTAATCGCAATGGCGTGCCCGTGGCACGCCACTCTGTCTTTGTAAATATTAATAAGCGAAATAAATGTTTAAAATAGTAATACCAAATTTTTCGACTATTATTCTGTGGCAACGATATTGTGGATTTATTAGAATACGAGTTTTTGACACTATCCCAATGGAATCGTAATTTGAATATCTTCGAAACGCCAATTTAAAAATTTATTTTATTGCTTAAGTTCAGCAGACAGGCAGACAGCCCACGTGACGGAAAGCGATCACCATGGCCTATAGTCATTTGCAACACTAAAGGTGCTACAAATGCGCTGCTGCTCTCTAAAGGGAGACTGGAGCCTCGTCACTAATGCCGTAAAAAACTCAATGTTGTTATGGCTACATACTCTAGACTAGGGGTGGTAGCCATCCAAACGGACAAATACCCTACCACCTGGCTGTGGGTTGTTTTGTCGCCTCTTTACCAGATTCGCAATAAACAAATCACCCATAAATAGCATAACATATTATCAGTATATTGTTATCAGCAATGTAACGATTGCGACCCGTCTGGTGGAACGTCCTTGCTCATTTTAAAGTCCTTTCGAAGTTCGGCGTTTATGAGGTAATACGTGACGTATCGTTGGCAGCTTGCCGGACGTACGTTCGGAAAAATCGCTCCGACGCACCGCCTCGTGCTCTTATATAAATAGACGTGTCCCCGCGTCGTACCTTGGGGGACGGCCGGTGGGTAAAGCTTGATAGATCTCGCCGATTCATCTACTCGCTAAACTCTATGTTTTCATTCTCATACTGGCATCATAGATATGATAGAGCCGTGCTGGAATCATCATCTTGATTTCAGATGATCTTGATTCTTGATTTAGAGGCAGCTCGATCGATCTGATACCACATTCTAACAGAATATCGCCTTGAAATGATTACGTTTGAACTAGAAAGGAAGAAAGAAAGAAAAAACGTTTGTTTGGTCATCACAGCGAGACACATGGCGATGAATGGTACGATGATATATTACAAAAAAAAAGTGCAGTTCAGCATATGTCAGGCAACAGATGCCTGACGCTGGTTTTGAACTGCACCCTAGGACGGACGGATGTTGCACTGTTATTAATACATATCTATACATATAATAAAACTGTAGAGGTCAAATTTCTGTACAATGAAAGAAAATGCTAAAAACCGAGTCAGGGGATGTAAGAAGTAATAATAATAATAATAATCGGCAGACAAACACACATATTATATATCCCCAAATTAAGCAAGTTACGCTTGGGTTATGGGTAATATACAACGTACCACTCTGGGGCCGATCCCAGACACCCAGACCATAGTAAATAACGGAGAAAATACGTTTTTCCGAAATTTACTATACCAGGAATCAAACCCGGAGCCTCTGCATTGCAGTGAGGTAGGCCGGCAACGGCTTAGCCCGCTCAACCGCAGAGGCCGTCAAGAAGTGAAATAGAACAACCGATTCAGATTTTTTTTTATATGTTTCTCTGTTTGTCTGTCTGTTTGTACCGGCTAATCTTCGAAACGACTGGAGCGATTTAAATAAAATTTTGTATGGTGATAGCTTATATCCCTGGTCAACATATAGGATACTTTTGATCCCGAAAAATTAAAGAGTTCCCGTGGGATAGTTAAAAAACCGTAAGACGTGGACGAAGTCGCGGGCATCAGCTAGTAATTAATATAAACATGATAATAATTAATAGTGAGCAAATTACAAACAAATATTGTGGGAATACCGATAAAATAAATAAACTAGAGTGCGTCTCACGGAGAAATCTCTACAGCAAAGAATGGAAACTAACCAACTCAAACTCTAACTGGACACAGGGTTCGCGTCTTACCTGCATAGGTTCAAATTAAGAGACAGCCCAACATGTTTCTGTGATCCCTGTTGTTAGAGTGCCCGGTATACGACCGGCCCAGGGGCAACCTCAAGACTGCTACATAAACCAAAATCACACAGTAGACAGAGGTTACTAGTTTTTATTTGATGTCAGGTAAGGACTCAATGGCGCATCTGGAGCGGTTATGCTTGCGGCTGGTAAAGGAGACTGTGAAGAGCAACAGCACGAGGTCACGGAGGGTCTCCTCTGACGTCATAGATGTAATAGAGAAGTTTTTATACATAATTTTAGATATGATATAGAAGGTATGACTTGAAGAAGAACACCTAATATGAAAATAGCTGTTTAAAGCCCCTGGCTATGTAGGTGACGCTGGCTCTGAAGGGCTTCTAACATCTTTTAACAAGAGTTTTAATATAAGTGTTACATTTTATTATTAATTTACTTACTAATACTATTAAATCGAAATTTTTCTAAAATTATTTTACTTTATCCAACGTGAGATAAAGTCTAATCGTATTTCGCACGATGAGTGAGAGATCCGGTAGCCCACTTCTCCTCCCTCCTATCCCATCCTAAATACTAGCAACGCGTTGGCTTCGCTCCTGAGCCCCAATTCCACTATTACCATCTCGTCAAAATCGTCGAAAACTATCGTCTCAATAGTAGGTTTGGCTGATTTCGGTATTCTGTTAATTGATGACAGTACCGGTGACGCCAAATACACCAGTCGCACCAATGTCCCTCGGTCGCTAGTAGAAGAGAGTCGGGTCAGACTTGTGTCTGAAGTAGAGAACTCCCTGGAGCGAGTTTCTGAATGGGGACGACAAAATCTTGTCCAGTTTAACTCCAAGAAGACACAAGTCTGCACATTTTCTGCCAAAAAGACCCCATTTGTCCCTGCGCCACAGTTTCAAGGAACACATCTTACTGTCTCCAATAATATCGGGATCGTTAGCGTCGACATAACGCACGACGTGCAGTTTTGGGCTCATCTGGAAGGCAAGGCTAAACTAGCCTCCAAAAATCTTGGTGTGCTAAACCTGTCCAAGCAGTACTTCACTCCACGGCAAGGACTTACGCTGTACAAAGCGCAAATCAGACCGCATATGCAGTACTGCTCATATCTATGGGCCGGAGCACCCGCTTACCAGACTAACCCCCTCGACTCCATCCAGCGTCGCGCCGTTCGTATCCTCAACGATCCCATACTAACAGGCGGTTTAGAATTGCTTAGCCTTAGAAGAGCCTGCGTCCCTCTGCATATTTTAGCTCCTGTATAACGGGGAGTGTTCCAAGGAACTGTTTGATCTGGTGTCAATGCCTCACTTTTACAACCGCACCGCTCGCCAGCGACGGGATATTCAACACCATTTCCTTGAGCTCCCACGCTCAACTACGCAACGGTTCTCTAGAACATTTATTCCGCGTACTACAATGATCTGGAGGGATCTTCTCGCCGCGGTTTTCTATTTGCGCTATGACATGGGGTTCTTTAAGGGCGTTATAAAATTCCTTAGAGGTCGGCAACGCGTTGGCGTCACCCCTGGTATTGCAAGCGTCCATAGGCGACGGTAACCACTTTCCATCAAGTGGGCCGTCTGCATGTTTGCCTGCTTCAGACTATAAAAAAAATTGCAATAGCGTGCCCGTGGCGCGTCACTCTATCTTTATAAATATTTATAAGCGACTACTCGCGAAATAAAGTTTTGACAGCTTTTCAATATTTATTTCGGATAACGCCATTTCTGCTGATGGTAATACGAATTTATTTCTGCTATTATTCCGCCTCGACGATATCGACAAGATATTGTGGACTTAGTAGAATACAAATTTTCCATACTATCGCAATGGAATCGTATTCCGCCAGGTGTTGTAAGTTCTTAACGTCTATAGGGGATGGTAACCACTTTCCATTGGACGGGTCGTCTTGCCTGTGTATACCTTTCTTACAAATTCCTTGAACTCGTGGTACCTTAAATGTAACGGTGGTTACCTCTAAGCAAGCTGTTTATTGTAAAGGTAACCAGCTTCCAGTATGACTGTCACGGTTAAACCATACCGCGAGTTATAACGAGGCTAGCGCCATCTAGGACCCAACAAAATAAACATTTAATATTTATAAAAGAAATAATACACTCACTCTGGATGAGTTCTTAACAGCCTGTCTTTGTTCCTTTTATTGCCAAAAGCTGGCAAACTGGCTGACGGCCTACCTGATGGAAAGGTTATGGTTGGTCACCGCCGGTTATGGATGTTTGCAACATCAGGGGCGTTATCAACGCGTTGCCGGCCTGGAAGTTTATAAGGCCCTTCTTAAATGGCCCCATGTCGTTGTGCAGAGGGTCGTCCAAGTCCAACGAGTCCCAAGTCGTTATTATAAAATTAGCTTATTTCGACACAGTTTCCACTAAAACGATAGCTTACATTCTTTTTTATATGCTGCAATTAATTTCAAGTTAAGCGTGGATGAAGTCAATGATAAATTTCCTTCCTTTCTATATATATATTCCCTTCCTATCTTCTTACACTATTATGTACATGAATGTTTATTTTAAGCATGCTATGTAAGCAAAAAGTAAATATCTTCTACACCACCTAGAAGTCAATGCCAAATAAAACATGTTATTTTTTTTTATGGATGAAGACGGTTTCTTTTTCGTAATTTTTTTTATTTTGTACTTTTAACTTATATGAAACTACAAGCTGCGCCCCGCGGTTTCACCCACTTGGTGATGGTTATATTTTGGATAATTCACACTATATCTTTATAAATTATAGCCTATGTATTATTCTGATTTGTAAGGTATATTATTGTAAAGTTTCATCAAAATCCATTCAGTAGTTCTTGCGTGAAAGAGTAACAAACATACATCCATACCTTCCTACAATCTTTCGAGTTTATAATATTTTCTGAAGTATTACTGAATACAACGCAAAAGGAATGATTAAAATCGGTTCAGAAATATAAAAAGTTATGGCTGAACATACAAAAATTCATTTACACGACGAATTTAGAACCTCCTTTTTTTGGAGTCAGAGTAAGAAAATAAATACTATTTCATTTTTTTCTTAAATTTGTCTATCAAAAACAAAATTTTGCATGTGACAATATTAAAGGTCTACCGTTGTCTCAGTGGCGGATTTACCAGTAGACTGATTAGGCTGAAACCTAGGGCGAGAATACTGACGTCAGATTTTATTTATGTATAAAATCAAAATATTCATATACTTAAATATTATTAAGTCCATAGTCAACACAAACAAACCGAAATGTGATAATTATATTTCACCACTTAGATATTTTTTCTACAATTTATATAATCGCAACATTCATACTAATTATGTGAAGGCAAGGCGTAGTAATTTGGATCTTTGAAAATAGAGAGAGAGAGAGAGAGAAAAGACTTTATTGCACACCAAAATATATAATTTATTTGGGAAACATACAATAATTAATATTCTTAAATATAAAACACAAAATTAATACACATATCAATCAAGCTTCCACTAAAAAATAATTGATATAAAAAAAATTGGCTCAAATAGTTAATTACAAAAAAAATACAATTATACGAAAATTACATAAAATATCTATTTAATTTACATTATTTTAGGTTAGGTCAATATTAAACAGAACCGAAAAAAAATTCACAATAATTACTAATAAAATAGAGATATAAAAAATTAAAGAATGAAAAAATAAAAAAATTGATATTATTCAAAAAATTCTAAGTAATTGGATCATTCTAAATTACAACATTTTCTAATTTGGGTTTTAAATTGATATAAGTTACCTATGAAAGGATCAATACTAGTAAATAGTGCATTATATTGCTGACAAGTGCGGTAGAAAAACGTGTTTTTTGTATAGTTAGTTTTTATAAGTGGTACTGAAAATAGGGATTTATCACGTGAGCTCAAACGGGGGCACACACAATTACAAAAACGGACCATATTTACAATATTTTCTAGGCAAAATGCAGCAGGCGGCTTTATAGCTGAAAGCGATCTCTTCCAGGCAACCTAAATGAAACAAAAAATTTGAATCAGGCGATATAGGTGGTGCAGGAAAAAGGCAATAGATACATAAATACTCAAACTAGTTTAAGAAATGAATGTACAATTACATACATATATACAATAATACATAAGTTATTATAATAAAAATGTATTAGCATGATTATATTCTGTTAGTGTTTTCTGAGCAAATTTCTAAATATTGGTAATGATTTGGCCTCTCTGACAATAAGAGGCAGCATATTCCAAAGTTTGACAGCCTGCACCGTAAAAGAATTATCATAACAAGATGAAGTGTGTGCAGGCGTCACAAGTTTTCGGTACGTGTCATGGCGCAAATTATGGGCAGTGGATAGGCGAAGGAATTTAAAATATTCCTTTAGGTACTGGGGACTATTAGGAGTAAATAGTATGTTACAAAGGAGAGTGAGAATGTGAGTATTCCGGCGAAAATGAATAGGAAGCCACTTGAATCTTTTACAAAATTCGGAAACAGGGTCATATTTTCGCAATCCAAATATGAACCTGATACAAAAATTCTGAAGCCGCCGAAAATACTACTGGCGTTAAATATATTTTTTTTAACACCATTATTATTATTTATTTATTTATAAATCTACTTTTTATAATAATAAGGACTACTCTTGGGCAGATCCCAAACACCCAGAACATAGTAAATAACAAAGAATGCCAGGTCTCGAACCCGAAACCTCTGCGTTGCAGTGAGACAGGTCAGCTTAGGTATAAGCTTAACCATAAAGAAAATTTTAATTTGGAATAACATCAAAAAAATGTCATGTAACGTCATATAGTTATATACGTTTTAAGAAATTAAGAGCTTATCAGTTATCACTGTCATTGGCACATTGTTAATCTTAATCTTCTTCCAGAGCAATAGTAAACTTCAATAAACAGAAGATTATCCCTTACAACCAATTTAAAGACACTTAACACAAAAATAACATACTCTGGGGCCGATCCCAGACACCCAGACCATAGTAAATAACGGAGAAAATTCGTTACCGAAATTTACCTTACCAGCGAACCCAGAGCATTTACGTTGCACAAACAAAAAAGCAAACCACAGAAATGTATAAATCCGCGATTGTGTTATCTGGTCAAGATAATGACGACTTAAAAAAAAATATGTATGTAAATGTTAGTACGATGAGAGGGCGCGATGCACGTTGCAGAACTATATTTAGTGCGCTCGTCCCCTGTTTTAGAACGGAGCTTGCGCAAGCGGCGGCGGCTCGCGCGAGCGGGACGGCATGTGCTATTATCGGAAAATGGACACGGGGCGTTCGTAACAGCACTCCTGCCTTTATTGTGTTTTTTTTTTATTGCATGAGTTCAGCTGACAGGATGGATGACACTTGATGGAAAGCGGTTACCATCGCCTATGGACATTTGCAATACCAAAGGTGCTACAAATGCGCTTCTGTTCTCCTAAGGGAGACTGGAACCTGGTCACTAATGCCGGAACACAAATAAAGGTTGTTATGGCGGCATATTCTAGACCAGGGGTGGTAGCCATCCAGTCGGGCAAACACCCTACCACCTGGCTGTGGGTTGTTTTGTCGCCTCTTACGACAGGCCGCTCGGCCACAGGAAATTGTATTCTTTCTCCGTTCAATAGTGTCAATGAGTATTTAATGTTATCATGAGTAACAATGATCTGGAGTATATTTCTCGCCGCGGTTTTCCCTTTGCACTATGACATGGGAACTTAATCTAATTTAACTTGTATGAATACTTGCTTCACCAACTTTTATCTGGCCATTATTTTTTATTCAAAAACAAGATTTTGTAGAAAAATACGTACAACTACAATAAATATAAACTTAAAAATAAACTATATAAAAACTAAAATTAAATAAAAAAGGGGAAAATACCTAAAGATAGGTTGATAGATAAAGGACGTTGAAAAACTTCCTGCCCATAGCCACCAAAGTTAAGCTTGCAGAGTCCTTACTAATCCCCATTCTTGATTATGCTGACGCCAGCTATATTGATTTGACTCAAGAGCAACTTAACAAACTTGAGCGCCTCCAAAATTTTTGTAAAAGGTTCATATTTGGGTTACGCAAATATGACCACGACTCTGAGTTTTGTAAAAACTCAAGTGGTTGCCAATTCGTTTTCGCCGGAATACTCATATTCTTTCACTTCTTTAATGTGTTGTTTATCCCCACAATTTGAATTCATCTCTTCTTCTCATTTACCTTTACAATCTTAGACTTTATACTCCCAAAGATTATTCATCTTTTTACAATAATTCTTTTACTGTACAGGCTATTCGACTCTGGAGTGAGCTACCTGTTACTGTTAGACAAGCTAAATCACTAACAATATTTAAGAAAATGACATAAATGCACTACCTGCAACATAGTGATGTTTGATATTTTTACGTATATATATATATGTATATATTTATGCATGTAATATCAGTAGGTGTATTTATATATGTCTATTAAGTATAAGTTTACGTATATAATATTTTACATACTTATATATTATGTTTATAAATTAATAAAATATATGTAAGTAACTGATTATCCTCTAATATTAATGTATACCACTTTTGACCAATATAATCTGTTTTATTCCTGTCACGGGTTGTCTGGAAGAGATCGCTTCTTAGCGATAAGACCGCCCATTGTGCACATTTAGAATATTTTTAGGCTATAAGGTTTTCTGTAATGGTGTACAAAAAAGTTTTATCTATCTATCTAAAGATAAGTTATTGGTCCCAAACCACTGTCACTTGCCGGGAACGTTCCCAAAAGACTGGCGGCGTTGCCACGTTGTGTAGCAACGCTTAATCTTTGAGCAAAATAGACGCCAGCCTTTTGGTCGCGTGTGACGTCTGCTAAACGTTTGGCGACGTGACGGTAGACCTTTAAAGCGTTAAGACCCCACGGACCCAGAGTTTCCACCCCAAATACCCCAAATGTGTAACAATTTCCTATGGCGGCATATTTGCGGCGCTTGAGGGCCTCCTGTTCGGCTGCAGCAGAAAATTGCTTCCTAAATAAACTAAAGTCATTCACTAGTATTTACTCTAAAAAAACCTCACTTAGAAATATGTGTGAAGTTTCAACAGACTCTAAAATCAAACTAAAATACATATTCAAATTTATTGAGTGGTCAACACCGATTCAAATCATAACCATCGCCCCATGAAACGCTAATCGTATATCAGGGGCGACCGGGGCAGATGCGCCGACCAAAATTGCCGCACGCCCGTACAACCATCAATATACGCGACCTAATTGATTATTATACGCCAATTTGTGTTGCCGAAAATCTGGCTTGCTACGTGATAATATGCGGTGACCATATATCGTGGCGCAACCTTGTTAATAGCCCTTTAGCCGGGGCAACATATTCCAGATATTGACTGGCATTTTCAGGAATAAAAACAGTCAAGTGAAAGGAACTAGTCTCTTAAATAGGACCGTATGGGAAAAATTACATAAACAGAGAATGGATGGGATGAAATATATTGTAAAATGCAAGGAGAGATTTGGGTAAGAAAGTACCAAATATACCAAATATTAACTATTTGGACAGGGTTTCCCCTTTATTGTTCAACCTTTGATGTGAATATTCACACAGCACAGTAAGCAATGAACACCGTCTACACGCCACTACGCCTTTTATACGAAAATGCTACCCTACAAAACAATAACATTGCATCATTACTAAAAAATAGCAATTACATCATAGTGTTGCCAGCATCATAAAAACAATTATTATAATTAGTTACTGATGCACTAAATTATCTAGACCATAATTTAGTGGGCTTATAAAATTAACGAACCGGTAGAAAATGGTAATTTAATTATAAATCGAATCATCTGATAAATCGGCTAATAATATTATCTATGACGATTGTCTATGTCATATTAATATACACTGTGGTTCTTATGAATACTGTGGTGGACATCTTGTAACAATATTTCTATATACTAACTAGCTGAGCTCGCGACTTCGTCTGGAATTGTTTTTCGCGGAACACAAAAAGAAAGAAAAAGGTAAGTTACTCCTTATAACATCAGCTATCTGGCAGTGAAAGTCCCGTCAAAATCAGTCCGTTTCGGAAGTTAGCTGAAACATTTATACATACAGACAGACAGACAAAAATTCTGCTTATTGCATTTTCGGAATCTTCTAATTTTTGTCACATTTTTATCTTGACTTTAACTCTAGAGTTTTCCTCGCGGCCATGCCGTGAAGAACCTTTGATAATAACTCTATGTTATGTACATAAAATTTTAATTAGATGTTTTATATATATAATACCTACCAGGAAATCACTACAATAACAAAGAAACTAAGTCAATATAGTGTAGACAACTGCACAGCAGAATATAAAGTAAATTCGCAGCCAACCTGATTCGAAGTACTTGAACATGTGGGCAACCTGACAACGTATTTGTTATTGAATTACAGCGATGATTGCCTACATCGCAATTGCAGCGCCATCTATTTTGCTAATCCGTCTATTCAAGGTAAACGACGTCTTTTATCGGGATAAAACGTATCCTAAGAATTGATTCGGGTTATAAGTCAGCATTATGTCAAATTTCATTCATATACGTTCAGTAGTTTCCAAAAAAGATGCGATCGCAGCGCCATCTTTTTCGCTATTTTCATCTATCCCACGGAAACGACATCATTTGTCGGGATAAAGAGTATCTTGAGTTACGTACCGTGATATAAGTTTGCTCAGTTTCGAATTTCATTTAAATCCGTTCATTAGGTTTTGCGTGATACACTAACAGACAGACAGAGAGACGAAAATTCTAAAAATTGCATTTTCGGAATCTCCTGGTCCGAATTATCCCCTGTGAATTTTTTCACCTTTTTAAATGCATTTTTCTTTATTGCAGAGTTCAGCAGACAGGCAGACGGCCCACCTGATGGAAAGCGGTTACTATCGCCTATAGACATTTGTAACACCAAAGGTGCTACAGATGCGCTGCTGCCCTCTTGGGGGAGATTGGAAACTGGCCACTGATGCCGGAAAACAACTCAAGGTTGTTATGACGGCATACTCTAGACCAGGGGTGGTTATTATAGTATAGATTACAAACAGACACTTCAATTATATATATCTGTATATAGGTGGAGCAGGAACATCACATAAACTATCATTAGAGGTAATTCAGTTGTGATGACACAAGTATGGCAAGTCGCCATATTGACTCATCATGTTCCCCATCGATATTTATCAAATCCCAGTGGAAAAAGTATTTCTCGGCAAACCTTGGGATAAACCTTGGAGGGCAGCTGATCTTTGTTTGTTTTCAATCGGTTTGTTGTTTGTTTATTGAACTGACTGCTTTCGTTATAAATATTGGAAGTTTGGAGAATTGCTGTTTACGGCTAACATTTATCGAGGTTATGCATTTAAAACACCCTTCTTCATGCTAAAAATCATTATAGTGTTACGACCGGCAAAGACAAATTCACTCCTGCATACCTGTTTTGAGTTTATTACTTTTCGGCATTTGGACTTCTTTTGTTTACTTTGTGTTTAAAATTTGTGATTAGATAAACAACCCATAATGTATTGTAATGTTTTATGGTAGTCATTAGCCAGGTGTGATTCTAAGAAATTCGGTCCACACGGCCAGGTAGACATATAGCATTTGTGCAGCATAAAGCAATGCCCCAATGGAGAGATCGTGAGTCTAGCGATAACCACGAGCGAAGCAAGACGTGTGTACCCCATACGGTAATCAATTTAGTGACGGACTTTGCGCGTTTTATGGAATTATGATCTCGAGCATTACGTTTGGACTGGTTGTGTTCAGTTATATGTGTACCTGTGTTATGCGTGTTTGTATAGTTCTAATAAAATAAACTCTATAATAATTCCAACGGCATTTTAATTCGAGTCCTGCAACTCGTAACAATATTAATACGTGAAGCAAAAACACAGCAAAAATTTTGTACCCCTTTTTACGAAAATTGCGCTGACGGGGGAGTATGAAATTTCGCACTCTTATAGTTTATGTAGAGACGAAGCGACGAATGCTAATATTTTGTTTAATTATATATAAAATATACATTAAATCACTAAAAAAAAACATTACACACACTACCATGTATTTGACACACACGCATATATACTCTTTTGTTTATTGTTAAAGTCTAATTAAAAGTGTAGCTTAGGCAAAATCTGTGATTATAGAAGTATAGTCTTTGACAACAGAATCTTAATAATGGTACCCAGGATTTGGTCCACTGGTCTTCGTGGCCATTTTAGCAACAGGAGTTGGTAACGCTATCTGGCGTTAAGCGTCATCATCCCCCCAATCTTTCCTCACCGCCGCGCGCATACGCTGCTCGCTGGCACCTACTGCCAAGTTGAGTAATTCGATCCTACTCTAAACGCACGCGAGTGATATAATAGTCCCGCTATTGTGAAGTTAAGGAGATCAGACCACAGCTGTCCGTCCAGGTACCCTAGGTCCCATTTCATAAAGACGTTTGCCGCCCAATGCAGTCCATTAGCCGCCGCACCAGGAGTACTCTTATGAAATCGCCATATTAAAACGTGTCCAAGTTCTAACTCGGGATATAAGCTAGTTCTGTGTTGAATTTCAATTAAATCCGTTCAGTAGCTTTCATGTGATACTTTGACAGACAGATAAGAATTGACAGAAGATATGAACATGACATCTTAAGGAGGGGCCTCATATGGAATATTACAGTTATAGGCCGTTTCACGCAGATGTGGCGATGGGTGTAATGCGTTATCTGTGATGCGATATTTTTTAATTGTAAATGATGTATATACACTAATGTACTAATTACATAAATAACTGGTAATACTATTGCAGGTAAATATCGAGCATTAAAGGAAGAATATTCTTCTCCGTGCAGGAACGGGAAAATAATAATTCCTGCGTTGGGAGGGCCTGTCGTAAGAGGCGACAAAACAACCCACAGCCAGATAGTAGGGCATTTGCCCGACTTGATGACTGCCACCCTTGGTATATACTCTAGAGTATGCCGTTGTGTTCCGGCATCAGTGGTCAGGTTCCAGTTTCTCCTTCAAGGCCAGCAGCCAATGTCCATAGGCGACGGTAACCACTTTCAATCACAGTTGGCCGTCAGCCTGTCTGCTGTGCTTCAGGAATAAAAATTATACAAAACATATTACTCCCACCAACAACACAACAACTTGTTTTAATTTTTAATTATTATCTGCTTCTGTTTTTAACCCAATTTTCAATGTAGACAGGCAGATATGATTTGACGTGCCAGACGTGCGTGTAAACATTGAGTGAGACAGGCAAAAAAAACTAAGATTATTGACGACGATTCTTGGACTATTAAAAATGTGTCTGAATGATGCAGATATTCTTTGAATAAATTAATGGAGTTCGCTATGGAATATGATTTTAGACATTACGCCAATATTGGACGGTTCATTTCTGTCTTTCAACTTGATGAACTAACCAAAATGATCCCTATAAACCATAAGCTTTGTATCTTTCAATCTCATTGAATACGGTCGTGTCCTTTCAGTTCTGCGCTTTCAACCAAATTGATTATAAGAATGATGATATCAATCAATCAATCGTTATTTTCAAAAACATAGGCACATGAATAGGTATTACATAATGTTACAACTCAGGTCCCAATAAAAACAAAACCCACCTGCATATGTGAAACAAAGCACATTTTTAACTGCCGGCATTTAAACTAGTTGTAACTCTTTTATGACCACCTTCTTTTGTTTACTTTGTGTTTAAAATTTGTGACTAGAAAACAGCCCATTGTCATTGTACCCTTTTATGGCAGTTTGCGGCCGAGTCATTAGCCAGGTGTGACGGATTGAGCCGATATAGATACGGGAGCATTGCATTTGTGCAGTATAAAACGATGACCTGATGGAGGTGGAGACAGTCGAGCGAGAACCACGAGCGAAGCGAGACATGTGTACTACAATCGGGAATCTGATAAGTGACGGACTTTGCGCGTTTTATCGAATTCCAACCTTCTGCATTACGTTTGGACTTGTTGTGTTCGGTTAAATTTATACCTGTGTTATATGTGTTTGTATAGTTCTAATAAACTCTATAGTAATTCTAACGGCATTTTAATTTGAGCCTCGCGACTCGTAACAATAATATAAAGTTTCCAGTATGTTTTGTCATTTACATGACGTGCAAATACTTACGTTAACTAAATTTCTTGAAGCTATAACCCTACACTAATATTTTCAAATTTATTTCAGTAAGTATAAATGTCAAATAAATAAAAAGGAATTGTTAAAATTATTAAAAACATGTTAAAGTATAAAATTTAAAAATTTCAATGTCATTGTCTTATTTTATTGTTGATTGATATAAGTATGAAATAATATAAGAATAAAATAATTAAGGAAAAACATAATGTCATTGTCAACCAACATTACCGCAGGTGAATTCCAAGCATTAAAAGATATCCAATGATATTTTTGGATAAAAGGTGCAAAACTCCGTGAAAATTCATTTTTGCAACACCCTATCTAGCCTGCATTTGACACGTTTGCAGTCGGCAGTTTATCGCTGCCAGTGAATTCTCTAGCATCTCTGTTTTCTTCAGTAAATAAATGTTTTTACATTTTAAAGTTTCTTAGACTCCATAGCCACACTTATTTATTTATTTCACACAGCAGAATACAACTATAAATATTTCTAATACACAATTCCTACAAATTAAACTATATATACAAATTAAAATTAAACTATAAAATCTAGTGCCAGACCGCTGTTAGTTGGAAACGTGCGCAAAGGAAATTTAATATAAATTATATATATGTATGTATATATATGTAAATGTATATATGTATTGGAGTTGTCTGGAAGAGATCGCTTATTAGCGATAAGACCGCCCTTTGTGCATAATGAGACATAGTTTTGTCTGTAAGTTCTTTTTTGTATTGGTGCACAATAAAGAGTTATTGATTGATTGATATGTATATATATATAATATACATAAAAAAACTATAAATACATTAGAATATTTTTAACATAATGTGGCTACCGAGGGTAGAACTTTGTGGCAGCGTAAGCCGGTCTCAAGGCTTTTAGAAAAAGGTAGAAGATTCTGGAAGGAAAAGATAAGGACAGATACATTTTAGAAAGGGATAAAGAGTAAATAAAAGAATAACGAAAAGCAGATCGAAATTATGGGTTCCAGAAGATTCTTCCGGGTATATAAGCAGCGTATGGCGTGCCTACCGAGGAGTTCAGTTCAAGATAGCGAAGCGACAAGTGCGATACGAAAGAGTTGGAAGAGAAGTTTAATAGAAGACAGTCACGAGTTTAGTGGTGAATTTAGTGATAAATTCAGTGGGCAGTACAGTGAAGGAGTGTAGCGTAGTTTAAGAGGAGATCCGGAAGCAAGCTATACGCGGTAAATTCGGAGGTGAACTCTGCAGTAGTAGGAGGTGGTCTACGCAATATCGGCGACGGTATTGTGAGTGAGATATCTTATCGTCGGGACAGTGCGTCGTTAGTTGTGCGAGTAGGGGCAACCCTGCGGAAAAGAAGCACATTTTTTTTATAGCAGGAGTTCAGCTGACAGGCAGACGGTCCACTTGATGGAAAGCGGTTACCATCGCCTATGGACATTTACAACACCAAAAGTGCTACAAATACGCTGCTGCTCTCTTAAAGGAGACTGGAACCTGGTTACTAATACCGAAACACAACTCAAGGTTGTTATGGCGACATACTCTAGACCAGGGGTGGTAACCATCCTGTCGGGCAAATGCCCTACCACCTGGCTGTGGGTTGTTTTATCGCCTCTTACGACAGGCCGCCCGGCCGCAGGAAATTATATTTTTTCTACGTTCCTGCACGGATTCACATGCGGCTGTCAAGTTAATAAAAGTGTTTTGTTAAAAGAACTGGTGTTTCCTTACAATCCTAAGTGCGTATCCCCGCTCGCACCTAACAATAATTTAAGACAAAGTAGAATTCCTAAATATGTGAATACAGGAAATTTAAAATACAGATATATCATTATGTAAATAATATACCACAAAGTAGAGTTGCCAACTGTCCTTTTTCCCAAGACATGCCCTAGTTTTTGTAGTGTCCTGGGATGTCCTGGATAGTTTTTAAGCAGTGTCCTGTGTTTTTAAAGCGCCCTGATGAAGTCATGTTTTTTAAAATCGCGCGCCACTTTCGATAGTGGTCATAACAAAGAAATCAATTACTGCCAACAACAGTATCTGCAATTATCAAAACTATCTATAACATAGATATTGTTACAACTCAGATCCCGACAAACACAAAGTCCACCTGCATATCTGAAACAAAGCACATTTATTACCCGTCGACATTTGAACTAATAACATTGAAATTCTTTTATGGTCGTCTTCTTTTGTTTACTCATTAGCATACGGCCTATTGTTGTATTGTAATCATTAGCCAGGTGTTACGGATTTAAATTACAAGCTAATTCTAGGAAATTCAGTCCACGTGGGCGAGCGGACATATTGCATCTGTGCAGTATAAAACAATGACCCGATTGAGGAGGAGTTAGTCGAGCGAGAACCACCAGTAAAGCGAGACGTGTGTACTACAATCGGGAATCTAATAAGTGACGGACTTTGCGCGTTTTATTGAAATACGACCTTCTGCATTACGTTTGGACTTGTTGTGTTCGGTTATATTTGTACCTGTGTTATACGTGTTTGTATAGTTCTAATAAATTGTATAGTAATTCTAACGGCATTTTAATTCGAGTCCTGCAACTCGAAACCATAATATTAGTATAGATATATATTAATTAGTCTATAGTATAAGAATTAGGCATAATTATTTAAGAAAAAGTAGTGTTTTCTGAGTGCGCTCTTAAATGTAGGCAATGTTTTAGGCTCTCCAAAGTTTGTCAGCCTGCACTGTAAAAGAGTTCTCATATAAGGATGAAGTGTGCGCAGGTATATCAGGTGCATTGTAGGAATTGGTGTTCTTTTTCCAACAGCCAAGTACGCGAGTTCGAGGTTCAGCGTAAAGCTGACCTTGATACTAAACGCGACCAGTTAAAGACTCGCCCATCTGCTGCCATTATATACAATATGACACCGGCGTACTCACGTGCCCTCAGCGTGCACGGAGTTTCGCCGCCAAGATAGGCTACGCAAGCCATCTTCGCGCGCACCAGCTCTAATTATCCGATTAGGAGTCAAAGTGGTCGCTATGGTCGAAAATCTGTCTGAACAATCATCATCATCGTCATTCTTTTTCCGTTTCTGCACGGTGAGAATTGCCTGACTGAGGCTTGATTTAGGAAAGATGAGATAGGATAGGATAAAGGATGAGTTAGGAAGAAGTGGACCACTGGAACTCGCGCTTACCATTCGAAACACAATTAGAGGTAGGTAATGGATGAGGCCTTGGAAGCCACCGCCACCACCATTTTGTTTTTTGACCAGGGGCAATCCGCTTTGAGGACTAAGCCGCGACAGGCACGGAATCCTGGGGGATAATTCGCGACCCGTGTGTAAGATTCGCCAGATCGGGGATGGCACTAGCGTGCCCAGTCAGGACTGGTGCCACGCTATTGCCACTCCCCAGTTAGGGATAGGATAACCACTAAAACCCCTGAGTGTTCCGTCCTCCGCCTAATGCTAGGGCTACGGGTAATTGGGATGGCCGGCTCCGCGGCCCTGGCAGGCGTGGGGCTCACACACAGGCCTCTTCGTTGCCGGGGGACTGCTTTTGTCCCCCGGCATCGTCTTGGTTTGTGTCAGGTGTAGCTCTGACATAAGATGAATGAACCGACACAGAAGGGTTTTGGTTGATAACCCCAACTCGGATGGGCATATGGCTCTACAAGATGCTATTACCATCCTATTCGCGGTGAGTACTCCACGATGATGTTTTCCCTCCTCGAAAAATAAAGACTTAAAGCGTAAGAATAGCTATTGAGTAACTACAGTGCCGGTCTGGAAGTAATAATCAAAAGCGTTCCACACACGAGTGGGGCCGACTTGGCAACACGTGGTTGGCACGTTTTGCCAACTCCTGCCAACCGTCAGACACAATCCGGGATACTCGCACCTTGACAATGGCACCGCGCATGCCAAACTGCCAACACGTTTATTAATACACCGAATATATTTTCATTAAAACATATTCCGGTATGACTCAATCTTTTTTAAATTTTGAAATGATATTTTTTAATACAGGTTTATAAACGTTTATTATTTAATGAACATAAAATCTGTTTTACATTTGCATCAGTAGTGAAGTAACTTGCACAAAATGGATCGTTCAGGCAGAAAATTTCCAACGAAGTAATAAATTGTTGATTAGAAGAAATATGATAGCAAGGTATTTTAAAGCCTGCAGTTACATGAACGCTAGTTTAAAATTTATTGTTAAATGTGTTATCTAACGAATTCAGCAGATGATAATTTCTAAAAGCGGGCACTTATCTTGCTTTTAAAATGTCACTGAAAGTAGAAAATAAATGTACATTTCTAAATGCGACATACGCGAGAAAAATAGCAACATCACCATTATCCGGGCGTTAAATTCTGTTTGCGTCCGGAGCGTCCACACGGTCTTCAGCATTCCCCGTTTTGAGACCTTTGGTACGCATGTCACCCTTCACAACGTCAATACAAATAGTAATATAATAGAATAGAAAACATACAAAACGCATATGTTACCCAATAATAATGAAACTACCCTGAAGCTTTACCGCATCCAACACAAAAAGAATTACAAAAATCGGTTCAGAAATGAAAAAGTTATAGCTGAACATACACTAGGAAATTATATACTGAATTTTTAAAGTGGGCCTTCAGGGCTAACTCCTACACTATACGAAAAAGCTAAAAATAGTCAAAGGAGTCTCGAGGCTGATTTTTTGAAAACTAAAGTGGTAAAATTAGACTTTTGAAAATTCAATGTCCCTAGTCAGGAATCGGATCAGCTTATTTTAAAAAAAACAGCACCAGTACATAGAGTAACTTATGCGAGCTGCATACGTCTAGTCATCGCAGCGGACAACGAACTACTGACTAGCGCTTTTTATTGGACTTGACTTTATGTTGTTAGTCCGAAGACCACACAACTTTACTCGAGCGCCTTCGAATCGCGAAGGCGCTCGAGCCCGGGGTCCAACTTGCTCGAGGGAGCTCCCTAGGGGACTTTACCTCGGCTGGACTGTGGCCATGAAAGGGGATGAATCTAACGATGCCGACTAGAGGGCGACACAATGTACTAATTGAGAACGGGTGACGGGTAATATAAAGCCCGAGAGGAAGGATCCCAGCGGACCGAGATCGGCGGTTCGCGGCGGCCTACGCATTTTACTGCTTGCGTTTCGCAAGGTGTTATTATGGCTGGGAGAGAAGAAACGACGAAAAAACTTCCCAGCAATACGTCTAGTCTATCCTAGGGGGGGGTTATGTCTCCTGGCGACCCTCGCGGTTCGTGGAGGGATCGTGATTGACGTCGTCTGTGGCGCCGCCGTCTGTCCGTGAGGACGTTACGCGGTCGTCGCACGAGAGCCTTTCGCCGAGGCTTATAATCGGACGCGCTGACTAGCACAACGCGGGAGCGCATATATTAATAGTTGCTATATCTCGCTCGCACATTCCCGCTCACACATTGTGCTATATATTGTATTAGCAATACGACTTGTTAATATTTGTACTTAAGGTTACTATTTGCAAAATAAATTCGTTCACATCAGCACTCGATAGTGAATACTACTCTCTGCCATCTGAAGTCTCATTTAACCTCTAGCTTTCGCTGCTACAAGCTTATAAGGATCAATTCTGTGAAAACGTCAAACGACAAACTGAGGAAAATGAATTTACATGACGAATTGGGAACCTTCTGTGTACGAAGCAAGTACGTACATCTTCCCGACTCCGCATTCTACGTGAACACGAGTGAAAATTGCTTTTACCATTCGTACGAACGTCGCTCATTAAGACAGCGTACGCGCGTGCTCACTAGTCGTCCATCCAGGCATCTCCATCCATATCAAGGGATGAAAGAAATCAAGTATATGAAGTGTGTAGTTTCAATCAAGGATCCTACATCCTCCTTTTATCTATTTGGTTAAAGAGACAATATCAGTTGCTAGGTTTTGAAATTGTACAATTGAGTTATATGGAAACATGTTTAGCTAATACCAACATTGGCTAAAGAACACGTTAAACAAGAGACGGGGGCCGCTGCCAAGTCGTCTGGCAGACCACTCCGCGATGAGCCGTCATCCCTCAACTTGACCTTGCTCAAGTAGCCCAAATGATGGGGTCAAGTTTAGATAAACAAGAATTCAAACAATTTCAAAGGTCGACTTTTAAAGAAATATACCAAGTGCGTAACAGTCCACTTTTTAATAAAATTAATATAAAGGAAAAATATTCTTGCGAACCTATACTCATCCTTTCTCCTTCGAATATGAGTAATCTATTGTCCGCGCTAATCCCTTTGTATTGCGCCGCAGTAAGACGTCATAAATCCTTCTTTCTACTCTTTGTATTTCATGTAAATTCTTAGAAAAATTAAATTGACGTTATTGGGCTATTTTACAAATACGTAAGGTCGGTCCGTCGGGATTGAGTTAGTTGAGTTTCAACTGCAATCAAGACGTTACCTAGTATACTTTTGGATCGAGTATCTTATAACGACGGACTTTATGTCATTACGACTTTGTGCTTTATGTACAGTTTGGACTTATTGTATTCGGTTGTACTTGTAAGAATTGTGAATTACGTGTCTGTACTTCTAATAAACTTTGTGATAATTTCAACCGCATTTTGAACTTATATCCCACAAATTCATAACAATATATTTGCTAGGAAAGCGACAATACAAATACATAAAAATAAATCATACATTTCTATGGTTCAATTTAAGATGTTGTACGCCGCATTTCCAACAAATGAGGTCAGCAACTCACCATAGAGCTTAATAGAATCATCTTAGCTAGAAGTGTTACTCAGCAGTTCCTTGCCGCTTCTTCTCCTTAAAGCAGCGATAATAGGTTGCGAAGGAGTTTACATAGAGTATTAAGCTTAATCTGGGATAATGTTAAATTTATTGACTGTGGTCAAACACGTCTTATTTATAGCGTTAAAAATAATGCCATTAATGAATAGCTACATGAGTGTATATATACATAGCAAATTTTTCAAGTGGACCCTCAGGGACAAATTTTCAACTATACGAAATATAGAAAAACACTCAATCTCGGGCCTGTTTCAATGAAAACTAAAGCAATATCATTAGATTACTATCGAGATAAATATAATAAATAACTATGAAGACCTATTATAGGGGAGAGCGGGGTTAAAACTTCCCTAAGTAGTTCAGATTGAAATATATAACCACATGAGAACAAAATTTAAATATTTTTAGTAAATAATTCGGGAAAGGAACGTTACAGTACACCGATGGCAGGTATTTTATACAGACCAGCGAAGTTTAATATATCAGAAAGTGAGCATATACATAATTTTTTCGCGTAAGTAATTATTTTCATTGTTCTTTCTGATATATCACGCGAATTTAAATAATTATCGTTTAGTGTTTTAAACTTTTAATGTTAAAATATAAAAGTATATCAAGTATTTAATTACGCTACGAAAAAAAATAACATAGTATTATTTTGTATTGCGAAACTGGAAAACATGCAGACGATCTAGCTCACTGAAATCGGTTACCTTCACTCACCGGTTACCGTCATTTGCAACACTAGAGGTAAATCCAAGATGTTACCAGCCCTTAGGATAGGATAGGGGTTGAGATAGAGGGGATGGGATTAAAATAGGGAAAATGGAATAGGGGGAAGACGAAGTGGGCCATCATAGCTCTCACTCATCGATAGAAACACAATTATCCCAAGGCTAACCGTTTCATGCCAACATATTAAGGCTTAGAACCAAATTTCTCAACTATTTTTGAGGTTAATTAAAAGACAAAAGTTTTACCGCGCTCTCCCCTGCTCACATCTTAAAAATACTATAATTTCTATATTCACAGTGGTTCCAGTCAAGAATATTCCAACCTTGAGCTGCAGTGACGAATCAAGTTTCTCCCCCTCCCAATGATTTATGGTTCAATATGAAGTTCGTAAACAAGCAGGGGGAGAATGATAATTGAGGAAAATAAAACCCTACTAGAAAAGTTATAATAAGGGATGTTTGAGGACCACTTTTGTTATGAAGGGATGATAAAAGCTTTATGCTGCACATCTAGGAAATACCCGCAAAATTTTGTAAAAATGGACTGTAGATTCTTTAGAAATGTTGAAATTAAGGGGTATACACATTTTTGACTGCCTCGGTGATCTATCGGTCTAAGTATTGATTTGGTTAGTTTACTGGAACGCAAAGGTTTCAGGTTCGATTCCAGGCTAAACAAATTTTGTAAACGTATATCTATGTGAGTATTGGAGATCGGCCCTCGATCGAGATCGGCCCTCGATCGAGATTGGAGATCACAAGCGTAGCTTATGGACGTTGGAATGGAAAATAATAATAAAAAATGTGTGTGTGCAATTCACTGAAGTGAATCTTCAGAGAATAAGAAATTTGGCATTTCTATTATATTATGGACGTCTTTATTTTTAAGGTATTTTGATCCTTATTCGTAATAATATAATTCAATCTAAATTACACTTTAATTTACTAGCATAAAGTTCAAAATTCAATGCACTGTTACGCACGTCCTTTGATCTACGTATAAAAGAATATCTGCCTTAAGTATATACAGATATAGCTAAAATTTATTTGAAATCTTTTAAGTTTTATTTAAACTGAGCATTAATACCAACGTGTAAAGAGAAATGTGTTTTATTTCGAATTAAATAAGGTTGAATTTTATTTTTAATTCCTTTTTATCGTCGCTTTTTCTTGTCATCTAGTTTCAATTCACAACAGGCAAACACACATATTGTATATCCCCAAGCTAAGCAAGTTACGCTCGTGTTATGGGTGATATACAACGGACCTCTCTGGGGCCGATCCCTGACACCCAGAAGTAAAGAACGAAAAGTTCCTTCACGAAACTTACCAAGCCAGGAATCGAACCGAGGTCGGCAGGCAAAGGCTTAGCCCGCGCAACCACAGAGGCCATCAAAAGTAAAAAATAAATATTAGAGCATATAAGTCCATGAAAACCTGTGTCGCAGTTTTACGATTTCGAAATTTTCGGACTTCCCAGCAACACGTGTAGCTAATAATTATTTTACATTTTCGATGAGAAACTTCTTTAGAATTGTTGTTATTTGTAACTCGATGAAACGAAAAAGCGACACTAAAAAGAGATAAACACATAAATCTACAGGACTAAGCCTGTGAGAGAATGAGATACAAGTTTTACATTGTGCAGCACAGATTAGAGAGTTAATAAAACCGATGATTAAATAAGTCCAATTTGGACCGAAATAAAACTGACAATAATTGAAAGTAACACTTAAGAAGTTTATTTTTAATTATAATATGTTGACGGATGTAGGCTAAAGGAATCATATTTATAATAATAAAAGTTAGAAAACAATTATCTATGACTTCTGCGAGTATATTCTCGGAAGTTTCACTTTTAGTGCGTGTGAACTGGACACATATACAATTTTATATATTGCATGAGTTCAGCAAACAGGCAGACGGCCCACCTGATGGAAAGCGATTACCATCACCTACTATAGACATTTGCAACGCCAAAGTGCTACAAATGTACTGCGGCTCTCTAAAGGGAGACTGGAGCGTGGTCACTAATGCCGGAACACAACTCATAGCATTATATCTGTTTCAAACTCTTTTTTAAATTTATAAATATATTAGCCGACTCGGCGAACTTCGTACCGCCATATTTTCTGAATTCCTAAAAGACTGTTTCATGACATAAAAACAAAATCACCAAAACCGATCTAGGTGATTAGGAGGATTCTAGAACCCGATCTCAGCGCCACCTACCAATTGTGAATCTAAACCATCAGGGGACCCATTCAAATACACAAAACAAATATCATCAAAATCGGTCCAGCCGTTTAGGAGGAGTTCACTGTCAACACACGTACAGAAGAATTATATACATATATAAAAATTATACCTATACAATTACATTTAGATGAAACAAAATGCAAGCCTACCCTTCTACACTGAAACTTAAGATAATCAAAGAAACAACAAACAAACATAAAGTTTATTATACCATAAGTGGTACTTGTCTCATTCGCGTCGAATACTCTAAGAGAATAATAAAATAGAGAGAAAGGCCTATAAATAAGAATAGGCCGAAAAGGGGCCTATTTGTATTGAGAGGCGAAATAAGTCCGAGACGTAAATTGGTTCCGTCAATTACTAAAGATTGTTCTATGTAGACTACTTTAGCTAATTGTTTTTTTGGTATTTCAGAAAGGAGACGGGGAGCTTTGGGACTAAGAAATATAATAAGTTGAGATATGGCTTTACAAAAGTCTTATGTTTTCTATTACAAAATTGAAAAAGTCAGACCTAAATTTTATTTGGAAGACGAGAAATATTAAAAAAATAAGGCCACAAATGAAATAAGTCATCGATTACCGTAATCGGTTATGTGAATGAATTTCTACAATAAAATGAAAATAATTATAACATACGCTTAATTGATTCAAATAACTAAATTCATTACAATTAAAAATAAGCTAAGTTCTAATTAAATTAATACAAATTAAAATTAAACTATACTATAAAGATAGCTATACTTGCAAAATAATCTATAAATTAAAACAGGTCGCTATCGGCGTGCCTAAAATGCTGGCCGTATTTCCAGGTTAGATGGCAACGCTTATGCGTTGCCTTAGATGCAAGCCAACCTTTTGGTCACGCGAGATCTCATTAGACGCGTTGAGAGGTCTCGATAGAGGTGATGGGCTCCAGGCCCCCACGGCCCCAGGGTTTCAACCCCGAAAGCCACAAATATGTACCCATTACCAATGGATATATATTTGCGGCGTTTCAGGGCCTCCTGGTGTGCGGCAGCAGCCCCAGCTGTCACGGCTGTGACTGGGAGATGGGAAGCCGCCAAAGTATCAATATAAGTTGCGTCCCATACTAAGGGGCGTCCCATCTTCAATTATAAAAAATATCAACAAGATAATTGCACTTTATATTCATTTAGCTTAAATTATGTGAAATTCACATGCCTACCCATTGGAAACATGTCAACAATGTAATATGTATGTATAATGTAATATGCTATCTTTTGTATAGCATGTTTTAAGTAAGTAAACATCGCCTACATTTAAAACCGCACTCCGAAAACACTATTTTTCCTTAAATAATTATGCCTAATTCTTATACTATGATTTATTGTATGTATTTAATTTATAAAATATGTAGTTTAAGTATGTTTAACTATGATATACCTCATAATCTGCGCCACCTACATCGCCAGATTAGGTTATACTATTAAGTAAGTTAGGTTGCCTGGAAGACATTGCTTTAAGCGATAAGGCCGCCTATTGTTTCTACCATGACAATATTGCAAATTAATGAATTGTATTAAATAGGAAGAAATCTTAAAATTACTCCTATATTTTTATAATCTGGGCCCAAGAATATATTAAAGCGTATTCGTCTGCTTTTAGCAAAAATGGAACCCCTATGTTTTCGTCAAGTCTGTCAGTATGTTTGTCTATCTTTACATGTCTTAAGTTTCGTATGATTAAGTATTATTTAGATAAGCGTGCTCCATCTTCAACCGCATCATCGCGAATCTAATTATCATAGAAAAATGTCGTAGTCATTTTTTATGAAAACTGTTATATAAATTCTGGGGCCTAGTTGTAAAAAGATAGGAGTGGTGTCAATTAATAGCTTTATATGCCAAGTAACCATTTCTGAACATTCTGCGGAAATTGTCAATCTGAGAACACAAATATAAGAGATTTTTTAAAATAGAGGCTGTGCGATAACCTATACTAAACAACTGACCTTTTAGAATATAATGATAATAGCCCAATAACGTCTCTTTATTGGGCTCGGGCCCCCTATTACAGAAGAACGGACAATACCCGCCACGCTTGTCCAAGGTGGCTTGGCAAGTTTGACACATCGGTTAACTCTATGTGCAGGTTTTATCACGATCTTTTCCCTTCACCGTTAGCACTTGGTAAATGTAACAATATGTACATTAGATCAGAAAACTACTTAAGTAGTGCATGCTTTCCGGCCAAGATTCGGAACCAAGCCTTTTGAGTTTGGGACGCTAACCATTGAGCTACTACGACTTTTTTTCTATGTGACTTTTGAAATATGTAAAATACTATTTAGTATAAAAATTTATTAACTACAAGTATTTTTGAAGGGGGACGACCTTAGAAAAATCACAACTTACAAATTCCTCACATCCACTAAGATGGTAATAATATGTGAAATACAGTAAATACTTCTTTCAAGTAGATGTAGCCTGTATTTTTTAATAATAGTAGCAACAATACCTAGTCAGTTCTGGCACTTGCTGGACATTTAGGTAGCGAGTTCACTTTACTCATTTGAACTCATTTTAAAGATAACACAACCAACCACTTGATGAAACTTAAGAAACTTAAAGAAAAACAATATTAGCTAGACGTGTTGCTGGGGAGTTTTTTGCCGCTTCTTCTCCTTAACAGCAATAACACGTTGCGAAGCGCTGTACATAGAATAGGAAGAAAAATTAAATTTTAACTTATATATATGACCTTCAAAAAGTGTTCTCCAGTGGAACTTCTTTTGAATAAAAAGCTTTGAATTTGATGTCCTAAGACTACAAAACTACTAAAACATGTTAAAAAATTAATAATGGCATTACCGGAATATGTAGAAACGTGTCAATTTCAGAAGGCAATTCTCCAGAAGCTGCTGATTCTAACCTAGCTCCAGAATAGAGAACCGATAAAAGAAAAAAAAACATTTGCACCTGCCCAAATTAATTGCTTAAACGTGAAATGAAATTATGAGTACTGCATAATATATATCCTAGTAATCTAAAATTATTCCACATAAATCAGAACATTCTAATTTCACATATAAATATCTTTCTACGTGAGTTGAGCTATTTCGCACTGCTAAAAAGTAACAATAAAAACCTGTAAAATATATCCAAATACTTCAAACATCATATAATGAAATCAATATAAAAATATTAAATCTAGTAAATACCTTTACTCCGGGCCTGTAAAAACCTGTAAATTCACATAAAAAAACTTACAAGGTAGCGTAAAGTTCTAATAAAATTTTCCAAAAACATACATATATAAGTACATGTTCAATATCGAAAACCAATTCACTAATGGCTCTCGGGTTTGTTTGAAAAATGGAAGAGTTTAAAAAAAAGAGATAAAATAGGAACGTGCAAACAACCTTGATCGGGGAAGTGCATTCGGGAGTCATGCACATCGCCATACATAATTTCACATAATACTTAATAATATATAAACAAAATATGATCAAAAGACTTAAATTGTAAAATAAGTGAATATAAATTTATAAAACTATAATTATTGTCTTATATTCTATATACAGTCTAACAGTTATAAGTACAATAAATTCTGATTTTAATAATAGGTTAAGTTTTCTATGTTATATTAGTTTGTATTTATACATATAACAAAACTGTAGAGGTCAAATTTCTGTGCAATGAAAAAATGCTAAAAACCGAGTCAGGGGGATGTAAGAAGTGAAATAGAACTAATTTAGATTTTTTTCTTCTCTGTTTGTCTTATCTCCGAAACGACTCGACCGATTTAAATAAAATTTTATATGGTGCTAGCTTATATCCCTGGTCAACATATAGGATACTTTTGATCCCGAAAAATTAAAGAGTTCCCGTGGGATAGTTAAAAAACCGCACCACGCGGGTGAATGCGCAGGCATCAGCTAGTTTATAATAAAAATATATCTTATAAACTCTGAATACAATCATGTAATTGTTTAAACTAAGGAATGGAACAAACAAACTCACTTGGACATTTTGATTATAGTGAATTAAGACTTTATTGTATTTTATCGTCTTTTGATCATAATTTGCGATTAATAATTTTTTACCTTACTTTAATTATTAAAAATATGTTCATTTAATAAAATAAATAAATTGAAAATTTAAAAAGGTATTACAATCACGTTAGAGTAACGTAAAAAATCACTATAAAAAGTTTACCATAAATATTATACCATTGTGTGAATTATATCAAAAATATAGGAATATAAATAAAATAGAACAACGTGGAATACTTGATAAATGAACATATAAATTACATTACTAACGCTTGATAATAACAAAATTAATTATAATTATAAAAAAAACACAATTTTACATTTAATTTTCGAAATAATTCACACGAAAATAGAAACATTTAAATATCGAACTAATGACAGGATACTAAAAAGTTAATTTCTCATTAAATATAAACATTTTTCTATCACATAATAAAAATATTCGCAATTCGTACGCATCAATTTATTTAGGCGATGTGTCTTTTATAACTTTTCAGCATCGTGCCGCATATATAGTACTAAATATATATTTAAAATATCAACATTAACAGTTAGTGAAAAACATTCATAAACACCGAAAAGTGGCAAGAAAGGGGTGTAGAACAAATAAACGAGGGGGACAGATAACATCGATATATGTATATCTTGAACACCGATGCGACGCGGCCCGCTTATAGCGCCGGACCACCGGGTATTTTTGGATGTGTTTAATACAGCACTAGTATTAATGTATTTTAGTCAAGATACAATTTTCTTTTATTATAAGAGGTATTAATTTTTTTATACATTTTTTTCAATATTTATATCTTCATTTACATGCATATACGATAGCCGTCTTTAATTTATATTTTTCCACTATTTCACTATAATAATACAGCTTTTTTTAGTTATCATCTTAATTAATGTACATTTAATTTTTACAATGAATTTTAGCTATTATATAATTTTAGCTAATTTAGCTATTTAAATTGTATATAATTGTAAATTAAATTGTAAATAATACGGGTTGTCTGGAAGAGATCGCTTCTTAGCGATAAGACCGCCCATTGTGCACATTTAGAATATTTTTAGGCTATAAGGTTTTCTGTAATGGTGTACAAAAAAGTTTTATCTATCTATCTATAATTTTCCCCTTAAATAAATATGTATAATTTTTATCAATATAATATAAAGGATTTATTTAATTTCAAATATTAATTGTCGTCTTAAAATTTTTAGTTCTACTATTTGATATGATCAATATTGTATGAAATATTTATTTATAAAATCATAATTCTAAAAAAAATCTTATTTTTTAAAATTTATTACTTCATATTTGTATTAAATTGATTAGTACAATAATATTTTGTGTGTTTGTTATTCCTTTTTACATTACATGATAAAATATAAATTAAACCACTCTTAAAATTACAGTTTATTTATTAATAATATTTTTTTTAAATACGGCAAACTGAATATGTTTTGTAATATACGTGATTTTCGTTTTTATTATGAAATCTATTTTTAATTCAAAATTTTGACATTAAAGTTATTAACTTTTTAACGTAACCTAGTACACATATTAAATATGAAATTTTGAAAAGTTTGACGCATGTCGTACTGCATAAACAGTTTTTGTTCGTTATATTAAAAAGATTTTGGTTTTTATTGGAAAGTCAAAAGTTTATATATCATTGTACAGTTTCATTTTAAAATGTACTATATTGCTTAATAAGAATAGACGCAAAATGTTATTTTTAACTAAAAACTGTATAACTGTGTCGAAAATCTTAATTGTTCAATACAATTTATCTTTTCGAGCTACTTAATCAATCAGCACTAGTTAAATACCTACATACATATATATTTATATGGCTTCGCCTTGTTTTATTTGGGTCCATCTTTCATCTGGTACCTATATGCTTGATAATCATTTTATAACTTGAATATCCAGAAAGCACTAATTGTCCTCAATTAGCTACGTGTGATTAACACAATATTACATCTATCATAATATAATACGTATTTTGAAAATTTTATACACCAGTATTTCTGAAATAGCTTAAGCATGTATATTTATAATATCCCTTTTTTCTGCACCACCCATATCGCCAGATTAGCTAAGCGTTTCCTTTAATTTATGTGGTCTAGAAAAGAGATCACTTTAATCATTTCAAGCAATAAGGCCGTCTATTCTGCCTTGTAGATATGGATTTTTGAGATTTTACATAATTTGGTGTGCAATAAAGGAACTATCTATCTATTATGAATATGTGACCCTGACTAAGTACACAAATCGTGCAAACAAAAGGAAGAAAAGACCAAGAACAGGTGCCAGTACTCAACGAATAAAAGTTAGTATACGAATTCAACCATACGAAACGGGAATTAATTTTGTATTTCAAGTGGCCAGTCCTAGTTTCGTCTCGGTCTGACTGCTTTTGCTTAGCTGGCGTTTGCGGACGTAGATAGTTGTTCTGGTATTTAATTTTCAATTGCCTAAAAAGAAATTGAGCTCCTAATATGAAAAGCAAGATACCTAAATAAATAGAAGCTGTTCAAGTCTAATACAACGCACTTATATTTGAGTCTTACAGTTATGCTATAATTTTAAAGTTAAAAATTATTTATTTCTCAAACATGAGAATTTACATATCAGAGTATGCATGATGGTATGTTTGGCCCTTGAGGCATAGAAAATTACAATAATAATTATAAGTAGAATTAAATGTTTAACTATATTTAGTCGGAGAGTACATTTTAGGGTAAACTATTTTTTATTGCGATTAAGGTAACAATAGGTTATTTAGTACATCTATATTTTGCCAGTAAATGTGTACTTTATTTTATATATATATATATATATATTCTATTGCATGTATTTAGATGGTTAATTTAGAACATTTCCTTCTTTAATATTTAACTTTAGGTGTTCCTTACGTTGATTAAGACATTTAAACATAATTTAAAGTTATATTTGATAGCCAGAATCGTGTTTGTATGTTTTGTTCAAAATGATCTTTTAAGATATATAGGTATATAAAAATTCAGCTTCCATACGTTTGTGTTCGTAATACTCGACAAGTATTTGATTAATTGACTTCCCTAACATTTAATATTACACTGAGTCACTGCGGAAGGTGCGCTAGGTTAGTTAGTTTCATAAATAAATATTAAATAAAACATGAAGGTATAAAGTGTAAGTCAAAGTCAAAGTTTATTTATCTCTTAAGCATGAGTATTTACATATCAGAGTATGCATGATGGTATAAAAGTAAATGTGCATCATGTTTGGCCAGTTAGGCATAGAAAAATTAGAATAATAAATACAATTAAATGTCAACAAACAATGTCATTATAATAACTCAAAAAAATGTCATAAAAGAAAACAAATAATAATAATTACTATACCAACTGTCTACAATTATTATTTTATTAACATATTAAAATATAATTTAATTATATTTCATATTAAAAATTAATTAAGAAATCGCAATAAATAGAACGAAAAACTACGTACGAAATCGTAACTGCAGACATGAATGGGCGTTATGCTAGACTATGCCGTAGTCTGCATTTCGCATCTTCCTCCCACCATATCGATTCGTTCGAGGCTTTTACTATTCAATAAATCTCTCAAAAACAACTGTTAGTTCGTTTTATATTTCTTCCTATCGTATTCTAAATGGATTGGCTATCTTTTTTTAGGTTGATTTTGGAAATTTTGATGTGTTTTCTATTGGCTAATGGGATAAGGTTAGATTTAGTTCAAAACCAACGTTAGACACTCGTAGCCTGGCTTTGCTGAACTGCACCTATTTCGTACCATCGCGAGACATATTGTTATGGTATATACTTAATCTAATTTTATTATTTCAATGAGTTTCGCTATGTATTGTAAAAATTTAATATATCTTTTTTCTTTCTTCTCTTATTTAAAACTCGATGTATGAATGAAACAATTTTTTACATTTTTTTTACTGTATATGATTCTTTTCAAAATATTGATGTTTTTGTTATAAAAATATATTAAACTTTTCGAATTTAAAAAAATTAAAAATTATGCAGATAAATGCCGAGAAACAAATATTTGAATGCAGTAGTGAGACTGTTTTAAACTCGTTTTAACGATTTCAAGAAATATTATATAATTACCGTTCAATCACTACTAATTTAAAGTGGGCTAAGCCTTAATAAAAATGAAATCAATATTTTTTTATCGTGTTTGTTATATATTAAATTCATTCAAAAATAAATTTTCTCGATAACTCGTGTAGATGATAACCGTTCATTTTATAATTAAAATATTTAAAATTCTTTGAAAAATATGTACAAAACAAGACTGTGAATGGAATAATAGATTAAATATTAAAATAATATTTTAAATACTTATTCATATTTTGGAATTGAGTGTGGAAATGTGACCAATGTTTTGTTAACCATCCTAATGGACCGCATTTTGGGACCCTTATACCTTGAGCACTAATTTTTGCAAATTACAAAATTTGTTGCAAATAAACATGACTAATTTTTATACAAAATCTTAACACTTGTCTATGATTACTATAGGAACAAACCGTATATAACATGCTTATTTTGATTATATTTATTATTTTCATGCTTTATAAATAAACTACTACGGTTGACTGTCATTAGTCAAATATGATGATTAATAATCACAAAAAATATTGTATAATATTGTGAAATAGTTTGTAGCGTCATTTATTTTATTTTTTGGTTTAAACCTGAAAAAGTATTAAAAGCTCTAATGTTGAGCATCAATGTGCTAATTTTTGTTTTATTTTTAATTGTTAATTAATTCGTTTTGGATTCATTTTTGTATCGTATTAAGATTGAAATATATCACTAAAATTTAATTATTTGTTGTCTCTATTTTTTTTCTATCATCGTTTTGTATCTACACAGGTTTTGATGGTTAGTTTTTTTTTTTCAAATTATATCCGTATTTATGTTAGTTTATATTATACTTTATTAAAACTCATTCTGTAAAACTTATAAATATTACTCATATTGTATTTACAGCGTACTACTTTAAGTAGTTTATTAATAGTGTCTAGAGTAATTTTAAATGTTGATGACTAAATTCTTGACTCAATTCGAAAGCTCAATCCAATGAGTCACTATTTTCTGTTTATTTAAAATGTAAACTATTTTTACAATATATTTATCATTGAATTTAGCTTAAATGTAAGTAACTGAGATTTTTGATTAATTAAAGAAACCATAGAGCTGGACATAGTATAGATTTGTAAGAAGTTGTTTTCATTTAAATGTAAAGCTTTTGTTTATTATTCTAGTCCGAATTTAGATATTATTATTTATATATTATATTGTAGTAAATACGCCATTAATTAAACATACCATATAAATATTTATATTGGAAATTCTCTGCAATTTTCATTTATTTATTTGGTGTAAATTTAACATAAACACGAATTTCATCACCCGTGAACCTCACAGCTGTCACGAATACCCCCATTATCGACCTGTTTACACATTCTGTTGCCACAATACATTAATTTATTTTCTTCATTTATTCACATTTCATTCTTCATTTAACCTCACTTCATCACGTGTCAAGTTCATTTGTTTTCATTTCATCGACTAAGACAAATGTTCCATTTACAAATTTTAAACTTCATTTACATCCACTTCAGATCACGTGTCCTTTATTTAGTTGAAATTCAAATTATTATTCTAATTTCAAATGTAATCGAATTTTCGTTATCCGCGATTCGAACGTGCAAGTTAGGGCTGTCGCGCGCGGTCATGCCGTGTCCCCAAAAATACCCGGTTGCGGTCGTTTTTCAAGCGACATCAGCTCACAACATCTGTTAATATGATCATTGTTAATTACATATCGGGTTGTTGTTAATAATTGTAGCCACCTGTCCCGAGGAGGGCGCTTGTAAGTACGTAGCTACGTCGTCCACCATGCAGGCTCGAGGTAGGTCTGGGAGGAACATAATACGCTAGAGGGCGCGCATATCGCGTGCGGGCTACGCGGCGCCCCGCGTCTGACTGGCGCGAGTCGGCGGTGACACCCCTCCGGCTCCCCGCGCTGCTCGCCCGCCACCACGCCCCGCCCTACGGCACAGGGCTACTACTGCAGAGCTTTCCACTGCATACGTAATTTTCATTTAATTTCTATAATCATTAATCAAAATCCATAAAAAACACCGTGGTAGCTTAGAGGTTAACGCACTCGCGTCGCGAAAGACGCGAGATTAAATCCTAGGTGGAAAGCATGTGAATTACTTAGGAAATTTCGAACCTAATGTGTATATTGTCATACTACTTCTAGCACAATATTATAGTTACTAGTGGTCGCCCGTGGTCGCAATTAGACCATAATAATTCATTTAAATTATAAGTTTGAACATTATTAAGGTTCTGTTGTCAAAGACTATACTTCTATAATGACAGATTTCGCCAAGACTAACTGTGGGCTAACTGCGAAATTTCATACTCCTCCGTCCGCGCAATTATCGTAAAAAGGGGTTCAAAGTTTTTGCTGTATTTTTACTTCACGTATTAATATATAGATTAGCCGATTTATGTGGATGTAGCGATGGGTTTAATACCTTATTTGTGATGCGATATTGTTATTAATTTTGAATGACTTTATATATTGACTATTAGTTAATAGCGTTATTTTAAGATGCATTTGGCCACCGTCAATAACTGTAAGATTATCCCAGATAGAACCCGAGCATTACTATTACCACGTCCTAATGGCGAAGAAACATATCGTGATGAAACCAGCACATCGAAATAACTGATTTATTAGACCCGCTAAGCCACTTTAGACAAGCATACCGAGTATACTTTCCGTTTCCCTTAGAAATAAGCGGACCTAAGCCCAGCATGGGTTGTACCAGAATCATGGCAGCAGTATATTACATACATTAGCATGCCTGTTTCCCATTGGAGTAGGCAGAAACAATATATTTTTACTTACTATTGTCCTGAGAGGTAGTTTGCGCTTCATCTACTTTCATGAATCTCTTCACACATACACGTATAATTAAGGAGCTTTTTACTTGACTTTTCTTCAAAATCTCTCAAAGTTGATCATGGCGACAACGACGCGCTCTACCGTCACCGACTCTACCAGTCATATTTCTGTCACATATCTACATGTTTTGTAATTCTACTTTCATCCATTCTCTCTACATGCCTTAACCATTTTAACTTTCCTATTTTTTACCTCTCGTCACTAAATCCTCTTTCAATCCACAACGGTCCCTTATTATACTGTTTACTTACTTATCATATACTCTCAGAGCTCTCATTTTAACAGCGTTTATTCTACTTTCAGGCTTCTTGTGTCATACCTAACATTCAATGACATACATTAGTGTTAGTACTTACACCCGTTGATATTACGTCGCTAAGTTTGTTTTCTATTATTATACACTGTTTGCTACAACTCCATTATTTCTTCTAAAAGTCAAAGCATAAGTTATTTACGTCTTTAAAAATAAAAAGAGCCTGTGATAGACAAATATGAAATAAAAGAATTGCTACAAAAAAAGAAATGCCTAGAAGCTTGATTGTAAGATGGTTTATCTATCACACATTGGGCGAACAAAGAGAAGCATAAAAACACAGGTAAAAGAACACATTTCTGACAAAACACGCAAGGTCTACGAAATCGGCAATCTGTTCACATACCTTGCATAAATCCAACCACTACTTCAGGTTCGACTAACCACAAGTCCTCTCAAAAAAGAGTTGTTTCACACCTAGTATCATGCGCGAGGCTATTGAAATCAAAAGACACCCAAATTTCAATAGAGAAGATAGTTGGCAAGTACCAACTATTTGGGATCCGATTATCAAAACTATGTATTAAGACCTAATAAACCCAGCAAAAAACAACTGCTAAACCTCAAAACACTGTGAGCTCTTTTTGCTTGCATAGGAACCCAACTCGACTTGATTGACAATTTTCTCTTTTTATTTTACCTCCCATCCATTTTAATATTACTTAAATTTTTTAGAATTAAGCATGTTGCTGACGAGTTTCTTGCGCTGCTTCTTATATTTAAACCACAACACTTTGTGAAGTGGTGGTAAATTAGATTAGGCTCCCAAAGAATAAATAATAACCATAAACAAATAATTAAAATTAACAATTTGAGGATAGGCTAAATAACAACTTCAACAATACTCATCGACACGTGACATTCTTATCTTCCGTGTTCACGGGTACTGAAAACTGACTGAAACGTCGAAATAAAAATAAAAATCAATTAAAATGTTGCACTTCAAACCGTTAAAACATAGTTTTAATTATGTGCTTTAGTCGCGAATACTTGACTTCAATTGAAATTGAAGAGCTGGTGGACCGATTGCCCTGGTTTGGCTACCTACAAAGAATGGGGGAAGATGGTTGAGTGAAAAGAGCCTTTCTGGGCCGACCGAGACAGGACGTCGACCAATTACTCGCTACCAGATATCGCTGAAGTGACATAGTGGAGGATTATCTACGTGACCTTCAGGCTTATAACTGGCATGAGACAGTGCTGAACAGAAGAGTGTGCCGTATTCTCGCTTCGGAGGCCGTTGAGCCGCAGCAGTTAGTTAGTTAGTCGCGAAAACTTAAGATAATGCTAAGTAAAAGAATTTTTGGCTATCCCAGTTGCTGTTGAGTTTCTTACCGCTTATACTTCAACAGCAGTAACACGTTGCGAGACTTAATTCTAACTTATACGTATGACCTTCAAAAAATAGTCTCCAGGGGAGTTCCATTACTATGACTTGCTATGCTTCCGGTTGCCTACATTTAAAAGATTTCCGCAATGGTCAACCCTAGAGCACTACGCCGTAATGCATTCGCCGTTCGCTGCGTCTCGGCGCCGCTCGGACCCGATCGGTACCAGTTCGGCAATATTCGGAAAGCTCCTTCCAAATTCGAACATTCATGACATATCTCTTTCCTATATACTAACAAAATTCATATTTATTTATATGGAATATATGGTTGAATTTCAAATGCATTAAAACTGCTTATGTTCATGACGTATTTCTTTTGATATTTTTAAAGGAAATTCAGCGTAATTCTTATAGAGATTAAAATTATATTTGAATGGTGGGAAGAAAATTTAAGTGTTCTGTTTGACTTTTGAAAGCGTAACTATAACAATATGTATATGTAGGTTTGTTTGTTTGTAAAAGTTATGTTAAAGAATTTAATTAAAGCATATCTGGGGAATGAAGTCAGAAAAGTTGTATTCAAGTGAGCCTCTATGGCTAAATCCGAAATTTAAGTTTTAGCGAAAAATACTCAAAGAAGTTTAGGCACCGATTCAAACAAAAACTAAAATGGCGTCATTATTTTTTTTAAATCAATTACCCTAGTCCGGAATCGAATCGGACATTTAAAAAAAAATACAACTCCATTATTACACCAACCCATAGATTGTAAAGATCAGTTAATGTAAAAGAAAGTCAATTGTCAAATTAAGGGAAAGGCGTGATTATTTAATGATATTCGTCTTATTCGGTTCCGGGTTCGATTCCTGGAATGGTAAATTTTCTAAATTAACGTTTGATTATTTACTATGGTCTGGATGTTTGCGATCGGCCCTACAGTAGTCCGCTGTACATCCTTGTAGCAATTCTTTTTTATTTAATTTTTTCATCAAAATTGTGATATATATATGTAATGTGTAACAATTTTACAATTCAGTTCTCAGTTTGGACTCCAGTCTCCCGCTACTTAGCGTTGTAAATCTTCATATTTTGTAATAACTTTAAAGGAGATTGCCCATTGAAAAATATCATAGTTGAAATTATTTTAAAACTCAGCGTCTGTCCTTACACTATCAGTGAAACCGATTATGGGGAGGTTCTTAAAATTGGCAACACTGCTTGAAGCCATATATGGTTTCATATATGAAATAATGCAATAAAATCGAATAAATAACTAATGAAGCGCAAAATATTGACCCCCACATACGATTTCGATCAAGTGACCTAAGAAATGTTAAAAAAATATTTTATAATTTATGATTATACTTTTGTGGCTATACTGTTTTATTATACAGTATTCTACCCAAGTCCCTCAAGACTATAAGTAGAATACTGAGTCTAGATCACTGTCTTCTATGGGTAAAGTGCCAAGAAGACTAGCTACGTTTCCTCGCTGGATCGCCATACTGATCCGTTGGCCGAGGTAAGCACCAGCCTTCTGATCTCATGGCCTCAGGACCCCATGGTCCAAGCGTTTCAACAGCAACAACAGTCATACAATTATTTGTACCAATTTTATGGTTACGTCAGAATTTCTTGTTACTTTACTTTTGTATTTAAGGGATAAAATAATAAATAAACAAATTTTGACGAAAAAATCATATTACCAAAAATGTATTATAATTACAACATCCTGCACTGACGCCGACGAATTGGAAAAATTCCGCAAATCGAATCTGGAGAGCCGAATTGGGAATAAAAATATATAAATGATGCATAGAAAATAGCCCCAGCCAACGCTTAACTCGAACGAAGTCAGGACCTGTTAGCGTTTCAAAATAGACAAACTTATGCCTAATTTGTAGAACCTTATCCATACAGAAATAAGGTCGAAGTCCCTTCAATTCGGACTTACAGCTGACGCGTCTATTAATGCTATTAATGTGACTTTCTGTGTGTTTGTCTGTGTGTGTGCTACAAACACATCTTCTGAAGATCTTTGTATGTAGATTTTAAGATTGTTTTAAGGTTTTTTCTTCACTTGTTTAAAATGAGGTCAAGATTAAAGTTTTGAACTTTGATAATATACTATTATGTAATGTTATATACCCTTCTCTATGTCTCACGCAAAATTACAAACTGATATATGTGTAAATTTATATATATCTAATCTTTCTTTATGTCGTGGTAGCGTAATGGCTAGCGCACGCGTCCCAAGCTCATAGGGCGCGGGTTTGACCCTGGCCGTAACGTATACACCGCTTAGTCAGTTTTCTGACCCATTTGCATATTGTTACAATTACCACGCTAACAACAGTGAAGGAAAATATCGTGATGCAACCTGCACATCGAGATAACCGATGTGTCAAACCAAGCCAAGCCGCCTTGGACAAGCATGGCGGGTATAGTGTATACTTTAAGGAACATTCTAATCCTTAAGATTTTTTTGTCATTTAGTAAGTTTAGTTTTATTTATACTTAAGGCCGATTTTTCAATCACCGGATAAAAGCTATTCACACAATAAAGTACGACATGGTAAAATTAACAATGACTGATGCGTGAATCAAATATTTGAATTCAGTCAAATTATCATCTATTTTCCACTGATAATTTAGATAAATTTGATTAAAATTATTTAGAACTTGGTTTATATTTAATCATAAATGGCCTCCTACTACTACTGCTACCCTGGCTCCCTACCTTTACGATTATCGTGCGGAAATAAAAGGACGGGCAGCGTGAGTGCTAGTACGTGTTTACATACTGCTCACTTGTCGTTGGGCAATTTACACTATTGATGTTTTAGAAGCATAGCTAATTTTTTCTAGTAATAAATATAGCCTGTATTAATCTGGGATAATATAGCGAATGCTATATTATCCCAGATTAATACAAGCTATCTTTTATTTATATGCTTTCAACATTAGAATTAATGGTGAAAGAATTATCTGTGCAGAAACGGAGAAAGAATACAGATTCCTGCAGTCGGGCGACCTATCGTAAGAGGTAACCAAAACAACCCACAGCCTGGTGATAGGACATTTGCCCGTCTGGATGGCTATCACCTCTGGTCTAGAGGCTGCCACCATAAGAACCTTGAGTTGTGTTCCGGCATTAGTGGCCAGGTTCCAGTCCCATCTACGAGTCCGGTAGCACTTCTAGTAATTCAGCACTTTTAGTAATGGTAAATGTTTATAGGCGACGATAACCACTTTCCATCACAGTTGGGCCGACAGCCTGTCAGCTTTACTCCAGCAAAAAAAAATTGAAATCGGTCCAGTAAGTATTTGAATTTATTCGTTACAAACATACAAAAATACAAATCTTTCCTCTTTATAATATTAGTATACTTAAATAATTATATTTATATAAAACTAGCTGACCCATGCCCACTTGGCTGGGCATCAGAAAAAAAATTAAAAAAAATTAATAGCGGTTTAATAGGTCCGGGGGTTACCCCATTATTAGTATAGTTTTGTTGAGTTTAATTACCTACTAAGCGAATTCAAAATATTTCCCCTCCCGTACTGCCCGTACCCCAGTGACGCCTACATCGCATAAGCCTATCTAGCCGATTAGGGTGCGCGGCGACCACGCAACGTTTTTCTAATACTTACATTTTTAAACTCGTGATATCTTTCGAATGGAATGTCCGAATTGAATAATTCAAAAAGTTATATAAAGGTATTGAAACAGTCTTAAATGTGAATTAATTTATTTTGATAAGGATGAATACCAACATACAAATAAATAGCCTTTTCTAGCGGCGGCCATTTAATTAAATTTTTAAAATAAAAGAACACTTATTGTGGCATAACTATAATAGTTAGACTTATGCTGCTGGGACACTTTTTGTAAATAATGATGTGTTCTGCAAAGTCGTAGTACATTATTTTATTCTATCATCAATAGTATTCGCAGCGCAGGCGATTTTAGGTAATTTTTTTACACCTTGGGTTACACTATTGGAGTTTTAGTAAGGATGCCTAATTTAAAAAAAATATAATATAGCCTATATCAACCGGGAATAGTGTAGCTTGCCAACAGTGAAAGAATTTTTAAATCGGTTCAGTAGTTTCGAGATTACTCCCTACAACGTCACAAACTCACAAACTTTACCTGTTTATAATTGGTATAGAAAAGCATTCCGTATCAATAAATTACAAATAAACTTATATATTACTAGAGCTATCCCAGTGGCTATGCCATGGGTCTTACTTAAAGAGAAAGAAGAAAGAGACCTCTCAACGCGTCTAATTTAGGTCTCGCGTGACCAAAACCCTGGCATGCACCTAGAGCAACGCCTCAACATAGCCATCCAACACGGAAATGCGGCCAGCATTTTGGGCACGCTCCCCACCGACAGCGATTTGGAGTCAATTTATACTTATCGATTTATGTTATTTTCTAAGTAAATAATAATAACAGCCCATAAACGTCTCACTGCGGACAACGGACAGTATACCCACCACGCTCGTCCAAGGCGGCTTGACAGGTTGGACACAACGGTTATCTCCATGTGCAGGGTGCGTCACGATGTTTTCCTCCACCGTTGTTGACACGTGCTAATTGTAACAATATGCACTGCCTAAGTGATGCATGCGTTCCGGCCAGGATTGAACCCGCGCTCTTTGAGCTGGGGACGCGCTAGCCATTACGCAACTACGACTTATTTTCTAAGTGTTGTTCTGTGTAATTATGGACTATATTGGGAGATATGACCTATATATATCCTTGCACCAGAAAAACAGAAAATCCACCAACCTTAAGATCCACCCTCTCCTGGATCGGTTCAGGTTGCGCAGCGGAACAGCACACGAGACTAAGCTTCAATTTGAAGCTAACGCTTTGTACAAAATCTAACTATGCTAAATTCTTTTGGCACGGCCAGTAATCACAAAGACTTAAGAGAATCGTGTCCGAGAAAAGGATGAGCGCACAGCGAATTAATTTTCAAAATGTCTGCCCTTACCCTACTGTGCATTGGCTGTCACCTCACACAGAGAGAGGGTAGACAGCAAAATTGATGGAGCGATGTTCTACCTATTTCATACTAGGCAAGGACTGAACACTAAGGCCCGATTTTTCAATCATCAGCTAAACAATTAGATAGGGTTTATTCAACAGATAATATAAAATTGGATTTTTGAACCGTCAGTTAAGCTTTATCTAACGAATAACTAGACTTCCTGAGGAATAACTTTATCTGCCACTTTGAGGGATAGATAATCGTTATTCAAGGAATAATTTCCAAACAATCCACAATCTATTGCGATTCAATTCAATTCAATACTAATTTATAATAAGAAATGAAATAAACTCTTGGAAATGATGACAGCGATGTGAATTCAAAGAAATTGGGGAAAATTATTTATCTGATTCATAATCATCTAATACTTCAGTACAGTTTTATTTATAGTATAATTTAATTTGTAATTAGGTTACTTTTTACGATTATGAATTAAGCTTTTATATATCGCGAGTGAAGCCGCGGGCAAAAATTTATATATATAAACCTTTCTTATAAACTTATCTAATTGACGGTGAAAGCCGCTTAAGAATCCGTTGCGTGGTTTAGGAAGAGTTAGCGGATATACAGACAGATAGAGGCAAGCGAATTTGTTTTATAGTATGTACTGGCTTCTGCCCGCGACTTCGACCGCGTGGAAAGCTTTTTTAACTATCCCACGGGAACTCTTTAATTTTTCGGGATCAAAAGTATCCTATGTGTTGACCAGGGTTATAAGCTTCCACCATACAAAATTTCATTTAAATCGGTCCAGTCGTTTCGGAGATTAGCCGGTACAAACAGACAGATAAACAGAGAAACAAAAAGTTTGAAAAAAATCTAAATTAATTCTGTTTCACTTCTTACATCCCCTGGCTTGGTTTTTAGCATTTTCATTGCACAGAAATTCGACCTCTACAGTTTTATTATATGTATAGATAGTGATATGCCTCTACTGTCTAGACATTTTTGTTCTCAAATTTTCAATCACTTTAATTACATTATTTGTGATTTATAGTACCCTTCCATACCAAACATGCCAAATTTACTCGCTCAAATCAGCATAAGCTACGCTCAAAGCGCTTTTAGAGTAGTTTATTTATATTGGAATCAAATCACACAATAAGTATTTTGGTTTTAGGAATGTTTTTTATATAATTTTAGACAATTAATTTATTTTTCGAAACGCCATTAGGTTATGGTATACTACTATGACTTGGATTTTATTTCATTGCTAGGATATGTCAGCACCATTGCCCACGCTTGACTTGAAATTCCCGTGGGATTTTCGGGACACAATCTACCGTAGCATTTAAAAAAGAATATAATCTCCCTTAGAGGTAAAAGAATAAGAGGAAACTTAGTCGGAATAAGTTGATTTTATGCATCCGGACAACTTCAAACCGCTCCCAGGAAAATTCCCGCGGGATCCCCGAGATAAAAATATCACACATTTTATTACAATAAATTTGCTATAGATCAGTAAAAGATTGGAATTCGTTATTTTTAATTTGACCATTTAAAATAATTCCCAGAAATATTCCCACAGGATACCAGTAGCGCAAATTTTAAATCTAAGAATTTGCTGTCGATCGGCGAAAACCGCATCGAAATCGGCCCCGTAGTTTTTACGTGAACCCCGAACGATAGACAAGAAATTTAAAAAAATTGCAGCGTGTTCATCCATCGTTTATACTTATATAGTCTATTCCACTTGTTTTTTTTTTCTAAATAGCTTTAATGTACAGACACGGCATGTATAGAATTTTATAATATTATAGACAATTTCGTCCAACAAGTTGCAATAAACAAACAAAATATTTTTTAACAATGTATGATAGATACTGTGTACGCCGTTACGAGCGTAGCGCTATCTATGACTACGACTATCGGGACCCAATCCGCGTAGCACTACATACGTAGCAAGTGTCAGCTACGTCAACCGTAGCCTGTTGTTTTGACTCTCGGCATAGATTACTCTCTCTCGCTCTACTACTTTTGGATAAAGCTCTTGTTTAAGATTCTTAAAGAAGCCTACACACTTACTCTAACTCAATATGAATAAGACCGTATAAAATTTACATACATACATACATAATATCACGCCTGTTTCCCATGGGGGTAGGCAGAGACTATGGATCTCCACTTGCAACGATCCTGACAAACAACTTTCGCTTCACCTACTTTCATTAACCTCTTCATACATGCACGTTTATTTGAAATGCTTTTTACCTGACCTCTCTTTAACACTTCTGATATTTGGTCATGGTGTGTTCGTCTCGGTCTACCGGCAACAACCCTACCATTCACAATACTGTCATACACCTGTTTTGTGATTCTACTTTTATCCATTCTCTCTACATGTCCAAACCACCTTAACATACCTTTTTCAACTCTTGTTATTACATCTTCTTTCAATCCACAACGTTCCCTTATCACACTGTTCGTTATCATATCATTCAAGCTAACCGCACATATACTTCTCAAAGCTCTCATTTCAACTGCGTTTATCCTACTTTCATGCTTCTTCTGCCATACCCAACTTTCACTGCCATACATTAGGGTTGGCACCAACACCCTTTATGGACAGCCAAGCGTGCCTTTACAGACACCTTCTGGCTGTTCATAAAAGAGTTTAGCGCTCCATTCACCTTATTACCTGCCATAACTCTCCTTTCAATATCCCTTTCATGCTTTCCGTCTCTGGTAAACATGCAGCCCAAGTAAACAAATTCTCTGACTTGCTCTAACTTTTGATTTCCTATCTGTATATTACAACTTGTCATTCTTTCATCTCTTTCAAACACCATAACTTTCGTCTTATTCACATTAATTTTCATACCCTTTCTCTCAAAAGACTCGTTCATAATTGTTACCATCTCCTGTAACTCCGTTTCCGATGACGCAAGTATAACCTGATCATCGGCGTAGAGTAGACATTTGATAAGTAACTCATTCATTCTTAAACCACTTTCACTTTCTTTCAAATTGTCCAAGCAACTGTCCAAGAATATGTTGAACAACCACGGCGACGCTACACAACCCTGTCTAACACCCTTTTCAATGCTAAACCATTCAGTGTAGGCGCCGTTGACCCTAACACAAGCACTGGAATCACTATAGAGGGACTTCAGTGATCGTATCAGGTTGTCTGTTATCCCATACTTAGCTAGCGCCGACCACAGTTCACTTCTTATCATTCTATCATAAGCTTTTTCCAAGTCTATAAATGCACAATACACGTTTTGACCTTTGGCCAAAAACTTTTCATTTATACATCGTAAAGTAAAGATTTGGTCCACACATCCCATTCCCTTTCGAAAACCCGCTTGTACATCCCATACTTTCTCTTCTGTTACTTTTAATACCCGTTCAATCAACACTTTAGCATATATTTTCCCGACAACGCTAAGAAGGCTAATGCCTCGAAAATTTTTACAATCCTGTTGTGACCCTTTTCCTTTGTAGAGTGGTACAATAACGGCTTTGCACCAATCTTTTGGTACACAGCCCTCTTCCAGCATATATTAAAAGGCGGTACAAAAGACTTGCGATCAGACCTTGTCCAGCCTTTAGCATTTCTACGGTTATCCTATCATACCCAGCAGCCTTTCCTAGTTTCATACTATTCAATGCTTTCACAATTTCATCCATAACTATACTATCGCTATTGTCTTCTCTATTGTCCTTTTCATCAGTCATACTGTTCACATCCGCTATATCTTTTTCAAACAAACCTTCAAAATATTCTTTCCAGCGATTCAATATGTGTTTTTCTTCTTTCACAATATTTCCATTCTTGTCCCTAATTACATTGAGCTCAGACTGTACTACCTTTCCTCTAGCTTTTTTATAGATTTCAGAAATATTTAATGTTACTCTGGAAATCTTCAGAGATTCTTTCATCCAAATCATCTTTTTGCTCATTCTTTTTCTTTTTTGACCGTTATTTTAACTATTTCATTCATCTTTTTATACAAAATTTTTGCCGAATTTACATCTTCCTTTTTGTATTCTTCAGTCTTAGGTCAGCTCTTAAAGCTAACCAATCCTTCCATGCTTTCTTTTTTATTATTCACTACACTTTGTACTTCCTTATCCCACCAAATATTCTTCACGCATTTACCCGTTTTTCTTTTAGTTACACCACACACATCAATCGCAACACTCACAACTTCGGTTTTAAAGGACATCCATAACTCCTCTATCTCGCACATATCTTTCATCCTAACAAATTTTTCTTCTAATTTTGCTTTATACTCTTCTTTTATTTCTTCTTCTTGCAACTTTTCAACTTTTATTCTTTCTAGTATATTAGATTTAGATTTATCGGAATGTTGGTGCCTCCAAGTTTTGAAAAGATCTTTTATTCGGCATACTACTAAGAAGTGATCTGTATTGATTCCTGTACCCCGATATGATCTAGTGTCCAGAATGCTTTTCCTCAATCTTTCATCTACTATTACAAAATCAATCATACTTTTCCTTTCACATTTTCCCACGTGTACATATGAATATTCTTGTGACAGAACATTGTGTTAGTCACGCACAAATTCCATTCTAAGCATATCTCAAGCAAACAGTTACCATTCATATTTATTCTTTCATCTCCGTATGTACCTAGCACCCTTTCATAACCATCTCGTTTTAAACCTACCCAGCCATTAAAATCACCTAACATAATTAATTTTTCGTTCTGCTTACATGTAAGCAGCACACCTCTCAAACATTCCCAAAACTTGTCCTTTTCCTCTATGGTTTGTCGGGAGGAGTTAGTCGAGCTCATGTCTGATGGTGCATATGCCCCAACCACAAAAAGCCGAGTCAAGCCAACTTTCAGTCGAATCCATACAAGTCTTGGGCTAACACATTCATGCTCTTTCACACATTCTTCCATTCTTTCAGAGAGAATAAGGCCTACTCCTTGACTCCCTCTATCTGTCGCTTTCACTCCTGACCAATACGCCGTAAACTGACCGTACTTAGTGGTTTCACATCCTTTCCGCTTCGTCTCACTCACACATAATAAATCTATTTTTCTTTCATTCATCATCTGACATACTTCATCTATTTTACTGTCCATCCCTCCTCTAACATTCATCGTTGCTAAGCGGCTCTCCACAGGCCGCTTTTCGCCCCCATGAGAAACGAGACGTGACGAGTTGCGAGCCGCGTCGCCGCCGTTCGGATTATTATTATATACACTATATATTCCATTGCGTGTTTTAACCGTTTTATTTTAACCGTTTAATTAGAATATTTAACTGTATTTTTTTATTACTTGTATACCTCAAGTAACAAAATATCGCACTTAATGAAAATTAATAAAGAATCGGTAGTAAAACACAATATCTGCAAGCTAAACAAGTTCCTGTGTTATAAGTAATATACAACGGACCATTCTAAGACCGATCCGGAGACACCCAGACCATAGGATATAAAGAAAATTTCGTTTACTATTTTTTTTTATTGCACAGACAAACAAACGGCGCACCTGATGGAAAGCGGTTACCATGGCCTATGGACATTTGTAACACCAAATGTGCTTGCTACCAATGTGCTGCCGCTCTCTAAAGGGAAACTGGAACGTGGCCATTAATGCCGGAACACAACTCGAGGTTGTTATGCCGGCTTACTCTAGACCAAGGGTGGTAGCCATCCAGACGGGCAACCCTACCACCTGGCTGTGGGTTATTTCGTCATCTCTTACGACAGGCCGCCTGGCCATAGGAATGTCTGTTCTTTATCTTTTCCTGCACGGTTAACACGGTACTTTTAGATTTCCTCTATAAAATTGTAAGGTAGTATCGTATGTAACGAACTGAGAATATTTCAAAGTTAGAATGCAACATTCGAATTTTGAAATCAAATTCGGAATTAAGCCGCGCACACGCCCGCGACTGCGACAGCCGTGAATTATTTAAGCGCAGCGCTGTTCTTGGCCTAATATAATATACTGCACTCGTATTTGAGTCTTGCAGTTGTGCTATATTGGATTTACTACTCTCTGATTATTTACAGAGTAGTTATGGACAACAGAAAATTTTATTTTCTTTTTTATGGTTCCAATAACTAAAAGTAAGACAGAATCTAGGGAATCGGATTAGGAACGAACATTAAATCCAAAAACATTACAGAATTAATAGGTAAAAAGCACTGTCAACATTTTGTTGAATTGGAAATTAAAATGATAAATGTATATATTAATACGTAAAGCAAAAACTTTGTACCCCTTTTTACGAAAATTGTGCGGACGGAGGAGTATGACATTTCGCACACTTACAGTTTATATAGAGAAGAAGCAACAAATGCTAATACTTTTAATTATGCACAAATAATATATTGAATTAATAAAAAAAAAAAACATTTCAACCATGTATTTGACACACACACGCGCTTATATACTCTTTGGTTTATTGTTCTGTATAGTCTGTGACATTTAACTATTATGGTCGAATTACGACTACGGGCAACCACTAGTTGTGTTAAATCCAGAAATAAAGATATGTAAGTAACATACATACATTGTGATATATGTACCAATATTAGTTGTAAATAACAAAACAAACTTAAGTATATTGTAAAAATTAGACTACTATTTAAAATCTATGTAATAATTTAAGGCTCTAGGTATGTTTTACTAGCTTGTACCCTATGCTTCGCTCGCCTTAAGAATACCCCACGGGTGCCGTACATTTTTCCGGGATATAATTTATCTCTGTACCAAATTTCATCCATATCTGTTTAGCCGTTCTGGCATGTTTCAGTAACAAAATACATCCAAACATTCGCATTTATAATATTAGTATAGATAGAATAAAAAATATGAAACTAGCTCTGGGAGATTAGTTAGAAAGACAGGTATAAAAAAAAGAAGTGAAACAAAATGTGACAAGGGGTGAAAGGAATTATAAATTTCGTGACGTCACATTTCATGTATTACATCGTTATAATATATTTAAGCTACAATAAATTAATATAATAAATTATTCGTAAGGTACACCACAACACAAACATACATTCGATAAATGTCACACACAATAACAAAAATAACAAATAAGCGTATAAATTGTCACGTTGTGATTCGCACGCTCTGCGTGTTTCATCTTTGATAAGCGCTATTTTACCTACCTGTTCATTCTGTTATATTGTTTTATACGATGTTAATTTTACAAAAAAAATCTAAGTTAAGTTGTAAAAAAGAGTACGGAACTAGAGGCCGTAGAGTTGTTAAAAAAATATAAAATATATTGTGGCGACCGAGGGTAGAACTTTCCGCCAGCGTAAGCCGGTCTCAAGAGTTTTAGAAAAAGGTAGAAGATTCTGGAAGGAAAAGACAAGGACGGGTATATTTTAGAAAGGGATAGACGATGAACGAAAGTTCTAGAATAGAAAGTTCGGGAAGGAAAAGACAGAGATTGATATATGTTAGAAAGGGATAGATGTATAAACGAAAGTTCTCGAATAGAAGGTTCGGGAAGGAAAAGACTGAGATAGATAGATGTTTAGAAAGGGACAGATAGTAAATAAAAGAATAACGAAATTTTGGGTTCCAGAAGATTCTTCCGGGTATATAAGAAGCGTAAGGCGCGCCTACCGGGCAGTTTAGAGTTGAGTTCAGTTCAAGACAGTGAAGCGACAAGTGTGATATGAAAGAGTTTAATAGAAGACGGTGACGAGTTTAGTGGTAAATTTAGTGAAAAAGTGGACAGTTTAGTGAAGGAGGAGTTTCGCGTAGGTTAAAAGGAGGTCCAGAGGCGAGCTACGCGCGGTAAATTCGGTGGTGGACACTGCAGCAGCAAAAGGTGTGTGTGAGTTGTGAATAAGACATCTTATCGTCGGTATAGTGCGTATTTCGTTGTGTGTGTAGGGGCAACCCTGCAGAGTGGAATCACGCACGGCTGTGAAGTCAATAAAAGCGTTAGTTAAAAACTGGTGTTTTCTTCCAATCCTAAGTGCGTACCCCGTTCGCACGTAATAATATTTAAGCTTTAAAACACGAAATGTGAAGTATTAACGAAAAACTTCAAAACATTTCCAACTCTACCTGTATGACCATAGTGTTTAAATGTTTAAATATAATGTATTCTATCTCATTCTCTCGTAGGCTTAATCCTATAGATTTATGTGTTTATCTCTTTATAGTGTCGCTTTTTCGTTTAGTCGAGTTTCAAGTCACAACGATTCTAAAGAAAATTCACTTAAAAAGCACCTTGAAGTAATATGTTATGTTATATTATTGTCAACATTCTCATCTTACCCATTCTGATAACAATCAGAATGGGTAAGATGAGAAATGAATACTTAATTAACGGGGATTTTTCAGTCATTCAAAAATTAAGATATTAAATGAGATATAATCCCTATTAATATAATAATTGCGAAAGTAACTCTGCCTATCTGTCTGTTACGCTTTCACGGAAATCTGCTGGAGCGATTTGGCTGAAACTCAGTATATATATATTCGTTGCCGAGGATGAACATAGGATACTTTTTATCCCGAAAAATGGGATAGTTTACGAGATAAAAATACATTTGTCTCTTTGTTTGTTATGCTTTTACGGAAAAACTATTGAACCGATTTGGCTAAAATTCGGTATATATTTAACTTTAATACCGATGGTGGACAAGGAATACTTTTCTTTCGTTTTCGTTGCAAACTCGTTCCAAAACTCTATGGTGCGCAAGAGGAACGTTCTTAAGAACCATTGCCTACACAAGATTAATGGTTTAAGAAAGTGGGGATGAACGACGCCAATGGCGAGTGGCGCGATGGTAGAAAGAAGACATAGGCAGCATTCTAAATAAAACAGTAAGCTTTTTAGTGATGTATTTAAATTTATTATGTATAATTATTAATCTGTGCCCATTGGTAGTGGGGTGGATTTGCTACCTCTGGAATAACATTACTCTGTGCCCGACTTAGTCATTCGCTTGCGTAACCCGTAATCACACATGCACAAATTTGCTCAAAATTATTACATTGGTAAAACTATGCACATACCTTATCGTACGTCTTAAGTTTAGTAAAACTATATCGCATCAGGAATTCTTTGGTGAAAACTTTGCTATATACATACATATGTATATAATTGTATAGTTTTAGTTTGAAATCGCTGCGCGATGACCTGGGTTTGTTCGAGAAGGGTGTCATAAAATTTATTCAAGGCCAGCAAAGCATCAGCAACGTTTCTAGTGTTGCAAACGTCCTTTGGCGACTGTATCCACTTTCTATCAAAATCGTCTGTTAGTTTTCTTACTTCAAGCAATAATAATATAATCTGAATATTATCCGAATATGATCTAAATATGATCTGAATGTGATCCGAATATGATATGAATATGATCTGAATATGATCCGAATGTGATCTGAATGGATCTGAATACGATCTGAATATTATCTGAATATGATACGAATATGATCTGAATATGATCTAATTTTCTAAGTATTAGGCCGTTTGACTCGTGTCCAGCTTGGAACGAGCAGCGCCGTGTTCTCGTCGCGGCTATCATATTTCTAGAAGACAATGTATATGTATAATATTATAAAATTGTAAAAGTGTAGTCTTTTATTTTTTTATTTTTCAAAATTCACGTAAAAACTGCTGGGCCGATTTCGAAGCTTACTTACTACTAATGACTTATAATCTGCGGTACTTTAAATCACGGAAATGATACAGGAATTTTCTTAGGAGTAGTTTAAAGTGCCCTGTTTGAAAAAAAACGTATTCCGATGTAATATTTTCACTGATCGATAGCAAATTCCCACATATCCCGGAAATCCAGCGGGATTTTTCCCGTGAATGGTTTCATATTGTTATGACACGTATAAATTAGCTTATTCCTCCAAACGTGGACGACGTCGCAGGCAAATCCAAGTTGTATTATAATATGTATACAATACATAACATATTATACATCAACAGGCCAAATTAGTCCGAAATTTGAATTCTTTATAAATTTGGCCATAATAATTTGTTGTCAAAGACTATATATACTTCTATAATCACAGATTTCGCCAAGGCTACAATAAACAAAAGAGCATATATGTGTGTGTGTGTGAGTGTGTGTCAAATACATGGTAGTGTGTGTAATGTCTTTTTTATTGATTTAATGTATTTTTTATGCATAATTTTTAAAAATATTAGCTTTCGTCGCTTCTTCTCTATATAAATAAGTGTGCGAAATTTCATACTCCTCCGTCAGCGCAATGTTCGTAAAAAGGGGTACAAAGTTTTTGATTCACGTATTAATATATAAATATAGTTTTAAATATGACGGGCCTTTGTGGTTGAGCGGGCTAAGCATTTGCCGGCCTACCTTCAATTCCTGGCATGATAAATTTCGGAAACAATTTTTCTCCCTTATTTACTATGGTCTGGGTGTCTGTGATCAGCCCCAGAGTAGTCCATTGTACCTGTTGCGGAGATAACACGTGAAATGATAAGTTTTGTGGCTAATGAGTGTATTTAATGATAAAATGGTAAAATACATGTAATTTTTTCCTTTGTGGCAGACAGAGAGCCTAATTTTTTGACAAGCCAACTTCAAGTAATTAAAAAACATATCTAAAAATTTGCGCAGAAAAGAGTACGCAACAGTACCATTGTATATATTCATTCGTCCGGTCCGTTGTACCCAGAACACAAGCGTAACTTGCTTAATTTGGGGACATACAATGTGCGTGTTTGTGCTGATCTATATGCCATCTAATCATGATTTTTAGGAGCTTTCAGATTTATATTTTGTATACTGAGTACCTTTGAGTGACTGACATAAATACATGGAATAAAAACACAAAAATTCCATCAACTTTTTAAACAGTTTGGAAATTACGTGTTTAATTTACTTGATTTATGCCCGGTTTCTGAGGTTACTAGTTATGAGTTCAATAACAATTGATTCCATAAAGTTATGTAATAGATAAACTTAGGTTAACTGTTAACCTATAACTAGTGCCAAAACTCGCCACTAGATGGATCTATTTAAGAAGAAATATCAAATATTGAATTACATCAAACAAAATATATGAAATAGATAAACGCCTAATATTGGTCAGTTAAGTTGAACCTAGTTTAACTATCGTACGATGGTGTGTTCTGAAACGCAATTTTATAAGTTATTGAACCGAAAGCGCTAACGAACAGATAAACTACAGTTAAAAGTACATCAGAAACCGGGCATAAAACATCTACATTGTCATAACACGAGGTAATTATGTCTATGTATCGACAAGTAACAGCACTATTATATTAAAAAGAAAAAAGTAGTGCTGTGCCCGACGGCATCGATGCCGAACGTTACTCTTTTTAATTTCCCCGTTTGACTTTATGTGCTCAGATAAATGGCGGACGGTAACGTACACCCGCTATCGGCACACGCTGTATCGGTTTATGGTTATTTCAAAATTGGCATAGAATTGCTACCGAAAGTCGGGTTGGGCTAATGACGAATAGATTCGGCTTACCTTAAGAACAGTACCGAAGTTCTTTGTGAAGTCTTCGTTACATTTGTATAACATTGTATTGTTGTTATATGCTATGTAATGATGTAATGTCGTGATGATATTTTATGGGCTCAGTGGAAGACCAGCGCCGGTCTACAGAGTAGCATTATGCTGAGACCGATGAGACCCCTTTTAGGACGAGTTTTGTTTTTAAGTCTATTTGTATTTACACTTAATTTTATATCAGTTTAACTGTCCTAAATAAAATAATTTGATATTTTCTAAAATATTTTATACTAGCGTTCCGCCCCGGCTTCGCGCGGGTATCTAAAAATATGGAATATTATACAGAAGCTGATATATTTTTTCTAACCCCTTCTTTGTACAAAAAGAAAATTATAGAGTTGTTAATGGATGTACCTGTTACCCACCACTAACAGATACTAATTAGTTAAGTACTGTAGTGAATTTCACATCTATTGACGACTGTACACCAAATCTTATAAAATTAATTCGTAATTCTCTGGATAATAACTGACTGATAGACAGACGGTTTTATTTCTTACTTTTTTTTATTATAGTTGTGGGCAACATCGCTGGTTGCGCCACAATAATATTTATTTATAGTTTATATTTTTATTTGATTTTCTTAGTGATGTAATTGTTCGTTGCCCTAAAGAAATTTAAAAAAAAAAAGAAGTTTTTTGCTGAATTGAATTACCTACTAAGCGAATTCAAAATAATTCCCTTCCCGTACGGCCCGTACCCCAGTCACGCCTACATCGCATAAGCCTAGCTAGCCAATCAGGGTGAGCGGTGACCATGCAACTTTTTTCTTATACTTACATTTTTAAACTCGTGATATCTTTCGAATGGAATGTCCGAATTGAATAATTCAATAAGGTATTGAAGCAGTCTTGAATATGAAGGAATTTATTTTGATAAGGATGAATACCAAGATACAAATAAAGAGCCTTTTCTAGCAGCGGCATTTAAATATTTATAATAAAAAAACTCTATAACTATAATAGTTAGACATAGGCTGTCGCGACACTATTTGTATATGATATCTTCTGCAAACTAGTAGTAAATTATTTTATTCTACCATCAATAGTTTTCACAGCGCACGCGATTTTAAATAAAAAAATTTACACCTTGGGTTACATTATTGGAGTTTTAGTAAGGATCCCTAATTTTTTTTAAATGTAATTTAGCCTATGTCACCCGAGGATAGTGTAGCATACCAACAGTGAAAGAATTTTTCAAATCCATGCAGTAGTTTCGAAACCTATTCAATGCAAACAAACAAAAAAACAATCAAATCTAGGAAAGATTTGATTGTACAGATTACAATATTAGTACAGATAATAGTTATAAAAAATTATGGTTGTATTTTCAGAAATCAAATATAGTAGTTTTAGAATCTTGTAGACTACTTTTAAAAACTAACCATGTATATTTTCGTCAATTCTATTCCTCTCTCCGTCTGTATTTGTAAACCAAGAATGTTTTATTATCATATATTTTACTAGCGGATGGAAAATTAATATCCTGTGCGTAGACGCATGATATGTTGTTATACAGCTATTTAAAAATCATATCATAAGTTAACTGTTATATTATCTCTACGCTTAAACTTTTGTTAACTATAGCTTAATAATACAACCCAATGAAACTTAAATACATTTTCAACATTTGATTTGAGTAAAGTATATAATGCACTAAATCGAATCAAATTAATTATAGTCAAGGTGGAGTGGATACCACGTGTCGGCAAACGTAACATAGGACGCCCACCAGCTCGGTTGACTGACGAACCTACGCAAGTTCGCCGGCAGGGGCTGGATGAGGAAGACGAGAAACTGGGATATGTAACGCGTACTTGGGGAGTCCTACGTCTAGCAGTGGACAAGGATTTGCTGAAGAAAAAGAAGAAGATAGTCAAAGTGGCGAAGTCCGTCCGTGGGGGAACTCCATACATCTCTCGTTATTTCCGTGTTTGAAAAGAAACGACTGCAACAAATCGGTCAGTAAAGCTGAGACACCATTTAATTCTTCTTTAAGACTTCCCATCTTGACTATAATTAAAAGTTGTAATGAGATCCTTTTCAATTTTTGACTGAATTAGACTTCAAATATTATATTCAATAAAATGTCATAGAGCAAGTGAAGAATCTGTACGCCGTCTACATGTGGAGCTTTCTCGTCATGTAGAATTTAGGAGCTGTATGGGGTTAAATCTTCCCTGGGTGCCGAGACGAACGCTCTAAACGCAACTAAAAGTTAACGCTCGGATTATAATGAGAATAGATTTTCACTAGGTGATGGTCATTTCTATTATTCTTCTTCGATGGTATTGACTTTGAACTTATGATAATCCACTTCCTCCTCTCCTATTCTATCCCTCTATCTCAATTCTTCTGTCCTATCCCTGTGGACCATTCCTCCTGTGTAATTCTCAATCCTATCCCTTCAATCCCGTCCAAAAGCTATAGCAACGCGTTGGCTTAGCCTCTGCAATTATGAACATTCATAGGCGAAAGTAACCACTCTCCATTATCCTAGTAATAAAACTTGTAAACAGATGTTAGTATTAAGATAGTTCTACACACGTACACATACACACACACATACACATAGACACACATTATTTTGTATTGTCATAAATATAAGTTTAGTTTTTATAAACAATGTCACTATAATACCCTCTTCATCAAAAGGTTTTTTTTTTATTGCAGCAGACAGGCAGATGGCCCACGCAAAGCGGTCAACATCGCCTATGGACATTTGCAACACCAAAGATGCTACAAATGCACTGCTGCTCTCTTAAGGGAGACTGGAACCTGGTCACTAATGCCGGAACACAACTCAAGGTTATTATGGCGACATACTCTAGATCAGGGATGGTAGCCATCCAGGCTGCAAGAAATTGTATTATTTCTCCGTTCCTGCACGGATATGATATATATGTGACAGAAGACGAGGCAATATTTAATAAAATAAAAAAAACGCTATCCATTAGCTTACCCGTGTCTTTGATTACCAGCATTGCAGTCAAAAAAATGTATATAATTGACTGTAAGTAAATTCGAAATAGAAAATATTGATGCCGAATTCGAAATTAGGCCCATCCCTAACAATTATAGCTTGTTTAATGCGTCATTTAGGCAACTGCCGATAATACAATACAGATCTTTTTGATACTCCCAGCCCTAAATGGGTTTATTGCTAACAAAACTTTCAGCCTTTACTATCCAATCTTCATTTGGAGTATCCCAAACGAAAACGAACCTACCATCGTATCGAATTTTTAATCGTTCTTCGACGAGATCATTGGGTACAATTTGGATTAGAAGAAGTAGCTGTTGCCAGCGGCTTCGCTCGCGTAGTAAACAGGTATCGTTTGAGTAGTCAAAAAAAAGGGTAGCCTTTATTTTACCCACTTAAGGGTTGAATTTTAAATAATACCGATTTACGCGTTTTTTCCATAAATGATGTATCTTAGTGAAACAACATTAAAATTACAATCTAAACCATGGCATAAGACTAATGAGTAATTTAAGTCTGACCTAAAATAACTAGATATAACTTGAACTAAGAATGTGTCCAATAACATTTTTCCTATTATTCCTATTCCAATGCTCCTTGGTACATAAGATCAGAAAATCTCCATCGAGACTTAAAGTGGACCTCGTCATTAACCTAATTAAAAAATACGCTGAAGCCTGCCAGCAACGGCTTCATCACCATGTAAATGTTGAGGCCATCCAGCTCCTTGATAATACAGATTTATTAAGAAGACTCAGAAGGACAAAACCATCTGAGTCAGTGTTATAATACTCTCATAATAATAAAGTGTAGTGCTATGTGGTAAACATTAACAAAGAACACATGAACAAAGTGTCTTCTCCTTAATAAATATATACGTATAGGTACATTTATTTCTTACCAGGAGCAGGTATATGAAATCATGTGCTTCTTACTTTAAAAATGACGAATTTTCATACATACTTTCATCACCTTTTTGACCCCCTTAGGGGTTGTAGATTCAAAAATCCTTTCTCAGTGCGCACCTACAGTAGGAACCCGCATGAAAAGTTTCAAGGTCCTAGCGCCAGTAGTTTCGCCTGTGCCTAGATTTGTCACTCAATCAATCAATCAGTGAGGCTAAGCAATTATATATGTATAGATGAGCCTCTATTTCTTTATATATACAATGTACTCTGTATGGTTTCGACTCTTGCCGAGACGTATGTGCCGTTAAAGAAGTTTTCTAACTGATGCAAGCAATATTATTATGAAAAATCTGTAGTTTTTCGCAGTAAAACACAGGATGTGTTGCAATCGCAAGTGCCTTGGTGGTTAGAACGAGCGAGGGGGCGACGACGCCCGCAAAAGTGCTAACTCAGCATGCCTACATCAAAAGATAATCTTGGTACCAACGCAGAACTAACAATCTAACAGAACAGAACATCTCTACTTATAAATATAACTAGGTATAATAATAAAAATATTTATTTTGCCAGAATGTAGTACAAAAGTTGTTACAATAATAAATTAATGTCCTATACAGTTTATTATTTTTATGGCGCGCAAAAAATTATAATTCTAAACTAATTTTATATTTATAATGTACATTATTTGAAAATTTGTCCTTTAACATACCTATGTACCTATATTATTAAAATCGTAAATATTCTTAAGTCCCAAGTATGCAGTGTTTTCGTTCTACTGACAATTATAGACGTATTTACTTCTCACTCGCTTTAAAATAATTTAAATCTACCTTATAACTTATTTCTCTTTATAACTTTTTGGTTTCGAATACTCGTACTTAAATTGTTACATACTCACGTTATAGTTCTTTCGCCGCTGGAAGGGACTAACACCTAAGAGACAGGCTTGGCCTAGTTTAGGTGTTAGTACACAAAAAGTCTTAATTTTAAGACAAAATGTAAATGTAATTTTGGCCTCAATAAAATCTTGTTATTGTTATTGTATTTGTGTTTATTTATATGTATATTTATATTTTCACAATTTCTAAACCAAATAATTTATTAACATTTGATTATTTCAAATTTTGTTATTCCTTAAATATATGTACAGTATAAAACACTGCAAAGGCTGTATTATGTACGTGTTGTCGAGGAAGTGGAACCTCGAAATTCGATCAGTAGATTCATGGTGAATACAACCTGATCGTACATTGTATGGATAATATGTCCAACAGTAGACTATAATAAATAAATCATACAGAAAGTAATAAAAAGTCCCTAATTCTGCTATGTTATTATAATAAAATACATTTATTATAATAGCTTATGTATTTGAAATAATTAATTAGTTTGAGTATTTATGTACATATTGCCTTTTTCCTGCACCACCTACATCGCTTGATTAAAATTTCTTTGATTTAGGTTGCCTGGAAGAGTTCGCTGTGAGTGATAAGGCCGCTTATTGTATTGCCTATAAAATATTGTAAATATGATTTGTTTTGTAATTGTATATTTCGGTGTGCAATAAAATTCTCTCTCTCTCTCGCTCTCTAATTCTCGAAACACAGACTGTTTTGGGAATTAGTGCCCTCTCACATTTAATAGATAGTTTTATACTGTAATAAAAACAGATCAGTAACATTTTCTGTAGCTAGTACATAAATACATTGCAACAAATGCTTGTCCCTTTGTAATTACATTCCAATACAAATTGATATTTCAATGAAGATTAATATAACTTTAAAAAATGGCTAAATATAGAGCTAAGCGCTAAATATTTTTTAAACAATAATAGAGGCGAAAAAGCATCAGGGGCCCAATTCTGCTATTTCAATAGCTTTGCGAAGATATTTAAAATACGATTCCATTGCGATAGTATCAAAAATTCGTATTCTTCTGAATGTACAATATGTTCTCGATATCGTTGTGGCAGAATAATAGTAGAAAAAAAATGATACTACCATTAGAAGAAGTGGTGTTAGCCAAAATGAATATGTAAAAGCTACCAAAACATTTAAATAATTTTCGCTAGTTTTTGCTTATAAATATTTGTAAGGATAGTGGAGTGCCACGGCTACACCATTGGTGTTAATAGAATACCGAAATCAAGAAAATAAGATAATAATAGCAGAATTGGGCTCCAGATCTAGCAGCAAAAGTGCTAAGTTGGCGAGAGTGTCTCTGTGCATAAGCTAGAATTGGCTAGCTCTATTCCATTTATAACTCTATATCGTGGTAGGCAAACCATATGGTTACACGTAATATAAATTCCTGGGCAATATTCACAAATTCTGGGGAACCGTTTTAATGTCCCGCTGGCAAATTGCAATTTTCTCCGCCACACGGTGTCGTCGTAGCTTTTGAGGCGCGTTTACAAAAATTACTTCAGAGTCTATTAGTTTTCAATAATAATAATATCTATTCTCTATGTACTATTATGATATGTTTTATGTTAGCATAGTACATAAAATCTATTATTTTTTATTTATTGATGAAAATTAAATGATGATGATGATTTATTCATTTATATCGTGAAACACTGTTACAAATGGTTGAGACAAGAGAGAGAGACACGCATATGATTGTGAGCGAGTGAGGCATACATTCGCGCTCCACAGACGTCGCGTTCCATGTACCACATTTTTATTTGTCAGAAATATGAATGATCCGGTCTCATTAGTTTAAACCTTAAACCTATTTTCTCATAGACTGTTACTTAAATTTATATGATTGATATTGTCTATGTCAAACTGTTTTTTGTTGAGTGAAAATTATTGAGAGAAATACACGTCTTAATTTTCCGTTGTTGTGTTTATTGCGTTTATACCAATTAAATAATACAAAAACCTGGATTTTTCTAGTTAAAAATGATTATATTATCTCTTTAGCGACCAAAACAATGGTCGTAAATGGTATAAGTTTCTCCTTATAAAGAAAGGCACACAAATGTATAAACATAAAATAAATGAATTTATAGCTCGAACTTGCACAGCAAAATTTATGTTTTGAATATTTCATATTATTTACAGTCGACACAACCGCTCTGATGTTTTAATATTTTCCGTTGTATAGGGGCTACTGAAAAATGGCCGAAACGTCCGAATAAAAATCAAAGAAAAACGTAGTTTTATTATGTGTATTAGTCGCGAAAACTTAAGAAATACTATTAGCCACACTAAGGGTTAAAAATTCAATATTTAAAAAATCATAATAATATTCTTTACTTACTTTTTTATTTGAATCAATAGGTGGTGTGACATCCGCTTTTAAAATTGGATGAATTGACCACCAGAAATAAAAATCTTGATTCATCAATAGATTAGTGGGTCTCTAACAAAAATAATAAAATATCCAGAACTGAAGAGAAGCGAATAAAGGATATTTGATGACAGGCGTGATAAAAAATGCTGACCTATCAGAAATATGACCTTACCATTACTGGCTATAATAGATTATATATAGTCAAGATGGGGAAGGAGGGAAGGAGGTTAGTTCATACAGCTCTCGTTTTTCATCTTTTTTAAACGCAGTTTAACGCCTACTACAGTTCGAACATAGAGTTTATGAGAGCTGCATACGTCTAGTCATCGCAGCGGACAACGAACTACTGACTACCGCAATGCGGAAACGCATATATTAATCTCGCTCGCACATGATCCGTCCCGCTCACACGTTGTGCTATATACTGTACCTACTAGCTGTACGACTTGTTAATATTTGTACTTAAGGTTACCGTTTCCAAAATAAATTAGTTCACTTCAGTTCACATCAGCACTGTACAGCGAATACTACTGTCTGCCATCTGAAGTGTCATTTAACCTACCTCTCGCTGCTACAAGTTAAATGGTGTCTTAAATTTACTGTCCGATTTTTTGTCGTCGTAGCTATGAAAATACGGAAATAACGAGAGATGTACGGATTTCCCCCACTGACGGACCTCCCCAACATGACTATAAGCCACGAACGAATAAATGAATGGCTCGAAAATCAGAACTTTACTTTCCACTTTAGATAGCGATGGCTGTAACTGAAATCGATTTGTGGCCGGATCCTCTATCTTACTTACTATTAATTCACTTGCCTTACCATCGGTTGAATTTTGACATTACTTGCATGTAGTGTGTGGAGCTTATATCAAATTTCAACCGATAGTAAGACAAATGAACGGTCGGTAATATATAGGAACCGGCCATGAAAGAGTATTCTTATTTTAAAACAACACTATAGAAGTAAATTTCCTAATATTTTTATTATAATGGGCTTTCCACAATCTTGCAAGAACACGGAATACAAGAATGTGGAACGGTTTCAGATTCTTTTTCATGCATGAATGTGGAGCGTCCATAATATTATTCTAGTAATCTTTCTACCTGGTAAAAATATTATATAAAACACACACAACACAGATAACAGCTTAATTCGTAGTATAAAATATTCATGTGTACCTCTGCCTTACCCTCCAACACAATGTGTGTAAAGATATAATTATCAACTCAGAATATGTCACAGAGCGTATTAATGTTAGGCAGCGCTTTTTTCGCTGCATCCGTGCCGCGGGTGCGTTGTAAAGCGTCCTCCCTGATTTATTCGCCGCTTATCTAGCGGCTGAATTTATTTGTCTGCGAGCTCTTACGAAGCTTTTGTATAGATTTAACAACATATAGAACAGGGTATTTCCAAATACTATAAAACTTTTCTAGGTATTGTAAATTATTTATTAAAAACCACAATAGATTTTTTTCATAGCAAAATTAACCTTCGTGGAGAACCCTCTCCAGGAAAGGGTAGGGAAAGAAAGAAAAAGATTTTATTTAAAGAAATAGCGATGTACTTAGACTAATTATAGTTCATAATTTAAAAAAACATGTTTTTTACAATATTTCCTCCGCACTTACAGCAAATGAGGTTTGCTTTCAGCTTATTGCTGTGCTGGAATTTTGTCCGACATAACGCTGATTTTCAGAGTATGAAATCTTACCCTAAAATTTCATAAAATCAATCTAAACACAGACTTGTCAAGTAGAAAATCGATAAATATTTAAAACACAACCACTCTCCCCTATTAAAACAACAATCACATCATATTTGTCCGTTATCAAGTCTTAGTGAAATTCAAAAATTCGCGTGACACGTCTTCACTAATTCTTCAAACAATTTATTTTTATTTCCTTTCTTCTTTCTTTAACGACCCTCGAAATAATAGAATTATGAAGCTATGAATCTCTGCAAAGAGCAAAATGGTTCATCGAGTCTCGAATTATCAAAGGGCTGATTTCTGTCTCGGGTTGCTGCCCTTTGATCCTTTGATATGGCAATCTAGCGAAGTAACGTAGCCAGCCTTCTGGGCACCTTACATATGGGAGACGATGGCCTATACTAAGTATTCTACGTACAGTTTTAAGGGAACATTGGTGGAACACAAAATTATTAATGTAAGTTTTCGTTATTGTATTAATTTATAATATTTTAGTTTTTTAGAGTTGGTGACCCCAACGTGCTAATCCCGATCAAATCACAGAAATTTTAAAGGGAGTATTAATAGAAGTATCTATAATAAACGTATAGGTATGAAGATATTAATTAATGTTGATAAAGCAATAGTTATATACAGGGCCTTTTTTGTGGGGGCACGCAGTGCCTTAAAGGAAATTTCGAGAATATCAAAAAATTGCCATAAAAACTAAAAAAAAGGAATACTTTTGATTTTTTTTATAGATTTACAATTTTCGAGAATTAACGTGCCTCCAAAAAAGAAGTGACAAAAACGGCCTGGATATATGTCAAGATCGTAGCAAGTGGAAACCCTTCGTCCTGCCTACCCCTATGGGGAACAGGCGTGATATATATGACTTTAGTTTAATAAATTGTATTTTAATATTTTCTTAAGTTTTCGCGACTTATATACATAATAAAACTACGTTTTAACGGTTTTTAAACGCTGTAATTTATTTGATTTTTATTATTCCGACATTTCGGCCACTTTCAGTGGCCGTCATCACGGAAGCTTAAGATATCAAGTGTCAATGAGTATTGTTAAAGTTTTATTCAGTCTACCACCAACTTGTTTATTTTAATTATTTAGTTTTAATTTTGTTTATGGTTATTATTTGCTCTATGGGAGCCTAATCTAATTTAAAAACGCTTACTTACGCTTAAAAACCATTAGATTGTATTTTAATACATGTACATAGCTGCTTTTCCTAATAAAATGCTATCTAGGCCCCAAACGTGCCAGAGTGACTGACTACCAATTTAAAAAAAAACCAAAATCAATCCTTAGCCAGTTTTTTGTTTGACAATTATTTTACACGAATCCATTCTATCTCATATATAAATCTACACGAACCGAAGTCTCGGTGCACTCGTAATTGTGCAAATTATAAATTTGTGACCGACTGCCGCTGCGCTTGTACGGGATTAAATCGCAGCGCTGCCGCAACAGCGACGCAGCGTCACCGCATCGCATCGCTCTTGATTTATTTATTGTTTGTTCTAATTTATTCTTCAATTCTGATATCTTATGAGAAATTGCTTTATTTCCTTCACCCAATTGCATAGTTTAAAAATATTTTGTATTGAAAATTGTAATAGTAAAATTTTATATAAGCTATGTGTAAAACCTTAGCAGAGTAATGCTTTCCATGTGGCTTTGGTCGAAGAATTCGTGTTTTATTATGTCTTAGGAATTCATGCGTCACAAAATATTATGTACAGATTGATAAATTAATCAATACTAGTGGTCGCCCAGTGGTCGAAATTCGACCATAATTAATTTAATTAATAAGTTTGAACATTATTAAGGTTCTGTTGTCACAGACTATAGTTCTATAATCATAGATTTCGCCAAGGCTACACTGTCAATTTGACTTTAACAATAAACAAAAGAGTTTATATGCGTGTGTGTGTCAAATACATGGTAGTATGTGTAATGTTTTTTTTTATTGATTTAATGTATTATTTATGTATAATTTGAAAAAAATATTGGCATTCGTCGCTTCTTCTCTATATAAACTATAATTGTGCGAAATTTTATAATTCTCCGTCCGCGCAATTTTCGTAAAAAGGGGTACAAAGTTTTTGCTTCACGTATTTATATATAGATTTGTAAAAAATTGCATGAAGATTCCGTAATTCGGTACATATGAAAAGCTTGGATAAGGGAATAATTAGGCTAATTCGCCTATTATTATAAATAGCTAATAATGCTAAACTATTAAAGGTTTGACCTAATACAATTTACTTCGTAGGAATTCGAAATATATCTTATAATTAAAAATCAATGTTTATGTGTTTGTCCTCCAAGCGCTCCTAAACCATTGATCAGATTGTGATGAAACTTTGGTAAAGTGTTCTGAGGAAGGTAAGGTTTTCTAACTTAAACAATATATATCTATAAAAATAAAAATCAATGTTTGTACGTTTGTCCTCAATATGTTCCTAAAGCATTAATCAGATTCTGATGAAACTATAGTAGGGTGTTCTGAGGATGCCCGCAAGAGTTTGTGGCTCAAAAATCTTAATATATAAAATTCTTCTGTTGGTGTGTAGGTCACTAAACTCTTCCTAAACGACTGAACCGATTTTATTACAAAAAATTGTGTGTGTTAATTGGGTTCAGGAGTGATTTAGATTCAAATTCGAACCAGGTAGGTAGGTAGCACTGCAATCGGGTTCCAGGATTTTGACAAAAAAACTTGTGCGTGTTTGAGTGGGTCTCGGGATGGTTTAGATTCACAATTAAACCAGGTAAATGGCCCTGCAATCGGGTTCCAGGGTTTAGGTGAAATTATTTTTTGTGTGTGTAAGGTAGCCCTGCTAAACTGCTCCTAAACAATGGAACCAATTTTGACGACTTTTTTTGTGTTTGTTCAAGTGGATTCGAAATTGGTTTAGATTAACAATTGGTCCCGGTAGATGGCGCTGCAATCGAATTCTAGATTTTAATTTTTTAAGGGCAGTACGTCTGCCGGGTACAACTCGTATATTATAAATGCGAAAGTTTGGATGGCTGTTTGCTCAAACACGCCAAAACAGCTAAACCGATCTGGATAAAATTTGGCACAGATAGATTATAGTCTGGATTAGCACATAGGCTACTTTTTAACCTGGGAAAATGTGCGGTTCCGGTGGGATAACAGTAACGCGAGCGAGGCCGCGGGCGTAAGCTAGTAGGTAATACAATAATTTAGTGAATGCACTAAACTACGAACTGTGGCATATTCGTATTTTATATTATTTATATCATATTAGGTACCTATTTCTTTAACGTTTAAATATATTTAATAGAAATTAAAATGATTTTAGAAATGATTCAAAATGTATTATTTAGCTTTTTTGAAACAAAGCACAATTTATAAAAAAAATAACATGATAATTACAACCGGCTATTCCTATTTTGTTCCTAACGAAAGAAATATATATTTATTGTGCCTGAAAAAAAACAAATAGCAATTTGTTGTAAGCGAACGCGAGCGGCACATTGCGCACTAGGTATATTAGGCGCTCTGTTAGTGGGAGCAATTACTGCTTTTGACCTAAAACGAACCCACCCTATATTTCCTAGATGTCTATAGGACTTTTAAAAAGGCATTGTAATATTTGTACGCCTTATGTGTAATATCATGTGGAATTAAATATAATTTAAGACCTGGACAATTATCATATACCATGTCATAGGTAGATAAATTTCATTCCAAAATAATAAAATAAATACATCAGTTTTATGAGGTCTATATAGGTAATTTTAATGAACCCTAATTTGATTCTGTACTTTTTATGTTAAGGTGTTTTTACACAAAAACCTTTCGATATCCCTAAGGCTTGTATAGTTACGTAATTATGTTGGAAAGTTATCAGAAATAGGGAGCTCTTATTCCTAACAAGAATTAAACATTGTACAAATAATCCAACAATGATCAGTAAAATGAGATTATGTTAAACTTTTCCAGATTAAACTAAACCTCAAAAAGATTTTCCTGCCAAACGATTGGAGTCTGCTCTAATAGTAATATCGCTGTGTAGTTTAAAAGTAATAGTTAACAAGCTTAGGCATTTAACATTTGACTCTGGATCTAAAAAGTAACGGCGCGCGTTATGTAACTTCCAGTCAGAAGCAGACTGCAATAGGCAATGGCTTGGATCTAGGAATTAACGGAACGGGTAAAACAAAGATATTTTTTGAAGTGAAACTTCTTTAGAATCGTTGTGATTTCTAACTCGATCAAACGAAAAAGCGGAATGAAAACGCGACACTACATTGTTAGGTATTTTTCTGTTATTTGCCATTTTTCTTATTTTGGTAATTTTGGTAGTTGTGGTAGTTTTGGTAGTTGTGGTAGTTTTGGTAATTTTGGTAGTTTTTATAGTATAGTATTTTTCGTAGCCTCTTGTCTATTAAGCGTTGTAGATGTAATTATGTTCGTCTTTATATTCTCTGAAGTGTCACTTGTACTGCGTGAGAACTGCACACACACACATTTCTTTGTTTTTATCTGAACAGACAGACAGCCCTCCTAACAGAAAGTTACAAACTGCTCTTAGGGCCGGCTCGATCGGTGTGTTACCACACTCTCACAGAGTATTCGTGTGAAACGGTTAGTCTCAAGGCTAATCGGGTTTCGTACTGTTATGAAATTGTATAATCAGCATTTTTATCATACAAATTTAATGTAATTAAAGTTATTGATAAGAGTCGATTTACCCGGTGTCGTGGAAACACGTCCTGATTAAACCATTTTGCAACAAAAGTGTGTGTTTCGCTTACAAATGGATCGAATGACCATGAAGTGTGTTCCCATAACCCAATTCCCTCTCCTCCTGGCTCATCCGCCTTGTCTCATCCCATCTATTCCGTTCCTTCTGTCTGATGCTTGTATCTCATCCCCCTATCTCATCCTCTTTATCCCATCCTAAAGGCTGGCAGCGTATTCGCTTCGCCCTTGGCAAAAACTAATAATTTTTATTTGCCTTTCGATGAGTGTAGCTGCTCTTCAGCAAGAGTTGCACTCGATTTACCTGGGGTCCACTCATCAGATCCTGACATGGTGATAGTGGGATCACCTCAGAAGAAAACTGCGAATTAAAAATCTTTCCACAATTGACGAAGAAAACGCTTAATAAACATACAAGAAAAACATACAGTCCAATCGAGAACCTCCCCCTTTTGAAAGTCGGTCATAAAACCTAATTAAGATATTTTCATTAAGTAATATAGGGCCAATGCCTAAGGTTTGACTCGGGGGAAAACTAGTACAGGCTTGGCTTTGCTACATAAACTCAGCTTTGCATGTTGTATGTGAGTGCACAAATACTTCATCACCTCTGGTATCGCTAGCACTCACACATATGCAAAGCTGAGCTTATGCCGCAAGGACTGTACTTCACTATAATTAGAGCTATAATTTTGAGAAAATTATATAAATGATAAATGGCTCATCCACACAGGCTTTATATCTCCATCCCTCTCGATTCGTCTCGGGCCATATCGCCGGGTTTTTCGTGCGCTAATTACGCCGCGCCTCGTGGCGGCCATAGCGCGGACTGTTACGACCGGAGTTGCTTCTAGCACCCGACTCAGTTTGTGGGATTACATTGCACCCGTACATTGCACAGCGATGTGCAATGAGTATACTGTAATGTGTATGTTGTCACTTGCCTTGTTTTTTTTTACTGGTTAAAGCTGATATACAGGCAGACGAACCAGCTAGTGGAAAATTGTTACCGACACTTACAGACGCCTCCAACAACAGGGGTGATGCCAACACTAGCTGTTCGACTGAGATAAAGAGGTTAAGATATTGGGGATGGGATAGTAAAGAAGGTGAGATATGGATCGATGTCCCTCGGGAGTCTCTTAGAAGAATATATTTTAATAATATAATTTATATTCGTAATAATTTGAGTCCCTATAAACAATACAAGGATATTCACAATTTCAACACCAGGCATAGTAATAGACTGATATTGCTATCTTTTAGATTGCAAAAAGTATTGTCCTCTTTCTCGGGTGTTAGTATACGCTTCTTCAATAAGATTCCGAACGAAATGTTAGATCTGTCTTTCACTAAATTTAAAACCAAATTAAAAAGTATTTTGCTAAATAAGATTCCGAACGAAATGTTAGATCTGTATTTCCCTAAATTTAAAACCCAATTAAAAAGTATTTTGCTAAAAAAAGGATACTACATTATTGAAGAATACTTAAATGACAAAACTTCATTTACATAGCAGCTCGCTCCAACCTTATAGTACGTCATGCCATTATTATAACTATAAAAATATTTTTCTTTCTTTTTATTGTCTTTGTCTTACTGAGTATGCACGATTTGCTTACAACTCCATTAATTCTTCGAAAAGTAATTGTGTATCATATTTCTGTATAAAATATATTGTAAAAAACTTTGAGTTAATCAATTTTTAGCTAGACGTGTTCCTGGGGATTTTCTTGCCGCTTCTTCTCCTTAACAGCAATACACGTTGCGAAGCAGTATACGTATACTAGGAAGTAAAATAAAATTTTAACTTGTATGTATGACCTTCTAAGTGTTTTCCAGTGGAACTTAATTTGAATAAATACTTTTGAATTCGAATTTGACTTAAGAGAACGCTTTAATGAAATCTGAATTATGTCCGTCGTCTGCCTATATATTTTTCATAATATAAATAATAAATCGGCAGACAAACACACATACTGTATATCCCCATATTAAGCAAGTTACGCTTGTGTTATGGGTAATATACAATGGACTACTCTGGGGCCGAGCCCAGAAACCAAGACCAGAGTACATAACGGAGAAAATTGGTTTCCGAAATTTACCATACTAAAAATCGAACCCGGATCCTCTGCGTTACAACGAGATAGGCAGGCAAAGGCTTAACTCGCTCAAACACAGAAACCTTGGAACTTCTTCGTCGCATAATTTACATTCCTAATAAAATGAGTGCCTACAAAGAATATAAGGATGTTCACAATTTAAATACCAGGCAAAAATAATAGACTAATATTGCCGTTGTTACGAACTCTTTCGTATTTTTATTCTTAATTTATTTTATATATAAGAGAATGACGTTTTAGTTGAGCCTGGATATGTTTAGTTACCAAATATATATATTTTCACCATCATTGTCCAGCGTATAATTTCAATATTTAGTCTAAATTCATACAGATCCTTACAGCCATCTTTCAGATTACAAAAAATACTGTCCTCTTTCTTGGGGATTGGTATACGCTTCTTCAATAAGATTCCGAATGAAGTGTTGGATCTGCCCTTCATTATATTTAAAGTTAAATTGAAAAGTACTTTGCTTAAAAAGGGATACTAGAATATTTAAATGACAAATTGCATTTACATAGTTGCTCGCTCCAGCTTTTTAAACTGTACCTATTCTGTATTACGTTTATATTTTGCATAACATTTAAGGAATTTAGGGAGATATGTCGCAGTATGAATTTTTATTATATCATTATTGCGACGGTAACAATATTTTTTGTTTGTTACAACTCCATTAATTCTTTGAAAAGTAATTGTAATACAATTTCTATGTGTATCTAAAAAAAAGAGCCTAAATAATTAACGAAAAAAATATTTTTGAAGTGAAACATCTTTAGAATCGTTGTGATTTGAAACTCGGTGAAACGAAAAAGCGACACTAAAAAGACAAACACATAAATCTATAGGACTAAGCCTGCGAGAGAATGAGATAGAATACATTATATTTAATCATTTAAATACTATGCTGATACAGATAGAGGTTTTTTTTTTAACAACAACTCTACGAACTCGAGTTCCGTACCCTCTTTTACAACTTAATTTAGAAGAAAGTTTTTAGAATTTATACTCGCTTATTATTTTTATTCTTGTATGTAACATTTATTGGGTGTATCTTTGTGTTGTGGTGTACCTTACGAATAACTTATTATATTAATTTATTCTAATTTTAATACTAAACTTATACTAATGTAGAGTGTATCTGTTACATGCTGGTGTTGTGAGGAAGTGCATATGTGTGCCTTATGTCTATACCTATATATATTAACCTAACTAATACCATGCAGATGGTACATGGCATACAGATAGAGTTCCAAATGTTTTGAAGGGTTTCGTTAATACTTCAAATTTCGTGTTTTAAAGCTTAAATATACTATAACGATATAATATGTGCAATGTGACGTCACGACATTTAGAATCCCTCCCAACTCTTGTCACACTGTCTCACTTCTACTGCGTGTGAACTGCACTCACACACAATTTTTTTAGCTAGACGTGTTGCTGGGTAGTTTCTTGCCGCTTCTTGTCCTTTAAACAGCGAGAACATATCGAGCTTTTACCGCCATTTTATCGTAAGCGACATTTGGACTTTAGTATATTTGTAATTACAAAAGGTATACCGGTCTATTTATTTGTTTTAAGAATTTCAGTTTTTGATTCAGCAAGGTCTAATTTAACTAAAACTGAAAGTTTTAAAACAAAATAATAACATAAAATGCCTTTTGCAACCAAAACTGTACTTAGGTCCAAATGTCGCCTACGATAAAATGGCGGTAAAGGCTCGATATTGCGAAGCGGTGTACATAGAATAGGAAGTAGATTTAAATTTTTACTTATATGTATGACCTTTAATAAATGTTCTCCAGTGGAACTTATCTATACATATAGTTAAATAAAATTGAAGTATCTATTTGTAATGTCAAAATAACAGCTTTTGACTTTAAGCATATGAAAGTGTATAGGTACGGCACTTATATAAAAAAACAATTTTTATAATCGGCTGGACCGATTTTGACGGGACTTGCACTGGCAGATAGCTTCAAGTACAGATAGATGATATCGCTGTTAGAGTTGCCGATAAGATTGGGCATTTGTCTAAATCGTCAAAAATGTCCAATCTCATAAACGTGTACATACAATATATAATATTGATTAGAATACTGGTGTGCAAATCACGTAAACGATAAGGTTTCTGTATATATAGTCTAACTTAAATTAGGAATAACGAAGAAATGAATATACTGCAAGAGTACAACAACTCGTATTATTTTGTACTTCCCTCTCGGCGATTGAGCTATGGGCCCTCGCCAGTGGTGCGGTACCCCATACAACGGGGTAACCAACAAAGACGCACCACTGAACTTAATCAACCCCCACAAGTGGTGACCCCTCTGAAGAATATCAAGCAACCTTCGAAGAGTCAGTAAGCAAATAGCCGACGAAGAACACACCTCAGCATACTATGACTGAGTAAGCAATCATCATGGGCCATTAAGGACCTCTCTTAGTAATCAAGCAACCAACTGAATAAGCTGTCACGACGGACACTGCGAAGCCGCTAACAAATATTTTTCAACTTACAAGATGTAAGCTGAAAATCAACATGGGAAAACGGACCCACTGAAGGATATTTTTACAGCTACAAGATGGGATAGGGGGAAGGGAATGTGGGCCGATGAAACACTCATCATACGAAACATAATTGGCTCAAGACCAAACATGTCACGCCGATATTCTGTGAGAGCGTGCCATCACATCGATCAAGCTGGCCTTAAAAGCTGTAATCAAGATAAGATATTGATGCCAGCGTGGCTCAACCATGTCAAACATGTATTGGTATTGTCGCCAGCACGTCATTGATTTACAGGAGAGTGATTTTAGGGTACCGTAGTCGATTTCGCAACGGAATGAATGGAAACTATTGTTCACCATAACTTAAATCTAGACCATTGATATGGATAGATTTGTATTAGAACAATGGGCGGCCTTATCGCTTATAACGATGTCTTCCAGGCAACCCGTTGTCCAAAGAGACATTAAAAGAAAAATTAAATAATATTTGGTGGTGTGACTAAATTAAAACTAATTGAATTAAGGAAAAACAGAAAGAACTGCCATTGATATACATAATTAAATATATTATAATAATATACATTACATATACCTGCGAACAATAATACTTAGTCTTGCCATAAATATTGTAACAAATATTTTTTTTCTATTGCAAATTATATTTATAAGTTTTACAGTGTGTTAGTTTAATACATAAATATAAAACAATTTAAAATATAAAAGCTTATTCGAAGTGGTCTCTATTGGCTGCAATACAGTCCTTTAAACGTTGAGGCCAATTATCAATAGAAGACGCACTCTTTCCATGGGAAAATTCTTCACTACCAATCGTATGGATTGTTATAAGGACTCCAAATTATCATGGCGTTTAGAGCAAGCCGTACTCTCTAAAACTGACCATAAATCAGAGTCCGAAACGTTCGTTTCCAACCAAAACTGCTTGGACCGAGCTTTATGACCCGGCGCCGAGTCTTGCTGGAAGGACCATTCTTGATTATTGAACATGATGTTGTTAATGGCTGAACTACTACAAGTGTATCAAGATACCATTCTTGAGAAGGCTCAAGAATGGTATCTTGATACACTTGTGCCGATGTTTTGATACCTTTTTCACAAAAATATGGCTCAGTCACTCCTTCATAGCTAACACCCCACCAAACCATCAATGAAGGCGGATAATGCCCACGTTGCACTCTGTCGACTAATTGAGAAGCTTCCTTAGAGCTTTGAGCATAAATAAATACGGTCATTTTGTTTGTTAAAATGTTGCTCAATTGTAAAAATTTTCTCATCCGTAAACAAAAATTTTCGGTCACCTCCCTTTGCGTACCGCTTCAGTAGTTGTTTCGATTTTACCACCCTATTCTTTTTTAAATTGTGAGTTAACAAATGACCAGTGCGGCTCTTATAGGCTGCAAGTCCTAAGTCATCATTTAAAATACGCGACATGGTTCTAGGTGATATCTTCATCTCCCGAAATAAAATCTTTTGCTTTCGGATACGATTTCTTCGAATTCTTTCCCTTACTGCTTTGACCACCTTTTTCATACGAACATTACGGGGACGGCCAGATCTTTTTCTGTCACAAACAGAGGTCTCATTGTACCTATTAAACATAACATTTGACTAATACCAAGCGTATGGAGAGTTTTAAAAATTGCGTTTGGCTCCATTCCTACTTTGTGTAATGCAATCACAGCGATTCACTTCTCTTTATCACCCCACTCCATTTTAATATCACAAAATGTTGTACAATGTATTGGCGCCAAAATGAGAAAACACAATAAACAATCATATAAAAATGACAGATTCCACATTCAAATGTAATATTTTGTTTATTTTTAATTGTAACAGTATTTATGGCCAGAATAAGTACAATTCTATTTGCTGCAACAAATTCTATTTAATGGACAAATAATGGTCAGTGATCAAGTGGTTGAATGTAGAAATGGATGTAGCTTGTCTGATTTTTAAGGGCAGGAAGTTCCACAGGCGAACAGCTTGTACGGCAAAAGAATTTCCTACGAAGGACGAAGGAGTTTAGGTATCGTTAGCAGGTTTTCATTTGATCGCAAATTACAGGAATGAGATTGATAGAGGAAACTAAAAAGTTCCTTTAAATATGGGGGAGTACAGGGATTGAAAAGGATATTGTGCAGAAGTGAGAGTAAGTGAACATTCCGGCGAAGGCGATTATAGGCAATCATTTAAACTGAACTCTTTCAGGTCCACCTGTCTTTATTTGTTAAAGTCTATTTGCCTGAAATTTGGGAGGAAGAAAAGCCGCTATACAATAGTATAGTGAAATTGACAAAAAATATATAGATTGCAGATGACCACCATACAAGTAAATGTATATATATGTCCCACAATGGAGACCAACTTCTCATAATCCTGATCCATGTCAACTAGTATATGCTTTAAAGTCAAGTAATGTGTTAAGTATAATTTTATTCTGCAAACTGTCCTGTTTTGAAATGGAAACAAAGTCTATTTGAACAACAAAATAGCCTACTATCCTGAAATCTACATGAAAATAAATACAATCATCAACAAACATAACAAAATTTATTGTCCTTTATTCTTAACATTTCTTTTATTTTTAAGTATACACTTTGAATCATCATTCAATTGCTGGAAGAATGCTTTTGATGTCTTCAATGACTTATTATCTGCTTCTGTCCCCTTCTTTGTATTCCTTTGTTCAGTGACTTTATTGACTTTGCCCTTCTTTCTCTGCAACTTCTTCTTTTTTCTACGTTCTCTATTCTTATCTGTTTGAGTTCTTTCTTCTTTCGACACTAAATCTCCTCTATGTTTCTTTTTAACTTCTTCTGGTGCCAATAACATAGCATCACTTGTAGCTACAGGTGCAACTTCCTCCATTGATATTGCTGGAGTGTTGCTCACAATCTTAACCTCTGCTTGGGCAGGTTTTGGTGTGTAATGATAATGGCATAATGCATCTAATTTTGCAAATAATGTTGACATTGTATCCTGTATTTCTATATGAGCTTCAGGCTCCTTCTCTTCTTGATCCTCACCAGATAATGCTTGTTTTTGTTTTAAATATTCTGCTTCATAAACTTGAGCTAAACTTAATTTACTCTTCGACTGGTCTATTATCTCCTTCTTACGGAAAGACAGTTGATCATCAACTGGTTTTTCTTTTTTAACAATGTCATCCCAAGCTTTGTCTTTAACTCTTTGCTTAATTATGTCTTCTAAAGTCAGAGTTGTTTGCTCAGTTACTATTGGTGGTGGTCTTGATGTTAGATCAAAATCAACCACCTCTTGTAGTAACGAATTTTGTGGGCGTTTCTTAGCATCTACTTCTCCTTTCAATTGCCAAGGAGCATCTTTCAGTGTCTTCTGTTCTAGCCTCTGTATTTGTTGTTTCAATCTTTGCTGACGTAATTCAAAATCTGATTTCTTTTCATCAGGTTTTGTTGTTTCTAAAGCATTGTCAGAATCTTCATCATCCGATGAAGTATCTTGCGCAAAGTGGACTTTTTTATTTATTTTCTTTTTATTTACAGAAGGTTCCTTTTCTAGTTCATCATGAGCTTCCATATCCTCTTGATCAAATTCATCACTATGATCACCATTCTCTTCAAAATGATCCTTCTCCTTGCTGTCAATTATATCACCTTCAACAAAATCATTTTCCCCATCAGTGGGATCAAAGAAGTCTTGATACATCATCTGTTTCTCATCATCCTCATCTTCATCTTTAATATCTTCAAACATATCTATAGATTCCTCATCACTATCTTGTTTTGTTGGTTTTCCTTCGTTTTTCTCTTCTCTGAGCAGAAACTGCTCCATATCTTGGAGCTTAAAAAATTTATCATCTACTATTGATGTTTTAGATTTCTTCCCAAGCTTATTAAGTTTTTCCTTGCCAATTGCAGCACGCTCGACGGTTTCTTCAGTGTCAGAATTTATGTAATGATCTTCCAACCGAGAGTCATCATCGAAATCTTTAGAATTGTCATTGTTACTATTTTCAGATTGATATATTCCATGTTTTCCAGTTTCAACAGGGAATATTAGGTCATTTTTAACAGACATAGAATTTGCAACTTCCCAAACTAATTGATCCCAGCATTCAGAATTCTGTAGCTCTAATTGCTGCCAAATCTGCTCCTCATCAAAGTCCTGAACGATCAATTCAGACAAGGCACTTTTCTTCTCTTTCTTTGTAACTTCCTCTTTAGATTTTGTGTAATCATAAAGAGATTTCACAAGATTTTTAATATCATCCTTAACATTACTCTGTACGGAGAGAAATTTCACAGGTTTCTCTGTTAGAGAGTTGAATTTATCTAATATGTCTTCCATTTCAGGACAAGCCATAGATACTTGTTACTTGTTAGTCTATATGTCGCGGGTGATTGTTTTGGAAGTATTAAAATAAGAAAACTTATTTGAGTCCATTTACAACCAAAACTAACACGAGGTTATGTTATTTATTATATTAATGTGACGTTGACAGTAACAACTCCAACATAAGACAATGACAACAACATTACTGCATGAAATAATCGACTAAAGATTATAAAGTCCTGTTACACTTTTATTTATCAATCTGAGATCAATCTTCACTTCGCTCGTAGTTTTTGACAAGAAATTGTGAAAAGATGTTTAAATTACCTTATAAGTGTATTGGAAATCTCGACATCTATATTTACGTGGCGTTGGCTAGATCTGCATACTATGTAATGCCATGTTTAAAAAAGAAAACTTCAAATTTTACTTCTGTACTTTTTGAGTAGTTTTTGGCGGGAACTGAAAGGAGATGTTGTGCTGTGCAGTTTTATTTTCTAAAATTGTGTAAAATTACTCTAAAATTAACAATAGTTGTAAGATATTAATAATTTTTGAGTAGTAATTATGTGTTTTTGTGAGAAATGTGAACTGTATAGCCAAATGTGGACTTTCGATTTTTCACAAGAACTCCGTTGGATGGCGTCGATTGTAGCCTACAATACAACTGCGCCTGGCTTAAAGGCCTAGTTGCCAAGCTGTAAACATAAAAAAACAAATCTTTACTTTTTATTTCATTCACTCGTTCATTTTAATTCAATAGTTCATTTTTTTAGTTCCGTTCTTTTCGCTTTGTTTTCAAAGATTTTATTTGTATTTTTAGTTTAAATTAATAAAAATTAAGACCATTTTATCAAAACCACTGACAGAAACATGCTAAGTGAATTATTTAAATTGTAATCTTACCTTTAATGATACAATAAAATCAAAGCAATATCAAGTGTACATTTCTCATAACACAAAAGGTGAGAAATTTCGTATCTATGAATAGCTTTCTGCTTGTAATTATTTCATTTCCACTCGAATGATCTCCACGGCGTCTTTCTTTTAATATTAGTAGATCTCCATGTCCGCCCACGTAAGTAATCCTTACGTATTGTATAATCCAAAATGTTTGTAAAATCACCATGCACTCAAAAGTGAAAGGTAGGTATTGTAATTTTATTGTGTTATTTATTTATGTACTATTTCCAATATGCCACGACCTTTTGAGGTTAAAATATTTCATGGTTTATGACATTTAACATTAATTGAGATGAAGGCCAACCAAGAATCTGAAGTATACATATCACTCCAACTTAGACAATAGTCAAGCACTACCTACTGACAAAATGCTAAGTGCCTTCAGAACTCTATAAGCTTGTGAATATAAGTAGTTTATGACCAGGCCTTATGTGTTTGCAAGAAGAAATTAATTTGGAAATTTTGTATTTAATAATAATTGTCAGATAATCACACGCGTTGCATATTCCAAAACTAAGCAAGTTACACTAATATATAGCTTCTATGAATGTGTTGGTAATAAATACACAATAACATGCCAAATTCCTGACATTTAACATACCATGTTTAAAATAAGTCTAATTACTATATACACTAAAATTAATACACTACTTGACATGTTATAGAAATCATAGCACAATTTGCAACTCACATACAGTATGCATTTATTTATTATTTGAGATATGAAGTGAATTTTAGGTGGTTATAAAAACAATAACCATGAAGGCTAAGCCGAGAGCTATGCTATGCTTCACTCCCCCCTTTGCCTTCTAACCTATATTAAAAAGTTCAGATCTGTTCACAATAACTCATAATAAATAAATGAGCCCTCTAACTATACCCTACCTGAATACAAAATCAAGATGGTTTCGGTGTTTTGTAAGATGATAAAAAGTATCTCAGTTGATATCATTGTCAATGGCAAACAGACAGACAGCCCAGTTCATGGAAAAGGTTTACCGCCACATTTACACCACCAGTGGGGAAGCCAACATATTGCCAGGCAAGATGGGATAGAAGAGATGGAATGAAAGGGTTCAGACAGGAGAATTGGAATAGCAATATGAGATAGGGGCAGAGAGAAGTGGGCCATTAGAACTCTCACTCATCACACGAAACATTACTAGTATAGTCCCTGGCAAGTAACTTGACTAGGTTTAGGCAGAGAAGTGGGCCATTGGAACTGTCACTCATCACAGGAAACACTACTAGTATAGTCCCTGGTAAGTAACTTGACTAGGTTTAGGCAGAGAAGTGGGCCATTAGAACTGTCACTCATCACAGGAAACACTACTAGTATATTCCCTAGCAAGTAACTTGACTAGGTTTAGGCAGAGAAGTGGGCCATTGGAACTGTCACTCATCACAGGAAACGCTACTAGTATAGTCCCTGGCAATTAACTTGACTAGGTTTAGGCAGAGAAGTGGGCCATTGGAACTGTCACTCATCACAGGAAACGCTACTAGTATAGTCCCTGGCAATTAACTTGACTAGGTTTAGGCAGAGAAGTGGGCCATTAGAACTGTCACTCATCACAGGATACACTACTAGTATATTCCCTAGCAAGTAACTTGACTAGGTTTAGGCAGAGAAGTGGGCCATTGGAACTGTCACTCATCACAGGAAACACTACTAGTATAGTCCCTGGCATTTAACTTGACTAGGTTTAGGCAGAGAAGTGGGCCATTAGAACTGTCACTCATCACAGGAAACACTACTAGTATATTCCCTAGCAAGTAACTTGACTAGGTTTAGGCAGAGAAGTGGGCCATTGGAACTGTCACTCATCACAGGAAACGCTACTAGTATAGTCCCTGGCAATTAACTTGACTAGGTTTAGGCAGAGAAGTGGGCCATTAGAACTGTCACTCATCACAGGAAACACTACTAGTATATTCCCTAGCAAGTAACTTGACAAGGTTTAGGCAGAGAAGTGGGCCATTGGAACTGTCACTCATCACAGGAAACACTACTAGTATAGTCCCTGGCATTTAACTTGGCCAGGTTTGGGCAAACAATGGGCTATTGGAACTCTCATTTATCACACGAAACACTACTAGTATAGTCCCTGGCAAATAACTTGGCCAGGTTTAGGCAGAGAAGTGGGCCATTGGAACTCTCACTCATCACACGAAACACTACTAGTATAGTCCCTGGCAAATAACTTGGCCAGGTTTAGGCAGAGAAGTGGGCCATTGGAACTCTCACTCATCATATGACACCCTACTAGTGTAGTCCCTGGCAAGTAACTTGGCCAGGCTTAGGCAGAGAAGTGGCCCATTGGAACTCTCACTCATCATACAAACACTACCAGTATAATCCCTGGCAAGTAACTTGGCCAGGTTTAGGCAGAGAAGTGGGCCATTGGAACTCTCACTCATCACATGAAACACTACTAGTATAGTCCCTGTCAAGTAACTTGGCCAGGTTTAGGCAGAGAAGTGGGCCATCGGAACTCACTCATCATACAAAACACTACTAGTATAGTCCCTGACAAGTAACTTGGCCAGGTTTAGGCAGAGAAGTGGGCCATTGGAACTCTCACTCATCACACGAAACCCTACTAGTATAGTCCCTGGCAAGTAACTTGGCCAGGTTTAGGCAGAGAAGTGGGCCATTAGAACTGTCACTCATCACAGGAAACACTACTAGTATATTCCCTAGCAAGTAACTTGACTAGGTTTAGGCAGAGAAGTGGGCCATTGGAACTGTCACTCATCACAGGAAACGCTACTAGTATAGTCCCTGGCAATTAACTTGACTAGGTTTAGGCAGAGAAGTGGGCCATTGGAACTGTCACTCATCACAGGAAACACTACTAGTATAGTCCCTGGTAAGTAACTTGGCCAGGTTTAAGAGTATAAGGGGTAAGTTCACGCATAGTACACTTAATGCAACAAAAAAATTGTTACTTTTATTGCTTGTCATTATTCTATGGTTATTGCCATCATTGATTTTTTAAACATGTCTTATGTTATGTTTAGAAGGAATTTAAAGAAAGAGAGGAATTCAAGAGGTTTAAAAAGTTAAGAAACTTATTGAAATAAAAATATTTAATGTTGTGTTGTCATCCTTAAAAACAATAATACTCATAACAAAAACAAAGTGCATAACTTTAGTGCACGAAAGTGTAATCGGGAGCAAACAGTGTATGGGCGCGGTGCGGGGGTCGACTGACACACCAATCACTGCTTGTACCTCATACCCTGCTTCCCGCTTGACAACCAAAGAGACCTAAAAAACAACTTTTGCGCAACTTATGACTCTGGCCAAGTTACATGCCGGGTATTATACAGGTCTAACCGATTGATGTCAATATCCATGACAGTGTGGTATCACACTGATTGAAAGCTGCTCATTTTCGAAGAGTAATGTTTGATGTTACAAGCTTATGAGAAATGTTTGCATATTGTTTTAGATATAATGGAAGGACAAGATCAGATGGAAATGAATTTCAGCACCAGCAGTGATGTGGGGGGATTGGAGTTATGCATTGTATGTGGAGACAGAGCCTCGGGAAGGCACTATGGTGCTATTAGTTGTGAAGGTAATATCTTGATGATATAATAATTTCTTCATTTGATACATATACATTAATAAATTAAAAATGTATTACACTGGACCCTAAACTAGTTTGTGTTGTATTTTAGGGGGAATGTGTTCTCCCTTAATTTTAACACAATAACATTCAAAACATCTATATGGAGATCTAAATTTAATATAAGTCTATCTAATCTTAGTTCTAAAACAGTTTGTTTGTGTGTGTGTGTGTATGTGGGTGGGTGATTATGTGGGGGAGTGTATGTGGTAATTATCAGAGGACAGTTATACTATTTACCACATCTTCAATTGTCCCTTATATCCTTATATGAAATCTTACTTACTAAAATACCAAAGCCTACTAACCTAAATCTAAAATATTTTCAATCTCATATATAAATATATATCTGTGAATAACATAAAATTATGACATGCATTGGCCACATGTACATTCACTTTATTTTTCTTTATTTCTGCTGACAGGTTGTAGGTAATCTGCACATATAAATGAGTATTTTTTCCTCATATTCACTCTTGTTCTTTTTTTCTGTTCCTTATCACACCATTGCTATATCCAATAGATACCTTGTTTTTTTTCACACCTGTGACTGACAGTAATGGTGCTTCGATAAAGAATGAGCCAGTTGCCAACCAAATAAAAAGGTAGAGTGTCAAGTGGTTATCACATTTAATTTTTTTAAACAATTCTTTCTTTAACCTTACCTTTCCCTCTGTTTGCATTTTGACATTCCTTCACGGGAATTGATCCTTATAAGCTACACTATGATTTGATAAAATATCGTTACGAGTTGCAGGACTCTAAATAAAATGCCGTTGGAATTATTATAGAATTTACTAGAACTATACAAACACGTATAACACAGGTACAAATATAACTAAATACAACCAGTCCAAACGTAATGCACGATTCAATAACACGCGCAAAGTCCGTCACTAAATAAATTACCGAATGTACACAAGTCTTGCTTCGCTTGTGGTTATCGCTCGACTGACGATCTCTCCATTGGGGCATTGCTTTATGCTGCACAAATGCAATATGTCTACCTGACCGCGCTGATCGAACTTCTTAGAATCACACCTGGCTAATGACTGCCATAAAAGATTACAATATACAATGGGCTGTTTTTCTAATCACAAATTTTAAACACAAAGTAAACAAAAGAAGTCCAAATGCCGAAAAGTAATAAAATGTGCAAAACAGGTGTGAATTTGTCTTTGTCGGTCGTAACAATATTATAGTATGATAATTTTTCTTCAAAATCGGCTGGTTCGATTTCATATAAGGGTAATTGAATTTAAAAAAATCTAATGATGCCACTACAGTTTTGGTCAAAGTCGGCCTGAGACGCCTTTAACTGTTTTGTGCATTTTCATATACCTTAGGATTTGGTCCTGAAGGCTCACTTGAAAAATTTATCCTGTGTATTTGTCACTTATACCTTTGTGATTTTTTTTCTATATCCAGGATGTAAAGGTTTCTTCAAGCGTTCGATAAGGAAGAAGTTAGGCTACCAGTGTCGCGGTAGCATGAACTGCGAAGTGACCAAACACCACCGCAACAGATGCCAGTACTGCAGACTTCAGAAGTGCCTTGCTTGCGGTATGAGAAGCGACTGTGAGTACTGACCTTGAATATGCTAAACTTTTTATTGTAATTAAAAAACTTTGAACGACTTCTTCCGAAAAAGTAATCATATTTATGGCATTTCGTATTTGGATTATGAATATATTTTTTATAAAAAACTACTTTTTAACAGTTTTAAGTGCGGCATGTAATTAGATTTATATTTCGACGTTTCGGCCACTTTTCAGTAGCCGTGATCACGGAAGATGAAAATGTCAAGTGTCAATGAGGAATGTTAAAAGAAATTGTTTAGCCTACCACCAACTTGTTAGTTTTCAATTATAACCGTTAAGACGTAGTTTTTTAGGTGTGACTAGTTACGAAAGGTTAAGAAAATGTTTTTATATATATGATTCTTTTTGTATCCTCAATTGGGAAGAGGATAATTTATTACACAGATCAACAAAATTTAAAAACATTATTGTTGCCCTAGATATGTCTGCAGATTTTTATAATTTCGAGTAGACAATTTGCGAATATATTATTGGAAGTTCTTAAGATTTTCAGAGTGAATATGAGCATAAATTTACACTTTCTCCATGGTTTAGATTTCCTCATAATCTTGAGAATTTGAGTGTGGAATAGGGTGAGTACTTCTACCAACACCCAATAGTGATGGTAGAAAGGTACCAAGGTAGTTGGCACCGTTACATGACGGCAGAATACTGTTGGTCTTTCTAATAGCAATTTTGCCATAAAATTAATATAGATGTCTCTCTGAAGTAAAAGATAGATTTCACCAGATTTTCTCTTTTTGTGTGTATATATACACATATATATATACATTAATTGAATATAAAACGATACAATTAGTGGTATTTCTCAATAAATATTAGATACTAGCTGATACCCGTCCGCTTTGCGTGCCGTAAAGGAATTTCGTAAAATCCGTTCTTAGCTGACCTCTACTTGGCGAAAAGAAGGTCCATGCCAAATTTAAAGTCTATAGGCGTTATAGTTCCTGAGATATCGTGATGAGTCACTATATACATGGATTTCAATTATATATATATATAATTTATCTAATTGTAATATTTTATTTCATACTTAACTTAATTGTTGAGATAAAATTATTCGAAGCCAATTTATAAAACATTTAAGACTTTTAATAGCACATATGTGCGCTGTGACAGTCGCGGTCGCGCTCTCGCAAACTCGCGACGCCACCACGTGTTTGGCAAAAAAATTTGTTTGAATTTAAAATGAAACGATTTATTGTTGTTGTGTCACTGTTTATATCGGATTTGTATGAAATGGGATATACTATATATATACGATTAAACGTTATAATTCAATCATTTGACTTTGGACCCTAAAGCTAGTACCAGGTCTTTATTATGAGACAGGGATCTTAGTTGTAAAAGGCTTTAAGTGATAATATTCTGGGCAACAAAACCACTGTTGACCAATGTTATCATTCAGTTAAAAAGCAAGTTAAAAGAGAATTGCGAAAGTAGATGAAGGGAGTTCCGATTGCTCACTTCCCCCACCCCATATTCCATCTTCCCTATTACCTGCCCTTATTCAAATTCGTAAGTTTTTATTCAAAATAAATTCCACTGGGGAACACTTTTTGAAGGTCATACATGTAAGTCAAAATTTAAAATCTACTTCCTGTTCTATATGTACACCGCTTCGCCACGTGTTATCGCTGTTTAAAGGTGAAGAAACGGCAAGAAATACCTCTATCTAAAATATATATTTTTAAAATTATTTATATATCGAGCCATACTGCCATTTTATCGTAAGCGACATTTGGACCTAAATATATTTTTTGTTGCAAAAGGTATTTTAAACTATTATTACTACTACTATTAGTATAAAATGTCATATTTTGGACTAGACCAGTAGAATGTACCACTTCAAATGAGGCCAGGAGATTTGTATAGTTTGTACCGCGGCAGTACATTTGAAGCAATGAGGCCAATGAGGCGGTGAGCGTCATTCTCTCATTTGTCCCGTACAAAACTTCTAGTTTGGAAAAGTGCGTTAAGAATCGGATGTGATCGGCCTCGGTCAACTCATTTTACTAGCAGTCGTACTATAGCATTGTCATGTTGTCCCTCTTTGTCACGTGAACATTCGTACAGGCGTTATTGTACTGTTGACCTCGTTCCATCCTTCCTCTTACGTTTGACGCGTAAGTAGTAGCGGGACAAAATTTTTGAAATAGTACAAATTTAAATTTTGAGCCGTATCAGTACAAATCTATTTTGTACGGGACAAATGTACTGCCTCATACGTGTACTACTCATCACTATTGAGGACCATCCATAAATTACTTCACATGGACGGAGGTAGGAGGGGGCGAGTCTGACAGGGGTAGGAGGGGTCCTTAATTTCGCAACGTCATATTTCAAAATCTATTTAAGCTTTAAAACACCAAATTTAAACTATTAACGATAAAAATCAAAATATTTCCAGCTCTGTCTGTATGAGTACAGTGTTTAAATTATTAACAAAATAATTAAAATGGAAATAAAATTAATTACGGAACTGCTGTTTTATTAATTTAATAATTTCTCAATGTAAAATTGTAAAATATCTGATTTTACACTACAAGGATTTGCGTCAAGTAATTTGTGGATGGCGGCCCCTTATTGTTTTGATAGTTTGACATTTGTTGACATATCAAGGCGGGATTCGAACCAGTTTGGGATGCGAGTGTGTTAACTATTGTAAAGAACAATAGGTGCATAATATTAATAGTGATAAGCAGTAATTCTTGGACTATATACGCCAGCGGTCCAGCACGAGCGGAAGCCGATAGTGGACAAGGGGAAGAGCGAGCCGAGGGAGGGCGGGATGCACGAGCGCCAGGCCGCCTACTCCAAGCTGCTGGGGCTCGCTGGCCAGGCGCAAACCGCACAGGTAATCTACCCTACATACATACACATCATCACGTCTGTTTCCCATAGATAGGCAGACGGCCCACTTGATGGAAAGCGGTTACCATCGCCTATGGACATTTGCAACACCAAAGGTGCTACAAATACGCTGCTGCTCTCTTAAGGGAGACTGGAACCTGGTCACTAATGCCGGAACACAACTCAAGGTTGTTATGGTGGCTGGCTGTGGGTTGTTTTGTCGCCTCTTACGACAGGCCAACCCCAACGTAGTAAATTGTATTCTTTCTCCATTACTGCACGGATGAAACACCTTGAGTTGAGTTCCGGCATTAGTGGCTAGGTTCCAATCTCCCTTCACAGAGCGGCAGCACTTTGATGTTACAAATGTCCATAGGCGACGGTAACCCCTTCCCATCAGGTGGGCCATCTGCCTGTCTGCTGAACTCGCTCAATACAAAAAAATCAACTCGAAACAATAGAGTTGATTGAACGGAGAGTCTGGAGTTTAGTAGATAACGACCAGGGCGCGTTCCTTTAGTATCTCACAACACGAAAAAATGCTCCGTCTGCCGTTCTACTAGGCGACCGCTTATGACCGTGGCGAAAACTTCACTAATGACGTCATGATTTTCGCTCGCGCAGGGCTCACAACGACCTATGTCAAGAGGTGGGTCGAACAAATAATAATAATGTTACGAGTTGCAAGACTCGAATTAAAATACCGTTAGAATTACTATAGAATTTATTAGAACCATACAAACACATATAACACAGGTACAAATATAACTCAACACCAGTCCAAACGTAATGTACGAATCAATAACACGCGCAAAGTCCGTCACCATATAGATTATCGAATATCCACATGTCTAGCCTCGCTTGTGGTTATCGCTTGACTCCCCATCTATCCATTGGGGCATTGCTTTATACGGCATAGGTGCAATATGTCTGCCTGGCAAGCTTCGACGCAATTTCTTAGAAATCGTAACCCGCACACCTGGCTTTAAACACAAAGTAAACAAAAGAAGTCCAAATGCGGAAAGATAATAAAGTGTTCTTTTATAGTATGCAGGTGTCAATCTACTTTTGTCGGCACTAGGTCGTAACAATAATAATAAAAATCGCGTGAACGTGTTCGTTGTGAGTCTCTAATGGAACGTAGCCCCAGTGTTTCGATGACAAAACTTGACTCGAACATCAATGCAGGGTGGCCAACTTATCGGTTTTCTGTTGAGTAATGGAGTCTCCATTGTAATTACATAATCGCTAATTGAGTTGTTATTTTGGTTTCAGATAAACCCTAAGGAGGAACCCAGTGACGCTTTCGGCGCTGTTTCGCCGGCGCCTGCCATCAACTTTGCGCTTGCAGCGGCAGTTGCATTCAACAAGGGGAACCCAGGTTTGAATCCAAATCCAAACACTAAACTATAATCCTACTATTGCAGCGTTAGTTAGAGGTTAAATGATACTTCAGATGGCAGAGAGTAGTATTCACTGTCGAGTGTTGATGTGAACTGAAGCGAACGAATTTATTTTGGAAACACGTTAACAAGTCGTACAGCTAGTACAATATATAGCACAATGTGTGAGCGAGATAGAGCAACTATTAATATGTGCGCTCCCGCGTTGCGTTAGCCAGTAGTTTGTTGTCCGCTGCGATGTCGAAACGTATGCAGCTCCCATACTACTAATATTATAAACGCGAAAGTTTGTATCGATGTATGTTTGTTACTCTTTCATGCAAAAACTACTGAATGGATTTTGATGAAACTTTACAATAATATAGCTTATACATCAGAATAACACATAGGCTATAATTTATAAAGATATAGGGTGAATTATCTAAAATATAACGATTTCCATCACCACGCGGGTGAAACCTAAAAGTACGTTTTAACGGTTTAAGCGCGGTAATTTCTTTGATTTTTTGTTATTCCGACGTTTCGGCCCCTTTTCAGTAGCCATTATCACGAAATACAAAGATGTCATCTATCAATGAGTATTGTTAAAGTTTTATGTAGCCTACCGCCAACTTCATTTTAATTATTTAGTTTTAATTTTGTTATGGTTATTATTTACTCTGGTAAGGCTAATCTAGTTTATAATACTACTTAATCTATAATATTATAAAAGCTATGAGCCAATTTCGATGTGAAATTGGCTCATAGACAGCAAATTCTTAGATTTAAATTTTGCGCTACTTTCTATCCTAGGAATCCAGAAAAAATTTTCTGGTTATAATTTAAAATGGCCAGATTAAAAAAATATTCGAATTCCAATGGGATTTTATTACTGATTAATAGTAAATTAGCACTTATGTAATAAAATGTGTTATTTTTTTATCCCGGGAGTGGTTTGAAGTTGTTTGGGTGCATTGAAAATAGCTTATTCCTACACAGTTTTCACTAATACGACAGGTTAATTTTTTTTTAAAATAGCGCGGTACTTTGTGTGTCCCGGGAATCCCGCGGCAATTTCAAGTCAGCGTGGACGAAGTTGCGAGCATGTCCTAGTATTGTATATGTCTGCTTCTCTTATGGCCAGTTCCTATATCTTGCCGACCGGTCATTTGCCTCACTGTTGGTTAAAGTTTGACATGAGCTCAATACAAGTCATGTTAAAATTCAACCGCTAGCACATAGGCTAGTTTTTATCCCGGAAAACTGTTCCCGTGGGATGAACTAGTTTTCCTCCACTCTGTCTATAAAATTTACATTACTGCGAGCGAAGCCGCACATAAATGCTAGCATTTTATATAATAATTTATGTAAGCATTGGGCGTTAATATAGTAAGTGTGTATGTCTGTTGATTTATTTATATGTCGTTGTTTAATTTTAGTATCACCATATCTGAACCCTGGGAATCCCGGGGACATGGAGGGAGCTCGTCGGCAACATCTCATGTTGCAGACACAACTCGCAAAGAACTTATTCAAGATGGGACAGTTTGGTGAGTAATAAATATGTTAAGTTCAATGTGTATGGTAAATTTATTAAAAGAACTTTCCGTTATTTGCTGTGGCCTGGGTGTCTGTGATCGGCCCCAAGGTGGTCCGTTATATAATAGGTTGGGGAAAAAGTCTTTTCGCATATAGTATGTATGAACTTGTAATAAGATCTCTTTGGCTATACCATTTGTATCTGGCTGGTTTTGGTGTCATTAAAAAGTTTTAATTTTAAAGAAGACAATTCCAAATTCAAATTAGGAAAATGGGTGATTTTCATTTGTTTTTCTTATTGTTAAAATGAGTGAATATAATGAAGAAATTCGATACATTTTAAAATTTTACTACAAAAAAGATAAAAATGCAACACAAGCCGCGAAAAAATTTTGTGATGTTTATGGACTTAATGCAGTATCTGTGAGAGTAGCGCAAATTTGGTTTAAGCGTTTGCAATCCGGAAATTTTGATATCAAAGATGCACGTCGCTCTGGTCGCCCTGTTACGGACAAAATTGATGCCATTTTTGAAAAAGTGGAGCAAGATCGGCATATTAGTAGTTACGATGTAGCTGGAGAACTGGGAATTGACCACAAAACGGTTTTGGCGCATTTGAAAAAAGCTGGGTACACAAAAAAGCTCGATATTTGGGTGCCTCATGGGCTCACTGAAAGAAACCTAATGAACCGTGTACTCATTTGTAATTCTTTATTACGACATAATGAAACCGAACCATTTTTGAAGAAGCTGATAATTGGTGATGAAAAGTGGATCATGTACGACAAGATCGTGGTCAAAGGCCGGTCAGGCTTCACAGATAAAACCCGGGTTAACTTGCAACAGGGTGATTGGCATGGTATTGGAAGGGCATTAATCATTATAAGCTGTTACCGCCAGGCATTCGATTCTGAACTATATGCTGATGAGATTAAAGCACCTTAATCAACAAAAGGGGTGTGGTTTTTCACCATGATAATGCTAGACCTCACACATCTCTAGCCACTCAGCAAAAATCACTAGTTTGGCTGGGAGGTGCTAATTCTAGGAAGTTGTGTCGACGTGGCCGGGCGGGCACATTTGCATTTGTGAAGTATAAAACGATGGCTTGATTGAAAGAGGGGGTCAGTTGAGCTACAACTACGATCTAGGCGTGACGTATGTACATTCGGAGATCTAATATTGATGGACTTTGCGCGTTTTATTGAATTACGACCTTCTGCATTACGTTTGGATTTGTTGCGTTCGGTTATATATGTTGCTGTGTTATACGTGTTCTTATAGTTCTAATAAACTCTATAATAATTCTAAATGCATTTTAATTCGAGTCCCGCAAACTCGTAACAATATATTTTACATTAGATTAATTATTCTATGCAGCAATCTGCAACCAGTCCCAATATATTTTTATTTGGTGTAGGCTGCTAGCAATGGCCGCAATTATACTGTTTCTACACCTTTCAACGCTGGTCAAGAAATTTGCAATGCGACTTCTCCGAATAGCACAAAACGTGTTCAATCTAGCCTCAAGAAACATACTTGAGGCACTACAGTATCTTTTAAAACCCATTAGGTGTCGAAATATGTTATTATATTAATATTATATAATATATGCCATCCAGAGAACATCCTGTGCATTCCATCGAGAGCTGACAGGTGTAGAATGTCTGACAAAATGTCCTGAACAGATATATTTTAGTGTCATTGCTAGCTTTGAAAAATCTTCTGGCCAACATGTTGCCACACACTGAGAGGCATCTTCTTTGTCTTCCTATGACGTGGTTATCCTTTCTATCAGAAGAAAAAAATATATGCCCAAGGTATTTGAACGTGCACAATAACACATATTAATATTATATATATACTAATATATACATCCATCCATAGTCTCTGTCTATCCCTATGGGAAACAGGCGTGATATTATGTAGAATAGAATATTTTTTATTGCACACCAGATAACAGTATATATCAGAATTAACAATCATTGAACTAATACAGTCGCGGTATGAAATGGTTCGTCCCTTTGAAGTCGACTTTTGCTTGCACGAGTAAAAGAAACAGTACTGCCAAGATTTTAATAAATGTTAAGTTTTGTTACATTTATAAAATATAGAAATGGGAAAATAGAAAATTTCAATGTTGGCAATGACTGAGATTAACAATAAGAAACAAAGAGGATATAATCACTACGCTACACATAAATATTAAAACCAATAAAATAATTTTACATGTCAAAACAATCTTCTTAGACAATTTTCACTGGAACAGTCTGTTCTGTGACTTAATTTGAGAAGATAACACGTGCTCGCAGAACGTTAAATGAATAAATTTGAAAAGTGGCGAACTTTATCATTCCGCCACTGTATGTATGTGACTTGACAGAGAGCATGTTTTCTTTCCACCGAAAACTCCATATTTTTTGTTTTTCAGGTGCAATAAATGAGTATTTGCAATCGGCGTACGGGGCGACACCGCCCGAGGTGCCCCTTGCAGCCCTACACACGGCTGCCGAAACCCAACAGGCCGAAGGTAAAATATTCATACATTCTGTCTATAAAGTATCGGGAACGTATGATTTGTTTATGATTCTAAATTCAATTTTTTGTTGAAGTGATAACTTCTTATGGGAGGGTAAACCGCTTCGTTACGTAACGCGTTACGGTGCCAGTCTGAACCCACACGCTATATACATAAAATTTAAGTAATAACCTAAGCTTTTCTTAAGTTAAACAATTTCAATATTAAATAGTTCAACTTAGATTAGTTTAAGTTATCACTTCTGTCCGGCGTCCCGAGATGCACACGTTTATTTTCATTGTATGTGATTGTAAATAAATGTTTTTGTTTCGTTCTAATCGATGGCTGGCCTCGGAATGGAACAGGCGAGAGCGAGTGCCCGATACTGAGCACGCCGGAGTCGCTGCAGCTGGCGCTGGCGCTGCCGCCGCCGGCGCCCGCGCACCTGCGGCTGCACGCGGCGTGCGAGGCGGGCGCGCGCCTGCTCGCCGCCACCGCGCGCTGGATGCTCGCCGTGCCCGCCGCCAGCGCCCTCCCGTGAGTACACCTTCTCTTTCCTTATCCCTATTATCATTATAAATGCCATAGTAACTCTATCTGTCTGTTACGCTTTACGTGGTAATTGTAACAATATGGACATTAGAGCAGAAGACTGTCTCGAGTGGTGCATTCCTTCCGACTAGGATTCGAACCTGCGGCATTCCAGTTTGGGACGCGTGCACTAGCCCTTAAGCTACTTAAGCTACTAGTTGTTTGTTAATTCTTATATTTTAAAAACTATACAATTGTTTCTGAATATTCTTACTCCTCATTCTGAAATGTACAGTAAGAAATAGTGATGCAACGAAGAATTCGGTATTCGGCCACTTTTTTAACTATTCGGTATTCGGCCAATTATTGTGTAGTATTAGGGCGAATACCAAATACTAAATCGTAGAAAAAAGACGCACATATTATTCAAAAATGTATATACAGTGTAAACTCTATATAACGACCCTGAAGGGACTGCATGTACATTTTATGGCGTTATAGAGAGTTGTCGTTAAATGAAGAGAAGTCTGTCATTTTTGTGTGACGTCCTTTGCTGCACCAATGAAATTGTTGTATTTTTTACTTATTTTAGTCATATCTTGAGATTGAGGCACCTTGGGGATAAAGGAAGTACTTAGAAATTTCGGTATGCATGATGCCGACAGTCGAGTTTATTACGGGCTAGGATAAAAGAACGTACACAGATGCGCAGTTTTTACTAATTTAAGCAATTTAAAAGGTACTTTTTATTACTTAATTATTGTCGTTATTGAGAGTGGGTAATGATATATAGAGTGTATCATTGTTTGGAAGACAAGCTAAACCAACCAAAGCCAACTGATTTCGACACTTAAGGGAGTTTGTCGTTAAATCGAGTGACGTTACATGAAGTTTACACTGTATTTCAACCACAAATTTATAGTTAAATTATGCTTTAACTAGAAATGCCACGAACATTCGGCTCATTAGAATACTGGATAGTTTCAGAAGTGGACGAATATGGAGAGAAGGTGTATATTCATGGCATCTCTAGTAAGAAGATTTTATTGCTTACAGCTTTGAAATCCAAGTGACTCTGCTTAAGAAATGCTGGCCGGAGCTGTTTGTTCTCGGTTTGGCCAAGTTCTCCCAAGCGCTGGCTTTGACCACCCTCGTACCCTTGATGGTATCCCACTTGCAGACGGTCCTGAGGGATAGGGCCACTAATACTACTGCGGAGAGAACTAACGAAGGAACAAATGCTGAGGTACAAAATAATTTAAGACTAATTTTTTTAAATAATATGTCTTCCAATGTTAGGGTCAAGTCCAGTTCCATTTAGATGACTGATGTTCAGCTAGATAACTTGCATCGGGGGGGGTGTTGAACCCTTAACAGCCTTAAGGCGCGCCCCCATTAAAATGTTGACGAGAGATGAAAGGATGACAATGTGTAACATACTAATAGGAAAATAAAAAACTTAGAGTTGAAGCGCATAATAGTAAGAAGTATTAATTTATTTCTATACAATTAAAATTTGTATCCAATTCATATGTCGAGTATAAAAAATATCGCTACAAGTTACCGTCGTATTTGAAATAAACGGTATACACTTAATAGAGCAATATTAATTCATTAGAAAATCTTTTCAGATAACGCTAGCTGACTATTCTGACGAGCGAGTTGCTGACGTGAGCAACATGCTGACGCGCCTTCAACAGTTCATCAGCAACATGGAACAGTTGCGCGTCACTGAGAGGGAACACGCGCACCTGAGGGCGTTATGCCTTTTCTCACCTGGTGAGTGAACTTCATAGGGTCGCTTTGGCCCAAATTATGCAAAATTATGTTTCAAAACATCAGTTGAATCGTGTAAAAATATATCAAATTGAAACTTTAAGAGCCTCTATTGAAAAGTCACCAATTTGCACATTGGCCCTTAAACATAGAACCCACCGGAATACCACAGTCACTTTTTGTCATGTCTGTCTTTATTAGGGTGGCGCAAAAAAAACAACTATTTTTTTTTCGAGTCTCAAGTGAAAAAAGGTTACTTTTGATGTTTTAAAAACTCCATCCAAAGGATAGCTTAAAAAATAAAATTTTAAGAGGTCACTCCAAATTTTGTAATTTTCAAAAATCGCTAAGTACCGTTTTTTTTTTCAAATGTTTTTTCTCGTTACGGTATAATTTTATATGCATTACTTTAGATTTTTTTCGAGCGAGTAATGCACTAGTACATTAAAAAAAATTATGAGCGACCTTTTAAAATTCAAATTTTGAACTGAAACTTTCAGAAACTTATTATTTTTTGGTCTATGAAATTATACAGTAAAGAGAAAAAAAGATTGAATAAAAAATATTCAGACATTGGCGATTTTTGAAATCTTTAAAAAATTTTTTTGAACTGTCCTGTGGAGGGAGTTCTTAAAACATCAAAAACTATCATTTTTTCACTTGAGACTCAAAAAAAATTGTCTTTTTTTTGCGCCACCCTAACCTTTATATTATGTTAATGTCATTTTTCTATCATCTCCATTCGTCTTTATATATCATCATTTTTCCATAATATTCGTCCACCTTTGTATGTTACCTATTACTTTTGTAGTTTCCATAAGAATCCTGTAAAGTAAATGGAAACTTTTCAATGAACAGATGGTGTCCCAGACTTTCTCCGTTCGAAGCTGGATAAATGCCAAGCCAAGGTCCTCCGGTCGTGGCGGTCTGGATGTCAGGATGAGGAGCGGGTCTGGAGGCTGGTTCTCCAGTTGCCTACACTACGGACCTTCCCAGGATCGATGATCGAAGATGCCTTCTTTGTGGGTTTCATAGGAGACGTGAGCATTGATGATGCTGTTCCTTACTTACTTAACGCTGAACGTTGAATTAATTGCTATGGGCCCTCCGCATTCTCGCGAACGTAAAAAAAAGAATATAAGAAGTCGTCCTATGTTCTCATGAGAATGTGTAGGGTGGTTTAGGAATTAACTATTTTCAATGTATTTATTTCAGTTTTAATGATAGACAGGTTACAGATAGTTAAATTCAAAATTTATTACCTAAACTGAATTCTCCTGAAAAACAAATTTTTAATCACATATAAGTAAAAATTAAATGAAATTTTCGAACATATTTGTCACTTAACTTAATTTTAAGATGTTGAAAGTAACTACATTCCAAGCCTTTATTGTATTATGTTCCCACTGAGTTACTTTCCTTTGTATGTTTGAAATAAGCAAATTATTTAATAATAGAAATAATTAAAATTAAGATAATATATTGTTAATGACTACAATTATTCAATTTTGGAGTTGAGGAATGAGGTGCATATGTTTTTGAGATCTCATAAAAGACCAGTAGAAAATTTTAGTTACAATCACCAATTTCTTTGTTCCCTTGTTACGTCTTGAGTCTTTTGTTAAATGAATCAATCTGGAATTTCTCTAACAAAATGACAAAGATCTTAAACCCCGAATATTTGTAATGGGTCAGTCTAATTTTACAGTATTAAGGTATTGGTCAATAATTGCAATGAAAAAGAAATGTTGGTAATTACTCTAGGGCAAGTACGGTACGCGCAATACTAAAATGCGCTTCGAGTGAAGTTAGTTCCGTGAATATGCTCAGGTCCAATCAAATGTTAACGTTTATTTCGCCTAACGGTGTGTTGTGTGAAAGAGATGGCATGCGAGTTCTGAAGCGGCCGAGCGAGAGCGCAACACTCCCCTCAGCTCTGTCTGTGCACCTTATAACTAGTGCTGAATGAGTTTGTAACAGTAACATGACATTTTGTGTTGAACCAGTATAATGTAATTAGTTTTATATGACTGTACATTTAATTTTGAAGTGATGAGGCCGATTAGCGCTATTGCCTCATTTGTCTCGTTTCTTACAATTTGTCACCTCATTTTACTTGTATGAAGCTAGAAGTCGTACTGTGACATGTCATGTTGTCCCTCTTTATCGTCTTAATATCCACCATAGAAGTGTTATTGTACTGTTGTAACATAAGCCTGGTTCCATCCTTCTTTTATGTTTCATATTATTTGAGGAATGAAAGTAACACACCAAATAATTTGAAGTCTTACATTTTCAAATTTTGAGCCATATCAGTGCAAATGTTTTTTGTGAGGGACAAATATAAATCTATCCCACTCATCACTACTTCTAACTGTGTTATATCCAATGACATGTACAAACTTCAAAAACGTCAGTTTTGCTCGTACTACACATTGCCTGGGGTATGTCTTCCTGTTTTATTCTACGTTGGATAGATTTAAGAAATATATTTGTCTTTAAAAAGTTCCTTTATTGAGACGCTATTGGATAAAGAAAAGTCTAATAATAAATAATAAAAATCTATAATTATTAATAATGTGCTAATATGTAATTTAAATTCGTCCATAGATTAGAAAAATATTTTTATAAGTGCCTTAACATTTATAATTGAATAAATTAATATGGAATTATGATTTTGATTTTTATTTTTAACCACAAAGGTGGACGTCCTAACTGATGAAAAGTGGTAACCGTTACGCGTAGCCTATGAACCGTTGCAACCCGAAAGTTGTTACCAATGCGCTCATTTGTGAATATTCAAGTATTAAAAAAATCTTCCAAGCCAAAAAATACCAAACAAATTGGATGGCAGTCAACGGACTTGCGGTAGCTAGAAAGGACATTTGACCCACAGGCTACTATAGGATACGTATATTTCACAGATTAAGTTTCTGACACATATTCTCTTTTTTTAATAAAACCGTAAAAACCAGGCGTGGTATTTTGGAAGACCTTCCTGTGAACGGAGCATGTAGTATACATTCCTTTATTTGCACGTTCAATACTCGCGCTGTTCACTTCTTTCGCCTTTTTTTGCGTGCCGGAACAAACAAAGCGAACTCGGGATTTGCATTCTAGTTTTTATTGAGCTGATTAAATATAACATAATCGACTAAAGAAAAGCTTTAAGATTTTTTATCTGCGTGTCTATATATTGTTGTCAGTTATGTTTTGTTCTGGAGTTTTTGGCGGGAACTGAAAGGGAACGTTGTGTTGAGCAGTTTTTTTTTTCTAAAAATGTGTAAAAGTACTCTAAAATGAACAACAATACATAGTTGTAGGATATTGATAGTTTTTGAATAGTAATTATGTACTTTTATGAGAAATGTGAATTGTATAGTCAGATGTGGTCTTTCGAGTTTTCACAAGAACTCCATTGAATGGCGTCGGTTGTAGCCTGCAATACAATTGTGCTACTATACGAAGACCTATACATCAAAATTGACTGTATGGACTAAGATTCCTTTGATTGCTTTTGTGGCGAATTCTACTACTACTACTACTGTTTTGTTCTGTCATTGTGACATTCACTCAACACAAGTGTCAATACAAAGGATTTTCGTTGTTTTCGCGTTTTCGCTTAAATTGCATATAAAAATACTAAATTTTTTAATTTAGTTTGATCTAATTTTTTTAATCAAATAATAACATTTAAATATAAAGTTAATAACAACTCACGGATTTAGATTTGTTAGTGGAAATTTGTCGCCTACAAGTGTTTGGTTTATTAACAGTGCTTGTATAACGGGTTTGATAAATAATTATTCACTGAAATCTATGTTATTAACACATGAAGACTACAAATAAGTTACCTATGTTGTGAATATTTGTTTGTCGTGTAAATCGTAATGTATTGATTACATATTCACGGAAAATATGGAACCATCAAAATATCATAAATCCAATATCCCCGTAAAATCTGAGCCTATTGACGAAGGTGAAATTCAGGAGTCTCGTAAGTTTTGTTATTATTTGTATCAGCCAAAATACTTAATATTATGCCCCTGCTCCATCTGGGATAATGTTTGTGACTGCATTACGCACAGATGTAGCTAAGAGTTTAGCGCGTTATTTGTGATGCAACACTGCTATGGACGTGTTTCATCTGCGATAATGTTACTGATATTGGCCATTTCACGTAGATATGGTGATGGGCTTAATACCTTATTTGAGACGCAACATTGTTAATTAAATATTGACAGGTAACATAATTATGTAAATACACTAATGTGGCTATTCATTAACGGCTTAATTGTTAGATGCGGTATAGTTATAGAGGACATTTATTTATTATTTGAGATATAAAGGGAATTTTGCATGCTTATAAAAAATAAACACAGGCTAAGGAGGAAGTGAAGCGAAGCGGAGCTTCCGCCTATACCCCACCCTAATTTTTTTATGCTTTGGCTGTGATTTTACACAGAGTGGCATGAGATTAATGGAAATTGAGTTTAGGGGTATACATATGCCTTATATATAGACACTAGACCCGTTATTTGGGCTAGGAAACACATGTTTAGGGTCCACACACACACAAATTTTGAATGATTAATGGGAAAAACAAAAATACATTCGATAACAAGGTTATGCCACTTTTGTTAATGACAAAGTGTGATTTGTGTTTAGGAATACACTTACGCCTAATACATAACCACTAAAACTGTTTTTGAGTCTAGTAAACAAGTTTTGCATTAGTTCATTGCTTTTTAAATACTAAAATAGTTTTATTTTTTGCTTATGTATTGTGACAATGGTTACATATTGGTTGTGACACTCACTGACCACTGCCATGGCACACTCGCTTGGCTTGTGGGCTCTAGTTGAAAGTCGTGACCAGTGACTAGAATGGTGACCAGTTAGGTTATGTGAGACTTTAAACCAAAATGGACTGGTCACCATTGTAGTAATATAACGAAATAAACAAATGAAAAGAAATTATATCTTCAGAATTACATGTCTACTAGATATGGTGGTTCCAGAAGGAAGAAGTACTCCTCCCGCCCTCTCTCCTCCTCCGCCTACTACTTAAAATTCAGTGACCACTAGTGGGATAAAAGGTATCCTAAGTTACACCCTGGGATATAAGCTAGGTCTATATTGAGTTTAATTTAAATTCATTCAGAAGTTTTCATGTGATGCTCTGACAGACAGACAGTCAAAATTTTAAAAATTGCATTTTCAGAATCTTCTGTTCTGAATTATCCTTCCTGAATTTTTCACATTGCTTTGTACAAACTTGAACCATTTACAAATTTATTATAGTATATAGATGAAGCACCATTATTCATTATTAATGACATTAAGCATTGACAGACAACATAATAAAGGGCCATCGAAATTATGTCACATGAATTTCATGGATTTTTAACCCCTCACCCGTCCTTGTCACAGGTGGTTACATTCAAGAAACTCCTCCTTCCCTAGTGTGACATCACATATTTTGCAATATTACATCAAGAGATTATTAAATTAAAACAGCAGTTCCCTAATTAGTTTTATTTCTATTATGTTTAATAAAAGTCTTAGTATTCACATATGTACTTTATTGTTTTTCTAAGTGTCCGAATCGATGCGACCTACCCGCTTTTCATGTACTTAAATATATGACATACCTTTCCCCCAAGTTAGTACTGCAAACCACCTATTACTATGACATCATTATGTAATACCGAAAAAACATTAAAACTAAGATTAAATACAATTAACTGTAACTACACAATTATTCTAAATAACTATTCCTAGTATATGGAGATTTAGCATACAGATTCCGTTTTTGTTTAAACTTCCTTCCTCCATAGGATATTTCAGAACTGCTAGGGATTCCTAACATTTCTTCCCACTTCTCTGTGCTTGGAATCTCAATGATTTCTTCCGGGCAAAACTGTTTTAATTGCTCACTCTCATTATTTGTGTCTACAATTTGTGTGTCAGTTTCTTTATCTTGATTAGTATCTTGCACTTCTGTTGCCAACTCTTCATCTGGTGTATTAGTTGTCTGCGGGTCGAACCGCACTAGTTGATCAATGTGTCTGTTTACCACCTCACTATTATTCTCCATTCTAATTCTGTAACTGGATGGCCCTCCTTTGTCTATCACTGTACCTGGCATCCATTTTGGCCCATTTCCATAGTTTCTGTACATTACCTTTTGTCCTACTTGTGTTTCTCTATGTTTCTTCTGTGCATTTCTTTCTATCTGTTGCTCTATCTTTTTACATTGTATATTATCTGGATGTAAACTATCTAGCAATGTTCTTAAGCGTCAATTCATTAATCGTTCGGCTGGACTCTTTTGTGTTGTAACACATGGAGTTGTTCTTAAACTCAATAGCATGTTTGGAATCTTTATGTCCCAGTTCACATTGTCCATCTTGCGTAATTTATCCTTGACGGTTTGTACCATCCTCTCAGCCAGCCCATTTGTAGCAGGATGATAAGGGGCTGTAGTCACGTGTTTGATCTTATTCGCCTCCAGAAAATCTTTCATTTCCCTTGATATAAATGGACTACCATTGTCTGACACTAAAGTTTCACATAAGCCATGAGTTGCAAATAGGTTTCTAAGGTGTTTAATCACAGTATTTGAAGTCATGTTGTTGATTACAATTACTTCAGGCCATCTTGAATAAGCATCCACCACAATAAAAAACAGTTTATTTTGGAATGGCCCTGCGAAATCCACATGTATTCGAGACCAAGGTTTTGTTGGAGTTATCCATTCATGACTAGTTTTTGGTGGCATGTGTTGATTTTCTGCACATCGTTGGCAATCTCTGACTAACTCTTCTATATCTTCATTTAGGTGTGGCCACCATACATAGCTTCTAGCTAGCGCTTTAGTCTTTACTATCCCATTGTGAGTATTATATAAAAACCGTAGTATTTGGGTTCGCAGTTGTGCTGGCACCACAACCCGACAACTGTGTAATATGCAGTCTTCCATTAATTATAGATCATTTCTGTGTAACCAGTAAGCACGAAATTCGCCGTCATTTACTTTAGCAGGCCAGCCACATTTCATGTGATGAATAACTCTTGACAGTATTCTGTCTTTTTTAGACTCTCTTGCAATTTGTTCTGCTTCCACTGGAAAATCATCTGGCCTTTCTGCCATCAGAAGGACATCATACAGCTGAGGCTCAGATTCCTCTGGAACTGGTTGTGGCCAACGGCTCAAACCATCGGCATTGCCAATCTGAGAGCCTGGTCTATATATTATATCATAACTATAGGAAGTTAATGCTATAGCTATATGAGTCAAGCGGGGCGATAACATTGTAGATATCTGCTTTTTAGGATCAAATATACCTAGTAATGGTTTGTGATCTGTTATGATAACAAAATGTCTGCCCATTAAGTAATTGTGGAATTTTTGTAGGCCAAACATAATAGCTGCTGCTTCCTTGTCTAGTTGTGAATATCGTCTTTCATGAGTATGCAAGGTACGAGATTCCATTGCAATTGGGCGCTCTTGCCCATCCTCCATTACATGAGCAATTACAGCTCCGACTCCGTAGTCTGAACTATCACAGGTCAGTACTAATTGTTTTTCCAAATCATAGTGAATGAGTGTTAAGTCACATGACAGTAAGCGTTTAGCGGTATCAAATGATCGCTGTTCTAAATCTGTCCAACACCATTTTTGTGATCGATCCAATAACCGATGCAGGGGCTCTAATAATGTAGCCTTGTGTGGTATGAAACGTTCATAAAAGTTATATAAACCTAAAAATGCCTGTAATTCTGCAATGTTTTTAGGTTCAGGTGTCTTCATTATAGATTCAACCTTGCTCGGAGCCGGATGAATACCTTCAGCATCTATAATAAATCCTAAGAATTCTACTTTATCCTTAGCAAATTTACATTTCGCTTTATTAAGGCGAAGTCCCGATCTAGAGATTCTATGTAGTACCATATCCAAACGCCGATGCATCTCCCACATAGTGCGGCCACATATTATAATGTCATCTATTAGAACTGCTACCCCAGGAATGCCAGCTAACAGTGCTGTCATCAACCGCTGGAAAAAACTGGGCATGCTTTAACTCCAAAAGCGAGTCTGTGTACCGTATACAAGCCCTTGCATGTATTTAAAGTTAAAAGTTTGGCAGTGTTGTCATCCACAGAAACCTGTGTGTACGCACGTTCTAAGTCTAATGTTGAAAAGAATTTACCACCCGCTATATTCGCAAATACTTCGTTAGCTGTTGGCATCGGATATGTATCAGATTCTGTAGACTGGTTAACAGTACTGCGATAATCACCACATAATCTTATATCACCATTCCTTTTGACAATTGGTACCACTGGTGTAGCCCATTCTGAGAATGCTGTAGATTTAAGTACTCCTTCTGACACAAGGCGATCTATTTCTTTTTCCACTCTGTCCTTTATAGCATAAGGAACTGGGCGTGCCTTCAAAAGCTTAGGTGTTACCTCCGGTTTTAAGTGAATAGCAACAGGATGTCCACGGTATGTACCCAGGCCCTCCTGAAATACTTCACTATATTTGTCTATCAGTTTGTTTATATCCTGTAAATCTATTTCAGACACGAAATGAATATTCAGTGTAATTTCAAGTGGCTTAAGCCAATCACGCCCTAATAAATTGAGACCATTTCCTTTGGCTACTACTGCTGTTAGATCACGCTGCAAGCCTTTGTAAATAACCTGAAGCGTAATTCTACCAAGCAGCTTAACTGGCGCGTCCGTCCACGTGCGTAGTGTGTATGGTGCGGTATGAAGTATGAGGAGTGGTTGATGCCGTCGCAGTTTTTGCCATGTACTTTCATTTACAAGTGAAAAACTGGCACCCGTGTCTACTTGCATCACAACTGGTATCCCCTCAAGAAGAACTGCCACTTCGTAGGATTGCACTCGGTTGTTGCTACTGACGTTATAAATTCCATTCAAACGCTCTCCGTGTTCAGTAACCTTGACGTTGCGTGTTGTTTTTACAGACTTTCTTCTTAACTATGCAAATTTTTTCTATATGTCCCTTCTTTTTGCAAAATCGACATATCGCATTAATAAACCGGCACTCCCCACTGTGGTGTCCTCCACAGCGATAACAAAAACGAGTGTTCGTCTTTGTTTGTACTACATTGATGTCCATTGGTTCCGGCACCGATACTGCCGACAACGAACTGTCGTAAGACGCAGGTACAACTGATGTGAACGATGTCGGCTGCATAGCGCAAGTTCCCTGCAACATACGCACATCCCTCCCCGCGCTTTCCGCGGATAACATTGCGTCCACCACTTCATAGTACTGCAAATTGTCCTTTTTTAAAAGTTCATATTGAAGCTTCTGATCTAACATGCCACACACAAGCCTGTCCCGTAACATACGTTCCAAGTCCTTAAAGTTACACGATGTGCTTAATTTCCGTAATTGCGCAATGTATTCAGATGCATTTTCACCCGGTTTTTGATCGCGTTTGTAAAATTTATATGAAGTTGAAATTTCATTACGTTTAGGGCTATAATGTTTTGTTCAGCACGTAACTATTTCTAAAAATGTCACTTCATTCGATTTACGCGGCGTTATTAACGCTAATAATGTTTCGTACACTTGCACTCCACACACAGTAAAGAAATTTGCCCGTTTTGCACCGTCCTTCATTATGCCATTTGCTTCAAAACAATAATTTAGGCGTTCAATGTAATTGTCCCAGTTTCCGGTTTGTTGGTTAAATTCTTGAAATGTAACAGCTCTAGCTGCACTTATTACGTCGCGAGGTTCCATTTTTAACACTCGTCGCCACTATTATGTTTAATAAGTCTTAGTATTCACGTATGTACTTTATTGTTTTTCTAAGTGTCCGAATCGATGCGACCTACCCGCTTTTCATGTACTTAAATATATAACAATTTCCATTTAAATTATTTTTTAATAATTTAAACACTGCTCATACAGATAGAATTGGAAATATTTTGAAGTTTTTCATTAATAGTTCAAATTTCCTGTTCTAAAGCTTAAGGGCCGCTTGCATAATGATCGCCTTTAAATAAAAATTAGTTAATCATATTAAACTGCCTAAATATATTGTACAGAAAACGTATTGACAGTTCTTTAAACATATTTAGCGGCAAATTTTGCGTTGTGCAAGAGCTAATTGTATTGAAGGGTGCCAAAGGCGTTGTGTTTCTTAAATAAATTTGAGCCACCTTATGCAAGCGGCCCTAAATACTTAGTCTGGCCATAAATACTGTTACAATTAAAAAGAAACAAAATATTACATTTGAATTTGGAATCTGTCATTTTTATATGATTGTTCATTGTGTTTTCTCATTTTGGCGCCAATACAATTGTACTCATTTATATTTTTCACTAAGACTTGACAAAAGTGTTTACTTTAATCTTTTCCAAAATTGCAATTGTTTTGTCATACAATATTATGTCTGAAATTTGACTAACTTTTTAATTGATTATACAACTTTCTAGCTCCGGAAAATGTATGGATAAAGGCTGAACCTATAGAAGAAGAGGAAAGAATAGAAGTAAAATGTGATCCCTTTGAATGTGGGGAGGCGAAGACAGTCAAAATGCCAGAAGTAAAAGAAAATGCCAGATCAAAAAGGAAAACAAGAGGGAAAAAAGCTGTGAATGAAACAAAGACTGGTTTGTAATATAATACAATTCATGCCTTATTAGAGGGGTATGATTTCATTTTAATGTTGTATTTGTTGAAACTACAGCCCTCATGTGTTTTACTGTTGTGTCTTAATTATTTTATCTGATATGCCATACTTGGCACTTCGTGTCCAGTAGTTGGCAAATAGTGTCCCGAAATTGCTACTGTTGGTGGTTCCCACCCTAATCTAGATGTTAATAATTCCAGAAAAACCTAAAAAAACTCCAGCTAGAAAGAAAATAAGAAGACCACTGACTAATTTTGAAGATGTTTATGATTCTATTGATACAATGACATTAACAGAGGAAGAGTGGCAAAAGGAACATGAAAATACTCTGGCTTTTTTGACTCCATTAGAGTTTGTATGCAAGGATTGTGCAATGGGGTATAACACTAAGGAAAGCTATGATGAGCATATGAAGGAGCACTCTGTAGTAAGTTAATATTTTTAAAAACATCAATCTATGGATGCGCCTGTAGTTATTGCTTTTACAGTGTAACATTGATATAACAAATCTCAACGAGATTATAAAATATTTCTTATTCCAAGAAATTCGTTACAATCAGGTTTGTTATATAGAGGTTAGTTTGGCTTAAGATTTGTGTTAGCAAGCAAACTTAAAATAAAAAGTAAAACATATTTTAATGAACACCCTTTAATATTTATTTACCTTACACACTAAAGATTAATTTACTATGAAAGTTTAAATTCTTGGATTGGTTTTAGGTTTTTTTTTTTACTACATGCTGTGTCTTAAAGATACAACATTAAAATTACAATCTAATCTAAGAAACAAGACTAATAAGTAATTTAAATCTGACCTAAAATACTGGATTTAGTTATTTATACTAAGAATGTGTCTAATAACACTTTTCTTATTGTTTCTATTAAGGAGAAGACACTGTGATCGTATGTTCTTTATTATTGTTATGTACATTGCACTTCACTTTACTTTATTTTGATAGTTTTACTACACTAACTCAAAAGGTTTGGTCCTTTGATTTGATTGTTTTAGGTAAATGAACATGTTTGAACTTGTTGTAACTTGAATTCTTGTTATATTGGTTGGTAGAATACTTTATGCAGAGCTAGAACAATCGTTATACAGAGATTAATTATCTATACTTTCTATTTATGTTTTGCAGTGATTGAAAATTCGTTATAAAGAGGTTTTTACAAAAGTGTATTCATAATGTAAAGGTATATTTTGTATATCTTACTGCCAGTTCTAGGGAATTTCTAAGAATTTACCAAATCGAGAAAATTGTTGTATCGAGGTTCATTGTAATAAGGTTTCACTGAATTAGCTTTTTTCTCTTTTTATAATATTTTGGTGGATTGTATTTTATTTATATCTTTTTAGCATACATTTTACGTTTTACTAACGTATTTATGTTATGTAAATTTGTAATGTATATGATGAATATTTATTTATATATATATTTGTTAAAACATACTGAATCAGTAAAGTGAGAATAATGCAACATATCATTGTCGTTATCCGACTGCTTTCCCATCCAAAGGTTGTTTAGAAGAAATCTCCAATGTTTAAGACCACAGATTCCTTCATATTTTTTTATTTCTGTTAACTATAATCTTTTAACACAATAAAGCATATCTGTTCACGATAAAACTATGGTTTAACGGTTTTAAGCGCGGTATTTATTTGATTTTTATTCTTATGCTAGGAACGTTGCTCAAGATTTATTTGCGCCGTTTCTCTGCAAGCTACAATTGTTGTGAAGCGGTGGTAAATTAGTTTAGTCTTCGATAGAGTAATAAATAAACAAAAAAATTAATTAAATAATTTAAATGAACAAGTTGGGGTAGGCTGGATAATAACTAACATCACTCATTGACACTTGACATCTTTGCATTCTGTGATCATGCTACTAAAAAGTTGCGGAAACGTCGGATTAAAAATCAAATCAAATACGCGCATAAAACAAATTAGTTGTTTTTATTATGTGTACCAGTCGCGCAAACTTAAGAAAATACCGTATCGATTTATTCTATTTAATAAAAAAATTACTACGTATTATCTTTGAAGCTGTAATAATGAATTAATGTTTGAGATCATACTTTATAAATGTCTTGAATGTCTTGTGGTGAATATGGCAATTTGGGTGGTTCTCGGGCCTCCGCTAGCTAGTTCTCGACCAATTTACATGAAACAAGTAATAATAGCGCATCTGGAGTACGCCAAACCATCTTTTTGCAAACAGAAGCTCAGTCTGTGCCCTTAACCTAGTGTGGGCGTTTGTCAACAACTTAAGGCGCGTACTCACCTGCGAGCCGTAACCGTAACTGTGCCTCTGACATAAGCCTCCTCCAGAATATCCCATTTTGTGCGATCTCTCGCTAATCTCCACCAATCTTGGGAGATCATCCCCCTGTTGCAGTTAACCAAAAATCATAGTGTTTTCCGTGACTCGTGAGCTCGAGGCGAGTGGCATGCCGGCGCGTTCGCAACGTCGTATACATTAGGGCATGTTACTGTATCTGCTCTGTTACAGTCGCAGCTTGCAAATGAGTACGCGGCTTTAAAGTCACACAGTGTATCGAAGAACAGAAGACTCAGTTCATGTCTCAAATTCACTACAAAAACGATTGCGAAGATTAGTGTGCGGCAACTTTTTCAATCTTGAGTAAAACATGTTTACAGTCAGGTCTCCATATAGATTTTATATTTGAGTTAACAATATTATTATTAATTAATTATTACCAATACAATAATGTTCCGAGTGCGGGACTCGAATTAAAATGCCGTTAGAATTACTATAGAGTTTATTTAGAACTATACAAACATGTATAACACAGGTACAAATATAACTGAACACAACCAGTACAACCGTAATGTACGGTTCAATAACACGCACAAAGTCCGTCACTATATAGATTATAGATTATCGAATATACACAGTTCTTGCCACGCTTGTAGTTATTGCTTGACTGACGATCTCTCCATTGGAGCATTGCTTTATACTGCACGGTGCAATATGTCTACCTGACCGCGTTCATCGAATTTCCCAGAAAACGCAATCTGCACACCTGCCTAATTAAGCCTGCAAACGGCCATAAATGAGTACAATAGGCTGCTCTCCATAATAACCAATAAATAAGTAAACAAAAGAAGTCCAAATGCCAAAAGGTAATAAAGTTTTTATGGTTTGCAGGTGTGAATCCACTTTGTCGGCACTAGGTTGTAACAATAATATGTTAGACTTTCACTCTGATCCATTTGAAGGTGAAGATAATGTGCGTTTTGGTAAAATTTTGGTGGTCGGCTTACTAACAGAGTAAAATGACGCTTCCGTCACCTTGGGGCCACCTGGATGAAAACAAGTTACTTTGCTCTAATACTTTTTAGTTATCTTTTACCTGACTTCGTATCGAGAGAAAAACTTTTTATTGTTTCATTTTATTAGGACATGATAACTGCCAGTTTGCGACCTACAAATTGTATTGAGTAATTAGAAATCTAAATAATGAGTAACGCAGTAGTAGTCAACAACTGTTGAGTTGCTCAGTTGTCAACAACTGCAGAGTTGCTCAGTTGTCAACAACTGTTGAGTTGCTCAGTTGTCAGCTGTCAACAACTGCAGAGTTGCTCAGTTGTCAACAACTGCAGAGTTGCTCAGTTGTCAACAACTGTTGAGTTGCTCAGTTGTCAGCTGTCAACAACTGCAGAGTTGCTCAGTTGTCAACAACTGCTGAGTTGCTCAGTGGTCAACCACTGACTTTATTCCATACAAGTTATATTTGATAGTCGTCAACTGACATTTTTACAGTTATGAAAATGTAAATAAAATATAGTTATATAAAGATTTTCCATCAAAAATACAAAATCTAGGTAGTTGAAAATTGGAGTCTGTCGTCACAATATAGATAGATTTCACAAAAACCTGTCGGGAAGTTACAATTGATCGTCCACAAAACTATAATACATTGTCACAATTTATTTGAATGGGATGATAAACAGGTATTTCACTGAGTGCAGAAATTTTACGAGCTGGTTTTTGAAATTCTACTGTGTTCTATGGAATCATCTTTCATCCGCTCTATGTTGTTTTGTGTACCTCTTTTAACGCGTATGCATATTTTCATGATAATCCGTTGATAAGTTGTGAAAGAGTAAACAAACAGACTCATATCCTCATTTATAATATTAGTATGGATATAGCTTATGAAATTAACAAACATCAGTACCTATTTGGGCACATGTAAATAAAAATCAAATTAGTATAAAGCTAATAATATCCATTAGAGCTGTTTTTAGGGAAAGATTTGTGGCGCGTTCCCATATTAGGATATGGGAACAGATCGTTCAATTGCGTTACTATCTGTTGACATAACCTCTATACAAGCAATGTCAAAATTCAACCGTTAAATTGTCAGGACCGCGGCCAATAGTGAATCTGTTCGTGACAGTTACACAAAGACAATATACACAAGGATTGACATATCCTTCGCTGAGGCTCTAAAAGAGTAGGGATGATGAGTCTCGAAAATTTTCCAGCATTTAGGCAGTTATTTATGTGAGCTATGCAACACTCACTATCAGACATCTGAAGCCCTGGATGAGCACAAGCAGTCCCACTATACTCGCTACGCATGCTCCTTCTGCCGCACTCAGTTCAAGCAGAAGGAGACTGCCGGCTGCCACATCATCCAGCTGCACAAACCCGACGCCATGTTTGGGTGTTGCTACTGTTCAAAAGGTTTTAGGTGAGTTTAAAACGAATAAGACTGGATAGATTCAAGACAATCTTACCTTAATAACTTACAAAAAATACAGCGAATCTTTTTAGTATACCTTTAAAGTTACATCTAAACTAAAATATACGAACTACTAGGTGTGCCCGCGGGTTTGCTCGCATTAGTTATCCACGGGAACCGTACATTTTTCCGGGATAAAAAGTAGGCTATGTGCTATTCCAGTCTATAATCTATCTCTGATCCGTTCAGCCTTTATGGCGTGATTGAGTAACAAACATCCATCCAAACTTTCGCATTTATAATATTGATATAGATAGTGAAAATTTAGAGAGCAAGCGGGAATATGGGTTACATTTTACATTGCATTCAATTTTTATCTCGGTGTTTTTCAGTCCGGGAAAATCCCATCTATCACAATAGATGAAGTGTTATAGACACTTTCCAGGATAAAAAGTATCTTATCTACATTATATTGTTACGAATTTATGGGATGTGAATTAAAACGCCGTTGGAATTAAAAAGCATTTATTATTAATCACAATCAAATATACCCTATGTCACTCAGGAATAATGTAGCTTTCCACTGGTGAAAGAATTTTCAAAATCGGTTTAGTAGATCCAGTGATTACCCCCTACAACGTCACAAACTCACAAACTTTACCTCTTTATTTTTTGTTGAGTTTAATTACCTACTAAGCGAATTCAAAATATTTCCCCTCCCGTACAGCCCGTACCCTGGTCACGCCTACATTGCATAAGCCTATCTAGCCGATTAGGGTGCGCGGCGACCATACAACTTTTTTCTAATACATTTTTAAACTCGTGATATTTTTCGAATGGAATGTCCGAATTGAATAATTCAAAAAGTTATATTATAAAAGAAATTCGGTCCGCGCGGTCAGGTCAGACATATTGCATTTGTGCAGCATAAAGCAATGCCCCAATGGAGAGATCGGCAGTCAAACGATAACCACAAGCGTGGCAAAACGTGTGTACATTCGGTAATTTATTTGGTGACGGACTTTGCGTGTGTTATTGTATCGTGAATTACGTTTGGACTGGTTGTATTCAGTTATATTTGTACCTGTGTTATACGTGTTTGTGTAGTTGTAATAAATTCTGTAATAATTCCAACGGCATTTTAATTCGAGTCCTGCAACTCGTAACAATATATATTTTTATTGACATATTTTTGTTTTATATTATTACCTACCTATTCATCAGATTATTTAATATACAATTTTTTTTTTATCATGAGATAATAATATAATATAATAATAATAATTCTTTATTTACTCTCACACTAACCATAAATAAATTAGTAACAATTTTTCTTATAAACTGAAATGGTGAGAGCCTGTTGTCAATAAAGGGAATAATCCTGTGTGATTGACCTTTTGAGGCTCTTCTCCCCGGAAAACCCAGCTAAACAAATTACGATAGATACTGTGTATTGAGTGTACTTATGTGTGATTGTGTGAGTATGTTATCGTGTATAATAGATGTAGAATAGTAATACGTGTTTATAAAATAAGTATCCCTATTAATATTATAAATGCGAAAGTAACTCTGTCTGTCTGTCCGTCCGTCTGTCTGTTCCGTTATCACGGAAAAACTACTGGACCGATTTCGCTGAAACTCAGTATATATATATATATATATATATATATATATATATATATATATATATATATATATATATATATATATATATTTTTCGATGCCGACGATGAACATAGGATACTTTTTATCCCGAAAAATGGAACAGTTTCCGGAATTAAAATATATATGTCTTTCTGTTTGTTATGCTTTTACGGAAAAACTATTGGACAGATTTGGCTGAAATTCGGTATATATGTAATTTTAATACCGAGGGTGGGCAAGGGATACTTTTTATCCCGGATAATGGGATAGATTTATGTAAAGGTTATCCCAAAAAGTGGGATAGATACGGGTTGTTTGGAAGAGATCGCTTAATAGCGATAAGACCGCCCATTGTGCACATTTAGAATATTTTTAGGCTATAAGGTTTTCTGTAATGGTGTACAATAAAGTGGTATCTATCTATAAGTTTTTTTGATTTTGTCCATTTCATCCACTTGATCCCGTTAGTCCCGTTGGTCCCCTTGGTCCACTTGGTTCACTTTTGTCATTTTTGTCACTTAGACAGATAACGTAATTTACAGATAGATGAGGAATGGTATAGTTTGCGATATAAAAGGAAGTGAATCTTTAAAGAGCAGGCAGTACAGGTTGTATTGTATACAAGAGATACGCACTAGAGGTTGACCCCCGCGGGGTAAACTCTAGTTACATATAAGTTTGACCAACCTATGATAATGAAATACGTATATTTGAAGTAATTTCATATAATCAATTTGTTTTCCACAGACGAGTTTCGTTCCTAAAGGTCCACGAAGAGACCTGTCCTAATAAAAAGAAGATTGCTTGCGATGTTTGTCAAAAGGAATTTAAAAATAAAATACAACTGGCATTACATAAGAGGTAATATATTATTCTGCAAAATTTCTTCAACTTACTTTATTACACACAATTAAAACTATATATATATATATATATATATATATATATATATATATATATATATATATATATATATATATAAAATGTTATTAGATGTGATTTTTCTTACTGATTTGATGTTTGTGCCACTTCAGTGGATGTAGTAGCAAAGCTGTTTGCCAGGTGGCAGGGTATTTATCCGATTTGGATGGCTACCACCCCCGGTCTAGAGTATGCCGCCATAACAACCTTGTGTTGTGTTTCGGTATTAGTGACCAGGTTCCAGTCTCCTTTAAGAGAGCAGCAGCGCATTTGTAGCACCTTTGGTGTTGCAAATGTCCATAGGCGACAGTAATCACTTTTCATCACAGTTGGGCCGTCAGCCTGTCTGTAGTGCTTCAGCAATAAGAAAAAAACAAAAGTTCCATACATCATAACAATACAATTTAAGCGTCTGTGTGTGGTTTTAGAAGAAATGCCATAATTTAATATTGTTCACCAAATGTTCACCAAAACTTAAACCTAGACATTTAATATAAAGACATTTCCATTAGAACAATGGGCGGCCTTGTCGCTTATAGAGATCTCTTCCTGGCAACCCGGTGTCCAAGGAGACATTACTAGAAAAATTAAATAATATTTGGTGGTTTAACTAAATCAAAACTAATCGTAATTAAAGAAAAGAACCAAAATAATAAACTAATATAAATATACTTATATATAATTAAATATAGATTATGATAATATAAATTATATATATTTTAATTTTATAAGTTTCACTTAGCCTAACAGTTTATTTTTTATTCTTCTTTTATGTTTCAATTAAAAATACTTATGTATGTAATAAGAGTTAAGAGGGAGGATGTTATAATAGTGTACATCACTATTTACGGGCAGCTCTATTGGTGGATTAATTGTATGTGGCTGGCATGACGCGTTATGTCTGGTTATGTGAAAGTTCTAATACAAGTCATTATATTTGACAATCCGTAATATAAGAATTCTCTGTACGTTCACAGAATACACAAAAACAATAGAAAGAAAGAACCATTGACTTGTAAGATATGCAGCCGGAATTACCAGTGTAGAGCGAGCCTAACAAGGCATCTGTTGTCCCACGATCTCAATGTGACATGTGAGGAATGTAATATAGTATTCCCCAACAGATTAATATTAAGACATCATAATTATGAAGCACACAATCCACAAAATGCTCAGTAAGTTCAATTTATACATAAATATGTGTACTTTTATCGAGTTTCTGTAGTATCTTATACTAATATATAAAGCTGAAGAGTTTGTTTGTTTGAACGCACTAATCTCAGGAACTACTGGTCTGATTTGAAAAATTCTTTCAGTGTTAGATAGCCCATTTATCGATGCAGGCTATAGGATATATATCATCACGCTAAGACCAATAGGAGCGGAGCACCAATGAAGAATGTTTCAAAATCGGGGGGTTTTTTTTACTATTCCACGCGGACGAAGTCGCGGGCAGAAGCTAGTGTATATATATGTAGACGATACCTTCCAATAAGGACCTGAAAAATATAAATAAGTATGTTATTAATAACAAATCGATAAATAGGAGAGACCCACAGCCAGGTGGTAGGCTATTTGCCCGTCGGGATGGCTGCCACCCCTGGTCTGAAATATGCCACCATAACAACTTTGAGTTGTGTTCCGGCATTAGTGACCAGGTTCCAGTCGCCCTTTAGAGAGCGACAGCACATTAGTAGCTCCTACGAGTACATGTGTTACAAATGTCCACAGGCGACGGTAACCGCTTTCCATCAGGTGAGCCGTCTGCCTGTTTGCTGATCGCATGCAATAAAGAAAAACTTACATATATATATACATATATACTTAAGTTTAAGCTCTGCGGCTTGAGCATATAACATAGTGCACCTCCCTACCCCAGTTACTTGACTGGCGGCATTCTTCCGCGTTGCATACGCACGTGCAAACGCACTACTAATTTTTCTTTTAACTGTTTTATTTCGTAAAATCCTAAGACACCACTCACGTAAGAGCTCACATTTTGTAAAGTATATAAATCGTTGTTGTTTTTTCTTTAACAAATCTATGTCCTATTTTTAAATTGTCATAATATTTAGGTACATTAGTTGCGACAAGTCGACATGGCAATCGGTTTTATTTATTTAGGTTTATGGCTTGGCAGCTAGGCCTTTAAGCCAGATCTTAGATTATAATGTTGTTTCTTCATTTTCTTAAGCCTATGTGTAGCACAGCTGAACTGTAGGTTATCAGCTGGTGCCATTCAACGGAGTTCTTGTGACAACTCAAAAGGCCACATCTGACTATACAGTTCACATTTCTCACAAAACACATAATTACTACTCAAAAACTATCAATATCCTACAACTATTGTTCATTTTAGAGTACCTAATTATACATATTTTTAGAAAAAAAAACTGCACAACACAACATCTCCTTTCTGTTCCCGCCAAAAACTCTTATGTCAAATCGGGGTATGAGGCGAGGCGCGGAGGGGGGAACGCCCCACACAACACCCGCGCCATCTTGGTTAAACTTGGTTTTAGTGCTGCACGAGTACGCATCGACCACGTTGTTTCTTGTATAATAGTTGTGTATTGAAAATTACTTCGCTTGCCTCTTTATCACGTGTTAGGAAAAAAACAATAATCCATTGTCAATCAAGAGAACTATCTAGAAAAGTATTGAGAATTGTGACATTGAATGGAAAATTAATTGTTATAATATCCTCCCAATCCATTAGTGGATTTGCCAACAAGCTGAGTAGGCTGCTAGAGCGGCGGATTTTAGTCTTACAAAAATGAAGATTCATATTTATATACATACATACTTATATAAATGTTATTAAGCTTATATAAACAATGCAAAATGTAATTTTAGATTTCACCAATTAGATAACTTTTTCACGAGAAACAGGTGGTGTAGTTAGGACGATTGTGCACAAATCATACTTACAGTTTCATTAATATAATTGTGAAGTTAGGATGCCGAATTGTAGAGGTCGTCAGGGGCAGCAAAATTTTAATAGCCTACTGGCAGCAAATGCGTGCAACCGCCACTGTGTCAATCAGACACTGGATGAGGGGGCTGATGAAGTTGGTAATAATTTTATACTCATTTTGTTTCGTACCAAAAAAAATCGATTAGGACTACGTGATATTTTAGTGGAACACTTACAAGCCAATAGATGGCGCTGTGCAATAATTGAGGTCGCAAATACGTGGTATTGTAGTGGAACATTTACAAGCCAATAGATGGCGCTGTCCTATAATTGAGGTCGCAAATACATGGTATTGTAGTGGAACATTTACAAGCCAATAGATGGCGCTGTCCTATAATTGAGGTCGCAAATACATGGTATTGTAGTGGAACATTTACAAGCCAATAGATGGCGCTGTGCAATAATTGAGGTCGCAAACGTTTCCCTTCAATCTTCCTTTGAGACGGAGGAGCATTCCATCTCGTTCCTCCACCCTATACGGGGCACCCCCTTCAGTATGTAACGTCACATCACTAAATAATTGCCATTGTGACCTGTCGTGAACTATAACTGTATAATTAGAGTGTATTTTGGTTTGTTTCGAAATCTTACAGCAAGTACGGCGAGAAGGCTTGCCCGCACTGCCCGCGGGTTTGCGTGTCGAGTGCGATGCTCAAGCGGCACATCTCACGGATGCACAACGACAGGTCAAGAAAGTAAGTTCTAGATTTAGAGGCCATCCATAAATTACGTTAAGGCGGAAGGTGGGGGTTGACGAAGTGTGACATTGTGTGACAAGAGGTGAGAGGGGTCCTAAATCTCGTGACGTCACATTTCAAAATGTAATATATTTAAAATATTATTTATAAACATATACATTAAAGGAATAATAATATTAAAAATAATTAAATATTAATAAATAACTGGTAAGCAATTGTAAAAATATAGATATTGTTACGACTTAGCTAAAATTCCACGAAGCACAACAACAAATGCGAATGAACAGCTGCGGCCATAAACCTCAAGTTTTATTACCGCCCGCATTTGCACTTCTTTTGTTTTCTTTGTATTTAATATTTGTAATTAGAAAAGCCGCCTATTGTGTATTGTAATCTGTTCCGGTAGGCAGTGACCAGGTGTGATTCCGGGAAATCGGGTGCACGCGATGTGGTAGACATATTGCACCGTGCAGTATAAAACAATGCCCGAACGGAGGGGTGGGGCAGTCAAGCGAGGATTACGATACGAGCAAGACGTACATTCGATAAGCGATATAGTGACGGACTTTGCGCGTGTTATTTAATCGTGCAGTTTGTACTGGTTGTATCCAGTTATATTTGTACATGTTTTATACGTGCTTGTATAGTTCTTATAAATTTTATAGTAATTCCAATGGCATTTTAAAGCTCGTAGCTCGTAGCAATATAAATAAATACAAATATAGATAGGTATGTCAAAGAAGACGGAATTTTCAAATAATGTACATGATAAATATTAAATTACTTTACAATTACTATTATTTTTTGCACACTATGAAAATGGTAGAATGTATGGGACATCAACTTATCATTGTAACAACTTTTGTACTACATACTGGCAAATAAAGATTATTATTATTATTATATTATAAAACTTAGCTTTAAAACACGAAATTTGAACTATTAATGAAAAACTTTAAAATATTTCCCACTCTATCTGTATGATCATAGTGTTTAAATTATTAAAAAATAATCAAAATGGAAATAAAACTAATTAGGGAACTGCTGCTTCAGTTTAATAATTTCTTGATGAAAATTGCATGCATATGTGATATCACACTAGAGTGGGAGGAATCTCACGAATGTGACCAGCTGTGACAAGGACAGGGGAGGGGTCGAAAAGTCATGAAATTCGTGTGACGTAATTTGTGGATGTTACTTTATTAGTTTACGTATAGTTTTACACAACTAATAATTCCTCCCGATGTAGCTGCGCAGTAGGCCCATTTTAGTAGCACGCGACAGTGTGCAATTCGTGTAAGCGGGCCAAAGCTTAGGATGCATAGCAAGCAACACTCTGCTATTTTCGCTTGCGAATAAAGTTCAATAGGCCATTGTTGGCACTATGTCTTACGACAACATCTGCTCACATATATCTTGGCTTTCAATGTTGAGACGAGAGGCAAGATAGGTACTAGATCAAGTGCCATTATGGGCACTAGCCTTACGACAACATCTGCTCGCATATATCCTGACTTTCAATGTTGAGACGAAAGGCAAGATAGGTACTAGATCAAGTGCCATTGTGGTCACTAGCCTTACGACAACATCTGTTCGCATATATCCTAGCTTTCAATGTTGAGACGAGAGACAACATAGGTACTAGATCAAGTGCCATTGTGGGCACTAGCCTTACGACAATAAGTCGTCATCAGTATCCATAATTATATCAATTAGAGTTATGACTATGACTACTTTAAATCACCTCTACGTGAGAAAGTATGACATCAGCTTGTATATATCCTGGCTTTCAATGTTGAGTCGAGTGGCAAGATAGGTACTAGATCAAGTGCCATTGTAGACACTAGCCTTACGACAACATCTGTTCGCATATATCTTGGCTTTCAATGTTGAGACGAGAGGCAAGATAGGTACTAGATCAAGTGCCATTGTGGTCACTAGCCTTACGACAACATCTGTTCGCATATATCCTAGCTTTCAATGTTAAGACGAGAGACAACATAGGTACTAGATCAAGTGCCATTGTGGGCACTAGCCTTACGACAATAAGTCGTCATCAGTATCCATAATTATATCAATTAGAGTTATGACTATGACTACTTTAAATCATCTCTACGTGAGAAAGTATGACATCAGCTTGTATATATCCTGGCTTTCAATGTTGAGTCGAGTGGCAAGATAGGTACTAGATCAAGTGCCATTGTAGACACTAGCCTTACGACAACATCTGTTCGCATATATCTTGGCTTTCAATGTTGAGACGAGAGGCAAGATAGGTACTAGATCAAGTGCCATTATGGACACTAACCTTACGACAACATCTGCTCGCATATATCCTGACTTTCAATGTTGAGACGAAAGGCAAGATAGGTACTAGATCAAGTGCCATTGTAGACACTAGCCTTACGACAACATCTGTTCGCATATATCCTAGCTTTCAATGTTGAGACGAGAGGCAAGATAGGTAATAGATCAAGTGCCATTGTAGGCACTAGCCTTACGACAACAAGTCGTCATCAATATCCATAATTATAACAATTAGAGTAGGATATTTTAATCATCTCTACGTGAGAAAGTCTGATATTAGCTTGCATATGTCCTGGTTTTTAATGTTGAGACGAGTGGCAGGATAGGTACTAAATCGCGTACCAGTGTTGGCATTATTCCTTACACCAACCATGTCGGCATCAATATTATATCGCTTATAGATACGAATGCGACTATTGCAACCGTCTCTACCTGACGAAGAGCGATGTCCGCTCGCATATAACGTGGTCGCATCTGGAGCTGCGTCGCGAGCACGTGTGCCATTGTGGGCACGCTTTCAGATCGCCGACTTTGCTCAAACGGCACCAGGACAAGCAACATGGCACCATCAAGTATGACTTCGTTTGCAGCTTCTGCGGCGAAGAGTTTAGGGTGAGTCTCTTTGTTTTGCGATAACCCAATTATAATTCTCCTTACAATCGTGCTGTGTTGTTAATGCAATAATAATAGTCCCCATATTTCCAGACCCCTAGTGCCACTAGCAGTTCACCCCAATAACCCGGTACTTTTTGTTCTCATTTCCCACAATAGTCCTACACTGGCCGGGGCTTGTCCTTGGGTGCATTATTATATGGTGTAGACAGGGATAATCGCCGGTCAGTATTAGGCCAATTTACATTAAACTTGTCAAGGGGCCTCTAAGTGTTGGCCTTCCCATGGCCCCACTTGATAGCAAATTTAGTGTAATGAAACGTAATTATTATCATTACATTCTTATTATGTCATAGAATGTTATAATGTATGTCCTAGTAATTAAATAAATGCTTACCTGTATAACTATTATGAAAAAGGTATAATAATCCTACAACACTTTGTCACAACAATTAAATAATAAATGATAACACCACACAAAGTCACAAACACACAACTAACAACAAAACTTACACACATACTCACACCAACGCACACTACCAACTTTAAACCAAGACACACAAAGAGCCTAAAAATTAATGACCCAGACACAGAAAGAAAAAAACAACACACATTGCACTAGTTAGGATAATATATATAGGTATAGACATAAGGCACACACTGCACATGCACTTCCTCACAACACCAGCATCTAACAGATACACTCTACATTAGTATAAGTGTAGTATTAAAATTAGAATAAATTAATACAATAAGTTATTCATAAGGTAACACCACAACACAAATATCATTGAATAAATGTCACACACAAGAACAAAAATTACCAAGAAGCGTGTTTGTATACTTAAAACTTTCTTGAAAATTAAGTTATAAAAAAGGGTACGGAAGTCAGTAGAATTGTCAAAAAAATAGTTATACGAGGTTTAGGGGTTTATTAAAATAATTGTTAAAAACCCAATTATAATTTCAGTACAAAAAGCTCCTAAAACAACACCTCATGTTGCATCCAGAGAAGAAATTAGCTTGTGAGAAGTGTGGCCTGAAGTTCCAAACTCGCGCAGAAGTTAAAGCACATAAGATAGAACATTTGGACGAGCCTAAAGAAGCAAGAAAGGACGAAAGGGATGCAAGAAAAATGGAACCCAAAGTCGAGCAGCTCGAAGTTAATGTTTCCCCCTCCGGAATGGCCTGGAGAGGGCATAAGGCGCAAAGAGGAAGACCTCCCAGGGTGGACACGCAATAACTTATGTCTCCTATGTAGTAAAATTCCATAATAATATCATGGCAGAATAATACGACTGCACCATTTCAAAACCTAGTAATGGACAAATCTTTATAGACCCATCAAATTACATTTTATATAGAGACTAGCTGATGCCCGCGGCGTCGTTCGCGTGGTGCGGTTTTTTAACTAGCCCACGGGAACCCTTTAATTTTTCGGGGCCAAAAGTACCCTATATGTTGACCAGGGATATAAACTACCACCATACAAAATTTCATTTAAATCGGTCCAATCGTTTCATAGATTAGTCGGTACAAACGTACAAACAAAAATTTAAAAAAATCTAAATTAGTTCTATTTTACTTCTTACATCCTCCTGACTCGGTTTTTAGAATTTTTTTCATTGTACAGAAATTCGACCTCTACAGTTTTATTACATGCATAGATAATGAATGAAAAGAGACTGACAAAACAAGTGTAAACAGTAGAGATGTCACGAATATTCGGCTGAATACCGAATCGTGAAAAAAGAAAAAGCACACATTGCTCAAAATTGTATATAAACCATTAAAAATTGATTGTTAAACTACTTTTTAACAGTTTTAAATGCTATTTTAATATTTAAAAAAAATATATATTACATTTCGGCCGAACATTTTTTAAAATGTAAAATGTTAAAATCGCACTTAAAACCTACAACAAACCAACTTGATTGAAAATTTCTTTTTATTTTTCCTCCCACCCATTTTAATATTATATAAAATATCAGAGCTAGGCATGTTTGCTGAAAAGTTTCTTGCACCGCTTCTCTTCAAGCCACAACATGTTGCGAAGCGGTGGCAAATTAGATTAGGCTCCCATAGAGTAAATAGTAACCATAAACAATATCAAAACTACATAAATAAAATGAACAAGTTGGCGATAGCCTAAATAAAACTTTAACAATACTCATTGAGATTTGACATCTTTGTCTTCCGTGATCACGGCTACTGAAAAGTGGCCAAAACGTCCGAATAATGAAAATCAAATAAATTACCGCTCTTAAAAATCGTTAAAATGTAGTTTTATTAAGTATAATACAATACATTAATAGTAAGTAATCATCGGCAAACCTTCTGCGCGCGGCTTATATGTGTTCCTGTCAACCGCGTGAATGAAAAAAAATAGTTCACATATTATTGCTTTATTACTAACCTGCTACGCGTGAATTGGATTCCGAATATTCGGTATATGGTGAAACCACTATTCGTAGCATCTCTAGTGAACGGTGTGGGTGGTGGGACTGGTGCCATACTTACCACGATCAAAGCCAGGTGAAAAACACTTGTAATAAATGTGTATGTATGAAGAGATTCATGAATTTAGATGAAGCAAATTATTTGTCAAGATCGTAGCAAGTGGAAATCCATCGTCTCTGTCTTCCCTTATGGGAAACGCGAGTGATAATATGTACGTATATACGTGTACACTAGTTTTTTTTAATAAAAGTTATTCCATTAAAAATATTTTCTGTTTACAAATCCAATTGTCGATGAATTTGGCGTGCAAACCCTTTTACAAGACTAATTTGAAAATATGCTAATAATAATATGTATTTGTCAATTGCTAGGTTTTAAAATGCAACAGGCGAATCCTAAGAACGACAATCGCCTATTAAAAAAGTAATTTAATTTAATAAGTCCTTAGAATTGAATTTAAATTGCCCGAATGACACAAATTTTTCTTCTCTTAAGTTTTCATATAGCAAAACACAAGTATTTCAAAGAATATCATATTATTTAAACTATATTTTAAAATAATTGTTAATAAATCCTTATCTGCGGCCGAGAAACCCCCTCAGGAACTTACGTTACTTTCGTTAAAGCGAAAAATACTCGTATAATAGTAAATTATATAAATACATGTGCTGCACATGCGCGGTGACAGCGCCCAAATAGGGGCGCTTACAATACCTTACAATTTCAAAATACCGTATGTCACACTGATGGGTATTATTTTAGATCTTATTTAATTGCTTTAAAGGTCTCCTGGAGGGTGCATAACGCTTTTACCTTACGTTACAATTTCTGCGAGTTCATTCTTGTAAGCCAGATAAAAGGACTTCGTTGCAAAAATCAAGACATTATTTTAATTAAATTAATTTAATATATTTATATACTAAGTTTTGATGATGAGATGATTTAAATAAAAATATTGGTTGACAGTCTAGTGGTGTGTTTTAACATTAAAACGCAATTAAAGTCATGTGGCGCCCTCTTACAATCTAGGACTTGAAGTGTATTCAGGTAGCCATACACCATGCTGCCTATCGTCCAATCGGCATAACGCTGCAGGCTTGATTCAATCTGCAGTTCGTTCGTATACACCATACACGATCAATTTAAACTATCCAATCGGCAGTTGAAGCCATGGCGTCACCATTGATGGATAACGATTTTTTAGCGGTCTTGAGTATTTTACTTAACTCGTAATAAGGAACAAAAATCTTCACTCAACTGAACTGACGATCGCGACGGCCATACACAGTCCAATCGGCATGATCAAACTAAAAGAATTGAATTTCGATTGTACTGTCAAGTATAACTGTCATGCCAATCCACGCCCACACGGTCAGGGGCCCAATCCTGCTATTACTACCTCGTCAAAATCGCCGTACACTCGTCTCAATCGTAGGTTTCCTGATTTCAGTATTTTGTTAATACCAATGGCGTGCTAGCACGCCACTCTATTTTTATAAATATTTATAAGCATAAAAGTCGCGAAATAAATGTTTAAAATTTTGGTAAATTTTCTATATTCATTTCGGCTAACGCCGTTTTTGCTGTTGGTAATACCAATTTTTTTTTAAATATCACTGAGTTTTTGGCGGGAACTGAAAGGAGATGTGCTGTGCAGTTTTATTTTCTAAAAATGCGTAAAATTACTCTAAAATGAACAATAGTTGTAGGATATTGATAGTTTTTGAGTAGTAATTATGTGTTTTGTGAGAAATGTGAACTGTATAGTCAAATGTGGCCTTTTGAGTTGTCACAAGAACTCCGTTGAATGACACCAGCTGATAATCTACAGTTCAGCTGTGCTGCACATAGCATAAGTTCATTTTAAACATGTTTCCGACTGAAAGACATAGATTCTATGATCATGAATAAATTAAATAAAAAATTAAATATCACTCCGCCGCAACGATATCAAAAAAGATATTGTGGATTTAGTAGAATATGATCTTTGACGCTGTCACTGTGGAGTCGTACTCAGGGGCGTAACCGCCGTATCAGCCATATCAATGATGTGGGGCCCCCAAGCTATAGAGGCCCGAAACTCTGTAAGTAAAAATTCTTAAAATATTCACAATATTTTAATTTGATAAATAAGTTTACCGAAAAAAGGCGGCGAGAAAAGTGTATTTTTGATTTAAATTGTTTGTCCAACTTAGCTCCTACAAGCATTAAGTATAAGTAACAACTATATGTAATTGTTTTAATTAAATACGATCATGTTTTGTTTTTTTTTGAAAAAAGTGTTATAATACAAAGGGTATTTTACCCTTCCTTTGGGCCCCCTAACACATTTTGATACGGGGCCCGTCTAAGACAAGCTACGCCACTGCTCGTACTTTTAATCGCGTTGCAAAGATATGAAATATCAGAATTGGGCCCCAATTCTCCTTAACCCATTGTGACAGCATTGTGTATGGCGACCATTAGAGTTATACTGTTTAGCAGGCAACTGTCATTCCAAGTATATTTACTTCTTGCTTAACACTATTTATTGATAGAATTTCAAGGTTCTCATATCATTATTATTTTAATTTAATTTGTTTACCTTGGTAATAAAAATATACAATATATGTACATTATAGCAGTTTTCCTTTATAAAATCCAAAGTACACCCACTCCAGTCGTTAAAAACAGGCACGATCTTGAATCAAAGGCCTAGCTGCCAAGCCATAAACCTAAATAAATAATAACTTGAATCTAATCGAATGTTCTAGAGAGCAATTACTCTCCTAATTTTGGGACCGGTTAGCAACTCCTAGATATCTAATATTATCTTTTTGACATATTAAAACAAACAGTATGTGTAAGGTTGTATTTTAGATATAGAGGTGGCAACACCGGCAGTGGCATGTCACTCAAACAACATGGAGATTAATACATACAACATAATTAGTGAAATGTGGTTTTATTTAAAACATAAAGAAACATTACATGGTGTCAGGTGTGTTTAGTAATAACATAGAGTACATAAAAAAGGAGAAGTGATAATGAGTGGATTTAGGGTACCGAATGCTATAAATTTAGCAATGCCCAACAAATACAATGAGTGGTTACGGTTTAAACAACAATTTGAAATTTATATTGAAGCATCAAACAACAATGAAAATATAAATGAAAAAAGGAAAATAGCTTTATTTTTGAATTTGATTGGTGAGGACTGCTTAGAAATTTACAACAATTTTGATTCATCGAGAAAAGAAGATTTGACGAAGATCATTTCGAGTTTCGAAGAGCATTTTAAGCCTACGTGCAATATAATATTTGAACGTTATAAATTTAACAAAATAATACAAAAATCAGGGCAAGCATTTGACGACTTTGTAACAGAATTGAAGACCGCAAGTAAATCGTGCAATTATAAAGATCGAGACGAAATGGTCAGAGATAGAATTGTACTGGGGGTAAGTTGTATGAATTTACGCGAACGTTTTTTAAGAGAATCAACATTAAACTTACAAAACGCGATTTATATGGGAAAAGCGGCTGAGTCCACAGTGGCTCAGTTGCAAGAAATAAATACAACATCCTGTGAATTTGTGGATATGGTAAATAAGAAACAAATGTTTGATGGTCAAAGAAAAGAAAAAATAATTAAAAAGTGCGGGAGATGTGGGTCTTCACATCAAATTAATGCATGTTTTGCATATAAAAAGAAATGTGACAGTTGTGGTCGCATGGGCCATTTTAAAAAAATGTGTCGAACAAGAGCAAATTCAAATTTTAGAAATTGTGATGAAATTATAGAAGAACATGAAAGTGAGGAGGATGATGCTTCAAAGATATTTTCCATTAGTCAAAATAATAGTAAAGCTTGGTATAAAACATTGATATTGAATAATAAGGAAAAAGTTTTGTTTAAAATTGATACAGGCGCCGAGTCCAACATATTACCATATGAGATTTATGAAAAGATCAAGCAAGAAGATTTAATTTTAGAAAATACTAATACAGTTCTTGTTGCTTTTGGTGGGACTGAAATAAAGCCACTTGGCAAAGTTAAATTTATGTGTGAATACAATAACTGTCAATATTATATTTACTTTTATATTGTTGATATGAAATCAATTCCAATATTGGGATTGCAAAGTTGCATACAATTAGAAATTATTAAGAACATAAATGTCATAACAACAAAAGAAAATTTATTAGAAAAGTTTGCTGAGGTTTTTCAAGGATTAGGAAGATATCCAAAAAGTATAAAATACAGTTGAAAGAAGATAATATTCCATACATTCATCGGCCAAGAAATGTACCTATAGCCATTCAAGACAAATTAAAAGAGAAATTAAATGAATTGGAAAAATGAAAATAATTGCTAAAGTTGAAGGACCAACAGATTGGGTCAATTCTATAGTTATAACATCCAAAAAGAATGGAGACTTAAGATTATGTATAGATCCAACAAAATTAAATGAAGCTATTCAAGGGAATATTTTCCTATTCCAACGGCTGAGACAATAGCAGCAAAACTAAATGGGAAAAAGTACTTCACAGTGATGGATATGAAAGATGGTTATCTACAAGTAGAATTAGATGAAGAAAGTACAGAATTGACAACATTTAATACACCGCTTGGAAGGTACAAATTTTTAAGATTAGCTCAAGGGTTGACGTCTGCCCCAGAAGTTTATCAGAAAATGAATTATGAATTATTTGGAGACTTACCTGGCGTAGGTATTTATTGTGATGATTTAATAATTTCAGGGTCTACACTTGAAGAACATGATAGAAATTTGTTGAGTGTCCTTAAAGTAGCACAAAAGTATAACATCAAATTCAATAAAGATAAATTACAGTTCAGGCAAACTTCTGTAAAATATATGGGACAAGTTTTTTTCTTGTGAGGGAATCACACCAGATCAGGCATTTATACAAGCTATAAATAATTTTAAGACTCCAGAAAATAAAACAGAGTTATTAAGATTTTTAGGAATGACTAAGTTTTTAGCTAAGTTTATACCAAACATGTCTAAAATTACAGCGCCTTTAAGAAATTTAACATGTAAATATATTCCATGGACATGGGCTAAAGTACACAATGATTCATTAAACCATTTAAAGAATATAATAACTAAAGCTCCAGTTTTACAATATTTTGATTGTAACAAAGAAATAGTAGTTCAGTGTGATGCTAGTAAAGATGGTTTAGGGGCATGTTTGTTGCAAAATAATCATCCTATTGGATTTGTATCACGAAGTTTAAGCAAATCAGAAAAAATGTATTCATAAATAGAAAAAGAGCTTTTAGCAATTGCATTTGGAGTTGAAAAATTTCATTATTTTATTTATGGAAGAAAAATAAAAATTCAAAGTGACCACAGACCATTGGAGTCTATATTTAAAAAAAGTTTAAGTGATGTGTCTCCTAGACTACAAAGATTATTATTGAAAATAGTAGGTTATGATTTACAGGTAGGGTATGTTCCAGGTAGTCAGTTATATATTGCAGATTTTTATCACGGGCCTTTTTGACAAATCATGATTATAATACAGGAAATACTGATGTGAAAATTATACATAACATTAAACAAAAGGTGTTATTAACTGAAGAAAAAAAATATGAATATATGAAAGCCATAGAAAATGATAGAATATTATCACAGGTAAAGAGTTTTGTTGAAAATGATTGGCCAGATTATAATAAGTTAGAAGGTGATTTAAAACACTATCATAAATTAAAAGATCACATTAAATTAGATTCAGATATGTTACTCTTTAATGGGAAAATTATTGTACCTACATCTTTACAAAAAGTATGTTAGATATGATACATGAAGGACATTTAGGCATAAATAAGTGTAAACATAGAGCTAGAGATTGTTTGTATTGGAAAGGGATGTCACGAGACATTGAACAATTTATACAAAAATGTAGTATATGTTTAAAATTCAGTTATATTAATAGTAAAGAACCATTATTACAACACCCAATTCCTCAACGGGCATGGGAAAGAGTGGCTTGTGACATCTTTACCTTTAATAATAAGGATTATCTGGCATTAATTGATGCATACAGCAATTGGATAGAATTAGCATTTTTGCACACTAAGGAAGCCACAACAATTATTAGTATCTTAAAATCAATATTTAGTAGGTTTGGAATCCCAGATAAGTTACAAGCTGATAATATGCCATTTAATAGCAGCATGTTTTTACAATTTGCTAAAGATTGGGGTTTTGAATGTATTTTTCAAGTCCAAGATACCCACAATCAAATGGGTTAGCAGAGAAAGGAGTAGCAATTTGTAAAAATATGTTAAGAAAATGTGTTGAAAGTAAAACTGATATAAGTTTGGCATTAATGAATTACAGAAACACAGTGTTACATAATATGGAATATTCTCCTGCTCAACTTTTATTAAATAAAAGCATTAAAACTAGAATACCTTGTATTAGGTATCAATTAAAACCTAAATTGAATAAAAATGTTAATAACAATCAGTTGTGCAGGAAGACTGTACAGAAATATTATTTTGATAGAAATGCAAAACCTTTGGTACAATTAGCACCTAACGATAAAGTTATGTTATATGATTGTGAAAAGAAAGTGTGGAAGCCAGGACAAATAGTTAAACTTCTAAAAGAACCTCGCAGTTATCTAGTGAGAACACAAGATGGTCAATGTGTTAGAAGAAATAGAAAGTTTATTAAATTATGGGTAGGGAAAAATGGAAATGAGAAAAATAAAGCATCTTGTTTATGTAAGTGTGACATAAATTGTAAGTCAATTCTTAATGATTATAAAATACCTATGATTAACTCTAATCCAGAAACTATTGCAAATGATCTTAATATTAATAATTATAAGGTAATAACAAATATATATTGAGAGACCGTGCAAATATAAAAGTACCCAAAAGATTTCAAACATAAGTTGATTTGTAGTATTATATAAGTATGTATTTGAATCCTAAGAGGGAAGGTGTAAGGTTGTATTTTAGATATAGAGGTGGCAACACCGGCAGTGGCATGTCACTCAAACAACATGGAGATTAATACATACAACATAATTAGTGAAATGTGGTTTTATTTAAAACATAAAGAAACATTACAGTATGGTCATCTAATTTTTGGTTAACAGTTAATAGATGGTTCCTATATCTTACGGACCGATCGTTTGCTCAATTTGCCATAAGCTAGTAATGTCAAAATTCAACCGATGATAAGTAGGGATGGGCCGAATGTAGTTTGAACAGAATACGAACTTCGGGGTTTAATTTCGCCACGCTTTCTCAAAAGCGACATATCGTTACTTGTTGGTGTCGTGACTTGATAACGCCGAATCTTTGGCGTTTTGACACCATAACCTGCCTCTGCTAAATTTTAATTACGAGTAGGTGGATAAAAGAATAGATTTTTAGACCTTTGATTGGAAAAAAAACATCATTTTATAATTCTAAATTCTTAATGTTTAGTTGTTCGTTCGTAAAAAATGGATTTCAATAAAAAATTAAGTTGCAATTGCTGATGTCTCTTAGAGGTGTTTTTTATATATTTTATTTTACTCGAGTTGCGCATTACAATTAAGCTACTTAGTTATGGTTGTTAGAGGAATATTAAGTTTATTTCATTTTTGTTTTAATTTGATGTCTATTTAATTAAGCAAAGATTCTTCAATTAAGAAGAACTAATTTTAAGTTGTGGTATATACAATTTTTAAGTCGTGGTAGCGTAATGGTTAGCGCAGGCGTCCCAACCTCAAAGGGCGCGGGTTCGGTCCTGGCCGGAACGCATGCGCCACTTAGGCAGTTTTCTGACCTAATGTGCATATTGGTACAATTACCACGTGCTAACAACGGTGAAGGAAAACATCGTGATGCAACCTGCACATCGAAATAACCGATGTGTCAAACCTACCAAGCCGCCTTGGACAAGCGTGGTGGGTAAACTGTCCGTTCGCCCTATAGTGGGAGGCCAGAGCCCAGCAGTGGGACAGTTACGAGCTGTTATTATATTATTTATTTAATTTTTATCACATTGCAAGTTAAGGTTTACATGTTCCTAACTAAAATAAATGACCATGAGTATATAAAGGCTTAATTATATTTTTCGGTTATGATAGGATATGATATGATTTCTATTGATTTTAGTCAAAATAGTGCAAGTAGGTATTTTACTTTTTTCTTGCACCGAATGTTCGGCATTTAAACCGTATTTTGGCCGCATGCCGAAGCTCCTTTACATGAATCTATCTTATAATCCGGGATGAAAAGTATCCCTTGTCCACCCTCGGTATAAAATTTACATATTTAGATACCGATTTCCAGCCAAATCGGTTCATTAGTTTTTCTGTAAAAGCATATGAAACAGAAAGACAAATATATTTTTGTCCCGGAAACTACAATTTTCGGGATAAAAAGTATCCTATGTTTTTCCGTGAAAACTTTATTTCTTTACCATTTTCAAAAAGTTTTATAATAAAGCCTATAAATGTCCCACTACTTGTCTCGGGCCTCCAATTATAAAAAAAAAAATCGGCAGACAAACACACACACTGTATATCCCCAAATTAAGCAAGTTACGCTTGTGTTATGGGTAATATACAACGGACGACTCTGGGGCCGATCCCAGACACCCAGACCATAGTAAATAACGGAGAAAATACCTTTCCGAAATTTACTATACCAGGAATCGAACCCGGAGCCTCTGCGTTGCAGTGAGGTAAGCCGGCAAAGGCTTAGCCCGCTCAACCACAGATGGAACGGGATTATAGGGTGGAACGGACGGTATACCCGCCACGCTTGTCTAAGGGGGCTTGGCAGGTTTAACACATCCGCTATCTCTATGTGCAGGTTGCATCACGATGTTTTCCTTCTAGCACGAGGTATTACCACGTGCTAACAACGTTGAAATAAAACAACAACACAATGTGCATATTGTTACAATTATTTAACAATATGCAAATTAGTTCAGAAAACTGCCTGTCGTGCATGCGTTCCGGCCAGGATCAAACTTGCGCCCTTTGAGTGTGGAACGCGTGCGCTAGCTATTACGCTACCAGGACTAGTATTAGTCAAAAAGTCTTAGTAAAATAAGAAACAATTTTTTTATGGTCTGAAACAGGCAGACGGCCCTTCTGATGGCAAGTCGTTACCGTCGTCTACGGAAGCTTGCAACACCAGGGGTGTTCGCCAACCACTAAGAAATTTTATAACGCCCTGCTTAAAGAATCCCATGTCATAGCGCAAAGGGAAAACCGCAGCGGGAAGTTTTTTTTATGTTTGCTTATAGGCAAACTGGCAGACGGATCCACTTGATTGCAAGTGGTTACACTCGCCCATGGGGACATCTGCGACACTAAGGAAGCCGATGCATTGCCTACCTCGTTGAGACTTTAAATATTTGTTTACGCCCTTTTTGAAGAGCCCCATATTGTAGAGCTCTGAGAGAACCGCGGGAGGGAGCTCATTCCACGGCTTGCTCACGTATGGCATAAAGGAGCGAGCGCCACGTACAGTGGATAACTTCCAGGTGTCAAGGAAGTGTGGAAGAACTCCCAATCGTCGGCGAGCAGTGCGGTGGTAAAATGGCGACGCAAGTACCAAACCAAACAGCTCCTTAGAAAACTCCCTATTGTACAGACTGTAGAACGCGCTTAGAGCGCCAACGTCTCTTCTGAGACTTAAAGGTTCTAAACCGTCTGCAAGTTCGGGATCGTCGACAATCCGGACCACTCGGCGCTGCAAGGAGTCAAGTGGGAGCAGCTAGTACTGAGGTGCCCCAATCCAGAGATGGGAGCAGTATTCCACATGGGGACGGACTTCAGCCTTATATAATAAAAGCCTTTGTTCTGGTGTGAAGTTCCTTCCAGATCATTGTTATACGCGCAATAAATGTTCTAGAGAACCGTTGCGTAGATGAGCGTGGAGCTCAAGGAAATGGGGGTGAATATCCCGTCGCTGGCGAGCGGTGCGGTTGTAAAAGTGAGGCGTTGGCACCAGATCAAACAGTTCCTCGGAACACTCCCCGTTAGATAGGTGGTAAAATACGCAGAGACGCAAAGTACATATATAGGTATAGGAAATATAATTTTATTCTTTTTTTCTTATAATAGGGATAAATAAAACCAAATTTAATATCAGATAAATAAAATATATTTACTATATAGGTTTTAACAATTTTATTTACTTCGCATCACTTCATACGAAAATAAACGATTGTGTTGGTGCATATCATGAAGCTGTGATGTAATTATTAAAGTACTGGCTAAAATTTGACATAATTTCATACAAGAACTGTCAATTTTCAATTTTTTAATTAATGTTCTGTTTAAAGCATTGGAATGATAATATTCATTAACTACAAGGTGGCAACGAAACTTCGTTCTGAATGCCCTGAAGACAACATACCTGGAGCCCAATATCTCGGCGTTGCAAACATATTCAAAGTGCGATTTCATTGCGATAAAGTCAATTCGTATTCTACTAAATCCACAATTACTTTGCGATATCGTCAGCAGCGGAATAATAGCAGAAATAAATTAGTATTAGAGTTAAAGTTACCAAAAATTTAAACATTTATTTTGCGAATTTTCGTTTATAAATATTTATAAAGAGTGTCGTGGCACGGGTACACCATTGGAATTAACAGAATACCGAAATTAGGCAAAACTACGATTGTGATAGTAGTGTCTGGCGATTTTAATGAGATAGTAATAGTAGAATTGTAATGGCAGCACAAAAAAAACGCGACTGCAGTGTCTATCCTAGGCAAACAACGTCCTAAGGGATACACAACATTAACTGATTCTTGTAGACACTTACAAATATAATTTTATATAAAGTGGAGCAAAAAGTTTGGTCTTGCCGTAAACCCTCAGAAAACTCAATTGATAATCGTCAGTAGCCTTAGGATGAATGCTAAAGTTAACTGGTCCTCCTTACTAAAAGTTATTTTTGATGGCACACATATTCCTCTTAGCGATACTGTCACAAATCTCGGCATAATCATTGTTAGGGAGCTGTCTTGGCGGCCTCACATCACCGATTTAAGTTGCAGTCTTCTTACCCACTGCTACCAAGATTACGCTTGCCGAGTCTCTCTTGCTTCCCATACTTGAGCTTGAGCGGCTTCACAATTTTTGTATCAGGTTCATAATTGGATTGCAAAAATATGACCATGTTTCCAAATATCGTAAAAGACTCAAGTGGCTTCCTATTCATTTTCGCTGGAATACTCACATTCTCACTTTCCTTTATGACATATTATTTACTCCTAATAGTACCCAGTACCTTAAGGAACATTTTAAATTCCTTGATCTATCCACTGTCCACAATTTGCGCTCTGATACATATCGAAAACTTATGATGCCTGCACACACTTCATCTTATTATGACAATTCTTTTACAGTGCAGGCTGTCAAACTTTGGAATATGCTGCCTCTTACTGTCAGAGAGGCCAAATCCTTTACCAACATTAAGAAATTTACTCAGAAAACTATTATCTATAAATCACTGTCTGATTAACACAATATAATCATGCTATAATATTTATTATAATAACTTATGTATTTTGATGTGTTATTGTATATGTGTATATATATGACTGTGTATAAATGTATATATTTGTATATTTATTTCTTAAATTAGTTTGAGTAATTATGTATCTATTGTCTTTTTCCTACACCACCTACATCACTTGATTCAAATTTCTTTGATTTAGGTTGGTTGTTTTTGTAATTGTATATTTTGGTGTACAATAAAGTGTTATTTCTCTCTCTCTCTAAATTGAACTTAAATCTTACTGTAAAAACTATTTTGCATGCCAGTATGGCTTTCACACATGAAACTATCAAAATTTTTAATAGATTGTAACATCTGTTTATGACTGTGTCTAATGCAAAGTAAATATGATTTGATTTTGATAACCTAGCTCTATGTAGAGTTCCATTAATGGCCGGTTCCTATATCTTGCTATTCATTCACTTACCTTAACATCAGTTAAGTTTTGACATTACCTGTATGGAGCTAATGTCAAATTTTAAGCAATAGAAAAGGAATATAAACAGTTGGAAAGATATAGGAACCAGCTTTAAGTTGGTTCAGTAGTTTTAATGTGATGCTCTAACAGGCAGACATTAATCCTAGTTTTATGCTGAGCAATGAAGAATTTTCATTCATTCATTCAATGCTAAAATGTTTTCATTCATTCATTCAATGCTAAAATGTTTTCATTCATTCATTCAATGCTAAAATGTTTTCATTCATTTATTCAATGCTGAAATTTTTTCATTCATTCATAATATGATATAATATTTTGGTTAATATTTTTCATCAGGCATAGCTCCATCCCAGTTCACAATTTTGCTGGTATACCAAACATATTCCCCTTTGACAGTGTCTGGAGCATCAAGAGCAAGGAAGAGGGGCGCCGAGGCTCCCTGATCAATGGTTAAGGGTCCTCTGTGAGATGTCATGTCTGTGTCAACATAACCTGGATGTACTGCATTTACTTTTATGTCTGGAAAGAAATTTTATTAGAATTAATTTTAATTTTTTTGCCTTTCCTCCCATGTATTTTTTGAAAAGGATCATAAAAGAACACTTGTATTTCCTAGTATACAATGTGATTTAATAACATAAGCAAAAGTTATATTAGGAAAATTGATATTTTACAACAGGATCTGAGCTAAGAGATTGCATAAAGAGCCTCAGGCAGCTAAGACCTGTCAACCATTATCATTGTCAGTTCAGTTGATGTAATTTTTTGTTTAGAGTGTGAGAAAGAGACTTTTTGTTTCGACTAGTTTGATGAAAAACATATAATGTATGAACATTGCTTCTCAATGATATCTGTTTCACAGTGCAACAATAAAATATGTAATGTAATTGTTTTTTTAAGATTCCTAGTTAAATGACAATAGTAGCACAACAACTCCACAGAACTCTTTTCTTTGGGTGGACAACAATCTATTATTTTTAAACATGATAGAGAAATTATTTTAGGTGGGGTATAGATAGTTATACTACTATTATGAACAGAAGTTGCCGAAATGCTGGGCAGTTTAAATGATTCTTCCCGATGAGTCGGTCTCGGCATGAATTTGGACAAGACGAAAGTCATGTTCAATGAACACCTCATGCCGAGACCGGTAAATGTTGATGGCATCCCTCTGGAAATTGTGCTGGAATATGTCTACCTTGGACAGAAAATACAGGTCGGCAAGAATAACTTCGAGGGGGAAGCCAATATGAGGTTTCAGTTGGGCTGGGCAGTATTCGGTAGGCTTCATAAGTCTTCTCATTGACCATTCTGCAATGCTTGAAGACAAAAGTCTTTGACCAGTGCATCCTCCCATCCTGACCTACGGGGCCAAGACATGGACACTGAAGACAGGATTGGTCCACAAGTTCTAAGTCGCTCAACAGGCTATGGAGCGAGCTATGGTGGGTGTTTCTCTTATGGATAAAATTAGAAATGAGGATATCCGTAAGAGAACCAAGGTAACCGACATAGCTCGCAAAATTAGCAAGTTGAAGTGGCAGTGGGCTGGTCATGTCTGCCGCAGGACCGATGGCCGATGGAGCAAACGAGTCCTGGAGTAGAGACCGCATCTTGGTAAACATAGTGTTGGAGGCCCTCCAGCCCGATGGACCAACGAGCTATGCAAGGTCACCGGTAGGCGCTGGCTGAGGAAATCGGAGGACAGGGATGAGTGGCGCCGTCTTGGGGAGGCCTACGTCCAGCAGTGGACTGCAAATGGCTGACGACGATGATGAACAGAACTGAACTTTTTTTCATATAGGTTAGAAGGTTGAGGCGGAGTGAAGCGAAGTAGAGCTCCCACCTTAGCCTTTGTGGTTACTTTTTTATAACCACCCAAAATTGACTATATCTCAAATAATAAATAAAAGTGCCTATATATCTATACCTCACTCATAACTAAAGTACAGGAGTGTATTCAGAATTATTAGTTTATAGTTAAGAATAAAAAAGAACAAACTTAATTTCATATATTAGTATGGTTGCAAAGTATGAATGACCAAACATCTGTCCAAATGTTAAAAAAGCAACTTGCGATCTCAAGGTCAATTAAAATATATTGTAATAATATGCAAATGAACATCTAAATTTAGAACATAAATGAATAGAATATTCTTTATTGCACACAATGTTGCAAAATGAATTTTATACATATAGTTGTAATGATAAGTACAACAGGCAGTCTTATCGCGATATCTGCTTACCTCTATCATTCAACATTCTCTGCTGTATTTTAGTAAGTGCAGTCACTCCTACTTTAGAAACTACATATGAAGAATTCCCCCACATAGCGGAATGTGTCCCTTGCTTAGCAGCATCAACATACTGCTGCATTAAGTCTGATAACTCTTCAACAGTCAAAGTAGGACTTTTTAACTTATTTCTCAACTCCTCATTTGGTATACGGCTCAAATGGCCGCAAGAACTGGATACATTAACAACTCTCCCACCATTCTTGACAATCGGGAACAATATCTCACAGGTGGAAACTAGAGAGAAGTAATTTACGAAAAGAGTTTGTTCCGCCTGAACATTAACCGGCTCGCGAGATGAGCCTTTAAAAGCAATAGCGGCATTGTTAACCAAAACGTCTATGCCGTCGTATTTACTCTTGATGTAATCTCGAAAGTTCTCCAAGCTTTTTTTATCAGTCACATCGAGTTGGTGATAGTTTGGGCTCAAACCCTCTTTGTTTAATTCTGTAACTGCGTTTTTTCCACGCTCTTCATCCCGGGATGTAAGGTAAACAACACCATCAAAACGCTTACAAAGACCGCGAACGATCGCAAAACCAATGCCTTTATTAGACCCGGTAACAACTGCTACTTTAGCAGACATTTTAACAACAGAAATATACTTTGATTGACTGACGTCGAAAACAGTGTGACCATCTCTTAACTACAGATTCTGCCTTATTTTAGTTAAAAACCTGCCAAATCTGGCAAAGTCTGTAGTAAAAAATGCCTAAATCGTACTAACTTTATTTACCGTTGTAATAAACCAAAAAATTAAAAATACACATAATATAAGCTATATTTTTATTAAATTATAATTGAACATTGCAATTAGAATAATATTCTTCATCTTTATACATGGTTTTATTTATTCGACTTATCATATCTTTGGTTGGTTTATATGCAATGCAATCGCCATGATCACCAATTCCTTCTTTAACGTGCAAGATAGACGCTACATGTTTGTTTATAAACCTGATATAACGCGTTTTCGTCCTAATTAAATTTATGATAGAGAATATTCTTTCGCACGCAGCGTTAGACATTGTAAGCATAGCAATGCCTTTGCGAAATTCGCAATATTTACATATTTTAAGTGTCCACTGAAATTTCGCATTTGCCGACAGCACCCCAAAAATTTTCAACACTTAGAACACAATTTGAATTACTGCTACTACCAGATTCTAATAAATCACTTACTTCTTTGTGAAACTTTAATTTTGTTGGTACTTGTTATCAATTTATTGTTTTTTTTTCATCAGCAAGATTAGGAAATTGGTTTATATTATTTACTAATGAACTAAAGCTTTATACACAACGTATTGAGGCGACAAGAACTGAAAATCTTTAAACAGGGTATTTAATGGTATTGCGTGTTTTTAATTTACTTGAAAGCTCAGCCAAAAAGGATTGCTTGGGCTCGAGAAACGTTTGAATTGCATGTCTTAGGGTGCTGTCTCTTGATATGTGAGTAATTTCACTGCCAACGTTAACACCTAAATACATCTCCTTGAATGGCAAAAAAATTACGACAGATCTAGGATCTATAAGAAGTAGGTCTATGTTTTCAATGTAATAAATTAATAGAGACATTTCAGAAACATTCTTATAAACGATGTGTACAGTTGCATGATCTGCTTGGAATATTATATTTTATTTGTTAACAATTGGCAATAGATAATCTAGTGCATAGAAATATAGTTTTAAATCAATGTCATTAAATTAGTCAACTAAAAATTGGGAGATGTTTTTGTCATGCAAATATTGCCCTTGAAAATAAATTTTTAGGGCATCCCATTGCTCAAGGAGCCTATTCACGCAAGAGTGTAATGACCACCAACGAATATCATAGTGTTGTAATATTTTATGTTATTTTGCGTTTACAAACTCTTGAAATTTTGATAATTCCCTTTGTCTTTTGCTACTGTGAGCGAAATATCCGTAAACCTCTATAGCGACTTGATTCACGACCCTTGGTAACGCGTCTTTCCTAGCGTGACTTACCGATAATGCTGTAGAATGGCAGACACACTTTATAAATAAGCAATGAGGATTGACATCCCTAATTTTCGTAATAATTCCACCACGCTTACCAAACATGACATTGGTACTATCAGCACCAAATCCAACTGCATCTTTAATATTTAGATTTACGTTATTTAGTGCCTTCTTAGGGTGTCAAACAGGTTTTGTGCGGATTGCCCCTCTAAATCAACCATGCTTAAAAAAAATGTTTTCACTGCTGAAAATTTTCTGAGTAGTATTTGGTCACAATGACAAGCATTTTAGTTGACGACAAATCTATATTTTCGTCAATAATTAAAAAATAAACTGGTGCTCGAGTCCTAAGATTCTGACATGATTTTAAATCCCGCAGCATTTCCCTCTCAAATTCAGGTTTAAAGACAATATATGTTAAAGCAGCTGCTTTTGTTCTTTCACAGGAAAACGATATTGCCACCTCTGGATTATTAAAACATTTGTAGATTATTTTACTTAAATGGTCCATAACGCGATGAGGCAACTTGTGTTCCACCAAAAAAGCACACACGTTTAGTTCTGCTGTTTTAATTTGTTCTTCCAAGGAAAATTTCTTAAGGAATTGTTGCACCTGAAATAATTAAGTGAATTTACTTTAAAGTGCAACATACATTCTTTTGGATGTAAGACTAAATAAATAAACAGTAGCACTGTAAATATTTGTAATACGACGTTCTACGTAATAATAAAAATAATTTATTACAATCTGTTTATTAAACTAATCGAAGACTGTCCAGTGAATCCACAATTTTTTCTTATGCTTACTAGTGGCAACATGCTCCTTTATAGCGGGCAGCTTGGTTACTAATTCGCAGTTACAGGCTTTATAAAAGACTACTTCTGGATCTTCTTTAGCTTTGGCGATCCACGATGAAAGTAAAGGATATTGTTCCCACTCCGCTCTATACGTTCTTCCATATTTTCGCTTCATCACCACCATCAATAATAATAACTATAGCCTAAGAAATATCACTAATAAGATATTAGCACAAAAAAAGAATCATAAAATAAAAAATAACTAATAGGTACATATTCCATGGCTACGTTCCAGAAGGGACTCGCAACGACCACGTTCACGACCGCGATTTTTCCCGTTCCACTTACTTGCAGGCGTTACAACCCTAAACCCAAGTGGAACCGCTATTCGACCCACCTCTTGACATGACATGGGTCGTTGTGTGATCGAAAATGATGACGTCACTAGGACGTTTTTGCCGTGACCACAACGACCGCGGTCGCCTTGTGGAATGGCTAACTGAGCGTTTTGGGCGTTGTGAGTTACTGATGGATGGAACATGAAATCGTGTTTATGAATATTTGTTTCATGATTATCAACTTTCTGTACGAAGTTTTAAAGATGGTAATTGTTGTAATACAAACATAACACGAGAAGTTAGAGAAATAACAACCAGTAATGTAATGGTCAGTTGCCAAAAGGAAAATTATTTTCTGTACCCCAAACTGCCACGTTTTATAAAACGTCTGCCGATCATGCCAGAAGCTAAAATAAGAGGTGAAATAGCAGGATCTGCCACATATGGTTCACTTGTCGAAAACGAAGTTGTGGAAAACAAGTTGACAGATTTTGAGATGACAGTTAACTTTAAAGGCAACACTTTACAACACACAACAAGAATTCCATGTCTTTGCTTCCAAGCCATAAACATGGAAAAAAAAGAAAAAAAAATTCTTTGCTTCACTCTGTTTTAAAAAATAAAAATCGATTGGCGGGGATTGACTCGAAAGATCTAAATTATTTGCGATTTTTCCACCTGAACAGTGTTTGATGCGCGAAGTTAATAGGTGAAAAGACGTCTTGTTCATTTCAGCCGTAAAATTGTCTCTAAACTTTTGAATTGTAGAGTGGAAAATTCTGCAAACTTCAAACAAACAAAATCACAAAGATCTGTTCGGTAGTGTTTAAGATATGATAAGTATAATATATGAAGTATTATCGATTAATGCTTTTTTAGTTTCGTAGTCCGGTGATATTGTAGCCGCAGACTTCCGATCACCACAGCGGCCTTACGCAAATGAACGGCAAGCACACAGTAAGCAGATAATAAACTATTTAAAAAAACGGCATGCGCATGTGCGCCCTCGTGGGGCCCGTGTTTCCCTCCTTGCACACTTCGCCTCAGCACGTCCAATCGCGCGCGAGTACGCTTATATTATTATTCTGTATTAAATCTGATATTTCGTTTAGCAGCTAAATGTGTGCTGTATTATAAAATATGAATCGGCATTTTTACGAAATAAACATGCAATCTTGAACTGCAATATAATACACAACAAGTATTTTTTTCTATCTCAAGACCTCTAATATAAAAAGTGGAGGTTGTTACCTCTACAGAACCTTCCATTGTACCAGAGGCCCTAGGGCCTTCCTCTCAAACGTATTTCATCGTTCGTTTTCATTTTAGCACTTATTTTGTTTATTTTTTTTTCAATATTTAAGTCTTTCATTACAGATTTAATTGTATTTTACAATGTATGTTTCATTTATTTTTGTTTTATATAAACTTTGTTGTTATAGTTCTAAATAAATCTTTGTTCTTTCTTTCTTCTGTTTAAAGTTTTATTAATTTTTTCGGGTCGACATCTAGCCCGACTTGCAGTTAACTGATTTTTTTACGATTAGAATCTTGTTTATTTTGCCAAATATAGGTTTAAACAAAAATTTCACAGTCGTAATATAGGTAAATAGATAATACCTTACACAAGTTACATATACGTGTACCAATTTTGTTTCACCCACAGTTAAGGACTTGCATTAAGCTTTAGGACCTCTCTTCTGCGGCTAATTTAGAGATGCCATGAAGTATGCCCACGGCTGCAGGCCGTCCAGCCTATTAGACTGTAGCGTAGGTATATAATTTCAAATTTGTTAAATAATGAATATCTTGGATAAACTGTTATCCCGGTACGTGGAGCACAGCACCGTTCTGTACAATAAGTGTGTGCATTCTTGCAAAATTTATATATTAGTGATAAGACAATCTGTGCTTGTTTGATACGTAAATAAAACATTAGTTTAATTATCGAAACACCTGAAGTCATTTGTGTACATACCATAAGACCGATTTGCGCAAGGTCGCCGGTGGGGGCTGGATGAGGACAACGGAAGGCCATTATATGTCGGAACGAGATAGGGAGAGAGATGGTAGTGCGCATGCGTCTCGCGGGCGCCGACGTCAGTCGGGAGCCCGGAGGCGCAGGTATGCGCATGACCTCCCTCCCTGAAATACCGCTGCAGGGGCCCTCTAGCATCTAGGGAGCAGAGGAGTCTTCACCCCTGTTGACTAAGCGAGTTTGCCTCTCCCGGGGCACTCTCAAGCACTTGTGCGCTAGGATCGGCTTGGGCGTAACTACGTTCTAAGTCTCATGCCTTTCCTACTCTAAGCGCGGCGCACATGGGAGGAGGGTGGTTTTAGTGGGGTATTATAGCTCATAGGCATTTGTCCATGGGTTCGAGTCTCCACACAAGCCGGTCGATTATTGTTTGGATTGCCTCAGTGGAAAGCCTCTATGATCGACAACGGTCTAATCCCTAGCAAAGGACCCGGTATATGCGAAATGCATTTCCCCCGCCTTAAAAAAAAAGGCCATTATATGTGGCGCAAAACTTGCTAAGACTTATTTCTAGCAGTAAACTGCGACTATCTAGCGAGGAAATGACTCATCAATATGCCTGATAAGTCACTTGGTAATTATTTTACTTATTTCATAATTTCATTTTCAAATATATTGTTACAATCGACAAAGACTAATGCACATCTGCAGTTTATTACCTTTTCGGCATTTGGACTTCTTTTGTTTACCTTATGTTTAAAATTTGTAATTAGAAAACAGCCTATTGTTTATTGTACTCGTTTATGGCCGTTTGCAGGCATAATTAGGCAGGTGTGCAGGTTACGAATTCTAAGAAATTCGATCTACGCGGGCGGGCAGCCATACTGTATCGGTGCAGGATATAGCAATGGCCCAATGATGGGGAGATCGGCAGTCTAGCGATGGTCACCAGCGAGACAAGACGCGTGTACATTCGATAAGCTATATAGTGACGGACTTTGCGTGTGTTATTGAATCGTGTATTACGTTTGTACTGGCTGTGTCCAGTTATATTTTTACCTGTGTTATAAGTGTTTGTATAGTCGATTTTAGTCGGTTCGATTCCCGGGTGAAGCAAGAGAATTTTCGAAAATCTTTGAATGCAGTTTTATTTGTTTTCAAAAATTAAGAAATGTTTCTTTGGAGTAAAATTTGCTATCTCTATTATTTAGAGTACTTTCCCTCCAGATGGCATTAAAAAATTCCACCCTGTATTGCCTATAAGGCTAAGGCTCATCGGCATAGTTAATTATCGTTAACAAAAAGCTTTGACTTCATCAAAAAAGAAAGGGTTAGAAATTATATATAAAGAAAAGAATTCAACAAGTTTAGGTTTTTTAACTCGCATATAAATATATACATATCGGTTTATCTGCAAATACGTGTTGAATGGAAAATGCACCACGGCCTTCGAGGTCCGCTCCGAACACAACCGGGATTAACGCTAAGATGATGATGACACGTAAATGGAAAGAAAGATCGTAACATGCATCACGATGTGTGTATATCATTTTGAAACGATACCCAGTGTTGTACAACATTGTCAAAGATTCTGAGAGTCAATTTTCGTCTCGCAACCCATACTAGACACAATATAAAGCCTTGTCCAGTCCTCACCTAACAATACATGGGTAGGTAATCTTGTAACCTGGAGAGTCGTGAGATGTAAGTCAATTGCACTGGCCAATAATGCCGGAACACAACTCAAGGTTGTTGTGGCGGCATACTCTATACCAGGGGTGGTTACCATCCAGTCGGGCACCCTACCACCTGGCTGTGGATTATGTTGTCGTCTCTTACAATAGACCGCCCGGCCGCAGGAATTTTCTAGTAAATAGTACGATTATATTTCTTTAGCCGATATCAAACTTCTGTTGCGAACCGCGATACCTAATCATTTACAGGTGTTTTATTACCCTTCGATTTTACAGAATATATTGTTCGGGCTAATACTTTTGTATGCCTCCCAGTAAGACGTCATAAATCCTTCTTTCTTCTGTTTACATTTCGTTGCATATTCTTAATCCTCGCCGGAACGCATGCACCACTTAGGCCGTTTTCTGACCTAATGTGCATATTGTTACATAATTACCACGTGCTAACGACGGTGAAGCAAAACAACGTGATGACACCTGCACATCGAGACAACCGATGTGTCAAACCTGCCAAGCCGCCTTGGACAAGCATGGCGGCAGTGGCGGATACAGAAAAACTCAAGGAGGGGGCGCTAAAGATATCTTGAGCTACCTTCACTTTTATCGTAATATACATAGATTTAGTCATCCGATGGCTGAAATGAGGATGATGAATAAAGTAAAAATATAGGCGAGCGGGGGCAGCACATAGTTACGACTCTTTAAAACTATGGTATAAAATAACAATGAAAATACTAATTAGTAATTCCTTCCTAAGATTTATTATTACTAAAAAGTTACACATAACTTTAAAAAATTATTAGAAAAAGAAATATAACAGGGCGTTACACTACGTTCTTTTTCTGAATTAACGACATAAAAAAAGAACGTAGTCAACAAGGCCCCACAAATATACACATCGTTACATTATATGACACGTAATCTCAAAATATATCTTGGTAATATTATATACTATACAAGTTAATATAAGATTTGGTATTTATTACACTAAATGAGTTTAGCACTGGAGATATTTTTTAGTCATTTATGGCTGGTTTACACGTATTAAGTGCGAAAATAGATAATTCGTTTTTACCTACCCATTCTAGAGGCTGGCAACATATTCGTATTGCCCCTGGTGTTGCATACGTCCATAGATGGTGAGTACTACAGGCAATAATTAAAACTAAATTTTAAATGCAACTTATTACTAAAATTATCGCTTACATGCATTAAAGGCTGATTTACATTAATATAAGTCAGGTAGTTAGTCCACTTGCGAATAAGTTCTTATAATCGTTTGGACAGACATTTACAAATAGTTTCTATATTTTACTAAACATTAATTTACTTTACTAGTGGTTAATATTTGACATAAGCTCCATACGAAAAAAATGTTAAATTTCAATCAAATTAATAGTAAGATATAGGAACCATCCGGCGACGATAATAATGACTTAATTCGCCATTTAAGTAACTACTTAACTAATGCAGTGTAAATCAGTCACTTGAAATTTAGTTAAAATTCACTTGTAATTGATACGTCTAAACCAGCCATCGCTCTTCCAATACTATATTCTGGCCAAGTTGATAGACATTACTCTCAATTTAAAATCTTTTGCTTTAATTTCTCTAAAATTACCCAAAGCACAGAAGGACAAGTAAGTCGATGAAGATAACACTTTTTATTTTAAAACAAAAGAGAAAGGTCTTTTAAAATATATTAATATTGTTACAACTTAGGCTTCGACAAAGATAAATTCCACGTACAGTCTGTAAAAGCACATTTTATTACCTGTGTCAGCATTTGAACTGATTGTAATCCTTTTATGATCGTCTTCTCTCGTTCACTGTATTTATAAGAATACATTTCTAGTATCGTGGGAGAACAGCCTATTGTTCTATTGTACTCGTTTCCGGCCGCTGCAGGCCGCATCATTAGCCAGATGTTACGGATTAAGTACAAGCTGATTCTAGGAAATTATGTCGACGATACTGACGGCACATTTTGCATTTGTGCAGTATAAAACTATGGCCTAATTGAGAGAGGGGGTCAGTTGAGCTATAACTACGATACGGGCGTGACGTTTGTACATTCGGGAATCTAATAGTGGCGGACTTTGCGCGTTATATTGAATTACGACCTTCTGCATTATGTTTGGACTTGAGTTCGGTTATATTTGTACGTGTGTTATACGTGTTTGTATAGTTCTAATAAACTCTATAATAATTCTAACGGCATTTTAATTCGAGTCTTGCTAACTCGTAACAATATCATTTAATTAAATCCCATTTGCTTTAGAGTCCGGGGTTCAATTTTCTACTTTTCAAACTTTAACACTTATACGATCCGTCACAAAGTCAAGCTAGCATTTGTGTTAAATACTGTCATTTAAATAACTGGTGCATGATTTAAAAAAAAAAACTATACTGTTACATAATATAATAACACAAACTATAATAAATAGAAAATTATAAAAAAATGCATTAAACTAAGTATTTGATTTAAAGGTGATCTGATTTATCCATCATACATGTCAAATTTTTTTTAGAGCCGTTTAAATAAAAAGAAAATTTAAAACGCTGTAAACTTATAAGTAATTATATTAATAAATAAATATCTCTTGTATAATATTTCAAAGCAACCTAATTTACACACTTTGAAATAATAAACAAGAATCAGATCACATAAAAAATATTATGTTTAGTAAAATAAAATTTACGTTTAAGTGAAAACTATTATTTATATGAAGCCTTGTCATAAAATATCATCGTTTTTACAATGGCCGGCCGTCTATGGAAGAAATATATTTATTCTGCAGAGATTACTTACATTTACTTAATATACATTTGTATTTTACTGGCGGTTTTTTATTACAATAAAAAGACATGCAAAATACTGTGAACTCATGGCCGGTTCCTATACCCTACTATTCACTTGCCCTATGTCAAATTTTAACAGATAGTAAGGCAAATGAACGATTGCTAATATACAGAAACGCGCCATAAATCATCAAAGTTTATATAAGATAAATTATTGGATAACATTTTAGTTACATTGTGATATGTGTGTACAGATGGTAAATTATAAAAAAAAAAATAACTTTAAGGGCCGCTTGCATAAGGTTGCTTAAATTTATTTACGAAACACAAAACGCATTTAACACCCTTAAATACAATTAGCGTCTTGCACAACACAAAATTTGCCGCTAAATATGCTTAAACAACTGGCAATACGTTTTGTGTAAAACGCATTTAGGCAGTTTAATATGATTAACTAAATTTATTTAAAAGCGATCGTTTATGCAAGCGGCCCTAAATGTTGTTTAAATTTAAATATTATATTTGACAGCAAAATGATCTTTCCAATGAAAAACAATGGTATACGATTGTTTTGTCTTAGATCATTTTAGTACATTACAAAAAGGATTTTTGCAATGAATTACACTGTTTAATGACTTTTAAATGTCTTAAGCAACTTAAGCCACATCTACAGTTAGATGTGGCAGTAGGAAGTCATTTCTCTTTTCTTCCACCTTCTCCCAATCAATGGTCGGCAACCAAGTTCTCTATTAAATAAAAAAATGATAAATATATAAAAATTTGACATGTCGAATTTAGATCTGCTTTTAGTTACTTGCTATTACAGTTACGTTCCATTAGAGACTCACAACGACGACGTTCACGACCGCGATTTTTCCCGTCCCACTTGCTTGCCGGCGTTACAATCGTAAACCCAAGTGGAACGGTTGTTCGACCCACCTCTTGACATGGGTAGCTGTGAGCGTTGTGTGATCGAAAATGACAACGTCATTAGTGACGTTTTCGCCACGACCACAACGACCGCGGTCGGCGTGTGGAGCGGCTAACCGAACATTTTAGGCATTGTGAGCTACTAAAGAAACGCGCTGCACGTATATTTTTTTTAATTTTTACTACTAACACCATATTTTTTGTGCAATACATTTTCTCTTATCAAGCTTTAGAATACCGTTAGACAATACTTGAGACCTTGTCAGTAGAGTTATTTTCCGCAAATCTTTAAGCAATATCTCATGAATGTGATGAAAGATTCTAGCGAGATATATTACATAGAGATTACTTGCAGATTTTTGTAACATGATTTGCAACGAAATTACAATAGTAAAAAGTAAAAGGAGAAAAGTACGAACTGAAATGACTTTATCAATAACCTGACATATATTTTTGATGATTTTAAATGTTTTCGTAGGAATTAAATCACCTATTGACACAGTAATTAAATATGTGTTCTGTATGTAATAAAGCAAAGAGAATGCTTAATTTAAAACATCAAATACAAAAAAAAATGCAAGCGACACAAAACTTTTAATATTATATTTATATTCAGAAGTGTAGAAATTATAAAAAAAAATCGTGTGCGATCGGGACGCCCGACAGAAGTGATAACTTAAACTAATCTAAGTTAAACTAAATTAATATTTAATATTCTGTCTGAAATACGGCTAGGGCTGTGGGTTAGAGTGAGACAGGAGGAGCCTGCCTACCGCTGCCATATGCGTAAGAAAAAGGTTAGCCAGACAGACTGGCGCCGTAACGCGTTATGTAATGAAGCGGTTTACCCTCCCATAAGAAGTTATCACTTAAAAACTTGAACTAATCCAAGTTGAACTATTTAATATTGAAATTGTTTAACTTGAGAAAAGCTTAGGCTATTACTTAAATTTTATGTATGTAGCGCGTGGGTTACAGTGAGAGAGGAGGAGCCTGCCTACCGCTGCCGTATGCGTGATAGAAAGGGAAGCCAGACAGACTGGCGCCGTAACGCGTTATGTAACGAAGCGGATTACCCTCCCACAAGAAGTTATCACTTCGAAAATGACAATAGTTAGGAGTGATTTTTTTTTGCCGACCAGTGATTTGGGCTCGGTACAATATGTTTTATATTAAGCATCTTAAGACACAATTTATCTTTTTGATCCAACAATTATTTTGTAAGAAAAAAACATGGTATATATGTAATGTCAATTAGACTTGGCCAGTGATCGTATGTATAACAGTTAATCTAATTTTTTTTGCTCCAGCAAATATAAAAATATTGACTATTGAATATTTTGGAAGCTTAACAATTCACTTTTGGTAGATTAATATTACACAATACACCCATACATAGCTCTAGTACAGGTCACCAACTCGATCCCGCGGATTTTGGTTAAGAGGGAAAGTGAGATGTTGGGCTGTCACAGATGTAGTACCTATGGTCTAGTTCCTGTGGCACCCCATAAAACCGCATAGGAGAGGGGCTCAGGTTAGGTTTGGTGGGTAGTTTAACGGCCACCATCCCCCGGTCCTTTGCTCGTAGGCTTCGGTGGGCATATGGCCGTTCAAGAGTCCCACACATCCCTCGGTTTAAAGCCTTCCCCCCACGCCCGAGGATGGTGTCCCGGGAAAAGACAATTCCCCCTGCGTCATGTGGCAAGGAAAACGGGCAGTACGAGCCTCGTACTAGCGTTGCCCGCTTTCCTGCTTACTGCTGTCGAAGTGGGCATAATATGAATGCGGAATTACTATTTGAGACTCAAATAATTGAAAAATTATAAGCCTTAATTCCGAATTATGATTGATACATATTTAAAAATGCAACTTAATTAGTATTCTGGTTTAGAAGCCCGAATTTTAGGTGTTTTTTTCGGTCGCGGTAAAAAAAAACAAATATTTCTACTATTTGTTGGAAAAAATCAAAACGTATTTTTTGAAACCGCCGCCATTTTGTTATTTTTTTTCCTTTTAAAACGTCTCGTAGTGCGATAACTAAATCCTTCCTCTTTAAGGACTATTAATTGTTTTCCATTTCAGGTCACTGAAAGGATTGATATCCTGCACACCAGGATTTGCCATTTTTTTAATCAGCCCCCCCTCCCCCCCAATTTCACGGTCTGCAGTTTTTGATTTTTTTTTAATTTTATTAATGTTTTGTACTATTTAAATATCAATAAAAAAACCTTATATAAAAATGTATAAAAGAAATATTTGTTATTTCTTTTATCGTGACCGAATAAAACACCTAAAATTCGGGCTTCTAAACCAGAATAGCCCCTTTAAACGAACGTCCAGTCGCGCCATTAACGACTAAGGGACTACCTACACGGAGTTCGCGATCTCAGTTCGCATATTACCATATATTTTAAAATATAAATTGACTGAATTTAGTGTGCTGTATAGACATAATAAATAATAACAACCCACAAATGTCCCACTGCTGGGCTCGGGCCACCCATTATAAGGGTATGGACAGTATACCCGCCACGCTCGTCCAAGGCTGCTTGGCAGGTTAGATATGAGGCACTTTTATTTTATTTATTATATGGGACATGAAGTGAATTTTGGGTGGTTATAAAAAAAATAACCATTAAGGCTAAGGAGGGAACGAAGCGAAGCAGAGCGCCTGCCTTCCTCTTCTAACCTATATTAAAAAGTTCGGACCTGTTCATAATAGTTCATAATAAATAAAAGTGTTTTAGAACGATATCCCATTCTGAATTTACTTACGACAAATCTATTCTACGAATGTCAACAATAATATCACGAATGTTTCACAATTGTTTTTTTCGTGTAATATATTTATCAATGCTTGTGAAAAAATATACATTCAATTGTTATTCTTTCTTTCCTTATTATTTATTATACATAAAAAATTATAGAATAGTAGTGACGTACAAGGGCGAGCTTAACCCAAAGACTTTTCTTCCAGCAAACCTGAGTCTAGCGAGAAGGGGAGAAGCAAAAGGCAGTGTTGTGTACGCTAAAGATATTTAACGATATAACATATAATATAAAACAGATTAACAAAAATAAATTATATACAAGATACTCTTAAGATACATACATACATATATTTAATATAGATAGTGATTTTCATTGTGTGAAACCTTGTATGAATAAAAAAAAAGTGAAACGTTCTTGATATTGTTGAGATTCATAGAATACAGATATTTTGTAGTAAATAAACTCTGACAATATTTATATACCTTCGTATATGTGGTAACGCGCGTGCGAGATAACAAAATTCATTTATACTACGATTTTTATTACCTGGACTAAAATGACAGCTGCGGCAAACGCACAACAAAATAATATTGAATCCTATAGAATTTCTTTCTATAGGATTCAAATTAAAGTGGTGAGTTGCTCCAAGCTTGCGACATTAAAAAAAAGCTCGATCGCTGCTGTCATTTTAGTCCAGGTAATTAAAAATCAGAGTATAGGTTACACTTGCTTGCTGGCGTTACAATCATAAACTCAAGTGGAACGCTTGACGTTCCTCTACACAGATGGCGCTCATTTGAAAAACCGCGATTTATAGATAATTAATGCCCGTTACCACCTTGCTTTCGGAGCGGCGTGAGCGAAAATTTTGACGTCATTAGTGACGTATTGATGCGTCGACCATAACGACCGTGATCGCTATGTAGAACGAATGAAGGAGCATTTTGAATGTTGTAAACTACAGGAGGAACGCGCCCCTAATCATATTTTGTGTAGAAATCATTCGCTTAAGTGTCTTGACCATAGTGAAATGAAGACAAGCATGAAATTAGGTTCACATTGAGGTTACTATCACATGTATTAGAAACTTGTTATTCTAAGCAATTCCATTATTTTATTTGTAGATATTTTTACATACATGATTTGTTGAAAATAAATTTATTTTATTGTGTATATTTATTACAAACGGATCAGCCGCTAAGACGTAGAGAGGACTCAATAACAATGCCCCCATTTAAGACCTATATCTACCTAACTTCATCAAATATATGAATGCATATTTCTTTTTTTTATTTGTTTACTGTTTTATACTCCGTCCAAGTACAGTGTAAACTCCATGTAACGTCACTCTATTTAACGACAAACTCCCTTAAGCGTCCAAATCATTTGGCTTTGGTTGGTTTAGCTTGTCTTCCATACAATAACACACACTATATGGTATTACAACCACTTTCAATAATGACAACAATTGAGAAATAAAAAGTACCATCTTAAGGCCAAAATTAGTAAAAACTGCGCATCTGTGTACGTTCTTTTATCGCTTTATTATCCTAGTCCGTAATAAACTCGACTGTCGGCATCATGCATACCGAAATTTCTAAGTGCTTCCTTTATCACCAAGATGCCTCAATATCGCAAGATATGAATAAAATAAGTAAAAAATACAACAAAATTACTGGTGCAGCAAAAGACGTCAGACAAAAATAACAGACTTCTCTCCATTTAACGACAACTCTCTATAACGCCATAAATGGACAAGCCCTTCAGTGTCGTTATATAGAGTTCGCATTGTATTAGTTTTACTTTTAACGTTTGCACACCTTATCAGGTGGCAGTTTTTTTTGGTAATAAATTTCATATGCTCCAAGTTTTATAATTATTACACTTCATTGTTCCAGGCGACGTGATAGTGACATTCTGCGAGTCATATAATGTACAGAGACTATAAACTATCGTCATCATACCTAAATTTAATCATAATTAATCATTTTGATATAAAATTACTTTAATTAAAATAATTTAATGCACCTCATTTATTTAGATTTAAAAACTCTCAATTTTGCTTTTATTTCACTTCTAAGTATATACGTGTATGTTATATGGCTTATTTATTACAGATTATAATATTTATTTATTTAGGTTTATGGCTTGGCAGTTAGGCCTTTAGGCCAGATCTTAGATTACAATGTAGTTTCTTCATTTTCTTAAGCCTATGTGTAGCACAGCTGAACTGTAGGTTATCAGCTGGTGTCATTCAACGGAGTTCTTGTGACAACTCAAAAGGCCACATTCGACTATACAGTTCACATTTCTCACAAAACCCATAATTACTACTCAAAAACTATGAATATCCTACAACTACTGTTCATTTTAGAGTAATTTTACACATTTTTAGAAAATAAAACTGCACAGCACAACATCTCCTTTCCGTTCCCACCAAAAACTCCCCGATTATAATATTTTAGTAAATGCTATAGATGCGATTTCTTAAAACTTATACACAAAGAAATTCAAGTTTGATATAAAATCGAATCAGAAACGCTTTAGGGCAATACTAATTGATCACTGGTCGATCTGTCAAAAGTGAAATAAACGCTTGGACGGAGTATAATTAGGAAAAGCGTTGTTCGCGACGCTCAAGAATAGTGGGCTCCGAATCTATAACTTAAAACTGGTAATCGACTCGAATTGAAATCATAACTTTTAACTTTTGGTAGTCTAAACTGTTTCGGCTCAATATTGAATCTATCTTGATCTCATCGACACTGATTCGGTGTGAATTTTAGACTACGGATATTTGAACATTTTAATTCATAAACTTGGAGCCTTGCATAGATCGGAATGAGCGATTTCAAATTATAATAGTATTAGCCGATACAGCAGTTTGCTTCTTAGCTTAAATTCAGTGTTGTATCAATCAATACTCAATACTAACTACTATCCAGTTTTTTATTTTATTACAAATATTACTTAGAAGAGTATTTCCATCACATTCAAGTGAATATAATATGTATGTGAAAATATCGTATTTTCACACTTACAAGTTATTATGTAAGTCATAAAATAGCAAATATACATAGTATATAAAAACATCTACAATATAGATTATATTTAAAAAAAAACAGTCGTACAGGCTGTACACAAGACGGTAAAGTCAATCAAATACTGTTAAAATTAAGCCTTTATAAAAATACTACTCGAATGGTACATCAATCTAAGTCCAAATAAAAACAGTTTTAATGAGTAACACATAGCCGAAAGCGGAGAATAATGTGGGTAGATAAGTGTTAAGTAATCATTCTCCTTTATGATTTTTATTACCTTTGTTCAACATTTGCTGTACCTAGTTTAAATTTTTAGTGAACAAGTGCTTTCATTCATTCATTCATACTTTACAGATATTTTTTTTGTTTTAATTCTAATCAACAGCACAAATAGCCAATAAGTTAAACAGTAGAAGCAATGGGAGTGCTTTACTTATCAGAAACTATACACTTTTACTTTTGAATGAAATTCATATCGCTTTGCAAATGCAACATTAAAGAAGTCCGCGCCACGAAAGAAACGCCATTCTGACACCTGTCAGAGTAATTATTTACTAATCCGTTAGTCGATGTTGGTAATTACTGAATAATAAATAAAAAATATTCCATATTAAAAAATACTGTTTTTATTTTTACTTTTGTGGCGCGGACTCTAAGTTTAGTATTCTTATTTATAAAAATTCCATTTTCAAAATTGATTTCAATAAGAGAGACATGTGTCAGAATGACACTAACAGTGACAGATTACCTGATCTATTAAAAAGTATATAACCACCTTCAGTATGTGCATTTATATCTCTTCTTTTCAACATTGCCACATCAAAACATGCCATAATAGCCATACTTATGAAGATTTTGTTAAATTATTTACACTAAAAATTCCATTGCATAAACCTACCTAGTGACGTCACAAGAAGTAGCAATTTTACATTATGCCCTGTCCAACTGTTTATTTTACTTTTAGTCTGTGCATTACATGAACTCACAGAACGTTACTATTACGTCGCTTATAACAATGAAGTATGACATTTGTGGCATGTAAAATTGATTGTCAAAGATGCGCAACTTGACAGGCTAGCAAACGTCAAAAGTAAAATACTTAAATCGTTGGACCGGGTATAGTTTCACGACTACGAATTTTTATGTAATCTATCTATACTACAATATAAAGAAGCAGCGTCTGTACATGCAATAAAATTACTATGTTAGACATACTAAATAAAATGAGTTCACACCTAATCTCAATGTTAATGATTTAAAAATAATTTACTACATAATTTTCATGTGATATTTTTATTCATTGCACAGTTAATATCAAAATCGTTTATATATATAAAAAACATTATTAAATGCAAATATGATACAACATGACGGCTTTAAATTCATCAGTGATAGTGAACAAGTGATAATCAATCAAGTTATGGCGCACAAACTTTATGATCTTTCCGGAAAAGCTGCAAAATGCCTGCCATTCTTTTGATAACCATATATACTGGTCAGGAACTTGTTGCTAAGATTGGTCCTAGGTCGAGACCTCGAGACATTTGCGTGACCTGTTTGCTACACCTCAGCCTATATAATCGTAAATGTCATGTGTCAAATATAATTGTCAGACGGCCTCTGTAGTTGAGCGGGCTAAGCCTTTGCCGGCTTACCTCATTGCAATGCGGAGGCTCCAGGTTCGATTCCTGGTATAGTAAATTTCGGATACATATTTTCTAAGTAATTTCTATGGTCTGGGTGTTTGGGATCAGCCCCAGAATGATCCGTTGTATATTACCCATAACATAAGCGTAACTTGCTTAATTTCGGGGTATACAAAGTGTTTGTCTGTCGATTTAAAAAAAATATATATTTGTGACTTTCACTATAGACAGCGGTGTTGTCAAAAGTATGCAGATTGACCTACATATGTTTTTTTAACATACTTCAAGTTATTCAAACATTATAATTCATCTGCCTTTGAAAAGTAATCTGAAACTCACTGGTAGAGATGGGAAACAATTGTGAAATCCAGCTAAATAGCTGTTGTTCACGATATAGCCAAGGCTTCATTCATTAGAGACCTACTAAATCTCAGCATGTAATATTATAATTCTAATTACATGCGATTTTTGGATACTCTCCCTATATTTATGTCACCCCAATAATTCTCTCCTAACACTAGGGCAATAAGCCCCATGACTATAAACTACATTCCTAATGATGTTATTTTGACACCTGTCAAAGGACTCGAGCAACATTTCACAAGGTATAAGTCACTGCTTTTTTTATATTCGTTTAATAAAAAGCCGCCATATCACACCCAACTGTAATAACTATATAAAATTTATATTTCATATTAAAATACAAAATGCATGCAAATATTTAGTTGAATGCATAATTTTCACTATTGCATTACTTAAAAGCATACATTGTAAATGAAGTTTTTTTGCTCTGTTACATCAAAATTTAAATATTGGTCGTATATATATATTTTATCTCCTTTTTAATATACAATAATTATATTGCGAAATGGTGGGCTTAGTTACAGCCTTATGGTATACTTTAGACATACACAGACAAACGTGTCAATGATAACAGTGATTATGCAAAAAAAAAATACATTTGGTTTCAAACACAGTCATCTCATTTGAAATGCCTAAAAAAATCACTCTTTTTTCCAATGTTTCTTGAATTGATGACACGATAGCTAATAAGAGTTGACTCATCAATAAAAGCACGTAAAAGCAGGCAGGTCAATCTTAGTCCATACAGCTAATTCTGTAATAAGTTTTTGTATTGCTCAGTTGAATTATAATTGTAGGTCTTCAACTGACGCCATTCAACAGAGTTCTTGTGAGAACTCGAAAGACCACATTTGACTATAGAATTCCCATTTTTCACAAAAACGTATTGTTACAACCTGAACACTGACAAAGACAAATTCACACCTGCATACCTGTAGACATTTTATTACCTTTTTGGGATTTGGACTTCTTTTGTTTACTCTGTGTTTAAAATTTGTGATTAGAAAAACAGTCCATTGTGTATTGTAATATTTTATGGCAGTCATTAGCCATTATCATTAGGTGTAATTCTAGGAAATCCTGTCCACGCGGCCGAGCAGACATATTGTATTTGTACAGTATAAAGCAATGCCCCAATTGAGAGATGAGGCAGTCGAGCGAAAATAACAAGCGAAGCAAGACGTGTGTACATTCGGTAATCTATTTAGTGACGGACTTTGCGCATGTTATTGAATTGTGCATTACATTTGGACTGGTTGTGTTATACGTGTTTTTATAGTTCTAATAAACTCTATAGTAATTCCAACGGCATTTTAATTCGAGTCCTGCAACTCGTAACAATATAACTACTAAACTATCAATATCATACAACTATTGTTCATTTTAGAGTAATTTTACACATTAGTGAGTTGTACTGGGCAGTTTTATTTTCTGAAGTAAATAAAACTACACAGTACAGCGTCTGCTTTGAGTTCCCACCAAAAACTCTGTCACATATAAACGAGCCATACTATTACACTATACTTCACACTTGCAACATAAGGAAAGATCGATCTCAGCTGTCATCTGAGTCGAGGTAATTAAATAAAAATCAGTCCATAGTTCCAAATAATCTTGGAACAGGTCTACCATAACTCCATGCAGGAACGGTAAAAGAATACTAATTCCTGTGTTGGGGTGGCCTGTCATAGGAGGCAACAAAACAAATCACAGCAAGGTGGTAGGGCATTTGCCCGTTTGGATGGCTACCACTCCTGGTCTAGAATATGCCGTCACAAAAGTGCTCCGGCATCAGTGGCCAGGTTCCAGTTTTTCCTTCAAGACCCGCAGAACATTGGCAGGACCTCTGGTTTTGCTAACGTCCATAGGCGACGGTAACCACTTTCCATCACAGTTGGGCCGTCAGCATGTCTGACGTGCTTCAACAATAAAAAAAAATGACAATGTTAAATCAAGGAATAAATTTTTACACTTGACAAGTTTGAAACCAAACATAAAATACGAGTCTACCGCTACATAATGTAGTAAATAACCATTAAAACACTTTAGCTGTACATAAAGTTCGCAACACTGCCATGTCAATGGCAGGATTTAGCTCGTGGGATTCTCGTCGATGAATTCGACGTATGTAAATGGAAAATGGCCGACTTTGCCATTCAACTCGCCTTCCCATTGGCCGTTTATGTTTATTTTCGTCACCTGCAACAGAAAGGAAAAACAATTCAATTATAGGTTTGGAATTACTACATCATTTAGGGCGCGTTCCTTTAGTATCTCACAACGCCCAAAATGCTCCGTCTGCCGTTCCACATGGCGACCACACAGCGCTCACAAGAACCCGTGTCAAGAGGTGGCTTGAATTGGGTGTTGACCAATGACCGCAGAGCATTAATTCTCTCTGTCGATTGACATCGAAAAGGGCGCGATTTTCAAATCAACCAATGACATTTGTGTATTTCGTCGTTAATACATCAACGCTCCATTATCCGTTCCACTAGAGTTTATGATTGTAAAGTCCGTAGGAAATGGAACGGGAATAATTGCGGTCTTGAACGTGATCGTTGTGAGTCTCTTATGGAATGTAGCCTTAATAAACAAATAAATAATAGGTAGACACAGCACACATATGGGGCATTTCACGTGAAACCATAAATAAAATAAAATATTTTTATCATTATTTAGTAACTTCTTTTGCTTTTTCGTCAATCCAATTATGAGAGTTAAAAGGTCCGTATACGAGGAGTAGAATGAAGTGGTTTAGTTATTTTCATATACCCTTTTAAACTTGAATAATGATCTTCGAAGTAGTACATACCCCAGTTTCTCAAATCTTCAAAAATCCATATCTTATGAACCAGGCTTTCCACTGTAAAAATGTTTTTTATCTGTGTTGAGAGTGTATACAGATATGACATACTCAAATATAACTGAAATCGGAAACTTCCAACTTTTTTTGTGGTTGGTTTCAGATGAAATGCCCCATATTGTATAATATGTTAATCAAGCTAGCCTTACGTTATTGGTAATGCTGATATTAGATGGATCAACCAAATTGAATCAAGTCAATCGAGTCCATTTATTCAAATTGAAAGACATAAATATGTTTAATATCGGCTTTGAACACAACATACAATGATTTTACCATTTTATCCATGCAGGAATGGAGAAAGAATACAATTTCCTGCATTGGGACGGCCAGTCGTAAGTGGCGAAAAAACAACCCACGGCTAGGTGGTAGGGTATTTGCCCGTTTGGATGTCTACCACCACCCCTGGTATAGAGTATACCGCCGTAACAACCTTGAGTTTTGTCCCGGTATTAGTGGCCAGATTCCAGTCTCCCTTAAGAGAGAAGCAGTGCATTCATAGCATCTTTGATGTTGCAAATGTACATAGGCGATGGTGACCGCTTTCCACCAGGTGGATCGTCTGCCTGTCTGCTGAACTCAGGCAATAAAAAAAAACCACGTCGAGGATCCCAGACACCAAGACCTTAGGAAGTGATGCAAAGTTTGTTTATGAAATTCACCATGTCAAGAATCGAACCCAGCACCTTCCTAGTTCCTGTGCTAGGCAGGTAAAGGCTTAGCTCACTTAAGTACTAAAACAATCAAATATAAGATTTAGAGGTTTTTTCAAAGTTAATCAATCAATATCTTTATTTGCAAGAATGTATGTACTTTATACAGGTGTTATACAATTGTAGATGCACAGGACATTCTACCACCTAGTGGTATACAAAATGATTTAAAAACTAAAATTAAATTTACATAAATATTCTAATATAGTAAAATGTCAATAAGTTACTAACAACAAGCACTTTTTCTAAGAAATTCATCTCCAGTATATAGAAATAATCCTTGATCAGCCACTTTTGAAAGACGACAGTGAATTTTCTTGAGGATGCGTTAATAATATCAGTTGACAAAGAGTTATAGATAAGAGGAGCCAGAGAGAGCTTCTTCCTTCTGAAGAGATCCAGAGAAGGCAAAGGCATCTTTAAGTCTCACGTAAACATTGTTAACCTTTTTACTAAACAATTGTGATCGTAGTATTTAATAGTCTTCATCCATGGCTACCATAGAATATAATATAATTCAAACTTACTCTAATCAGATCACCTTCTTGAAGTTTGAGCGCTGTCTTGTCGTATGCGTTCGGTATTCGGGTGAGTTTCACACGCGCCAGTGCCGGTAGGGTGCGCTGAAAGCACACATAATAATATTAATACAAATATACTTAATAGACCTACTTAAATATATAAAAATTATTTACCTGGAAAGTAATCAATTCATTAATAATAAAGGGAGCGTTGTGGATTGAAAGATGTAGTGAGAGGAGTTGGAAAAAGGAATGTTAAGGTGGTTTAGGCATGTAGAGGGAATGAATGAAAGCAGAATCACAAAGCAAGTATATGACAGCAATGTGACTGGTAGAGTCGGTGCCGGTAGACCGAGACATACTCACCATGATCAAATTGAAGATATTTTGAAGAAAGGTCCAGATAAAAAGTAGTTTAAATAAGCGTGTATGTATGAAAATAATAACAATAATTTATTTATTTACTTCCCATTAAAAAGAAAACAAAATGAATACAGTACAAAATTTGAGAAACTTAATAAAATGGGAAAGACAGGAGCCCAGACTAGGTAAACCCTGTATGATGGTACTCCTGGCCCTCGCCTCCCCCATTAAGGACTATTTCTATAATAACCGCCACCAAAGAGCACTACAATCAAAGAAAAATAAAGAGGTGTGTGTGTGTGTGTGTGTGTGTGTGTGTGTGTGTGTGTGTGTGTGTGTGTGTGTGTGTGTGTGTGTGTGTGTGTGTGTGTGTGTGTGTGTGTGTGTGTGTGTGTGTATGTATGTGTGTGCGTGTGTGTATGTATGTGTGTGCGTGTGTGTTTGTATGTGTGTGTGCGCGTGCGTGTGTGCGTGCGTGCGTGCGTGTGTGCGTGCGTGTTTGTGTGCGTGCGTGTGTGGGTTGAGTGTGTAATTATGATTTCAAGTGTGGCTGTCAAGTGTGGCTGGGTGTGGGAGTATCAATGTTTGCAAGTGTAAGTAAAAACTAATCGTCATTCAAAAACTGTTATCATTTCTCAGTTTCTGAGTAGTTGAAAAGATTAATGAAAGTTGATGAAGCGAAAAGTGTTTGTCAGGATCGTAGCAGGTGGAGATCCGTCGTCTCTGCCTACCCCAATGGGAAACAGGCGTGACAATATGTATGTATAATATCAATCATTTGTGATATAATATCAATTGTGATAAGGGCTTACTCTTAAATGCCTTTTATCATTCATTTTAGACGGTTATTTGTTTTTTTTTTTATAATTAAGTACATTTTGTATTGTATGTTCCATTTATTTATATGTTATATAGACTATATTATTGTAGTTTTAAAGAAATCTTTGTTCTAACTTTCTTCTATCTAAAATTTCATTCAATCTTTCGGACCGATCGGACAAAAAGGAACGACGAAAAGCATTTGAGAGTAAGGCCCCTGGAGCAGAGAAATATACTCGTTTAAAATAAGATATATGCTAAGCATGCTAATAATGCATAAGAAAAATGGTCGTTTGGATGGCTACCACGCCTGGAAAGCGGTTACCATCCCCTATGGACATTTGTAACTGCAGAAATATAATCAACACGCTTCCGGCCTTGAAGGAATTTGATGACAAACCCCATATCATAGAGCTAGTGGAAGACCTCAACTGAGAGCTCATTCCAAATCCCAACAGTGCGTCAGAGAAACCGTTCTTGAGAACAGTTACGTACACTAGCAAAGTGGCATATGGAAATGAGGATGAACTCCCAACTGATGGAGAGTGGTGCGGTGGTAAAAAGAAGACGAAGGCAACGTAGAATACGCAGAGAGACACGAATTCTCTGCAAAGGTCAAGCGTATCTAGACCGTCTGTGAGTATGTATGTAGACGACGCGAACGGCTCGACATTGAATACAGTCTAGGGAGAATAAGATGAGAGAGAGTGAGAGATAAAACTTTATTGCAGACTAAAATATACAATTACAAAAACAGACCATATTTGTAATATTTTCTAGGCAATACAATAGGCGGCTTTAAGCGATATATTCCAGGCAATCTAAATCAAAGAAATTTAAATCAGCGATGTAGGTGGTGCAGGAAAAAGGCAATAGAGACATAAATAACTAATTTAAAAATTAAATATACAAATATATACATAGTGACATATATATATATATATATATATATATATATATATATATATATATATATATATATATATACAATAATATATTTCGAAATACATAAATTATTATAATAAATGTATTAGTATGATTATAGTGTGTTAATCAGACATAGTTATTTAGACAAATAGTGTTTTCTGAGTACGTTTCTAAATGTTGGCAAGGATTCGGCCTCTCTGACAGTAAGAGGCAGCATATTCCAAAGTTTGACAGCCTGCACTGTTAAAGAATTATCATAATTGGATGGTGGAGTCCGCGCCTCCACCAAAGAAGTCCCGCAGACGCGGCGCTGTGATCGCGGTATTTAATCTTGCCAGAGTAATTATTTAATAATACGTAAATGGATGTAGGTAATTACTGAATAATAAATAAAAAATATTGCATAATTAAAGCTCTACATTTATCTTCAACACATTTTCTCAAAAAATGCATTTACGAATATTTATTATTCGAAAGTTAAAAATTACGCACCATACAACGGAACGTGCGGTAAAAGCTAAAATATATATAAAGGACTTGTACGATGAAATGAAAATAAGAATTCCACCAACAGTTTCACATTACGAGAATAAAAAAGCTGAATAATCGAAACTCCTTGGAAGCGCTTTTGATCGATACATTTGTCTCACTTTAATACTAGAGAAAATGAGACGAAAGATGTAGTTCTAATTTTCACCACGCGCATGTGACGCCATTTCCACTATCCGTGCAGGAACGGAGAAAGAAAATACAATTTCCTGCGGCCGGGCGGCCTGTCATAAGAGGCGACAAAACAACCCACAGCCAGGTAGTAGGGTATTTACTCGACTGAATGGCGACCACCCCTGATCTAGAGTATGCCGCCATAACAACCTTGAGTTGTGTTTCGGTATTAGTGACCAGGTTCCAGTCTCCTTTAAGAGAGCAGCAGCGCATTTGTAGCACCTTCGGTGTTGCAAATGTCCATAGGCGATGGTAACCACTTTCCATCGAGTGGGCTATTTTCATAATAGAAGACATTCCGACTGATATTTATGTTTGTTTCATTACCTATTGTACTCTTTTCTCGCAATTGTGTCGAAAAACGTTGTATGGCACACATACGGGTTCTTGGCTTTTATAAACTCGTGATTATGGTAAGCCCTCGACTATTCGTCTACTCGCTTGTAAAAACCAACATACCGCACTAGTATCATAAATATCCCTGGCTACTTTACGAACAAAATTCTATCAAATAGCGGAGCCGCCACTTTTAGTTCGTTTATTTTCCGGGGGACTTATTTCGTGGCGCGAACTCTAAGCGGGTGCTCAGCCCAGAGGTGTGAGCAGTTCTACATATGCCTCACCAGGGCTTTGTTCAAAAATCTCTCTGACGAACATTGGCGCCAGTCAGTCACTTTCATTCCGACTAAATCGGATTCAGCCAATAAATACATTTAATTTAATAAAGATTAAATATAATTTTAAAGGTCTTTAATTTGCATAACATGCATGTATCATTTTTTTTGTTGCGAAGCTGGCAAATATGCAGACGACCCACTTAGGGAATGTACCCATACTACGTGACCCGTTCAGGGGGGAGGAAGATCTGCAAGTACTACGCTTGGTCAAAGCTCAACCCCTGTGAATCCTCTAAGGAAATATCTTTTCATTTTTTTATCTATCTATAATAAAAAAATTACATTACAAAATAAAAGTAAGGCATCACTTAAACCTGTTTGCATGATGCAACATCCCCTCGCATTTACAGGAAACCTTATTCTATATAAATACAAGATTTGTAATCATACATTGTATCGTGTTCTCCATCGTTCCTATAGTGACGCATATGTATATACATATATACACACACACACACACACACACACCTACACAAATATACATTATTCATTCATACATATACACATATACCTAATCACAACGTATACACAGACACAGATAACATATACACAGTCACGTACGCTCATACACAGGCTGTCATTGTAATTTTACTAGATAATAATTTTTTAGTTTCTGTCTTAAACGACCAACGATCCAATTTTTTTTAAACTTTTTGCAAAAATAATTTAAAACAATATTTTGGAATTATTACGTGAAAACTAGAGGGGTGGGACGTCTTGGCATACAATACTGGTTGTCACCGAGGGGAGAGAGGGGTAAAATTGTGAAAAAATGGCACATATATTATGGGTACGTTCCCATAGTTGAAAATCTTCTCTAAAATAAATCGTATTTGTGTTTAAATTACCTGCATATTAGAATGCTGTTGATTTTTGTTCTTAGGTGGGCTGGGTGGGTCGCTGATGTGGTTTAGTGCTTCGGAGGGTGGGTAAGGAACGCCGTTCGGATCCAGAAGCTGGAAAAAATACATTACAAATTGGTCAAGTTGTCACTCTTGGAGACTCTCTTCCACTGTTGGACATATAACTCACCCTCTGCACGTAAGGCACGGGTATGGAGCCAGTCCTGCCCTGGCTGTTTCGAGCAGTCCACCACTGGTCCTCGTCGCGTTTGATCACCATCAGACGCTCGTTCCTCGTGAACGGGAGGTCATCATCATCCTGTAACACGTTTTGATATTGTATGCTATAGAAGTTTAATGTTTGGGGATGGGGATGTGATGGAGGACTTGGAAATGGGTGTTCGACTCTGATTAATTACATTTATTTTCAATTCAAAATATGTAATTCAAAGAATTAGATTCTGATTAAAATAAAGTCGCTTTCCATGTTTGTCTGACTGTCTGTATGTCCGCTAACTCCTTCTAAGCCACGCGACAGATTTTTAAATGGTTTTACCATCATGTAGATAATTTTTTAGGGAAGTTATATATATACTAGGTATTGCCCGCGGCTTCGCTCGCGATATATAAAAGATTACTTAAGTTTTTATGTAAATAAAGCAGAGCAATATACACAGATTTGACCTGGGTCGTAGCCGCGAGGAAACCACGAGTATTTAACTAAAAATGAAAAAATATTAATAATATAGCATTTGGAATCAATTAAACACATTTATGATATACGGTGAATTAACTACACCATGGTTTAATTAAATGGTTTAAACCCCCCTCCTTCCTCTCAATAATTGGCACCCTTTTAATTTATTCAAAACATTAAGGGAACTTTAATTTATTTTTATTTATTAACATCTTGAATACGCTGACATGGGGGCCAATAGCTGATATAATTTCCACTACTAACTACTTTGAGATAAGCCACGGGAGTAGAAAAACAGTGACAATCACCCAGTAAAAAATGTAACACCAAAGATTCCTGAATCATTCTTCTCTCATTTTATGTATCTTTCCTTTTTAGAGCAATTAAATCAAAATTTGAAATCTCTAATGAGTTCTTCCTCCTTAACGGGTTAAAGAGAAATTAATTACGGGAAAGTAATTCACATATCATAGACAAACACAATGTCATATAGTAATAACAGCATATCAGTCGTATGATTTAGCTATTAGTCACACGCAATTAGGTCAGTGAATCGCTTAACCGGGATTCCGAACCCGGAAAGTAACGTCTCAATGCAATGAGTCAAACTGGGTCGAATTTAAAAATATAAAGAACGCGCAGGCGCACCACGTTGCAGGCAACGCTGCTTCATGTTTTGCACATGGCGGCGTGTTCCTTCCGATTTTATGTAATTCACACGCGGAGGCCAGTGTGCTTCTATCGCGGTACAGGGATATGAAATTCTTATTTACATAAAGATTATAATTATTATGTATTCATGCCTTAAATGTAAAATGTATATATCTTTCTTTCTTCTTTAAAGAGTAGAGGGAACATAGTGTTACATGCCGTCAAAGATAAGCCACACAGCCTATTGTAAGCGCAGCTTATTGTCCTCCCGGATTAAGGAACTCTTTTGTCTTTTGAATTTGTAGTTAAGAAAAACATGCTATTGTCTTTTTACTTGTTTTATAACCATCATTAGCGTCGAACTAATCCCTATTGTTATTGTTTTCGACTTTGTGGACGTTCGCAGGTGTGCAAATTAATATTTCTTAGAAACTCAGTGTGCGCCTCCAATTCCTTTGCACTGTGTAGTTAGTATAGGACGATGTCCGAATGGAGGGGCGGGTGGCAGTCAAGCGACGACTAAGAAACGAGTAAGACGTTCTCTAGTACTCTCGATTAGCGATATAGACCACGGACTTTGCGCGTTCGAATTGTATTGAATAGTGCAGTGTGAACTGGTTGCGTCCAGTTTTATTTGTATTTGTTTTATACTTGTTTTTGCAGTTCTAATAAATTCTATAGTAGTTCCAACGGCATTTTTAATTCGAGCCCTGTAGCTCGTAACAATAGAATAATTCACAAAACGATGACATGTTTATAGGAGCGTCCAAAGTTAGCTCTGGTGCCCGCACTAGGTCTCATCAGAGCCTGTGTGGCGGGCCACAGTGAAGTTCGCTTCGGTTTCGAAACTTTTTCTTTCATTGCTTGTTATTATTAAACTAAAAAACAATTGAAAAAAAATACGATAAATAAAACCTACATAATAACTACGTGCCTAGATGCGTAGGAGTGTGAGTATAGATTAATGGTGTGTGTGTGTACAAGCATGTGTGTGTGTGCGTGCATGCGTGCGTATGTGTTATGAGTGTATGCTTGTGAGTACGTGCGTGAAAGTGTTTGTTTTAGTTTTAAAGTAATTGACGTAAGATTATGAACTAACAGTACGTAACAATTCTTCAGCGTTTTCATATATAATAGGGTGTAAACAGTTATTCAAAGCTTTAATTAAATTATGGCGTGTCATGGCTACTAAATTTAGACAGATTTAGAGTACCAAATGTTGTACGACATTTAGGTTGTTGAAATACTAGATGTTGCCTACACTTCAATTTCTTTTCTTCTATGCTCTCTTTTGTTACAGAATTGTATTGTTTCATAACTCCTGCACGGACAAATAGCTCGCGAATATTAAGGACATTGGTCTCATTGTACAGCGACTCGGTGGATTATAACCTGGGCTTGAAGAACATACATTTTAATAACGCTCTCTGAGCAGGTTCGTGTACTATAAGATGTGTTGATGCCGCCGAGCCCCATGCTGTATTACGGTAACATAATGTTACAACTTAGCCAAAATTCCTCGAAGCACAACAACAAATGCGAATGAACACGTGCGGCCATAAACCCCAAATTTTATTACCGCCCGCATTTGCACTTCTTTTGTTTTCTTTGTATTTAATATTTGTAATTAGAAAATCCGCCTATTGTGTATTGTAATATGTTCCGGTAGGCAGTGGCCAGGTGTGATTCCGGGAAATCGGGTGAACGCGATGAGGTAGACATATTGCACCCTGCAGTATAAAACAATGCCCGAACGGAGGGGTGGGGCAGTCAAGCGACGATTACGATTCGAGCAAGACGTGTGTACATTTGATGAACTATATAGTGACGGACTTTGCGCATGTTATTTAATTGTGCATTACATAAGGACTTATTGCGTCCTGTCATATTTGTACCTATGTTATACGTGTTTGTATAGTTCTAATAAATTCTATAGTAATTCCAACGGCATTTTAATTCGAGTCCCGCACTCGTAACAATAATACTGATTCTGCTAAGGCAGCATACTTTCTACTTTCTTGTCCTATTCGCTAGATATTTAATATGTATAGTCCATGTTAAGTGTTTATCCAGATGAATTCCTAAATATTTAGTATCGTCGGTTGACAAAATTTCATCACAAGTGCAAGGAAGTATTTTGATTGATTGAGCTTGGCTCATGCATTCTAAGATAAAGCGGTCGTTGTGGTTGAATATTTGAGTTAATAGTAAAGGTGATATAGCTTGTTTTATTGACGTTCAGGATGTTACGGATTCGAAATAAAAATCTATCCAAATGCGTAACCGTATCTCTAGGGTTATCCACAACACACACAACGCTCGCGAACGAATCAGTTTGCCATCCTGCGGAACGTGAAACGGACACATTCGAGAATGTGTTGCCGACAGGATTTGATAATAGCGTTGCACGCTCCGTCAGATTGCAAATCGATTCGTTCGCGAGCTTTCCGTTCTTACACGAAAACGTTGCCGACATTTGTGAATAACTCTACTGATATAAAAGTTTCGGATGGGGTTGTATTTATTATACAATTGTAGATGCACAGTACATTCTACCACACAGTGGTGTACAAAATGTATTAAAAATTAAAATTACATTTACATAAATATCTAATTAGAAAAAAATGACAATTAAGCTTTGGTAATATATAAGTAATTAATGTCAAAAAAAAATAACAAATAGATCACTAAGATTTTCCATATAGATAATAACAATTAGCACTTTTTTTAAGAAATTCATCTACAGTATAGAAACACTCCTTGATCAGCCCCTTTTTATTATTGTTATTATGCCTCTGCTGCACCTCGGAGAATCCCTTGCGACCTCATAGATTCGCCTGGCCTGATCAGGCTAATGTTACCAGGTCGCGAAGACCACAAAGTTGCTGAAAGGCCACCAGACGCCACAGACGGCCACCCAATGTGAAGCCACGAAGGCCATCGGATACCGCAGACTGGCTAACGAGAGCCCTTGCGAGACCACCGTTATGAGGAAGGCTCCAAGACCACCGATGGATAGCCGCTCGCCGAGTAGAAGCCGGAACCAAGAGGTTTTCCTCGAGGCCCCAATCTCCTCGCTGCCTCTAATATCTAAGAGGAAGAAGACCACCGGAAGATAGATAATGTTAGCATTAACGACTGTGTCACCCAGATGTAGCCAAGGATTTAATGCGTTGAGATGCGAAATTCTTAATGACGTTAAACATTCACAAACAACACATGTACACTTACGGAATTAAAATGTTCGTCACCATAAAGCCGGCTTTTGCTTGCAAGAGTACAAGAAGCAGTACTGTCAACATTTTAATAAATGTTACATTTATAAAACACTCGTCTGCGTGGCTTTTTTTCTTGGCATCCAAAAAAAGGTAGCATAAGTTTTTACTTATAACATCAGCTATCTGCCAGTGAAAGTCTCGTCAAAATCGGTCCAGCCGTTTTAAAGGTTAGCCGGAACATCCAGAGACAAAAAAAATTAATTTGATTTTTTGATATAGGTACCGTATATATTTTCATATGCATTTAGTAACAAGCTGTTATACTGACGTTACAAACAGACACTTAAGTTTATTTATTTTTTAGATTAATTAATTCATTACAGATTAACAATAAGAAACAAAGAGGATATAATCACTACGCTTATCATAAATATTAAAACCAATAAAGAGGTTTTACATCTCTAAACAAACTTCTTAGACGAGATAGAAAATCAAACAACTTTGATCTAAGTAATTTTAAACTTCATTGTCAAACAGTTAAACATAATTTTCTGTGGAACAGTCTGTTCTGTGACTTAGTTTGAAAAGGTAACATGTGCTCGCGGAACGTTAAAGGAATAAATTTGAAAACTGGCGAACTTTATCATTCCGCCACTGTACATAATTATATACACTAATATAACTAACATCATCCTAGGGGTAGTTGGGGTTCTGATTGGGCTGGAGGTGAATGCGCAAGCGAGTCCACAGCAGAACGGGACATATGGAGGAATGGCCAAGGGTTTTAGTGGGTATCTCAGAGCACGGCGTGGCAACAGCATTCCTGCGGGGGTGCTTGTGCCTCCACCGCGTTTCCTTAAATGGATTTCCCTTGGATAAAAAGGGCTATCAGGGGCATTACAGAATAAACGTAAATTTAACAAATGAATAAAGGCCGCCCTTTGTTAACCATTTGGTGAACAATAAAGTGTTCTCATTCATTCATTCATTCATTGATACTTTATGACAGGACTCGCCGAGTCAACACGAAACTTTGACATTTATACTGATGCTCGTTTACCCCGCGGCTTCGCCGCGTGTCAAACCCTAGGCAGTAGTTTTTTTTTATTTACACAAAAACTTAATTCGGTTTTTGACAATTCAATACTTACAAAGAAACTAAGTCCATATAGTCTAGACAACTACCCAACAGGACATAGAGGTGAGTCGAAGTCAACCTGATTTGAAGTAATACAACGAATGACATGTTGTTTATGACAGCGTAGGTATTTGTAAGTGAATTGGAAAAACGCGATTGCAGCGCCATCTGTTTAGCTAATCGGTCTATTATATGGAAACGACATCATTGATCGATAAAAGTATCGGTGTTGATTCATCATTCTGAAGTTTCATTCATATACGTTCAGTAGTTTGCAAAAAGGATGCGATCGCAGCACCATCTTTTTCGATTTTTCGTCTATCCCGCAGAAACGACATCATTTGTCGGGATAAAAAGTATCCAAAGTTACGCCCGGGATATGAGCTAGCTTTATGTTGAGTTTCATTTATATCCGTTCAGTAGTTTTCACGTGATGCTCTAACAGACAGACAGACTGACAAAAATTCCAAAAATTGCATTATCGCAATCTCCTGGTCCGAATTATGCCCCCTGATATTTTTCACATTTTTAAACCCATTTTGCAAACTCAAATCATTTACAGATTAATTATAGTAGAGATAAATAGAAGATAGATCACAGATCACACACTACAATTTATTTATCTTCTATAGATTATATTTTAAAAGTAACACACCCAATCTATTTTATTAAACCAAACAATGTCATTATATAGTACGAACATCTATACTAATATTATAAAGAGGAAAGATTTGATTGTTTGTTTGCATTGAATAGGCTCCGAAACTATTAAACCGATTTGAAAAATTCTTTCACTGTTGGCAAGCTTTTTCTTTTACTGAGGCGGGGGAAATGTATTTCCCACACTACCGGGTCCTTTATTAGGGATTAGAGCAAAGCGACGAGAGGTGAGACCACGAATGGGCACTAGAGTCAAATCGCCGGCTTGTGTGGAGACTCGACTACTCAATACTCCACTAAAACCACCCTCCTCCCGTGTGCCCCGCGCTGTGGCAGGAAGAGCGTGAGACTTAGAACGTCGTTACTCCCACGCTGATCCTAGCGCATCAGTGCTTGAGAATGGCCCCGGGACAGGCAGACTCACTACGTCAACAGGGGTGAAGAATCCTCTGCTACCTAGATGCTAGAGGGCCCCTGCAGGCTGTTGGCAAGCTTTTTTTTTTTTTAAGGCGGGGGAAATGCATTTCGCACCTACCGGGTCCTTTGCTAGGGATTAGACCGTTGTTGATCATGGAGGCTTTCCACTGAGGCAATCCAAACAATAATCAACCGGCTTATGTGGAGACTCGACTAATCAATACCCCACTAAAACCACCCTCCTCCCATGTGCCCCGCGCTTATGGCAGGAAAGGCGTGAGATACAGAACGTAGTTACGCCCACACCGATCCTAGCGCACAAGTGCTTGAGAATGCCCCGGGAGAGGCAAACTCACTTCGTCAACAGGGGTAAAGACCTCTGCTCCTCCTAGATGCTAGAGGGCCCCTGCAGCGGTATTTCAGGGAGGGAGGTCATGCGCATACCTGCGCCTCCGGGCTCCCGACTGACGTCGGCGCCCGCGAGACGCATGCGCACTACCATCTCTCTCCCTATCTCGTTCCGCGGCCTCCTTATGAGACACTACCATCTCGCAGAAATTGGCCGCACCCACCCACCAATCGTTGCTGTGCAGCATGGCTTGCACCAGATCGCCCAGCGATTCGATCGGTCCTACAAGTGTCTCGAGTTCAAACCTCTGAGGTGCCCATGCTGCGCACTCGACTAGCGTGTGTAACGCCGTGTCTAGCGCGCCACACTGGCGGCATTGGGGTGAAGGCAAGCAGCCCGCAATCTGATACAGATACTTATCGAAGCAACCGTGCCCGGTAAGTATCTGTGTCATTCTGAAGGTCAGGGTCCCGTGTTTCCGCGAGAGCCATCGCAACAGCTGCGGTCGAACCGCTTCCACCGTGTCAATGCCAGCAACAGGGTTTTCCAACTCTACTGACCAAGCTTGGATCATGGCCGCGGTTTCCCGCATCCTGATCACCTGGAGTTCGGCCTGGCCATAGACCAGGCCACGGGCGAGGGCATCCTGTCGGGAGCGCCGAACTTTGGCTATCACGTCCGCCTGGAGAGGCTAGGGCGGATCGCCTGCCAAGAGTGTCGACGCCGTCCACGACACTGTACGGTATCCTCGGATGGTCCTCACCGCCAGGACCCGTTGTGCGCGGCACAACAAAGTCCTGTTGTGGCGGTGAAGTGCAGTGGACCATACGGGTGCACCGTACAGGGCCATACTCCTAAGGATGTCCATGTAGAGTTTCCTAGTCGTCCCCCCCGGTCCCCCCACGTTGGGAAGAAGCCGAGAGAGGGCGCCTGCGGACCTCACGAGCTTAGGAACTAGCTGCTCAAAGTGCGCCTTGAACAGCCATTTCCCATCAAGAATTAGCCCCAGATATTTCATCTGGGGGCCTACGCGAATGTCCACCCCTTGGACTGTAACGGACAGGTCCGCGGGGGGATTACGAAACCGCCCATGGAACATGATGGCCTCCGTTTTCGCGGGGGAGACCTTCAAACCCAGCCTACCTATTCTTCGGACCACGATCGCCAACCTGGCGTTGGCGAGGTCCACGGATTCCGCGAATGACGCAGCGCGTGCCGTGAGTAGGGTGTCATCCGCAAAGCAGATTAGCCCTATTCCGGGCAGGACCGGAACCCGAAGGATCCAGTCATAACCGACGTTCCAAAGAACCGGCCCGAGGACCGATCCCTGTGGGACGCCGCACGCGACGCGTCGCCGACCGATTCTCGGACTCGCCGCCCTCCCAAAGGATGTACCTGTCCTGGAGGTACGCGCCCAACAGCCTCGTGAGGTACGGGGGAACTCCGTGTGCACGAAGCCCCTCCCTGATCGTCTCGTGAGGGAGGCTGTTAAAGGCGTTCGCTATGTCTAGCGAAACCGCCAGGACAGTATCCTTAGCTTGGACTGCGTCGTCCGTTACAGATCGCAGTGTCTCGAAGGCGTCCAACGTGGAGCGCCTCCGCCGAAACCCGAACTGCGTCTGTGCTAGCCCCGGCTCCACAGTGTCGAGATGCTTAACGAGGCGTTCCGCTAAGATCTTCTCGAAGACCTTGGCAACCTCGTTAAGCAGCACTATGGTCCTGTAGGCGGACGCATCGTTGGGAGGACGGCCTCCCTTGGGAATCAGGCATAATCGGCCCTCCTTCCATTGCGACGGGAACTGACCTGCGCGAATACAGGCATCGAACAGTTCCCGCAGGCTGTTGGCAAGCTACTCTATCCCCGAGTGACATAGGCTATATTATATTTTCAAAAAAATTAGGGATCCTTACTAAAACTCCAATAATGTAGCCCAAGGTGTAAAAAAATACCTAAAATCGCGTGCGCTGCGAAAACTATTGATGATAGAATAAAATAATTAGTTGTGTTTAAACGCCTACCAGAAATGCACCTATTTTATAGCCAATAAATTCGAAATACCTGCCAGAATGGATCAATGCTCACCAAATTGTGTTTCATGAAGTATTGTAGAAATAAAGCTATTTTCCTTTTTATGTTATGCCATAGAAATACATAAACGCCTTTAAAGCTGATTTCAGACCAAATATTTTATATTATCGCTAAATAGATATTACCGATAATTTAGTAATTTTTGCTGAGGCAAAAAAGCAAACGGTCAAATGTACAATTATTTTTAATACCAAATATAATATTGCGTATTCCAAACACATGTTGCTTGTTTATTGTTTTATGAATTTTATTAAAATATGATAATATAGCCAAATAAATACTCGATATTACTGCAACACAAATGATTAAAGTAGGTAAAAAATGAATAATTACGTCCCATTCACTAAAAAACTGTTGCTTAAGATCATCGAAAATTTCCCAGTGGATTATAGGATAAAATGGAGTGTATTAGAAAAAAGTTGTGTGGTCGCCGCGCACCCTGCTCGGCTAGCTTTTTTTTTTTATTACAGGAGTTCAGCTGACAGGCAGACGGCCCACTTGATGGAAAATGGTTACCGTCGCCTATGGACATTTGCAACACCGAAGGTGCTACAAATGCGCTGCTGCTCTCTTAAAGGAGACTGGAACCTGGTCACTGATGCCGGAACACAACACAAGGTTGTTATGGCGACATACTTTAGACCAGGGGTGGTAGCCATCCAGTCGGGCAAATGCCCTACCACCTGGCTGTAGGTTGTTTAGTCGCCTCTTACGACAGGCCGCCCCAACGCAGGAAATTGTATTCTTTCTCCGTTCCTGCACGGATGAAAATCGCATAGCTAGGCTTGTGCGATGTAGTCGTCACTGGTGTACGGGCCGTACGAGGGGAAATATTTTGAATTGGCTTAGTAGGTAATTAAACTCAACAAAAAAGTTCTTCTTAGATACCCGTGCAAAGCCGGGGCGGACCGCTAGTTTATTATAAATTAAAAGCAAGATTTATTTTTATATTATCCGTTCTATTAAAAACCGTATACGTTATAACTGAGATAGATGCAAATGTAAATTATTAAAATGTTACATATACAGAGCATACACGTGTACTTATAGCGATAGCGTCATAATACATAGATCGGTATGTAATATATATAGTGTATGTTAACAATTAGTGGTACCATGTGATACGAATTGCACGAGAATTTACGATTTTTACTACCCGTTGAAATGTTATGAAAAATAAAAAAACCAAGAATGACGACGTAATCGGTGTAAACGCTTACAGTAGTCGCATTGCGTCAACTTGTGACTTGCTTCAACTTTATTGAAATCCCGAACAAACAGATAAGAAATCTAAAAAAATTGCATCGTGTTCTCCATCGTTTATATAGTCTTATTCCAGTTGTTTTTTTAACGGTTTCAATGTACTGACACGGCATGTTTAGATTATAATATTGAATAGATAATAGGAATCGGACTCATTTTATAATAAACTAGCTTCTGCCCGCGACTTCGTCCGCGTGGAAGAGTTAAAAAAAAGTAAGTTAAATAAAAACTCTGATTTTGAAGCATTCTTCATTGGTGCTCCGGTTCCCATTGGTCTTAGAGTGATGATAGATAGCCTATAGCCTTCCCCGATAAATGGGCTATCTAACACTGAAAGAATTTTTCAAATCAGACCAGTAGTTCCTGAGATTAGCGCGTTCAAGCAAACAAACAAACTCTTCAGCTGTATATATTAGTATAATTCTGACATTACTAACATAATATCTTATTTTTAAATTATCGTGAAAGAAATAATTATAATTACTGTTTAAAAAATTATTATTTCGTTATTGACTACTTTTAGTCCTACTAACTTGTAACATTTCAAATATCCATTAGGCTGCGAATTTTGTAGATGATAAAAAAGTATGGCAGTTGATTTGCCCGCCTCCTCCCTATTATAGAATACAAGCATGTAAGTTTTCTATAATGTTATCTTATATATAAAAATCAATTGCTGTTCGTTAGTCTCGCTAAAAATCGAGAACGGATGGATTGATTTGGCTAATTTTGCTTTTGAATTATTCGTAGAAGTCCAGGGAAGGTTTAAAAGGTGAGTAAATATAAAAAAAAATGATTCTAAGGCGGTTCGAAGTTTGCCGGGTCAGCTAGTACAGAATAAAGAACTATATATAGCTGTATCTACCTATGTCATAGGTAAGTCACGAATATTACAAACACTGAACCTGGCAACATTAATCACGGCGTGCTAATATTAGACAATGAAAAAACTCTACGAGCCCGCATCATTGAAATAATTAGCCTCGTTGCCTTTTTTGATCGACTCCAAAATTTTGGATCTCATTGTGTCATTGTTGTATTTATAATTAATTTCGATAACCCTATTACAATCACACCGATTATTCTAAACTACTGGACAGATATGTTCTATCATTTTTTATTTATAGTTTTGACGACATAAAAAAGAAACCAATTTTTTCTTACAAAAACTATTTAAAACCCAGCCACACTTCGCAATGGTTCAGCTTATATTAATTTAATTATTAGACAAGTCAATCTATGGACTTGTCCTTGGACTACTTTTGGAGTTTTGCAGACACAAAAATAGAGAAGCTAAATTTTCATATATATAATAAATCTATAAATGGTTCGAGTTTGTAAAAAGCGTTGAAAATATGAAAAAATATCAGGGGGGATAATTCGGACCAGGAGATTCCGAAAATGTTTAGAATTGTTGTCTGGCTGTGTGTTAGAGCATCACGTGAAAACTACTGAATGGATTTAAATGAAACTCGACACAGAGCACGCTAGTATCCCGGGGCGTAATTTAGGATATCTTTTTCCCGATAATGACGTCGTTTCCGCGCGATAGACGAAAATATCGAAAAGTTGGCGCTGCAATCGCTTCCTTTTTGAAAACTACAGAACGCATATTCAAGCAATTCCGAATAAACTCTTAGGATCCTTCTATCCCGATAAATGATGTCGTTTCTATAGAATAAACAGATTAGCTAACTAGATGGCATTGCAATCGCGTTTTTTTTCAATTTACTAACAAATACCTACGTTGTCATAAACAATATGTCATTCGTCGTATTACTTCAAATCTGGTTGGCTTTGACTCATTTCTACGTTTTGCTGGGCAGTTGTCTAGACTATATGGACTTAGTTTCTTTGTTATTATTATATGTAAAAAACTTTGTATGGAAATTTCTGAAATAATTGAAATATTATTATTGGTGGGGCGGGCTTCTTCTGCGATAGTGTTACAGACAGGGTTGGGCAGTATTTGAATTACTTGTTATTAAAATACGTAATTGAAATACAAATACATGTTTGGTATTTGTAATTGAATCACTTATTAAAAATGTAATTTGTAATCGGTATTTCAAATACTTGACGCTGACGTATTCTGTAGCATATGTATTTCAAATAATTTTGAACATAAATACATTTAGCGATCTTATTGATGGGTGCGTTATGCAGAAAATAGCGCTCGATAGCTTTCGTAAGCAAAATGGCGACCGCTAAATTAGTTGGCAACACTGCACACAGTACAGTAAAGACTGTACGTCAAATTCTCAAGTATCTTGACTTGTCAATTGTCATTTCCATTCTTAAACGGTTATTTGCACGAAACTTGTGTGTATTCATTAAGTTTATTAGTATGAGTGTAACTTGAAATGATTAAATTCACTCCACATTAATGTTGTGCAGTACATAATTTTAAAATGAGTTTGTAAGAGTAACATGACATTTTGTACTGAACCAGTACAATGTACCACTTCAAATGAGGCGAGGACATTTGTACGGTTTGTAACGCGGTAGTACGTTTGAAGCGATGAGGCGGGTGCGGCGGTGAACGTCATTCCCTCATTTGTCCCGTTCAAAACTAGTTCGGAAATGTTCGTTAAGAATCGGATGTACTCGGCCTCGGTCACCTCATTTTACTAACAGCCGTTCTATGACATTGTCATGCTGTCCCTCTTTGTCATGTCAATGTCCGTAGAGGCGTTATTGTACTGTTGTAGCATAAGCCTCGTTCCGTCATTCCTCTTACTTTTGAGTAGGAGCGCGACAATAATTTTGTAGTGGTACATTTGAAACTTTGAGCCGTATCAGTACAAATGTACTGGCTTACACGTGTACTGCTAATCGCTACTCCACATGTATGTCTACGACGCCGGACGCCGGCAGGGGCAGAGTTCTTCTTTTACTTATTAATAGACTGGATTGGATTCAAATTTTATTTTTCAAAGTCAAAATCAAAAGTTTTTATTCAAAATAAATTCCACTGGAGAATAGTTTTTAAAGGTTGGAGGTGTATCGGAACGCAGTTGAAGATTGAATGAGATGAATGATGATTTGATTTGGAATGAGCGGTGAACTGGTCTGTGGTGAGAGGGTGGTTAGGTGCGTGTGTTAGAGGTTGTGTTTTTATTAACGTGTTTCTATTTCTAAGGTAGTTTAAAGTGTTTATTTTAAAGTGTCGATTTGTTTGAATTCAAACGAGCCAATTTCTAAGAACCACTATGCACATCGTTTAGCAAAGTGTTATTGCTGTTAAGTCTAGTCTAGTCTACGTCTAGCTTAAAATTGATGACTTCAAACTTTTTATTTTTAATCAATTTAATACAGAAATATGTTACAATGAGTGATGATTAAACAGCTGACTGTATTTTGTAATTTGTATTTGAAATAAAAATAGTTAAAACAATTTTTTTATATTTCGAATACGCGACCTAAAAATATTTTGTACTAGTTGCGCCCGCGGCTTCACCAGCGTGGTGATGGAAAATCGTTATATTTTGGATAATTCATACTATATATTTATAAATTATAGTCTATGTGTTATTCTGATGTGTAAGCTATATTACTGTAAAGTTTCATCAAAATCAATTCAGTAGTTTTTGCGTGAAAGCGTAACAAACATACATCCATATATAACATACATATACATTCTTACAAACTTTCGCGTTTATAATATTTATAGGTTCGTATTTTAAATACATGCGAGATAGTATTTTGTAATTTGTATTTTAATTAAAACAAAGCATGTATTCTGCCTAGCTCTGGTTACAGATGTAGGCCGTTTCACGCAGATATGGCGATGGGTTTATTGCGTTATTTGACATTCGAAGTTGTTAACTACGTTATTTTTTAACGCTTTAGATGAGACACATCATAGTAGATAAAAAAAAACTCAAACCAGAGCGGTGCAAGCTTTCCTGTCAGGATTCGAACCTGCATTGTGACACGAGAATATACTACCACTATCACGATTTTTACATCATAGATAAACAAATAACAATAGTTCCATTATAAAAGTGAATACTCACATTCCCGTGGAAGTCGTACTTCGCGATGACCACTTCTAGTACTTGGTGCAGCGGCCTTACCAACGGCGTGGTATCCAGATAGTGGAGTCTGTAGAAAGAGAGCAACGCCGGCATATCGGCGAAGACCTGATCGCCGATCCTGTACCTGACTGTACCATCGGCGGACACCACGCGGTTTATTATGTAGTGGGAGACGCGGTCATCCTCCCTGGAAGTTAATAGCAGGGTAGTTAAGGATAGAAGTCGTGTAGTCGTGTCGAACGAATCATTATTTTGACTACAGCCCTTAGGGCCACCACGTTATACCACGCTTTCATAGAATCATCATCATCAATTTTCTACTCCACTTCGCGCGGTCTTCAGAATCCCCCGTTTTGAGACCATTGGTACGCATGTCATCCTTCACAACGTCAAGCCAGCATTTCTTGGGCCTTCCCCTTCGGCCGGGATCTGGCGGAGGCAGCATGGTTAGACCTTTGTTCCACACATAATTAGCCGGTTTCCGTAACAACGTAAGCGACACGCAGTTCTTGCTTGTGTCGCTCAAGTACAGGCCACACTTCACTGCCATACGAAAGGACAGGTCTAATGATGGATTTATAGACCTGTCCTTTTAGTTTAACCGGTATTTTGGGGTCACAAATGACACCTGTCACCTCACACTGCTTGGCCCAAGCTGCTGAGGTACGGGCCATGACGTCGTGGTTGATATCAAATCACGTTCTCATAGAATATCGGCGTAAAACGGTTAGCCTTTAGTTAATCGTATTTCATACGATAAGTGAGAGTTCAGATAGTCCACTTCCTCCTTCCCCTATGCCGTTCTTTCCGTTTGATCTGTCTATCTCATCCCCTGACCTACGGGGCCGAGACCTAGACACTGAGAGCAGATCTGGTCCACAAATACCAAGTCGCTCAACGGGCCTATCGAGCGAGCTATGTTGGGTGTTTCTCTTATGGATAGAAATAGAAATGAGGATATCTGTAAGAGAACCAATGTGACCGACATAGCTCACAAAGTTTAGCAAGTTGAACTGGCAGTGCGCCGGCCACGTCTGTCGCAGGACCGATGCCCGATGGAATAGACAAATCCTGGAGTGAAGTAAACGTAGTGTCGGACGGGCGTCCGGCGCGATAGACTGACGATCTACGCAAGGTCGCCAGTAAGAGCTGGATGAGTAAGCGGAGGTCCGGGATGAGTGGCGCCGACTTGGGGAGGCCTACGTCCAGCAGTGAACTGTGATTGGCTGACGACGAATTCCATCCCACTCCACAGGCCCGCAAGCATTGGCTTCGCCTCTGATATTACAAAATCATCTAAATGCGACGGTAACCACTTTCAATTAGGTGGGCCATCTACCTGTTTGGCAAGCTTCGCAATAAAAAGAGAGCAGTCAAAAATACATGTCATCGAATGAACGTGAAACTAGAGTAGTTAAGAATACAAGTCAATGAATGACGGTAGAATTAGTGTACATAAGGATACAAGTCATTCAATGTCAGTGTACGACGGTCTCTGTGATCGGTGGTTTAAACGTTGGCCCACTTAGATAGATAGATAACACTTTATTGCTCACCAAAATAAACAAATACAGAAATAAAATGCATAATTATAAAACTTCTTGGCCAAACAACAGGCGGCCTTATCGCTAAAAGCGATCTCTTCCAGGCAACCTAGCTTAAGATAAATTCTTAACTAATCTGGCGAAGTAGGTGGAGCAGAAAAAAGATAGGACTGTATAATTTAAATACAGCCCACTTAATTCACCGAAACTCGTAGGTTTGTCTTCTTGTAGGGGTGAATCGTAGACTTTTCGGGTCTTGGTGTTTAGGATCAGCCCCAGAGTTGTTCGTTGTATATTATCCATAACACAAACGTAAGTCGATTAACATGTCTTCAAATTTTTTTATACAAAATAATTCTTAGAATAATGAATGTAAAACCTAAAGTTTCCAGCCGTATTCATCCGCCCCGTTACGAAATAAATACTTAGCTTAATAATATAATGTAAAAGATTACGTAAAAATGCGAGAAAACCAACCGGACGCACAGCACGTAGTCCCCTGTTATAGTCTTGGAGTCCCTGACGAGAAATACCCCACTCTCAGTCTCGCTGAGCAGCAATCTCGTCGCCTCAGGCCG